>OZ010743.1:49796730-54796730 GCA_963932245.1 Tachinus rufipes | reverse complement strand
TATTTAATACTAATTGAATATCAGATATAAGTCTTACCTAGATAAGTCAAGTATTACATGATAAAGTTCATTTCATAGAATATAACCTAAATAATACATTTTTAAGTATAATATAATTAACTTAAAATTTAATCAATAACCAATATTTTAGTATTATTAGTTTCTTGCCACGCCTCAAACCATTGGTATGTTTAATAAGAAAAAATAGTGTAGATAGTAGAACTAGACCTACACAACCTAGAATCTTACGCACAATTTCATTAAAAAAAAACTTTTTTTTTATGTTAAATTTTTTCAAGCATTTTTCAATTTAAAAATTTAAATTCTTAATATAATATGTTTTATTTATATTTAGTAGTAGTAAATACATTAATTTCATATTTGGGCAATTCTATTTTAAACGATCGCATTTTTTGTTTAAAAATTTAACTCATAATACCCTCATAAATCGATCAAAAAACTACTAATAAGTTATAGAAACTGAAAAAAATACTAAAGCAAATTTCTCAATGGTTGATATGAATATAAAAAGAGCTATCAACCGATGTCTTGCTGCCCTCGTATTCATACTTATTTAAAAACTTTTACAACAATTCATTTTTAATTATTATCTCACCTGTATTTTTTTCTCAATTCTACTTTTTTGTGTGTCCTAAGATTTAAATCATTAACAATAAATGTAAAACAGTTTCAAATTTCAATCTTCAGGTACAGGTAGCCAAAAACTAAAAATGTTTGTTATTTAATACGGTTAATAAACTAGACTTTAATACATACAAATAAATGAAATAAATACATTAGTATATGCGCTTTCCCTATATATTTTTTTTTTTCGAATAACTTTTGGTCTACTCTAGGTGATAATCCATATTTAACAATGAAGTACAACAATTACTATGTATATATTCATTTATAACAAAAAAATAGTTTAATTGTTTCGTTGCATCGTTATTCTATAAAATATCATATCAAATAAAAGCTGTAAATATAATAATTTTGTTTATTTCGGTTTTAGAATGAAACAGTATGATTATAATATAGTTAGTACCAACCAAATTTTCAACGCCAAAAAGCAAGAAATAAACATTTATTAATATATATTACAGAACAACACGTCTTGTAGAAGTTTTAATTGAATGTGAGCCCCATAATCTTTTAGAATTTTATAGTTATAAACCTGATTTGTAAATTAATTTAAATTTGTTTTACTTGTATTATAATTATGTCTGTCCGTTCTACACTATAATTTTCGTGTGCATATGTACACATATTGATGTACAACAAACATTAAAAATTGATTAAAGTTTTTTCTTCATGATTTTAAATATGTGTCAATGTGTCATTTACCATTAGTGCAGCAGAGATAACCGAAATAGCGGTTATGCTGAAATAGATTAATATACGAAGCGGTTTCCTAAAATTAGTGACTGATAAGCGGTTGACCGCACAAACCATAAACGAATGTCGGTTCATTTCCACAAAGCAAAGTTACATAGTCATATATTAACTATAAAGATAATTAACTCTCGTCACTACAATAGGTGCTTTCCATTTGTTTCCCACTATTCTCAGTTATTCTTACTTTATCTTACTTAATAGACCGTTCCTTTGTAAAATAGCAAGTAAGCCAAAGTAAGAATTTTACTTCATCCCTTGGCTTCAAATGACGAGATGAAAATTAATTAAAGAATATTTTAAAATCATTTAAAAATGTATAAAATTGTAAACAACAACAACAAGTAAATTTTAATTAAAAAATAACAAATATTTGTGAAGTTAAGTGACTATTTTGGCTTATATAATAGTATAATTAATAAATAAACAATTAAAATAAATTACATAAACTTGTAAATACCACATATATGTATATTTAGTTCAAGATTAAGTAAATATAACGATAATTTATGTGAATAGATGCTTGTAAAAATATGGAAAAAGAAATTTATTAAAATAAGTCCCTGTGTAAAATATTAAATTTATTTTTTTATTAAACCTCTTGATATTATCAACCCGATTCACGACAACTTTCATCAGTTTTTTAGTTTATTTTTCTCTTTGATGAAGTTAAAAATGATTATGTAAATGTAAATGTATGTTTTATTATTCAAACAGCCAAGGTTTTCAGCAACTGATCATAACCGTAACCTAACCGCAGGTTACTCTAGTTAATATACGGAACATACTGTCAGGATTACAGAGTCGTGCAAAAAATAAAAATGCCGCCATTATAAATAAAATTTTATGATAGGTCTATTCTAGACACATTTCAACATTGATAACTAACATCAATATTAAAATTACTGTTTAGTCAATTAACATCACTGTTAAAAAAGTTCAGAACACGTCCATACATGGATGTGTTATCCCCAGTGGCAAAACTAGAATTTTTGAGCCCTTTGAGCAAAATATTAAAAAAAGTCCCCTCAGAACATGCTTGGAAAACAAACAATTTTGCAGTTTAAAGATGTGTGTAAAAATTTTATGGTTTGGCAAATCTTGGTACAGATCAGTCAAATTCTATAAACTGCCAAAAACCCTACGTCAAAAAAGTACTAAAACTGCCAAACAAGTTATAGCAATAATTTATGTTGACAGAAATATAGCAAATCTATCAAATAGTATTCTAAATTGTCAACAATAAATAACAATTTTTTTAATTACTGTAACTCAGCTGTAGTTTACAGTAATGTGTAAAAATGTCATAAGTTAGCCAAATGTTTTATATCTTTCAAAAATTGCATTGAATACTATTAAAAAATTTAGGTACATCTGTCAAAAACTGTCTTTTAAACTGTCAAAAATATTACTACATCTGTCAAAAAGTTACTAAAAACTTTAAAAAGTTACTAAAAGTGTCAAACAATTTACAGCAATGTAATACCATCTGTTATGCCTTTTATGCCAAATTGTATTCTAAATTTTCAAAAAAGTTACTACATCTGTCAAAAAAATACTTGTTGACAGAAATATTTAAAACGCTATAAAGTTACTGAAAACTTCAAAAAGTTACTAAAACTGCCAAACAATTTACAGTAATGTAATAAAATGTGTATAATCTGCCAGATATTTCAAATTGTATTTCAATCTGTAAAAAAATACTAATACAAATTATAATTTAAATTTTCAAAAACTTTACTACATTTGTCAACAAGTCACTAAGAACTTAAACTGTCAAACAAATTACAGCAATGTAATACCATCTGTTATGCCTTTTATGCCAAATTGTATTCTAAATTTTCAAAAAAGTTACTACATCTGTCAAAAAAATACTTGTTGACAGAAATATTTAAAACGCTATAAAGTTACTGAAAACTTCAAAAAGTTACTAAAACTGCCAAACAATTTACAGTAATGTAATAAAATGTGTATAATCTGCCAGATATTTCAAATTGTATTTCAATCTGTAAAAAAATACTAATACAAATTATAATTTAAATTTTCAAAAACTTTACTACATTTGTCAACAAGTCACTAAGAACTTAAACTGTCAAACAAATTACAGCAATGTGTAAATATACCATTAATAAGAAAAAACTTGCCAAATCTGTCAAATTGTATTCTAAACTGCCAAAACGTTACAAAAACTTGCAAACAGTTTACATCAATATGATATGCTAAATTGTATTTTAAACAGTGTTATTAAATCTGTTAAAAAATAATTCAAATTGTCAGTAAGTTAATAAAACTGTCAAACAGTTTAGCGCAAAACGCATACAATCTCACAGATATGTCAAATTTTATTCAAAATTGTTAAAAACGTTACTAGATCTGTCAAAAAGTTACTGAAACTGTTTACAATAATATCATAATTAAGCAGAAATGTATCTATCAAATAATAACTGTCAAACTATTTACAGTGACGTATAAAAACAGTATAAGTTTTGCAGATCTGTACAATTTGTAAAGTTGTAATTTAAATTGTCCAAAAGTTACTACATCTGTCAAATAGTTTACAAAAACATAACAAATATGTTTTATTACAAAATATATTATACAGGGTGAGTCGGGAGGAACGGACCCTGTATATAAGATATTTCAAATAGGTGTAATATATATATGGCCAAGTATGAGTCAAGTGTACGGATTGAAAATTTGATTTTGCTCAAACCACTGAAAATGTCTTCTTCTATATGAATCCTGACTATGTGATTTTTTTCAGATTTTTTCAGTAAGCTATTTCAGAGTAATAAGCAATCAAAATTTGAAAAAATCGAGGTTTTTGAGTTTTTTTAATTGTAACTTCTCAGGATTGCATTTTTAAGAAAAAAATATTAAAATATTTTTCTTCAAAATTGTACAAAGAATAACTTTTCACTGAAAAAAAAATTTTTCTTTAAGTTTTGAAAATTTTACAGAATTTTAAATGACAGTTTTTCTTACAAAAATGATTATGGGTATATTTTTTTTCAAATATAGATAAAAACGTGCTTTTATATGTAAAGCACGTTTTTATTTTAAATTTATTACAGTTATTAAAGTTTTTTCGATATTTTTAAGTATTTCTGTAGATATCTCGGAGCGTAGCACACGGCGGCACTTACTGAAATTTTTTGCACATATAAAGACACTTTTTTGTCCGTATATGAAAAAAAGAAAATACCGTCATCTTTTTTTAAGAAAAACTGTCTTTTAAAGTTCTGCAAAATTTTCAAAATTCAAGGAAATCTTTGGCTATAAAAACTTATTCTTTGAATAATTTTGAAGAAAAAAGTGTTCATAAAAATGCCTCAATTTTTTCAAATTTTGATTGCTTATTACTCGACCACTTAAAAAATCTCAAAAAATTCACATAATCAGGATTCATGTAAAAGAAAGCATTTTCAGTGATTTGAACAAAAACAAATTTTCATTCCGTACACTTGACTCATACATGGCCATATACAGAGTGTTAGACAAAAAACGTACAGATAAATAACACCGTTATTTTTTAACCGATTTATATAATTCAAAAACCATTTTAAACGGTTTTTGAGTATTATCAATTCAGGAACACACATAGATGTTTTTATTTTTAGTGTAGTTGTTATAACAACTAACTTTATTTTTTTAAATGGCAACATTCATTTTTTTTAGAATCTATATGATATTCTCAATACAAATATAATATATAATAATATACTTTTATAACAAATTTTTTTGATAAATTTAAAATATGTAATAATTGTTTTTTTATTTGAAATGATCATAATTGAATAGTTCGCATTAAAAATAATTTTTCAAATTTTAATTGCTTATTACTCGGAAATGGCTCTCTTAAAAAATCTCAAAAAATTCACATAATCAAGATTCATGTAGAAGAAGGCATTTTCAGTGTTTTTTTTAATTTAAAATGATCATAATTGAATAGTTCACTTTGAAAATAATGAATGTTATTTTTGTTTGTGTTTTTATGTTATTATGCATTAACTTAAAAATTACGTTTTTTAAATTAAAAAAATATATATTTTTTTTTAATTTTAAATACGTCAATTTTTTGTTTCTATATTAAGCATAACAACGTAAAAACACCCCAAAAATAAACATTATTTATTTTCAACGCCAACTATTCAATTACGATTATATTAAATAAAAAACAAATAATATGTTTTTTTAAATGTATCAAAAAACTTTGTTATAAAAGTATATTATTATTTTACATGGTTGTATTAAAAATATCATAAAGATGTATGTTGCCATTTAAAAAATTAAGTTGGTTGCCATAACAACTATGCTAAAAATAAAAACAAATATGTGTGTACCAGCCGTATGTTTTTTGTCTAACACCATGTCAATTTTTTTTGTGAAACTTTTTTGGGTGCACCCCTCAGTGATTTCTACCATCTGTAAAAAGTGTCTCTACAATAAGAAATATCTATGGTTCTAAATATTTGTAAAAAATGTTTAAATATGTTGTCAAACAACGCGTTAGAAGTAAAAGTAAAAAAATCTCACTATGTTAGTACGACTGGGATTTGAAGATAAGATAGTCACACATATTTGAAGAAACAAGCAAACGATAAAATTGACAAAATAAATAAAAACACAAAGGATTCAGACTGCCAAAGTAAAAAAGCTACTCTGTTTTTTCTAGCTATAATTGTGCCCAACTAGTTTTAAAACTATAACTTTATAACATTTGACAAATTTATGTTTAAAATATATTAAATTATGTTAATGTCTACTTCTGTTTGTTGGTTTAAGTTCTGTTTGCTGCTCTATAATACAATAAAACTGCCAATATAGTGTTTAAATTGTGAGTTGCATAATTAAATACAACGGTATTAACACCAGAACATTCAAAATATTTGAAAAACAAAAGAAAAAGTTTCCTCTTGTAATTTATTAATTTATATTTAAAAATCTTCAACATGTCAATACATTTAAATTTCTTAAATGTGCAACATAAATTGTATAAAAATATTAATTAATGTTGTGTTACTCAATATGTGTCATCAATTTAGAAACATTGAAAAATATTTGTATTTGATTAATATACATATATAATTATTTTATTTACAGGCCTACAGAGCAACCGTGTTTGATTTTACACCGACTTTAACAACCAATCCAAATCAGACACTGCTAGAAAATGCAGAGCAATTCATACAAAAAATTGATAGTTCCGCCTCTCAAGTATATATTTCAAAATCAATTTAAAAGTCGAGATAATCATTCATATAATTTTAGGACATATTAGTATTTCCGGAATATGGATTAACTACATATGATATCTTCGATGACATTAAAAGCTATTCCATTCTTGTGCCAGAAGTAAACAGTAACGCCTCTTTGTGTACAAATTTCGAAGTCCATAAGGTAATGCAAACAACTTCAACAATGTACTACATATATTTAATTATGTATATTTTAGGTATTGCAAGACATAGCATGCAGCACAAGGAGTCAACGAACATACACTGTTATAAACGTATTAGAAACTGTAAATGATAAAATTTACAATACTAATATTGTTTTTGGTCGTAATGGAGCCATTATTGCTAAGTAATTACTCATATCACTTTCACCAAAAATATCTAACTACTGTTGCTATTATATTTTAGATATCGAAAAATAAATCTATTTGACAAAGAAAAAAATGTTATGGAAGCTGGAAAAGAATTGGTCACATTTAAAACAGACTTTAATGTAACATTTGGAATATTTACTTGCTATGATATTTTGTTTGAATATCCTGCTATTGAAATATTAAAGGATACAGAAGTAAATGATATCATTTTTCCAACAGCTTGGTTCTCCCATTTACCGTACTTGCATTGTAAGATATTATGTTTAACAAAATTATTTAAATAACATGCAACAATTTTAAGCACTCTCCGTTCAGGATGGATATCAAGCATCAACAAGAGTTAATTTACTAGCATCTAATTATAATCACCCACAAAATAGAAGTGGAGGTAGTGGAATTTATACAAGAACACAAATAAGTACTGTTATTTCGCCCAGCAGAGGAACTAAAGCCGTTATAAGTGATATCCCTAAAGCAAATAACGATAAAAGTCTTTGTTTCGTAAGACATATCTACCGTAGTGTAAAAATATTATTTTAAAATCCTCATTAATTACAGGAAAGAAAAGTTCCGGGTTTACGAGGTCTTCCTCAGAAGCCAAATATTACATCATATAAAACATCAAATGACGTCGAGGAACACGTAGAGAATTACAACTTTGAATTGTTATTCCCAAATACAACTGTACATAATCAAAAATTGTGTCACAAAAGAGTTTGTTGTATTTTCAATGCGACTATAAGTAAACCTTTTACTGAAGACGATCCAAAATATATGTAAGAATTCTTTAATGTTAATAATATTTTTAATTACTTAAATTACTTTTAGGTTTTCAGTATATGACGATGGCACATCAACGGCATGTGCATTAGTAACGTGTACACATCTGACAGCAAAATCATGCGGAGTAAGATCGGCTAACGTCAAAAACGTTATTTTCACAAAAATTTCGGTAGCATCTACTGACTTCAATATCAATCATTTTGCCATACCTACTACTTTAAATTATGACTTAGAACCATTAACGAATTACAAATATTGTGAAACCGATGACCAAATTACTATTAATTCCGAAAATGAACAGACTGCCTTGATTACATTTGGATTTTATTCAATTAGTGCTGCTAATAGCATATATATGAATTTATTCGTTACCATCTTCATTTCTATTTTTACCATTCAATATTTTAAACATTAGGTAGGTAATAAATACATTTTACAACAACCGTTAGTATTTATAATAGTATGATTAATTTATAATATTTTATAGAAGTTTGTATAAAGTTTTGTATAATACAAATACTGTTTGAGAATAATAAAATAACTTTGGATTTATATTATATTTTTTTACGTTACTTACAGGTATTGTTGATAAAAACAATAAATACTGATACAGTTTTTCGTGGCAAACAAAAACATACAACCTATTTTCAAAAACTCAAAAATACCTTACAAAAAAAGCGGTAAGCAATACAATAGGTGTTTTTAAGTTAAGAATACATACCAACAGTAAACTAATCTTATTCATAATAATTGTGTTGATATAAGAGATTAAGTTATATTTTTTAAATTTAGTATTAAGTATATACTTTTATATGCTTATCTTATACAAGTGGAATAAATTACGTAATTGTAACCAACCACTCTTTCTAATTGTTTCTACAACTCAACTTAGCAGTTAGTATAAACGTATTTTTTACTACCTTAATAGAAAGTATGACTTCGCAACTTCATTTTAGGAACAAATCTTGTGCATTTTCTTCTAAAAAAAATGCAATCATATAATTTTTTATTGCTCTCTTTATTAGATTTTTTTAGATATTAAACAAGAAAAAAAAACTATTATCTACATCACCTCAAAAGTAGAGTTTAAAAGCGTTTTTTATGTAGCGTGTGACAAAATATAAGCGCAAAGAGCTCTTACATACTCATGATCAAAAAGAAACCGATTGTTCCTATAAACGATATCAATAGATGGAATCCTCCGAGCCTTACAATAACGTTCTTTAATTCTGATGTTAGTTTAGCGGCGCCCACACTGTCGCAAGCTTTCCAGTATAATGGCTGATCAAATGTAACAAAAGAAGTTTTTAGTGACAACGCTTGCATTTCTCAACAGCTTCAAAACCCAAAGTGAGAATAGTGTCGCAATCTAATACATAAACAGATCACTCTTGAGCAATAGCATATCGGCTAGCTTTCTCCATAAAACCATTCCATCCCGAAATTCCAGCATAACAGCACCATTTCCCGTAAATTTGGTATTGTAAGTACGATGTCACACAAAAATTGATGACAAATTTTAACATTATATACGTTTATAGACTGCAAATTCGCAGAATTATGTTTTCCGTAGAGAAGTATTAGAATCATACTAAATTGTGCAACTTCTGAAGCCAATTTAGTTTCGACAATACGCGGAATTACAGTTTCACACTCGATAGCAGTATTCAGAGTCACTCAATGTATTCCTCCCATTGCGTAAAATGTTCTTCATGACCGTCGATGGTGTTAACGTTAAAGTTACATTGTCAACCACAAATTAACACCTATTTATGCAAAAAAAACGAATAAAGATGTACAGCTATTATTATTGCGTTAGCTATTGATGTATATTTACGTTTCCAATTCTCATCATGTTTATCTTTCGTTATTATTGCAAAATAGAAAACTTCCAAAGTCTCAGGAACAATTCGGCTTCGATATCCGATAATAATAATAATAATAATAATAATAATAATACTTCTTTATTTCTCTGTATTTATTACATAAAAATGGCAAAGTTCAGCCTAAGGCTGGTCTTCCACTTAACCTTTTGAACATAATTACCAAAATTTGGTGTTAAATTACTTTAATTTTATGTCATCACTGAGCTGCTATCTTGAGTAGACCATTATAGAGTTGTTTAATTTTGTTCTTAATACAGGAATTGAACTCTGCATGCTTTAAAATGCTCTTAAATTTATATATCAAATTAGTTGTCAAACTGACATTAAAAAAGAAGGTAATTTCTTTTTTTAATGTTCTCGCGAACAATTTCTGGATTTCTAAAATGACTTATTGTTAGTAAAGTGCTTACACAGGTAGAATTAAACACCAAATTAATGATGATATATTATCCCATACACAAATAACACACATGAATATAAAGCATTCATACAATTTATCAACATAGATCAAACATCTGTCATTTGGCGGATTAATAATCAGTTCAGTAAAAAACAGATATTAGGAGCAACAGTAATTACTAAGCTACTATCTGCAATTCCTTAAAATATTTAAAAAAATTTATGGTCAAATACATAAAAAATATATTCAAGAATAGAACAAAAAGTGGATATTGACAAATCTATTTTTGTGTAGCTACAAGATTCAAATTCTATCAAACAAAACTAAGAAAAATAGTATCTTAAAAAACACTGCGTTGAAATGCCAATGTTTCATAAAATCTTATTTTTATTAATATATTTTTAACACAAATTTAAAAAACAAATAGAATTAAAAAAAATTAACTTGTTAGTCAATATTTTTGTTTTTTTTTTTAATGTTTTCAAAAAATAAATTATTTTTATAAGATACATACCGATGCTTCAAAATTGATCAATAAAAATCAGGTTTTACTTATTTTTATATGTATATTTCAATAAATTTTGTATGTTTGTTAAAATTTTATTAAAAATTTGTTTTTATTTTATAAATATATTAAATTATTTATTGTGCAATAACCTAAATAATGATACGTTATTTTAGTATATCTTTTTTTAAATTTTTTCTTATCTTCCTTATGAAGACAGTACAAATATTGCCGCATGGGTCTCCCAATACGTCACACGTACAACCGGTGCGCTGTGCTCCGCCTACTTGCTGAAACCAAGCAACATTCCAAATACTTAATACTGTACCAACATTGATTACCACACTCATTTTTGACATGTACATAGACATTACAAATAAATTCTATGAACAAAATTAATACAAAGTAATGTTCTTGATAGAATCAAATATTTTTAGTGGAATCTCAAGCAGGTTATGTATTTCAGAGTGCATAGTACATATAAATTATATGGTACCATTTTGTCATAATTATATTTTTTAAATTTGTATTAGTTCGTAGTTTCTGATCAATTTCGCCCACTCTTTAATAAATGTGAATATCAAAACTATTGTTTTTTACAAGAGTAAAACAATAAAATTACTATCACCATTTATTTCGTCACACTGTGACTGCAGTTTCGGCTGAACCTCAGCCTTCTTCAGACAATACATGTACATGAATACATTAATAAAGAAACATTACATATTTATATATATATATATGTATATAAAAAACAAATTAAAATGACAAAAAAATATTAAAATTGTTTGTAAATTCAAATCTCATAACTATATTTTTGCAATGTAAAATTTGATCTTAAGATATATACAAACTTATTCGAAGTATATGTATACTGATTTGTACATGATAAACATCGTTAAATATTTCTTCTTATTCAATATTGACGCAGTTTAAGTGAGAGTTGTAAACTATGTGATATTGATAATTCAAATAACTAATTAATTTTCAACGGAAATTTAATATATTTGATTTTTATTGTTTACGTACTTTTTATTATTTATCACCAAAACTAAATTATAATCAAAAGATAGTATAAAATCATATTGTCAACGATAACCGTATACAACCAAACACACAGTTTCTTATTTCACATGCATAACCAAGAAATGGAATAGAAATGTAAACACAATTTACCTGAAGGAAAACGAAAATACGTCAGTTTCTTTTACATGCAATAATACACTAAAAATGTCACTATTACCGTTTAGTTATTAGCGTAACTAGATGTAATTAAATATTATTGGTAAGAAACCAGTCGAAGAGAATTCGCGAACGTAAAATTAATGTGACATAAGGAAAATGAACGTAGAGCACACTTCGAACTGCCATGTAATAAACATTTATCTCAGGGATTTCTCAGACACGTGAATCTTGATCACAATTTTTAAAATCAATTTACAATTACTACGTTTTTTAGAAATTGAATTTCAAATGAATGGCGGCGCATTATTTAAAAGTTAGTTTATTGTTATTGAATAAATGTGGCGCATTCCAAGGTTACCAATGTTGGAATTAATGCTTCAAATTCACATCAATGTATAAACGTTTATTTATTTATTATTCTACAATATTGTATATGTTATTGAAAACCAACCAAATAGACTTTAAGTTTTACAAAATAAAGCCATGAGGTCAATCAAACACACCGATAAAAGTAATGCTACTAACTCTAAAGTGGAAATCAATTTTATTAAAGATCATATAAACCGAAATACATGTGTATTTATTTTTAAAATAAAAAGATACTGTTTGCATACTACTTGAACGTGCCATTGACGAATTCTACAATCATCTGACTCGAACAAACAACTTCTTTAGACCCATTTTGTATTTAAAAGACGCGCCTCGCGAATCAAAAATTTATTTTTGTGCAAAACATTAAAAATTCTAAACCTGTTAGTGATTTTAAATAGACATTTGACGAAAAAAACCACTACTAAGTGAAAGGAAGTGTAAAAGTTTTTGTTTATATAACAAAAAAAAAATGTTCAGAAATATATAGTTTAAATCTGTATGTACTTTATATATTTGTTTATCACATTTTTTTAATTAGATAACTTTTCGAATGTTATCGCTATTAACGTTGCTTTTTCTTTTCTGCTTATATAAAAAACTAAAAAATAACCAATGTCGCAATATCATTACAATTTGGATTAAAAAAAAATGAAATAAACTTGATTTTATGTTATCAATTTAAATAAGTACTACTATTATTATTGATATTTTAAAAGATTTTTTTTTTATATGTATACATAATAATATTACATAAAATGATCATTGTCTACTTTTGACAAATATTTTTTTCTATCTATATTTTTACGTTCAACCAAAACAACATTGTCAAGACAACCACTTTATCTTTTTTTTTTTTAAATCTCGAGCTCTGATTAAAACATAACAAATACAATTTTCTCTTTAATTTGCAACAACCACTACATAAATATAATAATTATCAATAAGAAAACCAAACATACCCTCTGCCCAAAATTATTAATTTAAAACCAAATATAAAAAAACTAAGATTCAATCAATATACTTTATTGATTGGTTTTAATAATAATTTTCCATTATTAGTTTTAATTTCAACCACTCTAGGAATCCAGTCACTACTCGGAGTTAAACGTAAAATACGACTTTGTGGTCATTCTGTTGGCGGCTTTTCTACCACAAACTAAAACACCAAACCCTCACAGAAAGTGTTTGTGCCTTTCCCATGCCTTTTGACCTGTGTATCAAAGTATGAAAATATTTTTTTGACCAACGTTTTCAAAAAGATTGAGCCAATTGCTTTGTTAATTCTCAACAATTACTTTATTTATTTTTAATTTATTCAAGTCAACTTTAGGTCTTAACATAATTGATCTTCTAATTAAAAATCACCTGGCGTTAAATAATCTACATCATTATCTGGGTAACTTGAAATTTATAAATTGGACAAGAATTTAATATACCCTCTATACGGGTTACAACTGTAATAAATTCTATATGTAAATAATCTACTAATAAAGTAGCAAAACCACTTTTATGTGAGATCAAAATAGAATGTCAACTATTCAAAAGCAAAAAAGAATGTTGCAGTTGACCCCCTATCATGACAAAACTCTAGAATTGCACGCTTAAAAAAATTGACATGAACTGCACTCATGGGTCTCAAAAACCCCAATAAGTTTTATGAATCATTAATAAAAAATACAAATATTTTGTTGTTTTTTAGGTCAGATTAGCTAATTACAAGTCTATATAACAGGTTGAAAAAATAAAATTATTTTTGTTTATTTTAATTATGCCTATATTTATCAACAAAAGAAAAACATAACCTTTTTTAACTTAAACAAATGTTTTATTTTCAAAAAATAAATAAACAAATATTTTAAAATCTGAACATCGTATATATAAACAATAAACATTTTAACTAAAACAAAAAATGTAGTATGTTGTATAATTGCTCTTGGTCAAGTACATCAATTTTCAAAAATTTTGTTTTTACAATCACAACACAATTTTGCCCTGTGCTCCATGCAGTGTGGCCTACAACAAGTAGAACACGCAAAATTTGTTTTTACATCTTTTCCAATTTCACAAAAGCTGCATCAAACTTTTTTTGATAAATTGATATTTTCAATTTATTTCTGTGGAAGTTCATTTCCAAGGATTTCCAAAATACTGTTACGCAGTGGTTTTTGTAATGTGGTTATTTGAACTCGATTTTTTAAATGTGGCTCAATTAAAACCATTGCTAACTCTTTTAGAAAACCTTTTCTGTTGTTACTTTTTTGTTCTTTCCAATGTGGATTTGCGAGAGAAAACAAAATCATTAAATTAATCCCAGCAGCATCAAGTATATTAAAAAATACTCTCAACGGCCAACGTCTAGTTTTTTGTAGAGTGGTGTAAGAATGGCAAAGTTGGTCAAATGTATCTGTACCTCCATTTGCTTCATTATAAGTGTATATAAGATTGGGCTTTTTAGTAACGTTATTTATTGATGCATCGTGATGCATTGTTGACAGCAAAAGTACAATTTTGTTTTTTTTTTTGGTGTGTATGAAACGATAGTTTTATTTCTGTCAAAACCAAATAATGATGTGGCTACCTATTTTTTTCTGTAGAAAAGTAAGCTTGTTTTTTTCTTAAAGTGCGGGCAAGAGATAATTTATATTCTTCTAACATTTGTTCAGCTAGAGGATTGATGTGAACCAGTTATCTACAGTAATATTACGATTACTACCATATATTGGTTTCAAAAGTTTCCTTACATAATAAGCTGGCATTGATTCATTATTTTGTGTGGTTACTTTTCATTTACATTTTACATATGGAATTGACTTAATCATATAATATGTTTTTGAATCATTCACCATCATTGTTTTATGGAATCAAAACTTGTCTGGCATACTAGCCATATTGATTCAAAACGAACATTTACCTCGATAACCTGCAAGCTGCTCATCAATAGTACAGTATTCGTACGAAGTATAATATGACGTACAGTTATTAACAAAAATGTCCCATAATTTACGTATGAATGCAAATTTATCAATAATCTTTCTGGCAGTTCTATCTTCTTTATTGTCAAATCTGAGACAAACAGCAAAATATGCCATTTCCAAATTTTAATGACCAAAGTTTATCTAAATTACAATTTGATATAAGTAGTGCACCTGTTGGAAATAATAGCCCAATAAAAGTTTTTAATTCTGATATAGTAATTGAATTTCTATAGCTCTGTAGCACCATGTCAACACATTTACAAACAATTTTTTTGTTTGTACAAAGAACAATAAAGTCAATCATTTCTTTATTAAACAATAAATTCCAAGCTTGCTCAGGAGATTGAACTAATCTGGCTTCTTCTTTTGGTTCAGGTAAATGCAACACTATATTATCTTGTCTTGTTCGAACTTGTCGTACGAATGCTTGTGTGCTCCAACAATGACTATTTTTTTTCAGTAAACTTGAAACATTCCTAATTTGTTCGACAATTTATTGATCATCGTCACTGCTTTCACTTTGTTTGGTATCAATATCTGATAGTTCTTCGATGTAATCATCATCTGAATTGTCTCCAAAAATATCTTCTAGATTATTGTCCTCATCTTCATTTAACCATATATTTTTCGCCAGTATTTTTATTTTTTTATCAGATAAAAGGCAATGATTTTTTCAGTTATTTGAAGCCATTATACTAAATAAATTACTTATAAAATAATATTTCAAAAACATAAACTGCACACTAGGATCTCCAAAACCCAAACGCGTTTATTTACATTTTTCTTACCTATTTGTTTGGTTAAATGCCGCAAACGATCCGCACTCCAATGCAACTAAACACAAACTGAATTTACGAAAGGTCGGCAAGGAAATCTATACATTTTTGCAAACGCTACTCACTTATAAATATGCTCAGTTCTAGGAAAGTAAAAGTTTACGATATTGCTTTGAGTATAAATGTCCATTTTCTACTAATTGTAAAATATCATTACTCAAATATTGGGCCTGAGTACTTTTAACAATTAAGTTTATTGCATTTTTATACTCTAAATTTGATAATAATCCAAATATTGTACATAATTACAATAAGATTCGCACTTGACTTTAAAATTTAAACATAATGTAAAATATATCCGAGTTAGTAAGGGAATTTTTTTTTCTAATAGCTCAATGAAAGATATAAAAAACGTGAAAATTTAACTTTTTGTTTCAATTTCAAAACTGGTACATTTGTTTTAAAATTGGTTATTATATAGTCATTTGTCTGTGATTTTATAGAAAAAGCTAAGACCATACCATTATTATCTAATCATTCTGAAGGTAATAATCCACGACTAGCTAGATCTGCATTATTATGTATTTCTGTAATATGTCACTCAGTTTCAGGATTATATTTATATATTTGAGCTACTCTATTAACAATTAACTTTAACTAAAAAATGATACAAGTTTTCAACAAAACCACTTTTGATTTAGCAACTATCTTTACATAAACTGAATTTTTGTTTCCATTCTTAAATAACTAACTCACGCTATTATATGATCATTTGCTTCTGAAAATGCTATTAAAAGTCATTTTAACAATCTTTACAAATTATACAACAAAGAATAATATTTTTTTCTAAGAAAAGTATCTCATTTATGATACGATTACATTAATTTACAATATCAGTAGGTAATAACCCATCCCATTGTATTTTCAACTACAACTGTTATAATAAAAGTTAAAAAAAAACACAAATAGAACTAAATATCGGTTCATGTTGCAAGTTTTCGATAAAATTCCTTTTCTTGAAGCTGTTTCTGTAGAAAGTTTAATAATATAATAAAAATATTATAGTAGCTTAGCTACTATCAAAATTTGTTTGTAGTTTAAATGAAGAATAGAATAATTTTTAATATAATATAATTTTTTAATATTTTCTTTATTTTCAACTAACTGTTGAACAGTTCTTTAAGCTAAATAAAGATAACAAACTGCTCCAAAAATAACCATTGTATGTTTCCATTTTGAACTAAGATCTTTAGGTGAAAAACGCCACAATAGCTGCTTTCCCATTACGTTCTGACAGACCTTGGTGCACACCAGGGCAAGATGCACTGCGTTCCCGTTCCGTTACGTATACATAAGTATGGTAACTGGTAACTTGCACAAAGTCGTCCTTCCCCTTCCTCTTCTAGCTCCAACCTTTCAAGCGGGGCGAGTTGCACTTGCTCATTTGATTGGCTGATTTAAAAATTACATCTGACAGCAGCAGTTACTTAATTAATTAATATATATCAGGAACAGTCAACAGAAAAAATTTCAAACAAAAATTAAAAATGAATGAGAAAGAAACAAATCAAATAATAATCACATAAATGTAAGTGATTACTAAATATTAAAAAAAATCTTAGATTTGACATATGCACAAACGCTACAGAAACATGTTCCCATAAAGCAAGACGCTCGAGGGTAACTTGCACTGGCGCGCGCTGGGGTAAGCCCTGGGTTAGTAACCCTCGTAATGAGAAAGCAGGTAATATATATAGTATAGTATAGTAGTATCATCTTTTAAATTTAAAGACATCTTACAAAACATTTGACATATATCACATGTTAATGCTATTTGAGGAATCCAAAATCTGTTTATTATTTGTCCAATATCGGCTTGTAATTTTAGGCCACTCATCATGGTATCATTAAAAAAAATACCTTTTAAATCATTTTTTGCTGGATTGTAGATTACTTTTATTGTAGTTCCAGATACTATTTGTTAACCCCATAAGTCAAAATATAAGAAACTTCAACTTTTGCCGGTATTGAATGACCTTTTAAAATATAATACTGTATATTTACAAAATATAATTTTTTAAAATTTGTAACATGTTTGAAGCTAGCTTCTAATTTCAACAAACGATTAATTTTTTCCTATTGCAACCTAATATAAGTCGTATTCCATCTTCGAATAAGTAAAATTTTAGTAATATAACAACCAAACTGATCTCTAATTGTTGTTTTTTTATAATATAATTTGCATAAATCATCTTCGTTAGCATCATGTGATAGTAAAATAGTTTTTAGATTTTTTCAGAATAATTTTAAAGTATCATTTAATGAGTCTAATGGTTCCAAATGACTTAATTATTGGGATTATTTTTTAAGATCTTAGCTCCACTGTGGCTGGAATAATAACTAATGCATGTGCCAGTGTTGCCATTCATATGTGGAATCACTTTTTAAGCTCTTAGCGCCATGGTGGTTAAAATGTGAGTTAATGCATGTTGCTACACGTGCTTATATCATATGATTGATATGTTCGTGTTTATATGCTGTAGAATTTAAAATGCCGAGGAACGTTTCAACACTTTCAAATAAAATTGAGGTTCTGAATTAAGTTTTTTTTTGTGTTAATTTTGCATAATCGGACCAGCCGCTTAATCAAACCAAAACAAGCCGCTCCCGATGTGGTCCGATTAAGCGGAATTGATTGTATTTAAAAACAATTTTCAGGTTTTAGAGTGCGTTCCGTATATCAACCGAAGCGACCGAAATCCCGGTTATCCTGAAACAGGTTTATATACGGAACGCGGTTACCTGAAAAAGGTTACAAAGGTTGCGACCGCACTCACCATGAACGAACGTCGGTGAATTTCTATTAATCGTGGTTATTCATGGCGGTAAATTTGAAATGCAATCAAAAGTCAACAAAAGCTTCAAATGTTGCTCGTGTATTTTATTAAATTATTAATTATAGGTTATAATGTATATGTATGTTCCTGTCAATGCTAAAACGAGCAAAGGCATGAGTGCAACAGAGCAAACATTATTATTGTGCATAGTTGCCTGTTATAAAATATAACAAGCTAATAATAAATAAATTCATGAAGTTTGAGCTTATATTAAGCATTTTGCCGTGAGATACCGTTGACGTTGTGGTATGAAATGTTTTTAAACCGTTGCGTTGTCGCGAGTTACCGGTTATTTACTTTTGACTCCGAATGTACCAACCAGCGAGGTGAATTTAAAACCGTTGTTGGAAGTAGTTTAATAAGTCCGGTATGTCAAATTTAAATATGATAACCTATAAATGAGATGAATTGTCAAGAATGATTATGAAAATAATTAGTAAAAATTGCTATTAAGTATAAATAAAATGAATATTCTTTGCAAGGAAATGTATATATAGCAAATATTTTACAAAATTAATAATAATCATAAGAAAATTAATGACAGGTGTAACCGTTTACAACCAGTACGTTTTCGTGAGATTTCCGCGATCACCCAAAAATAGAGAGAGATGGAAATAAAACCGCTGTTTGATCGCTGGTATGTACGGTTTCTCACGGCAAAACGCTTAATATTTCAGTTTTGTATTTTGACGTTTCTATAACCGCTGCCGTTCCATAAATCAACCAAGATTTTCAGCGACAGATCTTAGCCGTAACCTAACCGCCGGTTACTTCGGTTGATATACGGAACGCACTGTAAATGTAAACAAAACATGACAAAAGATATGTATGTGAACATAGCAAAGTGTCAACAACGGCTCGTTAACAAATCTGGTGCCAGGTAGCGTATTGCTTAACTGCGATCCCCAATAGAATTCAAAAGAACAGTAGAGTTGATGTTAGATTGATTTTTAAAACCCATAATTACCCAACCAAAACTAGTCAACTTAGCACTTGGATTCCCTTTGATAAGTTTTAAATTTAAACTAGATATATCAAAAACTGAATTCACACTTAATAAAATATCAATCAGTGCAATTTTATCAAAATATAAATCGGCTAATTCTAAATTCTCAAATCGGTTCCGTATTTCTTTTGATAGAGAAACTGACTGCAAATCCGCTTTAATATGTGACAAAACTACAGCCTCAAAATTGAACATATTATTTAATAATAATAATTGTACTTACATTCCACGTCTCTCTAAATATGATCTAAAAAGATACAAGCTATACCTTGTGCGACGCTCTTTTATTTCGAACACTTTGATTGACTTTGATATAACACTTCTATTTTTCGAACGACAAGTATCCCATTTTTTGATGTCGTTCAAAAAATGGGATACTTGTCGTTCGAAAAATAGAGAGTGCGCTCCAAAGATATATTTAACCTTCTTTTTTTTCTCCAAATCATACTTCGAGTTTTGGTCGAATCAAGTTTCGAGTTTCGTGCCATTAAGATATATATTATGATAATGATGGCAACACTGAATTCAAAATATTAATATTCAACAACATAACCATACTTTCTTACTTCAAATTGCTTCAAATCCAATTAAAAAAAGCTTTGAAATATGGTAAATAATGAATTTATGTATGTTTTCATATTTTTGTATAATATATTTTAGACTGATTTAAAAGGAAACCCTCCTCCAATTTTACCGATAATTGAACAACAACTTCGAGAATACATAATATGCCCAGAAAAGTTACCAATACATGACTATAAGAGAAACCAACAGTATTGGCCTAGAGATCCTGATATTACTAGTTTATTTAATTATGAAGGATCACCACTAGCAACCACGTTAAAGGTAAACAATTAAACTTTATGCTTGAAATTTGATATAGTTGACTCGTACATCTAACCGAAGTGAGGGATTTACAAAACTGTTGAGCAAGAATATCATTTCTACACCAAGCTGTAGTTATATGCAAGTAAATAATTTATACTTTTGACTCGACACATTAAATCTGAGACTTGATTTACTATAGAAAACGTTTTATGACTAGAAAATATTATTGATATACAAAATACGTAAATATCCACTTTTAAAATATTTCTTATTTTTAATTAAATAAATTGAGTTAGTATGTATACTACGAAAACAGGTGGCCTTGTAAGTAAAAAAAAAATTAAAAATAAGCAATATTTAAATAGGTGTATGGTTACGTACATTTTTTGGGTGGATTGTTTTCTCTGACGCGCAGTGTATTTAACTATATTGTGTAGTGTATACGATTGATGATTAATACGAGGTATGTTTAACATGCCAGACCAATCATTTTTGGCTGTACAAAACAGTTTGTCTGTCAATAAATTAATTCTGCAGTATATAATGCTACCAATTCAATTACAGTAAAGTTTGGTTATAATAACGAACCTGTTAAACAACAAAAGTTTTCTCATAAGCTTACAGCTTTTTTTTACCTATACTTACTCTATAACAAACTGAAATGTATCTAAAATTGGCGCAATTTTCTTGTTGTAACGAACTTTTAGGGGATTCTCTGGTGGGGTTCCTCGAATTATAAACTTATGCGAAGTACAAACTGAGATAACTGATTAGATTTAGGTTTGCGATTTTGTGTACATACATATCATTCACCGGCGGCAATAGTGGCACAATTCAACATTTGGAAATATTGTAATAAAGCATAAAAATTCAATTTTTTTTATTATACTATTTACGTTTTGAGTTGTGCCACTATTGCCGCTAGTGCCTTGGTGCATACAGAAGATGCAATGTTAGGTCTATCAATGTATCAAATCATCTGTTTGACAGTATAATTATACTTAAATTATCTTATATGATTATTGTTTGGTGCTCAATTTTGCACACAGTTACACACTATGCAGCATTTATTAAAGAAATCTTTAAAGATACTTTTTAATTTATCATACTTGACTCCCACTATAGACCAAAAAATATATAATTTGAGAAATGTAACGTAATCTTCAAAATACAGTGAAGCTCCGCTAATCCGAATCGCTTTAATCCGGATGTCCTTGTAGTTTGGACAAAATTAAAAAATAAAAATTTTACATTATGTACCTTGTAATCCGGATTGGCGGACCGACCACGATTCCCCACCTAGCATGCAGGGGATCTCCTGACTAAAAAAAAAGGGAAATTCCAGAATTTTTAGTTTATTTCAACATGGCACCAAAACGGCCACACAAAACATTAACTCTAGTCGAAAAACAACAATGTAGGTTAAGCAAGATTGTATTCGCCAGACTAAAATATCGTAGTTTTTCTTAAGAGGATTAATTTTTTTATTGAAAATTTGTTTTATTGTTATTATAATAAAAGCTTTATTATATAATGTGGCTTTTGCTTAATTTTTTTATTATTGTTCCAGTAATTCGGATTGTTCAATAATTCGGATCAAGCTATATTTTATTGATCCGGATTAGAGCAGCTTTACTATAAAACATAAATGAATGAAGACTAATATCAACATCACTATTAATAATCAGATTCATAATTATTTGACAAGGTTAAAATTATTGTCATTAAATATTTACCTTTATCATCAAGTATTTATCATTACGAGTGCAAATCAAGAACTTTGTTTTTTTATGAGAACTCTTCACTTTTTTGCTATATATATATCCATTATTTTATTTTTTTTAAATACATGAGTTTCAATTTTTTTTACTATCTTGGTCATTTTTAATACTAGTGTGGGTTTAGCTATAGAATATTGAGACCAAAGAGTAGAAGTTTTCATGTTTGTGGATAATTTGATAAAATATGACAATACGACGTTTTCTAAGTGAGATTTTACATTTTTTGTGGTTTGCCATTGCATAAATGGTTTGTAAACACAATTTGTAAACTTTGCTCGATTTTGGTGGTAATAAATCCAGAATTACTTCTTTTGTTTGCTGTTTGTACAACATCTGGTGGTTCAAATTTAAACATTTTTAAATAAATTAATAAGAGAACTAATTTGTATATAATTGCTATCTTCTTTTGTTCTTTCACAATTTTAATATTGAATTGCACCAATTCTATCAAAATTATAAGAAGAAGATTTTGTTACTTTTCAATAATTAACATAAATACAAAAGTGTAAAACAAAATATAATCTGATTAAAAATATATAATTAGGTACAACGAGATCCTAACACCGGAGAAATTACTGAATTTAAAGAAGTACCTGTGCAACAAGCTGGAGCTACTGCTAGAAATTCGATGTCACTAAATAGAGCCCCAGGTCCGCCAGGGCAGTCGGTACGAGGCGATGCATCTCATATTCCTTTTTGGCCTGGAGGTTTTGATGAACTAGTTGTTGATTTACAACATAAAAAAATTGATTTTAATGAAGGTAAAACATTTAAGACTTTGTTAATATACATAAATTTTGATGAAATAAAAAATGTTTTAACATCTTTTATGATAAAGTATTTTATTCACAATTGGTTAGTAATATGCCAATTTCCCACTTTAAAACTTTTCCAACTTTTTCACCATTTGATGTTTTTATTATATATGGTGTTACAAATATTTTATATATTATATGTATGAAAGTAATTTAGTTAAAAATTGGCTACAGAAGTAATTATGTATTCACATATTTTATTTAAATTAATCTTATTTAAGTTAGCTTTCCACTATAGTTAATCTACCTTGACTGCAATGAAACCCTTTCTACCTTGGTTTGTAATATACTATTACAGGTCTTTTAACTGTTCCACCTGGTTTCTCAAGAGGTTTAGTTTTTGAAGCTGATGGTCATACCTTAAAAAGAGATTTGAATCAAAGTACTGCAACCATATTTAATCCTATCAATACAGTAAATCTAAAAGATCTCATACAACAAGAAGAAGATTTGTTGGGTAAATTATTGACACAAAATAAATATTTAATGTATCTATCTAAATTAATATATTTTAGGTATATGGAAAAAAACTGATGTCAAAAACAGTGATACAGAAAATGCTATTGAATCACAAGATCTACCTGAAGAAAAGGACATTTTGCCTAAAGAATCAGAAGTTTTAAAAATTAGTGAAGAGAAACCTACCACATTAAAAGGAACTGAATTTGCAGTCTTAATGGATTCTTCTAAACCTGTCACAGATTTTCATGAACGTATTCCTCAGTTGGCACATCAATATCCATTTGAATTAGATAATTTCCAAAAATTGGCCATTCTTCAATTAGAAAAACATAATCATGTATTTGTTGCTGCACATACCTCTGCTGGAAAAACAGTTGTAGCAGAATATGCAATCGCATTATCACAAAAACATATGACAAGATCGATATATACCTCTCCTATAAAAGCGTTATCAAATCAAAAATACAGAGATTTCAAACATACATTTAATGATGTTGGTTTAATCACTGGTGATTTTCAAATCAATCAGACTGCTTCATGTTTGATAATGACAACTGAAATTCTACGTAGTATGTTATACTGTGGTAGTGATGTAACCAGGGATTTAGAATATGTTATTTTTGATGAAGTACATTATATTAATGATAAGGAGAGAGGTCACGTGTGGGAGCAAGTTTTGATACTTTTGCCTGCTCATGTTTGTGTGGTGTTATTAAGTGCAACAGTACCTAATACAATAGAATTTGCTGATTGGTTAGGAAGAACCCATCAAAAAAAGGTATATGTTGTTAGTACCTACCAGCGACCTGTACCTTTAGAACATTATTTATATACTGGAAGTGGGGGAAGCTCTAAAGATAATCGATTTGTAATATTAGATTCCAAAGGATGGAGCAAAGAAGGGTAAGGCAACTTTTATTACTTTAAAGGCACACATTTCTAGAAAATTAATTAGATTTTTGAATGTTGAAATTGCATAAAACAATTTGGCGAAAAAATGAAAATTCTAAAATGTAAACTATTTTCTACAAATTTAGTATTTCACATACAATTTGTTTTACATATACATAAATGATTACAATCTTGGCCAAATTAATTATCCATCTGGTAAGACACACGTATATATAGAGATAAAAACGCTGGTTTAGGAGCGTTTAAGCGCACGCTTTCTACGTTGTAAAAGCGTCTGCGGATTGAGAGCGTACGCTCCCAATCCGTGCATATAAACTACGTGTTAAGAGCGTCTAACGGTTAGTTCAAACCGAGTGTTAATAGATGGCATTAAAATCAAGATTTACAAAATTTGTTAGTACATTACTGTGGCCACACATTTGCGCTTTTGTATCTACCATAATAAAATTAAACCAGTTAAGGTTATTGATATACATAATGTTTTTACAAGTTTTTAATAAACTTTTATTTAAAATATTAGTTAAAAATATTCTGCCTGTATTATAAATCAACTAAAATATTACTTGATATAAAAAATTATAAATTTTATAACTAGTTTACATGTAAACACAACAGATTGGATTTATTTTTCAGACATAAATTTATGTTTTATTAAGAGTTGAAGTTTAAGGTCACTCATTTTTCTAGGTCTCACTCCAAGTTTAAGGTCAATGCTAACGTTTAATCATGTTATAATGAATAGTAAATAATAAACAAATAAAAAAATAATAAAAGTTTGTAGATAAGGATAAGTACGCCAAATACAAAGATAATGTAAAAAAGTGATGCTTCTAAAAAAATTAGAGGCGGCAGAAATATTATGTTAATATAAACAGAATTTTATGAATTAAATTTTTTTTAGTATACTTGAGTATTTAAGTATGCTAATTACAAAGATATAGTCAGTATAACAAAATTCTTGTTGGAGGCGGTAAAGTTAAAACATTAATGTACACAGCATTACATGATATTAACGAAGGCGGCACAATTATAACATTGATGCACAACATTTTATGATCTTGATGAATTTTAGTAGATAGAAGTACTTAAGTATGATAATTACAATGATAAAGTTAAAATAACAAAATTCTCGTTGGAGGCGGCGTAATTATAACATTTATGCACAACATTTTATGATCTTCATAAATTTTGATAGATAGAATTACTTAAATATGACAATTACAATGATAAAGTCAAAACAACAGAATTCTTGTTGGAGGCGGCGCATTTATAACATTTATGCCCAACATTTTATAACATTTTATGATTTTTGGTAGATAGAAGTACTTAAGTATGACAATTACAATAATAAATTCAAACTAACAAAATTTTTATTGGAGGCGGCGCAATTATAACATTTATGGACAACATTTTATGATCTTGATGAATTTTGGTAGATAGAAGTACTTAAGTATGATTATTACAAAGATAAAATTAAAATAACAAAATTCTTGTTGAAGGCGGCTCATTTATAACATTTATGCCCAAAATTTTATGATTTTCATGAATTTTGGTAGATAGAAGTACTTAAGTATAACAATTACAATAATAAAGTCAAAATAACAAAATTCTTGTTGGAGGCGGCGCAATTATATCATTTATGCACAATATTTTATCATCTTAATGAATTTTGGTAGATAGGGACATTTAAGTAAGCTTATTACAATGATAAAGTAAAAATAACAAAATTTCTTTTGGGAGACGGCACAATTATAATATTATTGCACAGCATTTTATAATCTTGATGAATTTTGGTAGAAAGAGGTACTAAAGTATGGCAAATACAATAATAAATCTGAAAATATCAAAATTCTTATTGGAAGCGGCGAAATTATAACATTTATGCACAATATTTAATTATCTTAATGAATTTTGGTAGATAGTGACATTTAAGTAACCTTATTACAATGATAAAGTGAAAATAACAAAATTCCTGTTGAGAGGCTGTACAATTATAATATTATTGCACAACATTTTATAATCTTGATAAATTCTGGTAGATATAGGTACTTAAGTATGCCAATTAACATTTATGCACAATATTCTATAATCTTAATGATCTTTGGTAGATAAGGACATTTATGACTGAAATGATAACTTGCTCTTTATCCACCAGCGTGGTTCGGAAGTCACGTTTTAAGCTGTTGGTCCCATCAAACCACTTTAAACAAGTCGTAGACTTACTGTGGCGATGTAAAATAGCCGTAAAAAGCATAAATAAATAAATAAATAAAAAATGTAAGCTTAATACAATGATAAAGTAAAAATAACAAAATTCCTGTTAGGAGGCGGCACAATTTTTAAATTATTGCACAACATTCTATGATCTTAATGAATTTTGGTAGATAGATGTACTAAAGTATTTCAAATACCATTTTAAAGTCAAAATATCAAAATTAAAAAAAATAACATTAATGCACAATATTCTATGATCTTAATAAATTTTGGTTGACAGGTACATTTAAGTAAGCTAATTAGAATAATAAAGTAAAAATAATAAATTTCTTGTTAGGAGGTGCCGCCTTATAATATTATTGCACAAGATTTTATAATCTTGATAAATTCTGGTATATAAAAATACTTAAGTATGCCAATTACAAAGATTAAGTCAAAATAACAAAGTTATTGTTAGAGGCGGCGCAATTATAACATTTATGTACAACATTTTATTATCTTGATGAATTTTGGTAGATAGAAGTACTTAAGTATGACAATTACAATGATAAAGTCAAAGTAACAAAATTCTTGTTGGAGGCGGCGCAATTATAACATTTATGCACAATATTCTATGATCTTAATGAATTTTGATAGATAAGAACATTTAAGTAAGCTTATTACAACAATAATGTAAAAATAACAAAATTCCTGTTGGGAGGTGGCACAATTATAATACTAGTGCAAAACATTCTATGATCTTGATGAATTTTGATAGACTGGGTACTTAAGTATGTCAATAACAATGAAAAAGTCAAAATAACAAAATTCTTGTTGGGTGGCACAATTATAACATTAATGCACAAAACTCTATGATCCTAATGAATTTTGGTAGACAAAGGTATTTAAGTATGTTATATACAATAGTTAAGTTCATATGATAAAATTTTTGTTGGAGGCAACACAATTATAATATTAATTCAAAACATTCTATGATTTTAATGAATTTTGGTAGACATGGGTATGCTAATTACAATGATTAAGTTAAAATACTAAAATTTTTGTTAGAACCGGTACAATCCATAACATTTATGCATAACATTTTATGATCATGATGATTTTTAGTAGACAGGAATACTTAAGTATCTCAATTATAATATTAAAATTATAATAACAAAATTTCCGTTGGACGCGGCACAATTATAACATTAATGCACAACATTTTATGATCTTAATAAATTTTGGTAAACAGCGGTACTTAAGTATTCCAATTACAATGATTACGGTAAAATAATAAAATTCGTGTTAGAGGCTGCACAATTATAACATTAATGCACAACATTCTATGATCTTAATAAATGTTGGTAGATAGGGGTACTTAAGTATACAATTACAATCAAAACGTCAAAATAACAAAATTTTCTGTTGGAACGCGGCACAATTTCTTAATTTGACACAATTATAACATTTGTTGAATTCTATAGTTATAAATTATTGTAAATATTATTTTCTTGTAATTAATATGTCTTTGTGTCTAGACAATAACGAGATTTTTATTATATTATATTAAGTAGGCTACAGGATTATTAATTTTTCAAAGAACAAGCCGGGCCGCACCTGGACCATCTGTGTAATTAGGGAAAACCTCGCCGGAAAGGGTCGTTTTTGTTAATCCCGATTATCCCCTTAATAACATTGTAAATATTGTACATCTGTATATAAATAGTGTGATTTTCGACAAGCAAAATAGCAACATCGTACATTCGATTTTTACTTACGTTCCTTTACCAATTCAAATTACATCGCTTAATAGGAAACATGTGATGTACGACCACTTGATTAGGCGACGCAACATTTCCACTGTCGAGACGTTGAAAAGAACGCCTTGGCACGAAACAACATTAATACACAAAATTCTATAATTTTAATAAAGTTTGTTAGACAAAAGTATTTAATTAAGTTAAAATAACATAGTTCCTGTTAGAGGCGGCACAATTATGACATTACTGTTCACAACATTTTATTATTTATGAATGCCACACACAATAAGAAAGTCAAATTATCAAAATCTGTTGGAAAACAACATTCTTATAAATAAATAGATTAGATTATAGATGTTTTTTAATTGGAATTTGTTTTAAAATTAATTATTATGGTGTGCACTTTTCAAGCTATATGTTAAAAATAAATAAATTAATTTAATCATAATCGGCAGCTTTAACAAAAAATAACTATAAATAAAAAAAAAACTATTAAACAAAAGAATTTGTCTTGGCTGCCGTTTATGGTTATTTAATTTTTTTTATCATTCCACTTGAAAAATAAATCCCATAATAATAATCTTCAATTAATACCGATTATAATTATTATAATATTTATAATTAATAATTTATTTAATTAAACTATTAAAAAAATAATATTGCTAATTTTAAAACATCTTTTTTCACTTTTATGTAACCATTATACATAATTTGTTGAAATAAAATGTTTGGTTACCCTTGCATTGCAGTGGCAATGTCAACAAACTTTTTATTTTTTTTAACTATAAAACTCATTTAATACTAAGAATAGGTCTATTTTTAGAACTACTTATTTCAATGCCTAAAACTAAATTGCACTTTTTTTGCAATGATAAGTAATTGATTCAAACGCAGGCGGGCCATAATTTTAACTAGTGTATTCTAATTTGAAATAAATAATATTCCATATTTTTTATTAGTTTATCTATAGTTAGATTATTTAATGGTAAGTCAATTATACCATATCTATTGTTAATGTTTAATTATCAAACTAAACGTGTTTGAAAAATGAGATCGTTTTGCACACACAGCTTGCGTTCTAAAAACGTTAATATGCACAATATACGTTTTAGAGGCGTTTATTTGCAAAATATACGTTTTAGAAGCGTTTATTTGCACATAATACGCTCTAGAGGCGTGTACACATTAACGGCAAAGCCGTGAACTGTACTATAGCCCTAGCGGTAAACATTTAAACTCAATAGGATAAGCATGCCGTTAGACGTTCGTAAACATGACCAATTTGTAGTTTTGGGGGCGTTTAGCCATAACTGTAAATAACTTAAACAAGAACCAAATGTATTAAAATAAAAACTAAATAAAATAGGTTTCTAATTTAACCTTTCGGCAAAATAACGAATTGCTTGATCATTTTTCAAATTTATTTTGCATAGTACGGAGGGAAATGCGAAATCTGAGCCTGTAGAACCAGGTTTAGGACAATGTTAGTAGAAAATATGTATTTAAAGGTTGCCTGGTTTTAGCAAAGGAGTCGTTTGCATGGGTCTCCTATTTACACAATCAAACAATATGTTACTTGGTTACAGTAAACAAGCATTACTGTACATTATTAATCATAGGTATGTTCCATTTGACCGTTTCATGCACCTGGTGCGTTAAAGGTCGAGTGCGACTATTTTCGATGTGGAATATTCGAGCTGCAACATTGCGCCGCGGGCGTTCCCGCTTAAAACGTCAGTTTTGTTTTGTGCATGGCCGCCGCGCTTAAATTGTGCATTTTGAAATGTATTTATCTATAATTTGTACATAGCGGTCGTATAAAACCAGAGCGGATATGTATAATATAGAATATGAAATTAATTCATCAAATCTGTACTGCCTTTTTTAAATTTCGCGGGCAAGAGCGTTTCGCACAACAAAATATGTAGTTTTCTACCTCGAAAAAACACATCGAATATCTAAAACGCTTTTGACAAATGGAACAACTTAATAGTCACACCCATAAAATTAGTGCCACCAAGTGCGACTATTTGGTCAAATGGAAAACAGCTTATATTTTACACATATTTTATATATTAAGTTAGCGGATATTTGCGGGCAATGGTGGAATTCTATAACTACAAATAAATTAAAGATAATGCGCAATTCATTAATCTTTTTTTTTTTTTTTTAATTGAGCGGGAAAATGCCTTACGCACTTTGTGTGGGGCTCCCGGTTACCCGTATACTCACTAAAAACCCTAACCTCTAAGCCCTCCAAGCCTTGCGGGATTACCGTTGTGGTATTACTTCACAAAGTCTGGACACCTTCTATTTATCCTACTATCCTTGGCTTCCTGCTCTTGCTTTCTCCTCTTCTTCTTTTGTTGCCATTATTCTCCGTATGCCATCATCAATGGCCTTAGGTTTAGGGGGCATCTGAAAAAGATATGATTCAAATTTCCCTCTTCACTTCACTTGCGGGTATTATTCATCATTATTTTAATTTTGTGAAGGTGATTCGATGATCTGTTGTAACCTGACTTAAGTCTACACTACATGACCACCATACCTCTGCTGAAATTTAGGAAGTATTCCTTTCTTTTATGAATGGATATCTTTTCATAAAGCAATTGCCAATGAACCATCTCACCGAGTTTGTACCAGTAGGTAAAGTTTGTGTAGCTTAACTTAATATTCTTGAGCTGCTCCTCGTGATCTTTTTCGGCAAAATTATCAGCTTTTTTATTCTCTAAGATACCAACATGGTTGGGAATACAATAAGTTTGTAGCCCTGGTTCTGCAATTATATCTTATGTCTAATTAGTTCTACAATGATAAACTCTTTTACTCACGATTGTTTCAAATGCACTTTTAGAGTCTGAACAGATTATAACTCTTTGTTTGATTTTAAAACGGCCCTGTAGATGGCAAACTTTGCAGTAATGCTGATATCTTATGTCTAATTTACTTGTGATTGTTTCAAATATTCTTTTAGAGTCTGAGCAGATTACGACTCTCTATTAATAATAATATCTTTATTTCACTTTGGCCAAACTACATGGATATGAAATGTCATACAATAGAATCATAAAAACTATATAGAAGTACACATTAAAAATTTAAAACTAAAATCTAAATAGACAAGAAACTGTAAAAACAACATATAAAACACAAACACATTTAGTACTCGGGCGATTTCTTGTAATGTGTGGTATGAGGTATTGCAGTTCTAAGATAATCACAATGTCTTATATTATATGAATGAATGAATGTGCTATTAGTTTTATAAATACTGATGTTCTTTTTCACATGCGTAACGGCTTTAAAAATATAAATAGAAGGCATTGTTAAAATTTTATGTGTCTTAAAAATATCTTTGCATGTATTAGGAATTTTAATGTTAAAAATTAATCGTATTATTTTCTTTTGTTGAAGAAATATTTTGTTATTATCAGTCGCTCTACCCCATACAACAATATTAAAAGCTATATAAGAATACGCCAAAGAATGATAAATAGTTAATGTCAGAATTTAATGACTTTTTTAATTGTAAAATTAATTGTAATGCTTGCTATTAAATACAATTTTAAAGTTATTAGACAATTATCTTTGTTGATGGAAATGCATTATAATAGTTTTATCAGCATTAATAATTCATTTATTATTATGACACTATAGATGAAACTCATTTAAAACTCTGTTAATTTTACATGCAAGTTCAATTTCATTTAAAGTTGATATTGCATTGTAGTGTAACATAACTACAGTTGCTTTCTGAATAGGCAAGTTGTTTATAAATAGCAAGAACAAGAGAGGCCTCACTATGGAACCTTGAGGCACACCCGTATTTAATGTATATTCTAATGATTAGGTATCTTTTATTTTAACTGATATTTTGCGGTCTTTCAAGTAAGATGTAATCCATTTAGAGGCATTTTTCTAATCCCCATAGCATGTAGTTTATTGATTATAAATTTGGGGCAAAATTGCTTTTTGTTGATTTTAAGAACTGCCCTGTAGATGGCATTTCCCTGAAATAGGTATGGATAGAGACAACTGTTTTTACCATTATTGCGTATTCAATATAACGACTGTTTTTAGTTTTTTTGGTATATTCAATAAAGGGCTATGTCAAATTTAAAATTGGTTTTACGTTTTCTAGAAATTCTGCTCAACTTTGCTAATTTAATAGAACCAATGTAGATTATTGACACCCTGTACATATGTTACAGTTACATTGTGTTGAGTTTATAAACAACAAATAATATATAAAATAGGCGTTTGATTAAATTTCTAATAATATTTTTTAGATATATTCAAACCAAAAATTCATTAGCAAAATCGTCAGCAAAATTAAAATTCAAATCAGAAAAGTCAATGTGGCATGCATTAATAGATCATTTAAGTCAAAAGAAGTTATTACCTGTGGTAGTTTTTACTTTTTCTCGAGCAAAATGTGACAACAATGCTGAAAATTTAATGAGTCTCGATTTGACAACACAAAAAGAAAAATCAGCTATTTATCGATTCTTTGAAGAATGTGTAAGAAGTTTGAAAGAACCTGATAGAAATATACCTCAAATTGTAAGGATGAGGGAGATTTTACAACGAGGTATAGGTGTACACCACAGTGGTGTATTACCAATAATTAAAGAAATGGTTGAAATGTTATTCCAAAATGGTCTAATTAAGGTAAAATTGATTACAAAAAATATGAATACGATCTTAGCAATTAAAATTTTAGTTATTATTTGCAACAGAAACATTTGCAATGGGTGTTAATATGCCAGCTCGTACAGTTATATTTGATTCAATAAATAAGCATGATGGAACTGAACGAAGAAACCTGTTACCTGCAGAATATATTCAAATGGCGGGTAGGGCTGGACGTCGAGGTAAAGATAAAAAAGGAACTGTTATAATTTTATGTAAAGGTGAAGTACCTGCAGCACAAGCATTGCAAGATATGATGCTAGGGAGACCTAGTTTATTGACAAGTCAATTTAGGCTTACTTATGGCATGGTAAAGAAATTTTATTTAAAACATTCTAAAATATTAATTACTTAAATGTATTACTAGGTATTAAGTTTATTGCGTGTGGAAAGTCTGAGTGTTGAAGGAATGATGTCTCGCAGCTTTTGTGAAGCCGATCATCAGAAAAGTATGTTAGATCTTCGTGAGAAATTGAAAAATATAGAGATGAATCTTAAAGATAATTATAGCAGTGAATTAAGTAGCTATTTAACACCTTTAATTCTTTTTTATCAAAGAGCAAGCCGATATTTAGATGCTCGAAAAGAAACGTTGGTAAATAATTAGATAATTTAATAAATGTATTTTATTTTAACAACTTATTAATTTTAGGAAGAAATTATGTCAACTTCTAAAGTTGTTAAAGAATTAACACCAGGAAAGTTTATTTTATTAACTCATATGCATCATATGAATAAACTAGGACTTGTATTATCCACAACAATAAAATTGAACAATGTTGCAATAAAAGTCTTGATTCTAACAGATGAATCAGATTTGCAATCCAATGATAAAAATGATTTATGGTATAAAATGATAGCATTATCAAAAGATGCCATATACTCACCAATTGGAGATTCAAAGCATGAAGTTATAACAATTTCACCATTGGATGTCTTTCAGATAACTTCAAAAAGAGCTAAAATTGATGCTGAGTTAGTATTAAAAGATTGGGACAAACGACAAATTCCAAGATTTAGTTCTGATCCTCCTGGAGCTTCATGTAACAATGCCATTCAGGAATTGATTAAGTTAACAATGAGCGTTAAAAATGAGAATAAATTGGATGTGAAATTACAGTATTTAGATCTTATTGAAGATTTGAAAGTGAATGAACAAAGATTCTATGAAAATATTAAATATATGAATGAATTAAGAGATCAGGTATACGAACAACTCAGTTCTGTTCGAATTCCCAATTTTGAAGAACAATTTTCTATGGTGTTTAAAAAAAAGGTTCTTGAAGATGAACGTGATCATTTGGAATATATGTTGTCACATGCAAGTATGACATTGTATCCAGACTATGAAAATAGGATTCAACTTTTAAGAGATTTGAAATATGTAGATTCTCAAAATAGAGGTATATTTGTAATAAATATTAGAAACTTATTTATGAAACATTAATTGCATTTTAGTTGAATTGAAAGGACGAGTTGCCTGTGAAATGGGAATGAATGAATTAATGGTTACTGAATTAGTTTTACGAAATGTATTAACTAAATTACAACCTGCAGAAGTTGCTGCATTATTATCAAGTATGGTATTTCAAGCTAAAACTAAGGTTGATAAATCTGAATTCAAACTGACACCAGATCTTGAAAATGTAAATATTATTTTATAATATTGTCAATGAAGTACTAATACCTTGTAACCCCAAAAAGCATATTTTACAAGAGATTAAATATATTTTTGACATTGATATTGTGCAACCATGATTTTATTCAGTTGGATGGTTGTCAACTATTAAATAGCTAATAATCTCCATTCTTCTTAATAAAATACTTTAAATAGTTATTAACATATATAACAAATATTTTTTACAAAAAGATAATGAAATATTAGGATTAATGGGCCATTTTTAAATACAAGCTATTGCAACAACTCTTACAGAATAAACAATATTGTTCTCTGGCTTATAAACTTTTGCTAGAGTAGTAGGTAGTGGTTTATACTATTTATTCACAAGATATTTTGTGGCTTACGATGAATTAGTACTTAACCGATAATATTTTGCATCTACTTCTAATCAGATAATTTAATAGCAATATGATTTATCTTTTAGGCAATTTGTGAAATTGTGATGATATTCAATGAGATTGATAGTCTTGAAGATAAATATAAAATTGGACATGAAGTAGGTAGAGAACTTAACTTTGGTCTAGTGCAAGTAGTTTATGAATGGGCTTCGGCAAAGGTAAATAATAATAATTCAAATTTATTATATATTTATTAATTTATTGTTTTAGCCATTTGCAGAAATAATGAATCTAACTGATATTCAAGAAGGAATTATTGTAAGATGTATTCAGCAGTTAAATGAAACTATTTGTGACGTAAAAAATGCAGCCAGATTGATAGGTGATCCTGAATTACAAAATAAGATGGAAGAGGCCTCCACAGCTATAAAAAGAGATATTGTATTTGCTGCAAGTTTGTATACGCAGCGTGAGACTCCAACATTTAATACAGCTTAAATTATAATTTTGTGGAATATATTTACAGCATGAAATTAAATTTGTACAGCCATTAAAGAATAAAATAATTAATTGTACAACTGATAATATAATAAATACATGATTTTTATTGTTATTGTTTAATTTTAATTATATTATTAATTGCATAAAATAAATTATTATTTTATAATGCCCAGGTGCTAATTTGACTTGACCTAGCAATTCCAAGATAAATTATGTAGACAATGTTATACTCTTATCTGTGGATTAAAGCAATTGAATTATTACTATAGTAACTGGATGGAAGTAAATTCTGAACACTGTGAAACAGAAAGAACAAGCACTGTTTAAAGGAACATTATTTATGTACATTTTATGTAAATTATTTGTAGAATTAAATATTTAATTCATATTTTTGAATTAATTTTATAGATATTTAGTAAAACAACACCAACTTGACTTCACCCGGCACCATACATAATACATGGCAGAGTCCCTTCCAGTTACTTGTATAGAGTTCAATGATAAGTGCATAACAATGAACTATTCAAGTAACTAGAGAGGGAGTTAAATGTTTGTAGATATAAATTAATAAATGTTGTATCAAATATTCAATATGAGTTTTTTGAATTTTAATTAGTTATATACATATAACTATTGTACAAATTTATATAACATATACATGTACAATGTCATGAAATACAAATTAATAAGACCAGAAGTACATTATGTATATGTCAAAATTTGTTATAATTGATCAAGATTTTAAAATGTTGTGTGCCCAAGTCTCGTAACTATCCTTGAAATAGCTGCTTTACTGCGTACGGGTGGACTTTTCCAGTTACTATTGTATAATTTCACTGTGCATAAATATGACATAAAAATCATATCCTACATTTAAAATGTTGGTTACAAACTCCCACCACAAGTATTGTCAATATTATTAAAGAAAACAGTATTTAATTTGAGTTACACTGCTTTCTATACAATTACTTATCAAACCAAGTGCTTTTTTACATTTTTGGATAGGACGGTAGAATTAATTTCTATGATATTTTTGAAAAAACAAAGACAACCTCGGTGTCAAGGTAGACACAGTGAACTATCAGAAATGGCTAACCAACATGGAGTAAGATATGCTTTTGAGAGCATGCAGCAAAAAGGAGAATAGGCTCAGGCTGGAACAGATGGAGAGTGATGTCTTCTCTCCGCCAAAATGCTACATGCTACAGATGCCATAGAATAGGTCACAGAGTGCAAGGAAACGGAGGGTGAACCCTGCAGAAATTGTGGGGGTACTGGGCATAAATTGAAAGAGTGCACAAACAAACATTAGTGTTACTTGTGGAAGGTAGACTGCCACAAAACGGAAATGTCCTGCTTTTAGGAAACTAGTGCAAGCACAGAAGGAGAAAGAAAGGGCTGCCAAGGCCAGACAATGAAAGGAATTCAGGTTAACCTAAACAGATGTAGAGCGGCAATGCACCTACTAGATTGGAATTGCCAAAAAACAGGAGTAGACTTTAAACTGGCACGTGGGCGAGGAAGAGAACCTGAGTGACCACATGAACATTCACATAGAAATCGCGTCTAGGAAGGGATAACAAGAGAGAAAAAAAAGAGAAAATAAAGGCTGAGCTTTCCGCAGTAGTCAAGGGAAGGAATTCCTGGAAGACTTGGACCAAAACACACCGCTGACAAGCTGAAGAAAATCATAACTAAAATGTGAATGTGAAGATATTCCAGACAAGAGAAGGTGCTGCATAAAAGCCAAACGGACGGTGACTGAATAAATGGCAAAAAAAAGAGACGTCAACCTACAGCAACAGGCACAAAATGCATATACAAAAGAGAGAAAAACTAAAAAAGGCAATAATGGACTCCAAAAGGATGGCATGGAAAAAACTATGCAAAGAACTAAACTCGGACATATGAGGTAAAGGGAGCAAAATTGTTACTGACAAAATAAACCAGAGATTCCTGCTAACGCTGACAGGAGATCAAGTAATGGGTGAAGCAATGAAACTATTTCTGAACTAAGGCAAAACAACATGGGAAGAACTAAAAGTAGACGTGTCTATAATACCGGAATGCACAGAAGAAGAAATACAGATGACAGGTATCAAAATTAAAAGAAAGAAAGCCCACGGCACAGCTTGGTCCTGCCGGAGGTCATCAGAGCGATAGCGACACAAAGATCGCAGCTCTGCGTGAAAGTATTTGATAAACTGATCAAGCAAGGCATCTTTCCTACAGACTGGAAAGAGGTAAAACTAGTATTAATCAAGAAACCTACCAAAAAGAATACCTACACATAAATACGCCGTACTCATTACCTACAATATAAAGAACATATGTCAGGAAGATAATATGCCACTATCTACAGGGTTCTGAGCCCCATCCTGTGGAACATTTACTATGCCGGTCTATTGACGGTACAGATGCCACACGAAATTACCACAATAACCTATGGGGACGATCTTGCCATGGTGGTCAGGGAACACAAAAGACGGAAGCCGTAGTCTTGGTGGGCAGAAAGAAGAACATCGTCGAAATTAATCTAAGGGACACTACAATCAAACCCCAAGATACCATTAAATACTTCGGGATGATTATACGAAAAAACTGGAACATTGGACCCCACATAACTGAGATCAAACAAAGAGCAGAGAAACTAGTAATGGTTCTGACACGAATCATGCCATATGTGGTAGGAGAAACGTTAAGTAATGGGGGCAACAGTAGACTCGATATGCAACATTAAAAACACAGGGTAATCCTTGAAAGAGCCAAAAGGAAAATTGCACTTATACCCGTAGTGACATCTTGGGTAAACAGCAAACATGGAAATCTAAACTACCATCTCACACACATCCTTACAGGGCATGGATGCTTTGGGTCGTACCTAAAGAGAATGTGTCTTGCTGTGCATGACGGCTGCCCCTAATGTGGGAAAACAGATAATCCAAAGCATACACTGGTGAAGTGCCCTCGCTGGAAAGACATCAGAATGGAGATACAGACAAAAGTTGGAAAGAAGATAACCATCAGCAATCTGACCCCACTTATGGTAGAAAGTACAAGCAACTGGAGGGCCATTGATAAAGAAATAAGAAAAATAATGGCAACAAAAGAAGAAGAGGAAAGGATAAGCCGAAAATAAAAAGTGTCTTGGATTTGTGAAATAATACCACAATGGTGATTCCGCAAGCCCAAGAGGATATAGAGGTTTAGGGTGTTAGTGGATATATGAGAAACCGGAACAATGTGCGTAATGCATTTCTCCTCTCGCAAGAAAACAAAACAAATCAGAAAATAAGATCGCAATGCTTAGTAAAACACTTTAAATTTGTTATTGTGTATTATTTAATATTTATACTTGTAAAACATTTTTGTAACTTATGAATGCTAATTTCAGTAATCCTCCTTTCTTTTGATTGAGTATAAACTATTAATTTATTTCATAATTTTTATTATCCTATAATTAATTGTTGGAGTTAAAATGTGTAGCCATAAAATAATTTTTAATATTTTACAAATGTAATCATTTTACTCAACTTTCATATCATAGAGTATGTATATACATAGTTTGATTCAATCTGCTAGATTCCAACAACCATCACAGCTATTCATTCTTAATATTAAAACAAATGGTTATGTTATTATTAATGCTAATGTGCAAAAACTCCAAATCAATTATTAAAATTCAACATTTTCTAATTTTTCAATATACAATTTGAGGCATGAATAAGCAAAACTAGCCACTGATAGTCACTATTATATTGTTAGTTTAGGTTATCTGTTGTTGATATCATGTAACAAAATATTTAAAACACAATGATGCAAATCTCCCTTTTTTTCTGCTTTCCTAAATTTGTTTATGTTGAATAAGAAGTTGTTTCTTTTGTGACATGCTTTTATAAAATACATTATAATATATACAATGCAAATAAATTAATTTCTATATAACATTATTTGTACATCAAAATTTGACTTTTATATCACCTATCATATTTTTTATAGAAAAAAAAAAAATTGAAGAAAGTTTTTCAAAGAGATATTGGCAGAATTTTTGAATCAATAATGACATCATTAAAAGCAATAAACATTATCAAAATGTTGTAGAATAGGGGCCAGTTTATTAACTTTCATAATACATATTGATAGGTCAAGTAGCTACCAAGTTGGACTTACCTAATCCATATTCCAGAAACAATTCCAATAAAGCAGGCCAAAAAAACTTTTCGTTCAAAAATTTGCTAAAACTAATGTAGTTGGTCAAGTCTGCATGAAAATATCTTTATTTAATAATGTTATTACCTCATTTTAGATTATAACATTTACTGGATAAAAATATTTTAAATACTATTCAAATTAAAAAAAATGTATTTATTTAATTCAAAAATACATCAGTAAATTATGAATATAATACAACTTATGGAAACAATGAAGAAATTCAAAGCAGTAGTTATACCAAATAGAATTATAAACATGAATTTGCATATAGAATTATTTAACGTAAAATTTATATTGATTTCTTCAATTACATATTGAGTTACTATTTATATAATCGGTTATAAAGCACGTTGTTCATTATTAGTTAAATTCCCTTGTCCTTTAGACACATCACTAATGCACTGCCAAGATCCTTCGGATGTTTGTTTCCATAAAGTAATTTTATTATCGCCACCAGATACTGCTAAAATATTTCCATTTAGTGACCAGCTTACATTCCAAACTACATCTTCAAAAGTTTGGAGTACATTAGAATTCCAGCTTTGACAATCTTCGCTAGTCCATATAACAACACGGCGATCTTGTGAACAACTTGCTATTGTGTGTCTGTTCATTCCAACTGAAGGAGCCCATGCAACGTCTCGGACCCAATCAGAATGTACTTCCAATTTGTTTTCTTCTACCCATCGATCACCATCTTCACGCCATATCTTAACTAAATTATCACATCCTCCCGACACCAATCTTTTTTGAAGAACAATAGGGTGATTATTGTCAAATATAGGTTCAGGAGTAATAGCTGGACACCAATTAACAGCATTGCAACCAATTGTATGAGCATTTTGAATTTTCTTTGCATCCCAGGTGTTGGTTTCGCTTTGATACGTAAGAATGGAAATCGATCCATCACTACTACCACATGCTAAGATAAGCCCAAATTCACAAGGAGCAAACTGGACCGAGTTGACACTAGAATCGTGATTTGCATATTCATAATACTTGCTCCATTTTCCTTGCATCTCTTTCCAAATAATTACTTTACGGTCATATGAACATGATGCTAAGAGATTCCCAAACTTTGGGTGGCTCCATGCAATTTCCCACACAGGTCCGAAATGGCCTTTTAGATCATCAATCAAGTTATGAGCCCCATTTTTTATGTCATATACCTTGACGGAATGATCTGATGAACAGGTGGCTAAGCGAAGTCCGTAGTAGTCTACTTCTGCATCGTGGAGCAAATCTTCATGTCCAGTATCAATTGAATTCAATATTGTTGTCATTGTTGAATTTCGTATTGATAAATATTTTTTTTAACCGCTAAACAATAAACGACGTGGAAGTTGACACAACAGCAATGACAGAAACAAAAATTTTGCCAACATAAAAAATACTTACACGAACATAGCAACATCATCGACTTTGGAGGGGAATTGGATGTTCTGTGGGGAATGCTATAGCCAACAAAATGTACAGAGTGAGCGCAATGAGCAAGATTTACTAATTTATGCAATCTTTGAACAATAAATTCAATTTCATAATCAAACTTAATGCTACATTAAAGTTTAATGAAATCATTAACAAAGAAATTGATTTCATAATGAAAGTAATAAAACGTTAGCAACTAATGGAAGAATAATAAAATTTTAATTAAAAATTTTTGTCTTATCAATTACGTTAATGGTATCATTACGTGTAAACTAAATCTATTTTTTTTTTGTTTTAATTAGATTTAAAAAAATAATCTTGAAACTTCTCTAGAAATGCTTGAAAACGAAATTGCAATTTTTGATTAATAGTAATATTATTAGTTATACTATGTAATTAATATTGAAGTACTATAATAATTAATTAATACTACAAAAGTTTTTGCAATAAAAAATCAATAACACTATAATTAATTACATGTTGTATTGATTATTGATAAAACTATAATACATTGTTAAAACTTTAAACTTGTGACAAATTTGATATTTCAAGGTTGCCACTGCAAAAACAAAAAAAAAGATTTAAATGTAGTTCTATTCTTTTTTTATTTAAAAACACGTCAAAGCGGTATTATAAAATCGCCCACTTTAAATGAATTGCCCAATAAATTAATTGTCACATTAGTTAATGGAACGTAAAGTATAATTTGTGAAATTGATCGTTAACAATTTAACTTAATTTTTAAGATTTGTCGGTTATACCCGTATTACACTGTCAATAATTATATCTTGAATTATATATATAAAAATATTTAAATCTTAAAAAGTTTGTAAAATGCACAAAATATCATCAATCTTATTGTAGATTGAAATTTTAAGAATATTTTTAGGTTTTCTTTATAATTAACACATAACATGTGAGTAATAGCATTTATAATATAACCTAACTATTTTTTAAAAACTCTTAATTCGTACATTTTTTGTGTTAATTTTAAAGAAAAACTAAAAATATTCTTAAAATTTCTAAATGGTTAGAGGTATTTCCTCTTAAAAAGATTACGTCACAACAAACAATCCTAGAATTGTGGATTGTGTCCGATGATGGACGCCAATTAGTGTTAGATAAATTTAAATGTTTATGTTTATTAATTCCATATTATCCCTTTTTTAAATGGCGCAACAGAAAATAGTGTTAAGTCTTTGAAACTTTATTTATTGAAAAAGTTTAAATTAATTAGTAAATACCTATTTAATTTAAACTATTGTAATGTATTTTTGTATTTGTGTTTGGTTTGAGAAAAGTGTATGTGTTGGTATTTAGTGTTTATTTTTTCAATGAGGCAATTAAATTTGTTGTTATTTTTTATACTATCTATTTCAAATGATTCAACAAGAATGCTCATTTGTTGGCCTTTTTTGCATTAATGAATTTGTTGTTGTTGTTGAAATTGTGTTTATGTATTTGAAGATGTTTCCAAAATGTAGATTTGTTGTTTTTTTGTAGTGTGTTCTTTTATTCTATGTTTTAAAGCTCTATCTATCTCTGGTTAGTTATCCTAGTAACAGCCGTAACAGGAAAGCAGCTATAGTAGTACATAGTACCTTGTGTCCGTATGACACTATCTATAATTCTTTATAGAATTATATATATATAATTATGGATGGAACTTTAAAAAGTCTGTAAAATGCACAAATGATCATCAATTTTATTGCAGATTAAAATTTTAAAAATATTTTTAGTTGTTCTTTATAATTGATGCAAAAAATGTGGCTATTGTGTTGATATCAATTTGTTGACGTTTGAAAAATGTATAAGCGTTTTTGGACGTATTTTAATATTTGAAATAAACAGGTAAGCACTATTAAAAACAAAGCTATTTCTAAATTACAGTTAATTAGTAAAAATGTATGTTTTATTCTTACATAATTTTAATTCAATAGATACTTTATACTGTATTTATAAAATTAATATATATATAGTTTTTTTATGATTAATATATATCTATTATTTTTAATTTTAATATTGATTTTATGTATCACATGACAAACTAATATAAAAATAGTACGTTGACTTCAATATTATTAAATAATAAAATTTAAATATTTCCCGCAATTAATTAATTTGCGCTCCGAAGTGGTGACGTGTAGAACTAATATTGTGGTTCTGACGAATAACATGAAGCTCGCGCCTCCTGTAGATGTTCTGTGCAGAGATATAGATATCTATATCTCTGGTTCTGTGAGGTACTTCTCGCTTACTTAAAATAATAAGAAATTAGAAAATTAGGTTGGCAGTCTTGAATGTCAGCGTTTAAGTCTACGCCTACGGTCCTGCGCACTTCATCAATTTATTGAACTAGCTGCTCCTGCTCTGCTACCAAGAGTGCCAAGGATTTAATTTGATCTTTTTTAATCAATAGATCCGATTTTTCAATCTTCATCACGGTAATTCAATATAATATAGAACAAACTGTCTGTATTTTAATTAACATTAATGTTTATAACTTTAAATATAATAATATAATCTTATAATTTTAGTTCTTATGGTATTACATAACTTAACCTAAAGCTATGATTTTTAGATGTTATCCAACCAAATTTTGAGTGGAGTAAGGAAGCATGCAAAAAATGTAGTATGCACTCGTAACTTGGGAATTTTAGCACCCATGTTCCAAAAAGCTTCCGATCCAATCCAACAACTATTTGTAGATAAATTGAGGGAATACAAGTCAAAGAGTGGCGGGTAAGAAATCATATTTTTTAGCCGTACGGGTCTGTAAATTAATAGAAAAGGATTATTCATAGTTGGAGCAGAAATAGTAGGTGGTTCAGTTTTCATAAATCATGTATAAAGAATAGTAGTTTATTTGGATTTATAGCCAATGTATTTCACTATTTTCAGTAGGTAATTTAATGAATTCATTACCAAACTTGAGTAGGTAATGTATCAGATTTTAGTTATAAGTGAATCATATTTAGATGTATTTTTGCGTCAAAATATAGCATATTAATGATCTAATTCTGATGACCTGCAAATTAATACTTCACTTTTTAGCGCTTAATTATATTTAAAAAAAGTAGTATAATCTTTTTACACATACGAGGTATTAGAATTAGATTCTTCAACTTGTAAAGGAACTTTGATCTTTCTAAATGATGCAGTAAAACCTTGTGTTGGATGACTTTTACACTTTGATTGATGAAGCATTAATACTGCTGATAATAATTATGCTTCAAAATCAAACCTTAAGATTGAAATAAAATTTTAAAATAAACGAATGTATTTTGTATATAAATTTTATTTTAGTGGTAACAAATTAGTCGATGCTTCCCCCGACATTGAGAGAGAACTTAAAGCTGAACTTGAGAAAGTTGCAAAACAATATGGAGGTGGTGCTGGTGCCGATATGACTAAATTCCCCACATTCAAATTTACTGATCCAGTCGTCGATCCAATCAACATGGAAAAGTAAACTAATAAAATAGTAATAGAGTTGCATATAGATATTCGCCTGTAATGTTCCAATTTTGTTTTAATTAAATAATTCAAAAACACACAATATGCGTAATGCATTTCCCCTTCACGCAAAAAGATATAATTTAATAAAAATAAATACACTAAATAATTAATAACAATGTATCATGAATGGTTTCCTGCAGTGCTGGCATATTAAATGTTTCTGATAAATGATAAAAAGTTTTTAATAAGCTAATCAATTCATCCCTGGATATTAGCTCCTGGAATTCTCCAGCACAGGTACAATTCGTAAGTAGATTCTCCATTTTGATCTGAAAAAATATTTTAATATGATTGATGTATGAAGTCAGAATTAGATAGAAAGTAAATAGAAAAATACAGTGTCATTTAATTTTTTTTTGAGAAATTATTTTATTGTACATTGCCCTATAAACGATTGAGTAAAATGCAACAAAAATATAAGTGACGGGCACTCGTATTCGAATCATAAATCAAACATCTTTAGTAATTTTTACGATTCATTATTAACTCATTTCATTGCCGATTTGGAAATTTATGCAAGTTAAATCAGTGGTACATACACATTAGGGTGTTCTTTTTTGTTTTGTTTAATGTTTTAAACACTTTCAGTAAAAATTTGGACCCCATAAAACTTAAAAAAAGTCGCATGGTTCATTAAAAAACATATCTACGACATTCTAGATCTTTTGTTGTCACCCATCAACCCAACTTGTCACATCCAACTCGTGAAACCCATATAATAAGCACTGCACACACAATTTTAATCCTCCAACTTAATTAATAGTATAGTCCAGTTGATCTTGTGCATATATTTTATTTTAATGCTTTTATATGCTGTATAGTTGTTTATTGTACAGATCGGTTTCGGCTGTTAGGCCATCGTCGGTGTAAAACTGTGAATTACATATATGTGATGTTATAAATATGAAATGAATTCATTTTCATTCATTCATGGCCTAACAGCCTAAACGGGTCTGTACAATAAACAACTATACAGCATATAAAAGTATTTTAATACACCTACATAACCTATTTAATTAATAGGGTTTACATTGACAAAAACTTTATTTTTTCAAATATCATTGTCGACTTAATTTTAAGTTACAGAATTGAAAATTATTGTGTGTTCTTACATATTACAATGAGGGGCGAAATATTAACACTTGTTGACACCAGAAGAATTAAGAGTCCAAATTTTTCATGTCTTGTTCTTATACATACTGTACACTTTTTTGAGCCCATATAAATTTAAAAAATAAATGTACATATATATTTTTCTATTTATGTTTACTCTACTATTGTGCTGAGAGGCAATTAAATGATTATTATTACACTACATATAAAAAACTTTGTTTGACGTTTTTTACAGGAGAGCAAAAGAACTGATGACTTACTTGCATGCATTTTTTGCATTGTAAATCTTGTAAATTATATGCCAAAAATTTCTTGCTGACCGTTTCAAGCAATAAACTTTCAATTTCGGAATTATCATATGGTGTATTACAAAGAGGACATAACCAAGCATGTTCAGTTCTATGGTTATCTCGGCCTAAATCTACATCTCTGCAGTGATTACATGCTTTACAGATTAATTGAGGAACAATATATGATACAGTAGGATCCTTCCAGATAGCCATTTCAGAAAATTCTCCAATACCTAAAAGAGTCCTAATATAATATCATCTATTCATTTTTATAATATATGCATACCAATTAATCTCAATAGATTACTTTTTAAATGATCAACTGTGTCTTTAACAGATGCATCTAAAGAAAGCACATGGCAAATGGATTTCACAAATTCTAAAGATGGCATTGTACCATTCGGATTTTTTTGTAATCTGGCATGAATCTTTTCAGTTATCCTGTAAAATTTTGTTTAAATACAATCCTAATTTATATAAAAGAATAGTTACATAAATAAATTCTGAGATATCTCTCCATTTATAATCTCCCTAGCAAATTCCGCAACAGTTTCATGTGCTGCCAATCCAATATTTGGTTGACTTAAAGCAACAGTAGGTCCTGTTTGTGAAGCTTCCATTTCTTTCAGTTTCATATAAATTGCATTTACATATCCAGCTATTATAGTATTAAATCCATTTCGACATCCAGCTGTTTCTGGGAGTAGTTCGGCAATATTCCAATTCATAACTACAACAGGCTTAAAGAGACATCAATATTATTGTACCATTAATAAATATACTTACTCCATCATCTGCATTTTCATTTTCTGTTGCTTCATCATTATCTACTAAATCATCTTCAGAGCGTAATTCGCTTGCCATATTTTCAGCTTCAATATCTTGTGGTAATTTTCCTTGAATACCTGCAAAATTGGCTGTATCCAACCATACTAATTGTTCCCAACATTGCCTAAAATGAATGAATTAAATATGTGAAATCAATAATATTAATATTAAAAAAGTTACCTGTAAGTAATTTCTAGAGAATGAAATAATTCTTTATTCCTTATAGATGCAACCACAAACTCAATATTTGCAACTGCATCAGTTACAGATCGTTTTTTTGAACAAACTATAATTTTATTGAAATTAGCATATACTATTGTACAACCTAAACGTTTAAATTCAGCAACTAATTGCATGAAGAGTTTCTTCATGAGATTTTGTAAAGTTCTTAATAGTGCTGGATCATATAATAAAGCTTTTGGAGAACGAAGCCATCTAAAATATATTGGTTTTTATTTTACCCATCTACTAATTAATTGTTATTACCTATAGAAGTGAATTACTTGAAAATCAGCAAAAACATTCCTGTATAGTGATATGTCCCTCATCCAGGCACTGGCCATACTCCTTAATATTTTGAATGCTTCTGCACATCTAGCTGTTTCATCGTATGTTGTATTATTGCCACTTATCATATCATCTACTGATGTCGTTTGCGCTGCATCAAAAGCAGTTGAATTACTTGTACCTTCAATGTCTGTTACATGATGTGACTGCAACAAAGTATTTATTGCAAGACTGTCGATATCCAATTCAACACAAACACTTGAATACCATCCAGAAGTATTAGAAATCTCACTAGATCCTTCATGACTTTCAGCAAGTAATCTATAATAATAAATTAGTAAGTAAAAATCATTTATAACATCATTGAGATAACAAAGTATTGAAATTTAATTCTTCTTTGTTTGTATAAACTCACAGATTAGTCTAATGTGTACAAAGTTTTAAAAACTTTTAAAGTAATTACACAATGCTTTAAAAGTCAAATTACTGCACATCCAGACTATAGCAATATGGATTAATAAGTCCTTATTGTATTGCAATACAAGTAACATTTTACTAACTTTACTTCTTACCTTGAATCATTTTCTTGGCTTCCACCAAGATCAGGACGATCTAAAGCAGAACACCATAATATATGATTCTGTTTAGATAGATGTCTGGCATAAAACAGATCAGCTCCAAATAAAGCAGGATCTGCTGGCATATTACCGAGAGGTAAATGAAAATATCGACATTGTTCAGTCATCAGTTCAATAATCCTTTCACTATTTAAATAATGACGTATTAAAGAACGTGCACCAATCTTTTGCCATTCCAAATTATTAAACAAATCTTCAACATCCTGTAAAAATAAATTAAGAGTTTAATTTATTTCTGAAACCTATTGTTGAAAAAAAACTCACCTGCACATGAATTCGTGCAATAGGAAAATCAGATAAACCCGGCATATGCATCTGTAAATTAGATATTTCATCAATAGATTGTATGGCTAGTAAAGTAGGACCTTTCTTTTCATCTTTATAATGTTTTAATATTTTCTGTATTAATTTATAAACTTGATTTATGTCAGATTCTACACGAATCTCAAAAGTAATTTCATCTGGTGGTAATAAATCTTCATCAGGGTTTCGCTCTGCTCTAAAAATAAGAAAAATATGTATATTAAACCACTATAATTATATAAAGAAAGAATTATATTATTAAAACTATTACATACTTAACAATCCGTTCTGCCTGATACATATTTTGTAGATTTGGCATCAAATTTGTTCGTACCGAATCGAGAACAATAATGTGAGCTTTTTTTAAAGGTGTTAAAAATAATCCAAACATTTGTCGAGGTCCTGATAAAGCACGGTGTTGATAAAAGAATATATGACGTAATGAGTCTCTAGGTAAATATGATTGCCTTGCTACACTACCCATATCTAAATCATCTAAATGAAATGTATCTGATGTATTGTTCAGTCCTTTCACAACCTTACAAACACATCCGATTTGCAATAATACTCTAAATATTAAAGGTACTTGAGTTTCATATACTCCTTCAACACTTGGATCTGTTTGATCAATGCACACTTTCCTAAAAATGTATGTAAATAAATATCTTGAGTAGTATTGTTATCTGTGGGATATATTTACTTTCCATGTTCCTGGAACAGTTCTTCAGGTACACTATACATGTATAAATTATGTACATGTCTTGATCTTGGTAATGTTCTATTGCATTTTTTAAATAGTGCACCTTCATCTGCTACTTTTGGTGTTCTTAAGTTAGCATAAAATACTCTGGGCACTATTAATTTTACCAAATGAAGTTCATTTTGTACCTGAAATAATTTTTTTATTGATATTAAAATTATTACAAAAATATAAACAGTTGATTAATATTATTGATTGAATAATGACTACAGTTATTCAATAAAAATTATTCAAACTGTATTTCTAGTAAAAGTTTAATAACCCACAAAATACAAAGATCAGTTGATTAATATTGATTGAATAATGGCTAGTCTGTAAATATCTTAAAAGTAGTTAAATCTATAATGTATTTTATATATAATATACATTTCTTGCAATCAATTTCATTAATTAAGCTATTCAATCTATTTTTATGCAGAATCTTTTAACTTTTTTCTTTTTACTATGTATGACACATTTAGTATGGTGTAAGTAGCTACTAGTTAGTAACATTTTAGTAGCATACTAACCAAGACTGATGATTTCATATATATATATATATATATATATATTTAAATAATTCTTAATGCCGTTTAGTATTATTATTTATTATAAAATTATAAATATTAATATGTAATTAAACGTTTGTTTATATGGATTTTTGTAGTATATAACCCGATAATTTTATAATAAATTATATATATATATATATATATATATATATATATATATATATATACAGGGAGTTTATAAATGAATGGGATTATGTAATCATTTTAAATATGTCGCCTTTTTAAAATTGTTTACTATACTACATATGTTTTCATATGTTTGCTTGACAGCTGTCAAAGTTGATCTGTCAAAACAAATAGTATATTGGACAATTTAAAAAAAGCAGCACATTTAAAGTGATAACATAATCCCATTCATTTATAAACTCCCTGTATATAAATCCCATAAATCAAACAAAAAGTTTCAAACTGATGTGTTGACTTTTGTCAAGTATTAAAATGCAATTACATACTAAATTTTGAATCCCCTCTATTTTGTAATGAAGTAACAATAAAAAATGTTTGATGCATTCTTACCAAAGCCCATAATTTATACTCTCCTGGTGTATTTGTTCTTGCTATTTGAATGATTTGCCAAGCATTGACTAGTAAATTACGCTGAGATTTCTGTAAAAATCCACTTAAGCTACCAATGTTTGTTCGAATTACAGCATTACTGGCATTTGCTTTAGATCGTTTACTTTGTTGCATCTGAGAACTTTTCTTTTGCAATAACTGATATTTCCATTTACGCTTGTGAAATTGTAGCCATACTGCTTGATCTTCCTAAAATATAAACTTAATTCAATAATTGTAATTAATATAAATAATTATACCTTTGTCTGTCCAATCAGTGGAGGATTGCCAAGAACCTCAATCCAACTTTTATTTAAATCAACATCTTCAAATTCATTGTCAGAACGCTTTCGTTTTGTAACAGTTGCTATTGGAGGTTTAAAAGCACTACTTGTTGGCTTTCTTATTGCAATATCTTCAATATCGCAATCAATATCGTTTCGGTCCCTTAAAACTGGTTTAGGTTTTGGTGCCGATTTGAACATATCATCGATTCTTCTTTGTTTGAAAGTATCATTTTTTTCTAATATTTTCTTATGTAACCAATCTGGATGGCGCACTCTTGGAACAGGATTTGAAACCTAAAATATTGTATACATAAAACAATAAGATTGAGAATTTATTAAAATTTTATACCCCTTGCATGGCTGCTGGAATTGTTATAATTTTTTGTATGGTACCACCTAATCTTTCAATATAATAATTCCAATCTAATACATCTCTGATATCCACCTTACCCAGTGAAGAATCCTTCAACCACTTTCTCAAAAAATGTTTTTGTACTGCATCGTCAGCTTGAAATATAGCCATAGGAATAGCTCTATGAAATTCAATTAATTAGTAATCATGAAATTTGTATAATAAAAGTACAACCTTTCAGTCACAGGTGCTCCTTCTGGTTTCCTGGATATTACATATTTGCAAGCCAGTCCAGCATCTTTAACCATTTGATCACCTAAAAACTCTGCTAATCTTTTTGCAGTACTTATACTTGTACTTTTTTGTGCTCCATAGTCTTCCAATTTCCGTGACATTGATCGATTTTCAGAAATTAAATCAAATAATTCAGAATCAGGCATGTTAGATCCATGTGAATATAAAACATCTAACCAATAATCAGCAACCTGAGCGACTGCTGTATAACAAGATTCTAAAGAATCCCCCTTCAAGAATGCATCAAAAACAGATGATTGAAAATTTTTGATCAATTGTAATTCTCCCCTTCGCTTTACTTCAAAACTAAAATCAAATATGTTTAACTTATAGATTGTGTGAGCTATAAATATTTAATAATCATGTTGAACAAAAGTTTAAGATAAGTGTAACATTGCTTATGTAAGAGTCAAACAGAAATATTGGAGCAAATGTATCTAGATCTATTGGTTGGTGTGTATCTTATGTAGTAATGTATTTATTTTATTTTATAATTAAACATTGGCTCTTATAACCAAAAAAAAATAAGCCTATACCCCTTTTTGCTCATACATACTTATCAATTTTGAATCATTTGTTTTTCACTATCTAACCATTCAATTCCTCCACGTTCATTCACCCAATGTTCTCATAATTCTTTTTGCACTCCATTGTGAATTTTCTCAAACTTTCTTCTATTCAATATCAGCTGCTGTCCTACTTCCACATCTAAATTTGCTATAACACTTTGCAAACCTTCAGTTGGCTGTTTTTAGGCACTCTGGCAAATCTCCTGCTACCATCAAATTTTACGTGTGACATATACTTATTTATTTTCCATAATTTGTCTCTCCACTTTGTTTACAGATTTCTTTTTCAAACATCTTTTCTGGGTTGGTTTTCCATCTAAATACATTTGCTCCAAATTTCCTCTTTCCGGACAACAATCAATATTTCTGTTTGACTCTTACATAAGCAATGTTACACTTGTCTTAAATATACAGGGTATTTTAGAAACATGCAGATTAAGTAAAGCAAAGTCAAAAATGTTAAAAATTTATAATTTTCAATAAGAAAAAAAATTTAATTGTAAATAATAATTTTAAAAAATAACTACTACTACTCATATATTATTGTTTACATTTAATAAACATAAATGACCTATCTGAAGAGGAAGGTTAGTACAACATTTTTGAATTAAGATATTTGACTCATGTTTTTAGAGTAGAATAACGCCACGTAGAATTAATTTGCAGGTCTATATTATAACCAAAAGATACAAATTAAAAGCACCGACAAATATAAATAAAGCTTACCCTTTCAATTCTGCCAATGAACCATCAAAATTAAAAACAGCGTATCTTTTCTTAAGCTTCTTGCCTTCTTCTTTAGATGAAGGTAATACCATAGCTTTGTAAGGGCCATCGACCTCAAAGAAAATTGAATTTTCATTCCTTATTTCATATTCTAACGTCTCTGGTTTAACAAGTTCATGATATTGATCATTTGTAAAATGGTCTTTAACCATTAAATTTAGAACAGTGTTAGGATATGAAATGTTTATTTTTTTCTTTGATTCATGTATTGTGTGTACAGTAATATTTTCTGGAAAAGAAGCTGGCAAAATGCACCAAATACCATCTGTATCCAATTCTAGTGGTCTTCCAATTTGTTCAATTATTTCTCTTGCTCTCATAATTATGTGAGCACCAGTGTAACATACAATTCCAGCCATTTCCATGCTGTACCACCTAGCACTAAAGTACAAAAATTATAATTGAGAATTATTTAATGCTATTCTACATTACCCTCTTCTCATGACATATCCATAAAACGAATTCAAAATACATTTATGAGCCAATTGTAAGGAATCATATAGCACTTCACGATTTTTTGCTAACTTAATCTCTGAAGCATCCCCACCTTTAATAGCTGTAACAACCTGCTGTTTCGCTTTTTTAGAAAGTCCTTTATATTCATACCTAAAATATATTATATGATAATAGAATAGGAATTATAAACCTCATTATAGTATACCTTCTATCACGAAAAGCCCGAACAGTATCAACATAAAATGAATTCTCTTTTTGACAAATAGTTGTAGTTTTTTCTTCTATTCTTGTCAATTTAACTTTTTTATAAGCTTTTCTGCAATATACAGATAAACGTTTTTTTTCCAATTCAGATTGATCTAGTTTAGTAAGTTGATGGAACGCTCTCGGCTGGCCGCCAGGATATTGAGGTGGAAACTTTTCAGTTTCTAGTTGTTGTTGTATTCTATGGTATTCATTACGACTTGCCGGCACTAATAGTAATATCTAATTTTATTATGTTTTTTAATAATTTGAAAAGACTTACTATATTCTGCTCTCCACATCCAAGCCATATTTCTTTGACATTCTGCATCAGGTTTATTAAAATCACATGCAGCACAAATTGTATCATCAACCATAGCACATGGCTGCAATCGATTTGTTAAAATTATATTAGGGTACATAGCTCCTACATCCAAATGGTAAATTAACGGATTTTCTAACCGCATTGGTTGATCCTAGAGTAATTTGTGTTTGGTTAATTATTCTTATTAATTTAATCAATAGTAAGCACCTTTAACTCCTTCAATTTATCCACAATTTCTTTAGTAACCTCTTCTAAATTAGTAACATTGTCCAAAGGAACTCCTTCTTCAACTTCTATAGCATGTGCAAGAGTTTTTGGTACTTGTTCAATTAATTTGTCCAATGCTTCTGGTACTAAACGAAATCTGCAAGGTATATCTGCTCTAAAAACACCAGATTCTAAAGCTTCAACATGACCACCAACATATGTTTCTTGATGCAAAACATGGCCATCATCCGTGAGTTTAGTTAATATTGTTTCTTGCTTATTAGGAAAAATAATATTAGCATGGAATGCTTCAACCATAAGCAATGCTTCACAAAGTGTACCTAATTAACATAAAAATGATTAAAATTATAATTCACAGTTTATAGAAAAACTTACCAGATCCTTTCCTTAAGACTTCATCCGGTTCACACGGAATAATTGTACATAAAGCAAATATGAAAGGGTGCACATATTGCATGTATAAATAATATGTGGCTACTGCATCAGATACAGAATAATTAGATAGAACCTGTGGATTTGATGCCGCCAAAGGACACATTTCTTCAGGATCTAACTCAACAGGGTCATATCTATAAATCAAAATATTAACTATATAATTCATATAAATAAATTATTACAAAATACCTTAATTTTGCCTTTGCAACCGCTTTTAAACCTTGCGAACCAACAGGTAAATATGAATCTCTCTTTACCCAACAGAAGCAATCCATGTGCATGGCTGGACGACTGGAATAGACACCCTCTTTGTTTTTTGAAAAGCCAATTTCTTGTTTCATATCTAAATCATAAGTAGCAGCTCTTGCCTCAACAAATGGCCAATCAAAGAAATCACCATTGTAAGTTACAAAAATATGTGGGCGCACTTCCATAATGTGATCAAAAAACTTTTGCAATAATTGCATCTCATTCACTTCATTAAATATTGTAAACTTTCCTTCAAATTCTGGTTTTGGTGTAAATTCAAAATCTTCAATATCTGATGATAATATTTCCCTATTTGTAATCAAATAACCTTGAATAATACATAAATAAATAAGTTTCTTAACAAAACATAGCTTAAAAGAAACTATACAAAGTGTTTATAAATTTGCAAATTAACTCAGCATATACAAACATTTTTCCATGACCAACACATATATACCGCTGTATGCAATTGGTGTTGCAATGGATGAGAATGCTAAATGCTACCCTGGCTTAATTTACTAAGTGTTCTCCTTAATTATATTTGCCATTAACTCCTCAAGCACTTTTGGCGTACATATTTGCATTTAAAAATGTACTGCAAAGTGCTTAAAACATATTTCTAAAATATTAAATAATGAATAACATTTTGCCTACATCAACTCTAGTCTCTTGCATATTATAGATAGTAAGTATACAACCTTTACAAACATCTATTTCATTTGGTTGTAGCTTCTTGTTTGATGTACGTAAGTTTTTTACATTTTATGTTCTCATCAAACTCTTTTGAGATATATGGGGTGGTGATTCTTTAATATTTTGCACAAATTTTCACCCGCCCATCAGCCAATGAAATAAATATTGCAAATGTCATTTCAGACATAATAAATAAGATAGCATACTGCGCAGCTATTTGCAATATAAAATACTATTATTTATACACAAAACAAATCGTAATAGGCGGAGCTCCGGCCGGCTTATTGTTGACACCCATTATTCTTATAAAATTCAATTGTAGTTTTAAAGCAAGAAAAAAATAATTTTGTGATAATTTTAACGCCATAATTTTTTTTATAAGCACTTAAAATGTTTAAAATAATCTGAAAAAAATCGAACACAAATTGGCAATTAACTTTTTTATTTATGTTTATATTTTAATAAGCTCATTTCACAAAAATTTTGCTATTATTCTTATCACAATTCTGAAAACAGAAATAAATTATCTTTATTAAGTTCCGAGATAACTACATTACAATTTTATAGAACTATTTTCCCACCTTAAAAACAGATTCTTTGTATAAAAATAAACAAATAAATTCCTTCAAACGTGTGTCCAGAAATGTTCGATATACAAGACATCAATTTTTTTTTTGTTTAATTATAATAATAATAATAATAAATAATAATTATAAAAAAAAGAAGAAAAGAAAATAAAGTTGATAATACAAATAATTAACTAAAAGTTTGTTTCTTATATATTTTAATCTCCAAATCTGTGTGGGTATATTATGAACTTATTTATTTTATTTATTATCCTGTCATTGTACCTACTTGAATTTTATTGTAGTAGTAGTAGTAGTAGTTAAAATAAATATACACATAATTATAAATAATAATTAATATACCTTGAGCATCTATCATGTAGGAAATCATCATAATTTGATCAGTATTTGCATCCGGAAATTTGAGTGGCAATTTAGTAGTTTCAATATCAAAAGCAAATACAATAGGTTCAGGTCTTTCAATGATATCACTTCGTAATGTAATTATAGGTGCATCCATACTTGATCCTTTGCCTTTAATTGTGTACCATGAACCACAAAAAATCTTTAAATCAATAGATACTCTTACATGATAAGGAACATCATATTCTCTAAAAACAAATGTTAACAAAATGGTGATAAATAAGTAACGCTAAACTGTTAATACCTGATATCCAAAATATTTTCCAAATGATCTTGACTTGATTTTCTATTTGTATTATCTTGTATATTGCTAGCCAAAGCAGTGGTTAACATTTCTGTGTAATAAGTATTTGCCTCTTCACGTTTCTTATTTTTTCGAACAACTGATACTATATCCTTACGAACTTTTATTAAATCGGTTTGATTAAAAAAAGATAATTTCAAATAATGTTGTTTTAATCCTATGAGATGATTTGGCTAAAAATATTATAATAATACATAAGTAATGTAAAGTATTAGGAAAATTCATACCAAGTCCAAATCTTCTTTGTGAACATATTCAATCTTTCCAATAGCACCAGAATACTTTTTCATTAAAAACTGTGTTACTTCTTGCATTAATTCTCGACGTGTTAAAATATAAAAGTATGGCATAAAAGGATAAGATACTTTAAATCGTGTGCCATCTTCTTCCATAAAATAGTAATCAACCGCAGCAATAAGTCGTTTATCTTCATCTAATATTTCAGACTAAAATTTTATAATAAAAAGCTATTCCTTAATTCTTAACCAACTATATTTACCGCATGCATATTTAATAAAAATCCAGTACGCTCTAAATGATCTTTAACTCTATCAAAACCATATTTGGTATCAATCGCATCATTCTCTAGTACAAGTCTTATACGAAACTCAGATGTTTCTTCTCTAAATACATTTAAAAAAGATGTAAGACATTTTGAGTAATAAAAATATGTAGTAACTTACCTCTGACCTGGTGTATTATCATTTTTATTGGTTTCTTTATTTTCTACCTTTTCTGGTCGAAAACGACCAGTATTTTGTACATACATTTTATTTATAAAAATACAAATTTGTTATTGTTTTAAAAAACTGGTACTGAACTAACCTCTTCCTTGACATAAACTTTCTGCTTTCGCGCGTTTTTGTAATAGCGCACTGAAGATAGTCAAAGCAGCTTGCTTTCAATAGAACAGGACCGTCTCGTACTAATCAGGCATGTTATACAGGGTGATTATAAATGTTTGGAATTATGTAACCATCTAATGTACCTTTGAGCCGCTCTAGTGAAAATGCGTAAATAAAGTGCCTATCTTCATTCATATGTTTACATTATTTACATGTTTATAATTATCAGTTGTAAACTCTCGAACACAATCCGGAATAGAATAAAACCATTCCCCATTATCAAACCGCCCATTCCTAAAATAGGATTCAATAATAAAAGTATTCTTTTTATTTCTATACATTCTTATAACCTTGCTTGCTTGACAGCTGTCAAAGTTGAAGTGTTAAAACAAATAGTATAGTGGACAATTTTAAAAAAGCTGCATATTTAAAGTGATTACATAATCTCATTCATTTATAAACTCTCTGTACTATACATGGTGTTAATGAATAGAGTTAACAAACTTCTAGGGTGAGTAAGGGGGTTTATTTGAGACACTTTTTACTTATAAACTCATAGGCAACCATGTTTACCCTAGAAGCTGCAGGTCAAAAACTTTTTTGTTTTTTTTATTCAATATTCTCTCTCAAAAGTCTAAATCAAAAAAATAATAAGAAATTATATCATATTGTCCATCTTTTTTTAACGGAATATTTGGATCTATCTCTAACTCATGTCATAAATCAAAGAATGATTTTTTATTTTATTTGTTATTTTTGTTAAAAATTATGCTTAAAAGACAAAAATTAAAAAAAAAATTAGAATTCAAAATTAAAAGCCGTTCAATTACGCTTCTTTCACCTAATAACATGTTTTGATGTAGCTCTTACTGATTGTGCGTTATTTATTTTACTGGATTTTAAAGTTTTATTTATTTATATATATATAAATATATATATATATATAATTCAAGATATAATTATAGACAGTGTCATACGCGCACTATACTGAAGTAAAATATTAACATATGCCCGTTGTGCTTTATAAACTTCTTTTTCTATCTCCCAGTCGTGTCGTACATAGAATTTAAAGCACAAATATATATTATATTATAGTTTATATTTTATATCAACATTGCTAAGTATTGTAAATGATATTACTATTATTAATTTATTTTGCATAGACCTGCAGTTTAAGATAAAATCGTAACAATCTTGGTGGCCACCAAGCTCACGTCGTCCGCACCAAACAGTAATTTATTTTGGATAACAATTATAACAATAATAATAATTTTTATTCTCCCCAAACAGTACATACATATTAAATTAAAACAAATTTATAAAAACGTAAAAAAAGGCAAAAACTCAGGGATACTCTGGTCTTCCATTCTCGCCAACGATGCAATTAAAATAATTCATATGTGCGGCTAAGATATTTTTGGTTTACAATTATGGTTGCGTTAAGTTTTACAATATGTATTTATACAAGGTGCAGATTAATTGGCGAACAAACGCCAGTATTTTTATTTTATTATGACTTTTACTTTGAATGAATATGCAAATTACGCCGGTGATGCTTGAGAATGTCATGAATTTGATACCATATAGTGTTTAGAACTAAACGGTGGCCAATATAAACATTTGTAGTTTATAATAAATAATAACATTTGATGTGTGTATTAAGTTGCCTACATTATAGGTTTGAATATAGAAATAGAAGTTTTGCTACGTTGCCAAGCGTAACAAAACTTTGAGGATCTCGTGAAGCCAGCATTTTAAAATTAAGACTTTCGTTTTCTTTGGCAAAGTCTACAAAGTTACCTGGCGTTTGTCCGCTAATTAATCTACATCTTGTATACATAGGAATTACATTTATAAAAATGAAGGACAACAAGTCATACATATGTAGTTTAAGTTTTACTTTATTTCCACTTAGAGAAAGAGCTATTATTTTATTAGGTATAAGGTAGTACAATCTAGTTGTATCATAAGAAAATGATTTTTTATAATACTATGTGTTCCTCAAAGGTGAAGTTAATGTGCTCTTAAACCTAATCTTAAAATTGTTGATATGAGTTCTAAAAGAAATTTTATTATATAAGTACGGCGGAGTACGCCACGAAGAAGGCGCAAACAAATGTTTTGCACTTTGTGAACTTTTAGCTTTGTCGCATAGTCCGTGGTGTAAGTATATAGGTGTGGCAATCTCTAAACAATGACGTCAAGTGGGTGATAAAAACTCGCGAATTTAAGCGTGTGATTCGTGTGAATTGCGCGTAGCTATAGTTTCTATCACCCACCTGACGTCATGTTCACGAGACGAACACACCTATATACTCACACCACGGCATAGTCGATAAAAGTGTTATACACAACATCACAGAAATTAAAATGTGAAAGAACCAGAGAATTGCAAAGTCAAATTTTATTTGCCTTATTCAAAAAAGTAAATTGATTTTAAGGCTATATGAGCTTTTTGGCAACAGTTGCAGTTACTTCTAAACATTTGATGCAACTGTTTGGTGTTACTATAGTACCACCTGTATTTATAGAAATATTGTTTAAATTGATTTGTTTCTTTTTATGATTAGGACCAAATAAATTAATTCTGTTTTAGAAGAACTAATTACAAGTGCGTGGTTATTAGCAGCAGCAATATACTTGTTCAGATTATCATTAAATATATTAATTGATGGCGCTAACTGATCTTCTGAGAACAAATAATAAATATTGGTATCGTCTGCATACAAGTATAGAGCCTAATATTGATCCTTGTAGAACACCTTTGTTTATAACCGTTAGAGTAGACTTGTTTTGTTTGACAACTTAAATTTAATTCTTTAAGTAGCTACCTACTAAGTTCAGGAAAGAATGATCAAAACCTATGAAATTTAAAATATTTAATAGCAGTTTGTGATTTAATGTATCAAAAGCTTTACTAAAATCTAAAGCTGCTAAAGCTGCCAATTTAGCTTTTAGTACATCATCAAATACATTTGTAAGTGCTGTAGTACAGCTATAATTTCTACAAAAACTAGATTGGTTGGTAGGAAGAATTGAATAATTTGTTAGATATAATTTTAACTAAACTTCAAGTATTTTTTCAATTACCTTTGACAAAACAGGCAATATGCTGATAGGTCGCAAATCTTTTAGTTCGTCAGGATTTTGTTTTTTTTTTTAATAGGAATTACTAAAGCTTTTTTCCAAGCAGTTGACTAAAGCTGCTTTCCCATTACCAGGGTAACTAACCCAGGGCATCTTACCCCAGCGCGCGCAAGTGCAAGTTACGCTCGAGCGTCTTGCACCTTTATGGGGAACATGTTTCTGTAGCGTTTGCGCATATGTAAGATTTTTTTTTATATTTAGTAATCACATTTATTTATGTGATTATTATTCATATTATTGAAGTAATGATTTTATTTTATTTATTTATTTTACTTTATTTTTACATACATGTTTCGATGAGTTATCATCATTTTCAATGTATTTATATTATATAATATTTCAAACTGATTGATTAATAAATATTATATAATATAAATACATTGAAAATGATGATAACTCATCAAAACATGTATGTAAAAATAAAATAAAATAAATAAATAAAATAAAATCAGTACTTCAATAATATGAATAATATAAAAGGATTTTATAAAATAAAAATAGAAAATATAAAATATGTGATTATTATTTGATTTGTTTTTTTGTATTTAATTTTTTTTGTAATTTCTTTTGTTGACTGTTCCTGATATATATTTTTTATTAATTAACGGCTGCTGTCAGATGTAATTTTTAAATCAGCCAATCAAATGAGCAAGTGCAACTCGCCCAACGACTTTGTGCAAGTTACCGCACTTCATAAAATGTAACGGGAACGCAGTGCATTTTGCCCTGGCGTGCACCAGGGTTTGTCAGAACGTAATGGGAAAGCAGCTAATGTATCAGTTGTAATAATAAAATTAATTATATTAGTAATAAATAGTAAAACATGCAGACAACATACTAAGATAAATTTGATATTAAACTCATCGCTTCCAGTTGCTTTTGATTTAATATTTTTTAATATCACTAATACAGTCAGTTCATCTACTTCATGAAATTTGAATATTTTGTTAGATATTTTATTAGATGAATAATAAGTAATTAAATCTTCTGAAGGTTCAATGTCTGGTAATAAAGAAATTAAAAAATTGTTAATTGTATTTACACAACTCAATGCTGCTGGCAACTCATTGGATTTTTTATTAATAACTTTTAAATTATTTAAAGCCAGCCACATGTCTTTTGAAGACTTTTTATTTAGTTGTACGTCTAAGTTTTTCACTGCGTATGGCTTTAGTAGTAAAGTTTCTTAATGTATTATAATATTTCCACTTGAAATCAAATTTAATACTTTTATAATCTAAATATGCTTTATCCCTTAAGGTTTGCATTATTCAAACTGTTGGAGTAATCCATTTATGATTTTTATTTTTAAAACTGATGTAATGAAAGAAAAATGCAACTCCTGTAAATGTCGATACATTTTGTACTGATTTATGTCATGTGAATTGGTATCGTTCTAAATCCAACAATTTTGCTTGTTTACATAACTATACATCCAAAAATTGCTTATGTTGCTAAAAACGATTTTTTTACAAAAAAAACTGTCAAAATAGGTTCTAAAACTGTCAAAATTGTAGTATTAAAACTATTAAATATGTTTTGAACCTGTAAAAATATGTCAATGTTTATCAATAAATTGTAAAGTTTAGTTACTATATAACTCTTGAAAGTTGGCAAAATTAGCAGAATGCCAATTGAAACCGGAAAGTTACTAAAATAAAAAAAAATACAAACATGTTAACTTGTCTACATTACCGCAATAAATCTATAAATAGTAAAAAACGTTAACTAAATTTATTCGAATGCATTCAAATAAATTTGTATTGGCCCAGCAGATATTCTATTGTAAATGTGTGGGGTCTCTAAGCCAATCAAAGCATTGTTTCCAAGTTGATATAACAACTAAAACTGCAGTCTTAACTAGGGTCATTAACTACAGGGTTATTATAAAAGTTTGGGATTAAATAGTTTGGTGCACAATTTTAAAAAGGCGGCATATTTAAAGTGATTACATAATCTCAGACATTTATAAAGACGCTGTATAATAAATACACTCGGCATATTAAAAAATATAAATGTTCAACTAAATTAACTCTGGTGTCAACTTGGCATACTTGTTTTATTTTTTTAATTCATTTTACATGTCAATAAAATTCAAGCAGGTCCTAGCGTCTAGAAATGTTTTGTCTACGTATCTTAAAGTATTCAGCATTTGTCAAATAAGTTTCATAATGTAGAGTTTGATATTTTATACAAATCAATCCAATCATTCAGAAAAAATATTTAATTCAAAACACCTAATCAAAGTACTATACAAACTTTTTTGATAAATTTATTAACTTAACTTCTAAGTCATTTTCAACTCAAGAAACAAATTTATTACCAAAAGAATTTAAATATTATATTATACCAGTAATTAAAAAATCAGATTTTTAAAATTTAGCCTTCGACGCAGAAATAGCTCTTATTAGATAAAAAAATAACTCAATTGAAAATAAATGTCTTTTAAAATCAAACATTTTAAAGAATTATCATATCATTGATAACCTGACACCGAAAGGTAAAAAGGCAATGGAATAAATAAATAAACAAATCATATCATTGAACTTAATTTTAAAATTCATATTGCAAAAAACATTAGAGATATTATCATTTTTACTAAAGCCGATAAAGGTAATGCGGTAGTAGCACAGAGTACAATAGCAAAGTCATTAATTTTGTGGATTCAAATAACTTTAATTTCTTAAAAAAATATCGGACTAATAAATTTCAAAAACAATTAAAATAAATTCTTTCAGTTAATATCGCTTTTATAGCAAGAAACAAATTTGTTTCTATCAACTATGAACCCAAGACCACCAAAACTATATGGGTTACTTAAACTTCATAAAGTAGATAAACCAATCCGCCTAGTGGTTTCATACATTTTGGCACCTTGTAGAAATTTATCAAAATCATTAATTAATATTATTTTAGCATTTACTAAATTCAATTTTAAGTATTCAGTCAAAAATTCTATTCAACTAATTGATAAAATTTTCAAAATCACTATGCCACAAAGTTGCTCACTAATCTCTATTAAGGTTCGGGTATTTTGATGCGCCGTAAATGGAAAAGATTCATAGTAACCTTTTTCACACTCACAAGCAAACTACACAACCGATCATATCGTGCTATGCATACTTTAAAAGGTTGAACATTTGCGCATGTTTTAATTAAGTTTTCAATTTTTTAAGTTTACTACAGATTTTTATATTAATTATTATAAACTATTGTACTTATTTTCGACTAAATAACGTCGTTAACACATTTCTTGGTTGATTTATGATAACTAAACTAATATAAGACCCGATGTCAGTGACATATCTTTCATTTAAAACCAGTTTTACAAAAATATAACTTGTATTTTTTAAATAAACCTGAAAACAAGTTTTCAATCATTTTTATTATAAAATAATTGTATTTTTAGGCTACTTCTTATGCAAACGACAGCCGGCAGTTTGGGCTCTTGGTCATAGAGGGCAAGTTGTCTCATGTGTTTGCAAGGATGTTATACTATATACTGGATTGGCAACCAAGCCCCTTAAAGTGAGGAAAAATATCGAAATATGCAATCCGCCGTTGTGCCGCTTTAGCATCTCTTTTTATCTCACAGTCGTATACGAGGCAAGAGAGACAGAATTTTAGAAAAATTGATTTAAAACAATAATTATAAACTGTATTTTACTATTTTATATATCAAATTATACTACCAAGTATTACTAATCTTTCTCATAAAAAAAGTAACATAATTTCAATTATTAATGACTTTAATAAGATTTATAAAAAAATAAAACAAAATTTCTTATTACAGACACTCAATATATTCAAGAATAATAATAAAAAAGTAAAACTTTTGTTTAAAATATAAAATATATTGACAAATATACAAAATATAGTACTCACATAATAATTTGTTAACCAAACCGTGAATAATGCGTGCTTTAAAGTTACGCATTCGTATGTCAGTTTTTACTTGTACCTGATACATCTTACAAAAGAAATTTATTTATTAACTCTTAAGTTACTTAATAGAAACAGTAATAGATTTTTTACACGGTTAAAAAATTAAAGTTAGTAATTTTTAAAAAAGTAATCATTTTATTATATTTTATTACAAATAATTTAAAAGAAGTGCATAAACTCGAAAGTAAAGTATTAATAATAAGCTACATTGAGTCTAAATGTATTAAACATAAAGATCTACTTTATAAAATTATTACAACTACAATGATATAAATATTAATAGAATGATCAAAAACAACAATTAATCACAATACAAAATGTTTGTTGTGAACTTTTGCATATATTTTATATATAAGATATTTAAGGGAAAGGTAATAATTATTCTAAATAAAATTAAAACTCAAAACTAGCATATAAAAGTATAATTATTACCCAACAATATTGTTTACTTGCATTTAATATAATTTTTATATTAAACTGCATAAAATATTTTAATTGCAAATGCTTACTAATGAAATTAAATTCCATTTCCTATTTGTTTCAAAAATTTACATCCAAATGCAACCCAGTATTTAACCATTATTTCGCTTGTTAATATTGCTCATTTAAACCGTATATGGCGTAGTGACTAGTGCGACAGAGTAAAACATACAAATTTATACGGCACAACGGCAAGTTGCCTACCCACGGATTTGGACACACTATTTCCCTATGTTAATATACGGTGGTTGCCAATCCAGTATATAGTATAACATCCTTGTGTGTTTGTTAGATTGATATTTACCTTTATTACAAACTCCCCCCGGACCGTTCTTTCCAATAATTTCAATGCATCGCTAACGAAAGACACGGTTCGGGCACATTCGGCCACATACTTGATGACAATTGATAACAATATACAGAGACGTAGAAATAAAAGTTTTTTAATTTTAAATTGATATTTTATTAAAAATAAATACGAACAATTTGTTTAAAAATATTAAACCAGTAAATACAATTTTATTTTGATAAATATTATTGTATTTTACCATATATTTCCTGCATACAATAAATTGAGTTGAAAATATAGAATAATATTATTGTATTGTTAATTATAATAAATATACAGGAACATTTATTTATATTGCTGTATATTTATTATAATTAAAAATACAATATACAGGATGTTAGACATAAACGTGATTGGGTTTTTACAGTCATAAAATCGGGTTGGGACACAACAGTGTATGATTCAAAAACCATAAGACTAAAACTGTTTTTTTTTTATAATCACTAATAATAATTAAACAATGTCAAATTCTGTAAATTTTTGATTTACACTTTTATGCTAGTTTGTTGCAAGATACGTTAAGCATACAAAACTTAAACCATTCATGTGGTGTAATTGGATTTTTGATTACATAGATTCTTTGTACGCCAGTGGCGTTGGACTGAATATTTATTCCGCAGAAAATGTTTTTTTTTTATATTACCAGGAGTATTTTGGTTGCAAATGATTATGTTTCGGTTTGGTGTTTTTGTTGACATAAATTTTATTAGGGGTATTTTAGTGGCACTAAGCAAGGCCAACATTAGCTTAAAACTTATTGATGCTGCGTTTCTACGTACGGAATATGATAATCTTACTAGTGGGCCTCGTTGAAGGGGTACCTATCCAAACTCTAAACTTACAATTTAGTAAACAAAATTTTAGAACAAAACTGGTTGTTCGAGTCATCGCTGATATGTAAAATATCATTTAAGACACCTTATTGCAATACTTTTGAGTATAGTAAAATATGACAAAACAGTATCTCACTCTCAACACTGAAAATATTATAGCCCAAAAACAGTTTCAAGAAGTGGGTATTAGAAACATCTAATTGCTTTCATTTAATCTTTTCTAAAGACGTATGTTGTGGAACGTTTTAAAAAAGTATAGGGTAAATGGATGTTTAGTAAAGCCAAGTTTGCTAGAAAACAAAATGTAACGACTGCTTTGTTCACAATTACAAATGACACTTTTATCCAACATCATTTTTTAAATCTATTTTATGATCTTACAGAAAAGAATCTTATAACTAGTTTTTGTCTATATAAATACATGTGCAATGTTGCATTGTATTAAATTAAATTATTTTAACGCAAATGTAAAAATAAATCAACAATTTACATACGGGGGCCCAGATCTCCGTAAGCTTTAGTAACATATTTTTATGTTACCAAAGCATACTTGAGTAAGGTTGCCAAAATACGAGTAAGGTGTAACTAAAAAACTAACCAAAGCTTACTATTTTTGCTAAAAAACTCTAGTCACTTTACAAAACCATAATAAAACTGAATTTAATGGAAATTTAAAATTTGTGTAACGGTGTTTTATTACATTAAAAATTAATAATATAATTAACATGCATTTATAAACTAATTGGGTTTTTACATTTTTGCGACATTTAATATAATAAAATAAGGCCTTTCACCTTTAAATAAATGTAATAAAATTCAAATATGGTCTTTTTGTTTACTCCGTCTCCGTGCTATCTCGAGTTTGTGCATGTGGAGTAAACTTCGTATACTCTACTCTATCATATCCGAACGCCTAAAATTTCCGAACGCGTAAAGAGCAATTAAAGTTAAAGGACCAAGTAAAAAAAATAAACAAACAGTAGATAAAACTTTAAAAGTTTCTAAAATACAGAAAAAATCACAAGTATTATTGTAGATTGAAATTTAAAAACATGTTTAAGTTTTTCTTTATAAACGACGCAAAAAAATTACGCATTAACAGTTCCAACAAAATAGTTGGGTTATATTATAAATGCTACTTCTCACATTTTTATTAGTAAAGAAAAATTAAAAATGTACTTAACATTTTAATCTACAATAAAACTGATAATTATTTGTGCATTTTAAAAACTTATAAGCCGGGAATACACATGCCAGCTACTTGCACAATTTCATACCAGCTTCTTGTACATGCCAGCTCACGTGTATTCTATCAAAAGGCATGCTTCTCGATGGCACCAAATCAAAAAGATTTGATTTTTTGGATGGCAAAGGCATGCCATAAAGCATGTATAAACACACACAACAAGTACTGGCATGCTAGTAGACAGTAAAAAAAATCTGGAAGCATTCTTAAATGGTTTCTATAACCACTTATATCTTCTTACCCTATTTATTTAAACAAACAACTGTTCGTTCCATAATTGTTTCTTCTGTTGATTCAATCTTTTACCCAAATACGTTTTCTTTTTTTTGTTCCGTCAAATTATGTTACGAACAATCTGTTGCAAGTAACAATATAACACTATTTATTTCAATTCAAATTCTTCCTATGTTTTTGCCAGTTGTGAAAACTTGTAACACTTTTAAAATATGCTTATGTAACTAAAAAAAGATTGACAAATAAATGGCATATGTGTCGTCTTTTTTCTGCTGTTTGTCTTAGCAGTACATGTATCCTCACTGTGGCATTAATTGGCATTGGCATTATTTATAGTTTTAACTATAGTTATATATGGCCATGTATGAGTCAAGTGTACGGAATAAAAACGTGCTTGAAAATTTCAGTGAATGCCGTGTACTACGCTCCGAGACATCTTACAATGTATCCACAGAACTACTTAAAAATAGCAAAAAAGGCTTAAATTTTAAGTATTTAAAAAAAACTGTTCTTTAAAGTTCTAGTAAATTTTCAAATACCATTCAAAAACATTTTTGGCTGTGAAAAATTATTCTTTGAACACAAGCAGTTCCTTACAATTTTTTCCTAAAAATGCATTCTTGAGTTACAATCGATCAAAAAATGTAAAAATGCGCAAAAAAACAATTTTTTTCAAATTTTGATTGCTTATTACTTGGAAATGGTTCACTGAAAATGAAAAAATATGATAAAATTCACATAATCAAGATTCATGTAAAAGAAGGCATTTTCAGTAGTTAGGGGCAAGAAAAAAATTATTTTGTACACTTGACTCATACATGGCCATATGTATATATGTAATTCAAGATGTGATTTTTGTCAGTAACATATTGGCATTACATATAGTATACATAATTTGCGTCATCTTAAGCCTGTTAGTTGCACAATTTCATACCAGCTACTAGCTCGTGTATTCTGTCAAATGGCATGCTTTTTGCTGGCATGCAAGTCGATTGCACCAAATTAAAAAGAATTTGATTTTTTGGCATGCCATGTGCATAAATAAAGCATGTATGAACGCACACGATAGCAATTGCTATATGTGGAGCTGCAGTGGTACAATTGAACAAAAATAAGTAAAAACCAAATGTAATGCGCAATAGACGTTTGCGTCGATTATAGATGGGAAAATTGAACATGTTCTAGCTTTTCAAGATATAATTGTGATCTTGATAATTTGTGTGTTTTACACACGTGAATAATCTGATCTATAACTATACAGGTGAGTCGGGAGGAACAGGCCAAACTTTAAAAGTGTATTGTACACGTGAAAATAATATAAAAAAACTCAAATGTTGTTATCCGATTTTCATTTCTTTTTAAGTTATAGCGTAACTAAAAATGTTGTTCTAGTATGCCACAAAAGCATTCCAGGGCGTTATAATTGGTTGTGGTGGTCTTATTAGATGTCTCCAGATCTCTTAGCACTAAATTATTGTTTATGGGGGCGCACAGTGGCCCATTTCCCAATAAACGCGGACAAAAGTCAAAAATCATTCCGATTGAAACAAAAGCTGGTATATAAAGATTTTCAAGGTTGCTGATTATGAATCGGATTTTATTTTTTCAAAATTCAAAATGGCGGATTCAAAATGGCGGTCAAAAATTAAAAAAATTGTCTGATTAAAACAATGATTGGTATATAATGGTTTTTACAGTCTCTGATTATGAATTTGATATTATTTTTTTTGAAATTCAAAATGGCAGATCCAAAATTAGGAATCTTATTATTTTTAAAAATTCAAAATGGCAGTTTTTTATTTGAGCAATGAATACAAAACTTAAATATAAATGGTTTTAATTGGTTTATTGTGAGAATATTCCTTTTGTCCTTTAATTTATTAAATATAGTATTGTGTATTATTTTGTTGATTAAAACAAAAACGACAATATATATGTACAATTAATTAATTTTAATATTTAAATGTGTACTGAAGAAGACAGTAGTTTCTGTCGAAACGTATACAATTAAATAATAATATTAATTAATTGTTCTATTGGCGTTTTTGTTTTAATCAACAAAATAATACACAATACTATACTTAAATATAAAACACATACAATGATTCAGTAATTCATATACGAGTCGTCAATCATGTCAGAACTGGCGTCGGGTTGTGATTGGTCCAAATTTTCTGTCACCATTGCATACGCCGGGAGCAAATGGCAAATTGCTTCGCGTGACAGTGAGTCGCTTTTTTTTGGAGGTGTTAGTCGTAAGCTCTAAATCAACGGATCTGATGAGACAAGCAACCTATGCATTACATCCGTCATGGTGTTTTCCCTAGATGATTTTCGGGAATATTTTTCTCGGTAGTTTTTGATTTCTTTATTCCGCGATTCTTGAGTTTCCTCAGAAAGTTTTCCAATGGGTAATGGTGCATATTCAACAATACGAGGACCATGTATTAGCACCTCGTGAATCGACGTAGGCATGCAGTACCACGGAAACTTGTCGACAATTATTTTTGCAGTTTCATTGCAATAATGTTGAAAAAGAGCCACATTTACACCAAAACCGCATGACAAGACTTGCATTATAATGTTGCGATTAAGAAATTCTACGTCTAAACCCAGAATTTCGGCGGACACAGAAGAATTTGCAAAAAATCACCTAGCTGTGTTGCCATCGTTACTATTTCTAAATCCGCCTACTTTCGGAGTGTCAATAATAAGATCAAGTCGCAACTTGAAACCTTTCTGAATAGCCGATTTTCGCATTTGCACACTTTTTTTGTCATCCTCGGATTGCGCCTGCCATTTTTTAATGTCTAGTTTATATCTTAAGTGTACAAAATACTCCATAAAATGTATCCACGCATGTAATATGGCTAAGCCATACTGAAATTTTGTTTTATCTATTGGCAATGACATGACCTTCTCAAGATTGTTAAATTGTTTTGACGTGGCTCCACACAAGTAGCATCGCATGTTTGATTTTGTAATTGTAATTGCGTTTCTAATTTTTCCATCAATCATTGTAAACAGTAATTTGTATGTCACTCTAATATCTTTTCCGTCTATAATTGTTTCATATGGAACAAGGTTATCTATTTCATCACCAATCAATTTATTTTCCTGCAAGGCTGAGGTAACGTTTTCGCGAATATACTCTATTTTTATCAGAGTGCAAAATCGCGTAGAGGAAGGTCTTGGATTTTGCCAAAGCAGTAGGTCTGGGTCTACACTGTTTGTTAATCGTAACGGTACAGGCGATGTTAATAGCATACTCGAATCTGAAGCATTCTCGTCATTAAACTTTTGTTTGTATTCACTTTGACCGGAAGAACCGTCGAATCCATATTTTACAATCAAAACTTGCTACTTTTTCTGGAGATAAAGTTTGATTACGGTGTTTTGTGTTAAAAGAATTCTGCTTGTTCTGTGATCTAACAAAGATTGTAATGGAACTTTTGCTGTAGTCTCAGTAACCTTAATACCTGGCGGATAACAACGAGTTTTGGCCTCCGCAACTCTATGATGTGATGGATTTACACAAACGCCATTCTCCAGTTTTCTTTTTCTTATCAACCGATACGTCTTTCTCGTCATTTTACCTTCAACAAGATCGGAAAGTGCAAGATCAGCAGAAATTTCTGTACAAAAAGAACTTTCAGCAGATTTAACTGCTCTCTTATATTTCGCAGCTTCAGACGAGGACCTAGTTGCGACGTCCTTAATAACCGCAGCAGTTTCGGCAGCACCGGATGCACGAAGACTCATGCAGGTTGCAAACGTCAACGCCGCTGAGCTATGTGTTTTCAGTAGATTTTCCGACCTCCGCCTCTTTGTTCTGTCTGACAATTCGTCGAAGTCTTTTAATGGTTGACCCATTTTAGATTTTCCGCTTGCAAATGCCTCAACCATCGTAGCAGATTCTACAGGACCACACTAAATTCATTATAATCTTTATTATGTAAATGAAAAATTAACTTTCAACTTATAATTTTTAATAAGTACTAAGCAATAATTTTTATTATTAAATATACTTAGTTTTTTATTTTTACTTTTAGTTTAATTGTTCCTTTCAGCCAGTTCGTATTTTTGTTAGAAAACCGTACAGCTGTTCGGTTACTTTTGCTCCATTTGGATTTCATTAGCGTAAGAAGATTTTTTATCGCCAATTTGTCATCTGCATAAAATATTTTTCATTTTGATTTTTGCAGACACGCATTTCTCTAAAATTGCAAGCTTTTCGCTATGTTCCAAGTAGAATTTTGTGTGTATAGCGTCGAAAAATTCATGCCTATTGCATTCTACATCAGCGGTATTTGGTGAAACAATAAAAATTAATTTTAGTAATTATAGCGCGCCTTTTGGTTACACACGGACGTACATTTTCAAACTGACTTAGAAACTGCAGGGGCACCTCGTGGCACAAGATCTTGAATGAAATCTTCATATAACATTCTAACCTTTTTTTTAAAAAAAAAGGAGACCGTTAATCTCGATCAATCTTACTACTATTTTTATAATTGAACAACATTTATCAAATATTCAACATCAATATTTGCCGTGAATGTTTAAGCGCGTAATAAATGTTAATTACACTTATTATATTACGAAATATATACTTCTTACCTTTCTCAATATTGTCCATTTTGCCGAATTGGAAAGCAGCACTTAGAAAAAAAGATATTGTTGTTTTTAACCACCACTTGATTTTCGTGATTTTCTCGAGGCGAGAGCGCGGCAGCGTTGCCACGGTGTTACACGTGTTGCGTGCGTGCGCAACTCATTGTGGACTCGCACCGATATACAATGGTGCACCCTCTACCAGATTACGGGGTACTAAACATAAAATTACAAACTTCATTTTTTCGACTTTTGTCCGCGTTTTTCGTGAATTGGGCCACTGTGGGGCGGGTTTAAAGATGAAGTGTACAAAGTAAAAGCAAACACTCGGGATGCACTAATAGAACGCATTAAAAATGTTGCAGCCGATCTTAAACAAAGACATAACTCAATCAGGAGTGCAACAGGCGCCTTTTGTAGACAAAACAGAAAATGTTTAGAGGTAAATGACGGTGTTTTTGAACATTTATTATAAAAAGGCAATGATTACCAAAACTCAAAAACAAATAAAAATCGGATAACAACATTTAAGTTTTTTTTATAATATTTTCATGTATACAATACACTCCTGAAGTTTGGTCCGTTCCTCCCGACTCACCCTGTATATATAATTCAAGACAATTATGAACAGTGTCATACGGGTTTAAGTTGATTTTATTTACAGAGCAGGGTATAGTTTAATAGTCTATAAAATAGATTAAAAAGTTCATAAAATATTATATTATTAATTTACTATGCGGTTTCGTAATATATATTTTAAGCGCGCCCCTGATGCAAATCTATATAAAAACGTAAATACATAATATAATTTTGTAAAAGTACGAATTGTTTTCGTACCCTAGAGAGGTGCGGAGATGTAGTCTATAAATAAATATCTAACCGGCTATGATGCGCACTAGCTTGAGTAAGTTATGTTATTCTGCGCGAGTTAGCGCACAATCTTAGTTCAACTATTTAGCACCTGGAGCCAGCACATGTCGGACAAATTTTAATTTGCTTGGTTTCGCGCGTTGACGCTGCCCTTAATGTAGTTAATTTATTTACAAGTATATCCCCTGTAGATGTAATTAAGGTTATAGAAAACACGCTCAAAATAAACAACACTAATCCTTCAGTTGTGTTCGAAATCTTATTATTCCTGGAAGAATGCTTAAGACAAAATTATTTTCAATTCAATAATCAATTTTACCAATAAACCAATGAGTTAGCCATGAGTAACCCGTTAAGTCCGTTACTCGCTGAAATCTTTATGGCAAATTTAGAGTCTATAATGGAAAAACATAAATTATTTAAAAATTGTTTATATTGCTATAGATATGTGGACGATATGCTTCACAGGCACTAATAGACAATTACAAACTTTTTTAACTTACATTAATAGCATTCATAACAATACTAAATTCATTTTAAAAGTCAAACATTTTAATTAATTTCTTAGATTTAAATATTAGTCGAGTAAATAATAGACATGAATTCAATATTTATTTTAAGCCTACACACACGGACACAACTATACACATAAAATCTGTTCATCCAATGTCACATAAATTAGCAGATTTTCATTTAATATTACATGGATTAATTAATATTTCTCTCTCAAAAACTAATTTTGATATCAAACTTAACAGAATTTATGACATCGCTAAAAATAATGAAACAAAAATCAGTAACATACTTTTAAAAAAACAAAAACGCATTAGTTTATTAGTTTTTTTCTAAATCAAATAATTCTAATCAAATATGTTATACTTCTATCGGCTACTTAGGTTAAACAGTTAAAATCAGTAACATTTTAAATAACTTCAACCTCACTACGTCTTTAAAACCAATGACTCTTTGTCAAAATTTATCAATAACTCTAAAGATTCTACAGATTTGAAGTAAAAAACTAAGCGTTTATTTACTAAAATATGGAGATTGTCTCAAAGTATATATTAGACGAACGGGTAGAAGTTTTGAGAGTAGAATCAAGAAACATGAAGTTAGTTGCGTTCAACTTTGCTAGTGCATATCAGTCTATTCTACAATAGAGATTTTTTATTTGACAAAACAGTCGCACTTGGTGGCACTAATTCATTGATTTTTGAATTTATTTGTCAAACGCTTTTTACATTTTCTATGTGTTTTTCAAGATAGAGAACGTCCCACAAATGCCAAATATTTTCTTTGCGTTTGTCAAGTATGAGACGCTGTTGCTCGCAATATTGAAAAATGTAAAAATGCACCGGGTGCATAATGTGCGCAAATGGAACACACCTAATGTAGCGGTTCTGCAAAAACGTGTTGTCCGCCGAACACAAAAATATGCACCGAGAGCACCCCAGTGCGCAAAAAGTGTCAGCCGCAAACGCCAATAATTTGATTACCATAGCATGAGAAATAATTGGAAAATGAAACAATCTAAATTTAATTGCAATTTTTATTATTTATTGCATACAACTCCGCAATAATTTAAAACAATATTTATTTTAAATTGTAACTACGGAGAATATATGTCAAAATTTAAAAAAGATGAATAATTATGTAAAATCTAGTATCGGATAATCCTGTACAGGTAAATTACTCTTAACAGGTAAAGAATCTTGCACATGGGGTCCGGTAGACTGTTTTAAATATCATTAGTGAGGTTTTTCCTCCATTAAGAATAGATAGAAGTATGTGGAAAGAAATTATGATGAGAGATAGAGATATACAAGTGCAAGAGCGAAGAACACGGATAAATGAATCTAGGTACAATTCAAATTATGAACACATTATAATGGATGAACTACCAAAGTACCTAAAAAATTAAAATTATGGAAAAATGGAAAAACGTATGATTGCAAGATTTAGATGTGGAAATGAGGAGAAAGTGTGCAAATTTTGGTTGGAAGAGGAAGAGAAAATGTGTAGAATGTGTGGAGAAGTTAGGGAAAGCATAGAACACATGTTGAAATGCAATGAGATGAGAGAAGAGCAAATAGGAAGAAATGAGGTACTGAAAGAAGATGGAAAAGGAATTAAATGGATGATGGCGGTAACAAAAAGAAGAAAGGAAATTGAAACAGAATTAATAAATAATTAATTAAAAACCAGGGTTTAGGGTTGTTAAGATTATATACAGGGAGTTTATAAATGAATGGGATTATGTAATCACTTTAAATATGCCGCCTTTTTAAAATCGTCCACTGCACTACATATATTTTCTTGACAGCTGTCAAAGTTGATCTGTCAAAACAAATAGTTTAGTGAACAATTTAAAAAAGCGGCACATTTAAAGTGATTACATAATCCCATTTATTTATAAACTCCCTGTATATTATATTAGTAGTAAATTAAGTTATATGGTAAATGTTATGTTATTGTTAAGTTGTAGAATTTTCAAGGCCGACAGGCAAGAAATAAACGATTAAATAGTGAGGTTTTTCCAACTACGTAGAGCCCTCGGCTTTATTACTTTGATTTATCGGATTAGCTCATTAGTAGTTTTAATGCTATAAAAACAGGGGTTGGATTAAAATTATTCTTACATTTGCCGTTAGCGGCTGTTTTATTTTCTTTAAAAAAAAAGTTTTACCTTCTTAGTACAAGTATATAGTATGCCCATAGATATAGTGTCTTTACGACATGGCCTTAAATTATCTCAGCGGATTACTTCATTACTAATTGCTTTAGAGAAATAATTATATTTGTATTATATACCATAAATACCTTATAACATCTTGATGTTCAAGATTAAAAATCAAGTTTCAGGTATCATAATTGGTTGCTAATGAAATAATCCGTTGAGATACTTGAAGTACTCTTTTAATAGACCCCCAAAAAGACTACTAATGAGCTAATCCGATAAGTAATAAAGCCGATATATCTTTAGGTACACTGAATACACATACGCAACAGCCATGTAAATTTATTGTCATAAATTTTTTTTATTCATTTCTGTTTTGCAAACAGTATAATAATGTGGCAGACAAAAGGTCTGTTCCAACCTACGGTTTATTAAACAGTTTGTAAACCGTCCAAACTGTGCACACAAACAAATATTTGTCATCCTCCGGCAATCTTTTATACACAGTAGTTTGAATTTGTACAATATTCCTATGAATAGTTGTGTAGAAAACGCTTACTAAAACTATAAAAAACGCCGTTAAAAAGAATAACAGGGTACATTTTAATTTGTTTATTATTGTCCTATTTTTTACTCCTAAATGCGCCTCTGTTCAAAACACAAATAAAACTGCTTAGTGATTGTGGAGTGACTTGAGCAGCAGTAGCAGCACCCAATGCCACTAAACAGCTTTTTAAAGTTGAATTGATCTGTCAGCAGTGTCAGCACTGTCACTGTCATAGAACATTAAATAAACAATCTGTTATAAATTTTCCTATTTAAATTATTTAATTAAAGCCTACAATGTCTGGTGTGAAATTGCAAGATGATATTAACAACATACCTTTAGCAGATGATGACCCACAAGGTAATCTTGATAAAAGTTATGCAGTACAAAGAATCAATATTTTGAATGAATTAATTTAATTTATTAATTGATCACTTTGCAATTTTTAGTCATTATTACTGATGAACCCGAGCCAGTATCAACATCAGATGCCAATTTTTCTAGTATGATTCATGGACAAAGTATGGATTCAATTCAATCAACATTCACAAACGGAAGTTCCAGTCCCCAACATCACAGTTTAGAGCCGGACTCAAGTCCAGATGAACAAGAAGAAAAAGCTCGACTTATATCCCAAGTTCTAGAGTTACAAAACACATTAGATGATCTTTCGCAGCGTGTTGACAGCGTTAAAGAAGAGAATTTAAAATTACGATCAGAAAACCAAGTACTGGGCCAGTATATTGAGAATTTGATGTCTGCTTCTAGTGTGTTTTCTTCAACATCGCCTAAAATTAAGAAAAAGTAAATTCTATTGGCAAGTTTCATCTTTTTTCTCCCCGAGCCAGAATCAATATCCAAAGATGATTTTTCTTATATTCTCTATGCCATAGTATATGTTAAATCATGTACAATAGAAATGATCCTTATAAATAGGAGTTTCAGTTCTTAAAGACCCCAATAAATAACAAATTGCTTATGTTGTAAATTCAATTGTTGGATTTTCTTAAAGAAGTGAAGAAACAATGATTGGGAAATTGAATACTGGGCCAGTATATTGAATTTATATATACACTACATTTTCGGTCTACATTTATTTGCATGAACTTAAATATTATACATTTCATATATATAAAATAGGATCAATATTATTACCAGGTCCAACTTATGTTGTTATTTATTGGGTCTGCACAAAAAGGAACTAAAAAAAATTAAGTGACCACTTTTGTATTAAATAAATTATATATTTATTGTATTAAATATTTGGACCCTAATGTGCAATAACGAACCAACAATTTGTAAAAAAATCAAATCGGACCTCTATTATCTATTTCAAATAAAGTCTGGAAAGCTTTTTGTATTATCTATTATTGGTATGAATTAAGGCTTTGATTGTTTTAAATATTACAGTATTTTTATCAAACAAACTATGAAGGCACCATCGACTATAAAGATATGTAATATTTGGAGTCCACAAAATATATTTATTGGATATTTAAAACCTCTTTGGTTTAATGGAAAGCTGGTATAAAAAATTAAACTTGATGATCTTCATATTATTTTTTGGTCAGACTATTCTTTTTACTCTTATATATCTCTTGGCAACACAAAAGGTCAATAATTTTGGCAATTAAGAACCAATTAATGTATTTCATGATACAGTGTTCATATTACATTTATTTTTGTTAATTTTGTTTGCTAAAGATGTAATTAAATCAAAACGGTTGGTTATTTTGCTCGTAATAATATGTTATTTCCTTGTTGTATAACGGGGTCCGTTTAAATATAAACTCTAGTCTTAAATAGAATCTCTACTAAAATTGTTAACAATAAATAATATAAGCACAGAAATGTTGTGGTACACCCTATATAAATTGAACAGCCAGCTTCAAATGGATTAATAAAAATTTATTGTAATGGCCAGGGAACCAAACTTAATTGTAGACAATGCAAGTATGAAATTTCAATGTTTTTAAGATATCAGCTTATTTATGCATAAAAGGTATATTGAATAAAAGTTCATTTATTTATTACTTGTGCATTCATTTTTCACATCTGTTTCTATCAAACTTCAATTAATTAAATAATTAATCAAACTCAATAGTTTCAGTTCAAATAAAGCAGTTAATTTTAACTCTTATATCTAGTGAAAAGTTTTTCCATCATGACATTACTACAAATAAATATCTGCACATAGATTTAATATTCATCTATTTTGCAAAGTTTGACTAAACTTAAATGAAATGTAATTTATCTAAATAAATCACAACTCAAACTTTAGAGTCACATTTAAGCAGATTTTACATAGTATTCGTTTTTTATGTGTTATTTACAATTTTTTTCAAGAATTGCTTCAAGATAATTGATTGAATAAAATATGTTGGCAATAGAATGGTACCTACAAACCTTTGCACTTCTGATAACAGCATATCTTAATGAGTAATGACCTACACATATGACTGGAATAGTATAATTTTGAATGTCATGTTCAGATATTACATTTTGGATTGTTTCTTTCAAGAGTATTTGAAAGAATATTTTCTGTACTATAAATTTATGTATAAATGCAGTGTTTACATTAATATAATGAAATCCTGAACCATTTATTTATTATAAGATTTATCTTTAATGTAGCTACATTGCAGCAGGTATTTATTTACCATTAAATAAATTATTGTAAAATGTAATTATGTTATGTGGAAGAGCAGGAATTTGCTGAACATCGCCTTCTTCTTATGTACCATCGACGTCCCTGATAAAATATTTATTTTGCCGTAATGTCTTGTCTTGCGATTTTACACCTTATCAACATTTTATTGCCTTAATCCGAAAATGGTTTTATGGTTTAAAACAGTTTTTATAAACAAATAATACTTCGTTGAATGAATTTATATTTGCAGGTATATTTATTATGCTTTATGCTTTTTACGGCTATTTTACATCGCCACAGTAAGTCTACGACTTGTTTAAAGTGGTTTGATGGGACCAACAGCTTAATACGTGACTTCCGAACCACGCTGGTGGATAAAGAGCATGTTCTTAATTAGTCATATTGGGAATTGAATCACGGACTGCTTGCATGATATGCAAGTGCTCTACCATTGAGCTATCACACCATATGTATTTCTAAATGAACACAATGTATTTTATTAAGTTTGTAAATATATTTAATCAAAAATATCAAATGAAGAAGTTATGACATATTCCTTTGTTATTTAAAGTAATATATTACTTATGTATTAATACACAATATAAGAAGTTTTGATACTTTTGCACTACAAATCAAATATTTTCTATATATTATTACAACATAACTTCCTTTTTTATAGAATATTACCAAATAAATGTATTTTTTTTTTAAAGCCATTAGGGTTGTTTTTGCACTACTCAAATTGGGAGGTATTGTACAATAATATAAGAAATAAAGACTAATACAAGAATGCAACCTGTTGTAAAATTTGAAGGTTATTAAACAATATTTCATTTACCTACCTTTTGGGTGCCACTAGTTACGCTAACATTTACCGATAGTTATTCGGTTCATACAACAAGAGGGAGCTTTGCACCAATATTTATTAATTAATTGTGTTAGCGAGTATGAAAACTATCTATTTTAATCTATCTCTCACCATACAGCAATGAACGTACCATCGATATAATCTAATGAGGATTTGTGAAAACTGAAACAATTGTCTGCAATTGTTAATTTAATTTGGACATTAGACTCCAACATAGGCTGGGGATAACACACTTACTGGAACCTACTTATATTTGTTCTACAAAATTATTACGTAAAATAAAATTAAACAAATATAAATATATAATTAAGCATCATAACATAGTAACATTACATTAGTAATAATTAACCTGGAATATTACTTTTTATATCTTGTATTAATGATTTCGGAAATACTAATTTCGAAAATATGCTTTTATGTGGACTATTTACTTTTGATTTAATAACATAATTCACTTTCTCTCGCAATTCAGATTTTTGTAAATCTCCTCTTAAGTATAACAATCTCAATAAATGATCTTCAGTTATATCCGGATATTTTTCCACAATTCTGTGTAAATCCAATGACAACATATCATTTTCACATTTTAATACCTCGGCTAGCATTATAATAATTTCTAGGGGATCATCTTTATTTTTAATATTAAAAGCTATTGTTGTGAATAATGTCTGCAGTATCCTAACTTCCTCGATGATTTGTTTAGCGGCATCTTGGCATTCAGTGTATGTTTTAAGTATTGTTTTCTTGGAAAGCATGCTGATAATATATCTTTTGGCTACCAAACAACGGGCTTCATTCATAATGAATTCGAAATTTTCATCCACCAATCGGTTATAGTCTTGGAAGTAATCTTCCAAAGTTGCACTTATTGTTTTCACTTGAAGGCTGCCTTGCACCCACCGTACAGTAAACAGCTCATCATAATGCTTATCCAGATCTAAAAATGCTTCATCCAGCAAATATGTACCAGATTCATTTCTTAGTGCCTAAAATAATAAATATCATAAATAAGTAAATCATGACTGCATAAATTAAAAGAAACAAGAATAGTATTTATTTATATTTTTTATCACAAATTAATGATAATTTATTTATAAATAGGCTTGTTCTTGACTTCATCACACTTCTCTTAGTTAATAATGCACTCAAATAAAATAATATGTATATATTGTAGCATGTATGATAAGTTTGTGAGCACGGAATTATCCCTTGCGACTGCTGCAACAAACCTATTTACAAAAATTCCCTTATCCAGCACTGCGGCATATAACATATTTTTGCAAAGCAAGTGGTGCAAATGTTGACATTATCAATGACAACTAATAAAACTGATAAAAAATTATTTGAACATAGTAATTTATAAATTTTAATTATATCAAAAAATGATTTTTCAAGGAATTTATTTAAATTTAAAATTGATAATTTAAAATAAAGAAAAACACCTACTGGCGTTTTAGTTTCTTTTTAAATCTAAAGTAAATCAACAAATTGAAATATATTAATTGAATCAAAATTATAGATTATTTAGGTTCAAATTTGTGCAATGTGATAATGAGATATGAAGCCATTGATTTATAAAATATAATGCATGGTCCGGCAGGGTACAAATTTCAATTTTTATTTATTACAATGCCTATCTATTATTAACACAAAAAACTAATTTAGGTTCAAAAAATAAAAAAGTGAAGAATTGCTCAAGGTATGGCAGTTGATACAAGTGTTGTTTATTCATTTCAAAATTGTGTTTTAAATTGAAACAATGCCATGTTAACCAATAATTAAGTGAGTTTTAATCTGTAATGTGTAAGCACTATACAACCCATTTTAATAAAAGTGTCACAAAATACATGTAGTCTGGAAACAGCATCCATATCTATGATACCTTAAATGGCATCTAACAACCAAAACAAAGCACCTCTACTCCCTCCCTCATCTCAAAACCATCATACTCTTTGCCAGACCATGTACAATACAAAATTTGTTGCTTGTTTTACCAGAATCTATTGTCCTCATATTATTAGTTAGTTAAAATTTACTTACAATGTAGTTACTTTTATAATCACTAAATATTCTCTCCATTTCCATTGAATTTGATAATCCATATTTTTGAATGAATTGTTGACCCAATTCAATTAGCTGATAACAATTATTTACTGTAGCTATCATATATTGTGTAAAATATGGGACCTAAAAGTAATTGTAATTTAAAATTTTATTATGTATCACTTTCTAGAAACGTATTTTCAATATATACCTGGCTTCTATCCTCGAAATGTTTATTCTTAAATTCAATTATCGCATCACGATATAACATGCAATATTCCTTAACATGCTTAATACTTAAAGTTAAAGCTTTATTAGTCAAATCTTGACTAATAGTTTTAGTCACATCTAAATTTTGACCAATCATCTCAAAGATTATAGAAGGACCAGATGTTCTCAAAATTGCATCAGACCTTGGAGGATTACTAGAACGCCACTCTTGTTTTTCTGTTAGAATTGTCTTTTGTAGCCATTCAGTATAATTATTTTCAATATTCTGAGGAAAAAAAACGATGTATGAATTAATATAATCCCAAATTTAAAAATTACCTTAAGGTATTGTGATTGAAGATTATTAAGAACTTCTGGAACTAGTAACGGTCCTAAATTCCCAGTGTGTTCTACTAGATCTGGATGTCCCATTAATTCTGTACCTTTGTAAGTATTCAAAGTCCATGATAATATGGAAACATATTCATTGCCTTCTAAACCACCCTCAATAATACTGTTCATCTATAAAATATTATTAATATAGAAATTATAATTACAGCAAAATTAAATTAATGGTTTAACATAATTAATACCTGAGCAGAAAGGCATCTATGATACATCTGTATATAGCTATCAGTAATATTATACTTCTCTGGAAACCGTGGCACACATAAAGTTTTAACAACTCGTAAATCTTCTAGTATCAATAATCGAATTAACTCCAAATAACGAATTAACCATAATTTATCATCTGATCGTTCGTCCACCTGCGTGCCCTCAATTCTAGTAGCCACTGCTTGTTCCAATACTTCAAATGCCATTTTTTTCCATTGTTTAGGTCGATCGGGTGGTATAAAACCAGTATTTTTTTGAAATTTCAAGGCTTCTTCATCCGATTTTTCCTCTCGCTCAATTATCCTAAGAGCAGTAACAATAACAGTAGGCATTTTTCTAACAGCATTCAATGTTTGGCTTAAATTTAAACGTAATTGTTTTTCTAATAATTTTGATAAAGTCTCCACTTCAGAGAAATAAGCTTTTAGCATAACTGTATCATGAGGAGATTGATTTGGAAGTTTATGCAGCTCAAAAAGTAAGTCATCTCTGGAATTTTCTAGATCACGCAAACACTGAAAACAAATGATTGAATTTTTGTGTATCATTTTCTTAACTAAATTTTTGATAAAAAAGCAAATGCAAGCACCAATAATAAAATATTTTCAATTGTTTATTTTTAATTTATACATGCAATTTTTTTTTTTTTTTTTGATTTTCAAAGTTGATATTTTAGGGCTTACGTTTATGCTACTATCACACAAACTGCCTTTGAATATATACCTGGAAATTAAACACACAAATATATACTATCGCACCTGTTAATTGACAGAATAGAGGCACTGTAGATACTGACGAGGCTTAGTATCAGGGTCCACCCACACTCTCATATTAAATGTAATTATAGTTAAATGAACACATTGGTGATATATAATGCAAAAACTGTTAAAATCATTTTCTATTAAAAGTAACTCTTACGTAATTTTGCATTTCCAACAACAAAAATATGATTACCTGATGAGTATGTAATAATTTTCCCTCATTAATCCACTGCTTTGTTTTTTCAACACTATCCGGAACAGTGAATATATGTTTTAAGTTTTCTTTGGCTGTTACATATTGAGAATGTCTCATGTTCTCTTCCCTAACTTCGCTCAGATTATTGCATAGTGCCGGTACAGAATCAAATTGCTGACTCACGGCTTTTAATCTAAAAAAACCAACACACAATTTATGTAAAAGTAAACCAAGTAAAGTAACATAATAAAGCAGAGAGATCAGAAACCAATCCAGTGAACTTAAAAACGTATTTGTACACCTTTGTAGTTATTCCGTTTTTAAAAAATGAAATTTGCGCTTTTATACTCTGTCAACTAATGATGCCGCCGTAACCGGATCTGGGTCCGGTTACGGCGACCGGACCCAGATCCGGTATCCGTCCAATACTTGAAAGATTCGGTTCCGGTCGGATCTTGATAACTATCCGGTCGGATTCGGCCGGATCCAATCTTTTTTAAATAAATAAAAATAATGAAAAATTTATTAATAAAATGTAAACAAAAAAATTATAAAATATAAAAATCATTATAATAAAAATAAATATAATATATTAATATTAATAAATAATAATTAAAATATTATATTAATTAATATTATAAATAATATTTAAATTATAATGTAGGAATATTAATTTTTCTCCATGTTTTGCGTTCAGTCAATTTGTTTTTTCTTCGCTGAAGATGCTGGATGCCGGCGCTGATAAATGTTTATTATTTTTTTTATATTTTTATGGAATCGGCCGGATGCGGTTGGATTCGGTTCCGGTTTATTTTGTAGGTGATGGTTCCGGTATCCTGTTCCGGCCAAAAAGTGGATCCGGCAGCAACACTACTGTCGACCTCACTAACCTGGTTCTAGCAGGCCGAAGGTCCTTCCAAATATGAGTGATGAAATGAGACAAGATAATTAATGTTTGTTGCCGACAACCAGGAATGTCAAAACGGTTAAAGCGTTGAACAAACCCCACAAATAATGAGAGGCAAGCACTTAAGCATCCATGTTTTTATTTCTATAATGTTCATCAATTGTTAATTTATTTGTTTAATAAATTGATGAGCATGATATAAAGAATAAACTGAAAATAATAAATACTTACATCCTTTCTACATCTTTCATATCAATTACGCTAGACCCAAGCAGATATAATCCATCTCTCACCCCGTTCAATTGACTCTGCATCGCAGATTTTAACAATGCTTCTACTGATGCCTTCTTGCGCATATATCTTCGTTTTAGAGCTTCAACTTTCTCCAATTGACCTGGTCTTTGAAGCATATTCATTATATGAGTGGCAGCTGTTTGCTTTGCTTGAATCTCCAGTTCCTTCATATTCAATTTGCTATAATCTATAATAAATAAGAATAATTTTTTAAGATCATTTTATTCATCATGTAAAAATGAATTTACAACTAATACACACCCTCTGACATGATTAATTGTTGAATCTAATCTTTGTTCTAAATGACCATAAGCATTGGTTAGTTAAATATAAATACTATATTTCTTTAGGGTGTCTGTTTCATTGCTGAAGTATCTGTAGAATTTAAACAAACCGAAAAGCAATTAAATCAGCTGATTAATTTAATTTATATCTACTGGATTTGACAGCAAACAGTCAGTGGCGTATCAATTGCAATTAATAAGCGACAACTTATTGCTTTTTACGAATCGCGTGGATTATATATTATGATGGGTCTAGTTTCAGAAAGTACAATCTCCACCGTAACCAATTTTTCAGAAACTTGTTGAGGCAATAAGTTAGCAAACTATAAGTATTCAAAAGTTTTATTACAAGATTTAATTAACTGTTTTAAATCTATAACATTAGGTATTTTCTAAAAACAAAAATTAATGCCTAAAAATTAATATGTTTTTAATTGGTTATTGGTCTTTTTTTCAATAACTAAAGTTTTGATTTTTTAGTCAAATTGAAATAATTAATAGTTATAACATTAAAAATCTAACCTTAAATAATGCTGTATTAGCCTAAAAACACAATCTACTAGTTTAGCTGTGTTTTACATTTTCCATTGATAAACCTCTTTCCCGTCGGATATCTAAAATCTAAAAACCATTATTAGTTAAAACATTCCCCCATCAAACCTTAAATAAGATGGTATTAACCAAAAAACACAATCAGTTTAGCTGTATTTTCCTTTTTTGTTTTGTATTTGAACCTTTTTCCCGTCGTACATCTAGAAATTTAAAATTTTATTTTTAATTGTTAGTTAAATAGAAACAATTTGTTAAAACATTGGCTATCTGACTTAAATAAGGCTGTATTAACCAAAAAACCCAATCAACTAGCTACTATCTACATTTTTCGTTTTTGAACCATTTTTCCGTGAGATGTCAAAAAATGTAAATACTTATTTTTATTTTTTAGTTAAACAGAAACAATTATTAGTTAAAACATTGGTAAAGGTACTGGCAAAATCAATCAAACTGAAACTTGTTCGATATGTGCTGGACCCGAGGCTGGTTCCTGTTGCTAAATCGTTGAATTTAGGTTGTACCAATAAAGTAAAGTAACTACTTTTGGGTTGTACGCATTTATTTGCGCACAATAACATAACTTACTAGAGCTAGCGCAAATCATAGCTGATTATAGTTTATTTATTTATAGACTACTACTATCCCTTACTCCTATATGGCACAATAACAATTTCTGTGTTAATATTAGAAAATTTTGATGCGCCATATACAGAAAAGTTTATAGTAAGCTTTGTAGCACTGACAAACAAACTGCACAACCAATCATATCGTGCTATACATACATGTTTTTAAAAGTTGAACATTTGCGCAAATTTTCATTTTTTTTTAGTTTGCTACAGTTTTTTATATTAATTCTCATAAAGTGTTGTATTTACTTTTGACATATTGTTTTTTGCCAGTGCATATCCGTCTATCCTACAATATGGCGTTCTAAAAAAGAGCGTTGATAGCCGAACACAAAAATATGCACTGAGAGCACCGCAGTGCATAAAAAGTGACACAGCCAAAAACGCCATAAAAAACTTTGTAAATACATTTCCTGCTTGATTTATGATAACTAAACTAATACAAAACCCGATGTCAGTGTCATATTCACAAAAATAAAGCTTGTATTTTTTTAAACAAAACTGAAAACATTTTTATCATAAAACAATTGAATTTTTATGCAATTTCTTATTATTCTTGATCGTAAAGGATAAGTTCCAATGAAGTAGAGTAGTACCTACATATACAGGGTGCGCCAGAGAAACTTACTTATTTGAAAGGTCAATAAAAACAAAAGTACTTCAGTTATTGTTTTCATTCTTCTTTTATTTGAGAATAAAATATCCCAATTTTTTTTTCATGCAGTCTTGAAAATGACATCGGGTAAATGGCGACCCCCATTGCGCATACACTGATTAAGTCGATTTTTGAAATTCGTGTCCACTCTTTGCAGCATATCAATCGGTATGTTGGCAATGGCGTCGCGAATGTTGTTCTTGAGGTGTGCTATGGTCCGTAGTCGTTCGACATAAACCAGGGATTTCAAATAACCCCATAAAAATGTGTCGGGGAAATGTTGTCGCAACAAATTCATTGAGTCTCGTGCTGTGTGTGCTGTGGCGCCATCTTGCTGAAATCACACGTTTATGACGTTCATTTCTTCGAGACTTGGAAGAAAAAATTCCTCGATCAAGTTCCTGTAACGAGCTGCATTCACGGTAACTCCGCGTTCGTTTTCTTCAAAAAAATAAGGACCAATTATGTTCATTGCCGACATCGCACACCAGTCAGTAACTCGTTCACAATGAAGTGGTTTCTGGTGAAGTTCACGCGGATTTACACCACTCCAATAACGCATGTTTTGCTTGTTGACGCAGCCGGAAATGTGAAAGTGAGCCTCGTCACTGGAAAAAACTACCGCGTCTTCAGACGTGGCTGAACTTAGCTACGGCTACGGATTCGTTTAAGAAGCGTATTTGTGAATCCGCGTTCTCACCCAAGCATCGCCCAGCTAAATCATCAACATGCGTACCAGCATTGAAATTTAGCGCCGCTTTTATATTTGTTCTAAATCAATAATTTAATAATTTAAACAAATTGTTCTGTTATTTAACTCAATGGTATTATTTAGCAATAATTAAATAAATAATAAATGTAATACATCTGCAATGTCAACAAAATATTTAGATATAAATAGGTGTTATTAAATTATAAATATAATATTAAAACGGCGTTCAATATTTTTACATGAATAATAATTGGTAGATTTCAAATGTTTTTACAAAAAATTGTTTTTTATTATTTAACAAATAGAAATAAACTTTTAAATTTCTGGAAATCAATAAAAAAACTTTTTATTTATGAGAGATCTAAATAGTTTGGCTAATAATTTAATTTAAGGTTGAATAGTCAATGTTTAAGCTAAGAAATATTTAATTAAACAATAATAGAAAATTTTAAACTTCTATTTATTCAAAAAAAAAATGTTCAAAAACGGAAAATGTAAATTACAGCTAAAATAATTGGTTATATTTCTTGGCTAACACAATCTTGTTTAAGAAATTGATCCGCAATGTCTCAGCTGATAAATGTTTTCATTTAACTAGCAAATGAAAATAAAAATTCAAACTTCCGGATATCTTACCGGAAAATGGCTCAAAAACGGAAAATGTAAAATTAGCTATATTGGTTGATTCAATGTCTCGGCTAACACAATCTTATTTTAGAACTTGATCCCCAATATCTTAGCTGATAAATATTTCTATTTAACTAGCAAATGAAAATACAAATTCAAACTTCCGGATATCTTACCGGAAAATGGCTCAAAAACGGAAAATGTAAAAATAGCTATATTGGTTGATTGAATGTCTCGGCTAACACAATATTATTTTAGAACTTGATCCCCAATATCTTAGCTGATAAATGTTTCTATTAAACTAGCAAATGAAAATACAAATTCAAACTTCAGGATATCTTACCGGAAAATAGCTCAAAAACAGAAAATATAAAAAGAGCTAAACTGCCAGATTGAGTTTCTCGGTAACACAATCTTAATTAAGAACATGATCCGCAATGTCTCAGCTGATAAATGTTTTCATTTAACTAGCAAATGAAAATAAAAATTCAAACTTCCGGATATCTTACCGGAAAATGGCTCAAAAACGGAAAATGTCAAATTAGCTATATTGGTTGATTGAATGTCTCGGCTAACACAATCTTATTTGAGAATTTGATCCCCAATGTCATAGCTGATAAATATTTCTATTTAACTAGCAAATGAAAATAAAATTTTAAACTTCTAGATAATTTACCGGAAAATGGCTCAAAAACGGAAAATGTAAAAACAGCTTAACTGCCAGATTGAGTTTCTTGAGTAAAACAATCTTATTTAAGAACTTGATCCCTAATATCTTAGCTAATAAATATTTCTTATTAACTAGCAAATAAAAATAAAAATATAAACTTCGGGATATCTTACCGGAAAATAGCCCAAAATCAAAAAATGTAAAAACAACTAAACTGATTGAGTTTTTCCGGCAACACAATTTTATCTAAAAGCTTGATCCGCAATGTCTTTGCTGATAAATATTTCTATTTAACTAGCAAATGAAAATAGAAATTCAAACTTCCGGATAACTAACCGGAAAAAGGCTCAAAAACAAAAATGTAAAATTAGCTATATTGGTTGATTCAATGTCTCGGCTAACACAATCTTATTTTAGAACTTGATCCCCAATATCTTAGCTGATAAATGTTTCTATTAAACTAGCAAATAAAAATACAAATTCAAACTTCAGGATATCTTACCGGAAAATGGCTCAAAAACAGAAAATGTAAAAAGAGCTAAACTGCCAGATTGAGTTTCTCGGTAACACAATTTTAATTAAGAACTTGATCCGCAATGTCTCAGCTGATAAATGTTTTTATTTAACTAGCAAATTAAAATAAAAATTCAAACTTCCGGATATCTTACCGGAAAATGGTTCAAAAACGGAAAATGTAAAATTAGCTATATTGGTTGATTGAATGTCTCGGCTAACACAATCTTATTTGAGAACTTGATCCCCAATTTCTGAGCTGATAAATGTTTTTATTTAACTAGCAAATAAAAATACAAATTCAAACTTCCGGATATCTTACCGGAAAATGGCTCAAAAACGGAAAATGTAAAAATAGCTATATTGGTTGATTGAATGTCTTGGCTAACACAATCTTATTTGAGAACTTGATCCCTAATATCTTAGCTGATAAATGTTTCTATTTAACTAGCAAATAAAAATACAAATTCAAACTTCAGGATATCTTACCGGAAAATGGCTCAAAAACGGAAAATGTAAAATTAGCTATATTGGTTGATTCAATGTCTCGGCTAACACAATCTTATTTTTGAACTTGATCCCCAATATCTTAGCTGATAAAGGTTTCTATTTATCTAGCAAATGAAAATACAAATTCAAACTTCAGTTTATCTTACCGAAAAATGGCTCAAAAACTGAATTTGTAAAAAAAACTAAACTGCCAGATAGAGTTTCTCGGGTAACACAATCTTAATTAAGAACTTGATCCGCAATGTCTCAGCTGATAAATGTTTTTATTTAACTAGCAAATGAAAATAAAAATTCAAACTTCCGGATATCTTACCGGAAAATGGCCAAAAATCAAAAACTGTAAAAACAGCTAAACTGCCTGATTGAGTTTCTCTGGAAACACTATCTTATTTAAAAACTTGAATTTTTATTTTTATTTGCTAGTTAATAAAAAATATTTATTAGCTAAGATATTGGGGATCGGGTTCTTAAATAAAATTGTGTAAGCCGAGAAACTCTAGTTTAGTTGTTTATACATATTCCGTTTTTGAGCCTTTTTCCGGTTAGTTATCCGGAAGTTTGAATTTCTATTTTCATTTGCTAGTTAAATAGAAATATTTATCAGCTAAGACATTGCGGATCAAGCTCTTAGATAAAATTGTGTTGCCGGAAAAACTAAATCAGTTTAGTTGTTTTTACAGTTTTTGATTTTGGGCCATTTTCCGGTAAGATATCCGGAAGTTTATTTTTTTATTTTTATTTGCTAGTTAATAAGAAATATTTATTAGCTAAGATATTGGGGATCCAGTTCTTAAATAAGATTGTTTTACTCAAGAAACTCAATCTGGCAGTTAAGCAGTTTTTACATTTTCCGATTTTGAGCCATTTTCCGGTAAATTATCTAAAAGTTTAAAATTTTATTTTCATTTCTCAAATAATATTGTGTTAACCGAGACATTCAATCAACCAATATAGCTTATTTTACATTTTCCGTTTTTGAACCATTTTCCGGTAAGATATCCGGAAGTTTGAATTTTTATTTTCATTTGCTAGTTAAATGAAAACATTTATCAGCTGAGACATTGCGGATCAAGTTCTTAATTAAGATTGTGTTACCCGAGAAACTCAATCTGGCAGTTTAGTTTTTTTTACATTTTCAGTTTTTGAGCCATTTTCCGGTAAGATATCCTGAAGTTTGAATTTGTATTTTCATTTGCTAGTTTAATAGAAACATTTATCAGCTAAGATATTGGGGATCAAGTTCTAAAATAAGATTGTGTTAGCTGAGACATTGGATCAACCAATATAGCTAATTTTACATTTTCCGTATTTGAGCCATTTTCCGGTAAGATATCCCTAAGTTTAAATTTTTATTTTCATTTGCTAGTTAAATAGAAACATTTATCAGCTAAGATATTGGGGATCAAGTTCTTAAATAAGATTGTGTTAGCCGAGACATTCAATCAACCAATATAGCTAATTTTACATTTTCCGTTTTTGAACTATTTTCCGGTAAGATATCCGGAAGTTTGAATTTCTATTTTCATTTGCTAGTTAAATAGAAACCTTTATCAGCTAAGATATTGGGGATCAAGTTCTAAAATAAGGTTGTGTTAGCCGAGACATTGAATCAACCAATATAGCTAATTTGACATTTTCCGTTTTTGAGCCATTTTCCAGTTTAGCTCTTTTTACATTTTCTGTTTTTGAGCCATTTTCCGGTAAGATATTCTGAAGTTTGAATTTGTATTTTCATTTGCTAGTTTAATAGAAACATTTATCAGCTAAGATATTGGGGATCAAGTTCTAAAATAAGATTGTGTTAGCCGAGACATTCAATCAAACAATATAGCTATTTTTACATTTTCCGTTTTTGAGTCATTTTCCGGTAAGACATCCGGAAGTTTGAATTTGTATTTTCATTTGCTAGTTAAATAGAAATCTTTATCAGCTAAGATATTGAGGATCAAGTTCTAAAATAAAGTTGTGTTAGCCGAGACATTGAATCAACCAATATAGCTAATTTTACATTTTTCGTTTTTGAGCCATTTTTCGGTAAGATATCCGAAAGTTTAAATTTTTATTTTCATTTGCTAGTTAAATAGAAACATTTATCAGCTAAGATATTGGGGATCAAGTTCTTAAATAATATTGTGTTAGCCGAGACATTCAATCAACCAATATAGCTAATTTTACATTTTCCGTTTTTGAACTATTTTCCGGTAAGATATCCTGATGTTTAAATTTGTATTTTCATTTGCTAGTTAAATAGAAACCTTTATCAGCTAAGATATTGGGGATCAAGTTCTAAAATAAGATTGTGTTAGCCGAGACATTGAATCAACCAATATAGCTAATTTGACATTTTCCGTTTTTGAGCCATTTTCCAGTTTAGCTTTTTTTACATTTTCTGTTTTTGAGCCATTTTCCGGTAAGATATCCTGAAGTTTGAATTTGTATTTTCATTTGCTAGTTTAATAGAAACATTTATCAGCTAAGATATTGGGGATCAAGTTCTAAAATAAGATTGTGTTAGCTGAGACATTGGATCAACCAATATAGCTAATTTTACATTTTCCGTATTTGAGCCATTTTCCGGTAAGATATCCCTAAGTTTAAATTTTTATTTTCATTTGCTAGTTAAATAGAAACATTTATCAGCTAAGATATTGGGGATCAAGTTCTTAAATAAGATTGTGTTAGCCGAGACATTCAATCAACCAATATAGCTAATTTTACATTTTCCGTTTTTGAACTATTTTCCGGTAAGATATCCGGAAGTTTGAATTTCTATTTTCATTTGCTAGTTAAATAGAAACCTTTATCAGCTAAGATATTGGGGATGAAGTTCTAAAATAAGATTGTGTTAGCCGAGACATTGAATCAACCAATATAGCTAATTTGACAATTTCCGTTTTTGAGTTATTTTCCGGTAAGATATCCGGAAGTTTGAATTTTTATTTTCATTTGCTAGTTAAATGAAAACATTTATCAGCTGAGACATTGCGGATCAATTTCTTAAACAAGATTGTGTTAGCCAAGAAATATAACCAATTATTTTAGCTGTAATTTACATTTTCCGTTTTTGAACAATTTTTTTTTGAATAAATAGAAGTTTAAAATTTTTCTATTATTGTTTAATTAAATATTTCTTAGCTTAAACATTGACTATTCAACCTTAAATTAAATTATTAGCCAAATTATTTAGATCTCTCATAAATTAGCGCAATAATAAGTTTTTTTTATTGATTTCCAGAAATTTAAAAGTTTATTTCTATTTGTTAAATAATAAAAAACAATTTTTTGTAAAAACATTTGAAATCTACCAATTATTATTCATGTAAAAATATTGAACGCCGTTTTAATATTAAATTTATAATTTAATAACACCTATTTATATCTAAATATTTTGTTGACATTGCAGATGTATTAAATTTATTATTTATTTAATTATTGCTAAATAATACCATTGAGTTAAATAACAGAACAATTTGTTTAAATTATTAAGTTATTGATCTAGAACAAATATAAAAGCAGCGCTAAATTTCAAAGCTGGTACGCATGTTGATGATTTAGCTGGGCGATGCTTGGGTGAGAGCGCGGATTCACAATTACGCTTCTTAAACAAATCCGTAGCCGTAGCTAAGTTCAGCCACGTTGACAACTATCCGGTCGGATTCGGCCAGACCCGGACGGATTCGAAATTTTTAATAAATGAATGTACTGAAAGTAGAATACAAATGTAAAAAAAAAACAGGTGAAATATATTAATAAAATGTAAACAAACAAATAATAAAACATAAAAATAATAAGAAAACAGTTTTTTGCTGAAAACGCTAGATAACGGCGCTGATAAATATTGTTTTATTTTTTTTATTTTTATGGATCCGGTTTTTTTGTAGGTTCCGGTATCCGGTTCCGGCCTAAAAGTGGATCCGGCGGCATCACTAATAGAAACATGTACTTTTTACAATTATATTCTAAAACTACTAGTACTAACCTATCAGTAAACCATCCAAACAGAAATACAAATTACTAATGTAATTATTTAAACCATCCAAACAGAAATATTACTAATGTAATTATTTAAAAAAAAAATGTTCCTATTTATTATAATTTTACACATCACTGGAAAAACTCTTAAATTCAGGGTATTCCAAAGTTTTATTACAAAATTGAATTAAACGTTTTAAAGCTAAAACATCAAGTATTTTCTAAAAATTAAATTTATGCCTACAAATTGATGACATTTTAATTTGTTATAAAAAATATCTTGTGTGAAACTAAAAAATAGATAACGTTAAGAATCCTACAATAAAAAAGGATGGGTTAGTTAAAAAACTCAATAAACTAATTTGGCATTATTTAACATTTTTCGTTTTGAACCAATTTTCCCTAAGATATCTGAAAAACATTGCGGATCCGTTTATAAATAAGGTTGTGTCAGCCAAAAAACTGAATAATTTACTTTAGCTATATTTTACATTTTCCGTTTAACTAATCTCCCCTGAGATATCCGGCAAATTAAATTTATATTTTCATTTAATAGTTAAATGGAAACAATTATTAGCAAAAACATTGCGGATCCGTTCATAAATAAGGTTGTGTCAACCAAAAAACTGAATAATTTATTTTAGCTATATTTTACATTTTCCGTTTTTAAACCAATCTCCCCCGAGATATCCGAAAAATTGAAATTGTATTCTTATTTATTAGTTAAATAGAAACAATTAGTAGCAAAAACATTGCGGATCCGTTCATAAATAAGGTTGTGTCAGCCAAAAAACTGAATAATTTATTTTAGCTATATTTTACATTTTCCGTTTTTAAACTAATCTCCCCCGAAATATCCGGAAAATTGAAATTGTATTTCCATTTACTAGTTAAATAGAATCAATTATTAGCAAAAACATTGTGGATCCGTTCATAAATAAGGTTGTGTCAGCCAAAAAACTAAATCATTTATTTTAGCTATATTTTACATTTTCCGTTTTTAAACCAATCTCCCCCGAAATATCCGGAAAATTGAAATTGTATTTCCATTTACTAGTTAAATAGAATCAATTATTAGCAAAAACATTGTGGATCCGTTCATAAATAAGGTTGTGTCAACCAAAAAACTGAATCATTTATTTTTGCTATATTTTACATTTTCCGTTTTTAAACCAATCTCCCCCGAGATATCCGGAAAATTGAAATTGTATTCTTATTTATTAGTCAAATAGAAACAATTAGTAGCAAAAACATTGCGGATCCGTTCATAAATAAGGTTGTGTCAGCCAAAAAACTGAATCATTTATTTTAGCTATATTTTACATTTTCCGTTTTTAAACCAATCTCCCCCAAAATATCCGGAAAATAGAAATTGTATTCCCATCTACTAGTTAAATAGAATCAATTATTAGCAAAAACATTGCGGATCCGTTCATAAATAAGGTTGTGTCAACCAAAAAACTGAATCATTTATTTTAGCTATATTTTACATTTTCCGTTTTTAAACCAATCTCCCCTGAGATATCCGAAAAATTGAAATTGTATTCTTATTTATTAGTCAAATAGAAACAATTATTAACAAAAACATTGCGGATCCGTTCATAAATAAGGTTGTGTCAGCCAAAAAACTGAATCATTTATTTTTGCTATATTTTACATTTTTCGTTTTTAAACCAATCTCCCCCGAGATATCCGGAAAATTGAAATTGTATGCCTATTTATTAGTTAAATAGAATCAATTATTAGCAAAAACATTGCGGATCCGTTTATAAATAAGGTTGTGTCAGCCAAAAAACTGAATCATTTATTTTAGCCATATTTTACATTTTCCGGTTTTAAAGCATTTTCTCCTGAAATATCCGGAAAACTGAAATTATATTTTCATTTAATAGTCAAATAGAAACAATTATTAGCAAAAACATTGCGGATCCGTTCATAAATAAGGTTGTGTTAGCCAAAAAACTGAATCATTTATTTTAGCCATATTTTACATTTTTCGGTTTTAAAGCAATTTCTCCTGAGATATCTAGAATACTGAAATTATATTTCCATTTAATAGTCAAATAGATACATTTATTATCAAAAACATTGCGGATCCGTTTATAAATAAGGTTGTGTCAGCCAAAAAACTGAATCATTTATTTTTGCTATATTTTACATTTTCCGGTTTTAAAGCAATTTCCCCTGAGATATCCGGAAAACTGCAATTATATTTTTATTTAATAGTCAAATAGAAACAATTATTAGCAAAAACATTGCGGATCTGTTCATAAATAAGGTTGTGTCAACCAAAAAACTGAATCATTTATTTTAGCTATATTTTACATTTTCCGTTTTTAAACCAATCTCCCCCAAGATATCCGGAAAATTGAAATTGTATTCCCATTTACTAGTTAAATAGAATCAATTATTAGCAAAAACATTGCGGATCCGTTCATAAATAAGGTTGTGTCAGCCAAAAAACTGAATCATTTATTTTAGCTATATTTTACATTTTCCGTTTTTAAACCAATCTCCCCCGAGATATCCGGAAAATTGAAATTGTATTCCTATTTATTAGTAAAATAGAATCAATTATTAGCAAAAACATTGCGGATCCGTTTATAAATAATGTTGTGTCAGCCAAAAAACTGAATCATTTATTTTAGCCATATTTTACATTTTCCGGTTTTAAAGCAATTTCCCCTGAGATATCCGGAAAACTGAAATTATATTTTCATTTAATAGTCAAATAGAAACAATTATTAGCAAAAACATTGCGGATCCGTTCATAAATAAGGTTGTGTCAGCCAAAAAACCGAATCATTTATTTTAGCTATATTTTACATTATCCGTTTTTGAACCAATCTCCCCTGAGATATGTCTTAGCTTAAACATTGACTATCCAACCTTAAATTAAATTATTAGCCAAATTATTTAGATCTCTCATAAATAAGCGCAATAAAAAGTTTTTTTATTGATTTCCAGAAATTTAAAAGTTTATTTCTATTTGTTAAACAATAAGAAACAATTCTTTGTAAAAACATTTGAAATTTACCAATTATTATTCATGTAAAAATATTTAACGCCGTTTAAATATTATATTTATAATTTAATAACACCCATTTATATCTAAATCTTTTGTTGACTTTGCAGTTGTATTAAATTTATTATTTATTTAATTATTGCTAAATAATACTATTAAGTTAAATAACAGAGCAATTTGTTTAAATAAATAAAGTTATTGATCTAAAACAAATATAAAAGCGCCGCTAAATTCCAATGCTGGTACGCATGTTGATGATTTAGCTGGGCGATGCTTGGTTGAGAGCGCGGATTCACAAATACGCTTCTTAAACGAATCCGTAGCCGTAGCTAAGTTCAGCCACGTCAAATTGGTTACAAGTTGGTTATGAATTGCATTTAAAAAAATATAATTAAAATTTACATTTTACCATTAAATATAAATTGAAAAATCACTGTTCGAATTTATGTAAAATTAAAATTGATAATTATTTTCGTTTATTAACTTAAATTATCAAAAAACTTAAATTATGTGTACGTTTTAAGATTGACTAATAAATACTTTAAACTAAAAACACAAATATGGTGCATAAGTCGCTTGGCGATCGCAGTGTGCTAATTGTAACTTTAAAATTAGTATTTTATTTTCCATGCGGTTATTTTTTTAATAATTAATAATATAAGCCGTGTAAAACAGGTATTATTCAAAAAAGTGTTGATTTAACACTGACTAGCTAATAATTATTATGGATTCAAGTTGTAAACTTCATGAATTATTTTCTACAAAATTTGTATATATGTAAAATTAAAACATAATTAGAAATTAGTTTTTCGCCTTTGCCCTTCGAGCATGTATCAAGATTCGGGCATAGGCATTGATCCATAGCATTGATCGGGATGCCAGCAATGGATGGAAGCAGATGGAAGAGCCGAGAGCGTGTCTAGCAAGCGCAGGCGTAGCCCAGCAACGAAAGCCGTTGTGATTCGTGGTTTGCTCGGTGGTTGCGATTTTCAACTATAGTTGTGCGACATTTTGTGTTTTTGTAGAGACCGACGCTGTGTCAATTTATTAGTCTGCTTTCAATTTTTTTAACATCAACGTCAAGATTTTAACATCTTCAGCAAATCTTGAGATTCGGCTTTGCTGAATTCTGGTGATTGTCCTTTGGTTCCAGGTGTACAACATTTTATATTTAAGACAAGGTAAATAAATGATTCAAATTCAAATATTAACGGTCATTTTAACCTGTTGAATGTTTTCTTTCTCGACGTAAAATAAACTAAACACTAAATTATTTTATTAATATTCTATGCAGATACTAAAAACTAAATTAGCAGTAAGTAATAATTTACTTTGTCTACATTAAATGTACATAATCCTTAACAAGTAAGGTGAAATGTTAGACAAAGGGTCCTCTCCTCTTTTTTTGAGAGCTTAACACAGCCTTTCAGTGGTATGGCATTGCAGGGAAACTTATTTCTATATGTATATCAGTTAAAATGTTTTTAATTTTTTTTTAATTTAATGTTTGATTTTTATTTTAATCCATGTTATTTTAAGTAGATTGTACTAAAATATATATTCTAAGTTGTTTGTATATTTTAATAAATATATATTTATTGCAATGAAGTTTTATATATATTATCATATACCAAGGTCAAAGTAAATGAAAGTTTAAGAAGTTATAAAAGTATTATTGCGATTTAAGAGACTGCCAACATCAAGTATTTTTCAATAAATTTATAAACAAATCAGTTTAACAGATCGCATTTTATTGGTTGAAAGTAAAACATGTAAATCTGTAAAGTTGATTGTAAAGCCAATACTTTTAGAATGTATACAATTTCTTTGTCAAGGTTTTTTTTTTCATTTAAGGGCTTCATGTACCTAGTGTGTTAGAGGTTGAGTGCGACTATATTTAATATACATTTGAATTAAAACATCCATGTGGTTATTCCCGCTTAAATAGTACATTCGGTTTTTTTGTTTCACAGTGCTTTTAGATTTGTGTAATCTGTGATTTGTATTCTTCACTTCACTTCAAAACACACACGTCTTAATTGCTTTTTTAAATTTTGGGGGCATTAGAGTGTCTCAGTTAACAAACGCACCAGAAAATATTTGGCATTTGTGGGACATTTTCTACCTTAAAAATGTAAGACGCCTTTGACAAATAGTACAAGCAATTAGTCACAATCATTGAATTAGTGCCACAAAGTGCAACAATTTGGTCAAAAATAAAGCTTATTAGTCAGAATATATGAATATATGTTTGTTACTGCAGACAATTTTTTAAAATCTAAATCACTAACCGATGTTAAAGAGGAGTAAGTGAATACCTAGTGGAAGCTATTTAAAGCCTATATAGGAAAACAACAAACTATGTAGGACAGGCTGTGATCAATGCAAATGGCAGGTAAAAATCTTCATATACCTGGCATTAGCCTTAAACAACAGAGGAAGCATTGAACATTATATTAACAAAAGAATACATGCAGCAAATAGCTTTTATTTGCTTCATGTATTCATTTGTGTCATGGTCAATGCTTCTTTTGTTGATTAAGGCTACGCCAGGTATGTGAAGATATTTACCTCTTATGGCCGATATCACCGACACTTCTTAAATCAGTACTTACGTAAAGTTCTCCTTACAGCTAACTGTTACTTAAATTTTATATGCGTCTCGCCAGTCTTTTAAAACTGATACTTAAGCTAGGTATATGACAGTTTCTGACTATCGAGCGACACACCAGATATCAGCCAATATTCATTATATTGACTCTAAACTTGGCGTGCGCTTTTGTTGTATTGTGTGTACAACTTAATATTAATATAACCATAAAATTAAATGTGTTTGTTGACATTTGAGGTTGCTTATCGGTTTCTGGAAATAACAGAAACTGAAACATTGATTTAAAATAAAAATTACAGATGAAAAATCTAAAAGCTGAATTATAAATCAAAATAAAACAATGAAATCGAAATTAATTTATTTATTAAGTTACGGCAAAAACAAATTTCATTTTTATTAAAATGATTAATATTATAATAAATAAAAATGAAGCTTGTTTTTGGAGTAACAAATTTTTAGAATTATTATTGTAAATTTGCCTTGGAATGCCATTATTAAGTATATTCATAATAATGATATCAAATGAAATATTATCCTGTGGAATTATTATATTTTCCATCTTATCTTAATAATCTTTTACTTGAGAAAAATCACAAATTTGGGGTTAAGTACACGGTAAGCCCTCGATATTGACGACTTATATTTTAGCATTAGTTACGGGTTAAGGTGGGAAAATTGTCCTATAAAACTATCTTGTAGCTTTTCTCGGAAGTTAATTAAGATAATTCATTTCTGTTTTTGGCATTATTATGAGTATAATAACAACATTTGAATAAGCTATTTTGGTAAAAATATATTAATAAATAAAAAAGTTTAGTGGTAAAAATTGTTCAATTTTTTTTCAAATTAGTTCATATTAATGATATTTATATAAAAAAAGTTATGCCACAAAAATTATCACAAAATGATTATTTGTTTGCTTTAAAAGTAGCACTGAAGATGAGGATACTTTTGGGTGTAAACAATAAGCCTACCGATGGCTCCGCCCATTACTAACTAACTAGATTTCTTACTCAAAATGTGATGCGCGTTTGAATGTGACGGATAATAAAAAATAGATTGATTTGTCGTTACTTTTAAAACAAGACTGTTTTTATTACACAATTGGTAGTTTGATTTTATTGGGTGATTGGCGGTATTTTACTCCAGTGCGAGTGAAGCGCTCCCGGTGGTTTACCACGGAACCATTCCTGACAATTCTGTCCTTAAGATTGCGTTTAAATGGACGGTGCAACGTGCTAACTAGAGCTTAGCTATTTAACTAGTGGTTAACTTTTAAGTAGTGTCGGTGAGATCGGCCATTATAGTTCTCTTAGTTGATATATATATGCAGCAAGTAGCTTTTATTTGCTGCATGTATTTTGCTAGAATTTTTATCTTTAGATATGGTATTTTTTTTCTAATTCTTTCTCTTTTTCTGCTATCCTTTGTTAAATGTTTCTATTTTTCATATTTTATGCTTTAAGATTATATTATGGCAATTGGATCAAATATTTAAGTTAATTGTTTTATAATACAAACTAGCAAACACATAACGCAATTGGTTTTATTTAATCTGATCATAAATTGAACACGAAAAATAAATAAGCAATCTTTTTCTTTGAATAACATAAATGATACTTATCATTAAATGGAATTTCTTAAAAAAAAATGTAACATGTTTAAATTATAATGCATATATACAAATCTGTAATATTTGTAAAGTTAATTCCAAAGTGTCCGCAGTAGAGTGAGAGAACCTAATACCTCTATTAATATCAAATTTTTACTGCACAGGATGTAGTAATTAGTATACCTAGGTTATTGTACTTTGCATTTGGCAATTTTTAAGAATATTTTGTTGTAAATACATTTCTATTTATAGCGACCAGCTCTAAATACGATCATTACATTTTTTATTCCTATTAAAGCATCATCAAAAGTTAGGGTAATTTCTTCTTTATGTTCTTTATTAACTTTATCAAGTTCAAGCTGTTTGTTCAGGTTCACCAATTTACTCAATTATTTTGTCTTTCATCACTATCCACATCAACAAAAGTGTCTATTACAGTGGGATTTAAGTTTTTAAAGTATAAATTATTTTTCTTTAACCACAAACTTAAGGGTAGGTTGTCATCATCATCTTCATATTGTTTAATACGTCACTGATTGAGAGGCTAATCATCATCCTCATCGAACACATAAAGGAAGGGCCATGCATATTTAAAACAATTCTTAATAATTTTTTTAGAAACTTGTCATGCTTTTGAAACCATTTTAACAGCATAGTTTATAGCTATCGGTGTGCTATTTTCAATGTACTTAATATTACTGATCAAAAGATGTTGTCAACTTTTAAACTGTGAATAACACCTTGATCCATAGGTTGAAAAACAGATGTAAAATTTGAAGGAAAAAAATTCTAGTTTAATTTTTTCAGATTTGAAATATGCGGATGGTCAATATTATGCTCCTGTTTTTATGTATGTACATTAGACTACTTCTTAAATTTTTTTTGTGGAATTTTTGTGTGTGCATCCTCAGGAAGTAATCTTTATGCAAAAAAAGTAAGACGTGTCAAATTTCAGCCTTTAAAATTCAAAAGAACACGTGTTGCACTACCTTTGAATTTTCAAAAGTAATATATTTAAAAGTATCTTAGCTTCCAGATTTGAGTCAGGTGCATACCCTGGGTCCTTAAAGAAGCAATTGAGTACTTGCTAATTAGATTCCACGTGAAACTTTACATCAATATACTCGGTTTAATTTTTTTTTTTAATTAACATAATTTCATTACATTTTCAATTTTGAACATAAAATTAAACTCCAAAACAAAAATTATTAAAATTTTGATTCTTGGAGACTGAAATTTGGCATGGGTTACTTTTTTTGCATAAAGATCACTTTCTGAGGGTGCACACAAAGAAAATCCAAAATAAATAATCTAAGGAAAGAAAAGTACTTTATATTTGTATTCGTTTGGACCTAAAAATTTGGTAATTTTTATTAGAAGTACGTCATAACCGTAGGTACATCTTATGTGTGTATGTTACTGTATAATTTAAATATACAATTAACAATTCTGTTCAAATTCAGTTTGTGCATAATACACTTTACACTATTTATAATTTATTCAATACTCTATAATTCACTTTTTATTATATTAAATTAATCTTAACATTATTTTTGATAAACATTAACCAACCTTACTTAAAATGTCATGAACGTGTATGAGAATTGACATTTCTTCTGGAAACTTTTAGGATTATTTTGTTTGGGGAAAACAAGTTAAGTAACCAGTAAACACTAAAATCACAAAAAAAATTCACAGAAATATTTGAAAAACCTCATTGCTTCTCGTTCACAATGTGTATGGAATGATCGACAATATATATAATACTCATCCTTATCTCAGCTAGGAATCTTTGAACGCATAATTTAGACTCTTTTTAGTATCGTGTGTTTTATAACAACAGGAATTGCTCAAAAAAATTATTGTTAGATACATTTTTTTATCATAAATTGTTTATATTGCTATAATTTGTAAAGTTAGTAGTCGCGACGGTTTTTTTAAAGTGAAATAAGCAAAAAACAACAATATTAATTAACACAGAATAGGTTAATAAATAAACTACTACCAACTTGTAAAATATAAACCTTTTTAAATTATTATTTAAGCTCTACATAAAAAAATTAGTAAAAAAAACAAACAAAAAAATAAAAAGTTTTTCTGATAATTGGAGCCTAATAAATAAACAAGCGTATCATGTATTCAATGTTGATAAAGCACTTTGTTGGCACACTTTGCAAATAGCCGATATAAAAATTTGTATTGGCCCGGATTCAGAAACCGTATGCGACTACTGGAAGGTTTAAAGTAAAGTAAAAAGAATGAGAAGAAAACTTAAAATTTGTGCAGCTTTGTAGTAGTGTTTTTTCAAGAAATGTATTGTTCAATTATGGATCTTGGAAGTTGCTTTTAACAATAATTTAACTTATGATTTTTATATATATATGAGATCGGTTAAAACTGTTTTATTAATTTATATATATAATAAGATATTTTGAACTAAAATTGTTGGTGTTTTACTAAGTTAATTTTTTAAATTCTAATCAAACTATTGTTAACTCTATAAATACTATTAACTTCTTTGACAGGTCACTCTGTAACTATTTTTGGGTTTATCTATATGAACTTTGAAATTTCTTCTCAAAGTGTTTTTAAACACCCTGTACAGTTTTTTTTTCTTATCTTAAAGAAAATGTATAATAGCAGATATTTTTATCAAAATTACAAAAAGTGGTTTAATCTAAATTATATGATATAAGGGGTTTTGTCGTGAGAAACCATACATACCAGCGATCAAACAGCGGTTATATTTTTTATCTTTTTCTATTTTTAGGTGATTGCGGGATTCTCACGAAAACGTACCAGTTGTAAACGGTTACACCTGTCATTAATTTTTTTATGACTATTATTAATATAGTTACATATTTGCTATATAAACATTTACTTACATAGAATATTATTATTTTATATTTAATAGCAATTTTTAGTAATTGTTTTCATAATCATTTTTGACAATTCATCTCATTATAGATTATCATATTTAAATATGACATAGCGGACATATTAAACTGCTTCCAACAGCGGTTTTAAATTCACCTCGATGGTTGGTACATTCGGAGTCAAAAGTAAATAACCGGTTGTAACTCTCGACAATGCAACAGTTTAGGAACCATTTGATACCACAACGTCAACGGTATCACGGCAAAATGCTTATTGTTGTTTATTCACAATTGGTTAGTAATATGTCAATTTTGATTTGAAAGTCATGATACTACTAAGACTTGAGATATTATCAAGTGCAGGTTTCTCACACATAATGACGTAATTAGATGATTGCACACGGATAACACAGTTTTATTCATTGTATTAATTATTCATTATTATAGTTAATTGTGAATAAGTTTATAGCGCCTTGCCCTATAATCTACCTTAGCCCTTGGCTACATTGAAACACTTTCTACTTTTTTATTTTCCTATGTGCAATGAACATTCTTTGATTAATTGACATATTTTAGATGGCAGATACTACAACAGTCCAAGTTGCTTTAAGAATAAGACCATTGGTACCAAGAGAAATATCAAAAGGGTGCAAGGAAGCATTACAGGTATATCCTGAACATCAACAAGTAAAAGTTACTACATCAGAAAAAGCGTTTACTTTTAATCATGTTTTTGGTTGTGAAACCAACCAAGAACAGTTCTATTTGAATTGTGTGGAACCGCTTATCGGAAATTTGTTTAAAGGATATAATGTTACCATTTTAGCATATGGTCAAACTGGCTCTGGTATGTTTTTAACATTTATGATTTAATAATAAAGTAAAATATAATTATAATCAATTACAGGAAAAACCCATTCTATGGGTACTACGTATGATGGTGTAGGAGAGATGGGTGTCATCCCAAGAGCAGTAGATGACATCTTTAAATACATTACCGATAATGTTGCTTATGATTTTGATGTAAGCGTCTCTTTTATGGAATTGTACCAGGAAGTTTTGTACGACCTTCTTTCTAATAAAAGTAGGGATCAAAGTAATGTTGACATTAGAGAAGATACAAAAGGAATTTTTATACCGGGTTTAACAGAAGCTCCAGTAGAAAGTGCAGCTGTCACTTTAAATTTATTGTCGCAAGGGTCTCAGGGGCGAGCAACTGCATCTACCAATATGAATTCACAAAGTTCTCGCAGTCATGCTATATTTACAATAAACATATCAATGAGGCAAAAGGGATCAAGGTAAATATTATTTAATTTAAACAATTACACTTATTTTAAATTGATTATAGTTTCATATTTCTTATTTTGTTCTATCAAAATGATTTTGAGATGCAGTTAGGGTACTTTCTACACAACATACAGCAGATTGAGTTGATGATTTATTTTTTTTAACTTTGCTATTATGCAAAATTACTACATAAAATGATTGCTATACTTACTGTATTGAAAGATTTTTTTTTTAAATTTTAGTGATAATATCAAGCAAGCTAAATTTCATTTAGTGGATTTAGCTGGATCTGAAAGATCAAAAAAGACTGGTGCTACAGGACAGACATTTAAGGAAGGTGTTAACATTAATAAAGGTTTATTAGCTTTGGGCAATGTTATATCTGCTCTTGGAGATGAAAAATCTCAAACTGGCTATATTAGCTATCGTGATAGCAATTTAACACGTTTATTAAAAGGTATAATGTTAAATTAATTTTAACATGTTTAATACATTTTTGATATTTGTAGATTCATTGGGTGGAAACAGCATAACCTTAATGATTGCTTGTGTCAGTCCTGCAGATTATAACACTGAAGAAACACTTTCTACACTGCGCTATGCAGATAGAGCTCGAAAAATTAAAAATAAACCTATTATTAATGAAGATCCAAAGAGTGGAGAAATTAATCGTCTTAATAAACTTGTCAAGGAGTTGCAACTGGAATTACTTGGTCAAGGTAATAATTGTTTATTACAGTATTTCAACATTTTATGTGTTAATAAGAATTTAAAAGCTCTTAAAATAAAATCTATAAAATACTGGTTTTAGAAATGAAATCACTACCGATTAGTGATTATTTCTAGATCAGTCAGTCACTTAGAAATTAAACTTCTTTTATATGTACAATGGATAAATTAAAGTATGTATTAAATATTTGTAACTAAATGGCAGTTTCAAAAATTGTACATTATTGGCAATAATATAAATTAAACTATTTATGAGGAAGGAACTCATATCTCAGTGCTCAGTAATACTTATGTATCGGTAGCAATTTACTTCTGTCACCAATTTGTATGCGATATTTTTGTATTATTGTATTGCTATTTAAGAATAGATACCCTCATCACCTTTAAATAAAATTTGTTTCTGTTTTAACTTTTGCAATTTATACATAAATGAAGTAATATTTAAGCAAACGCAACTATTGTTTCAAAAATTGGACGTTGGCAACAAAAAGTCTGGTTTATAAAGAGTTTGCGAGAAATATTAGGAATTACGATGTAAGCAATTAAAACTGAACTATTGGTATAAGCTAATCTACAGCTCCTCTATTCACTTTCAAGTACATATTTAAAGGCAGCTTGTGTATTAGTAACACAAGCATAAGACCTAAAATATATACTGAAAAAAAAAATGTTATGAATGACAACAGTTTAAGTGCTAGAACCTACACTTGTTACTGAGTGCTCACGAAATCACTGACAACCAACAATTGAAAAATTTTAATCAGTTTTTCCTAACAATAAAAATTAAATCTAAATTTTACTAAAAATTATTATTTTTAGTTTTGAGTATGTTACTGTATGATTTCTAAATGTTATATTTTATATTGTAGCGGGTTCTACAGTTTGTCCTGCAGAAATTGAGCTATTGAAAAAAGAATTATTTGAGACAAGAATAAAAAATACTACATTAAGTGTTACTTTATCTAGTGCATTAAATGAAAATACGGCTTTATTAGAAAGAATTTTGATAATGCAAACTGCAAATGAAGGACTGTCACAAAAACTGAATATTTTAAAGGATGATTATAACATAACACTAAATAATTTAAACATTAGTTTGGAACAAAGTGATGTAAAAAATATTAAAGAGCACATTACTACATTGGTCACTATTCAAGCTCAATTTACTGAATTAGATATGCAGTACAAGAAGAACGAAGAAGAAATTCGCAACCATGAAATCAATGTTGCAAAACATAACACAGGCAATAACCTACCATCAGTTTCTGAAATTAATGAAAGGCAGGAATTATACACTGCTCAACAGATTGAGATGAATGATGAACTGCAAGAAGTTTCTAAAAGATTAGCTCAAAAAGAAAAATTAGCTGAACAAATTGCTATTAATACTAACATTTTGGTTGATGTAAAAGAGATTGCTGAAAATGAAGCAAAAATATCATCTCTTCAAAAAGAAAAAGAAGAGCTCCTTCAACAATTAAAGAATGTTACTGCTCAGGGTGAAAATAAGTTGTCCAAACAGAGAAGGAAAAGAGTTGAAGAGTTGGAAAAACAAATACAAGATTTAAATCGTAAAGTAAGTTCTTAATTTATTAAATCTAAGTTGTTTCAATTTTACTATTACAATATATTACAGGTGCTAGATCAATCAAAGTTAATCAAACTCAAAGAAAAAGATGAGAAAAAAATCAGGCAGTTAAATGATGAAATACAAACCATGAAATCAACAAAAGTTAAATTAATAAAAAATATGCGGCAAGAATCTGAGAAATTTAGAACATGGAAACTGGAAAGGGAAAGAGAACTATCAAAACTGAAGAATCAAGATAGAAAAAGGCAAAATCAAATAATTAAAATGGAAACCATACATAATAGGCAGCAGAATGTTTTAAAAAGAAAAGTAGAACAAGCTGCTGCGATCAATAAACGCCTAAAAGATGCACTAGCTGTAAGGAAAACAGCTCAAGATACTAAACTTAATGGTAAAATTGAACGTTTTGGGCCATGGGTAATATTTGAAAAAACTTTTATTTGTCATAAAATTATTTTTGATGATTTTTAGATTAAACGAGAACTTGATGTGTTTATAAGTACGGTAGATGCACAAGCTTCTTTAGAAATGTTGTTGGAAGATAGAGGTGAATTGCAGCAACAATTGGATGCTTTAAAGGAAGAGGAAGAAGTAAATCAACCAGAAATTGAAGAACTTTCTAAAGATATTGAATTAAGATCAACACAAATTCAAGAACTTCAACAAAAAATATTAGACAGTGATGAAGGTTGGTATTTTTTTAATTTACATAATTATAATTGCATACAAAATCATAATTTGTTATATTTTCAGAAAATAAGTGTAAAACTCGATTTGATAATGTGCAAAGTATGGCTGAAGCAAAATATTTGTTAAAACATGTTTTTGAAATGACTGCTGATTTTAAAAGAAATGAAGTAACAAAAGAATACAAAATAAATGAATTACAGAACACAATATCTGATGTAAATATTAATAGAAATGTTATTTATTGTACATAATTGAACATTAATTTATTTATAGCTTTCGGCAGAATTGAATCAATTAAAAGCTCAAGTTAAATTAACAGAAAAGAAACACATTGAAGAACTAGATTATTTTGATAGAGAAAGTGAAGATAAAGTTTCAGTATTGTTGAGTCAATTACGTGCAAAGGAAGTTCAATGTATGTTGAATTATTTATGTCAATTAAAAAATTTAATTTATATGATATTTTAGGTTCAGACCAAGAAATACAGCAAAGGTGTATTATTCAGGCACAAACAATTGAAAAATTGGAGTACATTATATCAACTCTGACAACAGAAAATTCAGATTTAAAGAATCAAATTGATGTCATATCTGTGAGTATTGCTTTTGTAAAGTTATTGGAAAAAATTATAGCTGTTGTATTTTAGAAACCTATTAATGGTAGTGGAGTGCCCAAAGTAACAAGAAAAACAAAATCTAGTAACAAAGAAAATGTGAGTTGTAATAATATTAATAATCTTTATTTTCAATTAAAAAATTACAAATAAAAAGAATAACAATACTATAAATTTTACATTGGAAAAATGGTGAGGTTTAAGTTTTAGAAATATTTACATTCTACTTGTTTTTATCTTACCTAGCCTATATCTATTTTACTGCAAGTAAAATTACATACATTATAACTAAGATCATACACATCAATAATGAAGTAAAATATGCCACTTTGATTGTTATGGCGCAGACAAACGAGTTCGCAGAGGCTGCAATGCCGCGGGGTAATTTTGTTCACGACAAACACGCGGCGAGCACGCATCGAACCATCTGAAACTAGCGAATTGTTCGAGGTACATTTGCTGCTGCAGCGTTGTTCAAAGACCCCGCCGAACAATCGAACACAACTGAAATCTTACCGCAGCGCGTCTTCGAAAACCCCGCCAAACGATCGAACACAACTCAAATCCTGCCGCGTTATAGCCGCTACGCGCTCGTCTGTTTACGCCATTCGATTGAGTTATTGAGATAAATTATTTAATTATTATCTAGTTATTATATTTATAACAAAAATATTCATGTAAGGTATGTTGATTTCATGAAATATTAATTTTACTTATTTGCAGATACAGGAATTTAAAACCCCTGGAACACCACTAGATATATCATATGAGCAAGAAGAGGATTACGTTAAAGATCCGGATTGGCAAAAAACTCCTTTAGCTAAAAGGGTAAATGCGATGAGACATACATTTGCTGAACATGATGTTCCTGTTGAAAATATACAAAGAAATGGTTGTGGTTGTCGAGGACAGTGCGGCACAAGAGTGTGCGGTTGTAGAAAATTTAAAAACAACTGTGGTATATCATGCAAATGTTCTTTGGCATCATGTACAAACAGAAATAATGAATTTGATTTATCAGATGTAAGTTTAATTATTTTTTTTAATTATTATTATTAAATTAAGTTTTTGTTACAGGTTGCTGAGACTTCTAAATTATTTAAAAAACCCAGGTCAGTAATATAAATATAGGCAACTGTTAAAAATATTTGTTTTGTTTGCTACAAACAGACTTACTAGTGCCACACATAAATATGTAAACCGCTCACAATTGTGATATACATGATGTAGATTATTTGGCAGACAAATGCCAGGTAACTTTGTAGATCGTGCCAAAAGGAAACGATAATCTTAATTCCAAAATGCTAAGAAACTCTTTGTTTGGCTTCACCAGCTCCTCAAATTTTCAAACTTAATAATAAAAAATATTGAAAAATTACTTTTGAAGAATAAATCAAATTTAAATTAAAAATACACTTTGCAGCTTAACAAAATTTTTAATAAAATTCAAATTATGATGTGGGCAATGCAATGAATGTCAGTTTATTTCTATTTTATTATGGCTAGTAAACTTTTATTATACTAAAAAATAAAGCAAATTGGTACATAAAATACGCAGTTAAAACAATGTTTGTATTGACAAAATTGAAACTTTGAGGACCTTGTGATGCCAAACGAAGAGTTTCTCAGCATTTTAGAATTAAGATTTTTGTTTTCTTTTGGAACAGTCTACAAAGTTACCTGGCGTTTGTCCGCCAATTAATCTACACCCTGTATATATATTTACAAAAGGAGATACAAAAACGGTAGAGGAAGTAATTAGGTAGTTTGAATAACCATTGGACAAAACCGGTAGGGGAAGAAAATAGGTAGTTTGAATAACCGTTGGGTCCTACAAACGGCAATAAAATTACAAATATTAGGGATTTAAAATTATGTACTTAAGTGAATAGGTGTAATATAACAGTTGTGATTAACAATTCTAGGAATGTGAAAAACAGATATAACAATACTAGGAATATAAAATGAAGGGTTTAAGTGAATGACAGTAATAAACTACTATGCAAGGGATTTACAATTAAATTAAAGGGATTAAAAAATACAAAATAATAAAGAAATAATATATACAATTTTGCGGTGAAACGGTAAATATTTTACTAAATTAATAATAATAATTTTCTAAATCATTCTTGACAATTTGTCTCATTCAACAAAAAGAATTAAATTGCTTGAAGTTTTATGACACTCAAAAAAACTGCCCCATAAATAATTTTATTTTTACAAACTGACTTTTTTCCACAATTATTACATTATTACATGAGTGTTATTACACTGTGATTTTTACACTTACTACGTACGTATCATGGTTGTTGCGACCACAAACCTTGCATATATATTTTTGTTTTGGTTTGCTGATGTGTTCCATTATTTGAAGCAGTGTTAAAAACTTTTCTTTGTTCTCTTGGAATATATTTTTTTCATTGATTTGAGACTTTGCCATTTTTTTCTCAGATATCTCCTTTCCTTGTGCGATAGTAACTAATTTACTGAAGTCCGTTTTTCTGGCATCTTCTGCAGGTGACTGTCCATTATGGGGCCACGACCAATTGTATTTACTTACATTTTGCTGTGCTGAAATGCACCGGCGCCTTTTGGTACATACAAACCTGTTTAATAACTTTACTTTACTAATTTATCATCTATTTTATTTATGATAAATTACTGATTTAATTGTGCTGTAAAGATACTGTAGTTGAATGTTGACCAGATTTTTGTCAGTAAAAAAACAGTATAAACAATAAAAATTCCAATTTATTTTTAAATCTCACAAGCATACATACATAAAGGGTCAGTCAAAATTTCCGGAACATCTAAATAATTCTCCAACTTTAAAAAATAAAAAAAAAAGTTTTTTGGTTTTAAATAAACTATTTTATAAAAATATTGTATATTGGTGTTCATTTTATTATGAAATTTTAGTAAACTATTTTTTAAAATGGAACACCTTATATATTTTTACAGTGTTTGTTTCTAAGATTAATTTTGAGTATTTTTTGTAAAAATTGTTTTTTTATAAAGTGCATAATTTTTGAGTTATAAGCAACTAATCTTCATCGACATTGAATCATTTGTTTACACCTGCCAGGTATGGGTGCATTTTTTTGCGAAGGAGAGTTTTGTGTGCATTTCAATATTGTTTACAGTTTTTCCAAAAATTTGTGTATTAAGAATGAAACATATTTGAACTTTACGTTATATGTTATTAAGTGTACCCCGTCTTGAGACGGCGCTGGGCATTAGAGGGTTAATTCAAACTCCAACTAAAGAACATTTTCCCATAACCATAAACAATTTTTAACTAAAAGAACAGTCGCACGGCTGAATTTAGAAATGGTTTTGTTAGATATCTGTTGCATGCGCAAGTAAACATAGCACAGAGTTATGAAAACTTGCCCAGTTTATATAAAAAATTTAATAAAAACTTGCAATTTTAGAGCTCATTGAAAGAGTATATTTTTGGATATTCAATTAAAAAGAGTAAAGAGTATACAAGCTTCAAAAAAGAGTATATTGTCCTAAAAAAGAGTATGTCTGGTCAGCCTGGTTGATTTATTGAATTGGTTTATATTTCTAATATACCCACCATTTTGCAAGTGGTTTTTCCAATCTCCCTCACTTTTATTAGCACTATAATTTTTCTTTGCACTTTTACATAATTGATTACCTTGTCGCTACTGGGTTGTATTTTAAGGATGAGGAGAATATGTTTTTAATTTTAATACTTGTACTGTTAGTTTTAAATGAAGATGTTTATTTTGGAAAGACTATGTAGACTGCATAAACTAAATAACATTTATGGTTTATAATCTATTGGTTTATCATTTACAACATATTACACAATCCAATCTATTTCCCAGGTGATTAATTTATATAAATATATTATTATTAACAATTTGATTAGATCATGATTTTTTTGTGAGTTTTTAATGTTATATAAATATTTTATTTACAGATCTACATTGGAAACTGATGAAGGTGAACCACGTTTAAAAAGAACAAAATTATTTATTACATAAGTTTTAATTTTTATTTAATTTTATTGTATATTTATTAATTTATTATTATCTAGTATTTTACGTATATATTATGTTCAATGTAAATAAAATGAAAATCATCTTATTCTTACTATGTGTTTTATTTTAATATTCTTCCTTAACTTTTTTGTATACCTACAAAAACCCTCCACAAGTCTAAGACATCTATTTTTGGCTTCCTACTCTTTCATCATAATCATCTTTTTTGTTGCCATTATTTTTCTTATGCCTTCATCAATGGCCTTCCAGCTCTTTTCGGCACAAGTAGGGTCAGGTTGTTGACAGTTACCAGCATCTCTATTAATCTGGTGTCCTTCCAGCTTGAGCCACAGTGGGGGCACCCATCACATACCGCAACACATTTTCTTTAGATATCAACCAAAGCATCCATGGCATGTAAGGATGCTTTAGATGGTAGTTTAGGTTTCCTGTTTACTTATGGTGTCACCAAGGGTAAAGAGTCTGCGTTCATTTGATCTGCCATTCTTTCATCGTCTCTATTCTCTTGGCTTTCCTCCGTTTCTTCAGCGAGAAGGTATATGGAAATGGTTCAAAGTTATCGCCTATATATCTTTAGTCGAGACTGTTCTGTAGACACTAGCTGTGTTTTTTTATATTACAGCTTTCTTTTCATATAGTTGCAGCATACAACATTATTGAGTCCACTTTCCTCCCCATTATTCTGCTTTCTCGGATAGTATGTTTTGTGCCAAAGCCATTACTAGATTCTCTGCTTTTTGTTTGATCTGTGTTATGTGGGGCCCTATGTTCCAGTTTTTAGCTATCTTTATCCGTAAGTATTTAATGCTACCTTGGGGTTTAATTGTACTATCCCCTAGATTGATCTCGACTATGATGTACTAATCTTATATGATGCCTCTATTTCCCTTATACAACTATGGCAAGATCGCCCGCATAGGCTATTGTGGTAATTATGTGTTGGATCTGTACCCTTAGCAGAATATCATAGTAAACCATTCACAGCTATGTGGCAGACCGCAAGTCATATCTTTATATAAAGTTTCTCCAGAGCTGCACACTATAATTCTATCAAGTATAAAGTTGTGGGCCTCGCCAAGTGGCGGCCCTTGGTGTGGCATAAAAAGAAACAAACGTTAAAGAAACAACCCACAATGGATATTACCTACCTGAACCAAACCTGAAACTTGCAGATCCTTAGTCGAGTCAATGCCCAGCCGAGTATGAACGGGAGGAATAAAATATAACGCGATGTTATTCTATTTTAGAAATAAAAAAATCTACTTGTTTCAATATTTAGTTGCCAAACAAAATAAACATTCTTCGTATTAATGGGAGAACTTAGCTACGGCTACGGATTCGTTTAAGAAGCGTATTTGTGAATCCGCGCTCTCACCCAAGCATCGCCCAGCTAAATCATCAACATGCGTACCAGCATTGAAATTTAGCGCCGCTTTTATATTTGTTCTAAATCAATAATTTAATAATTTAAACAAATTGTTCTGTTTTTTAACTCAATGGTATTATTTAGCAATAATTAAATAAATAATAAATGTAATACATCTGCAATGTCAACAAAATATTTAGATATAAATAGGTGTTATTAAATTATAAATATAATATTAAAACGGCGTTCAATATTTTTACATGAATAATAATTGGTAGTTTTCAAATGTTTTTACAAAAAATTGTTTTTTATTATTTAACAAATAGAAATAAACTTTTAAATTTCTGGAAATCAATAAAAAAAACTTTTTATTTATGAGAGATCTCTAAATAGTTTGGCTAATAATTTAATTTAAGGTTGAATAGTCAATGTTTAAGCTAAGAAATATTTAATTAAACAATAATAGAGAATTTTAAACTTCTATTCAAAAAAAAAATGTTCAAAAACGGAAAATGTAAATTACAGCTAAAATAATTGGTTATATTTCTTGGCTAACACAATCTTGTTTAAGAAATTGATCCGCAATGTCTCAGCTGATAAATGTTTTCATTTAACTAGCAAATGAAAATAAAAATTCAAACATCCGGATATCTTACCGGAAAATGGCTCAAAAACGGAAAATGTAAAATTAGCTATATTGGTTGATTCAATGTCTCGGCTAACACAATCTTATTTTAGAACTTGATCCCATCTTAGCTGATAAATATTTCTATTAAACTAGCAAATGAAAATACAAATTCAAACTTCAGGATATCTTACCGGAAAATAGCTCAAAAACAGAAAATATAAAAAGAGCTAAACTGCCAGATTGAGTTTCTCGGTAACACAATCTTAATTAAGAACATGATCCGCAATGTCTCAGCTGATAAATGTTTTCATTTAACTAGCAAATGAAAATAAAAATTCAAACTTCCGGATATCTTACCGGAAAATGGCTCAAAAACGGAAAATGTAAAATTAGCTATATTGGTTGATTCAATGTCTCGGCTAACACAATCTTATTTTAGAACTTGATCCCCAATATCTTAGCTGATAAATATTTCTATTAAACTAGCAAATGAAAATACAAATTCAAACTTCAGGATATCTTACCGGAAAATAGCTCAAAAACAGAAAATATAAAAAGAGCTAAACTGCCAGATTGAGTTTCTCGGTAACACAATCTTAATTAAGAACATGATCCGCAATGTCTCAGCTGATAAATGTTTTCATTTAACTAGCAAATGAAAATAAAAATTCAAACTTCCGGATATCTTACCGGAAAATGGCTCAAAAACGGAAAATGTCAAATTAGCTATATTGGTTGATTGAATGTCTCGGCTAACACAATCTTATTTGAGAATTTGATCCCCAATGTCATAGCTGATAAATATTTCTATTTAACTAGCAAATGAAAATAAAATTTTAAACTTCTAGATAATTTACCGGAAAATGGCTCAAAAACGGAAAATGTAAAAACAGCTTAACTGCCAGATTGAGTTTCTTGAGTAAAACAATCTTATTTAAGAACTTGATCCCTAATATCTTAGCTAATAAATATTTCTTATTAACTAGCAAATAAAAATATAAACTTCGGGATATCTTACCGGAAAATAGCCCAAAATAAAAAAAATGTAAAAACAACTAAACTGATTGAGTTTTTCCGGCAACACAATTTTATCTAAAAGCTTGATCCGCAATGTCTTTGCTGATAAATATTTCTATTTAACTAGCAAATGAAAATAGAAATTCAAACTTCCGGATAACTAACCGGAAAAAGGCTCAAAAACAAAAATGTAAAATTAGCTATATTGGTTGATTCAATGTCTTGGCTAACACAATCTTATTTTAGAACTTGATCCCCAATATCTTAGCTGATAAATGTTTCTATTAAACTAGCAAATGAAAATACAAATTCAAACTTCCGGATATCTTACCGGAAAATGGCTCAAAAACGGAAATTGTAAAAATAGCTATATTGGTTGATTGAATGTCTCGGCTAACACAATCATATTTTAGAACTTGATCCCCAATATCTTAGCTGATAAATGTTTCTATTAAACTAGCAAATGAAAATACAAATTCAAACTTCAGGATATCTTAGCGAAAAATGGCTCAAAAACGGAAAATGTAAAATTAGCTATATTGGTTGATTTAATGTCTCGGCTAACACAATCTTATTTTTGAACTTGATCCCCTATATCTTAGCTGATAAATGTTTCTATTAAACTAGCAAATGAAAATACAAATTCAAACTTCAGGATATCTTACCGGAAAATGGCTCAAAAACAGAAAATATAAAAAGAGCTAAACTGCCAGATTGAGTTTCTCGGTAACACAATCTTAATTAAGAACTTGATCCGCAATGTCTCAGCTGATAAATGTTTTTATTTAACTAGCAAATAAAAATAAAAATTCAAACTTCCGGATATCTTACCGGAAAATGGTTCAAAAACGGAAAATGTAAAATTAGCTATATTGGTTGATTGAATGTCTCGGCTAACACAATCTTATTTGAGAACTTGATCCCCAATTTCTGACCTGATAAATGTTTCTCTTTAATTAGCAAATGAAAATACAAATTCAAACTTCCGGATATCTTACCGGAAAATGGCTCAAAAACGAAAAATGTAAAATTAGCTATATTGGTTGATTGAATGTCTTGGCTAACACAATCTTATTTGAGAACTTGATCCCTAATATCTTAGCTGATAAATGTTTCTATTTAACTAGCAAATAAAAATACAAATTCAAACTTCAGGATATCTTACCGGAAAATGGCTCAAAAACGGAAAATGTAAAATTAGCTATATTGGTTGATTCAATGTCTCGGCTAACACAATCTTATTTTTGAACTTGATCCCCAATATCTTAGCTGATAAAGGTTTCTATTTAACTAGCAAATGAAAATACAAATTCAAACTTCCGGATATCTTACCGAAAAATGGCTCAAAAACTGAAATTGTAAAAAAAACTAAACTGCCAGATAGAGTTTCTCGGGTAACACAATCTTAATTAAGAACTTGATCCGCAATGTCTCAGCTGATAAATGTTTTTATTTAACTAGCAAATGAAAATAAAAATTCAAACTTCCGGATATCTTACCGGAAAATGGCCAAAAATCAAAAACTGTAAAAACAGCTAAACTGCCTGATTGAGTTTCTCGGGAAACACTATCTTATTTAAAAACTTGAATTTTTATTTTTATTTGCTAGTTAATAAAAAATATTTATTGGCTAAGATATTGGGGATCGGGTTCTTAAATAAAATTGTGTAAGCCGAGAAACTCTAGTTTAGTTGTTTATACATATTCCGTTTTTGAGCCTTTTTCCGGTTAGTTATCCGGAAGTTTGAATTTCTATTTTCATTTGCTAGTTAAATAGAAATATTTATCAGCTAAGACATTGCGGATCAAGCTCTTAGATAAAATTGTGTTGCCGGAGAAACTAAATCAGTTTAGTTGTTTTTACAGTTTTTGATTTTGGGCCATTTTCCGGTAAGATATCCGGAAGTTTATTTTTTTATTTTTATTTGCTAGTTAATAAGAAATATTTATTAGATATTGGGGATCAAGTTCTTAAATAAGATTGTTTTACTCAAGAAACTCAATCTGGCAGTTAAGCTGTTTTTACATTTTCCGATTTTGAGCCATTTTCCGGTAAATTATCTAAAAGTTTAAAATTTTATTTTTATTTCTCAAATAATATTGTGTTAACCGAGACATTCAATCAACCAATATAGCTAATTTTACATTTTCCGTTTTTGAACCATTTTCCGGTAAGATATCCGGAAGTTTGAATTTTTATTTTCATTTGCTAGTTAAATGAAAACATTTATCAGCTGAGACATTGCGGATCAAGTTCTTAATTAAGATTGTGTTACCCGAGAAACTCAATCTGGCAGTTTAGTTTTTTTTACATTTTCAGTTTTTGAGCCATTTTCCGGTAAGATATCCTGAAGTTTGAATTTGTATTTTCATTTGCTAGTTAAATAGAAACATTTATCAGCTAAGATATTGGGGATCAAGTTCTAAAATAAGATTGTGTTAGCTGAGACATTGGATCAACCAATATAGCTAATTTTACATTTTCCGTATTTGAGCCATTTTCCGGTAAGATATCCCTAAGTTTAAATTTTTATTTTCATTTGCTAGTTAAATAGAAACATTTATCAGCTAAGATATTGGGGATCAAGTTCTTAAATAAGATTGTGTTAGCCGAGACATTCAATCAACCAATATAGCTAATTTTACATTTTCCGTTTTTGAACTATTTTCCGGTAAGATATCCGGAAGTTTGAATTTCTATTTTCATTTGCTAGTTAAATAGAAATCTTTATCAGCTAAGATATTGGGGATCAAGTTCTAAAATAAGATTGTGTTAGCCGAGACATTGAATCAACCAATATAGCTAATTTGACATTTTCCGTTTTTGAGCCATTTTCCAGTTTAGCTCTTTTTACATTTTCTGTTTTTGAGATATTTTCCGGTAAGATATTCTGAAGTTTGAATTTGTTTTTTCATTTGCTAGTTTAATAGAAACATTTATCAGCTAAGATATTGGGGATCAAGTTCTAAAATAAGATTGTGTTAGCCGAGACATTGAATCAACCAATATAGCTAATTTTACATTTTCCGTTTTTGAACTATTTTCCGGTAAGATATCCGGATGTTTGAATTTGTATTTTCATTTGCTAGTTAAATAGAAACCTTTATCAGCTAAGATATTGGGGATCAAGTTCTTAAATAAGATTGTGTTAGCCGAGACATTGAATCAACCAATATAGCTAATTTGACATTTTCCGTTTTTAAGCCATTTTCCAGTTTAGCTTTTTTTACATTTTCTGTTTTTGAGCCATTTTCCGGTAAGATATCCTGAAGTTTGAATTTGTATTTTCATTTGCTAGTTTAATAGAAACATTTATCAGCTAAGATATTGGGGATCAAGTTCTAAAATAAGATTGTGTTAGCCGATACATTGAATCAACCAATATAGCTAATTTTACATTTTCCGTTTTTGAGCCATTTTCCGGTAAGATATCCGAAAGTTTAAATTTTTATTTTCATTTGCTAGTTAAATAGAAACATTTATCAGCTAAGATATTGGGGATCAAGTTCTTAAATAAGATTGTGTTAGCCGAGACATTCAATCAACCAATATAGCTAATTTTACATTTTCCGTTTTTGAACTATTTTCCGGTAAGATATCCGGAAGTTTGAATTTCTATTTTCATTTGCTAGTTAAATAGAAACCTTTATCAGCTAAGATATTGGGGATGAAGTTCTAAAATAAGATTGTGTTAGCCGAGACATTGAATCAACCAATATAGCTAATTTGACAATTTCCGTTTTTGAGTTATTTTCCGGTAAGATATCCGGAAGTTTGAATTTTTATTTTCATTTGCTAGTTAAATGAAAACATTTATCAGCTGAGACATTGCGGATCAATTTCTTAAACAAGATTGTGTTAGCCAAGAAATATAACCAATTATTTTAGCTGTAATTTACATTTTCCGTTTTTGAACAATTTTTTTTTGAATAAATAGAAGTTTAAAATTTTTCTATTATTGTTTAATTAAATATTTCTTAGCTTAAACATTGACTATTCAACCTTAAATTAAATTATTAGCCAAATTATTTAGATCTCTCATAAATTAGCGCAATAATAAGTTTTTTTTATTGATTTCCAGAAATTTAAAAGTTTATTTCTATTTGTTAAATAATAAAAAACAATTTTTGTAAAAACATTTGAAATCTACCAATTATTATTCATGTAAAAATATTGAACGCCGTTTTAATATTAAATTTATAATTTAATAACACCTATTTATATCTAAATATTTTGTTGACATTGCAGATGTATTAAATTTATTATTTATTTAATTATTGCTAAATAATACCATTGAGTTAAATAACAGAACAATTTGTTTAAATTATTAAGTTATTGATCTAGAACAAATATAAAAGCAGCGCTAAATTTCAAAGCTGGTACGCATGTTGATGATTTAGCTGGGCGATGCTTGGGTGAGAGCGCGGATTCACAATTACGCTTCTTAAACGAATCCGTAGCCGTAGCTAAGTTCAGCCACGTTGACAACTATCCGGTCGGATTCGGCCAGACCCGGACGGATCCGAAATTTTTAATAAATGAATGTACTGAAAGTAGAATACAAATGTAAAAAAAAAACAGGTGAACTATATTAATAAAATGTAAACAAACAAATAATAAAACATAAAAATAATAAGAAAACAGTTTTTTGCTGAAAACGCTAGATAACGGCGCTGATAAATATTGTTTTATTTTTTTTATTTATATGGATCCTGTTTTTTTGTAGGTTCCGGTATCCGGTTCCGGCCTAAAAGTGGATCCGGCGGCATCACTAATACAGGGAGTTTATAAATGAATGGGATTATGTAATCACTTTAAATATGCCGCCTCTTTAAAACTGTTTACTATACTACATATGTTTTCATATGTTTGCTTGACAGCTGTCAAAGTTGATCTGTCAAAACAAATAGTATAGTAAACAATTTAAAAAAAGCGGCACATTTAAAGTGATTACATAATCCCATTCATTTATAAACTCCCTGTAGAAACATGTACTTTTTACAATTATCAGTATTCTAAAACTACTAGTACTAACCTATCAGTAAACCATCCAAACAGAAATACAAATTACTAATGTAATTATTTAAACCATCCAAACAGAAATATTACTAATGTAATTATTTAAAAAAAATTGTTCCTATTTATTACACATCACTGGAAAAACTCTTAAATTCAGGGTATTCCAAAGTTTTATTACAAAATTGAATTAAACGTTTTAAAGCTAAAACATCAAGTATTTTCTAAAAATTAAATTTATGCCTACAAATTGATGACATTTTAATTTGTTATAAAAAATATCTTGTGTGAAACTAAAAAATAGATACAATAAAAAAGGATGGGTTAGTTAAAAAACTCAATAAACTAATTTGGCATTATTTAACATTTTTCGTTTTGAACCAATTTTCCCTAAGATATCTGAAAAACATTGCGGATCCGTTTATAAATAAGGTTGTGTCAGCCAAAAAACTTAATCATTTATTTTAGCCATATTTTACATTTTCCTATTTTAAAGCATTTTCTCCTGAGATATCCGGAAAACTGAAATTATATTTTCATTTAATGGTTAAATAGAAACAATTATTAGCAAAAACATTGCGGATCCGTTCATAAAAAAGGTTGTGTCAGCCAAAAAACTGAATAATTTACTTTAGCTATATTTTACATTTTCCGTTTAACTAATCTCCCCTGAGATATCCGGCAAATTAAATTTATATTTTCATTTAATAGTTAAATGGAAACAATTATTAGCAAAAACATTGCGGATCCGTTCATAAATAAGGTTGTGTCAGCCAAAAAACTGAATCATTTATTTTAGCTATATTTTACATTTTCCGTTTTTAAACCAATCTCCCCCGAGATATCCGGAAAATTGAAATTGTATTCTTATTTATTAGTTAAATAGAAACAATTAGTAGCAAAAACATTGCAGATCCGTTCATAAATAAGGTTGTGTCAGCCAAAAAACTGAATAATTTATTTTAGCTATATTTTACATTTTCCGTTTTTAAACCAATCTCCCCCGAAATATCCGGAAAATTGAAATTGTATTCCCATTTACTAGTTAAATAGAATCAATTATTAGCAAAAACATTGCGGATCCGTTCATAAATAAGGTTGTGTCAACCAAAAAATTGAATCATTTATTTTAGCTATATTTTACATTTTCCGTTTTTAAACCAATCTCCCCCGAGATATCCGGAAAATTGAAATTGTATTCCTATTTATTAGTTAAATAGAATCAATTATTAGCAAAAACATTGCGGATCCGTTTATAAATAAGGTTGTGTCAGCCAAAAAACTGAATCATTTATTTTAGCTATATTTTACATTTTCCGTTTTTAAACCAATCTCCCCCGAAATATCCGGAAAATTGAAATTGTATTTCCATTTACTAGTTAAATAGAATCAATTATTAGCAAAAACATTGCGGATCCGTTCATAAATAAGGTTGTGTCAACCAAAAAACTGAATCATTTATTTTTGCTATATTTTACATTTTCCGTTTTTAAACCAATCTCCCCCGAGATATCCGGAAAATTGAAATTGTATTCTTATTTATTAGTCAAATAGAAACAATTAGTAGCAAAAACATTGCGGATCCGTTCATAAATAAGGTTGTGTCAGCCAAAAAACTGAATCATTTATTTTAGCTATATTTTACATTTTCCGTTTTTAAACCAATCTCCCCCGAAATATCCGGAAAATTGAATTTGTATTCCCATTTACTAGTTAAATAGAATCAATTATTAGCAAAAACATTGCGGATCCGTTCATAAATAAGGTTGTGTCAACCAAAAAACTGAATCATTTATTTTAGCTATATTTTACGTTTTCCGTTTTTAAACCAATCTCCCCAGAGATATCCGAAAAATTGAAATTGTATTCTTATTTATTAGTCAAATAGAAACAATTATTAGCAAAAACATTGCGGATCCGTTCATAAATAAGGTTGTGTCAGCCAAAAAACTGAATCATTTATTTTAGCTATATTTTACATTTTCCGTTTTTAAACCAATCTCCCCCGAGATATCCGGAAAATTGAAATTGTATTCCCATTTACTAGTTAAATAGAATCAATTATTAGCAAAAACATTGCGGATCCGTTCATAAATAAGGTTGTGTCAGCCAAAAAACTGAATCATTTATTTTAGCCATATTTTACATTTTTCGGTTTTAAAGCAATTTCCCCTGAGATATCTGGAAAACTGAAATTATATTTCCATTTAATAGTCAAATAGATACATTTATTAGCAAAAACATTGCGGATCCGTTTATAAATAAGGTTGTGTCAGCCAAAAAACTGAAACATTTATTTTTGCTATATTTTACATTTTTCGTTTTTAAACCAATCTCCCCCGAGATATCCGGAAAATTGAAATTGTATGCCTATTTATTAGTTAAATAGAATCAATTATTAGCAAAAACATTGCGGATCCGTTTATAAATAAGGTTGTGTCAACCAAAAAACTGAATAATTTATTTTAGCCATATTTTACATTTTCCGGTTTTAAAGCATTTTCTCCTGAGATATCCGGAAAACTGAAATTATATTTTCATTTAATAGTCAAATAGAAACAATTATTAGCAAAAACATTGCGGATCCGTTCATAAATAAGGTTGTGTTAGCCAAAAAACTGAATCATTTATTTTAGCCATATTTTACATTTTTCGGTTTTAAAGCAATTTCTCCTGAGATATCTGGAATACTGAAATTATATTTCCATTTAATAGTCAAATAGATACATTTATTAGCAAAAACATTGCGGATCCGTTTATAAATAAGGTTGTGTCAGCCAAAAAACTGAATCATTTATTTTTGCTATATTTTACATTTTCCGGTTTTAAAGCAATTTCCCCTGAGATATCCGGAAAACTGCAATTATATTTTTATTTAATAGTCAAATAGAAACAATTATTAGCAAAAACATTGCGGATCTGTTCATAAATAAGGTTGTGTCAACCAAAAAACTGAATAATTTATTTTAGCTATATTTTACATTTTCCGTTTTTAAACCAATCTCCCCCGAAATATCCGGAAAATTGAAATTGTATTCCCATTTACTAGTTAAATAGAATCAATTATTAGCAAAAACATTGCGGATCCGTTCATAAATAAGGTTGTGTCAACCAAAAAATTAAATCATTTATTTTAGCTATATTTTACATTTTCCGTTTTTAAACCAATCTCCCCCGAGATATCCGGAAAATTGAAATTGTATTCCTATTTATTAGTTAAATAGAATCAATTATTAGCAAAAACATTGCGGATCCGTTTATAAATAAGGTTGTGTCAGCCAAAAAACTGAATCATTTATTTTAGCTATATTTTACATTTTCCGTTTTTAAACCAATCTCCCCCGAAATATCCGGAAAATTGAAATTGTATTTCCATTTACTAGTTAAATAGAATCAATTATTAGCAAAAACATTGCGGATCCGTTCATAAATAAGGTTGTGTCAACCAAAAAACTGAATCATTTATTTTTGCTATATTTTACATTTTCCGTTTTTAAACCAATCTCCCCCGAGATATCCGGAAAATTGAAGTTGTATTCTTATTTATTAGTCAAATAGAAACAATTAGTAGCAAAAACATTGCGGATCCGTTCATAAATAAGGTTGTGTCAGCCAAAAAACTGAATCATTTATTTTAGCTATATTTTACATTTTCCGTTTTTAAACCAATCTCCCCCGAAATATCCGGAAAATTGAATTTGTATTCCCATTTACTAGTTAAATAGAATCAATTATTAGCAAAAACATTGCGGATCCGTTCATAAATAAGGTTGTGTCAACCAAAAAACTGAATCATTTATTTTAGCTATATTTTACGTTTTCCGTTTTTAAACCAATCTCCCCAGAGATATCCGAAAAATTGAAATTGTATTCTTATTTATTAGTCAAATAGAAACAATTATTAGCAAAAACATTGCGGATCCGTTCATAAATAAGGTTGTGTCAGCCAAAAAACTGAATCATTTATTTTAGCTATATTTTACATTTTCCGTTTTTAAACCAATCTCCCCCGAGATATCCGGAAAATTGAAATTGTATTCCCATTTACTAGTTAAATAGAATCAATTATTAGCAAAAACATTGCGGATCCGTTCATAAATAAGGTTGTGTCAGCCAAAAAACTGAATCATTTATTTTAGCCATATTTTACATTTTTCGGTTTTAAAGCAATTTCCCCTGAGATATCTGGAAAACTGAAATTATATTTCCATTTAATAGTCAAATAGATACATTTATTAGCAAAAACATTGCGGATCCGTTTATAAATAAGGTTGTGTCAGCCAAAAAACTGAAACATTTATTTTTGCTATATTTTACATTTTTCGTTTTTAAACCAATCTCCCCCGAGATATCCGGAAAATTGAAATTGTATGCCTATTTATTAGTTAAATAGAATCAATTATTAGCAAAAACATTGCGGATCCGTTTATAAATAAGGTTGTGTCAACCAAAAAACTGAATAATTTATTTTAGCCATATTTTACATTTTCCGGTTTTAAAGCATTTTCTCCTGAGATATCCGGAAAACTGAAATTATATTTTCATTTAATAGTCAAATAGAAACAATTATTAGCAAAAACATTGCGGATCCGTTCATAAATAAGGTTGTGTTAGCCAAAAAACTGAATCATTTATTTTAGCCATATTTTACATTTTTCGGTTTTAAAGCAATTTCTCCTGAGATATCTGGAATACTGAAATTATATTTCCATTTAATAGTCAAATAGATACATTTATTAGCAAAAACATTGCGGATCCGTTTATAAATAAGGTTGTGTCAGCCAAAAAACTGAATCATTTATTTTTGCTATATTTTACATTTTCCGGTTTTAAAGCAATTTCCCCTGAGATATCCGGAAAACTGCAATTATATTTTTATTTAATAGTCAAATAGAAACAATTATTAGCAAAAACATTGCGGATCTGTTCATAAATAAGGTTGTGTCAACCAAAAAACTGAATAATTTATTTTAGCTATATTTTACATTTTCCGTTTTTAAACCAATCTCCCCCGAGATATCCGGAAAATTGAAATTGTATTCTTATTTATTAGTCAAATAGAAACAATTAGTAGCAAAAACATTGCGGATCCGTTCATAAATAAGGTTGTGTCAGCCAAAAAACTGAACCATTTATTTTATCTATATTTTACATTTTCCGTTTTTAAACCAATCTCCCCCGAGATATCCGGAAAATTTAAATTGTATTCCCATTTACTAGTTAAATAGAATCAATTATTAGCAAAAACATTGCGGATGCGTTCATAAATAAGATTGTGTCAACCAAAAAACTGAATCATTTATTTTAGCTATATTTTACATTTTCCGTTTTTAAACCAATCTCCCCCGAGATATCCGGAAAAGTGAAACTGTATTCTTATTTAATAGTCAAATAGAAACAATTTTTAGCAAAAACATTGCGGATCCGTTCATAAATAAGGTTGTGTCAACCAAAAAACTGAATCATTTATTTTAGCTATATTTTACATTTTACATTTTCCGTTTTTAAACCAATCTCCCCCAAGATATCCGGAAAATTGAAATTGTATTCCCATTTACTAGTTAAATAGAATCAATTATTAGCAAAAACATTGCGGATCCGTTCATAAATAAGGTTGTGTCAGCCAAAAAACTGAATCATTTATTTTAGCTTTATTTTACATTTTCCGTTTTTAAACCAATCTCCCCCGAGATATCCGGAAAATTGAAATTGTATTCCTATTTATTAGTAAAATAGAATCAATTATTAGCAAAAACATTGCGGATCCGTTTATAAATAATGTTGTGTCAGCCAAAAAACTGAATAATTTATTTTAGCCATATTTTACATTTTCCGGTTTTAAAGCAATTTTCCCTGAGATATCCGGAAAACTGAAATTATATTTTCATTTAATAGTCAAATAGAAACAATTATTAGCAAAAACATTGCGGATCCGTTCATAAATAAGGTTGTGTCAGCCAAAAAACCGAATCATTTATTTTAGCTATATTTTACATTATCCGTTTTTGAACCAATCTCCCCTGAGATATGTCTTAGCTTAAACATTGACCTTAAATTAAATTATTAGCCAAATTATTTAGATCTCTCATAAATAAGCGCAATAAAAAGTTTTTTTATTGATTTCCAGAAATTTAAAAGTTTATTTCTATTTGTTAAACAATAAGAAACAATTCTTTGTAAAAACATTTGAAATTTACCAATTATTATTCATGTAAAAATATTTAACGCCGTTTTAATATTATATTTATAATTTAATAACACCCATTTATATCTAAATCTTTTGTTGACTTTGCAGTTGTATTAAATTTATTATTTATTTAATTATTGCTAAATAATACTATTAAGTTAAATAACAGAGCAATTTGTTTAAATAAATAAAGTTATTGATCTAAAACAAATATAAAAGCGCCGCTAAATTCCAATGCTGGTACGCATGTTGATGATTTAGCTGGGCGATGCTTGGTTGAGAGCGCGGATTCACAAATACGCTTCTTAAACGAATCCGTAGCCGTAGCTAAGTTCAGCCACGTCAAATTGGTTACAAGTTGGTTATGAATTGCATTTAAAAAAATATAATTAAAATTTACATTTTACCATTAAATATAAATTGAAAAATCACTGTTCGAATTTATGTAAAATTAAAATTGATAATTATTTTCGTTTATTTAAATATTAAAAACTTAAATTATCAAAAAACTTAAATTATGTGTACGTTTTAAGATTGACTAATAAATACTTTAAACTAAAAACACAAATATGGTGCATAAGTCGCTTGGCGATCGCAGTGTGCTAATTGTAACTTTAAAATTAGTATTTTATTTTCCATGCGGTTATTTTTTTAATAATTAATAATATAAGCCGTGTAAAACAGGTATTATTCAAAAAAGTGTTGATTTAACACTGACTAGCTAATAATTATTATGGATTCAAGTTGTAAACTTCATGAATTATTTTCTACAAAATTTGTATATATGTAAAATTAAAACATAATTAGAAATTAGTTTTTCGCCTTTGCCCTTCGAGCATGTATCAAGATTCGGGCATAGGCATTGATCCATAGCATTGATCGGGATGCCAGCAATGGATGGAAGCAGATGGAAGAGCCGAGAGCGTGTCTAGCAAGCGCAGGCGTAGCCCAGCAACGAAAGCCGTTGTGATTCGTGGTTTGCTCGGTGGTTGCGATTTTCAACTATAGTTGTGCGACATTTTGTGTTTTTGTAGAGACCGACGCTGTGTCAATTTATTAGTCTGCTTTCAATTTTTTTAACATCAACGTCAAGATTTTAACATCTTCAGCAAATCTTGAGATTCGGCTTTGCTGAATTCTGGTGATTGTCCTTTGGTTCCAGGTGTACAACATTTTATATTTAAGACAAGGTAAATAAATGATTCAAATTCAAATATTAACGGTCATTTTAACCTGTTGAATGTTTTCTTTCTCGACGTAAAATAAACTAAACACTAAATTATTTTATTAATATTCTATGCAGATACTAAAAACTAAATTAGCAGTAAGTAATAATTTACTTTGTCTACATTAAATGTACATAATCCTTAACAAGTAAGGTGAAATGTTAGACAAAGGGTCCTCTCCTCTTTTTTTGAGAGCTTAACACAGCCTTTCAGTGGTATGGCATTGCAGGGAAACTTATTTCTATATGTATATCAGTTAAAATGTTTTTAATTTAATGTTTGATTTTTATTTTAATCCATGTTATTTTAAGTAGATTGTACTAAAATATATATTCTAAGTTGTTTGTATATTTTAATAAATATATATTTATTGCAATGAAGTTTTATATATATTATCATATACCAAGGTCAAAGTAAATGAAAGTTTAAGAAGTTATAAAAGTATTATTGCGATTTAAGAGACTGCCAACATCAAGTATTTTTCAATAAATTTATAAACAAATCAGTTTAACAGATCGCATTTTATTGGTTGAAAGTAAAACATGTAAATCTGTAAAGTTGATTGTAAAGCCAATACTTTTAGAATGTATACAATTTCTTTGTCAAGGTTTTTTTTTTCATTTAAGGGCTTCATGTACCTAGTGTGTTAGAGGTTGAGTGCGACTATATTTAATATACATTTGAATTAAAACATCCATGTGGTTATTCCCGCTTAAATAGTACATTCGGTTTTTTTGTTTCACAGTGCTTTTAGATTTGTGTAATCTGTGATTTGTATTCTTCACTTCACTTCAAAACACACACGTCTTAATTGCTTTTTTAAATTTTGGGGGCATTAGAGTGTCTCAGTTAACAAACGCACCAGAAAATATTTGGCATTTGTGGGACATTTTCTACCTTAAAAATGTAAGACGCCTTTGACAAATAGTACAAGCAATTAGTCACAATCATTGAATTAGTGCCACAAAGTGCAACAATTTGGTCAAAAATAAAGCTTATTAGTCAGAATATATGAATATATGTTTGTTACTGCAGACAATTTTTTAAAATCTAAATCACTAACCGATGTTAAAGAGGAGTAAGTGAATACCTAGTGGAAGCTATTTAAAGCCTATATAGGAAAACAACAAACTATGTAGGACAGGCTGTGATCAATGCAAATGGCAGGTAAAAATCTTCATATACCTGGCATTAGCCTTAAACAACAGAGGAAGCATTGAACATTATATTAACAAAAGAATACATGCAGCAAATAGCTTTTATTTGCTTCATGTATTCATTTGTGTCATGGTCAATGCTTCTTTTGTTGATTAAGGCTACGCCAGGTATGTGAAGATATTTACCTCTTATGGCCGATATCACCGACACTTCTTAAATCAGTACTTACGTAAAGTTCTCCTTACAGCTAACTGTTACTTAAATTTTATATGCGTCTCGCCAGTCTTTTAAAACTGATACTTAAGCTAGGTATATGACAGTTTCTGACTATCGAGCGACACACCAGATATCAGCCAATATTCATTATATTGACTCTAAACTTGGCGTGCGCTTTTGTTGTATTGTGTGTACAACTTAATATTAATATAACCATAAAATTAAATGTGTTTGTTGACATTTGAGGTTGCTTATCGGTTTCTGGAAATAACAGAAACTGAAACATTGATTTAAAATAAAAATTACAGATGAAAAATCTAAAAGCTGAATTATAAATCAAAATAAAACAATGAAATCGAAATTAATTTATTTATTAAGTTACGGCAAAAACAAATTTCATTTTTATTAAAATGATTAATATTATAATAAATAAAAATGAAGCTTGTTTTTGGAGTAACAAATTTTTAGAATTATTATTGTAAATTTGCCTTGGAATGCCATTATTAAGTATATTCATAATAATGATATCAAATGAAATATTATCCTGTGGAATTATTATATTTTCCATCTTATCTTAATAATCTTTTACTTGAGAAAAATCACAAATTTGGGGTTAAGTACACGGTAAGCCCTCGATATTGACGACTTATATTTTAGCATTAGTTACGGGTTAAGGTGGGAAAATTGTCTTATAAAACTATCTTGTAGCTTTTCTCGGAAGTTAATTAAGATAATTCATTTCTGTTTTTGGCATTATTATGAGTATAATAACAACATTTGAATAAGCTATTTTGGTAAAAATATATTAATAAATAAAAAAGTTTAGTGGTAAAAATTGTTCAATTTTTTTTCAAATTAGTTCATATTAATGATATTTATATAAAAAAAGTTATGCCACAAAAATTATCACAAAATGATTATTTGTTTGCTTTAAAAGTAGCACTGAAGATGAGGATACTTTTGGGTGTAAACAATAAGCCTACCGATGGCTCCGCCCATTACTAACTAACTAGATTTCTTACTCAAAATGTGATGCGCGTTTGAATGTGACGGATAATAAAAAATAGATTGATTTGTCGTTACTTTTAAAACAAGACTGTTTTTATTACACAATTGGTAGTTTGATTTTATTGGGTGATTGGCGGTATTTTACTCCAGTGCGAGTGAAGCGCTCCCGGTGGTTTACCACGGAACCATTCCTGACAATTCTGTCCTTAAGATTGCGTTTAAATGGACGGTGCAACGTGCTAACTAGAGCTTAGCTATTTAACTAGTGGTTAACTTTTAAGTAGTGTCGGTGAGATCGGCCATTATAGTTCTCTTAGTTGATATATATATGCAGCAAGTAGCTTTTATTTGCTGCATGTATTTTGCTAGAATTTTTATCTTTAGATATGGTATTTTTTTTCTAATTCTTTCTCTTTTTCTGCTATCCTTTGTTAAATGTTTCTATTTTTCATATTTTATGCTTTAAGATTATATTATGGCAATTGGATCAAATATTTAAGTTAATTGTTTTATAATACAAACTAGCAAACACATAACGCAATTGGTTTTATTTAATCTGATCATAAATTGAACACGAAAAATAAATAAGCAATCTTTTTCTTTGAATAACATAAATGATACTTATCATTAAATGGAATTTCTTAAAAAAAAATGTAACATGTTTAAATTATAATGCATATATACAAATCTGTAATATTTGTAAAGTTAATTCCAAAGTGTCCGCAGTAGAGTGAGAGAACCTAATACCTCTATTAATATCAAATTTTTACTGCACAGGATGTAGTAATTAGTATACCTAGGTTATTGTACTTTGCATTTGGCAATTTTTAAGAATATTTTGTTGTAAATACATTTCTATTTATAGCGACCAGCTCTAAATACGATCATTACATTTTTTATTCCTATTAAAGCATCATCAAAAGTTAGGGTAATTTCTTCTTTATGTTCTTTATTAACTTTATCAAGTTCAAGCTGTTTGTTCAGGTTCACCAATTTACTCAATTATTTTGTCTTTCATCACTATCCACATCAACAAAAGTGTCTATTACAGTGGGATTTAAGTTTTTAAAGTATAAATTATTTTTCTTTAACCACAAACTTAAGGGTAGGTTGTCATCATCATCTTCATATTGTTTAATACGTCACTGATTGAGAGGCTAATCATCATCCTCATCGAACACATAAAGGAAGGGCCATGCATATTTAAAACAATTCTTAATAATTTTTTTAGAAACTTGTCATGCTTTTGAAACCATTTTAACAGCATAGTTTATAGCTATCGGTGTGCTATTTTCAATGTACTTAATATTACTGATCAAAAGATGTTGTCAACTTTTAAACTGTGAATAACACCTTGATCCATAGGTTGAAAAACAGATGTAAAATTTGAAGGAAAAAAATTCTAGTTTAATTTTTTCAGATTTGAAATATGCGGATGGTCAATATTATGCTCCTGTTTTTATGTATGTACATTAGACTACTTCTTAAATTTTTTTTGTGGAATTTTTGTGTGTGCATCCTCAGGAAGTAATCTTTATGCAAAAAAAGTAAGACGTGTCAAATTTCAGCCTTTAAAATTCAAAAGAACACGTGTTGCACTACCTTTGAATTTTCAAAAGTAATATATTTAAAAGTATCTTAGCTTCCAGATTTGAGTCAGGTGCATACCCTGGGTCCTTAAAGAAGCAATTGAGTACTTGCTAATTAGATTCCACATGAAACTTTACATCAATATACTCGGTTTAATTTTTTTTTTTAATTAACATAATTTCATTACATTTTCAATTTTGAACATAAAATTAAACTCCAAAACAAAAATTATTAAAATTTTGATTCTTGGAGACTGAAATTTGGCATGGGTTACTTTTTTTGCATAAAGATCACTTTCTGAGGGTGCACACAAAGAAAATCCAAAATAAATAATCTAAGGAAAGAAAAGTACTTTATATTTGTATTCGTTTGGACCTAAAAATTTGGTAATTTTTATTAGAAGTACGTCATAACCGTAGGTACATCTTATGTGTGTATGTTACTGTATAATTTAAATATACAATTAACAATTCTGTTCAAATTCAGTTTGTGCATAATACACTTTACACTATTTATAATTTATTCAATACTCTATAATTCACTTTTTATTATATTAAATTAATCTTAACATTATTTTTGATAAACATTAACCAACCTTACTTAAAATGTCATGAACGTGTATGAGAATTGACATTTCTTCTGGAAACTTTTAGGATTATTTTGTTTGGGGAAAACAAGTTAAGTAACCAGTAAACACTAAAATCACAAAAAAAATTCACAGAAATATTTGAAAAACCTCATTGCTTCTCGTTCACAATGTGTATGGAATGATCGACAATATATATAATACTCATCCTTATCTCAGCTAGGAATCTTTGAACGCATAATTTAGACTCTTTTTAGTATCGTGTGTTTTATAACAACAGGAATTGCTCAAAAAAATTATTGTTAGATACATTTTTTTATCATAAATTGTTTATATTGCTATAATTTGTAAAGTTAGTAGTCGCGACGGTTTTTTTAAAGTGAAATAAGCAAAAAACAACAATATTAATTAACACAGAATAGGTTAATAAATAAACTACTACCAACTTGTAAAATATAAACCTTTTTAAATTATTATTTAAGCTCTACATAAAAAAATTAGTAAAAAAAACAAACAAAAAAATAAAAAGTTTTTCTGATAATTGGAGCCTAATAAATAAACAAGCGTATCATGTATTCAATGTTGATAAAGCACTTTGTTGGCACACTTTGCAAATAGCCGATATAAAAATTTGTATTGGCCCGGATTCAGAAACCGTATGCGACTACTGGAAGGTTTAAAGTAAAGTAAAAAGAATGAGAAGAAAACTTAAAATTTGTGCAGCTTTGTAGTAGTGTTTTTTCAAGAAATGTATTGTTCAATTATGGATCTTGGAAGTTGCTTTTAACAATAATTTAACTTATGATTTTTATATATATATGAGATCGGTTAAAACTGTTTTATTAATTTATATATATAATAAGATATTTTGAACTAAAATTGTTGGTGTTTTACTAAGTTAATTTTTTAAATTCTAATCAAACTATTGTTAACTCTATAAATACTATTAACTTCTTTGACAGGTCACTCTGTAACTATTTTTGGGTTTATCTATATGAACTTTGAAATTTCTTCTCAAAGTGTTTTTAAACACCCTGTACAGTTTTTTTTTCTTATCTTAAAGAAAATGTATAATAGCAGATATTTTTATCAAAATTACAAAAAGTGGTTTAATCTAAATTATATGATATAAGGGGTTTTGTCGTGAGAAACCATACATACCAGCGATCAAACAGCGGTTATATTTTTTATCTTTTTCTATTTTTAGGTGATTGCGGGATTCTCACGAAAACGTACCAGTTGTAAACGGTTACACCTGTCATTAATTTTTTTATGACTATTATTAATATAGTTACATATTTGCTATATAAACATTTACTTACATAGAATATTATTATTTTATATTTAATAGCAATTTTTAGTAATTGTTTTCATAATCATTTTTGACAATTCATCTCATTATAGATTATCATATTTAAATATGACATAGCGGACATATTAAACTGCTTCCAACAGCGGTTTTAAATTCACCTCGATGGTTGGTACATTCGGAGTCAAAAGTAAATAACCGGTTGTAACTCTCGACAATGCAACAGTTTAGGAACCATTTGATACCACAACGTCAACGGTATCACGGCAAAATGCTTATTGTTGTTTATTCACAATTGGTTAGTAATATGTCAATTTTGATTTGAAAGTCATGATACTACTAAGACTTGAGATATTATCAAGTGCAGGTTTCTCACACATAATGACGTAATTAGATGATTGCACACGGATAACACAGTTTTATTCATTGTATTAATTATTCATTATTATAGTTAATTGTGAATAAGTTTATAGCGCCTTGCCCTATAATCTACCTTAGCCCTTGGCTACATTGAAACACTTTCTACTTTTTTATTTTCCTATGTGCAATGAACATTCTTTGATTAATTGACATATTTTAGATGGCAGATACTACAACAGTCCAAGTTGCTTTAAGAATAAGACCATTGGTACCAAGAGAAATATCAAAAGGGTGCAAGGAAGCATTACAGGTATATCCTGAACATCAACAAGTAAAAGTTACTACATCAGAAAAAGCGTTTACTTTTAATCATGTTTTTGGTTGTGAAACCAACCAAGAACAGTTCTATTTGAATTGTGTGGAACCGCTTATCGGAAATTTGTTTAAAGGATATAATGTTACCATTTTAGCATATGGTCAAACTGGCTCTGGTATGTTTTTAACATTTATGATTTAATAATAAAGTAAAATATAATTATAATCAATTACAGGAAAAACCCATTCTATGGGTACTACGTATGATGGTGTAGGAGAGATGGGTGTCATCCCAAGAGCAGTAGATGACATCTTTAAATACATTACCGATAATGTTGCTTATGATTTTGATGTAAGCGTCTCTTTTATGGAATTGTACCAGGAAGTTTTGTACGACCTTCTTTCTAATAAAAGTAGGGATCAAAGTAATGTTGACATTAGAGAAGATACAAAAGGAATTTTTATACCGGGTTTAACAGAAGCTCCAGTAGAAAGTGCAGCTGTCACTTTAAATTTATTGTCGCAAGGGTCTCAGGGGCGAGCAACTGCATCTACCAATATGAATTCACAAAGTTCTCGCAGTCATGCTATATTTACAATAAACATATCAATGAGGCAAAAGGGATCAAGGTAAATATTATTTAATTTAAACAATTACACTTATTTTAAATTGATTATAGTTTCATATTTCTTATTTTGTTCTATCAAAATGATTTTGAGATGCAGTTAGGGTACTTTCTACACAACATACAGCAGATTGAGTTGATGATTTATTTTTTTTAACTTTGCTATTATGCAAAATTACTACATAAAATGATTGCTATACTTACTGTATTGAAAGATTTTTTTTTTAAATTTTAGTGATAATATCAAGCAAGCTAAATTTCATTTAGTGGATTTAGCTGGATCTGAAAGATCAAAAAAGACTGGTGCTACAGGACAGACATTTAAGGAAGGTGTTAACATTAATAAAGGTTTATTAGCTTTGGGCAATGTTATATCTGCTCTTGGAGATGAAAAATCTCAAACTGGCTATATTAGCTATCGTGATAGCAATTTAACACGTTTATTAAAAGGTATAATGTTAAATTAATTTTAACATGTTTAATACATTTTTGATATTTGTAGATTCATTGGGTGGAAACAGCATAACCTTAATGATTGCTTGTGTCAGTCCTGCAGATTATAACACTGAAGAAACACTTTCTACACTGCGCTATGCAGATAGAGCTCGAAAAATTAAAAATAAACCTATTATTAATGAAGATCCAAAGAGTGGAGAAATTAATCGTCTTAATAAACTTGTCAAGGAGTTGCAACTGGAATTACTTGGTCAAGGTAATAATTGTTTATTACAGTATTTCAACATTTTATGTGTTAATAAGAATTTAAAAGCTCTTAAAATAAAATCTATAAAATACTGGTTTTAGAAATGAAATCACTACCGATTAGTGATTATTTCTAGATCAGTCAGTCACTTAGAAATTAAACTTCTTTTATATGTACAATGGATAAATTAAAGTATGTATTAAATATTTGTAACTAAATGGCAGTTTCAAAAATTGTACATTATTGGCAATAATATAAATTAAACTATTTATGAGGAAGGAACTCATATCTCAGTGCTCAGTAATACTTATGTATCGGTAGCAATTTACTTCTGTCACCAATTTGTATGCGATATTTTTGTATTATTGTATTGCTATTTAAGAATAGATACCCTCATCACCTTTAAATAAAATTTGTTTCTGTTTTAACTTTTGCAATTTATACATAAATGAAGTAATATTTAAGCAAACGCAACTATTGTTTCAAAAATTGGACGTTGGCAACAAAAAGTCTGGTTTATAAAGAGTTTGCGAGAAATATTAGGAATTACGATGTAAGCAATTAAAACTGAACTATTGGTATAAGCTAATCTACAGCTCCTCTATTCACTTTCAAGTACATATTTAAAGGCAGCTTGTGTATTAGTAACACAAGCATAAGACCTAAAATATATACTGAAAAAAAAAATGTTATGAATGACAACAGTTTAAGTGCTAGAACCTACACTTGTTACTGAGTGCTCACGAAATCACTGACAACCAACAATTGAAAAATTTTAATCAGTTTTTCCTAACAATAAAAATTAAATCTAAATTTTACTAAAAATTATTATTTTTAGTTTTGAGTATGTTACTGTATGATTTCTAAATGTTATATTTTATATTGTAGCGGGTTCTACAGTTTGTCCTGCAGAAATTGAGCTATTGAAAAAAGAATTATTTGAGACAAGAATAAAAAATACTACATTAAGTGTTACTTTATCTAGTGCATTAAATGAAAATACGGCTTTATTAGAAAGAATTTTGATAATGCAAACTGCAAATGAAGGACTGTCACAAAAACTGAATATTTTAAAGGATGATTATAACATAACACTAAATAATTTAAACATTAGTTTGGAACAAAGTGATGTAAAAAATATTAAAGAGCACATTACTACATTGGTCACTATTCAAGCTCAATTTACTGAATTAGATATGCAGTACAAGAAGAACGAAGAAGAAATTCGCAACCATGAAATCAATGTTGCAAAACATAACACAGGCAATAACCTACCATCAGTTTCTGAAATTAATGAAAGGCAGGAATTATACACTGCTCAACAGATTGAGATGAATGATGAACTGCAAGAAGTTTCTAAAAGATTAGCTCAAAAAGAAAAATTAGCTGAACAAATTGCTATTAATACTAACATTTTGGTTGATGTAAAAGAGATTGCTGAAAATGAAGCAAAAATATCATCTCTTCAAAAAGAAAAAGAAGAGCTCCTTCAACAATTAAAGAATGTTACTGCTCAGGGTGAAAATAAGTTGTCCAAACAGAGAAGGAAAAGAGTTGAAGAGTTGGAAAAACAAATACAAGATTTAAATCGTAAAGTAAGTTCTTAATTTATTAAATCTAAGTTGTTTCAATTTTACTATTACAATATATTACAGGTGCTAGATCAATCAAAGTTAATCAAACTCAAAGAAAAAGATGAGAAAAAAATCAGGCAGTTAAATGATGAAATACAAACCATGAAATCAACAAAAGTTAAATTAATAAAAAATATGCGGCAAGAATCTGAGAAATTTAGAACATGGAAACTGGAAAGGGAAAGAGAACTATCAAAACTGAAGAATCAAGATAGAAAAAGGCAAAATCAAATAATTAAAATGGAAACCATACATAATAGGCAGCAGAATGTTTTAAAAAGAAAAGTAGAACAAGCTGCTGCGATCAATAAACGCCTAAAAGATGCACTAGCTGTAAGGAAAACAGCTCAAGATACTAAACTTAATGGTAAAATTGAACGTTTTGGGCCATGGGTAATATTTGAAAAAACTTTTATTTGTCATAAAATTATTTTTGATGATTTTTAGATTAAACGAGAACTTGATGTGTTTATAAGTACGGTAGATGCACAAGCTTCTTTAGAAATGTTGTTGGAAGATAGAGGTGAATTGCAGCAACAATTGGATGCTTTAAAGGAAGAGGAAGAAGTAAATCAACCAGAAATTGAAGAACTTTCTAAAGATATTGAATTAAGATCAACACAAATTCAAGAACTTCAACAAAAAATATTAGACAGTGATGAAGGTTGGTATTTTTTTAATTTACATAATTATAATTGCATACAAAATCATAATTTCTTATATTTTCAGAAAATAAGTGTAAAACTCGGTTTGATAATGTGCAAAGTATGGCTGAAGCAAAATATTTGTTAAAACATGTTTTTGAAATGACTGCTGATTTTAAAAGAAATGAAGTAACAAAAGAATACAAAATAAATGAATTACAGAACACAATATCTGATGTAAATATTAATAGAAACGTTATTTATTGTACATAATTGAACATTAATTTATTTATAGCTTTCGGCAGAATTGAATCAATTAAAAGCTCAAGTTAAATTAACAGAAAAGAAACACATTGAAGAACTAGATTATTTTGATAGAGAAAGTGAAGATAAAGTTTCAGTATTGTTGAGTCAATTACGTGCAAAGGAAGTTCAATGTATGTTGAATTATTTATGTCAATTAAAAAATTTAATTTATATGATATTTTAGGTTCAGACCAAGAAATACAGCAAAGGTGTATTATTCAGGCACAAACAATTGAAAAATTGGAGTACACTATATCAACTCTGACAACAGAAAATTCAGATTTAAAGAATCAAATTGATGTCATATCTGTGAGTATTGCTTTTGTAAAGTTATTGGAAAAAATTATAGCTGTTGTATTTTAGAAACCTATTAATGGTAGTGGAGTGCCCAAAGTAACAAGAAAAACAAAATCTAGTAACAAAGAAAATGTGAGTTGTAATAATATTAATAATCTTTATTTTCAATTAAAAAATTACAAATAAAAAGAATAACAATACTATAAATTTTACATTGGAAAAATGGTGAGGTTTAAGTTTTAGAAATATTTACATTCTACTTGTTTTTATCTTACCTAGCCTATATCTATTTTACTGCAAGTAAAATTACATACATTATAACTAAGATCATACACATCAATAATGAAGTAAAATATGCCACTTTGATTGTTATGGCGCAGACAAACGAGTTCGCAGAGGCTGCAATGCCGCGGGGTAATTTTGTTCACGACAAACACGCGGCGAGCACGCATCGAACCATCTGAAACTAGCGAATTGTTCGAGGTACATTTGCTGCTGCAGCGTTGTTCAAAGACCCCGCCGAACAATCGAACACAACTGAAATCTTACCGCAGCGCGTCTTCGAAAACCCCGCCAAACGATCGAACACAACTCAAATCCTGCCGCGTTATAGCCGCTACGCGCTCGTCTGTTTACGCCATTCGATTGAGTTATTGAGATAAATTATTTAATTATTATCTAGTTATTATATTTATAACAAAAATATTCATGTAAGGTATGTTGATTTCATGAAATATTAATTTTACTTATTTGCAGATACAGGAATTTAAAACCCCTGGAACACCACTAGATATATCATATGAGCAAGAAGAGGATTACGTTAAAGATCCGGATTGGCAAAAAACTCCTTTAGCTAAAAGGGTAAATGCGATGAGACATACATTTGCTGAACATGATGTTCCTGTTGAAAATATACAAAGAAATGGTTGTGGTTGTCGAGGACAGTGCGGCACAAGAGTGTGCGGTTGTAGAAAATTTAAAAACAACTGTGGTATATCATGCAAATGTTCTTTGGCATCATGTACAAACAGAAATAATGAATTTGATTTATCAGATGTAAGTTTAATTATTTTTTTTAATTATTATTATTAAATTAAGTTTTTGTTACAGGTTGCTGAGACTTCTAAATTATTTAAAAAACCCAGGTCAGTAATATAAATATAGGCAACTGTTAAAAATATTTGTTTTGTTTGCTACAAACAGACTTACTAGTGCCACACATAAATATGTAAACCGCTCACAATTGTGATATACATGATGTAGATTATTTGGCAGACAAATGCCAGGTAACTTTGTAGATCGTGCCAAAAGGAAACGATAATCTTAATTCCAAAATGCTAAGAAACTCTTTGTTTGGCTTCACCAGCTCCTCAAATTTTCAAACTTAATAATAAAAAATATTGAAAAATTACTTTTGAAGAATAAATCAAATTTAAATTAAAAATACACTTTGCAGCTTAACAAAATTTTTAATAAAATTCAAATTATGATGTGGGCAATGCAATGAATGTCAGTTTATTTCTATTTTATTATGGCTAGTAAACTTTTATTATACTAAAAAATAAAGCAAATTGGTACATAAAATACGCAGTTAAAACAATGTTTGTATTGACAAAATTGAAACTTTGAGGACCTTGTGATGCCAAACGAAGAGTTTCTCAGCATTTTAGAATTAAGATTTTTGTTTTCTTTTGGAACAGTCTACAAAGTTACCTGGCGTTTGTCCGCCAATTAATCTACACCCTGTATATATATTTACAAAAGGAGATACAAAAACGGTAGAGGATGTAATTAGGTAGTTTGAATAACCATTGGACAAAACCGGTAGGGGAAGAAAATAGGTAGTTTGAATAACCGTTGGGTCCTACAAACGGCAATAAAATTACAAATATTAGGGATTTAAAATTATGTACTTAAGTGAATAGGTGTAATATAACAGTTGTGATTAACAATTCTAGGAATGTGAAAAACAGATATAACAATACTAGGAATATAAAATGAAGGGTTTAAGTGAATGACAGTAATAAACTACTATGCAAGGGATTTACAATTAAATTAAAGGGATTAAAAAATACAAAATAATAAAGAAATAATATATACAATTTTGCGGTGAAACGGTAAATATTTTACTAAATTAATAATAATAATTTTCTAAATCATTCTTGACAATTTGTCTCATTCAACAAAAAGAATTAAATTGCTTGAAGTTTTATGACACTCAAAAAAACTGCCCCATAAATAATTTTATTTTTACAAACTGACTTTTTTCCACAATTATTACATTATTACATGAGTGTTATTACACTGTGATTTTTACACTTACTACGTACGTATCATGGTTGTTGCGACCACAAACCTTGCATATATATTTTTTTTTTGGTTTGCTGATGTGTTCCATTATTTGAAGCAGTGTTAAAAACTTTTCTTTGTTCTCTTGGAATATATTTTTTTCATTGATTTGAGACTTTGCCATTTTTTTCTCAGATATCTCCTTTCCTTGTGCGATAGTAACTAATTTACTGAAGTCCGTTTTTCTGGCATCTTCTGCAGGTGACTGTCCATTATGGGGCCACGACCAATTGTATTTACTTACATTTTGCTGTGCAGAAATGCACCGGCGCCTTTTGGTACATACAAACCTGTTTAATAACTTTACTTTACTAATTTATCATCTATTTTATTTATGATAAATTACTGATTTAATTGTGCTGTAAAGATACTGTAGTTGAATGTTGACCAGATTTTTGTCAGTAAAAAAACAGTATAAACAATAAAAATTCAAATTTATTTTTAAATCTCACAAGCATACATACATAAAGGGTCAGTCAAAATTTCCGGAACATCTAAATAATTCTCCAACTTTAAAAAATAAAAAAAAAAAGTTTTTTGGTTTTAAATAAACTATTTTATAAAAATATTGTATATTGGTGTTCATTTTATTATGAAATTTTAGTAAACTATTTTTTAAAATGGAACACCTTATATATTTTTACAGTGTTTGTTTCTAAGATTAATTTTGAGTATTTTTTGTAAAAATTGTTTTTTTATAAAGTGCATAATTTTTGAGTTATAAGCAACTAATCTTCATCGACATTGAATCATTTGTTTACACCTGCCAGGTATGGGTGCATTTTTTTGCGAAGGAGAGTTTTGTGTGCATTTCAATATTGTTTACAGTTTTTCCAAAAATTTGTGTATTAAGAATGAAACATATTTGAACTTTACGTTATATGTTATTAAGTGTACCCCGTCTTGAGACGGCGCTGGGCATTAGAGGGTTAATTCAAACTCCAACTAAAGAACATTTTCCCATAACCATAAACAATTTTTAACTAAAAGAACAGTCGCACGGCTGAATTTAGAAATGGTTTTGTTAGATATCTGTTGCATGCGCAAGTAAACATAGCACAGAGTTATGAAAACTTGCCCAGTTTATATAAAAAATTTAATAAAAACTGGCAATTTTAGAGCTCATTGAAAGAGTATATTTTTGGATATTCAATTAAAAAGAGTAAAGAGTATACAAGCTTCAAAAAAGAGTATATTGTCCTAAAAAAGAGTATGTCTGGTCAGCCTGGTTGATTTATTGAATTGGTTTATATTTCTAATATACCCACCATTTTGCAAGTGGTTTTTCCAATCTCCCTCACTTTTATTAGCACTATAATTTTTCTTTGCACTTTTACATAATTGATTACCTTGTCGCTACTGGGTTGTATTTTAAGGATGAGGAGAATATGATTTTAATTTTAATACTTGTACTGTTAGTTTTAAATGAAGATGTTTATTTTGGAAAGACTATGTAGACTGCATAAACTAAATAACATTTATGGTTTATAATCTATTGGTTTATCATTTACAACATATTACACAATCCAATCTATTTCCCAGGTGATTAATTTATATAAATATATTATTATTAACAATTTGATTAGATCATGATTTTTTTGTGAGTTTTTAATGTTATATAAATATTTTATTTACAGATCTACATTGGAAACTGATGAAGGTGAACCACGTTTAAAAAGAACAAAATTATTTATTACATAAGTTTTAATTTTTATTTAATTTTATTGTATATTTATTAATTTATTATTATCTAGTATTTTACGTATATATTATGTTCAATGTAAATAAAATGAAAATCATCTTATTCTTACTATGTGTTTTATTTTAATATTCTTCCTTAACTTTTTTGTATACCTACAAAAACCCTCCACAAGTCTAAGACATCTATTTTTGGCTTCCTACTCTTTCATCATAATCATCTTTTTTGTTGCCATTATTTTTCTTATGCCTTCATCAATGGCCTTCCAGCTCTTTTCGGCACAAGTAGGGTCAGGTTGTTGACAGTTACCAGCATCTCTATTAATCTGGTGTCCTTCCAGCTTGAGCCACAGTGGGGGCACCCATCACATACCGCAACACATTTTCTTTAGATATCAACCAAAGCATCCATGGCATGTAAGGATGCTTTAGATGGTAGTTTAGGTTTCCATGTTTCCTGTTTACTTATGGTGTCACCAAGGGTAAAGAGTCTGCGTTCATTTGATCTGCCATTCTTTCATCGTCTCTATTCTCTTGGCTTTCCTCCATTTCTTCAGCGAGAAGGTATATGGAAATGGTTCAAAGTTATCGCCTATATATCTTTAGTCGAGACTGTTCTGTAGACACTAGCTGTGTTTTTTTATATTACAGCTTTCTTTTCATATAGTTGCAGCATACAACATTATTGAGTCCACTTTCCTCCCCATTATTCTGCTTTCTCGGATAGTATGTTTTGTGCCAAAGCCATTACTAGATTCTCTGCTTTTTGTTTGATCTGTGTTATGTGGGGCCCTATGTTCCAGTTTTTAGCTATCTTTATCCGTAAGTATTTAATGCTACCTTGGGGTTTAATTGTACTATCCCCTAGATTGATCTCGACTATGATGTACTAATCTTATATGATGCCTCTATTTCCCTTATACAACTATGGCAAGATCGCCCGCATAGGCTATTGTGGTAATTATGTGTTGGATCTGTACCCTTAGCAGAATATCATAGTAAACCATTCACAGCTATGTGGCAGACCGCAAGTCATATCTTTATATAAAGTTTCTCCAGAGCTGCACACTATAATTCTATCAAGTATAAAGTTGTGGGCCTCGCCAAGTGGCGGCCCTTGGTGTGGCATAAAAAGAAACAAACGTTAAAGAAACAACCCACAATGGATATTACCTACCTGAACCAAACCTGAAACTTGCAGATCCTTAGTCGAGTCAATGCCCAGCCGAGTATGAACGGGAGGAATAAAATATAACGCGATGTTATTCTATTTTAGAAATAAAAAAATCTACTTGTTTCAATATTTAGTTGCCAAACAAAATAAACATTCTTCGTATTAATGGGAGACAGAATAATAATTTTGTTTGTGTTGTTAATTAACTAATTACATAGTATTAAATTTAAAAATAATAGAATAATAAATGTCAAATTCCTGAATTATAGATATTTTGTTCCAATATAGGGCTATCGAAGAGTATTTTAAAGATCATTTTTCTGTATCTCAATTTCTAGCGCGATCGTAGTCTTTGTTAACCTGGATCAAGAAATCTCTTATTCATGAATCCTAAATTAATTCGAGAATTCAGACTATTAGTATGGGCATAAATAACTAAATTAAACAAATCCAGACTACTTAAACCTGCGTTTGCATATGTTCAATATTATACAATGGTTTACTTTAGCTAATTATTCTATTAAATCGGTTTAGTTCAGCTTTGGCCAAGTAACATCTTCAGTAGCAAATAGTGGTGGTGATTAACTATCGGTACGTATAACAAATCGCAACCAAATAGCCTAACCTAACCAAATAAAAAACAAAACAAAAAATTTAAATCAATTACTCAGTAAATTTACACATTCATTGAGCGGCCCCGTCTGCTTTTGACATTATCAATAAAAAATTTGTAACAATGAAAAGGAAATTTGATAAACGAATTTAATAAATACATTCGATTCCACTTAATAATCGGGGTACATTGGGATTGGAAAATTTTGGTCCGATTATGCGAAGTTAACAGAAATAAAAAAAGAAATGTTTTAATTCCACATGTTTAACACATTTTAATTTGCCGACCTGAAAAGCGGAATTTTGTCTATTACCGTTATTTCTAGTTTGGTTTCTGTTCCTGTAGATTTGGTCCATAATACTCTTCCAATCTTCCAATAAATTTGTTATCACAAATACGTTATGTTTGGGAATTAGATATCGAATCAAAATCCATACAGCTTTTTGAGTAAATATTTTTTATATACTTATGTTATTCAATAAAAGTACAACATTAAATAAATTATAATACATATTTATAATAATTTTAGTTATGTAAAAAAAAAAATGAAATATGTTTTTATAAAAATAAACTATTCTAAATATTGCCAGATATTTTTTTCCCTTTGACTTTCACCTTAGAAGGTGGAGCAGTGGGATTTGTACCTTTATAAAATTCTTTTAATAAGTCCATAGCTTCAATAGCTCTATAGCCACCCTTAACAACCGTGGTTTGATTCAAAACACTAGAAACATTAAATACAGTTTGCCCACCAAATCTATCATTCTTACAACCATAAATGACTGATTTTACATTCAAATTATATATAGCAGCCATACACATTATACATGGTTCCACAGTAACATAAACAGATATTTTAGAAAACACATCGGCCACATTCAATTTTTTTACTTTACAAAAGTCTACTACTTGATCTATGCATATAATTTCAGCATGTCTTGTTGCATTTCTGGTATTGTTAACTTCATTTCTTCCCAATGCAATAATTTCATCTCCATAGATAAAAATACATCCAACAGGAACTTCTTTAGCTGCTAAAGCTTGATATGCATATTTGAATGCAGTTTCCATAAAATTCTCTTCTGTTTCGGTAAGTGGCTCCATTATATAATTAATTCTTTTGGAAATATTGCAAAAGTCCTTCTTCTTTAAAAAATGTAGTGGCTTTTTCTGGCCAATTGTTATTGTTTACTGATCTTGGGCTGGGATGTGTCAGAAATAACACTTTTATATCTTCTCCTTTTAAAAGTGTTGCAGCTTTTTTCTCCGCATATCTTCCCAATCCTATCACAATTTTAACATTAAGTAGTCTTATAATGGAAATTAAAGTTTTATCACATAATTCTTCTAATGTTTTTTTTGATTCACCCTGAAATAATATTAATAGGTTAATTGTAGAATAAAACTGCAATAGGATATTCATTTTAATATGAATTTAAGGGTAGGAATAAAATGTTTGATATAAAGGATGTTTGAGACCACTAAGTTTTTTACCACAAATACTTTATTGATATAAATATATGTATATTACTAAAGAATACATATCAATATAAACAAAAGTTCAGACTCGACTTTCGACTTTTAAAGCCACAATGTCTGAACTTTTTTTTGTATTGACATTGTGGTTTTAAAAGTCGAAAGTCGAGTCTGAACTTTTATTTGTATTGATATGTATTTTTTAGTGATATATTTATATCAATCAAGTATTTGTGGTAAAAAACTTAGTGTTTTATTTTATTATTAAAATATTTGAATTTAAATTTGGTTTGTAAAATTAATATTTTGTAGTACTCGACAAATTATTGAAAACGCAAGAATGTAATGCTTGGTATTTTAATAATATATGCGTTGTAGAAAAATAACTGTTAGATTTATTAATCAATTATTAAAAATGTAATGTTTGATAAATTTCTGTATAGCAAAATATCTGTAAGCTCCTTCGAGCTGCTAAAGCCTATTTTCCGCCCTTGATACACTATAAACTATTAATAAGTGTAGCAGTATCAAAATGTTGGATAAATTGTTATACGCAGGAATTTAAAATTTCACTTTTTATCATACATTTACAACTTCGAGCAGAACTATAACAATTGTTATATTAAAAATTAATTAATTAAAATTTTGAATTCTAATATATTTCATTCTTACTGCTTTTAATTTGATGTTTAGCTGGTAAGTACCATATTATAAATATTATTCACCTTAACATGTTTTATGCCTCAATTATGCAAAGAAAAAAGTTTTTAATCTAAAATCTAGAGGATATATTTACATTTCCGTGGCTGTTTATATTTTACGAAGAAAAAAGCCCATTATATAATTATTGTTTATTAATTTAAATTTGTCACTTTGATGAAAAGTTGCCTTAAGCTAATTATAGCTGCTTTCCTGTTACGTTCTGACAGACCCTGGTGCACGCCAGGGCAAGATGCACTGCGTTCCCGTTACGTATACATAAGTGGGGTAACTTGCACAAAGTCGTCCTTCCATATATATGTTGGTGTGATAGCTCAATGGTAGAGCACTTGCATATCATGCGAGCAGTCAGGGGTTCGATCCCCGAAATATGACTGAAATGATAACTTGCTCTTTATCCACCAGCGTGATTCGGAAGTCACGTATTAAGCTGTTGGTCCCATCAAACCACTTTAAACAAGTCGTAGACTTACTGTGGCGATGTAAAATAGCCGTAAAAAGCATAAAATAATAATAAAAATATTTACATATGCATTTGCATATTTCGACCATATTTAGGCTTTGTTGCATATTTTAACAATTTTTGGTTTTTATGCATATTTTACCGATTTTTAGAAAAAAATATTGAAAAACGCCATTTTTTAAGTTACTATATTATCCATATTGACATAAAAATATCCCAGAAATTAAACATTATTTATTTTTTTAACAAATAAATTTTTTTTAAATTTTCGAGTTTATATTTAAAATATCATAGAGATTAAAAAAAAAATATATATTTATATATATTATATATGTTGCCCCTTAAAAACTAAAATTGGTTATTATTGCAAGTATACTAAAAATTAAAACGTAGTGTTATTTTTCCGTACGTTTTTTGTCTAACACCCTGTATATATGAAGTTGTATATTTTGACACATTTTAACTATTTAACTTTATTAAAAATTTAAAAAAAATAGAATTTGTTATGTTTTATTTTTTTCTTTTTAACTATATTTGATTAAATTATGTTGCATAGAGTTGCATATTTTTTATTGCATATTTTAGTGTTTTTAAGTTGCATATAATCCGGTGTCTAGCGATTACTAAATATTTAAAGAAATCTTACATTTGACATATGCACAAACGCTACAGAAACATGTTCCCATAAAGGTGCAAGACGCTCGAGTGTAACTTGCACTGGCGTGCGCTGGGGTAAGATGCCCTGGGTTAGTAACCCTAATAACGGGAAAGCAGCTTATATATACTAATAGATGCAACAAAATGTCAATTTTCTAGGATTACATATGGGGAAAAACCTGGCATCTGTGTAATCCAAGTAAAGTCACTGAATTGTATGCTCAAATTTTCTTATACTACAATGAAGTTGATTCTGTAATAAGTTATAGTCTGTACATTTTCGGTTCTTTAACTCTTACCATAAGAATTTTTATTCTAAATTTCTTTGGCCTCAACAACATTCTTTAGCATATAGTCTATACATTTGTAAGCTTTGTTTCTCGCAGCAAACTAATATATCACTGTTCTGTGCATACATATAACATCAGACAAGTAATAATAAATTATTATTGTTACCCGCTTTCGTGAATTTCAGATTTATATCTGTCAATTTGATAATGTATAGGCAATATTAATGTTACAATAAAAAATTTAAGTAAATTAAGTATCAATAACCTTCATTTCGCTTGGAGTTATATTTTTCCCAGATTCATTCATCAACGCTATGGGACAATAATTGTGTACATATGAATATTCAAAAAATGCATTTGGAGTTACACAAAGTCCTTTCATTAAATTCCAAAAACGTTTCCCACTAATTTCAGAACGCTTGCAATCAAATCCAAGGATCGGTCGATGAGGACATTCTTTTAATGGCTTATTAATTGGACTATCTATTTCCAACCATTCTCGTGTACTATTAACTTCACCAAAAGCAATTCCTGTTTGGCACATACCAAAAGGACCAGGATTCATACCCAAAAATAAAATTTTCTTTTCATTCTGGCAGTATTTCCGTACATACATGGAATGTGGTTGAAACGCATATTCAACTGGATTATATACATACTGAACAGGTGTTGGAAATTTTAATTTATTAATTGATCTATTAAGATCTATTTCATATATCAGTAACTGTTCCGCAATGTTTTTCGATGGAGAAAAATATTTGGATTCATAATTTGTTGATGATACAGATGAAGTGTTATTATTCAAAGCTACACAATCCTCTTGATTTACTTCATCTTCTGATGATAGTTTTAACTTCTTTCTAAGCATTATAATATATTTACATACAGCTAGAAAATATTAATGAAAACCAATTTTTATCCAATATCTCAAAACAGAATTACCTTTAGAGCTCAAACTGTGGAGAATGTATTTTATTTGTTTTCAATATCCCCTGTGATTATGGTTATATAAAATATTTTTGATTACCCATTCTAATGAAAAGAATGATACAAGATTATCTGCAATTAATGCGATTATCTGTGATCACTGACAGAAAAGGATACAAAAACGATAATCCCCAAAATCCATAGATAACAAAACTGATTTTGCTTTTGCAGCCGCAGAATTTCCAGTCAGGTGTATAGTTAGTTGCATTGGTATGATTGGTTAAACAAAGCTAGCAGTGGCGTACTCGTATGCTGTTTTTAGGACCAATTTCATAAGTTATACATTTATGTTCCATTAATTAATGTGACAACTAATTTATTGATGCCCGTATTCATAAACATTTTTATAACTATTCATTATCAAACGGATCATTCTAATTTAATGAACATTCAAAATATAATAAATAAATTGTCATTAGTTAAATTATTTAGTAACATTTAAGTTAGTTTTGTTTTTCATAAGTTATTAATATGTTAACCTATACTATCTAACTTCAAAGACTGTAAATTAATAAAGATAATTAGCATATAATTAGACATTTTCAAGTCAAACAGATGTGACAATTTAAGATTCGTTACGTATTAATGGACCAAAAATAGTGCGTTAAATTTAATGAATAATTTAATGAGCGTTATTGCTAATGACTAATGAGTGTATGTTTAATGACGTTTTATGAATACGGGCAAAGAAATTTAAAAGCCCTTTTAAATAAATTATTTGATTTCATAATATTTAAACAAAAAAAGATTAGGTTGGCAATATGATTAAATCATTTTCTGCGCTTTTTGCAGTGTAGACATGGCCATAATTTTTTTAAATTTAAAGTTTCAAAAATGGATATAAATTGTAAATACAACATGTAATTAATTGAGGTATTACGTGCGTTTGTTTGTGTGATATTATTACTTATGGCCGATCTCACCGACATAACTTAAAAATTAAGCTAGAGTTAAATTGCTAAGTAAGGCTTAGCGCGTTGCACCGACATTATTAACGTGTACTTAACGCTTAACTATTGGTTAAATATAAGCCGTCAATTTTGCCGGCTTAAAGTGCGACTTAACCTCAAATTTGTGTGTGACAAGTAAACTAAAGATGGAAAATATAATAATTATTTATCTTTTGTTGATGAAACTGTGCCTAATTGCATTCTCATTCTGCACAACAGCATTTGTCAAATAAAAAGGATCATTTTAAGGTTAAGGAATTTATTAAAAAACAGTTAAAGTGATAAATATTACTAATATTGTGCGTTTGCGTGCCATATCACTTGTCACATGGATCACATCAGCCACTTAAATCACGTCGCATCAGTTGTTGCATTCGTTTGACTGATGTTTTTACTTTAAATCATTTAAAGTGATTCATATTCATAAAATTACACGTGTGGCGTTGTCATATCACCTATGAAATAGAAATAATCAAGCTACCAGTCACGTCGCAACTGCACCTCCAAACCAAATTCATTTGATCACTGATAAAATAAGCGGCAAATTTAAAATTGCAAAGTTGGTTGCGTATATAGATAGATGATGCACAACAGGTTATGTTATAAAATATTTTTTGACAGCTGACTTGATATGTAATGTATGTATCACTCGAAAAAATTAAAAATTTAAAAATAAAATATTTTTTGATTATTATTTGATTATTTTCTTTGATTTGAAATATAAATAAAAAAAAATTTCAATTTTTATAAAATAAAAAAAAAAAACTAACAAATTTTGATTTTATTGTGTTATTGTGTTATTTTGTCAAATAGAACACGGCTATTGTATGTGCCGGCGTTGCCATTCATATGATAGATTTCTGGAATTTACGTTATTTTTGTTTACATCAGGTTATATTAAAAAAATCGAAAATTCCCAAAATTCGGTCTAACAGAGTCGACTGCAAGCAGCCGACACAGCAGCACCTAGCTCCGAGACGCCAGCTACCAGCCAGCCACGACGATCCACGCTCAACTTAACTGCAATTATTATTGCAAACTTGTGTTAATAGTTATTAATACCAATTGGTATTGATAATTATTAATATTTAATTTTCTGTTTTTTCAAACACAAGTTTGGAAAAACAGAAAATAATTTTTTCTAGCTCCACCACCGTCGCAATGGGCGACAGCCAGAGGTCCAACAACGCCGCGTCCCAGCAGCTGGAGCTGGACCGGCAGAAGAGGTCCAGGTCCAAGGGCGAACACCGCTCCAGGGAGGGGTCGCTCGAGCGGAGCTACTTCAAGTCCAGGGCCGAGGTCAGGCACCTGGAGGGCCAGCTGACGGAGCAGCTAAAGACCATGGTGGAAAACTTTGAAAGGAAGTTTGAAGCGCTCCAGGCGACAATCGCGTCGCTAACCGCTACCAACGCGGAACAGGCCGCCACCATCAAGGCCTTGTCAGCCGCCCTGGCTGCTACCGCTTCGCCGCCGCCATCAGAGGACGAAGACCAGGACCAGCCTGCCGCCTCTAAGAAGTCCCTCAAGAAGAAGGGCAAAATAAAGAAGAAAAAGAAGAAAACTTCTAATGCAACTTCTCTCGAAGCGGCAACAGCCGCACCCATCTCCGCCCCCGCTTCACCAGCGGAAAGCAAAATGGAACTGGAAGAAGTCAGCAGCGACGACGAAGACGTCACCTGCAAATTCCAGTCTGCCGAGTCTAACTCCGCCGCCATGGACCTCATCGTCGAGGCCCCAGCAGCACCCTCCAGCCCCATGGGACCCATTGTCGACGAGAATGGATTCCAACTGGTAGTTGGAAGGAAGAGGAAGAATTCAAGGGGTGAGTCACCACCTCTTAAACTATCTAAAGGGTAATCAGCCACCCGCCGGCCCATTAGGCCACTCGGCCACCAAAAGCGCCGTCCCCGCAAAAAAGGGAAACGCCAGAAAAGGCTTCACCGAGGTGAGTTTCAGGCCTGCCGCCTCGAATGTCGACCCCGCCGGTATCGTGGAAGCGGACGAGGAGCCTAACTCCGAAGCCGCCGCCAACTCTAAAGCTCGTCCTCCGGCAATCGTTCTGGACGACAAAGAGCTCTACCCTGAATTCTCAAAGGCATTCAGGGAGAAAAATATTCTTATTTTATCGGCGCGAAACACCCACGAGGGCATTTGCATGATGTCATCCACCATTGCCGACCACAGGAAGGCAACAGATCTTCTTTAAGCTCGCAAGGCGAACTTCCATACGTGGGCACAAGCCGACGAAAAATGCTTAGAGGTCGTAATTAAGCATGTACCTGAATTTCTCTCTGAGGATGACGTGGGGCGGGCGCTAGAATCTCTAGGGTTCTGCCCGTCAAATGTCCACTGCATGGGGAATCAGTTCATCCGATTCCACATGATATCTGTTCAACTTCTAAAGGGACAGAAGAGCTCAGAGATCATGGATCTCGATGTGCTCTGCGGCTTCAAGGTTTTGGTCGAGCGCAAAAAGCGCAGTGGCGGCATCCCCCAATGCCAAAAGTGCCAGAGGCACGGCCACACAGCAAATCGCTGTTTCACCACGACTTATGTTTGTCGCAATTACGCGGGGTCCCACCAGTCGGGGTCCTGCGCCAGAGGCACTTCCGCCAAATGCGCCCTATGCAACGGGCCTCATCCCGCGAACGACAAGGGATGTAAAGTATATATTTGTATGTTGGCCTCGAACGGCAAAAAACTTAGACCGGCGGCCCAACCCGCCCCGGCCCAAGCTCCGACAGCCCCTCAGGCTTCCTCTCTGCCTTCAGGTCCCCGCAGACCTGCAGCACCATCAGCAAACACTACGTTCGCTAACAAAGTTGCCCCCAAAAAGCAACCAGTGGTCTCTAACGAGAAAATTGCCGCCATTTTGAAAGAAATGAATGAGTCTCAAATGAGGCTCATGGCAAACATCCTCGAACAACTGAATCAATAATGGATAATACACCCGTTGTATTATGCCGCATTTGCTTCTGAAATGCTAACAGCATTACAGATAAATTAGGCGAAGTGGAAGAGTTCTTTATCGAACAGGAACTCGACATCATGCTGGTGTCCGAGTCGCTCCACAAACCTAATCAAGCGCTGAGAATCTCAAATACCTTTACGTATTTGGGAACGTCGCCGGTATCCATGAGACGTGGATCTTTGCAAAAAGATCGGTGGACCATTCCGAAGTGGATACCCCCGACACGATCTCGTTTGAGTCTAATGCGATAGTGGTGAATGTGCCGGGGTTGGGCACATTCAAACTCGCATCGGCATATATAAGACTGACAAATCGCATTGAAACAGCGGACTTTGATGCGATTCTCGACAGTCCTCACCCCACAATCATCGCTGGGGACTTCAACTCAAAGCACCCGGCGTGGAATAGCTTGAGGACAAACTGCAAAGGTCGAGCGTTGTTTAACTACGCCGAACAAAAAGATCTTCAGATATTGGGTCCTACCGAACCCACTTTTCACAGCGCCGCGGGTCACGTAGGGGACGTTCTAGACGTAGCAATACTAAAAAACGTCAACTACCAGTATACCATATCCGTCGCCGAAGGCCTTAGCTCCGATCACAGCTCAGTAATACTGGAGCTCTACGGAAGGGGGTCTCACGGGGAGGGAGGAAAATTTGTAACACATACGGATTAGACTCTCTTCTCTCGATCCCTGAAAGAGAGCATTGGCAGACTTGCTTCAGTACGAACAGCTGACGACATCGAAAGAGCCGTCGAAAATTTTACGCACCAAATCCACCAAGCCACGGAAAGGGCTTCTAAGACCCATCAGGTCCGGGTATATAATCCACTCGGACTATCACGCGAAATTAAGGCACTAATCCGCACAAGAAATGCCGCCAAACGCCAATGGCAGAGGCACCGCGACCCGCGAGATCGTGAAACCCTAAACTTGCTTCATGGCGAAGTTAGGAGGGCTATAAGGTTGCACAAAAATTTGTGTTGGCAAACCAGCCTGGAATCGACCACAGACGATGATAATCTGATGTGGAAGATCTCCAAAGCGTTACGGAACAGACGTACCCCCATTCCAGCCATTCTCGGCGAAAATGGGCTTCAATTCGATATCGTGGGAAAGGCCGAGGCATTCGCCGACAGCCTGGAACACCAATGCTCCCCGTCGGAGACGGCGGACACGGAGCACGTTGAAAGGGTCGAACAAGTGGTTGAGGACTTGTTGGATGACTCTGACGACGACGAGCCGCTGGAAAGCACGGCCCCAGGCCCTGACAGTATTTCTAACAAGGCTCTTAAAGCGTTCTCGCATAAAGCAATAATGGCGCTCACCAACATTGCTAATGCAATTCTTTGAACTGGGCATTTTCCTTCAGATGGAAAAGCTTCTTGGTAATTAATATTCCAAAGCCAGGTAAAGACCGTACGTTTCCTCAAAACTATCGGCCCATCAGTCTTCTCAGCACACTAAGCAAGGTTATTGAGAGGGTGATCTTGGACAGACTCCAGGATCACACTGAATCGATCAACATTCTCCCCCGTCACCAGCACGGGATCAGATGGGGGCACTCGTCAGTTCATTAACTAAACCGCGTGACGGACCTTATAGTTGAGGGTTTTAGAGTCAAAAAGGTCACAGGGGTGGTCTTTTTTGACGTCGACAAAGCCTTCAACAAGGTCTGGCACGAGGGACTTATCTTTAAATTGCATAGAGTTAATTATCCTTCTCGACTTGTAAGGTTGATAGAATTATTTCTAGACAGCAGAACAGAAAGTTAAGCTAGGTAATCACATATCTACCCCTCGGGAGATAACGGCAGAAGTTCCTCAAGGCTCCATTCTTTCTCCGCTGCTGTTTAATCTATACGTGGGCGACATGTCTTCGGGATGTAGACACGGGGTCAAAATGGCACAATTCGCCGATGATACGGCTCTTCTATACTCTTCCAGGTCGCTTGAGATGGTCACTTTGAGGCTTCAAAGGGCTTCAAAGGGCAAGTGACAAGTCACTATTGACCCAGAGAAAAGCAAAACTGTACTCTTCACAAAGCGGCGAATCGAACCCGACGAAAAGGTCTTTCTTAACGGCGTCTCTATACCTTGGTCCAATTCTGCCAAGTATCTGGGGGTTAATCTTGACCAATGGCTGCGTTCAGTACAACTCATCAGTTGCCAGCGCTGACCCAAAAAGCGCTGAGCCCGTCTGAACGGTATATTTTGCCACTGTTGCCAACCGTGTAAACTTTTATCAACTACATAAACATAAAGCTCAGAGTTTTGAACTTAAATAAATGATTTAATTAGTTTATGAAGCCGCTACTTAACGAGATATAATATATTCTCAATAAGTAATGCCATCTAAGGTAAAGGTGTAGGATAAGATTACCCTGAAGTTGGCAACGAAGTACGGCAATTGATTATCTTTATCATGTTTTACTTCTCTCACTCAAGTTATTACAGCGTTAATATTACGTTGTAATCTCATTTACCTATCTTGCTCCTTTTCCCGTTTAAAAACATATATAACTGCTATGTAGTTTGGTTTTGACATGATGAGTTTATTTTTCAAATAAAAGAACGGACCAAGCGAACCTAGATGTATGATGAGTAAAATGACAAGCGCTGCCAGCAAACGATAGTCATCAAGCGCGTTCAGTACGCATGATGAGTCGTTCTGAACGCGGCCTATGTTTATTTGATTAAATACATATGGTTTTTTATTTGTAAAATGTCAAAAATAGATTAAGAACGTCTTATTTATTAACTGTTATTATACAATAAAGCTTAAAAACATTTTTAATTAAATATTTTAACAGCATTATTTAACCAAAATTATAGGTAGTTCTAAATTTGATAATTATGCGAAACGTCAGATGTCAAACATAACCTGAATTTATTTCAATATAAAATAATGTAAAATGATTAGTTGAAAAGTTTTAAAATAATTTTTAGATTTTTATCAGTCGTAGAAAAAGTAACCTGTACAACTCGAGTGGAATGCCCATATCGCACTTAGACGTTTGGAGCACTCCGTCTGCAGCGTCGTGCTCCAAATTCGTCTTCGTGCGATATGGCCGATATGGGCATATTGGGCATACTATCCACTCTTGTAGTCTTGTTATACAAAATACTATTTTAAGGTCTTAGCGCCACTGTGGCTGGAATGGTAACTATTGCATGTGCCGGTGTTGCCATTCATATGTGGGATTACTATTTAAGCTTTTAACGCCATGGTGGTTGAAATGTGAATTAATGCATGTTGCTACACGTGCTTATATCATATGATTGATATGTTTGTGTTTGTATGCTGTAGAATTTAAAATTCCGAGGAACGATTTAACACTTTTAAATAAAATTGAGGTTCTGAGTTAAGTTTTTTTGTGTTAATTTTGCATAATCGAACCAGCCGCTTATTCGAACCAAAACAAGCCGCTCCCGATGTGGTCCGATTAATCGGAATCGACTGTATTTAAAAACAATTTTCAGGTTAAATTAAATGTAAACAAAACATGACATTCGAATTGATATGTGAACATCCAACATAGCAAAGTGTCAACCATGGTGTGTTCACTTATATGTAATTGGTCAAATTCGTCAATTAGTGGTAGCAACTTCCAATGAGGGCGCCAAGAGCGTAAAATCTACGATCATATGATGAGTCAGCCACAATCAATGAAGTAGAGTAGGGTAGAAGGGGCATTAAGATGCGCAAAGCCGACACACATGAACGCTGCCATTTTAGCTCATAAAAACTCGTTTGTTTACATTTGGTATCACGAATTAGGCAACTAACAATACTCGGTACATAGCACGACATCTATCATTGCATTTAATTTAAAAATAAAGAAGCGCTATATTTGAATTAAAACTTTAAAAGTGATTGAATGATATAAGTTTATGGAATTTTTGTCTAGTTTATATCCGCTATTTTTTAGTAAAATATAATTTACGTTTATATAAGTTTACAATTATAATTTTGCAATATAAATCATAGTATTTTTATCTAAAAAAAAACACATTTGCCAGTATTCCTGCTTTATTATAGTTTTTCAATTTAAGAAACTATCTATAATAATTTTATTGTAGATTACTTAAACAACACTGGTATATTTTATTAATTACACAGTAGTCGCATTACTGTATTAGCATTTATTTTGAAACTATTATATAGATTTTACTTATACATATCTCTATTATTCACTATAATGTGATGGCGATTGTAAACAGAATTTAAGTAATATAAACGTTTATAAATTTTTGTATCAGTGCCATCTATATCTCGTAAACAGTACTAAAAAAATTGTTATCTTATTTTTTGTGCGGGCTTAAACGGATTTTAGCGTTCTAGGCGTATGGTTTTCGCTTTGCTTCTTCGTGCTGCTAAAGCCTATTTTTCCCTCTTGATACACTATACACTATTTAAAATTATCGTATTATACGATTTTAGTTTATGACAAAACAACTTTGCTGAAGTGAATTAATTTTCATATAAGGGCGCGTTCGTTTTGCAATATCATTGATATTTTGATCACTTGGTGATGACGTCAAATATCACTTAATTTTTGTTTAAAATGATACGTTACAAAGAACGACAAATTTCACTGTATCTCAGATTGCGTGGATTACTTACAACTACTATTTATCATATGATTCACCATGTTTAATTATTTTTGTTTTTATTAGGTTATATTAAATGTCATGTAAACAATACATGCGTTATTCATATAAGCTGCTTTCCCGTTAAGTTCTGACAGACCCTGGTGCACGCCAGGGCAAGATGTATACATAAGTGGGGTAACTTGCACAAGTTGTCCTTCCCCTCTTCTTCTAGCCCCAACCTTTCAAGCGGGGCGAGTTGCACTTCCTCATTTGATTGCTTGATTTAAAAATTACATCTGACAGCAGCCGTTAATTAATTAAAATATATATCAGGAACAGTCAACGGAAGAAATTACAAACAAAAATTAAAAAGAAATAAACAAATTAAATAATAATCACATAAATGTAAGTGATTACTAAATATATAAAAAAATCAAAGGATACAGAAACATGTTCCCATAAAGATGCAAGACGCTCGAGTGTAACTTGCACTGGCGTGCGCTGGGGTAAGATGCCCTGGGTTAGTAAGTAACCCTAATAACGGGAAAGCAGCTATGATTTGTATGAATACTGCGCAGACGTAACTTATGTGAACATAGCAAAATTTCAACAACGACAAATCTGCCGCCAGATAACGTATCCTCTAGCTGCAATCCGATATTTTTAAATTTATTTCATCGAATTTACTCGTTGACGAGATTATTCAATTGCGAAGGCAGCCGACCTTAAAGTGTTGCAAATTCAAACGCGTATGTTTCAGACTGAAAAAAATTAAAAATAAAAAAAAATTGTTTTAATTTTTTTGGATTTGAAAAAAATCAAAAATTTAAAAAAAAATTGTTTTTGTTTAAACAATATAAAAAATCAAAATATTTTAATTTTTTTTTGAAAATTAAAAAAAAATAATTTTATTTATCAAAACATTCACAAGTGATGCCATCGGTGTTGAAATTTAAAAAAAAAATTTAAACAATATATTTTTTAATTGTTTTTGAATTTTTAACTTCATTATACTCTTTGTCTACTTTATAGCTTTTATTGATTTTATATAAATTTTAAATTTGCTGCTTGTTTCATCAGTGATCAAATGAATTTGGTTTAGAGGTAGTGCAGTTGCGACGTGACTCGTAGCTTGATTATTTCCATTTCATAGTTGATATGATAACGCCGCACGTACAATTTTACGAATATGAATCACTTTAAATGATTTAAAGTGAAATTATCAGTCAAACGAACGCTTCTACTGAGGCGACGTGATCGATGTGATCCATGTGACAAGTGATATGGCACGCCGAACCCGAACGTACATTTTTAGTAATATTTATCACTTTAAGTAATATGAAGTGATAATAGGTGTGTTCCATTTGCGTACTTTATGCACCCGGTGCATTTTTACATTTTTCAATATTGCGAGCAACAGCGTCTCACACATGACAAACGCAAAGAAAATATTTGGCGTTTGTGGGACGTTCTCTATCTTGAAAAACACATAAAAAATGTAAAAAGCGTTTGACAAATAAATTCAAAAATCAATGAATTAGTGCCACCAAGTGCGACTATTTTGTCAAATGGAAAATCTCTAATATCACACAAACAAACGCACGTATAATTATCTTTTTTATTATTAAATTTATGTTGTCAGAAAGCAATTGTCCATTCTTTAGCTATTAGTTTTCATCTTTTAGAAAGCTATATTTAATATTTGAATTCCTAGAATAATTTTTTCAACCATACATAGCTCAACCCGGCATTATTATAATTCCTAATTGCACCAATAACAAATTAACAGTGAAACTGCATAGAGAGTATAATAATAATAATAATAATAATATAATAATATTTTATTAATTCTGTTGACTCATTCACTGAGTATAGAACATGTCAAATTTACATGAAAATACAACATATATATATATATATAAATTTAAAATTACAAAAATTAAAATACAATAAAAAACAATATACATAAGTTATTGCACAAGTTAAAATAGTAGACTTAAAAGAACAATTACAGTTAGTTAAAATATAATAAAAAACACGTCATATCTACTTCATTGTACTCTTCCACAGAATATAAACATAAATTTAAAAGACTTTTTTTCACAGTTTTCTTAAAGATGGAATACTCTAAAGCTCTTGTTGATTCTGGTAGTTTGTTAAATACTTTTATTCCCATACAAAGCGGGGATTTTGCAAACATTGAAGTTTTATGTTTAGGAACTTCAAGCAAGTGTCCATGTCTAGTAGGGTATCCGTGTTTGCTACCGTTTTGATTGTAGTTCAGAATATGTTTTTTTGTATACGTTAAAAGACGATAAATATATATTGTAGGTAAAGGCATAATGTTTTGTTCTTTAAAATGTATTCTACATGATTCATGATATCTAATACCTACAATACTACGTAAAATTCGCTTTTGTAAAATAAAAACTCTTCCTGCTTCAGTGCTATTATACCAGCTTTCTGTTATATATGACAATAACGAATGAACATATGCAAAATAAAATGATTTTAAAATATATGCACTGCTGGCAATTTGCTTTAGACGTTGAATAGCGTAATTTGCACTTGCAAGATTTTTGCAAATCTTATCAACATGGTCAGTAAACGATAATTTATAATCAATAGTGATTCCTAAAAATTTTGTATTGTTTACTTGTTGTAGGGTTTGATGTTCGTATTTAATTAGCAAACTGCTATTGTGTTCTTTTTTTGCAAAATGAATAAAAACTGATTTGTTTTTATTCAATAGCAGATTATTTTGTTGACAGTAGGAACGAGTGTTTATTAATATGTTGTTCAGGTTTTCTACAACAATCTTGTCCGTGTATGCACTTTGAAAAAATGTTGTATCGTCAGCAAAGCTAATTAATTCTTCGCATGGTACAACACAATTTAAATCATTGCAATAAATAATGTATAGTAATGGACCTTGTACGGAGCCCTGCGGTACCCCCTGTTCAACTTTTAGTGTAGTTGACTGTATGGAATCAATTTGAACATAGTGGTTCCTTGACATTAAATACGATTTAATCCATTTTAACGGTACGCCTCTGATACCATACATTTCTAATTTCTCTAATAATATATCATGGTTTACACTATCAAATGCCTTTGATAAATCTATAAAAACTCCAACAGATGTTTTGTTAGAATCCATATCTGCATATAAATGTTGAAGCAACTCCATAACAGCATCCGTAGTTGATTTTCCTTGACGAAATCCAAACTGATTTTTAGCAAAAAGTTGATTACCTTCGAAGAAATTAGTAATTCGATTTGCTACTACTTTTTCAAATACTTTAGATAGTGTTGGGAGTAGAGAGATTGGTCTGTAGTTTTCAATGTTACGCCCTGCTCAATCGACTCATTTACTAAAAATGTAATTGGTTCAATTAAAAATTCGGAACATGCTTTTAATAGTTTTGTGTTAATTTCATCAATGTCAGATGCATTTGAAGATTTAAGTTTCATAATAATATTATATACTTCTTTAGGTGTAGCTGGTTCAATATACACGGATTTGTTAAATCTTTTAATTACAGATGATTGGTTTTGCATTGTTGTACTTTTTTTTGTAATATTGTTAAAGAACAAATTAAAATAATTACATATTGCGTTTTTGTTACTTTCCATTTTTTCTCCAGTATGAATTTTATTCTGAGATGAATTAGACTTAGTTTCAGTATTAATAATATTCCAACTTGCTTTAATCTTGTTGCTGGAGTATTTTATGTAATTATTATAGTGCATATTTTTGGCAGCACGAATAACTTTTTTATAAGTTAGTTTATATAACTTATAATGCGCGATAACTTCTTCGTTATTTGATAAGCTTAGATTATACAGCCTTTTTAATGTTCTACTTGAAATTATTATTCCTCTTGTAATCCATTTGTTTTGTTTTGGTTTTTTATTTTTGTTAATTTTAATTAGAGAAAAACACGTATTAATGTGATACTTTAACAAATTAGAAAAATTGTCAAAGTTTGTATTTATGTCATGCGTAGGTTTTAATTCGTGCCATTCTTCTTCAAATAACCTCTGTCTGAATTTATTAAGACTACAACGGTCACTATAATTTCTAACATAAACCATTTCTTGGTTCTGTGTTATCTTCTGCAATAATGGAATATCTATTAATTGTGCTGTATGATCAGAGAGGCCTTGATTTATCACATTCGAACTGTTTTTTGTAGTATTGTATACTAATATATTATCAATGCAAGTTTTACTGGTCGGTGTTATGCGAGTCGGTTCATTTATGCAATATACTAAATTAAACGAATTACTATATATACCTTGAAATCTGAACATTTACATACATAATTCATATGTATTTTGTTGAAGTAGGTTAGGACTGAAACACAGTTGTACTTTGTTGTTAGTTGATGATTGATTGAACTATTGCCTTCTCATCCTCATCTTATCTAAATCCAATACCAAAGTTGGGCCTGTGCTTTTCCATAAATGTCTACCCCTAAATGTGAATACCATCTATTTAATTTATTTCATTCTTTATAGCTTAGTTTTGATTGTTAAAAAAAATGGAATGAATGTAATATAATCTAACTTACAAGAATCTCTCAAGTTTCCTCTCAATATATTCAGTTCTCGGCTACATGCTATTCACCCGCTTGTTTGATTTAGTTTAGAATTTTAGTATATCAGCTTAAGAAGACTATTAATGTACCCGCTTGTTTGAATTTATTTTTATGTCCAACCAGATGTATCCGTATAAATATACCTATAGATTAACTCTAGTTAGATAGATTTCTGGTGAATATCAGGACTTACATTTGTGTTAATCAGAGTCTTGGCTTGGCTTGATTAGACTACCACTTTGTGTAAAGTTTTAATATTAAAATTGTGTTAATCAAAAATATATATTATAATTCTTAAAATTAAAAACATTTATTTTTCTCTAAAATATCTTTTTTTTTAAAGGACAAAGTAGAACAAATATTGTTTTTTGCCAATTTCTTTTATCGTACATTGAAAACAAAATTATTATTAAAAGTATTGTACAAGTATAATCAATATCGTAGTTCTGATATAATAAATATGATGTTCAAAAAGTGTTCTAATCTCTTAGAGATAAATAATCGACACAAATCCTTTGCATCCTAACATTAAAATCAGTCTAGTGTCAGACAGTCCTTAAAGAACATTTATATTCTAATTTTAGAGAATATTTCAATCAAAATTATTATAACATGCTAAATATCGATTTTATTTTGCTACTTTTAGACATGGCAAAATGTTTTAAATTTTTGGGTTCCAAATCATCATTGCTCATGATTCCCAATTTGATTAGATCTTCCTAAAACAATTACACTAGGAAAGAGAATGTTCAACAAAGAAATAAAAGATCTCCACAGTCAACATTATGCTTGATGAAAACTTCCAATGCACTAATTATAAAATAAAGACAGAAAATGTATATCTATTTTATATATTATTTGATTTGCATCTTTCCAATTCTTGTAAAAGAATCTTACATTTTATGTTAATACATTTAAACGTTTCAGACTTCTGGTCTTATACTAAATAACTTAAAAACAATTTATACTTTTCAGAATGGTATATTAAAAAAAACAGCAATATATTTTTATACAACAGACCTAATTTTAAGCAATACGAAAAACTATTCTTAAATACTAAAACACTAAACAATTTATTTCATTATAAAATAAACACGGCCAAACTTCATTTTTAAACTAAATACTATAATAAAGATGTCTTATCAGGTTTATTTCATAATGAAATGATCTTAAAAATGCTTAAAATAATATTGTACTTTAACAGTCTATGTGTTTAGTTTTAAATGAAATTATAAATAAAATGCAATTACAGGTGATTGGTGGTACAGTAATACATAAAAAGTAACTGGGTAATGAATAGTTGTTACGCTCAGAAAATTAGATGAAGCGAGAAATGGGGTGCTAAAAGCTATGTTAATTTGCCAAAATATTGGATATAAACACTTTTATATAAATATATAAGTCACAAAATTTTGATTTATTTTTATAAACGTAATTTAATATCACTTGAAAATATATTTTCAATATCATCACGACTCCAATATGAACATATATAATGAGAGAGATAGCATAAACTACATTAACTTTTTCAATGTAAACTAAAAAAAATAAAACAAATTTTTGAAAATAAAAAATGTTTTTTTCAATTTCAATTAACTATCAGTTTAAAATTAATTTATAAATAAATTTATTAAATTAATCATTTTTTACAAATTTATTCATAATATGAAACTATTTGATTTCATAAATTTTATTAAATGTATATTATAGTTTTAATTAATATCTCAAACATTATAAATGCATTAAAGGAATATATTTATTGTTATTTATCGATTATTTTGGCAATAATTATAAAAAGTCTAAATGGGTTGTACATTTTCTGCATGTCCATTTGTTTGTTTATAGTCAACTGGAGATTCAGGTCGACTTAAACTACTTGTACTAGAGCTACATGTATCACTTGAATCTGTTTCCGAATCTGCTGAACTAGAATCTACTTTAGTACGTAAATTTTCATTTTCCCGTTTTAATGCTTCATTTTCAATTGTTAAACGTTGGATTTCCCTTTGAATATCAAATTTCGATTCTACCAATTTAATATCAGATAAATCTAAAAGTCCATTCGAGGTTTTTGATCGTAATCTTTTGGTTAATATTTCAACCTTACTTTCTAACATTAAAAACTCTTGTATAAGTTCATCTTTCGACATGGCCTGTAGACGTTCTGCTTGGAGGCTTTCATATTGGTCATCAAAGTCTTTAATTAAAAATACTTCTTCATCATCAGGAGTTGAATAAAATTCTCCATCAGAGTCCATACTAAAACTAGAATCTCGAGTTCTGGTCACTGTTGATGTAGATGCTTGATCAGTTTTTTTTAGTTCTTCGTCTATTCCATCTAAGTCACCATGATCTTCAATAAGAAATCTGTTGCTGTTATATGGTGCTTCAGGTTTTACTACTCGATTTGATTTCGATTGACTTTTTTTATAAGGATGTATGTTTTTACGTTTGGATTTCCCGCGTCGGGTCTTTCGTTTCTTTGGAGGTATTTCGGAATCGGACATTCTCGGCTCATCTTCGTATTTTGTAGCTGCGCGCACATCTTTATTAACGACGTCATCTTGGGGAAGCGTACCAACCGATTCTAAATCGGCCTTTTCTGCCTCTATTTTCTCACACATATCGCTAATTTTCACGAAAATGATTTTCTACAAGTTTATAACACGTTCTAAGTCAATTGAACACTGCCTTATCTGGTAACGTTCCACTACACTTTTTGGGAGCAAATGTACACGACACAGACGAAATCGCCATTTTCAATTGTTAGTTTCTTGTTTCTCCCTTAGTGGCGCTGTTTATTATTTTGCTCCCTGCCGTGATACGGCGCGAGCGAGAGAGAGAGAGAGAGAGAGCATAAGCCCAACCCAATTTTCTTGATATGGAATTATCAAAGGATTCCAGATTCTTTGTTTCCTTTAAAAAGCTCTTCTTCATCCCATACTGTATGTCGACGGGAACTTAACTTTCTGCGTATATAATTTTATGTTCCGCTTGAAGCTTACGTTACGTGCTGGCCATTTCATCTACATCTAAACGACACACAAAATATAATAAAATTGTATCTATTACAAAATCTTACGACATTAAATAAAATTGTTTGTTTACTATACATATTTTTTAATACAAACTTTCATATATTATTTAACTCTATTTATAAAATCAAAACAGAACTATTTTTAATGCAAAAACAAAAACATTAACTTTATTTACATAATTATATATGCATAATTTCAATATATGTATAAATTATATTAATGAACGGTACTAGTACTATTCAGATTATGTTGATTTACCTATTTACGCAACTTTTTTAAAAGCTGCATATTTAGTATCTAATAACTCTATATCGGATCTTGCTGGTTTGGGAATACTAGGTCTAGGTCAGTGTATCTTCGTGGTCCGCGTATAACAATTCTGACATTTCGGGCTATCACATAGTTTAATTTTTTGTTTTAATTTAGCATAAAATTTTTCTCCTCATATTATTTAAAGGATGCTATATAAAATCGTCCATTTAATATACTTTCCGCAAACAGTAAAATAAATCAAACAAATTTACTACGTAACAGCAACTATTGTAAATGTATTTTCCTGCTATAATCATTCAATACTACTTGAATTTCTTTCGCATAAATGATACCGTGTATTTCTTGCTTGGCATGTATTGTATTGAGCACGTGTGCACGAGCGTAAGTAAAAATATCATTTCCGTATCGCATAAAAATTTTACTGCAAAATACATTCTTCTCAGCTTTATAATATTTTGTGACGAATACTTACATGAAACGTAAATATGTAATGAAACAAGTATGTATTTTTTCTTCTTGAAAGTTGAAAATAATTTTTAAAAGTAATTTTTTTTTATTTATTTATTTTTTTTAATATTTTATTTGTTATTTTTCTAATGAAAATACTATGCAATTTAATTGCGGAAAAGGATTATTGAAAACTCTTATGATGGCGCTCTTATTTTGTTTGTGATCTAAACTTTATTCTCGTTTTTTACAAAAGTTTTTATCCGTACTTGTATATTGTACAATATATGAGGCGCGTTCGTTTTGTAATATCACTGAAATTTTAATCACTTGGCGATGACGTCAAAAATTACTTAATTTTTGTTTAAAATGTTACATTACAAAGAACGACAAATTTCACTTTATCTTAGATTGTGTTATTCATTATCCGTCATATTTTTAAATTTATTTCACCCAATTTAATCGTTTGTTGACGTGATTTTTCAAATTGCGACCTTGAAGTGCTACATTTGCTTTTTTTGTAAGGCAGATGTATGTATGTTCTAGATTGAAAAAGTTTTCGCTAAAAAAATTAAAAAAATAAATAATTGTTTTTTTAATTTTGATGGTTAAAGGAATATTTTCAATCTAGAAGAATTTTTTTATTGATTTTTTATACAAATTTTAAATTTGCCGTTTGTTTTATCAATGATCAAATAAATTTGGTTTAGAGGTAGTGCAGTTGCGATGTAACTGGTAGCAGCTTGATTAATTCCATTTCATAGGTGATATGACAACGCCGCACGTACAATTTTACGAACATGAATCACTTAAATGATTTAAAGTGAAAACATCAGTAAAAAAAATGCATCTGCTGGTGCGACGTGATCGAAGTAAATGATGTGATAAAATTATTAGTCATTAGTTAATAAAGAACGATTATTGATTTATTAATCATCAACAAATTGACATAGTAATGACTAACGAATAACAAATAAGCAAGGTTTGCTGTACCATTTTATAAAAATTAGAAAAAATAAAAAATAATTTAAGAATATCTAAAAAGTAAAAGTAAAATTTAATAATATTTAAAATCATTTTAAAATTAAAAAAAAAAAAAAAATTTAAACAAAAATTTAGAAAATTATATAAATTAATTAACTTATAGCCCAAACATAAAAACAATAAAAATTATTATTTTATTTTTGTTAAAACAAGTACATTTGGGTTAGTTAAGAATAATTTAACACAAAAAAAATAATTATTAGTATCGGCCAATGAGTTGCTCATGCGCGGGCCACACGAATAATGACGCGTAATAATTTTGTTTGTACAAAATTTAAACAAATTACTCTTTTATATGTTTCCTAACATCTTGTTCATTAATAGATGTGAAAAATAATTACAGTTGCTTACAATAAACTTTAACCTCTAGCGCAAATCGGCTCATTAAATTCACATAAATTAAGCAATAATTTGCTTTTTAAGGAAAAGTAGAATAACAAATTATTTTATACCTAAAATAGTTACAATATGTCTATATTTATTGCCAATATAAATTTTAATTATAAAAAATTAACTTGAGCGCAGCACAGTGGAGCAAATGCAACTTTAAGCGGGACGATGAAAAAAGTCTTGTTAAATGATTTGACGGCAATGACGTTCCTTATTAATTAATATAAAACATAAACGCACGGTGTGGTGGATAAGTGTAATAGCGTTTGTTGCGTCAGTTATTATATTTATATATTTTATTTATTTTATTTTGTTTTTTTGCTTTTTGATTTTTTAAAAATATTATATAAATATATATGTATATATTTATTAGTTAAAACTAATTATTTTAAAAGTTAATGTTAAAGTTATTAATTTTATTTTAATAAAAAAATATTAAAAAAACAATTAGTTTAATAAATGAGACGTGGTTGATGATTAACAAATACTCGAATACAAAGTAGTTTTGACTAACCATTAGTTGCAAGTTGTAATTGATAAATAAATAAGAGAACTTTTATCTGTAACGTTTTTTTAACTACTAATAAGTAAAAAATAGACCAAGTAGTTTTCTATTTTTCACTTATCAGAACACCCTATATGTTTTTCTAGTTTGATATGTAATGTATTATAATATATGCAAATATGTAAATAATTTTCTAACATTTTGTTAAATCATGTTTAATATATTTTTTAAAATTTACTGAACTTATATATATTAAAATTTGCCAATCGCATTTGTATTGTATGTATTGTATGTGTATTAGTCACATTCTGAATACAATTCGAACTATTTATTACATCGACAAAACTTACGATAAGTAAACAAAAGTTACAAAAAACTAAAAAGGGTTCTGAACAAAAATAACAATAAAATTTAAAAAAAAAATCGTAGAAACGTTTACATAACTTTTTATAGAAAAGTTTAACTTTTCTTCAGTAACAACGCGTTTCTACATTCATTACAAGTTACAATACTTACAAAACGTTTCTGCATAGCAACCAGTTTTCTATATATCAACATGTTATTTTAACATACAGAACATACTATTCGGTTTCATTATTGATAATTGTTAGATTTATGGTGTTGCGGTGAATTGAATTAAAGATAAAACTATTTTTTGTGTTTTAATAAGGACTCGAGATATAAAATAAGATAAAGTGGTTGCCTTGACAATGTTGTTTTGGTTGAACGTATTGATATAGAAAAATATTTGTAAAAAGTAAATATAATAATCGTTTTATGTATAAATATAAAAAAAAAATCTAATAAAATATTAATAACAATAGTATTTATTTAAATTGATAACATGAAATCATGTTTATACAATTACAAAAAAATGTTATTTCATCCAAATTGCGATGATATTGCGACATTAAGCATATGGATGTGGTGATATGTGATTCTACTAGTAAATATTTTCACCAAAACAAATAAAAAAAGAAAACAAAAAGAATATAATTAGTTGAAGAAAATGTAGAGCTCACAAGACGGATTACACTTGAACAATTATTCATATAAAATAAATATCATAATGAATTCATGCAAGAGTTCATTTTTACATTTCACGCATACTTTATTTTATGTTGTATTGTATTTTAATAGTAATAATATTTAAAAAACACAATACAATATATTTAAAAAATGAAAAAAGCAATATAAACAAAAAAAAAAACAAAATGTAAAAGTCATAAAGAAAATAGATAAGATAACCATTAAATGCTTTCTTGGTATTTCACTAGCACTAGTACTAATAACTAACGTAAAAAATAATAAAAAAGTACCATGCACACAAACATTCATTCGTACATCAGAAATTGTATAGTAAGAGCTTTTATGAGTTCATAATAATATGATGACAATGTTTTTTAGTTGGTAGCGTTTACAACGTTGTAAGAAAATTTTTTATACTGTGGATATCTGTACGAAATGACACTTTTATTGGCAATATACGATGGTATTTTGCTTGTAATATTTTTTTAGTAAAAATAAAAGGCAACTTAGTTTTGAAATACAAAGTCAATACTTGCGATGAAAACGTTTGAGTGGAATATAACTGCGATTGCGTCATCTCTGTTCATAAGCTGTAATAAAGAAATATAATTTAATAAATATGGTAAATCAGTTTATCATAATCTGTTAGTACTTCTGACCTTCACTTTTCCGACCTTTTGACTACTTTCCATCCTCCAGTTCAGTGCTTATTTGATTTTTTATTATATAATATTTGGTCATTAAATTTTAAATTAAACTATAAAAGTGTGTAAAACGCACACTAATAAATGTCATAAGTTGAACTTGAAAATTACAAAATGTTCCATTTTTCCTCTATAGCTACGCGTAATTGCAATAAAAAAGCGCTCATTATAGAGAAAAAAATTAAACTTCTTATAAAATAAAATTTAAAGTGTAACAGGGTGTTGTAGGGTTATAATAATAATAACGTGGTTCTTCGTGAATAATGTTTAATCAACAGTGAAATAATAATAATCGTCTAACAATGTAACAAGAATGAAATCTTAACTGCCTAAATAATGTTTTACAAAATACTTATATACTACATTTTCCCACTATAAAATATACTCCAGCACAGCTGCTGGAAATATCCGGATTATTATAATCCGTCGCGTCCGTTGCTTAATTAGTTATTGGAAATATCCAGATTATGTCGTTAATATAACTTTGGGGAAATAACCAGATTAATATATTTGGGACTTCTTAGTAACAGGGTAGTGTTATTACCTATACATCTTAAATGTGCTTGTTACATACTCCCCCTTAAAAGTGCTTCAACGTCCTCGAAAGTGCTTTTATTGTTTTCTCGGCCGTCCTCTTCTGCGAATTGGCTTTACAGGTATCGGTATGGGTGTAATGTCCTCTTTAAATGGAGTCAGTGCATTTGTATGGTATGTTCCCAAAGAAACTGCTGGATTTTCTGGAGAAGCCACTTCATATGTTGTTGGACTTACAAGTCGCTTTATTATATATGGTCCATCTCGTTTAGGAGCAAATTTTGATGTGTAGTTGTTGGCTGCTTTGCTTCTAGTGTGTGTATTGACCAATACCAAATCTCCTGGTCCGTATGGTAATACTTCTCTTCTTTTTTTGTCTGCTACTTTTTTCCATCTATCTTGCTGTTTTTCTTGTGTTTCTCTAGCGGTAGATAGCCAGTCAGCAATTTTCTTAAGGTGTGCTGTAATCTGTGGTACAAATGTTTCGTTGTTTACAATTTGCCTAAAATCATGATGTACATCTTCAGGCGTCCTCATTTCTCTTCCAAACATTAGGAAAGCTGGGGTAAACCCTGTTGAATCGCATGTTATGGTGTTCATCGCAAATCTTATCGTCGGTAAATACTTGTACCACATGGTGTGTTCTTTCTCGGATAGTATAGCTAATTGTGTTTTTAGATCTCTATTTTTTCTTTCTACTGGATTTGCTTCTGGGTGATATACGGGTATAAGGTTTTGTTGGAATCCAAATACGTGTGCCACTTGTTGCATCACATTTGTAACAAATTGTGGTCCATTGTCGCTAATTATTCTTCGTGGTGTTCCATATCGTAGTATAATTTCGTTGATTAAAGCATTTGCACAAGCTTCCGCTGTAGCTACTTCTAGTGGTAACAATTCTACCCATTTTGTTGTTGTGTCTTCAATGATAAAGAACCACGTTATTATTATTATAACCCTACAACACCCTGTTACAATTGGAGCCCCACGTTGGGCTCCAATTGTAACAGGGTGTTGTAGGGTTATAATAATAATAACGTGGTTCTTCGTGAATAATGTTTAATCAACAGTGAAATAATAATAATCGTCTAACAATGTAACAAGAATGAAATCTTAACTGCCTAAATAATGTTTTACAAAATACTTATATACTACATTTTCCCACTATAAAATATACTCCAGCACAGCTGCTGGAAATATCCGGATTATTATAATCCGTCGCGTCCGTTGCTTAATTAGTTATTGGAAATATCCAGATTATGTCGTTAATATAACTTTGGGGAAATAACCAGATTAATATATTTGGGACTTCTTAGTAACAGGGTAGTGTTATTACCTATACATCTTAAATGTGCTTGTTACAAAAGTAAATATAAATTTTAATAATTTAAAACTTAGTTATTACTGTGTATTATTTGCTTAAATATGCGTATAAGCGAAGTTGTGCAACATTTGTGAAATTAAGGTAAAAAAAAAAACTAACCAAATCTAATATAATGCAAATTAATAAAAAGCAATTATTATTATTATTATTATTCTTATTATTATTATAATGTATTGTATATGTATTGCAGAAAACTAACAAAAAATGTTTAGTATTAAAAACTATTTTTATTATTTTTCAACATATTTCTTTAAACTTTTGCATAAGCTGGAGTCAATTTTGATAACACTTTTATTTAAATAGTAATACAAGTATCACCAAAACATGTGTTCTAGTGTTGAAAATTGTTATTCACGCAGTTTGTTGTTAGTGCTTTGAGGGTTTGACTAATTTTGGAAGACAGATACAGTCGAATGTGCACATATTTAAAATTTATTACCTGTAAGTGACGATGTTGTAAATGTCTGTTGACGTATCGCAATTGTATTTTTTAAGCATTTCTTTTGACCAATCAAAAACGAACATTTTTTGAGCGATTGTTAAAGTATAAAGTATACGCACACAACTTTTTTACAGTTAAATGTTCATGTCATATCAAATGTACTAGCATACTGCCCAAAGATGCCCGAATTTTACAATAAATCAACAACCAATTTTAAACGACCATTTTATCCTCAGCAAACTTTATCTTTATCAAAAGTAAGTTGAGCGTTGTTCGACTACTGTTGAAACCATCTATATTGAAATCGTAACAAAACATTGCAAAAAAAATTTAAATGTCGTCAAAAATGACAAAATTTATGATGCAAACGTCAATTTGTACTTTTTGCAATAAAATTGCAACTTATGTCAAACGGTTCTTAAACGCATTTTAGTTATAAATAGACTACAGAATATTATTTATTGATTACAATACTTGGAAAAAGCATAAGTAAATACAATATTTATAAATAATAAATTCAGATGCTTACTTGGACTCTCGTTTAACAAGTCATAATTTTTAAGCAAAATATTCGGGTCCGGTATATGTTTTAATATTACTTCTTTTTTCCGAAAATATTTTAGTTTTTACTACAAAAATAGTCGACACAATTAAAAAGACAAACCATATTTTTTTATTATTTTTACGATATATCCACGTATTTTTTTTTTTTAATTTTTATTGAATTTTAAAACATTGTGAGGTTATGTTGTTTTATGTTTATATATTTAAAAAGAAAATTAAGAAAAAATACAAAAATGAATTTTAGATCGTTTTTAATCTTAAATCATTTGCCAAAACAACGTTATCTATTAGGGTCAGCATTTCTTTTCAACCATTAAAAAAATCATATTACACTGTATTTGACGTAAGATAACATACCACAAATAAGTAAAAATTTCCATAATTTTTATCTAAATTATTTGCTATGGAATTTCTACAAAACTGTAGAATAAAATTATATTTTTTAATAGGGTGAAGAAATATTACATTAATTTTTAAAGTTTTAACAGAGAGAAATAAAATTTGCAGTTTTTGGTCTGAATCAATTCTTCTAAATTCGTTCTCAAAAATATACACAAAATAATTTTTAACCTAACCTAACCTAACCTAACCAAGTAAATTATTTTACTTGGCTGATTTCGGTATATAATACCGAACGTCAAATAATAAAAGTAGGTAACTAAATCTATGGAATAAATTAATCATCCAAAATCTAGGGATTAAAATTTAATCAATGAATAACTTGACACATATCATGTTTCTTAGGTTATTTTTAATGTGGAGCAATTTCTATTGAAAATCAACTTTTGATTGCTCTACGATGTTATGCAACTGACTTTCAAAATGTTGTAGGGGATTATTGTAATATAACAAAGGCTACAATACAACACATCAATAACTACAATATTAAAATAACATAAACGCGGCGTTGCAATTCCTTATTTTACGAATAGTTAATTTAGTTTTATAATACCGGAATACGTTTATTCGTCAAATATATTTAATAGATTTGTTATTCGGTGATTTATTTTGTCTTTATAATACAGGCCCTTAAGAGCATACCGACCGCTACCGATTTGTACTATTTTAACACTGCTTCTACAAATAATTTGATAATCGATTTATTTTTTTACCAGTACATTTAGAAAGGATTAAACTATGAAATGTAGAAGTCTTTTTTGTGAAGTTATATTTGCAAATAGCAATTTGCATTTTGCATTCAAATACAGAAAAACGCATTTATTTCTAAATTTAATGGGTTTTTTAGGCTATTTCTTAACTATTATTTGACTAAAAGACTTATCATATCATAGTTTAATCCTTTCTTAATGTACTGGTAAAAAAATTAATCGATTATCAAATTATTTGTAGAAGCAACAATGAAGCCTGAGTTGCCGTTTTTGTTAAAATACTACAAATCAAGGTAGCGGTCGGTATGCTCTTATAGATTAAAAAAAGTCAATAGTTATAATACATATTCTAAATACTATCCAAAATACTTTGAACTTTGAAGCTAAAAAACTTTTTATTTTTAATCTAAATCATCTTCTATGACATTTTTTATTATATTTTTAAACGAAATTATTCTAGTAACCTGAGACAAAAAAAACTTTAATCTTGGCTTTCTTTATGTTTATAATTTTTCATCTCCTATGTAATTCTTGTTAAAAAAATTTCTGTTATTTTATTTGTCAGTAGGTATATTTGGCATACATTACACTTATTTTTATATTACTTTAAAACGTAAGAAAAAGTAGTCCTAATCATTTTTCTTAAAAAGTTGTTTTTAGTTTGTTAGTGTATATAGAAAGTTTGGTGGCAAATTAAGGACTAAACAATTAATGTTATCCTTTACTCATTACTTTTTGTACAATATATACGTTTATTGTATGTATTAATTTTTAAAGTTAGTTTTATTTGTAAAATTTATTAATGTTTTGTAGCACCGATGAAGGAGTAAGTCGCTTTCCAAAACGAATGCATTGTAAAGAAGAAATGTGTAAGGGATAACATCATTAATTTTTTAGTTTTTAATTTGCCACTAAACTAATAAATTTTATAAAAGAACACATATATATTTTTAATTTTTGGCTTTAATGTTATTTTTTAGTATATTTAGCATAGATTATATGCATTTTTAATGCCATATGTTATTAACGTATTTGTAAAAGTAAACATTTTTTAATAATTTTAGGTTTAACTAACTTTTTGATTAGTTTTTTTTTTAATTGACATAAAAATTTGTTTTTTCTTATATTATAATTTAAAACTTTTAGGAAAATGTAAACAAAAAATTTTAGATTTTTTTGGTTTGGCTAAAGATTTTTTTAAGTTGCTTTATACTATTTTGCTTTTTTGCTCCTAACTCAAAATAAATAACTAGTATTTATATTGAATTAATAAAAATAATATTGACAGTTTATTGAATGTTTTGGTTATGTTGTCACATTTAACGCTGATACGTTTATCAGGTTTTATGAATTCTAGCATAAATTTTGCAAATTTGGAATTTTATACATTGAGAAAAAGATCAACATTTTTTTATATTTATTTTATATAAGTCTAAAGCCACATAGTTAGTTTTTCATGTTTTTGGTAAAAAATATTTTTCAGTACTCTTGACATTAACTACATTAGTTTTAAAAAAAATATTATTTTGACATACAAAAAAAAAAGTTATTTTTTGCATAAATTTGGTTACAAATAATTATTTTTAATTTGCTGCAAAAATATCTTTTTCCAAAATGTCTAACATACTTAACATTGTTTTCTATTAATTGGAACTTTAATACATTAAGGATGAAGCCTAAAAGATTTTTTCTATGTTAAGGTAAAAAAAAATTCTTATTAAGAATACTTTGACGTCATTACCGCCCCCATAATGATTGCGACATTCACTTTAGCTAATATCTACCTCAGCCATCCGCTCTATTGAAACACTTTTCACCTCGGTTTGTTATATACTATTGTTTTAATTTTATTTCAAGAACTAGACATTTTGTTGGTCGTGTTATCACCACAACACACACTTATATTGCCTTATCAATCTGTAAACGGTACGTTGTTTAAATATAGAAAAATACAAAATTCATTCACTAGAACGTATTATTGTCTTTGTGATTAATGACAGAAAACACTACTCTAAATTTTAAATTTAATCGTTCTGATCAGAACATTACTGAAAGTTGGTTCAAAACTATTCTGCAACAGTGTAACTCCTATCAAAATATAAGTAATAAATTCATTACCGGAAGAATAAAAGATGTAAGTCGTATTATTATGCACTGATTTATTAAAACCTAAAAGGGATGTAAATTACATCTCATTAGCATGAAGTGGTGCTCCGAAAATATATACATATTTGGATTATCAATCTTAGCGTTTGTGTTAAGAATTTATGAGTGTTTTAAACGAAACTAAAGTATTAAACCATAACCATAAAGGATGAGATCGCAGAAACATTTTGCTCAACAGGTGTAAACATGTATGTTTTGTTCAATTGGTAATCAATATTTATACAATAATATTTTATCATTAAGGTCAAATAATTAGCTTTTATTTGTATATAGTATTTTACATTAATATCTGTATAATTACGCAGTTGATTAAATATTCTTGGTTGTTTTGTTTTTATACATAAAAGGAAGCAACAATGAAGTAAAAGTATTAATATATTATGCTGTTACAAGGATATCAAATTTAGCCAATAAAACGTCTTTTTCTACAACACCTCTCTATTATCTGTACAACAGAGATGGAACGTTATATATGTATGTAACTGTGCGTATTCTTCAGAAATAAACAAACTCGAAATACGTGATAGTAAATTTAATTCTTTGTTGTGACATTACTGTTGCATGCCAACGGAAAATAACACCTTTATTTAGGATGTTATTCGTGTGTGCGTAGATTATTTATTTTTTCTTTGATTAGTTCAATTAAGCAAACGTTAGAAAGTGCGTACTACACATATAACCTGAATGTACACTTGCAATTAAAAGTGAACGCAAAGAAAATATATCAGATTAAAAAATGTTATTGTACTTCGTTTAGTTCTACTTGAAGGGTCATATCGAAAATAATATTTAAACTCTATATACCGAGTTTATTTTTATTTAGTATAACAATTTTATTAAACGTAAAGTCATAAAACAATACTTGTCTATAGTACACTATTTTCGTAACTTATTCGCGTAGACAATTCTGTTATTTATATTTTTTATTAGTATTAATGGCATTATTTTCAATGAATTAATATCTAAATATGGTTTTGCAATCCCCTCCGCGCTTTCTTTTCGGATACAAAAATACACTACACAATCTATAAATATATAATTTAATTAATTAATAAAAAAACTGAATTTATTTATTAATAAACAAAAACTCTATATTATTTTACAATTTTGAAACTGAATTCTATATGACTATTATACTTGCGCCAATAGATAAATTGTCACTAAATAAAATTCCGTTTAATAATAATTTAATGCGACGCTTATGAATATTATTTATAGGCCGGATATGAAACCTATTTTATAATATTATATTAGGTGAAAGCTATGAGATTAATTAATTAAATCAACAGAATAAAACACTTTTTATCTCATTAAATGCATAAATATCTCGCATATTTTGCACATATTTAATACACTATATAATATAATTATGAAACAATTTCATTTGTGCATCTACCATAATGATAAGTTTTAGTCTATATTATTTTAAAAAAGTCCCCATCACACTTGTAGCAAAAAAAAGACAGTGTAATATGTGATTAGATTATTACTTTTTTTTATTTTACACATATAATAACAGTTTTATTACAGCAATGTCTCCCACAAATTAGAACATAAAATTTATAAATACAGTTACACTGTGGGGCATATGAGGCATATCTCAACATAAAATGAGTTTTCTTGGCTTTATTTATATACATACATACAAAACAAACACTGGAATTATAAATATAGATATCCGGATATACATATATAAACATAATAGTAAATAAAACATTTGCCGTGTTATAATATTTTACAAGTCAAGGATCTTTAACAATTAAATATAGTGATTAAATATATACATATGAATATTGTAAACACAAATGTAAATAAGTTACAAAGCTATATTGTCATATTATATAATGTTGTTGGTAATAAAATACATACTATATAACACTTTATATCGTATTTCTATAAACATATAGAAGACATAACAATAGAATAATAGAAGCGGATGTTTACAAAAAAATCAAATAAATTTTTTTATTATTATTAAATTTGTGGATTATACTCTATCAACCTTATAGGATCTCTTAAGCTGCATGAAATCGGAGTGTGGCGATGAAATAAAGCAAAATGATTTTATGCGAGTTTATTTATAGCCATATAGCTGTAACTCAATAAATCTACAAATATTTTATTAACTGAACTTGCGGACATACTTTGTAGAAATCTATTTAAACAAATTTAAAGTAAAATAAAATAGAAATCAAGTAAACCAACAATTTTTTCTGCAAACTGTTATATTAAGCTTTATTGATATACAATCCTTGTTTCACCGTAAGTTGAAGTCAACACTAGCTAAAAACAAAAACAGAAAAGCGTAGGTGAATGTAACAAAATTATACTCATCATATATATGTAGTGTCCCAAGATTGATGTAACAAAAAAAAAATGCCGCGTTTTCGGTTTGATTTATGCGTTCTAATAGCTTTCTCAAGCAATTTATTCCACGCCGTTTTTATAATAAATATTTATAAACTTGCTGTGTTAATAATAATCTAATTAACATTTTCCTTAAAATAAAATGTTGTATACAAAAAAATAAGTTATTTACATCTTGCTGATTGTTTAGTAATTTTAATTATTATTTTGAGTGAAAATATTTGAAAATGTTTCACATTTATTATAAAAGGTTTTCCAATAAGAAGTTTCATTTTGAATAGCAGGCTATTTGGGCAGCTGTCAATTTTAAAAACTACGCCATTATTAAAAATGGAACGATACACGCTTCAACAACGCATTGAAATTATTAAAATTCACTACAAAAATGATGAAATTTTTTCAGTCACAGTTTTCAAAACTAAAGCTTTTTTTGGTTGTCGTAAAGCACCTTCTCGGCCGGCAATAGTAAACCTGGTGGAAAAATTTGAGCTGTTGGGACAAGTTTGTGATGTGAAGAATCGAAACTGTGTGCATCGCTCAAGAACACATGAGAATATTGCTGATGTAGCCTGTAGTGTTGAAGAAAACCCAGGTTTGTCGATTCCTCGTCGATCTTTGGAATTAGACATTCCACAAACGACATTACACCGTATTTTGCATAAAGACTTAAGTCTTAAGGCTTTTAAAGTTCAGTTAACACAAGAACTCAAGCCGGTCGATCACCATAAACGTCGCATCTTTGCTGATTGGGTCTTTCAAATGCATCAAAATGATCCGGAATTTCATCAAAACATCATCTTCAGTGATGAGGCCTATTTTCACCTCGGAGGCTACGTTAAAAAGCAGAATTGTCGCATTTGGGGCTCAGAAAATCCAAGAATGAATATTGAAAATTCTTTGCATCCTCAACGTATCACTGTTTGGTGCGGTTTTTGGGCTGAGGGTGTGATTGGACCCTAATTTTTCAAAAATGAGGCTGGTGCAACTGTTACGGTGAATGGATAGCGCTACCGATTAATGATTTTTATGCCCGGAATTGGAAGATATTGATGCCACACAAACAACGAAACAATCGCAATTTTGCAAGAAAAGTTTCCTGACCGTGTTATTTCTCGAAGAGGTGATCACGATAGACCACCGAGATCTTGTGATTTAACACCTTTAGACTTTTTTCTTTGGGGCCACGTGAAAGATAAGGTCTATGCCAATGCTCCACAATCGATTCAAGATCTTAAAGATGGAATTTGTGAAGTTATCGAGGACATACAGCCGCAAATATGCAAGTTGGTCATGGAAAATTTCATGAAAAGAATGTGGTACTGCAATCGTAACCGTGGCGGCCATTTGACTGATATCGTTTTCAAATGTTAATGGCATACCTTCTTCTTTACAATGAAATAAACATTTATTGATTTCTCTTAAAAAATACTTTTTTTTTTAATATCAAAATAAAACTTCTTATTTGAAAACCTTATATTTATCCTCTTTCCAACTTTACAAAAAAATAACATCTAATGTTACTTAAAAATGTACTCTTTGGTATTTATTATTATTAATTCAACACATTCTCTTTTACTATTTGTTTTTTTTTTATCTCGCCACATTATTCAAAATATTTTGTGTAGTTCTTTACACTCTCCACACATCCTTTTTGCTTATGTCATTTTCTCTTAAACATATTTACAGTTACCAACAAACGCTACCAACAAAACTAGGTTGAAAATTTAGTTATTAAAAAATACACCAATTAGATAACTCTTGAAACAACAAATCTAGTGATATACAGGGTGTTAAAAAAAAGTAAAATATTTAAGGTGGTGGTAGTACAAACCACAACAAACAAAAAATCTTAATAAACTTGGGTTGTCATAGTAACGGTTTCGGAGATATAACTTTTATTTGAAACTTATTTTGAAATTTTCAACTATTGGAGAATTTGAGGTTAGGTTATTTTAATAAAATTTATATATACTTTATTGTGCTGATTTTAATTTTAATTTTTATTAAGACCGGTTTTGGCTGTTAGGCCATCATCAGTTTTTTCTTTTCACAGGTGTTGTTGTGTGTTGTAAAAAATACTACAGCAAGATGTTGATTCTGTACAAAGGCATTTTTAATTGCTGTAGTCAGCTGAACAAGGCAATCAGAACGATAATGCATTGAACTACATTGTACATTAGCAATTAAACGTTTTGAATCTAATAACCAAGTAAGACTCTTATTGATCATTCTCTTTAATAACTTGTATAAGCAGCTAGTTAAGGAAATAGGTTTATAGTTAGTGGGGAGCTTTTTTTACCAAGTTTAAAAAGTGTTACTGTGATAGCTAGTTTCCACAACTCAGGACAATACCCTGCTGATCATAACGTGGCTGAACTTAGCTACGGCTACGGATTCGTTTAAGAAGTACATTTGTGAATCCGCGCTCTCACTCAAGCATTGCCCAGCTAAATCATCAACATGCGTACCAGCATTGGAATTTAGCGATGCTCTTATATTTGTTTTAGATCAATATAAAACTTAATAATTTAATCAAATTGCTCTGTTGTTTAACTAAATAGTATTATTTAGCAATAATTAAATAAATAATAAATTTAAAACAACTGCGTTGTCAACAAAATATGTAGATATAAATGAGTGTTATTAAATTATAAATATAATATTAAAAGAGCGTTCAATATTTTTACATAAAAAATAATTTGTAGCTTTTAAACGTTTTTACATATATTTGCTTCTTATTATTTAACAAATAGAAATCAACTTTTGAATTTCTGGAAATCAATAAAAAAGCATAATTTGACTAATAATTTAATTAACCAATAAATATTTAATTAACCAATAATAATAAAACTTTAAACTTCCGGATATCCGAAAAAGATTTGTTTAAAAACGGAAAATGTAAAATATAGCAAAAATAAATGTTTCAGTTTTTTGCCTGACACAACCTTATTTATGAACGGATCCGCAATGTTTTTGCTAATAATTGTTTCTATTTAACTAATAAATGGGAATACATATTCAATTTTTCGGATATCTCGGGGGAGATTGGTTTAAAAACGGAAAATGTAAAATATAGCAAAAATAAATGTTTCAGTTTTTTGGCTGACACAACCTTATTTATGAACGGATCCGCAATGTTTTTACTAATAATTTACTACTCTACTTCATTGAACAGATCGTAATTACCATCGTTGGAAGCTTTAAAACAAACATCGGCCAGAATATTTGAGATACTGAGAGGCTCGGAAATAATTTGATCAGCTGTTAATAACCCGCTAACATGTGCAGATGCGGTTCTTCCAGACATTTTTCCACATCTTCCCGGAGCGGTTCTCAAATTAATAGATGTATTATATGTAGCAGCTTTGTACGATAGAGAGAACAAAATAATTGTAAGGTCAATAGCCAAGAATCATAGAAAAGTAGACATTATTACTTTTATTTAAGATAACAAAATCTTCTTCTGAAAATAGATTAGCCAAGTTACGACTTTGCAAATATAAAGATTAAGCAAACGTAACACGAACCAATACGAGCTGTTTTACCTTAAGCACAATCAACATTAACAAATAACTATAACTAGTATAATCATAAAAATTAACTAAATGTTTAACCTTAAAATTTGATTCCTGTAAAGAAACGCATATAAGTGAATTTTTGACTAATGAAGTTTTAAAATATTTGTATAATAAATACTAATAAAGTAGATTATCTTTTAAGTCTTTTATTGTATAAAATATTTACAAACTGTTTACTACCGAGTTTATTACTAACTTTAAGGCTGCAGTCTCACTGCATCACCCACCTCCACTAACTAAAACTCGAACACGTTAAATTATATGGCGACGTACAGTGCAATAAACATATTTGTCTTTATGGCCTAGTGTAGCCAACACTTGGGCCTGTAAAAATGTGCGTGTGTTAGAATCGATAACGCCTTTCTTGGAATTTGCTGCAGTTGAGAAAAATATGTTGTAAAGATCGCGTTTAGCGTAGTATTCAAAACAATTTGTCCAGTGAATTTTGAAGACTGTGTTTTTTTCTTAAATTGCTCTAAATTTAACTTTTTTGTCATGGACTGTCAACCTTAAAACATATGTTATATTTTCAGTAATTTTTGTTTTGTGAAAAAGTAGTGACACTTAAATAAAAACGGTTAGAAGTTATCATTGTATATCGTTCTGCAAAATAGTGTGTTTGCAGAGGTAGGTAAACTTTTAGTTGTGTATTGAGTTAGATTGAGATTGAGAGATTTTTGTTCACATGGTTTAAATGTGTAGTCATAGTAGAATTAAGATTTTTTTAAATTTTGCGATTTTTGGCGATTTTTGTTTTAACAGTTAAGAGCATACCGACCGCTGCCTTGATTTGTAGTATTTTAACAAAAACGGCAACGTCATTGCCGTTTCTACATATTATTAGATAATCGATTTATTTATTTACCAGTACATTTAGAAAGGATCAAACTATGATATGTTGGAGTATTTTTTGTCAAATTATATTTGCAAATAACAACATAATGCATTTAAAAGTACATAAAAACGTATTTATTTTTATATTTGATGATTTTTTTGGCTATTACCTAACTATTATTTGACTAAAATACTCCAACATATTTTTTCTGAACGTACTGGTGAAAAAATAAATTGATTTTCTAATAATATGCAAAAACAGCAATGACGCCAAAATTGCCGTTTTTGTTTAAGTACTATAAATCAAGGTAACGGTCGGAATTGTCTTAACTATATGGCTGTCTTTTTTGATTTTAGCAAATTTTACAAATAATTATTTTTCTTGGTTTCAACGACTTTCGGTAATAAGTTCATAACTTAAAAAGAATTTATGAATGTTTTTGAGAAGAAGCGGACAAAATTAAATTGAATATCAGTTCATTTATTAACAAACCAAATTTAAGAAATGTCAATGTGTTCTGAAGAAAGATTTAAATACCAAAATATACCTCTTTAAGTCTAAATTAAGTCAAGATGGATGAATTTAAGAAGATCAAAAGCTAGATTTGTTATGAAATATAGTAATTGGCTAAAATCATAAAAACGGAATTTTGTAAGATTTTTATCATGTTTTTTGGTTTTAGTTACTCTAAAAACTACCCTATTTTATCTAAGAGATTTGTTTTATTATTTTTTTTGTTAAATTGTAGGTCAAAGTCTATACGAATCCAAAGTTTCAGAATTTTATTAAGCCATTTTTACATCCATCCTTTAAAAACTACCCCAATTTATTAATAGAATTTTTTAATCATTTTTTTTTCGTAATCACAAGCTAGTTTTATAAGTTTCAGATTTTTTGCCAAAAAAATGGTTGCTCTGCCCCACTGTGCAACGGTCCGACTGATTTATTACTACTAGGCGGCGGTGGTAAGTATGGCGAAAGCGCCCAGAAACAGCTGATTGGTGTTTGAAACATACCAACGTTGTAATATTATAAAATTATATAAGGGTAATTCCATTACTTTTCGACCAATTTGAAAAAGTCGACCTTTTTGATTTTGCTCAAATTTTCAGGGATCAAAATATAGATGAAAAAAATGAGATTCCCAAAATTTTGGACTTTAGAATAATGCCTGTTCAAAATGACACACATATGAAGGGCAGAAATTTTACAATAAAACGTCTTTTTTAGCTTATTTTGTATCTCAATTTTTGGGCTTCTAGAAAAAGATAAAAAGGTCCACGGTGTCTCAAATTATTTCTTATTACATGTACTTCAAAACCCATATTCTTATGTTTAATAACGTGGCAGTCATTTTGATATATTAAGCTTCAAACGTTATTCCAAAAAAACCCGTAAATTTAGCAGAATTGCAAAACTTTGCTATCTTTAAATCGTTCTAACTTTGTCAAATCTTTACAAAATTTAATCCACAAAGTCTAGATTTCTTCGTGTTTAATCTCTTTTTAAAGTGATCACACAAAACTTATAGAATCAATACGTATACACCACTATTTTGATGCAGGAAGTTGCACATATTTTCGCGATCTTCAAAACTTGTAATTTTCAGGTCCCAAAAAAGCGCTGTCACCCTATGTCAATTTTAGTCAAAATTTCAGTAAATACTCTTTGGAGCAAAAGAAAAAAGGGTATCTATATGAGAAATGGTATATTGGGCATTATCAAGAATTTTTTAATATTAAAAAATTTTATGTATTACATGTACTTTAAAACCCATATTTGTCTATTTAATGTTAGGGCAGTTATTTTGATACATCAAGCTTCAAACATTATTCCAAAAAAAACCGTAAATTCAGCAAAACAGCAAAATTATGCTTTGTTTAAACCGTTCTAACTTTGTTAAATTTTAAAGAAATTTGATCCACCAGGTCTATATTTCTTTGTATTCAATCTATCTTTAAAATGATTACATAAGACTTATAAAATCTATACATATTTACCACTAATTTGATGCAGGAAGTTGCACATGTTTTTGCGATCTTCAAGTATTGTAATTTTTAGGTATTGAAAAACCGCTGTCACCTTATGTCGATTTCAGTCAAAATTTCAGTAAATACTCTTAAGACCACAAATAAAAGGTTATTTATATGAAAAATGGTATATTGGGCATTATCAAGAGTTTTTTTATATTCAAAAATCGTCAAAATTCAGAAAATCTAAATCACTTTTTGTCTATCTTGCTTTGCTTTTGAGATAGTCAACAAATACAAAATATTTAAAAAACTTTTTATTTAGCAAAAAAACACAAACAAAACAACATTACTTTAACAAGTGTGCATTGATGCAAGCTTTTGATACTTGTTAAAACAGTTTTTTTGGTTCGGTTAGTGAAATTTGATAAAAATGCTGTTCAACATAGAGAATACGCAAATATCATTTTTGTTTACGGACTCTGTAATGATGATGCCCTAGCAATTGAGATTTCCTGACAGAAAACAACTTTTTTGACGCGTTTTTTAGTGAAAATGTTCACCCATATTATTATCAAAAGTAAAACACCTACAACCAGGCGACGTAGCACAACGACTTGCATTTTCTCTTCTTGTCTTCTTGATAATTCCCAATATACCACTTTTCATATAAATAACCTTTTTCTTGTAGTCTGAAAAGTATTTACTGAAATTTTGACTAAAAACGACATAGGGTGACAGCGTTTTTTTGGGACCTGAAAATTACAAGTTTTGAAAATAGCGAAAACATGTGCAACTTCCTGCATCAAAATAGTGGTGAATATAAATTGATTCTATAAGTCTAGTGTAATTACTTTAAAGAAAGATGGAACACAAAGAAATCTAGACCTTGTAGATCAATTTTCTTCAAGATTTGACAAAGTTAGAACGGTTCAAACAAAGCATAATTTAGCAATTTTTCAAAATTTACGTTTTTTTTTTTAATTAATAGTTAAAGCTTGATATATCAAAATGACTGCCCCAACATTAAATATACGAATATGAGTTTTAAAGTACATGCAATAAGGAATATTTTAAGCCATCGTAGACCTTTTTATCTTTTTCCAGAGGCCCAAATATTGAGATACAAAAATGTGCGGTTTGCCGATTTTGACAATTTTTGAATATTAAAAATTTCTTGATAATGCCCGATATACCATTTCTCATATAAATAACCTTTTTTCTTGTGTTCTAAAGAGTATTTACTGAAATTTTGACTAAAATCGACATAGGGTGACAGCGCTTTTTCGGGACCTGAAAATTACAAGTTTTGAAGATCGCGAAAACATGTGCAACTTCTTGCATCAAAATAATGGTGTATACGTATTGATTCTATAAGTATTGTGTGATCACTTCAAAAAGAGATTAAACACGAGGAAATCTAGACCTTGCAAATCAAATTTTGTTAAGATTTGACAAAGTTAGAACGGTTTAAAGAAAGCAAAGTTTTGCGATTTTGCTAAATTTACGGTTTTTTTTGGAAAAATGTTTAAAGCTTAATATATCAAAATGACTGCCACGATATTAAACATAATAATATGGGTTTTAAAGTACATGTAATAAGGAATAATTTGAGCTATCGTAGACTTTTTTATCATTTTCCAGAAGCCCAAAAATTGAGATACAAATTAAGCTAAAAATTACGTTTTATTGTAAAATTTCTGACCTTCAAATGTGTGTCATTTTGAACAGGCAATATTCTAAAGTCCAAAATTTTGGAAATCTCATTTTTTTCATCTTTATTTTGATCCCTGAAAATTTGAGCAAAATCAAAGAGGTCGACTTTTTCAAATTGGTCGAAAAGTAATGGAATTACCCATAAACATAAATTTTAACCTGCTTTATATATTATTTTTGTTATAATTTTACTAAAATGACAGATTTAAGGATATTGATTATATTGATAATTTAATTTACGTAAGTTTGCATGAAGTTTAAAAGTTTATTTAAACATAAACATAACATAAGTCACAACTAAATAAAAATTATATTGGCAGCACTCTTTTACTAATAGAAAAAAATACTGGAAAATGGTATCCATTGGCTGCAGTGGGACCGTAGTACATTTTGGTGGAGACTGCAGCTTTACTAACTAGATAATGGCTGCGTTCAGAACGACTCATCACTTGCAATCGCTGAGTCATTAATTAGAGGTACACGCTAAGCCCGTCTGAACGATATGTTTTAGACTGTTGCCAACCGTGTAAACTTTTATCAACTACATAAACATAAAGCTCATAAGTTTTGAATTTAAACAAATGATTTAATTGGTTTATAATGCCGCTACTTACCGAATAATAGGGTCATTATAAAAGTTTAGTGCGTGGCGCAAAAGTATCTTTCACTTTCGACTCTGACGACATGTCAATATTAGTGTATGCGGGCGCAGGACTCCTAGATGCTTGTACTTCAATTGGCGGTAGCCTAGATTGGGCTGCCATCTTTGCAGGCTTTGACTTGGTAGGGATAAATTGCCGCTTTAGTTGATTTTAGCCCGAACCACCAACTTAGATGGTTTTGACATAAGATTAACTAATACATTGAGTAGTTTTGGTTGAAATCCCACTTGTTGTGACCTTGGTCCAGATTGGACCGTAGTAATTTTTGGAATAGAGCCTAATGAGCCAGCAACCAATTTTGACATTGCATTAAAGTTTTTATTAGGAGACGTTTCTGCAACAGCAGTAAGTTTCATAATTTATTGGTGTTTGAACAATAGGTGTTTCAACAACTACAGCAAACAATCGAATCGTAATTTCTCTATATTTCTTTTGAACATCAAAGTAAAAAAAAATATTTGTTAGTTTTTTTTTTAAATTCAAAATTTAATATTTTGGCTATCAGATACTTTACAGACTATCTACTTGCACTAACACAAACTTTATTAGCTCTCCGTAAACAGGCAAGATTGTTTGGTTAAATCTACTATAATATAACTACGTTAACTTCATTGCTAAATCTTCACACCCACCACGCAACTACATATGGAACGCTACATCACAACTTCATGCAGTTGACAGGGCTAATGAGTGATATAGGTTTCATACCTGTTAATAAAAGACCAAACCGTAACACAGTGCAAAATTTCATATATAATCACATAAATAACTCCTCATCCCTAAATTAATTGCAATTATCGTATTAGGCTTTAAAAAAGAAACCTTAAACATAATAGTGTAAGAATACTTAGAATAACTTCCAGAAAAACAATGCTATTGACCACCGATTCTACATAAGTTTACTTTGGGCACAAATTTAATGGTGATGGGGATACGTGACCTGTAAAATGTTTTAACGTCAGAAAGTAGGGGTTAATGTTTAAATAAAGTTTTTACAATAAAACTTTTTTGGCGACTGATTTTAAACAAGCTATGACATGCAAACACTTTAAACACCAGTAAAAATATGATAGAAATACGGGTTGATGAATAGATTACCTTATTACAATAAAACTTCTGTGACCGTCAATTTTGACCAATTTTTTAACGTAATGAAAACGTAATTCTTTATTAAATTATATATATAATTTTGGATGAAACTTTAAAAGTCTGTAAAATGCATCAATTTTATTAAAGATGAGAGAAATGTGAGAAATAGCATAGCAGTTATAGTTTTAATTTAATTTAAGAAAAACACCAAAGTTTGTTATGCAATACCACTAAAATTTTGATCACTTAGTAATGACGTCAAATATTGCTTAGCTTTTGTTTAAAATAATACATTACAAAGAACGACAAATTTCATTTTATCTCAGATTATTCATTACCCGTCATTTTTTTAAATTTATTTTTCAACAAATTTACTCGTTTGTTGACGTGATTATTTATTGATAAAGATTGCACTTTTTGTCGTTCGAAAAATCGGATTGTCACTCTGGAAATAAGTGAGTAATTTTGAGTTTGGATAAAAATATTGCCCACACTTTTTCTAGAACATAAAAAAATAAAATAAAAGTCTTAAACGGTCTTGTTCATTTAGTAAAATCTGAGGGTAACAGTTAATATAATTATGTGTACTTTCAAAATAGTATATTATGTTAACTTATTTTTAAGAATGAATGAGCGCGTTGGGGGAACATATCCGTTGACTTGCAGCGCAATTTAATTACTGTCACACGTTGCAAATCTATTCAACAAACGGATGTTCTAGGAGAAAGTTCCCGCTAAAAAATAAAAATTTGCTTGATTTGAAAAAAAAATTTGAATATTTTCAAAACAAAAACAAATTAAAATTTTTGTTTTTATTTATACAAAATAAAAAATCTAAATTTTATTGAATTATTTTTTTAACAAACATAATTTTTTTTTTCAATTTAGAACATACATTCAGTGTTGGAATCGGAATTAAGAATTTTTTTTTTTTTTTTTAATTTTTTTGTCTCAACTTAGAGTATTACTTCATTGCACCGCAAATTTAGACTTTTTATTGTACTATTGTAAGTTATTTTTCTAAAATAACAATATTATTAAAATTGCTGTTAAAATCAATTTTTAGCCAATCAGTTACCAAGTTTATTAAATATTATATAACAACATTTTAAATATTAATTAACATCGCTGTTCAAAACATTTGGTGCGTTCGTTTATTCTCTCCACGTGCTTCTTTAACTCCAATTTCTCTTTACGCGTTTGGCAATGTCAAAAAAAGCACGTTTTTAAGCGTTCGGATATGATGGAGTAGAGATGGTGGTTCATTCCACAATCCACATGCACAATCTCGAGAGAGCTTGCAAGACGAAGTGGCAGTGTTATTTGAATTTTATTACATTTATTTAATCGTGAAACTCACTTATATTTTTGTAAACATTAATAAATAAAAAAAATGCCGCAAAAATTTAGAAAACCTAACTAGATCATAAATGCATGTTAATTATATGTTTAAATTTAAATGCTATAAAACGACTTCAAACAACCCTTAAATTTAGCAAAACTGCAAAATTATGCTTTGTTTAAACAGTTCTAACTTTGTCAAATTTTTAAGAAATTTGATGCACGACGTTTAGATTTATTTGTGTTTAATCTTTCTTTAAAGTGATTACACAAGACTTATAAAATTAATACATATTCACCACTATTTTGATGCAGGAAGTTGCATATGTTTTTGCGATCTTCAAAACTTGTAATTTTCACCCTATGTCGATTTTAATCAAAATTTCAGTAAATACCCTTCAGACCACAAGATTGGGCATTATCAAGAATTTTTTTGTATTCAAAAATCGTCAAAATCGGTATATTTCTTCAGAAAATCTAAATCACTTTTTGTCTATCTTGAGATAGTCAACAAATTCAAAATATTTAAAAAACTTTTTATTTAGCAAAAAATCACAAACAAAACAACATTACTTTAACAAGTGTGCATTGATACTTGTTAAAACAGTTTTCTTTGGTTCGGTTAGTAAAATTTTATAAAAACGCTGTTCAACTACCGAGAATACGCAGATATTATTTTTGTTTACGGATTCTGTAATGGTAATGCACTAGCAATTAAGATTTCCAGACAAAAAGCAACTTTTTTTACGCGTTTTTTAGTGAAAATCTTCACTCATATTATTATCAAAAGTACAAACACCTGTAACCAGGCGACGCAGCACAACGACTTTCATTTTTTCAATATCTTCTTGATAATACCCGGTATACCATTTTTCATATAAATAACCTTCTTTTTTGTTGTCTAAAGAGTATTTACTAAAATTTTGACTAAAACCGACATAGGGTGATAACGTTTTCTCGGGGCCTGAAAATTACAAGTTTTGAAGATCGCGAAAACACAACTTTCTGCTTCAAAATAGTGGTGAATATGAATTGATTTTATAAGTCTAGTGTGATTACTTTAAAGAAAGATTGAACACAAAGAAATCTAGACCTCGTGGATCAAATTTCTTTAAGATTTGACAAAGTTAGAACGGTTTAAACAAAGCATAATTTTGCAAAATTTACGGGTTTTCTTAAAGTAATGTTTAAAGCTTGATATATCAAAATGACTGCCCCAACATTAAATATACAAATATGGGTTTTAAAGTACATGTAATAAGGAATATTTTGAGCCACCGTGGACCTTCTTATCTTTTTCCAGAGACCCAAAAATTGAGATACAAAAATGTGCCGTTTTTGACAATTTTTGAATATTAAAAAATTCTTGATAATGCCCGATATACCATTTCTCATATAGATAACCTTTTTTCTTTTGTTCTAAAGAGTATTTACTGAAATTTTGACAAAAATCGACATAGAGTGACAGCGCTTTTTCGGGACCTGAAAGGTACAAGTTTTGAAGATTGCGAAAACATGTGCAATTTCTTGCATCAAAATAATGGTGTATACATATTAATTCTATAAGTATTGTATGATCACTTTAAAAAGAGATTAAACACGAAGAAATCTTGACTTCGCCGATCAAATTTTGTTAAGATTTGACCAAGTTAGAATGGTTTAAAGAAAACAAAATTTTGCGATTTTGCTAAATTTACTGGTTTCTTTAGAATAATGTTTGAAGCTTAATATATCAAAATGACTGCCACAAAATTAAACATAAAAATATGGATTTTAAGGAATAATTTAAGCCATCTTGGACTTTTTTATCTTTTTTCAGAAGCCCAAAAATTGAGATACAAAATAAGCTAAAAAAGACGTTTTATTGTGAAATTTTTGACCTTTAAATGTGTCATTTTGAACAGGCAATATTCTAAGGTCCAAAATTTTGAAAATCTCATTTTTTCATCCATATTTTGATCCCTGAAAGTTTGAGAAAAATCAAAGAGGTCGACTTTTTCAAATTAGTCGAAAAGTAATGGAATTACCCATATTCATTCATATAAATACAAATTCACAGCATACTATACAAAAATATTTACCTAAAAAAGCACAATTTTTTTTAATATTAATTAAGTTAATTGTAAATAAAGCTTACACCCTAACGGGTAGAAAGTTAATTGAATATATATAATTGTAAATAAAATAGTATACAGATATCCATGGAAAGTTTCATCGCAACATTGTGCTATAGATAATCTCGGTTATCTATCTTAGCACTTGGTTGCAATGAAATATTTTCCATCTCAACTCGAAATATATACTAGTATAGATGAATTTTTCAACTAATGACTGAATTTATTATTGATCTGTCAAAACATCTAATGTATAAATTAATTTAAATACATAAATAAACAAATACTAGTATTTACTTTATGCCGTTTTGCAAATACATATTTATAATTAATGAACATGTTCTATAGCCAATTTTTAACTAAATTACAATTGTAACATCATACATAATAAAAAATGAAATGATCACTGAATTGAAAATGGGAGGAAAGTAGCACTTCGTTAAAGTCGAAAATTGACACTACTAATCTACTAGTTGTTAAGTGGAAGACCAACATTGTGAAGAACTTCTTTTTTTGTAAAATTACAAAAATAAAGACAATTATTATTATTATTATTAATAAATATACAAACAAATCAAAAAGGAGTTTTGTTAACTAAATGTGGGAACAACCAATTAAAGTATTATAAAAAATAAATATTATGTGATACTTAATTAAGTCCGCTGCTTATTTTCAGTACCTGAAACAATGATTATTGTAACAAAATCAATTTTATAGGCAATTATAAAAATATATTGTAACTTTCAAATATAAGTTACTACTACAATATTACTTACATTAAACAGATTGTTATATAAATAACAATATTTAACACTATAATTGATAAAATTATAATAAGGAACATAAAATATAATTCACTATTAAGATTCAGTTTATTGACCCATAACATTCAACATTTCTAAAATATAACTCCCCAAATCCTCATCTTGATTAGTCCAGGATATTAAAACACTTTTTTGTTCATCATCATCACCTTCAATTTTAACTAATACTGATTCAATAGAAATAGATCCTTCCGTTATTGTAGCAGGCCAGTGAGGTAATTTTTCCCTAATTAAATTATATAATTTATTTGCTGTTAATACAGCCGGACCTGGGTCATTTATTATTACTGTGGATGTAAATCGAATCACATGCCTATTTATTCCAGCTTCTTTACATGCATCTTCAACATCCATAAGACAAACTGAATTATCTTTTATCACTAAAACTCCATGCAATATCCTCCTTCGTTTTGGGTCCGGTGGTAGCGCACTAAATTTACGCGCTTCTGCTTTTAGCAATGGTAAGGAAACATCAATCGGAATTTTAACTGGAGTGTTAATAATGCAAGTCTCTCCATTTGCAGGATTATAACAATTGATATCAAATTCTTGTTTAATTTTTTCTTTCAAAAATTCCATCTTTTCAGCTTCACCATGTACTAACATAACATTTTTCGGTTCACAATACTGTATAAGCTGCATTATACCTTTGGCATCTGCATGCGCTGAAAATGACATGTATTCTACTGACATTTTTACCTCAACTATCTGCCGATTTTCAAATTCTATCTTCTTTGCTCCATTTAAGATCTGATATCCCACTGTTCCTTGTACACAAAATCCAGGCATAATTACCATGTTATTTTCATTAGGAGCCCATTTTTTAAATAATTGTAAGCTTAAGCCAGCATGTAACATACCAGGTGTTGCAAAAACAACCATAGGGCCAGGATTATCAATATATTGTCGATCAAATGGTTTAATATGTTTAAATTCAAACATATTTCTTTGTACAAAAGTTTTACGAATTTTTTGGTTTGTCCATGTTATAAACATTTTATAGTAGTTATTCGCTTTATCTGTTAAACCGACAGCAAAATAAACAGGTGCTTTAAGATTCATTCGCTCCCAATATGTTTCTAATAATATACATAACTCTTGTGCTCGTCCCAATGCAAATACTGGTATTAATACTTTTCCACCACGTTCTACACATTCATGAACTTTTTTTAAGAAATCTCTTTCCCTACAACGTTTTGAATCTCTTATAGTTGTAGCATAAGTGGATTCGGATATTAATAGATCTGGTCTACATTTATCGATCCAAGCCGCCCCTAAATGTCTATCTGGAGTCATATTATAATCGCCAGTATATACAATTGATTGTGAACCAACACGTACCCAAAACATAGCTGCTCCTAATACATGCCCTGCATAATATGCTTTTATTTCTAATTCATTATCTACCATTACCGATTGATGTAATGTTACAGCTATAACTTTTTTCATGCAATCTTTAATCATCTGAGATGTAAAAAAATTTTGTTCTCCTTTCTTTTCCACTGAAACTTTTCGCATATCTTCTAGTAATATTGGTGCAATTGCTTTGGTTGGATGCGTCATATATATCGGCCCATTATAACCAATCATTTCAGACATATAAGGCAGTGCCCCACAATGATCTAAATGAAAATGTGATATAATTACACAATCAATATATGGTGTTATTGGACCTTCAGAAGATATGTATGAGAAGTCTGGGAATCTCCTCTCATCATTATACCCCATATGCATTCCACAATCTAGCATAATGTTTTTACCACCCATTGATAGTAAAATGCAACTCCTTCCAACATCTTGTCCAGCGCCCAAAGGCGTAATTTTAATTTCTGGCATTTTGATATTTATGTATAATACTTAATTCAACACTTTTGCATTATTCATATTTAGTAGGTTATGTTATGATTATAAGTTATGATTGTGCGCTACCGGCTACCGGCTACCAACCCAAATATTAAATACAAACAGCGACGTTGCCAAGTATGATAAAAATAATTAATATTAGGTTGACACGTCATAAAACTGATAGTGAAATACGGCTTTACAAGTTTACAACTGCAGTTCTTCAAATTTCCTTCAGAGAACAGACTTATTCTAATCATAGAAACAACAACAAATTTGATCACTTTTACCCACAAATACTTTATTGATATAAATATAATATATTACTAAAAAATATACAAATATCAATACTAACAAGATTTTACTGGATTTTACGACCCAAGTTTTGACTTTTGAAGGCTATTGTCAAATGAGAACAAACTTACGAAAAATTATATTTATACAGAAAAATTAATATAGAAATTGAAGTATAATATTACCATAAATATTACTTCGTATTGTTGAAGAGAGAGAGAGAGAGTGAGAACACGGAAAGTTAAAATATTTTATACAGGGAGTTTATAAATGAATGGGATTATGTAATCACTTTAAATATGCCGCCTTTTTAAAATCGTTCACTATACTACATATGTTTTCATATGTTTGCTTGACAGCTGTCAAAGTTGATCTGTCAAAACACATAGTTTAGTAAACAATTTAAAAAAAGCGGCACATTTAAAGTGATTACATAATCCCATTCATTTATAAACTCCCTGTACTTAATTTATATGGAAAATAATCAGCATAATACATAAAATCAGTTTTAATTAAAAGAGGAGAGAACAGTGCGGGCGCCGGCGGAATGAGTGCGTAAGGTGCAGTTTAGCCTCGGAAAAGTGTTGTGTTGAAAATAAACAATAATATAAGTGCTCAAACATTAACCTAAAACGACTAGCACAAGGACAATAATAAATAAAAACAATAGTTAACAAGTGACGAATACAATAACCGGTAAACTGACAGGACTCCGTGGTGTAGTAGGCAGCGCGCTTGAACCCAACAACCGACAAGTCGCGTCGTAGGTCCGAGAAACCATAAAACTTTTTTAGTATTTTCACAAAATTAAAAACTGTAATAATTATATTAATCTATGTTGAGATAGAAAAGAAGTCAATATTAAAACAAAATAAAGAAAGCGGAATGGGCAATAGAGAACGAACAAATAGTACCGGTAATTTAAAAGTTTTCTTTGAACAAATTTCAAAAAGAAAAAGGTCTGAAGAAGGGAAACAACCAAGATGGAAGCAAAATTGGATAAAATTTTAGCTAAATTAGAAAAGATGGAAGAAAGAATGAATACTAACAACAAACTTATTGAAGAATTGAAAGAGGAATTTAAGAAAAAAAACAAAATGGGAAATGGAGAAAAAAAACTTGATAGAAAGAAAATCTAAACTAGAAAAAACAGAGGAGAACAGAGAAAAAGAAAAACGAAAAAATAATGTTGCAATAAGCGGGCTGAGAGAAGAAGATGAAGCTGACATCGCTGTGTCAAAACTGGCAAAAAATCTAAACCTTACGTTGAGTGTGAATGAAGTATTTAGACTGGGTAAAAAGATAGAAGGAAAGAAACGGCCTATATTAGTTAGGTTGAATTGGATGAAAAAAAAAAGTTATTGGAAAAGAAGAGTATTTTGAGATTAAGTAAAAGTATATACATATACATAGATGATACAGAGTGAAAGAGAAATACAAATGAAAATACGAAAATGGGCTAACAAAGAAAGAAATAAAAGAAAAAAACCAATGGTCAGATACCAAAAAGCATGTATCAACAGCGAATGGTGGGTTTGGAACGAGAAAAAGAACTTTCTAGAAAAGGTTGAAAATGGTTAAAAAACCAATAAAAATAAGATGTAAGAAGGCGAAAATAGCAATGGCAATACTATTCTGGAACGTAGCAGGACTAAGCAATAAAGAAGAACATTTTTGGGACTAAGAGAGATAAAACTGATAATAGGAGGAGACTTCAATGCAAGAATTGGATCAAAAGGAAAGAAAATTGAACACCATATCAGAAAAAGAGAATCAAAAGACAGTCCAGAAAATAAAAAAGGAAAAATAATGTTAGACATGATAGAAGAAAGAGGGTGAGACGTGTTAAATGGAAATAAGGCAGGAGATGAACAAAGAGAATATACATATATAGGAACAAATGGTCAATCGGTAATTGACTACGTAGTAGTAAATGAAGAAACGTGGCAGGAAGTGGACACATTTAAAGTGGGAGAAAGAGTGGAATCAAATTACCAATTATTAGAAGTATATGTAACAAGTGATACAATAAGTAAAACAAACGATAAAAGAAAACAATAACAAAAGTAATATAGTCGAAAGAAAGCATAAAAAGTTACAACAAAAATCTGGAAAAAATGAATTTTACAGAACTTAGAAAGCAAAATGAAAGAATTAGAAAAAAAAGCAACAGTGAAAAAAGTGTATGTATACACAAAAGAAAAAATATCCAGAAGCAGATGGTGGCATAAGAAATGCATGCAGAAAAAGAGAGAAGCAAGAAAAATGCTACAAAAATGAAAAAACAAAAAAGCAACCAAACAAGATGATAAAAAAGCGTTAAAAACAAATGCAAAAAAAAAAGATAACACAGACAGAAAAAAGAAATAGAAATAAAAGCAATACGATCAGAAGAAGAAGCATGGAAGGACATAAACAAAGACAGAAAACAGCATAAAACAAGACTAAAACAATTACTATGGAAGAAATTATTTTTTAAAACAAAACATCCTAAGAACCGACTTTGCAGCCAAAAAAAATTACAAGAGAAACGATACAAAAGCAAATAAAAAAAAATAAGAAAACAAAGACGCCAGGTGTGGATGGAATAGAGAATGAAGCATGGATGTATGGAACAAAAGAATTGATTGAAAGACTGAGAGAGGTAATAAATGGAGTATGGGAGCGAAAAGGATTTCCTGGCAAATGAAAAGTGGGTCTTGTATGCCAAGTATACAAAAAAGGAAAAAAGGAGCTAGTTAAAAACTATCATTAGTTAATGCGGCATACAAGATATACGCCATGACGCTAGAGGAAAGATTAAATGAGGAATTGGAAATGAAAGAAATATTGCCGGATAGGCAGGTAGGGTTTAGAAAAGGGAGAGGTACTATAGACAACGTATTATATACTAAATCATATAGTTAAAAAAGAATTAACTGTAAAAAAAGGAAAAATATATGCGTTGTTCTTGGACCTTAAGGCGGCTTTTGATAGTGTGGATAGAGAAAAATTGTGGTCATGATTGAAAAAAATGCTATTAGCGAGCTTCTGGTAAGAAGAATGGAAGATGTATATGCAGAAACGGTGAGCAGAGTATGTGTAAACGGTAGAATGAGTAAACATTTCTGGACAACAGGGATACCTACTTAGTCTTAGTTTGTTTGCTGCATATATTGCAGACGTAGAAGATAAGTTAAGTCTTGCACAAGCAGGTGGAGCCGTAGTGGGTAGAGTGAAAGTAAGGTCGGTGGCTTACGCAGATGACATGGTGATTGTGGCAAAAGAAGCAAAAGAAATGATTAGATGTTTTTAAAAATACTTTAGAAAGAAAGGGTTAAGAGTGAATGTTGATAAAACAAAAATGATGATGTTTAGAAAATGGGGAGGAAGACATACGAAAAAAGTTTGGAAATGGGAGAGACAAAATATTAAAGAAGTATAATCATTCAAATATTTAGGGTATATATTTATATGTACAAATAACAGCGAGAATGAGCATATACAAGAATTAACAAGAAAAGCGAACAAGGTGGTAGGACAGCTGTGGGGAATAGATGAAAGAAAATTTGAATGTATGAAAATAAAGGTGACAATGTTTGATAGTCTAGTTAGAAATATGATACTTTATGGGTCAGAAATTTGGGGGTGGAGTTAGAAGCTATACAGGCAAAATACTGGAGATGGGTACTAGGATTAAATAGGGAAATCTCAACATACATTGTATTAGAGGAAGTAAAAAGAGATCAAATCAAATTAGAAGCAGGAAAAAGAGCAGTAAGATATGAATAAAAATTGAGAGAAAGAAATGAACTCAAAATTCTGCAAGAATGTCTGAAAGAAAAAATGAACAAAAAGTATAAAAGAATAGGAGTAGAAAGAAAGAAATATTATAATGGAAAGGAATATGACTGTAAAGAAATGAAAAGAATGAAAAATAGTGGAAGAGTTGTGTGGAAAGAAATAATAGGGATATAGAAATGCAAGAAAGAAGAACAAGAGTGAATGATTCAAGGTACAATGAGAAATATGTAATTATTATGGAAAATAATGTCCCAAAATACCTTAATAATTCAAAATACACAAAAACAGAAAAAAAAGATGAACTCCTTATGAGAATGAGTATCTAGGAATAGAGCTTGATCGTGGACTAAATCTTAGATTACATATTAAGACCATCTTGGATACGGCCAGGATGGCAAGTAATATTCTTCTACGCAACATAAACTCTACAAACAAGTTGCGATTATTTAAAACAATCATTCGCCCAATACTGACAGTGTTAGTCGGTAAGCGCTTTCAAACATTTGGAAAGTAAAGTCGAGACATTAAGCTTTTAAAAGATTCCCCTCCCCAGCAAAAAAAAAAGTTTTAAGTCAGTTATTTAACAGCATTGTATATTGTATTACAATCTATCTCACGACATTTACAGTTTATATTAATAATAAACGTTTATTTCTTGCCTTTTGGCGTTGAAAATTCTACAACTTAACATAACGTTTACCATATAAACTTAATTCACTTTTAACATAACATATAATCTTAATTACCCTAAACTCTGTTTTTAATTAATTATTTATTAGTTCTGTTTCAATTTGTTTTTTTCTTTTTGTTACCGCCATCATCCATTTTATTCCTTTTCCGTCTTCATTCAGTACCTCATTTCTCCTCATTTGCTCTTTTTTCATTTCATTGCATTTTAGCATGTGTTTTATGTTTTCTCTTGCTTCTCCACACATCTTACACATTTTCTTTTCCTCATCCATCCAAAATTTGAACACTTTCTCCTTTTTTTTTTTTTTTTTTTTATTATAATATATTTACATATTTACAACATTAATATTTTTTTTTTCTCCCCACTTGCTGCTTTGCACCGTTTCCATATATGGTAGGCTGCAAAGCTTCGTATTCGGGGCACCATTTTCATTTTCTCTTTCCTTTTATCTTATTTTGTGTATTATCATGTTTGTTTATTTATTTGTTTGTTTTGGTCTTGTTTTTATGTAGTGTTCTTTTATTTTTGTTTTAAATTCTTTATAAGTTTTCGTTTTTTTAATATTTTCAGGTAGTTCATTGTATGTGATTAGTCCATTGCTTAGTATTGTTTTTTTCGCTTTTTCTGTCTTTGTTGTGTGTACATGTATATTACTTCTTCTTCTCGTGTTATGTCCGTGAATTTCTTTGTTTAATATTATTTGTAGATTTGTTTTAATTTCTTTATTTTTAATTTTATATATTAGTTTGCATTTTTCTATTTTTATTTTTTTGTTAATGTTTGTTTCGTTGATTATTTTGTATACTTCTTCTGTTGGTGTTAGCTTTGGGAGTTTATGTATTATTTTAAGTATTTTGTTTTGTTGTCTTTGTATTTTTTGTATATTTGTTTTTGTTGTTTCACCCCATATATTTATTAAATAGTTAATTTTTGATAAATATAGTGAGTTGTATATACTTATTGCAGTTTCTTTTGTTATGCATTTTCTGGCTCTATAGACAGCTCCTATTGTTGCTGCACTTTCTTTTAATATTTTCTTTATTTGTGTATCCCATGTTAGTTTCTCTGTTATTATTATTTCCATGTATTTTGTCTGTTTTGTTCTGGTAATTGGAATGTTATTTATTTAAATTTTTATGTCAATATCTTTTGTATTTTTTTGTCTTATTATCATATACGTCGTTTTTTCTTCATTTATTGTTTGTATGTTTTCGTCGTACCATTTAGTTAATTTCTTAACGTCTTCATTTATGTTTCTTTCTATTGCTTCTTTGTTTTTTCCGTGATATATAATACATGTGTCGTCAGCATATGTATATATTTCTCCAGTCAAGTTTGTCTCATATATATATTATTTATGTATAATATATACAATATTGGTGCTAGTACTCCACCTTGTGGTAGCCCATATTCTGCTGTTGTTGATGTGCTAAGTATGTCGTTTATTCTTGTTCTTTGTGTTCTGTTTTTAATATATGTTTTTAGTAGTTTTAAGTTTGTGTTTCTTATTCCAAGAGTTTCCATTTTCTTGATCAATTTGTCTTTGTCGATGGTGTCAAAAGCTTTTCTCATGTCTATAAATATTGGTATCACATATTGTTTTTCATCCAGTTTTTGTGCTATGTGTTGTATTATGTCAGTTGTTATACCCATTGTGTTTGAATTTTTTTGAAATGCATATTGTCTTTTGTTTATTACGTTATGTTTGTTTATGTGTGTCATTAATCTGTTATATATTGCTTTTTCTGTTATTTTGCTTAACACTGATATAAGCGATAGCGGTCTATAATTTTCTAATTTTGATTTTTCTCCTTTTTTGTGTATTGGTTTGATAATTTGTTTTTTAAGTATTTGTGGATATTCACCTATTTGTATCATTTTATTTATTAATTTTTTCAGTATTGGTGCTATTTCTTTTTTTATAGCTTTTATTACATCATGAGTTATTTGATCTTCTCCTGGGGCGCTTCTTGTTTTTAGTTGTATGATTATATTTTCTATCTCTTCTTCTGTTGTTTCGTCAAACATAGCTTCTTCTTCTATTCTTACGGTTGTTATTGTTTCCCTGCTATCATTCTTCTTAATTTTGTTTGCCAAGTTTTTTCCTACTGTTGCAAAGTAGTTGTTCAGTTCGTTCGCTATGTCAATTTTATTTGTTTTTTTTTGTCCGTGTGTTATAATTTCTGTTATTTCTTGTTTTGTTTTTTTCTTTGTTTTGTTTAGCATACTATTTATTTCCGACCATTGTTTAGCTTGATTTCCATTTGCATTTTTTATTTTGTTTTTGTAGTAATTTTCTTTTCTTTCCTTAGTTTTATCCTCTACTTCCTTTTTCTTTTCTTTTAATATTTTTCTAATGACATCATTGTTTGGATTTTTGATGTATCTCTCTTGTGTTTTGTTTCTATCTTTTATCATTGTTATTATTTCCATATTTATCCACTCATTGTTTTCTTTTCTTTTTATTTCCGTTACTTTTGTATTTCTTTTTATTGTGTTTTGTAATATTGTTGTTAGAGTGTCAAAATCAGTTACTGTTTTATTATCTATGTTTTCAAATTCTTTCTTAATTTTATCGTAGTTTATTTTATTTTTTAGAACTTTTTCATATTTTGTTTTTTTACACATTAAGTTCCATTCCGTAATTACCGCATTATGATCTGATAATGTTAGTTTTTTTACTTTTATTTTGCTGTTGTTATCTTTTATGTTTGTAATAACGTGATCTATAATTGTCCCAGGTTTATCTGCGTTATTTCTTGTTACTCCTTCTTCGTTTATTTTATTTAAAATATAGTGACCATTTTCTACAATTATATTTCTGTAGTTGTTAGTTATATTGTTATTGTCTCTTAAATTTATGTTCATGTCGCCTAGTATTATATTTTTAGTACTAGTTTTTGTTATTTTGTCTATAACTGTTAAAAAGTCATCGTATTTTGCTGTCTGCGGTTTATATATTGCTGTTAAATGTATATTGGTTTTATTAAGTTTTATTGTTAATATTTCAGTATTTTTTTCTGTTCGACTTTCTTGTACTGTTGTTGCTATTCCGTTTTTATATATATTGCAATACCTCCACCTTTCATTGCTCTATTATTAAATATTGCTGTATAATTTGGAATTTGAAAGTATTTTTCTTCGTTTGTATATATCCATGTTTCATTTAATACTATGATATCTGCTTTGTATACTTTTGGTATTGTTAGTATTTCATCGAATTTGTTTCTTATACTTCTTGCGTTGTGTAGGTATATTTTTAGTTTGTCCATTTTAGTTATTGTTGTATATATATATATAATTTTTTTTTTTTTTTTTTAATGTTCTTCTTTGTTTAACAGTTCCTTGACATGTTCAATTCCATGTATAACTATTGGCTTGTCTTCTTCTGTTTTTCTTACGAGTATCCTTCCTTCTTTATACCAGACCCATTTGTAACCTTGCTTTTTTAGTTTTCTTGCTTCATAGAATATGCTGTTGTTTTCGTATGTAAGCTGTTCCGTAATGTATATATCTTTTTTTCCTTTTAATCCACATTCATCGGCTTTGATTGACCCTTTTTCTTTTTTCTTTTCCATTATTTTCTTTTTTTCTTCTACTGATTTGAATTTAACCAGTATTGGTGCATCCGGATTCTTGTTATTTATTCTATAAGCTTCAACAATATTATTTTTTGGAATTTCAGTATTTATATTTGTGAATATTTTTGCCACTATTTCTTTTAAGTCTTCTTTTTGATGTTGTTTCGGAATCCCTGCTATCACAATATTATTTTTTATTTTATATTATTTATTATTTATTCGTTAACTTTTTCTTCCAGCTCCTTTATTTGTTTTTTCATTTCAATATTTTCCTTTTTTATATCTTTAATAGTTTTTTTCATTTCCTCATTTTCTTTTCTTCCTTCCTCAAATTTTGCAGACATAAAGTCCACTGCCTTTTTTAGTTCTTCCAGGCTTGTTTTAATTCCCTCGTCTTCGTTATTCTTTTTTGGTGGCATTTTCATTTATTTTGTATTATTTCCTTTTTTAAGTTTTCATAGATTTTTTAAATTTTTATTTTGATATTTTATTTGATAGTAATTTATTATTTAATTATATTGATAACAATGACGTTAGGATCAGACAAGGAAACAAGTTCTTCACACTGACGGGACCTTTCGTAGTGACTTAAAAATAAACAATTACAGTTGGATAATATAGGCCACGGTGGGTTAACAAAATAATACAAAGGAAAGATTAAATGTACAATTACTATTACTTTTTATTGCTTAGTATTATATAAATGATTATACTTAAGCAATGTATGAATATTACAAATACTGATATTTGATTACAATAAAGTAAAGAAAATAAAACCAGCAATTTTTTTCTCTTTGGGTAGTAAAAACAAATAAAATAAATAAACGTGGAATGCAGCGTTTTTACTCACTGTGAGATTCAATATAAGTCAATTTAAATATCACAAAACCGCAGTAACCAGTAGATTGTTTTAAAAACTAATTTTACACTTTTATTACACTTATTTTAACACATAACATATACAAAATTCACTAAATTTAATTAGGTAATTCTACTTTAAACTTTACTTTTTGTCGGAGCCGATATTTGCTGTGTAGCACACACTATTCCTCATTTCCACATCTGAATCTTGCAATCATTCTTTTTTTCATATTTTACCCTTTCTAGGTACTTTGGTAGTACATTAGTTATGTACCTAATTTGAATTGTACCTACATTTATTATTTTTTTCTTTCACTTTTTCTTCATACCTCATTGCACGCTTTTCTGCTTCTACTCTAAATTTGTCTATTTCAACTTCTTTCATTACAGCGTATGCTGGGGTCTCTTTGTTTACTCCTAATACCCATCAGTAGGTATTAGGGCACCCTAGCCTGGGAATTTTTTCCATACCGTGTGAACTTTTTCAAGACACTTAAGGTGGGGGTAAAAGGGGCGGGCTCCGCCATCTTGGACACCATTTTGTTTTTTGCCATCTTGGACGCCATCTTGGCCGCCATTTTGTTTTCTGCCATCTTGGACGCTATCTTGGACACTATCTTGGACGCCATCTTGGCCGCCATTTTGTTTTCCGCTATTTCGGACACCATCTTGGCCGCCATTTTGTTTTCCACCATCTTGGCCGCTATTTTGTTTTCTGCCATCTTGGACGCTTCTTGGACGCCATCTTAGACGCCATCTTGGCCGCCATTTTGTTTTTTGCCATCTTGGACGCCATCTTGGACACCATCTTGAACACCATCTTGGACACCATCTTGGCCTCCATTTTGTTTTCCGCTATTTTGGACATCATTTTGGCCGCCATTTTGTTTTCCACCATCTTGGCCGCCATCTTGGTCGCCAATTTTGTTTTCCGCCCCTTGTGTGTGAGTGAGAACCAAATCGGAAATGGAAGGATGGAAAATATGAGAGGGGAAAATTCCAATGTTTTGTCTCTCTCAAGTGTGCGAGTGCAACGCGCGATACCAAAACGGCACTATGACGTGTGGCGTAAGAGGCAACCCAAACAACAGCAGCAGCAGCAGGCAACCCAAACAGCAGCAGCAGCAGCCACCTAGCAAGCAAACGAGCATATATACAGTGTGGTTGAAAGACTTTGTATATACAGGGTGTGTCAAAAATAAATTGAAGATGGCGACTGGAAGAGGTAATCTTTATCCCAGAATTAAAAATGGCGACCGGAAGTGCGACTTCCGGTGTTGCAAAAAGGGCCTTCATGGTACTCAAATGAAAGCGCCCGTTGCGTACGTCACGAATCTAAAATAAAAACTTGTACTTGACCCGCCCCTAAGCGATAAAAATACAAAAAAACCTTCTGGATGGTATAAAATAAAGAAACAAATGTTGAATGTGTAATTTTAATTTCATATGTATTTTATAAATTATATAAAAGATATATTAACAATCATTAAATAAAAGAAAATCAAATATATGTTATAACTGTGTTTTATTTCATCATTTCATAACAACATGCATGATAACATATCACCAGTTTTCAACAGGAAATTATAACATAATCAAAAATAACAGGATGTAATTGACTCTCTTTTAAAAATGTATATTGTTTATTATAAAGGTAGTTAAATTAAACACAACATATTAATAACACATTTATTATTATTTAAAAAAAATTACAAGATAAATTTGTACGTTTATCAATAAAAATGTCAATCTAACATTACCAATTACACAATAAGTTACATTTAATAATATTTAATATTATTATTATCATTTAAATAAATACAATTTTTTTTACATTTTGAAATGAACAATTACTAAACTCATCCGTGTGATTTGCACAGAAATGAGTACATTTTTCAAACTTTGGTGAATTAATTTCACCTTCTAAATTTAATATGGTAAAATTCGGAAAATGTCTTTTTAAAAAATCTTCTTTTTGAACACCCTTGACCACGCACGTCACATCGGATAAATTCTGAGTAAATCCGTAAAAGATGTTGTCAATCTCGGCCATATCAACAATTCCTCCGGAATATGGAATTGAGTGGTAGTTATTTTCCAGCCATCTGGCTTGGATTTTTTCCTTCGATGTTAAAAACGAATTGTCGATTGTCGGTTTCATCAAGTAAGTGTGAATATTTTTGTAATTTGTCGCAATACTTATTTCCTTCGGTATAAACTGATTTGCAATTACAAATCCTTGCATATCGATGGCTAATATAATCATCATGTTATATGAAGTGTACACATCAACGGTCTGTACTCGACTAAAGTAAGAGCTCAATTGATGGGTATTTGACGCATTTTTCTACGTTCAGGATTCACTACTGCTTCTAATGTTATTGCAATCTTTTTTAATTCTACGTTGAAATCGTAGTCTATTTTGTGCTTCAACCATCCATTCAGCACCGCTTCTATAGTCACCACATTCTTCAAGCAAATAAATGACCGTTGACTCGGGTTCACTGAATCTCACTCTTTTTACCATCACACGAGTTTTCGAACCAACCCTGATAGCGGTGTGTTTTCAACTATGGTATCGCTCAAAATGAGGCAATAACACCTAGTATTGTCTTTAAAAATCTGAGAAGCTTCCATTTCAAGGTACAAGTCTACCGTCGAGGACTTGATGCTTTCATTTTGATTTGAAACGTCAAATACAACCATTGTGTGATTCTTAAAATCAGTAAATGAAAAGTACGGCTGATTTTTTGCATTATCATTGGAACTACTTTGAAACTGACAGTACATCTCGTAAGCGGTTAAATATTCGCCATTGTCAAAATCCAAATTTAAATTTTCGTATGGATATGTTTCAGAATTTAGATAGATTCTTATATTTTTAATGTTACAATGATCGAATGTGGAAACGTCTTCACTTGACACACCCTTTTTGTTGACGTGAAAAGCTATGATTACATACTGCAATTTCTCTGTTTGAGGTTTTTACGGTCTAAACACTATCTTTAGATTTATTCATAGAGGGTAGTTTGTGTAGTTCCCATTTGCGAAATGGGATTAAGATTCTAGGATCGGTTTTAACTTGTTCCAACATTTGTAACTTAATCTCATCATTTAATAGTATATGTGGTACTCTCCACTCGATTTTGTTTATTTTAAATTTAATCTGGCTAATTGCTTTTTTATCAGTATCATCGCTTATGAAACAATTCACATCAGTAGACGCACGCAGTAGAATTAGTTCGTGTTTAGCAAATCCCATTATTTTTTTATAGTCTTCGGCAAATCCTAACCAGCACTTTAGCGGAATAAGAGCAATAAACTTTTTATTCACAAAATATGTTTTTATTTGACCGGTTTTACCCCACCCGGCAGTTCCCAGAACTTTCATTTCTTTGGCGTCTCCGTATGCAAGGAACCCCTTCATAGTGCTCGAGATACCCAAATCTCTCGTTCTATCAATCTCGACACCGTTTAACTCATATCGGATTTCTTCGAACAAAAATGAGAAAACGTAGTTGGTTATGCTAAATGTTTTTCCTGTTGATGGCCCTCCTTCGACCTCTCCAACCAAGTATATACTGCTTTCGCTTGGACATGTAAAAATATCTTGGTTCTGAATTGTGATTCTGATTTTATCGTTATTATCAAAGTTTGTAGTCCTTGGTCGGTAAAAATGATACTGTTCTTTAACGATGCTCTCATCAAATTGCACTTCATCAAAAATGTTAATTTTTCCCATGATGTTTCACTCTGTAACCTAGACCCAATAATCGGGATAAATTAAGACGTGTCACTTCTTTCGTAGACAAAGGGGAACTGATGGTGAACGCATAGTTCTTTTTTTTTTTATTGCCGAAAACAATTCCCATCTTACAGAGGTATTAATTCCAATCTTACTAAAATATTTTCTCTTCTAAAATTAATGGGATCCCCCGCTTGATCTAATATTCTGATATAATATTCTGAGATTGATATTGTCGATGCTATTGCGAACGTTTACCGGTAAATATAAAATATTTCGAGGTTCAATATTAATTGCGTAACCGGGATCCACTGCGGGACTAAATTCGAACAACGTGTGCGATAGACGATCGTCGTAATATGTTCCAGTAACGATGTTGCACTCTATTCTTATACTTTCTACTTTAATTATTTGCACGGGTAAATCGGACCTATGAATAATTCCGGCTTTTAAAATTTCTTTTCCGGAAAATCCCAAGAGACGCCCGATGGTGTTTTTATCAGGTGAAAAATCAATGTCGTACTTGCTCTTGATTTCGCACTGAAGAGTGTTGCGATTGGGTTTCAAAGACAAAATTTCTTCTGCTTCCGACTCGGGCAAATTTAACCCTCCTATTATCATGCGTTGCAAATACAATTCAATGTCTCGAATTTCGTATGCGTCTGTAGAAAGTGTGATCAATTTATTATCGTTGAAAATGAATTTATTGTTGATTCCTTCCTCAATGTTCGGTATGGAATTATATGTGTGAAAACCAATGAGTCCTAAACAATATTCGTGTTGCGGATCTAACTCGATTGGAGGATAATAGTTGACCGATAGTCATGACTAACATAAAATTAATTAATTATTATATTTAATTAATTTTAACATCTTTATTTATATAAAAACTCTAAACATAAATGTCCGCAGTTGTGAGAGTTAAATTTCTGATATTGATTGTGATTATATTTTATCTCACATGCGTTGAAATATTTTACAACTTCTAGCGGCGGGTTTTTACGCTACCCAATGAGTGCCGGGTCCTGCTGCCCTATCCAGATTTATTATGCCTGACTCTCTGTAATGAGGGTGATGCGGTAACTGATCTCGCATAAATACTCCTTTAAATGTTTTAATATGTTTCGTATATTTTTTCAAGTCTAAATCTGTGCGCGGTCTATCGGGCAGCAAACTTAACAGTTTTTTGATTTTTTCAGGTACAACCCCAAACCTTTCTTATATGGTTTTAAATATAACCCGCTTCCCTTCTTTCCGAGAGCGATGGCTTCCATCGTTTTGTTGTTGTACGATAGCGCTAGTACCCCCTGCGATCGAACCTAAAGCGCTTAATCCAGCAAAGAGGGGTATGAGTGGCAGAAAGCCACCTTGTTTTGAAATAGGTAGAACTCTTGGTTTGCGGACTTTATTACGTCCACCCGTTTTCTTAACAGCATCCTTGGCAGCAATCAAAGCAATTTTAGCACTTTCTCGTATAACGTCTGCAGTTTTAATTTTTTTTGCTAACGGTTTTAACGCCTTTCGTGCTTTATTTACTACACCTGCGCGAAGAGCTACAGTTTTAACGCCCATTCCTAATTTCCTTTTGGCTCTCATAATTCCAGTCACCGCTAGAGGCTTGCTTTTTCGCTTAACAAAGAGTTCTTAGACTTAACTCTTCCCCAAGCAGATTTTTCCAAACTTTTATCTGCCTTATGTCGATCTTCTAACTTGGATGAATTCGAATAGGCAATGTCGTGCTGCTTACAAGCTATGTCCAATTCGTTTATACCGATATCTCCTCTGATCAAACGCTTCTTCAACTTGGTGCCGGGACCGCAATATTTATATCAGGGTAAGTGGAGCTCAACAGGTAATTTATCTATAGCGCTGTTGATGATACCTCTACCGTGGTACATTGCTTAATAATTTTATCAGATCAATGATGTATATATATAGCCATATTAATTAGAGTTTTAGTTAGTATAATGAGAACCGTCAAGCAAAAAGTTATTTTACCAATTATAAATATAGACTCAGTTGTGGGGGATACGACTGGACAATCTGAAAAACATGGTCCATTAATTCCAAATTCTGTACGAGCTTTGATATGCGGACCCTCGAATTGTGACAAGACTAACGTTTTATTTTCAATGCTTTTCCATGAAAACGGTTTAAAATTTGAGAACTTGTACATTTACTCAAAGTCGTTGTATCAACCAAAATATCAAATGTTAAGTGACGTTTTAAGCTCGATGTCGGAAGTTGGATATTTTCCATTTTCTGAAAACTGCGAAATCCTCGATCCGAGTGAAGCAAATAATAATTCAATTTTCATATTTGACGATGTTGCATGTGACAAACAAGATAAAATTAGAAATTTCTTCAGTATGGGTAGACATAAAAATGTTGATTCATTTTACCTATGTCAAACATATACACGTATCCCTAAGCATTTGATTCGCGATAATGGAAATTTTATAATGCTCTTCAAAAAGATGATTTAAATTTGAAACATGTATACCAAGACCATGTGAGCAGCGATATGAGTTTTGAGAAGTTTAAAACTCTATGCGCAGAATGTTGGAAAGAAAAGTATGGTTTCATTGTGATAGACAAGGATTCTGATGCCGGCAGATACCGCAAATGACTCGACGAGTATATAATAATAAACTAATAATTACGCATGCGTTAGAGGGGAGTGGTTATTATTTCTATCTCTATTGAAGTGGAGCAATATAAAGAGATTAAGCAGTTATATAGCAATTGATATAGCAGTATAAAAGCGGTAGTTATTGAAGAACGCCTGATATAGCGCGCAGTATAGCAAAATAGCGAGCGGTATAGCGGAATTGCGAGCGGTATAGCGGAATAGCAAGCGGTATAGCGGAATAGCGAGCGGTATAGCGGAACAGCGAGCGGTATAGAGCTACAAAAGCGCTCGCTATTTTTAGAGATGCGGTATAAGAAACGCTCTCTATTACGGAACCCTTTCAATACGGAGAAACACAATGTTGATAAGGAACTCATAACTGTAAAGCATGCAATTTGCAAGAAAGTAATGGCTCTCAAATTGAAGCAATCCGATGATAATGAAATCTTAAATAAAACTTACAAGCCTTTAATTAAACCAATTAAGGAGTTAATAAAGAGTTCTTTATTACCACCGGGTCCTGCAAATGTTCTTAATATAACGCTCAAATTAAACAATCTCCTACGCAACCACCGCAACAGCAAGTGACTCCGATTAGACCTAAGAGAAAGTATGGTAGAACTTCTACACCTACGAAACCAGAGGAAATGGTCAGCTTTAGTCAATATGAACCCAGTATGATACAATTTGATAAAACACAAGGAGGTTTAGAAAGAAACTCTTACGAAGGTATGTCAGATGCAACCACACTTAGGGAAGAAAATTATAAACCCGAAGAAGAGACTTACGAAAGTAGGTTAGAGTCTTCAGATGATACAGTTGATAATACAGTTGATAATACAATTGATAATACAGTTGTTGAAAATAATGAAAACCCAGAACCTATTACTGAACGTGGTTTGAGAGAATATCTCGAACAGTATCCTAATATTTTAGTGCCTTTACTTATTGGATACGTCAAAGATGCTGATAAAATTGTTTATGATCGCTCTTCGGTAACAGGAGTTAATTATGATATTGATACCAGCAAGATAATCGTTGGAAACACAGAGCTAATGATTGATGGGATTGGAGATTTTTATGTGAGAGGGAAAAAATTTATTGGTACCGATGAATTGTATGAATTATTATTCAAGAAAACTCCACTAAAATATACTGAACAAGACAAAAAAAACTATTTTGAAGTTTTAGTGGCTACTAATGCTTTATTTAAAAATCATAATCCTGCAGATCAACATCAGGGAATTGGTACAACAAAATATAAAATGTTAGTTAAACCTATGTTAGATGAACGTAAAAAAGCGAGAGCAATGAGAGTGAACGAGAAAACTGTGGATGAAGAGATAATGGAAGCCTTTGCTAATACTACTACTACTACACACCGTCCAAATCGCAGCAGGAGTGTGTCAGATGCCAATTCGTACGCAGGTAAAGGATTCGATTCAACATTAGAAGTCAAAGATAAGCTCTTTCGATACTTATACTGGGATAATCCTGAGTTAATAGAACGTTTGTGGTTGCTACACGCTTCACGTAGAGTCGGAAATTTATCTCACGCTAACGAGATTGCCTCCATCGAAGAAGAGCTGAGAGAAGCAAATATAATCTATTAATTTTTATTTCAAGTCTCAATATCACTATGAGTGTAGACAAGTTCGGACGTCATTCGTCGCAAAATAAATCATTTGCTGGTGTAAGAGGCCCGCCAGGCAACGGTTTTAAGCGCGATGCTGATGGGAATTTCGACATTTCTCACAAGCGTTTGAAAAATGTAAATGCTCCTATCGATGATACTGATGTCACGACTAAGCTGTACGTTCACAACATTTCCGACTACCTCGACTCTAGAATTACAAATCTTCTTAAGAAATCTGATGATGATAAGAACGCTATCAATACTCTCTTGGAAAATTTAAACGCCAAAAATAAATCCGATTTTGATCATATTAATATCAAATATGAGGATCTCAAGGAAAATTCAATTATGCATTAATGACATTTCTGAAATGATTGAACCAAAGTTACTGACATTTAAGAGTGAATTGCATAAAATTGAACAGAATATGAACTTGGTCGGTAAAGCACATGCAAACTTTGAACTGAGTGTTAATGATCGTATTGAAGCCACTAATAACCTAAGAGCAACATACGACAGTGTAAAGGTTCAAATTAACAGCATTAATGATCGAATTCACAGTATTAGCGAGCGAATAGCAAAATGAACTAATTCGAAGCGACATTCAAAGAAAATGGGGGGAGTTTGTTATTAAAAATGAATTTGTTATTGAGAGCATCAAAAATTGTTTTCTTTGAACAAGAATGAGTAAAGTAAAACAAGATATCGTTACTGAAATCCACAAGCCCGCGCGAATAAATTTCTCTAGAAGACGAACCATTTTGAAAGGTTTAGATGATCTGTGGCAGGCTGATTTGGCTGATTTTATACTGTATTCTCGCAAAAATAAGGGATATAAACACATTCTAATTGTAATCGATTGCTTCTCCAAATACTTGTGGGCGGAACCTCTAAAAGATAAAAGCGGAGTGAAGAGTGCATTTGACAAAATATTTAATGGTGGTAGGATCCCGAAAAACTTGCAGACCGATCGGGGAAAAGAGTTTTACAATAAGCATGTTGAAAATTTGCTTAAAAGGCGTTCGATTAATCATTACTCTACGTTTACTATTAAAAAAGCTGCAATGGCCGAGCGAGTGAACGTACTGTTAAAGAAATATTATATAGAGAGTTTAGTTTACGAGGCAAATATAAATGGATCGATGTATTACCTGATATCACAAAAGAAAACAACAATCGTAAGCATAGTACCATCGGTATGAAACCAAATGAAGTCACTAAAGATAAAATTGTTGAAAACCGTTTATTCACACATGAAGATTGCTGGACTGCAAAAATTTAAAATTGGAGACTTTGTGCGAATCAGCAAGGAGAAAACCGTTTTTGCGAAGGGGTACACACCTAATTGGTCTACCGAAATATTTAAAGTGATTTCAATAAAAATCACAAATCCTACTGTGTACCTGTTGGAAGATTCAAAGGGGAGTCCAATCAAAGGAGGATTTTACGCTGAGGAAATTCAACTTGTTAAACATAATGATTATTATAAAGAAAAAAGGAACTAAAGTTTACGTGAAGTGGCTGGGACTTGATAAGACTCATAATAGTTGGATTGATAAAAATAATGTTTTATAATAATTTAATCGTATATTAGTTTAGTTTTAATAATAATAATAATAATAATAAATATATATTGTAACCCACACACATTGTTTTATTTATGTGAAGGAGTAAATAATAAGATTGATTTTTTTTTTAACATTTATTTCATCAGGAGTTTATATTCATACATTCATAGTCATAATACATTTTACCGAAAAACATGTTCAGAGTTTCCATCATAAGATACTCGAGCTCTCCTTTTGTATCGTTCTCACTCAATAAGCGGATAACTTTACCATACAAATCGTTATCTTCGTGAGCTAATTTTAAACATTTAGCTATAATTACATTATAATATAAATCAAATTCATAGGATTTTAATAATGTTAATTTAAAGTTTATAAGATTCTTAAAATTAATCAAGTTGTTGAACGTCATTGGAGATATTAATATTTTAAAATTCCGACACTCAAGGGATATAACATCCAGTTTTTTGTATGAGGTATATGAAATGCGGTGATCGCAGTACTTCCATGCGCCCCCATATCTAATTTCGGTTATATTTATTTTGGAGAATGTACTCCATTCTTCTGCGGTGAAGAAAACCCCATTGCGTACAAAAGTACGATTATGCCCACAGTGGATTTTGATAATTGGTATAAATCCTAGTGCTGGACTTAGACCAATGGTCACAAATTTTGTTCTAGAGTTATTGATTGCATAAGAGCTCTCTCCAATCAGCTGCATCTCACGCTTGACGTCATCATCGTATCTACGAATGCCTTCCTCCACTGGATCTTTGAACTTTGTGGGATCTGAAAAGAATGATTAGATGTAGAAATAAATTTTACTTGAGAAAAATATATTTAAAACTTACGTTCAATAATATCTTGTGACTCCAAACATTTTAGGTTAATCTGTTGCATGCACACATCATCTAAATCGTACCCCACGTTGTAAAATTTTTCTTCATCTTTGCGTGTTAAACCGTAAGTACCTTCAGGGTTGTAGATCTCTCGGTCGACTCTCCATATCCTCAACGAAAGGTTTTATAGAATTTTTTGGGGTCTCGATTGGATTTACATGTGGCTTTTTAACATCGTACTCTTGTTTTAAAGGTGTAGAATAACTCCTTTTGAGGTTAGACATTATGAACTCTATTGTAAATGTAGCTAAACTATCGTGAACTGAACTGCGCAAACACTGAATCAACTGCGAAGTTTATTACATCATGATCCCCATGTTATTACTAATTTAAGAATCAGATTCTTTTATTTCAACCAATCACAGCGCTGATAAAGATTTAATGATTCATATTTATAGTCAATCAGAAGGTTGGCATGATGGTGATAAGAATTTTCTTGTTGATTCTTGTATTATGATACAATTTTTCTGTTAAAAGCGGATGTTACATCCTGTTATTTATGATTATGTGATATATTCTTGTTAAAAACTGGTGATATGTTATCATGCATGTTGTTATGAAATGATGAAATAAAACGCAGTTATAACATATACTTGATTTTCTTTTATTTAATGATTGTAAATATATCTTTTATATTATTTATAAAATACACATAAAATTATAATTACACATTTAACATTTGTTTTTTTATTTTAAACCATCCAGAAGGTTTTTTGTATTTTTATCACTTAGGAGCGACTCAAGTTTTTATTTTAGATTCGTGACGTACGCAACGGGCGCTTTTATTTGAGTTAAATGAAGGCCTTTTTTGCAACACCGGAAGTCGCACTTCTGGGATAAAGATTACCACTTCCGGTCGCCATCTTGGATTTATTTTTGACACACCCTGTATATACAAAGTCTTTCAACCACCCTGTATATATGCTTGTTCGCTTGCTGCCGCTAGGTGGCTGCTGCTGTTTGGGTTGCCTGCTGCTGCTGCTGCTGTTGTTTGGGTTGCCTCTTACACTACACGTCATAGTGCCGTTTTGGTACCGAACGCGCATCAGGTTTTGCGCAACACATTTTACGTCGAGCGATGACTCATCTATTGAGGGATATTACCCTTGGGCGGTATCTTTGTAAGGGATGGTCGTAGAGCCGTTTTGACACCAGATTTGGTTTTTCCGACCCCCGTTGTAGTGCCGTTTTGGCTCACCCACCCTTACTCGCACACTTGAGAGAGACAAAACATTTCCCCTTCTCATATTTTTTATCCTTCCATTTCCGATTTCTGGTTCTCACTCACACAAAATTGGCGATTAAGATGGGGGCCAAGATGGCGGCCAGGATGGCGGAAAATAAATTGGCGGCCAAGATGGCGAAAAACAAAATGGCGGCCAAGATAGTGGAAAACAAAATGGCGGCCAAGATGGCGTCCAAGATGGTGTCCAAGATGGCGTCAAAGATGGCGGAAAACAAAATGGCGGACAAGATGGCGGCCAAGATGGTGGAAAACAAAATGGCGGCCAAGATGGCGTCCAAGATGGTGTCCAAGATAGCGTCCAAGATGGTGTCTAAAATAGCGTCCAAGATGGCGGAAAACAAAATTGCGGCCAAGATGGCGGAGCCCCACTTCTTTTACCCCCACCTTAAATGTCTTAAAAAAGTTCCCACGGTATGGAAAAAATTCCCAGGCTAGGGTGCCCCAATACCTACTCCCATCTCCAGTACTTTATTTAAAAAGCCTCTAATTTTTTCTGCTCTTTCCACCCCCAAATTTCCGCTCCGTACAATAACATATTTTTTACTAAACTTTCAAACATCATTCCTTTTATTCTCATACATTCAAATTTTCTTTCACCGTTTTATTAGCCTTTCTTGTCATATTTTTTATCTGCTCATTTTCATTATTGTTTGTACAAAAAACTCTGCGTTTTTCTCCCCATTTTCTAAAAGTCATAATTTTTGTTTTATTTACATTTACTTCTAACTCTTTTTTTATAAAATATTTATCCAGACATCTAATTATTTTGTTCATTTTATTTGCTTGTTTTGCAACAATCACCGTGTCGTCTGCATAAGCCAGCGATAACATTTTCTCTCTGCCCACCACCACCCCTGCGCTCTGTATATTTTTTCTACATCTGCAATGTATGCCGCAAACAAACTAGGGCTGAGTGGGCATCACTGTCTCACACCTTTTTTAGTCCAAAATTTATCACTCATTTTACCATTCATACAGACCCTCCTAACTGTTTCCACGTATACAGCTTCCATTTTTTTTACTAGATGCTCATTTATTTTTCTTTTTCTCAAATACATTTACAATTTCTCTCTACTCACACTGTCGAATGCCGCTTTTAGGTCCAAGAATAATGCAACCAACTTTCCTCTTTTTTCTGCTATTTCCTTTTCTAATATATGGTGTAGTATGTATACATTATCCATGGTCCCTCTTCCTTTTCTAAACCCGGCCTGTCCGTCTGGCAATATCCCATTCATCTCTAGTTCTTCATTCAGTTTTTCTTCTAGTACCATGGCGTAGATCTTGTATGCCGTACTTAGTAACGTTATATTGCAAATAAACATACAACAAAATATTACTTTTGTTTTGTTCACAAGAGTGCATTTGCATGGTATCCCAGATAGTTACAACGTCTGTGAGCTTGCGTCTGTTCCCGGGGGACCCAGAGCAAAGCTCTTCAAAACAAAAAATTGAACTTGAAGAAGAAGTCGATAAAACTGAATTCTCTTCAACAGTGATATTAAATCTTTTGATGACGGGTGGGAGGGTTACTCCAGATTGTAATTACTATCAAGTAATTTGAAGTGGAGTGCCTATTCACGGCTAAAAATGATAAAATCTCTCTAGTGGTTCAGAATCCATCCACTTAAAACTGTAGGTCCTTTGTAATGTAAGTTGTCAGTATTATGTGCAGAGATGGAACTCTATATTCAAAAAAGATAGAAAACGACGGACTTACTCGCTTGAGTAATTGTTATAAAAAAATTGATTTTTTTGCAAGCGTTTGAAGTCTATTTGTCCAACAACGAAGTGGTGAGATTAAATCTTTTGATAACAAACTTTAAACTGAAGTTTCTCTTCTTTGCAAGCGTTAGAAGTCTTATAGTTCAAAAAAAAAGAGGTAATATCAAATTTCTTGTTAGTAATCACTTGGTTGAATGGGCGGGTCACTCCAAATCATGATTATCATCAAGTAGTTTGAACCGGAGTGTCCACACAGTCGTCCAAGAATTTGTTAATAATAAATTGGAAGTGCAAGTGTTGGATGTTTCTTAGTCAGAGAATGAGGAGGTTATATTCAATGTATTGACCAACACTTGGTGGGCTGGATGGGTGAGTTTCTCCAGATCATAATTACCAGCAAGTAGTTTGAATTGCAGTATCCTGCTCACCCAACTGTTTGTTACCAAGAGATTGTAAGTTTTTTTCTTTTTGTTGGTGGAGAGCATGCTAAATTCAATCTCTTGGTGATAAACACTTGGGTGAGTAACTGAGCTATTTCCGATTATGATTACCAGCAAGTACTTTAAACTTGAATAAAAAATTAAACAAAATGCAATTAAATTATTGCTTACTATTTGAAGAATTATCTACATCATCAACATCTTTTTCTTTTCTTCTAACATTTTTATTTTTCTGTCGTCCATCAGAAGCTACAATACCAGTCAAATCTGCATTCTTAATTTATTTCAAAACACGTACAGATTACATTAAATTACCACCATTGGCAATAATCAAAAAAATGGTTAACCAAACGTGAACATTGCGTTTGTTGAAACTTAGGACCCGGATGTTTAAATGCAAATACTAATTTGTTATTAAGATGGACTTATGTCTTATTTTTTTGTATATGATTTCATTACGGTTGAATTGTTCATTAAATTTTTAAGCGACTCTATGCAATTGTCATGTTACGATTGAAGATGACTATTGCCGTAATATTATTATTATTAATGTCGTGCAAGATAAAGTTAAAAAAGCTATTGGTGTGAGGAATGGAAAAGAGCAAGGAAATTGAAAAAAACCAAATCTGGCGTCATGAACCGTTTCGGAGGTAGCCAATCCACTTATATCTTGGGATGTTGCTAGAAATCCTATATCGACGGACGGATGAAAATGATATATCTGGCAACGTCGAAATGACATAATTGCAAAAATACATATAAATATAACAAAATATATCATTTGCCAATGTGCGGGTAATTACCCGAAAAGCGGGTATTTTTGATCATCAAAAAATTTTATGCGGGTAATGATAATTTGCGGGGAATTTGCGGGGAATTTGCGGGTATTTTATTTTTAGTATAATTTTTTTTTTAGATATATTATAACAAAAATTATTATTGTAACAACAATATTTTTTTACTATTATCTATTATATTAGGTATATATTATTATCAACCATTAATATTCAGCGGCGGTATGATTTGCTAATAACTAATAAGAAATGGCGTTTTAGATTAAGTACCTTCTGTATCAAACACACCTTAAAAAAAAAGAAAAAGGTACATACGTTTTTTCTCTTTAAAATTATGATTGACTGTGGTAATTTTAAACTAAAAATACGTGCGGGTAAAGTTTTGGGTATTTAAAATTTTTAATCGGGTAAAAACGGGTATTTGCGCTACATGCAGCGGAGAATTGACATTTTATAACTGGCAACACTGTAAATATCATGATTATCCAGGCTGACCACATTCGGTTTATCGGTTTAGTAACTTCTTTTGAAGTTGGAATACTATTACTAACTAGTCTTTTTAATTCAAAATAACAGAAAATATACTTTTTTTTTTATTGAACTCTAATAATTTCAATTGTTTAAACAAAAAGTGTCTGTTTTTCAAGTAAATTTTTAAATCTGTATTTTAAAATAAGCCCAGAATGATAAATGAGAACAAAAAAAAATCAGAAGAATAGGGGGGCGGGGTAAAAATTAAATGTAATGCAAGATACAACAAAAACATTTCTAATTCTCTTTTTTACTTATAAAAATCTGGTCACCCTATGGTTATCACATCTAAATACTGTAAAAACATAATAATCTCTAATATATTAATAAATAATTACATTTTAAATTTTCGTATCCACGTCAAAAATATGAAACTTTGATCATAACCTATAAATGTCAATATATGTCAGTGTAACATTCGCAACTTGTAAATAATAATAAAGAACGGATTTATTAATCATAATTTATCCAAGATGATGCAACAATATATGAAGGAGTTGGAACAGGTACTTATTATTTTAACTAATACTTTAATTGTATTAACTAGTTTAGTGTTATTAGTTATGTGTTATCAACATTACTAATAAAAAACTAATAGCGGTATTCTGAACATTTTTTACAGCGATGTTAATTAACATTTTGAACGTTGCTAGGCAATATTTAAAAAAACTCGTTACTTGATTGGTTAAAAATCAATTTCTACAGCGATGTTAGCTAACATCGATGTTAAAAAATGTTCAGAATAGACCCATTAACTATCATATACATGTTCTTCTTTGTAAAACAGTATAATAAATTAATTATAAATGCTGTAGGATAACTATAATAACTATAATCTTGCCAGCAAAAACTAACTTTAGTAGAGTGATTAATTTATTTAAAAATGTGTTATAATAGTTTTTGTTTACAAGGGTGGATATTTAAATTGTTTCTAATCAATCTTTATTTTTAGGAACCATTTGATGCAGAGGAATTTGTAGAACGATTAGCTTGGAGGACAAATGCTGAAACCAAAAAGAATGATGAGGATGATTTCAATCCTCTTCTCTTACATGATTCTTTTGTACAAGCTATTAAGTATAAATAATGTATGTAATATAAATTTTAATAGTTTTTACAAGTATATATTTTAGAGATTTAACATTACTTCAAGAAAGACAACAAAAAAAATGTGAACGTTTGGAAGCTGCCGTTCGTGATGATGAAACGTTATTTAGACGTGAAATTCATGTACTCCAAGACAGTAACAAGGTATAACTTATTATAAAGAATGATTTACAACAAATTAACATTTGTATACTATAAGTAAAAAGCAAGAAAATCTTTTGTCTTAATTGGAATTTTTATAGGCAGTAATTTATTAATATTACTCATATTACATAGTAAAGAAAACTTCTATAACTAGGCATGCTAACCTAAATCGGGGTCTTGCTCCATTGCTGCCTGGGTTGTGCCTGATGCCAGACTGATGAAAACGGTTACACGATCAATCTGGTATAAGTTTAATCAGAACTGACAGTATTTATTTCATTGTTTGAAAAATCATCAATCTACTCCGTCAAATGGACTAAATTGATGTTAGATTGGTCGTTCTAGGTCTGCTTGTAAATATTAATTTTTTATGTAAAATGGGCTAGACAAATATTAGATTAAGGACCCCTTGTATTAGTTTAGATATTGGGTTGGGTTCCAGGCAATTGCCTTTTTTTATCCAAGTGATGTTTTTTTTTAATAATTGGTAATGACAGTTTTATTGTATTGTATGCTTTTTGATTAGAGAATGATATGGTTTTTGATCATTTGCTAATTTAAAAAAACTGCTAAAATAACCAAAACATCTAAACAATCTAGGAATAATAACTGGTTGTATATGGAAAATGGTATGGATAATGTTAGTAATTTGTTTGCATAAAATGATTCTAGTGCAGAGTATATATTGTGATCTATCATTATCTTTGATATAATTTTCTATTGTATTGTGCAGTGTAAATATACCATACATAGAATTTTCATTTAATAACAATGCAGACTATGTAATGTGCACTTTGCATGCAGACTGCACTTGATATAATAACTTTTATTCAAGAAGTAATACATAATTTACAACATCTAAAAACAGAATTAATCATCGTTATTTTTGATACTACAAGAGATATTTTAAGTCTGTAAATGCTGTTGTATTTGTCTATGTTTTTGTAAACGATCCCAATCATTATTCGAGGAGGTTACCAATCTCGAAGAGATCTACATTTTGCACTACACACCCACATTATCCTCTTGTTTATATGTGATATATAATAATGTAAAACACAAATTTTTGCAATTTAACTTTTTGGATTTTCCCTGCCTCATAGGGTAGTCGAAAAACAGTATCCATATGTGCCTCATAAGGACAGGCAAAAGATATTGTTCATTTGCGATCATTTATTGGAAAAAAACTCCCCAACAAACTTCAGGTACTGAACAAATATTCAAAAACACTTAGAATGAAATGAGATAGGAAGGTGAAAAACACTATCTATATGCAACCCAAAATTGAAAACAACTTGACAGAAAAACCTGACTGTTTCAACTATTGCGCATCCAATGTGGTCAATAATGATGAAAATTTGGATTTAAGCTTCTCAATGCAATTGCAACCTACCTTTACGGTTTTCATGGAGGCCGAAAACCAGAAAATGCCATTTTCCTCTTGTTATACTTTTTGGGGTGCTGGTATAACATTTGATTTTTTTTTAATGTGTTCCCGGTGGTCAATCTTGATAAAAATTGGATTTTAGCTTCTCAATGCAATTGTAACCTACCGTAAAAATTTCATGGGGCCGCAAACCGGAAAATGCTATTTTCCTCTTGTTATACTTTTTGTGGTGCTGGCATAATATTTGATTATATTTATAAGGGAGCGATTTAAGGAGTGTCATAAACATTAGAGAATGAAATTTCTAGTCTAATGAATAAATAAAAATTCAAAACCTTTAATTGCCTATTAAATTTTGAAATTAAATTGTAATTATTTTGTCGAAATATTTGCTTAAAATTTAAGTTATTTTTTAAAAATAAGAATTGTTATAGTTCTGGTCGTAGTTGTGAATAGCTGTGTTCCATTTGACGAAATAGTCGCACTAATTCATTAATTTTTAAATTTATTTGTCAAACGCTTCTCACATTTTCGATGTATTTTTGAGAAACGTCCTACAAACGCCAAATATTTTCTAGTTCTAGTTTGTCAAGTTTGAGACTTTCTAACGCACCGGGTGCATGAAGCGCTCAAATGGAAACCACCTTATGTATGATAAAATGTGAAATTTGAAATTCCCGCGTGCATTAATTTTTCTAACAGTTTGGTAATGAAATTTGGAAACAATTGTTTCTATAGATATCTACTACTAACACAGAAACAGAAAAAAAGGTGAAAGGTATAAATATCCAACCTAATGATTTATAACAAAAACAACTTATCAACAAAAAGGCATTACTAAGGAAACACAAAAAAAAATTATTGGTAGTTTAATTTTGTATTACTGCTAATTTTCAAACTTGGTTTTTGATGCTTTGTGGTATTGAAAGAACATTCAGCAGCTGAATATTGCTATGTATTACTGTTAGCCCAACAATATATGTAACTCAGATTATGCTTTACATATTACAGTATTATTTTTTTAGTTGGCTGCACAAACTTTTCAAGAATTGGATGAAAAAATAAACCATGTTGCAACTAAAGTTTTGCATTTAGGAGATCAGTTAGACAGTGTTAATGGACCAAGATCTAGAGTGGTGGAAGCACAAAGGTTAATGGCTCATTTGAACAACTTTTTGTCTCCAGATATTTCGCCTTTATTTTTGGATCCTTCTAGGGTAAGTTTTTTATAATACAGCATAAAAAAATGATATTTAGTTTTCGTGTTATTTTTTCAAATTACTTGCTCATTTTGAAAAGTTAATATTAACTTTAATGTAGAATGTTTGAATTTCATATTTTTTTTACTCTTTACCTTTTTTTTTAATTCTTTGACCACCTTGTTATATTATACTATTATTCTATTATTATAGCTTAACAACTTTCCAGAGTATGCAATTTCTTTATAAAATGAGAAATCAAAAAAGGTTTTAGTTTTCCCTATTCAGTAAATTTAATAAAATAATATAAAAATATTTTTGTAAACTTTAATTTAATATGAAGGTAAATTCCTAACTAAAAAAACACAAATCCAACACACAGTAATATCAAAAAATTTAAATTAAACCTTTATAAATAAAGACTAGTTTATCTATATTATATAATAGAAAAAAACCGATAAATAAATTGTTTTATTTATTTTAATTTTATTTTTGTAGATTGATGAAGCAGCAGATATTATACAAAAACTACATATTATTGGTCAAGATTTACCACAGGAGAAGTATGTTTAACCTATTATTGCTATTTTGTCTAAAATAAATTTATGTTTTAGGTTTAAAAAAGTAAAACAAACTATCGAGCGTAAATATGATGACACAGAAAGAGCCTTAATTGAAGAGTTTGTAGAAAGGCAAAGAACAAATGACTTAAAACGAATGAAAGACATAGCTAATGTCCTTTCCCAATTCAAAGGATATTCACAATGTATAGATGCTTATATAGAGCAAAGCCAAGCCGTAAGTCTAATTTTTTATTTGAAAAGATATGTCACATTACATCAATGCTTGGCTAGAAAAGTAACAAAATTGTAATTATTTTTATTGAAACTATTTTATATTCATTTGAATTAAAAAGGCAAGCAAATTAAATAAATTCTGTCACTTTTATATCTTAAAATCATTAAAGATTATTGTTATATATTAATATTATACGTTATATTCTTTATAGGGTTGTTTATTGAATAAGGATGTATTTGGATATCTTTTGCCACTCTGTGAGAAGCATAATGAAATTGTGCGAGATGTCTTTAAAAATCCTGAACAAGTAATGGCAAAATTCATTTTAAATTTATATCATCTTAAATTACAAGAATATATTAACCAACAATTATCACAAAAATTAGATACCTTTAATTATTTACGTACTTTATATGATATATATTCCAAGTGAGTATTAATACAATGTGTTCACGGCAGTGGGAAGTTTTGACAAGGTTGTTATTTTGCCATTCTAGCTTTAGAATGTAGACATTTCCAAAGCATTTGATAGGGCATACCATAATCTTAATTAACAAGTTCCATTGTCTGTACAATGATCTTGATCACAAATCCGTGAGAATAGAAAAATTATAGTTTGAATTGATGGATTTAACCCTAAAATCATAAGTTAGTGTTCCTCAAGGTTATGCTTTTTTGCCATCTCTATTTTTGATTTACATTAATGAACTTTTTCAAATAACCAAAGGTCCTATTCATAGTTTTTTGCAGATCGCTTCATACTTTATGTATATTTATGTTGTGACATATTAAGTAATTCTTAAATATCACATTTTGAAATTAATTAAAAAAAATCATTCTGCAGAAAATGGTTTCATAAACATACTTATGTGATTAAATTGTTCTTCAAAAATATTGATTTTTGAAGACCAAACGAAAGAGTTAAAAACCCTGATAAAATTGTTTGAATTAGTGCAGCTTTAGAACCCAGAATTAAATGACAACTAAAAATGCTTTCACAGAAATTTGAGTGTAATAAGGTGTTGCTGCTTTCAATACCGAGAAAGCATTAATTGCGATTTAAAGATTGTTATTGGGTTACATAATCTCCATATGTTGAGAAATGATGTAAAGAATATAAACTGCAAAGAAAACACTATTATGTTACATTGTAATTTGCGGTATTTCAGTGACCGGATTTTAGAGATCTTACAGAGATTATGAGATCACTTACCCGAAGTAATGGGATACAATTACTTCCTACTCTCGTTGACCACCTTGTACTTAAAATAATAATGACCTTATATATAATTTAATAACATACTTTTTAGAACTAATCAATTATCAATCGACTTAGCAGCATTGAATATTGGTTATGATAAAAATTTTATGACTAAATTAACAACAAATATATTTAGTAAATATATTGACAATTATATAAGTCATGAACTAAGGTGCTTAAAAGAATGCAGTACTACTCGACTACAAAAATATTATGAAGAAAAGAATCATCAGAAGAAACAAATTCAATCAGGAGGGTATACATTATAAAATGATTATTAATAAAACTTTATTAATGGTTGTATTGTATAGTTTTCAAGATTTGAGAAGAGATTTACAAGCAGTTATTGGGACCAGAGCTAATATCAATATAGCTCAAATAGAAAATTATGGTGGAGAGACTTTTCTATCTGAAGAAATAGCTATTGGAATTTTGCAAGATACAAAAAATGCTTTTCAACGATGTCAGTTGGTAGTTTATTTTTTATACTCAACAATTGAATTAAAAGAACTAATTATTCTTATCTTTCAGTTATCAAAACCTGAAGAGAAAGCAATAAATGCAACTCAAATTTTGGATCGCCTCTTAAATTGTTTGTTATCAGAACATGTGGATTATGCATTAGAACTTGGATTGCAAGCTATTCCTGTGGTGGAAGGTGCTAAGAGTCCCCCAACATTATATTTTTTTACAGTAGTTCATCAAAGCAACAATATTACTCATTTATTAGAGAAGCAATTTACTGATCTTGCAGTGCCTTTAGTGCTGTATGTTTTATTAAATTTTAATTATTCTTTTTTGATATATAATGTTATTATAGAAATACCCCAAAATATGATGATTGTATGCATAAGAAAAAATTTGTTATGGAAGATTTAGAAAGAAAAGTTAATAATGGATTAGACAGGTGCCTAAATGCAATTGTTACTTGGGTCAAATTGTATTTGCAAGTAGAACAGAAGAAAACTGACTATAAACCTGAAACTGAAGATTTTACAACCATGACTTCACCTGTAAGTATAATAAAATAGTTTTAAATCTTTTGCTTCATTTAATTTTTTCTCTAATATCTATATTGATGAAAAACTAATAAATTAAACTAATTCCAGCCATGTAAAGCAGTAGTTCAATACATAAACAGCATTATCAATCAAATAAAATCTAATTTAGATGGAAATAATGTGAATGGTGTACTTCAGGAATTAGGGATACGTTTACATAGAACAATTTATGATCATATGTTACAATTCCAATATAATACTGCAGGTATGTAATTTATATTAAATTAAATGTATTATTAATATAAAACTATTTCAGGTGCAATGGTAGCAATATGTGATCTAAATGAATATAGATCATGCACAAAGCCTTTAGGTTCATTGGTTACTAAATTATTTGAAACTTTGCATGCATTGTGTAACTTGTTATTAGTGAAACCAGAAAATTTACAACAAATTTGTTCAGAAGATTCACTTGTAAGTTTAAATTTATATATAATAATCATATTGCTTTTTTATGATCAAAGATTTTAACAGTATAATAATTCCATCTATTAGACCTTACACTCAAGGTTGCCTAGTTTTTTTTGTACTAAACTTAAGTAAGATTAATGAAGCAGAATATTTTAAATTCTTTCGTAAATATAGGATTACACAATAATTACTATATGAATAAAATTATGTCTAAAAAAAAAAATCTACACATTATCATTAAAGAACAAATAACAAAGAGACCTATGCCAACAACCAGGCAATCTTCTGAATACAAATTCTCCATTAAATTAGGGTCATATCAAATATTAATTAATTATAATTTTAGGCATTTAGATCGTTAGAATATATTATTTACTTCATAGCTTTACATCTATTCTAGTTCCATTCTCCACAGGAATATTTGCCAATTTAATTAAAATATTTTAATTTGATGGTTAAATTGAATTTACATATTAACACAAATCCACATATAATTGTTTAGTTTGGTGCCTCGAGACAGCTGCTTATTTAAATACTACAAAAATCACCTGACAAGTGGGTGTGCTTTTTGTTAAAATTAATAATCTTATCTATTTCTCATTTTTAGGTTGATTTGGATAGGTCTGTGGTGCATAATTTCATCCAGTTAAGAAGCGATTTCAAAAGTCAGAAACAAACTATTTTAAAAATTTAATGAAATGTATGACCAGGTATTATTAAAAAATAAATATATTTAGAATGTTCATAAAATGTTAATTTTATTGTATTATACATGATTTCCAAAACGTTCTTTACAATAAATAGTACATCCTCGATCTATTTGGTTATTAAATCCATGTTGAAGCTTCCTAAGAATCATCCAGATACCTAACAAGCGTACTTTGTTGATATTAAATAGAATCACATTTAATTGTTAAGACTAACATTCAACTAGTCATAATTTAAAATAAAGTTGATAATAATTTAATGACTTAATAAGTTGCCAATAAGGAAAGAATATTAGCCGAAAATAAATTTCAATGGTATAAATATATTGTTATCAATAATTATATAGAGCTCAACTTCTATTTTTGCATTAAACATAAGAGATTTTTTTATCCTACAAATTACAATCTTAAAAATATGAAAAAGAAAATGAAATACATTACTTGCGTAACTTATATATGACAAGTAATTATCAATTGTAAAAAAAGTAACTTAGAAATAATATATTGTAATTTTATCAACGCATTCGGTATCTGTTTGTTTCATGGATATCTCCCAATTCACCTTTGAAATCCAGTTCGATAACAAAATCTAAATCACGATTGTTTCTAGGGTTTGGACGCATTTCAAAAGTACCATAAATTTCTTCATTTTTTTTCACAGTCATGTAATCTTCAAAGTAAAACACAGTTTGTTTCCAGTGAGTGTAAGGGGCTTCTGGTGCTGTACTGAATCCAACTCGCTTATGACATTTTGTAAATTCTACATTGAAAAATGTTACTAGAGCTTGCACATAATCATTCCTGCGCACTTGTAAATGGAAAGGGGCAGAAAATTCTAAGTCTTGTTTTTGGACTGTATATAAATCGACTTCTTTGATTAGACTCGCATTTGTCACAACTTGTTTCGGATCAACAACATCAACAAGAGGTTCACTAATAGCAACCTTACGGATCGAACTCATATCAAAACCATAAACATCATCCCACCAGTTTATTTTCTCATCCTTATATTGACGATCTTCAATGGCAGTTACAAACAGTGAGCAACGGTCAGGAAAGAGAAGGCCACCAGGTGCAAGCCACTTATCACGGGCATAAAGTACAGTATCCAACATGCTTTCGTAAAACAGACAATAGCCCATCCATTCTGAGATTATAATATCAACATTTTCAATTCCATCAGGTAATGAAATTTCTTCCACTTTACCTTTCACTATCGTAATAATGTGATCTAACTTGTTTGCTTCTACAATTTTCTTTGCGTAGTCGACAATATTTGAACATTCAACTGCTATAACCTTCTTGGCCCCTGCTTTTGCCGCAAACATACTCAGTATGCCAGTACCACAGCCAATATCCATTACCACTTTTCCAGAGAATAAATGTTTATTATGATACATAGAGTTGCGATAAGTAAGTGTTCTGACTTCATCCTTTAACATCTCTTCATGAATTCCAAAATGTGCATAGGAATCGAAATAATAATCTCTCGATGTCATCTCATCTGCAGGAATTTCTTCCTTCTCCATTGGAGTATTATTGGTGATTACAGGGGCAGTTTCCATTTTCTCCATGTTTGTCTGTAATGAAACATTTTGGTTAGTTTTAACAAAAATAAAATATGTCTAATTTTATATAGAATTAGACCAGGATTGTTGATTTTTATTTTTTATTATTGCTCCTATGACACTTTTCCAGATCAGTTGTTCTGCTCCAACCATTTTAACAGAATTGAATGTAAACTTAGTGATGATGCATAATCATTTAATAAAACATAGAAAAAAACAAAAAATTCTTTACTATAAATTTATCAACTACTACAACATATATACAGGGTTAAACCTGTATGACACTGTCCATAATTATGTCTTGAATTATATATATAATTATAGATCAGACCATTTGCGTGTGTAAAACACACAAGTTATCAAGGTCACAATTATATCTTGAAAAATTAGAACATGTTCTATTTTCCCACCTATAATCGAACATGATGTGCGCATATTATTTTGTATTTTCATTTTTTTTTTCAATTTTACCACTGCAGCTCTACATATATCAATTGCTACCACTTTTTTAATTTGTTCTGTTTCCATTTTTTATTATTTTCATTAATTGTATAACTAACTGTAACAATAATCAATTCAAAACAAATGACATAACCTGCAAAGTGTAGTAAACATTGAGACTTGATTTGACAGAACATAGATAAGGCGCAAGCGTGGTTTTATAATTATATAAAGAATTATATACAGTGTCATACAGGATATAAATTTTATATATGGAATTATTGCACAAATTCTAATAAAAATTATATATATAATTCAAGACATAATTATAGACAGTGTCAAACGGGTTTTAGTCAAAATTACCGGAACACCTAAATAAATCTCAACCTGTAAAAAAATCCAAAAAAAGTTTTTTGGTTTCTAACAAACTATTGTTTAAATATACATATTTGTAATATACAGTATGTTGATTTTATTGCGAAAACGTTTTTTTTTTAAATAGTACACCATATATTTTGAATATTTTTTTTTATAAAATGAGTTACAAGCAATTAATTCAAACTCCTAAATTTCAAATAATGAACATTTTCCCACAAACACATTTATTTTAACAAAACGGATAAAAGGAACAATGCCTGCCACATTGTCATTCATCTTCACTGACAAAAATATTTTGATTCCATAACTGTTATGATCATGCCAACTTATAACTAGAGTGTGAATAAAAAGGCATATAATTTTCTCTAATAAACGCTTATAATAAGCATTAAAAATGTTAAAAACTGCTGCAAAAATGGCAAAAAAGTTTGTTTAATGAGTCATATTATAAATTAAACGACATTGCAAGTTTTAATTAAACTTAACAAAAAAATAAAACATAAGAAAATAAAATAAAGTAAAAAAAATAAACATTATTTTATATACTACATAACATATCAATAAATATTGAAGCAATTACTTGTAATTATAAAGTTTTATTTTTGGTCTGACAAAATATTTTTATAAATAGATGATATGCTTCTCTCAGCATCTACTGAGGTAATGGATGCAAATTTGAAAATATTTAATAGCAACTTATACTATACCAAATCTCTTAAACAAAAACTCCGATTAAGCTTTTGAAAACTACGTCGGGTTAAATAAAATAAAGTTACTGAATGGGCGCGTTAATTCAAATGTAATTAAAAGAGGTTCTTTTTTCACAAACATTAAAAACAAAACATGGTGTAAAACATAATGTATAAGACAGAGATAAATAATTAAACCAATTCATGTAATATTAACAAATAAGCCATAAATCCGAACTCTACTTATATGCTTAAGTGTAACAGCATGCTCCATGGTATAACACTAAATAAGTATTACTACAATAAAATTATACACATGCCTGGCATCAAAAGAAGCCATATGCATATAGCCCAGGAACTGACGACAAGAAAGTGCAAGAGTTTTGGAAAGTCTGATATTTTCAGATCGGACTGTATTTTGGCCATAGAACTCCTCTCTAGAGTCAGCATGCCAGGTGTAGCAACTCATAAAAACTATGTCTGACTGTTTGTTTCATGAATATAACAACGTAATTTGACATATTCCCAAATTTCAGCTTTTACAAACCATTTGCATTGAGTTAGTTCTTGTAACATGTACGCAACTGTGCTGATGCCGTGGGTTCGATTATTAAGCTGTCTGACTGCTTGGTTTTGTAATGCATCGACTATCTGCCAATGAATTTTCAACTTTTCCAAAACAATTTTTGAGTATTAATTAAAATTACACCTTTCTTAGCGTGCCATCGCCAAGTGTCCCGACACATGACTTGCCGACTCTACAAAAGCGTTCTATGGCCAAAATACAGCCCGATCTAAAAATATCACTTTCCAAAGCTCTTGCACTTTTTTGTCACCATTCTCTACTTAATAAAACACCACTCTATGTTTTTCTTAGTTGCGCAGTATGTAACGATGACATACTAAATGCTTACTAAAATGCAGTAATCACCATACTATAGTAAGCAATAGTATCTCGCAAAAAATCAATAATTGTCATGACACATTTAATTTTAAAAATAAATGTGTTGCGTTCAGAACAACTCATCAGATGCCAGCGCTGTCTCATCAATCAATCAATAAGCGCTGAGCCCGTCTGAACAGTATATTTCAGACTGTCCATGTAAACTTTTATCAACGATATAAACATAAAGCTCATAAGTTTTGAATTTTAATAAATGATTTAATTAGTATATGAAGCTGCTACTTAACGAGATATAATAAATTCTCAAGATGTCATTTAATCCCACTTTGTAATGTTTTTAGGTTTGATTATTTCTATCATTTTTTATATTTATTCATTCTTTCACCCAAGTGTGGTACGTTGTAATTCCATATATTTATTAATTACCTATATTGGCTTCTTTCTCGATCTTTTTTAATAATATGTAAACTTATATGCACCGATTAACTGCTGAGTTGAGCAAGCAAGCAAACCTAAATGTATGATGAGTAAAATGACAAGCGCTGCCAGCAAACGATGACTCAGCGGTAGTCATCAAGTGCGTTCAGTTCACATAATGAGTCGTTCTGAAAGCAGCCAATATTACAGCAAAAACATTAGATTCAATTGCTACTTAAATGTTATGTTAGTATAATAAATCATTATCAACTCGTCAAGTTTTTTTGAAGTCAAACATAATTTTATTGTTATAGTCCTTGATCCTGGAATAAATGCATTTTTTTAATTCGTTCTTAAACATCTGCAACTATAAAACCTCAGCTTCATAATAGCTGTTTCTCATATGTATGTCAGTGTTAATACTGTAGCAGAGAATGTTAACCAGTTGTTAATAAAATTAAAAAAATATATTGCATTTTCGTTTTGACTGCACCCACCCACAGTATAAAAATGTATTATTTTGGTGAATGTATTTTTAAAGTAAATTGGGTAAATAGAAAACAGAACAATTTTTTTTAAATTATTATATTTGATTGAGATGTGCCAACATATTTATATTTAAAATGAATTATATTTGTCAATCAACAAAATCAATTTCCTATTCTATTAAAAGTGCTGCAGCATTTTTATGAACTATTTAATAACATTACTAATAAAATAATATAACATTTAATTATGAAGAAAAACCTCAGGCCTCAGCATTATCACCCTTCAACCATAATTATAAATAATTTGTTCAGACATAACAAGATTATAAAAAGTTTAATAATTTTTGAGGATGAATAAAACTTTCACTAACCCGTAATAGATTATAGGTACAATTTATTTTCAAAACTTATTATTATTTAAAAGTTAATTATTAAGTAACATTTAATAACAATTATATACATAAATCTCTCAGATGTCATATTAGTACTAATGTTACAAAACTTTCACGTTAGTAGTTAAATATACATTTTTTGTGATGAGTAAACACAAGTCATTAAGAATTCTCAACTGATTATTAAAAGAACTTGAGTCATTAAATCTTAACTCAATATTTTATGCAGAAAAAAGATAATAAATAAACTTTCTGCAAAATTAAAAATGTTGATTTAAGAAAACAAAAAAAACTCGACATTTACTTTGAAAAAGCATAAGGCAACTATTGCAAAAATTAAAATTTTGACAACAAAAAATTGCAGCAGTATATTCCCCTCTAAAAATTGAGCAATACTTACATAATCTATTTTAAATTGTTTTGTCAATTGAGTTTTGCAAATAATGGCATCATATTAGAATTGAGAAAATACTTTTCTATTGATTTATAAATATAGAAAAGCTAACAAAATATTCAAATAGTAAAATACGCTTAAGTGAACAAAAATTATACAATGCAACATGCCGCAAGTGATAGATTGCATCAGTAAGGCTGCAGTCTCACTGCACCACCGCCACCAACTATCACCGTTTGCCACTAACCACCAAAACGTACTGCGGTCTCACTGCAGCTACTGGTGACCACCAAATATTTAAATTTCCCACTCATTTCTATGTCAGTAGAAGAGTTCTATATTTATATTTCATTTACTAATGTAATTAGTTTATCATTGTCGGGTGGTGTCCATGTTTCTTCCATGTTACCGTTTTTAAAATTCTCAAATATCAAAGCAAAAATGACAGATTATGTTTTGATTTGTGAAATATGAAGTTAGTATGTTTCAAATGACGATCAACTGTTGCCGCGCTACCATCAACCGATTTGAAATTATGAAACGGTGATGCCCAAATGACAGATGTTTCAAATTTTATTTGGTGGCTGTGGGTGGTGCAGTGAGACTGCATCCTAAAATACTAAAAAAATAACACTTGAGTGAGATAAAAAATTTACAGCAGCCTGACAATGTTGCAAATATTTTGTAAAGACAAACAGTTATAAGCTCAATATTATTAACAATACAGTTAATTCCTCTTAATCAGACCACATCGAGACCGGAGGGTTTTGGTCCAATTTAGCAAAATTAACAAAAAAAAGTCAGAGTTGACTTTCAATTTGTTGGCTGATTTTTAATTTGCTTCAGTATCTCATTTTTATTTGGAAGTGTCAAATTATTCCTCAACATCATGTTAAAAATTTGTATTTTATAAAGGTATAAAACATACATAGATAATTGTATACAAAAAAAATGTTTTTTGTTTGTTATTGTGAAGTTTTAACTCAATTTAATTAAATATACTGTCTCAATAAAGTGGAATTTTGTCCCAAATAAGCGATTACTGTTATTTCTATAGTTTAGTTTCTGTTCTTGAAGTTTTGGTCCATTTAAGAGGCTGGGCTGCTATTCTCGAAGTTAGACGAACGAGTTTTATACTCGAATCCGCCATATTTGCGAACCACTTTGTGTTATTGGTATTCTTGAATCGGACGAACGGAATCTTATGCGACTCTTTCGCATGATATCGTTCAACTGCTCCAAACCAGTAGTTTTGCTCAATTCTCGTCCGAGAGTGAAGCGCGAAACTTTAACTAAGATGGATAATAGCGGAAAAAACAACAATATCCGGGTTTTTGTTTATGTTGTTAAACTTGTTTAATATCGGATTGTATATGAAGGATTATGAATTTTGTTGAAAATCAAATAAATTAAACTGTTGTAAATTTACAACATTAATAATTTAATCTTATTATTTTTTTCTTATTTTATACCTAACAATTTTATGATGGATAATACCAAAATAAATAATAATATTTACTTGTTTAATACCGGATTGTAATTGAAAGATTATAAATTTTATTGAAAATAAAATTTAATTAAGCTGTTGTAAATTTACAACCACATTAATTTAATCAATCCTATTATATTCTTCCCTTATTTTATACTTGCCACTTGATTAAAAAAATATGATTTATTACAAAAAATATATTGTCATGCAGAGTATCTGGTTTAGATATTTTTAGAAAAAAATTCAAAAAATAAACATTTTTATCAATATTATGCAAACATATTTATTATGTTGTGTATTAGGCCTGTAATATCCAACTCCTAATAAATAATAAACTATTAGCTGAATAACCCAACTTTTTATTTTATTTATTTTATTAAAGTCTATAGACAGTTAGTTAAATGTATGCTTAACATATACATTTATAACAAATAAAAACATTAACGCTAGAGAATTGCCGGGTTTAGACGCCCCGTTATGTTGTGATGCCACTAGTAGTATTGTTATGGAAAAATATTAAATCCTATCACATCTACGAGAATATCAGTGAAACTTTCTCTCTAGAAAAATATTGACACGCACAGCGCCGTTTTTAAATTAAAATTGGTTCTTATAGGACAAAACGCCAACCAATTCAATACCCAAACGATAAGATTTTAGTCATCACTCTTTTTATATGTTGAACTACATACAATATTCTATGTCTTCATGTTTTTGGTTAAAGATTTGAAGTTACATTTAACGAGTAAAAAATTAATAAAAAACTGATTAAAAACGTCATTTTTTAAAAATTAATTGCAAAGAAATGACTTATTGTTTCAAGTTTCTACAAATTTGAGAACACAGATTAGACTTTCTTCTACAATGTGTGAAAATTTTATTCAATTATATTCAGGCGTTTTCTTGCTGAGTTGGATGCTGTAAACCCTTATAATAGCGCAACTATTCTCCCCCCTTAAGCATATAATTTATTAACCTCTCAGAGGTGTAACAAAAATAAATCAAATTAAAGTTTAAAAAAAGTTAAGTTATTTAGCTAATAGTTTAAGTGCTTTATTAGAAGTTGGATATTACGGCCCTTATCTTTAATAAATTTAATTTTAATTACATTGTTGGATATCAAAAGCAAATTTAGCATCTGAAAGTTACCAAATAAATATTAGTCAAAATATAAATGTATAAACATGGCATTTAGTCAGCCTTCAGTTAGCCGGTGTATCCAGAAAGTAACAGACGTATTTGACTGTATAATTATGTTTGAGGTAACATTCATTAATTTAGTTCTTATATGCTTTTTATAAAAAGCAAATAAGAATTAAATTAATTAATATAACCTCAAACGTAACTCTTAAATATGTGCAAAAATGAGTAAACAAACCGAAATGACAGAATAATGCCGTGTTGCCACATAGTAATAAAGCAACGCATGCGAATTATGTTCATGAGATTCTACGGGTGATCAAGAATACCAAAACGTGTGGTGCATTGTTCTCATGCAAAACTTTTTACTCGAACCGATTCCTGCACTAACATGTGCGTGTAACTTCGAGAATAGCAGCCCTGGTCCAATAAAGCAGAATCGACTGTATTTTGAATCATTTCAAAATTAAATTGCATCTACTACCTGTAGTTCTGCCAACAAAACTATTTGAAATAAAAAACAAATAAATGTTTAAAGGATAGTCAGAGGCCCACTTTTAATAATAAACAACACAAAGTACATTAAAAAAAAAAACACCAATGTTCAGTACAAATTCTTGAAAAGTAATTGTAAATTACCGAAAAATAATATATATATATACAGGGTGTAGATTAATTGGCAAACAAACGCCAGGTAACTTTGTAGACCGTGCCAAAAGAAATCGAAAATCTTAATTCTAAAATGCTGAAAAACTCTTTGTTTGGTCTCACGAGATCCTCAAAGTTTTGTTACGCTTGGCAACGTAGCAAAATTTCTACTTCTATACTCATACCTATAATGTAGGCAACTTATTACACAAATGTTATTATTTATTATAAACTACAAATGTTCATATTGGCCACCGTTTACTTTTAAACACTATACGGTATCGAATTCATGACATTCTCTAGCATCACCGGCGTAATTTGCATATTAATTCAAAGTAAAAATCATAATAAAATAGAAATATCAACTGACATTCATTGCATAGCCTACGTTATAATTTGAATTTTATTTATATTCAAACCTATAATGTAGGCAACTTAATACACACATCAAATGTTATTATTTATTATAAACTACATATGTTCATATTGGCCACCGTTTACTTCTAAACACTATACAGTATCAAATTCATGACATTCTCAAACATCACCAGCAAAATTTGCATATTCATTCAAAGTAAAAGTCATAATAAAATAGAAATATCAACTGACATTCATTGCATAGCCTACGTTATAATTTGAATTTTATTTATATTTTTATATTCAAACCTATAATGTAGGCAACTTAATACACACATCAAATGTTATTATTTATTATAAACTACAAATGTTCATATTGGCAACCGTTTACTTCTAAACACTATACTGTATTGAATTCATGACATTCTCAAGCATCACCGGCGAAATTTGCATATTCATTCAAAGTAAAAGTCATAATAAAATAGAAATATCATCTGACATTCATTGCGTAGCCTACGTTATAACTTGAATTTTATTAAAAAATTTGCTACGTTGCCAAGTGTATTTTTAATTTAAATTTGATTTATTCTTGGAAAGTAATTTGCACATTTTTCAATATTTTTTTATTATTAATTTTTAATAACCCTCGTAACTTTTATTATACTAAAAAAAAGCAACTTGGTACATAAAATACGCAATTAAATCAATATTTGTATTAACAAAATTAAAACTTTGAGGACCTCGTGAGGCAAAACAAAGAGTTTCTCAGCATTTTGGAATTAAGATTTTCGTTTTCTTTTGGCACGGTCTACAAAGTTACCTGGCGTTTGTCTGCCAATTAATCTACACCCTGTATATATAATCGGTTTAGAACGTCTTGTAAACAAAATAAAATATTTCTACATAACTTTATAATAAAAAAGCATTGGCAGCAGGCCTGCATTTTTATTTGTAAGATTGCAATTGCACAAAACCATCTATTTATATTATTATTTCCAAATAATTCAGATAATCATCGCAAACAAGAATGTTGTCAATAACAGTATTCTGGCACATTTTTGCAATACCAAAACGTCATTATTTGCAAGAAATCTAATATACGATTATCTCAAACCAAAATAATTTTGTTACATATATAATTTTTTGATGTAACGTCATATTGATTAATTATAAACATTTAAACACAAGGAAAGAATTATTCAATTCAATTTTAAAGGTTAGATAAAATAATACTTTTTATACTATAATTTTACTCATTATTACATTTTATATATCTTATTAACATAAATTATAATTGATAATGCATATTTATGTTCTAAAATACAAGTAATTTGAGGTTCCTTGTTTTGTATTTGGCGTATTAGCCATAATACACAATAAGATAGAAATGCTATTGAATCATAAGTCATTAAAAGCCATTCAGTAGATTGTATCACATATGATTCAATATGCAATCAATGATCAGTTTTGCAAAATAAAACCCGTTAAATCTCCTTAGAAATAAATTGTTTCAATATTTTATCTTGTGAATACATTTTGTTTGTTTTAACATATTTTTATTATATTGAAATTGGATATATTAACTGACCGTCTGTGGCAACATTATACGGTTTCTATGATTTCTACAAAGTTACTATAGTTTGAAAATGTAAAAAAATAGTTGTTACCCATTTTGCTTAAACAGTAGGATCACAAATATATAGTGGTTGTGTATCTATATTTCCATCTATGCATTACTATTACATACAAGACTTTTTGAATCTTTTGAAGTTTTTAACATGTAAATTGATAGATGCATGTATATGTATATGTTGAAATTATGTACACTTACATGTTATTGATATTTTTATATAGATACAACTAATAATGATTACAAGTAGATTCTGATATACATCAATAAGTACAAACAATAAAAAAAACTAAAAAAACCTAAAAAAAGAGCATTTTGTTTGAAGAAGGAACAAATTACTAAACAAATAACCTTATTATGCTTCATTGCTTCACTAGTTACATGTAGAAAGTTAATATTTATTCTTGATACTTGAAGCATCGGATCATCAATCCGTTATATTTCTTTTGTTAAATTTTTAGCATCAACTATTCGCTTTGGTCAAGGACCGGCATTTTGTGAAAAACACGTGCCTAAAGTTTTATTTAAGTATTTAAGATTGCCCTTGCATATATTTAATGTAAAAATATAAAACAATTAATTTTGGTTGTATAATTACCTTATTATTTAATATAAATTTATATATAAATGCTAGACGATATAAAACTTGGACGCACAACAGTCGCACAGTACGCCAAAGATAATCGCAAAAGAAGCTTGACAGATGCTCTTACTCATAACTCCAACAGTAGGTTGTGAAAATCCCTAAATACCACGCTTTCCCTCCCAACTGAATATAGATACAAAACTATTTGAATAAAAATCGTTATAATACGCCTTTTGTTAATATTATAATAAAATAATATAATCAAATATGCAACATATAATATACTTATACTCTAAACTAATACAATCTTGTATTAATATATTAATTTTTAATATTTAAAGAAATAATGCTGTGTAACGCGTACTTACTAGGTAGCGTAGAGGGGTGCTTGTCAAACCGGCATTATTTAGCATGTTTCTTTGCTACATTCACATCTTCAGATAATGCGTGTATCAAAGTGAGTAAAGCGGTTGCTGCATTAACCATTCATGATTCCATATCGATGCATCGCGCCATTTTTAATTGATATTGCATTTGTTACACTACTTACCGATGAACACACTTCAGCTATGCCATTTTCACTGCCGGTTTTACTGATTTCATTGCATGAGGCCATGATGGTGAACAAACTACTGTGAAGTTAACTGTATACAAGTTTAGCAAATCGATCTTTGCGTCACACAGTAGAAATTTTAATAATAATGCGGCTTGAATAAAGCTTTAATTAAAATAGATATTAACTAATATAGTTTTCGGACAACTGCACTATCTGCACTCAGTGCAACTTTATTCAAACAATTTATTTTGGATTTAAACAAACGTACGTTGTGTTTTAGGTTTAAATTGTCAATTTATGACAATCACTGACAATTTGAATATAAAGCACTAGAAATTTTTATGAATATTGTGAATGAAACACAATTTATTTGAATAAAGTAACGTCGTTTTCGGCTGAGTGTTGACGTAAACAAATAGGTGTTCATTTTTAATTAATCAGTATTTTTTATTAATTGGTTTATTTCTTTGTGGCATTCATCAATAAATTAATTTAATCAAATCATAATCAATCATAATTTTAACTTATAAGTTTATATAAATTGACGTCGGTCGGAGAATTAGAAAATAACCAAAAATAACGTAAAAAAATGACACAAAACCGTTTTCAATATTTTGCGAGGTCACCATCAAATGAACAATACAACTAACACAAGTTATTGACAGTGTCTATGATTATATCTTGAATTATATATGTATAATTATAGAGAAAACTTTAAAAGTTTGTTAAATACACAAACGATCATCAATTTTATTGTAGATTTAAATTTTAAGACCACGTCTTTTCGAGTGACGATGAAGAAAAACTCTTAACGTCGAAGTCTTGTTAACATTAACATAACATAAAACCGCTTATATTAAAACAAAATTACATACGTACATACATAGGTCTTAAAACAGGTTCAGTGAAGTATATACATACTTCAGTGATTGCATTCGGTGGTGAGTCAGTATTTTTCTACGATCCGCCAATAATTTTAAATCGATGTGTACGTTCTCTAAAATGTTGTTATATTTGTTGTAGTTTGAATTCCATACTACCAATACATCAGCTGGCTGTAAACATAAGAGTAAAGCCTCGTTCATACTCATCCGATTTGCGTTTTGCGATTTTTTTTATTGTAACAAAATATTTTTCGCAAAATCTTGTTCATACTGATCCGATTTTTTTATTGCAATTTTTTCTAGTGACATTTTGTTTTTATTTTAGTAACTTTTATATTTATACCAATATTTGATTTAAAAATTAGATCTATAATATCTTTCAAAACTTAAAAATATGTTTTAATTTAATTATACCCACTTGTTTTAAACAATGGCCGCGTTCAGGACGACTCATCATGCGTACTGAACGCGCTTGATGACTATCGTTTGCTGGCAGCGTTTGTCATTGGCCGCGTTCAGGACGACTCATCATGCGTACTGAACGCGCTTGATGACTATCGTTTGCTGGCAGCACTTGTCATTTTACTCATCATAAATCTAGGTTTGCTTGGTCCGCGCTTTTATTTGAAAAATAAATTCATCATGTCAAAACCAAGCAACATAGCAGTTATATATGTTTTTAAACGGGAAAACGAGCAACATAAGTAAATGAGATTACAACGTAATATTAACGCTGTAATAACTTGAGTGAGAGAAGTAAAAATGATAAAGATAATCAATTGCCGTACTTCGTTGCCAACTTCAGGGTAATATTATCCTACACCTTCACCTTAGATGGCATTGGCCGCGTTCAGTACAACTCATCAGTTGCCAGCGCTGAATTATCAATTGGAGATAAGCAATAATTTTTTTTTTTTAAATATATTTGTCAATTAAACGCTGGTGGTTAATAAGTTGCTTTGTCAGCATAAAAGCGTACCTAAATGTATGATGAGTCAAATAACAAGCGCTGCCAGCAAACGATGATTCCCGCCTCTCGTTCAGTTTGAATGATTGACAGCGATGAGTCGTCCTGAACGCAGCCATTACTTATTGAGAATATATTATATCTCGTTAAGTAGCGGCTTCATAAACTAATTAAATCATTTATTTAAATTCAAAACTCTGAGCTTTATGTTTATGTAGTTGATAAAAGTTTACACGGTTGGCAACAGTGGCAAAATATACCGTTCAGACGGGCTCAGCGCTTATTGATTGATTAATAAGTCAGCGCTGGCAACTGATGAGTTGTACTAAACGCAGCCAATGGCGTTAATATTAATATTATCTAATTTACCTATGTCGCTTCTTTTCTCGTTTAAAAACATATATAACTGCTATGTAGTTTGGTTTTGACATGATGAATTTATTTTTCAAATAAAAGCGCGGACCAAGCGAACCTAGATGTATGATGAGTAAAATGACAAGCGCTGCTAGCAAACGATAGTCATCAAGCGCGTTCAGTACGCATAATGAGTCGTCTTGAACGCCAGGGGTCAAAGAAAGATCAAGAGAGTTTAAACAGCCTTATCTGGCTATAAATCTTTTGAGGGCGTTTAAAAATGCGGTTGTACTTAGATTGGTTATTAGCTCAATGTGTATCGCGTTGGTTAAAAAACAGACAAATATGCATTGATGCAATTTTAGAATTCGTTTTCTTCCTCTTCCGGTGCCTTCCCAAATGTTAAATGGTATTTTGTAGTCTACACCGCAGATGGAAAACTGGCAGGTAATTGTCACTTTGGGCGCTTGAAGATCTGCTATTATATTCTGTATTGTCAGTTCCTTAGGGTTAGAGCAAAAACATTGTATGCAGAAACAACAGATTTTCTTGACCAGGTTTCTGCCAGCTAATAGAAAATACTTCAACCGGATTGACAATAATAGAAGTAACGGTCCAGCATGTTGACAACGGACATGTTCTTAAGTGATGATTAAACGTGTCAAAAGGTGCTTGGAATCTACCACTATAGAATGTTTGTGATCATAGGTTGTATTTGTTTTTGATATCTTTTTTCCTGCGCAGATGATTTCGTGTTCATTAAGATATGGGTGTAGAATTTGCTACTGTTCTTGACTTTTCTCTGAGAAAACCTTATACTGCATAGTTTTGGAACTTAAAAGTCGTTTTCTGACAAGCTTACTTGAGTTACTTAAAAGTATGTTTCAGTTACATTCAACGTCATTCGCTAACGTCATAAAAAGTCTACAAAAAGTTACTCGCTAAAAATAAAAAGTAACCATTGCTTTGTTTACAATTACAAATGACAATTTTATAACCAATAATTACAAACATATCATTTTTTAATGTATTTTATAAGATTACAGAAATGCATCTTGTAGTTTTTGTGTATATAAATTCATGTCTAATGTTTTAATGAATTAAATTAAATCATTTTAACGCACATGTTAACATAAATCGGCGCGTGCACCTTATTTTTTTCACATACAGAGGTCTAGATCTCCGTAAGCTTCAGTAACTTGTTTTCATGTTACTGAAGCATACTCAAGTAAGGTGTGACGTCATCAGTAAGGTCGCCAGAATACGAGTAAGGTGTAACTGCAACTTACCAAAGCTTACTTTTTCTCCCAAAAAAAGACTAAGGGTTCATTCCTCTTGTTGTCAGGAGATTTGCAGTTGTGAAGAATTTTTTGGCAGTAAGCAGTTACTCGGTGTAGTTTTGTAAATGGTCAATATCTTGTGAATACATCGAAAGCTTTTTCTAAGGTTACAATGAGTGTTTCTGTTGGCAATTTATGGTCTGGTATGTCACCGAATAATCCTTAGTAAAGTGATGAAAGAGTGCTTCCAATGAATTCTAGTATTCCTTCTTCGTTTTTTATTCTTCTATAGAGAAACAACATGGCAACAACTTGACTTCTCTTCATTATAATTACTACTGAGCTTATGTACAGAAAAAACACAAAACTTAAGATGAACCGTGTATGTGTGAACCGAATGGAACCGCATACGTGTGAAACGAGTCTTGGGCAGCGGTATAATCAGCTTAAACGATAAAAGTTTAAAGTAAATAACTTTGTTTAATTAGAAAGAAAGTAGTTAATTAATCATATAAAATAGATATTGTATGTTGAATTGGACATGTAACCACTTACTTACAATATAACAAAACAAAGTTGTAGATAAATACGTTTAAAAGAAAAAAAAATAGAAAAAGCAAGTATTGCAGTGTTACTCCATGTAGAGAAAATGGCTCTATTGAGTATATAATATATACACAATGTACATATTAAGTACATTCAAAAAAGATACAACTTATATTACTATTTATAATTATAGACACTTGTTTTAATAAACTTTAGTTTATTCATTCATAATTCATAACTATGTATTATATAATATAACATATTGTAGAAAATTATAATGAATATAATCAATTCTTTAAAATATTCTTCAAGATAACTTTTTCTATCTAAAATTTAATAATAATAATTAATCATTCTATATAAACTAATAATTTTATTATATATTATACCTTCAAATCCAAGTTGATCAGTTCTATAATAGGTGCTATCGTAGGTCGACCATGAGCACATTGGAATGGCAAATTACATTTTGATAAGTCTTTTATATATTTTTCACACTGTTCATTGTTTAACTCATCACCAAACATTATTGAACCTACACCAAGTATTTATTATTTATTATACTAATAATTTTATTTAATAATGTATACCTCTACAGGCTTCCGAATTGATAACATTTTGTATAAATAATGGAATATTGCAAATTATGCCTCTTGTCACAATTACGATTTCCAAAACTTCTTCAAGGACATTTTTTAACAACTTTTTAAATTTGTTTAAATCATTCTAAAAATGATTTATGTAGAAAATGAATGATCGACTATATATACTTACATCTCTTTTTAATTTGTTACATAAGCATGTGGGGAGAGCTATAATTTGAATATATTCACCATCAATTCTATAGAGAATTCCTAGCTTTTCAAAACTATCGGGATATCGAAGCATCAAATCGATATCATCACCGTTCAATTCTATAGTTATTTCATTCTCTAAATATGATATTTTAAATATTACTAATTCATTATGTTTTAGTACGTAGTCTGCAAACAAATAAAAATGAAATACGTTCAAAACTAATTAATTTCATTACCATTGAATAGCATTTCAACGCGTATTCTTTCATGTACTGCATGTTGATCAAATAATAATATCATTGTTTTCTTTCTGGCCAATGTGACTATAAATTTCTTATCTAACTGACCAATTATAATTATATCATTAAATATATCTTTAGTAAAAGTTATAGAATTCTGATTGTTGAATGACTTTACAGCCAGCCTTGAAAAATTATTTTTGGTAATGTCTGGAATACCACTGTCTGTTGGTTTTAGTCGGTTTTTATATATCGATTCAAAGAATTTTTTTGGCTCTGAAATAAAAATAAATACTTACAATTATAAAAAAAAACATAAAATAAAATAAATGTTTTGCAAATTTAAAATTAGAATATGACGTGGTAAACGTCTGCTCTGTTAAAAAAAACAAGTCAGACATCAATGACCCAAATTCAGACACCAAAGTTTATTTCATTTAGGAAAATAATTTTAATGCAAATAACGTAGTTAGTGAAACCCAAAGAAAGCCGATAGCAGAAATATCTTACAACATGACAGATCATCTTAAGAATCATTGTCACACCAGCTTTCTGGTTTGGAATACGTCTTTACAAAAACAACAGCAATCAAACCTCCTTTTGCAAATAACTAGTAAGTAAAGAGAAGATACTTATTAGCAAAAATGTAGGAATTACCGCTCATATAAATATTGGCGCACCAACTTACACAATCACATTTATCAAAACCTTTTGTAATGTTAATATTGTAGTTTATAAGATAAAAATCTTATTCATCTAATTAAAAGAAAACTAGTTTTCTAATCTTGTTACAACTAGTTTGACAATAAAAAATAAATTTTTACAAAAACATGCAGATGACCATAAAGCGTTTATCCTATAAACACAATCAACTCAGTAAGTTTCAATAAATAATTAAAAAAGTTATAAAGAAGAAAAAGTATAGATAGTATATTCAATTTTAAAATAGAGTACTAATAAAGATTATAAATAATATATATATCTCATATCATTGCTCTATCTTAGAATTAAATATACTCTTTATACCTCTAGACTAGAGATAAGATTCTAAAACACCTTTAGATTTTTTATGTCAAAATTGATCAAAGCAATGTCGGAGAAAAGACATTTAAAGTTTTAATTTTTGCACTAGCTACCAGAGCAAACCGAGACTCCTGACGAATATGTTACAATAACAAGTAAGAGTACGTAATGCCTAGTTCACATTTATTGAAAAAAATGTGTAAGATCTATAGTAAAAAAAAAGAAAACCTACGTACAGTTTTTTTGGACACGCAGCTCAATCAGCATTACTACCGTGCATCTATTAGACTGAAACGATTTTTCTGTGTATGCGGACAACAGATAAGACTTCCACTCATTATCGGTTAATACTACTCTTCTTAACTTTTATTCAACTTACAAAAATAACTTAAAAACAACACCTACTAACTGCGCCAATTTGGTGAATTATAAAATTAAGCAACAGCAATCAAGAGATTACTGACCAACAAATGTGTCCCTTAGACAAATCTAAACTGTGCAATAAACACCAAAATGTGTTCAAATGTAACAACCCTTATTTAACTTACAAAACTACCATACAGTTTCTTCAACAATGCCGTTAACCACCTAGTTGAACAAAAACACAACCTACCAACTGCGCAAATTTGGTGTCTTATAAGAATTTGCTGGATATTTTCTGCAAATAAAACATTAGCTCAAGCGTACTAGAATGCAACCTCATGCCAGTAAGATTTTGATCAAAGTTGATACTAAACAACTGTAGTTAAAAGAAAGACGGCCTACTGACGGACATGTCTTTGAATAAATTTAAACTGCGTAATAGTTAATTAACGTATCAACAGTGCCAGCAAGATATGTACAGTAACAACTACGGCATTTAAAAATTGGCACTCGACAAACCTAAATTGGCCAGTGGTCAATCATAGTATATATCAACAACTTTTAACAACAAACTGCTTTTAGTGGCGGACTTGTATAACAAAAAACAAAGCCAACTGAAAACCTTAACTAAATCCTGCTCTTAATGTTGTATCCAATTCAAAAAACAAACAAAAAATCTGCAACAATGTCTAACCATTACGGTCTTAAAAACAAAATCAATCACAGCTTTTCGCCTCAAAAGTTTTCAAAGAGGCAAAACCAAAGCTTGCCTAACGCTGTTTATCATAAAATGATCTTATTAATAGTAACAACCATCAAAACAGCAAAATAACCGTTAAATGGTGCCAACTGCAGAGTAATTACTCTAGTACGGATTGTTACAAAATAGCATAAACAACAATGATACGCTATCAATACCAGACCCGAAAAAAAAAAAAAACATTAGCGCAAAGTTTACTGTATGTACTGAATCAAAAGTACAATCACTATTCCACAATATTGTATAATTTGCGCACTGACTGCTAAATGATACCATTTATCGCAGTTAGTTACAAATAAATTATGTATATTTTATACGCCGAAAAACCTCTAGTTATAGGAACCAAGCGTTAATAACAAAAAACTGTGGCAAAATAAAAACACCACCAACCGACCGCGATGTCTTACAAAAGTTTTCAAATATTTTTATAAACAGAGATATCATTATCAAAGACAATAGATTTGAAACTACATAAAATTATGTTTGCACAATCTACCGTAATAAGCCCTACCCTTGAATGAACATTACAATAATAAATAAGATTTCTTGACGTTGACATTAGTAGCGATAATGAAATCAGAAAAGTCAGTGAACCTAAAACAAGCCAAAACCACTTCGACATGCAAAATTGACTGCAAACAACTTACTGACTGCACCATATATAACCAAAAAACTGGTTTCAGATATAAATCAAAATATTTCAATTACCGACTGCTCCATTTTGTTGTTTATGTCGGACAAGATTCTATTCATCAATCAAAGATAAATATTAGCTTAAACAAATCAAGAAGACAAAACATTTCACCTACTGCGCCATTTTAATTCTTATGTCAAACACAATCAACAAAAAAAAACACTTAAGGTAACATAATTTTTGATAATTTTCATAGTTAAATTAAGTTTCCATCTAACAACTGCTTCTTCTATATGTTTTTTTTTTTAAATAAAAAATCAAAATACTAACATATTGCGGGTACATAATCAAACTCTACCAAAAGTCAAAAGTTGCATACCCCGATTAACGTAAACAGTGTAGCAACTAATTACAGTATCAAGCAAGATTTGTCCAACAAGAACAGTAGCAACAATTGCGGAAACCTACTACGTGTTAACAACTTTATCTAAATGTGCCTCTTTGCATACCACCTTCAAGACACTCTTGATCCAAATGTGCTCCCGATGTTTGACTACGACATCAAACATTCTATCAGCAACAAATTCTAATTACCATTTTTAATTTTAAAAATATTATTTTAAAATTTCTGACATAACCCACAAAGATGTTTATTCATTTGTCAATTTATTGTCCAATTTTAATGACTTATTTAATTTGATTAATTGGCTTTACACTTATGTACTTTACTCAATTTTAACATTGGTAACTGGTGTGGTGTCACACTATGCGTTAAAAACGCATCCGGTGGAAAGAATGCCGACCGAACATGGTTTTAAATGAGTGGCAACACATATGTGCGTTTTTAACGCATCCACCGGACGCCACCGCATGTAGCTGCCGCAGCTCGGGCAAATCAGCGAAAACACAAAATTAATAAAAGCATGAACGTAATATAATTAAATTTTGTTATTTTATATAAATTTAATAATTAATAAAAATGTTTACATTTTTAAAATAAGTTCATAAACAAAAATTATAATTGCCATAATATTAATTATGTTTATAAATATATATTTGTCTTATTATAAAATAAAAATATTAAAAAAAATTTATTGAAACTTAAAAATATATAATTTAGTTATATGTGCGTTTTCAACGCATCCACCGGACGCCACCGCATGTTTGCTGCGGCAGCGCCGGATAACCGGACAACCGCATGTGGAGCAAAAAATAGGGTTGAAAAAAAAATTACAAAAAAAAACAAAAACTTATTGATGTTTTGTTTTCTTTAAAAAAGTTTAAAATAAAATAAATAAAAATCATATTTAAAGCATGTTTTAAACATATGTAATATATAATAATTTAGAATTGTTTCTCGTAAGCAAGCAGAAAATGTTTTGTATTGACAAGAGATAGCGTAGCTGAACCATTCTACTACGGCCGCTTGGAGCGTTTTTATTGCTAAAATTGTCAAATCAAATCAACTGCTTCATATTTTTCGGAAATAAATAATCAAATATTAAAAAAACAATGCTTAAAACTGTTTAAAACAAAATTGTCAAAACAATGTTAATCTTTCCTCTGCACTAATTGCATTTCTAAATGTTGTATTGTTTTTAACAATGCATGGTCTCAATATTTTAAGAAGTTCATCGAACAAGTTTTTTGACATTTGGTAATATCCGAAAAACTTGATAACATATTTTTGAATGTTTTGGTAAAAAAATTTAAACCTTTCACTTCATTTTTTAAATCAAAAGGATGAACCTAATGCCTACGCGGCGTATTGGCTCTTGCAACCCTCCGCTTCATATTGTTAATATTGTTAATTTATCAATCGACATCACACTTGCTAACCAACAACGTTTACTTACTACTGACTGCTTTATTTTCTTTTCACGGGAATAGTGGGACCAGCGTTCTGTTGTTCTAATTACAATAAAACAAAAACACTAGCGGTTGAATTGTAACAGCAACAATTAAATTTTGTTATTCTGCTGCATTGTTGAAAGGTTAACAATTTTATATTAATTTAATAATTAATAAAAATATTTTAGATATATATATAATTTTATTATATTTATATTGACGTATAACATATATTTATAAAAAATTGTAACTGAAAATAAAACGTCAAAAAATTAATAAATAATTTAATAAAAAATTATGATGTAATTTTTATTAAATAATTTATTAATTTTTTTGACTTTGTTACAATTTTTTATTAATTTAATTATTTGCGGTTGCGTTTTGACGGGATAGTGACTCGTTAAGATCATCCGGTGAAAACGCACCGGTTTCACCGGAGCGTTTCTAACGCATAGTGTGACACCAGACTTATTGTTTATGTTAATGTCAGAAATAAATATATAGCATTTCTAATAGTGAGCAATTCCATTATAATACTTGCATGTTGCATTATAAATAAATAATATTTTGTTTTTAAATCAGACGGTTGCTTAAATAGTATAATAAATATCAATATTTATAAATTATTTTTTATATTATGATGTGTCATAAAAAAAACTAAACTTTGCCAATACATTAAAGTAAAGTTGGCTTTATTAGCAATAATTGAGCCTCAATTATAAAGAAATGATGTGAGACTCAGTGAAACTATAAACTACAAAATACAAATAAATAGCTAACAATAATTCAAAAATAGAAGGAGGCTTCTGGAAGGTCCGATATCAATAAAGATAGCCGAAAGGAAGCAACGGATAACCGTTTAAACAATATTAAAAACAATTCAAAGTACCTAATCTTCCTAAAACATATTTTAAATATCGAAGGAATGCAACAACAACGTCCTACTACCAAGCCACGCTAGCCAAACGGTATATGTACAAGAAATTAATGAAAAAAAATGAAAATATAAAAGATATCATTAAAAAAGTAACTAAAGGATTAGGAATTGAATTCATAAGGATGATATAATAGACTGCTTCCAAAAATCAATAGATAAAAAATCAGGCGATATAATAGTAAAACTAAAAAATGAAGAGATAAAAAAACAAATAATAGAAAAAAGAAAAGAAATAAAATCAATAAAAATTGAAGAATGTGGATTAAAAGAAAATAATATCTATATAAACGAAGAGCTAACAAAGTATAATAACAAACTATACTATGAAGTATTGCAAAAATCAAAGCAATATAAATACGCATGGGCAAAAAATGGAAAGATATTTGAGGAAATCTGACATAGATAAAATCACACAAATCCAATCCATGGAAGATGTTCAAAAACTTATTAAATAATTTTATTATACAATAACTTATCCAACACAGTATTAACATTATGGATCTACTAACTATATATTATCACAACATTAGAAGCCTGAAAAAAAAAATAAACAAACTTGAAATTGTGCCAAAACTATATAATAACCCATCTATAATAACTATAGCAGAAACATGGCTTTACGAAGAACAGGAAGATTACTACCAACTAAAAAACTACACCAGCATACAAAACTCAAGAAAACGTAGAGATGGAGACTTAAACACGTATATAAAAAACAACATTAAATACAAACTAATTGGAAATAAAACAATAAACGCAATTGAACTAATAACCGTATATTTAATAGAACACAATATATATCTAACTACAATTTACAAACCGCCAGAAATAACAAACACCGACATATTAAACGTACTCGAAAATAATATACTAAACACAAAAAAAAAACCATATAGTTATAAGAGACTTAAACATTAATATAGCCTAAGACATCATTTTGTAGTCTCTTGTTTTACTAGACAAGAGACTACAAAATGATTATAAACGAACAAGGATACAAAATAATGAACAAAAACAATAACTCACAAAACAGCAAAAATAATAAGAAATCGATTATTGATCACGTAATTACAAATCAACCAACACTAATGAAAACAATTCAAGTCGACTATATACCATATTCAGATCATAATGCTATAATAACAACTTGGAACATTAAGGATAAAAAAAATACATACATATACAACAATAACAAAACATAAAACAAACTATGATAACATAAAAAAAACTTTCAAAGACAAAATTATTCAAACTGAAATAAATACTTTTGAAACACTAACAAAGACGCTAACAAATATTATAGAAACCAATTAAAAAAAAAAACTACTTTAAAGTATAAAGAAGGCAACCACTGGATAAATACAGAAGTCATTGAAAACATTAAAAGACGAAACGAACTATATAAACGGTATACACAAAACAAACAAAATAATATATATTAAAACAAAACTATTGTAAAGTAAAAAAAGAAGTAGACAAACAAGTAGCAAAAAGAATAAAAGTTACTACCAAAACAGATTTGATCGAATTCAACAAAAAACTTGGAATGAAATAAATCAACTAATAAAAAAACGGAAAAAGAAAGATGACATTGCTGAAATGATGAAGCAAGATGGAACCATATTAACAAAATCCGAAGACATAGCAAATGAAATAAATAACTATTTTTCAATTATTGGAAAAAAACTTGCACAGCAACAACTAAAGAACCATCAAATACCAACAGTAAATAACCTTCAAAGAAAAATTAAAACAAATGCAATTTTTAATGAAACAACACATAGGGAAATTTTACAAGTAATTAACAAACATAAAGAAGGAAAAACGCCTGGAAAAGATAAAATAACAACAGAAATAGTCAAACTAATTAAAGAAAAAATCACACCAATCTTTACCAAACTGATAAATATAACCATCAAAGACGGCAAATATCCAGAATGTTTAAAAAACACGATGTTTACCAATACACAAAAATGGAAATAAACAACTTTCAGAAAATTACCAATCAATAGCCTTAGTATCCACAATAGCTAAAATAATAGATAGCGTAATACTTAACAGACTATTTAAACACATTGAACATCACAAAATTATAAATGAAAGGCAATACGCGTTTTAAAAATACACCGGAACTGAATCTGCAGCTGTAGATCTAATACACAACATTCAAAATAGTCTGGAACTACAAAAAGATTGTTTGGTAGTTTTCATCGATATGAAGAAAGCATTTGACACAATATCCAAAACAAAATTGACAGAAAAACTAGAGCAAACGGGAGTGAAAGGTAAAGAATTACAATTGATATCAACTTTCTTAAAAACAAAATTTCAACAAACAAAAATTAACAACGTACTAAGTACACAAACGTTCAGTGATTTTGGGATACCACAAGGAGACGTACTTGCACATCTCTTGTATATATTGTACATCAACGATATATTTGAAATTAAGCTACATGGAAAATTTTATATCTGCGCTGACGATACATGCCTAATATATAGCGATAAAAATAAATTAAAACTCCAAAAAGAAATGCAAAAAAAAATTAGATCAAATAAAATACTGGTACTACAATAACTTACTTACCATTAATGAAAGTAAATCAAATTACATGTTAATAACACGTAAAAAAGAATATTTAGATCAAATAAATTACTGGTACTACAATAACTTACTTACCATTAATAAATCAAATTACATGTCATTAACACGTAACAAAAGAATAACCTTACAAATTAACAATGTGAACATAAAAGAAGTAATAAATACAAAATATCTAGGACTAACAAAAAACAACAATCTAAAATGGGATAATCACATACAACATCTAACTATGAAAACACAAAAGCAATTGGCGCACTATATAAACTTACAAATATAATTAATATGAATACAAAAAAAGTAATTTATAATGCATTATTTAATTCACAAACAAATTATCTAATGAAAATATGGGCAAACACTAAACAAGGAAACATAGAAAAACTACAAAGACAGCAAAATAAAGCTATAAAAACTATATACCAACTGGAAAAATTAACGCCTACTAAAGACATACATAAAATATCTCAGCAACTATCAATAAAAAACAAAATTAAACAGCAAAATATAATCTTTATTCAAAAGATTATACTTGGTAAAGTCAAAACAGAATTTAAAATAAAACGAAGAAAATAAATACACACTAGAAAGAAGAATGATTTCAACATAGAACTGAACAGAACAACTACAAAAAACCAAAGTCTAGCTGTCAAAGGAATACAAGACTACAATAAAATTCCCAAAGAAATATTAAATATAGAAAACATACTACAATTCAAAACTAAACTAAAAGAATACCTAATGAGCAATCAAACATAAAAATAATTAGATCAGAACAAAAGAAGATACAACCAAAAATATGTAATTAAATAAATTGAAATTGAAATTAAAGAAATTTTACAATACCAGGCCCCTCGAATCGTTCTACAGATGGATGACAGTACTGCTGGAATAACCATTTTATAATAAAATTAAATAAAATGTAAATATGTATATAATAAATAATAAAAAAAAAGAAAAAAAAAATTAAGTTGTTAGATTTAATATTTACCATTGTTGTTTATAAAATAGTTCCACTTAATCGTATCCAATTCATCTTCATAGGATTCAGCAATTTTAGTATATAGATGAGTTTTTGTTGTTGCACTTAAAGGAATATCTATAATTTCTCTATTGATCATTTGAGAAAATCCTTTAGGCATAAAATCCTTACGTTTTTCTAAATTATAATTATTAGTATCTTTTGGTGTAAAAAATGTAGTCATTCCTGCAAACTAAATTTTTATAAACTCTGTATAATTGTTGAACACATGTAGCACCTGTTCTACGATTAATGTAACAATTTGTCAGCTTGGTCCACTCATTTTCAATTTTTTGCAAAGAGTCGTTTTGGCCATAATTATTTAAAGATAATATTTTTTCTGGACTTAAACTTATAATTAAATCGCTCTTACTTTCAAAATCTTTATTACATTCTTCTTCAAATGTATCCAAACCTGTTATATTGAGTTTATGACTAACATTCATGCCTACTGTATTCAAATTATCTTCTATAACGTTTTCAAAAATATTTTGAAAAGTGTTCTCTTTATGATGCTTTATTAAAGATAGTTTATTCAATTTATTATTTTTTGGTTTAACCATAAATGAGTCGGAGTTTAAATAATTAATTTCAAATTTATTGTTATCTGTTTCAACATTTGGTATTTCAAATATTGAATTTTTATCATGGGTTAATTCATTTAATAAATTATTTTGATTTATTGACTTTTTATCAGTAATAATATGTAAATCTTTACTTGTATGTAGCGATTCTTGAAGAAACGTAAATTTAAAGTTTTGTTCATCAGATGGAGGTATTATTTGTTCTGACGACACATTTTCATCTAATTCATACTTAGTAGAGGTTTCTGTTTCTGCAATGATTCCTGAACTTAAAATACAATTACTAGATTTTGTATCCATTTCAATATTATTATCATCACTTATAATTTTGTATGTATCTTTGTTTTGCTTATAAACGTTCTTATTTTTTAAATTATAAATAATACTTTCCGAATTTTTAAAAATGTTGTTATTAATTTGTTTTTCAGTTAATTGTGCTTCTTCAAAACGTTTGGCAATTATATAATTAGGTGTATAAATATCTGTATTATCAAAATATTCACTTTTTGTTTTTCTAGGATCAGATCTTCTGTTTACAAATGTTGGTACTGATGTATATTTTTCTACTATTAAATTAGATAACTGTGTGTTACTTTTATTTTGAAGAGTATTATAAATAGCGTTTTTAGCTTTATAGCATGTTAAATCATGTTTATGTTTTAAATCATATTTTTGATAACTTGATAACAGATTATCAAACGGTTTATCGTGATTAATTAAAGAAGCCTCAAAATTATTTGAATTTTTGAATTCTAAATTAGATGAATTTACAATATTTAACGTTGTACTATTTTTATCAGAGAAATTGGATGGGTAATATTTTTTTAATAATGTTTGATTTTCCAGCCATTTTTTAACTTTATTATTATTAGACAGGGTTAAATTTAGATTATCAAGTTCATTTTGAGTGAATAATTGTGATTCGTATTTAGTTGCAGTTATAGAAGTTAAAGAATTACAATTTTGTTTATCAAAATAATCACTTTTAGTTTTTTTTAGGTTAGTAATAGAATCACTCAAATAAATTGGGTTTGATTTATATTTTTGATTAAATAACAAATTAGAGTCTTCTTTTGTAGTATTTATAACATTATTTTTATCTATTATCCTAGTTTTGACTTGTTCTTGCGGGTACAGTTTTGGATTATTATGAAAAAATACATCATTTCTTGCACCTAATAAATTTATTTTTTTGTTACTTTTTTTGTCAACTATTGTTTCTTTTTCTTCTTTTGTTGGTTTACGTATTACAATATCTGATAAAATATTAATATGTGGAAGAAAGATATTATGTTTTTTCAAACCAACATGATTATTATTGTCAGAAAACATTGTACCAGATACTTCATTAAATTTAGATGAAAGTATGGTGTTTGCTTGATTCTGTATATTTGACCAACCTGTGCATGTTTTATGTCTTTGAGCATCATAGTTTAATACATCATTCAATGGTTCTAAATTATATTTATCTTTTAAGTTTTCTTTATACTTGTGTCTATAAGGAATTGCATAATTAAAACCAGTTTTTAAGCAAGACTTCAATTTAGGACTTTCCGACATTACTTTGTATGATCGATAATCTTCATCATATATTTGTTTTAAATGTCCAACTTGATGATAATTCGGAAACATATTAATTTCCTTAAATGGTTTTGAGCTATATTTTTCTGGTTTTTGCAAAACACTGTCTAAAGTTACATCAAGCATTTCAATTTTTATTTTTCGAAAAGGTTCCTTATTTTCATCGTACATTTTTGGTTTTACATTTTTAAATGAAAATTTGTCATTATTTTCTGAAAAACTATTTGTAAATAGATTGGAGTATGGGATGGTAGCAATTGGAATATTATCGGCTTTTTTTGAACTTGTAAAGTTTTTATCAGTTTCAATTTGATTAGTTGTAAAATCTGATAAATTATTATAATTAATTTCAGTTTCAAATTGATTATTGTTATCTTTCCTACTATCAAACAATGTTATAGTTGATAAGTGCTCATAAATATTATGACTGTCATAAGATTGTTGAACTTTTATAACATCGTCGTTTGTAAAATAAAAATCATCATGAGTGGGTAAAGGTAAATTAACATTTAAAAGTTGCTGTTTTGAAATTATCTCGTTGTCGCCACTTCTGTCATACTCCCACCTATGTTTAAAAAAATCCATATTCCCAATATGTATACTTCTACACCCAGGTACAATAGTACGATATGCAGCATTATGAGTAATACTTTTACTAAAATATTTAGAGACATTATTTAAATTTTCATTGTCAAACCAGTTATGATCAATTTGTAAACATTTTGTGTCAGTTTGGTATTTATTTTTGGTAATCATATGTGCATAACCATCTTCAAAAACTTGTGAATATAATGTTTTGTCAATTTGTGTAGTTTGAATGCATTTGGATACCATTGTATGTGCATCGTCAAAATTAAGAAGCATTTCTTTTTCTACATTTACTATTGCCGTCCTATTTGTATCATCATATATTTTATTAGTGTTTTTCTTTCTTTTAATTGTTTTTTTCTGTTTAATTTTTACAGAAACGGATACCGCTGTTTGAACATCCATGCAATCTGGAGAATACTGTTCATCAATCGAAAAAGATTGGCGTAAACTGTTCAAAAATTTATTTAATATAAATGCTTTGCCCAATTCTTCATTATCTATAGATGGTATACTTTCCAAATCTTTAATAGATTCACATGTAAGCTCTTGAGTAAATTTTCCACTACCTTGAAATGATTCATATTTATCTGATAATGATACTATTGATTTTACTTTATTTTCTTGAGATATATTTTCTGTTGCATTTATGTTACTTAATTCATTAAAAACAGTTTCTTTATTGAGCTGAATTTGTTTAACTAAAACGTCAGCAGGATTTTGATCAGTGCGTTTTATTTTTATTTTATTTCTCTTTGGAAAATCAAATATTTGTAAATCATATCCACGCTTTCCAGACAAAACCTTGATATCTTCTTTGACGTTGGTTGTAGGGTTTTTCATATTTAAACTTGATTTTAGTACTTTACTTTTGCATGCCCAGTCTATATCAGATAGATGTACTTGGCTGCGCAACTTCCTCTTAGTAGGTTTTTTTTGTTTGTCTTTATTTATTTCAATAGTTAAATTTTCTTTTTCCAAAAACTTTGTAAATAACTTTTGAATGCATTTTTTTACTAAAACTTCATTTTTGAATTGGATCATATAATTTCCAAAAGATGTTGTTACTTCTATTTGTGAATTAGGGCATTTTATATTTAATATAAACGCAAAATTAGTTTCTTTTTTATTATTTTGACAAAGTGTGCTATCTTTTAATATAGATTGTATTTCTTGTTGTAATTCCAAATTAAATGTTGGGCGTTTATTTACAAAAATAAATTGACATTTCTTATTACTTAATTGTTTACTATACAATAAACCAGTAATAGTTAAATTATTTTTTCTAATTTTTATTTGAGTCAGTTGTTGTTTATCTATTTCTGGAAATATATTTACCAAAGCTGCTTCTACTGAATCAACTTTTGTATTTTTATAAATCATCTTCATATTAATATCGTTTCTTAAACTAAATGTAACAGTTGGATGCATGACGGATAGTCGTTCTAAATTTTTACGAATTTCATCAAATATTGTATCACTCACACATTTTTGTCGAACAGGTGTATTAAATAAAAAATCTTCAACTGTAACTGTAGTACCTTCACTGGGTCTATGGGATATTATGGTTACATCGTTTTCATCATTTCCGTTATATGTCTTATTATATGTCTGACTATCATTTGCAGGTCTGGTAGCAATAATTAATGATTTGCTGTTGCTCTTAATACTAGATAAAGTTTCACCTTTAAAACCGTAATATTTCAATTTGTTCTTATAATCTTCAATAGTGTGACATTTATTGGTCATATATTGAACACCAACAAGATTTAAATTAGCCTTGGTAATTCCTTGACCATTGTCAACAACTTGTAGCCGAAAGGTATTAAGGTTAATTCTTATTGCAATAGAAGTAGACTTAGCATCTAAACTATTCAGCACCTGTAACAAATAATAATAATTCAAAAAAATGGTATAGGAATATTAGTTTTAAATGGCATATTCAATTTCCATGTTAAAGATTACCATTATAAAAATAAAAAAAAAAATGTGAGTCATAACAGAAGTGAATTTAGGCAGTATGTTAAAACAATTTTTTTAATAAAAATAGTTTATCGAGATATACTATACAATTATGAAACTTTAAGAAATAAAAGTTTTATAATAAATGTTAATTTACTAATTGAAATCTATAAAAACTTGTTTAGCGGCGGCACTAAAAAGTGTGTATTTTCATACCCTATTATACAGATGAAGCGGCTTCTGCATTGCATTACGGCATGTAGTTACTCAAACGCAGAAACCTAAACCTAACTTTACGGGCCTAGCAACATCGCGTACTCAAGCTCCCTGCCCCGTAAAAATGATAAAATCTACTAGCAATAAGAAATAAATAAAACTGACTTCCTGCCCACTTACTAACAATAACTACTAATCTTAACCTAGCGGTATGTATAAAACGCAATATTATACTGTAATAGTTTGTTCCGAATCTAATTATTACGCGAGTGAAACTTATACGTTGCACTGCGTAAAGGCCGCAGATTTGAAAAAAAAAACATCAAAATGACTACTATCTAATGAGTACAAAACTCAGTCAACCGTTGATTATAAAGCAAGTAGCACTAACCTACAGAGCAAACCGCCCACAAAGTCAAACATTATGGTACAATTAAATTGGCAAAACAAAACCTAATCTGTTCTACAAACCAATTTAATCAACCAAGCACCAACTTATTTTATGCCTACATCCACAAAAAACAATCATATTCTAGACTAAAAATGTACAAAATTAAAGACATTGGTTATAATAGCATAAGAAAGCTAGTAAATATTGTGACAATCTAATACAGTCTGAAAAAATAAAATTAACACAAACAAAGTTAATCAAATTTCTCAGCTTTCCACAAACAAAAAATTCTATAAAACAATAAATTCATTGCAAGTCTTCAATACCTCCCCATCAAAATAATCAAAACAATTTAGTTACTAATCCGATTTTTAGAAACCAATTTGCATCTAACTCTACTATTCTAAATCATCCTCTTGATATTAAAGGTGATTCATGTTAAATTTCTACATGACACAGATAAATATTTTCAAAGCATCAAATTATATATTAATGTTAAACGTTGTTTTGTAGTTTAATGCTCAAAATCGACATTTCAAGTGCACAACTTGAAATTTTTTTCCAAACTGAGCCCGTAACTAATGCCAACGTACTTCAACATACTTGTAGCTGTAGCTCTATGCAAAATATTGCCAATGTTCTTCAAAGTGTAATTGCGGAACAAAGAACATCAATTCGTTAAAGATCGCAGCAACTGAGCCTTATGCACTCCACTACGCAACAAATGTTGACTAAGGATTTACACTTACAACCTTACAAAATCCAAATAACACATTAACTGAAACGTAGAGATTATTTACAGCGTCGTGTGCTTGCCATATGGATACACCAACAAAAAATCAGATTTTCGCAAAAGATCCTCTTTAGTAATAAGTCGCATTTTCATCTAATCTGCTACGTAAATAAGCAGACCTGTTGTATTTGAAAATTAAAAAATCCATTCAAAATTTTTGAGATGAAAAATGCATCTTCAAAAATTGACTATATGACGTGCTTTGTGGTCAATTCAGTTTGCTATCGGAGCATAACTACAACATTTTTATGGGACCTGTTGGAAGATATTAATATCAAAAATCTTTATAATGTTTAATGTAAACCTGAAAATGTTAAAGAAATTAAAAACTACGTAAGTAAATTGGAAAACGCTTTAACACAGGCATACAAGGACTCTCGCTCACTAAAGTCAGTAACTGGTTTTAACAGTACCATACCCTAGAGGTGTGACAAACTCAAACAACTCAAAGCAACAGCAAGAAAATTCTTCAATAAAGCAAAAAACTCAAAAAGATTACAAAAAACTTACTCGATGTTAAAAACACCTCCACTGCCGCAAAGCAATAAAAATCTTATCAAAAGGCCCCCAAAAACAACTTGGTTGCCTAAAACAGTCAGATGACACATGCATAACCAACCTATTTAAAGCAACCAAAATAGTTTTGAAAACTCACTTCTCAGGCTGTACACAAAGGTGGTCTAATGATTCAACTTCACCCCCCCCCCTGGGATAATTGAAACGCTGCACATTACCTTGTAGAAGATGCGCGTATAGAATGCGCGCAATCAGAATCTTCTCACCATACATGACACCAAGACTGGACGGAGTTTTCTCAACCCTCTTGCAATAAGGGCTAAATAACCATTCTAACCCACTTGGTAAAAATCTATGAGACATATATCGCCTTTTGCTACATCCTCATAACATAGAGAAAAGTAAAAGTTGTATTTATACCAAAACCAGAACGCTGTAATTACACCCCGACAAAATCCTATCGCCCTATAAGTTTTTTTTCTAAAGACACTTGAAATACCAAAAAAATCAATTTAAAAAACAATACTCATTACTACGCCAATACACTTAAACCAACACGCATACACTCAGAAATGATTTACAAAATCGGCTTTACACAGCGTAACAGATCAAAACCTTAGGCATATTCCAAACATGCATTTAAAAAACCATAAAATAAAAACAGCACTTTTAACACATGGTGTTAATCTAACAATCAGTGAATAGATAAAACACATGCTAGAGAAAAAAGTCGTAACAGTCACATTCAAAGTTCTAAAGCAGGAATTTACTCCCAAGACCTAGTCGTTTCAATATCCTTACAACTAGGTACACATACATATTTTCCAAGCAAAGACAACCAAAATAACTGAACGGCGGAAATGGAAATAGTAACCCAAAAAAATCTGGTAAGATCGTGCAAATCCTAACGGACAGCAAAGAAGAAATTTCAGTTATAAAAAAAGAAATCAACCATCAAGATGTGTAGACCCAAACCCTAGACTGCACTACCACTAAAATGCTTTAACACCATACTTAAAACATATACACACAATACATTTAAAGCACAATAGTATAACAACTTGGGTTGTAACCTGTCTACAAAAGAAAAAGCAATAGTTGTCTTAAATTCCAAAACGGCCAACTACTACTTCAGACTGGCCAGAAAAAACTTACAAGAATCTTTTAACGCGCAAAAGCATTTGCGTTAAACTTTCCAGCTGCTAAGACGGGTTCCGGCAACTCAACGGAACCGTGGGTCCTTGGCAGCTTCTTTCTGGTCGTTGTCTCGGTTGTTATAAGGTTCTTAAAAACCATAAATAATAATTATTTGCCACCACGTGTAACTTTGATTTTCGTCGTGCAAAGAAGACAATTTGTGTAGTTGACCGGATGAAAGTACTCGAAGAACTCGCCTCCAGTCCTCTTGCTCTCTGTTTTTTGAGTTGGTTTGTTTGCTTCCGGATCTTTAACCGAAATTCAAAAACAATAACGTTTGAGAAGTAAAATCGTTACAACTTTACCCCTTTACCCAAAACAAGTTATTTTCCCAAAAAAAAAATCTTGTTGTAAATTTACCAAAAACATGCATATAGTCGACAACTTATCTGTTTCATATATAGGAACAATTCTGTCACTCTGGAGGGTGAGACTTTATATCTTTAATATGATAATTGCCTACGCCTTTACCATCATTTTCAAGCTCGTACACATTTGCTGATATAACTCGCTTAACTTTACATTTAATATAAACGGGTGCAAGTTTTGCTGCAAAATACTTTACCGCGTCCGAAAGTTAGAAGTTTCTTTTACAGATCGTTTGACCAACATTGAACGTTTCCGGCCTTCTTCGCAAGTTAAACGCTCTTGCCATAAGACTTTATCAGATTTGATCTTACGGTACAGAAGCGGCAATTCATCAAGGCCACTTACCAAATTTAGACAATCTTTAAAATCAAACGGATCATTCCCAAATTGATTGCCTTTCAGGATCAATTCCTTTCTAAAATTCAAAAACGCAAAAGTGTGCCCGGTAACTTCATGAGATGCGGTTCTCAACGCAAACGCAAATTTTGACAAGAGCTCATCCCAACTGCGATGATTATCGTTCACGTAGGACAAAATGACACACGTTCTGTAGCGTTCGCTTGTGGATGGTATAACGGTGTATAAATGATTTTCGACTTATACTTATTCGCGAGATTTTTAAATCGATCGCTGACGTATTGACGACGATTATCGCAAATAATCGCTTGTAGTGCACTAAACGTAAGGAAAACGTAATTTTCAATAAATCGGCATACGGTAGCAGAAGTCGCACTTCTCAAGGGACGTAATAGCAGATATTTTGTAAAATAATCGACAACTAACAAAAATACTTTGTTTCGGCGAGCAAAGAAAAGTCCCATAAATCAGTTGATTATAACTTGCCAAAGACGGTCCACAATATTGTAATGCGTGCCTAGATGACCGGACGGAGGTTCCTGATTTGCCTTTTGCGCATTACATCATCACATTTGCAAACATAACGAGCTGTATTGGTCGACATGCCAGGCCAATAATATAGACTTTGAAGGCGCTAGTCTTGAATATGCCTAAGTGAGCAACAGTGACATCATCGTAATTTTTGCGCAACGCTACGTTTCTTAGCAACTTAGAAAGCACAAGCCTCCATTTATCTTCAAAAAGGTTTCCTGCATTTCTACATAACTTATAAAGCTTGTCATCTTCGATACAAAACATTGGAAAGCGCTGGGGAGCGGCATTAACAACATCGTTGTAATTTTAACATCCAACGCTTTACCGACCTTAACCGACCTAACTAAACCAGTAGGCCCCACAACCATTTCAAACTATAATGGTCCGTGATTACGGTAAAATGTGTTTCGTCTATGTAGGGTCTAAATTTATAAATAGCAAAAACTACGGCTAAACATTCCAGTTCTGCCGGGCTGTATTTCCTTTCAGCGGCGGTTAGTGAACCACTGACATAAGCGATAACTTGCTCCCTGGCTGAAGATTCTTGTGAAAAGACTGCCCTTAAGCCTACGTTAGATGCGTCTGTCTAAACAATGAACGGGAAGAAAAAACCGGGACATGCAAGTACGGGTGCGCTAACCAAGCATTTCCTTATACCATTAAAGGCAACTTCGGGTTTTTCAGACCAGGCCCAGCAACAATTTTTTTTTAAACTGTGTCAATGGTGCGGTGCGACTAGACTAAAAGTCCCTTATAAATTGTCGATACCACAAAGCGAGTCCTACAAATTGCTTTACATCCCGAGGACAGCTTGTGGTTGGAAAATTGAGGATGGCCATTACTTTGTCTGGGTCTACATTCAAACCCGCTTCGTCTATGCAACACCCGAAGTATTTTAGCTTACTCAGCCCCAAGGTTGGTAGAAAAATGTATATAGAAAGTTGCCTGGTTTTGCCTCTAAATGGTATTGGTGCGGGTAGTGGTGCGAAGTAAAATTGTTTGATGACGTAGGGGGAGACCAATGTCTTGCTTTAGATATGTTCTTTTTACATAAATGGTTGTTCTAAATTAAGTTAAGGCAATATCTGTTTACTTATTATATGACTTATGTGTAAAAAATAATTAATTAATTTAATTACAATTTTATATTTAAAGAACACATCTAATATTTAATAGCAATGTTTGTTTACTGTAACCAAGTAACTTATTGTTTGGTTGTGTAAATAGGAGACCCGTGCAAACTACTCCGCCCCTTTACTAAAACCAGGCAACCTTCTAAATACAAATTTTCTACTAACCTTGACTCATTAAATTCTGGTGTGGCAATGATTATGTCGTCCAAATATACGAATGCGTAGGACTCCATGTCTGATCCGATAACTCTATCGGCAAGACGCTGCCATGTTGCTATTATGAAGACCAAACGTCATTTTTCTAAATTAATATAAAGCTGGTCCGGACACGGTAAATGAAAACTGGAGAACACGCGAGCATTTCGCAGTCTGTTCAATATGGCGGATACATAAAATATGGGATAGGCTGAGCGTTTGGTAACTTTATTGACCTTTCAAAAGTCAATATACATACAATAGTCATGTATCGATCACGCCTATGCTAAGCATTTTGTCAATCTCCTTGTCCATAATAACCATTGCCAAAGAAACCGGGTAATATTGTTGTTATACTGGTTTCGCGTTACCAACGTCTACTTTATGTTTGACAAGGTGAGTTGATTCCAATCCAAAACCCATTTTACTCAACCATTAAGCGGTAATTGTGTCAAGTTCCCTCTTCTCAAACTCAGCAATTGCGCTTAAGGCACAGACTTGCTCATCATCTTCGCAAAAAATAAAAATATTCTTGTATAAGTCCGCTATAATTTGACCAACTCTCCAAAAATCTACTCCCAAAATAACATCTAAGAAGATACCTAAGAACAATGCAAATATCTAGGCTGAATAACACAAGAATGGGAGAAAGAGAGTGGAATGTCAGTGTAGGAAATAGTGCAAAAAAAATAAGGTATAGGGAGAGATGTGTTGCCGCAGCAGACTGCGTGAATTCCGCAAGGAAAAAACCAGCCCACTTCAAACTTTTAACTATTAACAGAAAGACTTACGCAAAGAACAAACCGAAAGGTATTGCCATGCGTTAGTTATTCTCAAGGGCCACTTGTTGAGTCCAACATCACACTACGTGTAGGTGGACGATACAGACAATTAAAACAAAGCAAGTACCTCGGTTTGGTAACGGTTTCCGGTATATTACACAAAAATACAATAAATTTAGATACATTTACGTAATGAGTATCCGCTTACGCATATAGTTTAAATAATAATTATTTGCTACCACGTGTAACTTTGATTCTCCTCGTGCAAAGGAGACAATTTGTGTAGTTGACCGGATGAAGGTACTCGAGGAACTCGCCTCCAGTTCTCTTGCTCTTGGTTTGCTCGCTTGCGGAAATTCAAAAACAATAACGTTTGAGAAGTAAAACCGTTACAATCTTGACTGGCCACTTTCAATTAAGAAAACAAGAAAACACATGCATGGGCATTGTAGACAGCCCGATATGCAGATATGTAGAGGATCTGGAAGACAAAATGACCAAGCACGTACTATGTACCTGCCCGCAAGAGATTCCATGTTAGGGAATTGCTGGCTTGACATGGCCAGCATAAAAGAAACCCTTCCAAGCAATATCTTAGCATACATCAACCACATAGCTCTATCACTAGAAAAGGTACAAAAGGCCTAATAAAGGCTAAGTGCATTGAAATTAGTTTTACACTCCCACTCCATTCCAAAATCAAAAATCTTTGATTTCAAGAAAACGATGTCACCAGTCTCACAGTAGCAGAAGCAATAACGTTATTACTATTACGCAGACAATTTCCAGGCGTCATCTCAAGAAATTGCGACATCAATTAGCTACCGAGGTAACGCTTTTTTTTTTCTTAGAGATTGTTTGAACAGCTGTGTCCAGAACAACTCATCAGTCGCAATCGCTGAGTTATTAATCGGAGTAAGCGCTGAGTTCGTCTGAACTGTGGTCTAAACGGTATATTTTAGACTGCCAACCGTGTAAACGTTTATCAACTACATAAACATAAACCTCATAAATTTTGAATTTAAATTTAATTACAAAGCCTCTAATTAACGAGATATAATATTTTCTCAATTTGTAATGCCATTTAATCCCACATTGTAATGTTTTTAGGTTTCATTATTTTTATAATTTTTTAATATTTTTTAATTTCTTCATCCAAATGTTGTACATTGTAATCCTATATATTTATTAATTACCCATATTGCCTTTTTTCTCAATTTTTTCAATAATATGTAAATTTATATGCGTCGATTAACTGCTTAGTTCATTTGTCAGTAAGCAAACAAACCTAAATGGATAACGAGTAAAATGACAAGCGGCAGGGCTTGTCATTTTACAAGCAAACAATAACACAGCGGTAGTCAGAAACCGCGTTCAGTTTGCATGATGAGTCGTTCTGAACGCAGCCAATGTTATTTATCATGTGGGATTGTAATAAATCAACCTAACATATTGAACACAAAAACACATATTTACAGTTTTTCAGATAAAATTCTACTTATTATTCTTAAAACATTTACAAATAAATTAATTAGCTTTTATTCTGACTCAAATATTTTCCTTATGTGTATAAAAAAAACATTACAAAATTGTTAAAAAAATTTAAATGTTTAACCTATAGGTAAAAAGACAGACAAGTCTGATGTTTTAAACTACCAATAAGCAGATTAGAAGTGATAGTGACCAAAAAATCATAAATGCTTTTGTTCCTCAAGGTTCTGCTCTTTTGCCAACTTTATTTTTGATTTACATTAATCCTCATACTCTCCAAAAACTATGTTAAAACCTGTAGCATTTATAAAAAAAGACATTGAAACAATATTTGAATGAAAAACCCCCATAACTCAACTTCTTAATGTGTTAAAATTAATATCCTGGGTATCATCAATGCCAAATACTAATCTAACAAATATATATCTAAATCTACTACAATCTCAGATAATCTTCTCTGAAACAACCATGTTTCTAATATAGAAGAATTTAGAAACTAGGATTTTTCAATGAAATGAAAACAGTTTTTTACTTTTCTACAACTTTTGCATATTTATAAAACTTATAATACATCCATGTATTAAATATTTGTATGGACTACACTATCTCTTCTAAATTCTATTAAAAACAAGCTTTTCGAATCACTGCCAATCCAAAATTGTTGCAGATCTTTGCATTTTTTACAGATATTTCCATGAACATTGTGAAACAAACTACAAGACATGTTGCCATCTAAACAAATACATTATTTGTATTTACTCGTAGTACAAGGCTTGCTATGAATTCTAACAAATATTCATTGACAGTTCAGAGATGTAAGACTACAAAGTTTTTTTAACCGGACTATCGACACATGGAATAACCTTCAAAATTCAGTATTTTCTGAAGTTTATAATCCGCAAATATTCAAGGTCAATATTCACAGTCTCCTTAAATCTTGTTTTCAATGTGATAGTTTCCTTAAATTCAAAGCTATTTTTATGTTATTGCGACATATTAAGTAATTGCTAAATATAACATTTTGAAATTAAAAAACAAATATTTATACAATATTACAAAAATACAACTTACTTTAATCAATCACGATAACGTATAGATGTGTGAAGATATTGAATTAAATATTTTATTAAAATAAATACTAGTATGTAGATCCTGCCGTCACTATTAAATTTCAATAATAAAATTAGTTATTTGCGTAAATTAATTTCTACATGTATGTTTTATATTTTGTGTACCTACATCAATATCATTATTTGATATGCCAATTTGATGCCAATCAACCAATTTTGTTTGAGAAAATAGTTTAAAATCGTTTTCACAATAAGCATTAAGTGTTAAATTAAATTAAATTTTTGATACAACATATTATGTACAAATAAAAGTTAATATTATTGGTTTTTGAAGATGGTGGATGAAAATGACTCACTCTTGCAACCAATAAATATTCTTGTCAAAAGTACTTTTTTTTAATTGGGAAGTTTTTATTCAATTATGTTTACCTAAAAATTCGTATACGATTTTCTAGCGTATCAAATAAAAATATTAAAACTTGCAATTGCAAAATCAATATATTTTAGTCTACTACTGTAACTCAATTAAAGCACATATGCAATTGCGACTACATTACATAAATTATACATTGTTGATAACAGTGAATTTGTTTCATTAGTAATCATCAGCGTAGAGCAAATCTAGAATAACATTAGTGATTCAATTATCTAATCACTTGTAACTTTAGTGACTATTGTGCAACGAGCCCGGTAAGAAATAGTGATATGTTTAATTATGTTATTCAATATTATTCGATAAAATTGTAAACAACACATACAAATTAATTATTAGTAAATAATAAGACTTACAAGCTCATTGATGCAATGCGGAATGGTAGTTATATTAACACCGCTTCGAATATTAGCTCTTACATCCTCTGGAAGACTTTTTATATCCATTTGCAGTATTAATTAAAATAATTGTGATTATTGTATTGACAGATGCCACTATTTTGCACCTAAATGACATTACAAGAAATGTTTATTTATACAGCAATACACCAATGCCATGTTGCCAATTATTACGTCATAAAAATAAAAACACCACACATCACTAAACTAAAACATGAACATTAGCATTTATTATAAATTAATATAAAGCATATATTTATTAGTTAAATAAAATAAAACACACAAACTAAAAAACGTTTCTGGTAAGAAAAGTAAGCTTCTATTAGTTGCAGCTACACCTGACTTGTATTCTGGAAAGTAATTGCTAAACATAATATTTTGAAATTAAAAAGCTTACTGTGTTCTGGATCTCCATAAAAAAGTAAAGTTTACATATGCGTTAAAAGTGTTTATAGACACGCTACTCGTAGCCGATAGCAAAATTATATAGTATCTACTGTTTAAATATATACATTGCTCAAAAAATTAGGGGAACACTTCTTTATAACTATAATTTTTGATATAAAATCAATACTCCAAAATTCAGAAAAAAACATATTTAATTTTAATAAATAAATAAATTTAAAGTAAAGGTAGCTGCGTTTTTTATAAATTATATCGCATTGTCGAGTTTGTGTTAGGTTCAATATAGCGTATATTCACAATCTTAGTAAAGCAAAAGTTGCTTGTATTAGGCAAGTTGCAAATATGTTTCATTGCAGCTCTTCTGTTATTCAGCGTTTGTGGAATTAATACTTAGAGACAAGTCAGTACAAAAGACGCATCGGGCAAGGTCGAAAGAGGAAAACCACCTAAAGATAAAATAAACTTCTAGTTTTTTTATCCATACGTAATCGTGCAAATGGTCTCCAAGCTAGTCTCAGAGCAACTCATGGACAAAATGTTTCGACCTATTAGAAATTAATTAGAAAAAGCTAACTTGAGACCCAAAAGACCCAAGCAAAAACCAGTTTTAACAAGGCCTCATAAAATATGCCATTTAAATTTTGCACAACACATGTTTTTTTCACCGATGAGCCAAGATTCCGTCTTACACGTTGTGATGTATTCTGCTTTTGCAGTACAACAAGTTTAAAGATTTGGTTGCGGTTCTATATTGGTTTAAAGTAAAATAGGTCTCAAAGAAAAAAACCAACCTTGTAGTAATCCAAGAAAGTCTTAACTTTTAACGTTACATCATTAAGAAGAACTTGTACCTGCAGTTTATGGTGTAAGTCAAAATTTCAAACTGATGCAAGATTATGCAAAACCACATACAGCAGCCATTATCATAAACTTCCTAAAATAACAAGGTCTATACTATAGATTACCCTGTGTTTAGTTCTAACTTATACCCTATAAAACATGATTGGGATTTGTTAGACGTATTTAGAAAAATCCGAATGCAGCCCAAACTCTCAAGCAGCTAGAAAAAAGTGTTAATCAAAAAATAGAAAAATATACCGCATAAAGATCTTCCAATAGAGAGCATCTCCAGAAGGTGTCATGAAGTTATTTGTGCTGGTAGAAGACACACGCTATATTGAACGTCACAAACTCATTACTGCAATATTATCTGTAAAAAATGCAAAGATCTGCAACAATTTTGGATTGGCAGTGATTCGAAAAGCTTGTTTTTAATAGAACTTAAAAGAGATAGTGTAGTCCATACAAATATTTAATACATGGACGTATTATAAGTTTTATAAATATGCAAAAGTTGTAGATAAGTAAAAAAAATTTTTCATTTCATTGAGAAATCCTAGTTTCTAAATTCTTTTAAAGCTATATTAGAAACAAGGTTGTTTCAGAGAAAATTTCAATGTAAAGAAAGACAAGACAATGTAGAAATCATTAAATTCTTTTTTTTTAGCAGATTAGACAGTATGCATTACTGTCTAATCTGCCTATTGGTCTATAGTTTGAACAATCAGTATTGTCTGTCTTTTTAGCTATAGGTTAAACATTTAATTTTTTTTAACAATTTGGTAATGTTTTTCTTATACACATAAGGAAAATATTTGAGTCAGAATAAAAGCTAATTAATTTATTTGTAAATGTTTTAAGAATAATAAGTGGAATTTTATCTGTGCTTGATGTAATTAATAAATATATAGGATTAAAATGTACAACATTTGGGTGAAGAAATAAAAAAATTATCAAACCTAAAAACATTACAAAGTGGGATTAAATGGCATTACAAATTGAGAATATATTATATCTCGTTAATTAGAGGCGTTGTAATTAAATTTAAATTCAAAACTTATGAGCTTTATGTTTATGTAGTTGATAAACGTTTACACGGTTGGCAGTCTAAAATATACCGTTTAGACTACAGTTCAGATGGACTCAGAGCTGACCTCCGATTGATAACTCAGCGATTGCGAGTGATAAGTTGTTCTGGACTCAACTGTTCAAACAACCTCTAAGAAAAAAAAATTAAAAAAGTGTTATCTCAGTGGCTAATTGATGTCGCAATTTCTTGAGATGACGCCTGGAAATTTTCTGCGTAATAGTAATAACGTTATTGCTTCTGCTGCTGTGAGACTAGTGACATCGTTTTCTTGAAATCAAAGATCTTTGATTTTGGAATGGAGTGGGAGCGTAAAACTAATTTCAATGCAGTTAGGCTTTATTAGGCCTATTGTACCTCCTCCAGTGATAGAGCTATGTGGTTGCTGTATGCTAAGATATTGCTTGGAAGGGTTTCTTTTATGCTGGCCAGCAATTCCCTAACATAGAATCTCTTGCGGGCAGGTACATAATAAATTATATCGCATTGTCGAGTTTGTGTTAGGTTCAATATAGCGTATATCCACAATCTTAGTAAAGCAAAAGTTGCTTGTATTAGGCAAGTTGTAAATATGTTTCATTGCAGCTCTTCTGTTATTCAGCGTTTGTGGAATTAATACTTAGAGGCAAGTCAGTACAAAAGACGCATCGGGCAAGGTCGAAAGAAGAAAACCACCTAAAGATAAAATAAACTTCTAGTTTTTTTATCCATACGTAATCGTGCAAATGGTCTCCAAGCAGCTCATGGACTAAATGTTTCGACCAGTTAGAAATTAATTAGAAAAAGCTAACTCGCAATTAATGGCTCGGCAAGAATAAACAAAGTTGAAAAAAATTGTGAATAGATGACAAATATAATAACCAAATACCTGAAAAATTCTGCTTTGCAATTATTGTATCTGGAGACATCAATCTATCATTTTGTAACATAACCTAAAAATATTGCTTGGTGCAATTGCAAATAAAATATTTAATAAAAACATTGAAACCTAATCTGTCGCCTGGTAATTAGAAAGTTATGACACGGACATAAACCTTAAATGTTGAAATTTAACCGTGTAATTTTTATTGTAAGTAAACAGTGTGAATAGATTTCTACAAAATTGTGAAATCCACTACAGTAATGAGCCTTCACTATAGAGCCATAATATTCTCGTGTAAACAACAATCTTTAATGTAAACATTGAATATTGTAAAAAAAATGAGAGCATCCCATATGCTTCGCTAACCTACACCCTGTCGTTTCAGCATTGAATTCTTTTGTTTGATCAGTTTTTTCTGTAATCAATAAATCATCTTTTAGTAAAATCTTTAAATTATAGTTTTTTTTGTATACAATGAATATATCATTGTATACAAAAAAACTTACCAATCACATTTTTGAACTTTTCCATAAACATTAACAATGTTTCCGTTTGTTCTGAACTTAAATTGAAGCAACACATCCTGCCTTTATCCATTTTCAAAAATATAAAAAATAGGGTTTTCCAATAAGAGGTTTCATTTTGATATAAAAAAAAACGGGTATTTTTTAAGAGAAATCAATAAATGTTTATTCTTTTTATAAAATTTTCCATGACCAATTTGCACATTTGCGGCTGTATGTCCTCGATAACTTCACGAATTCCATCTTTAAGGTCTTGAATCGATTGTGGAGCATAGGCATAGACCTTATCTTTCACGTAACCCAAAGAAAAAAGTCTAGAGGTGTTAAATCACAAGATCTCGGTGGCCAATTGTGATCACCTCTTCGAGAAATAACACGGTCAGGAAACTTTTCTTGCAAAATTGCGATTGTTTGTTGCTTGTGTGGCACGTAGCACCGTCTTGCTGAAAATAAACGTCGTCCGCATCAAGATCTTCCAATTCCGGCTATAAAAAATCATTAATCATAGCTCGGTAGCGCCATCCATTCACCGCAACAGTTGCACCAGCCTCATTTAAAAAAAAAAGTAGGGTCCAATCACACCGCCAGCCCAAAAACCGCACCAAACAGTGACACGTTGAGGATGCAAAGACTTTTCAACAATCATTCTTGGATTATCTAAGCTCCAAATGCGACAATACTGCTTATTAACATAGCTTCCAAGGTGAAAATGAGCCTCATCACTGAAGATGATTTTTCGATGAAATTCCGGATCATTTTGATGCATTTGAAGGACCCAATCAGCAAAGATACGACGTTTATAATGATCGACCGGCTAGAGATTTTGTGTTAACTGAACTTTAAAAACTTTAAGACTTTATGCAAAATACGGTGTAATGTCGTTTGTGGAATGTCTAATTCCAAAAATTGACAAGGAATCGACAAACCTGGGGTTTCTTCAACACTACGGGCTACATCAGCAATATTCTCATGTGTTCTTGAGCGATGCACGCGGTTTTGATACTTCACATCACAAACTTGTCCTAACAGTTCAAATTTTTCCACCAGATTTACTATTGCCGGCCGAGAAGGTGCTTTACGACAACCAAAAAGTGCTTTAGTTTTGCAAACTGTGAGTGAAAAAATTTCACCATTTTTGTAGTGAATTTTAATAATTTAAATGCGTTGTTAAAGCGTGTATCGTTCCATTTTTAATAATGGCGTAGATTTTACTTGTCAAAAGATAATAGCTTCAAAATTTACAGCTGCCCGAATAGCCTGCTATTCAAAATGAAACTTCTTATTGGAAAACTCTTTATAATATGATACTCCCGGTTTATTCCCATCAAACATTATTATAGCATTAGTCCTGGTTTAACCGAGGATTGTAAAAGCGGCTCTAAGAAATTTTGTTTTAAATTATTATATTATTTATGCATATTTAGTTTCCATAATGTGGCTAGAGATAGAGAGAGATAGTAGTGAGAGTGACATTTAACAAATTACAGTAAAAGTTTTAAAAGCAAATAGAGAATCAATATAATATACATAAGTGCAGAGACAATAAAATCAACGACAGAGATTAAGAGAAACAAAGCGGTGTGCCGCGAAAAGGCAAGGTAGGATTAAAATCCTAATTAGAAAGTAATAAAGCAACCTAACCTATAAGCGTACCGTACGAAAGAATTACACTAGAATAGAGGAAGGAATTATTAAAGCATTAAATACAAAAATTAATGCATTCATTCCAAAGTGCGCTTGGTAGCCGAGTGCGTAGAGCCGTGGACTGTAAATGCAAAGGTTGGCGGATCAAGGCTCGAGCGAAGAACAATATTTTTATTAAATAAATATATTTTCAAATAAAATTAATAATGCCTTCAGACGACGAAAACGTATTCAAAAGAGGCTGTAAAACTGAAAGAACACCCGAACAAGACGAGAAAAAAAAAAGAAGAAAAAAAACGGATATGGCTACAACAGAAGCAAGCGGAAGTGGAATAAACCAGCAAGTAGCTGAAACAATTTTAAAACAGTTACTAATAATAAACGAAACACAAACTGTAATCCTGCAAGAACTGGCAAAATTAAGAGAAGAAAACGAAAAATTAAACAATAGAATTAATATAATGGAAACAACAAAAATAAATATCTTACAAAATGATGTCGCCGAATTAAAACAAAAATTAGAAAAACAAGAAAGAAATGAACGAAAAAATAATGTAATTATACAGCGATTAAATGAAGGCATAATTGATGGAGCTACGGTAAAAGAAAAAGTTGAAAACTGGTCCAGAACTAAATTAAAAGAAAGTGTAGTTGTGAAAAAAGCATATAAAATGAAAAACAATAATAAACTGGAAAGCATTTTTGTACAATTAGAGAGTTGGGAAGATAAACGAAAAATTATGATGAAGAAAAGCGTAATAAAGGGAAGCAACATATTTATTGACAATGATCTCACAAGAAAAGAAAGAAAAATACAGAAAGAACTAAGAAATTTAGCAAAAGAGGAGAAGACAAAAGGAAATCGCCCTGATTGTTGGATATATGAAGATAGTGGTAAATGGAGAGAAACGTTGTTACAACGAAAAAAACGGCAAAATAGAAGTGTCAAAAAACTAGTAGCAGTAATAAATGGGGGGGAGGGAAATAAAAACAAACAACAAAGAACTAATCTAAACTATGTTAATAAAGAATGTTATGAAAGAAGAGAGACAAACAAATTACAAGCAAACAAAGAGGGTCTAAAAATAACAAATACTAGCAATAAAATAAATATATTATTTTGGAATGTAGCAGGTTTAAATAACAAGGATGACGATTTTTGGAAATACATAAGAAAATTGGATGTAACTGGAATGGTGGAAACATGGATAGATGAAAAGAAGTGGACAAACATGGAAAATCAAATGCCTAAAGAGTTTAGATGGAAATTCCAACCAAATCTTAACAGGAATAAGAAGGGAAATACCACAAGAAGATAACGAAGAATTGGAAATGGAAGGAATGGTGCAGCAAAACTTTATACTGGGAAGAACAAAATACAAAATGATTACGTTGTATAGCAGAGAGATGAAAAAAATTAGAACAAAGTTACAAAAAACCGAAGAGACAAAACTAATAGTAGGAGGAGATTTCAACGCCAGGATTGGACTAAACGGAGAAAGAATAAATAACGGACAAAAAAGCAAAAGAGTGTCAAAAGACAAACTAGAAAATAAAGAAGGAAAAGAAATGATAGAAATGATTGAAGAGAATGGGTGGGACATACTAAACGGAAATATGGAAGGAGATGAAAAGGGAGAATATACCTACATAGGAGCAAAAGGACAATCGGTAATTGATTACGTAATGGTAAATGAAGAAGCGTGGCAAGAGATAGACACGTTTAAGGTTGGAGAAAGAGTAGAGTCGGACCATCAGCCACTAGAAGTGTATTTAAACGGAAGCATAAAAAGAGAACCAAAGAAAGAAACAGAAAAAGTGACAAAAATAGTATGGACACAAGAGAGCGTAGAAATGTACAGGCAAAATTTATATGGACAACATTTTAAAGAAAAAAGCGTAGAACAAAAAATGGCAGAATTAGAGAACATAATTGCAGATGCAACAATAAGGAAAACTTTTTTACAAAGAATCATTTGCAAAAAGCAAATGGTGGAGCACAAAATGCACACAGAAAAAAAAAGAAGCTAGAAAAGTACTCCGAAATTGGAAAAATGGCAAAGCGACTAAACAAGAATATCAGAGTGCTCAAAAAGTATACAAGACTAAATGCAAAGAAGTTAAGGCAATATATATAAAAAAAGAAGAAATAGAGATAAAAGAAATACGGTCGGAAGAAGAAGCATGGAAATACATAAACAAAGAAAAAACAGAAGACAAAAAAACGAACAAATTTTGATGGAAGACTGGAGGAAACACTTCTTAAAACTGTATGAAGGATCAGACAGAAAAACCGATAGACAGCCAATGACAACAGAACAACTGAAACAAGATGTAGATGAAATAACAAAGGAAATGATATGGAAGCAAATAAAAAAACTAAAAAAACAAAAAGCGCCAGGTGTGGATGGAATACAAAATGAAGCATGGATGTATGGTTCGGAAGATTTGATTAAGAGACTGAGTGAGATAATAAATGAAGTATGGAAGAAAAAAGGGTTTCCTAGTCAGTGGAGAGTAGGTCTTGTATGTCCGATACACAAAAAAGGAAATAAAGAGCTTGCTGAAAATTACAGAGGTATAACGTTACTAAGTACAGCATACAAAATCTACGCCATGGTACTAGAAGAAAAATTGAATGGAGAACTAGAAATGAATGGAATATTGCCAGACGGACAGGCCGGGTTTAGAAAAAGAAGAGGGACCATGGATAATGTATACATACTACACCATATAGTAGAGAAGGAAATAGCAGAAAAGGGAGGAAAGTTGTATGCGTTATTCTTGGACCTAAAAGCGGCATTTGACAGTGTGAGTAGAGAGAAATTGTGCATGTATTTGAGAAAAAGAGGAATAAATGAACACCTAGTAAAAATAATGGAAAAAGTATACGTGGAAACAGTTAGCAGAGTCTGCATGAATGGCAAAATGAGTGAAAAGTTTTGGACTACAAAAGGTGTGAGACAGGGATGTCCACTCAGTCCTAGTTTGTTTGCGGCATACATTGCAGATGTAGAAGAAATGCTATGTAAGGCGCAGAAGGGTGGGGTGGTAGTGGGCAGAGAGAAAGTGTGGTCGCTGGCTTATACAGACGACATGGTGGTTGTAGCAAAACAAGCAAATGAAATGAACGAATTGATTAGATGCCTGGATAAGTATTTTAGAAAAAAAGATTTGGAAGTGAATGTAAATAAAACAAAAATGATGACTTTTAGAAAGGGGGGAGGAAGACGTAGAGTAGAAAATTGGAAATGGGATGGGAAAGAAATTGAAGAAGTAAAAACATTTAAATACCTAGGATGTTTTTTGTACAACCAATAGTAAAAATAAACACATAAAAAATATGACAAGAAAAGCAAATAAAGCAGTAGGACAAGTATGAGGAATTGGTGAAAGAAAATTTGAATGTATGAGAATAAAAGGAATGATGTTTGATAGTTTAGTAAAAAGTATGTTATTGTACGGAGCAGAAATTTGGGGATGGAAAGAGCAAGAAATGTTAGAGGTTATTCAAACAAAATACTGGAGATGGGTATTAGGAGTAAACAAAGAGACCCCAGCATACATTGTTATGGAAGAAGTTAAAATAGACAAATTAAGAGTAGAAGCAGGAAAGCGTGCAATGAGGTATAAAGAAATAGTGAGAGAAAGGAATGAATGTAAAATATTACAAGAATGTTTGAAGGAGAAAATGAAGGGAAAATGCGGAAAAATGGGAACATTTAGAGAAAAATATTTTAACAGGAATGGGTATGCTAGTGAGGAAGTAGAAAGATTAAGAATAGATAGAAGTATGTGGAAAAGATATACAAGTGCAAGAGCGAAGAACATGGATAAATGAATCTAGGTACAATTCAAATTATGAACACATTATAACGGATAAACTACCAAAGTACCTAAAAAATGTAAATTATAGAAAAATGGAAAAACGTATGATTGCAAGATTTAGATGTGGAAATGAGGAGAAAGTGTGCAAATTTTGGTTGGAAGAGAAAGAGAAAATGTGTAGAATGTGTGGAGAAGTTAGGGAAAGCATAGAACACATGTTAAAATGCAATGAGATGAGAGAAGAGCAAATAGGAAGAAATGAGGTACTGAAAGAAGATGGAAAAGGAATGAAATGGATGATGGCCGTAACAAAAAGAAGAAAGGAAATTGAAACAGAATTAATAAATAATTAGTTAAAAACCAGGGTTTAGGGTTGTTAAGATTATATATATTATATTAGTAGTAAATTAAGTTATATGGTAAATGTTATGTTATGTTAAGTTGTAGAATTTTTAATGCCGACAGGCAAGAAATAAACGATTATATATATATATATATATATATATATATATATATATATATATATATATATATATATATTATATAGTTTCCAATATCCCAAACCTTAATAATTAGCGTAAAAAAACATTTAAACAGTAATCGTCGTGATGTGACAATCATCAGTAGCATAAAATACTTATTGTTATTAAGTACGTGATTAGTCGTTATTAAATTTTTATAAATTCCTGAAACAATCTTCTATACTGGAAACATTTTTCATAAAAATGTCAAATTCATTCAGATTTCTGAATTTATATATTAAACTTGATATACAGGGTGTAGATTAACTGGCGAACAAACGCCAGGTAACTTTGTAGACCGTGCCAAAAGAAAACGAAAATCTTAATTCCAAAATGCTGAGAAACTCTTTGTTTGGCCTCACAAGGTCCTCAAAGTTTTAATTTGGTCAATACAAATATTGTTTTAATTGCGTATTTTAGTTGCTTTCTTTTTTAGTATAATAAAAGTTACGAGGTTTATTAAAAATTAATAATAAAAAAAATTTAAATAAGTGCAAATTACTTTCCAAGAATAAATCAAATTTAAATTAAAAATACCTTTGGCAACGTAGCAATTTTTTTAATAAAATTTAAATTATAACGTAGGCTATGCAATGAATGTCAGTTGATATTTCTATTTTAATATGACTTTTACTTTGAATGAATATGCAAATTACGCCGGTGATGCTTGATAATGTCATGAATTCGATACCGTATAGTGTTTAGAAGTAAACGGTGGTCAATATGAACATTTGCAGTTTATAATAAATAACATTTGATGTGTGTATTAAGTTGCCTACATTATAGGTTTGAATCACTGAAGTAGAGTAGGGTAGAAGGAGCATTAAGATGCGCGAACCCGACACTGAACGCTGCCATTTTAGCTCATAAAAACTCGTTTGTTTACATTTGGTATCACGAATTAGGCAACTAACAATACTCGGTACATAGCACGACATCTATCATTGCATTTAATTTAAAAATAAAGAAACGCTATATTAGAATTAAAACTTTAAAAGTGATTGAATGATATAAGTTTATGGAATTTTTGTCTAGTTTATATCCGCTATTTTTTAGTAAAATATAATTTACGTTTACATAAGTTAACACTTATAATTTTGCAATATAAATCATAGTATTTTTATCTAAAAAAAAACACATTTGCCAGTGTTCCTGCTTTATTATAGTTTTTCAATTTAAGAAACTATCTATAATAATTTTATTGTAGATTACTTAAACAACACAGGTATATTTTATTAATTACACAATAATCGCATTACACATAATTACAGATAATATTCTACTAATTGGATTACTCGGAAATTTCAGAGATTTACGCCCTTAATTATTTTATAATCTCTTTGAAATGTACCTGCATAGTTATTTTCTACTCGCAGACTAATATATAAGCAAGTTTATTGTAAATAATTATCATTTATCTCTAGTTAGTCTATGAGTAATATACGTAAACGTTTCGTAAATAAAAACTTTACTTAAATATGCCGCGCTTTTATTTTTATAGTTAGGTAACCCTCTTAAATTACATGCAAAGATAAAAGTCGTACCTGTGTACCGAGTATTGTTAGTTGCCTAATTCGTGATACCAAATGTAAACAAACGAGTTTTTATGAACTAAAATGACAGTAACCAAACGCGGATCGAGGTTTAGGATGCGCAGTCGTCGTTGCCCCTTCTGCCCTACTCTACTTCATTGGTTTGAATATAAAAATAGAAATTTTCCTACGTTGCCAAGCGAAACGAAACTTTGAGGATCTCGTGAGGCCAAACGAAGAGTTTTTCAGAATTTTGGAATTAAGATTTTCATTTTCTTTTGGCACGGTCTACAAAGTTACTTGGCGTTTGTCCGCCAATTAATCTACATCCTGTATATGATATTTTTGTTGAAAACCTTGTCCGTTTTATAGTTCTCTGCAAAACAAGAGCTTTTACAGTCATTTATCGCATTATGTGATTTACACAAACACATTTTCAGACGCTTTTGGTCATATTTAGTGTGATTTTGTGCGCGCAACTCTATGTTCATGCGTTTATGCTCTAAAGCCCCAGGTATAACGCGTTTACTTTTGCATCACGATCAAACCAAACCCTATCTATCAAGCTATGAAAACAATAGCTATCGCAAAAAAAACTCTGTCAAGTTTCTGTGACATTTTATAGTGTCATCTCTAAGTTCCAATCCAATCATTTAACATCTGTAATGTTGGGGCAAACATTAGTGATTTGCAACTTGAACACAGCGTCAAGAAATTTTTATTTTAGTTTTTAAAATTCTACATGAAGATTTGACAAAGTCTCGGCACGATGGATTCCCAAACAGCTCCTGAACAAAATCTCTATAGACGACAAATTTTCGAGAATTTGACTGCTTTATCCTAACATAAAGAATTCTTCTATAGAATTGTAACTGAAAATGAGACCTTAGCACACCAATGAGATCTTTCACAAAACAAGAGTTCATGAAATAGGTCAATGGCTCTCCACCACCCAAAAAAACAAAGATGCAACTTTTTGCGCAAAAAGTGAGGGCCACAATTTTCTACGACGCTGAAGAAATTCTCTTAATTGAGTATATGCTATGCCAAAAGAGACTACAATAACGGGGAATGTCTACAAAGACACAATTAAGAACTTGAATTGAAAAAATACTCCAAAATTATCCTCAGAAAATTTGACTTCTGCACACTTGAGAGTGTCGCTTTTTATCGAAAGACTTGCAAAACGACTTCATAAGTCTTATTTTCCAGAATTACCAAAAGATTTTTTCCAAGGCATACCGTTACTAGAAAAACGTTGGAATAAGTAATCAGTGTTAATGATTCTTACGTTGATAAATAAAATTTTGTTTGTATTGTTATATAGCTCTAGCTAGGTAATTTTATGTGGAATAACTTAGTAAAAAGCAGCATAATTCGTGGGCCAATGGCCACCAAATTATTATTAAATCCATTGAACTTAGCAATGATGATAATCACAAACAAATTATGTTTTATATTCACCATTTCAATATGCTTAAAAAATACTAAATTGACATTTCTTCTCCTGAATATGGTTTTTGCTTAAAAAAAACTACATTGTTATGGAAAAAATGTATTAAATATAATCATTAATAACAATATAAATGTGCATATTAAATAAATACAGTAAAAATTAAAATAATAATTAAAAACAAAATTAATAAAAAGTAAAGAACAATATTTGGTTCAATCTAGCATAATTATTTTAAATTTGTATAAATTTAGTACTCAATTGCGCATTATTAAAAATATTGCAATCAAAAACTTCTTGGTCAACTTAATAAATAAATACAATTATTTAAATGCTTACAAATATATTTTCATACAGTTTAGTGCCCTATAAAGCAGTAATAGCCAAATTTTTATATTTTTTGCGAGCTTATTTATAAATTCATAACTGATTAAACAAGAGACAAGCTTTCCTTGTCAACATTTGTGTAAAAATATCAAATAAGTTAAAAAAAAATTGAAGCAGTTAGTTTAAGGTTGCTTGCATAATACTCTACAGGGCTCTCAAGATAAAACTAAATGCTGCAATTTGTTGAAATAAATGTAAATAATTTCACATCATCTAACAAACATTTATACAATAAAATATTCAAGTAATGATTCATATATTTTAAAGTATAAAAAATAATACTATTTAAAATAAAAACTGGTGACGGATTTCATTGAAAATATTTACATACAGAAAATATTAATTATAGAGTTAAAGCCATAGTCCTAAATTGATACCGATTTATCATAATTCATAAAAAAATCTAGTAATATTTAATAATAATAATATTTTCTGTGTACATTGCAAAGCTAGTAAATTTGTAAAATGAGTATATCAAATATATTATTATAAAATTTATATTATTAATATTTTCAGCAAATAGTATATTAAGTATCAAGGGTAGGAAAGCACTGTATGTAGCATGCCAATGTTTTGCTTCAAATGCTTTCTTGGCCGTGATGCTTACAACTATTTTTTGCCTGCCCCTCGTAAGGTCACAATAGCATGATACAACTTTATTAAAAATACTGAATCATAATACACTATTTAAATTGATGCCATATATGTTTTAAAAACATAATTCTCGGTGGGCGGCAAACAAATTTCACACCTTAGGCATGTTTTTCAGAGTGAGCAGGCAAACAAACAATATAATATATAATCAATTTTAAAAATATTCTATTAAATTGGCTTAATATATACTTGCCATATTGATGGACAACAAAGATGTTATTGTCATATTTAACAATCCTGGTCTTAAAAGATTTTGACATAATTCTAATCCAAAAAAAAAACATCATGTGTAGCAATTATGAATAGGATTGCCTTGTATTGGTTAAAATAGCTTCATTACAATAGACATAATTGTCCAACACCATGTTACATATATGGTTACAAGATACACAATAATACCTCAGTTAAAACTTAAAAGAACAATTTGTAAAACTATGAAATATTAAGTCATTACAATCAATAAGATTCATATAAATTGAATAATACTACTAATACATATATTGTTTGAAAAAACCTTATAACTACTAAAAGATAGTAGTTATAGCATAAAATAGAATAAATAATAAATAAAAACTATATATTTAAAAGGTTAGTGCCAAAGTTTGTTGCATAATTAATATGAATATAAGTATGCTTCAATTTTGCAGACAATTTTTATTCATAAGTAATGTGATGACAGAAATGGTTTTCATATATAAATATAGATTGAAATAAGATAGGTCTAAACAGATTTGAATCACTGTTTCAAGAATAGCAGTGCTAAAAATGCAACTTGCGGTTTTATTAAAATTAAAAATTGCAATGATTCAAGTTTTACAATAAAGATTGCAGCTGTAAATAACAGAATGATCTGAAATAAATAAATTATTTATCAAAAACTAATTTTGGCACCGTTCGCATTTATTCTGTACATTTTTGCATACGTGGGTGATTCATAGAAAAGAACAAAAAATTAAATTCATAACAAATAAGAAACACAAAACTTTTTACCAATTGATTAATGGGGATCGCAGCTAAGGAATACGCTATCTGGCGGCAGTTTTGTCAACAAGTCGATGTTGAAATTTTACTATGTTCACATAAGTCACGTCTACACACTGTTCATACCAAAGAGTTCTATAACTAGCGATTCCAAGCCTGCGTTTTGCCGTACAATATCAGTATCTCTGTTCTTGCCGCACAACACTATACCCTCTCCCTCTCTCTACTAGTAATAGAGCGGCTATACCTTGTAGATGCTAGAGAAACGTCATGGTGCGACAAAGACGCAGATACCGAGACTGTAAGCTGCTTATACATTGTATAAATCGGCAGCTTGGAATCTTTAGTAATAAAACTCTTTGGTTCATACAAATTAATTTTATTGGCATTTGAATAACGCATGTATTGTTTACACGACATTTAATATAACCTAATATAAACAAAAATGTCGTAAAATAAATAAACATATCAATCATATGAGAAACACGTGTATTTTTCTCAACATGCAGTAGTTGACATTTTGACCACCAAGGCGCTAAAAGCTTATAAAGTAATCCCAATAGCGATTAGTGAAGGAGTATTAAAATGAGTCACAGCCAAAGAGTTCTATAAATAGAGATTCCAAACCAGCGTTTTGCCGTACAATCTCAGTATCTCTGTTCTTGTCGCACACTCTACCCTCTCCCTCTCTCTACTAGTGATCGAGCGGTCTCTTTTCTCCTTCTCGCGTACTGCGTTACGTTGTATGAGAAACGCCATGGTGCGACAAAGACGGAGATACTGAAAGTGTACGTGCGCTGCTTAGGTATCCATTAGGCGTTTTGCCGTAATGAAGTAATCCGCTGAGATAATTTAAGGGCATGTCGTAAAGACACAAACCAGCGATCAAACAGCGGTTATATTTCCATCTCTCTCTATTTTTTGGGTGATTGCGGGATTCTCACGAAAACGTACCGGCCGTAAACGGTTACACCTGTCATAAAGTTTTTTAAGATTATTATTAATTTCGTAAAATATTTGCTATATAAACATTTACTTACATAAAATATTATTTTTTTATGCTTAATACCAATTTTTACTAACTATTTTCATAATCATTCTTGACAATTCATCTCATTATAGGTTATCATATTTAAATTTGACATACCGGACATATTAAACTACTTCCATCAGCGGTTTTAAATTAACCTCGCTGGTTGGTTCAAAAGTAAATAACCGTTTGATACCACAACGTCAACGGTATCTCACGACAAAATGCTTAATGTTTAAACGGCAGCTTGGAATCTCTAGTTATAGAACTCTTTAGTCACAGCGCTATTGTCTGATGTGCCACTTCTTTAAATATATCTAAGCTAGCAACAATTCACAAATGGGATTCCCTGACAATAAACACATGAGAATCTAGTATTATCATAAACAAACATGTCCAATTGAATTTATACAGGGTGTTAATGTATAGGGGCAACAAACTTTTAGGGTGGGTTCATTTGAGACATTTTTTATTTATAAACTCAAAGGCAACCATGTTGTTCACCGTAGAAGCTGCACGCCAAAAACTTTTTTGTTTTTTATACAATATTCGAAATATCTCTCTTAAAAGTCTAAATCAAAAAAATAATAGAATATAAAAATTATAGACAATTAAATTGTCCATCTTTTTTGAACAGCATATCTGGATCTATATCAAATTGTACTCATGTCATAAATCAAAGAATGAATTTTTTATATTTTTTTTGTTAAAAATCATGCTTAAAAGTCAAAAATTTGGAATTTGAAATTAAAAGCCACTCAATTGCGCTTCTTTCACCTAATAACGTGTTTCAATGTAGCTCCTATCGATTGTGTGAACAAAAATAACAAAAAAATAATAAAAAAATCATTCTTTGATTTATGACATAAGTATGGTTAGAGATAGATCCAGATATGCTGTTCAAAAAAGATAGACAATTTAATTGCCTATAATTTTTTTTAAGAGAGATATTTCGAATATTGTATATTGCCAATAAGTTTATGAATAAAAAGTGTCTCAAATGAACCCCCTACCCACCCTAGAAGTTTGTTACCTCCATTCATTAACACCCTGTATAATGTGTCCCATTATTACCCAAGGCCACCTTGATTTCCAAAACAAAAATGACACAACAACATACTATTAAAATGCTCAACAATGAATATCTATACATTGTAAAGTTAATACAAATGTTCAATCAAAATAAAGATAAATATTTTGATTGAACAGCAATCTTCTAAGAATAGAAGATTGCCGTTCAATTTTGAATAACCAAACATTAGTTTTGATAAAATGTAATTAATGAATGAAATGATAATCTAAGAAAGAAGAGAATAAATAATAGCTAATCAGTATTAACTAAAAAGAAGTTTTTAAAATAAGATGACTTTGTAGTTTTGTATAGGAATATTTCCTACCTCTCATTAAGGATGTACAATCATGGAGCAAATCTATTTTAACCAAGGTATTATTGTATGTATATCATTTTGTGTAAAACTTTGGAATGTATTTTAACTAATTTTCTTGCTTAGCTAACCTCTGTTGCCCAAACTTATCCTGCAACATTTTTAAATTTTCTCGCAATGAAGCCACCTCCTCAAAACGATTTGCTTCTTTAGCTTGTTTTATATAATTCCTAACTATATTAATTTGTTCTATAAGGGGATCATCTGATGACTCTGGTACATAATTAGTAGTTGCCGACCAACCAGTTGTAACCGCTACTTTTTTTACATTATGTGCACCTGATGATGCATGAGGTAATTCTACATTTCGTTCAAGTCTATCCTGTTTTATTTTTTCAAGTTCAGCATGTGTTGGAAGGGTAGGTAATGTTGTCAAATGATCTTTAATATATATTGAAGCTCCTCGACGTATTGCTGCTTGTAAAGTAGAGACTTTTGGATTTTCAGGGTCTAGTGGTAAAGCAGCAATCTTTTTACTAACTGTGTCCAATACCTCAGCTTGCTTTGCTATGGATTGTTTTAATGATTGAGCATCTTGCAACTGGAATGATGTATCACCGGATATTAGAGATGCGTATATCTAAAACAACAATATGTTTCAAATTATCCAATGATAAGAAATCATAAGTACCTTATTATATAAATCTACATTTGGTAGAATTTCAGATTTAATTTTTTGTAAATAAGCATAATATTTACAAATTTGTGGTTGCATATTTTGATTAACTTGAACTTGCTTGCGACATTCGAGCATATTCATACAATGTGTACAAATTCTTAATGTTTCAGAGTCATCTTTTCTTTTCTCATTATGCCCTTCCGAGTACATTGGTGTTATAATTTTTCCTTAAAACAATATATATGTAAAATATTATTACTTAAAATTGTTGGTAAAAAAAAGTTATAGTTTTACATAAGTTATGGAAGCAGCTGGAAACTGCATTTACCTAAAATCCAGGTATCCTGTGAAATATAACAAAAAGCATAAAATTGCACAACAATATTTTAAGGTACAATATATTATAAAGTTTTATATTAACATATGACACAAATTGTTTTTGTTGTGTTACCGAGATATTTGCTCATAAACATTTTACGAGTATATTGCAGCATTTTTTTTCAATTTCATAGTAGCTGTGGCTATTATTATAAAAGTCACCACAAATTTGTTTAATTTAGAAAGAACACATATGCTGTTAATTTATCTCCAAACACTTGTTGATTCTAAATATAAATCCGTACATTTTCACGATAGGCCATTTATATTCACATTACAAACATGTATGGTGCTGTGCCATTTTGAATAACCCTGTATAATCTACAAACATTGAAACCTCTATGTTGAACTATTTTAAATAATGTATTTATTAAATTATCAGATATAATACACAGAGCGCAAAGCAATTTTATCAGTTTTAAAACTAATTGCTTTGGAAAAATTATTAAAATTAATTTGAATGATTTTGCCAAGACAAGATGTTTGAGTGTTATTATTATAGATTATCACTTCGGACATATAGTAGTGCAATGAAAATGAAAATACTGATAGGAGTTGAGCAGAAGAATAATGTATAGATTAAATCCAATTTGGAGTAGATAGAATAATCAATAAGATTGCAACTAGCTTACACAATCTGATTGATTGAATTGACAGATAATCAAACAATCAATTTAATATATGTTTTATGTAATACTTACTAGCACTTTCATATGTTAAAAATGTGGAACAGGAGTTGCACATTATGCTCCCACATAATCTACAATGATGTTGTCTTCTGGTCAGATTAAATGAAGCGGTGCAAGAAGGACACCTGCTCACTGTAGTGCCATCTAACCATGTCACCAATTCTTGAGCCACCTGCTTTCTATCTGTGCCTTCTGAACGTAAAAACCTATCTAAACGAATGATCAATTTATTAGTTTCAGAAGTACGATGATCCAAACGTTCCCTTCGAACCTCCTTAAAATATTCAATATGAGATCTTGAATGACCGGCATCTTGTGGAACACTTTTTTCTAAGAAATATTTCCTATAAGATTCTGTTTTAAATTGTTCAAAATCTTGATCGTCCAGTTTTAATATTTTGTTCTTTGCTTTTCCAACCAAATCTGAAAATTAAGTAATATCGTATTAATTAAATATCATTAAAAATTACAACAATGCTAATAGGTACTGTTCCAACCTACAATTTAGACAGTTTGCAAACCGTTCAAACTATGCACACAAACAAATTAATGTGTATAAAAGATATAAAAAGATTGAACATGACAAATATTTGTTTGTGGGCACAGTTTGGACGGTTTGCAAACTGTCAAAACCGTAGACTTATTGATATAAAATGTTTGCGAGCCATATCAAAATTAGATACAATAATTTTTTCGCTACTTTTGCAAATTTATAGTTAATATAAGAAGAAAATATACATATAGAAAACAATCTGACTTACAGATCGCTTCAGTAATGAATTCATATTTAGTAAAAATACCATTTCACTTTATACTCACTTTAAAAATCAGATGGGATGTTTATTTAATTTATAGTTATGTCAACAAATTATTATTTCAATATTTTATAATAATATATTTTTTTTGGATTTTTTTTGTGTGCACCCTTAGAAAGTGTAAGCCATGCCAAATTTCAGCCCTTATAATTCAGAATAACACATGTCACACTACCTTTGAATTTTTAAAGGTAATATACTTAATAAGTATCATAGCTTCCAGATTTGAGTCAGGAGCATACACAAGGAAGCAATTGAGTACTTGCTAGTTGCTGTTTAATTTTTTTTTAAATTAACAAATTTTTACTATATATTAAATTTTGCACATAAAATTAGACTCTTAAAAAAAATTATTAGAACTTTAGGATTAAGTCTATATTTTTTTTAACAGAGAAAACCTTTAAAAAAAAGTGCTGCATGTATTTTTTTTCTTTTTTCAATTTTGTAGCAAACTTCAAAAGCAGTTGGCAAGGATTACTTTTTTTGCATAAAGATCACTTTGTGAGGGTGCACACAAAGTAATTCCACAAAAAAAATTTAAGAACCAGTCTGATGTACATATACAGGGTGTAGATTAATTGGCGGATAAACGCCAGGTAACTTTATAGATTGTGCCAAAAGAAAACGAAAATCTTAATTCCAAAATGCTGAAAAACTCTTCGTTTGGCCTCACGAGGTCCTCAAAGTTTCAATTTTGTCAATACAAATATTGTTTTAATTGCGTATATTATGTACCAATTTGCTTTCTTTTTTAGTATAATAAAAATTACGAGGTTTATTGAAACTTAATAATAAAAAACATTGAAAAATGTGCAAATTACTTTTGAAGAATAAATCAAATTTAAATTAAAAATACGCTTGGCAACGTAGCAAAATTTTTAATAAAATTCAAATTATAAAGTAGGCAATGCAATAAATGTAAGGGGTTCAATTCTGATCTCCGGTGACTTTTGTCATCAGTGACTTTTAAATTCAAATAAAATTCAATTTAAATATTATGATATACTTTATTCTTTTGATAATCATTAATTTAAAATTGTGTGAGGTTGCACATTGACGACACATACCGCATTATTAAATTATGAATGGTGTTTTGATGCATTTGCGAAATATATTATGTTGCGTTCGTCTAGTATGCGGCGGTCTGCCTTATGTCTGTCTCGGATTAACAACTACTACGTTGCCATGTCAATCCCGTAACCACCCTTGACAAAAACCATCGGTGACTTTTGTCGTTTCACCATGCGGCTAAAATGCGTTTTCAAAATAAATGTGTGAATCCAGCAAATAGGTACTATAATTATTATTGAATTATAGAACAATTTATACATTGCAGCTGATACAACTATTATAAATTATTAGATTCTGTCATAAATAAAAATATTAATTATTTCAATGCACAATTGATTGTTTGAAAATATGTTTAAAATAATTGACATGAATATAGCAACTCTGACAGATTTAACATTTAACGCCGGCGATGCTTGAGAACGTCATAAATTCGATATCGATTCGTGCTGTGAAGTGTTTAGAAGTAAACGGTGGCCAATTTGAAAATTTGTAGTTTATAATAAAAAATAAAATTTGATGTGTGTATTAAATTGCCTATTTTATGTGTATTAAGTTGCCTACATTATAGGTTTGAATTTAGAAAGTTTGCAACGTTGCCAAGCGTAACAAAACTTTGAGAACCTCGTGAGGCCAAACGAAAAGTTTTTCAGCATTTTGGAATTAAGATTTTCGTTTTCTTTTGGCACGATCTATAAAGTTACCTGGGTAAAATTATCCGCCAATTAATCTACACCCTGTATACATATAATATAGGGTTTTCCAATAAGAGGTTTCATTTTGATATTTAAAAAAAAAAGGGTATTTTTTAAGAAAAATCAATACATGTTTATTTCATTGTAAAGAGGAAGGTATGCCATTAACATTTGAAAACAATATCAGTCAAATGGCCGCCACGGTTACGGTTGCACTACCACATTCTTTTCATGAAATTTTCCATGACCAATTCGCACATTTGCGGCTATATGTCCTCGATAACTTCACAAATTCCATCTTTAAGGTCTTGAATCAATTGTTCAGCATTGGCATAGACCTTATCTTTCACGTGGCCCCAAAGAAAAAAGTCTAAAGGTGTAATCACAAGATCTCGGTGACCAATTGTGATCACCTCTTCGAGAAATAACACGGTCAGAAAACTTTTCTTGCAAAATTGCGATTGTTTCGTTGCTTGTGTGGCACGTAGCACCCTCTTGCTGAAAATAAACTTCATCCACATCAATATCTTCCAATTCCGGCCATAAAAAATTATTAATCATAGCTCGGTAGCGCCATCCATTTACCGTAACAGTTGCACCAGCCTCATTTTCAAAAAAGTAGGGTTCAATCACACCGCCAGCCCAAAAACCGCACCAAACAGTGGCACGTTGAGGATGCAAAGACTTTTCAACAATCATTCTTGGATTTTCTGAGCCCCAAATGCAACAATTCTGCTTATTAACGTAGCCTCCGAGGTAAAAATGGGCCTCATCACTAAAGATGATTTTTCGATGAAATTCCGGATCATTTTGATGCAATTGAAGGACCCAATCAGCAAAAATACGATTCTTCACATCACAAACTTGTCCCAACAGCTCAAATTTTTTAACCAGGTTTACTATTGCCGGCCGAAAAGGTGCTTTAGGACAACCAAAAAGTGCTTTAGTTTAGCAAACTGCGACCGAAAATTTTTCACTATTTTTATAGTGAATTTTAATAATTTCAATGCGTTGTTGAAGCGTGTATCGTTTCATTTTTAATAATGACGTAGTTTTTACTTTGTCAAATAATAATAGCTTCAAAATTGACAGCTGCCCAAATAGCCTGGGGTGCGTTCCAATTTAGAGAGTGTAGTTTAGGCGAACGTCTTGACTTAAGACGTCAGAAGTACGTCCTTTTTCCTTTAAAAAAGAACGCGTTTGGGAGTTTCTACCTGTCAACTGACACAACCTAACCTCCTAATCAAACATATATTTCGACTTTATAAAATTGAATTTAAAATAACTATTAAAATAAATTTATTTCTTATTTTAGTATTTTAGTTAATATAGAAAACATAATTTTTATAGGTTTACATAATAATATTACTACATAATACACATTAAGAAAAACATTTTAAATCTCCCGCCACCTAGAACTTTACTCATCTCCGAGAGACGGGTAAACTATTTTTACCCGGGCGTCTTTCTCCTATATTTACGAACGACTTGGGCGTACATTCTGGAACAAACGTCCTGCATTTATGAACGCATTGGGGTAAAAAAATAACGCCCGGACGTGTTTCTCTTCTAAACTGGAACGCACCCCTGCTATTCAAAATGAAACTTCTTATTAGAAAACCCTTTATAATTGATGAAATATATATAAAGTAAATAATAATTTAAAAAGCTTACCATTGTGTTATAATTGTAAAATATCTTTGATGTCAATTATAATTACATCAATTACAGTACAGTAGTATCTGCGGCTTGCAGAAAAATATATATTTAAATCAGATTAATGAATTGACAGTTGACAACTGGCAACACAGTCATGTCAAGACACACATGATGACCTACTATCTATTACTTTAAAATTCAATCTAGCCGTTGATTAATAAATTTTCAAAGATACACAAACTCGAGTAATATACTATTCTTGACATGTAGATGACACCGACATAAAAACTTAAAAATACATAAATGTTTATATTACATTAATTTTGTTCACAATCGCAATGATAATATAGGAAATAATGCAGATATGTACAAGTGTACAAATGTTTATTGTAAATTTATTAATATTTTAACATATATACATCATCTATATGTCACTATACTATAGGTTGCGTATCATAGTATATTTGTTAATCAACAATATAGCTCATTTTATAAACTTGATGACTTGGCTGTAAACAAGTTATAAGTTATGTATGATCATGCTGTACAATATGCCTAAAAATATACAAAAAGTTTATCGATCTTATACAACCTAGTCCTAAGCAGACAAAAAATCCTTTGAAGTATGAAGATGAAAAAAGTCAAGTGATAATAAAATTGTTTTTCATTGCATTATCGCAGATTTTAATATTTGTAAGTATCAAATTTATATTTATAATAATGTAATATGTTGCTCTACTTTATTTATTTACTGTGTATATTTATTCTTTAAGTTTAATAAATAAATATTTCAAAATGATGAATGCAATCATATTATAAATATAAACATAACCTACCTTTAAGAGATTTCAAAATATCTTGTTCTTCAGAGTGATTTTCTTGAAAATGAGCGAATAGTGCCTTTGGTGAACGCTTGTCTTGGTAACATATCGGACATATAAATCCTTCTTTTATTACACCTGTCTCACTTTCAGCCATTCTAATTGATTACAACTAGAAAATTAATAAATTATATCACAGACTACAACAGACAGCAAATAAGCCTTCGCAACTGACAGTAATGAATGAAATGACTGAAATCAGCTGATGATAGGGAAAGCAAAAGAAAGCATGACCACGTCGGTAACGCAAAAAGTCTACAGACATAAAAAGCAGTGGCGGAGTCAATGGGTGGTAAAGTGAAGTAAAAGCAAGTATGTATATTAACGGTAGAAAGGCTTAGGATTAAATAAATAAATAAATAAATGTATATTGAAAAAATTCTTTTATCATGTTTAAGTTACAAGTAAACAAGACTCATTTCTTATCCACATCAAGGTTAATCTCACGGATAATTAGCGGCAAAGTCATCAATAGGTAATACAGAAAATACACATATTATTACGTAGAATATCCAAGTCTGATTCAGCCTGCTCCAAGCACAGATGCTCCTGGCGTTTGATTTAATAACTGTAAAATCTCATTTAAATTTTGTTAAACTTTCAATTTACAGTTATTTTAATAATAATACTTAATTACAGTTCATTTAATTACATTATTAATAAAAATTCAATGGCATGAAGTTAGGTACATTCTTAAAAAAATCGCATAATAATGTTATATTATAATCTTATCTTTTATATATTTATAATAGGGGATTTTATTTTGACAATGCCAACAAACCATTTGAAGTTTGTATAGTTCAATTACGACTCATAACGTTTTAAGCTTCTTTTTTTGATACTCATTTGTGTAATATTTAGAAATTTTCAGTTTCATTGTCACTAAAGTCAGGTTGTGCGAAATCATGGTATTGTCACAATTTAGTTACTTAATTTCTGTTTACGGTAACTGTATTGACTCGCTAGATAATAAACGTATACAAAAAGTGCAAAACTCGTGTATACGATTAATATATGGTATCAAACGAAATAAACCTGGAATAAGTGCGAAACTGCAAGATTTAAACTGGCTAAATATGGTTAACAGGCAACTGTTGCACGCAGCCTGCTTTTATAAAAAAAATAATTAAATTGAATAAACCAGCATATTTAGTAAATAAAATTTAGTGTTTTAGTTAATTTTGTGTTTTTTTTTGCTGTGTAAATAATGAAACAATATGTTAATGCGGTTAAGTGAAAGAAGAGGTCACCGTGGGTATAGGAAACCACCTGAACTTTGCCGTTAGCAGGGCATAGTTATGTACTTTTCTGTATATATGTATATTTCCTGTTAATAAAGTCGTTTATTATTATTATTATTATTATTGAATTATGTGAAATAATTTAAACAAAGCAAAAACGCATCTATTCAAATCGTTTTTGTTTTATTTTGTTAAAAACGGTTTCTTTTAATCCTTTTATATGTATATCTTTACTATAAAACTGTTTTATTGTTATTTTAAGTTGTTTTTGCTTGTTTTTTTTTTTAAATTTTAAAATGTGATATCTAGGAATTATTTAATATGTCACAATAACTTAAAAATACCTTTGAATTTCAACGTGTAGAACCACATTTGTTGAAACTATCGCATTGAAGACTAGATTTAAGCAGTCTGTGAACATTGACCTTGAATATTTCTGGCTTAAAAGTTTCAGGAAATACTAAATTTGGAAGTTTATTTTATGTGTCAATAGTACGGTAAAATCTTTCTTAAAAGTTTTGTTTTTACATCTGAATGAATATTTGTTAGAATTCCTAGCAAGTATTACGAGTAAATATTTATTTGTCTTTTATTTTGTGTGAATGTCTATGAAAATATTGATAGAAAATGCAAAGATCTGCAACATTACGCCGGTGTTGTAAAGTATCTGAGTTATTAGTCAATGTTGGGTCAGCAATGATTCGAATAGTTTGTTTTTGAATAGAATTTAGGAGAGGTAGTGTAATTTTAGAAACTCTTCCCCATACTTGGGAACAATATTCAATACAAGGACGAATATAAGTTTTATATATATGCAAAAGCTGAACAGAAATAAAAAAACTGTTTACATCTATTAAGAAATACTAGTATTCTAGATATTTTCAAAATTACATCAACAACATGGTCATTCTAGAAAAGATCATGTGAGATTGTAACCTTTCGAAGACAAATAGAAGAACATAAAGATATGGATTTCTTGTTTAGTTTAATATATATGTTACTGATGATACATAAAATTTTGATTTTGAAACAGTAAGAAGTTGAGATTTTTTAGAGTTAAAATTAACCAAGTACCCCATTTAGATATTTTTTTGAGGTTTTTGTTTATAGAGTCAAAATGGTCTTTAGAAAGTATGAAGTATGAAGAGTGTTATCATCTGCAAAACTAAGAACAAGGCATTTAGTTATTTTAAGAAGTTTATTAATCTAAATCAAGTCAAGAAAATTATTGATAAGATTTATGGTCAAGGTTTAAGTTAATAAGATTATGATGTGCACCCTATAAAATGCTTTGGAAATGTAGAACTCCATTTGTGACTAACATAAGTCAGAAGATCCGTTGTCGAAGGTTTTGTTTGAAATCCATATTGAGTATCTGAGATAAAGTTATATTGTTCTAAGTACTTGACAATGTAGAAATAAATATATTTTTCAAAAAATTTGACAAATTGGACAGTAATGCAATTGGTCTATAATTTAAACAAGATTTGTGTCTTTTTTTAGGTATAGGTTGAACATTTCCAATCCTTCAACAGTTTGGAAATGTTTCTTTTTGTATGACCAAGCAATTATTTTAGTCAAAATAACAAATATTTTGATTCATTTGCAAAGTTGAATGGGTGGAATTTCATCTATACCTGATGTCTTTCTAATATTAAATTTAGAGATAGTTTTTAACTACCCGTTGCTTAAAATAAAGTTGCTCATCATTTTACCACTAGCCGGCTTTGTAGGAACAACATCAGAATATTTAGAATAGTAAAATTAGATGTAAATTGGTTTGCTAAAATATCTGTTTTTTCTTTTAGATCAATAACTAGATTGTTTTAATCATTTCGAAGAGGGGGCATTGAAGGTTTTAAACTACTTTGCAAAGAATTTATTGTTTTATAGAAAATTTTATTATTTATGGAAAGCTGAGAAATTTGAATAACTTTGTTTTTGTTAATTCTTTTCAGATTGTATTAGATTGTCAATGTTTACAAGTTTTTTTATAATCTTGATAAGTTTGATTAGAACGATTACTGGCGTATTTGTTAAACTCTTTTTACTTCTTAATAACTGCCTGCTTAATCTAAATTGGGTAGAAGTACTTTTGTTTTGGTTTAATAACAGAAAATGAAACACATTTTTTGATGACATTTTAAATAGTTTTTGTGCTGCAATATTTGGATTCTCAGAATATACACAATGAGTATCAAAATCGAAATTATTAAGAAAATGTTTCATTTTTACTACAACAGTAGTTGTTGTAATCTTTGGAATAGTTGAAATATACAGATCTAAAATCTTGGTTTACCAAAAAATCCATTGCAAGGAAAATATGTGGGTTGTTGAATAAGTTGAGTTAGATTGTGTGAAACAGCAAAAATTATAGCTTGTTGTCCAGATAGTGTTTTAGAATATAAGTGACTTAACTATTTAGTATTATGTACATTAAATTCTTCTAACAAAATTATTTCAGTTTTTCTATGATTACCTTAAAGAAGTTTGTTAAAACTTTTAGAAAAATCATCGAAAAAGTTTGTAGTAGCTTTATTTGCAGATCGGTATATGCCTATTAAAAAAATAGTCTTATTGGGAAGTTTTAGTTTAAGAAATATATTATTACAACCAATGAATATGCTTGTTGTTTGTGAATGTATGGACAATCACCCTGTTGGTCAGCAAATAAATGTTCAAGATTGGATAATCGGAATCTGCTAGATTAAAACGATCCGGATCTTTATTGTTTACTTTGGTTTTATTCAAAAAGAAGATATACTGTTGTTTATGTTAGAGATGCTGGTAAACAGAATTTAAATTGTTTTTAGACCTCAAATGTTAAAGAAATTAACTTTTAAGTCACAAAGGTCAGTTTTTGGTTGATTAATTTGGTTAGTAGAACAGGCAAAGCCTTGTTCAGCCAATTTAATAGTATCATTTATGTCTGAGTTGTCTAAAAATGGGTTTTGCATTTTTAACTTTAGCTGCTCACTATCGCTTCGGCCATCTGAGGCTATTGCACATGTATTTTTTGATTACAGGGTTTTGGCGTTTTGTTACCTAACAAAACGTTTTGTAAAAAAGTAACTTTATGTAACTATTACTTTTTATTGTAAATAGAATAAAAAATATATATATATAACGTTTTATAGACAATCATATTGATAGACGCGCAAGCAGTAACATCTATGTTATTTAAAAACACAGTAGTAGACGGTTTGATCACAATGCATTTGTAAATACATCCACAAAGATACAGTATCATTTTTTTTATTTGAATTTATCATACCAAATAAATAAAGTGTTACAAAACTATTGTTTAATTTACGTCAATATAAGTTAAAACGTTTTTATTTATAGGTATGTGTTAAACCGTTTTGTCTAACAACGTTTTTGCTTTTTTGGTATGCGCGCAGCCTTAAACTAAATGCTTTCATTCCAAAATAGGTGTCCAATTCTAGTTTTTTAATAGTTAATCTATTATGGCCGATTTCACCGACACATCTTAAAATTTAAGCCGGAGTTAAATCTAAATCCGGGTTAACACGTTGCATTGACAATATAAACGCGGACTTAATGTTTATTATTGTTTAAATATAGTTGCCAGTTTTGTCTTTACTAATAGTTAAGTTTCAAGTTCGCGTTTATAATGTCGCTGCAACGCGCTAACTCGAACTTAGCAACTTAACTCGGGCTTAAATTTTAAGATGTGTTGGTGAGATCGGTCAGTAGTCGCCTAAAGTTTGACATTTGTCAAAATAATTTTTGAAGTGAACAGGTGAGAATCAGTGCGGATTTTTACGTTTTTTTAAAAACCATTAACGTATAGTAGCTAACGTGCAATTGGAGAAAAAAAAATCAAAAAGAAAACATAAAAACCGGGAATCAAACTTTAATAAAGTGCAAGAAATTTTTCTATCACAAAGATCCACACTTTGTGATCTGTGCACCAAAGTTGGTAAATTGCTAAAAACTATGCATTGCGTATAAAAAGAGTATCCAGTATCTTAAAATATTTTTTGTAAAATGAGAACAAGAAGTGTAGGTTAAACTATGTTCTCAGTATGTTGTTCGATTTATACAATTTAAAAAAAAATGTTAGAGTACATATGAACAAAAAATGATTTTACTTAACAAAAGTAAAAACTAACTTTTGTGTTGCTTCTGACAAAGAAATACTAATTTGATTTTGCAAAAGTAAAAAAAATGACTAAAATTATGTTCTTTGCCGCTGTTGCACGATATATGTATATATGGTACTTTAGTGACGACTCTTGTTGAAGTTACTCGATTAGTCTATATTTGAACAATTACAGAAAAATAAAATTTCTGTGATAAAAAAAAAAGTTAAATAACATTAAAGTGTTGATGATAAGGAAGTTGTTTGTGTTGGTACTGAAAATAAGTGGAACATAAGAATAATTTGTTAACCACCAGGCAGCTCCGATTTCAATTTCTTTAATTTGGGTTTCTTTAACGCTATTCAATTATTACAACACAAAAAGACTCCGTCTAGTATTGATGAACTTACTGCGGCCGTGTATAAAGCATGAGACTAAATAATTGCAAAGAACTTAGGGCCGGTATTATAAAGAGAAAATAAATCACCGAATAACAAATCTCAAATTAAATATATTTGACGAATAAACGTATTCCGGTATTATAAAACTAAATTAACTATTCGTAAGATAAGGAATTGCAACGCCGCGTTTTTATGTTATTTTAATATTGTAGTTATTGATGTGTTGTATTGTAGTCTTTGTTATGTTACAATAATCCCCTACAACATTTTGAAAGTCAGTTGCATAACATCGTAGAGCAATCAAACGGTGATTTTCAACAGAAATTGCTCCACATTAATAATAACCTAAGAAACATGACATGTGTCAAGTTATTCATTGAATAAGTTTTAGGGCCGATTTATTCACCTTTCTATAAAGTGCTCTACAGCATTACTGATAAGATTGCCATGAATTAATGTTTATTCATCTGTCAATAGTGACAACCTGTCATCATATTAAATTTACAAGACAGATAAATTATATAGATCACTTTGGCCCGTTAGTAAAAAAATTACCAAAAGAACATAACCTTATGCCATTTTGTTTCACATGAATGTAACCACAAACAAATAACAACACGCAGTAGTACCACACTTGTTTTCTTTTTAGTAAGTCTATCTCTGTCTTTCTTACAGATATGTATATAGATATCTTTTTCTATTAAGTTGTACTAGCCGTATAAAAACTTTATAAGCGTTCAGTAATTATTTGTCATATAAAATGGGATGAATACACCCAAATTTTATATAAGTGACCTATAAGTTTATTGAACACGTAACTAATCAATAACTTACAGAACAGATGAATAAACCGGCCCTTAATCATTAGATTTTGGATGATTAATTTATTCCATAGATTTAGTACCTACTTTTGTTATTTTAAGTTTATAATACCGACATCAGCCAATATAAATAATTTACTTGGTTAGTAAATAAAATCTACAGATTTTAATTGTTTATAATACCGGTCCTTGGACAATGTTTTTATAATTGAGTTTGCACGGAACATTTTTACGCAATGTATTAGTTATAGCGTTTTTCACCATATTTTTTACTCGTCGCTCGGAGCAGAGCTGGTTAGCTCGAGCCGTGCGTATTCCACTGTGTAGCACCGACGATTTTAAGCTCGAGCTGGTCGTTTTCCACTGATGCGTTGAGAAACTTGCTTATGTATTTTTTTTTAGTTTCTATAACTTATTAGTAGTCTTTTGATCGATATATGAGAGTATAAAACCTATAAAAAAAAAAATTACGATTTTTTTAAGTTTTTTTGACGTTTTTCAACTTAATCACATTTTTTGTTTAAAAACCGCAATTTTAACTCAAAAAAATAAATTTACTAATGAAATCAAACAGAAATTTTCTGTAGAATCCAAATCTGGCGCCATTTCAAGTTTATACCCTGTCTATAAGCCGCAAAAGCCATAAAACCATGTTTTTGTTCTTAGTGGGCTGTGCAAAAAGGAGCATTTTTTAATTTTTTTTTAACCGCCATGGTTGACGTATTTTGATGTAAATTAATTGAAAAATATAAATTTGTTCTGTGTATTTGGGTTTTAAGCGTCTAAAACTCAAAAAATCTGCAAAATAGACCTATTCTTCAAAATAAACTCTTACAAATGCACGTTTAGCCGCGCTCAGAGGAACAATACACCAAATATTATTAAAAATTTGAATTCTGGGGACAATTTTACATAGAAAATTGTCAGTGTTGTACTCATTGTCTATAGAAAAGTCCATCTAGAAAAAAATGTTTACAAAATTTTTATGCAAAAAATGCGTTAAAAATTGTTTTTTTTTATTTACAAAAAATATTATAAACACACTAGGGTGTGGTTTAAAACTTTTTTTTAACAAATTTTAACAAGCGACAGGCAGATTTATGTTTGAATGCCAAAAATAATAATATTTTTAAATTTTTGCGCCGATAGATCAAGTCTAAATTTGTGCCGCAGGCGCAAAAACTATCAAACAAAGAGTAAAATGGCCAAAAATTGGTTCAAGCAACAAAAAATGTCTTTGTTAAACTTCTGAAATCAACTTAAAAAAATATAATCCAAATTATCTTAAAAAAAAAAATTAAAAAAAAAAAATTTTAAGTAAATTTTGAACAAATTTTTTTTTTCTAGATAGATTTTTCTTTGCCAGTTAAGCACGACACTGACTATTTTCTATGTAGAATTGTTTGCAAAACTAATTTTTTTAATAATATTTGGTGTATAGTTTCTCTGAAAACTGTTAAATGTGCATTTGTAAAAGTTTATGTTGAAAAATAGGCTTATTTTTGCTTTTTTTTTTTAGTTTTAGACGCTTAAAACCCAAATACACAGAACAAATTTATATTTTCTAATTAATTTACATCAAAACACGTCAACTTTAGCGGTTAAATTTTTTTTTTAAAATGCTCCTTTTTGCCCAGCCTACTGAGAACAAAAACATGGTTTTATGGCTTTTGCAGCTTATAGACAGGGTATAAACTTAAAATGGCGCCAGATTTGGATTCTACGGAAAATTTTTGATTGATTTCATTAGTAAATTTATTTTTTTGAGTTGAAATTGCGGTTTTTAAACAAAAAATGCGATTAAGTCAAAAAACGTCAAAAATACTTAAAAAAATTGTAGAATTTTTTTTAATGAGTTTTATACCTTCATATACCGATCAAAGGACTACTAATAAGTTATAGAAACTAAAAAAAATACATAAGCAAGTTTCTCAACGCACCCCCCCCCCCCTAGCTCTGGTCCGTTTGAAATGGAATTGCCCAGGTACTAAAAAGCATTTTCTTAAATTTGGTGTACTATTTTTTTAAGTTTATCTATTGTTAATTCTTTTTATTGTGAGCCAAAAGTTGGGTTTTTGAAATTAATATTAAATCCAAGCTACAGCATTTTCCAAAATTTTATAAAAAAATTAAAAACTACGTTTTTTATGATAATATACCTGGGAAAGATTACAATTTTTATTTAAAATTATGTTTTTCAGATTTTCAGCTATTGAACTCAACTCTCTCTGAAAGTTCAGAAAACGCACAAAAATTACATTTTTTGAGTAATATTTATAATTATTTTCTCAGCGTAGAAATTTTTTATTTGATTTCTTAATTAATTCTCTTGAACGTGGCTGGTTTGAAAATGCCGTAATAATATATATAAAAATCGAACATATAAATATACAAGGTGTTAATTAATGTTGAGGAGATATTACACAAGAAGATATCTCGTCTGATTCAAACACACGAAAAGTTTCTAAAAAATTATGGTTTAAAATTCTTTCTTTTTTCCTACTATTTTACATGTATGGCATGGCATGTTTGACATATTGTGCTGACGTTCGGTTTAAATTGGTTTTTAATTAGAGTTATTATGGTCAATTTGAACAAATGAAGAATATGCAAACATACATTTTATGTACGGGCTTGCAAATTATTATCAATTGTGTAATACCTAATAGTAAGACATTTTTACGAGTTTACCATTGTCTATGAAAAACTTTTAACCGAGCACCTAAAAATGCCAAGACTCTTGAAACTGAAGAAGCAGTTTTGAATGTTGTTGAAAATAATCCTAGTACTAGCACAAGAAAAATAGCGTCACTATTGGCAATTACGCATGTTTTGGTATGAAAAATCTTTAAAGATTATTTATTATAAAAAAAAATTAAAAAAAATAAAAATAAAAAAAAAGAAAAAAAAAAGAAAAAAAGAAAAAAAAAAGAAAATCACACCTTTGTAGTTTGTACAGCGGTAATTGCGACGTTGCCAGAGTGTGCGGAATTAACCGAAATAAGAAAATTAAATTAAAAAAAAAACAAGTATAAAACACGCCGAGAAGACAAAATAAATGCAAATACAAGGAAGGAAATGGTGGAAATGGAGGAACTAAAAAGCATGTTCAAGGAATTAATGAAGGAGATGGCAAAGAACACTAAGGAACTAAAAGAAGAGATTAGAAAGCTAAAGAAAGAAATGAAGGATAAAGAAGTAAAGTGGGAGCAAGAAAAAATACAGATGATACAAAAAATTTAAAATTTAGAAAATAAAGCTGAAAAAGAAGAAAGACAGAAAAAAAGAAATAACATTATAATAACTGGCATAAAAACAAATGAAAATGAGGAACAAAATAAAGTGGAGAACTTCTTGAGAGAAATACTTCAGATTCAAGTCAAAATAAGAAAAGCTCAGCTAATACATAAAGAAAAACAAATAATAAGAGTCGAAGCCGGATCATGGAAAACAAAAAATAATGAAAGCCAGAAAAAATTTAAAAGGGACCAGAATTTACATTGACAGTGTCCTAACCCATGAAGAAAGATACGTACAAAAAGAAATTAGAGATATAGCAAGAGAAGAAAAATCGAATGGCAAGAGGGTAAGAATAGGTTACCGTAAGTTAATAATTAACGGAGAGGAATATAGATGGAATAAAGAAATAAAAGATTTAGAAGAAGTTGAAGATCCAAAAAACTAATAAGAAAACGGCTAGAAAAAAAGAAAAATACACGGCGAGAAAATGGTATAAGAAAGATGATAAACAAAACGGAAAACGATGTAAACAAAAGGAACAAAAATAGCAAAAGTACAAAAAAGAAAAATAAAGAAGAAATAGTAGGAACATGGAGTATAAGAGGATACATGGGAAAAGAAGCTAAACTGGTGGAAGAAATGATAAACCAAAAAATAGAAATACTAGGAATAACGGAAACAAAAAAGAACGGGCAAGAAATAGAAAGAATACATAGAGGTTATTGGTGAATGTGGACAGGAGTGGAGGAAAAGGATAGAGCAAAAGGAGGAGTAGGAATGATAATAGCTCCGGAAAGGATAAAAGATACAATAAGAGAAAAACACATAAATGAAAGAATTATGACAGTAGAAATGAAGCTAAGAGAGAACGAAACATGGACCATGATAGTAGCATACGGACCAAATGAAGATGCAAAAAAAGAAGAGAAAGACAGCTTCTATACAAAATTACAAGAAAAAATAAACGAGGGAGCAGAAAACATAATGATACTAGGAGACCTAAATGGGAGAGTAGGAAATCAAAACAACGGAATAGAAGAGGCTATGGGAAAAGAAGGAGAAGAAATTAGAAACAACAACGGAGAAAGAATTATTCAACTATGCATTGAAAACAATCTAGTAATAACAAACACTAAATTCAAACACAGGGAAGTTCACAAATACACAAGAACACAACCAACCAGAAACGAGAAATCAATAATTGACTACTACCTAGTTAACAGAAAGAACTGAAACAAGATAAAGAATGTAAAAGTAACAAGATAGGCGGAAATAGGAAGCAATCATCATTTACTACGAATGGATATGAAATGGAAAGCAAAACTTAAAGATAAAAATAAAAACATACTAACTAAAAGAAGAACAAATACAAGTGGTATACCAAGAGATACTACAAAAAAAATTCAGAGAAAAAGAAAAAAGAACGTCCATTGAAGGAAAATGAGAAATTTTTAAACAAATTATTCTAGAAGCTGCAGAAGAAAGCTGTGGATCAGCAAAAATAGTGAACAAAGATACTAAAAAAACTAATTGGTGGACAAAAGAAGTCAAAAAAGAGATAAGGGACAAAAAAGAAAAATGGAAAAGATACTTACAAACCAAGGAAATAGAAGATTACGAAAAATACAAAGAAAAGAGAAATAATACAAAGAAAATAATAAAAGAAGCAAAGATAAAATCATGGACAAAATTTGGAAAAAAAATGAATGAAAATTTCAACCAAAACCAAAAACTATTTTACGGAACGTTAAAACATCTAAAACAAAAAAAAGAATACAATATGAACATAAAAGATAAAAATGGTAAATTAATAACGGAAGAAGATAAGATAATGGAAAGATGGAAGCAATACTTCCAAGAACTAACAGAACAAGAAGCAGAAGAAAACAAAACAATAGAAGATGAAGAATTGCTACAGGACAGAAGAACGGAAGAAATTGAAAAAATTAAAAAAAACGAAGTAATAGAAGCAATTAAGAAAATAAAAAACGGGAAGGCACCGGGAACAGATGAAATAACGCCGGAAATGATGACATACATGGGAAATGAGGGAATTACACAAATAACGGAATTAATAAACGACATAATGAGGAATGGGAAAACCCCAAAGGAATGGAATAAAGGAATTATTCTACCCATACATAAAAAAGGCGGTAAAAGGAAATGTGAAAACTATAGAGGAATCACACTAACGAGCATACCAAGCAAAATATTCACAAGAATTATTGAAAAAAGAATGAGAGACAAACTAGAAACAACAATAGAAGACAGCCAATGTGGATTTAGAAGAGGAAGAAGCACACAGGATCTCATATTTATAATAAAATTAAGTGAGAAAATGATTAAAAAAAATAGAGTAATGCATGTATGCTTTGTTGACCTTGAAAAAGTTTTCGACAGGATCAAGAGAAAATATGGAAAGAACTAGAAGAGAGAGGAATTGAGAAGAAAATAATAAACGTAATCAAAAACATGTACACAGAAAACAAAAACATAGTCAGAATGAATAACGAAAAATCAAAAGAATTCCAAACGAAAAAAGGTGTGAAGCAAGGATGTGTGTTAAGCGCATTGCTTTTCTCAATTGTGCTAGACAGGGCAATAAAACAGGCAAAGCAAAATATGAAAATGGTAAAAATAGGATATTGGAAAATGGAAGTAACAAAAATAGCAGAACTGCTATTTGCAGACGATATGGCAGTGATTGCTGAAACCGAAGAAGAGTTACAACACAACATGGAAATAATAGAGGAGCTACTAAAGAAAATAAACATGAAAATAAATGATGAAAAAACAAAGACCATGATAATTGCAAAAGAAAAACTGAATCACAAAATAAGAATAAAAGGAAGAATAATAGAACAGGTCGAACAATACAGATACTTAGAAACAATAATACAAAGCAACGGAAAACTAGACAAAGAGATAGAGGAGAAAATAGGAAAAACAGCAAAAATATATAACATGTTAAAAAATACTTTCTTTAACAAAAAAGAAATATCAAGAACAACAAAAACAGAAATTGTAAAAAAGTAACCACACCAACATTAACATATAGTAGCGAAACATGGACCATCGTCCAGGAACAAATAGAAAGAATAAATGCTATAGAGATGAGATTTCTTAGGAAGATTGAGAACAAAAAAAGAAAAGATAAAATAAGGAACGAGACATATAGGACGAATTTAAATATAAAACCAATACAAGAAAAAATTATTGAAGGTCAAATGAGATGGTATGGACATATCAGAAGAATGAGTGAAGAAAGAAATACTAAGAAAATTTATGAGACAAGAGTAACAGGAGAACAAAAAAAGAGGAAAACCCAGAAAAGAATGGAACAGCGCAATAAAGGAAGAAGCTACAAGAAAAGGAAACACGAGGGAAGAAATAAAAGAGATAGCCAAGGATAGGAAGAAATGGAGAAAATATTACACAAACTAATAATGTATGACACCGAAAGGTAAAAAGGCAATTGAATAAATAAATAAATAAATATTATATCAGTACATATTTAAAGGGTACAGTCTCTTCTTCTCCGTGATTTTTACTTACGTCTGAACTTTTGTCTCTTATCGATCAACAAGTATTATTTTCTGACACAACAATTTTTTCGTAATTTTTTCAACAACCATTTGTAAGTTGAAAAAAATTCACACGCAATAAGCAAACAACAATTTTCAAGAATAATTTTCCGTGAATGTGTGGGCTGGCATAATAGATGTTTTGATAAGGCTATTTTTTCTACCAAAAAAACTCAACAATTAGACAATTGTATCTTAAATTTTTTTAAAAGCATCTCCTTGACAATATCTCACTTAACATGAGAAATGAAGACAACAGCGCACTTGCACATTTCAGTATCAAAATCCGCCGGTTTTTGAACAGAACACAGTCTTGTTTTTTTTTTTGAGGACACCTAAAATGTTTGGTTTATAAAACGCCAATAAACACAGAAGAAAAGCTAAGAAATAGAATAGTAGCTTCATTCCAGATTATACAGATTATCCAGATCCTTCATATGAGAAAAAGAATTAATGCGTGTATTTGAGCAAGAGAATCACATTTTCAACATTTTTTATAATTTTTGTTTTGTACTTTGTATGTATCTTTATGCTTTTTTTTAATATTTTTGTTAATTATCTTTGTTGTTAATAATAATAATTAATTAATACACTATTGCAATTTAATTTTTAATTTAAATAAATTATTTTTATACAGCGCATCAAATTTTGATCCTGTAAATTTAAAATTGTATGAAAAAAAGTTTACCTTGTATTTCAAAAAGAAAGCATCTTAGACTATAATTTTATAAGAACTTTTTGTGTTAGAATTTGACAAGAAATCTCCCTGTGTAATATCTCCCCGACATTAATTAACACCTTGTATAATATATAAATCGTGAGATACCACTTCTTAAATAATGGTATTTTAGTCAAAAATGCTAATTTTTTGTAATATTTTTTGCTAAAATTTTCAGAAAATATTCCATGTAAGTACCCTGTATTTGGAAATAATATTAAGCACTTCAAAAGTTCCAGAAAAAATTGTAATGGTTACAATTTTTATTTTTGCAAAAAAACCGTATTGAACAAATCGTTAATTTTATAAAACTAGGTAGAAAACTACATGTTTCTTACATTTTCAACTTATGAATTCTTAATTCCCTTACGCGTGGGCCGCTTTGAAAGTAGCCTAAAATAACAAAAGGAGCTTTTATTAAAATTTTAATTTGGCTTAATTTTTTTGTTTCAAATTTTTAAAGTAAAGTGTAAATATTCAAGAACAATTTTTACAGACTGCTTGAATTTATTCTTCAATGTAATTGTTTCAGCGAGTGTGGTTTCACTCGTTAAAATTTAAAGGTATTTTTATGTTGTTGACATATTAAGGATAGTTTGAAGGGGGCATCGGGTGAGCGAATTAAACAAATTAATATAGGTTAGAATCTCTACATAAACAATAAAGATATTCAATCATCTTCTCTTCGCTGAAGCAGAGCACATTATAACTGACGATCAAATCGCTAAGACCGTAGTAGCTCAATGCAAAGTACCGCTTGGACCGCACAGTTTTAAAACAAATTGCGAGTTTGAGCTACTCGGCATTTATTCTTATTTTTATTGTCTATTTAATAATAAAATAAATAAAATAGATTAAAAAATGGCAAATACACGCCAAACAGCAAAAATAAAGATTAAAAAAAAAATACAATTGAAGGACTGGCCGAGACGATAAATGACCTAAAAGAATCAATTGAATTTATGTCCACAAAATTCGATGATTTGATGAAACAAAATAAAGAAATTAAAGATAAATTAAAAAATGTAAAACAAGTTAATCAAGAACTGAAAAATAAAATATCAACAATGGAAATCAAAATAAATGATATAGAACAAGAAAAAATCAAAAACAATCTAATATTTAAAGGAATTGATATACAAGATAAAAATGAAGATGCTATGGAAATAATAACTAAAATAACACATGGAATGGGAATGAAAATTAATAAAAATGATACAAAAAATTGCTACCAAAAACTAAACAATAAACAGCCAGGAGATATCGTTGTTGAGATGAGAACTGAAGATCTAATAAAACAAATTATAGAAAAAAGAAAAGAAATTAAAACCATAAAAATTGAAGATTGTGAACTAAAAAGAAAGAAAAATAATAACATTTACATAAATGAACAACTTACTAACTACAACAGCAAAGTATATTACGAATGTAGACAATTAAAAACAACAAAAGCATACAAATACATATGGACAAAAATTGGAAAAATTTTTGTTAGAAAATCTGAAAATGATAAGATCTTACAAATTCATTGTCTAGAAGATATAAAAAAACTAAAACAATTAAAATCAAAATAAATAATATACATTACACTATATAAACAATCACCCATCCAAAATGAATTCTTTAACATTATATTTTTACAATATTAGAAGCGTTAAACAAAAACTAAACGAACTAGAAATTATCCCAAAGTTATATAATGAACCATCAATAATATCGATAGCAGAAACATGGCTATATGAAGATCAGGAAGACTACTAAGAATTAAAAAATACAACAGCGTACAAAACTCAAGAAAAACAAAAGGAGGAGATGTAAACATGTATATTAAGAAAAATATAAAATATAAAATAATAACTAACAAAACAATTAACTTTGTAGAATTAATTACAATATTTCTAACAGAGCTAAACATATACATAACATCAATCTATAAGCCACCACAAATAACAAATACAGAACTACTAAATGTTCTTCAAAATAATATACTTAACACAAAAAAAAAAACACACATTATTATGGGAGATATGAAAATAAATCTAGCAGAAAACACAAATAAAACCAACACATAAAATGATGATAACAGAACAAGGATATCAATTAATGAATACGGCTGATACAAGCAAAAATAACAAAATATCAATAATAGACTATATAATAACAAATAAACCTGTACTAATGGAAAGTTATGAAATAAAATATGCTCCATACTCTGACCACCATGCAATAATGACCACATGGAACATCAAAGAGAAAAAAAATCAATATAAAATAACAAAAAAATATAAAATAAATTACGTTAATATTAAAGAAACATTTGCTAAATATATTAGAGAAAAACAACATGAAACTTTTGACACATTAATTGAAATAATGACAAAACTAATAGAAAATAACACCAGAGAAGTAAAACTTAAATATAAACAAGGAAATGATTGGATTAATACCGAAATACTAAACGACATAAAGAATAGAAATGATTTATATAAAAGATATAAACAAAATCAAACAAACGCTATAATCAAACAAAACTACATTACAATAAAAAATTACGTTGATAAAAAGGTAAATGAAAAGAAAAAGATGTACTATCAGAATAGAATAGAACGTTTACAAGATAATCCAAAAAAAAACATGGAATGAAATAAATCAAATTATAAAAAATAAAAAAATAAGCAAAGATATATCAACAATCACCGACCAAAATGGAACAATACTTACAAATCCTGAAGACATATCCAATACAATTAATATATATTTTTCAAACATTGGAAAAAACCTTGCAAACAAAAAACTAAATAATTCCACATCACTTAAAACAATTACATTACAAAAGAATATTGACTCAAACGTAACATTTAACCCAACGACGGACGTAGAAATTATAAACAAACTTAAAGATGGAAAAGCATCTGGAAAAGATATGATAACAACATAAGTTATTAAAACTGTAAAAAATGAGTTGATACCGCTACTAACTAAATTGATCAACAATACAATATTACAAGGTAAATATCCAGAGTGTCTAAAACCAACTGTTATTATACCTATATTTAAAAAAGGAAACAAACATCTACCGGAAAACTATTGGCCTATTGCATTACTCTCTATTGTAGCCAAGATAGTCGATAAAATAATTTATGAACAAATATTAAAACATGTAGAATCACATAATATTATAAACACTCGGCAATATGCATTCCAAAAACAAACCGGTACAGGCTCTGCACTTACTGACATAATGCACAATGTCAACAATGCACTTGATGTAAGAAAAGAATGTCTTACAGTATTTATAGACATGCAGAAAACGTTTGATACTGTATGTAAACAAAAACTAATTCAAAAACTAGAAAAAATGGGAATTCGAAAAAAAGAACAAACAAAAATTAAAAATACACTGAGTGCAGTAAAATATAATGATTACGATATACCACAAGGTGGTGTGCTTGCACCACTTCTATACATTTTATATATTAACGACATATTTGAGTTAAAGCTAAACGGAAAACTATACATATACGCAGACGACACAACTGTAGTACATACAGAAATAAACAAAACAAAACTGCAACACAAAGTACAAGAAGACTTAAATAAAATTAATGACAAAAAAAGAAATAACAACATCTTGCTACGTATAAATATCAAACAATTATGCGAAGTCTCACATACAAACTATCTTGGAAATACAATTACCAATAACTTAAAGTGGGACAAACACATACAAAACCTTATAAGAACAAACACAATAGCTATAGGAGCCTTATACAAACTGAGCAACCTAACTACACAAAAAACAAGAAACATTATCTATAACGCTATCTTTAGCTCACAAACTAATTACATGATGACCGTATCGTCACAAACCAACATAAGAAACATAGACAAGCTACAACGACAACAAAACAAGACAATAAAAACACTATCAAATGGACAAACTAACACCTATAAATGAAATTCACAAAAAAACAAACCAACTTACAATAAAAAACAAAATCTCACAACAATGTATTATCTTAATAAAAAAGATACTAATTGGTCTAACTAAAACAGAACTAAAACTAACAACTAGAAAAGAAATTCATACACATAACACACGAAGAAAAGGACACTTAAACATGGAAGTAAACCAAACAACATCAAAAAACCAAAGTATAACTGTCAAAGGCATTAAAGAATTCAATAATATACCAGAAGAAATTAAAAACATATGCAACATAAATAATTTTAAAATGAAACTAAAAGAATATCTGATAAAAAACAAATATAAAAGTTAAAACTAACACACATTATAACACCAACAATAAGAAAAAAAAAAAATTTCAATACCAGGCCCCAGGATTCCTTACGGATGGATGGCGGTACTGCAGGAATGTTATATTTATAAGAAAACTTTTTTTATTAACAATTTTGTATATATATATATGTATGTATAAATAATTTTAATAAATGTATTAAAAAAAAAAGTAATTTTTAAAAATCACTTTTTAAAATACAAAAGTAAGCGTTTTTGAGTAAAATATCAATTTTTAAGAAGTGATATCTTACAATGTAAACGTTTAATAAATTACAAAAAAATATGAAAAAAATTGAATGCCAAAAAATAACATTTGGAGCAGACTGATTAGGTCTAAATGGTGCCGCAAGCACAAAAATTACCAAACAAGAGGTAAAATTGGTTCAAGCAACAAAAGAACTTTTGAAATGACCTTCTTTTTATTATTTGATGTGATCATACAATGCGTAGAAAAAAAGATTTGTCAAATAATCTTATAAAATGCTTAAAAATGAAAACAAAATTGTATTTAATATTTTGAAAAAAATCAAAATGAAATGATTTTTTTTGCACAAAAAAAAGTACACTCACTTAAAATCTCAAAAATTACGCGTTCAAAAAATGATTAGTTTTCATTTTTTTTCTTGAGATTATTTGACTTATATCTATTTTCTGTGCATTTTATAACCTTCTAGTTAATGTCAATTAATTTAAAAATATAAAATCTATTAGAAGACAACAATGTATATCAAAGAAAGCTTATTTCAAAAGTTTGACGTTGTTTTTGAGCGAGTTTACCGTTTTTGCGCTTGCAGTACCTATCGACATCAAAATTTAACATATGTTGTTTTAAGCTTCACCTATTATAAAAGTTTAGGATTATGTAACCATCTAATGTATGATTGTGCCACTCTAGTAAAATAGTAAATTCACATTAGGTGTGCGTAAATACAGTTGAAGTTAAACAGTCAAAACAAAGTAAATAGTTTGGTGCACATTTAAAAAAAGCGGCATATTTAAAGTGATTACATAATATATTGGTCGATTGTTTACTGAAATTGTTCATTTTCAGGTATATGGCACTTGAAGTTTTTATGAGTTCTGATGTCATAGCGTATAAGGACTACATTGTCCGCAAAGCATAGTTGCCTAAATGAACTCCTCCATGTTGACTTTTTTTTTTCTTATGATAAAGTTTTGAAGATGTTTTCCATGGCAAGGGTAAATAATTTGTTTGAAAGTGGTCAACTGTACTAAAGTTTTTCTAAAATTTTGCTTGCTTCACTGGTTGGTAAAAATCGAAGTATTTTATTAGCCAGTTTGCAGGTGTATCAGGCAACAGTTCTCAATGTTGTTATTCTCTTCCTAAAATAGTAATATTATTTTAGCGTTTTGCCATGTAGTTGCTAATTTTTTCTACGTCTGACATTTGTTTGTAGGACTCTTATAGCTTCTAGCAGACGTTTGCCAGCATATTTAATTTTATTGCTTGTATATTCTTTATGTTTAGTAGCCCTGTTTTTATTTTCATTTGGTTGATGTCTGGTAAGACTTCCGATCCGATCCAACGTTTATCATTTTTTTACAGTCATTTAGAGCCGCTGGTTGTGTGACCAAAGTACATAGCATAGTTTTGCATAAAATGTTTGTATTGTGTTTTTGATATTTGCTTTGTCGGACTTCTTGATTTATCTTATCCTTTCCATTTGATATTTTGGATTGTAACACTCTCATATTCATGTTGCCCTTTATTATGTTATTTAGTTGTTGTGTGTTAAAATTTGTTTGTTTTAGAGTTGCGTATCTTGGTATCTTAGGGAGTTTCTAGTTGTGGCATTTGTTTACTCTATTGGTTTTTGTATTTTTTTTTTTAATTTGTACTTATACATGTCTTTTTAGTACACACACATTCACTGCCTTAGTGATAATTTCTGTTAGTTTGTTTATAGGTACGTCTTTTCTAGTTCAACTTGTGAGGTCTTTCTTTTAATAAGTTTGTACCTTTATAATTTGGCGTTTATAGTAACTTTGGCACTATTTTTTTGCGTAGAAAGAAAAAGACACTAGCCAGCCCGTACTGTCCTTTAATGTCAGATTTTTAATGATTAAAAACCACACTTTTTTTCTTCCTTTCTCCGACGAGATTTGCTTGGCGCCCCTTGGACTGTAGTTTTGTTGTAGACTTCTGCTGTAGTCTAGAATCTTTTGCCAAAGAATTACTTTCAATTTTGCTTCGGCAAGGTTGTGTTTGTTAAAAGAAACTTTGCGTTGCTGTTTATAAGCTTCACATTTACTCAGCAAGTGTGTCGGAGTCTCATCTTCGTCCATACACCCGCGACTTAAGAGATCAATTCCTATTTCCATTCTATGCATGTGCTTGTTAAGTCCTGTGAGCGTTTGCAATCTAATTTGACTTATTTGTATTATCAAGGTTTTGGTAATAAGCGATGGTCTTATTAGGAATATTCTTCAGTGTGCCAATCTTCTCGCTAAATTCTGCGGATTATTTCTTTTTCGGTTTCTTATGCGATCTCAAAAGCAGGTTTTGATACAGTAAATCTCTCATTTGCTCCCTATTTGATAAACTGATTTGTAATGAGGTTTTCTGTTATCTACTGGTTTGTTTATGCAGGCCATAACCAGTTTTGTCTATGTTTTACAGCTTTTTACATTTTATTACTGGCGATTGCAGTGACTGCAGTGCCGTTTGACTATTTGACATAATGGTTATCGGTCTGTCAAGGTATAGTCCCGTTTTAATAATATCTCTAGCGCACCACTCGATGGCAGCCTGGAAAACAAAAACCCAAGAGTAGCAAAGTTTGCCTCACTTGGTCTTTGTTTTTGTAGATTCTAGCCCCCGTGCCATTTTGTTTAACTCCATCTATGAGCGGTTAACGTCCAACGAAGAACGGACGGGTTTAAGACAGTGTTTAGAGGTAGTTTAAATAATAATGAGTAAAGTAATGATTTTCTATAGTATTTAGAAAATAAGGACACATTAAAAAAGGTGAGATTGTGTTTTAAAAATACACTTGTGCACGTTTAGTGTTTACACAATGAAACATAAACCGCAAAACTAGGCCAAGACGGGAGGATAAAAAATCGCGGTGTGAATGAATTTTTAAAAAGCGGAAGTTACATAGATAACCGCCAAAGATAACAAAAAATAACAACTCGTGTCAAACCGTAAAAAGAAGAAGAGAAATAACTCGCCACATGGTAGCAACAAGGTAAAAAAGTTAATAACCCTGCTATGATAAAAACGATGGAGAAATCAATTAAAGAGCCAATTTAAGCAGTGAGTGTGTAAACACTAAGGTAAAAATAAAAAAGTGGAAAACCTTCTAGAGGCAACTATAGAAAAAAAAACAAAAAAAAACTAAGGGTGGAAAAGTCGACACAAACAATACAGATGAGAGATAATAAGAAAAAAAGACTCAAAAACAATCTTATTTGGGACCAGAAGATAATAGAAATAGATAATGACAAAGACGTTAAAACATTAACAAAGAATGGCGAGAAATAGATTACAAATATGTATGTAAAAGTAGAAAAAATTATTATTATTATTAATAAACAAAAGCAAAATAGGCAAAAAATTGAGAATTCTACAAGAACAAGCAAAAATAAAAAACCAAAAAGTAATAAAGGAAAAAGTACAGAAAGAATTTACGTGGGAATGGTAAGAAAACTAAACAAAAAAATATGTAGTAAAGGTACATATTATTAAACAGAGATACAAAACCGCAAGAAATAATATAAATATTTCAGAGAAAACCAAGATCAGAAACAGAAGCTACAGTAGTAAGCAAAAACAAAAATACATATAAAGGGATCAATATTCAAAGAGATAAGAGAAACACAGAGGAATGAAACAAGATGAATAAAACAATAAATGGAATGGAAGGTTACAATGTAACAACAAACCCACAGGAAAATTGATGATAATATTTGCCTGAGAATAGCAGGGAAAAACTCACGGAAAAAAATATGAACACAGAAGAAAGTAAGATAATATCTATAAAAAAGGTATAAAAACAAACTACTATAGTCAAGATGAATACAAATTCAGCGAAACAAATAATAAGAGAAGGAAAAATTAAACATAGGACGCATAAGATGCAGAGTAGAGAAAGTAACATCAAACGAGAAAAAATGCTACAAATGCTGCTTGAAAGAACATGTAGCGGCGAAATGAAAAGAAGACCTATTTATTGCTATGCATAAAATGCGGAAAAGAGGGATACCAGGTTCTTAATTGCAGGATCAGAGAATACTGCATAGAATGCAAAACAATAAGACGAAAAAAAAGATGCCGGATACAAAGAAAACAAAACAAAAAACAGAGAAGAATGTAGAGGATAACAACCCCGATAACTGGAGACAACACAAAGACCTGATAATAAACTAAAACGTATAAGAACATGTATGATGTCTCTAACAAAGTGATGCAGAGCGTAACGTTTTTTCAAAATGGATGCCTACCCCGAAAGAAAACCCTATAAGTTTATACAAACAAATATAGAGAGAAGAAAAACGGAGAGGGAGGAAATAAACCTAGTGATAGTGAGTGAACCAAATAAAAACAAAATAAGTAGTAAGTGAATAAGAGACAAAAGAACAGACGCAGCTATTTTAGTTAGAAGGAAGTATAAAAACGAGAACGACAGAGAACACCTAAAAAGGAAATAGTGTGGTCTGAAATAGAAAATATAATAGTTTACAGTTATTATATCAGCTCAAACTGCTGACTGAAATACTATCGGAAGTGGATAGAAGAATAGAATAGAAAACAGTTTAATAAAACAGAAAAGCAAAAAAATCATAAGAGGAAGAAATTTTAACGCAAAATCACCAAGATGAGGAGGATACAAAAGCGATTTAAACGGAAAAATGTTACAGAAGATGATAGCAGGGTTAAACCCTACAATTTGCAACAAAGAAGACAAACCAACGTTTGCAAGAGAAAGCTTAAAATTACATAGTTTTTACATTACTATAGCAACTTGGAAAATAGCAAGAATAGTGAATGAACCGTGACAGAAAAAGAATCACTAAGCTTACAGAAACACATACAATACAATAAAATACAAAATAAAAAGAAAACCAGAAGGACACAAGAGAAGCTAAATGGAACGACAGAAGAATGCACAGAAAAAAGAACCATGGAAACAGAAAAAGTAAAAAAAAAAAACAAAAAACATAGAAAAGAGATACAAAAGATACTCAGAAAAGCTTAGAAAAGCGCCGGATGAAACAATTCCTTGGTACAGAAAAAGGGGACAAAATAGACCATATTGATGATGCAAACAAATAAAAAAAATGCAGGAAAAAAGCAATGCAAATAAAGAAATTATAAGACAGAGAATAAGAAGAAAAACCACAGAAGAAACAAAAGAGAAACTTAAAAACTTGAAAAAAACATTCAAGGATAGCAGAAAAGATGCTAAAAATCGTTGAAAAAAACCGTACAAAATAGTAGTAAAGTTGGGAGGAAGAGCAAAAGAAAAATCTATCTATAAGAAGACAAAAGAAAAAAGTTATAATTGGAAAATTGTTTTTCAAGAAAAAATTGGTATAGAAACCAGAAACAAAGAAAGAAAAAAAAGAAAAAAAAGAAATGGTTATGGCAAAAGTAGAAGAGATAAAAGAGAACATTAAAAAATTGCCCAACAACAAAGCACCAAGTCCGGACAAAATAACAACAAAGAATGTTAAAGCACCATAAGACGGAAACAAGGCAGAAATAACTCTCACTAATCAGACGCCTAAAAAAAGATGCTGGAAAAAAGCCACCAGTACTGATTGAAAAGAAGAAAAAAGCAGAAAAAGCATTGTCATACAGATCAATATGCTTTCGTTATCAACACACTAGTTAAGATAATAAAGAAAGTAATTGTGCAAAAAATAGAACAGGAGACAGAAGAAAAAGAAGGATGGTATGAAAGGAAAGAACAATCTTAGGAGCTATAGAAAAAGTAAAAACAATAGCAAAAGAAGCAAACAGCGGAACGCAGAGAAAAAGACAACACTGCTTAATATTAGCGTTAAAAAAAAGAAAAGATGTTTATTCTATCAGAAAAAAACACACAATAATGCAGAATATACTCGTATTCATATTAGTAGAATGCAAAACGTAGGAGGAAGATAGAAAACAACTAGAAAGTATATTGGAAAGCAGCAGATAAAAAAAGAATGATTAAAAAATGCCCGAGATGGAAATAAATAAAGGGCTCCAAGAAACTTTGTAACAAAGTACTAAGGAAAAAATCGAAAAAAAAAACAAACACAAAATAAAGCCACAGAAAACAAATAAAAAGACAGATAAAGGTATAGAGCTACAGTGAGAGAGAGGCCGGGAACAGTATGCGTGCCGCAGATGCTGCGTCAAAATGCCCGAGGAAAGAACAGTACATCAACAGAATTTACGCAGAGAAGAAAATCGGAAGGTAATGCCATGTGTAAGTTATTCTCAAGGGCCACTTGCTAAGACCAACACCTCGCTACGTCCACAAAAAATATGTATGTGTACCTATGCCAAATTCTCACATGCCGCTTATTATTGGGTCAAGTTTTATGCCCATATTTTCATTTAGGTCGTAAATAAGTAGTTATAAATTATATCTTTGTAACATTTCATTGCTTCTTCTTCGTCTGATGCGCTCATTAAGGCATATGCTTGGATTATCTGTAGTTGATATTTTTTGTGAGGTTTAACCTACTCCTCCTACAGCACGTGTCCCAATGTTAACTTTGCTCTTGTTAGTCTGTATTACAAGATAGTAAATAAGTAGTTACCCCTTTTTAATCACATGTTACAACAAACGTGTTTTATGATTGTTGTAGTTAAAAATATTTGAGTCTACAAATTAGATTTATCCAGCCTCTTGTGTCATATGGAATTAATATTTATTAATTTAATGGGATAAATAAAAAATAAAAATAATTATAATTATAATAATTATCATTTTCATATTTATTTACAAATTAATAGTCTATAACATTATTTACATTATGAATCCACACTTTCCTTATCAAATACATTATTTATAAATTGCAATAAATTAGGTGTTATACAGATTCGTCTGTAAAAATATCATATAGTCGAATGCACATTATATCTAAATGAATTAACATCTATGAAAAAGCAGAATTAACAAATTGTACAATAAAATATTATACTAAATTACAATATAATACATAAAAACATTTCACTGTACCCCTTGCTTTTTATACTTTTTTAAAATTATCTATACCACAAGATAGAGAGAGCACTCACTGTTATTTACCCTTGCAATATATTTCTGTCATAAAAATATATGAAATTAGTTAGTTAAAGCAGTTTTACTTTACTACATAATATTCGTAATTACATTTTGGTCGTGATGTTAAATGTAAAATAAAGCTGTTATTTTTATTAATGCTTGTTTCGGGGTATTATTTGATGGTTGGATGATGATGATAATAAATTTAATGTCCAACAAGTTATTGCACAATTAAATAATCAACATAAGATTATTTATTTGTTAATTTTGTTAGGGACTGGCAGGTAAACTGTCATCACTTTCTAAATATGTCACATAACTGTCTGTACTATCTGGATGTGTCATGGCGTCTGAAGGTGGTGCTGATTGCATCATGCCAGGCGGAGGCCCAGGAGCTGGACCCATATTCGGAGGTGGCAAATCATAACCATGCATCTTAAAAAGAAATTTATAATTTTAATATAGTGTAGCACATTGCTTCTGATAATATGATAATTTTAAAAATATTATTAATATTAATATATTTTAAAGTAACAATTGTGATTAATTAATATTCTAATTTCTTTAATACAATTTATATTAAACAAAATAATTTTACAGAATATTTGATAATTGAAGTTATTATAACATATTTGTTACCTGATTAACTAATTGTTGAAACGCTGGTGCATGTGGTTGTTCTAGATCTGAATGTAGGGCGAAATCTGATAAGGCTTTCCATGGAGGTTGATAGGCCTGGACCTCTAATGGGTGCACACCTAAGGGAGAGTCGTGCCTCACTGGAGAAGACGCAACCATTGGGATTCCTTGCATAGCGCCGTACCCCAATTTACGGCCATCCTGCACAAAAAACTATGTTCCTTTAGATTTCTACCATAAAACATAAATTCAACTAGTCTACACATAGTAAAAACAATTCGCTGCAATTTAAGTTTGATTAAAAAAAAAAAGGATTAAAGGTTGAACGTGTTCGACAGGTTTTTATTGTGTTTGTATTATATATAGATGGTATTGATGGAGGACAGGTCATTAAAAAAAATAGACATTAAAAATCGTCCGCGGTTGAAGATAAATAATGCAAGGCAAATCCTGCGAATCTCCTGCCGAAAATACCGGGGAGGCTTTTTTGCTTTATTAAAAATCAATGTGCACCTTGGTGGGAGAAAACTTAATCGCGTGTGTGTTTAGTGATTGGCGGAGAATTGAGTTTCGAGTGGGGGAGCCTACAAGCAAACACGCCCCGCAGGATTTTCAGTAGAGTGGGGCACGAGTTAAGGTACTGGAACTGATTATAGTGTGCAGCGAACTGAACTCACAATCGATAGGATCCGAAAATATGCATGTACCAACCTTCTCTTGTTGCATCTGTTGCTTCATCAGGATCGTTTTCTTCTTGTCTTTACATCGCTTATTTTGAAACCATACTCGGATGACACGCGGCGATAATCCCGTCATTTCAACTAATTGTTCTTTCATAAGGGCGTCCGGACGAGGATTGGCCGCGTAACATGTTCGTAATGTGTGGAGCTGTTTTTCATTCAGGACCGTTCTCACTCGTGTAGGTTTTCCGTCACCACCCGCGTTGCCGCTTGATTTCCTCTGACCACCACCTTTATGTGATCCACTTTCCGAACCAGAATCTGTAACAAATTACAAGCATGTTTTGTAAGTTTTAATTGTTAAAATGTATTTTATTTAATATTGTAATATTTATTCTTAAACACTTAATTTAAATTGTAATTATATAAACTTAATTAGAATTAAATAAATGTTAATTTAACATTACAGTTGTTACTAAATAATCGACTTACTTAATAAAGATAAATTCAAAAATACAATAATTTTATAAAATTAAAAAAAAAAACAATTTTAATGATTACGTTATGGATTAACCCCTTTAAAATATATATATATATATATATATATATATATATATATATATATATATATATATTAGAGATTAGTACTCAAATTAGTTCAGTTCGTAGTATTTGCAGATTATTCTAATAGGTTCAAATTCTTCTGTACGCGTATTAAGTTTGCTGTAATCACGAGAAGCAGGGCGACTAATTCAACCTGTTACAATATTAAGCAGCAGTCCAGTTGTTTGTATGTCCATTAGACTTTTGTTTAATCCCAGTTGGGTCCGTAGGGAAAATGCTTTGCGGCGGCTTTACAGAGGCGTGAAATGCTGACCAAAGGAGAGCTTAAAACGTCATTTGTACACGTTTCTTTGTGAATAATAAATTATCACCTATTTCTGCTTCTGCCCATCGGCAACTATCAAAAGGGTTGTATTTGTGTAAGTAATTATAATGTTGATACGATAATATTTAGTTTTTTTTTACATTTCAATTAATCATTTTGCTAAATTCATTCATTTCATATAATACTAAGAGTATTAATGCTCATTTTTATTATTTAAATACCAAAATAGTTTAAATATATTCTTTATTTCGATTTGCATTGAATTATATCCATAATATCCTTTGATTGATGGTCAGTAGATAAATGGACCGGTTCGTCTGAATAATTTATGATCATCTTACCTGACATACATCCCAATTCCGTGCTATTGCTACTATGGTTGTTGTTACTAAGGCTGGTATTGTTGTTGCTTTCCGTTCCCGGATGTGGTGTTGTCGGCGCCGAGCTTTTTTCCATGACGTCGTGGTCTTCTTTGCAGTAGAGAGCACCTCCATCACGAAGCGCGAACTCATCTCCAGGTACTAATTGTCTTGAACAGGCACAACAACGGAAACACTCGATGTGGTATATCTTACTTTTTGCCCGCATCACGAAGTCGTTTTTACTAAATGAAGAACCGCACTTGTCACACTTTGTACCAAACAGCCTGTAAAAAAACATTTTTATTAGAATATAGATAAATGGTAAATGATTAATGTAAACTGAATTCAAACCACATTTTCTTTATTGTCTAATATAAATTTAAAAAAATATGAATAATAAAATATTGAAGTTGCGAAGAATAGGGTAGATATGCTAGATCCAAGAACACATAAGATAAGTAAATCCATTATGTTTACCGTTTACTTCCGCTACAACTTTTAAAATAGGTGTATCATTTTATTCATACAATAACTTTTAATTGTTAATAGAGTGAACAAAGTAGAATAACCCAATATTTTATTTGTTCTATTCAAAATCATATTTATTATTTAATTAATGAAACAAATAATAAGACTCTTCATACAAGGCCACTGGCAAGGTTTATAAAACCGATACAATTGTCTGAGCTTGAGTTTAAATATATTAAGTCGTATAATATTATATTAAGATATAATATTATATTAATATATATATATATTGAGCAAAAAGCTCAGAATGATGACCATTTTCTAAAAGTATGAATGCTGCACACCACCCTTTACTTTTAACAAAAGTCTGTATAGGTCATATAGCTCTCACTTTTTCATATAATAAACATGCGTTTCCTACTTCATATTTAAATTATTGTTAGAAAGGCAATTTTTTGAGTGTCATAAAACTTCAAGCAACGTGAACAGAATAAAATTTCAATTGTCATAATTGTCATGAAATGTACAAAAACCCAATTTATTTAATTGTTTATTAAATTTTGAAATTAAATTTTATTTTTTTGTAAAAATATTTGCTTAAACTTTAAGAGTATTACTTCATTACACGGGAATTTAGTAGACTTTTTATTGAGCTATAAGTTATTTTTCTAAAATAACATTTGTTATAGTTCTGCTCAAAGTTGTGAATGAATGATAAAATGTGAAGTTTGAAATTCAACGAGTATTTAACCTAAAAAAAATGTTTACCAAAATATGTCACTTCAAAATTGACAAATGTGAAAAAATTGAAATGAATATCATGGTTCTCACATAACCTAAGTATATGTCAATCACAAGTTGTTGCTTTGAAAATTTTTGTTCCATTGCAGCATATAACCTAGAAAATGTTGGCATCTAATCTGCCAATTGACAAATGATAGAAAAAATGACATTGTTGCAATTATTGCCTAACATAACCCCAAAAATATCCATTTCCCTTTGAAGTTTTTGAATCACGGTTCTACCCATATAATTTTTAAGTTGTAACATTACATCTGTTGATTCGCAATTGACGTTAGGCACATAATCCAAAATTCATAGTAAAAGGTTACACAACATATGTTAAAAAAAATCATAAAAACGGGTTTCGTTTATTAATTGGTATTTCAATAAACCTTCTGTCAAAATCCGCCAAATTTTAATTCATAAACGTCAATTATATATTTTAAAAATAATTAACTTTAGTACAATTCATTAAATATTTAATTAGGATTAAACGTGAACATAACCTATAAATTTGATGATTTGTAAAGTATAATCTACTTATTTGTAAAAACAAAACAAATTTTACGTATCACTTTTAAGATAACAATAACAATTCAAAGAAACACAAAAAACAAAGTAGAGCAATTAAGTATCCTGCCTGTATAACGTAAAGTTGTTAAGAAGATTTTGGATCATAAATAACGTATGTGTCTTCCATTAGCACAAATTACTGCTGAGGTGAATCTGGGCGCCTGCAAACCTGTCACATTATTCCGAAGATGTTCAATTGGGTTTTGATCAGGACTTAAAGCCCAATCGATGGTTTTAATCCCGTCGTGCTGAAAGTAGTTCATGATGATGGCCGCAGTATGGGGCCTTGAGTTGTTTTGCATAAACACAAAATTAAAGCCTATACCATAAGCGGCTGGTATAACATGATCCTCCAGGACAAGATTGATGTACCCTTCAGCGTTTAATCTTCCCGAAACTGGTACAAGCTCTGTTCTTTCATCAAAACTAATTCAGCCCCAAACCATCACAGATCACAGATCCACCACTATATTTTTCGACTTTTTGTACACGTACTCGACCATCACAAGTTAAACAAAATTGTGACTCATTTGTGAATAGTACTGATCTCCACTGTCAAAGTTGCCAGTCTATTCCTAACTGTCTAGTCGGATATCTTTACGTTATGAGTTCTTCTGATTCTGATTTAAAGAACTTTGGCTGTGAATGTGCGAGAACCCAAGGAGGATACAACTAAAAACTGGTCCTGAATTAGGTTTGGTTCCTCTTAGAGCCTTGTCTAATATGTCTTTTATATCCTTCGGTTTCTAAGTATCAATTCCACACGATGAATGACAGAAGGGCTGACGTTAAAATTTCTTGCAACTTGTCAAATACTGGTGCCATTCTCAATAGAAACAACAACAGGAATGACTTCTATTTCATTTAGATGTCTCATTTTGATATACTGGTGCCAAACTTAACAATTTATGACAAAATATCAACATTGTTTGCTATTCCAAATCACAATCCATTTTTAAAATATTTTTTTTATTAATTGTTTTTACTTTGTTTCTTTAAATTTGTTAAGTTTTTGCAAATTTATTAAGACAAAATGTAAATCTTTGAAAAAGGGTTGTTAAATATGCATATTGTTAAAAAAATATTAAGACCTAAAGATATGTTCATCTAATTATATTGAGCAGTGTAATTATGCAATTTTAAAACATCCATGCAGTTAAATTTATTTTAAACAATTAATCATAATAAACCTTCAATAATACAATAACATAACTAGAGTTAAACGTAAGAGTAATTAATCATTATTAACTTTTATTAATACAGTGATTATAGTTAAAGATTTAATTGCAATTTGAATGCAATTTAGCATTAATTTGTAGTTTAACAATTATTGTGTTCCTTGCATATAGTTAGAGCGTCAACACCTAGAGTGCAAGCGAGGTGGCGACACATTTCCTCATCTCTTTCATACGCTTCTAGTTATTCTATTTGTAACCCTGGTTGTAAGCCATTGTTCCTACTATACCCAATACGTGTTCGGTTAGAAAGGTCAGTATTAGTAGTATTATCAAGAAACTCTTTTAATACAAAAATTTAAATCATGACAATTGCAATTTGAGTCCATTCCCACGCAATCATCTGTTACACCACTATCATCGCGTAGTTCGATGATGTTTTAGTTATAGGTTAGCCATTGCTTTGGTCGGTACGGTCTAAAAACAAAAGATCCAATTGTTCGTTGTCACAAAGATTATATAAAAATTTGTTGGATAATTTAAACATCATTTTAGGTTTGTGAACAAGGAAAAGAAAAGTCCTTTGCTATTCACAAACCTGTCCTATTCTTGGCCATTGTTCATAGTCCGTTCTCCCTCTTAATCCTTTAAAATTTCACAATAACTTTGATCTTACATTTGTTTCGAGATCTTATATCCTGTTCAATACATTCTTATATAATTTAATGTAACACCACAGTGATGTTCTTGGCAAGTGCCAAAATTATTCTGTGCTGATGTAGAAAAAACGGAAAACTCAATCTTTCTTACATTAAATTAGAAAAATACGCTGCACGGTACAGAAAGTGTAGTTCGCTCCGGTATATGCTTTGTAGATGTTGCCACAAATCAGTAAACCTCCCGAAAGTTGCCATCAATCCGCGGTATGTATTCAAGTACATATTCTTCAAAGAAAAAATCCAATGTGACGTGGTAGGGACATTCCCTACCATTTAGACGTCAAATTCACGGATCAGTTACAAAAGATGAAACAGGATAAGGAACTAAAAAATGCTAAAACAAAGGCTTTGGGTAGAGGCAGAATCAACCACAATAAAAAAAAAAAAATTAAAGTTTATAGATAATCACAGAGATACGGAAAGTCAAATCATCAAGTTACAGTAAATATACTGAAAAAAGTCTTATAAGGATTATGATATCATTTATAGTAACAACGGATACTGATTATTATAGTTGTTCATTCTTACAACCTCTCTTATCTGTCTTGTCAATCTCGGTTGTCCCATGCAAGTCTGTTCTTCTGCCTCCTTCTAAGAATATGTACTACCATTTTGTTCCTTCGTCGTTGTATTACTTTCCATATGTTCCTCTTTTCTTTAAAATTAGTTCTAATACTTTTTCATTTGTTACTTCACATTCCAAACATTTCTATTCTTTGTATTTTTTACTTTTCTAAGCCTCGCGTTCAAAAACTCGTATCTCTTTAATAGTCATTTTTGTTTTGTTTTTGATTACTTTTATATCATAATCATTTGTTAAGATTTGTTTCAATGCTACCGAATACAATTTTTAACAAAATCTTATTATCTGCTAATTTTGCTATATTGTTTGCAAAGCATATTTAATTGTTCTCTATAAATATTTACTTTTTCACTATACTTTGATTTGATTCTATTTAATTTAAGCTACTTATCTTGACCCATAGAATGTAAGCGCCAGAAAAGAATGCTAAATCGCACAAGGGTATGAGTGCAGTGTAAGCAAAGGTATGAAACTTCGGAAGAGCCCAAAAGCACAATAGGTAGGGCAAAGTTTACTTCAAAATCTGGAGCGGGAAAAAATGAGTTACAAACAAAAAGTAAAAAATTACAAAATTATCAAAAATAATATTTTGCAGTGAAGCCCAAAAATCCTATTTACATTACTGCATGACTGCAACAAAGAAATTTTGTCGATTGACACACACTATGTGTATTAGAAAACTTGAAATTTTTATGTTCTAACCCACAGCATAGTTATATTATACAGTATTACGCCAAATCGCAAATAATTTCTCCATTCGGATAACAATAGAACTTTTGCAATTTTAATCGATATTTTGCAAAATAAATAAATTGTCATGTTTTTACTTAAAATCTGCTGGTAAATATTCATTCTGTAATTAAAAAAGATAGACTTTTTGAATTAATCCGACAAAATTAATACATGGGTCGTGGACAATAAGTTTTAAAATCAATATATTTTGAAAACTAATTTTAAATTTAATAAATGACATGCTTTTCCATATATTGTGTTGCTAGATGGTTATATGTTTTCATTAAAGAATACTGAAGCATTTATTGACTCATGGTGAGACCTGAGACCATTATACGCCTTCTGCCGACGCAGCAAAATTAACATGATTGATGCGACGTCACGCGTGCATAAAAACACATTTTTGCGCACTTGATCTATCAAAATGTTTTTGAATCTTGTATAGAGCTTGTGTTATTTATTTCATATTAATATTGTATTGAAAAATTTCATAGGCTCGTTTAAACATTTGTTTGTTAATAATAAAATTGTAAATTGCAAATCTATAAATTATTGTTTTTGTTAAATAAGATTTAACTACTCGCAGGGCTTATCACCACAACTAGTGCGTGACGTCATTAGAGGACATAGAACGTTGTTATTTTGGCTTTACCAATGAGCAAAAATTAGCTATTTGTATAATATATCATAATGCATATAAATAGGTGTTTCCGTTTTATTGAAATGTGAAGCATATTTGAAGCCCTCAGCTTTCACTGGCGATGTTAGTTAAAACAAATATATCCTGTTGGTTCAAATATTCTCTGAAAAATTAATTATAGTTTTACAATGGTTACGATTAATTTAACGGAGTACGCCGAAATGCATTTACGTTATAGCAAAGTAAAAATTGACGTAAAGCAATCTAATTTTTCAAAAATCAACTGTTCGCTAAAAGAAGGTCACCGATAAGATACAACAGACGGCAAACGTCAAGTAATTTGTACACAAAAGATTAAAGATACTATTTTACAAGCTCTAGATAATAATCCTCATGTGAATAGCAGACAAATAAGCAAAACTTAAGAAGTAAATCATGTGTCTGTTTAGAACAACAAAAAACATTTACACTTCACCTTTATCTTCAAAGAAAAGAATTCTTCAAAAAACTATGTTTATAGACAGTCTGCTTCAGTCGTGATAGAAATAGTGTCTGACAACAAATAGATTGCCTTCTACTTGAAAGCCAAACGGCTATCAAAACTTCATCAAACAAAAGCAGTGGTAAATTTTCTGTTTTCTGTCCAACTTTGTTGATATGGTCGTCAATGGATTGTATGAGAATTTTCTTTTCTCCATACATGCAGACTATGAGTACTGATAGTTGTAAAATAAATTCATCACTCCACAGAATACTTGCAATAACATGTGGATCATTGTTAGCACTGTTTTGAGATCTAAACGGGTAAAGACCATTTCTTCTTAAACACATGTGTATTGTATGAGTTAAATGTTTTGAATGCTTATATGTGCATCCACTTCAACAATGGCAACAACTTCCTCTTCTTGTTCGACATTTTTCGAGGATTTAAGTCACATTCGCGTATATGCTCTAGCCGCTGCACTGGCCTAATATTTTCAGCATGTCAACATATTCTTGATTACTATAAAATCGTTCCATTTTAAACACAAAAATAATGCAAACTACATTATTTTAAGTCAATATGACCAATGACTGACATTACTGAGTAATATCAACTCAATAACTTTTATTATATTATTTCGTACGTTCCCAAATTGTATTATTTTGAAATTAAATGTTTTCTTAGTTACTTGTTAACAAGTAGCAATTCGAAAAATGTTCACTCTAATTTTTGATTTGTTTTGAAAATAAATCGGATTGCAAGAGCACGAGAGTCACTTTTAAGACAACATTTAAATAAATGCTCATAGAATCACATTCCAAGAAAACGTAAGCACCCACACATGCAGCACCAGATATAGTATTTAAAATTCCACCGAGTGTCAGCAAATGCTTCAGCATTGGTCAGTAAAAGTATACAACGCAGCTTCTTGCTGTCAAAAATAACAAAGTTATCTCAAAAAGTCCCACAAATAATTACCACAATTAAAAAAAAGCATATTTTCTGAAAGATTAATGTGTAAAAATGACTTAAAAATTACAAAATATCCATCGGATAACAGTGGAGGAATGATTTGGCGTAATATTGTATAATTTAACTCCTACGCCACTAGATTAAAATTGATGTATTAAATTTTTTGGATAAAAAAATTATGTTTTCCCGACTTTCTTTTATTAAAAAAAAAGTTGTGGGCGTGAGACCAAATTAAGTTTATCAGTGTGCACTTTTGTGAGCAGTTTTGTCTATGAATTTCGCCATTAATGTCGTGCAATATAATAATATTGAATTTTCACCACACTCGCTGAAATTATTACACTATAGACAAGATTTAAACACTATGTGGACATTGACCTTAAATAGTTGCGGATTATAATTCTCGTCAAATGATAAATTTTAAATTTAAAAGCTTATTCCTGCATATCCCGTATTTATTTATTTATTTATTTATTTATTTATTTATTTATTCATTTATTTATTTATTTATTTATTTATTTATTTATTTGTCTTTATTTCCTATTAATACAATAAGAAAATGGCAAAGTTCAGCATATTGCTGATCTACCACTTAACCATTACATTTTTACAATAAAATTTTATCTTAATTGTTCTTCCTGCTATTTAATCAAATTCTTTACTTTTCACTTGGCGATGCATGCATACCGTATCAATAATCTGTCAGCAAATAATTATAACTACTACTAGTAAATATTTGATTAGATAGCAATAAGTTTTCTTTTTCTTTTTCTTTTGCAAAAATCTTACGCCGATGTTGCAAAGTATCTATGTTATTAATTAATATTGGATCGGCAATGATTTAAATAGCTCGTGTTTGAATAGAATGTAGAGTAGATAGTGTTATTTCAAATGTTCCTCTCCATACTTGAAACAATATTCAATACAAGAGCTTATACAGGTTTTATATATCTATATAAAAAATTACTCGAAAGAAAAAAATGTTTGCATCTGTTGAGAAATCCCAATTTTCTATATACTTTAAAAGTTGTATCAAAAACATGCTCGTTCGATTTTAACGCTAGAGAATTGCCGGGTTTAGTCGGGGTGTCTTGTTGTGATGCCACTAGTAGTATTGTTATGGAAAAGTATTAAATTCTATCACATCTACAAGAATATCGGTGAACCTTTCTCTTTAAAAAAATATTTACACGTACAACGCCGTTTTTAAATTAAAATGAGTATATATATAATATCCAAACAATAAGATTTTAGTCATCACTCTTTTTATATGTTGAACTACATACAATATTCTATGTCTTCATGTTTTTGTTTAAAGATTTGAAGTTATATTTAACGAGTAAAAAATTAATAAAGAACTAATTCAAAACGTCACTTTTTAAAAATTAATTGCGAAGAAACGACTTATTTTTTTTATTGCATCAAATTTCTACAAATTGAGGCAATCTGTGTCTGTGACTATCTTCTACAATGTGTGAAAATTTAATTCAATTATATTCAGGCGTTTTCTTGTTGAGTTGGATGCTGTAAACCCTTATAATAGCGCAACTATTCTCCCCCCTTAAATATCTAGACACAAAACTTTGTTTGTATATTAAAATTAGACTTTATAGAAGATCAACAAAATTGCAAAACAATATGGAATAGAGATATAGTCTAGTAACTATGTATGTCAAAAACCTGATGCTTATTATATTATTAATAGTAAGTCACAATAGTATTGTATTAAAAATCAAACCAAACAATAGGTTTAATACAGTTTTAGATTTTTAGTATATCAGCATAAAAAGGAAGAGGTTTAATACATTTCAATATTTCAAAAATTGATAATAATAATATATCAAATTTAGCAAAACAGTAACATTGAAAGACCTCAGTCAATGGCCCATTAATATTTAGAAAAAAATAATAATTCAAAGCCTCTGTAAATAAATAATCTGTTTTTACTAAACACAAATATTCATAATAATAAAATAACAATTTAAATTATATTTTATTATACTATACTTATTATTGTTATTATATTGTGCTTTTTCAAAACTATTGTAGATTGCTCCGGAAGTCTTACGGCTGAATGGGGTTGATGGGACAAGCGGCTTATTAGACGACTTCCAAATCACGAATGGTTAAAGAACAATTTTTATCTAGTCATATTTCAACGATCAAACTTCCGGATGCTAGCTTGCTAGTTGCATTCACAATATTAATTTAATTTTTTAAGCTGCATAAAAAAATTTAAATTGACTGAAGTTATAAAAAGTTTTTGATGAATAATAAAATTAATGATTTTCATTATCTAATGTTAGTATTGTAAAATTTATTTTAAAGTAGTATGCGGTGGGGCCAGGTGTGTTATGTTTATAGAAAAAGGTCCAGGGTCGAAGCAGCATGTAAAACAAACTGAAAATCTCCGGTTACCTCGAGTAAATAACGCCACACACACTAACTCTCTGGCATCCCCGTATGCCCCCTTTCACACGTCAGACTTTTTCGTCACGGTAGCCGTTCGGCCTGTCAAAAGATGAGAACCGTATGCTAATAATATAATCCCGTGGAATTACAACGCCTGTCACATGTAGTAGAAAAGCGGATAAGTCTATGAAAGAATTTCACTTGCTTCCTAATCAAATTCCATAGGTTACATAATAAAAATAATATGTGAGATACCTTTAGAAATGAATCAAGTTACAAGACAACTAAAAAATTAGAAATGTGAATCAATGTTGTACAATAAATTTTAGGTTGATATAAATAAATTATCCTTACCGAACATAATCTCTTTTGCAATAAGTTTTTCCGTCCCTAACAAAACACGTACAAGATTCATCCAAGAATTGCCTACATTCCTGGCATTTCAGACAAGCCGCATGCCATTCTAGATCAGGTGCTACCCGAAGGATGTATTGGTCGTGTATCTGGCCGCCACATCCTACACAATGACTCAGTCTTCTTGGTTTCTCTGAAATTAAAATAAAAATTAATTCAAAAAATCTAAATAATACTATTCTAAGAATTAATTTTATTGGAATATATCAACATGTCATTTATCGTTTTCATCGACATGTTCTTGTTGCCGATAAAAGAGCGAGTATATAGATAAAAGCGATGTACAAGTTCAAGTTTAAACGAAGGAAAAGATTTAACAAAGTCGCGCAACACGTGAGCTATTTAGGTAGTGCCATAAAGGTAGTCCATGTGCACGAGAGATTAATAAAAAGATCCGCTGCCTGGCGGCCATGTTGTCTGATCCTGTAGAGATAGCGGCGGCGCGCGTTCCTATAAATCCTGCTAACTTTATAGAGTACGCTCCAAACACACCCTAACCACTAATTCACTACGCCCGCGGTTTTACTGCTTCTGCATGCCACTTCCTTCATCTTTTTATTTTACACAAAGTATTTAAGAAAATTTTTAGACCAAAAATTACAACTATAATACTTTTCATTTATAACATTGACTTGTCTAATTAGCGGCAATATTATCTTGAATGATGTATTTTCAACTATTCAAGCTTGATAATTATTATCTATTAGCATCAATTTTACAACACACAATTTGTTCAATGATATATTTTTCTGTATTACGAAAATTACATGTTACGCTTTTAAATAAACCCAACCCATAGTAATGCGTTTTTGTTTGCTTTTGAGACAATGTAATGGATGAAGTAAATATTATTAGTATCGAGTCGATAACAATATAGCTTACTCAATAAAACAAAAAAAAATGTTTTTTTCTTCTTATATATGATTAGTTTTGGTTGCTTCACTGTTAATACAATAACTTAAAAAAAAATCCCAAAATTGCTTATGCAAAACTCAGTAATTAATATATTCAGATTTGTCAAATACATTATGTAGAAATGCATTTTTTTTTAAATTTTGCGAATTTGTATGTGCATATATAATACATTTTACCACCAATTCCATAAACATTCGTATTGTAAAATGCAAGTATCCTTGTGAGTATGTATACATATTCAATCTAATCAAAAATTCTTCCATTTACACCCACATAATTCCAAACTATTAAAGCGTATACAATTTATGAGGTAAAAACTTATCTACTATCATTATTGTAATTTGTAACAATTTATGATATAATTAACTGCAAAACAGACACATAACTTACGTAATTATTGCGATAAGTGACACTGATTAATCACCTCTATGCATATTTACAACTGTGCAATTTCTTAATTAACCAATCCACGGCATCCAACTGAACATTTACGCAATTATACTATTTTAACCAGCAAGGCTAATTAATTGTCATGAATCAACCACCTTTTTGAACAAGGTTATTACTTTTAATTAAAAGAATGATGACTCCTGTTTTATTGATATTCTGATATTAGACCAATTACATTTTTATGGTTTGCATTTCTAGTACGTGCATTATTAATCATGTATGATAAATGTGGAATTTCACACACTCTATAATGTTTATACAGGGGGAATGCGATGCATTTACTCCGTTGACAGGAGCTGAAATAAACATTTATATATAAGCTGGCTAATGCTGCTAAGTCGAAGAAGTAAATATTGGTGCAGGGGCTTTCTACATACATTTGATGGCTATGTATATCACCGAAACCATCAGTGCATTGTTTATACTTATTCAATTAAGATTGTGTATATTAATTCATATTATTTTCAGTCAATCCGACGCGTGTTTGGGATGTTTATCATATAGAAAGTTTATTTATACAAAACACGTGTTGAAGCTTATATTATAGCTGTCGTTTATATATTTTATTTAGTCAATAAATAACTCGCAATTTAATAATTTAAACTTAATCGAATATGATTTTCCTTTTAAGTTTGAGTGTTTTTTAAGATTGATTGAACCAAACAGAACAATTACATCAAACGTACGAAATGTTTCTATCACGAATGGGTAATAGTGAACCTATTAGAAAACGTAATGACATTTATTAATTTCAACTCAAAGACAGCATTTTAATAGACTGGTGTAAAGATATCATTGTAGTAGAATAGTGCCAAGTAGCTATTTAACATCTCCAATCTGTACATTTTGGAGCAAACATTTTTTCATCTTAAAGATTTAATACATCATGAAGTTCTCTCAAAAGCAAAGAAATACTAAATATTAGTAAATGTAGTGTGTCTCTTATAGAATCCTTGTTTGTATTCAACCCATGTTTGCCCCATTACATCTCCATATTGTGTAGTAATTAAATGTTTTTTTAATATTTTCTTCAATTCCCAGAATGACCAAATACAATTTTAACCTTTATCTACTAGTGCAGAAAGAAAGTCAGATTATAATGTTAATCTAAATAACTCTAAACAAATCGGACACTTCCGGTCCAATGTAAAATTGAAAATGTTTAATTCAAGGGGTGTTTTTAATGTGACCTACTTTAGCTATGAAAACAAAAAGTTAGAAGACAAATAAAATTTTATTTTCCAGTAACGCTATGCCTTCAAAATAAATTCATTTAGTAATCCTGCAAAATACAACTCTACAGCGTTTTCCAAGTTAACAGCTGTTAAGCATTTTGGAAATAATAGTCCCAGCAAAGTCGAGACTGTAATGTAGATGTTGTAATTCCCCAAATCCGCATTCATTGACCACTTCATAAGTAATTTGTGCTTTATGCACCCTGCAGTGCAGAAGCAGAGTTTTCTGAGCTAATTGTCGGGTCTTTTTTGTGTATAGCCGCTTTTAAGTTCTTAATTGTGTCTTTGTAGGCATTCCCTCTTATTGTAATATCTTTTGGCATTACTCAATTAAGAAAATCCACCTCAGCCTCCAAGAAAACTGTTGCCCTTTGTGGCAACCTAAAATTATGTCTTTGCCTTCTTGAATGGTGAAGAGCCCTTATGAACAAATCGCATAGACTATTGATTTTTGGGAAAACTATAGTGTAGTACCCAGGTCTCATCCACAGTTACAATTCTATAGAACAAGTTTTTATCTTGAGATAATGCAGTCAAATTCTCCACTTGAGTGGAGAATTCGACTGCTTGTTCTCTTGTTCTCTTCACAGTTTTTGTTCAAAAATTTTAAAAACACTCGCTTTTAATTTTTCCATTTCTCTAAGAATCGGTGCTATTCTTTATACACATTGCTAGAAGTAAGCAAGATATATATTGTTAGTTAACATATAAACTGTCATTTTAACAAATCTTGCTTGCTAACAATATAAACAGTCATCACAACAGAAGGTGCTGCAAATCTGACAATTAATGTAATAATAATATCAAAATTTATTTAGTAATAGTAAAATGACTAAATGACTGTTATATTGTTAGCAAGCAAGATTTGTTAAAATGTCAGTTTATATTGTTAACTAAGAATATATATCTTGCTTACTTCTAGCAATGTGCATATAGAATAGCCCCTAATGACTAAAACTTTTAGTCGGCGGTCAACCAACACCAAATCTTCCAACTTTGTTGATAATTTCGTAAGTTCATGCTTCCAGAGGTCTTTCACATTTTGGATCATCATGAATAGATTCCCTGCCTTATTTCAACTGATTGCACAATTATTTGACTTGACATGACATGAAAAAAATTTCGTAATAACATATTCTATTCATAGCTAGGTAGATAACATAAAAACTCCCCTCGTATATATAAACTTGTTTTATGGTGGTTTTGTCATAATATTAAAAGTTATGTAGCACAAATATTAATTATTTAAATTTAACTACAAGATTTTCTATTAATTAGTTCAGTTTTGAAAACTTAACATTGAACAATCCATGAAAATTATATTATAAAAATATTGCAATATAAACCACTATAACATGTAATGTGCTATCTGAGCATTCGCTAAAATTATTCTATACTATTACACTGCAATAAAAATTTTCTTAATTTCAAGCAGAACATTTTTCGAGTACGGATTTGTGATTATCGACGTAAATGCATTGGATTTAAATCACAAATCAATTTATTTCAAATAAAATATTTTAAAGAGCGGTAATGATGTGTTCGGCCGTATAACCGTAAAACTTTATAAAAAAAAAACGTTAGTGGTGAAGTCCTAAACAAATTTAACCTACTAGCTTGCTTACGTGTTAATAATTTTTAAAACAAGACGTTCAAATGAGCTTCATGTTTATCACACCTTTGATGATCTTGGCTGACCCGCTGGAATTAGATTTAATATCAACTTTTTAGAATTTATTACTCTTTTCTTAATAAATTAAGCACACGCACTTTTGTTATGCAAATGATAATATTCTTCAAAATTGCGCACTGCAATTGTTGCCAAATTATTTTTTGAATAGTTATAAACAAGAAGAAGAATCTAGTCCAGTGAAGGAACCCACAACAATATCTGAATTTCCAAAAACCAAACTAACCCCATCATCATTAACATTTACGTTATATCTGAAATCTGAACTTATTTATTTATACATTGTATAATTATAATTTTGTTATTTAAAAAAAAAATTAACAAGCTCCAAAGATAGATCTATAAAACTAAAACACAAAAACAAATATAATTTTAGAAACATTCTCATGCTTGTAGATTGAAAAGCATTAGCTAATAAATAAAAACACACAAAAAGAAATAATAACCATATCAGCAGGATGATAAGAGTAGTAATATTTGGCCAAACAAAAAAAAAATGGCACTTATTTAAATTTTTGATTGTATTAGTTTAAAAATAAATACAGAGAGTTTATAAATGAATGGGATTATGTAATCACTTTAAATGTGCCGCTTTTTTTAAATTGTCCACTATACTATTTGTTTTGACAGATCAACTTTGACAGCTGTCAAGCAAACATATGTAGTATAGTGGATAATTTTAAAAAGGCGGCATATTTAAAGTGATTACATAATCCCATTCATTTATAAACTCCCTGTAGTTTATAGTCGTAATAAAGCCATATAAAACTCGATATAGTTACAAAAATTATTTTTTAATCAGTAAGATTTTCGGATATGGTGTTTCTGCATTTATGTTGTCAAAATTATAGTTTTCTTCAGTTTCACATTTTTATAAACTATTAAATTTAGTTGGTAGTTATTGAAAAAAATGTGCAACAATAAATAAAATTTAATTTAACTATTTTTACATAGTGTTTAATATCTTAGTACAAATTATTTCACATTAACCTTTTGCGGTTTATCCTTTCAATTAAACTATAAAAAGATCAATAGCATTTATGAGTAATAAATTAATTTGTTAATTAATTACATACCAAATTTTGTTTCATTTTAGCAAATAACAATGTCGATGCCAGACCCTAAAAACTAATTAAATCTAATATCACAGATTGCACCAAAGTTGTAAAGACTACGGTGCTTTAAACGACTTAACAACACAAACAAATAAATAAACTAACACTAAAATTGATTGTGACATGTTTGGCATGCAAGTTGTTTGTCGGAGGTTAGAAGATAAGAAGAGATCAAGTTGGTATGTCATATGCGCAAGCGGCATAGAACAACCGGCAACTTCCATGACATGTCATAGAAAGCTTAATTTCCTTTAATTTGCTCTCAAAGCCGTTTCAAAATGACGTATCCTTTAAGGTCATCGGGTCTTACAAAAATGTTGTCCGTACGATCCAAGTCAGCCCCCCGACGGACGGTTTTATCGACCAACTCGTTGCCCTCAATACTTACCTAACCCGGCGTCCAGACAAATATTACTCTTTGTCCAACCCCGGCCAGGCAAAATATCAAAGTTTGTACAAGTTAGACCAGCAAATCGACCGAGTACAGACTTTATACTTAGAATGCCACTCAGCAAGTCAAAACAAAGGAGGAACAAGCTGTGAGATGATTTCTCACAGTTAAACAGGACTTTATGCAATGCATATAATTTAGCGGTGTATACAAAGGCTTCTTGAAGAGAGACCAAGAATAAATCATACCGTCTAAAACAAAAGCACTTCCTACTCCCCAATCCAATTTCAAACCGTCCGTATACAACCGCAGAAAGTCTGAGCGTTTGGCAACAATTTCAAGAAACTTTCTCCTCAAGACATCAAAGCAAGTTTCTCATTTGCTCTGGGAAGTCAAATCAAGATGAGCTTTTACCACCGGCATCAGCCAAAAGTGCAAACTAGCCAAAGCCGACCTCAAATACTATCAAAATCTCCAGAGTTAAGCCCATTAAATTTTTTTTACCACATAAAATAAAAACACAAATTCCACGTCAAAATTTTAGGCTATAGATATTTCTATGACTACCAATGATAAGTGATTTGACCAAAAAGCTATCAGAGTTCATGTTTATATTAATTTGATTTGGATTCATACTATAAATAAACAGACCTAAACCATTTATGATAAACAAAAACATGAAAGCTTGCTCAAAATCTATCTTTATTGTACACTATTTTTAGAGTTTGGACATAATACTACAGATTATACAAAAACATTTTATGCAAATACACAATATTTTTAGAAGCAGAATATTCAATTTAAGTAAAATAATTATATCATTTTATTTATAAAAAAGTTTTTGAGATTAAGTTTACATAACATACAATTTTACTATCTAAATTCATTATTTTTTCATTTATTGTGCTTTTTTATGCCAAAAATCTAAGTTCTTAATTAGTCACGTCAGGAATCAAATCCTAGACTGCTCGCATGATATGCAAGCGATCTTAGTAATATTTGCATGTGCGTTTTGATATAAAATGAAATATGTTCATTTATTTTGAATTGAAAATTGTATAATTCAAAATAAATGATCAATTTAAGATTATTCAAAGTTTCAAGTTACTGATGTAAAATTGCCAGTTCAAACTCGTACTGTCAGATCAACCCAAAGCAGAAAACTTAGGTTTGTCTATCCCAAAACGCTCACTGCAATTAAGGATTTCACAGTCCAGCCTTCATCGCATCATGAATAAAAATCTTATCTTAGATGTTTATAAAGTGTAGTTGATGCAGGAATTGAAACCTGCTGATCATGAACAACAACAAACTTTCGTTTCTGCAGTGCTGGAAATGCAGGTAGAAAATCCTGACTTTTTTAGAAAAATCATCTTTATCAACAAAGCCCATTTCCATCTCAATGGGTTCATCAATAGACACAACTGCCCCATCTGGGGTTCAAATATCCTAATACAATATTCAAGAAACCTCTTTATCCCTAACAAGTTACTGTTTGGTACAGTTTTTAGGTTGGCGGAGTCTTAGGACCTTACATTTTTTAGAACAATAAAGATACTGCAACTATAATATATGCGGATTGCTACTGTAGAATGCTAACTGACGCTCTTTGACCTATATTGAGCAATTTAAACATAAAAAATCTTAATAAATTATTGTTTAATATTTTTCATGTTTTGTTATACATTTTATAATAGCTCCTTGTTGACTTTTTTGTTTGTATAAATAATAATATTGACAATTTCCCCTAAACTATTTAAACAATTTAAGTATTATATTATATGTCATAAATTTTCTAGCCAACCTACTATAACAAAAATATAGGCGCAAAATAAAATATCACATTTTTTGCCCAACAATATAAAAAGTTTCTTATATGAGCATGTATCTTATGGGTCTTCGTTCCCAACATACTTTCAAAGTATTTGCGATAGCTTGACCTTCCGTAGGTAACAACTATCAATAATGTGTTATTACTTACTATACTTTAGACAAAACACTAAACCAGTGATATATTTTTTACGAAATTGTTAATAGAAACAGTATGTTAATTCTACTAAACTATTATTTATTTTTACAACTGAAAATACGCACACCGTATGTAATATTACAAAAAAGCACATGTGCGCAAGTAATGGTATACAAAAAAGTATAAATTACACACCCAATGCGACTAGAAAGATACAATAGTTAATAAAATTATTTATTTTAGTATTGACCAATTTAGTTTATACAAGCACAGCATTAAATGATAACTAAAAAAATCTAAGAAACGAAGGCCCGACACATATTTATATATGGTTTTCGACAAAAAATATGTTGTTTCATTTTGTGTGAACCTTTTTGTAACACCATGTATATCATACTTATTATTAGTAGTTGTACCAAGTCTAATAATACAAGTTAAGAAAATTATATTATTTGCCCCTTGCTTTGTAAGCATGTATGTACATAAGAAAGAATCCGTTTTCTTGACATAATACATTTAAATTATTTCAATATTAATTGTTGATTGATTTTAATTATTGAATAATTATACTTTGCATATACATATACAAACACAAACCGAAACAATGGAATCCAATAAGAATTTAAATTTTTATTATTCTAAACAGCAACCGTAATAAATTATTGAAAGAAACCAAATAGCCTATAAACCGTGTAAATGAAGTCACAATCGAAGATAAAATCTCCGTTGAAAACAAGAAATAAAAAAACATAAGAACCGTTTCGGTCGTTTAGGGAAAATATTTCACGAATTAGCGTTTATTTATAATACGTGTTCACTTATATTGGTTTTCTGGACTGGATTCGTTCAAATAAAATATTTTCGCTTATAAAAAATGCGTAGGGGTTTAGGGCAACTACATGTGTGTTCCGGCGATGTAGCCGATGTAAGGTGCCGCTGTTTGTGACCCCAGGCGATCTCCAGTTAGCACCCCGGTGTTAATTAGACCCTGCTAGAAGCCGACTGCTACCGACTCATCGTTTATATATTTAATTAGCACCCATAGAAACTGTTAGAAACTCATATATAACCACACAAAGATGCTATTTCTTGGTGGCATTTTATTATCCAAACAATAATAAAAGAAGCGTAATATATGTTTTTTGTTTCCAAACAATAAATAGAAATTGTGACATCCAGGTCTTTTTTATTAAAATGGGTCACGAATGTTTGTGGGAATAATAAATAACACAGATTTAAAGATATACTGTCGAGATAAAAGGCAGCAATTAGTAGGCGTGGGGCTCCTTGAATTTATTTTATTTTGACAAAAAGAGGCGTCCAGGTAGAAAAACCTCGCGCGTAATATTTGTGGTCATCGGACATGCAAATCAGCGGCTCAATAACACACGGACTTAATGAGCTGTAAAACTTGAATCGAAAGCCGGAATGACAAAGAGTCAAGTTTTAAAATTTAATGGTGCTTCATTTAACTGATAGATAACAGTTTAGATTACATGTTTTAAGGGTTATTAGTTGCCCGTGTTATGTCCTACAGTACAACCTTAAATTTGATATCTAACCGAAGAAATGATGACTTCAAAATTTTTTATTGCCGCATAATATCACGATAAATTCAGATACGATCTAAATGCCGCGCTATGTAACTAACTAATAAAAGGGGTGCGTTTCACAATTTTCATTAAAATTCATTACAACTTTAATCCATAATTTAATTACAATTTTTATTTAACGATTTATGTGATAACCGGCATCATAAAAACTTGGTTCAAGCATATTAACTTCAATAAAATGTAAGATATTTGATGTCGAGTTGAATTATGCATAATATATAAAAACAAACATTAATTAAAACTGCACAGTAATAGTCACATTCTCATAGATTAATTCAATAACAATCTTAATAAGCTATTTATATTAAGCGGATAATATATACCCAATTTAAAAAAAAAACTATAATCCCAATTAGTTGAAATATTCGGTTATTAACTGATTATTTTATTACTTTTTATGTTTGGCGGCAACATTGAACAAAGAGAACTTGTTCCTGACAGCTTCTACGATTAGTATTTTTTAACAACCTATTTCGCAATTTTACTAGGTCGCGAGTTTTGGTTTCTCTTTCTATTTTTATCCTCCCGTATATGTGTTGGAATAAAGGTGTGTTAATATTATGGTTTGATGTGTTAATGAAATCAAAAAAGCCGCTCTCGGGTCGAACGTCGAACATTATGGTATGTGCATTATACCGGTCAAGTCAGTCAATACCAGCCAGTTTGAATATAAAAAAAGTTGCACATTAATACCATCGCATGTAGATAAAATTGAATGGGAAAATATATAAAACGAAGCTGCATCAGTGTGTGCTATTTGAATTGATTACTGCGTGTGAATTATTTATTGCAGTTGCAGGATTTAATTTGATAAATAGTATTTACGTTATTAATCTATAATTGTATAAATATACAAACATATTTTTATTGCTATAGCACGTTCTTTTCAGAGTGAATGTTATTTCTTGTATAATCATGCAATCGAAATGTTTACTATTTAAAACGAATCATACTCATACTTTTATAGGCATGACATTTAAATAATATTTTATTGATCAATTTAACTTAATAGAGTTATTTTAAAGCTATCAAAAGAAACGTGTACAGATTTTAATCTAATTAAAAATTAAACTGAAGCCTTATTAAAATATAGTATGATCAATTAAATGTTACATATGAATAATAAAATTTAAGTTAAGCTTATTTATTATTAAAAATGATACACCTTTTCAATATAATTAGAATTAAAATACTCTGCAAAATCAAACAACTTAATAATAAATTGATTCTCAAAATCACACATTTAAGCATTTTCGAATAAATTTATATTGTAAAGAAATGATATTAATCTTGAAAACATAGTTTACTTTAATATCTCAAATCCATACCAGAACTTAAAAAAAATATTTAGCAAGATTGTTTTTTGCATTATTATAATAAACATGTTACACAGTAAACATTTTTGTTATATTATGACGTTGCTTGTTTTAAGCTGAAAACTTATTTAAGAACCAACTTGTATTTTAATTGAATTTAAATGATGAAGTGGTAGTATTTTTAGATACTTCATTATTTGGATAAATAATGTTAAATCAATAACAAAATGCTATGATTTAAAATATATATTTCCTTATAAATTCTATCATTATTATTGCAACTAAAATTTACTACATATGGTATATAGAGAGCTTAACTATTATCTTAACATTGGCAGGTTTGTTATAATAAATGAAGAAGTTGTATGACAATCAGTTAATATTTAGATTTAATTTAGTTTAATTTGTGCAAGATAATGTTATAATAGAATTAAATACAAGTTTCATAAAATACATTTTTATGCATGTGTCAAATTTTGTGTTCGTCAATATTTCAGCTTCATACGTTAAGACTTGTAAAATGCACTAGTCAAATACTCGTCATTTTAGGTATTGTACTATGTTTCTGTTTCAAAGATTATAGGCCAAGACTATCTATTCTAGTCGTATTATTTTTATTGTCTTCTTTTTCGTTACTTCTCTGTGTTATTTTTTGTCCAGGGTATATGGCCATGTATGAGTCAAGTGTACATAGTGTCTACATAAATCCTGATTTTGTGATTTTTTTCAGATTTTTTCAATGAGCCATTTCCGAGTACATTTGTAACTTCTTAGGATTGCATTTTTAGAAAAAAAATATAAAAACCTTTTTTCTTCAAAATTGTCTAAAGACTAAGTTTTCATAGCCAAAATTTTTTTTTTTAAATTTTGAAAATTTTGCAGAACTTTAAAAGACGAAGAAGGTATTTTTTTTTCAAATATGGATAAGAATGTGCTTCCATACGTGCAAAAGATAAGCTAAAAATTTTAGGAAATGCCGTGTGCTACGCTCCGAGATATCTTACAATGTATTCACAAAAATACTTGAAAATCGAGGCTTAAATTTACATTTTTTGATCGTTTGTAACTCAGGATTGCGTTTTTAGAAAAAATGTTACAAACTTTTTTCTTCAAATTTGTCCAAAGAATAAGTTTTCACAGACATTTTTTTTTTCTTTAAATTTTTTTTTTTTTTTTTTAAATAAAATGATGGTTTTTTTTTTATGGATAAAAACGTGTTTTATATGTAATTGGTATACTTTAATTACCAACGTTGCTGCTTAGATTTATAAGTATATAACAGTCAAAATTGTAAAAAAAAACAAAATAGCAGACGTTGATATATGGAAGAATTTGAATCTGAAGTCAAAATTACAAAAAATATTTTCAAACTTTTTGTTTTGTTTTTTTCTGAATTACATATTATTTTTTGATATACCTACGAGGTGTTTAAATTAAGTAACGGGACATCTGAGACAACCTTCAGCTGGTCGGTTACAGCTGTTTGAATGTTATCGAGTTTGATTTTCTCATCCCCAATTCATTGGTCAAAATCTGATAATGGTTTGAGTAAAACTCAAATGTTCCCTGATCTAACTGGCAATCAACCCACGATATCAATGCACAAAATCCCGGATTCAGTATTTTTTCAATCAACTCCTTTCTCTCTGAAAACCTTTTAAACCACCAAAATCCCGGCCCTTAACAAAATGTAGGCTTGCTTAAATGTTGTAAAAGAACTCCGTTGCACTGTGCCCCAAGTCTAAAAAAAACCTGATAGCACACTCTTGCTTGCAATTAATGTCACACACAAAATAAATAGCTACAGCCAATTGACTCTAGCGAGTTCAAATTCGTACTGAACCCGTATCACACGTTCAAGTGTTGTCAGATCGAATGAATAATTAATTATTACATTAATTAAAATAATTCATGATTGCTCTCTTCATCTTTATTGTCAATCAGAATCTGATTGGTTAAAATTGTTGTTGTCATAATTAGTTACACTGAAGGTTCAGTTATTATTTTATTTAATACAAATGTAGTTTTAATTTTTTTTAAATTTTAACATAAAATATATTTAGTAAATAATAAAAAATAATATGTTTCAAATTATATATGCATAAAAGTAATTCTTAAATCGGAATTTTATTAGTTTCATTCATATCTATCTGGAATAATAATATACGATTTTAAAATTCTCCAAACAAAATTATGCACGCTCATTTGTCTTTCAAACTAGTATAAAAACCAGAGGAGTACTAGCTAATTCTTTATTATATTTTATCTAACAAGGGGACGAGAAATGTATGAGAATTATAACTATTTTTGGTTTGTTTAATTTTTTGGAAAAAAATTTGCAAAAAATTACAATAATAAACGTTGCTCAATTAACTACTAAATAATTCAAAAATTATTAATGTAATATTTTTATATTCAACTTGCTTTTACAAGTATTTTTCAATGTGTGGCGTGACTTATTAAGAAAAGAATGAAAAATTTGTAAAAATAAAAAAAAAATAAGAATAAGTCAAGTAAGATAAAACCGATGCAAACTCTTTATAAAGATTTATGGTTTTAAAGCTGTTTATTTTGTTCATGTTTGCAAAACTCACTTATTTCTAAACCATATTGTATAAACTATTATTGAAACTAACAACTGCATAATTCTAAAAGTGCTTCACGACGTGGATTACATCGACAAATCAATGATTCACAAACCGGCTGGGAACTTAAACTCTTTGAAGCAAGTCATTTTTGTTTTCTATTTTAATGTCCTAAATTAAATTTTGGAGTAAGTAAAAATCTAATCTAAATCTGGATATCGTGCTGATTAATAAAACTATCTTATACGTCCGACCATTTGCTAGAATACTTAATGACACATGTTTTAGTAATTCTAGTAATACATAACACAGCATAAGTAACTAAAGTGTGATTGACTTAAAACAACAGTTTCTTTATTAAAAGTTTATAACTTAACTTAGTAGTCTACAGGCAATCGACCATGCTCCTTTGAACTTAATTGTCTCCAATGTATTCTACACATAGAGCTAGTTTAATACTCTCAGTTGCACAACTTTTATTTACACCGATGAGTTCTTAACTAGCACTCTTTTTAATCTGCTTCCAGAACGCTACTTTTGAATATTGGCTGATATCAATATTTATTTTAATAGATATCATTGTACGTACTATTGAATAAAAAGCTCAGAGAGATAAAGCCTTATAAGTAGTAGATAAGTTGGCAAAGTATGTTATAAGTACTTTTTCATTTGCATAGTTGTGTACTTTATTTTAATGCACACTTTTCAAACTTGTAGTATTTATACTCATACTTCGCTTTGGATTTTTCAGGAAACAATCCAGAATTGGTTCTGCTTGCTTCTTCTTCTATATCAAAAGAAATACTCTACAAATCACTCATTTTAGGGTTGTAGAAGTTTTACAAAATAGTGACATCAAAACTATTTACTATCAAACTGACTTTACCATGATGCTCATTTTTAAAGTGACATGGTAAAATAATATTTGTTTTAAATATTATTAAATCAAAACGTGTGTGTGTGTGTGTGTGTGTATTTTTATGGTCAGGCGTAGGTAATATATTGTACGTAAGTTTACCCCATTAATAATTTCCACACGCGTATTTTAATGATGCTGTTAACAATACACTCATGAAAATATTACCATTTTTAGCATTTTATTTTTTTTTATTTTATATAATTATATAGACATTACTATATGTATACAATATAGAGTATACGACAACATAGATTATTAAAACACCTGAAGAGTTTTATGTAGCAATACCTTTTCTGGTACCACGCACTGGTACACTATGTCAACGTTCATACAATTTTTTTCTAATCACAATCTGTTAACACACATTAACACATTAGCTATTCCCAAGTTAATAAAGTTAATAACAAATACTTAGTAGTGGATTGTTTTCACAGCAGTCATTACCACCCATACAACCCAATCTTATTGTGGTGTGTGTTATTTGTATCTATGAAGCTGTGGAAAGATTTTTCAAACACCCAAACATCAGTAAAAGTAAGAAGTGCAATTCCCCCTTACAACTTTTTTTAAACTTTATTTAAAACACTGAAATGATACTACTGTTAGTGCACAGAAAAAATGCACAATATCTTCTATATATTCTGGTTAGCAAAAATGGGTAAGAAGAGTTAAACAACCACTGTTAACTAAAGATCATCGAGTACACGTTCAAATTTTCGCACATATTAAAATTAGAATGTAATTTTGACCAAGAATAAAGATTTTGTATTTGATAAAGGTACCCTTCTTGACAAGACAATAATACAATTAAATAGTGGGACAAAAATTAATTTAAAACTTATTCATCAATTATGTTCCTGTACCATAAAAAGTATTTTTTATAAAATTCTCTTAGAACTTCTCATATAGCTATTCTATTGTCGCGGTTTTTTCTTAATCCGGTAACCCCGTAAAATATGATCTCGTATCTTGTCGCGGAAGAGTAACTTTTTTTTTATAATAATAATTTTCTTGTGTGCTATTTACAACTAGCTGGTCCTGTATTGTTCATACTCAATGTTTGTTTTGAAACTAGCACCAAACTGTTTTACCATTCACCTTAGATAAATTGCAGTCAGAATATGAGTTCCTGGTCATACCAGAACTCTGTTATCCTATAATACTAAACGCTTTCAAGATTGTAATATCGATACTTGAAGGCAACATACAATTCCCATCTGGTAACGTTACATTGGCCGTGTCTACTAGGCAACCAATGCATAATTTGATGTCTTCCGTAAACACCGCATTCGTTCACATTTGTTCATTAAATTGTAATTGTTGTTGTAATTTTAATACTGGTCCAAAAAGGCTACCCTATTTTTTGTTTATAAATTTGTTATTGCTAAATAAAATGGAACAAACTAAATTGTGTAATCTTTTGAAACGGCATAATGACTTATTTTTCGAGAAATTGGGTCTAAATGATGTTTATCAGCATGAAATACTCTTAAAAGACACTAGCCGGTTTTCATTCAAACAATATTCTATACCTTTGCCCCATCGATCTGTGGTCTTGAAAGAAATAGAGAAATTAGAAAAATGGTAAATTATACAAAGATCAGACAGACACTTCATTTTCAAGCCCGTTAATGACCATCGTTAAACGTAACGCCAAGATTTTGTTTAGACGCTAGACAATTGAATTCAGTTGCGGAGTCTGACAATAGTTTTACCTTAAAACTTGACAATGTCAATTTTTGGGTGAAAAGTTAAACTTTCTGGAGTATGATCTCTCATCTTAAAGCCTTCTCCCTAACCCAGAGCAGGTTCAAGCATTACATAACTTTTCTGCACCTACAGGGTTTTTTGTCACAATTACTTAAAAAAATTTGTCATTGGTCTTAGGGACAACCTCAGGATGAGACTTTCCAAAACATAAAAACGATGTTAGAACAAGAAGTCATGTTGTATCACCTTAGATTTGACCTGCCGTTTGTTGTTTAAACGGACGCCAGCACAAACCTTGCTGGCGTCCGTTTGAGATTTTGCTACAATTGGTCGGTGGTAAACGTACAGTTGTATGATACTTTAGTAAATTATTGTTTGAAAGAGAGCGGTTGCAGAGAAAAAGCTTTTGAGTATTGTTTGTGCCCTTAAACGCTGACGGATTTTTCTTATAGGTAAACAGTTTAGTACTATTGCAAGAATACCAGTTCCCGAAAAACAAAATATAATACCCAATGTACTTTCCAGAAACCCATCTTCTAGATTGTGTGTTGTTTCTGATTAGCAGCAGTTATGACAAACACTATTGCGGCGCTACTGTTAACCCAACTATTCGACAAGAGGTTATTGCGTATATTTACAAAATTGAAATCCATAACCGTTTTGTGAAACATAATCAATTGTTATATTTGCGTCATAGAGATTCGCCATTTCGGCTTTGTTTACCTAAGAACCTCACCGAAGAGTTATAAACTTTTATCATGTCTATTTTGAAGTCTATAAAACATGGTGTACCACTCAAAGAGATCTATGGTAACCTGGTATGATCAAAACGGCCAAAGCGTGTCTCAAAACAAGTCATGTTTGTCAGGTTGTAAAACAAGTTTGCCTTCCTAAGCCACAATTTAAACCTATAATTGCAACCGCTCCAAATGGCCCATGATAGCAGTAGATTTATATGAGCCACTACCACGCTACACTTTAAACAAACTAGTAAAAATATATACCCACTTATAAAGCCACTACCCAGGCTATTACAAACAGGTTTGTCAAAAAGTATTTTCTTAAAGTAGGTACCTCAGTAAGAATTCTCAGTGATCATAGCACCCAGTTCTCATAGACTCGTTGACGTAATTTTTTGCAAGATCATGCAGTAAAACCAGTGTTTTGTGGTGCGCTAAACAAGTTAAAAGAAATAGAGCTGTGCAAATAAGATTCCTTCTTTTATCAATGTGTTACTGCCCCATGCATAAGTCTACAGGCTCTTAAACTTCATTTCGGCCTCTCACTTAACTTGCCTAAGAATGTGCAATTAGATAAGCATGTACGGAAATAAAAAAGCACGTCAAAGTCCTGTAATTCCATATAAGAATTTCGTAGTTATTGAACTAATCCACCTTGCGACAATTCCAGTCTCTTCCCTAAACCAAAAAATTCTTATTCGTTTTCAAAGAGTCGCGCATCACCCGTTATTTTAAATGAATGTGTTTTTGGTTCGCAAGCAACTTGCGCGCATCCCTTTAGAACACGCCATTTCTTTTTTTAAATATCCGCGGAATCATGCTGCAATTGCCTTTTCACGTGCGGCTATTAACTAAAACTAATGCCACACTTAATTAACACTATTAAGCTCGTTTCACACGTATGCGGTTCTATTCGGTTCGTTTCTTTTTCGGTTGCAACCAAAAACGAATAATACTTTTTCACACATACACGGTTCATATTAGGTTTTGTATTTTTTCCGTACACAGGCTCAGTAGTAATCATAATGAAGAGAAGTCAAGTTGTTACCATGTTGTTTCTCTATAGAAGAATAAAAAAATGAAAGAGGAGTACTAGAATTCATTCGGAGCACCCTCTCATCACTTTACAAGTATTTGGTGCTATACTGTTTCTATTAGGTTCCGAATAGAAACCTAATAGAAACGAAAAAATAACCAAAAACAAACTAAAAACGAACCAAAACAAACCGAACCGAATAGAACCGCACACGTGTAAAACAAGCCTTAATGTTAGAAACCAAGTTGCATCCTGGCTTAACTTACGAAAGGCTGCATTTAGGTAAGTGCCTTAATATGTGGGTTCTTACTTATTATTATGTATTAGTTTATTTAAACTTCGTATTAATGTTTGTGTTATTAGTAGTTTAAATGTAATTTTGTTTATTTAGTTTTTAGCTTAATTGATGTTGAGTAATGAAAGGAATAATTACTTTTAAAATGATTAATTATTATAGCACCACACCAACAAATCTTGAGCACACCACCCATTCCGGCACAATAATAAGTTAAGAGCATTTAGCGTCCACTCTACGCCCGCTACATAAAGCGTTACTAATTTTCTTAAAATAGTAGTTTTGATCAAATACAACCAAATCCAATTTTTAGTTGTTGCATCCAAATTTAGCAAAAATTTTGGCTACCATAAAAACATTTACTTATTACTTCAGGGCAGCAAACTAAATATAAAATTAAAAAAATCAAAACACCTACTTTATTAGTTCGCACCAAAATGGTGGTAACTCGAAAAGCATTATAGGCAAAAAAGTACATTAGAAACATTGCAAAATCACGTCTTGTGCCCAATGTGTCTTAAAAAAATTAGATTTTATTTTTAAGTTTAGATTTTATTAATTAAGTATAAAGTAATAATGACAACAAATATCAAACGATTCTAAATGAGAATATTCAAATAAAATTTTCTTCGCATATTATATATTATGTAATATCATATTGTTTTTGTTGCGTTATAAAACTTTATTACTTACACTACTTTTAATAGGAAACTACGTCATTATATTTTTGGCAATGTGTCTATTATTTGAAGCAAATCTTAGTTCTAAGAAAAGAAATCTTTAAAGTTGTAAGAAATTGGTATGACGTTTTTCAATATCTTTTTAAAAACAATAAAACAAGTAAATTTGATTTCTTTTGCCTGCTAGATTCATAATTTAGTTTGCCTAATTTATCACTATTTATAAATCAGAATATAATAATAATTAAAAAAAAGATATGATAATTTTATTTATTAGGTATAAGTTTTTGGAATAATATATTTTAAAAATGTGGAACGCTATCTTTTATTTGTATTTTGATTTAAAAAGAATAGAATTAATCAAACATGACAGATTGATATTAGTTATTTAAGACAAATGAACCATAACATGTTGTTCTGCAATCTTTAGAAATGATTGTATATGTAAATATAAATTCAGTTATTTTATTGAAATTATATTGACATCGAATAATTCCTTCTCATTATTTATTTTGTCTTTCTACATAATTAAAGATTCTTTTGTGCATCTTTCTGCTATTTCCTGGAATACCTTCTCCATATATAAAGCTCATACATTTTGAAAATCCGTTATTTACTCAAACCGGAATGTCACTAGTTTATATACACAGGGCTTTTGTTTATTCACGTGCTATGTTTAAGCAACATTAAGATTCAGTTTATTAGGGAAAAAAGTTCTAAAGATCGCGAGCCGTCGCCTCCATTTGGCTATCAGCTTGTTAATCTCTGTAATTACGAGCACTTGTTATCCTGGAGTTCGCCTCGCCGAACGAGCGAACGACTTCTCGGCTTTTATGCCGCACATTTGCATATACAATTGTAAATTATGAAAATCACTGTCACTTAGCCGGAAAAATCCCGACCGACATTTTACTTTTTTATTCTTTCTCCACCATTATTACTTCTATTGCAAACGAAATAAATTACATTTCCATTATTAATTTATAAAATAAATCGCTGAGGGCCATTGTTCTGATAAGAGTCATGAACATTAAATGCGCACTTGAATGTAATGCTAAACATTATTTGTGATAAGAATCTGTTATGTTATTCAAAGAAATACTTTAATGCAACATATTATAGATTTGAAAGATAGAAATATATATATAACCATTTTGCTTACAGGTGCAAATCTAAATTTATGACGATTTCAATATGTTGTAATAAATGACAATTTTCTTTTTCTAATTAACATAAATAATTATTTACAATTATTGCCATAATTTGTAATTAAATCTATTATATAGCAATTTATAGAAAGTAAATTAACTATAAATTATCAATCAAAAGGCTAAAGTTATCTAGCAAAAATACAAAATTTACATATCTCAATGTAAGCTTTAATTTCATTAATGTTATAAACAATAATTGTAGATAAACATAAAATGCTGTGACATGAATTTATGCAATACGATGTTGACAATTGAAATGGAGGTATAATTTTTCGACATGTGGGTATTTTCAAATTTGCATATATATGGTAGATATGCGGTGTTAATAAATGGTAGCGGCTACTTTTTAATTTCTTTAACCTTCATATAACTGCCAATTTAACATAAAATTAAACTAATTAATTTGTAAAATAATACGAGCTTTTTAACATATATAGGAAATAAATATGTAGATTCATATTATTCCTTCCGTTATTGCGTTCAAAGCATAAAATTATGCACAATAATGTCAACTCCCGTACAGCAGATGTAATTAATTCCGTGATTTATGCTGAAAATATTCATGACTTTTTATGCAAATTGAGTGAAAATCCTCCATCGTTTGCAAATTGAAAATATAAAATTGTTTATATTTGCGGCGGATTGGAATGAGGTGTAATAAATACCGAAGAGATAATAAGGGATTTTCAGGGGTTCTGTACGAAAAAAATAAAAAGATGGTAAGAAAGTTGTAATCCAGTCTGGGTATAATCCGGCATTCCATGGCAGGAGGTGGCGCCGTTCTTATCACCTTCTATTCTAACCCGTCTACTCGAGACAGAATTCTACACCTTCAAGTCTCTTGCAGAACCCAAAATGAACTTACGACGGCACATTCATTATGCAAGAATTCTACAAGTGCAATTAACAAGCGGATTTGCTGGATATTTTTATATGGCTGCTTCTCTCAGAATAAAGCTGAATTTAAAGAAATGCAGCATAAACAAAAATATAATTTTAATTTTTCTGCGATTTTCTCATAAATCACTGGTTTTATGTTTAATGAATTGCTTTGATTGCGTACGTTCGGTTATATTTATTTATCACTGCATCATTTTACAGTTATCAAACAATCAAAACAAACAGTGTGTAATCATCTTTACACAGAGCGGCGTGTATTTACTATTTGAATATTCCAAGAATCGGCACGTTAAAGCGATTGATTTATTGAACTGTCGGCTTCCATTGGCAGTTAATTTGTTATTAACTTTATTAGCCAGTTCTCTTTTTTTAACATCGTAACGGTTGTCAGGTGATATGCGCACATATACCAACTGTTCGAATATACGTATTATTCCAAATATTTCGAATGTGGATTTCGCATCAGTAAAATGCTAAAAATGCAAGCAATTAAATTTATAGTTTTATATTTATTACTCAACTGTATAATGAGAAATTATAATAAAAAATAATTAATCGAATTGGTCTTTTATTTACATGATGAAAACCAATGTACACTATTAAATAGTATAGTTTTTGTTGATAAGGCATTTACATTTATATATGTATCTACATATTCTATTTTATGACGAGTTTGATTGATTCAAGTATATAAATTATATGATTAATTAATATTTACATCAGAAATATTTTTAAGGTATAGATAAAAAAAGTATTTTTCTTCAATTTATATTACAGATATGATTTATATATTTACTTAAAAAAATGATTATATTACGGAAACAAGCCTCTCAAGCAAAACTAAACGGTGTGACGAATTTTGAGAAGCGTTAAAATTCCGGCGGTCATAACAGGAAATCTCGATGAGTTGAACTAGGGCGCCTGCCAAAAAGTGCATGAATAACTTCATTCACTCGATCTCCGGGGGATGCATTTTGGCTAAGCCAAGGCACCTCGTAGTATTCTGCCGTGGACTGGTGATTTATTAGGGTCCGTCTGTGGCGCTAATGTCATCGGTAGGAGACAAGGATGAAGGCGCCGGCGTTTACAGCTTAGCCCAGACATCAGACTGGTTTATGATTAGGCCCACCAGCCTAACACTAAACTTAATACTACTCGAAATGTCCAATGGACTTTACTTATTATACGATTATGCGATTAGGAACAACTACTATTCGATCCACTACAAGTTTTATAAAAAAAAAATATAACCAAGACTCGCTCGTGAGTATTAAAATTCCACATTACAGAATTTAAACAAAAAAATTAAATAAGCAGTAGACAAATTTACATACTGTGAATATATTGCAATCATAATGCTATGATTTATTTAATTTATAAAAAACAAATACTGCAATCAAGTAATTATAAAAGAATACATTAAAAAATACAAATTAATATTGACCTTTGCAATCATACAAATAGAAAGATAAAAACAACAATCATTTTTATCTATCACTTTTCTATTATATATGAAAAACTAAAAAAAAAATTAATAATTCAAATTGACCAATTACATTTGATAAAAAGTAGTAATTTACATATATAATTTAATAAAAACTTATTAAATATTGATAACAGGTGAAACACATTTAATAATTTTTAGGTCAGTTCTTCAAATAGCGCCCTTGACATTTTATATTCAAAATAAAATAGCACTCCAGCCTATTTTAGTATTAAAATAACCAATTTAATGTACATACACATATTCAAAGAAACTATCGCTATAGGACTATGACAATTATTTTTTAATTAATGGGTTCAAATAAAATTAAAGTGTGTGTTATTCTTTGTAATTAATTCGTCGGATTTTGAAAAAAGACAGAGAGAAAGTGGGCGAAGTTATAAAGTGTTATAATCTCGGATGCGGGAGAGGTAAAAGTCGACAAATTTTAAAATATATAAACCTTCTCGGTTAATTAAATAAAACTAACAAATTCTTCGGCGTTGAAAAAATGCAATAAAAAACCAAGCTGAAACAAGCCCGAAACGAGTGAGTTACTCTGTGGACGCGTTCAAAGTTCCGACGATCTTTGAAAAATGAACTCCGATCAAATGAAGTGTGTGATATCTGCCGCGGTATTCCTATCGAGGAAGATGTTCGCGTTTTTTTTCTATACACCTCTCACTCGTTTTCTTTCTTTAATACGGCTCTATAATTCTTGATTTGTTACCTAATCGAATACTAATTTATCAGCATTCGGCTTCTATTTGTGAGAAAATTTACCGCATAGTTTCTATGATTAAACGCCGTTTACACCTTTGCGTACACAATTCTCACATTTTATTTATTACACGTGATCAAATCGGCATATTTTCATTAATTTAAATATTTTTTATGAATATTTATATGTTAAATACGAATTTCATGGGAATCTTACACGGCATTAAATTTTATATTTTTATATACAAGAATTTGCTATAAATTTACATCAAATGATATATTAAAATATAACTCAAAATTAAACTCATAGTTTAATAAATAATAAAATTTAATACATTATCAATTGCACAAGAAAATTTAATAAAAAATAAAAAATAATATATTATTCAATAGATATAATATAATTAAAAATATTTGTAAATCACAACTACTTTACAGTTGAAGTATTTTGATAAATTTATGTTAGCGAGCAAAATATAATTTGTAATTTTGCATGTACATAAATTATGTGATGCATAACACATGCACGCTGAGTCTTGTCCAATTTATAAATAGTGATATGTCACTGCAAATAGCTTTTATATTTTTTTACTATTTTGGTTGATACGACAATATTTAAGCACACTTTGTGCCTGGAGGAATTATTTTTAACTGAGAATTTATGTATATGTAAAGATATTTATTTGTTTGAATTCTGAAATAATGTTTAACGAAGGAAAATGTAATTTTAACGAAGTAATATAATACATACTTTATCATTTTGAAGAAATGTTTATGTTGATAGTAACAAAAATATATTTTAAATGCAGGATCCTAGCTCGGTCGGTAGAACGTTTAGTTACATTAGCAAATAATGTTAGTGCAAGTGTAAATTTTAAAGTCACATAAAATTGAATTAATTGCATAAATAAATAAATAAAATATAATTTCAATAAATATTACCTATCCTATCCTTAAGATAAATTTCTTAGTAATTTCTAAATTAAATTTAGTATATTATAAATATTATATATTATAATAAAATAAGAATTAAAATCTGAGTAATTTTTTTTCTCGAGTTTCATATGATTATTTAAAGTAATCCTCATGATCAATATTCGCATATATGACCAATCAGTAAATGATTAAATAAATAAGTTTGAATTTGTTTTAAGCTGATACCATAGTTGTCATTTTTACAGCCTCAAACAATTTTTTAGGTTAACGGGGTTTATAGGATATTACCAGTAGGTATTACTAAAAATAATAAACTTTCAAACTCCGTTTAGAAAAAATCTGAAAAAATTTGCCTATCATACATAAACCACATTTTGCTACAAATTTGTATTGATACATTTTTGAGTATAGGGAGTAAATAAATTTGCGCACAATGTTGTCCAAGTAATTAGTTAGTTTTAGTTTTTAGCATATCAAAACAAAAATACTATTTATTAATTTCTTCCGTTATTCGTAAATGGTTTCATAAAACACAAAAGTTTAAATTACTCAAATCTAATCCAACCCCAAAGCAACCAACCAAATACAGACAATTGTTTTTAGTTTTTATAAATCATCACCGAGATACACTGATGACAATTTGACAAAACCAAAACCTCTTGCATTACAGTTTGGTTGCCAGTTGTTATCTAAAGTTTATCAATAGTATTCGATTCTTTGGTTATACAACCAGATTGTGCTGCAATTACTTTTTTGCCTGCTTCTACCAAAACTATCTGTTTAGGTCCTAAAATGCAGGCCAAAACAAAAAGATTTTTGCAGCATTTAATTGACTGTAAATCACAATTTGATATGCCATACCCTAAAATCTGACAGTAGTGTCAATTATAATAAACATTAAAATTTCATAAAATTCTGTTTATATTGGGACAGGCAAAAAAATATTGAGTGCCAAAATGCTTTAGCTGCCCTTCGCTTTTAGCAGCACAAAGTGCGAAGCAAATAAAGGCGGTCTGTTAAAGCCTATTTTTGGCCCTTGATACACTATATACTATAACATAACAAACTATTCATATATACTTGTAAACTCTCAGCTATTAATTTACCCATAATTGAACAATAGACCAGTAAATAAACTGCGTTTTTAATACATAGTTTAATTACGTGGTAGCTGCACAGCAGCAATTCCAAATTAATTTCAATATTTCTTGTTCCTACCACTGTAAATCTAAAGAAACAAATTCAGCAAGTGCAAATAAAAGTGTTAGAGATATCATTCTTTGGACATAAATTGGCCAAATATCCAATTTGAAAACTTATGTATTCGATATAATTTCACAAATCAATTAAATACAAAAAAGGTTCCATTAGAACGTTATAGAATAAAGAACAAAAATTGCTTTCGGGTTGCACAATCTAAAAATGACTACGTCTTTTAATTAGTTTAAAATAAAATAAAATGGAATAGTAATTTATTTATAGAAAAAAAATATGGCCATGTGTGAGTCAAGTGTACGGAATAAAAATTTGATTTTGCTCAAACCACTGAAAACGTTTTTATTCATATTTGAGAAAAATCATCTTTTTATTAAGAAAAACTGTCACTTAAGTTTTGCAAAATTTTCAAAATTCAAAAAAATTTTTTTTTTCTGTAATAACTTATTCTTTAGACAATTTTGAAGAAAAAATTCGTTATAATTTTTTCCTAAAAATGCAACCCTGAAAAGATACAAACAATCAAAAAATGTAAATGTAAAATTTAAGCCTTTTTTCGCTATTTTTAAGTATTTCTGTTCATACATTGTAAGATATCTCGGAACGTAGCACACGACACTTCCTAAAATTTTCATCTTTTAAACATATAAAAGCACGTTATTATCCATTTGAAAAAAAAAAAGAAACACCCGTCATCTTAAAAAAAAACTGTTTTTTAAAGTTCTGCAAAATTTTCAAAATTCAAGGAAAAAAATGTTTGGTCATGAAAACGTATTCTTTGAACAATTTTGAAGAAAAAAAATTCATATAATTTTTTTCTAAAAATACAACCCAAATGCAAAGTTACAAATGATCAAAAAATGTAAAAAAAACTCATTTATTATTATTATTATTATTATTACTGAGAAATAGCTCACTGAAAAATTCTGAAAAAATTCACATAATCAAGATTCATGTAGAGGAAGGCATTTCGGTGATTTTCATACATGGCCATATACAAAACGTCAATCTCAAATACATAAATTGATTAATATAAATTTACAACATTAATTTAAAAAACAGAATTTAAAAAAATTATTCCAATTGTACAATTCTTCCATAGTTTCCAGTGTTTCTTTAATAATAGTTAAAAAAAATATTAACAGTTCTGTAACATGTATTGGTAAGTAATTAAACATTTTAATTGATAAGTAATTATATGACTTTATTGTTTTACTTAACCTACAATAAGGTAGACAAATATTTGTATTGTTCTTACTCTAGTAAGAATGACTGATTGATACTTAATTATTTGATAAAAATATTCAATTTATCCCAACAAATTTATTGGCTGGATATCAAGAAGCAATTTAAGAAAAAGTTGTCGAGTATTTGTTGTAACTTAACATTTTTAATTATTTTGGCTTTTATAATTATTCTTTTTATATTGCTACATGTAATAAAATAGTCAAAATCATAATGTTCACACAATATTATGACTATATTCATTGTCCAAATTATGACCAATCCAAAATATCTTGGTTATCTAACCAACCAATTTATAAGCAATTGAAGTGACCTCAGTTAACGTAACAATGCAAGAAATATATAAACTAATTCTTCTTATGACCATTAACAAAGTTCAGATAATTAATACATCGTATCTTCAAATCTACTAACGTCTTTGCTAACCGTAACAAATTTTTTAGATTAGCAATCGTCAATTCTGATTTCAACCAAATTGGTCAAAATTTCAGACTCAATTATTATAAAAATAAAAAATACTTCATGTGCACTAATGATTTCCGACGCAACGTACAACTCTCTTTGTTAAGTGTATGAAAAACAATACGCTATTTACAAAAGAAACTAAAACTAGCACAGTTTGCTGCGTAGTGCACACAGGATGTTCCAAAATATAGTCATACATCTAACGACATCTTTATTACCGTTGTGGAAGTCTAAGATATTAATAAAACACCTTCAATAGAAAATAATTCTATTAATAATCAAGAGTTGTCAAGTTATCATTTGAATATGTAACCAAATATGCCCGTTGGTAACTAAAGTTTTTTGTAGGTTAATACATAAAATTGTTTTCTATTAATAATTTATTAAAATTTTAGAGTCACACAACGGTAATGTCGTATTACATAGACATTTATTTCGGCCGGATCTCAAATGACAAAGCCCTCAGTTTATTTCTTTTTTATGTATATACAAATTATTTATATGTAAAGAATAAATTGAAAAATTAAATTAAAAAAAACAAAAAACGGTAATGTCCTTAAATTTATTAATAATTTGCTATACAACAATAATTTTTTGAATTTTAGAACAAAAGTGGCAAACAAACCACTAAACAAATTGAAATGTTAACAATTTTAAACAGGTGAGATGTAACCATTATTTGCCGTTAGAAAATGTGTACAGGATTAGCAAATCATTTTGAACATTATTTCAAGATATTTTGTAATAAAAATTATTATTTTAACCAAACAGTGTGGTAGACACTTTAGATCATTAAATTAAATGAAATAAAAAAACATTATAAAACAGTATGCTATTTTTATAAGTTTTACAAAAACAAGTAAATTATTTATAAAAAACCAAAATAAACAAAAAATAATGGTAACTTTTTTAAATTCTAATTGAACACTTAAATACAAAAAATAATGTTGTCAATGTTCAATATATAATTAGTCCAAAAAACAATAAAATTATAAAATAAGTCAACATAGCTGTATGTAACCGAGTTTTATACAGTGTTGTACAGAAATTTGTAGATTAAGTATAGTTTACTTTGACTTATCGTATGAGTATTTAACAATCCCATCTTTAATATAGTAAAAAAAAAGTAATAAAGCCAATATATCTTTGGGTGCACTATACTATCTATACTACTGCCCATTGAACAAGAAATGCAAACTACTAAATTTGGTGTTGCTATTCTATAAAGATACAAAAAAGCTGACGATAGCTTGCTTCTAATCTTTACTCTTAAAGCCAGTGTCACAAATACAATGATCAAATTCTATTGTAAATTAACATTATAATAATTGCTTAGTTATTTACTCTACTTGGTCTATAAATCTTCAATATAAAGTAACCAAATTTTTTTGTGCGGTGAACAAAAACAATGTCTTATAATTGATACAAAAATACACTTACATCTATGTTGAGCAAACACACAAAATGACTTATTTTCTTAAAATAAATTAGCTTTAAAAAAATTGTAGAAAAAAAAACTAAAACCACCAAAGTCATTATATAATGCAAACACATGTTGATATCATTAAAAAATTAAATTTATGAAAAAATATTCTAAACTAAAAAACATCCATAGACGCGTTTCGAGGTTTACCTCTCATCAGTATGGCTTTATTTATTTAAACTAATTGATTTTTAACTTACTTCGTCAACATTGTTCACCATCACAGTTCAAAGTGAATATTTTAAAGGGTGTATTGACTATTTATACTAACTGACTTAATGACTTTATTTAATGGCTATGGTTAATAGCATTCTGAGAATAAACAAATAAACTAATTATTTTGGGATATTAAGCTGATGGTAATGACATGAAAGAATTAAAACAGAAATTTGAAAATTAAAAATAGAATTTTTTGCATAAATTATAATTACTATTATACAATTTCGTGTATATCAGAACATATATAAAATAATTCTTTATATATTTTATACATGTTGATATGTTAGCTGGAAAACTTGCTAAACAAATATTTTTACTTTAAAATTTATCACGATGTGGTTTCTAAAAAGTTCTTTTTTGGCTGCCTATTATGCACTTTTTCATTTACACTTATCTTATAAACTAGTTGTTTGGAGTTAGAAATAGCGTAATTGCTCTGCAGTGAAGAGCAATTTGAGTTATAGCTGGAGTTGGTTATACCAAAAATTGTAATTTAAACAGTGTTGAACACTGCTTAAAATTCTAACCTTGCCATCTGTATTGTCTTATGTTGGTAAAGCAAAACAGAGATCTATATCTAAATGATGCTTCTTTCCACAACTGTGATACAATATCAAAACATAATAAGTCTATCTCAAATTAAATTAAAAAATCTCAAAACAATACTAGGTGTTTTGCAATTAACTCAACGAATCAGAACTCTTGCTACAAAATATTAAAAAAAAAATAAAGAAATATTTGATTAGTAAAGCATTTTATTGTTTTTTAAATAATGATTTTGTAGATCTTTTTTAAAATACACAATACGTGTAGACTCTTATTTATAGTTCCTTTTATATATTTTTATTTTACTTTACAATTTTTTAAAGTGTTTTCTGTTTCTTTTACAGTAGTAGTGTATTTTTAATCTATATATATATATTTTTTATACTTTGTTTATTGTACCTACCATGTACCTGACTTGTGCAAACTGTATTGTATTAGCATGTTAAATAATTTAAATTAAATTAAATATATCATCAGAAATGTTAAGTATTTTACTAATTTAATTAGTTGATTACACCTGGTATACCGGGTATAGTAATAGAAGAATTATTTCGCAGAACAAACTAAAAAATATTAAATTTGATTGTAGTTTGTATATTATACTTAACAATATTCCTAATGTAACAGAGGTTAGACAATGTAGCTTTTATCTAAATAAATGTAATTGAGTACTTAAAATGTGGATTTTGCAATATGGCATATTTGTTGGATGCTGGGACAAAGCTTAATTAAAGAAAGGTTTGATATTTTCAAACTCTACAGAAACCAGGGAATCAGAACTAGATCCAAACTGACTGCCAATACATGTTAAAATATTTTAAAACTATATTTTGCTTTTGAAACTGTACTCAACAAGATCGCGCTTGTGTTTGTTAGAAAATAATTAAAAAAAAAAATTTTATTGAATAAAAATAAATAAAAATATTATAAAAATTACCCATTTTAAGAAAATTTTACTATTAAATATATTTTTTTGTAAAAATTATTTGCAATATTTAATAATCATATTTGGATATATTGGCAACAAAATAAAATGTTTACTTAAACTACATTGTATTTAACTATATTAAGAGCTATTAGAAGATACGATTAAGAACTATTGTAATTATTTGTTGTCAAATTCTTAGCCTAAATGTACAAAAAAGTTATTGATTTAAAATATTATTCTATTTAGGTCAAAATACAGAATTAATAAACTATTTTATATTATATTATTTCAAATAAAAACAAAGAAATGTAAGTTTGCCGCATATGCAGATAAAAGCACTGTACAATAACTGGATTTCAAAACTCTGATTGCAAAATTTAAGATTTCAATTCAATGTTTAGAAATCGTTTGAAAATGTATAGAATATTATAATGCAAAACATTTTAACTCTAATTAATTATATTAAAATGACTTACTATTTTCATTAGTGATGCTGATAGTTTTAAATTTTTTACTGTTTTCAGATTATTTAAAAAACAGCACAATACTTGCTTGAGTACTGAATAATACTGAACAATAAGAATAGATCAAATTTGTTATACTTTTATGACGTCAATATCTATATCAAAAAGAAACTGGAATTTGTTCAACAATGAGTTTTCTTTTATTCGGCAGGTAAAAAAAAAACATTAGTTCAATTTTTGCATTATCTAGTTTGTTTTGAATTCATATTGTTGACAGTTTTTAAATGTACCAATCATTCTTAAAATTAATTTAAAAAAATAGTATAAATTGTTTTAATTTAAATAAACAAAAAAATACCGATTAGCGTGTTTAATCATAGTATCTAAGCTGAACATTTCATATGATTCCTCCTATAATATTTAAATGTAATTAATAAAATAATTATAAAATGTATTAATCATTTATTCAAACTCAGCCTAACAATTATACCGGCCAAGAGTCAAGCACAAACAATTGTTTCGGTTCTACAAACCTCTTCAGAGTGCCTTGTACGATCAAGGCATCGTATAATAGCGAAAAACCAAATTTGAATAAATAATTCTGTGCTTATAAACATAATTGTTGATATAAATAATCAAACACACGACTGTTATTAAGGTTTAATAATAGACTAAAATTATAAAACAAAAATTTAATAAATACTTATAAAAATTGAAATAAAAAAGATAATTAAATCTGGAAAGTCCTTGGTCATTAAACTAATTGAAATTTAATAAATAGGTAAGTATGATAAAATAATAAGTGAAAGTGAAATATAACAAATGCATTTAAAAAAAAAAAAAGAAATTAAACTTGTTAAATCAAAAACAACTTCTTTAATTGTTTATATTATATTAAAGCAAAAAGTAAATTTCATTCTTATAGAAAGTGCATAGTACTGAATGATAGGTTTCTTTTATAAATTACGTTAGTTTTATATATTATTTATCTTTAAAAGTTCATTACCAACAAAATTATAAAAAAATATTAAAATTTAATACTTTAATGACTATCTAAATGGAAAACAGTTGAGAAGCGTACTCAAAAATTGCGGTTCTAGGTATCCACGTGCTAAATGACCATATATTTTTTTAAACCTACAATTATTTTGTAAATTTCAAGAACCCTTTTATTTGTTTTTACAAACTAGTAATTATTATTAAAGTGGGTAGATAAAATCGGATTTATATAAATAAATATTGACATATTAGAATTAGTATATCAATATTAAATAGTATGAGTACGTACTCTAATAATCACATTATTGTTATAAATACCTAATTTATATATTTTATGAATGAATAGCATTATAAATAGTAATTTCTTTGTGACGGCTCTGTCACTTATCCATAATGCAGACACAAACAAAATACATTTGCCAAAAGTGTCGGTGATAAACATTGCTTTGTTATATATTGTTGTTATGTACTAACTAATTTAGAATAATATATTTTATTTACAGTCGAATTGACTTTTAGTGTATTTCCAATGCCAGAAATTTTGTTTTCTACGATTTGTCGAGGTGAATGACACATTTAATAAATAGTTCACTTACTGCTTTGTGAATCCATAGAACACGAATCATTTAGTGGATGAGGGTTCATAACTAAACTTGGTTGCACCAAGCCGCGATGGTGCATCGGTAGTTGGTGCATGGCCAACCCGCCTTGCTCTGACATCACCATACGAACTGTGACGATTAAAACTTCTCACAAGAAAACAATCTTTAAGCACCTTTACGGTGATTTTAACACTACGTTTAACGCGGACCGAAAATGGTACGCACAATAATTGTTTTGTCCACTATCGATGAGCAGGTGACGAGATGAAAAATAACTGCTTTGCAAGACGCCGGCCGGAGTGTGCGTATTGCGTAAACTCGTCAAAGGCAGAGCAACATACTGCAACGCACAACCGCTAGCATATACTACCAAGGTTGGACTGATACTATAGATTGCAACTCGGGTAAACTCGTAGCCACGAACAGGAAAAAAATTCTGTTCTCTGTTCTCCCACCATCGACACGCCTACTTTCTGTTTTATGCTACAGTCCCGATTGGTCGTCTGTGCAGACTCTGTAAAGAGCACGAGCACAAAATGGTCGGCAGGTAATCGATAAAACGGAATCCCCCCACTGGGATGGTGTCAAAATTTGCTTTCCTTCTTTGTAAAGATGTAAATTTAACCTTGTAAACCCTGTACATGACTGGCTACCGGATTTTCAACTTCTTTTTTCGCACCTTTCTATTATAAATTGTAAACATTTTTTAAACATTTTCATGCCGACGGTTGCTTTAATACAAATTAAGAATTGAAATGCTTCCACTCTCTGGGAAATACAAATGATTTTTTTTATACGTGTCTATTTTATTTATAATTATAATACTCATTAAAGCAAATTGGTGTACATATTTAGTTGTAATATTTATAAGCCTAATATCTGAAGACGAATTTACTACAAAAAATACACAATTACTTGCTAACAAATAATAATCACAAATTATGCATAATATAATTTTCCTATATATTAATAATTGTTGCAAAACTATGTTCTGTACTTTTTACTGTGATTGGATTTGTAGAAAGTTTGATAAATAATGTAGTAGTGTGAGATAATGTTAAAATACTAAACTTGTAAATTAAGCTATTAATAATAATTATGACAAAGTTTATAATATTAATTAATATACAAAATAAACTAAACTGAAATTTTTTAAAACATAACTATAGCAACAACAAAATTAAGTATAAATATTATTTAATAATCTTTTCTTTAAATTAATTTCAGAATAAATAAAAAAATTTCAAATTAATAAAAGAGCACTTTATATTTTAATATAAAATCAAAAATTTACAAAAGCAATTAATTATCGATTGTTAAAATTTATTTAATTTTAAAATCAGAATTGTAAAAAGAAAACACATTTGTTTTGTTGTGGTCATCACAATATTTAAAAATAAAAATAATATCATAAAAAATATTATATTTAATACATCATGAACAACTCAATTTACAGATTCTGACTACACTTTTTACAAATTTAAAATAATATTTTTTTATATTTATTGTATTATTTTTAGTTTATAAGTTTATTTCATATTTACAATAATTAATTTTAGAAGAAACAAATGTAAATCACTCTGTTTGTTTTTGAATGCATGAATTAATTTCTATTAGATTTTTAAGAAAATGATTGTTGTATGTGCAATAAAATAAATGAATGAATGCTAGATTATGCTTATATATATGTTAGGCTAAGTTAGGCAATGTTAGGTTAGTTCATATCAGGTTAGGTTAATGATTAGTGCGCGATATTCAAAATACTAATTGTCGAAAACAATTTTAATGCAAATTTTTTTTCTACGTGTCTTTTTTATCATATTATTTTAAATAACACTCAATTTCAATACGCTTTTAATATGTTGATTTTACGCTTATACGATTGTAACCGAAAAACCTCTTTTGATTCCGTATATTCTGTATACTTTCAAATATATTACGTTGATTAAATTTTGTTGATAGTTTTTTAACCAATTAGAGTAACAACCCATTCGAGAACTACTAATTTTCTTAATAAACTCCGCGATTGTGACAATATTGATAATAACTTAATAAATAAATAGAATTAAAAAAATAATTTAATCATACTTACATAAGGTTTTTGTTTTGTAAAGACTAGAATGCAGCAATATATTTTTACTGTTTGTTTTATTTTTCAAATGTATATATATTTATTTAGGTATTTTTAGTTAAAGTTTTTTATTTTATTATTGTTTATTATTTTTATAGAAAATAATTTAAAAAAATATATAAAATTCACAATGAATATCATCCATTCACCTTGTGTTTATGTAGGTATTTTAAAAATTGATATCTAATATTTGTTTTGTTAGTTTTTCTATCTTTGATAAACATTCAAATTCTTTAAGGTTTTATTATTGTCTATTCGGTTTGACCAAACACAATCTTCTTGATATTATTGTAGGTATTATTACTTATATTTTGTAATATTATTTATACAGTTTTATGTTTTAATAATTGTTTAAAATTTTGTTGGATGTACGATTATTAGTTTCAAATTATATGCTCGATTATAGAGTATAATACGTTCAATATTATATTTGTTATAAGCATATTATAATAGTTTGTATACCATATAAAAATAATATCGGCGACGGCACATTCAATAATAATAATAATAATAACTTTTATTAAACATTAAATTGAGACCTTCTTTAATAATATCAGTGATTGTGACTATGATGTAGTTCTTATAAATGAATCGTGGATAACACCTAGTGTGGGCAGATGTGAATTATTCGACAAATCGTTTTTCGAACTGTTATCGAATACTCTCTGGAAAATCGAAGGGTGATGGAGCATTAATTGCTGGTCGCACATTCACATATTTTATTAGCCAACAAGTTTAATTAATTATTAATCTTTTAATATGTAAGTGTATACTTAAATCCAGTTGGTTATTTATTGGTCTTGTTTATATTTCAACTTGCGCTTTAACTAATGATTATAAATTATTTTTTCACTTTTAATTTTTTTTGAGCTTTTCTTGAGTTTTATAATATATTAAATAGTGCTTTATATATGTTTATTTCAACTTCCAGAATTAAACAAAAAAGAAAATATCCACCTTGGTATAACATAAAGCTTATTAAAGAAAAAGCTTCAGTCAGATTAAAACTTAAGCTTAACTCTCCCACAATTACGGCGGAGTTTAAACGACTTAAGGCCGCTTTTACAATTGTCAGATAACTTATACCAGGAATAAATTTATCTACAGTATATATTTGGTATAGCATTAGTTATGTCTTTGTTACAGTCTAGATAACCTATTGAAACGTCAATGATGACTTATAAACTGACGGATAAACTAATTATACGCAAATTTGTTGTGCGCGTTACTTGGTTAAGATAACTACTGCTCCAAGCACCGAATAAATTATCCCTAGTTTATTTTCTTCAAAACATACAATTAAAATTTTATGAAATTGCCAGGACTCCTAAAATGATCGGGAGCCTTGTAAACTTTCAATCACCCACATACTCGAGTAGAATCTCTATTCAATGAATCCCAAATTAGAACTATAAATAAAGACGAATCTCTTGAAGATCCCAATGATTAGATCAATCAAAAAAATAATGCTCGACATTTATCAATTTTCTTAATTTTCTTCTGTGCAAAAATTTTAGCAACAAATTCTACATTAGATGTAACGCATTTTTGCATTTTCTAAAAAATCATTTATCACAAAGATGGCCGTTTTTGGAACTGATTTATAAATTGACGTATTCGTTGTTTATACGCTAATTTGTTGTGCACGTTACTTAGTAACTATACTAGAGATAAGTTATAAGGGATTGTAAAAGCGCATTTTATATATTCTTTAGATAGCGCTATTCCTTGTTTAACCGACGGTTGTAAAAGCGGCCCTAAGAACTTTAATTAAACGTAAAACTAAATCTGCTTACAAGTACTGTAAGCAGATTTAGTTTTATATACTCGACTGAAAATAAAATTGTTTCTAACCCAAAACAGTTTTGGACATACATGAACTTTAAGAAATCCAACTCATCTACAGTTCATTTTACTTTGATTTGTGGTAATGAAGAATTTGATAATACTAAGAATACGCTAATGGCAGTTTTTTGAATCCGTGTACATTATCCCATCTACTAATGTCAACCATAATAACTGCAACTATATACATAACTTTACATTTTTACATGTTTCAGATGTGTTAAAAATTCTTAAAAACCTTCCAAATAAAAATTCTGCGGACGATGATAATTTACCGGCTTTTTTATTGAAAAATTGCGATATTTTGTTCTGTCATCTTCTTACAATTATTTCAATTTATCTATTTCAACCTCTACTTTCCCTAATAATCTAAAAATAACTTCTATTTGCCGGAAACCTAAAACTAATATAAATCTTCACAACATTGATAAATATTACCTTATTGCAATTGTCAAAGTCTTTAAGCGTATCCTCTATAATCAAATATACAACCATTTTTTTTAAATTTTAAGTTTTTATTATAATTTACATATTTACAACTTACATTTCATTTTGTTTTTTTCCCATTTGCTGCTCTACACCGTCTTCATATGAATGGCTGCAGAGTTTCGAATTTGGGGCACCATTTTATGTTTCCATTTATCTTATTTGTTATTTATGTTGTGTGTATTATTAATTTTTATTTATTTGTTTGTTTTGATCTTTTTAATATATAGTGTTCTTTTATTTTTATTTTGAATTTTTTATAAGTCTTTGTTTTCTTAACACTTTTAAAGCAGTAGATTTTACGTGACTAGTCCATTGCTTAGTAATGTTTGTTTTGTTTTTTTTTTCTTTCTTGCGTGTACATGTCTACTACTTCTTCTTCTAGTGTTATGTTTGTACATTTTTTTGTTGATTTTTATTTGGAGGTTGGTTATAATTTCTTTATTTTTAATTTTGTATATTAGTTTGCATTTTTCTATTTTTATTTTTTTGTTTATCTTTGTTTCGTTAATTATTTTGTATACGTCTTCTGTTGGTGTAAGTTTTGGTAGTTTGTGTAATATTTTTAGAATTTTGTTCTGTATCTTTGTATTTTTTGTATGTTTGTTTTGTTGTTTCTCTCTATACAGGGTGTCAATAATCTACGTTTGTTCTAAGGGTAACTTCGTTATTTTAAATGTTACAGAGTTGGTTAAATTAGCAAAAGCAGAATTTACAAAAAAAACGTAAACGTAAACTAAAAACGGTTGTTTTTTTTCAAACTTAAATAACTTTTTGTTTATTTACTCTGAAGCAAAAATAAAAAAATGTATTCTGTAAATATTTTTGTGTAGAACTCAAATAAATTAACAAAAAAGTTATAGCATTTTTGATTTTTGAGATATAAACCAAACTTGTTTTTTTTTAAATGGCCACCTAGGTTGCCTATGAGTTTATTGAAAAGTTTATTTTTTTCTGATTTTAAAAATGTATAATTTGTTATATCTTATTTAATTATTTTTTTCAGAATTTGCAAAAACAAGAATTAATTAATAAAATAATTATTACTACATACTATAAAAGTATCTTGAAATAAAAAACAATATAATAATAATATAATTTTTCATTTATTCATATACAGTTGTCAAACTTAATTGTTCACAGTTATTCAAAAAGAACGCATTTATTTAAACAACATTTGAATTTAAAACTATTGTGTTTATAAGTAATAATAAAGTTATCATTATCCCGGATAATATGGTTTATTTGACGGAAGAAAAAAATAATATGTTACTTTGTTACTACAATTGTAATCGTGATACAAAAGCAGCATCTGAATTGTATCTACAAACATACATGGAAAGAAGGCAGCCAAGTAAAATCTTGTTTGCAAAACTTGAAAAAAATTTAAAAGAATATGAATCATTTTGTAAACCGCCAAAACTAATTTTAATTAAAATTCAAAGATACGTGTTTTGGCATACAATGCTTAACGTATCCAAAGAACAAGCAAAACAAATATTAAAACAAAATAATGTTAAGCCTTATCATCATCATATTGGAAACACTTTGTATCCAACAGATTTTGAAAAAAAATTAAATTATGTTTCATGGTTTATTGAAGAAAGTCAAAGACACGAACTATTTTCTCAATCAGTTCTATTTACTGACAAGGCAAAATTTACAAATAATAGATTATTCAATCATAAAAAAATCATGTTTACTGGTAAAAAAAATCCACACTTAACAATTGAAAAACGTGATCAACATGTATTCTCTATTAATATCTGGTGTGGCATTCTTGGAACAAAATAATTGGGTCTGTATTTTTATAAAAAAAAATTGAATTCCGAACGCTATCTGTCATTTTTTACAAAATGAATTAAAAGAATTACTGGATGATCTTTCATTGAACTTGATCCAAAATTTCAACTATTTTCAACATGATGGCGCGCCTTTTCACAATGCACACATCGTATCAATTTATTTCTCAGAAAAATTTCCTAATTGGATAGGTAATAGAGGTTTAATTTATATTGTGGGGAACTATTAAGAATAAAGTTTACAAAGAAAAACCACATAATATCGATGATCTGAAAACTAAAATCAAAAGAGATCTAGACATGATACTTTATTAAAAGTACAAAATAATATTTTAAAACATTGTCAACATATGTATTCAAAAAAACGGTGGTTATTTTGAAGTATTATTACAATAATAATAAATTTAATTTATAATATTTTTAACTATTATTTAGTTAGATTGTTAATAAAGCTATTGTATATGTTGATTATTAATTTTAATTAATTTCAATAAACAAAACAAAAACGTGACATTGTTCTTAAACTCTAAATTTGTTTTTTTTGTTACATCACAATTACAACCATAGTAACAAAATAACAAACAATTTTCTTCTTCCGACAAATAAACCTATTTTTTATAACAATTAATATGAATAAATGAAAAATGATATTTTGATAATTTATTTTGTTTTTAATTTCAAGGCACTCTTATAATATGTAGTAATAATTGTTCTATCAATTTATTCTTGTTTTTTTTTGTAAATTCTGAAATAACTAATTAAATGAGATATAACAAACTATACATTTTTGAAATTAGAAAAATATAAGCTTTTCAATGAACTCATAGCCAACTAAGGTTGCCTTATAAAAAAAGGCAAGTTTGGTTTATATCTCAAAAATCAAAAATGCCATGACTTTTTTGTTAATTTATTTAAATTCTACACAAAAATATCTACAGAATACATTTTTTATTTATGATCTAGAGTAAATAGATAAAAAATTATTTAAGTTTAAAAAAACAACTGTTATACAAATAACAATATAACATTTTTGTATAAACATAAAAATTTATCAAAAATTGCACAGAATTCATATTTACTGTATTATAAAAAGTTTTCCAATAAGAAGTTTCATTTTGAGTAGCAGGCTATTTGGGCAGCTGTCAATTTTGAAGCTATTATCTTTTGACATTTGACAAGTAAAAACTACGCCATTATTAAAAATGGAACAAAACACGCTTTAACAACGCATTGAAATGATTAAAATTCACTACAAAAATGATGAAATTATTTCAGTAACTGAAGCAATTTTTGGTCGTTGTAAAGCACCTTCTCGGCCGGCAATAGTGGTGAAAAAATTTGAGCTGTTGGGTCAAGTTTGTGATGTAAAGAATTGAAACCGTGTGCATCGCTCAACAACACATGAGAATATTGCTGATGTAGCCTGTAGTGTTGAAGAAAATCTAGGTTTGTCGATTCCTCGTCGATCTTTGGAATTAGACATTCCACAAACGACATTACACCGTATTTTGCATAAAGACTTAAATCTTAAGGCTTTTAAGGTTCAGTTAACACAAGAACTTAAGCTAGTCAATCACCATAAAAAAATGATCTTCAGTGATAAGGCCCATTTTCACCTCGGAGGCTACGTTAATAAGCAGAATTGTCGCATTTGGGGCTCAGAAAATCCAAAAATGATTGTTGAAAAGGCATTGCATTCTCAATGTGTCACTGTTTAGTGCGGTTTTTGGGCTGCAGGTGTGTGTGGACCCTACTTTTTTAAAAATGAAGCTGGTGCAACTGTTACGGTGAATGGATGGCGCTACCGAGCTATGAGTTTATTTTTAGCAAAATGGCGCTACGTGCCACACAAGCAACGAAACATTTGGGAATTGTTTTTGTTCTGTTTCTATGCTTTTTGTTGCTTTCTCTTTTTTTACATCATACTTTAGATAATCTTAAGTGTTCTAAAAACATTTTTCTGTTTTCCGTCTTTCTATTTTTTGTAAAACTGAAATTTTACAAGCATAAGCCCTTTAAAAAAAAATGTATTTGTGTTAAACTTTTTTAATGGCTTCCCGTTTCCATGCCTACACTTCTGCATTAAAAGTTAATATGCTTTTCACTACTGCATCAAAAAGCGTAATTTTAGTTTGAAAGTGTGCTCTTAGATTTTGCTTTCTAATATTGTTATAGTAGAGTAGAATATTGGAAACCATGGCAGCCTTAGCTTTTTATGTAATTTTTGTAATATGTTTTTTATAACTGTTGTTTTTGTCAAAATAGTACCCCAAATATTTGATTTTGTTCACTATTTCAATTTTGCATCTATATCTTTTTTGAAAAATAACAATTTAGGATTTTTTTGTATTTAACGATAGTTTCCGCTTTTCTAAATAATTTCAGTTTTTTTATTACTTCTTTAATTTTTTTAAAATATAGTGTTAATAAGACGTAACTTAGTGTTCAAATTTTACCTTTTCCATATACAATATTGCCTCCTTGTTTTCTGTGTTTTGTTTTTTAAATCTGTAAGTTTTAACCGGTTTTGAACTTATTCCATTAATTTTGACTGCGTTGTTTTGTATATATCTTCAATTGCTTGTATTAGTTCTAAATCAATATTTTTTTGTCCGTTTCTTCTTTAAACCCTATCTGATTGTCTTCTTGAATTTGTTTGTTTTTTTAATTTTACAATTTGTAAGATGTATTCATAAAAATGATTGGCCTATAATTCTTTGATACATTTATGGCACTTTTTTTGTACAACTGTTTAATATACCCATCTTCTACTCTTCTGGTATATTTTTTTTCAGATTTTATTCATAATAACCGTAGTTGCTCTTCTTATAAAATATCTAGTTGTCTTACGTAACATATCATTGTTATTTCAAATTAGTTCTGCTGCCTTAAAAATGCGTTTTTTAAGATCTTTTGATGGTATTTTGCATACCGTATTATTTATATGGCTACACAAAAATAGTTGTTGCAGTTCTTTTTTACCTGTTACACGTTCTTTAAACCGTTGATTCAAAAATTGTCTACACTTAACGCAAAGTACAGAAGAGCACCATTACGATGAAGAACATCTTCTAACAATAGCTATTGGCGTTTAACTTGTTTTCAAAAATGAATGAATTAATAAAAGTTTTGTGTTCACTTAGGTGGTTGCGCACTCACTGGAAATCTTGTCGGTCTGGTAGTTGGCGGTTTAAACATCTCAATCCATATTTTTGAACAACTGCTACTACTGAGTTTAAATTACAAAAACCGTAAATGTAATGGATACCAACGTACTCTCGCGTTGTAAAAGTAAACATCAATAAGCGTTACATACAAGTAGTTAAATAGTAGCGTAGATAGATTGTATTAAATACTACTTAATATCATTTATTGTTTTGAATAATTCAGTATTAACTAAAACATTACATATTTTCTTTAAACATCTTTTTAGAAAAAACAAAACAAATTTTAGTTTCTACTTTTTTACATTTTTTCTACACGTAGATAAAGTCGTTACCTCACATTATGGAGTATTTGTTATAAAGTAAACCCATTTGATAGATAAAACTAAACAAAAATTGCAGAAAAAGCTATTTGTAATGCACAAAAAATATGTTTATATGATAAAATTTATGAAAAAATGCACATAATACTTACTTTTTTGCATAAATTAGTCCTCCTGCTCACCGCCTATAACACCTTTAAAATAGATCCGAGATAATGCTGTATTTAGTGGAAGAGTGCAATTCACGGTTTATATTTAGAAACTTTAATTTATTTTTTAAATATTGTCACTTAGTTGGCTTTATCAATGTATTGCAGACAATTGATTATAAAATTAAATCATGCAGAAAACCCATATAAAGCAAAAAACTTTCGTAAGAATCATTTGCCGCATTTATTTGCTTGCAGAAATAAAAACTTTTTTGACGCACTGTGGATACAAGTTTCTATTCCTAATTTGCAAAGTTTTTAAGTTTATAAATTTGTTTTTTTTTTTAATAATCCTAACTCAATTCAAATACAGTTTTGACCGTCTTTGACTTGAATACATGTTAAATACACGTTGAAACTATACCTCAAAGAATATATTAATTCTTACCAACTTTAACGCTGATACTGAATATAGTTTTGGTTTGACCCGTTTTACGACAGATTTTTCTGACAATTTGGTCATGCAAGTTTTTCTTATACTTTACATTTTGTTTTATACTGATAAACTTTTTTAGATAAAAATTTGTTCATAGTTAAGCAGATAACATCACTCTCCATATGTCATATTTCTCACACACTTCATTAACAAGTATGTGGCTCTTTTGATATTCTTGGTCAGAAAACTAGCTGACTGAATGTTCATATTTGTAGTATATATATAAAAAAAAATTAATCGAGTTATTGATAAGTGAAATCAGACTGATTGATAAATACAGATAAATTTAAATGTGTCCATATATCACATTTTGGAATAAATAATTAAAAAATCAAGTAGAGTAAGTATATTAAAAGTAGTTTGCATTATGAATAAACATAATTATTATTAATTTATTGCTATTTTTATTTGAAATAAAAATAATTATTTAATGTTTACTTTTTAATACAAAAATACCTACTACAAATAAAATATTGTTTATTATAATTTCTCAAAATAAATTAATATTATCCAATCCTAAATTATGTTTTCTATTTTGCGCTCATAATTGAGTCATCATAAAAACTAATGAATATTGTTATGGAGCTTATTAAAAAACTGGATTTCATCAGACAACGCTTATGTTTACGTCATTACAATACAAAATATTTACTATTTAAAAGTTAGTAACAATAAAAATAGTTGAATAAGTTTATATAAACTTAAATGTGGTTTGCTAATTTTAGTGTTTTGTGAAGTTAATTAAATTTTAATGTAATACTTGCATTTTAATTTTAATAATAAAAAAAATGCTATACTATAAAGTAATATAGACTTATATCATAAGGTCAGTTTGCTTTTGTCTTTTAAACAACCTATGCATAAAAATGTGTCTTATGAAACTCTCATAATCAATATTTATTTTTAAACTATGTAATCGGGGCTATTCTTTATGCATAATGCCAGAATGTAAGCAAGATATATTGCTAGCTAACAATATGAAATGTCATTTTAACAAATCTTGCTAGCTAACAATACAAACTGTCATGTTAACAAATCTTGTTTACTAACAATATAAATTGTCATCAGGTCAGGAAGTGTGGCAAATCTCTAGATAAAATAATAATAATGTAATTAAAAATTAATTTTGTTGAAGTGACAGTTCATATTATTAGTAATCATAACTTGTTAAAATGACAGGTCATTTTGTTATATCTTATAGGACTTATATTGTTTAAAATGTTTTGCAATTACTTTTTTCTTTCCGTGATTGTAAATTCTAAATAAATGCGCGGAACTACTGTCGGTATCATTTTGAGATATACCTAAAATATTTTTTTAGTATGTGTTTTTATATTAAATGTTATTATATATATTATATTATATACTTAAATTTTATTATACTAGAAAGAAACATGCTAATTTACATTTATAAGAATTAGCAACAAACAGATTTTAAAACATGTTAAGTTTTTAAGCACATTATATTATTCATTAAATTTATTGCTTACGTTTATTTGTTTATAGCTAATTGATAAAGTAAGAATAAAAAAATTATCTAAATAAATACATAAAAATATTTACGTCATTGTGATAATAATAATATTTTTGTATTCATTTTTTTTTCTCATATTATTATTAATTGGTATATATTAATATACAGGGAGTTTATAAATGAATGGGATTATGTAATCACTTTAAATATGCCGCCTTTTTAAAATCGTCCACTATACTACATATGTTTTCATATGTTTGCTTGACAGCTGTCAAAGTTGATCTGTCAAAACAAATAGTTTAGTGAACAATTTAACAAAAGCGGCACATTTAAAGTGATTACATAATCCCATTCATTTATAAACTCCCTGTATTTACATAGTTTTTGCTTTTTAATATTTTATCTGTCATCTTTGAATCATATGGTAATAATAACTTTTGAGAGATTATATAGTGTCATCTCCAAGTTTGGTTCCAATCGCTTAATATTTGTCATTTTTATATCAGTTTACAGAGACAAAAATAAGAGATTTGCAACTTAAACTCAGACGTCATAAATATTTTATTAAAAAAAAGTAACCCCAAAAGCATTCATGAGAGAATCGTGGCTGTGTATGATGAAAATAGCATCAATTAAATGAGGCTTCTTGCACTATTTAAACTACCATGCATGATGTCCCAAAGAATGTTTGAAGACACAAATTAACAAAATCATCAACAAATCTAAAAATTTTCTGTTGATTGACCGACGAGTAAAAGTTTCAATTATTGGTAGAAAAATAAAAATATCAGAAATGAGTGTTTTCAAAATTTTACATGAAGATTTAAAAATGAGCAAAGTGTTGGCATTATCAAAAACTCTGTAGATAACAAAACTTGTAAGAAACATTTGACTGCTTTATCACAAAATAAAAACTCTTCACCACCCAAAAAAACGCAATTTTCTGCGCAAAAAGTACTGCCGTTTTCTGGGATGCTGAAAGGATTTTTTATTGAGTATTTAAAAAAAAAAACTACAAATTGTTTAAGAAGTAGTCAATAAATACGGCTTTAAAGAATGATAACAATCACCTTACAGTCTCAATCTTGCTCTCTGTGACTATTATCACTTTCTAAAACTAACTAAACTAAACCAAAACACTTAAAAAAGCGTTGTCATTATTGAGTGAAGACGTGAAAACGGTGTAGTTGTTGTATTTTAGAAAATTACCAAAAGATTTTTTATAAAAAATATTTTTTATTCCATTTTTCCTTTTCCAAACTAAGTGACAAGTGTAAATCTATAATTACATAACAAAGTCTAATTAAACGTCTTGTGTAAAAAACTGAGTCAACACTTTTATAACGTTTTCAAACAATTCAAATTTGTCAATTTGTTGTTAATCTCAGACTTTGAGCATTTCTAATACTAGTTTGTGGCAAACTTTAAGAAAAACCTTGTGTATACAAAACTGTTTTAACTCAAACATTCAAACCAATCAATCATTTGTTGAGTTGCAGATTTAGTAATTGGGCTTTATAGAAATTTGCAAAATTATCTCTAGCTTAACTGTTTTGTGGTCTAAAAATTAGCTAGAAATAATGCATGAACAAGCATTACATTAACTTAAAGTAATTATCTAATGTGAATTTTATGCTGGAAGGGTTATTGGACTTTATTTTTTTCAAATTAATTCAGCACAAACAGTTTAAACAATAATAATGAATAAAAATTTAATCTATTTTTTGTAAGTATAAAAACTAGTAAAACAATCTGACAATCTAATACAATTTAAAAAAGATAAAATTAACACAAACAAAGCTAATAAAAATTTCTCAGTTTTCCATAAACAACAAAACATTCTATAAATTAATAAACGTATTAGGTAGTACAAAATCTTCAATATCCTTTTTTTTTTAAATAATTAAAACAATCTAGTTATTAATCCAAAAAAAGCAGATATTTTTGCAAACCAATTTGCATTTAACTCTATTATTATAAATTTTTTTATTGCTGTACCTAAAATGCCGGAAGTAGTAAAATATAAAGTTCAATTTATTTTAAGCAACAGGTTGTCAAAAGATATCTTTTTAAATTAAATACTAGAAAAGCATCAGGTATAGATAAAATTTTACCCATTATTTTTAAAACTTTTTGCAAATGAATTAATTCTTATTTTGACTAAAACTTTTGCCTTATTATACAAAAAATTTTTTTTTTTAAATTGTTGAAATATATTCAACCTATACCTAAAAAGAAAAAAATATTTGATTCTTTAAATTATAGACCAACTGCATTATTGTGTAATCTGTCAAAAATATATGAATTAATTTCTACATTGCCAAGTTTTTAGAAAAACATAGCTTTATCTCAGATACTCAATATGGATTTTGATCAAAACGTTTGACTACAGATCTTTTGACTTATGTTAGTTTTAAATAGAATTCTACTTTAGACAAGTATAAAGAAAATCTTACAGAGGTTTTAGATATTTCCAAAGCATTTGATGGAGTATTCTTATCTTTTTAACTAGCTCCATTGTATATGTTTTGATCATAAATCTGTAAATATTATCAGTAGTTTTTTTGACATTAAAAAAATTATTGTTAGAATTGATGGTTTTAAATGCATACCGACCGCTACTTTGATTTCCAGTATTTTAGTGAAAACATCTACTTTGGCGTCATTCCTATTTTTACATATATTTTGATAAATAATTTATTTTTTTATCAAATTACAAGACATATTGACATCTAAACAAATAATTACTCGTAGCACAAGGTTTGTTAGAAATTCTCACAAATATTCACTAAAAGTTCAAAGATGTAAGTAGAAACAAAACTTAAAAAAAAAATGTTTAACCATACTATTGACACTTGGAATAAACTTCCAAACTTAGTGTTTCCGAGTCTTATAAGCCACAAATATTTAAGGTCAATGTTCACAGACTGCTTAAAATAAATGTATTGTTTTTAAAATTTAAAACATTAATTTGACTTAGCTCTTTATTAAAATTAGGTGACAATATTGATATTGTTGATACTTTTATATCTAGAAAGCGGATTAAAAAGCATTAAAAACACAAAAAAAAGAGCATAAAAAAGCGCAAAAATGTTGCTAAAAAAGCACCAAACATGTAAAAAAGCATTAAAAAAGCATGAAACAATTGAAAAAAAAAGAAAACTCAAAAAATTCTAAAAGAATAAAATATTAAAAAAAGTTTTATAACATTTATAATTGCTACAGTTTGAATGATATTTTTCACATACATTTCAAATAATATAGAACAAAAGTTTTAAATAACTAAAGAAAAAACTATCCACAAAAACAGTTAATAATTAAATGTTGCTCTAAGTGTTCAACTGTAAAATTCTGCCTTTGATCACTTAAAATGTTTTTGAAGACGGAAAAACTACTTTCGACATCCACACTTGTTTAAATTTTGCTATATTAGCTGGATTCATATCAAAATCTAGAACATTCTTTCCACTCAAAATACAGGTTATTTTATTTATTGTAGATAATCCATTTTTCAAAAATACATCTTTGGCACTAAAATACGCTAAGAGCTCAGCCGGGATTTACAGAATTATATTGAACTTTTTTAAATAATATTATAAAAAATATGCAAGATCTCAATACGCAAATTTAGCTTTATGTTTTCTAAAGCATAATATAATTTACGTTTCCTTTTATGTACATTATTTCAATCGACTAAATTTCACAAAAAAACTAAATTATCACAAAAAAATTCACCAAAACTGAAAAAAAAACTTAAAAATAAGCACAAAATCTTAAAATAAGCACCAAATAAAAAAAAAATATAATAAAGTAAAAAAAAACGTAATAAACTTAGTGTCAAATGATTACATTCTTCTCAATTCGTGGATATATTAAAACATATTTTCGATGCTTTAACTATTTAGCGTAAGCATAATAGCTAGGAATCCGCTCTCTATTTATAACACATCCCTAGTTTCAATTTACATTTTACTATAATCTAACCAAAAAGTATTGTTTTAGTTGCAGTTTCAGTTTTGCAGAACAAGTTTGTTTTTGTGACAAAATTTAAAATTAGAATTTTGTTTTAACTTAAAAAAAAAATTGAACATTTTAGTCAATACTTCATTATTGCATTAAGTATGAATTGTTATTTGAGCAGATTAAATGCATTCTAAATTTAACAGTGGTTTTTTGAATATTTCAATTTTAGATTATTTATTGTTTTTTGGTGTCCAAAACCAAAACATTGAACTTTACATTATATTATAATACGATTATTTTTTAAATATTTTAACTATTGGATACAATGTTATTGTTTAAAGCTTTGACTGATTTATGGCTACATACATATAATAAATTTACATTTTTACAAATATGATCAAGTACATGAACACAAGTTATTTCTGCAATGTAGAATTTACTTCAAGTCTTCAAGTCTCATTAAAAAAAAACTCAATTAAAACCAGAAATGTACATGCACAGACAATATAAATAAATCTATAAATAAAATTAATTATATTGATACCTAAATAGTATCATGTTTAAATTAATAAATAAATAACAAAAAATTTATTTCATACTTTACATATGAAATAAATTTTTATTTATCAATAATATATTCTTACGCAAGATATGACATATGACTTGTAAATTGCTGTTATAAATGTGTGTAGTAACACTCATTAACTGATATTTACTTTTTATTAAACCAATAAAAATATGTTTTATGTTTAATTATTAGTTTTAAATAGTACTAAATATAAGTTATTAATTTAATATAAATGTTGTATATAATTAGAATGTTACAATTATTGTTTTATTAAAATATGTCCTCAAATATGTGTTTTATATACTTTTAATTACTAGTGTATAATTATATAATACAATATATAAATATGTGTTATTATTAAATGACACATTTATTCTAAGTACAATACATTTGGCGTATCTGCAAGAATAAAAAGTGAACAATAGATTAACATAATGGATCCATTATATATTTTTAAAATAATTGCTTTTCGTCTACAATTAACTAAAAAAATATGTGTACGTGAACATAAGATGGAAGCCGATATGAATAAATTACCATTTCAAAAAGAGCAAACTCATGGCTAGCACACTAGCTGCTTTTAGTTTTAAAAGTTAGGATAGGATAGGACCGCCTATTCCATCAGAAGGTGTGCTGCTTGCTGCTTTTATTACCAATATTTTCTGTGATTAACTTCACCGCTAATGCGTTTCTATATTAATACAACATTATGTCTGCACCCTCAGCAAGTGATAGCAATCGCGGCGATGTACGGTGCGGCGACTTAGACAGATCTTAGATTATAAAGAGATAATTTCAACCGATTGAAATGTTCCATTGTGCTACCTAGATAGATGCACAAATCCTTTGACAGATATTCTTGAGAGATTTTAAAAAATGATTAGGATATCTTAATATGAAATCAATCAAAATGATTTGCTCTTTGCAAAAGTCTATATTATATGTATGGCAGGTATGAAGTAAATAACAATAAGTATATTATTATGTACTTTTATTATTGTTAATTACAACTAATAAAAATTACTATTTTGGAAGTTTGTTTTGTTCAAATTATAATTATAATTAATTATACCAACATATATGATAATGTTATGCACTGTCAAGCTTATATTATAACAAATTACCATTGATTACTTAAAATGTTTATTGATAGACAATTTCAATTAATTCAAATTGCATCGTTTATACAAAGAGCAATTATCGAAAGTGTCAATTGTCCTAATGCACTTTTTATCTACACCGTTAATTCCTATAATTTCTGAAGTTAAGATTATTAAAAGATAACAATATAATTTAGTCATTTTAAAATGATTTGTAGAATTTATAAAATTGCAATTGCTGCTTTTCTCTTTTTGTAGGTTACATTAGAAATTTATAAGTTGGATTTATATTCCATCGACCTTACTCAAGCCTAATTAACTGTATTGATTAATTTAACAAATTAATATGTATACGAGTTGTAATCTGTCGCTAAATTTGATCAAGGTTCTTATATTTAAGCATTAATGTAGACTTGACATCTGATCAGGATTGACATTTCTTAATTTTATTATAGTTTTTGCTATATCTTTGTTGAAAATGATTATTAAATGTTACATTTTGAAATATTATAACTATAAGTTTTACAAAATATTTTTTTAAACTAATACTTGCAGAGTATTAATGGAATTAGTAAGTTTGTTATGGGTATTTGAGATAATCTAACAGTGAAGCAAAACTCGACATAAAGTAAACAATAATAGTTGTTTGCATTTTTTGTACTTTCTGGAATTGATTCTAGATTTTTACATTTACAACTTTTACACAATAATAAATCTACTAAGCCCCTTGGGGGAAAAGTATATTGAGGCATAAAAAATTACACCGTTGTCGTTTCGATTACCGCACGCTTCATTTCTAATTGTGTTTATGTGAAAATCTTTTACACGCCCCATATTATTATCGCATTAGATAAATACACATCATACGGAAGCCGAATGCTCTTTACCAGGTAACACCACAATACACAGAATGACATAATCTGGCTCTACGGCCGGGTTGCAATTGTATTTGAATTTACTTAGGCGGAAAACTGTAAGCAGGACTCAAAACAGCGGTTTGAGTGCTACAAGCTCCCGATCATTTTTGCACCTTTACGCCGACACATTTTTCATACACCATTACACCCTACATGCTGTGAACTTTAAAAGAAGAGTGTGTTTTTTGATCGTGCTAGATAAAAACAATACTTATGTTCAACAAAAGTCCATGCTTTTGCTTTTAACAATATAATTGTAATTTGAGAAATAACAAAAATGTTCATGTTATTGGCTAGGTTAAGAGCATTTAATCATCAATTATTACCTTTTTTTCATTCATTTTGATTTATATTTTACAAAAAAACAGGCTTATAGTATTTATATCATTGCATGGTTATAGTTTAATTCTAAACAACAACTATTAATGATTAGTTTTAAAAACAAACACAATTGCTTTTAAAAGATTGTTTGTGAAAATGTTTACAGTTTATAATTGATTATATTATTGTATGAATATTTTTGATAGTGATATAAAGCTTAAATATATAGAGGTGTACAAATCATAATTTCAATACATACCTGTTATTGCACAGAGAAGAAAGTAGTCACAATTTGGTTGAAAAGCAATAGCGGTAAACAAAATATTAATAAACATTTGTATAACGTTATAATAACTTATAAAGAATTGATGCTGCAATAAACACATTAAAACGCTGTATAGTGGTTATCAATATAAATAGTCACAATAATTATTTGAGTTTGTTCATCCGATGCTTATGCTACAATGTGATGAAACATGCTTATTAAATGAGTTTTTGAAACTTCATACGTTTCAGCAGTTTGTGGACATTAAAATAATATTTTTTTAATTATAATATTTACATAAATACATTACAATTTTAATTTATTTAAATTTTTCTTGCTCACTTGCTGCTTTACTCTGTTTCCGTTGCTTTGCCTCGTATTCGGAGCAATATTCTTATATTCTGTTGTTCTTTTTTGTTTCTTTTTTTTATGTGTATATTTTATCTATTGTTATTATATATTTTTTCTTAATTTGTTTTTTTTGGTCTTGTTATATAATGTTGATTTATTTTTATTTTGAAAATACTTCTGGTAATTGATTGTAAGTTACTTGTCGACGTCTAACTTGACCATGTATATTGCTTTTTTTTCTAGTATTGTGTCAGTAAATTTCTATCTTCTTATTTGAATGTTTGTTTTAATTTTTTTGTTTTTAGTTTTATATATTAGTTTGCATTTTTCTTTTCTTTTTAATTTTTTTTTTTTTTGTTAATGTTTTGTTAGTTAATTTGTGTACTTCTTCTGTTGGCGTTAGCTTTGATAGTTTATATAATATGTTTAGTATATTGTTTTGTTATCTTTGTATTTTTTGTATATCTGTTTTACTTTATATGATTATTAAATATGTTTTCCTCATTCTTCTCCTCCTTCTTCTATAGAAACTAAGTCTCATTTTAATTATAAAAGAAACATTTCTTAAGTAGTAGTTTCAATTTAAAGTACAAACTCTGCGGTTACTTGTGGAAAATGATATCTAGAAAATGCCCACTTCAACCCTGTCTACAAAAAGTCATTCTTTTGAGAAAGTTTTTCAAGACAATTTTGCACAACTAAAGCTCTATCTGGTGAATAACATCTCGAGTATTAACTTTAAAGGCTGGAATTGTTAGACTCTTTCCATCACGTAGCCCTTTTGAAAAAAGCCGGGAGTTAAATCGCATGATCTGGGGTAGTCAATTGAACCCTATTATGTAACTGGATTAAACAACATTTACATTAAGTGATTAATCGTATGTTACAAAGCAATAAAAGTCATCTTTTCTTAACAAATTTACAGTTGTCAATTAATTTAGAGACAAAAAAGTAAAAAAAAAAAATTTGATAAAAAAAATATTTTGATAAATGTACTTATAGATTTTGTTGCTTAATCCACAATTACATAGCAGTGTCCAATTTATGTCCAAGTTAAGCAAAATAATGTCACTGCATTTGCAGCCCTCAGTGCAATGTGCGATAAAGGCTAGACTGTAAGATTCTTAACTGCTGGATCTTCTTAGAATAGACAAACTTGGGTTTTCTGCAAACTATTATAAAAATTTTGAATTTTAAATATTTTAATAATTTAATGATTGTTTTGTTATTTGTTTTGATATTGTTTTTTTATCTGTTTATTTTAAATAAATGTGTATCTAAGGCAAACAACTTTTGATTGAGACGTTTACGTGGCCAAGAAAAAAAAATGTTCAAAGTGATAGTAAAAGATTAGCGTCGTTTGCATCTTGATAAAGTAAATCTAAGCCAAAAAACCTAAATACTAAAAAGCTGCTTGAATCTGTTTTTGATTTAAAAAATAAATGCTTGTTTTGTGAAAAAGTAATTATAAACCAACTTAAATTGCCAATAAGCAAACAAAAACTAATTTATTTTAAGTAAAAAAAGTAATACTATAGAACGCGACAATGATCTCTTTCTCGCTTTCTTTTTAAACCTTAGAGCGTATTTAGTATGTACTTGATTTTGTTGCCGCAAGAGCTCAGTACTGTCGAGAAAGCAACTTGCGGATGCATAAACTACCTGCTAACGGGTCTGAAAAGGAACGATTGAAGAAATATATTTACTTTTTTTAATAGAAAATTGATTTGATGATAATAAACAAAGAATTAAAATTACGTTTTTAAAGTAGCTTTAAAAATGGTTGTACAATAGAACTGTAAAAATATAATGCACATTATCTTTTAAAATTTTATTACCCAAAACTTTACCTATTTGCGATTCTTAACAAGAAAGTTTAATTAATCTTTGTGGTTATACTATTTATTGCAAATATTGTGTAAATGTTGATCGTGCTTGGAATGGAGCGGTTTTATTGGTTTTTAATAAGAAAACTTTGCAGAGTAAATTTTTGATTGTAAACAAGCTACACTAAACAAATGCCGTTCTTCACGTATGTTTAATCATTTTTCAATTGATAAGAACTTGTTAGTTTATTTGAAGTACAAAGTTGTTGCGCAAAAATGAGCAAAAAATGTGTTTCATTTTCTGTTATTATTAAAAAAACGAACTTGAACTCAATTTAAGCAAAACATGCGGTTAATAAGAGTTGGACTGACAAAAACAAAGTTAATAAAATTTCTTAGATTTCCATAAATAACAAATAAATAATATATAACAATCTTCAGCCGTTTTCTATCCTTACTGGATATAAGCTTCTACATCTGCACGTAATGCTGGCAACTTACATTACAAGAGACCTACAGTTTTAAGTGGATTCCGAAACAATAGAAAGATTTCATCAATCTATCAGAGAAGGTTTTTAGCGTTTTTTTAACCCCACACTGGCAAGGCGGGTTGGAGAGTAAGAAAGCGTACATGTGAAAAGTTTATCACGGTATATAAAAATCAAACCCACGATCTTTGGTTCAAAATCTTCAATATTTTTGCCAATAGACTCACAGGCATTTGTTAGCATGAAGTGCCTCTAATTTGCGATATCTGTGATATTCTATTAACTGTTTGTTATATTTTATTGGATTGTTTTTGAAACAAAAAACTGCGTTTAAACTATCACCTAGTTTGTCGATTGTCTTTGGCAATCAGATCGCTGTTTGACAAAGCAGACTGAGTGAGGACATGATTGTTTATTTATTGTAATTAATATATGTTTTTGTATAGCAAAATCCAGCAGTGTTTACAACTTTTTATATCCTAGACACTAATAAAATTATGTATCTTGTAATTTTTGCTATTGTTTTTAATAGTTTGTGATAATAAATTTTATTATTATTATTATTTATTTTACGTTTTACATTTTGTATATTATTTCAACAGTCTGATTAATGCTAAGAACTTTTTAGAATATACAAAACAAACAAAAAAAAATATATAAAAAATTAAGCATATTATTGCGCAATAATATGCTTAATTTATTTATTTTGAAAACAATGAGCAATTTATAATTATTCAGTTCTTTGTGACTACTTTTAAAAAAATGATTTATTATTGCTTAAATAATTGTTTAATTAATTCCTTAAATAATTGCTTAAATAATTAAATTAAATAAATTATAAAATTGAATAAAAATAGTATTTTTAGAAGAATTTAGTTCAAAAAATAAATATGTTCTTTATTTATTGTTTCATTTGTTTAGTTAATAGTTGAATAATTTTAGAATCAGTACAAAAATCTAATAAAATCAAAGGTTTATCTTTTTTATTACCTGTTTATAAATGGACTCTGCAAAATAAAATGTTTTTTTACATTATATAATGTTTTACTATTTAAATAACAAAATTACATTTAAAAATTATAAATAAAAATAATTTAATTAATAATTATTATCACACTTTAAAAATAGCAATAACAAAAATGATTAGATTTATTCCACACAGTAGTATTTAGGATGTAAATTATCTATAACGTTGCAAGATTTTACAATATTGTTTGGTATATGCACAATAAACAATTAAACAAAAAATAAATTTTACTTACACATTTTCTCAATAAAATTAACAAATTAAAAAGAAAAAACATTCAAAATTGATCATTAGTACCCAATTTACAATTTAAGTTAAATTAATTCAAAATTAAACTGAAATCAAATCTATAAACTATTTAAATTATTTATTATTTTGTTTTAAAACCGTTTATGTTTTTCACTGTGATATTTTGTTTAGGCAATATGTCTTTTATAGACCAACCCCGCACTACTCCTTCTGCAATACCGCTACATTTTTTTAACCCAGTGCTCTAAACTGTCTTCCTCTTCTTGACACAACATACATATTTTTTTTTTTTACTTAACCATAGTTTTTGAGCCCATTCTTTATTTTTGTATCTAAATCTGGCTATGTTCTTTTTTCTTCTTGTGACAATAGTGGATTGGTGAGATATTGGGGTAGTTTGAATATTATCAGTTTTGTGTAACGCTTACACTATGTTGAGTTATTAATTTGACTATAATATATTTGACTATTTTGTCTTTTTAAAGTCTCAATTATTTCTGTTTCTGTGCTTACTTCTCTATCTCTTTTTCTTTTACACCATACTTCAGATAATCCTAATAATGTTAATAATCCTAATTGCTTTAAAAAAATTTTGTCTGTCTTTTGCCCGTCTATTCCTGCATTTTTTCTATGCTGTTCTATTTTTTGTAAAATTAAAATTTCTGCTCGAAGAATTTTGTTTTCAAAGCAGTAAGATGCTTTTTTTACAGCAGTTACTGTATAGGTTCTTTTTGTGCTTTTTGCATAATTATATATTCTGGCGTGTTTCGATCAAGTTCTAATGTCCATCTAATGTATTTGTGTTGAACTTTTTTAATAGATTTCGGTTTCTTCTATCCCATACTTCTGCATCAAAAGTTAATATGCTTCTTACTATTGCATCAAAAAGAGTAATTTTAGCTTGAAAGTGAGCTCTTAGTTTTTGCTTCCTAATACTCCATAACTGCCGTATGGCATCCACCGCTTTTTTTTGTAATTTTTGTAAAATGTTTTTATGTCTGTTGTTTTTATCAAAATAGTACCCTAAAAACTTGTTTTGTTTACTATTTCAATTGAATCTGATCCCCAATAAAATTCTTTGTTCTAAATCAATATTTTTTTGTCTCAAAGTCTGCATTAAGTAGTTTCTATTTATACATTTTAAGTCAACAAATAGCGCGAATAACTTTTGTAGTTTGTTTTTTTTTTTTAAAGTACGTTCTATACACCAATGTAGTGTGAATATAGCGCCACATACTCCCCGTTTTTCTCTAAACCCCATCTGATTGTCTTTTAGTTTGTCTTTTACGTCTTTTTCTAATCTATTTTTTATAATAGAAGGATACAATTTATATGATGTATTCATTAACGTGATTGGCCTATAATTTTCTGCTAAACAATTAAACAACAACAATTTTGATTAGACAATCAACATCATCAATTTGATCAACCCGAGACCTGAGACTGGGCAACAATTCTGATGCATTTAACAATTGAATAAAATGTAACCAACAGTTAACCACATTTTATAAATATCAAAAAACTAAAGAAAAATTTAGTAAAAACATTGAAAATGTGTAGAATAGGTTAAAAGTGACAATAGTAGATTGTGCAAAAGATGTGTGTTGAGTGACAGTGGTTGGTAAAACTAGCAAAAAAGAAAAAAGCATATAAAAAATAAATTGCAGAAAAAAATGAGGTGAGAAAAAATAGGTTCATAATGTGCACAAAGAAAAAAACTGAATGCAAAAAAGTAGTGACTGAAAATAAAAAACAAATAAAAGCAAAATAATCGGAGAAAATGCAAGTAATGGCTCTGAAGGAAATAAGAATTTATTTTGAAATCAGACAAAGAGAGCAAAACACGTGGTGCAAGAGAAAGTTTGTGGCATTCAGAATGATCGTGGAAAAATGGTTTTGAATATAAGACTGAGATAATTGCGGATAGTCTAACCGCAGATAAAAGTGATATAAACTATAAAATTGTTAAAAAATTAAAGTATGGGGTATATTACTTATTGATAGATTGATTGTCTTATTTAAGCGACAGTGCTAAATAATTGAAAGTAATGTACGCTATGCTAAAATATTACAGATTGACTTTTTGTTGCAAATTAAGAAAAAGGCATAAAGTAATAAACTGCGTAAAGAATATTACCACCAGCAACACTGCAAAAATAAGTGTGGATTGACAAAATATACTTTAATTTTATCGACTATTGTCAGAGGCGATAGAAGAGCTTTATATCTTATTTACTGTCATTGTTATATTTAAAATTTTATTCAAATCCAATAACGTTGACAACTAATGATTTAAACATTATGTTGGTACAAAACACTTTGCACAATTTATTTTTCAATAATTTTTTAATATATTTTAAATAATTGTTAAAAATGCAAAGTGTTCATCTCACACAAAATCACGGTCCACTTATATGAATTGCAGCACTGTTCATGTGTAACTTTTTGTGGAATATATGGTGGGTATTTACTATTGTATATACTAGGGCTTTTTAAACCTTTTTCATTTATGATTGTAAGACAACTCTATATAGTAACAATATAAATACATATGAAAAACTATTGTTTTGGAATTTTGCGACCCCAAGATTTTGCTAAGCAACCCCATTTAGGGTCGCAAACCATAGTTTAAGAAACCCTGGTATATACTATATAATTTCAAAAGCAGCAACGTTTATACCTAGTATCACGTACTGGATGTATAATATATTATTTTAAACAGGATAACATAATTAATACACAATAATATTTTATGCATTTTTATGTCCTTATCTGACAAAGATGTTGTTATCTATGATACACTTGAAAACCCGTTGTAATCAAAAATCAAACATTATAAATATATTTTTGGCATATTCCTGACCTTGCCTTGTCTGAGAAGGAGCTCCCTTATTGACATACCACGATTAATATTTTTATCGTAAAAAAGTTTGGCTGTTGTCTTTGTTGATTTTAGATTGTAACAAACAATTCATTGTAGAAAAAAAACGAGATGTTTATATATAAATATAATATTGATATTTCCAAATAATCAATATTTGATGTTCATATCAATAAGCAAACATATCATGCAGTTGAAAAAATTAAAATACCATTAAAATTATTTTTACGCTGAGAAGATATTTTATTCAAAAATATAATCTGCTTTATTTACTAATTTAACAATTTATGTTTCTTATACTATGCTAATATTACATAAAGAAACTAAGTTTTTTAATGCTTTTACTAGTATTTCAGTAAATTACAAAACCTTGAGATTTGAGTACAGCAATTACGTTTAAAAAATATTTATTTTATTTATTTTATAATAAACAATTACATAGTAACGGCCACCATCATTTAATATAATATATAAGGTTTTCCAATAAGAGCTTTTATTTTGATATAAAAAAAACAGGTATTTTTTAAGAGAAATCAATAAATGTTTAATTCATTGTAAATAGGAAGGTATGCCATTAACATTTAAAAACGATATCAGTCAAATGGCCGCCACGGTTATGGTTGCAGTACCACATTCTTTTCATGACATTTTCTATGACCAGTTTGCACATTTGCGGATGTATGGGCAATTGTGATCACCTCTTCAAGAAATAACACGGTCAGGAAACTTTTCTTGCAAAATTGCAGTTGTTTTGTTGCTTGTGTGGCACGTAGCGGCGTCTTGCTGAAAATAAAAGTCGTCCACATCAACATCTTCCAATTGCGGTCTTAAAAAATCATTAATCATAGCTTGGTAGCGCCATCTATTTACCGTGACAGTTGCACCAGCCTCGTTTTTGAAAAAGTAGGGTCCAATCACACCGCCAGCCCAAAAACCACACTAAACAGTGACACGTTGAAGATGCAAAAACTTTTCAACAATCATTTTTGGATTTTCTGAGCCTTAAATGCGACAATTCTGCTTATTAACGTAGCCTTCGAGGTAAAAATGGGCCTCATCCCTGAAGATAATTTTTTGATGAAATTTTGGATCATTTTGATGCATTTGAAGGACTCAATCAGCGAAGATGCGACGTTTATAGTAGACGAAGAATTGACAAATCTGGGTTTTCTTTAACACTACGGGCTACATCAGCAATATTCTCACGTGTTCTTGAGCGATGCACACTGTTTTGATTCTTTTCATCACAAACTTGTCCCAACAGCTCAAATTTTTCTACCAAGTTTACTATTGCCGACGGAGAAGGTGCTTTACAACGACCAAAAAGTGCTTCAGTTTTGCAAACTTTGACTGAAAAATTTTCACCATTTTTGTAGTGAATTTTAATAATTTTAATGCGTTGTTAAAGCGTGTATTATTTCATTTTTAATAATGACGTAGTTTTTACTTGTCAAATGTCAAAAGATAACAGCTTCAAAATTGACGCTGCCCAAATAACCTCCTATTCAAAATGAAACTTCTTATTGGAAAACCCTTTATTGTTTTTATATTTTTGAAATTAATTTGTTAATATAACATAGATTGTTTAACTTTTTTCAGCTTAAATTTTTTGTTTTGAGGTTTTTTAACAATCATCTAATTTTAAGAAAACTTTTGTTTTGTTCAAAAATCCTATTACATTAAATTTTTCCTTATTTTATTACAAAGTAAAGGAATAATAATATTGTCACACTTGTTCTTGGCTTTCTTCTTCTTCTTCGTTTTGTCTCTTTTCAGAGAGGTCGTGATTGTGGTTTACTCTTTTGCTGTTGTTCTTCGTACAATATCCCTCCATCTTTTCCTGTTCCTGGATTCCCTTGTTGCTTGTGTTATCGTGCTATTGGTTGTTGCCTTAATAGTGTCAGTCCACCTCATCAATGATCTTCCTCTCGGTCTTTTTCTTTTTATTTTCCCCTGTATCACCAGTTTTTCTAGGTTGTTATCATCTCTTCTATTGATGTGGCCGAAGAATTTTAGGATTCTTGCAAAGACAATCTGTGATAGTCGCTGGGCTTCATTTATTTCATTATTAATGGATATGTTCGTTCTGTGAGCTGTCCATGGGACACGTAGTATACGCCTCCAGCACCACATCTCACATGCATCAATTTTTTGTCTGTCCTGTTTTTTAATTGTCTATGATTCGGAGCCATATAGTAGCACTAGGAATACTAGTGTTTTTATTATTTGTTTTTTAGTGTTTAGAGTTATATCACTATCCATCCATGTTTTTTGAAGTTCTCTTACGGTTTGTCTAGCCATTTCACATTTTCTGTTTATTTCTTTTGTGCAGGCCCCATCATTTGTGATGAGTGCTCCTAAGTATATATATTGGCTGACGACCTCGTATCCATCTATATGTGTTATGTCTGTGTTATTGTTGTTGGCTCGATCTATAATCATGATTTTTGTTTTGCTCATGTTTATTTCCAAATTATAGCTCTCACTTTCTATTTTCAATTTCTGAACCAGTTCTGTAAGTTCTTCTGCAGTTGATGCTAGTAGCACAGTGTCATCGGCATATCGCAGGTTGTTTATGGGTGTTCCTCCTATACCTATACCTCCATTTCAGTTTTCTAAGACTCTCCTCATTATGTATTCTGTGAATATATTGAAGAGGATTGGTGAGAGTATACATCCTTGTCTCGCTCCTTTTTTGATGTTGCAGGGGTTTGAGAGGTGTTTATCTATTCGTACTCTTGCCTTACTATTTTTGTACAGCTGTTGTATTAATGTACGAAGATGATGAGGCACTCCCATTTCGCGTAGTATGGTCCAGAGTTTTTCCCACTTCATACTGTCAAAGGCTTTACGATAGTCAACGAAACACATGTATATTGGTTTATTGATTTCTCGGGCTTTCTCAATGTTCCTTCTTATGTTGGAAATTTGTTCACGAGTGCCTCTTCCTTTCACAAATCCAGCTTGTTGTGGCAGTATTTGCCACAGCAGAAATGGTTTTAGTCTTTCATTCATAATTTTGAGGAGGATCTTACTGGCATGTGACATTAGTGCAATCAGCCGATAGTTCTCGCATTTCTCTTTGGATCCTTTTTTGTGTAATGGTATGAATACCGATTCTACCCAGTCATCAGGCCATTGTTCTGTTGACCATATTCCGTTGCATATTTTATGTAGTATGTGGACACCACTTTCTCCCATTGCTTTGATGATTTCAGTTGTGATGTTATCTGCTCCCGGAGATTTTAGGGGCTTGAGGTTTTTTATGGCATCCCTTATTTCCTCCTTTAGGATAGCTAGTTCCTCCTCCATATCTTCTTGTGTATAGATGTCTGTTCTTTCCTGGTCATTGAATAGTTCTTCACAGTATTCTTTCCATACTTCCAGTGCTTTGTCTATGTTTGTTATTTTTTTGCCTTCTTTATTTTCGATAGTCCATGAGCGAGGTGTGTATTTTTTGTTTATTGTTTTTACTAGTTTATAAAGGTCTTTTGTGTTATTATTTTCAGCATGCTCTTGTGCTTCGTTGCAGATTCTTAATAGGTGTGTGTTTTTATCCTTTCTGCAGCATCGTTGTATAGTTTTGCTGAGTTCGGTGTATTTAATCCGTTTTTGTTCTGTATCTACACCACTTGCCCTTAGATCTCGTCATTCTTGTACTATTTCCATAGTTTGGTCCGTTATCCAGTGTTGGCGCTTTTCTATTATTTGTTTCTTTTTGGTTTCTTTTATAGTTTCTTTAATGGCCAGTTTGATAAATTGCCATATTTCCTCAGGTGTTAATGCTTCTTGTTGTGTAGGTGGGTTATCGAGTTTTGTCTGCAGTTTTTCTTCGAATATTTGTTTGTCACTAATTTGTGTTCTAGGTGATGTTGTTCTTCTTTGTGGTACCTTCAGTTTTAGTTTAAAGCGAGCTGTAAGAAGTTTATGATCGCTGCCACATTCTGCTCCAGGAAGGGTTTTTGTGTTTTATATAGACGTTCTCCATCGAGTGCGTATCAGTATGTAGTCTATCTGGTTTCTACACCGATCACCCGGGGATTGCCAAGTATATAATCGACAAATGTGTTGTTGATGCACTGTGTTCAATATTGTTAGTCCATTACCAGCACAAAAGTTTAATAGCATTTCTCCCCTTTCGTTTCTCGTCCCTATACCGTATTTTACTACAATATGTCTTAAGTGGTTATCGTCTTTTGTATCTCCAACCTTCGCATTGAAGTCTCCTATTATAATAGTTATTTCTCTATTTGGGATTTTCTGTAGTATTGTTTCAAGTTCTCCGTAAAACTGTTCAATTTCTTCTTCATTTGAGTCGCTGGTAGGTGCGTATACTTGGATTATATTTAAGTTAACAGGTTTCGAATGTATTTTGATGGATATCATCCTGTCATTAATGGCATTATATCCCATCAAGGTTTTTGCTATTGATGATGTCATTATTATTGCTACCCCGTTTCTGCTCTAGTTTTTATTTCCTGAAAAAACTATTGTGTTGCTGTTGTAATAAGGCCATTTCCTTTCCAGTGTGTCTCGGATATTCCTGTAATATCCATATTATATCTTTCCAGTTCTTTTTCCATTATGTATGTCTTTCCGGTTTGCAAGAGTCCTCGCACATTTCAGGTGCCGATATTGGTATTGTCTAGGTATCTGTTATCTTTGAATTTAGCTTGTCTCAAGGCCATCCCCCCCCCCCCCCCCGGATATCCGATTGGGGGATTGTCTCCGGAAAATTTATCTTTGAGTAAAGCCATTTCATTTTTGTGGGAAACTAGTTATTGAGGTGGGTTCCCGTTGCCTTCCTCAACTTGGCTTTAACTCTACGTAATAATCTACAAGTTACCGTATTTTTATGTTATTTCTAGTCAGGTTCTTTTTGACTACTAACCAGCAGTGGTGGTAATTACTTGTTTAAGTTGCTTTTGGTTTAAGTACTTGTGATTATTTAGTCGGAATTGCTTTTAGGATTTTTTACCTTCTATCACAATTAAGGTTTTACCCGACTACTTTAGAACTAGCTTGCAGTTAACTCTAAGTAATAGTTCTCTAATGTTATTTTACTAAAAACAATTTTGACAATCAGGTGTAAAACTAGATAATTGCGTAATATACTTCTTGTTGAGTTTAACTGATTAGAGCGTTGATTAAAAGATAAATAAGAAAAAGCGCAGCGCCAAGTTCTTATTGCAAATTTTATGTATGCATAATGTTAAATTATGTGCAAATAGACTTGATATGTTTAGAATAAGTACTAAAATAAGTAAAAATATTTTTTTGCATGTTTCTACTAAAATTATTTGTTTTGGCTCTAAAACGCCAGTCAAAAAGACGATTTAGAAGCTCTTGTGCTTGTGCTTGTGCTTTTGTGCTCTTGTGCTAATAAAAACTGCGGGTTGCTAAAGCCTTGATACACTACGTATTACTTTTGCCTGTATTTACCAAAACCACCTGTTTTGGCCCTAAAATGCTAGCCAAAACAACAACTTATAGGCTCTCGGGTCTCTAAACTAAGTACGGCATTTGATTGTTTGTAAATCACGATTTGACATGATGACGTCATACTTTAAATCTGACAGTATTAACAGATTATAATAAACTTTGTAATTTTCTGAAACAATGTTTTTATTTGGTGCAGGCAAACAAATATTGAAATAAATTAATAATTTATTTAAACTCAATCTTGCTTCTCTCCTTAGCTTCGTGCTGCTAAAGTCTATTTTTGGCTTTTAATACACTATATACTACAACAGCTATTTGTTTTTAGCAGCCTTCACTCGTTGACTTCTAAATCAGTTTGAATACTTAAGAAAAAAAAAACAATGCAAATTTAATGCAATAAATGAAACGGTTTGAATATTTTTTTTATATTTTAGTTGAGAACGCAGACTCACAGAAATAAGTTGAAGTAAAACGCACAAATCTTTTTAAAACATTGTTTTTTGAGTACACATACATTCCGAACTATTTTTGGCGTTTTTTATGGTATATCTGTTTTAAACTGCTGTCTTTGCTGATCTCAAGCAAATTTTGATTTTTTTTATTTGTTATTCTGGTAAGTTTATGTTGAGGGTTGCAAAAAACAAGTTTGCTAATCAACTGTAAATGTTAATCAGAGTCAATGTCGAGATAATAATTAATTATGTTTTTTTCCAATAATTAAAAGTGGGCAAAAATAATTTCAAGAAAATTGGTTTAAAAGTTGATTTTATTTGTTTTGACAATTGCTTCTAACTGAAGAAAGTTGGAAATGTAATTATTTATGCCCTTTACCTTAAAAAAAAGTTGTAAATTTATTTAGTTTTTTTAAAACATCAAAAAGGTGACCCAATTTAAGCAGTCAATCAATATCAGTTAAACGTAGGATAAAAAGCTATTTTGTAAATGTGACTATCAGTGCATCTTTTAGTTGAAAAGGTTTTCTGTGTGCAGCAAAAGTTGGTAGTGATCCATACTCAAATCTTCGGCGGTAAGTTTTAAAAAGCGTGCTGGACGCGGTCGGCTCTTATTATATAATTATTATTTTTACAGCACCATCCAATACAACTTGTAAATCTTCGACATTCTTCATGCGCCAGAAAATGCCGATGAATACTGATGGTATTTTCTGCCACTTGCTTTATTCTGGAGACGCCTCTTTTTACTTTTCAATCATTGTAGCCCCAAGTATCCACACATAAACACACAAAAAACAGCAAATCGCGCAATGTCGTTTTTTTTATCAAGTTGTAAACTAAAAACTAAGTTTTTAATCATCTTATAGGCTCGTTCTCCACAGACTTGTTGCTCGAGCGCACAAGGCTCTCTTATACTATTTTTCTTTTTCTTTTTTTTTGTTCAAACGTAAAACTGCGTAAGGTAATTTTTTTTGTGTTGAAGCGTTATTAAAATCAACATATTTAAAACGTGACTTTCTTGTTCTTTTCCTGGAATCGTGCAAATAGAGGCCTGAATTGTTTTTTTAGCAATTTAGTAGATTCTATAACTTTGTGGTTACAGCAGTTATCTACAAAATTAAAACTTACTAATTTTTCTGTAAAAAAAGTTCAGCAGGTTTGTTCTCAGACCAATAGCTATCGAACAGTAGCTACGCAAAGCTATCAATGTTAACAGTCTCAGGTGCATTTTCCAATTTTACATGCATCTATCAAACAATAAAAAATCAAATCACTAAATATATTTTAATAATTTCACAATTTTTAGTAATTTTTTCTTGATTATTGCACCCAGGATTGGGAACCGCAGCTATATACTATAACGTTGCTCTACTTCTTAATGTTTATTTACTTAAAGCAATAGTCTGTTTTTAGCTTTGTCTGTTATATATATGTTTCTAGTCATTCTAGTACGCTGAAATGTATTTAGTACAAGACAGTAGTTGTATTTTTTCTACTGTGTAGGTAGTGTTTTGTTTTTACAGACATAATGTGTTGTCAACACACAATTTTTCTTAAGTTAAGTCGATATTGAGTAAAAATATAATTTAATTTAAAAAAGAAAAAAAAAAAGTACTGATAACATTTATTAAAAAAAAAATGTTAATATTACAATATAAGATCAACAAGTTATAAATCATAAAAAATTTAAGATAGTAAAGTAAAATATTATCAGCAAAAAAAGAATAGAAATAAAAATCTAAAGTTTAAGAATTAAAAATAAATAAGAACACATATGATCAAAATAATTAAAAAAAAGTAGAAAAACTTTAATCTAAAAGTAGAGGGTAGTTAAAAAAATAGAAAAATAAAACATAAAAGCAATATTTTAATCAAATTATAAAAGAAAACAAAACGCCAGATCAAAATCAAAATAACTAGTAAAACAAAAATGCAATTTACTTTTAATGTAATGTAAATGTTCTATAAAATCGTAAAACAAAAAAAAATGTAAAAAAAGTAAGAGTAACTAGATGGCGTACAGATAGATAAAAGAATTGTAAAATGTATAAAAGAGGTAAAAATAAACGAATAAAGCCGCTAAAAATATTAGAAAATGAAAAGAGTATTGGAAGAAACTAGACAAAGCAGAAAAATCGACAAAAATTGATACAAGATTAAAGAATGGTTTCAAAATTTAAGTGTGGAAGTGAACAAACTGATAGAAGATGCTTGTTAATAAACAGATTTAAGTATAAAAAAAGTTGTTTACATGTAAAAAAAATGTTGTGATGTTAAATGATTTGATGTCAAGAATTATATGATAAAAAACTGAAAAACATGTAGATGAGAGTAAAAAACAAATTAGTTTTGGTATTACCAATTGATATAAATAATTTGAAATATATTTATCTTAACAATATTTGTATTATATTACGTATTAGTCACTGTAAACTTTTAGGAAATTTTGCAACTATACACAAAATATATTAAAAAAATGAAGAAACCGTGATTGCGGTTCTTGTGTACTTTTTTAGATAAGATTATAACTGATAACAAAACATGCTTGTTTAGATTTATCATCATATACATATATTTGCTTTGATTATTACCTGTATTATTTTTCACAGGTATATTATTCCAATCAGTTCCAAATCCATAAAATCACCAATTTTATATCTCTCTAACTTAAAATTAAATAAAACAATTACTATATTTTTATATCACAATTTATTACGTCACAGTAACTGCAGTTTTGGCTGAACCTCAGCCTTCTTCAGACAATACATGTATTCATGTTATTATGAATTATCACGTAGTAACAGTAAAGTTATTGCAGCTGTATATTTATTTTTAGTTGATAACTTGACCATAAAATCAATTTATTTATCACATTTGCTTTCGAAACTAAATATATTGTACAGTGCAGAATAATTATATTTTGTGGCTGTAATTGCATTTTCAAACTGTAATAAAAGCAAAAATGATTATAATTTATCTTATAATGAGTTTTATAAAATTTGTATAGAGCCTAAATTTAATACTTACAATTGACTGGTCAAACTAAGATTTGTGATGATTACTTTAGAGAATACCTACTGCACGTATGGTCAAGATCATTAACAATAAATGACAATTACATACAACTCTGACGCCTTTATTTTTTAACATATTTATGTAATTCTTTTTTATTGTGTGATTATTCAAGTTTAAATTAAAATTGGAACAAGTGTAAATTTGATAGTGATGTAATCAAATTTAAATACTTTTAAATACCTATTTTTTAAATATAATAATATAAAACAAATTTTTAAGTTAGATTTATAGATAAAAGTATGACAAACTATTTTTTTTTATTATTTTTTATACTTATTTTTTTCATTACTAATTGGCGTTTAAGCTAGCGGTCGGAATCATCTTAACTTACTGATGATTAACTTATAGCTACAAAGTTTAAGACAATATAATGTAATTTTGTTAATTAATTGAAATAAACATTATATAGTAAATTTACTTACCAATTAATCTTTACAAAAGCAGAAAATTTATCATAAAAATTAATAATATTTTAAAGACATAACATAAATTGCTAAATAGTTGTAATTGCTACAGGCTAGCAAATAACGCATCAAATAACAAGATTTTAAAAACTTGTGATTATATCGTGCAACATGTACGCAAATCTGTATTTGATAAAATCAAATTTCTTGTCACGTAAATGTGTATAAAAACAATTTAATTGCACATGAGTCGTGCTAATTATGTAGTAGGCACAACAAACTGAGACATAATTAAAAATAAAATTACTTAAAATATATTATGTATATATATATTAAACTAACAATTATAAATAATTATTTTAAGACTAATTAAAATGTGTTTAAAAATAAAGTTTATGAATAAATTTAAAAAAATTAACTCACGTCTTTAAAAAATATTTTTCTTAAATTTTGTGTGCTTAAAACAGTTTCTCTTGTTAACTATGTAGGATCTAAAAACATTCATTGACTACAATTTATTGAAGAAAATTTACCGCAAAAAATTCAACGTTGAATGCACAATCCACACCACCGTGAAAAAATACTAAATATTATTTGAAAATGTGTATTAAATGACCTTTTTATTAATTATTACTCTACTAATAAGCGATAACCTATTTAATACATTCAACTTTTAGTAACAATCAAATTCAATTTCTTTTTTACTTTTTTTGGATACAAATTTTGTGATAGATTAGTAAGTGCTAAAGTTAGATTTTTTTTGGTTTTAATAATGTACAACAAAAGACAGAACACAAAGAAAAATATCTTAAAACAATAGTCTTTAGTAAATTATCTAGCATTTCAGGACAGAGCAGAACACCACAAATTATTAAAAAATAAATTATTTGGTAAAAGAAATGTAGCTTTGTTTTGCACAAAACCTAAAAAAATATTGAATTTAATCAGTTGCTTAGCAATGAAGAGTAATTTTACTTTTTGTAGTCAAGAAATTTTTATGTGTTTTACATTTATTTACACTGTGCATATCGTTTCTTCATATACGTCTTTTTTATTTCTTACCAGATGCTAATTTATACTTTTTGCTCTTAGACATGCACACAATTTTTTTCTATCAACACTATTAAAGTTGGCTTTTTAAACTATATAATCTAATAGACACCGGTAATATCACACATTTTACTTCTTCTTCTTCTTTTTTAGCCTGTGTTTATACACTGCTAAAGGTAGACCTTCTTCAAAACATTTCATCGGTGTCGGTTTTGTGCGACTTGATACTTCTCTTTTCTGAGGTCTCCTTTATGTCGTTGATCTACTTTTTCTGTGGTTTTCCTATGTCACGGGTGGTTTTTCTTAGTCTCTATTGCAAAAGTCTGTGGGTTTATTTCTCGGTGTCTGCTCTTGCCACGTGACCTACCCAGCTCCACTTCAGTTCGGATATTTGTTGAATTACATCCTTTACTCTTAAACTTTTTTGGTTATTCTCGTTCTTTCTTTTCTCCCTTAGGGTTACGCCTAGCATGCCGTAATCCATTGCGCGCTGATAAACTCGCAGTCTGTTGACACTTTTTACAGTTAGCGTCATAGATTTGAAGCTATATGTTGTGACAGGTAATATGCACATATTGTATGCCTTCTGTTTAGGGCTATTTGGTATATTGGTGTTTTTGAGTATGTGACCGAGTCTGCCAATCGCTGCCTAACTTTGTCTGATCTGTTGCGTTATTTTAGCAGTTTGGTTTGATTTGCCTAGTTTTATCTGATGTCTAAGATAAATATAATCATCCACTTGTTCTATTACCTAGCTTTCTATTTGCAAATTTTTAATTGTGCGTTCATGATTTTGGTCTTTAATAGATTCATTTTTAAGCCCACATTAGTAAAAACTATATTCAGCTGTTTAAGCATACTTATTAACTCTTTTGGGTCTTGGCTGATTAAGATTATGTCGTTAGCAAATTTTAAGTAGATTAGGTACTTTTTATCTATGTGTATGCCTTTGCCTTCCTATTTTATTTCATTTTCATTTCATTTTAAAAATATTTTTCAGTGCCAGAGTGAATACCTTAAGTGGTATAAAACTCCTCTATTTATTTTGATCTTAACCGAGGCAGCCTTGGAATCTATTTTTACCTGGAGAATGGCATTTTGGTAAATGTATTTAAGGAGGTTTGTGTACCTTGAATCTATTCTGGCATTTTTCATTGCTGTAAATATCGCCTATAATGCTAGGTGCAGTGGGTTGTTATATTCTGCATTTTTCATCTACATGCACAAATAGTCTGTATGTGATCTGATGTGCCATTACCTTTTCGGAATTTAGCATGCTCTGGTGGCTGATAGAAATTCAGCTTGTTTGTTAGACGGTTTGTTATAATTTTTGTTAGTAGCTTGTATAGGTGTGATAAAAAACTTATTGGTCTGCAGTTCTTGATATTTGCGTTGTTGCTTTTCGTATGTAACAGAATTACTTGTGCGTTCTCATTTTATACAATGCTCAAAAAGAATTTTTATATAGCAAATACGTGTTTATTTAAAACCAACGCTGTCTTTAATTAAACTTGCAATCAAATTTGCTACCTGATCAAAACATTTTAAACTTTTTACCTAGAAGACGTTTGACTGTTTATCAAACCTCACAGAAAAAAAGTGGTTACAAAGTTTTACTTATTCAATTCAATTGGAATGTCTTCTAATTATTACTCAAATTGCCATCTGAAAGCAACAGCAAACCAGTTTAAAAGCGGTTAAAAACGTCTTCACAGACAACTAAAACCGTTTTTAGTAATTAATTAAATGCCACAAAACGCAGTGGTAGACACGCATTCTACTAACCATATTACTATACATTTAAGAAGCATGCTGAAAAAAGATAAAAGTTACGGAACTTCAACTAGTTTACAACCAAGCACTACGCCTATTTGGGGAATTTCTAGCAATCCAACCATCTAGAACTTATCCAAACTACAATCACAATAAAAACGCTTTTATGTGTAAATAGATTTGGCCAACATTATTCATGTTTTTATATCTGGTACAACGCCACAAAATACCTACATATAACAAAAATGATATTAAATCCTTTTTAAAATCATTTGACTCACAACTGTTTTGGTAGATTGTCTAAAAACAACCTACCTATTTATGGACAATTACAAGATAAGTTACTACTAATGTTTGCCGAGAAACTACACTAACAATAAATTTCAACATCAAACCTAAAGTTGTTTCATCATAACCAATTATCGTTTAAGTACACATGTGCAATTATTGACCAATTTTAAATAAGAAAAAATTAAGCTGACACAAGCAGGGAATGATGTGGTGTTATCTAATCTTTTCTAGAACAAGCATGTATTAATTATTTTGTATTAAATATTGTTCCCAAGTATAGAAAGAAACATTTAAAACTACACTATTTGAATCATGATTTGACTGCTAGCAGCTGGCCAAATTACATCGTAAGCTACAAGCGGTTATAAATGCAAATTTTACTGAAAAAGAACATTGTTAATTATCTGTGATTTTACTTGTTTAATTAACAAGAATTTTTAAATCTGCCATATCTACTATAAAGGAGGTTTATTGCTTAATAATCAAATTAAAAAAAAACCACAGATTTGTAGCTCGGATTTTTTTGCTGACTAATATCTTGAGAGCTAGCAACTTAGTAATTTAACCAAAACTGGTATTTTTTATTTTATGCATTAACAAAAACGTAACCAGTTGATCTTATTGCAAAGATATACAATAAGTAAATTGATACCAAAAAGCTGAAATTTAGTAATGTATTAATTAATTTTATAAATTGAGCAAACAAGTACGTTGTTAATGCCTGTTTGCACCGCTTCCACTTATCTCGGATTATTTATTGAGTGGACTTTAAAGTTCTAAACGGTTTGCATGTCACACAAAGTAATACTTAAGTATTACCTTAGTTAAGTCTTGGAACTGTTACTTTTAAATGCCAGTTTATCAAGCTCTAAACATAAATGATAATGTAGACCCGGTTGCATTAGAATTAATTGCCTTTTTTTAAACAAAAAATATCGCATTAGCACTTCTACCACAAATTGAAGGTAATTTAAAGTTTCTACATAATAATGTATGTAATTTAATTTTTAATATATTTTGTATTATTTTTTAAAATAAACTTGACTGATAATCCAGTTATAAAATAAAACTATAATAACAGTAAAAAAAGTAATTAAAATATGTAATTTATGTTCAAAATACTTCTGTAGCTTGCAATATTATGCTACTGGAAATTATCTTTTTGTGCGACAAACTGCAGATAAAATTACTATAGTTTAAGATTATTTTTTTTTAAATTGCTGCATTCCCTAGAGTAATACGGGCACTAGCTTGCACATTATAATATATACATTAACAACTGCAAATTATTTCAAATACTATTTAGGAGGAAAAGATGCAGAAGTTTACAGAAATTGGAAAGAATATTTTTCTGTGAATGTACAGGCTGTTACAACGCAAATTTAAAATTATTTAACGTAGTGGCACAATGGCTTGGGTCATCACATCATGCCACCGTATTCAATAATAATAATTTAAAGGCTAGCTTTAAGTAGAATATGTTTGGTCATATTTTTAGGTGATAGTAATTATTATATAAGAACCTACCTGTTAACACCGTTGCTAGAGCATATATTATAATTTTCATTGTTACTGTTGTTTTTTAAAACTCTATTGTCTACGTTTGCAACCAGTTCACTATTTCCACCATAATTATGTTTAATCTTTTGCACAATTTTTTTATTAAGTTAAATTGTTGAGTGGATTTCTTTATCTACTCCTTCACCAGTTTTTAATATATTAGTTATCTCCTTTGAAACACTTTTACGTAGGGTCTTTTCTGGTTGCCGTAAGCTTTTTTAGCAATTTCATGTTGTAATTTTTTTCCAACATGTATGTTTGCTTAGGGTATAATTTGTTAATCTTTAGGGCCGCTTTTACAGATAACTTATACCAGGAATAAATTTATCTAAATGTATATACCTGGTATAGCATTAAATTTGCTCTTGTTACAGTCTACATAACCTATTGAAACGTCAATAATGACTTATAAACTGACGTATAAATCATTTATACGCAAATTTGTAGTGCGCGTTACTTGGTTACTATACTAGAGAAAACTACTGCTTCAAGCACTGGATAAGTTATCCCGGGTTTATTCTCCTTGAAACATACAATAAAGATTTTAAATACGTTTTGCTTGAATGATGCCAAAGTTATAATCATTATCTTTGACTCTTTTTGATAATTTTTTATTATATTAAATTAAATATCATAAACATTCTTTGCGAGAAATGCAACTCGCTATTGCTAGTAAGTTCTATTTATACATCACTGAACACTCGATCATATAACGTCTTTAATTAGTAATAAAACTATTTATATAAATTATAATTGATGCTACAAATATTTAGTAAATAACGGTTATATAGGAAGGTTGTATGATCATAATTGACTAGCGCATACAAAACAGATATATATATATATATATTGTTTTTAGATAGTATATCATCTCACAGTAAGATGGTCCAATATTGACGTAGTTGTCGTAATGGTTAGTAATATTAGTGCTACTAACAAAAATGTTAGCTTGCTACGCTAACGTTTCTTAACTGAGCTACCTTATTAACTTAGCAAACTGTATAAAACTTTTAGCCTTACATTAAACGCGGCGCATCTAATTTTTATGCCTTCACTAGCCATGATTACAACCAATCTAAATGATTTTCAATATATGTTAACAGTTTTATTATACTAGGCAACGTACCTGATAGCTGCTTACAAAATACGTTTGACAATGTAAATGAATATGTTTGTCAACAATTTAGAAAAAAACATGTAATGTTGACAAAGTTTGAAGTGCAACTTTTTTTTTAAATGTCATAGAACAATATTGACGGATTAGCAATGCCGTTGAGATAAACCAACGTTTGCTGCGGATAACCTACATCGCATACATTTGAACGCTCATTTTCCTGTTTCAACGGAATTATGTACAACTGGTTATGACTAGAATGAAAAGAACAATAAATTTGTCTTCAAATAGTTTGACGGCAAACAATCACCGTTTTCTAGTGGAAATATATCTATTGAGCAATAAAGTACTACAAATGTATAATACATTAATTGCAGTGATTACAAAAGCAATCATAAGTTTTAAAAACCAATGTCTCTTGCACAGTCTTTCGATTAAAAATAAAGCAGACCAATGTTTGTCACATATAGTTTTACCTTATTTGAGTAAACATACGTTTTTATCTAAAAATTTGTTACATATTTTTGACATAATTAATAATAAAACTAAGTTAGTTTTTTATATTTAAGAAAACTTATGAGATAAAATAACTACACAATACGCCATATTATCAACCAGAAAAACCAAATATCTCTAAATCTGTAAAAGCTGATACACAGACTAAGTGCTCAGCTGACAAATAAAAGATGAACGTAGCGTTGTATTTTGCAACTACATTACCAAATTTTAGTCTTACTGGTTTTAGTATACTTTTTACTTGTTAACATGCGCTACCGAGTTACAATCTTTTGGAATAAAACTACTTTGTTACGTTTTTTTGTTAGTGTATAATGATTTAAGCAGATTTTATTTAATCATAATTTTACGTTGTTCAAAGGTCGTAGCTACACTCACTATATGTGCGCCAGATAAACGTCATTTTCTTACTTGTAACACTAAATCAATTATTAAAATTATTAGTTTTAGTACTATTGGTCATCAAAAACGGTCGCAAGCTCTTGAGCTGTAAGTTGCAAATCATTGTGTAATCCATAACTGACTTTGCAAAGAAGTTTTAGGGTTTAAAAAACTTAGCTCAATCTCTCAAATCAACGCAAAACGCGTTAAAAAGAAGTCCAGGATCTATATATCTTGGCCTGTAAGATGCACAAAACTATAAAGTTGTTAAATTTATTGTAACTTATCAAAGACTCAATCAGCATCAACACCAAACCAAATTGATACTAATTATTTTTGTGTTTTTAAGATGGATCAGGAGCCATCTCTAACACAACCAACCCAAAGCCGCAAAACCACCGTACTAAGCCGTTGAGTAAAATTAGTTAGTTTGACAACTTCTTAAAATCTAAACAACTTTTTTATTCCGACTAATCGCATTCCATGAACATGGCACTTAAAACATCTACAAAGTCTGCGCTTTCAAATCCAATTTTATTATATTTTATGAACATTAAGTAAAAACTTTCACTATTTGTAATTGGCAAGAAAAGCAAATTTAATAAGTTGAGGTAGCTAATAAAAGATAACGATGTGGTAATTATCTATGCCACCAACAACAACATTTGCTTTACTTTTGTCAACTGACTACCAAAAAGCAAGAAGTCTGTTAACAAGGTAATCTAAAACATCAGTCAAAAAAGGTTTTTTCTGCTGACAATAAAAAAAGAAATTTTCTTTTTGGTTAGATCTAACGTTTTATCTGTAGATAGAATGTAAAAAAAGAACCACACATCTAGTGCAATAAAACAAAAGAATGCAAAAAAAATTAGAAAAAAAAGAGAATACTCTAAAGAAACTAAAAAAGGAACTAAAAAACAACAGAAAAATCTTAAACAAGGCAATTAGGGCTACCAGAATAATATGCTGAAAAGAAATAATAAAAACTATAGACAAAATTTTTTAGGGAAAGCTATACAAGTAGTGATAAACAAATTTGGGAGAAATAGCAAAAAAGTCTACCTAAAAGAAGACAAAGAAGAAAAAAAAGCACCAGATACAATAGAAAAAAAAAGTAACAGTTATAGCAACAATAAAAAAAATAAAGAAGATTATAAAACAATTGCCCAACAACAAAGCACTAGCACAAAATAACAACAAAGATTGTTCATCTAAAAGAGGGACAGGACAAGAAAACTAATTCCGGAGTTAAAAGAATAGGTAAAAAATAAACTTGAGACAATTATTTTTAGCAAAAAATTAAAAAAAAAGAATTAAAAAAAAATCAACATTTACGATACTAAACAAAATTGCAAGAGATTAACGAAAAAAAAAAATTGAAGTAGTCAGAATATGCCTGGCAATAAAGAACACAAAGATGTAATTTCAAATAAAAATATAAAGATTTTGCTGGACAAAAAACTTACAAATTTAGGACTGACAAAAATACAACTAATATATACAACAAAGAAAAAGTAAACAAAGACCTAAATAAACTAAAAACGCAACTAAGGACAAACAAATAATTAAAATAGCACATAGATTGAAAAAAAAAGAAAATGCAAATATGGATGTCAGTACAGATAAAAAATACAAAAAGCAAAAAAGACAGACAAAAGTCTATAGAGGCTATAAGAAGAGAAGAGCCGGGTACAGCATGCGCGCCGTATGTGCTACTTAAAAATCCGCAAAGCTATAAGATTGATCCCCAATGTCAAAAACACATTATAAAAAATTGTGCGCCACACTTTTAGGTTTACCGAGTAAACCCAACAAGTTTTTGAAAGATTTCTCACTTAGACTACAAATAAATCCATTTGAATATTTGCCAATTCTAAACTTACTAATGACTTAGATACTTGGCAAAATTGGCGTAATATTGCGTTTTTGTATTTTTAATACATATTTTATGGTGTGATAGCTCAATGGTAGAGCACTTGCATATCATGCGAGCAGTCCGGGGTTCGATCCCCGAAATATGACTGAAATGATAACTTGCTCTTTATCCACCAGCGTGGTTCGGAAGTCACGTATTAAGCAGTTGGTCCCATCAAACCACTTTAAACAAGTCGTAGACTTACTGTGGCGATGTAAAAAAGCCGTAAAAAGCATAATAATAATAATAATAATAAATTTCTATAAACACAGTTTAAAAGAAATACAAAACATATTGCAATCTAAACAAATATTTACTTGTTGTTAAGGGCTTATTAGATATTTTTTTAGATGTAGAATCAAAACATTTAAAAAAGATTTTTTTAAAATTTATTGTTATCTTTTATGTGTTGTCTCTATTCTGAAGATTGGCAATCTCCAAAGCTAGTTTAATCTTAGAGACCGCTGATATAAACAACTGTTTTATTTGGTTAAAGTAAGTTTTTTATCCACAATTTCTTGCATAGTAATCAGCAGTTGTCAATGTTCACAGACAAAAATATTTTTATGTTATATTAAGTAATTTGCAAATATAACATTTTAAAATTGATGCGTATGATAAACATGTACTTTTGTTCTAGCTGTCTCTTATTTTATTATTTTTTAAGAAAAAAGTGTGCAATACAAGCTTATATCTACACTTTTTTTAATTACCAAATGTTCTTTTATTTATTACTACAAAATTTTAATTCAAATATAAGGGTGCATTCTTTTTCTTGTAGTATAATATTTTCTGCAACAATTGCATAATATTAATAAGAAATAGTGCTATATTCAGATAGAAACATCAAATTTAATATATAATTTTCATGTTTTTTTTATACTGATTTGTAATAATATATACATATATATATATATATAACAAAACGTCAGTTACAAAAACTTAATTAATTTTGAATCGCTCACTTAAGAACTCGTAACTCATAATATAAGCTCGTTTTTGCAAATCACGCATTTTTTTTGTTAATAATGTTTCTATTTCACTTGTATTGATCAAAAATATAAATTTAAAATTTTTATTGCTACTTTAGAGTTATTAATCTTTAATTTTTATTTTTTTTTGTAAAACAATCTATATTTGAACCAATAAACTCCAGATTAGCTTTATATAATTTAAGCTATCGTGTGTGTTAGTCAATAGCTATTCTAATTATCTGCACGCATTCCGAGGAATGACTGACAAGAAAATATTTTTCAAATGCGCATATATTATTAATGTACTTGTCGCAAGCTGGCTTACTAGTCTTTGCTACTATAATACATTTTTTTATAGATCATTAGTATCATTACTATATGTTCCAACCAGATCTTGTCTTGTTTTTAGTTGAAATGAATGTCATATATGGAAAACGGTGGAAGTTATCAGTTTTTACACATATTTTTAAATATTATTTATCAAATACAGTACAAATAAATATGCTAACAGGGATTACCTACTGTTCACTGACCGAAATACTAATTACAATTTGTAAATAGGAAATATTTTTTGTTGTAGTAAATATTGAGTTTTGCAGACACTCGCCATTGTCAGATGTTATCTGTCACAAAGAGACAGTTTATGACATGAGCCAGGCTAAGGGTAGCTCTAGATATAACCCTGTGTTAGGTGTCATGCTTTAGACTTCAATGACCGGATGTCCCCTACAAGGCGCCTGAAATCCTCAACGCGACGGCGCCTCAATATTAAAATTTCAGTTTTCATTCTGTACAAAAATTATATCATTTGCTAAAATCATAAAATTAAATCACGTACTAATTGTAACACAATTTTTGTGCGATAAGTAAATATATAAATATTTACATTATAAAACTATGTTATGCGATAAGAAGTGATCTATAGTCGTTTGAAATATACCGATATGCCGCAGATAAGATTATCATATAGTTTTTATAAACAATTAATTTTTTAGAAATTGAATATTAATATACATCGTTTTTACTTTGCAAGTGAGATGTAACAGACAAAAAATATTGTATAAAAACAAAACTAGGTACTTCACCGACCTTACAAATCGCACTTAACAAGTATATGTAAATTTGGTTTTAGTTCAAATTTGCCAGAAGAAGTTCATAAACTGCATTACGTTTGTACTACTATGTATAATAAGGAATTAGAGAATATTTTTTCTATTATTAAAGATTTTTTAAGTCGATTTTACGGTTTTACAATTACAAATAGAAATTTTTACGCTATTTCTTTGTTGTTATATTAAAATAAAAACACAACAAGAATGAAAAACTATCACAAATAACTTCAAAATAAATAAAAAGCAAATCCGCATGTATCTCGTTTTTTAGTTTATTTTATCTCAATGTCTTAACTATACTGCAATGTTATAAATAACAAATAAGTTGAATTTTATTAATGTAACTAAACTTACATTATTTTATTATAAATAAAAATCGAATTGAATGCAAAGTTTTATGGTATTTCTATACACGCATTTGTAAGAAGAGTAATGCTGTTTGCAGTAATGTTACTCAATACAAAATAATTCAAATAATATTTCTGTTTATAACTGAAACATCACTAAGTGCGATTTTTCTATATCGCAGGAAAAATAACCCTAATGAATATGATGAGTAAGCAAAAAATCGCTCCATTGTTTCATATGCTTGCTACAACAGAAATCATAAAAAAATATATGCGGGGTCTACTTTCAGCGCAGTCAAAATAATATAATGACTATTTTCAGAAAGATCCTTCTAAGAGGTTTTAAATTTAAACAATAGCCTTGTTCCATTTCACAAATTGCTCCATTCTAAATGGTTGTGTACACCTGGTTCACAGTTACTTTGTCTCTATTAGCTCCTATAGCCTGCGTCCAGACATAATTCCCGTCCTCTTCCAACCCCCCATTAATTAAATATAGAGAATAGAGACGACACACCCGGGATATTCTTCAGTTACTTACATCTTGTTTGGTGTGACTTGCACTAGGCTACTCAGTGCCTAATTACCTATCTCGCAGCTATTATTTTTAGTGCTTTTATAGCGGTTTGCTTTTATGGCGTGTTGGAAGTGAATTATAATTATTGCTGTTCACTGTTCAACACTAACTGGACGGGATGTATTAGTTGCCTTAATTTGATTATGATTGCTACATATATTTTGATTGCAACTTAACTATATACACTGTCACTTATGGATACAATTTTCACTAAAAGCAACCGAGAAAATAACGCGTTATTTGAAGTAGTAGTGCTCACATATTATTTTTAATTTAGATGCATTACGGAATGCAATTTAATCCCATTTGAAAACAATTATATCTTACAAGTCAATCGTTTCAATTATACTGCAGTTTGCAATATGGCATAAAGAAGCAATCTTATCTTATTAATTTATGTGAATAATAACGCTTACTCGGATGTACATACGTCGGTAGGTACTTTTTGTTTACTCATAATAATTATGTTTGCAAACTAACAATTATGTATATAATGGTGGAGTGAATAATAAACAAGTTTGTTCTATTTCAATTATTTAATTATTTAGTTATATTATTAAATTAAATAAAAAAACAAACGCTTAAGTACATTGCACACAATGTGGACTTTAGTTAAATACAGAAGTTTTGACGAAAATAAAGTTGAATAATTAGTTTAAAAGTTTTGAATCAAATCTTAACTCTATTTACATCCACAGATATTTATATAAACCGATAATCAAAATTAAACTCTAAATTCTATCTCTCTCTCAGTTGACAAATGTACAAACATATAATCAAATTAAAATTTCAAAAATTTCACATAGTTTAAGCACAAATTTATCCACATGTATACATGACATAGAGGTAAGTCTAAAACTATGATTGACTTTGTGGTGTATGATTGAGAAGTTTAATTAGAAATTCTCGAGCAGTACGTGGAGCTGAATGTAGAACTAATCATTATCTTGTCATATTAAAAGTAGACCTTGGTTGTAAATAAAAGTGGAAAATGTTGACATTATTACGAAAAAATATGAAAGAACTCTTAGAAATTGGAATTTTGAATGTGTGAGATATTTTAAATTTAATAGAGTGTTGTTTTGAAAAACAAAACAACTTGCAGTTTACTTAATACACATTTAGCTGTTGTGGACATTTTGCAAAATTACATAAGGTGCATCTAAAATGCAAGACCGGACAATTCTCATTACATAAATAGCAATTTTTGTAACTTGATAATATTGAGGTTTTTGCCAATTTGTTTCGTAAACCCAGATAATAGCGCAACTATTCTCCTTCTTTAAACCAAATTGATTTTTACTATTTTATATATAATTTATAAAAAGTTATTTTTGAAATTTTTAGTTATAACTTAATATCTGAAATTTTTGCAAATAAAAAACTGTAAACAACTTTCTTATTTTAAAACAATTTCAAATACATTGAAAAAGTTTAAAATTAATTAGAAATTTCACATTGCATTTGGTAACGGCTTGCACACTTTTGAGAACAGTTTAAGTGCAACCTAGAAATAGCTTGAAATACTTTAGGTGCAGTTGAGAACAATTCCAGTACACTTTAGAGCAATTTCTAGCACTTTGAAAAAAGTTTAAAATTTATTGAAAACTCTTACATACACTTAAGAACAGTTCTGATGCAATTGAGAACACTTAGTGCTTTCAATTTAAATGAAAACAATCAGTGTTAATTAAAAATGACTAAATACATTCAGTTTGGAGCAGTTTACGTACACATAGTAAAGATACAAATTAATTTAAACTAAAATAGCTTAGTACACCCAGAAATAATTTAGAACATTTTAGGTGCAGTTGGAAAAAACTGTTTAATGTTTATTTTGAAACACTTTAGAGCAATTTCTAGTAATTTAAAAAGTTTATAAATAGCTTATTATACTTGAAAAGATTTTAAGTACACTTGAAAACAGTTTGAGTGTTACTTAAATTCTATTTAAATCAAATCAGTGGTATTAGGTCTTTGCCTCTCATGCTAGGGGTACTAATATTAAATCCTACTCTGCCGTACATTATTTGTGAATTTGATCAACTTTTTAATCGCTTTGGCATTTATAGCTTCAGTGACAAACAAATGTACAAATATTAATCATTTTGCTTTATTTTATCATTCATATTTAGAAGAACTTTCGGCCTGCTAAAACCAGGTGAGGTGAAGTCAATAGAGTATAAAAACATAAATTTTATTTTAAACCAGTGTTAATTAAAACAACATAGAACTGTTTAATTGCAATTATCAACAGCAGACATCACATTAAAACAACAATACTGATCAAAATACATATAAACAACAGTGGCGTAGGCATCTGTAAGCAAGAGTCTGTGGAACGTCCCACAAAACACAGTAGTTTCCCAAGGTTTTATTTAAAACTTGATGGAAAAGATCTTACAAAATAAAGTACAAACAAAACTAAAAATTGTAGTTTTTTTTTGTGAGGCTAAATAATCCAAACTAAGCCATTGTTGTTGATATGGTTTTTGTAAAGTATAAAGTATACAAACTATAAACAAAATTCTTGGTTATTTAAAAAAGTTTATTATTGTAAATTAAAAATAAAGAGCAGAACTTTGAAAAACTTGGTGTTCATTTATGATTTTTGGGTCAGAGTTAAAACTATCAATTCTGTTTTTAAGAAAACTATTAACATATGCAATAAAATAACTTAATAAAAAATTACATATACATAGTTATAAAAATAGAAAAAACACGGCCATTAAAATTCATATACAGTTGCTGCTGAATGATATAAAAATTACCTCACTTGTGCTTATAGTTCTTATTAAAACACTAAATCAGGTAAAAACAATATAAGTTTTATCTAATAATTTATCTACAGTTAATATTAATATCATATTTTTATATTTTAGTTATTATATTGCGTAAAAGACTAATAAATTGCTTTGGTTTTAATATATTTAATACATTTGTTGGTAGTATTTAATATAAAAAATGTTTAATATGGCATAATAATAAATAACACAATTATACACAAAAATGTTTGATATTTATTTATTTACTTTAAGTTTGAAAAACAAACAACGTTACAATGTTAAACAACTGGGTAACTTTGTATAATCCATTAAAATTTTATTGTTTAAATCTAAACCATCTTAACCTAACCAAACCTAACCTTACCTAACCTTAGAAACTATGTATTTTAAATTAGCACAAAACAGTAGAAACAGACTTCTCACCGAAACCTATTGAATGATGTACTACGAGAAGGTCAGTTTCCCATCTCTCCACAATATTAATTTATTCAGGAAACACAGCTTTAAAATTTGAGATAAAACTTGTTGAGCAATAATTACTAACATTTAAGCTAAAGTTATTAATGAACCATCTTGTATTTCGTAAATACTTTACCACAATATTTTATAATTTAACCCAAAAGAACCAAAATATAAATAGTTGTTAACCTGCTATCAGAATGTGCACACAAAACTTTCAATAATTGAAAAAAAAATAATTATTGACTTTATTTTAATACACTTTTAATTTTTTTTAAGTGTAATTTACAATATGTGAGTAGATAAACTTGTAAAACACTTAGGACCGGTTTTATATACAAATTTATTTACTTCCTCGACGCGATGTTTATGAACGCTATTTATTAATTTTCAAATAACATTTTAACAAATAATTATTAAAAAAAAAAACTAAAATAATGCTGTAAAATTGCAATAATAAATGAAATATTAAGTTTAATTAATGGCATTATTTTTAAAAGCCATAGAAATACAATTAAAGTTGATATCACACAAAATAAATCTCAAGTAGGGCTTTATTATACTGAAATTATATTTAAATGACGATTTAGTTTACCTTTTTAGTTAATTAGAGATTAATTTTATGTTTACAAAATCAACTCTTAGTAGTTAAGAGTGGTCAGTTATTTTGTCTCCACTTATGTTTATGTTATGTAAATATTTAAGAATTATAAATTTGTTATTATTGAGAAACTGATGATTCATATATTAAACATATAATTTATATTGTTATTGTTATATTAAGTTGTATATAAATTTTAATACAATAATATATTATGTTATTAGTATATAAATACACAGACCAATTATTGACATCTCAATTTCCTATAGAGTTTTATGAGTATATGACATCCATCACATATGCAATAATGATGAACAACCGAAGCTAATCAATGCATTGTATAAATAACGCTGCATCACAGGAACTATGCCGATGCATGTAGTATTTTAAGGCACGCACTTGGGGTGGGATAATTTGTTTTAATTATCACGACAGCGTTCGCGATTATTGTTACCTGTACTGAATCATGCATCGCAGATGGTGCGGTAACATCTGCGCGATAATTTTTTGTCTTATTTATGATTATTTGGGGTCCAACAACTCATCTAAATATGCAATTACATTTGTGCTAGCATTATTAGTATGTAATTATCCACACGAAAACAATAGAATCAATTTAATATTTTATTAATGTGTTTTTTTTATTCGCGTATGTTGTATTTAATAAATGATAATTCATATGTGTTAACTGAATATAGATGGTTTCTGTTGTCTCGAAAGTAAGCAGATGTTTACATCAGTTATGAAAAAAGAGTAAAGTTTTATTAATGTAGTCAAGAGCGTCTTATCCGAATTATTTATTTGTGTGTCCCCTTGAGATAAGTTGGTCTCATATTTTGCGATTCGCAGAAACCATTTGGTAATCTTAAAGAATTTTTATTAAAATTGCAGGCGATACCTGGTTTTTGGTTTGCGGCGGTTTGTCCGGAGTGAGGACTAATTATAGAAATCTAGTTAAATATCGATCCAGGCGGTGACTTTTTGATTCGTGTGTGTGAGAAAGTGTGTAATTTACTGTGACAAATCAATACGTTGATACAAAAGTTAATATAACGTGTTTTTACAGACAGTAATGTGGACATATAATTGCTTAGTTTTTTTTCCGGACGGAAGTGTCTAAAAGTCCGGTGGGTCACGTGCCCGAGCGTCGCTACCACCACACGCGACATAACACTTAGTCCTCTTTCCTGTCGACTTTTACACATATCTACCACAAATCAGACAGAAAATATACATAAAATATTAGCATACTATCGAAAGTGATTGAAGGATTCTTATTAAATATTTAGTTATAAAAATACAATTTTATACACATAAAACTTGTGAGAAATATATTATAATAATGTAATTACATATATGTATTTGTATTATAACCACATCAACAGCCAGAAGTGGCAAATAGAATGTGTTCGACTATAAGTAATATATTGTTTTTTTTAATGGACGCAACCTTATAATTGCTTAACTATATAAAATCCATTTAATTTTATTATTTGCTCATATTTCTGATTTATCTTAATTAAAAAATAAATTACTTTTTAAATCAGTAATATTATTAGCTCAATGCGTACAACACATATGTACATACAATAAATACTTAATTTTTTTACTTCTATAATTAGGTATGTCACTTGAATGAAACAGTTATTGTTTAAAAAACGTACGTTACTTATACAGGGTTGGGTACATGTGGCATCAATTTCTGACTGCATTTTAAATTTATTTTAAAAATGATCTTAAGTTTTGTATATTTTTTAATCTACATAGTGATGTGTTTTGTGTAATATGATGTCATCATCTGTTTTTTAAATAGAACACCTTGTTTTTTCTTTTATTTCTTTACAGTAGGTATCTCCATTAACAACTTCTTGTGACGTTGAAAAGCGTTCTTTACTCACATGAAAAAATAAAAATAAAAATCAGTGGATTCTAAATTAGGACTCTACGGAGGGTGACCGATCAATTTGACGTTTAGTGTGCTTAAATGGCCGGTTGTATGGGCCGGTGTGCATTGTTATGGTGGAGAACAAACATTTGCCAGCGGTTTGTTTTTCTTTTTTCTCTGACGACTTAGGTTATGGTTATAGTGGATGCGTATTCTGACGAACTGGCGTTCTGACAAATTCGCCAAAAGACGCGCAAATAAGGCTATGGCTATAGTGGATGCGTATTCTGTCAAAATCGTCCGAAATGATGTTCAGAAATGGGTCATTCGTAAATGCATATTTACTGTTTTTACTCATTGTGTTGCAACATATGCTAGATGGATAACTTCAATAATATATATTATTTGAAAAGTCCTTTATTAAAAATTTTACTGTTATCTGGAAAAACTGAATACGTAAACAAACTGTTTGCATCTAGAAAATTAATTGGAGAATACCATACGTTATTTCCAGATCTTTTGAGCCAACCGAATAAGTTTGCTGAGTATTTTAGAATGTCACCAAAGACATTTTTTTACATTTTTAACGGAATTTAAAAAAATATCTCTAAACAATCAAATTTTTGTGAGTGCATATCAGCAGATGAGAAAAACATTTTTTAAACTTTATTTATATTTAAGAATACAAAATAAAAAGTACAAAAACTAATATTATTTAAGATTTATTAATTATTATTAGAGTTGTGTGTAAAGAAATACGAAAGTAGGCCTTCAGATGCGTTATGTTGTATTACATTTTCATCACAACTTGGCTAAGGTGCAGTTGTCAATACCGTCAGTTGTGTTGATAAGGAAGAATAACTTTCTCAAGAGTGATACGATGAGTTTTCTGTGGTAGGGTTGCTGTAATAACATGTATGTTGGTTGACGTTATTGTCCAACAGTCTCTTTATCACAAAATACTGTAACTTTGTTTGCAGAAATCATTTTCTTTTTTCCAGAACTTTAAGATACTGTAACAAACTCATCATAAAATGATAATTATCATCTTCTTAATTTTTTTCTTTATTTGATAGTTTAACTTTTCATCTGAACTGTTCTAGCTTGTGTTGCTCGATATTTAATAGTTTCTCAATAACGTTTGCTTTTGTGTTTTTAACTTGTTTTGCCTGAGGAGCCGCAAAATTTTTAGAGATATTATATTATTCTGATTGCGCAACCTTTCTTTGAGATTCACGTAATTCATCTTGAATAAAGTTTGTTTCACTGTTGGGCTTATTTTCAATTTCTTGAACATCGATTTGGGAATGTGTTTTATCTTCCCAAACACTGCTATGCAGTTTTCTAGGCAAAAATTGATCTTTCAAAAACAACATACTTTTAAAATATGTTGATTCTTTAGCTGCCCCTTTTTTTTGGCCTGATCGTTTCTTTAGAAGTTTATTCCATTCCTTACAGGTGTCCTGCAAAACTCGCCACTTATTTTTGACTGCTTCCACTAAAAAATAAAAATAAAAACATTCATGAGTGATTAAGAATAATATCAATAAACACATTCTTAGTAAATGTATATAGTCCAATATAATAGGTTTTAGTGTGTAATTAAGTTATCTAACTAATAAAAACCAATGATGCTATTATATACGTATACATTTTTTTATTACAGATTTTTTTCTACTGGAATGTCATTTAGAGCACTCAGTTTTTCATACAGAATTTCCCACAGTGCCATACAACAAATAATTTATAAAACATGTCTTGCAATATGAAATTCTTTTCATGACTACTTTAGAAAATAAAATTTTCCTAATTGTGTCAGAAACATTGACGGAAAACACATTCAAATCAAATGCCTTCAGAATTCAGGATCACTATACTATAACTATAAACAATATTATTCTATTGTGTTAGGTATAGCTGATGCAAATTATAAGTTCATCACTATTGGTGTCGTACGGAAAACAAAGTGGTGGAGGAATATTTTCCTTTTCAAATGTGTATAAACCTAAGAAAAAAATTCTTTTAATATGCCAAATAATGAAAACATTCCATCAACTAACATTTCAGCTCCATTCGTATTGTTAAGTGCTGAAGCCTATTCATTGAAATCCTATTTATTAAAATCATACTCCAGACAAAATTTTGCAAATGAAGAACGGATTTTCAATTATAGGTTATCTAGAGCTCGACGGTGCGTCGAGTGTGCATTTGGGATATTGGTTACTAAATGGAGATGTTTAAAGACCGAATTGCAAATGTATCCGGAAAACGTCAACATTTTAGTAAAATGCGTCTGTTTACTGAATAACATTGTTATAGACAAGGAAAGTTTTCCTACATCTCATGAAAATATCAGTACATCTAAAAAAAAACATTCTTGTATCAAGACGTTACATCGTTATCATCATGCAAATCAAGTACGAGAAAATTTCAAACTACTTTGTCAGTCCAGCAGGTAAAGTGCAGTTTCATTATAATATTTTAAATTAAACAGTGTGTCATGTGCTAATAGTAATATGTTAATATCACAATAATAAAATGTAAAATTTTACGAATACGAAAATAAATATACTTACAATTGTTGTCCATTTTTTGAGAAATGTATTCCCACTTCTGACATGCTAGGTCTCTGTTGTGGTATTTTGAAAAACTAAAATTATTAATTTTTCAATATCCATTGCTCACAAGTTGGACTAATTCGTGCAAAAAATTAAACTAGTTTGAACGATCAACCTGTTCTGACGAGTTCGTGCGGTATCTGCCGAACAATATGCATGCAGTACAACCACGCCCTTTGAATTTCTATTGCTTAAAGTAATTTTACTTACTTGTAACACTAAATAAAACCCACAAAAAAAATATCACTAACTGCAACAGGTCGCTGACTCCCGGACTATAACTAAATAGTTCAAATAGTTAACTTGCAAATTTGGCGCTGCTTAAAGTAAAAACTATATTTTCAAAATTATATAGTCAAATTATATTTGCAAATTGTAGCATTAAAATGTATTCAGAAGTACCTAAAAAACGCATTTATTTTTTTGTTGGATATTTTCCGGCTATTTTTAACTATAATTTGATTAAAATAGTTTGATCCTTTCTGAATGTACTGTTAAAAAAATTGATTGATTTTTAAATTATATAATAATAGATTTATTTACGGAATGCTTTCATTACATATAATTAATATAAATAAATATATAAAATAATCATTGTATATCAAATGAAAGAATGAATGAACGCAGTAAATGTGTGACAAATGACAAATGATAGATAGTAACAAAAAATATTATAAATTAAAATAGAATTTCAAATTTACCTGTATGTGTTTACAATTTTGATTAAAAACGTTATGTGATATAACAAATAAATCAAAATAAGATATGTTCTGTAAAATGTTACATTGACGCATTATCCGAGCAAGAGGACTGTAATATCCATAATTTGTTTTATTCACTATGTAGAAAAAAATGTAAATGTTTATTATATCTGGCTTTACAAAATTTATTTACATAATGCCCGGTTGAACAAACGCACCTTAAGCTGTAGCTAAAGCTTGAGGCCTGCTTACATCTTAAAGTCTCCTTAAAACGTTGCACCAACACAAAATTTCATCTCACATTGACACATGTCGGTCTTACGTCTCATCTTAAGGAGTTGATTTCTTTAACTTCAGCTCTATTTTATTAGTTATGTTTATTAAAAGTATAAACATTGATAACATATCAATAATAATGTACATAAAAATGAATCATTTTAAAATAATAATATAAGTAAAATCAACTTTGATAGTTAGAACAAAATTAAAGTAAGTAGTTAAATTATTATAAAATAATACTATTACAAATTATTTTCATTGCGTTTTAGGGCTTTTAAGATACAATTTTGGCATAATAAAAGAATTTTCTTCCAAGTGTTTATACACATTTGAAAAGGAAAATATTTCTCCATCACTTTGTTTTCCGTAAGCACCGACATCAATAGAGATGAACTTATAATTTGCATCAGCTATACCTTGTAACACAATGGAATAATATTGTTTAAAGTTATAGTATAGTAATCCTAAATTCTGAGAACATTTGATTAGAATGTGTTTTCCGTCAATGTTTCCAACACAATTAGGAAAATTCAATAGAATTTATACGGATCTACAACGGATCATTTGACCATTGCAAGTGACTACTTTAGAAAATATTCTAAAGTAGTCACTTGCAATGGTCAAATGATCCGTTGTAGATCCGTATATGTTTCTCATGAAAAGAATTCCATATTGCAAGACATGTTTGATAAACTATTTGTCGTGTGGCGCTGTTGGAAACTCTGTATGAAAGAATGAGTGCACTAAATGACATCCCAGTAGAAAGAAATCTGTAATAAAAAAATGTATATGTATATAATGGCATCATTAATTTTTATTAGTTAGATAACTTAATTACACACGAAAACCTATTATATTAGACTATTTACATTTACTAAGAATGTGTTTATTGATATTATTCTTAATCACCAATGAATGTTTTTATTTTTATTTTTAGTGGAAGCAGTCAAAAACAAGTGGCGAGGTTTGCGAGACACTTTTCGTAAGGAATGAAATAAACTTCTGAAGGAACGATCAAGAAGAAAGAGCAGCTAAAGAATCAACATATTTTAAAAGTATGATGTTTTTGAAAATCAATTTTTGCCTAGAAAACTGCATAGCAGTGTTTGGGAAGACGAAACACATTCCCAAATCAATGTTCAAGAAATTGAAGAGTTGGTTGAAGATGAGCCCATCAGTAAAATAAACTCTATTTAAGATGAACCACGTGAATCTTAAAGAAAGGTTACGTATCAGAAAATAATAGTATCTCTAAAAATTTTGCGGTTTCTCAAGCAAAAGGAGCTAAAAATACAAAAGCAAACGTTATTGAGAAACTATTAAATGTTGAGCAATACAAGCTAGAACAGTTCAGACCAAAAGTTGAACTGTCAAATAAGGAAAATAATAATAAAGATGCTGATTATCATTTTATGATGAGTTTGTTACCGTATCTCAGAAAAGTTCCGGAAGAAAAAAAATTATTTGTGCAAACAAAGTTACAGCAAGTATTTTGTAGTAAAGAAACTGTTGGACAATAACGTCAACCAGACTATGGTACCTCCTTTTCAAGATCACAACATACATGTTATTACAGCAACCCTACCACAGGAAACTCATCGCATCACTCTTGGAAAAGTTATTCTCCTTCACCAACACAACTGACGGTATTGACAACTGCACCTCAGCCAATTTGTAATAAATATGCAATACAACATAACGCATCTGAAGGCTATTTTCATATTTCTCTACACACAACTCTAATAATAATTAATAAACCTTAAACAATACTAGTTTTTGTACTTCTTATTTTGTATTCTTAAATATAAACAAAATTTAAAAAATGTAGTATGTTCTTACTTCAAAGTTAGCGCCAGTTTCTCTTCTGCTAATATTTACTCAAAAAAATGTGATTGTTTGAAGATATTGTTTAAAATTTTGTTGAGAATGTAAAAATTGTCTCTGGTGACATTCTAAAATATTTTGCAAAGTTATTTGCTTGGTTCAAAAGATCTTGAAATAACGTATGGTATTCTCCATTTAATTTTCTAGATGCAAACAGTTTGATTACGTATTCAGTTTTTCCGGATAACAGTAAAATTTTTAATTTGGCTTATTTTGGAAGAACACTCAATCTAAAATTTGTCACTTGTGTAGATGTTCCACCGCGGTTGTATTTTGTAACTAATTTACACAAGTTTTTTTTTCAATTTTTAAATTGTAAGGAATCTAATGTAAACAAATTTTTTTGAAGAGCTAATGTTCATACAATATCTTATGCATGCTTGTCATACTAATGCCTAGAACATGTCACATAACAATCTTGCATTATTAGTTCATACTCAGCATCAATGTTTTCTGGCACAACGACCGATTTTGGGAAACTTTCTTTAAATTTACTGGAGGTGAAGTACGGCCCCGTTTGAATTCACTAAGCTATTAATATATTGTAGCCTTGGATGGTACGTCATCACCAAAAGTTGCAGTAACTTGATTAGCACAATGCAGTTAAAAAATTTTGCACTAAAACGTTTACAATTTAATTCTATTTTTTGACCTAATTAAGTATAATGTCAAAAATGTCAAACTTTGCAATTGTGCAGTCGGATTGTTTCTAGCAACAACATTGTTGCCAATTCTTAACACATACAGTCTAAAACCACATCAGATGTTTTCCATTTGACAAAATAGTTGCACTTGGTGACTATAATACTAATTTATAGAAAAAAAAAGTTATGTCATTTGTGTAGAATTTTTTTTTATTAATAATAAAAATTTAAAATTGCATATAAATGTACACAGTTTTACAGATTAGAATACGGATTATATTGTACAACAAACACAAAATTATATTTATTTTTTTAAGTTTTTTATTTTTATTACTAACATTTACTAAATCAACAAAGTAAATATTTTTTGTTTGTTTTAAATTTTATAAGTAATATTGAATGCTTTATAAATAAAATATACTAGAGACAGCAAAAAAGTTGTAAAACAATCATTAGATACTTTTATTATATATTTATATGTAATAAATGTGAGAAAATTAGTAATTTTCGAATGCTACTTTACTACATTAAAAGCAAGAGCTCAATGCACCTTAAACTTTCAGATTCTTATTTATTAAGAAGACAAGTGTTGTAACTCAAAAAAGTTAGTTAATGTTTCAAAATGAGTTTATGGTTTTTCTTTATCAATAAAATGGTTAATTGATTAATTGTTTTTTTAAAGTATGTTTTATAAAATGATAGATAAATAGATACATTAATTTATTTTATAAGGATTGTAGCATACAAAAGATTTATAAACAACAATAAAATGTTGAACAAATTAAATTATGCGTGAAACTGGACCTACAACTTGTTCAAAAAATTAAAACAGCCGATCTTGGTGCTCGTTTTTGCTTTGTCAGTGGGTTTTAAACAAATTGAATGTTCACTCTAATTTTAACCAAGTAATCATCTTTTTATCTTAAAGGTTATGTAAACAAACATTTAGGTGATGCGTTTGGTATACATAATTATTTTACCAAGTATTATTTACGTGACTAGGTACACAGTTTAAAAACTATTCTTTTTATTAAAGTTAAACATTAAAGATTTAAATATATATATACTTATTCAAATCATGTGTCGTGTAAACAAGTTTTGACTTTGACTTTGATTATATGTCATACTATTGTATGTATGCTTTTTTGGCACAACAAACACTACGAAAACGCAACAAATACTGAAAACAAAAATAACACAAATAATAAAATATTGTTATATAAATGTCATTAAATCATTCAAAGCATAAACAAATTGAAACTTGAAACAATTGTTAAATGGTATTCAATATTAGGTCTGTTCCAACATACAATTTGGGCAGTTTGCAAACCGTTCACACTATGCACACAAACAAATTACTGTATATAAGATGTATAAAATTGCCTAAGGATGACAAATATTTGTTTGTTTGCATAGTTTTGACGGTTTGCGATCTGTCCAAATCGTATGTTGGAACAGACTTAATATATGTTGAGTTGAGTAAAATAATTTTATTCTTTCGGTATTAGTAAGGATATACTTAATATACATACACATACATATTTAGATTGAATTGAAATATCTAAATACAAACAGCAATTTTTTTTAAATTTTTTTTTTTTAAATTCAGTTCAAGTTTTTAGTTGTTGTCTAATGCATGCAGTAATTATAAAACTTGACTAATAATGCATAAACAGATTTGGCCAATTGAACATTTTAATGCTAGTTTACAAAGATACAGTGCAAAATATTAATTGAACTAATGTAAAAAATGTTGAGGTACCTAAAAGCTTTTGTGCACAGAAGTTTATTATATTTAGTAACTATCTATTTTATAAACATTTTCAAACATACAAAACATCCATAAAAAATGCAAAGTCTTTGATCGGTATTGATTAGAATAGCACGTTTTCAAATAGAACTTAGAAAATAAAGTGTAGTTTAGACTGCTCCTCTTTATACTTAAGAGCAATATTTAATACAAAAGCGTATATATGATTTATACACACTGAAAAGTTGTGCGGAAGAAAAAAAAGTCTTTATCTGTTAAAAAAAAAATAATTTTCTAGATATTTTGCAATTTATATCAACATATGTTTGTTATAGAGAAGATTATGCAAGATTGTAATTCCAAAAAAACAAATTGAAAAAGTACCAAAAAATATGATATCATGTAAACAAGACGTAATGATTTAACTGTGTTGATAGATGTTAACTAACTTTTTTAAATCAATTTTAAAATATATGGTTAATTTAAAACTATGTGATAAAATGTCATAATAATAATATAATAATATTTCAGCCTTGGTCTGTCTTCTGCAGGACATAAGCCTCTTCTCTGCTTGTAAATGCTGGCAACTTACATTACAAGGGACCTACAGTTTTAAGTGGATTCCGAACCACTGGAAAGAATTATCACTCCTCAAAGAAGGTTTTAGCCGTAAAACCCCACGCTGGCAAGGCGGGTTGGGGTGTGGGAGAGCGTATAGAACGTGAAAAGTATATCACGGTATATGGGAATCGAACCCACGATCTTCGGTACAGCGGCCGGGTGCCTAGACCACTTCGCCACGCTCTCCTTTGAAAATGAAATACTGTATGGTAATATAAACCATGATATCTCATGACTTTATTTTTGCAAGAGTTGAAATAGGGATTTACGTTTTTTTGTTGACAAAAAAAATGTTTTGTTACTTAGTTTTCAAATATTTAAAGATTTTTTAGCAAATATTTGGATGCGTGTCCATACACCGTTATACTATACAACATTATTAATTTGACTATAGACGTATTTATTGTAATTATCGTATTTTTAGGTATATACTCTTTTAAATAATAGAAATTATAAACATCATATGAGGTTGCCAGTTTAAGTCCTTGTCAATCACCACCCTTAGATATTTTTGTTTTGTAACAATCTCTATATTTTTGTTACATTTGCGTGTATCCTGTTTAAAATAATAGTATATTCATGATTATGGAATATTAGATTTTGTTCTTCTTTTGTTGTAGGTTTTTTGTAGCCTTTTCTAGATTTTTCTAGACCAACATTATTAGTCTGCATATAAGAAGTATTTGCACAGATTAAAAGACAAGTCAATGTCGTTTACGTACAACCTTGGAGTACACCTTGAGTTATTTTTGCTACCTGACTCAGTTTTTCATCAAACACAAAATGAAAACTTCTGCTTTTTAAATAACTGCTGAACCTTTTTGTCTTTAACTATCCTATTTATGCTGTACTTTTCTAGAATCCTTAACAGTTTTTGGTAATCTAGCGTATCAAAAATGTAAGAAAAATTCACAAGTAGACATAATGGGTGCTGTAATGTTTTTGTTTCGGCTGATATTAACCAAGTTAGTAAATTTTTCTAAAAGTTAGATTTGGTACACGTATTATTGTATCTTTTCATACAGTAAGAGACACATACACTTGTGTTTCAGGGTACGCACCCATCATCTCCTTGCATCTTACTGATCAAAAAGACAATTTACATAAAATGATAGTAACTATTAAACAGTTTATGTTTAGTAATATATCAATGTTTATGTTTCAAGTATCAATGTATTTATTTTATTTTTATATAAATATATATATTTTTTTTAATAATAACTTGTGGTAATTCATTAAGTAACTTTATAGACATATAAAAAAATCTTTTTTCAATTAATGTTAGCCTATAATTTGGTATACTGTTTTTTTACAAATCTAGTATGATAACGGTGTTACGTTTTATTGTCCTGTTATTATGTTTTATTAAAAAATTACAGCATGTTCTATTTGATCAATAAAATTCAGTCTTAGAAATTTACTTCTTAAAGATGTAATTGCAACAGTAATGTTTATATTTAACTTTTTGATGTTATTTACACTTGACATATCTGTTTTAAAATCTAGATAATTTGTTGTTTTCTTGATTAATAATAATTAAGTTTTTATTTTACAATATCTGCTAGGAAGAGTTTAATTTATTTTATCTTCTAGTCAAAAATTGAATTAAAATGATGAAGTACAATCGACAAAACAAATTAAAAATTTATTGGTTAGTCATTTATTTAAATAATAAATAATAACTTTGTGAAATTTTCAAATATTTACAAATTTTTTTCAAAATTATCTCTTGCAGCTTTAATACAAAGTCTGGGTTTGCATCCCACAATGTCTAGAGAATTTTTTATTTGCGCTGCACCATCCATAACTTGATTCACAAGTTTATTATTCTTATTCCAAGGTTTTTATGCATAAACTTTTAACTGTACATATCCCAAAAAAAAAATAGCCAAGAAGTGTTAGGAAAGGTAACCTCAAAGCACTAGACCACTTCTTACAATTCATTAACTGGGATTGTTTAAAAATGCAGTTAACTGTTTACCAAAATAAAGCGCGCGTCTTCCTGCTGCACATGTTTTAAAGAAGAACTTTTTAAAACAAAAAATCAATAAAAAAAAACCACACTAACTGTTAACCGGCAACCAATAGTGAGATTTTTTTTTTGTAAAGCTTTACAATGATTTATCAATGTAAACTTCAATTATTATTGATACCATTTCTATTAAAAGTAGCTTTGTCAGTAAACAAAATGTTGTCAAGAAGATGCTGATGTTTAATGAGCCAAAAACATATCAAAACCCATTGACAACAAATCTGCATTTGTTGAAAATAATATGGATATACACCAAATTTATGTAAGGTATTTTTTGCACACTAATGGATGAATCTTCAATATCATGTAATAAAATATGCTTTTATATTTTAGCGTATGTAACTAAAGCTCCTTTAGAAACCATTTTTGCAGATATGTATAAAACATAAGCAATTTTAACTCTAAATGACTTCAAAGCGTTTTAAAGCTTTAAACTTTGTTAGTTATTTATTATTTAATATGGTCAGCCATGGTCAGTTTAAACTTTGAAACAATAAAAAAGAGATTTTTAAAGAATTAGAACTGACAATGTTAATAATACTTTAGTAAGATATTGTTTTAAGATCTTTGTTATAGGTACTATAGATTTTAATCTTACCATTTTAAGACGTTTGGCTATGTTTATTAAAATTATTTTTGAAACGTACATATTAAGTATAAAGAATTTTGGTATTGTCAAAAGCGCAAAACCTTAAAGAATTTAAAATTTTGAGGTAAGAGGTAAAACTTTAATTTAGTTAAAGTAACAGTTTTACTATAATTTTTGTTGTAAAAAACTATTGATAAGACTTGTTTGTGACCAAGATCTATACAATAACAGGTTTGGTAGTAAACAAAAAAAGGTTTAACAATAAAAGCAATAAAAAAATAATCTACATTTTTAAAGCAGCTTTAACAGTAGTTACTAAAACAGTTAAAATGTTGGTTCTTAATAAAAGAAAATTGTAAAAAAGTAGATTGCTGAATAAATTGAGTAAGATTGTAAGAAGCATCAAAAATCATATCTGTTTGTCCGCATAAAGTTGTAAAAGATAAAAGAGTTAGTCATTTAATATTATGCACATAAAAATTTGAAGTTGTTTTATTTATAAGTGTTCTTATTAGCCTAGAATATTGTTGTTTGTGGATGTAGTGCCAAATAACTTGTTGGTCAATAAAAAAATGACAATAATTGAAATTTACTAAATCTTTACTTTATTGTTTTCATGGTTTAAAAAAAAAAAAAAAATTAAAGTTTTCTATATTCAAGATGCTAGTGAACGGAATTCAAATTATGTTGTAGACAAAAAATATGATTAAAATGATTTTCAATGTCAAGTTGATTAAATTGATATATGGAACAGTTAGAGTTTGTTTTGCCAATTTAATCTAATAATAATACAATTAAGCTTGACTTTGTAGGCAAACTGCCAACTTTAAAATGGATTAATGCCACTTGCAACAACATCCACAAAGAACAAAATTTAGTATTTATTAGATTTAGTTAAAAAAAATATAATGATCTTTTATATGCTTTAATTTTACAAATAAATTGTTTTAAATTAGTTTCTATCTGCACATTCAAATAAGAGGTTATTTTTGTGTAAAACTAATTAATCCAAAACAAGCGTTTTATACCTGCCGTCATGTCGAAATTAGCAGTTTTATTGTTAGTGGTTACGGAGTAAGTTTTATAAATAACAGGGTATATTATGGTTCCGGACAGAGAGTTTAGGTACTCAAAAACACACTTTGCATAAACTGGAACACTATCTTTGAAAGTTGTATCTGTATGCAAAAGCATAATCTCGGTCACGAGTTCTAGATCTAGCTCCTCTGCTGAAACAGTTTTTTTTTTTTAATTTTAATTGATATTTAAATTTTATATTAAATTTACAAAATTATAAAAAAAGTTATAATTATCAAATTAACAACAGCATTTACTTTATATTTTACAATTATAATGTAATTATCATTTACTTTTATTAAACCTTATTTTATAACCATAGTTAGAAAGACCAGGTTGAATAAGGTTTATAAATATTTTTGTTTGTTTATACACTTTATTTTAATATATATGGTAAACTAATTTAAAACATCAATGTTGAATAAACTGCTGAAATTACAAATATATTGATTGTCAAAATTATATACTCCAAATATAAAATATGTATGTATAATGTAAAATATATTTTGATTGATGGTTATAATGCAATGAAAAGTTTTCACATTTAGAGACTACACAATCCATCAGGATCTAATGCAAACATCATTAGTCACTGCATGGAAACTCTGACATAATTCAATCGTGATCAAGAACATCATTTTTCCACATGCATTTATTACAGTGTCGAGATTGACGTATGTGTACACTATTTGGGAAATGTTTAGGCTGGTACATTTTTACATTTATTGTGAAGGAATCGAATGATGTATCGACTTAATGCATCTTTTATTCGAACATTTATTTATAGAATATTGTATAATGTGTGTGTTCAATAATTGATTTTATTTATGATCAAAGATATAATAAGTATTCAAAGAATGTAGACATTGTTAAATTAGTTTAAGTAATATTATTTATTAAATATAGTTGTATTATGTAGATTTTAATATTGTGAAGAAAATAATGTCTCGAGCTTTCAATATGTGGGAATTATATAATAAAAGCACACGTTTCAGTACTCCATATTTTACATGATCTAATTAAAAGTAGAACTCGGATGCTATGCATATTTTGTACACAAAGGCATTAAGCTAATGTACAGAAATATCCTTTTAGCGCCGTAATAAGGACAACATATGAACTTTTATGTATACCAAACACATTAGCAAAGAGAAAAATATATTATATGTAGAAATTAACATTAATATTTAATTGAACAAAATATATTAGATGGAGAGCTTTTTCTGAGTACAATATTTAATTGTGATTTGTTTTTTGTAATAAAATTAGGCACATAAATAAACCTAACGTATTATCACATGATTTAAAATAAATGTTTCAGTTCTCAGTTCAGCAATTTGTAAAGAATATTATCTTTTGGAAAAAGAAAATATAAATGTGACATAAATATGAGCAGACCAGAAAAATAATATTGACTCGTGGCACATGTAGTGTTTAAAGTGAGCTAAGTTAGTAAAGGTGAAATGGTCCCTGAGGTCCTTTGCCAGACCGGCGGCCAGTTGGCGGCATCGCAAGAATAGACACACTTCATATTGAGAATGTTTACTATAGGTCCGTGTGTTTATTTATTTTATGGCCCTTTTGACTTTGAACTGACACGATTTATCTACCTCTAGGGTATTAGCCAGCTTATCTGCGTTTAAGATTTCCCCTTTTATTCATAAAAATACCACAATGAATATAAACATACAAGGTATTGCACTCTCAAATCAAAAATAAATTTCAAACAAGAAATTTGGTAATGTTATATTGTTATTGATTTATAAATAGTATCAAATATTGTATTAATTTAATAGCATCAATGTAAAATATTATTTTTTAAAATATAAATGCAAGTTATGATTTTGATATGGGTTTTTGTATTTATTTATAAAAATAGTATGTTTTTATATTAAATTACTAAATGTTTGTTATATTAATAATTCATTCTATTTAATTTTTAATTTTCAATACACTATTAAATTGATAATTAATAATTGCATCCATTATTTATAACGTAATAAATATATCTATATAATTTTATAATGAGAACGCAATATCGTTTTAGAATTAAATTTATTTCAAAATTTATAAAATTTGAGGCGTGAGGCGTAAAGCAATTTATTTTATTTGGACACGCATTATGTAATACGTATAATTTCAAAGACAGATCGGTGTGTCAGTCACGGTATATTATAGAGCAATTTCGGTAATTCATTGTTGACATTAATACATAGATAAACGCAAATCATCCCCTGTTGTTTATATTGTAGTCTGGCAAAAGTACATTAAATGTATGGAAATAATTAAATACGTCTGACTACAAAAACTGCATTTAAAGTTTTGCATTGTTTAATTGATTAGATTATTTATGCTATACACCGCTTATTTTATTTTATTATGTCAAATTATAAAACAATAATAAAAACAAAATTCTTGTATGCCAATATATTAGTCATTTTAAACTTTTAAATATCAAGAAAAAGCAATTTACGTATGTACTTGAAAGGATTTACTATAATGACTTGAAAGTGCAACCAAATAATTCTTTTAATTGTAGCAAAGACAGTAATATTCTTAATAAGGCACCTAATAAACTAACCTAACTTTCTTTTATTTTTTAAATTTAATTTTATTAACGTCTCTATACATTAATTATATACTCAATTAAGCATATATTTAATTAGCTGTCCATAGGTTGTTATAAAACACATTATGCTATAAAATAGACTATTCTACTAATTGTTTATTAGGAACTTTATTATTGAATATACCTCTATAAATATAATTAAAATATTAATAGTTAAACATTTTATTAAGCATACGGTTTTGTTGTTCTACTATCAAATACAATATATTAAGTTGGTTAAAGTTAAAAATTGAAATTTGATGACCAATTTTTAATACAAATACAGAATTGTTTTTACAAAACCTATATAATTAATAAATTATAAAAAGAGAACATATTATGTGAAAACAAGCCAGCAACGATTGATAAACTGAAGGACAATATTATCTTCGCGTGCTTGTGAATAACCGCCGGTGAAAATCTGACAAGAATTACCATGTAAATAGCTCGCATTGCAGACATATATACTTTATACATAAGTGGCTAAACTGATTGTTTAAAATTAAAAGTTAAATGCAATTGAGCTTAGTTAATCCAACTCTTAAATAATTTTATATAGCATTTTATAATTTGTTTGTTATTATATCATCATACCTACTGCAATGCCCATTCATCCGCGTCAATTTTGCATCAGTTTATTATATAATAATATCTTTATTTTCACTTAAGCCACTTTTTACAGGTACATTACAATTTCTTCATATACATTGAAGCGGATGTGAATGTCAAACCTAATACTTTTTAATTAAAATATAAAATATAATACGTTTAGATATTACAAAACATATTAAAATCAGTGAGTAATCAATTTATTAAAAGTGTAAAAGCAGTTTTGCACTAAAAATTCTATTAGTTTATCTTCAAAATGTCATTTTTGTTTTAGAATACCCCAAATAACTGTCTGTGTTGTTTGAGGTTACTACCATCATCAAATATCACCGTTCGCCAGCAACATAAGTGTCTACTATTATTTCTTAGCCTATTCTAAGAATATTTTGTTTTATAATTTCTAAAAAACCCGTTTGTATCAAAGATACAGAGTGAACAAAATTTGCAACAGTTACAGCATTTTATTATCAAAAATTACATGTAAAGTTGCTGAATCTACAATAAATTCTCCAGCCTAGATACAAGCATTCAATCTTCTTGTCAGTGAGTGCCAAACTCTTTCAAACACACCGGGCTTGTTTCTAATTGATCCTAGTTACATCTAGCAATTATCGATTTTGCAAGTCCTTCAAATTCTCCAGTGGAGTAGCGTAAACTAATAACTTCAGATAACCCTATAAGAAATAATCCAGGAAGTTTAAGTCTGAGGATTGAGCAGGCCATGCGTATGGCTCACTTTGACCAATTCAGCAATCTCCGTATGTTGCTGTTAAATAATTACAAAAAACCAAACTAAAATGTGGTGGTGTACCATCGTACATAAACCACATTGCAATTCTTGTTGGTACATCATCCAAAAACTGAGATAACATGTGTTCTAAAAAATTGCGATACACCTCGCCGGTAAGTTTTCCTGGTAGAAATACTGGTCCAATTAGAAAGACGCCCACAATTCCAACCCAAACATCTCCTTGAATGTTTGGGTTGGGTTTCTACTGATGTTGAAAACAATTTTCACATACCTGATTCGGATTTTCATCTGCCAACACATGATTGTTATGAAATTTTTTATTGCATTTCTTGTAAAACTGGCTTCATTGGTAAAAAAAATGTGTCAGGAATTGAGGGATTAGAACTAATGTATGCAAAAGCTATTGATATAACGCAATTACTTGAAGGAAAATCAGCAAGTAGTAGTGCCTGAACACGCTAAATGTAGTATGGATACAACAAATTGTCTTTAAGAAATTTCCAAACTATCCAATGACTTACATTCAAAGTACTGGCATTTTTTTCGTGGACCTACTTAGATATTCCTCTATCATGTCTAGCACATTATGTTTTAGTTGTACCGTTCTTACTGCCATTGATCAAACCCTGTAATCAACCCCTAAAATTGCAGAAAAGTTGAAATTAATTTTAGGTTATCTAAACCTTCAATTGCATGGATATTTATTTTTTAACTTTATAAGTAATTATACTGTACTAGATCCATAGTTTTTTTTAGGATTTTTGCAAGTGGTCTTCTTCTTCTTCACGTGCATATCCGATTTTGGATGTTTGCAATGAGCATGACTATTTTCACTTTATTGGTTGCTATTCTGAAGAGCTCGTTCGAAGTCTTCCCGTACCACGCCCTGAGATTCTGCAACCATGAAATTCTCCTCCGTCCAGGTCCACGTTTTCCGTGTATCTTGCCTTGAATAATGGCTTGTAATAGGGCGTATCTGTCCTCGTTCCGCATGATGTGGCCTAGATATTGGAGCTTGCGGGTTTTGATGGTGTCCATGATCTCCTTCTCTTTCTTCATCCTGTGGAGGACTTCGATGTTTGTTACCCGGTCCTTCCAAGATATTTGCAGGATACGTTGATACAGCCACATCTCAAAGGCTTCAAGCTTTTTTGTTGTTGCATCATTTAGTGTCCATGACTCGACTCCGTAAAGTAATATTGGGAAAATGTAACACCTCAACATGCGAACTTTGGTTTCAAGATGTAGTTCGTGATTTTTGTAGAGGTTATTCATTGTATTGAAGGCAGATCGGGCTTTTTTAATTCTACATTTTATCTCTTGGCTATTGTCCCAGTTTTCGTTCACAAGTGTACCTAAGTATGTTGTTTGTCTCACTCTCTCTATTTGTTGGTTTTGAACGTAGAGATTTGCATTAGTTATATTGTCTTTGCTAATGACCATGAATTTTGTTTAGTTGTGTTGTGTGTTATTAATGTTAAGTCCATATTTTTCACTAGCCGCTACAATTCTGTTCATTAGTGTTTGGAGTCCTTCAAGAGAGTCAGCAAATACCATTGTGTCGTCGGCATATCGGATGTTATTCAATCTGACTCCGTTCAGTAAAATGCCTTCTTCTATGCCTTCTAGCGCTTCATTAAAGATCCGTTCGGAGTATAGATTGAACAGAATCGGAGAAATAATACACCCCTGCTTTACCCCTCTAGCTATTTCAATGTCTTCTATTTGTTCCTTTTCAATTTTCATGGATGCGGTCTGTTTCCAGTACAAGTTAGTGATGATTTGTAGGTCTTTGGGGTCAATTCCCACTTGTTTAAGGATGTCTATCATTTTGTGGTGTTGCACTCGATCAAACGTTTTCTGATAATCGATTAGGCATACGTAGATATCGCAGTTTACGTCTCTAGATCTTTGAAAGTGCACCTGCACTGAGAAAAGCGCTTCCCTTGTGCCTACGGCGTTGATGAATCCAAATTGATTTGCTGAGATTTGTTCTTCACATTTGTTATAAATTCTCTTGTGTATTATTTTTAGGAATATTTTGAGAAGATGACTCATGAGACTGATACTTCTATATTCCTCGCACCGTTTTGCTCCTACTTTCTTTGGTAATACGATGAATTCTGACTTCAACCACTCTTCTGGTATGCTGCCCGAGTTGTATATTTTGTTGAAGATGTTGGTAAGTATTTTGATATGTTTGTCACTTAGCAGTTTCAGGATTTCAACTTGTATATCATCCGGCCTCGCCGCCTTCCCATCTTTCATTCGTTTTATTGCTACGTCCACTTCCTCTTCCAAGATGAGCGGTCCCGTTTCTCCTTCGATGATTGGTGTTGCTATTCTCTCTTCATCTTCAAATAGTTTGTTGAGGTATTCTCTCCACGTTTTCTTTTTGTCTTCTAAGTTTATGATGATTTTTCCCTCGTTGTTCACCAGCTTTCCAAAGTTCTTTTTTCTTGTTTTGTCTGTCAGTTCTCTAATTCTTCGATGCACGTTAAAATCATCATATCTTTTCTGCAGTTGTTCTATCTCTTGACATGCTTCGTCTCTTTCTCTCTCTTTTGCCTTTCTAATTTTTTGTCTAATTGTCTTGTTTATTTTTCTGTATTCTTCATTGTTGTTCTTTTGTTCACGTCTCTGATCCATTAATTTTAGTATCTCGTTTGTCATCCATGATTTCTTCTTTTTATTTTCTCCCTCCTTCATATGTGTCTTCTTGGTATTTTAGATGATTTTATTTAAAACTGTTATTTGTTGTTCTACTGACGCGGTTTCATCAATTTCTTTATTGATTTTCTCGTTTAATTCCTTTTCTACCTCTCTTTTGATGTTAGGATCCTTCAGTATTCTCATGTTATATTTGTTATAGCTTTTGGCCTTCGTTTTCTTAAACCGAACTTTAAATTCCCCAACCACTGGTACATGGTCGGAGTTAATATCGGCACCGGGGAATGTTTTAGCACAAGTGCAGCTATTTCGGAATCTTTTATTTATCAGTATAAAGTCAATCTGATTTCTGATGAAACGGTCTGGCCTGCTGAGTAGAGATTTCCAAGTATAGAGCTTCCTTGGGGGCATCTTGAATTGCGTGTTTAGTACGACGAATTCATTCTCCTCGACGAAGACTTCCATAGTATCCCCCCGATGGTTTCTTTCTCCTAACCCGTACTGACCGATGTATTCCGACTTAAATCCTGCTCCAAGTTTTGAATTAAAGTCCCCCATCGTAATGATGATTTCTTGTTTTGGTAAAGCTCGTACTAGTTCTGTGATGGATCCGTAGAATTCCTCCATCTCTTCTTTTGGTTTATCCGCAGTAGGTGCGTAGACCTGGATAATATTGATGTTTGCGGGAATTGCGTCAAGTTGTATCAGTATAACTCTTTCTGATACCGGTGTGAAGTTCTTCACGCTTCGAGCCATTTGTTTGGTCATAATGACGCCAACTCCATGTTCGTGCTTGTTATTAGATGTTCCAGAATAAAATACTTTGTGTTCGTCTATATCTATAACTCCTGTGCCCGGCCACCGCATTTCATTTACCCCCATTATGCCAATATTTAGTCGTTTCATTTCTTTCATTGCGTTGTATATTTTTCCTTCTTGTGCCATTGTTTTAACATTCCACGTACAGATTCTCATTTTACTTTTTTTTGTATCTATTGATGTAGTTGGTTCGCTCTTCACTGTCTCCCCCAGAGATCCGAATGGGAGACTTGAAACTCCGGATTGAAATTTAGTTCTGAGCATAGTCATGTTCAATTTACTAGGACTTATCTCCTTCGATCTTTAATGAGGTGAGTGTCCAAACTTCTTCCTCATCTTTATGCCGTTCACTGCATTGATTTCCTTCTACAGTTCATCCGCCTTTGCGTCGATTTCTCAATCCCTGGACAAAAGAGTGCCCTTCTTCCTCTCAATTCTTCCACCCGAAGCTGTTGATTGACAGGAAGGGAACTACTTATACCGGTAGTCACTCGGTCGACAGAGCCTTGTTAGTTTCTGGCAGGGTACACCACGTGCAGGTAAGGTTGTCATTTGGGCCAGCGTGTGCTGTCACCCCTTGCACCCCTGCAAGTGGTGGCCACTATTAAAAATCAAATTTTCCACTTTTATGCCATTTTTTCCAATTTTTTTTTTTTGATTCTGCAAATCATTTATAGTTTTTAAAATACCAAAATGTGAATTTTACAGAAAATTTAACATTGATTGGGTACCTTGAGCTTTATCGATTTGTAGTGATTTGACTGCTCAAAACACGATTTATCGTATTTTTTATCATATGAAAAACAAATGATGCATTTATTTTCAATTTTTTAATTGTCAGATTTGTGCTTTTAGGATCAAGCCAGTAAACTAATTTTTATCAAAATTAGATAAGATCAAAAAAACCACCCACAAACTTTTTCACAATTTCAAGACATTTTGAAAGTGTGAAAAAGTTTGTAGGTGGTTTTTTTACTCTTGCTGATTTTGATGAAAACTAGTTGACTGGCTAATTTTGATGCCAGGATATCGATTTTTAATAGTGGCGCAATAATCCTAAAAAAATTATAAAAGTAGATTTTTTAATTACTTATAAAGTAAAAAAATAAAATTTCATGCAATCGAAGCTTTTTTAAGAGTTGTTTACAGAGTTTAAGTGGCTAAAAATAATTGTACTTGAACTTGACTTTTTATGCAATAGGTGTGTAAAAAAAATGAAAACAAGAAAATGCAATTTTTTGCCGCCTAGGAAAAGTTTTTAAATTATACTAAACATTTTTTTTTGATGATAGAAAAGTAATTTATGAGGTAATTTCGATATTCGTGATGGGGGGCATTTCACCTATGTTAACCGGGAAGACCCTTTAATCTTGTTATTACAGAAATTATTATATGGTGTATAACATCTCGTTTACTATAAATACCAAAAACTACAATATTAAAAAACAAAATTAAGTACATTAATACACACACACAATAATTGTCACAAAGTTACAATGGCAGGATAATATTTAAGTAGTGTGCAGTAAATTAATCAAACCATTTTACGCATTTTTACAAGCTTTGTTACCACAAAAACAGTAATAAATTTATATTATGCCATAGTTTGTTCCACCCTTTCTTATAATATTATGCTGTGGAGAAGCTCAAGTGATATAGAGATAGTATTAATATTGTAGAAGATCTTGTTAAACACATATTATCAATATTAAGTTATTAACTGTACCATCAATATATATTTACAAATATGTTTTATTAAATTGACTTCAACTACTGAACTTGAGATAAGTACAGACTTATTAAAAAAATGTTCTAAAACATTTTTAGTGCCGTTATTAATGATGTTTAACTAAACAAAGAAATTTTTCCTAGCAAGCTAAAAATATCTAAAATAATACCGATTTATAAAGAAAGCAATACTAACAAAATTGACAATTTTAGACCACACTCTATATGTAGTACTTTTTAATTTTTTTTTAAATAACAATCAATACGCATATTGCTATAGTAGATCAACATCTAGTGCTGTTTTGAGTTTTTTCAATAATCTATACACTTAAGCGGACAAAAAGGATTCATGTTTAGGAATATTTCTTGATATGACTAAAGCCTTTGAATTAGTAAATCAAAATATTCTAGTAAACAAGTTAAAATTGTACAAAATTTGTGGTGTTATGTTAGTTTGGTTTAAAAGTTACTTGGTACAAGGGACAGGGCTAAATTTTGCTGAATCAAGTACTGCCTGTCATACTTGTAAAATTTGACGATTTTTACCTATAATGTTGACAGTTTGATTTCAAACTGCTCGGTTTTGTATCAACAAAATTTAACAAGAGTAATAATTGTGTGAAAAATGGAAATTTCAAATTGTGACTTCCGAGTGATAATTTTTTATGATTTTAGATACGGTTTAACACCGCGACAATGTGTGGAAAAATTTAGTTTGTTATTTGGAAATAAAGCACCATCCAAAACTATAGTTTACAAATGGTTTGTTGAATTCAAACGTGGAAGACCAATGTGTGATGACGATCTTTGCAATGGTTGTCCATGCACCTCTGTTGTCGCAAAAAATATTGATGCTGTGCGTGAAATAATTTTGTCAGATCGGCATGTGACGTATAGTGAGATAAAGACATCTTTAGGCGTTGCAGCAGAACAAATACATACAATTTTGCACGATCATTTACATGCCAGTAAGCTTTGCATTCGTTAGATCTCACACAATTTGAAAGAAGAACAAAAACAGGCACGTGTCAAGTGGTGCAAGGAAATGCTAAAGAAATTCGAAGAGGGTCGTCATCAATCAACTGTATGGGTGTTTCAAAATTAACCTAAACCCACAATAGTGGTGCGTTCACGAAGCGTTTCAAAAAGAATGATTGCTTGTTTCTTTGAAAAAACGTCATGTTGCAACTGTTGCATTAGAAGATCAAAAAACAGTTATTGCTGACTGGTATACTTTAATTTGTTTTCCGAAAGTTATTGCTGAAATCAGAAGAAACAACATAAACCGACAAATCATTGTTCATCATGACAGCACAACAACAAACTTAGTTTTTGACCAGTAACAACATCAAATTAATGACTCATTGCTCATATTTCAACATATCAAAAATAAAATGCGTGGCAAACGTTTTTCATTGCCTGAAGAGGCCGTTGAAGCATTTAAATCATTTGATCAAAGTGGCAAAGTTGTTTTTAAGATTGGTTTTATCGGATGCAAAAGTGTATAGATTTTAAAGGAGAATATTTTAATAAGCAACAAAGCAATTTACATAACATAATTTGTGTTTTGCTTTACATTTTCCGCACAGCACAGACGGGTGCCACAAAGTTTTAATATTATTATTTATTATTATTATTATGCTTTTTACGGCTATTTTACATCGCCACAGTAAGTCTACGACTTGTTTAAAGTGGTTTGATGGGACCAACAGCTTAATACGTGACTTCCGAACCACGCTGGTGGATAAAGAGCAAGTTATCATTTCAGTCATATAAATGGTACTTTACTCTTTGCAGATGATACCTCACTTCTAGTAACAAATAGAGATCCTGTAAAAACTACAACACAGGCAACTAAAAGTATAAGTGATATCTGTAAAAAGTATAAGAAGAATGGTTCAATAATAAATAACAAAAAATTGGTTCACATTCATTTTCAGTTCAAGTTCAAAATTAAATGACATAATTATTTAATTAGTTGTAACAAGAAAAGTATACAAAAGAAAACTGTGACAAAGTTTCTGGGTGTACATATAAACAAAAATTGTAAATGAAGTGAACACATTGAACATATTTGCACCAGAATGAGAACACTGTGCTACATGACTAAGCAATTAAGAGGTGTTACAGATATTGACATCTTGAAAATGTTTTATTTTGACAAAATACAATCTATGTTGTCTTACGGAGTATTGGTTTGGGCCGGGGTATGTCTAAAAATATTAATAGAATATTTAAGCTACAAAAGAGAATAGTGCGTTACATGCTTAATAGATGTCATTGTAAAAATTTATTTAGAAATTTAAAAATTCTAACACTGCCGTGTTTATTTGTATATGCATTTTTAGTATACGCCAAGCAAAACATTTCACAATTTACAACATTAAAACACACATTAGTATTACACAAGACATGGTAGCAATCTTGCAATACCTTTACATACACTCACTTTGTATAAATCAAATCCCTAGTATCTAAACAATACATTTTAATAATTTGTTGTTATTACATTATGTGCTTTTTTTTTTTAGTATGTTGTATACTTTTGTTTTTTATTTGTATTTTTATTATTGCATTTTTATTGTATTTTTATTGCATTTTTTAATTTGTTTAAATTTAAATTTAAATTTTGTATTACTGTATTGTATTTTTAATATAGTTTTTATTTTGACTTTTCTTATATCTTATGTATAGATCGATTGGAATAAATAAATATAATAATAATTATCATTATTAAAAAACACAAAACATCTTCAAAATATGCCTATTAAATTTTATAATAACTACCCGCACATATACATCAAACAACAATAATCATATTATAAAATTTGTGATTATTTATCTGATACTGAATTTTAATTTTAATTGTATTTTATATTACTACAATATGCTTCAAAACTTTTGTTATGTATGATCGTACGTTTACTACTTTTATTTATTGTTTTATTATCTACACTATATTATACATGTAATACATATCCATAAATGTGGCTTAAATGAAATAAAACATTGTTATTATTATAATTATTATTACTCTAATTTTTTGAAATCTTTTTTTATATTTTGCGAGTACTGTAGTTATATTCTTGTTGTTAGTATTGATATTTCCGTTCTGTCTAAGGTCAATCTTTTTAATAATTCAAAGTTTTTATTTAAACTCTGTCTTATATTTTTGTTGCATAAATAAAATAATTAATTTCAGTTAAAGATATATTTGTGTTATTATTTAATTTTGGTAGTGTTTTTATTTGTTTTTTTTTTAATTTTTATATGTGTTATATGTATAACACATTTAGTTATAGAAATTTACAATAGAGTTTTAAACCTTATTTATTAAAATTATATTAATAATTTTCAATGTTTTCTTTCAAGGTTGATTTCATATTAATTTAAAGCTTAGTTTTATGTTTCTATGTATTACTGTGACTATTATGCATTATGCATATATGCATAATACTTTGACATTTGACTTTGAGTTATTTTACATCAATACAGACATTAGTTATACATTATATGCATTATGTGATGATACATGAAGCATTTTTCTTCTCTCTTGTTAATATTTGATTAAATAAAGCTTATTTAAAACTTTGTTCTTTTTTATTTACGCTGTGTTTTATTATATAAACTTATCAATACATCATATCTATAAAATTGAACAACGTTACTCATTTACACACGTTAATAAAAGAAATACTAAAAAAATGAAAAAGTATATAGCCGTCGTACTTTAGATCTTTGCAATCCTGATTCACTCATTATTGTTATAACTACTTTGAACAAATTGAATTTTAATTAAAAAAATAAAAATTATACAGAACAAATCACATCACAAACTTTAATATCATCAGGATAAAGACATTGTATACTAATAGCAGCAAATTGTCCCTATTAGTAATAGTATATAAATTTATTTTTATATATCTATACAAAACTTTATGCACAAAAAACATATATTTACAGTGCAAATTTATTACCAAAATCTTTCTGCCCAATATGTTCTTTAGTCTTCCTACCGTGCCAATAAGAGGATCACTGATGTGCATAAAATTGACAAAAAATACATATTGAGAAATAATATTTGTAATTTTCATTGATAAAATTTAATGTAGTTCTAATATAAAAAAGAAATAAAATATACAACAAACTAAAACACCATTTTAATGCCCAAGAGTAGTAATTTAATTTGTTTGCACTACTTACATATTTAATCGACAAATATAAACTAAAAAAATTACTATTAAATTTTTTTTTTTTAATTTGTCAACATAATAAAATATAATTAGATAGTTGCTGGCATAGAATTTATTGTAAATAATAAATAACTCTAAAAAGTAGTAAATTCTTAAATTATTCTTATTGTGTTGTATTGTAAAGTTATTTCAAAAACATTCGATGTTCTAGGATGTTATTTTATCTCTATATTATTTTACGATCTATATAATTCGGCGGAAATGTTATGTTTTAAATATTAAATTGCATCGTGCCATAATAATTTATGTATGACAAGTTGTGGCTTCTTGAGTTGTGTGCCCTTGCCCTGGTTGTCATAAGTCTCATGAGAATTGTTAGATTTATGTGTGGCAGATATGAGCCGAACGGAGGCAACTCCTAACAGTACCAAGACTACCGGACAGTAAATTGATTTTGTATGTTCCGGAAATTGTAGGCACTGACCAAGTTAAGCGACTCGTGACAATCAACAATAACAACTCAACACAATGCGACATTCTTTTCAGTGACAGGATTCCTTCTCTACTAATCACCTATGTACAGTTTTGTCTGTAAACTATATACATTAAATATATATGCCTATTAAAATATTAAGATTTATTGGTTCCATTTGTCGACAATCAAAATACTTGACCACAAAGAGAGATAATATAAGAAGCTGGCTAGAAATTTGTTTTGAAAGGTCTCTTAAATTTTGTTACGATAAAGCTTTTCACTGACTAATGACAGAAATTCAACATAAAGAATTGATAAATAATATCTGCTTATGTTTTTTAAATAATCTTAAATTATTAGCAACGCAGAAAAAATCAAAACAATATTGTTATTTAGTAAATTTCAAAAGTTTTACTTGCAATGTTTGATGTTTTTATTAGTAACATTAATTAAATTGATATTAAACAATGCTGTTAAATTATGAATATAAACTAAACATTTATTAAAAATATTAATATGTTTATATATAAATCCATTACATGTTTGTACGTTTTTAATTTAAAATGTATATTTATTAAAATTAACAACAAATTCTCTTTACAATAAAAATACATATTTTAATTATTGGAAACAAAAATAATAAATATAACAAAGTTATCTACATTTCATCAAATTTTAATTTTGTATTCAATTATAAACTGTATTGTTTCATAATAGAATGGATACTATAGAATATTTATTATTTGTGTTAAAAAGTATTATATTTTATTAAAATAAATCACTAATAATTGAATGATAAAAAACGCAATAACAATTAATGTTATAATATATATTTAAACAAAACTGTTCTCTACCATAGAGTAGTTATGCATTAGGTATTATTACACACTTAGATTAAATCTAATACGGATTTGCAAAATTGCCAAAAACTGACAGAAAGTAAAGCCACACACAATTTATTCTTGCATACACCATACACTTACCGAGAGTTAAAACAGATAACAGTGACTAACCTACAAAAATACATTATTGAATAATCATCATTAGTTTAGTAAATTTTGCTTATTACAATGTTCATTTATTGACCTTCAAGGTTATTCCTACATATACAAGCATATTCCAGATTGACAAGGTAATAGTTGTAATAACATAACACTTAAACTTAATTTTTGACTTTTGTAAGTGGTCAATTGTTCCTTAAATAAAGCAATGAAACAAAAATAAAACTGACGCTTTTATATACTATTGACATTATTCAACCGCTCTTTCTGCATGTGAGAGGTAAAATGAACTATATATGAAGCGGTTAATATAAATAAAATAAAAACTGAATGAAGTCTGTGATTGATTTTTGGCCGCTTTGTTAGTTGAATTATTTAATTTACAAATAATTTACTGTAAAGTAGGAGATTTTAGAACTCTTCTTATAAGACACTACTTTTTGATAATTTTTTTCCTAAAAAATTGATTTATTTAAAATTTTATCTTTTATTTTTACACAAAAGTGAACACAATAAAATACATCTTAAATGATTTATTATGAACATATTAATGTTTTTATTATGGTGACATTTTAATTATTCACATACCGCAGAAGATCAAAATAACTTTGTTGAATGCAAAAAACTAATATAAAGTTCTCTATGTAAGGAATTAGCAATAAAACTTAACCTAATTAGATAACAACTAACTACAAATTGACAAAGTAATCTTAGGAACAAAATAATTTAAAAACTCAAATCCAAAAAAAGCTCCCCTGTAAACACAAGTTTAGATAATATAAGTTTATTACACGTATATATATATATAGTGTAAAAAGCGTATATGGTGTATGTATAATTGTATAATATACATTTCTTGTACACGTAAGATATGTATATTTCTTTATTATACGTTAATACTTCTTTTTTCTACCGTTGATTAATATACGTATATTAACCATTAGAATACTCGTATAAATAACCTGCACATATCTACGTATATTTAATGTTTATTATTTCTGGGTTTGGTTTGCTGATCAATTCTGTTTTTGATGTTTGTACGCTACCCAAACGCGTAAATATATTTCGCAAAGTGTATGTTATGATGCATGATTCATCATTTTATTAATTTAATTTATTTTTTATCAACCATAGTGTGCACGTGCTATTAGTTGCATTAGCCAATACAGTTTTAAGTTGTTTGTTGTTACACAACAGTGTTGAAGTGTTGTTGAATTGAACTGGATGCGCAGGTTTAGGAGTACCAAGATAAAGTACCTAATTAAATTTGTGGTAAGTGTTAAATCTGAAAATGTACAATGACATCTTTTTCAAATAACTTCTACACCATTTTTTCTTTGTACAATGCAATTATAGCCATTTCAGTAACATTAATATCAATTTATCGATTCACTTTTTTTCAATTTAAAATTAATATTATAGATTACTTTTGTTATATATAGTATTATAAATACAAATAGCATTCTAGTCAAGTTATTTGAAATAAAGATTACCATATGTGTCTCATATGAGACTGTAAAAATACAAATAGTACTTTTTCAGATGTCACCAAAAGACTGGTTGAAAAAGCAAAATAGATCTTCAATTAAATTGTAATGTTCTTGAACATCTATGTTAAATATTATGTTTTATTTATTTATATGTATGTAATATTTTGTATTTTATGTAAGAAAAATATATTTATTTTATGCAACAGTTTAGTATACAAAAACAATATATTTTTTTTAAATTAATTGTGTTAAATATGCATGACATGTACTATTTAACGTTTAAAATTTGTGTAACAGGTACATATTTTACATAATTATATATACAAGAAAGTAGGCAGGTAGGCAGTATGGCAGAGAGGGTATGTATGATTACCAGCGTTAACAAAAGTTAAGCAACGTCCGCTCCGGTCACTTATAGCAAACAAATTCAAATTACACAGAAAGTACTAGAACAACACAAAAAACAAGTCTTTGTTTTTTGTGTTGTTCTAGTTCAAAAGATTAACAAACAAAAACTAAAAAAAAAATTGAAAAAAGTACAAAATTACACTAAATAACGGTACAAAAATTCTATGCGGACCAAACACTACCAAAAACTGTTAAAGATTAAAAAAATACAAATTTTTAAAGCAGCAGAATTGATTTAAAATAAGAACAATATGTTTTATATTGCAAACAGATCTTTTTGAAGTCAGAATGAGTTTCAAAAGCAACAATAGCCATTTTGAACATTTTTTATAGTAAATTTAAACTAAAATAAAAATAAATACTGGTTATTTTATTTATTTTTATTTATTTTTAATAGTAATCATTAAACACTTTGCTCGTGTTTAACGCTTTTGTTAAAATCGTTATTTGGATGACTGCAATAGCAGTATTTTTTTTAAAATTTACTTTATTAATGTGTGTTTTTAGATGGTTTATATTCTACTATATGTTATTTCATAACGTTTACTAAGAATTTGAACATAATTCGTAAAAAATGCATGCAAATGTTTATATTGCAATTCAAAATTAATTTATTCAAATAACTGCACTGACTGCACCTAGTGAAGACATCTAAAAGTTCTGTATCTATGAACATACTATAAGTATAGTGTTTATGCACAACTTTTTTAATAAGCAATCGGCGCACTATATAAACTAACAAACATAACTAATATAAATACAAAAAAAAAATCTAATGCATTATTTAATTCATAAACAAATTATCTTATGAAAATATAAACTAAACAAGAAAACATAAAAAAACTACAAAGACAGAAAAATAAAGCTATAAAACTATTTACCAACTGAAAAAATTAACACTTACTAAAGACCTACATAAAATATTTCAACAACTAACACTAAAAAACAAAATTAAACAACAAAATATAATAATAATTGAAAAAAATAAACTTGGCCAAGTGAAAACAAAATTTAAAATAAATCGAAGAAAAAAAATACATACCTACACTAGAAGGAAAAATAATCTTAATATAAAACAGAACAACTACAAAAAACTAAAGTTTAGCTGTTAAAAAAAATACAAGACTAAAATAAAATATCCAAAACAATAATAAAATGTACATACATAAACATACTACAATTCAAAATTAAAACAAAAGAACAATTAATGAATAATCAAGCATACAAATAATCACAACAGAACCAAAGTTACAACCAAAAATATTTAACTGGTAATGATAATAGTTTATTTTCTTGTCATTTGGTCTTGAAAAGTATTTACATTTTACAATTTATACATTAATTAAACAGAATCAATATTAGATAAAACTTAACATATCATATTTTATAATTATCTATATTTACACCACGCAATCAATATAATATAATTACAATTTATACTCTGAAATCCTTGTCAATTTCCTGTCTTCTTTTAATGACGTTTCTGATTCATACTAAAGGGTGGTCCAACCAAAACGCACGATGTAAATTGTAAATAAAACAAAAAGTTTTCAGAGAATTATCTTAATATTTTTTATTATAATAGAAAGGTCTATGACAATTATGTGTGAAACAAAATATTGGCCAAATGCTCGCTACGGCTTTGGTGGCATACCTCTATCTGATGGTCGATATTTTCAATGACTCTGAGACATAATTGAGGTTCAAGGCCGAATTATTTTATCCTTTAGCTCTTGAATTGTTCTTGGCTTATTGACGTACACTTTTTCTTTTAAATGTCCCCAAAGAAAGAAGTCCAGCGGTATCAAATCACATAATTGTGACGGCCAATTAACATCGCCACGACGTGAGATAACACGGTCATTGAATTTCTCGTGCAAAAGAGCCATTGTTTAGTTGGCTGTGTGGCAAGTGGCACCATCCTGTTAGAACCACATATTGTAAAGATTTATATCCTTAATTTCTGGTCACAAGAAGTCCGTTATCATTTCGCGATAGCAAACACCATTTACGGTAACTGCTTGGCCGACCTCATTTTCGAAAAAGTACGGCCCGATGACGCCGCCAGCCCATAAACCGCACCAAACAGTCACTCTTTATGGATGCATCGGCATTTTACTTGTAGATTCTCATTTGTCCAAATGCGGCAATTCTGCTTGTTAACAAATCTACTAAGGAGATAGCGTGCCTTGTTGCTGAAAATGTTTTTTTTTTGTAAAGTCACCATTCTCTTCTGTTTCTTCAACCAACCATTTAGCGTATTGACGACGCTTGAAATAGTCAGTAGGCTTCAGCTCTTAAGTCAATTGGACCTTGTAAGCCTGTAAATTCAAATTTTTATTCAAAATTTGCATCAGTGATGTTTGTGAGATGTTCAATTGTTGGGCACAACGACGAGTCGAGATTGATGGCTCTTCTGCTACACTATCGCAAACAACAGCAATGTTTTCCGCAGAACAAACTGGGCAAGCATGCACAGGTGTTTTCACATTTCCTACAGACCCGGTTTGCTAAAATTTGCGCACAATTCTCCCGATTGTAGACGCATTTGGTCGATTATGCTGACCAAAAAAACTACAAAGTGCACAAAATGCATTTTTATTTGAACTCTAATTTTTGTAAAAGGCTTCAACAATCTTAACGCGCTGCTCAATTGTGTACCTCTCCATGGTTAAATTTGCCAAACATTGAAACAAAGAAATGTCAAACTAAGTTGGGCAAAAAACTTGACGTTAAGGTGTGACTCACAATTAACATCGTGCATTATGGTTGGAGCACCCTTTATATTTACATTTTAAAGAGTATGCATGAGAAAATAAGTTATAGTGTTTTAAATATATTTTATTATGCACATATACATTTTGTGCTATTTTATGCAATTATATGCTAGTGTACTCTTGCAAAACAATATTCAAATATTACTATAGTTTACCTGTCCTGTATACTTATTTAACAAGCTGTTATATACGTTAACTTATATTAATTTAAAAAAATGCGGCGATAACCGTAGATATAGAACACGTAGTAGAGATCAGATTAAAATACCTAAACATAGATTGTTATTATATAAAAAGTCCAAATTACAATGGTATTATGGCATATAACTATTGCCAGACAGTATTTATTTGTTTTTATTCAGTGCAAGAATATTTTCAGTTTAATACTCATAAATGTATGTGTTTTTAATTAATGTTTTATTTTGAATGTATTATTATGTGTGTTTTTTCATACCTGTAAAAATCCAGTGGATTAATAAGTATCTATCTATCTATCTATCTATCTATCTATCTATTCCTTTTCTATCTTCTTTCAACACATCTTTTCTTTTCATTTGTTTTTTTTTATTTCAGCACATTCTTTTAACACATGTTCTATTGTTTCATTGGCTTCTCTACACATTCTGCACAATTCTCTTTCATTATTTCTCCATAGTTTACAAACTTTTTTTCATTTCAACATCTAAATCTTGCTAGTATTTTTTTTTCTGTTTTTGTTATTATTAAGGTATTTTAAAATATTATTTTTTATAATAATAATTGCAACACAATGATGATATAAAGTCACTTATTTGTTATAATAAATCTGTTAATTTTTAAAATATCCAAAATTTTTTTTTTAATAAAAATTTAAAAACTGAGGATTGTATAACAATAAACCATAATTTTTGAATTGTAAAAGTTATCAAGTTAAATTTTAAGCTGTTCATAGCGACAAGCTAAGTTGGGCTAACAAATACAAAGTAAGAGTGTAAAAGATTGAAACTAGAAATTTTTTTGTAAAAAAACACCATTTTCTACTTGTTAATATTTCTGTATTTAAAAAATAACTTGTTTTAAATAAAACTAATAATTAAAAAAAAAAAACATTATTAACCTCCCGACCACTATACACTTCAGGTCTCTTCAGGTCATGTAATGCGGATGTCTCAAAACGATCCAATTATTTCAGTTAAAAATAAAAAGACTGATTGTAATTATTATTTTTTGGTACTAATACATAGATAATTAAAAAAATATTATTGTATTGCCGCGAGATGGCCGTCATTTGGTCATCTCGCGGCACTACTCAAACCGTTTGCAAAGATTATTATTACTTTTGGATAAAAGAATAAATATATATTATTTTATTATGCATAAAACAGTTTAAATTTATAAAGTCAACATTAATTTTATATAACATATATTTCACTACTGATTATTACAAAATATAAAATTTAGAAACAAAAAATTAACTTACACTCATACTTATATAAATTTAAAATTAAACATATGGAAAAAAGTTTTTAATAAAAATATTACCTTATAAATTTATAATAACAATAAGTATAACAATAAGTAATAAAATTATTGTATATGTCAATATTTACTAATTGTAATAGTAGTATAGTAAACTAACTAAAAAAAATGTTGCAATTTTTGCTAGAAATGATTAATACTTATGTTTTTCCGGAGTTTATAACAGTATTTACATTACTAGTTTAATACATTTATAATCTGTCTCTAAATGCACTCACAAAAAATATATTTTTTTCGAACTTAATCTTGATGTGCATTTTCATTACCTGAATAATTTATTTTATAGCATTTATATTTTTATAATTTAATGATTTTTTTAACTTAATTAGTTATTTTGGTACATAATTGACAAAGTCAAATTTCATTTGATTAATTTTTAATAAATTTCTAGTTTTATCGCAGTTCTATTTTATTGTATGATATTATTTTTTTATAAAATAGACAATATAACAAACAATTAATTTTATATAACATTACACGGCATAGAATGATTTATTTCAGTAAAATTTAATAAAAAGCAAAATTATATAGTACTGAAATTAATTAAAAATAATCTTTTAATGCAAATAAAATAAAGTTTTATTATATATGTATTTGCATTTTAGAATTTTTCTATCATTATGATATATTAACAAATATGTTTTGAATTTTAATGCACTTTATATAATTAATTTATTATTTGTTTAATATAGTATTTTATATGCGTGCAGTGTTATATTTGTAAATTATAATTAAATATGTAATAATGCACATGCAGGTATTAATTGTTGCATTATTGCACTATTTAATAATAATGTGATCTGTTAGAACAAAAATAAAAATAAAAATCTTATTATTAATAACATTAATACATTTAAAAAATAAACACACACACATTTTTTTAATTTCAAAATATTATATTAATATTTAAGAATTACTTAATATACCACAATAACATAACCTTTGAATTTCAAAAAATAAATCCACACTTGCTAAAACTATTACAAAAAGACAAGATTTAATATTTGTTGGCAATTAACTCTACTCCAGACTCCACTCTAGACTTCACTCCAGACTATACTCCAGACTCTACTCCAGACTCTACTCCAGTTATTACTATTACAGTTATTACTATTTAAATTTGGTCAAGGTTTTTAAAATACAGAAAATCCCAAAACTGTCTTAACTATTCAATAGCGTTTGGCTATTAATTCGGAGTAAGAATAGAGTTTGAGTAAATTTTTGTCACGTAACTACGGAGTGAATGAAGTCAAACATAGCCGTCACATTTGTCAGCTAATAACCATATGACAAATGTCACTAAAGTAAAGTTTTAAATTTTATTTAATTTAAAAACTAAACGGAGCTAATAAAACAAGGGCTTTTCTAACCCAATATTTATTTACACCCGATATGTATGGATGTCAACATTTATATTTTTGGTAAATGAAAAAAAAAAAATGAAGAAAAAGTAGATTGGACAGAAGAAAGTGTGCTAACGTATAAAAAAATTCTAAAAAAAATTAGTGAAAACAAAAGAAATGTAGAAGAAATAATGCGGAATTATAAGAAACAATCAGGAAAGCGGTACTAAAAAAGACATATAAAAAAAAAAATTTAAAAAAAATTAAAAAAAACACAAATGGTGAAACAGTAAATGTACTAAGAAAAAACTAGAAACCAGAAAGATGTTAATGCACTGGAAAAACAACAAAAAAAAATATTTAAAAGAACAGAAGGCATACAAGAGTCAGTGTAAAAAAACCAAATAAAAATTTATAAAAAAGAAAAATAAAGAAGTATGAAGAAAACAAGGTGGAGTTGAAAGAACATTTTTTTTTAGTTTGTTTGGAAGAGAAAAGAAAAACAAAGAAAAACTGGACAAACAAGAACAAACCAGCAAGTAGAAGAAATTTCAAAAAAGCAAAATGCAAAGAAATAAAAAGAAAAGCGCCAGGTATGGATGGGATACAGAATGAAGCGTGGTTGTATGATACGGAAGAGTTGATTAAGAGATTGAGTGAGTTAATAACTAGAGTATGGAAGGGAGAAGGGTTTCCAAATCAATGGAAAGAAGGTCTTGTATGTCCGATACACAAAAGTGGAACCAAAAATCTAGTAAATAACTACAGAGGAATATAACACTACTGGGTACAGCATACAAGATCTACTCCATGATATTAAAGGAAAAACTAAATAAGGAACTGGGTATAAATGAGACAATTCCAGACGGGCAAGCCAAGTTCAGGAAGAGAAGAGGTACTATGGATAACGTATATATATACAGGGTGTCCGGAAAATACGTGTACAACGTTTGACGACAGACTCCTGACGTCAAAATAGGTCGATCTAAGCCGACTTAGTTATATCCAAAATTGTCTCGTTTAGCCGGTAGAGGGCGTCAAAAATTTGGAAATATTAAAAAGAAATTACCTGTAACAATAATTTTTTAAGTGACCTTGTTGCTATGGCGTTTAATAATTTGACAATTATTGACAAATTGTCACCAGTCTATGAAATTTACTCAAGTATACGATCAACATTCTTGAATTACAAGTTCATTTTACCATTAAAAATGGAAAATTATACAAACTCTCAGAAAGTTGACATGCTCCTGGTATACGGGTTTTTTTTTTTTTTTTTTGTTATACTTTTGTTTTTTTTGACGCCCTCTACCGGCTAAACGAGACAATTTTGGATATAACTAAGTCGGCTTAGATCGACCTATTTTGACGTCAGGAGTCTGTCGTCAAACGTTGTACACGTATTTTTTGTTATACTTTTGTGTTTTTTGACGCCCTCTACCGGCTAAACGAGACAATTTTGGATATAACTAAGTCGGCTTAGATCGACCTATTTTGACGTCAGGAGTCTGTCGTCAAACGTTGTACACGTATTTTCCGGACACCCTGTATATTTTACACTATATTATTGAAAAAAAAAAAATAGCAGAAAAATGGGGAAAGTACGTGTACGCGTTATTCTTAGACCTAAAAGCGGCATTTGATAGTGTGGATAGAGAGAAACTGTAAAAGTTTATTTAAAAAAAAAAAAATTAACAAGCACTTGGTAAAACGAATGGAAGAAGTGTATAAGGAGACAGCAAGCAGAGTGTGAGTTAATGAAAAAATGAGTGAAAGATTTTGGACAACAAAAGAAGTAAGACAGGGTTGTAGTCTCACTTTGTTTGCAACCTACATATCTGATGTAGAAGAAAAACTGAGGTTGGCTCAAACAGGACAACCCCTCTTGTTAGATAGTAGAGAAAAAGTGTAGTCGCTAGCATATGCCAACGACATATTAATACTAGCAAAAGAAGCCAAAGAAATGAAAGAAATAATAAAAAGCTTAGAAAAAATTAAAAAACAAAAGTTTATGTAGAAAAAACAAAAATTATAGTGTTTAGAAAGAAGAATAGAAGAAAAAAGCGGAAAACTGGAATTGGAATGAGCAAGGTATTACGGAAGTAAAATGTTTTAAATATTTGGGATATGTTTTTTGCACAAATAACAGTGAGAGCAAGCACATTAAAAAGATAGCTCAAAAGGCAAATAAAGTAGTGGAGCAAGTTTAAAGAATAAGTAAAAGAAAATTTGAGTGTATGAGAATAAAAAGTTAAATGTTTGATAGTTTAGTTTAAAGTATGATATTGTATGGATTAGAAATATGGGAATGGAAAAAACAAGAAAAATTAAAAGCAATACATGTAAAATATTAGAGATGGGTGCTAGGTTTAAACAGAAAAACTTTAGCATATATTGTTCTGGAGGAAGTAAAAAAAAAATAAATTAAGAGTAAAAGCAGAAAAAAGAGCAATAAAGTATGAAAAAAGAATGAGACAAAGACACGAATGTAAAATTTTACATCAATGCATAAACAAAAATGAGAGCAAGAAATGGATTGCTATAGAAGATCAGAAAAAATTATTACAATAGAAATGGGTATGCTAGTCAAGAAATTACAAGAATTAGAGAATCTGGGAGAAAGACATGGCACAAAATTATGGAAAGAGATAAAGATATACAAAAGCAAGAAAAAAAAAAACGAGTGAATGAGTTTAGGTACATCGCAAATTATAAACATATTATAGAAAGTAAACTGCCAATGTACCTAGAGAGTGATAGATATAGTAAAGATGATAAAAAGATGATTGTAATATTCAGATGTGGTAATGAAGAGCAAGTGACAAGTTTTAGAGTAGAAGAAGATTTAAAAATGTGCAAAATGTGAGGAGAGACTAAGGAAACTATGGAACACATGTTAAAAGAGTGTAACAAAATGAAAGAAGAGCAGATGGAAAAAAATGAAATATTGAAGTATTGAAATTGAGGTTTTGAATCAATGAGGGCATTTAAAAAAACAAAAAAAAGAAGTAGCAAACAGAAAAGAAACAAATTTAATTGTGGTTAATTTTATAAAGATAAATTTTTTTTATTTTGGGTAATAAATATGTTTGTAAATGTAATTTTCAAGACTAAAAAGAAAAAAATTAACGTATTTTTAATCTATATTTTTGATTTTGATATAAAAATGTCTCAATTATTTGACGTAAAAAGTTCCATTACATATATCTAATTTTTTGTTGTAAAATAGGTTTCTACGTTACTTTTAATGCAAAATAATAAATATATTTGTTCCTTTTTTTATTACCGATTAAAACAAACTTTGGATATAACAAACTTGTTTTGCTACATTTTTTTAGTTTTTTATAAGTGAACTTTATTGTATTTATTTCAAACCAATCAATATGATTTAAAATTCTACGTATTATTTTTCTAGTTTGTTGTTGTTTCTATTACATAACTTCCACTTGGATGCCTATCTGTCTGTTGCTGTTTATATTGAAGGTTCTAACAGTTTTATAATTATTATATATAGCATATAGTTTAACAAACTTTGTTGTTGTTGAATTATGTCATTGATAAAAATAAAAATTTAATTAGTTATAATAACATTTTTTTTTATAAATCTTTCCAGTTATTATTGATTTATGTAATATTATTATGTATAAATATAAAAAAAAAAACAGTTCATTTTTACATTTCAAAACAAATTGGTCTTTCGAACCGGTTTGAATTCGGTTTTCATGCTTGAATTTATTGCGACGATTATTGCATGAATCTAATAATGCTTTGCTTTTTTGAAAAACAAGGAAGATAGATTGTAGATAAAATTAAAATTGTCACATGATCTTATTAAAAATTAGGGAAACTAATAAGATATTGAAAATGAATATGTGAGTCGACAAATTAGAAAACCATTTTTTTTATCTCATGTGAAATTTCAAACAAATACCGTTCAATTAACAGAGAAATTTTATACTTTGTATTATTATGTTTTGGCAAATGTAGAAAATGTAACCAAATATTATTTTCTCAAATTATTGTTGGATTTAGTTGACGCATTAGAAACAAATTTTACATCTCTAAATTCTTTATCAATAAATAATATAAATAATACTAACTAATGCGGACGTTTAGTATTAAATAGCACTAGCTGGAGCCACATTTGTTTGATTATTTACATCAATTGTGTTTATAAGTACAGAATAATTTATTCAAAATTGTTTTTGCTATCATGCGGTGCCGTAATCATACAAAGTATACTGACGAGGTTTGTAGAACCGAAACAATTGTCTATGTTTAACCGCTGTGATCATTAGATTAAGTTTAAATAAATTATTAATTCATTTCATAAATAATATAGCTATTTTTATTTATTTAGAACTTTCTTCGTTTACTAGATAACAAGACAAAACATACTTTTGAATTGGAATTCTTAGATAAAGAATTTCTTTTATATTAAATTATTTTTTTAAGAAAACAATTATCGTTTCAGAATTAATTAATGATGAAAACTTTTAATCTAAAGTTTCAGAAGCTATTTGCCTAATTTATATCTTGCCCTCTTTATAAATGAGAACATAAATTAAATATATTTTTAGCAGGTACTCCGAAGTCACGAGTCAAGCAAAATAAACAATGCTTTGCTTGTTTACGTTCACATAATATTCGAAGTATATTTAAATATACTTGTAAAGTTTGTTGTAGTAACGGTCATACTACCTTACTACATCTTAAAACAAAGCATGAAAAGCAAAGCAAAAATATTTGTATTAATGCTAAATTAGTAATTATTAATGCGCTTTTCTCTTTGGAAACAGTTTTGACAAACGTCGATTCATAACTAGTCCTTTGGTTGATGCTTTAAACTTGTTTCAAATGCCCATACAAGAGATACTTTTTCAGGTTATATTTAAAGATATGTAGAATGTTAGTTAGCACCATTTAGACTATTAAATAATACGATCAGTTTTAAAGCTGTAGTTTTGTCACATATTACAGCAAATTTGCCGAAAGTTTCTCTATTAAAAGAACTACAGAATCAATTTAGAAATTTAGAATTATCTATTCTATATTTTCATAAAAATGTGCCTATTGATATTGTAAAAAGTGCGGATTCAGTTGTTGATATATCTAATTTAAATTTGAAACTTATCAAGGGGAATCTAAGAGTTATGTTGACTAATTTTGGTTAAGTAATTATGGATTCTAAAACTCAATCTAACTCTACTCTTTCTTTGAATTTTATGTTATTTGGAACCATTAGATTCATTGAATAATAAAATGATAAATTATTAAAAAAAAAAAAACTTATTTTACCATCACATACTTCTAAAAAAGATAATTTATGCAAATTATATTATAAAAAAATCAACAACAAAAGATTAAATTGGTCGTTATATCACTAGAATTCCATTTAAAGATGGAATACGACCTATATTTGGTTGCAATAGTTAAAACAAAATTAATCGTTTATTGAAACTAGAGGTACGTTTTAGCGTGAAACAAATTTAAAAAAATTATACTCAGAGAATATCCAAGATTATATTTCAAAAAAATGATTTAATACCAGCAAAAGTTAAAGTTTCTTATATTTTGACTTGCCATAGAGTTAATTAAGAAAAAGTATCTAGAACTACGGTAAAAGTAATTTTTAATCCAGCAGAAAAAAAAATTAAAAGTATTTTTCTAAATAATACCATGTTCAGTGATCTAAAATTACAAACCAATATTGGACAATTAATAATCAGATTTTATATTCTTAAAATAGCAATTTTAAAAAGTCATTTAATATCTGCAAAAGTTGAAATTTCTTTTATTTTGACTCGCCGTAAAGTTAATAAAGAAAAAGTATTTAAAACTACGGTAAAAGTAATCTTTAATCAAACAAAAAAAAAAATTGAAAGGTATTTCAGATATTAAATAAATAATAATTTGAAAAATATTTTTCTTAATGGTATCATGTTCAGTAGTCTTAAATTACAAATCAATATTAGACAAATAATAAACAGGTTTTGAATTTCTCAAATAGCATTAACATGTGATGTGTTTTTCTTTTAATTTAGATAATGTACCTGAAGATCTTATTTTAAAATGATATCATACTAGGGTTATTTTTGGAGCAGTTTGTAGTTTTTATTTAGCTCACAAAACTATTTAACAGTTAGTTGAAGAAGAACTAAATAATTATCCGTTAACAGCAAAAACGGGTTTTTATGTTGATGATAGGATGCAGATGATGATTCTATTCACTTTTTAATTTAAATAACCATTTTGAGGCAACCGTAGCTCAATGGTCTAGTGCGAAAACTGTTGTGCAGGCAGCCCGGGTTCGATTCCCGGCAGAGGCAATATCTAATTTGTCGAATATATTTCGATGCGGTCGTCTCCTTTGCAAGGCAATGTCAAACCAGCAAAGTATTTGTCTAGTAAACCCAAGGATGTTATACTATATACTATATACTGGATTGGCAACCACCGTATATTAACATAGGGAAATAGTGTGTCCAAATCCGTGGGTAGGCAACTTGCCGTTGTGCCGTATAAATTTGTATGTTTTACTCTGTCGCACTAGTCACTACGCCATATACGGTTTAAATGAGCAATATTAACAAGCGAAATAATGGTTAAATACTGGGTTGCATTTGGATGTAAATCTTTGAAACAAATAGGAAATGGAATTTTATTTCATTAGTAAGCATTTGCAGTTAAAATATGTTATGCTATTTAATATAAAAATTACATTAAATGCAAGTAAACAATATTGTTGAGTAATAATTATACTTTTATATGCTAGTTTTGTGTTTTAATTTTATTTAGAATAATTATTACTTTTCCCTTAAATATCTTATATATAAAATATATGCAAAAGTTCACAACAAACATTTTGTATTGTGATTAATTGTTGTATTTGATCATTCTATTAATATTTATATCATTGTAGTTGTAATAATTTTATAAAGTAGATCTTTATGTTTAATACATTTAGACTCAATGTAGCTTATTATTAATACTTTACTTTCGAGTTTATGCACTTTTTTTAAATTATTTGTAATAAAATATAATAAAATTAGTACTTTTTTAAAAATTACTAACTCTAATTTTTTAACCGTGTAAAAACTCTATTACTGTTTCTATTAAGTAACTTAAGAGTTAATAAATAAATTTCTTTTGTAAGATGTATCAGGTACAAGTAAAAACTGACATACAAATGCGTAACTTTAAAGCACGCATTATTCACAGTTTGGTTAACGAATTATTATGTGAGTACTATATTATGTATATTTGTCAATATAATTTATATTTTAAACAAATGTACAAGTTAGTTTTACTTTTTTATTGTTATTCTTGAATATATTGAGTGTCTGTAATAAGAAAGTTTGTTTTATTTTTTTATAAATCTTATTAAAGTCATTAATAATTTAAATTATGTTACTTTTTTTATGAGAAAGATTAGTAATACTTGGTAGTATAATTTGATATATAAAATAGTAAAATACAGTTTATAATTATTGTTTTAAATCATTTTTTCTAAAATTCTGTCTCTTTTGCCTCGTATACGACTGTGAGATAAAAAATGATGCTAAAGCGGCACAACGGCGGGTTGCATATTTCGATATTTTTCCTCACTTTAAGGGGCTTGGTTGCCAATCCAGTATATAGTATAACATCCTTGAGTAAACCCCTGTAGTGGTGTGGTTCGGATTCCACGTTAAACTGTAGGTCCGGAAGGTTTGTGAGGAACTATTATCGCACTATAAGAAGAAGAATTTAAAATTGAATTATTTTTATTATACAGTAAAAGTCGTATCCCTTAATTTCGGCCACTATATCCTGCCGAAGGTTAAATCCGATTGTACAGTTTTTTTGGTAAATTTTTTAAATTAAAGAAATATACATACATAAATAGACAAAATCTATATTATTTTTTATAATTTAAACAAAAATAATGTATTTAATATAAAAAACGTAAAACAAAACTTAAGCGTAATTAAAAATATGTACGCATATACATTTTGTTTATTAAGTATCTAATGCATAATTATAAACGTTGTACATACAAAGACAAACTTTTTGTAACAAATTAATTGTTAATTTTTGACTGCTTCTTTGTTTTAAAAAACTTGAGTTTTAGTATAACTTCAAGTTTCCTGGCAGCTTGAAGCAAATTATCTTTTCCTGAACTATTAAAAAGTATGATCTAAGAGTAGATCAAACCTGTATAGCATCTACAATATTAGGCTTACGATGATTAACATCCTTATTATTACCACTATTATTACTCTTTTTGTTTTTAGCAGTTCCTAATTGCTCATCAATATTTACAAATTAGAAAAAAAAATTGAGTACAAATGTTTTTTATTTGTAGCACCCATTCAGATAAAGGTCATTTTCAGATCCAAAATTGTCAATTGCATCGGAATTTTGTGTTACAAATCTAACATGTTTAAAACAGTCTATAATGGTTTTAGCACATACCGACTCCCAAGCTTTAGACACCAGTTTTGTAGGTTTCAATATATTTATGGTAATTTTACAATCAATTTGTAACATTATTAAAAATTTGCAATAATAGGTTTTTAATGATTTTATGATGCTATTGATCAAGAGGTTAGAGTATGGATGACGTATTTGGAAGAAAAAAAATGCAACTTAATGTACCGTAAGTTTTCTATGTTGGGATGTGCTGCATAATTGTCAATCAAGAGTATATTTTTTTTCTTAATGCAGCTAATTCTTGAACTCATTCTTGCAAAAATTTGGTAAAAATAGTCGACGTCGTCCACGTTTTCTTGTTTAAATTGTAAGTTACAGAAACATGTTGTATTCACTATTAAAACAACAAGGTTGATTTTGCTTATTTGATCCGCTCATATTAGTTGCCAGTAATACTCTTATCCTTTTTTTTTGACAATTTTTTCTATTTTAAATTTTAAAGTTGTATTTGGCCTAACTTTGTAAACAAGCCCCGTTTTGTGAGCGAAAATCTAGTTATCTTTATATTTTTCTCTAATTTTTGACCAAACAAATTGTGTATTTTTTTGGAAACTATATTATGTCAAATTCAAAAAGTACGGTAAAATGGGACAATTTATTGGAATTCCTCTTAATAGTTTATCTATAAACCATTGAATGAAAGTTGCGTCATGTGTACATTTTTTTGTCAATTTTTCCATATTGTGGTTTTGAAACAATGAGATAAATTAAATTCTGCACACAAGGTTTTATTATGTTCACCATTATTCAATCGAGCAATAATTGCCCTTTTTTCATTTATTGTTATTATTTTGCATTTTTTTGTAGCTGTATTCATTATAAATTACAGAAGAATAATAACTATAAGCGGTCTCTACAAAACAAAATTAAAAAATGACAAGGTTTTTGTTTTCTTAATGCTTACTTAATGTATTTGTTAAGAAAAAGATAGACAAGAATAGACTTGTCGGTAGAGCCAAGCATCAAATGGTAGCAAATGTTGTTTGTTGTTTATTATTGCTTTGACGTTATAATCAAACCAAAATATAATAATGATGCCGGGATTACGACGTTACAAGCGACTTCGATTCCATAAGCGACGACGCTAAATGCGGACTTTTTTTACGTTGGCTTTATGGAAGATCAACAAAACACTGATTGTAAAAATTACTTAAACACAATATTTGAGTAATAATATTTTACAATTATAAATCACACGCTTATGCTCAAAGCAACATCGTAAATCTCGTTAATATAAACATGTCATATAGTTAAATGTTATTTGGCATTGTTTGAGTAGTGACACAAAAGCAATACATTTAGAATCTGTTATGAGTATGACATCTGAGAGTTGTTTGGCTGCTTTTGATTGTTTTGTTGCTAGACAGGTATACCTCATACCGTATATTTAGACTAAAAAGTAATTTTTGAGAAGCATAAGCTGAAATTTTTTTTATGATTTTTTAATTTTTGGACAAATCTAATGAAATTGCTCATTATTTGGTAAATAAAAATATGAAGTGGTGTTTATTATGAAATTTTTGTTCATTTTGTCTATTTTTAACGCTAAGTAATTTTTTAATTGAAGGACCAATTATGTCAAAACCTAATATGAGGCTATGAGAGCAATAGTGGCCTAACCCACAAAAAATTCAAAATAGAGAAACTAATATTTTTGCAGTAAAATGTTAAAGTTTTTTAAGATTAAACAACAAATAATTAAATTATTATAAATCACAATTATTTTGAAAATTGCAAACATTTTGTAGATAACAAAAAATAAAAATTTACTTTTGAAAAATATCATTTAGTTCCATTAGATATGCTAGTGGGTTAGGCCACTGTTGCTCTCATAGTTTTATATTGACTTGAGTAAATTTAAAATAAATAAATTGACTTATTGTTGTATTTTAAGTATAATTTTAAGTAGTGACGGGATTACTAGAATAGTTGAAATTAAAAGTAATAATAGAAAAATATTAAGATCAATCAATAAAGTATTATTGTTATCACCTAACTAAATTTTTTTATAGAAAATTTATGTTGGTTTGATCTTTAGTTTTTTTAGTATTTAGTTTAGATTGATTTCATTATTGGTAATTGATAAATTTATGTAGTGGTTGTTGCAATGAATCAAATTACAAAAAAACTGTATTTTTTGTGTTTTAATCAAAACTCAAAATATAAAAAAAAAGATTAAGTGGTTGTCTTGACATTGTTTGTTTTTTATTGAACATAAAAAACATAGATAGAAAAAATATTTGTCAACAATAGACATAATTATAATTTACTCGTAGTATAGGGTTTTCCAATAAAAGGTTTCATTTTGATATTAAAAAAAACGGGTATTTAAAGAAAAATCAATAAAGGTTTATTTCATTGTAAAGAGAAAGGTATGCCATTAACAATTGAAAACGATATCAGTCTAATGGTCGCCACGGTTACGGTTGCAGTACCACATTCTTTTCATAAAATTTTCCATGACTAATTTGCACATTTGCGGCTGAATGTTCTTGATGACTTTACTAACTCCATCTTTAAGGTCTTGAATTGATTGTGGAGCATTGGCATAGACCTTATCTTTCACGTAGCGCCAAAGTCTAAAGGTAATAAATCACAAGATCTCGGTGGCCAATTGTTATCTTCTCTTCGAGAAATAACACGGCCAAAAAACTTTTCTTGCAAAATTAACATTGTTTTGTTGCTTGTGTGGCACGTAGAGCCGCCTTGCTGAAAACAAACGTCGTCCACATCAATATCTTCCAATTCCGGCCATAAAAAATCATTAATCATAGCTCTGTAGCGCCATCCAACAGTTGCACCACATTTTCAAAAAAGTATGGTCTAATCACACCGCCAGCTCAAAAACCGCACCAAACAGACACGTTGAGGATGCTTTTCAACAATCATTCTTACATTTTTTGAACCTCAAATGCGACAATTCTGCTTATTAACGTAGCCTAAGAGGTGAAAATGGGCCTCATCACTGAAGATAATTTTTTGATGAAGTTCCGGATCATTTTAATGCATTTGAAGAACCCAATCAGCAAAGATACGACGTTTATGGTGATCGAGCGGCTTGAGTTCTTGCGATAACTGAACTTTATAAGCCTTAAGACTTAAGTCTTTATGCAAAATACTGTGTAATGTCATTTGTGGAATGTCTAATTTCAAAGATCGACAAGGAATCGACAAACCTGGTTTTTTTTCAACACTACGGGCTACATCAGCAATATTCTCATGTGTTCTTGAGCGATGCACACGGTTTTGATTCTTTACGTCACAAACTTGTCCCAACAAAAAAGTGCTTTAGTTTTGCAAAACTGTGACTGAAAATATTTCACCATTTTTGTAGTGAATTTTATTTCAATGCGTTGTTGAAGCGTGTATCGTTCTATTTTTAATATAATAATATTTTTTTATATTTTACCTGTCAAATGTCATAAAATAATAATTTTAAAATTGACAGCTGCCCAAATAGCCTGCTATTCAAAATGAAACTTTTTATTTAAAAACCCTTTATAAAATTTGGTTAAAATTCTAACAAATATTCACTGACAGTTTAGAGATATAGCACCAAAACTTTGAAGAAAGATTTCTTTAACTGTACTATTGACAAATGGAACAAACATTTAAATTTAGTATTTTCCAAGACTTATAAGCCACAAATATTTAAAGTCAATGTTCACAAACTGTTTAAATCTAGTCTTCAATGTGATAGTTTCAGCAAGTGTGGTTTTACTCGTTAAAATTCAAAGGTATTTTTATGTTGTTGTAGCATATTATGTAACATTTTTTTCAACTTTTAAATGATTTTTTTGTAAATCCGCAACTATTTAATGTTCTAGAGGGCTTAAAACTTTTATAATAATAATGATATTGTTTTTAGTTCCAATATGTTACATATAAAAAAATGTGATATTTTTATCAAGTTCGATATTAGTTGCTGACATTTAAAGGTATTTTTATGTTATAAAATATTAGGCCTGTTTGTTTGTCTGAACAATTTAAAGTAAGCTTGATATGACGTTACCATTTAAAAAATAAAATAAACCGCTTAAGACAACTTAGTCTTGCTTGCCAGCTTTCACTGCTTGCGATAGCAAGTGCTAATTTTTTGCTAAATTTCTAAAGCATAACACAAATTAAAGCATAATTTCATAAATGCTATCAACCACGCTATAATATCCCATAAACAACATTTGTTTACGTTTATTAATAAATATTACATATGTATTTGAGTTGTGTTAAGCCAAACATAAAGCAAATAATGAAAGATACTAGAGACTATTTTTTAATTATAATTAATTATAATTCTTAAATTATATTTAGAACAATAGAAGTAAAAAATAACATTAACATAATTGTGTTGTTGAGTAATTAATATTCAAAATCTTAGAATACATTTATATGTTATCATTTACATATTAGAATTTCTTCTACAACACTGATTAACATCAAAACTTATCACTATAACCATTATACACGGTTTAGTAATTCACATTAGCCTATAAAACTACCCCCTTTTGTAAATATTTTTTTTATGATGAAAAATTGTCTAATAAATTACATGTTTTTGTTTATTGCCGTTTATATTTATGAGGATACAAATTTTGATAATCAATACAGATCTACATTACATTTACGTACATTGATTCCATCTCTTGCAGTCTTCATTGGGTTCAAGATTAAAAACAAACCATTTTTATTGAAAGTTATGTTATATTTAATCTATATCACTATGCCTGTGAAATAGAATTAATAACATTATTGAATTACAATAGTAATGATGATAAACTAATAGATACAATTCTTTACTGCTTGAAAAATATTTGAAAAATGATTTTTTTTTTAAATTACAGACATTTAACGTTATCTTTAATATGTTTAAAAATGTATTTTATACAAAAGTTCATGCCGCACCTAGAATGAAATGTAAAAGGGATGGTATAGCACGAGCGATGGGTATTTAGGGCGGCAGATGTGTTGTTGGCGTGATCGTGATCGCGTGATCTTTATACGGTGTAGGATGACTTTTTGTCCGGCTGACTTCGCAACCCCTAATGACCGTGACGTCACATCACCTATCTCTAAACCACTCTATCATTACGTGTAATCTCCGAATCTAATTAATAATAATTACTTGACCACAGGGTGTTCCATATAAATTACAAATCGATATTGCTAGTATTTATTTTGTCTGTCGGCTCGCCAGTATCAAGTGAGGTTTTCATAGAAATGTCGCACCCATTTCGTTGAGACGACAATAAAATATTGTGTAGTAATCCAAAGAAATGGGCCTCACGTATTTTTCTACATATCATATTTATGTCCTCAATATATCCGCGTATTCCGGAAGAGAGTTTTGATGTTTATCATTTTTCGCTATCGTTTGTAGGGGTGGCCTTCTCCTAAAAGTATCTTCCCGTCTAAATTCACTTACTCTATACACAGATATGCTTTTAGTCTACTCTCTACTTGCTGAATATAAGAGGGGAAGCCATCCCCTATAACATACATATGTACCCGCGTATATACTTGTATGTACATATATACTATATTATTTTTAACATTTATTTTATATACTATATTTATATATAAAGCATGGTAAAATAGAACAGATTTGTGAATATCTATTATTTTATCTTTACTACTTAGATATAATAGAATTAGCACATTCAAAATGTGAATTCTAGATAAAGGATTTATGCAAACTCAATTCAACAATCCAACTTTAACTGCGCAGTCAACAGACTGTACATTATTTGCAAATAAATGTCAAAACATGTACACACACAAAAATAAAATAATAAAGTTTGCATAATGATTATATTACAAATAATTTTAACTGTCTTCTAGATATTGTATTATTTATAAATGAAATTACATTCTATTAAAATAAAACTCTTTCTGCTTTAATGCAAATATAATTTTACAAATAAAGAATTTTAAATAAATTAATATAAATGTAAAGCATAGAAGAATCTAATTACTAATGCTAACGGTAAAGACTACTACATCGAAAGTGTTAGAGTTTTCAACCTAAATTACTATAACAGCATTTCTAGGGAACTCAAGCTCAAAACCCTTAGTATAGTTGAGCATTCTAACCATTACACCACCTATACGCCAAAACTAGAAGTATACGTACATAGTTTTGTTCATACAAGGTAATTCAGAGGAATCGTATGGTTTTGAAATAAAAATTACTTGGTTAATTTTACATACATTGTTTGTTTATTAATATGAAAATGTTTGTTACAGAATGCCATTTTATTTAATTAAGTGCAAAAAATTGCATTGCTTAAATGACAACTTTCTTCTTAAATGCAAATTTGTTTGAATGTTTGAAGTTGCTCATAACATCTTCCAAGAGTTCTCAATTAATTTTTTGCAATTCATGGCAAATAGCATCTTCCAATTCTTCTAATATTTGGTGCTTATTTTTATAGACACGAGACTTTAGAAAACCCCATAAAAACAAATCAAAAGCCGTTAGGTTAAGAAAAAAAAATGGCTAGAGCAAATTGCCCAAATGTGAAATGATTTGTTCCTAAAAATCTCTCAAAGAACTCTCGTTCAAGATTTTGCTGTAGGTGGGCCCTGGTACTATCCTGCTAAAACTATACACTTCCAACATCTATACTCTGTCTTTGTAGTTTTGGAATAAGAAAATTTATACTAACTATTTTATTGTAGCAATCTAGACCAATTACGTCAAACTTAGCGACAGCATACCAGACCGCCACTAAAGAGTTATGCAAAGACCGTGGATACAACAGTTGTGGATTATCCACAGAATTAGTCAAAACACCAAACAGTTATATTAAATGTTTTTTTTTTAAATATAATAACTTTTTATTAAAATATAGTATCCATTGTTAAAATAAAAGCTTTAAAAGAATGTACATTGGTAAAAAAAAACAACACGCCAACTATTTTTAAAATTTTGATGCAATAATAATAATAAAAACACTTTTTTTTTTTTACGGACAAGTATGTTTGTGCCTAAAGATAACTTAATTATCAAACCGGACTGCATATGTACACCATCTATGTAGGTAAAACCAGTTTATGCCGTAGAAAAAAAATCTATAGTGATTAATCCAGACACAGGGAAGCACCTATGACATCTGTCCCAACAAAAGCTTGAGTAACCGTAGTAGTGTAAATGTATGCTATGATAATAATAAAAAAAACTAGCGTTAATACTTTTATATTTTTTTTTGGCTCCAAGCTGTCCGTCTATTAAACCATACTATATAGATCCGCAGATTAATGTAATAAAAAAGACTAACCCTTTTGTAAATGAAAACAAAGGTTGCAAATATTTGGATCGTACTACTTCTACCAATATTCCGGTTGCAGTTTAATTTTAAGATTCCAGCTTATGTAGACACAAATGGTGATATCACTTTTATGTCAAACAAAATATTTTAACAAAATTTTACCTGCATTTTTACACAAACCAGTTTTGCCACTACAAATTATTTGTGTTATAGTTGGTTGTAAAACTAAAGCTAGAAATGTAACTCATCAGTTGCTCAAATTTGTTTTATACAAATAAACACCACAAAGTTTTAGAGCAAATAATATTATAACATTAAAAATCCGGTTGATCTCTTGCCGCCTTTCTGCTTGTTTATAAATCTGCTTGCTTAATTTGATATCTCCATTTATTTCTCTTAGTTATAACAAACTTAATTCAGTTTTTTTTATTTATATTCCAACTTTCTCTAACGTTGTTTGAAACAACTAAGTTTTTTGCACTTTACAGAAACATAAAAATAGTTTCAACAATAAATCAGGTTTAACCAATGTTTTTGAACATGTCATTAATTTAACAAATACTTGTCCGTTTGCGGTTAACCAATATTCAATTTTTATTGCGCACTAACACCCGTTAAAACGAGATTGAAAAAATAAAACCATGAAAAATTATAGAAAGAACGGACACCTCGTTTGCTATTAATGACAGCTGTTGAACGCAACAAAGCAGTTTGACTTTGTCCAAATGCGCGTCGTCTTAACGCGTTAACCGAGGATAGTAATAAACTTCTCCAATCAGTTAAGGATATTTTACACAGGTTATTTGGTGTAAAAATTCTGTTTTCGTTGGACTTGCAATGTTTTTACTTCTTTTTCTTGTAGTGCCGTGCTCGCTACAAGCGTATGCACTTCTCGTGTGTTTGTGGTTTGCAATAATAGTTCTGCACAAACATGGAGGATCTACAGTTTAACGTAGAATCTAAAACACACCACTAAAGAAGTTTACTAGGCAAATACTTAGTTGTTTCGCCATTGCCTTGCAAAAGAGACAACCGCATCAAAATATATTTAACAAATTAAATATTGACGCTGACAGGAATTGATCCCGGGCTACTTGCTCAACAGTGTTAGCAATAGACCATTGTGCTACGGTTGCCGTATGTTCTTACTGGCAAGTTCCTATTAAGCCAGAGCATAAGCAGTACACATATTTTTGAGTAGATACTATGGCTTACTAGTTTGTCTTTCCTTTTGAGTTAAAAACAGCCGTAGGAAGTTTTATTCGCTGTATGTATCAAGTACTGAAAAACGCATTTTGAAACTTTTCAGGCTAAAAACGCATTGACAAACTTTGACTGAGCGATTGCTGAAAACTTCTCTGCTCTAGCATTCCTTCTTACTTAGTTGCTGCAAAAAGGAAACAAATGATTATGAAGACAACCACAAAATAATTTGTTTTTGCCTAAATCAGACATCTTGTTGCAAGAAGTATTGTTGTATTATTTTCGCAATAATATGTGAGTGATGTAGGCGTAGGCGTTATTCTTTACCAGATTGTAGATAATCAAAAACATGTTATAAGTTGTTTTATCAAACTTTTAATAAAATCTAAAACTTTGCCAAACTTATTTGTTGGATAAACCGTTCTAATTCAAAACTGCGCAAGTACAACTTCAAAATTAATTACCTGCTCAAAAAAAAATATTTTGTCGTTATATGCTTTTGCGCAACCTTTCAGTCCAACTAAGTACGCTTATTAAAAAGTTTTTCTGTATTGTGAAATTTGCAGCTCACAGATAGATAGATAGATTGTCTACGCTAATGCACTGTGTGTCAGCTTTTTAACGAGCGGACAAACGTTTGGCTTGTATTTGTAACAGAATAGAATTGAATTAAAATTTTAATACTCGGAATGTGTTGTTTTTGAAAAACTAGGAAAGTTCTCCTTTTCTTCTCTGTGTTTCCAAATTTTTTAAATAAAATTTTGTTAAATTGTTCCACGAGTTTTTGCTTCTGTACATAATCAACAGAGCAACTCTATTAAACGTAAATATGAGATTTAGGTAGACTATTTTGTACTTACTGCTTAAAAAAAACACCGGATAAGTTTGTAAAATACTTTTGTTTTTAGTCTTCTTAAGCAATGTTTTTTACAAATGTAAGTTGCACCTTAACAAACCACCGCCTTCACCTCTATGCTCTGTTTTACCGTATCCCAAACCTTGTGCAAATGCTTTTATTTGGGTTTAACTTCAAAAGCCGTACAATGTAAAAGATATAGTCATTTTTAAAGGCTAATCTTATTTCTTTGTTGCAAGAAACCAAAAAAAAATGTTTGCCCTTATTTGAGAGCTCATGTGTCATTAAATCTGCTATTGCATATTGCACCTATACCGTAGCAATACCAAAGTTCGGTCAAGAAAGAGGTTGGTTTAATGCGCCGCATATTAAACCAATTCATTGTCCTGTCCTGTCTCTAAAAAGCACTTGTTTCTACAAAATTAGTAAACGACCTGTTTGCTAAGCAAGTTACGTTTTGTACGTTTTCTGTACCGTCGTGCGGAATTTTTTGTCACTTTTTTTTAAATTGTTTATTGCTTTAGAAAGTAGATTTTCAACTTTTAAATTACTTTTAAAATTATATATAAATGTGATTAAATTCAAACATTATTTAGTTATTTGTTTGTCGGTTTTTAGGAAACATGTTTTCTAAACATAAATATATTTTATGTGGATAAAATAAAATAAAATATGTAAAGCCCATATATGTTTATCTTGCAATAATATTCAATATTTTTTTACGTAAAAAAATTTAAAACGACCAGGTGTGTCAAATACACCTATAAAGAACTGTTTAGACAAACGCTCAAACAAAAAAAAAGTTACTTTTTTCAGCATTTTTTAATAAATACAATACAATACAATTTTATTTTTTTAATTTAGTTTGTAAAAATTAATAGCAGAATTGTTATACATAATGTTGTTTTACAATGTAACTATTTTTTCTTTTATTATTTGTAGCCAAGTCAATTTGAACTTTGTTGTTTTGGGATTCCAGCCTGTGTGTGGGGTTCTCACTCACTAAAACCTTATTTTCACTTGACGTTTAGTGCTCATTTTTGTTATTAGCTCTAGTCTTTTATCAGAAATAATATAGATATTATTATTATCTTCTTATTACTTGATAATAGATATTGATCTTTGTTTCTATTCTCTTCTTTGATTGTGTTGATTATATATTCATATTTGCAACTTTAATTTCTTTCCATTTTTCTTATGGATGACGGAGAAGTAATTCCTCTGAAAAGTTTTTCTGGTTAAAGTAATACTGAAGTTCATCATATCAATAATATTCGTTTATTTTGGTTGAAGCAACATGATGGAGCTACCACTACAATTCACAACCAATTATTATCTAACTTGTGTTAAGAGCACGTAAATCAGTTATTCGAATTTATCTTTCACCATCAAGCAACGCCGTACTACCAAGATAAACTGATAAGAATTTGTAAAAACCAAAACAATTGTCTGTATTTGTTTGGCTTCTTTAGAGTTGGATCAAATTTAAGTAATTGATTTTAAACTATATTTGATTGTCTATTTTTTTAGACATTGCAATTTGGTTACGACTTGTGATATTAAAGTTTTATCGATAATATTTGTTTTTTTTTTGGTTGAAGTAACTTGATGGAGCAACAACTACTTTACATCACCAGTTAAAATCTTTTTCTTTCTAATTTATTTTTAAACATTTTATTAGTGTTATTATTTAAATAATATATCAATTATTTTGTTTTCATCTTTTTTTTTTCTTTTATTTGCTGTTTTTGCTTCTATACCTAGAGATTTCGAATATTAATTTCTAGCTTTGGAAGCCTTACACACTTTTTTAGTTAGATTATCTAAGTCACTCTTTTTTATTCTGATTGCTAGGTACTCTAATTTGTTGATGGTTTCCTTTATTTTAGTTTTGGTGTTTACATATTTTTAAGTCCGTTTACTTTGCATTTTTTTTAATACCATGATGTTCCTTAGCCTATTCATGTACTTTATGTCTCAGTCTTTTTTCGTATTAATTTCTTTTCTATCTGGCAACTGGAAATCAATCCTCTTTCTTTTACTCTTCTTGTTTTTGTTTTGGTTTTTTTACTATATGTTTGCGTAAGATTTCTTATTCACAGACCCAGGTTTTTGGCACCGCCTATTGACCCTACCCTTTTCTATCTGGTGTATTTTGGATTAATTTTGTTTTTTCAATATACTCTCATTCTTATTTACACCGTTTGTAACTGAGATTTTTACTTATTAGGACTTCTAGCAATTTTCTTTTTAGCTTTACTTAGCAACTCTTGCTCAAACTCTTTTCAACTTACTTTATCAGAATTTACTGCGTTGTTTTCATTATTTTGCTCAACCTTTTTAGTTTCTATATTAGCCAAATATTTAGAGTCACTAGTCATTTTTTTATCTTTTTTCTTTTCTATTTTATATGTCACTTTGATTTAAAATAAAAATACGCGATACAGACATTTAGTCAATAGTTAATTCACCAAAATTGCTTTTCATTATATGAATCCTAATCATGTAATTTTTTTCAAATTTGTTCAGTTAGCCATTTTCGAGTAACAACCAATAAAAATTTGAAATTTTTGTTTTGCAATTTTTCACATTTTTTATTGTTTGTAACTTTTCGAGGTTGCATTTTTAGTAAAAAGTTGTAAGAATCTTTTTTCTTTAAAATTGTTCAAAAAATAATATTTCACAGCCAAAATTTATTTTTTAAAGTTTTGAAAATTTACTGAAAGTTTAAAAAACAATTCTTCTTAAAAAAATGACGGGTATTTTGATATGTGCAAAACTGCATTGGTTCACAATTTTTTAACATACGTCTTCTTCGCGCCGGTAAATTTTTAGATTTTGGTTCCAAAAATTACAATTTTTAATAAAATCCGTAACTTTGGTAATTTAAACTGCCAGACTCTAAAACAGTGTTTAAAATAAGCTAGTTTTGGATTTGGACGTTTGCTATCGATCCAATCCAAAATCTTTTAAACAAAATTTGTAGTTTTTATCAATTTAGACTACCGGAGATGCGTCAAATGTTTATCTTATTACGTTCTTTTCTCTCCAGAAGACAATGACAGACATTCTGACAAATTCGTAAAGAAATTATGACCAGAAACTAAATATGGCTAAAAAAAACAGTGTCCATACCATAAAACGACTCTAAAGCAGTATTATTCAGCACTTTCATATGTTTAAAGAAGGCGCTCCTATTCTCCCGGAATGACACATAGGTTCCAATAAAAAGTTTTTTGTTTGCACATTCTTTCTTGTGATTTTTCAGTAGTTCAACATTAAAGATTAAAACTTAACCAGCATGTGATCAAAAGCTCAATTTTTGCACGCGGAATTATTTGTGACTCAAGTTTCTTTTTTCTCCAAATTTGTAAACATTTTAAACTAGTGATTGGACACTCGCGCTTGTTCTAAGTTTATAGATAAGTGCATACTTTTTACCCGTATGCACACCATCGTTGGCTAAAAAAATTGTTTTTTGTGGTTAGCTTAGATGGATAGATCCAATGCAGATGTAAGATGCTAGTCGCTATTTCTTTCATTTTTGGCTGAAAGTTGTTTTACCGACAAAATTATTACTATTACGGTTGAAACCACCAAGAATGACGTTTTGCATCATCATTGGTTAAACACCCCAAAACCACCCTTAGATACGGCTTTGAGTAGTAAAACGTAGCGACGGTTAATTCTAGAACAATTTGGTGTGTTCTAACAAAAACAGCAACTTTGACGTAATTTCTATTGCTACATATAATATGATAATTTATTTATTATTTCACCAGTCCATTCAGAGAAAATTAAACTTTATTTTGTAAAAGTATTTTAGTCAAACTATAGTTGAAAATAGCTGAAAAATTAATCCAAATATAAAAATAAATGAGTTTTAAGTACTTTTAAATTAATTTTAATGCTTTCTGCAAATATAATTTGAAAAAAATACTCTGACAAAACATAGTTTGGACCATTCTGAATGTACTGGTAAAAGTAAATTGATTATCAAATTATATGTAAAAATATGACCCCAAAGTTGCTGTTTTCGTTATAATACTACAAATCAAGGTTTACCGGTCGGAATGGTCTTAAGCAAAACTCAAATAATTCACATAAAAAGCAAAAAAATATAAATATTATAAATTATTATTTAAAAAACCATTACTAAAATAGCTTTAAACAACAATTAAAAGCATGCAAATGTGGCTGAATGCAGTATTTAGAATACAAGAAAGCTTATGTATAATAAGCTTAGTATTTTATTATAAGTTTGATGATAGTTGCATGGCTATTTAATTGGTGAAAACATGGTTTAGTAGGTATAGTCCTGTTAATTTTACAAATGATTAAACAAAAAAATTAACAAGTTAATTTTTCTTTCAGAAACATTTTAAACAATATTCACTAATCTTTAGTGTATAAATTTTTACCAATAAATTTAATCCATTTAATATATTTAAAACTGCGTCATGTCTGCCCCAAATAGGTTCTCCAAATTCGGTGTAATGATAATAAATACGTTTACAAATCAGTGAGTATCGACAGAAGATTCGATTATGTGTGTATAATAGCACAGTGAACGCTCTTGACTTGGCAATTACCTAATGAACGGGGGGATTACAATGGATAGAAAGGGTTCGTCCCGCTTGTTTATTTTATTCACTGTCACCGTACAACGAGTAAAAAGCAAAAAAAAATACGGTGTAAATTTTTAATGGACATTCCGACAACAATGACAATATCAAAGAAGTATTATTTTTTCAACAATCTGAATGCTAAATAATTTGTTAGATATTTAGTATTTTAAAAGAAATAAAATAAGATGATCTGAAATGACGCAACTAATAATATTCCATTAAAAGCCTCTCAAAGTAGGAATTAACGATTTGTCAGTATTAAATCGAATGATGCGGTAATGCCCAAGAATTAAATGGCTTAGTGTTTTACGTTCTGCAGCATCAAAGTTGCTAGCTTACGTATATTTTATTATTCATGATGGCAGATGTGTCTACTATATGGATAAACACGGCAATTACTTGCTTCTACATGATTAACTGTGGATCTAAGCTTTGCAACATTTTGTCCCCCGATTCCGTTTGATATATGGCTAATCTATGGGGATATATTTTATGCGTCCGTTTACAAAAATATTGTGATTTTATTTAAATCTATAGGATGTGAATGGTCTTTTATTTCAATTTGGTTTATCTAGTCAATCGGTGAAATATTGGGGAAAACTATTTTATTTGTACGACATATTGACATTTTGTTCGCTGTGTATGTTTGTTAGTTTATTATTTTAACACATAATCGTTAGTAAATATTAGTAATATTTAAGTACATTTAATTCTTAAAGTTAATCTAAGTAATGTTAGAAAATTATTGTTGTGTTTGTTTGCTCTGCAGTTTAATTAACAAAAATTAGTTAAATGTTACAATTGCTAAATTTTATCGGGAAACTGTGTTCAAATTTATTAATTATAAAAGCAAACATCAAATCCATAAAACAAATACCATAATTTCTAATTAAAATAGTATAGTCATCAGAATATACATCCCCGTTATTAATATTTCCAGCAATACAAATAATAATCCCCTATCGACGCTGGGGTATGACTTTAATAAAAAGGAACAAAATAAACACCGATAATTAATTCAAAAATAAACATTGATTTCGGTCGAGAGGACATCGATGATGATCGATAAAAGAGGGTGCAACATATGGACATCAATAAAACAAATCAAGGCAAGTGCAAGTGCCGTAATAAAACACTATGGACAATATTAAAGCTGAAGGTAACTAACATGTGGCTGATTTTTCCGATTGAACGCACTCTTTTATAACAAGGATTACAATTTTACCACCCTGCTGTTGCGCTGGAGAAATACAATTTAGGCTACGTTATACAATTATGCATAATTTTAATTAATCAATAAAAAAATTAACAATTTTATAACTATGTAGTTTAAATTAATTAACAAAGCAGCTGCATTGTATTGTATTGACAATCTTGAAATGTTAATTGATATCAACAAATATTATCATCTGCTTTATTTTGTAATAAATGTCTAAGCGCGTTCAATTAATAAAAAATAATAATTGAAATTCGTTAACTAATTAAAGAGAGTAGCTAAAAGTCAGTGGTGAAATGGAATCAGGTGTCTTACAAATTTTGAGTGCGCCTTACTTAGAAAATCCCACACGGTTAACCGACTAATGTATTCTAAAAAGACTAAATGCCACTTTTATGGGACCACCTCTAATTTCCCCGTGAATAATTAAATAGTTTTAAGTGTATTCCAGTATGTGTTTTCTGTGTGTTTACTTAATGGAATAATATACTTAGCAAAAGCAATTTTCTGTAACTATTGTGTTCAGGTGTTCAAAATTATGTTTCGGGGATCCTGTTTTATAGAACAATTACTACTTAGCATATTTTTACGTTAACTGAAAATTTATTATAATTAATTTAATGAAATAGGGTGGATGAAAACCAGTAGCGTAGTCGCTGTTATTTTGATTATACAAAATAAAATAAATTGCATTATTATTTATTACATAGATATACCGTTATGTTGTGTACTAAATACGCTTCTCTGTTATTATTTTATTTATATTATTGATTACTATTATTATTATCAGGTTAGAAAAGGTTAGATAGATAGATAAATAAATAGATAGATAGATAGATATATAGATCACTTTATTCCAGAAAAATCTTACACAAAGACATAGGAATCGTCACATTCATTACTAGTATGATTTTGTTGTTGTTTGTTCTTACAATAAAAAAAGATTTAAGCATAAATCACCCAATAAAATTTAGATCTTACGTTTTACGAAATGCAGTATAGTATCTAGTCCACTCACACTTTCATATTAAAAGTAATTATGGTTAAATAAACCCAGTTATGCTATTTGAATTTGAGTTTAGTAAATTTTAACACACAAATACTACTTCTCAAAAAAAATAATAAAAAAACTAATAAGTTTACAGTCAAGTAATCATTTATTCTTAAGATATTATTAGTAGTTGAAAAATACTACAAAAAAATAAGTAAAAGTAGATGCATTTTATATTAATAATATTAAATTACTGATAGTCCATTGACTATGTACATTTGAAAATGCAAATTAACCAGAAAAGCCATTTTTTATGTTGTATAGAGAAAAGTTAGACTAGTTAACCTCAAGTTGTCAACCAAGATTTGTTATAAGCTTCCTCCGCCACCTTAGAAATGCAAAGAAAGCGTTTTGTTGCAATAACTCTCTATATATACTATATATTATTTTGTTGCTTTTTATAATTTAGGTTATATAATTTTACGTACTGATTGTTGTCAAAATATTAATAAAACGGAGTAGAAGAGTCTAAAACGCGTTTTTATGTAGTATTTCAATTGGGCTTAAAGTAACCCTTTGATAATACTGCCACCCACACATACTTTTGCCGTTTCGGTTCTTAATAACATTTAATTTGTTAGTGTGGCAAAATGTAAGCACAAAGAGCTTGTACACATAATATTTTTTTTTTTATATATTTATATATACAGGGTGTTTTCTAACTGAAAGCAAAAAATAAAACTTTAAGTACATTTTTTAACTTCAAACAGGAAATCTAAATCGCCTCGCTTCCGAGAGAATAAAAAAATACACATTAGAAAACTTTTTATTAACCTAATGATCTGGCGGATTCCCTGATTGTTGCCCATCTGTCGCAATAAAAGATTGTATGTTCCGGGGAGTCTACTATCATACAGTAGGCGCATGCATCGCTTTCTATCTTCTTCATCCTTTTTAGATATAAAGCAAAACAACTGTGTCCTGTTAAGAATTGAGTTAGGAAGTATCTTACGCCTCCGTGCTTCCGTGTAATCCACGGTGTTACCTTCTTGATTAGTTGTCGGCTCCTTGCAGTGTCTCCTGGGAGACTCCACTTTTTTCACAGCTCTTAATGATCTTTTGTCTGGCGTTGTATTTATTCCCTTTGCTGGTTTTATCAGCTCGCTCTTTTGCCAGAAGGTGTACTGAAATAACCCCTGCTACCACCTGGATAGCTCTAGTAGATGTTGTCCTATAAGCACTTGCAATTTTTAATGCTGATTTCCGTTGCACTTTTTTAAGTAGTTGCCTATGGTGGGCCTTTTCAAGTTGGTCTCCCCATATTTGAACTCCGTAGAGCATAATGGACTCCACCACCAAGCTCATCAATCTTTGTTTTCCCGGTCCTGCTCCTCCCACGTTTAGCATCAAACGGCTTAGAGCGTCCGCTGTTTTTTCCGCTTTTTTTGAGGTTTGTTTGAAATGATTCTACATGTTCATGTTCCTCCCAACGTGTACTCCGAGATACTTTCCGCTGTTTTGACTTTGGATTTTGTCCAGGTCAACTTTTACCATCACCTGTTTAAGCGTGTTTTTCCCGGCTATAACAACGGCCTCTGATTTTCGGTGTTCTAAGGTAAAGCACTTTCTGTCTAACCAGTTACCAATTTTTCAAATAGACCATTCCGCCACTTCCTCTATAGCCTCCCTGTTTTTACCGCGAACTACGACACCCAGATCGTCGGCAAACCCAATCAAAAGTACGTCCTCGCCTAGATCCAGTCTCAACACTTCATCGTAATATAGATTCCACAGCGTAGGACCAAGAATTGAGCCCTGTGGAACCCCACACGTAATTTTCATAACGCCTTCTTCTCCTGCTTTTACTATCCGGTCCTCCAGATAAGAGCAGATGATGTCTTTTAAGGAAGATGAAATCTTTTTTTTTCTAGCACTTCTATTATGCCTTTTATACATCTAGTGTGATTAACGCGGCAAAGTTTTGTTTATAGTTTCTAGATTTTTCCGCTAATTCTTTAACTTGTTTTAGAGCATTTATCGTAGAGCGCTGTTTGCGGAACCCGTATTGGTTGTCTGCTAGTCCGCTCTTTGCTTCAATTTCGTCGAGAAGTCTCTGATTTATAACATGCTCAAATAATTTCCCCATAGTGTTGAGAAGACAGAGGGGTCTGTATGCAAGTTCTTGTTCCTTTATTTTTGGGTTTTTCAAGTAACACCAGCTTAGCCGTCTTCTAAATAGGCGGAAAAGTTTTTTCCCTGAACAGTTTGTTAAATAAGTTTACTACTATTTTCGTGTTTAGTTCTGCTACTGTTTTTGCAATTTCTGGAGAAATACCATCTGGGTCGGCGGCTTTTCCTGGTTTAATTTTTTTTCCGGCTACTTTTACTTCTTCGTCACTGCAGATAGAAAGCTCTTCGTTTGTTGTAAAGCTGTACTGCCATTTGGCTTTTGTCATGGCGTGGAAACAGTTTTTTGGCTATGTCCAGTTGTTCCTTGTCGCTTAATTTAATTGGGCTGCGTACTGCTCATTTGGCGCTACTTTATTTGCTCTCGTTGAATTTTGCCTTGCTATAAAACAGCTTTGACGTAAGGCAGCGATATGTTTTGTCCGAAAAGTTTTGTCGCATGCGTTTTTTACAGCGTCTATAAGCACCGCTGCGGAAGTCAGTTTGCCATGGCAATTCATTTCTTGCTTGATATGTAACAAAAAAATAGTTATTTGTTTCTCTTTAAAAAGCCAACCTTTAGTAGTGCTGGTTTTTTGGTTGATTAACTCTGCTTCGTTTATGTTCATAAAGATGTTTTTATGATCACTGAGGTTTTCTGTCTCACTTACATGCCATTTTTGTACCTTTTGTCAAAGATTTTGAGTGCAAAAAGACACATCAACGTAGGATCTTTTGTTGTTTATTTCATAAGTTGGGGTATCCCATGAGTTGAGCACTCCCAAGTCCATGCTGTTTAACCACTCTGTTAATATTTGCCCTCTTCTGTCCTCAACCGATGATTCCCAGATGGCAATTTTGTTTGGTTCGGAGACTATGAACAGGTTTATACCCTTTTCTTCACAGGTTTGCCTGTAAAGGTCTATAGCCGCCCTACACCTTGTTAGATTTACTTGTAATATTTTTATGATAATGGTTTTTGGGAAGGTTTTCTTCTTTGCTTCCTAACCTCCATTACCGCTTTTCTATACTCTGAACACGCCATGTCGTCGGCCTTGTGACCATCCTTATCACAAGTATAGCACACTAATTTTTATAGAGCAATGATTTTATGTTCACAAAAGATGGCATTAACAATATACATAATAAGCATATCTAGTCATTAGAAAATCCGTACGAAGTTAGAGTGCAAGCTTATCAACACAAATTTTCAGTTAACACATAATGTGGAGATTTTAATGGGTAACTACTGGTTTATGCGGAGACAATAAACAACGTAAAGCAGCTACAAAACAAAAATTGCAAATGCTGCATTGCACATTCAAAACACAACAGTCTTTGAAGCAGTTTATCATTTTTTTAGTGCGTTGTCAAGTTTGCATTAACACTCATGGTAGCCATTTTAAGAACTTATTAAAGTAATATTGTTTTGTTTGTTGTTACCATTGTTAGAAATGTTTTCTCTTACTCAAATTTTGCTAAATAAAAAGTTTTCTATATAATGTGTATTTTTTTATTATCTCAAAAACGAAGCAAGATAGTTATAAAGTTTTTTAGATTTACTGTTTAAAATTAAAAAAATGTGCTTAAAGTTTTATTTTTTGTTTCCAGTTAGGAAACACCCTGTATATATAAATTAAAAACAAAGAAAGCTTATAGAAAAACTTAACACACAATTTGTGTTTTCTACTACTTTTTTGAGATGCTTTATATTATTTTTCAAAGATTTATCTGAAGTATATTTTTCCATTTTTCAATTAATGTTTATTTGTAGCCAAAAAAGAATCTTAAATTGGGACGCATCCAAATACGTCCATCCAACAAATCTTAAAAATGTTTAATAAAGTTTAAGTCGGTTGAAGTACAAACCAATGTATAGTTTAAATAGTTCATTCTTGTAGAAAGATAAAATAAGTATAAAAAAGTATAAAATTTTAACTTACACTATAAGCTGCAGGTACAACTTTCTTTTAGTACATTTATTATTGATGTAACGTTGAGCGATTAAACTTTCTTGGTTACTACAAGGTAAGTTTTTCTTTCAAAACCTTTTCTACTCCAAACCATTATAAAACTACTACCAAATCATTAAACTTTGTGTACTGTAAAAGCAACATTTTGTTTGTCAGAACGTTTCTAACACGTGTTTAGCAATCACAACAAGTAAGATAAAATCTTGGTAAAGATTTCTTGTGACTATTATCAAAGTTTCCTATTAATATGCTGACGAGCAATTTAAACGGCATGATATGTGATGCCGAGTCATTATAAATGTTTGCAGTAATTTTGTAGGTTTCAAATTATCATCTGATCTATAAACCGCCCTAAAACCAGTTTAATAATTAAGATAGAAAAACTAGAAATCAATCTTGTCTCTGATTGTTTTTTTTTCAACGTTGTCCGATGCATATTATGTACTTACATGTCTCTAAGTAACCATTCTACAAACGCTAAATAACACAAGAGCTGCAATAATACATTCTTGCAACTTGAATAATAAAGAACCCATTTTTAATAAAACAAACAGAATAAATAATTTCTACTACACTATGATATTGCATTTTATTTTTGTTGATTAATTATTGACTTTTACAACAATTTGTTACTGTTACCAAGCCTACTTGTAGAGGACACACGCAATATTCTTATATAACTTTATACAAACTCAGTACTGCAAAATTATTCATAGAAAATGCATGTACCTTTACTTTGTTTTTTGTACTATTTTTTAATTGTTAATCATATCTTAAGAATAAATAATTATTCGACTGTAAATTTATTCATTTATTAGAATAAATTATATACTTTTAAAAAACTGATGTTTTATCTGAATGTTGTTTTTACTTAAAAAGTTAAAGAGACATAAAAATGTGTTTCCATTATTTTCTTAAGCAATGTATTTATATAAAAATAACTTTAGATGTTGACTGTAAAATAGAAAAAACTGTAAAAAGTATGTCAAGTTTACATAATAAAATTTCCAAAAAATTAAACGTAATAAGACACTGTAAAAATTGCTAAAAAAAACAAAAAAATGATACAAGAAATAAAAAAAAATATTTATTTTATTTAGCAAACAGTGCCATTTATCTAGAAGACCAAGGTCAGTGTCTACTTCTAGAGTTTTTTTTTTTTTTTTAGGACGTAGTGAGTTGTTGGCTCTTAACAAGTGGCCCTTAAGAATAACTTACGCATGGTAATACCTTCCGGTTTTCTTCTCTGCACAAATCCGGTTGTTATAATGTCTAAACTAACCTACATTTGGTGCTAGTTTGAGGCGGGCTGGTTTTTGCTTCGCGGATTTTCACGCATCATCTGCGGCACGCATGCTGTCCCCGGCCCCTCTCTTCCTATAGCCCCTACCTTTGTCTGTCTCTTTTGTCATTTTGCCTTTTCTTATCTGCACTGGCATCTACCTCTGCATTCTCTTCTTTCTCCCATCTTTGTGTTATTTACTCTAATTATATAATTAGTTCTCAGATGTGCTCTTAGCTTACTAAGGTCTTCGTTCACTTCTTCTTTATCGTATCCCCACTCTTTCATGAATAACTTATGCAGTTCCATCAGTTGTATTCCTTTTAGCAGTCCTAGATTTGTAAGTTTTACCTCCAGTGATATCCTTGTATCTCTATCAGGAATTACTTCTTCATGTCCTCTCGTTGCCAGATATATTTTGACTATCTGAAAGGTTGCGTTCTCAGTCATCCTCGAGATAGCATATCTAGCATTTGGTGTTTGCCTTGTTATTCAATATTTCTTTTCTCCTTCTCCTTATCTCTACAATTTCGTTTGGTAGCGTAGTCTCGGTAAATGTTCTTCTTTTTTCTTCTGTTTCTTGGTATGCACAATTATCATGTCCTTTCTTATTTTAATCTTTTTGACCTTTTTCTCTGTTTTCTTGTGTCCATTTAGCTTCTCTAATCTCTTTCCTTTCTCTTCTATGGCTTTTAGTTTGTGTGTTTGTTTCCATTGTTTGTTTTTCTATATTCTTCTATTGTCAAACTCTTCAATTTTTTTTTTTTAGTACACTTGTTGCAAAGTTTTTTAGCGCCCTTCATTTATTTTCATCTTTTAAGTATTTGTTAATGATTGTTGTTTTATCCACTTTGCTTCCTAGTATATATTCTAGTTTTTTTTCTATCTTCTTCCCACGCCTCGCATTCTACTAGAGTGTGTTCTGCGTTATCGTGTGTTTCTTCCTGACAAAATGTACACCTTTCTTCTTCATTTATTTTTTTAATTTTTTGCAAGAATTTTCTAAATGCTCCGTGCCCGGTCAGTATTTGTGTTGTATAATAGCACGTCTCGGGTTTCTTCTCTACCCATTTTTTTATGTCTGGGATTAATTCTCTTGTCCATTTCCCCTTTTTTCCTGTATCCCATTTTCTCTGCCATCTTTCCATAGTCTTCTCTCTTGCTCTTATCTTTGCTTCTTTTTTACTCGTTCCTTCTTTTACAAGTTTTTTTATTTCTATTTTTTCCTCCACCATCATATCCGCGGGAGGTGTTGCCGCAATTACCTCTACTGCCTCTTGTGACACTGTTCTGTAAGCTCTACAAATCCTTAGCGAGCTTGCTCTTGTGGCTCCTCTTACTTCCTTTCTGTTTTTCTTTGTTTTCATGGCTTCTCCCCATGTTTCTGCGGCGTACAGCAATTTGCTTCTTGCTGCCGTTGCTATTAGCCTTCTGCTTTCTTCTCCTGGACCTCCGTTGTTTGGCATAAGTCTACCAAGCTTTCTCTCAATTTCCTTTGTTCCAATGACCGCTTAATTAACCTGTTCATTCCATCCCTTTGCTTCGAGTGTCACTCCAAGGTATTTGATTTTTTTTCCTATGTTTATCTCTTGATCTTCTACCTGTATCTTACCTGTTCCTCTATTATTCCTCTTAATTGATAGCCATGCCGCCTCAGTTTTTTGTGTTGCTAGTTTTAAGCCCTTACTTCTCATCCATATTTGTATCATATCAATTGCCAGTTCTAATCTTCCTTTTAGTACTTCTATTTCTACGTCTCTACCTACTACTGCTATGTCGTCCGCAAATGCTGTTATTGACACGCCTTCCCGCATCTTCATTTGAAGTAACTCGTTATAGACAAGGTTTCACAGTTTTGGTCCCAGTGCTGAGCCCTGCGGTACCCCTCTGGTAGGTTTCTGTCCTGTAAGTAGCTCCATATAATCTTGATTGTTTTTCTGTTCAGTTCTTTCTTCTTTGCCGCCTCTATGATTGCTGCCCATGATACGTTATTAAACGCGTTCTGTATGTCCAACGCTATCATTACACAGTGTTGCCTTTTCCTCTGCGTTCCGCTGTTTGCTTCTTTTGCTATTGCTTTCACTTTTTTAATAGCTCCTAAGGTTGTTTTTCCTTTGGTAAATCCGTATTGTTCTTTTTCCCATCCTCCTTTTTCTTCTATTTCTTGTTCTATTCTCCGTACAATAACTTTCTCCATTATTTTAGCCAGTGCGTTGATTAAGCATATTGGTCTGTATGACGTTGCTTTTCCTACTTCTTTTATTTTCTCAATCAGTGCCAGAGTGGCTTCTTTCCAACATCCTGGGAAAGTTCCTTCTTTTAGGCACCTGTTCATTATTTCAGTTATTTCTATCTCGTTTCCGTCTAAAGCTGCTTTAACAATCTCTGTTGTTATTTCGTCCGGACTTGGTGCTTTGTTGTTAGGCAATTCTTTTATGATCTCTTTGATCTCTTTCACTGTTGCCATAACTGTTTCTTCTACTTCTTTTGTTTCTGGTTCTTCTACTGGTTCTCCCTTGGAAAATAGTTTTTTAATTATGACTTCTTCTTTTAAGCAGATTCCTTTTGTTTTTCCACCCAACTTGTCCATCACTATTTTGTACGGTTTTCCCCAAGGATCCCCATCTATAGATTCTATCATTTTTTTCCAGCATCTTTTTCTGCTATCCCTAATTGCCTTTTTTAAGATTTTTCTGTCGTTTTTTAGTTTCTCTTCTTTTTCCTCTGTGTTCTCTCCTCTTCTTCTCAGCCGTTTGATTCTCCTCCCTGTTTGTATTGTGTTTTTCCTGCATTCTTTTATTTCCTCACACCACCAGTATGGTCCTTTTCGTCCGCCTTCCCTGTACCTAGGAATTGCTTCCTCCGCCGCTTTTCTTAGTTTTTCTGAGTACCTCTCGCATCTTTTCTCAATATTTTTGTTTTCTGTCACTTCTTCTGTATCCATGTCTCTCTTTATCTTTTCTTTGTCCATTCTTCTTACGTTCCATTTACCTTCTCTGGTGTGCTCCTGTTTTCCTTTCTCCTTTGTATTGTATTGTATATGTTTGTGTAGACTCAGTGGTTCTTCGTCACGGTCTATTCATTTATTATTTTTGCCATTTCCCTCGTTGCTATGGTAATGTTAATATGTGATTTTGAGCTTCCTCTTACAAACGTCGGTTTGTCTCCTTTGTTGCAAATTGTAAGATTTAACCCTGCTATCATCTCCTCTAAGATTTTTCCTCTTAAATCGTTCTTGTAGCCTCCCCATCTCGGTGATTTTGCGTTGAAATCTCCTCCTACAATATTTTTTTTGTTTTTCTGTTTTCTTAAACTTCTTTCTAATTCTTCTATCCACTCTCGATAGTATTCCAGATCGCAATTTGGGCTGATATAACAGCTGTATACTATCATGTTTTGTACTTCTGCCCACACTATTCCTTCTTTTGGTGTTCCCTATCTTTCCACCTTGTCCCTACACTTCCCCCTAGCTAAAATTGCTGCATCTGTTCTTATGTCTCTTATCCACTTACCATTTAGTTTGTTTTTATTAGGTTCACTCACTAGCACTAGGTCTATTTCCTCTCTCTCCGCACTTCTAGAGTAGAAGAAGAAACTCTAGCACGTATAGAGTATAATCCGAAAACAAGTGTGCGGAAAATACCAACATAAGTAAGAATAAATGCTTATCTTGTTTAAAAAATCTTCCACAAGCTTTATTCGAACCATGTACAACGAGTGCAGACCTTAAATCCACTTGATCAATTAATGATGTTAAAAACCTCCGTTTTTTTACCAATATTCTTTTTTACGGATGAAACTGAGTTGCCACAAAATAAAGTTGTTAATTTTCACAATACGCATGTTTGGGTCAACAAAAATCTCTATTCTCTAATGGAATCTAGACATCAGACATGTTATTTATTAAATATTTAGATGGGTGTTGTAAGCGACATGTTTCTAGGTCCTGTTGTTTTACCAAATTGATTAACAGGCTTTGCTTACTTAAACTTTCTGCAAAACACAATGTATAACTTTTTTGGCAACATTACTGTTGACCAAATGCAACAAATGTGATTTCAGCATAATGGTACTCCAGCTCATTTTTTGATTGCCGTTAAAGAGCATTTACATCAAACTTTTCCACGTAGATGGGTAAGAAATTAATCAAAAATAATTCAATAAATCCGAGCTAATGAGAGAGTTTTAGAAAAAGTTCAAATATTTTTCAGACTAAAATGTCGTGCTTGTTTTAAAATAAAAAGAAAGCATTTAAATTATCTTATGTAACTTTGTTTTTTGTTTTTGTTAGAAAAAAAAAAGTAAACCTCCAAAACCGTTACTTTGCAAACTCAATTTTTTGAAAAAATGAAGACAGACTAAGTATTGACAAGACCTAGTATTTGGTCTACCTATACTCTCATATTAAAATTTTTAAAACTTTGCTGTATCAACGCTACTTGATTTAATTTCCTAAATAATTTAAAGTGATTAACCGCTTTTCATCAATGACTGTTATCTTTTTTACTATTAATTCAACTAATTTAGATAAAAAAATGACTACTTATAATTTTTTGAATACAACATTAATTAATAACAAAAAGTTAAAAAAAATCAAGAATAGATAAATAATCTTATTAGTCGTTTAGAATCTACTTAAATCTGTAGATCTACATACAGACAGAGAAGAGGTTAGACGTTGTCAGCACTGCAGTGTATACACGCTAATAGCAAATATTATAAATTTACAAATGCCAAATCATATGAGAGCAATTCTGTTTCAAACAACCAGAGCAGCGGAGGGGGGTTATTAGCTTTACTTTTTTTTCAGTTTCTATAACTTATTAGTAGTCTTTTGATCTTTTTTGTCGTTTTTAACTTAATCGCATTTTTTGTTTAATTTAACTCAAAAAAAAATTTACTATGAAATCAATCAGTAATTTTTCGTAGAATCTAAATCTGGCACCATTTCAAGTCTATACTCTGTCTATAAGCCGCAAAAACCATAAAACCATGTTTTTGTTCTCAGTGGGCTGAGCAAATAGAAACATTTTTTATTTTTTTTAACCGTTTAAAATTGACGTAATTTGAAAATGATTATAATATATTAATTTGATTTGAGTATTTGGGTTTTAAAGATCTAAAACTCGAAAAATCTGCAAAGTAGGCCTATTTTTCAACATAAACTCTTACAAATGCACGTTTATTTTCTATTTTTCTTGAGTTTTAAACTATATTTTGTTTTAAACTAGTCTCATAAATGAAAGAAATTAATTTCAATTGCTTTCTTTTAATTTGTTTACCATATCTCCGGTAGGTTATAAAAGAATATCTTTCTCATTTTATACCTTGAAAGACTTTCAGCCTGGCCTGTTTTGATAGAGTCCACCGAGTGCACAATTAAATTTTTTACAAGACAGTTAATTTTAGAAATTTATTTATTTATTGTAACAACAATTTAAAATTCTGTACTCCTATTTCTAATTAAATGTATCTAATTGAACTCTAGGCAGCACCTGTCGTAATTGTTAATTCATAATTAATTAAAATAATTATAACAATTAATACATAATTAATGATTTTCACTAATTAAATTCGATGACTGAATTCTTTATTACATTTTTGTAAAAGTAATTAGTTTGTATGTTCACACGTATAGTATAAAAAATATATGAATACACTTGTAATAGCATGGGAACATTGAATTTTAAATGCGCAAAGAGAATTCTACTAAACCCCATACCGTAGATAATTTTACATAATTGCGCGCGATATTCTATAAACATGACTGCTATCGCCACGCGACCGGATAATGAACTAAAAGAAAACTATCAATAACAAATGATCAGAATGTGACCGTTACAACCCCAATACATATCATCGAGCATATTCCTAGTTGAATTTGCAATTTGCGGCTTGAAGGCGGCGTCACGTGTGTAAAGAAGTTACGGTTGGACACGTGACCAGGCGTATGTTGAGCGTAACGCCGTTTCGCTTCGCTACGTAGGTGCACGTAGAGTCGGGTCCGCTCTAACCCCTCGCATTCTAAACCGAACGACGAGGATGGAGTACGTTCGAATAAAATGAACATATTGCTGATGTTGCCCATTGTGTTTTCACAATGACTCGGAATATTTCATTGATTGTATAAAGATTTTTATGACTGTTACATATTAACGTGAACTCAGCAAAAACTGTGATAGAAAATTTATTAATCGATGATTTAATTACATTATGATATCTTCACCACCTTAAAATATTTGAAATAATAAATTGCTGTTAGAGCAGTAAGACCTTGAGCAATAGCCTTTTTATATTCATGTCGATTATAATCTAAAAATGCATAATTAATTTGTAAAAATAAGCAATAAATACCTACATACATTTACTACTACTAAATTTGACCGGTTCAGGATTGTAAATTATGTTCAAGGTTGTAAGTAACTCTGAGATAATGCATTATGTAATGTAAATAATGAGAACACAGGTGAATTGTAAGAAGACAAATGTTATATTGATTGGTGATTGAGACAGAAGAATGACTTGTAATGACTAAATGTAATATTACATAACACGAACAGTTTATTGAACAAGTGAGTTTGTAGATTCTAGCAGTAAAGCTCTAGTACACTGTGTTGAACTACATGACAATCAAAAGAAATAAAATTCTAAAATAATTCTTATAATAGGACTCAAAATTCTCGACTACTGGAATTCGTAGTCATGGAATGATATTTGAACTCAATCTTTTTGAGACTGAAACCTCTTTTGCTTTCAAGAATGGCGTTTTATACTTGAGTGTATTAATCTGTTTTTTCAAATATATCTTTTACATCTTTAACGACATTATTTCTTTATTTTTAATGTTGCAACTTAAATGATTCAAATCTAAAAAGTTATTGTAACCTATTTTTAATACTTTTTTTATGCAATACGAAGTACGACTTGCAATAATAATTTTCGTTTACTACGAACTTTTGCAACAAATCTATCGTGGGTTCTTTTCTTTTCAATTGTTTTTTTTATTGCTCTGTAATTAAGGATTGTTTTATATTATAAAGTATTTTTGCAATCATTTATTTGTTTTTCAGTTATAAATTCGATAATTGCATATACATATATGGTAGAAAATAAATGAGTAAAGAATACGATAAAAATGTAGAAATATAAAGAAAAACCTGGATGAATAAATTCATAAATTTAGAGGATGCAAGTCTATAACGCATATAACAACTGGACGCGAAACTTTGGCTCTTACTAAATATCTATTTAGACTCAACAAAGTGATGGGCGAGGTGGCGGGTATAATCCATCAAGAACTTAAGATATATGACCGCAAAGAATCATATTACTTATACATATAGGCAAAACCAATTATAGAAACTAAAAACTACATTTTATGAGATCTACCAGTCCAGACAGACAAAACTTTAATAAATAATAGACCAAATATAATCAGCAAAACTAAAAAAAGTTATACATACTTTATAGACATTGCTATTCCATCAAATTAAAATTTAAATAAGAACATTTCTAAAAAAAAAGAAAAAATATCAAGACCTGGCATAAACTTAAAAAATACGGAAGCAAGACAAGGTACGTAGAAGTAATACCCACAGTGTTATAGGCAACTGTAGTAATACCACAATATACAATAAAAATTTTAAAGAAGCTTGAAATAAACATCTACAATCACCAAACATAAAATTAAAATTAATTACAAGTGCTCCAGAAGAAATCATATGTCAAAATACATACAGTACTAATACCAAAAACAAAAGAAACAAACAAAAATACTACATAGTTGAGTTGATCTTGTGCATATATTTTATTATATAGGTTATGTAGAGGTGAATTAAAATACTTTTATATGCTGTGAGTTTTATATTGTACAGACCGGTTTCGGCTGTTAGGCCATCGTCGGTGTAATATATTTAATTCACAATATTACACCGACGATGGCCTAACAGCCGAAACCGGTCTGTACAATATAAAACTCACAGCATATAAAAGTATTTTAATTCACCTCTACATAACCTATATAAAAAATACTACACATTTAGCTACCACGATCAAAAATTAAACAAGAAAAAAAAAATAAAAAATTTAAGAAGAAGTATTAGACAATTAACTAGGTTAATCACAAGACTTAACAAAAATATAAAAAATATAATCATACATTTACAATCTAACATCCCATTAAATAGAGAGCAGCACCCAACCAAATGTCTAACAGTACTTGAACTACATAAGCAAAAACTAGCTGCTATGAGCTATAGGTTACAAAAATACAATGCATACAATCTGCACAAAAAAAAATAGAATATAATGTTTGAAAATAATAAACGTGGATTTTACAGACAGTTAGAACGGAAAAATGTTTAAAAAACTCAAATACCAAAACTAAAGACTTAGAAAAGTTTTGGGAAAGAATATTGTCAGTGTCCCTAGAAAATCATAACAACGCAAACTGGAAAAAAAAACAACCAAGCAGGTGTAAGCAAAATGACAAAAATACATATAACTAAACTAGATGTCACCTAAAAAGCAGTTGGTCTTATGAACCCCTTTCAAACAAGTCGTAAGACTTCTGGGGCGATGTAAAATAGCTGTAAAAAGCGCAATAAAGAAAGAAAAGAGAGAAAGATGACACAAATTTAGTTAATAACACACAAAACTGTACAGCCCGGAACCCGTAAAAATACAGAATTTTTAATACAAATAAATTTTAGTAACCCATAAATAGGTACATTGCTAAAAAAATACCATCATTATTAACGGAAGGCATAACATATTTTCTCGCTAAGGATAACATAAACACAGACAATGTTGAAAAATATTGTCTTATACCTGCTTAACTACCAAAAACAAAAAAACTAAAACTAAAACGCGATTATTAACAAAATGTATACATGGGCTATATAGACTATGAAAAAACATTTGATTCAGTTCTGCACACTTGAATGATACATATACTTGAAATCTAGTTCTCTAGTTTTGTCTAGCTCTTAATCCAATATCTCGCAAATTAAACCAATACACAAAAATTAAAATAAATACTACAAACGTTAATCACCTTCTCTGTATGGATGGTTTAAAAATGTAGACAGCAAATAGAAACCAACTAGTACAAACCACAAAACTTTTGCATAAAATAAGCACAGACATACATATGACATTTGGAATTAAAAAATGTAAAACTATCTACATAAAAAAAGCTAATGGTCACAAACTGATAACATCTTATTACAAAAACAGACAATAGTGTAATAAAACAACAATTTAGCAATAAATATGACTCTTGCCTTAAATTGATACTTAATATTAATAAACTAGATTAAATAAAATAAACATAAAAGCAACTAACTAATAATTAAATGGGCAGATACAGATCAGAAAAATTTAGATAAAAAAAAGAGAAAAATTCTAACCAAACTCAACATGCATCATCCTAGAGCACGTCGTCAGCAAGTTAACCTACCAAGACACAGAAGAAAAAAAATATACTTAATATCAAACAAGTACACTATAAACAAATTGACTAACTGTAAATATATTTTAGCTCAACTGAAAACACGCTACACCCAATATACATCTCTAAAACTTGGTAACGCAGTTGATATACACAAAAATTGTAATGTTAAAAACAATGAATTGAAAAAGAAATAGCATAAACAAAACAATTACATGGTAAACACTACTATCAAATTCACAACGGGGATATAAACTTAGAGTGTACAAATAAATGTCTTGCGCGCGGCTGTTTAATACCTAAAACAGAATGCTTTATAATAGCTGTACAGGACGAGGTTATAAAAAATCTTAAGCAAATATATTCTAAAAAAAATATAAAAGACCAATGCAGAAAATGCAAAAAACAATGCGAGTCTATAACGCATATAATTACTAGATGCAAAACCTTGGCTTCTACTAAATATCTATTTAGACACAACAAGTACTGGTGTAATCTATCAAGATATAGCCAACAAAATATGTACTTAAGATAAATGACTGAAAAAAACTATATTATTTATATAAAGTAAAACCAATTATAGAAACTGAAGAATACTCTTTACTACTCCAAACCATAATAAATAATAGACTAGATAGTATTCTTAAAAAATAAAACAAAGTTATACATACTATATAGACATTGCAGTTTCATCAAGTAAAAAATTAAATATATATATATATATATATATATATATATATATATAAATATATATATATAGGTTTGTTTTAAGTGTATTCGTCCTACATTTCGAGTGTATAAAGCGTTGTAGTCCTACACGGTGCGCTACTCCTACGTAGGAATAACGTTTTGCGTTTAAAGTGGTTTTGTGCTACATTTTCAGAGATCCGACGGAAGCGGCATTTGTATCCGTGTAGGACTAACGTTTGCCCCGCGGCAAAGTTTTTATGTCCCGTTGCGTTTTGTTAGTACAATAAATTTCAAATGCTCGTTCATGTTATTTTTACAAAAATAAGCTGTTGTTGAAATTTTATTGTTATTTTTTATACAATTTTATAATTGAATGTTTTAGAAATAAAAATTTCTTTATAACATCTCTGTTGATTATTATGTAATGCATACATTTGATTATTTATTATTCATGAATATTTTAATATAGCTAATTATTAACTATGTATTACAAACTAATTATTGTCAAGTAATCATTAATAAGAGTATTATTACTAAGATAACATTGTCATAGTAGTATTAGTAGTATTTAATAACTGCAAATATCCGTTTACAATATCGTAGATAAAGTGCGGATGACAGGCGGATGCAGCATCTTTGTCTGTCGGTGGGCATGTTTTAATATTGCACCAGGTTCCCTTGCACTCCGCGCTCTTTCGCAGCTTGTTATTGTAATGGGCGTTGGTTCGTTGCGTTAGTTATTATTATTAGTTTTAATAATTATTTAATTTGAACAATTAATAAGTATATACGGCATATAATATATTTTTAATCTAATATTTTAACTTAACTAAAAATTGATATTTTGTAAGTTTGGTTGATAATTAACGTTTGCAACATTTATATTTTTTATTTAGTTGTTTCTTAGCCATTAAATAACTGATAAAATTTTGATAATAAATTTAACAACAATCTGCAACTAATTGCATTGTTATAAACATATCAATTATAATTGATTATAATTTTAATTATTTATTTAGCAAAACATTTTACAATATTAGCAGCTTGCCGGTAGAAACTTTTAATAGTAATTATCATTAAGTAATGGGTCATGTGTAGCAATGTTTAGCTTATTTTGAGTTATAGTATGAAACTATAAGCAAATATCTTTTTCATTTATTATTTGTTATCTGAATACCCCTACATAATCAAGACTTTTTTATACTCTGCAAAAATAAATGACTTGCTGATAATCAAAATTATTGACACAAATAATGAATACCAGTTTTTTAAAACTACAATAATCAAAGTCAAACTTTAGATTGTTCTAAAACAATAAATAATTGATATATTTTAAATCTAATTGTTGCAATAGGGATAATATCTCAAAAAGTTTAAATTCATTAGTTTTTTTGTTACAATTTTTTTTAGTTTGGTGATAGTTATTATCATAACTGCAATACAATAATCAAATTTGTAATTCTTTAATTATTTATCAAGTGGTTTTGTTCTTTTTAATTCGGTACCATCGTTTTATTTTTTGCCGGTTATTACTGAACTTGTTCGTGATGCGACGGTAAAAATTTATCCCGCCTATTACTAATTTTTTAATACCGACAACTATGATGCATACAAATTAATAGTTAATCTCGTAGGAGAATTCACAATTATTTCTGCATTGAATGGAGTTGCTTAATTAATTCTAATTTAGAGCTGATAATAATTATATACAAACATTATTTTAATTTTTTTTATCTGACAGTCATTATTATAACAGCAATTCATTTATTATATTTGTTATTTATTAATTATTTATTAATTTATTTAGTTTGACAGTTTGAAACTATTATTTTGCCGGTTATAAATAAATGCCAGTTTTAATTATTTAATTTATTAGCAGGACACTTATTTTAATTTGAAGATACAAATTTATTGATCGTTGCAATAAATGCAATTTACTTATTAAATTTAAGTTTTTACAAATTAAAATAGCAGTTAGTGAATAAACTAAAAATTATACAGAGTATTTTTAGAGCATTAAGTTTAAACCCCTAAGTTTTAGTTATAAGACAATGGTTCAATTTTTAAAGAAAAACAAAATAAAAACAATGAATTTGCAAGTAAAATGCCGATTATAGTAAAATCTTCTAAGTTGTCTATTAAATACTATATTAAGATACCAATGCAACAAAACTAGATTGAATAAAACTGCATTTGCTTCAAAATGTATCTGGTGGTGGTGCTACACTAGATAATCACGTACCAGCGCAAATTAAAGAATTAAATTATAGTTGTTTTATAGCAAATTTAAAACAAAAATGAATGGAATGTTGTTTCTATTCTGTTGAGGAATATTTTAATCATAATTTTAATGTGTAGTATACGTTTGTAACAACTATTGCATTATTATATTATGCATGTTCTTAGTCAAATGTATCATGTATCTATGTAAATAATGTAGCTTGTTTTTGTATTTAAAATTATATTTGAATATTGTATGACTTATCCCATATCATTCATGAAAATGATCTAAGAGGATTAATAAATTCTATTCTATTCTATTCTACATCAATTGACAAATCTTACAGTAGCAAATCCAGTAATATGTAGTTTAAATAATCTTGTGATTAATAGTTTAATTAGCAAATATTGCTATTTTGTTGTAAAATATACAATTTCAACAAATAAAACCATACTATAAAAAACTTTCTGACTACAAAATGTACAGTTAATCAATTACCATGGGTCACCAAAATATTTCACATTTACTCTCACAAACTCAATCTCATATTATCATTTTCAGAATCTTACTTTTACATTTTTTACTTCATTCTCACTCTCACAGTCTACATTTTTACTCTCGCATTTTTAATTTCATATTCTCACCCTCACATTTTTATTTTTATATTATCATTCTCACTTTTACATTTTTAATTTCTTATTTTCATTTAACATTCTCATTTTTAATCTCACATTCTCACTCTCACATTCTCATTCTCACATACTCACTTTTGCATTCTCACTTATAATCTTACTCTTACATTTTCTCTCACAATTTCACTTTCACATTCTCACTTTATATTCTCAATCTTACATTTTGACTCTCACATATTTACTCTCAGATTCTCACTCTTACATTTTTACTCTTACATTCTCACTCTCACATACTCACTCTTACATTCTCACTTTCACATTATCATTCTCACATTTCTACTCTCACATTCTCACTTTTACATTCTCACTCTCACATTTTTACTCTCACATTTTTACTTTCACATTTTTACTCTCACATACTCACTTTCACATTCTCACTCTTACAGTATCACTCTCACATTATCACTTTCACATTCTCACTCTCACATTTTTACTCTCACATTTTTACTTTCACATTTTTACTCTCACATACTCACTTTCACATTCTCACTCTTACAGTATCACTCTTACATTATCACTTTCACATTATCACTCTCACATTTTCACTTTCACATTATCATTTTCATATTATCACTCTCACATTTTCACGCTTGCATTTTCACTCTGACATTCTCACTTTCACATTATCACTCTCACATTCTTACTTTTACATTTTCACTCTCAGATTTTTCCTCTCACATTCTCACTCTCACATTCTCACTCTCACATACTCACTCTCACATTTTCACTTTTACATTTTTACTTTCACATTTTTACTCTCACATACTCACTCTCACATTCTCACTCTCACATTCTCACTTTTACATTATCACTTTCATATTATCACTCTCACATTATCACTCTTACATTTTCACTCTCACATTCTCACTCTTACATTTTTATTTTTACATTCTCACTCTTACATTTTTACTCTTATATTCTCACTCTCACATTCTCACTCTTACATTCTCACTCTTACATTCTCACTCTTATATTCTCATTCTCACATTTTCATTATTCTTACAACCTCTTAAGTCTCATATTCTAATTAGTTTTACTACTTTTAAATTGTCGATACTTTCACATTCTTATGTTCTCACATTCTTCATATTCACATTCTTACTTTTTGCACATTTTTTTTTACTATTTCCACATTCTATATACTGTTACATTTTAACTATATTCAATATTCATACATTTTTACTACTCAATCATTTTCTTTATTCTAACATTTTCACTATTCTCACGTTTTTACTACTTTCTATACTTTTACATTTTTACTTTTCTTACTATTCTTACATTATCAACACTCTTATATTATCAGCACTCTCACATTTTTACTATTTTTACATTCTTACTATTTTTACATTCTCACTATTCTTACATTCTTTCTTCACTCACATTAACACTACTCTCACTTTGTTACTAATTTCATTATTCTCACATTTTTACTGCTTTCACTTTCTCACTACTCTCATAGTTTCCCTATTTTTACATTCTCATTACTCTTACAATTTTACAACTCTCAATACTCTTACATTCTTACTACTTTTACTACTTTCACATTCTTATTATTTTCACATTTTCACTACTTTTACATTCAAACTAATTTCACATTCTTCCTACTCTCAAATTCTCATTACTTTCACAACTCTTACATTTTCACTACTTTTACTACACTTACATTCTCACTATTCATACATTTTCACTATTCTCACATTCTTACTACTTTTACATTCTCACTGTTTTTACTACTCTTACGTTCTCTTTAGTTTTACTACTCTCACATTCTTACTATTCTTTTTACTTTTACATTTTTACTACTCTCACATTGTCACTATTCTTATATTTTTACTATTCTCACATTCTCACTAATTTCACATTTTCACCAATCTTATATTCTTAAATTTTGACATTCTTACTATTTTCAAATACACTCTACTCTCACATTGTCACTATTTTCAATATTTTCACATTTTCGGTACTCTCGCATTTTTATTACTTTTTCTTCTCACTACTCTTAAATTTTCACTATTTTTACTTTTTTATTATTTTTATATTCACACTACTCTCACATTCTCACTACTATCATGTTCTCCTTGCTCTCACATACTCTAATATTCTTACTACTCTAACATTATCACTTATTTTAAATTCTCACTATTTTTACATTCTTACTACTCTCACATTTTCTTTAAGCTCATTTTACTACACTACTTTCATATTTTTACTATTTTTACATACTTACTACTTTTACATTTATAGTGTTTTCACATTGTCATTACTTTTACATTCTTAATGTATTTACATATGTACTGCTCTCATATTCTCACATTCTCACTTCTCATATATTCTGACTACTCCCCCGTTCTAACTACTCTCACGTTCTAACAACTTTTCAATTTTCATTACTTTTACATTCTAATTATTTTCACATGATTATTACTCTCACATTCTCACTACTCTTATATTCTCGCTACATTCACATTCTTATTACTCTTAAATTTTTTACTTTTCTTACATTTTTTCTAGTTTCACATTCTCACTACTTTCATATTCTTATACTCTCACATTTTTCCTAATGTAACGTTCTCACTATATTCATATTTTTGCTACTCTCACATACATGCATTCTAACTACTCTAACATTCTCACTACTCTTACTTTTTTATTTCTTTTCATTTTATTTAGTATCACATTCTCACTACTCTCATATTTTTATACTCTCACATTTTTACTAATGTTGCATTCGCACTACATTTTTACACTTCTCACATTTTCCCTAATACTATCACATTCTTACTATTCTCACATTCTCACGTTTTTTCTATTCTTACATTCTCTCTACACTGACATTCTCAATTCTCTCATACTCTCATACTCTCACTACTTTCATATTTTCATATTTTCACATTCTAACTACTCTCAAATTTTCATTACTTCACATATTTCACATTTTAGCTACTTTTACATTTCTACTTTTACATTTTCACTATTCTCACATTGTCTCACGTTCTTGTTACTCTCGCATTCTCACTATTTTGACTATTTTCACATTCTTACAAAAGTCACATTTTTACTACTTTTATATTCTTACTAATTTCACATTCTGACATTCTTACTATTCTCAAATACTTTCTACTCTCACATTGTAACTATTTTCATTATTTTCACATTTTCACTACTCTCACTATTCTTACATTCTCACTACTCTCACTTTTCTCACATTCTTACTACTTTAACATTATCACATTCTTACTTATTTTAATATTCTCACTACTCCAACGATTTCACACATTCTTACAATGTCACTACTTTAATATTTTTACTACTTTCACATTTTCAATACTCTCACATTCTCACATTCTTACATTTTCACTCCTTTACTTCTCTTACTACTGTTACATTCTCACTACTCTCACTTTCTTACATTCTTACTTCTTACACATTCTCACATTTTTGTTATTGTTACATTATTACTACTCTCACCTTGTTACTAAGTCTCACATTGTCATACCCTGATGCAATTGTGCAATTTGTGCATTTTGGCGCAAAACAATGCTTTTTTTGTAATTAAAAGTAAAAAATGCTTCTAAATTAAGAAAGAGAAAAAAACTGGCAATAATATTTATATCCTAAATAAGGTGTTATGCAGTGCTTATGTACTTGCAATCTTTTAATCTTTTATTACAGTTTTTCTATTCACATTTTAGTAATAACTCTTTGTAAATTTTATTAAAATAGATGTTGTTTTTGTCGTCGGTTTAATTATAATATATGTGCAGCTGTCAACTGATAGATTTTGTAGAGCTACATTGCCTAACCTGATAGTAATTATAAAACAATTGAAAATAAATGATATGGTTAAATTATTTTCAATATATTTTTATTTTAAAATTGGCATAATTATTGTAATGTCCGTTAGGATAAGGTAACACACAATATACATATAATACATATTATCAGTTCAAAAATATAAATTCCACGTCCTAAACAAACATCTTGATAAGATTTAAATAACTCTCTTATTCCATGTTATTTGCTCGACCCTCACAGCAGGCGGTATCTATACGTATCTATAAGCCCGCAGGCTGATTTTTGTGTGTTAAGATATAAAGTGTAATGCTCCTACATACAAATGTAGGACGACAACATATATGATTATATATAAAAATTGTTGGACGAATACACTTCTTACATCTATATATATATATATATATATATTTTTAATATCAAGACCTGTCATATGAAATTAAAAAAATATGAAAGCAGGACAAGGTAGAAGTAATAACCATAATAACTTGAGTAATACCATAATATATATTAAAAATGCAAAAAAAATATTGAAATAAACATCTACAATCTAGAAGCAATACAAAAGGCCGTACTACATCACACTGCAAATATTACTAGAACCTTTTTAGAAAATAATTGGAAATAAATGTGTATATCATTAAGCAGGCCCGCATGTTGATATATTAAATAGCATTTTAGCTAGAAAAAAGTTCATCAGCCCTCATTTCAAAGGTAAATATTAATTCTTTGATTATGATATTATTTAGGCTAAATTTATTTGTTAAAAACCATTGGTTAGCATTTGATTGCGCATGTTTAGCAGCGTTATACAACACATTAAAGTTATTGCTTAAACCAGTAATAGTAGTGTCATCTGCAAATAAAGTAAAATATGCGGCAAAGCCACACATTGGTAAATCATTAATGAATATAAGAAAAAGAACTGGGCTTAACACTGAGCCCTGTGAGACACTGACTGTTACCTGTTGTAAATTAGATATTTGCAAGCTGATACATACATACTAGAAACTATTAGACACATAGGATGACAATAATTTAACTTTAACTTTAACTTATCAAAAAGAATAAGGCGTGACACGCAATTAATTGCTTTACTTAAATCACAAAACAATCTATATGTATAATCATTCAAATAATCATTTATTTGCATGAAATTTTTTTATAAATTTTGCCATATGTGGATATTATAGAAATAAGACAATAATTTTGCTAATTTATGATTTTTTTAAGACTGGTATGACGTTTGCAATTATTAAAACATTGAAAAAATAATTAAAATTAATTGATTGATTGATTAGTATATTAGTTTAGTATTAAGTATTAATATTAAATTTTAAACTGTTTTAAAGTTTATGTCATACTAATCTTTCAACTTTGTATTTTTAAAGTTTTTAATTATGTCTCTAAGTTGATAAAAAAAATATTTCTTCTAATTGAAATTAAATATGTTTATCAGTTTAAATTGGTAATATTCATTTTCAGGTAAGTTGGTGAATATATTATCAAGTTATTTTTTCAAGTATTATTAGTCAGTTTTGTATACAAGCCAAATAAGTTAAATAGTCCAAGAAGTAGCAACTATTTGTATCATTTTTGCAATTTAACCTAACATTAAAATCTCTTAAGGCACTATAATTTTATTAATAGTAAATAGTTATCATTTCTAATGCTTTAGTTAAATTACTAATAAAAACCTAAAAATTGAAGGACGATATACACTAACCGTACAATACCGTATATGGAAAGAAACTGTTAATTTTTCAATAGTATGTAATCTTTTCAATAGTATGTAATCTTTCAAGTTATATATAATATATTTTGTCAACCAATATACCTGCACGTTCAGGATTTTACAACAAAATTTTGAAACACATACAAAACTAGATATTTGAAAAAAGTTACATTTTTTTCTGTAGATACGCTGTGAATATTTATTAACGCAAATAAAAACATAATTAATGTTTTTATACAACTGAATTATCTTATAAGGTATATTATTAGTTATTTTCTGACTTAGTTTCAATTGTATTAGTAGCTGTACTGCTATTTTCCACTAGATGGATTTTTTTGCAGAAACTTTTGTAGTGTCATTTATTACTTGGTTATTTAAAACAATAATATTCTTAGTACAATTTTTTATATTGTTACTTTGTTTTCTGGTGTTATTTATTGATAACAATATTTATAACAATAACAACAACAATAAAGGTTTGCTTTTGGACAGGTCATTATGTTTGTTTTTCTGAATTATATTTATTATTTTGTAATGCTTTTATATCTAACAATTATTAATTAACAGACAACTTGTCAATAAATTCTTTTAAAAATTTTTAGAAAAGTTTATGCAAAAGATCAATTACGTTTAAAGTTTAATAGTGTTAATTTTATTAATTTAACCTGCATAAATTTAAACATTGCAAAAATTAAGTTACTGTAAGCTTTATTTTTATCTATCTGTATTTTTCTATTAAAATTTATTAAGTTAAAAATGTCTTTTTCAGTGTTTAAAAACTATAAAAAACAACATATAAACTTAAAAATATCATCACATATATAATAATTGATTAAAACCATATATATGGGAAACAAAATAGAAAAACATATAAAAAACTTACCAACTAATGTAATTAAATTGAAACATAACTTTAAATTGGTGGAGATTAGTACTGTGCACATTGAAGTGCGTCTATCAAGGAAATTAAATTAAAAAAAAAAAAACAAAGGGCTTATTATTATTTTTCCACAATCGAAATTTAATTCATATATGCTAAGCAATTTTTTACAGTTTACATACACTTTAAAATAAAATAAATATAAAAAAATATAAATCCAATATAAAAGTACATTCCATATTGAGAGAAGATTATTATTGTTTTGTTTAATTATATTGTGAGTAAATTAGACTCAACTTGTCTACATCTTCTTTAAAATTACAAGTGGGATTATTGTTTATGTAAATCATCTCACTAATCAATTTTTTTTTGTAATTAGATTCTATATCTAGAATTTTTATGTTATTGAAGTCAAAATAATGGCCTTCTTCTTTCAGTGGTAATAAGACAATCCTCTTTTTTATTGTGATTAATACAATCTTGTTTGTGTTTTTGGCTTAACTGTCCAATATACACTTTTTTACACGCTTTGCAAAGCACTGAGTACACCGTCTACTTCCTGTCTAATTTTAAAGTTCTATTTTCTGTTTTTGTGAATAACTTTTTTATAATTTTGTTGCAATTAAATATTATGTGTGACTTGTCAGTCTTAAAAGTCTTTTAACGTAGAGAATTGAAAACCACCTGGTTTCCAGAATTCCTTTATCAGAAAAATTATGTTTAATGTTGTTTGTGACATTCTTGAAGAAACTATTAATGAGCTTTTCCAAAGTCATTAATCAATAATTTATTTTTTAACTATCTTCTATTTCCAATAATAGTTAAGTGTTCTATTGCTAATATCTATCTTGTAAGTTTTTAGTAAATATATGTTATAATTTTATTGTGATTTTTGATCACTAATAGATCTAGAAAAGGAATTTTGTTGTTTACTGCTATTTTTACAGTAAAATTCAAAGTGTAGTAAAAGTTATTAGCTATTATTGAAAAACTGTGTTATATTTAGAAATAGCTGTTTGTCAATTGTTGTGTAAGATGCAATCTGAAACAATTTTTTTTCAATAATAGCTAACATCAAATTTTTGGCAATGTTGGTACACTATAATTTAATATCCAGCATTTACGTATTTGAAAGAAGTCATTAAGTTGTTGTATATATTACTAATATATTTTGATAATTTAAAATATAGGGAGTCCCTACTAGACACAATAAGTCTAGGGGTCTATTTTTTTATGTGTTTTTAGAAGCCCGCATAGTTTTGAAGCAACCGAGGTAATATTTCTTAGCGTGCGATATTCTGTCCAATTTTTGTTGTTAGCTAACTTTTAGAAGATATATACTAAATAAGTTTAAAAAAAAAAAGTTTTTTATTTTTAGTACTAAAAATAGTGAACTACATACCATATGTTACATATCATACTACATGTCAACTTTTTGATTTTGAAACAAATCCAAATAAAGATGATCATTTTTCAAATAAAATAATTAAAAAAACACATCAATCACAAAGTAATTATTTAAAAAGTTTACAATTGTCTTTGTTGTCTATGATCTATTATAGTCTGAGAGTTGAACGTCAAGACAAATCCGTTTTTTTTTGTAGTTTAAGATAAATTTTCAATATAAACTATAACATTAATTCATTTCAAATTGTAGAAAAGTGAAATCGATGATGTAATAAGATTGACACAAACTTAAACAAATGTGATGTCTTAATAGATTTTATAGAAAGGTGTGTTTTATTTTAATAATTATACAATCGCATTTTATTTTCTTTTTAGAACCCGCCACAAATGTTGCCTAAGCAGTTCATGAATTGCCGGCATATTCTGTACATTTCTTTAGATTACTTTATTATTTTAGCTTAAACTAGCTTCAATAATTGTAGCATATAAAATTTACATTAAATAATTTCATTTTGTTTTTGCCAGCAATTTATGAGTTGCCTATGCTTTTTATGACTACGATATATACATTTTCAAATTTTTCTTGAGGCGGATGGCTACACTACACACTAGTTCTTATATGCAGGATTTTTATAAATGTCTGGGATTATGTATTCACTTTAAAAATGTCGCCGTTTTTAAATTGTTCACCAAACTATTTATTTTAAACACAAGCTATTTGCTATCTACTATATTCAAATTTCGGTGACAATTTAGAATAATATCAAAGATTTGATAATTGCGTATAGATAGAGCAGCTTAAATACAATTATAACAGCGGCATACACAAGTACGCAAAAATATCTGTGTTGCGCCTCTTCCTGATATGTATTCCCTTCACTCGACTACAGTACCGGTCCTGCATACAAAATAATTTAAATCGACAAGAAATTTCAACTTTATTTCTTTATTAACTAAAATAATTAATAAGACTACAATTATTTATTTCTTGTAAAGTATGCGTTGACATTTTTGCAAGTTATTCCTAAAGCAGCTTAAATATAATCACTATAAATAGATTTATTATGTTTTATTCAATCTCATTAAAAATTAATCCCTTGTTCTCGAATGTATATTCCTTGTGTGTTCTATAGAAAAAATAAAATAAAACAGAAGTATTAATATTGTTGATTAGGCGTGTCGTAACATTATGATTATGAGCCGAAATAATCGGCTTATTGTCCAGGATTTCACATATGTGCTGTCTGTGTGTATGCATGTGTGTGCGATACATCACTGGATTATCGATGTGGTGTAAACTGACACTAATCCTCAAAGAGCATAAATATGTAGTGCGGTCTAAAACCCTGAAATTACTTCAGAACTAACGCGCCAATAAAACTGAAATATTCAAAAGGGCCATTACGATCAATATTATTTTAATTCATTAGATCAACAACATTGTGATATATTTCACTTGACTGCAGTAAATAATAGGAACAATGTGTTTTATGTATGTATGCAATAACATAATAATTTAAAACTGTTATCAATTATTATTTTATTGATAAAACATTAATAAAACAGAATCAAATCAAAATTATTGATGGCAAGCTTGGATTGTGATTACTAATTAGAAAGGTATTACAATATTTCAATATGGTGTAGTAATAATTGTTTATTATGATAATCAGTTTATTATTAACATATTCAATCCAGAATTTCTGTACGAGCTAAGTGTGCAGTAGGGCTGAATGAGGCAGTGTCAGTTCCAATAACCGGCCCCCAATCTTTCGTTTCTCCATGGGCTCCGTTCCGGGCTCGTAATCGCACAAGACCCTAAAGTGAAACTCTCCACCGCTGCTATAGCTTATGATTATTAAATTATGCCATTAAAGGACCCTTCTAAATAACTTGTCTATAGTTACAACTAAAACCATTACGGAAATCTCTGCATAGTCCGCTTTCATGTCCTATGTATTGTCTATAGATGTAATAAATTAATTTTAGGTGGTTTAACAACTTCCACAGATATGTGTCACATAATTTGCACGCGAATCTGTTGTAACATATTAACACACTATAATGAAAACAATATTCCATATACTTCTGTAATATTCTGAAGAGATTTAGTATACAATAAATTGATATAAACACAATTTGTTTACATTATTTAATCAATATAAACATTAAAAATTAATAAAAAGGTTTGAATTCTATCGACCTTATCTAAACCAATTTTAACAAGTCTACATGTTCTTTGGAGTGCAGTAATAAAAGGAGAGTTAAGAGTTAAATAATGTATGTGTAAGTTATTGTTTTATGACGCCTTTCTGATCTACGGTTGAGGTCGTCAGTTCAACGCCTTAGCTATTCATTCTAACATCGACAATATAATTTAATAAATTGAAGCAATCAGAATACAATTGTGGTTCATTGTTTTTTAATGTATTTGTGATACTATGGTCAAATGATAAAATTGCACATAAAGAAATTACACGTCATAAAATTACATTGGAAAAATTACACTGAGAAAAATTACACATAAAAACTACATTAGAAAAAAAAACACAGAAAAGAAATTGCAATAAAAAATTGAGTATGACTTTAGTAATAAACTGTCAGTTACAAAGATTCAAGTTTGTTGTTAGTAACATCAATTTGTCAATCTAACAGAATTTTTGAAACGCCAAACTTGAGCAGTTATTTCAAACTGTAACTGAATCAGCTAAGTTCACCAAAAAAATATTATTTTTCAAAAATATTAAATGAATCTAAAACAAATCCTATTTTTATTTTAAATACTAAAATCAAACATAAATACTCCTATAAACATGTATCTTTAAATGCTACCTAACAAAGAAGTTTTTTTGTTTTCAAAATTTAAAGTAAATATCTAACGTATTACTTACGATTTGCAACCTATTTAAGATTTGCATTCTATAGATCCGGACAAAACAATATTTTTTTCTCACAATTTATATGTTTGGTCATATAAAAATTAGCACAAAACACGACCATGTTTTTTTTTTAATAAATTTACTGTTAATATTTGGATTTGTATAATACATAATACTACTTGTGGTTTTTTTGCGTCAAAGATTAAACGCAATTTTTTTTTATGGGTTTCTTACAAATAACTTGGAAGATTTACTAGCAGACGAGCTTCTTTACTTAAAAAATAGCAACTGGTTTCAACTCAATAGTGCTCAAGCATATTATTATTAATAGTTCAATAATAGTTAAATACAAATTAATCACACTGTTAGATTAGTCAAGCAGGACCAGTGGTTTGGCTTCCTAGATTGCCAATCTTAATCCATTTAATTTTTATGTTTGGAAAAATAAAAATAATTAATAAATTGGACCACTTCTAAGAAAAATTCAACTGTCAAAAGGTTATTCACACATAAACCAATAAAGTCTTAAAGATATGTAATACAAAATACATTGGCAGCTGTAGCATACTTGGTGAGATGTAGAGTATTATTATTTACACAGTGACAGTTAAAGCTTTGTATCTGGCATTAAAGTTTTATACGTAATAGCCAAAAGTATGTTGTGCACTGACAGTTAAGGCGATAAGGTTGCACAACAACTGCAAGAGATTGTCAAACTTAGTTAGACATTGAGGTTGTATGCAGAACACATTGCATTAGTAAGGAGAACTTATAAACACACTCTTGTGTTAATTAGATAACAGTATTGTAGTATATTATTAATTGATTTTGTTTCGGTATTACCACTTATTGGGTTTTATGCTAAAAAGAGATTCTATGTTTGCTAATTGCACAAAATATATCAATAATTATGGGCAAATGTAATTTATAGAAAAGCACGTAGAAAGAGAGAGAGAGAGAGGGAGGGAGAGAGAGAGAGAGAGAGAGAGAGAGAGAGAGAGAGAGAGAGAGAGAGAGAGAGAGAGAGAGAGAGAGAGAGAGAGAGAGAGAGAGAGAGAGAGAGAGAGAGAGAGAGAGAACTCTTCAGTGGTGAAGTAGAAGTAATTACAATTTAAACGTATACCGTAAAAATATTAATTGAAAACTTAAATTAATTAATTTGAACCATTTGCACTCAGTCTCAAAACGTTATTATTTAATATCAATTTTAACAAAAGCGGTAAATACGAATCAATACCTTTACAAAGTCCCAAAAATATTCAACTGCTTTATCCATACTTTGCAAAACTTGATTTATTATTTTCTAGGTGTAGGAGGTGTTTGGCATTAAACAATTTAGTTTTGCAAAAGACAGTGTTAAGGTGAAAGTTTTATTTAAGCTGCACTTGGCGTTCAAATCAACTGCAAAAACTTGGAAATTTATAAAAAGTAGATTCAAAGTTGGCAATATCTAGCAAAAAGTTAAAAGCAAATCTTTATTTACAAGTAGTTTAAGTTAAGATACATCTGAAAGGTAAAAAAAAACTTAAGGCAACTATATTAGAAAATTTAAGATTGATTACCAAAAAACTGTTGATGTTTATAAAACGCCAATTTAGTAAGTCTGCAATTTATTAATTAATTTAGAAAAGGAGTTTTATGTAAGAATTATGATATAATAGCTTTAACTAAAACATGGTTAACAGCTTTTTCTTCAAATAATATAGATATGCACAGATACATTATAAATCATTATAAAAGTTTGAGATTATGTAACCATCTAATGTACGTTTGTACTACTCTAGTGAAATAGTGATTTCCTATTTATAACATTGCTTGACTGTTGAAGTTGAACTGTCAAAACAAAGTAAATAGTATGGTGAACAATTTTAAAAAAAGCGGCATATTTAAAGTGATTACATAATCCCAGACATTTATAGAGACCCTGTATAATTTAGTTTATTTTAACCGGATACCCTGGCCGGTTGTATTGCATTCTATAATAAAAATTGTTTTTCTATTAATGTATTAAGCCAAATTGACAAAACTTTTCTTGAGTGTTTGTGGATTTAACTTACTATCAAGAACAAAGTATATTGTAAAAGTGTAGTGTAGACTTGTAAAAAATTGTATTTTTTTTAAATATTTTGTTAGACTACACTCTCAATTTTAAAGAGATTATGTGAATGGAAGGTTTTAATACAAATTTATTAAACCACTACAACGTTTCATCTTCAAAACTAGAAGAAGACTTTAAAGATACATCTTTATAAAAACTTTGTTGTTTCAGTTGATGACAATACACAGTTATTATATTTGGTTCTGAACAAAAACGTATATCTATAGTGCAATCTTTTATTATTAACTTGAACTCGAGTAGTGTTTTTAGATTGTGTCAAAAACTTAGATTTAAATTTAAGTTTAGAGAATATGTACCGAGCGTTTTTAACATTAAAATCTACTTATATTATTATGATTTTTATGATTGATATTTTAAGTAAATAAAGTAAATTATTTTTTAAAAAAATTTGGTTCTTTTCAATTTTACATTTTGTAACACTACATAAATCTATTTTGTCAGTTACCAATTCAACATGCATGTGCTCGGTAAACTTTTCGTACAAGAAAAACAAGAATTATAGCACAAGTTTACAAAAATTTTTAGTTTTTTTTTAATTATCAGCTTTAGTTTTTAATATTTTGTTTACATTACAGTTTATTTCTTATTTACACAAACTGTTAAAATTTGAATAAAAAAAGTTTTTGGAAATATAGTTTTTTAAAATTCTTCAGATGTTTAACCGTTTTACTTAAGTAAAAACCGCCATTCATTAAGTTTTTGTACCTGTTTAAACGATTTTTTGTATTATTGTATGTAATTCATAATAATTTTAATAATAATAATTTTAATGTAATTTTTTCATTTCTGTACAGTTTATGTTTTACTGTCGTATATATGCTTTGTAATTTTTTTTTATATTCATACTTGTTTGTATCACCGTCTGATAATGGCCTTCTAGAAAGTTAAAACATGTTACGGTTTTTTTAAATATATTTGTGATATAGTACATAGTAAATGTGTTTTATTTATCTTAAAATGAACTATCACATAGTTACGACCACCGCCATTCAATTTTTATAAAGATTGTTGATTATATTGGGATGATATGTTTTGAAAATGTTTAAGATCAAAATTACATTTGTAACTAATATAATATATATCAGAAGAAAGTTTTAATCAAAATTCATAAAATATTTGCAATACAGACTTTTTAAGGTTTTGATAATGCAATAAATTTTCATAGTGATCCTGCAAGAACTAGGTTTAGATGGCAGAGACATTCGTATCATTGAAAAACTTTACTAGCACCAATCCGCATCCGTGAGAGTAGATAACAACAATACAGATAAAATAGAAATCCACAGAGGGGTTAGACAAGGGTGCGTGTTATCAACATATACTCCGAACGAATATTTGCCGAAGCCTTGGATGGAAAATCTGAAGGTATTTTACTAAACGGGACGTAAAGTGACAGTTATATTAAGAAAAGAAATTATTAAAGTGAAGGAAACAGTTTTTAATTGAGTGTAAATAAGCAAGAGACAAAAAATAGGAATACCACATAAAGAATTAAACGAAAACGGCAAGTACATCAATCAGCTGCTAAGTAATCATTAAGCGGTGCGCAAGCGCCAGGCAAGGATAGGTTGCGCTAAGAATAAAGCGGCGTTGCCGGACTGCGCAGTAATACTTTATAAACAAGTTAAATAGAAAATTAAAGATGGGATCAGATGTAGAAGAGGATGACAGGCAAGAAGAAACAACGTTACAGAACAAAGGAAATAAACGTTTAAAAAATAGCCCGGCACAGCGAGATTTGCAAGATAATTCAACAGCAATACTGGAAGCAATGAATGGATTAATAAAAAGAATAGATAAAAAAGAAAAAGAAGATAAGTGCAGGCAAGATAAGTTTGATAAAGAGTGGAAAGAAAATTGTGATAAGATATTCAAAGAACTGGAAAGTATAAGGCTAGAAAATGCAGTGCTTAAAAATAAAGCGGCTGAATTGGAGGAGAATATTAATAAAATATCAGAAAACAATACACGCATAGAACGTAAATGGATTGAAGAAAAACAAGAAATAATAGACACAGTGACTAAACTAAATGCAGTAATTGAGAAAAAAGAAAGAGAACAAAGAAGAAATAATGTTATAATCCAAGGATTAAATGAAACGGAAAAAGAAAACACTCACCAGATAGTAGTTAACTGGATAAAAGAACAATTTGAAGACAAGCAGATATTAGAAGCAGTCAGACTAGGCAAGCATATCGAACATCGATCACGGCCAATATTAGTAAGATTGACCAATACAGAAGACAAACAATACATCATGAAAAATAAAGCTAAACTAAAAGACACAGAGATATATATTGAACACGACCTCACTGTTAAAGAAAGAGAAACCCAAAAAAAACTGAGAAATATAAGAAGAGAAGAAATAAATAAAGGAAATAGAGTAAAGATTGGTTATAGAAAAATTCAAATAAATGGCGAGTGGAAACTATTTAATGAAAACACTCAAAAACTTGAAGCAAAAAACTAGACAGAGGTAGAAAAAGGGAGGGTGGGGTTTCGAAAATAAACATTATAGGAAAGGATAAAAACAAAATGACATCTAATGTAAAAATGTGTATATGGAACATAGCAGGATTAAAAAATAAAAAACAAGATTTTTGGAACTACTTAAAAAAACACCATATAATCTGCTTGATCGAAACTTGGATTGAAGAAAAAAACTGGCAAAAAATTGAACAATCATTACCAGATGGATATATATGGAAAAATACACCTGCAAAAAAAGAAAACAGAAAGGGCAGAGCTATGGGGGGAATTTTAACAGGAATAAAAAAAGAATTTAAAACAAAAGAAACAGAAAAAGAAGGAAACGATACAATCCAAAAAAGGAAGGCTACAATAAATGGGAAATTATGGAATATATACATAGTATATAATAAAGGATGTATGGAGGATATTAAAAAAGAAATAAAAAAAGATATTGAAGACAGCAAACAAGACACAGCCATTTTAATAGGAGGCGATTTTAATGCCAGAATTGGAGAATATAACGCAATTAAACTAGAAATTGATAACGATAATAACACAAGAAAATCAAAAGACAAAATTTTAAATAAAGAAGGGAAAAAGTTTATAAAATGGATAGAGGAAGATGCTTGGAATCTGCTAAATGGTAATTGGGAAGGAGATAAAAATGGCGAATGGACATATATTAACACCACAGGAGCATCCGTTATAGACTATGCAATGACTGACGCGGAAGGGGGTACACTCATAAATAAATTTAAAATAGGTGAAAGAATTGAGTCCGACCATCAACCTTTAGAAATTACAATACAGGAAGAAGAAAACAAGAAAGAGTATGAAAAACCTAAACAACAAGAAAAGAAAACAATAATGATATGGGATGATGTAAGCATCAAAAAATACAAGAACAAATTAAGTGAAAAAATGTTTAGCAAGAGTGGTACGTGGAAAGACCTAAAAGACTTAATGACCAATTCTATAGTAAAAAGAGAAATATCAATTACGGAAAGGGAAGAAGATTGGCACGATCAAACTTGCAAGGTACAAAAACAAAAAATGAGACAAGAACAAAAAAAAGTAAGAAGAGATAAAGCAACAATTGAAAAATTTATTTTAGAAAAAAATGAATATAAAAAATTATGTGAAAAAAAGAAGAAAGAATGGAAAAAAATAGAAGAAGAACAAATAAAAAGTATAACAACAGAAGAAGACCTATGGAAGTACATTAAAAAAAGTAAAAACAAAATGAGAGATGGGACAAATAACATAGCAGTAGAAACATTCAAAGATTATTTTATGATAACAATGGAAGGAATTGAAATAGAAAATAAATAAATAGGTATAGCAGCAGAGGACACAAACGAAAGATTAGAGCAGGACAGCGAAATACTAAAAAGTGAAATAGATGTCCAAATTAAATTACTAAAAAAGAGAAAGACGTCAGGAGAAGACAGCATACCAAATGAAGCGTGGATATATGCGACGCAAGAAATAATACATACTATGCACGCAATCATAAACATGATATGGATTAAAGGCATACCGGAGGAGTGGAGAATGGGACTAATAAGACCAATTTTTAAAAATGGGGATAAAAAAGAACCGTACAATTACAGACCAATAACCTTAATGAACACAGGATATAAGATATACGCAGGAATAATTAAAAATAGATTAGAAAAAGAACTGACGGAAAAACAAATACTAGCAGATACACAAATGGGTTTTAGAGAAAAGCGAGGTGTAAGTGATGCGACATATACGCTTAATTGGTGCGTGGAACATAATATGGAAAGGAAACAAGGCAAAGTGTATGCGCTATTTGTTGATTTAAAGGCAGCTTTTGATTCAATCAACAGAAATAACTTAATAAAAGTAATGAGAGACAAAAACATAGACAAAAGACTAATAGAAGCCATAGCAGACATATATAAAACAACAAATAATAAAGTAGAAATAGATGGAAAAACCTCGTCAACTTTTAAAACAGAAAGAGGATTAAGGCAAGGGTGTCCGTTAAGCCCAACCTTATTTAATATATATGTTGCAGATCTAGAAGAGACACTTAGGAAAGGACAAGGAGGAGGAATTGTGTTTGGGAGAGGAAAAATATGGAGTCTGAGCTACGCCGATGATATTGTGGTAATGTCACAAGATTACAAAGGAATGGTGGAAGTAATGAAAAGACTTAAAACTTATTTGGAAAAAAGAGAACTAAAGCTAAACACAGAAAAAACAAAAATTATGGTATTCCAAAAAGGACACGGAAGAAAACAAGAAGAATTTTATTGGGGAGAGGAAAAAATTGAAGTAGTTAAAAAATTCAAATATTTAGGATATAATTTTGACTATAATAACACACACAAAATTCATATAGAAGCAATGACAAGAAAAGCTGAATTAGCAATGCGGGAACTTTGGAGCATTGGCAAAAGAAAACTAGGAGGACATTACCAAGCCAAAATGCTACTTTTTGATGCCGTAGTAAGAAGTATTTTAACTTATGGAGCTGAAATATGGGGTTGGAAAAAAAGAGATCCAATAGAAAAGCTGCACCACAAATTTATTAGATGGACATTAGGTGTAGATAGAAACACGCCCGAATACATTGTTATGCAAGAAGGACAAAGGGACGAAATGGCTACAACTGCAATTAAAAAAGCTGTGCGATACGAAGAAAAAATACGACAAAAAGAAATAAACATACTAATACAAATAGAACAAGAACGAAAAAGAACACAAACAGGAAGCAACAAAAATAGGTGGACAAATGAACGAAAAAGGTGCCTAGAAAGTCTGGGAATATCAGAAGAGTGGTGTGAAAGCATAAGAAGTAGAGGTCAAAGTATTTTAAGAGAAATTACAGATGCAATAAATGGACAGAATGGACAAATAAAAGAATCGGAAATACAAAAATCAACATACAATACGAGGTACAAAGACGTTTTAGTGTACAGACTTCCGCAGTATCTTCTTAATCCAAATATTTCTGCAGAAGATAAAATAAACATCGCAAGATTTAGATGTGGAAACGAAGAATGGGGAAAAAAGCTATGGATTGATGTGGAGCACCGAATATGCAGGTTATGCGGAGAAGCGGAGGACACAATAGAACATTGGATTCGGGAATGTGGTGGAATAGCAGGAAAAGTGATACAAGGTTGGAGTGCGTCTGAAATACTTAATGAAAACGGAAAAGGACAATATATAATTAAAAAGATATTAAGTGAAATAAATAGGTGATGGTATAAATGGAAAGAATAAATAATTGTTTAATTTTTAAAGGGTATATACGGAATATTTGTTATATAGTTAGAAATACATAGAAAATTAATTTGTTTATTATTAACTGATATGTACAAACAAACATAATTATGCCAATAAAGGATTTATATATATACTAAACGGGGAAGTGGTGAATAACTTGCGGTACGTAGATGATACGGCGAATACGGAGAAAGATCTTCAAGAATTGCTGAATTGTGTCGTGGCTAATAGTGAACAAGCAGGCCAAGAACTAAACATAAACAAGACCAAGGTCATCGTAGTCAGTAAGAAGCGCAATGTGGTGACAAACATAAAAGTAGGAAATCAGCAAATTGAACAAGTCGCCCAATTTAAATATCTAGGTTGCTCCCTGAATCAGCAATGGGATCAATCGAAAAAAATTAGATCCAGAATAGAACAAGCTCGCACGGCTTTCAATAAAATAAAGCAAGTTATGTGCCACAGGGATCTTAATCTCAATCTGCAAGTTCGGTTGCTACGTTGTTATGTTTTCTCCATATTAATGTATGGCGCAGAGACCTGGACGCTGACAGATGCTATGTGCAAAAAGTTAGAAGCATTCGACATGTGGTCATACAGAAGGATGCTACGTATAGTGTGTACAGATAGAATATCTAATGCCCAAGTTCTTGCACGCCTCAATAAGGACACAGAAATTCTATATTTTCTGAAAAAATGCAATCTTGAGTATCTTGGCCATATCATGCGAGGTTCAAAGTATAGATTACTGCAAAATATAATGCAGAGAAAGATAGCTAGTAGGCAAGGGCCAGCTCGCAGAAAGACGTCCTGGTTGAAAAACCTACGACATGGTTTGGGGTCAGCACTACAACTCTTTTTCGTAGAGCTGTCAACAAGACCCAAATAATGTTGATGATCGCCAACGTTCGTGAAGGACAAGGCACGTAAAGAAGAAGAACAATACATTTTTTTTAAATTTTATATATTATAGAGAGTAAGGTAATTGACTTCTTAATTTGTTTCTAATATAAAATATAGTTAAAAAATATCGGTATTGAATAAAAAAACTATAGCGGATAATGAAAGTATATAGTAATTTAATTCTAAAGCTGGTGTTTTGATACAAAAACCGGATATAGTAGACATACAAAAACATTTTTTTTTCAATTTAGGACAATTAAAATTGTCATTAAAATAAAACGCATAAAAAACTGAACTGAATTTTTTACGACGTCATTTATTCAAACCAATGTTCAGGTTAAAACAGAGATATAAACATAATGCTAATAAATAACCAAACGAAAGACTGGTTTGCCATCTAGTTGCAATTTTTAATCATGCGATGCCGTGGTTGTACAAGGCATACTGACGAGGTTTGTAGAACCGAAACAATTGTCTATGCTTGACCCTTAGTTGCTGTGATTTGATTGACTGATTTTGAATAAATTATAATTCATTTCATAATGCTAATACGTAGAACGAATCATTCTAATTCCCAAAATATTTTCTTTCGTCAAAACTGACTTTTCTAAAAAACCTCATCTACTCATCAGTCGACGTAACGTTTATTGCTTTAACACTTCCTCTCGGGACGGCGGCAAACATGACGTTGCCATCTTTAATCTTGTCGCATACAAAATGGTACCTCACATCGATATGTTTGCTTTGGTTCTAGAATACGGGGTTTTTAAAGAATTTTAATACTTTCTGATTGTCATTGTGTATTAGTATAAGTCCTTGAACCGCACCAATTTCAAGCATTAGGTTTTGAAGATATATGACCTTTTTGGTTGCTTTAAACATGACCATGTATTCAGCTTCGTTTTAGCTTAGCGCCACCATACGTTACCGCTCAGATAGTGTAATGGTTAGCGTACTCAACTGCTACAATAGCTGTCTCAAGTTTTTCTGGTTAAAAAAAAATGTGTTGTGATGAGTACGTCTTTTTTCGGATAAGAAGAAAAACTTTAGTAGGTCACGTGTACTGTCTCAATGTTGCGTGCACGTTAAAGAACCCAATAATTTAGGTTGAAATTCTTAATATTTTTCGGTGATAGTTTTAACATTTGGCGTCGGTGATTAGCCTTTGCAGCAGAAATAGACCAACGTTAAATAAATAAACTAACCTAAAACCATCGTACGTTGCTTCTTGGATTCCCATGATATTGAAGAATAACCGATGAATAATTTTCTGTCCGATAAATCGCTTCCTCAGTCAGCGTCCACAAAACCTTTCACTTCTGTATTTGCTGGACTATAGCAGGAACTAATGTTGGCGGTATTGCAAAACATGTTTTGCAGCTAGCCAATGTTCCTTTTTGTAACAGTGACTAAACTGAATCAGGTAGCTGACAGCATGATAAATATCAGGTCTTGTTGATGTAGATAGGTAAATCAGCGCACCAACTAGTTCACAAAATGGATATTTTGTTTTTTGATTTGCTAAAGCGTTTTTGTCTTCTGTTAGCTTTGTGTTTGGGTCGAGTGGAGTTAGTACAAGTTTGCAGTCCGACATATTACAACGTTTCAGTAGTTCTATCACAAACTGTTGATTCAGTCGTATTTGGTCGCTTTTCTTGGTGAATTCAATTTCCAGACAATACTTGGCTTTGGCCAAACATTTAACTTTAAATTCCGTTTGCAACATATATAGTAGTTGTGTTGCCGTTTCATTGTTTCTTGACGCCACGAGAATGTCATCTACGTAGATAACTATGTAAGTTGCAATATCCTTCTCTCGCTCTGGTGTTCAATTTTTTTGTACCACTGTATGCCGGCTTGTTTCAAGCCGTACAATCCTTTGTTTAGGAGACAGACACAGTTGTCTTTCTTAAGCTTGTATAACATTTTTTCAGCCTCTGTACTTTTTCTTATACTATAACTTGTAGTCATTTTAAATTTTTAGAAACTTCCATCAAAATTTTTTTATTTAGGTTTTTGTTTAAATATGCGGTTGACTCGTCAAATTGTCAAATTTTCCGTTGTGCTGCTAATGTCACAACTGTTCTGTCAGCTTTGATTTTTTTTACGTATGATCATTCGGCTTTCAATTATTAGCTTATTTGTTGGTCTGTTTACCAATTTTTAGGTATTATAACGGAGAATTAATTTCATCTTGTTTACCATTGCCTTGTTTAATTCTGTTGCTTCTGGACAACATTGCAATTTTGATTAGGACTTTGGCTAAATGGCAAAATTTAGTCTTCACACTGTTTGCTTTAATTATAAGAATCATGTTGTAAACCTTTTTTGGTGGGCCTCTGTATCTTTGTTCTAACTTTGGTTTGCCGGAACCTCTTCTAAATTTGAGTTGCTAGTCGTTCTTATTTTCAACCGCCGGTTATCTTCGATGATAATTTCTATCAAGTGATGGTTGTTTTTTTACTTTTAATTTCTTTTTTTTTTTTACAAGCCAGATTTAGAAACCTTTCTGATTTTTGGGATGACCAAAAAAAATTCCAAGTTTTTTACAAATGTCTAACTTGCTTATCTTTGGGCTTTGATTTAGGCAACATACTTAAGCCTCAAATTCTTTCAATTCGTTTACGTTTGGAATTTTTTTGCACCATAATTTGAATGGTGTCTTTCTATTTAAACTACTTGATGAGCAGCAATTTTTAATAAAACAAGCTGCTTGAGAAAGTTTAAATTGCATTAAAAATTATCTTGCTGGTTCCAGATGTGTCCTGTTGGCTTGTATGGAAATGCCATTTTGTTCCGTTGTCTAAACGATTGTCAATCTTCTTTCAATACCATTTATCTTTAGGTACTCGTCAAATAACTTGTTAACAAACTTCGTTATCTGATTGAAAATATTTTACTTGTTTTCCAGTTTAATTCTTGACACTGTTCACGTATTCTATAAATTTTGAAAGTACATGGTTTTTTGAACGCAAGAATTTCACTTTTCTCCAACCTGTAGCATCATCGGTGAATGTTACAAAATTTTTTTTTTTTTTTTGAGATTCCGTTCTCATTGAGCCGCAAACGTCTTAGTAAATAATTTCAAGTATTTCGATTAATTGTTTGTTTTTGAAAACTGGAACGAGTCGCATTTAAAATCTTCGAGTTTTACTTCCGCTGCATGCAAATTCTTGCTTGTTAAAGCGTTCTTTAAGCTGCGCAAGCTTAAGTAATCCATTATTTGGTGATATTTGCAAAAACTATGGTTCAATTTTGCTAAGCATGCCACGTCATTAGAAATGTCGTTGCTTTTGGATAGTATAAGTTGCCTACGCGATTTGCAGTAATTAAAATTTTGTTTTGGTTGTTCCAAATTATTGCTTCACCCCGCGTAAATAGCACTTCGTGATCTTTATTGGTTATTTTACTTAGACATTAGATTTGTCTGAAGCGCAGGCGCGTGTGGTCGTTCGACAATGTCACGTTTGCTACACTTCCGTCGTTTTTAGCCCTAAAATCTACCTTACCAATTGCCAATATGTTTGTTAGCTAAACTTAGCTTTTCGATTCGATTCTTGTTAATAGTTTCTAAACGTTTGATTTCTTTGCATAAATGTGACGCGGCACTACTGTCGAGACATCACATGTTTGACATGTTTGTAAATATTTTCATTTACATTATAATATGCCATTTATTGCTTTGTTTGAGCAATTTTTGGACATGTGGAATACTTGTCTGCATTTATGGCACTTGTACTTAAATTCTTAAAGTTGATTTAGCTTGCTTGGATTTTTCACTTTGTTTTTGGTATTGCTTCTTGGGTTCCTTGGCCTTCATGGCACCTTGCGCCGCGCCGCTTTGATCCCATTTTCTTGCATTGCTTTCTTCTATTAGTCGGCAACTCGTCGCGCGATTTGATTGCGCACCAAAAATTTCTACTTGTCGGGTAGACTGTGTAAAAGCTAAAAAGATAATAGGTGCTCGCGTATATCATTACCGTCCGCCAATTTTTGTTGTGTCGGCGTTTTTAACAGCGTTGCTTTTTGTGATTAATAGATGTTTTCAAGTTTTTTCCAAATTTTTCTTGACGTTTCACACCTTTTCACGTTCATTTGGGCTTATCAATAAGTGTCATAATTATCCTTATTTAGCGGTTCAATTCGAAACAAGGTAATCATTTTTACAGGTTCTATTCACTACACAACAGTACTGTTCGTTTCCTTACCAGCACACAATATTCGCACTTCGTTTAGATTTCACAATTTTTTTACTTGTGTTTTTTATGAATTTATTCAACCCGTTCATTTACAGCCGTTTTTCTGGGTCCATAACCTGTTCAGGTTAAAACAGTAATATAAACATAATGCTAATAAGTAGAACGAATAATTCTAATTTCCAAAATGTTTTCTTCCGCAAAACTGACTTTTCTAAAAATCCTCACCTGTTCATCAGTCGACTTAACGTTTATTGCTTCAACAACCACTCAGTTTTTAAAATATATATTCATATATTCAATTTAATATTATTCAATGCATAAGTTTATTAAAAAAACAATCATTTGTGTATATTTCAACAACTGTCGGTAATAATGCATATTTCTAAATAATTATTTTATTTTTAAATTTATAGTTTTATCAAATAATTAATTAAGCTATTCTATAAAAAAACTTACATTTAATGCGTAAATGCAATAGTTATTTATGCGATGTTTTCATTACTAGTCGTAAATAATATTGTCTTTGTAACTCAAATATTAATACTTCTAATTGAATCAGTGAGAAAAGACTTTTGCAAAAATATATTTTCTAGTTTTAAGGTTTACCTACTGTTATTACTGGATGATGCAAATAAAGAATTTATTTATAGACAAATTATTTTGACATTTTGATAATCAGCATAATACAATATAAATTATGATCATCATTACATTTATTGCATTTCAAATTCTGTACCAAAATGTAATTTCAATTTGTTGTTGTTTGAAATATGTTTATGTAATATGAATTTTATAAAATTATCTCATAATACACTAATAAAATAAATACTACAAATACGTTACAATTTGTAAAAGACTACAATAAACAAAGGATATGTAAAAATGATCGATTTTCAAATACAATCAAATCACAAAAGCAACATATTGTCTTGTATACACATTCTATCAAAATCAAATAAAATTTGATAAGGGATCAATCTGTTAATATTATATTAGTCTATAAACAACATATTTACTATCAATACATGCGATGCCACTTGAATCTGATTAAGCTACATTAAAATGGAATATTTACATAGTTGAAACAATACATCTGTAAATAGATAAAGCAGAATATGTTACATTAAGTGGTATGTTCAGTCTATGCCCATGACATTGATTTAGATAGCTAGAAAATAATTTTAAAAGTACCAATAAAATATATGTATATGGGCTATTAAAAAAATGGTGTAGTGGAATGTTAAATATTTATTTGAGTATTAAATGCTTTCAAATTCTTCTTCGCTTTAAATTTAGACATAAAATTTTTAATTTACTTTTGCTCCATTTAACGATCATGAATTATAAATTATATATTTATATAAATAACGCAAATGATGGGTTTAACGTTTTCCTCGGATGAAGCAACAAATTCTAAGATTATATTTTTCTTTGTATTCCTGTTTCAGTTGCATTTTTGTTATATCTCTTTTGATTCGTGTATTTTTTGTGTGCTTATTGATCAGTTGCGTTCCATTAATTTAAAAGCTAAAAACTTTCCTTTTATGTTCGGATACAAATTAAAGCAAAACTTTTGTCTTGCTTTTACAACGAAAAAAAGTATTTTTCCCGTATCATTGGTGGTTGAATTTGTTTTATATACCTAGATGAAACAGCAACAAACAGTAAATTCCTTATTTATATTATTCTATATAAACCCAATTAACTAAAATGTTTTAAAATCAGTATGTATCTATTTAATTACTTTAAAATAAATTTAATTGATATGTATTTTTATACAAGTAAAACATTTTGTAAAAATGTTTTTGTTTAATATAACTATAAGTGCGCAAAATTAAATTAATTGCTCCTTTCTAATTTATGTTTTTGGACAAATAATTGAACATTTTAGATCAATTATAAAATATGACTGCAGGCTTTGCTGTATGGTACTCGTACAATTACTTAGATACAATTATGTTTAATTAAAAATAGCTATCAATTAATTTCCGCTTCTTTGTTCTTATAAGTTAATTAAGTAATCTCAATATTTAAATTGAATCAAAAAGAAATAATTAAATTTTTATTTGTATCGATCAGTGGTAGAATTCCATTGCCGCTATGCGCAGCAATAAATTAGAATTATTAATTGTTATTATCAGTTAGGGTGCATTGTTATACGAATGAGTCCCGAAATACGCAGAAATCTGCCATTGTAAATGTGTACACACGACATATGAACGTCGGTCGGGCTAATAGCAGCGTCGCTTCCGGTTTTAGCCGGAAGTGGAAATAATTTCCTCTCGTATTTTCCTTTTGCTCGTGTATAGAGAACAGATAGATAGTTTCCTCGTGACCGACACCAATCGATAAGACTAGTATGTTCGTTCTACTCGCAATATCAATTAATCATTTGGATTTTGTTCGTTCCCATCATGAGAAGAGAATTGCGTAATAGTCGCCAACTTAGGGCTTTATAGAAATAATTAAACAAGATTTGTTTGATTTGATTTAAGTGTAAATTTAACTCAGATGTTTTATTTAAAATTAAAATAATTTATAATTATTACTAATTCATCATTGCTGTAAAAATCACTTTTAGTCAAAATATTATATTAGTTCAAAATGTTAATTAACATCGCTGTAAAAAAAGTTCAGAATACTGCTTTTAGTATGATGTTTTATTTTATTTTATATTAATTTAATTAAAAGATAATATCTAAAATAAATTTCTCTATACTATTCATATATACAAAAAAAATGGGGCAATTAATATAAGTAATCCAAATAAAAAACTTCTAATAAACATGTCCTGGAATAATTTTCATAAGAGCAAACTAAAATTATAACAGTAACTGTTCTTTCGTTATTTTTGCACACAAATTTCTTTGTTTTCCAATTTTTTAAAACTATAAATATTTTTGAAGTGAATTGTTCTATTTTCTGTGATGATTGTAATTGTGGTTAATTGATAAAATGTTTAAAAAATGCAATTAAGAGCAGAGAATGTTCACACTAGTTTGTAATTCTTTTAAAATTAATAAATGATATTATGTAAATTGCTTTTTCATCCATAAGAGACACATTCATTCTTGTTTCTGTGCCTAGCATCTCCCTGGTCAAAGAAACAATTAACATAAAATTGCAGTAACTATTAAACAATTTATGTTTACTATTGTGTCGAAGGTGTTAACAAAATGCCCCCTAGTTTGTAGTTCGCAATTTTCTTAAAAAGTATTATTTATAAATTCAAAAAACAAAAATTATATGTTAAAAAAACAATGAAAAGCATGAATATGTTATTTCAAAAAAAAAAAAATTAAAATTTTATTAATATTTCTATATAAATAAATTTACTATAACAATTTATTTTGGTTTTAAGCTCTAGAAAACAATTAGTTGAGTATCAATTCCAAAATCAAATCTAAATGTTGATAACCATTAAAGTTATTTGTAAAATTAAATATCAATAATAATTGGACGCGCGCGTTAAAATTTAGTTCAACGCGTTGCTTGTATGTAGCGCTCCGGCAAATCCGTGTAAATATATTCGGGGCATGTTTATGTGTTTGCATGGGCAAAGCATAGTTTGTCATATTATAGAATAGAATAATAGAATTTTCATGATATAGGATATTATAATAATATTACAGTATATAATAATATTATTCAAGGTTTTCTCTATGCACATTGCTAAAAGTAAGCAAGATATATACTGCTAGTTAAAGATTATTGTGTTACTTTACTTTACCAGATTTTTTATTATTTACGTTTTTTACTTATATTGCTAGCAAACAAGGACGCTAAAATTCATTGCAACCCTCTAAAAAAGAATATAATTTTTCAAAAAATATATATTTTTTATTTTGTTTAATTTAAAAAAAAAGTTAAAATTTTCAAATTAAAAAAAATTAATGTTAAAAAATTAGATTTTTTATTTTGATTGATTGAAAATAAAAACAAACAAAAAATTGAAAATTGTTAAAACTTTTAAAATAGAAAAAAAAGATTTTTTATATTGATTGTTTCAGAAAAATACAACATATTTTTTTTTTAAATACAAAAAATTGTTCTTGTTACATATCTTGCTTGATAACAAGATTACTATCTAGTAATATCTATTGTGACAAGTTAGGCCAACCCATGTACATTTTATATTTATTATATAATTTATACTTACCTATCAGGTCAGGTCAAATTCTTTTGATAAGATTATAAATAATTTATTCTTTCTGGTTCTATTACTGCTGATTTTCATTCAGATCACATGTGCCGGTAACGATAAATCTGCCGCTTTCTGGGCCTTTTCATAAATTCAATCAATTTATGTAATTAAGATTATAGATAAGTTAACTACAAACTTTATTCTTTCTAATTGGTTTTAATTTATTAATTGTTTAAATATTCATATTACTATTTTTACATTTACATGGTGGTAAGGTTAAAAATAACATGTGTTTATTTTATTTTTGGTTATTTATTGTTTATGATCAAGTGTGAGTCCTTTATAACGTACATATTGATTTGATGTTAATTAATAAAGAATATCCATTTACTATACCAGCTGTAGTTTATTTCCCAAAGTTGGTAGAACCGCTGACCAAAAACCCTGAAATAAACTGCTTTGCCACACCATAAAGAATTAGACAGAATATCTAATAAATTAAATTATCAGATTATAAATATATGTATTATATGCATTATACATGCTTATTCCTTATTTAAATTAAATAAGTTATTAAAATTAATAATCATTTTTATTGCATTCCTAAATAGTAACGAAACAAACACTACATGCCAATGCAACCATCTCTGTCTACTATGTCTACCTTTTTTGCTATGCTTTTATAGATAACATATAGTAGCATAATTATTATGAGAAAAACATTTACACCCTTATGCATAGTCATATTTAGTAGCTACTAAGGTGCTACTAGCTGAATATTACTGTTGACCGTATGCATAGTAATATTTAAAACGCTACTAAGCTTAGTTGTCAACTAAAACGTTAGTAGCCAGATTGTCTTGTTTTGCTTGTGATTAAATACATTGTAAATATAACCCACAACTGTCAGTTGTAAATATTATGATATTTATCACCATTTAATGACATATTGTTTTATTTATTGCAATGTATGATAATATTTAAATATCAGCACCAAAATGCAGTGGTTGCGTCAAGTATAATTAATAAAATAAATTAAAATTATTCATTTTAATAATTAAATTAGTTTACTCTTTTTTTCTGTAATTTGTGCTGCACATCCAAAATCGTGTTATAAAAATTATTGTGGAAGCAGCAAACACATCTGATACTGTGCATTATGATTCTTTAAAACTTTCTCTGATTACACATAACAGTTGTTTATTAATACTAATAATACTTTAAAATTATTATAGCTCAAAAGTAAGTACATAATTGTGTGTGGCTTTAGTTTTTATAAATTACATTTTAAAACAAAACAAAAATATATTTATACATTTGCATATTTTTTTAGAATTACTTTTGTTAATTAGGTTTTTATTTACAAGTTCTACAATAATCATTATTAAATCTTTATTTTTGTGTAAAACCTTTTAATTTTTTGTTTTTACCGCGCAAAATTGTAACATGATGCGAATTTTATGTCACATAATGCTGTGTTGCCAAAACATAATGTTATTGTTAGTAGCTACTAACTAAATTATACTAAAAATCAATTATGCATAGAACACATTTAGTATGGTGTGCTACTAGTTAGTAACGTTATAGTAGCATACTAACCAAACAACTATGCATAAGGCTATAGAGATTTTGTTTAAACGGTTTTAAGACAACGCAGTAATCACTATCACGTCTCTCTCAATAAAATCCAATTACTACCAGATAAAATTAAGATTACACAATTGTATCTACAACTATTAAAGGTAGTAAATTTCTACAAAAGATTTGTTCTTAAAGCAGTACACGTACAGACAGCACTCAACGATTATTTATAAAAAAATTATAATCATGATTCAGTAAAATGAACATTAGAAGCAGAACAAAAAACTAGCTCAAGCAGCGGTACTTGTCTATTCTAGACTCATTGTTTAACAATATTTTGCAATGCTCCAAATTTTAGTGTTGGTGCAGTTCTTCAACATCAAGTCTAATTTTTAACGTTATTTAAAAAAATAACTAAATAATACAAAAAAACAATAAACAATATACATATTATAAAACATATATTATTATTATCATCATCACACAGCGTTTAGTGCAAAACAAAAGCTTTTTTAATTTTTTCTATAGGTTACACTTTGGTCAGCGTTAGCGTTTCTGCGCCGTACGTTAATACCGGCAGAACACATTGATCAAATACCTGCCGTTTTAAGCAAATTAGTAACTTTTTTTTATAGATAAGTTTTAGATTTCCAAAAGCTACCCATCTCAAGCCTACTTTTCGTAATATATTGCAAGTTTTGTTATCTTTGCCAAACTTAATTTCATGTCCTAGGTACTTATTTGCATCTATTTGTTTTACCTCTGTGTTCCAGATTTTGATATTTTTATTGATAACAAGGTTTGTCAAAAATTAGGTTTTTGTATTATTCATCTTGATCAACTTCCTGTGATGCCTGTGTTTGATCTTGCTAAGCATGGTTTTAGTTTTATTGATGTTTTTAGTTATCAGTACGACGTTGTCTGCAAATCTCAGGTGACTTTTCTGCATTCACCAAAATTCTGTAGTTATGCCAAAAACAGTTTTTAAAAGCTCGAATATGCTTTTAAAAACTGTTTTATACTTGTAGTTATGCAAAAACAGTTTTTAAAAACTCGAATACGCTTTTAAAAACTGTTTTGGCATAATTACAAGTATAAAACAAAGACTGCTGTAAATAACATTGTATCGTTTTGTCTGACGCCTCTCTTAAATTTCATGTAGTATTTGTGTAACTATGTTTGATTATTCTTACGTATTAGTAGTCAATTCTTGATTGTTTAATGCTGCGTGCAGCTCGGCGGTATCAAAAGTTTTTTAGAATCAATAAACATTAGTATCAGAGGCTTATTACACTCGATACACTTTTCAATTAGCGTTTTTACTGTTTGGAGATGATCGTTTGTGCCGTACCCTGATCTAAAACTAGCTTGTTCCTTAGGCCGATAAAGGTCAAATTTTTGTGTGAGTTGTTATTATTTTTGTAAAGAGTTTATATATGTGTGGTAGTATGTAACGTTCGTTTTCTTCTCCGTTACTGGTTACAAATTTATCATCTAAAAAAAAAAGGACAGGGATTAGCTAAAATATTGTTTACATATTTTGCTTACCTTTCTTGCCATTTGGTTACGCCAAACTAAATGATGAACCTGTTTTACTCTTAGGAACACCTTTTTCGTTCATTGAGCGCTGATGTGACCAATTTAATTTGATGCCGTACCAGTATCTGTGTGGAGATATACAACGTGGATTTAACTATTTAATTTATTACCGGTTTATTATTAATATATATATTATTAAATTCAATCTTTAGTAAGTCCCGCATTTCTAGCTAATAAATAGCGATCAGAAAAAAAAGATAAAGTATGTGATAATTAATTAACATATGTGTTGCCCTGTGTTTATAAGATACCTGGGAATATTTGTACTTTATGCAGTATTTTACATTTATAAGTATGTTCAGATTGCAAATATGGATGTCCTGGAATTGAATGCTTCTCCAATATCATTGCCACCATCTCCTGGTCGAGCGGCGGAATTACAGGAGCAATGGGACCTTCGGAAGGCTATGTTGTTTTGCCTATACACTCCACCGAAGTCCTGTCCAGCATCGTCACCGTCGCAAGTCTTCTTGGAGTGGCCTAATCCGTTGCCATCCACATCCAGGGACAACGCCGTTAGAAAGACCGATTTAAGAGTTCCAGTGGTTGTGCAATCAATGTACACCTATCCTTCCGAAGTAGAGCACCCATGGTTCGCGAAAAGGAAAGCAGTCCTTGTGACTTGTCCGCATCCGCCACCTGCAACAACTACAACACCCACTGCTGGAAAAAGAAGTAGAAAAAGAAAAGATGCAAAGCCCAGAGTGCGGCGCTACCGATTACGCGTCTCAGAGACCGAGACACTTAAATTGTATCGACACCCGCGAAACACTTAGTGCGCGAGTGATCGGTAGACAGTTTTTACAAGTTAAATACCAATTAAATTTATGTAAGGACATTGTTATTTATTATTTAATATTTAGGCAGCCATGTCACCATTAATGTATTTTTTTAAATTACTCATTGTTTAGTATTACATGTTGCCTATTTTTTAGTTTTGAATCTGACAATTAATTGTCATTATTTTTTTTTGTAGAGTGTTGTGTTTACTTTAATCAATAATTTAGGTTGACAACCCTGTTTATTTTTTTGTGAGTTGGATCACTTGTGTGACACGTGACTCGAACGGCCAATCAAGCTAAATGTATGTTCCCCCACTCCTTTTTAGAGGGCTATATAAACGCGTGCAGCGTGTTGCTGTCGCGGAGGCGGTTGCTCCAAAGGCGTCCGAGATACAGCCCTTCAAAGTCCAACCTGGGGCACACGCGCTTTCACCATCCGAGGCCTCAACGCAGAATTCTCACCGACGTTTTGTCGGCGGTCCGCGCGTCTGGACTAACTCGGCGAGACGCTGGAAAACATCAACCCATTCGAAGGCCAAATCCACGTCAGCTGGACTTGGACACCGAACTGCAGAGACTAAAATCAACCGCCATAGACGACCGAGCCTGGGACATAGCAGGATTTGCCCCTGCTTTATTGCACCGGCAAACATTCACAAGGGCCACTTATTCGGCAGCCTCCGGGCGTCGATTAACGTCCTACGATCTTACCGATAGCGGCCGGGAACAATCTTTTTAGACCGATCCCGCGCTAAACCAACAAGCTCAAACTTGCGACAGCAATTAGTCATTGCTTGATTAATCTCTTTTCTGCCGACAGGAACCCGTAAGCAGCCGTGCTGAGTCATCACCGACCCAGTCCGACGACAAGCGTGTCGTTCCGGCAGTTGGACTAGGGTACTGACCAGATCAACTGAATTGGACTGGGTGCTTTGACCAGACCAAAACCGAGTAGAATTGAGATACATGACCAGTCCAGAACTTAGTAGGAAAATTGGGTGTCTGACCTATCCAGCTTTAATAATAAAATTTCCATTTATAATATTAATTCAGAATATGTAATGTACAAAGTCAATTTAATTATACGAGTTTTTGAAATTGTGTTTTTTTTTTCTGTCTATACATTTTAAAGGTTTTAATTAAATTTTTATGTTTGGGTAAATGATATAAATTTAATTTCATAAACACCTCTGGGGAATTATTGTTTATACCCAAGAGGCACCCTAATACCTGGGATTGCCCAAACAAATAAACAATTGGAGCCCAGCCTTTAAAAAAATAGACAAAAATTACGACTCGTTCTCCGACAATAAGAGTTCTGTCGGCTAGTAGTAAGGTCGGAAGAAACGTTTCAAGTAGTTTAATAGACCTGTAGTTCCCAAATACCGTTGTATCTCCCTTCTTGTTTAACAGGATAGTTATTGCTTTGTTTCTAACGGTAAATATAATACTATTTTTTGACATGCATTAAATAATAGTCTCATTATTTCTAACACATTTTTTTTCAGCTTGACTGTTTCTATAACCACCTTATCTTCTTCTTCAATGCGTGCTGGATTTTGCCTAAAGTTATACCCGGTAGTTCTTGGCCTTGGTTTATTACTCTTTTATTTCCTTCTTCCATGTTATGTTTTGATCTACATGTTTTTGCCTGTTGGTTTTATATAGAAATGTAGAACACATGTGTTATTTTAAGGAGTTTGTCTGTATTTGTGGTTATTTGGCATATTAAGTTTTTAGTTTAAAAATTTTAGATTTTTTGTTTCCTATTTTTCTTAATACCTTCATATTGCCGTTTTATTTTATCGTTTTTTTTTTGTTTCTTTTGTGTTGTATCTTCTTATATTTTTTCTGGCCTCTTTCCTTGTTTAGGTCTCTTAATTTCTGTGAGTTTGCTTTTTTGGTGTTTATTATTTCTTTTTGGTGCTATTAATTTTATTGTGTTGCTGCTAAGTTTATCAACTTTTGTGCGTTTTGTGTGACAGAGTATTTTTTTGGCATTATCTATTGCTTCTAATTTTTTAATGTTTTTCGTTATAAGTTCTTTGCATTTGCCCAGATCTACTAGAAGCGCTCAGTTAGTATTTATTTTCTTTTTTATCATTTTGTATCTTTTTTTTAGGTATTTTTGCTCTAACGAGTCTGCTTTTGGTTAAGAAGTTGTTCAATACGTCTCAAATTATCTGTTTTTTGTCCGTTGGTATAAAATCAAGTTTTGGTTTAGCTGCTCATTCTAGGATTAGACGCTGTTTGTAGCCTCCCAATCTGGTACAGACCAGGATGTGGCACTTAAATCAATAAGTGAAAGTTGGGTACCTTGTTCTGTTAAAAAAATGCTATCTCTAGAACGTATCCTCTTACACCTATACAACATATATATTACACATATTGCATTGTTAGGTTAGTTAGTACACCACGTGATACGTTACTACAAGTAATTACAGACTAGAAAACAAATGTGAATTACTCCTGCTTAGGCAATTAAATCACTTAACAAGTATGCTGTGTTTTAACATTTTTGTTTAGTACCCATTAACCAATAGCACAGAAAATTAAAGTCAGCAATAAAACGTCATAAATATAAAGTCTAGATCAATTCTTGGCAAGCAATATGCTAAACATCTGATTAACATAAAAATACAACATTAATACAACCGGTACAGAGATATTGCATAAAAAGTTTTTGCAACTGCCAGAAAATTTGTTGACACAAAAAAACTTATCAACAAACCAACAAAATATATTTTTTGCCTGCTTAAAATGTAACAGTAGAGTAGAAAGTAACTTGTGTCAAAATGCTTTAGCAACCCTTTGCTTCAGCTGCCCTCACTTGTGTTGCTAAAGCTAATTTTCAACCCTTGATACACTATAACTATCATGAACTATAAAACTTGTAACAACTTTTTATAAATATACACAAAAATATGTTTATTCAAGCCAAGCATAAAGAAAAACTACGTTTGTTTTATAAACTTTGTTACTACCACAAATGTTTTTGTACAACATAATAGACCAAAAGATCTTGTTATTTTTTTTTAAATGTTTATATATTTATTTTTATTCAATAAAATAAGATTTAAAAAAAACATTAAATTGACAAAAAGATAGATCACATAAAAAATATTAAAAAATTGGTCAAAATTGTTTTGAGGATAGAGAAAACCTATATTGTAGACAGCATCTCCATCAACAGACTAAACTCTACTTACGTGATGACGGTCATTTTAATAACCAAAGATAATTATGCTAAATAAGAAAAAACAAACATTATCAAAACACGGATTTCTACTAGGCTATTCCATTAATCTATAAACCGAACAACGCACGATATCGGGTGAGCAAATGTGTCTGTTAGTACTAATGCCAATGATAATTGGCAGTATTGAGACTTTATCATAAAGATTATTTGTAAATTTGTGAATATGGTTTGTAAATAGATAATAAAGTAGAAACATTTGGTTAACCAAAAAAAAATACTAAGCTAATTGGACTACCCAACAATGTCGTAACGTATTTTTAATAATGTTTTTAACATTTTTATAATCATTAATAGAATTGTGCCAAAATGAAAGTTGTGGGTAATTATTTAATAACATATAGGCACGTCTAATTTTGCCGTATCATTTATTCCCAAAGAAAAAACCTAAAATTGTAAAAATATCACGAATACAAAAAAAATTAAAAGTGAATAATATATAATTATAAATTGTATAATAAAATAAACCATTGCCAATAGAATATTGACACAGAAAAATTAAAGTAATTAACTTAGAATAAAAGAAATTACTCACATAAAAGTAATTGCCAGAAAGCACAATAATAATAATTGTACAGAACGCAAAAAAAAAAAAAAAAAACAATATAAATTCTATAAAAGAAGACACAGGCGTAGCAACAAAAATTTAGTCACAGTATATAAACTGTGCATTGTTCTAAGCTTGCCACTTTGTTTCAGAATCATAGTTAGATATAGTATGCTTATAGATATAGTGTTTTTACGACATAGACTTAAATTATCATAATGGTTTGTTTCATTAGCAACCAATTATGATTGTATTACTTGGAACCAGAGGTAGTACTCAAGGGTGAAAATATTGTATATTTATATAATATTTTCATCTTTGAACATCGAGGAGTTATAAGCTATATATATATATATATATATATATATATAATATATAATAGAAACATAATTGTCTCTCCAAGGCGATTAGTAATGAAGTAATCTGCTGAGATAATTGAAGCGTATGTCGCAAAGACACTATACCTATGGGCATACTATACGTATGGGCTGTAATATATTGTAAATAAATAATCATCAACTGTGCAACTATTTTTATTTATTTTGTACATAGTATATGTTTTTGTTCTGTTTTAATAATTTGTGTACATGTATTATAATATTTCAGCATGCTGATAGCAGAAGAGCATTCTTGTCTATTTTGTAAGCTTGTTGCAGGTCTACTAATTTGCATTTATGTTTTGTTTTTAATTTGTCTGATTAAGTTCTTCAACTACTTATAAGGTTGTAACAAATACACAGTGTTTATTATACTAGACTAGTTTTTGTTGCAATAAACATTTCTCGCTTTTAGCTACAGTTTTTTTTTTATATAATCAATACACAGAATTATTTATTTGTTTATATGTTGTAAAAACTATTTTAAATTCAAAGTTTTAATAACATTTATATTTTTGAAACTATTACTATGCTATTTTTATCATCATACAACTGTTTACTTTGTAATTAATATATTAACTTTTTATTATTGTCAATATATAAATTTTTTCTCTTACTCCAAATATGTTTCCCTTATTCAAACCATTGATATTTCAAGTAATTGTTCAAGAATATCTAGTTAACGCAATGGATTCTTTTTATCATTATTCGATGGAAATGTTTGTGCTGGCATGGGTTTGCTTTATAGACATATGGAGATCCTATCTAAGCTAATTGGGGACTATCTCCATGTCGATCACATGTCAGCCTATCGCGGCATCTACTAATCCTTCAGGTAGCAGCGTAGCCTGATGTCATGTCTTTACCACCAAAATATACCACCTTTCACATAACTATCTCATTTCTTTTCAAACATAAGAAGACATAATCGAAATTCGTATCTATTAGTTTGCACCTTCTTTATATGATTTTAGTTAAAGTGATATGTATTCAATATCACATTTCTATACAAATTATTTATTTGAAATATAATAGATAGTATTAATATTTTTCTTCATCTGATATTGTACATTTAACTTTATAAATGTTATTAAATTTAATTTAAAGAAGTTTAACTTAAATAAAAAATGTGTATTTATATTTTTTTATATATACTTTATTACAAATATAAAGGCAAATAAAACTGATTATAATACAACTAACAAGTTTATATTAACATCACTATTTATGACTCTTCTTATTGCAGATACATACATATTTATATTTATGGTGCTGATAATTCTAATTTGATGTCATTACAGTAATGCTTATTATAATTAAATGTGTATTGATGTTACCTTAATAAATAATTATTACTTACTGAATATCTAGTAATTTATAAACACGCAATTGCATTTGATAAGATTAAACTGCTATAATGCATTATGCATATTTCTATTAGAGTTCTATTACTAGTGTAAGTTATTCAATATATAATTTAACCGGAATTTATAGATGATTACATTAATATCGACTTTATTATTGAATTGTAGATTTAAATTAAATAAGTTTTTTAATAAAAACAATAAATGCTTACTTTATTAAACTTTATGACTTGTATTGTGACTTATTGCATATATCCTTAACTATTAAAGTATATTTAAATTTAATATTTTATGTTTTAGTAAGCTACTAGTACGTTCTAAAATAAATTGAGCTTTACTGAAAATTAGTTACTTTGTAAATATATTTTATATAGTAAAAAATAAAATAATAAGAAAAAATAAGAAAACAATACTACAAAATATTTTGTTTTAAATAGATAAATAATCACATTATCACAGATTGCACCAAAATTCACAGAGATAGCAGCCGATCCTCAAGTAGCTCTTAATTCATCATGTTTTATAAAAATCGATATTCAGTGTTTAGAACCGGTATAATTTGTATATTGAAGTAGGTATGAGCTGGAGCAGCGGATTGGATTAAATATATTAAATTGGTACTCAGGATGGCACTAATCAAGTCAAAACAAAGACAAAACACACATTTTACACAAGAAAAAAATTTGTTGATGTAAAAAGTAGCCGGCTTGTAAAGAGACTATAAACAAGCCATGAAGCGTTTATCACCAACTTGAGTTGAGTGAGTATTTGTAAAAAAAGCGTTTAGCTATATTATTGCAAAACCCAACTTCAAGCTGATATTTAATCTATCTATTTATCAGCTCTTGCACTTAAATGTGTATTAGCCTACTGGCTAAAACTTGCAGAAAAAAACACTCAATATGACATTTTTTCAAAAAGCTTTTGATAATGTGTAAGGATTTCTTAAAAGTGATTAGCTGTTTTGTGTATGTCTAAAAGATAAAAATCCTATTAAACAATCTTTAGAACACAGTTGGTTTTGACGCAAATTTGCGGTAAAGTTGTCTGAGGCAAAAAATGTACGCAGAAAGGTTTTGCCGACAAAACTTTAACTGTAATCTAAACTTTTTAATGCTTGATTGAAAATAGACAATATGAGAACAATTTTAATATAGTTTTTTTTTTTACTTACTAATTCTTTGTAGCCACCGTGTCTTAAAGTTGGTAATATCGCGTATATTTACAAATTTAAGAGAGGTTTACGTTTGTTGTTTTTGTTTTGGATGGAACTGGAAATTTTTTATAATAAATTATTTTGATCTCTAAAGCAGATTATATAGATAATCTGATATTTAAAATTTTTATATTTAAACAGTACTAAAATTATGTATGTGTTTTGTCTATTAGTTGTTAATTGTGTTGTTTTTCTAAAAAGTATTGTATTTTTTTTTATATTATTATACCACTTTCTGTTTTTAATCAGTTTGGAAGATCATCATTAAACTCTGACTGCTATGCTAAACTTTTTTTAATAGAGTTTTTTCCTGGTGTATATTTCAATGTTTTCATTGCTGATAAATTTAGTATTTTAAAGTTTATATTTATTTCATAATAGAACGAAAGTTAGTAATAGATTTTTAGTTGTGATTTAAATCAGTATGTCTTTCAGAGGACATTAAACTATGTATGTACTGATGATAATAAAGTATAACTCAACGTGTCATCTTAGGTCTTCTATATGAAAAGTGGAATTTTTAATAATTACAATATACAGATTTTGGTTAAGTTGCCAACCGTTTTACAAAAAAGATAAAAAAACAAATACTATGGCAAATTATTCGCATGCCGTGTACGTAAGGTTATTTGATTTTATAATCACGTAAACTTGTAAAGTATGAGTTTTTTCTGCTCTGCTCAACAATATTAAATGCTATATGTAAATACGCTAAAGCATAATAAATAGTTAATAAAATGTCAGAATTATATATAAGATTCTTTTAATTGTAAAACTGCAAAGAACGCTTAATTTAATTTTTGACAAATATAGTCAATGTGATCGTTCCATGATATTTTTTCATTAGCGATAATATATAAAAAATTAGTGGATAAACATAATAAACAATGCTTGCTGTCAAATACAATTTTAAAGTTATTAAACAATTGTCAACAAAAATACAATTAATTTTATGCGCAAGTTCAATTTTGATTAAAGCTGATATTGCAATTGTAATGTCAAAAGCAAACATAATTACAGTTGCTTCTTGAATAACCATGGACAAGTTTTTGATAAACAGCAAGAACAAGAGAGGCTTCAGTACAAAACATTGGGGTACCCGTATTTAATGTATATTCCAATGATCTGGTGTTTTTTATTTTAACTAATATTTTGTGTAGTTTCTCAAGTAAAATTTAATTCAATTAGAAGCTATTTTTCTAATCCTTACAACAATTTATTATATACTAGCTTCTTTAGTAATTTAAAGAATAAACTGAGAATTGATGAGTCTATAATTTACAATAATTAAAAGGTATTTTTTTAATTAGAGTTATTGATGCAGTTATTTAAATATAAAGAAAAACACCTAGTGACAAAGGAAATTAAAAAATTTAAATTTTTTTTTGTTGTTTGTTTGTTTTATTTAGTTTTTCATTAATTTTTTAATTGTTAAATATGACTGAATTCAAAAAATAAAGGCATTCAATTTTGTATGAAGTTTAACATATAAAATAAGTGATGACTAAAATCTTATCATATGGATATTAAGTTGGTTGGCGTTTTGTTCCATAAGAACCAATTTTAATTTGAAAACTGCTCAATTTTGTCAATATTTATCTAGAGAAAAAGATTTATCAATATTCTCGTAGCCATGAGAAAAATGACACCATAATTGCATCTTTTTTAAGGCAAATAAAATATTTCTGCAATGTAGTTGTGTAATGCTTCAATACGGATATTTTTCTTATAACATTAAAAAATATGGCACAAATGTCACAGTCACAGTCACAGTTTAGTTTCTTTTAGCTCACAAAACCACTAACGGTACTTTAACGTATCTATCAATGAATCACTAAAAACAAGAGTTTGCGCAACTTTGCCTGAATTGTATAGAAAAAACGATAGAAAAAATCATAGAAAGCTAATAAAATCAGAAAGTTTTTATTTCAGCAAGAAACTTATTTGAATCCTTATGAAAATAATTTTAAAAAAAATTCTAAATGTATGCAACAAAAAAGAATAGGCTCCAATGCAACACTGTTAATGAGGTACAAGAATTTCAACACCATGTAACAAAACAGTAGCAGCAACTATTACGTACAGCATACATTAGTAATTTTTGCAGCACTTATCATTTACAGTTAAAAAAAATATTTTACATTCATGTTAATTTTACACAAGTTTTTTCTTTGTTTCTTTGCTTTTTTAGCAAGTCTCGGATTGGTATGTCATTTATTATTTGACGTACATATAGCTTGATTGTATTGCAAACTGAAAGGCACAAATAATAATTTGTTTATCTTACACTATTTTATTACAACTTCTATTTTTTTTATTTCTTATATTTTACAAGGTGATTTATACCAGATAGCAAAAAATAAAAGTTTCTGTTTAAGGACAAAATTGTCAGGAATGGTTCCTTGGTAAACCACCAAGAGCGCTTCACTCGCACTGAAATAAAATACCGCCTATGGCGCCGATCACCCAATAAAATCAAACTACCAATTGTGTAATAAAAACAGTACCAAACGTAATGGGCGGAGCCATCGGTGGGCTTATTGTTTACATCCAAAAGTATCCTCATCTTTGGTGCTGCTTTTAAAGCAAACAAATAATCATTTTGTGATAATTTTTGCAGCATTATTTTTTTATATAAATATCATTAATATGAACTAAGTTTGAAATAAATTGAACAATTTTTACCACTTAACTTTTTTATTTATTAATATATTTTTACCAAAATAGCTTATTCAAATGTTGTTATTATACTTATAATAATGCCGAAAACAGAAACAAATTATCTTAATTAACTTCATAGAAAAGCTGCACGATAGTTTTATGGGACAATTTTTCCACCTTAAGATTAGATTTTAAACAAAAAATACATAATACCTTTTTTCTCAATTGACATTTATTTTAGATATATTCATCTTTCTAGGCATAGGGGTTGCATCTACTTCCGATGTTTACCATTCTCTTTAAAATACTTGCCCCTTAGCTAGTAAATTATTTATTTATTTCAACTACTTACCCTTTTCACCACCTAAAGTGCAAATACAGGTTTTTTGATGTCATTTGTTGAATTTTTCTTTTATTTAATTTTTTTAATTAAATTTTTATTTGCAATTGAGCTTCTTTTGGCAAAAAAAAAACAATTCTGTATTGTTTGACAACTTCTCTAACTTTATTATATTTAACAAAAGAAGAAATCGCGGTTTAAACCAAATTCTTTAGAAATCAACAAACATCATTTTCTCTATAATTCACCCCCTGCTATATAGTGTATCAAATGCCAAAAATAGACTGTTAAAGCATTTTTGCACTCAATATTTTGTTGACTACCGTAAATAAAAACTTTGTTTTAAGAAGTTTTAAAGTTAATTATATTCTGTTGCTACTGTCAGATTTTTAGGTATGACGTCTTGTAAAATTGCGATTTACAACCAATCAAATATAACAAATAACTTTTCGGCCCTTGGGCCTTTAAACAAATGGTTTTAGTAGAGGCAAATTAACAAAACTTTATCGACAAGTATCTATTTTATTTGTTTGGTACATATACTATAACTGACAATAAAGAGGAAAAGAAATACTGATTAAAAATACAAAATTTTTGTATTTTTATTTTGCAATATTTTTGGTGCATTAATATTATTTTTACTTTTTCAATCAATATGGCAACTTAGCAAACATCATACAGTGTGATAAACTTTATAAAAATAAAATACGCATACGCTATGCCATTTGTATCAACTTTCTCTTAAAATTGTTGGCAGTTTGATTAAAGTTGCAGCATTTATCTGAACAAAGCTACTCACACAAATTATGAAACAAAAACATCGATTGTAAATATGACGCGCTCATTACTACCTTATTAATCTCGGAACATACGTACGTTAATGACCTTTGAAAGACATACAAGAAGTAAACAGTTTTATTTTACTTATGCATTCTAAACTTCATTCATTTAATTTTGTAAATTTTTAAATTTGATTAAACCAATCTAAAGATCATAATACTTTCTGAAAATTATATTCGACATGAATAAGGCCAGGAAAATATATAAGTTTAATATAAGCAAGTACCACTAATCATTATTAATATATAAACAAAACAGGTTAAATGAATAAAAGATGAAGAGGGAATTGGAGTTTAAAATTAGAATAAATAAAATAATGAATTAATGTAACAGAAAGAGCTGTGCAATATTAACAATTCTGAAATGGCAAAAAAACATTCTTACCATAACTTGCTTTTTATTAGAACATAATATAATAATAAAAACTCATTTTCTTATTTTAGTCTAGAGTAATTATTGTTATATTGATTTAATGTTTTTATTTTAAAATATGTTTTATATTATATAATGAAAAAAATAGTATTAATTGGATTTTGTAATTCGACACAATAAATAGAAACTTTTTGTTATGTTGCTGTGTGTAGTGTATTTTTTTAGTAAGTTTAAATTCTGAACGTTTTAAAAAAGTTAAAACAAAAATTAATCATGTCATATAATTTTAATAAATAATAAAAAAATAATTAGTCTTTTCATTGTGTACACAAACGGGTATAAAATTGAAAACGTACAAGTAAATGAAGGGAAAATATGCTTTATTCTAGAAATTCTACAGAATATATAAGCCGTGTTGTTTTGTTGTCATTTATACCGGTGGGTGCGTAATGATAAAAGAAGAATTGTGACTTGCTCACAGTTTAACCTTTGTTTCCCGGTTTTAATCTTGGACAGGGAGGGACAAACTGGCGCTGTGCTGATTATAGGACACGACAAGTGTAATCACAGTATTCTATTGAAACGCTAAACACAATGCAGATTGCAGTCTATAATCTGAGTCCCTTGGATGATTTGAAAATTGCCACCCTCCATTTTCATTACCGCACACCACCTTCCGAATCATTCAATTTTTATTCTAGTTTGTATTTTGAAGACTTTTTTGTTATAAAAAATCGAATTTTGATATTTTTGTAATATGTTCCATAAAATAAATCAATTCAACAGTATAATAACTAATATTAACTAATTTCTGACATGTCATTACCTAATATATATCATTAACTTATATTCATATATACAAATAACTGAAATAACATTATGGTACGGATAATCAATTATGGTATATTTAAAATGAATAAATTAAAAGATTAAATATACTTTCTGTTCTACTAATGTACACGTTTTATCATAATAGTTCTCCTCCCTATGATAAACACTGGTTAATTGGGTGGTCCTACCTGACAGCAGTGATAACTGTTAATAACTTGGCGCCACCACACATACCAAAAATACCAGGAATTATTTCGAGGCCAATGAAATAAATCCTCCGCATAAAAAAATGTGTATACACAATCGATCAAATTGAGAATGATAAATATTATAGGATGTGGTTTCCTATATGGCTGTCCATTTACGGCCGCAGAAATCATTCACTGAAAAAATATCCTCCCATTACACAAGTAAACAATTAAAGAATAAAACATCCGATAATACTTTAGCAGGGATAATAAATCAGTTCATCACAAAAGAAACAGACTCAACCGATGATTTGTACAAATCCATTTATTATAAGAGTACGCGTGGCCTGGCGAAAAGAACCTCCGGAACGCGGACGACAATGAGGACTGATAAATGGGGAGCTAAAGATCATATATCAAAACAATTTTTTTATCTATTCTCATTACTGCAATAGATTTCTTAACTAAATTAAACATAGAATGTGTCTATTACAAATCGGTGTTTTAAATTTATTTGATACCTAGTTTAAACAAGTAATCATATACGTTTTATTATTAAAAAAAATATTTTTTATACCAACCAATAAAGTTAGTGACTTCTAAAGAAATAAAATCATAATCTAGCCTACAAATTATAATTAAAAGTAAATTTATTCATCATTTTTTAAGGTCACAAAAAGTGGAAATTTTATGATATATACTATATAGTCCAATTTAAGACATAAGAGCAGGACTTGATCCAACTTGGGAGTCATTTATTCCTACAAAGTAAAACAATTAATGCGTGATTTAGCGTAATGTAAATAATTTTAAGAAAAAATAATAATTAAATAAATAATTTTAATATACATATCTTAAATATAACACGGTAAGAGTTTCGAGCTCGAGTGTTTAGTTTTTCGTAAATAATTTGTTCATATTAACTACCTCGCTTTATTTCACCCTTCATATAAAACATCCTGCTTGAATTAGTATGGATAAGGCCGATACAGTATAACATCTTTTCTTTTTTTTTTTAATATACTATATTAAACTAATAATCAAGTTGAGTTATTTATAAAAAGAATAAGGATACATTTGATCTTTTTAAAGTTTACGATTAATAACTGGTAAAATATATGATTCTGGTAACGTACTTAGTTATAAAATGTGTAATTTTAATAATTTATTTTTTTTAATTACCAACAATTTGATAATTACAAACATAAAAACACCTATATTCAATGTAAAACATTGATTGCAAAGTAGTACATTAGGCTTGAACTCAATGAATTAAAATATCATATACACGATCTTGTTGATTAAATTAGAACTACTTTTAACAATAATTTTATTATAAATATAATACTTTCAATCCCGGCCAAAATTTATAGAAAAATTAAAATTGTCGTTTATACTTTATCCAACTTGGTCTTAACTAGTCAGATTGTATGAAATATTTTAGACACATAAGATCATGTTTTAACACAATCCCTTCAAACCTCGCATATACACAAAGAATGTTATATTTAGGCAGAGTCGGCCTTTTTGGGGTTTGGCTCAATCATTGCTACCTTTGCCTGTCTACAACCCAGATTGTTATATCATCGTGCTTTAAATGTATTTTGTGTGTAGTTGCTTTTAGTATGGTGTAATGCTTTTTAGTGGTAGCAATTCACACGTCTTGAAAGTTGATCCTTTATGCGCCAATCCATCAGCTACCCAGCACAACTCAACCCTATTTGCGCAAACTGCTAATATGAGGGCTCTATGGCATTCTAGTACTAGCTTAGATGTGGTTTTAGGTTTTTAATTTTATTTATCTAAAATTGCTGCTCTGCTGTTTCATAAAATTATAACGTTTTCAGCAGATATTTTTTAGGTTACTATACCCATTACCTCACATGTTATTCTGGTTATCTCTGCCTGGAGGATAATTGTATGTGTACCTAGTGTTAAAGATTACTGTAGATATGAAAGAGTTTGTCCTTATTCATTCTTTGCTCTTGTTGGTTTTGTGTGTACACTCTAAGGTTGTTTCAATACAAAATAGGGTAACATGATATCTGTTTGCGCTTTTAGTAGAAGTATTTTTTTACAGCTTTTTTTAGAAGAAAACAGTGTTTTCCAGCCCTTCTTGCAGTGTTCTAAAACCCGGTTGCATTTAGACGCAGTGCTGCTAATCTTGCTACTTTCTTGATATAGATGTAGAAGAGTTGCAGACACAGCATTGTTTCCATCGCTGCAGTCGGCGTTGATTGCATACTGCTTGTTGCACATAGATTGTATAACTGCTATCTATAGCTAAAGTACTATTTAAAAAAAAATCCCCATGTCTTGCTAACAGCCGTCTGCATTGCCAAAACGACATATACAATTTTTTACATTTTGTGTTTAAGCTGCCATGTGAACTTGGTGTAAAAAATCACACCCAAATATTTTACTTTAGTTGACACCATTAATGGGGGGGGGGGGGTGTATAGAAGTTTTGGTACATTTTGTTTTTTTTTGTGTGAAAAGAACCAGTTTGGTTTTTTGTAGGTTAACCGTAAGAACCTAGCCTTTGCAGCAATTTTTTATTATTTTTAAGGCTTAAGGCCTCTTGCATTAAGCTGTAAAATATGCTCTCAAATTTGTCACTTAACATAATTGCTATATCATCTGCTTACGCAATTGTGTAGAAACCACGTTCATTAAATTGTTAAATTAGACTGGCTATTACTATATTCCAGACCTCAAATTTATTTATTTTTTTTAAATTTATTTTTCTAAAACAATAATTGTTATTTTACACGCGGAAATTTTAAGTGTTACATTTAATCATACATTTACAACTTTGAGCAGAACCATAACAATTGTTAATTTAGAAAACTAACTTATTTCACAATAAAAAGTCTACTAAATATTTTTTAAGCATATTTACTTTCTCCAAAGTATTTAAAGCTTTATATAATATATTTGTTTCTGTCAATCTTATCATTTTCAGATTGTAATAGATTGTGAAAATGTTTACAAGCTTTTTTATAATCGTAATAAGTAGAGAGCGGATTCTTAGATATTATGCTTACGCTAAATAGTTAAAGCATCGAAATAATGTCTAAATGTATGCACAAATTGTAAAGAATGTAATCATTTGGCACTAAGTTTTTTAAGCTTTTTTTGCATTTTTAGTACTTTTTTTGAATTCTGTACATATTTTTAAGCTTTTTCTTTAGTTTTGGTAATTTTTTTTTTATAAATCAGTTCTTTTGTGAAATTTAGTGGATAAATAAAAAAAAAAGTAAATTATTTTATTTTATAGAAAACGTAAAGCAAAATTTACGTATCGAGATCTTACATATGTTTTATAATATTATTTAGACAAGTTTAATATAATTCTGTAAATCCAAACTGAGCTCAATTTCAAAAATTTTAAAAACGTTGTAACACAATTTTTGGATCCTGCAAGTAAGTCAGTGAAAAACTGCCAAGCAGTTCTAAAAAATTCAAAATAATTTAGCTTTCTTAAAAACGGTTTTGTGAGTTATGCCATAAAATTGGTGGAAAAACAGGAAAATACGTTAAATAAAAGTCTAAGTATAATTAGAGATTTCAAAGATGCAATTTTAAAAGTACTAGGCTTTTAAAGCAAAATTTAAACATGCACCAATAACAAGTGTGCATGTCGAAAGAAGTCTTTTCTCCTTCAAAAACATTTTAAGTGATCGAAGGAAGAATTTTACAGTTGAACACTTAAAGCAACATTTAATTATTAACTGATTTTGTGGATAGTTTTTTTTAAGTTATATAAAAGTTTTTTTATAGTATTTAAAATATGTGTAAAAAATATCATCACTCAAACTATTGTAAATATAAATGTTATAAAACCTTTATTAAGATATTTTATAGTTTTGGATTTATTTAGTTTTATTTTCAATTGTTTCATGTCTTTTTAATGCTTTTCTACATGTTTGGTGCATTTTTAATGCTTTTTTAGTAACATTTTCATGCCTTTTTAAGCGCATTTTTTCGTCTTTTTAATGCTTTTTAATCCGCTCTCTAGTAATAAATCTGTTTAAAACGTTTACTAGTGTATTTCTTTAATGTTTTTTGCTTTTTATTAATTTTTTGCTGCAATATGTAGATACATACTTAGAATATGTACAATAAATATCAGAATCAAAATTACAATCACAAAGCGCGATTTAGGTTTGGTATTAATAGAAAGAGAAAATTTAACAACAAAAGTAATAAGTAAAATTGAAAGATACAGATCTGGTAACCTTGGTTTACCAGTAAACCATCACGAGAAAAATATGTGAGTTGCTATATAAGTTGAGTAAGATTATGAAAAACAGCAAAAAATAAAGCTTTTTGACCGGATAATGTTATAGATGAATGAACTATTCAGTATTATTTTTATTTTAAATTTTTTCTCTAATTACTTAAAAAAAACCTGTCCAAATTTTAAGAAAGGGCATCATACAATTTTGGAGTTGCCATATTTGGAAAACTGTATGTGCTTATCTTATCTGAAATATTAAGTTTAAAAAATATGCTAATATTACCAATACCATGAATGTCATACGTTGTCAGTCTATAATATGTTTGTTGTTTGTGGATGTAATACACAAACACTTTGTTGTTTAGCAAATTAATGTTTGAGATAAAAACCGAATCTACTAGATTGAGATTATTGTTTACTTTGCTTTCAGTTAAAAAAAGAACATGTGGTTTTTTATGTACAAAATATAAATTCTTTTTTAGACCGCAAATATTAAAAAAAAAAACAACTATTAAGCGTCGTTTATTTAGAAATACAAGCCTTTACTAGATGTAAATTACCCTACCGGTGTTATTTTTGTTAGACTGTCATGGCTTCCCAAAATCTGAGAAGCTGCTCGGCGCTTTTCCAAGGAGTAATTTTGAAATTTAGTTATTACCTACCTAAGGTACATGTACTTTTTTTCTAAAATTTCTATGAGAGTAATATTGTGTTTTATACTTACCGCTAAGTCGGGATTAGTAGTTATTGTTAGAAGTTATAAAATAAGTTTTAAAAAATTCAAAGTGTTATGATTCCGAGGCAGAAAGTTTGGGTCCACCAGATCACTAAGATATTATAAATCCTGGACGCCGTATTAGGTTTGCAAGTAAGTAACTTTTCAAAATCCTGATTTCTCCACTCAAAGTCAAAATTTTATTTAAATATTAAATATTGTTCATGAAAATATCTATAGATCTGCTCATTTTTAATAAAACTTATAAGCAGTAATTTTTAATAATAATAATAATACTAATATATGTATTTGTGACAACTGAAAGATATTTTACACGAGTCAAAGATACATAGATATAACATAATATAATATGTTATGTTATATCTATGTACATTTGACTGGTTTTTAAATTAAAAGATATCAATGCCAAATTTCAGCTTTTAAGAATAAAAAACACGAGTTGCACTGATTTCGATTACTTAAAAAAAAACATTATCAGAATGCTACAAATTTGACAAAATGAAACAAATACTTACAAAACGTCATTTTATAGATTTTCTAAATAAAAAAAAATTATAGACCTAACCCTCAAATTTTTATAATTTTTCATTACAAGTCTAATTTTATGTTCAAAATTTAAAATATAAAAAAAATATGTTAATTAAAAAAAAATAAGTATATTAATGTAAAGTTTTACGTAGAATCTAATTAACAAGTACTCAATTGCTTCCTTGAGAACCCAGGATATGCACCTGACTTAAATCTAGAAGCTAAGATACTTTTTAAGTATATTACTTTTAAAAATTCAAAGGTAGTGCAACACGTGCTCTTTTAAATTTGAAAAACTGAAATTTGGGATGGCTTACTTTCTGAAGGTGCACACAAAAAAATTCTAAAATTAAATTAAAAACCAGTCTAATGTACATAGAATTATTTGTAGACTAGAACAAACTTATTTAAAACTGAATCACATAAATAGAATAGTTAAGATATTATATTAAGCATTAGAAAATAAAACAGTTTTTAATTTACATCTAAAAACATTAAGTGACAATTGTTTCAAATTATTAGGCACTTTATTTAAAAAACTTAGATGCATAGTAATTTTGACAGTTTTGTAATCTTAATAAACAATCCTCACAGCTCTAAAATTTGAATACTCTTTCTTTAATGTTAAAATGGCCTCACTCTAAAAGACTATAAGATATGTGGCTATGACTAATAAGAAAATAGGCAGTTTCTAGTATAGTTTTAGACACAGCACAACAGAGGTTTGAGGTTTTAAAGCAAAAATATGTTATTGCTTAACTTATTGGAAACAACTTCACCTTGACAGATAGTGTAGTTTTAGATGCTCCTCCCCATATTTACAATATTTAATATAAAGACGTATATAAGTTATATATATTCTACAAGCTTAAAGTTAAAAAACACTAAGAACCGTAGCCAAATTTTTATCAAAATTTTAGATGTAAATTATTCAGACTAAAAATTAATTAAAATTTTAACAGTAAATCATAATAAGTTTTTGATCAATTTACCTTGGAAAAATACTAAAAAAACTATTGCTATTTTTTTAGAACTGTGCAGTGGCATTACAAATTTATTGTGAAAATCAGTTGATTTGTTTTTTATTTGAATCAAAATATGCCCCAAATTTGTTTTTCAACAACTAAGCAATTTTAAACGCGGTTGTGTAATCGGGCTTAGAGAAAGAGGTTTGACAATTTGTGATATTGAAAAACAAATTGACAAAGAATTTTAGTCAATTATGTTAAATGCGTAAAAAAAATAAGTTGACTTAATTATTTGTGTAAAATGTCATTTATGTAAAATTTGACAACCTAATATGACAATTATTAAAATATGACATAAAATCTTGTATGTCAAACATGTTAAAAATGTTATGTTGTAATTTAATAAAACATTCAAATTTTTTTGACGTTTTTGTTTAATTTTTGACAATTTGTAACAATTGTGAAGTTTTTATTAATTTTTAAGCAAATGATTGCATTTACGCTTAAAATTTGTCATTTTGAAACTAATTTTGATTTAAAAAATGACATTTATGTCTAAAATTTTAATAATTTAATGTGTAAAATGTTATTTTTGACAACTTCATGTCAAATGTATAAAATCTGTAAAATATAACTTTTGTCATTTATATAATATTTTAATGTGTACAATACCAACTGTGTAAAATTTAGAAATTAATCTGATATGTCAAAATTTTTGTTAAATTGTAACTTTGACAAAAAAGTTTTTATTTTTATTAAGTTGATCTTGCAACATTTTATATGTTTTTTTATTTTTTTTTTATTTGTTTTGTAAAATATTAATTAATTAAAATAAATTCTACATAGACAATAATTATATTTTAACATATCAAAACTTTTTTTTTGTCTATAGTAAATGAGTGAACCACCTATGAAACGGACAATGGAAGAAACCTAGTAGTTAGTAAAACAACTTTTTATTTTTTTATTCGATAAATAATTAGTTATCATGTAAATGTTTACAAAATACCTATGTATATATTTGCTTTATTTAAGTTATTTTTTATAAAATAGTTTATTAGTTTATATCATCTTGTATAAAACATTACGTTCTTTTACTATTAAAGCTATGACTATTTAGTCTATATCTAACAACTTTTATTTTGTTTAACTCATAAATAAAGAAACCTTTATTACATTTATTTGCAAAGACTTTGAATATGTACATAAAATATTCTGTAAATTAATAAAATTAAAAATAATGTTTGATTTAATAACACAAACTTCATTAAATACTTATTTCTGTTATTTAATTGATCAAATATACATTTAAATATTGATTGATGTAATGTTCTGCTATCTGCTAACATATATACAAAACAACTGTTAAATAAATTGCTGAATGCTATAGTACACTTTTTTATATAAAATTAAATATCTATATTTAAATATCGATATTTAAGTAATTTACTTACTATATAATATTGTATATTAAATTTAAAAAAGGTATTGCAAATACTTAGGATAGCTAAGTGCATTAGTCAATGTGAAAATTGAACTTCCTTTAATCAGTATGTTAATGTTGCATCATAAATTATATTGCACTAAGTAACTGCGTCCCTACAAAATTTGTTATATTTATATACGTCAGTTGCATTCAACTCTGCAAGGTATTTTCCCCGTACTTTATTTTTTTAATATACTCTTCTTATATGACCTTTTAGTAGTAGTGCAGTAGAATGTTGTTTGGGGTAATAATTTTAGTAACATTTATATTTAGATGACAGCCATCATCAAACAGAGTAATATTTTACAGCCCCTTTTTACTTCGTGTGAACATATAGTATAAATTCACGACTGGATGCTTTTAACGTACTAAAAATAAAACCATATTATGTATACTTTTACAACATTACTACAAAAGTAGATTATCTTTTATATACATTTAACTAGGATTTTAAGGGAGAGATTGGATTTTTAGAAGAATTTGGTGGTTGCCGTTTTGAACGTGCTAAGTTAATGGGGGGTTTAAATTCGCCCCCACATATAAAGCGAGTCATTGTTACCAAGTTGACCATTGAAAATACATTAAGTTCTCGAACGGTGATTAAAGTCCTCAGTAGCAATCCAAAATTGCACTTCTTCCTTGTGATTTACCCTTAGTATACAATGCATGCAACATTTACTGCTATTATTAACATGAACAATAGAGACACGAACCTTACTCCCTACAAATCATTCTTACAATGCAGCCATTGAGTTTGCCTTGCATGATAGAAATATTATTATCTAATATCAATCATAAATATAATTATTGTTATATGAGTAACACCACCTTATTACATTGTAATTATTGCATGTAACTAAAATATAATATATAAATTAAACCAATTAGTTATAATGAATTAATTAGTTACAACCTTACTTTCATTTCTCTTAAATATAATAAAATCTAGATAACTAAATTATTTTATTTTGTTGAAATTTATATATTTATATATTTATATATTATATTTATAATATAAAATTTGAACATTGAAAACTATTTATATTGATTTGTATTAAATTGATATTTATAATTAATACTAATATCATTTAATTCTAGTTCATATTTTAATGTCTGCCTTAATAATATTATCGTACTTGTAATTAAATTAATTGTAGATGATAAATTCATAGTTGATAGGGAGGGTGTTACAAAGGCCTTCATATATAAGGTCATTCCTCGTTATATCAAGCGCGATTAATGATGTTAACAATAAATCATGTGCAAATTATGAAATCATCAACGGTCGACTCTAACGTGTACATGATGAAGCATAAAAATGCCAAATTAAATTACTTGTTCCCCACTTGCAATGCGAACAATATACTGTAATCAAAACATTGTGCAAGAAATGAGAATAGAAAAAAGTAATCGTAAACGCGTGCGAAAAATATACGATTCGTTGCGAAATACGGCGGATAAATCGGGCGGACGTTTAGTCGCAGAAATTAATTCCGTGCCTTGTTCTAAGGGTTGAAATAAAGAATGCGCTCGAGCATAATCCGTATTATTCACGTACGCATAGGGGACGTCTATAAATTGCGAGTCACGAAACCTAAGTGCAGAAGAAGACAAATATAAATAGTGATTTTCGGGAGCGAGTTTACGCTATTTACCAAACAAATAATAACCAATGCATATCAATGCGCTAAACATGGACCCCTCAATCTTGCATCGATATCTCATGAATATACAGATGTAATATAACTAAGTGCCCAATATATTGCGTTTAACTGATATTGTGGTTTTACCACCAACAAATACGACACGGGGGAAGATTAGTTTAATAAATTGATATGATAACATAGCCAAAATAAAATATTTTTATTTATAACAGCATATGATGTTTGATTATTTATAATATCAATTGTGTTCATAAGCACAGAAATATTTAGCATATGATGTTCCTAATAATACAATGAAATAGTGTACAAGGTGTTCAGAGAAATGGTAAATAATTTATGAGCATTTTTAAGTCAAAAAGTTTCTATAAACATGTACCCAATTGGTTATGAAAGTGCAGCTTTTTGATTGCGTTTGTATTTAGACCTCTTTCACAAGCAGATACAGCTTTTCAGATTCTAAATGCAAGATATGGAAAACGTATCTGCATACAGCAAATACATAGGTGTAGAGCATAGACTTTTTATGGTGTAAAATCTTTAAAATCTCATAATAATCATAAAAAGTTGGTTATGTTATATTTAACAAGAGTTTACCTCTTGCAACAATATCAAACTTGAAAGTAAATATCAATTAAAAATAAAGATACCTTCTTACAATTTTCGTTAAAATTGTCAATTATTAAATATTAATTGTTTATTTTACATAAAAACTAAATAAGAGTTAACATATTTATATTAGATAAGATAAATTAACAAATAAAAAAGTATTATAACTACAGTAAACCAAAAACACTGCAACCGGTATATTTATTATGTATAAAAATGTGTGTTTTCATGTGTATTGTTTCCCTTTTTCGCATTATGCATCCTTTATTCTGTCTATAGGTTTCTTTCTCTCTCACTGCACAGAATTTCCTACTACCGGCCACACAGTATTTGATTCACTGTAGTTGAACAAAAAAAAGCATTTTATTTTATTTTATTTTTATTTTTTATTATTATGCTTTTTACGGCTATTTTACATCGCCACAGTAAGTCTACGACTTGTTTAAAGTGGTTTGATGGGACCAACAGCTTAATACGTGACTTCCGAACCACGCTGGTGGATAAAGAGCAAGTTATCATTTCAGTCATATTTCGGGGATCGAACCCCGGACTGCTCGCATGATATGCAAGTGCTCTACCATATAGAAAATATTACAACAACAAAGGAACAGAATGGTAAAACATATATTTAGATATAAAAAAATTATGCAAATGATTATAGAAAAAAAACTGGCAAAAAATACCAACATTAGACTATACAATACAGAGAAGAACAGATGTAGCAATAAACAACTAAAATTGAGTTTAATTTTTTTTTTTTTATTTTATTGGGTTCTCTGTTCAGTTTAATTGACCTTTATCATTATATTTTTTTAAACGGTTAGTTAATAAAATGCTCAACAAAAACTATACACACATACGCCACATTATGCTTGTTGAGTGTATTTTTTTAATCATAATATTATACAGGGTGTTAAAAAAAGTAAAATATTTAAGGGGGTGGTAGTACAAACCACAACAAACAAAAAAGTCTTAATAAACATGGGTTGTCATAGCAACGGTTTAGGAGATATGGAACATTATTTATTTTTATATATTTTTACAAAGAGCAGAGTTATAGAAAATGATTAAAATGCTCTCCTTCTATTTCCAAACAGGCACGATATCTTTGTCTGAAAGACATTCGTACTCTTTCTAAAACCCCCTCATTGGCTCGGAGAACTTGGCACTTTTCATTAATTTTTAACTGCAGCTCCTCAAGGCTATTTACAGAAGTAGCATACACTAATGATTTCAAATATCCTCAGAGATAAAGAAAAGGTGTAAATCAGGCAATCTTGCAGGCCATAAAACTGGTTTGCCTCTTCCTACCCACCTATGAAAATGAGCTGGAGCAACATCATGCAGGAACCACATTTGTTGCTTGTGGGCCAAGGGCCAATGTCATCCAAAAGATCATACATTGTATTCTGCAGAAAGTTGAAGTAAGCAGCGCCTGTTAATCGGTTTGGTAAAACAATAAGACCTGTCGCCTACAATACCCAGCCAAATGTTTAATGAAAAAACGTGTCTAATGATCACATTCAATTACACCATGAAAGTTTTCGTCGGCCAAACGATGCGCATTATAAAAACTACCAACTCCATTTCGTGTGAACCCGGCTTCATCCGTAAAAAAAATTTTGGCAAGAAACAGCGGGTTTTCAGCATCCTTGCGTATAAACCAGCAACAAAAATCCAAACGTGCCTAACGATCAAATTAAGTTTAAGGCCTGAAGGAATCTGGCAATTTGGATAAAAACGTCGCGTTTTGGTGGTAATCTCATTAGCACGACCATACATAAAATGCATTTCGGCTAGTTCTGCATTAGAGTAACCAGCCATAGCAATAAAAACTTGTGCACTAACAACTGTCAAATAGTGAATGTTTATTTCACAAAACATCAGCCAATTATGAAAAGAATATTCACGTTTTTGCAAAATAAAAAATGAAAGAAAAAAGAATAATAAAAATAAATAATGTTTATTAACACTTTTTTGTTTATACTGGGCATATAGAAATTAACGGTGAAATGGTTCAGTTATAGAGCGTTAGCGTAGCACGCTAACAGTCCGGGGTTCGATCCCCGAATAGGACTAAAATAAAAACTTTGCTCTTTATCCACCGGGGTGATTCGGAAGTTACCTAATAAGCCGTTGGTCCCATCAACCCCCTTCATACAAGTCGTAAGACTTCTGGGGCGATGTAAAATAGCTGTAAAACGCGAAATAAAGAAGAAGAATTATAAGTTTAAGTTAGTTATTTTTGAACCAGGATTGTATAAATCAATCTTTCGTCAATAACATTAGATATATGTTAATATTACAAATAAACATCCAAGACAATTTTATTTTATTTCATTCACAAGGGTGCGTTTGCATAGTATCTCAGATAGTTACAACATTTGTGAGCTTGCGTCTGTTTCCGAAGATCTCAAACCTGAGGTAATAAAAATAAAAAATCAAACCCAAAGAAGAAGTCAACAACAGCAGATTTCTATGCAACATTTTATAATATTTGGTTCAAAGAACCATATTACATACTTATATAGTTTTATTTTGTAAAGTTCTTTAAGATTGTTGTTTTGCTTGGTCTATTTCTGGTTTATGGTGTTTGTCTGTAGCATCTATGTCTTCAAGTTGTAACAAATCTTTATCATTTTTAAGCTAGTTACGTATTTCCACGTTTGTAAAATTTTGCTCAGTGAGAACATATTTTATAGATTAACAAAAAAAAACTGAACAAAGCATTTTACGCTTATCTAATGTACGTAGTTTACCATCATCTATCTATCCAAGAGAAACATATTGCGCTGCAATTGACTCAAAAGAATTAGATCTTTAGCACCATTATTAATGCCTGGGTCGTTATTTGCCACCTAAGCCATAATTTTGTATTAGAACTTCTACAAAACTTACGGAGGGAGATTTTTTCCAAACATTATATATTAGACATACAACGTCCTTCAAGTTAATGTTTTTTAATAATTTAATGTTCTTGTTGTTATTAGATAAAATATGGGCTAAAAAACTTTTTAGATAAAATAATTTTATCAGTCTGATGGCTTTTTGATCTATAAGTTGCAAAAATGCTGTACAATTTGGTGGAAAAAAAATAATGATGTAATTTGTCTGTCATTACTGATCAGCTCTACTATAATTTTTCAAAAAAAAATGTTGTAGTAATCTATGCACTAGCAGATGATTTGTATTCAACAAGTATGTTCACATTTTTAAATGTCGTTAGATTTTTTTTCTTGGCAAATTGAGTTTGGAAAGGATTAACAGCACTTTGATTATAGAACAGTTTTTTGTTACACACTTTTAAATTAAAGCTTGCAGACCATGCTTTTTTCTGAACTTAGAAATCCAGCTCTTGCTAGCTCTAAAACTATATTTTCATAAGTTACGGTACAAAACTGTTTTGCTTTGGCGGATAAAATTTTATAGGAAATAAACCATGCATACAATCAAGTATTCATTTTTAGATATTTGGCGTTTTGTAAGGTTTTTCTGGCGCCGGGATCGGAATGACATTTGCCAATCAATTTAAAAAAGTAACATAGTATGCAAAATGGACTATAAAATATAAATAAAAAATTGATGTTTTTACCCCGTACTTATTTGCTACCACTTTTACCTTAAACTAGTTTTTTTATTATATCGAATTTTTGTTTTATTGACAATAAAGTATGCTTTCTTTTAGAAGGCCTTTTAATATGTGTATGTAAAAAAATGTTTATATACTTATGTAACACATAAAATAGCACGTATAAACATACTATGTAACAACTAACAGGTAAGCAATTATTAATTCTCAAGACGTGATACGTAGTAGTCAAAAAAGAGGTACACACTGCAAATTCCAATGTCAGTTAAAAAAATTTAAAAAGTTAGAGAGATTTCCTCAACGGAAGACGTCTAAAAACGCAAGTACAGATTATTGAAAATTCGGTATAATGAAAGTTTGGATTATCGAGATCGCAATGTATAACTAAATAACAAAAAACAACTATCTAAAAAAACAAACCTACACTTAATTTTTTTTCTCCAAACCAAACCCAACCAATATTAACAAAACTTAAAAAATAAACCAAACCAACAAAAATTAAATTTAACCTAACCTAGACAAAACTAGTTTTGTTTTCCAACAAATTCTAAAAAAACTCAACTATACATTTCGATAATTTTTAATATAAAATGACTTACATATTGATTGGCACATAATTATATATCCATTAATTTTTAGTACTAGCGCAACAACTTCATCATTAACAGTGCAATGTGGCTTAGCATAATCTTGATGGATTTTGATTGGCATGGCTGTACTACCAATAGTCTATTTTTCTTTTATTGCCTGAGTTTTGAAAAAAAAATTAGTTTTTTTTTTGTTGGTTTATGCACCACAAAACACCAAATACTATTTTTTTTGTTAAAATCGGGTGTTTGTTCAAAATCGTACCACGGTCGTGCAACAGCTGGAAAAAACATAACTTTTGTAAAAAAATAATTTTGAAAGTCAAATTGGTATTTTCTTGTCAGAAGCATCTTTAAAAGTTAGTTTTTACTTTTGTTTAGTAAAACTATTTTTTGTTCACACAAATGTACTTCAACGTTTCTTTAAACTCATTGGATGAGTCTTAAATACATACTGAGAGCATAGTTTGAGCTACATTTTTGTTTAAGTTTAGCAAAAATGGTTTTAAAGTATTAGCAACACTTTTTACAACACTTTGTTTTCTTTTTTTTCTTTCTTGTGTTGATTATTGTAATAGTAGAATTTTTTGCAGTTTATTAAAAATTTATTCTCAATTTTTATGTATTCTTCTTTTACCATTTTTTTTTTAATTTCACATTAGCTACTAAAAATCCGGAATAATAACATGTTTTTGCTCTATTTCAAATATAATTAATAGTTTTTAATTAAACGTGAAAATATGCACTGATGCGCTTAACGGCATCATGTTCTAGTTTACTATTGTTGAAGAATTTGACCAAAGATGATAGAACTTCTTGTCTCTGGCAATTATTTAAATTTGATTTAAAAAAAAAACCTGTGTAATCGATTAGAAATTTTTTGTAGAGTCCAATTCTGGTCCCAAAATAATCGATGTCCGGACCAAAAATAATACTATTCTTAAAATTTGGCGCCGATAGATTGAGTCTAAATGATGCCGCAAGCGCAAAAACTTTCAAACAAAGAGTAAACAAAAGGTGTCTTTGTTTAACTTTTGAAATGAGCATAAAAAAAGATATAATCCAAATAGTTTTATAAAAATAATTTTAAAAAAATTTCTTTATAGTAAATAAATTATTTCTTAGATTACGTCAACTAAAAATGGCGTCAGAATTAAATTCTACAAAAAATTTCTAATTGATTTCACTAGAAAAATATTTTTTTAAAATTGCGACTTTAAACAAAAAATGCAATTTTTTAAAGTTAAAAAACAACAAAAAAACTTTAAAAAATGTAGAATTTTTTAATTACAGTTTCTAACAGTTTATGGCCGAGTTTTTATGCTTTTTAACAACATTTTCATGTTTCAAAGCCGAATTTTGTTGTAAAACCAACAAAATGTTATGAGTAGAATTCTATTTTTTTTGGCCATAGCCACAAGGCCGGATTTTAGTACATTTTTATAATATTTTAATAGTACATGACTGAATTTTGCTATTTTTGATATTTTATGGTTTTCTGTTGCACTTCTTAACAGATTATGGACCGATAGTGATGCTTTCATATATTATTTAATTTTATGACCAGGTTTTACTATTTTTAAAGTTTTATAATTATAATTTTAAATTTTTTAATAGTTTATGCTATATATATATATATATATATATTACTTTTTTAATATTTCATTGTCGGATTTTGCGATTTTTGCCATTTTATTAATCCGCCCGGCAATTTTGCTAAAAATAAGTTTTAAACCACACCTTAGTGTATTTATAGTATTTTTTGTGAGTTTAAAAAATAATTAATTTTTACGACATTTTTTGCCTGAAAATGTTGTAAACATTTCTTTCTAGATAGACTTTTCTACGACCGATGAGTACAACACTGATTATTTTTTATGTAAAATTGTCATTTTTCAAATTTTAAACTTTTAAAACCTAAATACACAGAACAAATTTATACCTTCCAATTAATTTACATCAAAATACGCCAACTTTGACAAATAAAAAAAAAATTAAAATGTTTCCTTTTTCCCAGCCCACTGAGAACATAAACATGTTATTTTTGTTTTTACAGCTTAAAGACAAAGTATATACAGGGTGTCCGGAAAACACGTGTACAACGTTTGACGACAGACTACTGACGTCAAAATAGGTCGATCTAAGCCGACTTAGTTATATCCAAAATTGTCTCGTTTAGCCGGTAGAGGGCGTCAAAAATTTGTAAATATTAAAAAGAAATTACCTGTAACAATAATTTTTTAAGTGACCTTTTTGCTATGGCGTTTAATAATTTGACAATTATTGACAAATTGTCACCAGTCTATGAAATTTACTCAAGTATACGATCAACATTCTTGAATTACATGTTCATTTTACCATTAAAAATGGAAAATTATACAAACTCTCAGAAAGTTGACATGCTCCTGGTATACGGGTTTTGTCAAGGAAATGGGCGTCAGAGTGTTAGGGTTTACATGGAGAGGTTTCCTAACCGTCGAATACCAAACCACCAAACATTTGCCAATATTGAGCGTCATCTTCGGGAAACGGGAAGTTTGAGAAAAAGTTTGAAGGCAGGGGTCGTATGCAAACAACTCGAACTGTGGAAACAGAAGAGATGATTCTGGAAAGAGTTGAAGAAGAACCAAGTACCAGTACCCGTCTCTTAGAGCGTGAGTTAAATGTTCCTAAAACGATTGTCAATGAGGTTTTAAGAGAACAGTTGTTACATCCTTACCACATACAAAAAGTCCAGGAACTTTTACCGACTGATCCCCCCATGCGGCTTACATATTGTCAATTTATTAGAAACAAAAGAATCCTTGTTCCAAATTTTTGTAGAAAAATTATGTTTACTGACGAGGCATGCTTTACAAGATCTGGGGTAACCAATCTGCACAACGAACATATTTATTCCGATGAAAATCCACATGCCATTAAAGTTGCACATCATCAGCATCAATTTAAAATTAATATTTGGGCAGGTATTATTGATCACTACCTTATTGGTCCCATTGTTATTCCAGACAGGTTAGATGGAAATATTTATTTAAATTTTTTGCAAGACACATTACCAATTCTTCTGGAGAATTTGCCCCTTTTACTTCGGAGGGAAATGTGGTATATGCATGATGGTGCCCCGCCCCATTTTTCCGTTGCCGTTCGGCAATACTTACATCATCAATATCCCAACCGATGGATTGGAAGAGGCAATGATGCACCAGTAAAATGGCCACCACGTTCTCCTGAGTTAAATATGTGTGACTTCTTTTTGTGGGGCGCTATTAAAACAGAAGTTTACAAGACTCCGGTAAACACACGCGATGATTTATTGCAGCGGATTTTAAATGCAGGCAACCATTTTAATGATCCCGAGACATTAGATAGGGTCCAATATCATTTTTTAAAGAGTGTTAATAAGTGTATTCCGCAAGATGGCGGTCATTTTACACATTTGCTTAAGTAATGTTTTTGTTTTACTTAGTTTCTTTCAATAGATACTTTCAACTTTGTTATACTTTTGTTTTTTTTGACGCCCTCTACCGGCTAAACGAGACAATTTTGGATATAACTAAGTCGGCTTAGATCGACCTATTTTGACGTCAGGAGTCTGTCGTCAAACGTTGTACACGTATTTTCCGGACACCCTGTATATACTTGAAATGGCGCCAGGTTTGGATTCTACGGAAAATTTTTGATTGATTTTATTAGTAATTTTTTTTTATGAGTTAAATTTGCGATTTTTAAACAAAAAATGCGATTAAGTTAAAAAAGACAAAAAAACTATATACTATAATAGCCGTATTCTGAACATTTTTTACAACGATGTTAATTAACATTTTGAACGTTGCTAGGTAATATTTAAAAAACTCGATAGCTGATTAGATAAAAATCAATTTCTACAGCGATGTTAGCTAACATCGATGTTAAAATATGTTCAGAATAGACCCATAAGTTTCATACTTTTATAAACCGATCAAAAACTACTAATAAGTTATAGAAACTGAAAAAAATACTAAAGCAAGTTTCTCAATGCACACGTCTCTGCAGAATTTTACATTTTTATAGTTTTATGACCAGATTTTGTTTTAAAGCTGGATTTTTTAATTTTGACCTTTTATAAATAGAGTTTCTCACTTTTGAATAGTCATGTCGATAATGAATGTCTGGTATAAAGTTATTGATAATATGCTTATCAGTCTATTCGTTTTTGAGAACCATTTATTTCACCGCCAACAGGTCATTAAATTATAAATTCAGTTGTTATGTTTTTAACATTTTAAATTTAATTTATTATCAAGAAAAAACATTAACAAGTTTAATTAGTAAGTGGTCATTTGTTATGTGCAATTATCATATTATATAATACCTACTATAAGAACTATTCATTTTTTCGATTAAATCATATTAATGAATTGATTCTTCTCTCATTATAAAATAATAATTGTCTTTGATTTTAATAATAATCAAAACATAGGTACTTTTAGATTTCAAAAATTTATTTAAAAAACTGCAACATGTTTCACCTCACACGCTGCAGTTTTTTAAATAAATATTTAAAATTCAATACCAATGTTTTAATTATTAATATAATAGTTAGATCAATTATTATCACATACGCTTCATTTAAAATGACAAATATCTAGATACAACTTCAATAAGTAATGTAAATTAATTAATACAAATCAATTCAGTATTTATTTATATTCTATATTATAATGTAAATTGACATAAATCTTACTGATTACAAATGTAGGTAGATATAACTAGCAAGAGCCCTGAAACTAATTACTGCCGGAATAATATACCGACATGATATCTATAAAGTTAACTGCTCACACAAGTTGTAAGCTAATTATTGTCGGAACGGAAACGTGGTTATAGGGAACAAGTGGTCAAGCGAACATATTGGTGTAGTTTCTTATGTGGGGCTCAGGTGGTATGGTGATCACCTGCACTTACGTATTTAGGGGTGTATCGTCCTCAATTCCTGCATAATTTATTAATGTTGACGGAGGTTGCTTTTTCCGTGTGCACACGTGCGCTTGGGAAAGTTTTAGCCGTGAGAAAACTCACCTATAAGGAAATGTAGGAAGGCATCTTAACGTACTTTCTTACAAATTGATTACTATAGGGGTTGCTTATTGGCATGGGAATAATTGTTTCTTTGTTTTGTTTTTGCAGGTGCATCATTCCATTTCCTTGATTATATTAAAAATACTATTGTCTTGTTGGTTTTTTAATTAAATAAACAATAACACATTATTGCTAATGACAACCACTTTACCAATTCGTATTTTATATTTATATTTTTTTTTAAATACAATTGAAGTTTTTGTAACTATTTATTTCTTAGTAAATACCATATAATTTCAATTTGTTAATTGTTTGTTTAGATAAAATTTATGCCTCAACTCTTCCCAATAAATCACCCCAATCTGTATGTAGTAAGCTTTGAATATTTTCACAATTAGTGTGGATATTTTCTTTCAGAGCAATGCTATAAATGGAAACGGGGGATACGGAATGGTCCGTACTCGGGGGCAGCGAGAGCAGGGTTAACCCCATGCATTAGTTAGATTAAAATTTCAATTCACCTACATGCACTACTCGTTGCGTCATCGTGCCAACACCCTGATTTACTATCAACTATACAGATATTTTCATTTCAGTTATAACTATAACTTTTAATTATTAAAAAACACTTGTTTATACTAAAACTAAACATATAATAAAACCACTTCACTCATACATGGCCATATATAAATACACAAGATGTATGTATAGTACAGTATGCTGACATAAGTAAGTAGGTAAAAAAAAGAAACAACTTAGAGACTAGATTTTAATTTGTAAAAAAACGCACTAAAAACTATTGAATAGCTGTAGGGCACTTTAACAGTATTTGCAAGTAAGTTATAAAATTTTCTGGTAACATACATAATAAAACATAAAAAATATGTCAAATAGCTTACAAAAAAACCTAATAGATTTTATTTAATTAGAAATGCAAAAAAGCGCCTAAGCGTGTTTCAAAAAACTTGTAAAAGATCGAAAAACCTCAAGAATTACATTAATAAAATTTAAAATAAACATTTTTTACATAAGGCAGCATAATAGAAACTTCATTATAAATTTAACTAGTTAATTGAAAATAAGAAGAAAATGAAAAACTTAGTTTAAGCTTTGAACTTCTATAAACTCAATTGTAGTAACAATTACAATTTTCTAAACTAAACACTGTATATCACAATAAGATACAAATTACAGAAAAGCTATATTGCAATTTTTAAAGTTATCTTTTGCTAATAGGTTATAATACTATTTTGCTGAAAATTGTTAATAAAAAATTTGCTTTTAATACATATTTAAAATGTAAATTAATATGATTATCAGTACTTTTGTTACTAACATTGTTAAAACCATGTTAGTAATAAGAGCCCAAATTTATAAAAATATATTTAAAAATATAACGCTTTGCTTATTAATTAGTAAATTCAACTCAAATTAGTTTTTTTGACTAATTTTTAACATTTCTATAAATTATTTATTTCTAGCAGTACTCTATTTTTTTTACAAATACTGACTTGGGTAGGGGTTTCTGAACATGTATGAAATTTGCTTGTTTTTGTTTAATATACAGATATTTAGAAGCTAGTAGAAAGTCACTTTCTCCCTTCTTTTCAGGTATAAACTAGCATCCTTCCTTGGTCAAATCATTAGTTCACACTTCTCAATTTTTTGGTTTTTTAACTTAGTCAAGTCTTGTTATTAAATCAAAATATCTTTAAATTTTACAAATACAAAAATCTTTCAAAAACTTCTAATAACTGACTCAACACAATTGAGGTTATAAAATATTCTTCAAAGTGAAAACACAAAAACAACATCCTCTAGACTATTTAATCCTTTATAAGTTTATTATCTAAAAGTTTTTTATGTACTATTAACATGTACGTTGGCTAAGGTATTAAGAAAAGAAAAGTGGCTCGAAACCATTCACCAATAAAAGAAGTATTGTGTATGTGTTTAAATGTATATACTACCCCATAATAACAAATGAGAGAAGAGCAATACAAGAAATAGCTAATGACATAAATATATTATCTTTATTTCTGAAAAAGTTATGCTCAAAAATTTAATAAGTCTAAAACTGAACTAGAAAAAATAAAAAGGATAAGAAACCTTAAAGTAAAAAAAAAATAAAAATACTTATTTGCCAACAGTACAATATAAACCGTATTACAAACAAACAAAGCAAATAAAAAACAAAAATCACTTAATAAATTAAAACTGCCCAATAAAAACAAAACAAGTTCTGTAACTGATATTATTGGTTCCATAAATACACGAAGAAAGCCAAAGCATAAAGCTTGACTATCAAAATAAAAGATTAAACAAAGTAAAATAATCCGTTAAATTAGAGATGAAGTAATTAAAACAAAAAAAAGTTACTGCTAGTTTTAATTCAAAAGAAGTTAGAAAAAGCTAAAATATTCTTTCTTACATATAAAAATACTTAAACTACAAGAACTTGAAATAAAAGCCTATCAGAAATAAAACAAAAGCAGCAAAATGCAAATATAATGCGTTTTGTATGCATTGCGGGAAACCCAAAATGTCAAAGAAAACAAAAGTTTCAATCATGTTTAAAACTGTTCAGAACAAATCAACAGAAACTGCATAAGAAATTTGAGCAGAAAAACCAATAAAAAGTAAACAAAACTAAAACGTTACCTAGAATAGAAAAAAATTGGTTCTGTGATGATAAAATAAACATAATCAAAAAACTACAACAACGTCATGGATATATTTACATCACAATAATTAGAACATTCAAGATTTTAAAAATAGTCTACACTAAATACACATGCAAAAAAAACTCAACAAAAAAAAAAAACTACGTATTACATATAAAAAGGATTAGATTTTGACTAAGTAGATTGCTATAAAATATTTATGCATAGTTTACCAAAATGGCCATTAAAGATAAGCAACATATTGCAATTAAAAAAAAAAACAGATTACAGGTTGAATTGTACAGAAACTATATAAAACACAAGCAGCTCTAAAGAAAGTCGTGATAAAGATATAACCTTGGTCAAAAGGTTTTCTAAAGTTGTAACAACAATCTAAACAAATCAAAACTAAAAAAGAAATCTATCGTACATAAAACGCTAAAATATTGGTAGTATAAAAAAATTACTAAATGGCACCGCTACAAAAAATGCGTCTTCTTCTTATAAATAGTAAAAGTAATAAAACTGCGTGCGCATCCGTTAACTAAATATTGCAATCAAGTGCAACGTCAAAAGTTCACATAAATTTTGTTTTATCAATTAGGTTGTATATTTATATTTATTCTTTTCTCCAACAAAAAGTATTTAAAAACACAAGCAATCTTCACACACATCCTTTCTCACCCTCGTACACCTTCACAAAAAGAGTAAAAGAAAACACTATATCAAAATGTAGATTCTAAAATTTGAAGATAGTGCACTACATAGTTATACAAAAGATAATAGACTAACGTTGACAATAGAAACTCTGGACAGAGTAGTTCAACACCTGTTCCTTGCCAAACTAAAAGTAATAATAAATATAAAATAAGTAATAAAAGAACTACAAGATACATGTGTATGTCCAGCAAAAATATCAGTATAAAAAGTAGTTTTGAGTAAACCGGACTTGACGCTGACAATGTATGACAAAACAACAAAGTAAAAACACGCAATACTTGTTTTGCTTATAAGGAATTACAAATCAATTGTTTAAGATCAAAAGTTGTTTAAACCATTCCGCCTGTAGGACGCAAAGAACAAATTTTATAAACATTTAATTAGCAACCCAAAAGTTACGCACGTCAAAGTTGTCAGAATAACAACAAACAAACAAATGCCACTAATAACAATACCGCCGCGTATTCAGCGTTGTACGAGAGATGTGTAATAGTATTCCTAAACAATCAGAATGCAATTGATTGTAGAAAAATTTAAAAAATAGAAATAGAGAAAAACTTTTGCCGTTCTAAAAAATTAAAAAAATAGTATTAAGAACAAAATACACAATAATAATTTTACACAAATTAATGAGGTTTCACAACGGTAAATGCTGGGTCCAAACGTTTAAAACATTCTCTATGACAAATTATTGCAGACAAAAATGCCCAAGAGCACTATTTTGATTGGTATTTAGTATACGACATAGCAATAGTCAAGAATGCAAAAAGCAGAAAAATATTAATAAAAACAGACACCAGAAAAACACCAGACTGTAACAAAAAGTTGAATAAGCAAAAAAAGTATTGAAACTAGCACCGCAAAAACTCAAAAAGCCATATGGCAAAAAAATGAAACAATACAATATACGGACAATAAACTATAAACTTGTTAAGTTAATACCAAACATTAAAAAGTTGCAAGCATAAAAAAATGATTATTTTACTTTTAAGACAAAGGTGTTCTAGAAAATACCTATAAAATCGCAAAAGAGCAATAAGAATACCCTATTTATGTGTAGCAAATAGAATAAATTTATCGTTTTGGTAAAATTGTCACATTTTGTTACCGCGTTAAACTGCTAAAAACTTTTCATATTACAACTAGTCCTATTCTTAGTAAACTAATTTTGCTGACTAGTAATTTATTAGAAGAAATTATTAAACTATTCTATCATAACCTAAATAGAGTTTTAAGATAACTATATAAAAAAAAAACATAGTAATGGAAGATCTTAATGCCAAGATTAGAAACGGCAGATGCAGAGATTTAATCGACCACTTTGGTTTGAGTAAGCGCAATAAATGTAGAGATAGACTGCTTATATTTGCTGATAAACATCAACTAGTAGTCACTAACATTTTTTTCAAACTACCTAAAAGGCAACTATAAACCTAAAAGTCACAACAGGACAAATCCAGACACATTGTCAGAAATCAATAAGATTACATTATGATTAATAACATACAATTCAAAAATGCAATATGTTCTATAAAAACATACATGAAAACCTACATTAAGTCAGATCAAATTTTTTTATTAAGTTAATAAAACTGAGATTAACAAAGTAAAAAGAACCGCTAAATACAACAAATGCAGAACAAAAATACAACAATATATAACAAAATAAATTAAAAAAACTGTTAGACGGTGAAAAAAGAAGATAAATGAATAATGTAGATAAAACAACTTCTATAAAATTGACAAAGATATAAAAAAAAACATTAAAGTTAGAACAAAACACAAGAAAATAAAACACCTAACAGATAACAATTGAAACGTAATCACCAATAAGCAACAAGTAAAAAATACCTAGAAAGAATACGTCAAGATTTCTTCTTAAACACCCAATGCAAAAAAAATGCAAAAACTATATTTATAATCTACATTCTGATGACATTCTTAAAAATAATTCAAAAAATATTATACAACAAATACATCTAGCATTGAATTCAGACTCGAAACGCTGTTAGCAATCTAGGTTTTGTTCCAACAGTATAGAAATGTCAACTGCACAGTATATGCATGCTTTATTGATTACAGCAAAGTGTTTGACAAAGTGATAAATTAATATCAATATTAAAAAAAAAGACTTAAATGACAAAAATTTTAGATTCATCAGTGACATATACTTTAATCAAAATACAAACATAAAACTTGGTCAATATTTGACTAATAAAGTGCAGATACAAACAATGCAAACACCTGTCAAAGTAAAACAACAAAAACTCAAATACTTAAACCACATCTCAAGATATGCACGTAAATACCATTTAGTACAGTTCATTATACAGTAAAAGATATATAGAAAATAAAGCTCTAAAAAAAGAAACTTTTAGTTTACAGGCAGATCTTTTTAACATCTACGGAACTTTTTAGAGTTGCTGTGAGTGCAAACAACCATGTTAGTTGCCAATATTTAAATTGGATAGACACTACAAAAAGAAAAAATAAATTTGTTAGCAGTTTTTGCCAATTTTTTGTTAAAATATCTTTTTTGCAAAATTGTGTTTAAATTCTTTTTGTTCAATAATTGATTTTTTGCACTATTTTTTAGAAATTATTAAAAATCATTTATTTTTCTGTGCTTTTTTTGATAAATTAATAATAGGCTACCAAGAAATTTTTATAAAATTTAATCAATAAACACAATTTGTGGGCCAATATATGAAAAATTTATATGATTAAATATGATTTTTGAACATTTTTAGGTGGGGAGGGAAGGCAACTTAATGATTAAACTGTTCAAAAATTATATTTACAAATAAACTCATAATTTTTTTTTTATTTGAATTTTACTGAGGAGGGATGCTAATCATTAAGTTGCCCCCTCACCTAAAATTGTTCAAAAATAATATTTACAAATAATCGCATATTTTTTTTTGCAGGGCATTACGAGCGCATTAATTTAGTATTTTTAAATTTATAATTTTTTTTTCCTGGAAGGCCAACTTTATAGAATCTGCTTAACATTAAGTTGCCCCCCCCCTCCTAAAACTGTTCAAAAATCATATTTACAAATGAACGCATGGAGCCGTTTTCAGATATCTTTCTGACAAATGGTTTTATTAGATTAAATATGTTTTTGCAAAGTTTGTGTTTAATTTTTTACGTTTAACTGTTTTTTTTTTTATTAAAATTGGTTGTATTTCAACTACTGCATAAATATTTTTTTTGTAAATTTCACGCTATACATTAGTTTTATGTACAATTTTGCATTTCTGATTTAATTTTGTAAGAATTTTATGCGGTCAATTTATTTTGTTGTAAATTTATGTTTATATGTTATAATTAACAACTAATAATTTTGTATGCAGTTTTTAATTATTATTATTTATTTTAATGCCTTCTGTTGATGTTTTTATCGACCGGTTTTAAGTTGTTAATCAAAAAATAAATTTGAAATACTTGAGAAATGTTTAACTTATTATGAGGTCTTCGGGATAATTAATTTAAGCAGAAATAGAATATCACTTCTTGTGAAGAAAAGCTTAAATCTTGGATTAAAAAACATGATAAAAAACTAATCTACTTAATTAAAGTTTTGACAATAATTAGCCCTATTCTGTATGCATATTGCTAGCTAACAATATCGTTATCGAGGAAGGTTGCTAAGCAATGTTGTGTATTTATTACGTTTTTTTACTAAATTGCTAAGCAACCTTGCTCGATAACAATATTGTTAGCTAGCAATATGCATATTGCATACAGAATAGGGCTAAATAATAACAAATGTGTAGAGCAGATTTGAATCACTTTCCAACACCAATTTATTGTTCAATTTTCAGTACTTACTCAATCAATTAATCAATAACTATTATATTGATATCAAATACGCATTGTTTTATATTTATTTACTTTGATTTCAAATAATACGCTTTTCTTTAAATAGTGTATTAAATATAAGTATTTAACATTTATTTTGAGGTTAAAATTTCTTAAAAAACTTTGCAAAATTAATTTTGAAATGCATACATACTTACGCAAACCAAAACTTTGTGTGCATTTATTTTTAATTGATTAGTTACTAAAAATGTTATAACTGTCACTTTACACTCTTTAAATAATTTGCTTTCTGTTATAGTGAGGTCGCAACCAAATTGTAAAGAAATGACAAATAATTTAATTGTGCATCTAATCATATGCACACCGCACACACATTAAATAAACCAAACCATTACTTCGTAATAAATATTTGAACTAATTAAGATTAACTTAAATGTCTTACTTAATAACAATTAAATGTTAAACTTTAATACTCGGTTGGCCTATAAGTCATTTTATTTTATGAATTCAAATTTTCAATTTTAAATAATTGTTATAATCATAGATAATATCTAATTCAAGTATTACAGTATAATCAATACTAGTTAAACATCAAAGCCAATAGCTCATTATTAGCAAATGCGTGTTTTCAATAATTACTATGGTGCATACATATTTCATAATTGAAATATTTGCAATAAATATTGCGCATGTGAATTCTACAGGCAAACCGGTGTAATACATATAAGGCTGAAATTTAACCATTGTATGTAATCGATAAATATAACTAGTTCACATTAATAGGTAGTCTGTCAAAGTTTGAACAAGCAAAAGAAAAAAAAAAGAAAGACGAAGCAGTGACAATCGTGTCTCTAAACATGCTATGGACGACTGGTTGCGTGCAACCACTAACTCTCCTTCGGGAAATCTTTTTAAAAGCACCCGGATTTTAGGATTTCATTACTGTTAGTGTGTAGTCCACGTAGTAGTCCTTAGATCTTTGATTGAATTTATAAAAAGGAACGCACACAGTGAAAAAGCCAACTTCCGACATCATCATAATTTGTCAACGGTTGTGTGAAAATAAAATTCTTACTAGGTCAACATTTCTTTTTATAGTGCTTTCTTATGATACTGTAACGTTATTTATGTAGTATTTTATTTACAAATGCGTATTAGCTATAAACTATAAATATTGTTTGCTAAGAAATGCTCATGTTTTCTTATAAATGTTCTATTATAATATTTAAGTATCAACATATGACCAAAAACATAAATATATAAAATAAAACAACTAAAACTAAGAAAAATATTAACTAGGTGTAAATTATATAATGTTTTCTCAAAGATATGTATCAACATAAACATTATTACATACTTATCATTTATGCACAACAATGTGCAATGAAGACTAATGAATCGAGAATACGTATATATCAAACGGCACAACAATGTTACATAGTTAGATCAAATGAGTTACTTGAAAATATTATTCAATTTAATATATTCAGTGTGTACAAATACTGTTTATTAATGCAATAAGTAAATTTCTCCAAAAATAGAAGTAGGTTATACTGTGATATATAATATCGTAACTTATGGCATATATTGAAAAAAGTTATAACAAAAAACATACAAACTTCTTTATAATACAACTTTTTAAAGTTTTGTTTACCATACATTAATATTTTTTTGTTGTTGTCAATCATTATTTGTATATATCAACATAACTTAAGTAACTGTAAATTGTAGTAAAAACTAGTTGTTTAATAGTTATGTATGCACCAAGACAGTTATTATGATAATGCCCAGAGGACGACGTTATAATAGCCTGAGGAATAGAACAATATCAATTATTATAATATTTAGTGTAGCAAATTTGAACTTGTAAAAACGCTGTTTATTTTATTATTTTACAAAGTTTGTTCAAAAACTTGAAGTAAAAAATTATACAAATATTTTTAATATAAATTCAATATTGAAAACATATAACACATCTTCAATGCATTTTATATAACATTGTAAAATATAATGCTCGAAACGCCTCCGGTTGTTATAAACTTATATTTATTATACAGGGTGATTCGGGAGGATCGGACCAAACTCCAGGAGTGTATTGTATACGTAAAAATAATGTAAAGAAACTTAAATGTTGTTATTCGATTTTCATTTGTTGTCAAGTTACGTACTATCCAGCTATTCTAATTTGAATTTATATTAAATGCCGCGGAAAAACTTGTTTTGATTGTTTGTCTACGTAGTCCAGTCATTATATACATTAAAAAATGCAAATAATTTAAAATTCTCTATTTTTTTATTATATAAGACAGAATTTCAGGTTAAACTTATTTAAGTTTAACCTCAAATTGTTAACCAAGATTTCATATAAGTTAGTTCGCCATCTTGATAAAAGTAAACAAGCGTTTTTGCAATAACTTGATACAAAAATTACAATTATATAATTTGTTATTGCTTTTTTAAGTTCTATAATTTAGGCTATATGAATTTTTTACGTACTAGTACAGTGCGACCTCGATAATCCAAACCTTTATTATACCAGATTCTTCAATAATCCGGCCAAGCATTTCAATTGCATTGTGTACTTTATAATTCAGATTTGATAATACTCGATATTCCGGTCCTGCGATTTTAGACGTCTCACGTTGAAGAGATTCTCTTATTTTTTTTAAATTCCGAGGCTGACATCTAGGAATTTACAGTGTGTACCTTCTTTTTGATTGTTACGTATCGCGTCGTGTGGAAAATGTTGCCCAAAAAACACTGGTTTGTTTTCAGGAAAAAACCGCACCAAGTCAAAAAATGAACAAAGAACGCTTTACATTTCTATCATGTTGCAATGCTAATAATTCACAAAATTTAAAGCTGTTACTGATAAAAAAAGCAAAAAATCCAAGAGCATTTAAAAATGTAAACATACCTGTTGAATACAAATCATCTGCCAATGCATGGATGACTACAGCAATTTTTTTAGACTGGTTTCATTCCTCATTTATTTGTTAAGTTAGAAGTCATTTAAAAAGTTTCAATTTACCTGAACAAGCCATGTTAATCATCGATAACGCCTCAAGCCATAGAACTATAGAAGAGCTAACTAGTAAAGATGGACAATTTACAACATTATTTCTTCCAGCAAATTGTACAGCACTCTTGCAACCTATGGATAAAAATGCCACCAGACTGACAAAATTATTTTATCGGAAAAGTCTTTTATATTCTATCTAATAACAAAGAAAATGTTGTTAAGTTATTAAAAAACATTAACTTAAAGGAGGTTGTATATCTATTATTTAATTCTTGGAAAAAAGTATCCCAGGAAGTTTTGCAGAAGTGCTGGCACAAAATTATGAATCAAGTGGCAAATAACGACTTGGACACTGAATATCTAATTTCTCTGAATCAATTGCGGCGCAGTTTGCTTCACTTAGATTACATTAGTTAAACGCAAAATGTTTTGTTTATTTTTTTATTAATCCATAAATATTTAACAGATATTTCAGACATGCTCAATGTTCTCACTGAGCAAAATCTCACGAACGCGGAAATACGTAACTGACTTGAAAATGATAAAGATTTGTTACAACTGAAAGACATAGATGCTACAGACAAACATCATGATAGTAGTGACAATGAAAGTCCAAAATAAAATAACACAAACAAGACTGTTAAGAATGGCGAGGCAGTTAAAAGTTTCAATGTGTGCACAATGTGGGCAGAATAAACTAATATCCTACTACGTAATGTTCTTTGTACTTCAACAATTGAAAGAAACGGCGTTTATAACAAACCAGAAAAGGGTCAAACAAACAAAAATCACAAAATACTTCACAAAATAATATAAAATTTAATAAGTATGCTTCTGTTTTGAATAATTTTTGTGTATTTACAGTTTTCTAGATATTTTGTACTAAATCTTTCTTTCTTTAATAAATAAAATTATTTCTTTAGTAATTCGAATTATTTACTTATCCGGATCACCGCGGCTTTAATTAATCCAGATTATCGAGGTTGCACTGTAGTCTTTTTTAAAATATTAAACAAACAAACAAAGCTTAAAAAACGCTTTTTTTATGTGACACAAAATATAAGAAAAAGATTCTGCATGACCAAAAAGAATTTTGTCTACACGATGTCTTGCATAGATTAACTTTAAAAGCTTTTCAATCCCACTGCTCAACGTAATTGTTCCTATAAACAGTATTATTAGATGAAATTTTTTAAGCCTATCAATAACGATTTATAAATTTAATGTTGGATTAATGGCTTCCACAATATTGCGACTTTTTCAGCATAGTAGCTAATCAAATGTAACAAAGAAAATTTTTTATGACAACGGCTTTTATTTCTCGACAGTTTTAAGAAGCAAAATAAGAATAATAGACCACAGTCCGATGGCAAGGCAATGATAAATTAAAAAGAAACAATTTTTGAGCATTGGTATTGCTTATCGACTGTTATTTTCTCCATAAAACCATTCCATCTTGGAATTTTGGATGCGCAACACATTTTCTGTAAAGCCAAACTAAGTCTGGTGTTGTAGATACAATTTCGTGTAAAAGTTAACAAAGAACTTTGACAATAGCAACGTTTATAGACTGTAAACCCACAAAATTTTGTTTTTCATAAAAATGTGTTAAATTGTGTTTAACTTTTTAAGTCAATTTAGTTTTGACAATACAACAAATTACAATTTCACGCTGTTCGAAATTACGCAATGTTTGTCTTCAATTGCGCGAAATGTTCTATGACCATCGAGAGTGTTATTGTTAAAATTTGCATTGTTAAACAAATTAATAAAACAAATGTTCTAAAATATCAAACTCAGCTCTATGTATACACAAATTCTTAAAAATGTTATTTTTTATACAGTGCATAGAAACACATATCACGATATTATAAATTATTTTATAAATAATGCAATAATGAAGCTTTCAAATATGATTAAACTATTTTTTTAAAAGAAATATGTAATAACCACTAAATAATTTATATCATGCTAGAATCCAAGTGCCCTTAAGGTATAGTACACTGAAAAACATTAAAACAGTAATTTCTAATTACATTATGAGCCTATAAATTTTTGCCCCATATTTCTCCCATGAGAATAAATTGGTTAAGCTGGAAAAGTTTTCTCTAATTATCCGAGATATATAATCCCTGTGTGTGTGTTTGTACACGAAATAAGAATAAAAGATATAAATATGAAGCAAATGAAGGGGCAAGTGTTAGCTGAAGGCTGTATGCTGAAGGTAACATTATAACCCTTTGTCGGCCAATTAGGCACGCAGAGCTCTGTATAGTGACAATGCCCGGGGACGCATTACCTGCGTTACGTCACTGCAATCGATATCTCATCGCGGTAAAAGGGTAGCGGGCTCAGATAATGTTACAGAGACGGAATATGTGGATTTTGCTCTCAACGAATATACAGCAGTCAGATACTGGTATTTTTAAAAATGTATGTTTTATATTTAATTAAAATAGTATATGATTGTTACTAGTTCAATTAATCACCTAACATCTGTTTTCAATATAATCTTTCATGCTGGCAATTATTTAATCTTGTTCAAAATTATTAATTTTATTAAACAATTTTTACAGGTATGCAAACCACTTGCCAACGTTCTTGTCTGCAACGTTCATATTTGTAGAAAATGCGTGCTTGTTGCATAACAAATAATATTGTAGTATTGTTTATTTATTATAAAATAAGTAAAATTAAAAATACCACCATAACTAAAACAATTAACATAAAAAAAACAGATAAGAATAAACAATAAACTTTTCCATTTACATAACTATGAACCAATATTAGCATGCAACGTTAAAAGATAACATAGACTCATGCATTATGTTAAAAATAAAACAAGTAAAATTGAAGATTTCAATCTATTTTAATAGTTTAGATATAAATGTTACTACATCTGCTACTAACCTCAATCATTGTGAAACTTTGTAAATGATCAATTTATTTCTATTATTATAATGCAATCATTTATTTTATAAAATTAATTGTTTGTTTGAAAATCAAATAAATGCGCCAAAAGGTACAATGTTTTTTTACTTAGTTTAAGATTTATCTTTTTATATAACTTTGCACTACATATTATTGAAAGATTTGATATGATTTATTCAATAATATGTTAAGACAATATGATTTTATGCTAATTATCTTTCTAACTGCAAAGTACAGAGATGCAAAAAACACTGACAAAAGTTACATGATCTGAAAAATTAGGGTCTTTAGCCAGATAAGAAGATAATCTGCAATCATTTATTTTATTCTTTGTTATATACAGATACAAACGTGTGTTGTTGATATTTTTAAATGTATTGAAAGTCTAAAAAACTCTGTGATATTAGATCCGTATAAATAGATTTATCTACAATTCGTTTTTTGCGTAATATATAAAGTTAAAATAATTGTATAAACTTGACTTTTAAGTTTAATTATAAATTATATTATACTATAAATAATTAAACAAATTAACATTTTAATGTTTTTTTTAATTAAGAAAATAATTGGAAATGGAAGGGATGGCGCAGCAAAATGTTATACTGAGAACAACAAAATACGAGATGGTTAAGTTGTATAGCAGAGAGATGAAAAAAATTAGAACAAAGTTAGAAAACACAATACAAGAAGACCGAAGAGAGAAAACTAATAGTAGGAAAAGATTTGAATGCTAGGATCGGACTAAACGGAGATAGAATGAAAAACAGACAAAAAAACAAAAAAAAAATCAAAAGACAAATTAGAAAATAATAAAGAAAAAGAAATGATGGAAATGATTGAAGAGAATGGGTAGGATATACTAAACGGAAATATGGAAGAAGATGAAGAGAAAGAATATACCTACATAGGAGCGAAGAGGCAATCGGTAATTGATTACGTAATAGTAAATGAAAAAGCGTGGCAAGAGATAGACACATGTAAGGTTAGAGAAAGAGTAGAGTTGGACCATCAACCCCTAGAAGTGTATATAAACGGAAGCATAAAATGAAAACTAAGAAAAGAAAAAGTAATAGTAACAAAAATAGTATGAACACAAGACAGCGTAAAAACGTACAAGATTTATAAAAAAAAAAACATTTTGAAGAAAAATGCGTAGAACAAAAAATAGCAGAACTAGAAAACTTAATTGCAGACCCAACAATAAAAAAAACGTTTATACAAACAGAAGAATCATTTGGAAAAAACAAATGGCGGAACACAGAATGCACACAGAAAGAAAGAGAAGCTAGAAAAGTACTTCAATAGAAAAATTTAAAATAGATAATTTAAGAGTAGAAGCAGGAAAGCGTGCAATAAGCATAAAGAAAGAATAAGAGAAAAAAATAAATGTATGTGAATACCTGAAAGAGAAAATAAAAGAAAAATGTGGAAAAATGAAAACGTGCAGAGAAAATTATTTTAACAAGAATAGATATGCTATTAAGAAAGTAAAAAGATTGAGAATTAGTAGAAGTATGTAGAAATTATTATAAGAGATAGAGATATACAATTGCAAAAGCAAAGAACACAGTTAAATAAATCTAGGTACAATTCAAATTATAAACACATTATAAGGGATGCACTACCAAAGTACCTAAAAAATGTAAACTATAGAAAATAAAAAAACGAATGGCTGCAAGATTTAGATGTAGAAGTGAGAAGAAAGTGTGCAAATTTTGGATGAAAAAGGAAAAGAAAATGAGTATGATGTGTAGAGAAGTTAAGATAAACATAAAACACATGGTAAAATGCAATGAGATAAAAGAAAAGCAAATAAAAAAAAAATAAAGTATTGAAAAGAGAGAAAGAGGAATGAAATGGATGATGGCGGTACCAAAAAGAAAAAAAAAATTTAAACAAAATTAACAAATAATTAATTAAAAACACGGTTTATGATATTAAGATTATATATTATATTAGTAGTAAAATAAGTCATATGGTAAATATTATGTTAAATTATAGAATTTTCAAGACCAAAAAGAAAAAAAATAAACAATTATATAATTAAGAAAATAATTGCTACAATATTTAAACTTAACTTAAGCTTGGATTTTTGTTTCAACATAATCATGCAAAACCACATATAATTTAGCTAAAACAATACAAAACTAATTTTGTTTTAGTTTTTACTTAATGTGTACGCCTTCAAAAACATTTGTTTTTTTCTTACAATTTGCTTATTGCTACTTAAGTATCTTATCTGTCATAACGTTTATCCAAACATTATTAAAAGTTTATTACAAATAATTAAGAGATGTATGCAAACTTTTTATTTTAATGCAATATCATTTTAAAATTATGACTTTCTTTTTTTTTTTTTTTACTTTATTTTTGCCATTTTAACTTTATGTTTGCTAATTGTTAACCAAAATAGGCGTTTAATAATTCATTAACTGACAAATGTTATCTACTGTCAGTTATTATCAGACAGACTTTTATAAAACTTTATCCATTTTGCTCTAATTAAATGTAGGTTACATTTTGTTGTGGTTTTTTTACTTAATGTTAATTTTTTTTTGCAAAACTTGTCATTCACACGGTGTACTTAACTTAACAGATCATAATGTTTAAGCCTTATTGTTGTGGCAAAAATTATAGCGTTGATTGAAAATGAGCAAGAAAAACGTAAAACTGCAAGAATTGTTGGTAAAAGCCTTTGAACTAAACAAAAAGTGTATCAGCATAACTTGAATACTAGCTTGATAACCAGAAGATCAAGATTCGAACAAAAAAAAGTCACCACAAACAGAGATGACCGTTTTTTGGTGTCCCCAAGTTTGCCAAAAGAACAGTTTCTGCAGTTTATCTACAAAATCAACTCCATAAAGCTAAAAATGTAAATGTTAGTGAATAGACCGTTAGGAATAGACTTTGAGCTGCTGAAATGTCTTGTAGAAAGGTGGCTACAGGTCCGCCTTTACAACGCCGACATTGTGTTGCAAGATAAGCTTTTGCCCAAAATCAACGGGCATGGTATAATGAGGACTAGAGCAGGGTTCTGTTATCAGATGAGTTGCGCTTGAAAACGGCCGTCAAAAAATGAAAACGCTTCAGTTTGTATTGATGAGCGACTTCCATTTGGCGGTGGGTCAATTATGGTTTGAGCAGGAATTTCTACCGAAGCACGCACAGAGTTAGTCTTTATAGAGAATGGTTCCCTGACAGCTCACAGATACATTTTGCAGGTTTTCAAAAATCATGTTGTGCCCTTCATAACAACTATGGGCGAGCGCAGCATTTTCATGCAAGATAATGCTAGACTTCACGTAGCCAGAGTTGTCACAGATTTTTTGTTCCTTATTAGTCCTAGGAACAAAAATTCAAACTTTGTCTAAACTGTAAATTTGCAATATTTTAAAGATATGCTTTGGTTTTGCCTTTGTTTTTTTTTTCTATTTTAACTGTTATTTTAAAATATATGATTTTTTTTGTTTTTAGCCCAACATTTTTGTACAATATTCAAAATTCTTGGTCTTTTTTCAAGTTTATTATTTTCTAGTTTTTAAGCTTTTTTTTCAACTGTTGATATTTTTTTTAATTCAATCTAACTTCTTTTTAAACTGTATAAATATTTATAGATATTTATTTATGGGTATATTTTTATAACAAAAAGCCGTCTGGCACAAGACTGGTTTTAATATTACATATAATAGGTATGTTTTAATGCAAGAAATAGAACATGTTCTAATGTAATCAAAAATAGACTGCCCGCCGCTTTTAGCAGCACAAAAAAGCAAAGCAAATTTAACTTAACAAAGACATTGTTTATTGCAAAAACTTTTTAAATTGCACGATTAAAAGTATAAGTGGTCAACGGGTAATCAAAATACGAAGCTGCAAAAACTAGGAAACCGTCAGTAACCAAACCGAGTATTAAACCAAATGCTCTAGCCAAACATGCTCCAGCCAAAACCTTCAAACACATATTCACTTTTAATTGTAACTATCATGACAAAAGTAGTTTTTGCAAATATCTTAAACATAGTTGGATCGGATGCTAAGTAGCTACAAAAAATTGATGGATTTCAGCAACGGAAATGATTGGTTTATTTCTGCATTTGAACTTATAGTTGTCAATACTGACCACAACAAAAAAAAAATAAAAAAATCTGGTTACAAAAAAAACTACGTTACCAAAAACAGCTAAAATAAGTTTCAATTGCTATTTTGTTTTGGCACAGTAGTTTATTAAAACTACGGTGTCAATACTAACCACAACAAAAGAAAATTAAAAAAAAATCTAGTTAAAAAAAACTACGTTACTAGAAACAGCCAAAATAAGTTTTAATTGTTATTTTGTTTTGGCACAGTAGTTTCTTAAAACTGCGGTTTTTTAATGTTCTAACACCGAAGACTTTTTAATCTAAGGTGCCATTTGTGATTATAGTTGACAATTTAATTTAGCTTTTTTTTCTCAATTTATTTATTTGTTTTTTATTGATTAGTTCTTGTTGTTGTATAGTTCAAAAAACCAAAATCTTTACAACTCTAGTGCTATCTGTAATATTAGTAACTTATTTTAGGGTTTGACATCAGAGTTATAATGTTATTTTTGCTGGCATAAAGGTGTTTTAGAACTACCATGTTGACATCAGGGTTTTTTTATAGTCCTGCCAACTTAGCTTACTGTTATTTTAAATATTTATTTATTCATTGTATATTACATCAGAGCTTTTGAATATCAATAATAACTTCAATACCAATCTAAGTAAAACTATTAATTGAAAAGAAAGAGGAATTTATGACTTTAACAGCCGACAAACAAAGATTTGAGAATTTTACATTTCTCAAAATAAGTAATTAAGTAAGTAATAATAATAATAATAATAATAATAAATTTTATTTCTATTATATACAAATTATACAAATAGAAATAAGCAAAGTTCAGACTAGGTCTGTTCTCCCACTTAACCTTTTTAATTTTCACATTAACAATTTTGATCTAAATTGATTACTATTTTTTTTCTTCTATCCGCGTTTCTTTGCTCTATATAATACATGGTTTAAACTTACATTTACTACTATAGGTGTTGTAGGCTCTCCAATTACCATATAATTTAAACAGCAAAAAATTGTCTTGACATTTCAAAATGTTTTTTAAATATTGTCTTTTTGATACATACTATGTAATAAAACAGTAAAGTTTTTGATATATTGTCCGCAATTAGACAGTCTACAAACTAAATAATCACTGGTTATTTTAAAAGATTATGTTCAAAATATATTTAATAATAGGTTAAAAGTGGAACTGGTATAACTACTCGTAGTGTGTAACCTAACCTAACTTAACTTAACCCAACCTAACCTAACTTAACCTAAACAGTAACAATAAGTTGCGGGCAATTGGTGCATAGATATTAAAAAGCCGCCTCTTCTACATTGAAGAAGTGCTGGTGATTAGATTATTTACTTAAAGCTGTTATTTTTCTAACAAAATACGGCAAACTAACGAAGTTAATATATAATTAAGTTAAATTAAACATATTTAAATTAATTAAAGATATGTACTTTGTTTAAAAATGACAACAACAAACTTTATATAGTAATAAAAAACCTACGGGATTGGTTTTGAAAACGCAGAACTAAGTACATACTAACTTCTTACCACATTTTTTGATGCATTTTTATTTTTATGGCAAATTAAATAATAAATACTTTTTTCACATAACAAATACACATTATTATATTTTTATAAAACATAAATTGCATATAAATAGACATACTTTAAAAGGTAATTCTTTCGTTCGTTTTAAGAAAAAAAAAATATATATTAATTTTGCATTTTATAAAATTTTCTTTCACATTTATTTATGCATTTGCTCATAACAAAAACACATTTTTATATAATAATATACAAGGTGTTTCAAATTAACTAGTCATAAATTAAATGCCAGAAACTACAAGCAAATTGAGTAATATTGACCTTATAAAATAGTATGTTATATTTAGTATAGTTTAATATAGTTATAGCTCTTTAAAGTTTACAATTTTTTTTTTTTTTTTAATTATCAGCTTTAATTTTTAATATTTTGTAACAATTTTTAATAAACTAATGTAGTTTATTTCATATTTACACAAACTGTTGAAATTTGAATAAAAAAAGTCTTTGGGAAAATAGTTTTTTAGGATTCTTTAGATGTTTAACTTTCTGGAACTTTTTAATTTGTAGGAAAATCTATTTTTTTGGATATTTTTTTGTGGAAAATTTAATTTGAAAATTTTTCTGTTTTTTGATCAATTTTAATCAGATACACAGTTTTTGAGAAAATGAAGTAAAACCAGAGGTCATTATTTCTTAAAAATAATAAAAAATATAAAAATATCATTAGCCGTGAACGTCAAGTTAAAATTTATAAACGTCACAAATTATTTGGGTGTAATTGTGCTTTCTTTAATTAATTAAATTTAATGCCAAAAACAATCTGCGTTCCGGTTTTTGTCGCTCTGGGTACATTTTGGCGTAAATGCAGCGGCATCATCTGGCATTTTCTAAACGCTCTCTAAGGACTAGATGCATATCAGTGATCATTTCCGCGTTACTGTACCGATACATTTAAAAAAAAAAATTAATCAAGAAAGCACAATTACACTCAAACAATTTGTGACATTTATGAAATTCAATTTGACGTTCACGGATAATGATATTTTTATATTTTTTTATTATTTAAAAAAAAATAATATAGATTTATTTACGTGACAAAAAGTCTACAAAATTTTCCTACCTATTGTTACAAATAATTTGATTGGATATATGGATATATATAATGTATACAGATTGATTTATATGGTGTTGTCAATTTATTTGGTTTTCAAAGGAGTTTTTGAATGTGCAGGTGAGGGAGTGGTATCTACTTCCACATGGTAGTTTGCAGAATTTGCATATGCATTCCTCTTTCCATTGGTGGAAGTGTGCTGATGAGCATATCACATGATGAAATCCATGCGCTGTCGTCCTGGCTGTTTTACTACGATTTTTCTGGTTAGCTTTCTTCCACATGTTGGATTTGAATGCAGGACCATCAGTGTAGTTGTCCTGTACAAACTGCCAGTTCCTGTCCTCCCTGAAGCTATTATATTGTTTAACAATTTCTTTGTCTATGTTACATACCCGACATATTTCTTCCGTCAGTGTTTGCCAATTGACCAGTACGTGCCCTAAGGTGCTCGATGTGTTCTTATGGACACCTAGCAGTCTTTTGATGTAGTATCCTTTAATCTTGTCAAGTTCTTTTAGGTCTTGTAGCTTGAGAAGGTGGGCCACTTTGCTAAGAGCGTAAGTGGCTATGGGTTGTATTTTTTGTTTGAATAGGATTTCTGCGCTTTCTACCGAGAGTCTAGTTAGGTTGGTTAGGCTGTTGATTGCTTTGATAGCTTGGATTTTTCTGTTTCTCACATGAATTGTTAACGCTAGGGTTGTTTGTAGCGTCACTCCCAGGTATTATAAAAAAATAATGACTTCTGGTTTTACTTGAATTTCTCAAAAACCGAGTATCTAATCAAAATTTATCAAGAGAGAGAAAAGTTTTCAAATACAATTTTCCACAAAAAAAAAACAAAAAATAAATTTACCTAAAAATTAAAAAATTCCAGAAAACTAAACATCTAAAAAATCAGTTTTTGTAAATAAAAATAAACTAATGTAAACAAAAAATTGTTACAAAATATTAAAAATTAAAACAGTAAACTTTAAAGATTTATAACTCCGAGTTTATAAAAAATAATATACTACTTTATTAGGTCGATATTACTCAATTTGTTTCTAGTTTCTGACATTCATTTTATAACTAGTTAATTTGGGACAACCTGTATAGAGATACAGGGCACTATATCCAGTTACTATAAATATGTGTTACAATTTGTAATGCAATTTCTATTACTTAAAATAAAACACGCATACAAAAGTTAAAAAGAAATAGAAAACTTGCTTTCTTAAAAAAATACGGTTTTGTGACATGGTGTCTTTTGCCTCCGGGGTATAGAAATATAAAACTGATGAGAGTTGATTTTGAACCAAAGTTTGTATAAACTTTTTCTCTTAAAGAAACTGAAAAACACCTCCCTTAATTTGTCGGTACTATTGTCAAAAATATACCCATGTAAACATATAATTAAATATAATTATTGTTTCAATATATCAAAGCGGAAGAATAAGTTACCATTAAGTTAAAAAAAAAAAATTAAGAAACAATTAAGATTGAATTTAAAAAAGAAGAAAACAAAATTTTTAATATTGCACAAAAATATTTAGTTAAAAATGATAAAATAATACAAAAAACTTGAAATTTAATAATAATTTTATAATTTTTTTTTTTTTATTATTTGAGCTTTGTATTTTTTTTATTAGTTGCTATATGTAGTCTTGCGTTATCATGTCAAAAAAAAAATTCAAGCCCTATGTCGTAATAAGTTTAAATATTAAAAGTATAATTTTGCAAATTATAAAAAAGTTAAATCATTAATTTAAATTAAATAATTTATTAAAATTTTATCTAACGATCATCGAACATATTTTGTTTGTTTTAGTTTATCATATACTATATTAATAAAGACATTTTTATTTCATTTTAAAATAGTTTATTCACTTTTATATAACAAATATAAAATAATTATAATACACATAACAAAAAGGATGAAGACCTTCCTACTTAATCTTACCTTTAATAATGATGTAAAAAATGTATTAATTATTTTTATTTTGGGACAGATAGATTGATATGGCTAACAAAGTTTTATTCTTTAAATAAAATATAGCTTGCTTTAAAAAATATCTATACTCAAAACTAGTTAGCATTTATAAGTGTTTTTATTGTTACTTTTACTAAAATTTTCTTTGCTATAGCCCGCAAAAAAGTTTTGAATAAAAAAAAAATCATGTTCTATTGAAAATTCTGTAGAAAAACTTTTAAACCAATATTTTGCTTGGTAGTTTAAGCGTCCAATGGCATTACCAAAAAATGATGAAATTAAAAAAAAAGTGGTTGTATCAACTTAAAAATTGCCGTTTATAACAATTGTTCTTATTTTTTTTTTTATTTTTCCAACTTGCTGTCATCTTGGTATCAAGGTATCTCTCTACTTGTTCTAGTTTATTGTTTTTTTTGCGTATATGTCCATATTTTTAACATCATCAGCAATGTTTGACTTTTGCGACTTACGCCGCGGCATATTTATTTGAAAAAATCTGTTTTTTTTTTCACAAACTATGTCGCTGTTAACACCACAGCTAGGGCCTATTGGTTATTTTAAATTATCAGACTTAGATAACTGTTTAATTACTTAATTTGTTGATTGGTTGTCTGTTCCTTATTGTTGTTACTTTTTGCTAAATTTATTATAATATTTATAAGTGGTTAATTCTCAATCATTTGTTTTAGTTGTTATTATAAAAAAAATTAAAGATTATTAAACTGAATAACCAAATTTATTTAACAAAACATTCAACACCTAAAAATTTTAATTGATAGCCCAATGATAGAGCGCTTGCATATTATGCAAGCAGTCCGTGATTTAATTCTCAATATGACTAATTAAGAACAAGCTCTTTATCCACGAGGGTAGTTTAAAATTTTTCTAATAAGTTGTTGGTCTCATCAAACTTCATTAAACAAGTTGTTATTATATAAAAACGTTTTAATTTAATATTTTATTTTTTTTGATTTTTGATTTAAATAAATATTTCAAAAACCGCAATTCGCAGACCAATAAATCTTAATATCTTTGTAATTGTTGAAAATTCTCTTTTTAAATAATAAAAAATTTAGAGTGCTCCATTAAAAAAACTGATAATAACATAGAATACAAAATATACAAAAACGTGTATGTTATTTTTAAAATATACTAAAAATGCAGTCAAGTGTTCCCACACAATTACTCAACCCTGCATATAAAACTTATATATTATATTCAATACTGTTCCCAAGTATAAGGAAAAGCATCCTCAACTATAGTATTTTGTCTAAATTCCATTCAAAAAATAGTTATTTGGATTAATGCAAATCCAAAGTTGACTAAAGACTGAGATACTTTATAACATCGCGTAGTGTTGCAGATCTTTGCATTTTCTATAAATATTTCCATAGACATTGTTTAAATAAAATAGAGTACATATTGCAATCTAAACAAATATTTTCAGTGTTTTCAAAGACTTTTAAATTGCAAATATGCAAAGTTAATGTTTATAGACTGATTAAATCTAGTCTTTAATGTGATAGTTTCACTCGTTGAAATTCAAAGATGATTTGTTGTGATATATTAGTAATTTCTAATTATTACATTTTAACAAACATAAAAAATCAATATATTTGCCTTACTTAACAACTAAATTGTTTATTGTAAACTTTTCTTAGCAAATAAAATATGCAAGCACAGCGTTTTTGTAGAATTTCAATTGTGTATCTTTTTTAGATAATTTTTTATTTTACTTTTAATGCACCAAATTACTTCTGTATTTTTGTTTTAATATTCTTGATTTCTATTTTGAAGTCTCCATATTTTTCCATTATTTTAGCATCTTTTTGATTTACGTTATAGTTGGAACAAATTGCTGCATCTATTATAAGACAATTTTTTAGTTTTTGATTATTATATCCAGATGTTAGCCTACGGTCTGTTTCTAATTGATTATTTTATATTATTGTAACGATTTTATTGTCCCTAAGGTAATGGTTTGTGTTTATACTAAATATTTCTTTTTCTAGTTAAAAAAAAATATTGTGTATTTCTTTACATGCGTTATCATCTTATAATATTGTCTGTTTTGTCAGTATAAAACAAGCCAAGATAACACTGACAGTTGTTTCCAAGTTTAAGACAAATCCTTTATCTATCATCGGCAATGGTCTTCATAATGTGTTTATGGTATTTTGTATGTATATTAATGTGTTTTTTTTCTAGCTCCACAAACTGTTCATGAAGTTATTTTTCACTCTATCTAGTCAATTGTTTGTCTGTTGTCTGTTTTTTTTGTTATTATATTTATTGCCATAAATTTTATTTTATACTTTAGTTGTGTTTTGTATATTTGTTTTACTCTTCTAGTATATTTGGTTTTATATTTCCGTCTTATCTGTTTTAATCTATTCCATCACATTAATAAATTCCGAGGTACTTGTAACAAATTAATTTAAAAACTTGCATTGTAGTTTTGTTATCTAAATGTAAATTGTTTGTAGTTTGAAATTTTTTGTTTTTAAGTAATAATAGCGCACTTATCTTGCCAAAATTATATTTTTCAGTTTAGCGATATAGTTTTCACTGTATGTAATGTACTACTAATTTTTTCTTGTTTTTTGTAAATAGCTTTAAATTATACACATGTTTGTGATGTTTTTGCTGTTTTCTTCTTCTTCGAAAAAGAAAAGAAAACATGGAGTCTCCTTGAAATATGCTCTTGTTGATTTCCCAATTCTAATTGGACGTTAATTGTTTAAAAAAAAATTAATTTTAATAATTTTTTTACGATTTTAAAATGTAACATACTATCAAAGCTTTTATATAATCAACCCCGTTTATAGTTTTTTTTTAATCCTTAGTTCAGATCTCAAAGTACAGCTCAACAACTTCAAGTATCAAAATCTAAAGTACTACGTATATTAACTGAGAGAGAAACATGACACAAAATTATGAAAAGAGATAAAGGTATACAAAAGCAAGAAAACACAAGTAAAAAAGTTTAGGTACAACGCAAATTATAAAATTTTATTATAAAAAGATGATCGCAAAAATCAAATGTGGTAATAAAAAACGATTAACAAAACTTTGGATGGAAAACAATTTGAGAGTGTGCAAAATGTGGAAAATGTTAATAGAGTGTAATAATAATAATAATAATAATTTTATTTCCAAAAATGTTTACAATTACATGAATAGATAAAATATAACTAAAATGCAAACAAGTTGAAAATGATCCTAGTAATAGCTAATATATAATTGAAAAACATTAAATAAATTCTGAAATAGTGTACGGTTCAATTTGTACAAGCAAATTTTGTACTTTACGTTTAAATGTAAAATATAATTTTTCTTGTTTTATATTATCTGGTAAGGCATTAAAACATCGAATGCAGGAGTAAAACGATTCCATTTCTGACAAAGTCAGGCGCTATCTTGGATACATATAATTGATATGTCTTGTGTTATAGAGATGTACGTATTCATTTCTGGTAAAATAGAATTTGTGTTTAAATATAAATAAGCAACGTTCAAAAATATATAATCCTGTTAGTGTTAATATATTATTATCTCGAAATTTTCCTCGACAGGACTCGTTGTATTTCATGCCCAGTAATGCTCTGACTGTTTTCTTTTGGATAATAAACAGTGATTCAATATCTGCGCATAGTCCCCAAAACATTAGTCTAAATCTTAGAATACTACAAAAATTTGCATGGTAGATTTGTTTTCTTGTTTCCAGGTTTAAACTTTTTGATGTTACGCGTATTGTATAACATACACTATTTAATCTTTGAGATAAATATTTAACATGTTCTTTCAAGCTAAATTTTACGTTAGGTGTAAATTTGTGTCTCAAAATGACTTTTACAAGTTTTAAATAACACCAGATTTGTTTTATCTTTGTTTAATAAAAGACGATTTTTGGTAAACCAATGTGTGCATTTTTTCATAACTTTGTTGATATTTAGCAACAGCAAAAGATAGTTTTCTGCTTTTACAAGAATATTAATATCATCAACGTAACTGACTATTTCTGCGTCATTTTGAACTACAGATAAATAAATATCGTTTGTGTAAATGATAAATAGCAGTGGCCCTAGTAAGCTACATTGAGGAATACCAACATTTACATTCAACATTTCTTGTAAAATACAAACTTTTTGGAGGCGGAAATTAAGATAAGATTCAATCCATTTTAACATTATTCCTCTGACTCCATATTTTTCTAGTTTTGTTTGCAAAATTCTATGTTCAATACTGTCAAAGGCTTTAGATAAATCCAAAAATATTCCTACACAAATACATTTTTCTTCTAAAGCAGCTTTTACAAAGTTGGTATATTGAAATATGACAGTATCAATCAATTTATTTTTCTGATAAGCGTGTTGCGATGTATGAAAACCTTTTATGTTTTCCATATAATGAATTATTTTTTTTATGCATTACTGACTCAAATATTTTTGAGAAAGCAGGTAACAAACTGATCGTCTAATATCGTCTATATTCCCTTTTTTATGTATCGGTCGAACTAATGCTATTTTTAACTGCTGCAGAAATATTTCGTGCTTTAATGAGTTATTAATAATATAAACCAATGGACCTAATATAAAGTTTATGCATGCTTTCACTATAGTAACTGAAATATTATCTATTCCCGCACTCTTTTTATTTTTAAGGTGCTTGGTGATATCAGCAATCTCGAGCGTTGTGACCGGTGTTATAAATAAAAAAAAGTGTCTATTGTTTATAATGTCAGCGTATGGTATGTAAGTAAACTGATTTAAAGCATTTGGTGCAACTCTTACAAGGTGCTTATTTAGCTTACTCGCTAGACCTACCGATAGTTCTGAAAATAGTTTAGAAGATTTTGCGTTGTTTTTGCCTGTTATTGTGTTTATTATATTCCATACACACTTTGAATTGTTATTTGAGGCATTTAACTGTTTATCGTACATGTTGCGTTTATCATTTGCAAGAGCTAAGTTGTACTCTTTTTTGCATCTTGGTATAATTTTTTTATGTTATCATTTTTACTTACTGCATAAATAGTATATAATGCATTCATGTTGTCTTTTATTTGTTTTGTTTCAGGTGTGATGAAATGTTTAGTTTTATTTCTGTTTGTTATCTGTTTGGGTTTAATCGGAAATAAAAAGTTAAAACATTGCAAAATCATTTCTATAAATTTAGATCACTGAAAATTAACATCTTCTGTATCTATCTCATAGACCTGCTTCCAGCATTGTTCTTGTAATAACTCAATAAAATTGTTAATATTTATATCACTGAACGTTCTAACATATATATATATACAAATTGTGTTTATTTTTGACGTCTATATATATAGCACTAGCTTCTGTGCAGTATGATCGATATCTGAGAAAGTATGACTTTTGAATTAAATTTTAATTTGGTAATTTTTGTAAATATATTATCAATGCAGCTGCAAGTGTTTGCTGTAATCCTAGTATTTTCAAATATGGTTTGTCTAAAACCATATGAGAGTAATAATGATATGAATTCAGATTTACTCCTGCTTTCAATGTTTAAGTTAATATTAAAATTTCCACAAATTAAAATACAAGTATGAATAAGTTCTATTAGAGCTTCAAGTTTACTAAAAAATAAAACTATGTTACCATCTGGACATATATATACACTTAAAATAATTATTTTATTTGCTTTACATAGAAACTCTGCGGCTGCGCATTCAAAATCTTTTTTTAGTGCAAACTTGTTTAAGTCTTTTTGACACTGTTGTTTTTGAATAAAAGTAGAGTTTTTTACAGTATATGGCGGATCCCCCTCGTTCACCAGAATTTATGCAATAGCTGCTAACCAGGTTATAGTCCAATAATTGATGTACACTTAACTCATCCTCACTCTTCCAATGTTCTGTTACAAAAAAGAATTTATTTCTCGGGTGTTTTTTCAAGAAAGCATCAAGTTGATTTGCGCTATTTCCTATCGACTGAATATTCTGATGTATTATGCTGATCTCATTGTTTTTTCGTCTCCCGAATTTAAAGTGATTTGTTGTGGCGTTCGATAGTTTGTTGATTGCTAAAACGATATGTTTTCTTTTTTCATTTCCAATTGTCTTATGTAAACTGGACATTCTTTATCAAAAGTGTGATGATTGACATCCAAATTTAACTTTAATTTTAATTTGTTTTTGTACAATTTATGCATTTATTTATTTCTTCAGTGTTTTTGCATTTGTCAATTTTGTGCTCACCATGACATTTAGAACAGGTATTCTTGCTTCTACATTCATTTAATTTGTAATTAAAACCTAAGCATTTAAAACATCTAAGCAAATGTATATGCTCATATACCATGCATCTATCCCATCAAACATTTTCTTTAGTTTTCTCAAGTTTTTGCTTGAATCCGATTTCATCAATCTCAATGATAGCATTATTCTTTACGTAAACTTTATTATTGTAATGTGTATTTTCGTTCGTACACTGATTCACATTCAATATTGCAGTCTGCAATGTTTTCATTTTGCTTTTTTATTTTTAAAACAAACATATTTTTATCTAGATTTTCTGTAAAACCACGTATTTTAACTTTAAGTTTCTTAGTAGCACTAATCTTTACCTCATAATTAGTTCTTATTTTTTCTTCTACAATTTTTTTAATTACTTTTCTTTTTCGTTATTACAGCCCATTGATAATTTCAGTTCTTCTTTTGTTTTGTAACAAGATAAAAAAAGAGCAGATAGAAAAAGAGACAAAAGAGAAATAGAATCAATCAAAGCAGTTAAAAAAAAAACAGGAAAAAGTAGACAAACAAAAAAGCAACAATTTTTAGTTGTGTTAATTTATAAGAATTATAATTGATTGTTTTGTGGAGTTATAGATATATTTGTAAATGTAATGTAACGTTCAACGCCAAAAGGCACAAAATAAACATATTATCATTACATTATCATTGTAATTATAAGCACAAAATTATTTATTCAAAGTTGTTCTTTGTTATCATGCCGTATACAAAGCACACTGACAAAGTTTGTAGAATCAAAACAATTATCTGTGCTCGACTCTGTGATCGTTGAATTAAATTTAAATAAATTATTTATTTATTTTATAATTTTGATCTAAACCAAACGCTATCTACTAGTTCATCTCTTTGAGTGTATTCCAACTGCATTTCTGCTTGTTGTATTTTTTGTTTCTTACTCTATTCTGCTTCTTGATTGTACTTTTCGTTTTTTCAAAATATGTTTTTGTTTTTTTCTTGGTTGTTAAGTTATATTTTTTTAAATTTTGCTAAACATTATTATGATTACTATTGAAATTTTTTTTTCTATGAAACCTGATTTTATACATCAGAATATATAAAAAAAAAATAACTTTTGTTTGTATTAATATATATTACTAAAAAATATATATTAATAAAATATTTGGACGCTCATCCCCATTCTTAAAAACAATATTTAATATAAAAGCAAATATAAAATTTTTATTCAAGATGTCAAGTAAACATGCGGCAAAATTTTAAAAAGTTATTCCTTAGCCTATTCTAAGAATATTTTGTCCTATGATGATTTCTAAAAAACACCTTCGTTTCGAAGATACAGGGTAAACAAAAATTGCGACAACTATATTTGATATTTGTTGAAATCATTATTGTAAATAGAAGTATAGCATACGCCAATGTGTATATCAAGTACGAAAAGTTAATGAATTTTATCTACTAATGTACAAGCGGATTTCATTTGAATACGTCTTGTTATTGATTATTACATGTATCGGTCGCAGTTGTTTAGATTGAGTGACGTTTGGTTTTGATGTGTTTTTAATAGTTAGTAAATTCCTCTACCATAAACTACTATACGAACGCCGAGATGACTGACATACATTTTATGTATGGACTTGCTGATCGCAATTTGTTACAAGCTAGACGATTATACATTGAACGGTTTCCTGACCGTAATATCTCCGACCAAAAAATTTTCGAAAACATTCATCAACGTCTTTGTGAAACAGGCACATTGAAACAAAATAGAGAGCCAAAAAGATCAATAACAGTAAGAACGGTACAACTAGAACAGAATGCGCTGGACATGATAGACCAAGAAGTTCGACGCAAAAAAATTACCAATACTTTGATAGTAAGTCATTGGACAGTTTGAAAAATTCTTAAGGGCAATTTGATGTATCCATACCACATTTAGCGTGTTCAGACACTACAACCTGCTGATTTTCCTTTACGTATTGCGTTATGTCAATGGCTTTTGAAAACATTAGTTCTAATCCATCAATTCCTGACACATATTCTTTTCACCAATAAAGCCAGTTTCTTAAAAAATGGAATAAGAAATTTTTAAAACAACCATGTGTGGGCAGATGAAAATTTGCATAAGGTAAGTGAATATCTTTTTTAACATCAGTTCTCTTTAAATGTTTAAGTTGAAATTGTGGGCGACTGTCTAATTGAACCAGTATTTCTACCAGGAAAACTTACCGGCAAAGTTTGGAACACATGCCGCTTCAATTTTTAGATGATGTACCATTGGTAACAAGAATTGCAATGTGGTTTATGCACCACCACATTTTTTACAGTTTGGTTGCTCGTGATTATTTAACAGCAACATACAGAGATTGCTGGATTGGTCGACTTAAACTCTCTGGATTATTTCTTATGGGGCTTTCTAAAATTATTACTTTATTCTACTCCAGTGAAGAACTGCTAGATATAACTCAATTAGAAACAACTCTGGTGTGTTTGAAAGAGTTTGGCACTTAATGACGAAAAAATTAAATGCTTGTATCCAGACTGGAGAAAGTCATTTCAAACATTTATTGTAGATTTAGCAACTTTACATGTACTTTTTGATAATAAAATGTTAAAAATGTCGCAAATTTAATTTACCCTGTATCTTCAAAACAAAGGAGTTTTTCAGAAATCATCATAAGACAAAAAATTCTTAGAATAGGCCAAAAAACAATTCTTTAAGTTTTTTCCGCATGTTTACCTAACACCCTCTATATGCAAGAGCTGAACAATAAAAAACTGATTACATGTATTAAGAAAATCTAGTTTTTTAGATACTTTCAAAGCTATGTCAACAATATGGTCATTCCAAACAAGATCATATAAAATTGTAACTCCTAGAAGACAAATTAAAGAAGATTTAGATATGGAATCGTTGTTTAGTTTAATATTTGGTACTGATGATACTTTGGATTTTGGTTTTGAAACAGTAAGAAATTAAGTTTTTTAGATTTAAAATTGAATTTATGTTGGCAGTGCCCTATTCAAATATTAGGCGTTTTGCCGTGAGAAACCGTACATACCAGCAATCAAACAACGGTTATATTTACATCTCTCTATATTTTTGGGTGAAATCTCACAAAAACGTAACTGTCGTAAACGGTTACACCTGCTATTAGTTTTCTTATGATTATTATTAATTTAGTAAAATATTTGCTTTATAAACATTTACTTACATAAAATATTAATTATTTATATTTAATTGCAATTTTTACTAATTATTTTCATAATCATTCATGACAATTCATCTCATTATAGGTTATCATATTTAAATTTGACATACCGGACATATTAAACTGATTCCAACCCCTTTTTTAAATTCACCTCGCTGGTTGGTACATTAAGAGTCAAAAGCAAACTCGCAACAACGCAACGGTTTAAAACCATTTCATAACACAACGTCAATTCTAACCTAGAAATTTCAAAACGTTGCGCCATATTTGTCAAAACGGTCTTTATAAGTATGAAGTATTAAAGGTGCTCTCAACAGCAAAATTATAAATAAAATTTTTAGTTGTTTGAAGAAGTTTATCAATGTAAACTAAAAATAAATTTGGCAAAAGAGCAGAACCTTGAGAAACACTCGCATTTATGATTTTGGGTTTAAAGTTAAAACCATCAATTCTAACTATAATTTTTCTATTGTAAAAAAATGTATTGATTAAACTAACAGATGTATGATAAGATCTATATAATGAAGCTTGTTGATAAGATTAGGATGCCATATCCTATCAAATGCTTTAGAAATGTCTAGAGCTACTGCAAGATTTTTTTCCATGTTTGTCTAAAGTATAATTCCATTTATGATTAACATAAGAAGATCTGTTGTCAAACGATGCAAAATTGAAAGTAGGTTAACAAATTTTTAAGTGTTTTCTATTAATCAAAAACAACGCAACAAGCTTTTGGTTTGTGTATTTGATAAAAACTAAAAAAAAAGTTTACAGTTGCCTACGTTTGTTTATTTCGATGGTTCAAATAAAAACTGATAAAAATCCCATACCGTATGTATTTAGCAATCGCGACAAGATCTGACATAAGCTATGCTGTTAGTGTAGTTAACAAACATCTAAAACGGCCGAGTACAGCACACGTAAACGCAATCCATTTTCAAATACATCAAGAGCCTAGTTAACATAGGTATTCTTTATAAAAATAACAATAATCTTGATTTCATCGGTTACAGTGATGCAGATTATGCCGGTGAAAGTGAAACAAGAAGATCAACCAGTGGTTATGTGTTCCACATTGGATCAAGTGTCATTAGTTAGGGATCAACACGACAACAGTCAGTTTTGCCAAGCAATAAAATAATTAGTTTGGTTTAAACATTTAGTAGAAGCAAACTTTTGTATAATCAAAATGCTAAGCGTTTGGTGAAGAATCCAGTAAGAGAACTAAACACATTGACGTGCAGCACTATTTCATCCCTGAAAAATTTGAAGAGAGTCAATTTGAATCAATACCCATGAATAGTTATATAGAGCGATATACATATTTACAAACCATTTGAAAAAAAGTTCTCATAGTTATTTATGCAGTATAATAAATCTTAAAGTAAAGTCAGATAATTAAAAAAAAGTAAATTAACGTAAAGTTTTATATATTTTACAATTTTAATCATAACAATGAGTGGAAGTATAGAGGTTTACTTTGTTTTTCATATAACTAAATTAGAAAAATAACATCGGATGTGTGTGTCTACACACTGGCACTGTTAGCATAATTTTTTATAAAAAAAAAACTGTAGAGTATCATCAAAATAATTTGTAATAATATTATTTTGTAATTATGTAATTATTTGCTTCAATATTTTATTCTGTGACACATTTTGTTTGTGTTTACTTACGTTTATTATATTGAAATTGAGTAGTTAATTAGCCACATGTAGCAGCACTATACGGTTTTTATAATGTCCACAAGGTTGCTATCTATAATTTCAGTAAATAGAAATATATTTAAAATAAATGTCACCCATTTAGTTTAAACAGCGCGATCGAAATTACATACAGTGGTTGCGTGCGTATATTTATAATATTTCAAGCAACGATATTATTATTATTAATATTGTTTCCATTATTATAATATTTGTATACCGTACTAAAAAATCTACTAATTTTTTATTTTGTTTGTTTAGTTAAAAATACTTTAAAACTGTTTTGGATTTTTTATAAAATAGTTGATAAAGAATGTGGATTTTTTGATTAATTAAATGCCCCATATTATATTAATAATTAAACTATAAAGAAATTTAATATTGAAAATAATTTTGTATTTTATTTTTTTTCCAATCGTTACCCAATTATAAATTTATACTTATATATAAACATAGTACATAAACAAAATAAAATTGGAAATCTCGAAAATAAAATTGAATTGAAATCACATTTAATGTGATGAAAGGTAAAATTTTCCTTTGGTCCGTTCCTGTTTTGTATGTCAGAGTTTGGGGGCGGCAGGCAATATGTGTAATGGATAGCAGGCGGCAAGTGGGGTGGAGAGCAAACCGCAGCGCCGTGGCGCCCAAAGCTTTCTCTGCTCTGCTTGATACGTTCTCTCCTTCACATTATATATATACAGAGTGTATGCGATATCGTCTTTATATATATAAAAAAAATGTAGTTTCTACTAACGACAATAGAGCATTTATATACATACGTTTAGTATACATTTGTTTGTATATCATAATAATACATTATAATTTAAAAAAATACTATTGTTTCTTAAATTTGTTTTATGTAGTTTACCTACCTATGAATTATTCTAGTGTACGCATTATACACGAAACAAAAATGTACCTAATAGTTATTTTGTTAGAAATAAATAATACAAATACATACATATATGTATTTAATTGTTCTCAAAGCTAATTGTAATATTAACAATAATTTAAAAAAAAAAAAAATTAACATCACCTTTTTTAATAATCATTTTACTCAGTAAATATTATAATATAACTAACAAATTAATTTACATTATAAATTACAGAAATTGTTGCAGAGCATCTTTTAACATTGGTAAACTCATTTTTTTACATGTTTACTTCTTGGGTTGTCTTTTGCCCGACTCTGGATCTTCTAATCCCAACGTTACATTTAGAGCTAGAAACTTTTCATTTTTTATATTGAATACTTAGTAGCACCATTCTTCTATTTTATCAAAAATATCTCACTCTATTGCGGTATTAAACCGCTTCACGGATTCTATATGAGCAAGAAATGAAAAGAAAAGTCAAAGCGTAGAATGTTTGAAGCTGGAATTAAACAAGTTAAAATTAGATATTGCTGGAATTAACAAGGTTAAATGGAAAGAACTAAAATATGTTGGGTCAGAGAAATAAACAGTAAAAAAGACATAGAAGTAAGTTTTATAACACAATAATAATGCAAGCCTATATGCCAACCACAAAGCATCATAATGTTGAGAGGTAAAAAAATGTCTACAATAAGATGAAACTTGTTTGTTAGTCTAAACTGAACAGTTCCTAAACTGCGTTGGCTATCCTACTCGAGTGACTCTTTTTACTCTATGACCGCTAGAAAATTGCGTTCGGCTATTGCGGAGTAGAGTGAAAAGTTAACTCCAATCACAATACCTCGCTGAGCGCAGATTTAAGAGTCAGCATGCGCATTTAGTTTAGTTATTGAATAAATTTTAACAAATATCTATAGACAAATGCAATGACTATAAACTTAATATTGTAAATTTAATATGAACATAATTTTGAATTTGTTTGTAGAGTATTAATTATTTTTTCTATATTTATCTTTTTTAAATTAAAATAAATTAAAAACAAAATTCTTACTTTATTGTAAAATAATTAGTTGTAGTAAATTATTTCAATAATTATTGTAGTAAATAAATTATTATTGAATTCATAAATTATCATTATTATGTAGAATGAAAATAGTTATTTCACAATTAGTAACGTAAATTCATCCATAAAATTTTACATTCTAAGCATTTTATATCAATGAAACAGGTAAATTAGACGCCTAAACTGATAAAGAATATAGAAAATATTAAAACATTACTTAAGAACCGTCTGTCACAAAACTGATTTTAATATTACATTTAATATTAAATGATGTGCGTGCTATCTGCTTTGCCCAATAAATTAAAACATGTTCTATTTTCTTGCATCAAAAACCAACTAACTCGGCGCGCGCATTTTAGTATTAAATAATAATCTGTCTCGTGTCAAACGGCTCTTAGTTATAACTAAAGCTAGAATTTATATGCGTTATGATTTTTACCAATATTATATGCATATCAATTTTGAATGTATATCTCCACGAATTATAAGAAAGTAAAGCAAATGGCACCTTCTTATTTTGGCTTATTTTGCCTATTTTTGGTTTTATGCATATTTTAGTTTTTATGCATATTTCATGCATATTTTAAGAATTTTTATTTGGTTTTCAATATTTGAAATGCATATTTGATACTTATTTTAAGTACTTTTGCCTATTTCGGCATTTTTGTGCATATTTCTGCTTATTTTAAGCAATTTTCGATTTCATAAAAATTTAAGAGTTATAAAATATTAAAAAAAAAGTATATATGCAAACGTTTTAAAATAGTCATGCTCCTTACTCGAGCATGAGCGATTATTGCCAGACTATTTTGGCAAAAGAAGGTTATTTTAATAAAAAAATTAAAAAAAACATTTTATTAATAATTCTTTTAAAAATAAATTATGTTAATTATTATTATTGTCAAACTATTATTATTATTTATTGAATTTTACTTTTCTTTCTTTTGTTGTGTTTATTATTATTATATTAAAAGTTATTATTTTATAATGCGTTTTAAATGAGAAATAAATTTTTTTATACTTATTTTTATGCTTATTTTGATGATTTTTGATGCTTATTTATGCGCTTATTTTGCAGTTTTTTACGCATATAAGTCCTAGCTCTAGTTATAACTTACTAAATAGCTGACACCGTTAGCGTTTGGCTATGTTTAACTTCACTCATTCCGTGATCATGTGTCATAAAATCTACTCCAACTCTTTTCTTACTTCAAATTAATTTCCAAGCGCAGCTTTACAAGATAGGTAAACTATCCAATAACATACAAACAGAATCCGTGAAAGTTTTAAATTTATATTTTATGAAGCGTTTTCAAGTGTGACTTTTAGCACTTTTTAGGTAGGATAGGTTAGGTTAAGTTACGTCACGGAAAATATTACCTAGTTTTATATAAAAAATACGGCGCAAAATAAATGACTGTTATGTTTGTCAAATAAAATTTAGTAATTAATCATTTTAAATTGATAAAGAATATATTTTCATTTTTAATTCAAATTGATAGATCTCCTTGTTGCTGGCAAATACTAATGCACTTTCTACCAAGCTTCAGGTTTAGTTATCAATCTCAAGCTCGGAATTAGATTGATCAAAATTTTAGATCAAATTTTTGTTTCTGCAATTTTTTATATATTTTTTAAATTTCTCGCTCATAGTTTATTCCCGTAAAGTTAAGCAATTACAGCAAACTCAACAATTCCTGGTTGGCCAATTCAAAAATATGACATATCCTGCTTACTACTCGGAATAGTATTTGTACTATACTGATCAACAAATAAACTAAACCAGTTGCTGATATTTTTTTATTTTTTTAAATTATTTTTAAATAAAACAAAAACTTTGTTTTATAGCGTTTATGTTGAGTATATTTAATTGCACTATGCTCAAATATCTATTAAAATATTAATAAGATCAAGGTGATCTTATTAATTTATAAAATTAAAAAAATATAAAATCATAATAAAATATATTCAACAAAAACAAACAAAAAAAAAAGATAAGTAAATTATTATTAAGCCTTTTCAAACGTTTAAAAGTTCCTTGCAACAATTTGGCATGCACTCTGTTGTTAACGTTTAGAGAATATTGTCTCACTCTTTTTGAACGCTTTTTCAGGCACATCTAAAGAGTGTAGTAAGTTTTTTCAATATCTAAGTTGCTGCTTTATAGTGTTCATATCTGATGAAACTGCTGGCGAGTTCATCCGCGTAATTTCTTGCGTTTTCAAGAAATCATTCAAAACTCTAGTCTTGTGCGGTTAAACATTATCATTTATATCTAAACACAAATTAAGATTTATCTATAAATAAGCAAGCATTATTCCAATTTCTATCTACGTAAACCCATCTAATACAATTTGATTTGCAAAATTGTTAGTATTGAAAATTGTGTTAGTTTTCAAAACTTCAAATTATTTTTGCGCTGTTTGCATTGAGATTTCAACACTTATAGCATTTTCAAAACTATTACTTAGCTGAATTGCATTATTAAACTTATTCCGACGAGCTAGTAACCTTAAAAACCTGTCTTGATTTGTTGTAGTTTTCTTTCTTGCGCCTCCTCCATGTTCATAATTTAGTGTACCACTTTTTAAACGTTTCTGTCAGGCTCTCCCTACTGCAGTATGTGATATATTTAGTCTTAAGCCAACAGAACGATGGAACTTCCTTATCTCCAACTAACCAATTTCTTTATATAATTCAGATACACTAAGTTTTTTTAATGGCTTAATTAACACTTAAACAAAAAGCAACACTACTTAATAATTAATTAATAAATATATAACAAATTAAAAATGTAAAATTCAATATTTTCAAATAAAAATATTTTGTTAGTCGCTAAAGGCCTGGTTACACAGTGCGAGCGAGCATCAGTCAGTTACTGCAGTGCAGTTACTTGCACCGTGTGACCCCATTATACGATAATGGCAAGAGATAGTAAATAGTACTAGGCCAGCTCGAATGCTATCTCGCATTATGTAATCAGTCCTTTAGCCACTAACAAAATATTATTATTTAAAAATATTGAATTCTTTAAGGTCTGGTTACACAGTGCAAGCTAGCATCCAAGCTAGCCTAGACAGTTACTACAGTGCAGCTTCCTGCACCCTGTGTGACTGCATCATAGAAATTACTGTTCCTCGCTATTATCGTATGATGGGGTCACACGGTGCAAGTAACAGACTAAGGCAGCTCGGATGCTAGCTCGTACTGTGTAACCAGGCCTTTAGTTTTATTGCAAAATCAAAACAAATGGTTACACAATTTTCAAACAATTTCAAGTGTCATAATTGTTCTTTTGATTAATGTTTAATTATTAAAAAAATTACACCAATATATAAAACTAGTCCAGTTTATTTGTTAAGCAGTATATTTTTTCTTCAATCAAATTTAAACGGTTATTAAAATAATATTTGATTAAAAAACTCAAACATCTCTAGTTTCATATTAATCAATGTTGATAGTGATTTATTTCAATCTTAAATTAAATCTGCCAATTATGGTTTTTATGTCAGCATTAATAAAAAATAAATAGTATTAAATAACTTTACATATTCGAGGTGTGACTATTAAATAACGAGACTAAAACAACTGCGGCCAAACTGCTCATGCGCTTAAGTTGTAGACCCCATCGTTATTTAGTTTAAAGCCACCTCTTTTGAATGCCGCAACTCCATACCGGTAAATATTTTTGTGTGATTGTAGTATTTGTTTTTGTAACTTATGTTTCTTTCTTTTGCCGGAAAAATGTTAAATATTTTAGTTGAACAAAGGGTTGTTGTAAAATTTCACGTAAAAGTTATAAAATTGGCAACGGAAACTTACAAATTATTATATAAAAGGTATGGTAATAAGTGTTTATCAGCTATTTAGTTCACAGCGCATAAAAAGCTAAAATGAGCAAATCAAAATTTGGCAATGATGATTGTTTTTTTTTATATTTATGGTGTTGTGTATCTTCATTGAGTCCATGAAAGTTAAACTATTAATCAATATTATTACCTTAATGTTTTTAAGCAGCTTTGCAAAAAAATAAGAAAAAAAAAAACCCGAATTGTGAAAGAAAAAGTGAAGACAACGCACCAGCTCACAGTGTATTGTTTGTTAAGGGGAAAAAATAATTGCGCTATTATAAGAGTTCACAGCATCAAACTCAGCAAAAAAACGCCTGAATATAATTGAATGAAATTTTTACACATTGTAGAAGAAAGTCCAATCTGCCTCCTCAAATTTGTAGAAATTTGATGCAATAAGTCGTTTCTCCGCTATTAATTTTGAAAAAGTGACGTTTTTAATTAGTTCTTTATTAATTTTTTACTCGTTAAATATAAATCAAATCTTTAACCAAAAACATAAGGACATAGAATATTGTATGCAGTTGAACATATAAAAAGAGTGAGGAATAAAATCTTATTGTTTGGATATTGAGTTGGTTGGCGTTTTGTCCTAGAAGAACCAATTTTAATTTAAAAATGGCGCTATACGTGTCAATATTTTTCTAGAGAGAACGTATTACCGATATTCTCGTAGATGTGATAAAATTTAATATTTTTCCATAACAATACTACTGGTGGCACCACAACAGGACGGGGCGATTAAGCCCGGAAATTCTCTAGCGTTAAGGTGTTTCTCGCCAAGCATAGCATCCCGTTATTAAACCATCCAGCTTATTCATCTGACCTAAGTCTATGCAACTTCTATCTGTTCCCTAAAGTTAAATCTGCGTTGAAAGATGACGTTTTGATAGCTTACTTAAGATGATTTCCTGCACTATTTTAAACAATAGAAATTTTTTATATAATGAAACAGAACTCTTAATAAACACCATTGCTGTAATTAGTGAATTTAAAAAATGGTGTTTTCAAAACCGTTTAATACATAATCACCAAAAAACAGTTGCGGTTCATTTTCATGGACGTAAATTATTGTCAAACAATTTTATAATTAAGCATGAAAATTTACAAATCAAACTTTCTAGCAGCGTAAAATTTTTAGGAATTACAATAGATTCTAAACTATCTTGGCGTTTACAAATTGAACAAGTTTGTAAGAAACTTAATCAAGCTTTTTATGCCATTCTACAAATTAAATCGGTACTTGACAACAAATCCATTATGGCAATATATTATGCAATGGCTTACTCACATATGTGTTACAATATAATGATATGGGGTTCATCTGTTGACTTGAATCGAGCTTTTGTTCAACAAAAGCGCATAATAAGGTTGATTTTCCAAATTAAAAACCGTGAGAGTTGTAAGCAGTGTTTTATAAATAATAAGTTGTTAACATTGCCATCTATATACATATTTAAATGTATAAGTCATGTACACAAAAATATATCTCAATTTGAATTAACCTCATCTAGTCATCAGTATAATACACGACATGCTGATCACCTTCGTATTCCAATTCATAATACGTCAAAATACGAAAAATCAACTTTATATATGTGTGTAAAAATGTATAATAAATTAGCTCCAAAAATGAAAGTTTTAAATGACTATAAAATATTTAAAACTGAATTAAGAAATTTTTTAGTGTCTAAATGTTATTATAACATACATGATTTTTTTAATGATAAACTGTAAATTATGTTTTGTTAAAGTTGTAATTTTAAATATTATATTTTTAAATGTAACTCTGTAACTTTTATATTAAATGTATTATATGTGATATTTTTAGACTATAAGATTTTATTGTATATTTTTGACATGTCTTATATCTGTATTCAGATCTTTAGATAAATAAACTACTACTACTACTACTACTACTATATAAAAGTGAGATAGAATAAGGTGTATATTAAGGGAAACAACTAATAAATATGTATAAATTTAAAATTAAAAATAATTCAGTATTAGTCTCATTATTTAATAGCCACACCTTGTATATGTAAACTTAAGTGCACCTCAATCGTTGGCATTATATCACATATAAAATAACACCAATACATGTAATTTTCCATAATTGCAAACTGCACGCTTTCTTGAGATTGTGCATATAGAGTGAATTTTGTTAACTCTACTCTATCATATCCAAACGCCCAAAACACTTCCCTTTTGCAAATTAAAGTCAAAGAAGCTCATAGAGTAGAATAAACGCATCAATAATGACATGATGTAAACTTTATAGTACGCTTAAAAAAAGTTTATGCCAATGCCAAGTTGATTTTGTAAAAAACAACAATTAGAAAGAAAGAGACACAGAGATACCAACCAATCCAACCGTGCTCCGGAGCAGGGTACGGAGAATTGACAGCGTTTATAACCATGAAGTCATTATTTTAATATAATCACTTTACTAGTATGTTTAATGCTTAACAAAGACAAGTTAAAAAAATTATATTAAAATTATTTTATTTTTACGTCGCAATAAAATAACTTCAATATAATTTATTATTTTAAGAACATTTAAACTGTCAACTGCACTAACTTGTATAAATTCTATTTGTATACTTTGTCGAGGTTTATTTGATAGTAATTCAGATTGCTCCAAACTGTTCACATCAGACAAACCCGGTTTGTTTGTCTAAACCAGCGCTCAGACTTAAAACATCGACGATCATCAGGTGGCAAGCGATCAACTAGGTCACTAGATCCTAGTAGACCTAGTAGTTAGTAGACTTAGTAGAATCTTAAAAAATAAATATTTTGTGTCCTTTTATACATTGAATGTCAGAAATTTCAAAAATCAAACATGTAAGGCAATCGACTTAAAAAACGACCTTAATCAATCAGTCGATTGCAATTGACTGTTTGAGCACGCCTAACCAATTAAATTTTTTATTATATTAGGAGATAAAAATGCAATAAGAGATAAAGACTATGAAAACTGTAAAAAGATATAAATTGGAGAAACTAAATAACTTAAAAATACTAGTTTTATATAAGAAATACTATAATTATTACAAATACACTTTTTAAAAACCATGAACTTATAGTATAGACATAAAAATACCAAAAGATGTAAGAAAACATAAAATAGAACCCATTATAGTAAAATAAAGATTTAAAAAACTATTTTGGGGCAGAAATATGTAGTAGATCAAAACGGAGAAAAGTTAAATCTAGCTTTTAAGAACTGATAACCTCACTTACTCAAACTCATTATCCCGGGACTATAATACTTTGTCCTTTATAAAACTTACTCGTCAAACACTTACTAGCAATAACTACTAATCCTAACTTAGCGGCAGGTATAAAAAACTATAATATTATATTATGATGACTTGTTTTAGGTAAATTAATTTTGCACGTACAAAAAATCATTTATTTAGATGTTATTGCATAGACCGAGTTGGAATGAATCATCAAAAAGAAAACTGCCGCGTCAAAAGTTTTATTAGGTGCTTAGACTTAATAAAGAGTACAAAGTTCAGTTTTTCATAAACAACCTAATGCCCCATTGTCTTGTTGCACATACCGTACAGCCTACACAATTGATCTTCCTCTATCCAATACCAGTTGCCTCTTTTTGTGTTGCATATTAATCTTACAATTTATGACTGTTTACCATCTTCTCGTATGTGTTTTAAGTACTACAGACTGTCCGTTTTTATATATTTATACATTGGATTATATTGTAACTATCAAACTTGGTGGTAACCCTCCAAATTTCTATCATATTTTATTAACTTTCTCAACAGCATACTTTTTTGATATGTTTGTTCATAAAATTCTTCTATACTGTTTTTAGTTTTTGTTGTCTTTACAACAAAACGTCTTTCCAAAAAACATCAATAAATACAAAAATCATATTATTCTATCTTTCCATTTATCCATCTTGTTGATTGTCTTATTGATTTTTGTTACATTGATATGCAATCTTATCTAAGTGTTTTGTTTGTTTTCTTTTTACTTTGTCTTCACTAATATTATTAATATTATTTTTTTTACTATTTTTTATAAACTTCTAGTACCACAGTTTTTTTTTTGTTCTTTTGCAATAAAATTTCAGCTATTTGTTTCTTCTGTTTAGTTTCGTTTTTTTTTTCTATGTTGGTCTGTTTTTTATTTTTTTTTACATTTCTATAAAATTCAATTGTATTTAATTACTAAAGTGTAGTGTCTTTGTTGTCCACACCAAATTTGGAGTGGTATCTATCGATTTCTTCTTTTTTTGCTACTTTACGTGCTCTTTTAATTTTAATATTTTCTATTGCAATAGGTACTTTCCTGAGTCCAATATATGTTAAGTCCGGTTATTATCCACTTATTTAATTAAATTATTCACTACTTACCTTGTATTTTAGCTGTCTCCCTTTTACAAATAATTGAGTTTTTGTTTATAGATTTTTTTAATTAAATTTTTAGTTTTTGTGTATTTTTGTTTTTTTTTTTTTTTAGCTTTTTTTCTCAATTTTGTTCAGCATTGTAAAATCATTGTCTAATTATTTAGTGCATTTTTATTAATCATAATTATTGATCTTTTTTTTATGTTATAAATTTTACTATAATTGGCTTTTTTCTTTGTTTTGTTACCCACTCTGTATTAACAACATAAAAGCTTGTAGTTTTTATTATGTTCACTTTATATACAAGGTGATAACAGGTGAAAACAAAAAAATTAATTCTACATCAAATTCTGGACAAAACTAAAAGTATAACGTTTTTTAAAATTTAACTTTGTTTTCAAGTAATTTTAGTGTAAAGATTTAAAAATGAAATAAATAATTAAATGTGAGATAATAAAATATTTATTAAAGAAATTTAAACTTGTACTCAATTCAGACAAAACACTGTTAATAATTAATAAAACGCAAAAAGCATTTAACAAAAACAACAGTAATCGTTCCAATCTGACTTATGTTGCATAGTCTAGATATTAATTAATTTCTAATTCATTTTTTCCTTATATCTTTAATTTATTTTCAAAATTCCCCCTTTTTTGTTTATTTTAATCTTATTTTTATTTTTTAAAATTTTAACCACATTTTTTCAATGTTGCAGTATTAGTAGTACTAACTGTAATGTGCAAGTTACTTTTATTTTCTAAGTAACTTGTTTTCGTCTTTATAAGACGCCTATGCACAAGCCCAACGATTAATTCGTTTTTCAAGATTAATATTTAATCACTTGTGTCAGGTATTAAGGGACATTTGTTCTAATGTTTAAATATCATTACATTTGCAAACAAAGTTTACGTAATATAAATTATATTATTATTGTGTCAGTGTCTATATGTTATAAACTTATTTTATCCCAGTTTTCGTACATTACTACATTTATCAATCAACAATTAGAGCATTTGACTATTAATAGTTTTTAGGCAAACTATGAAAGATATGTAATAAAAAGCAAACAAACAAATGTATATAAAAATATAGAGCGTAGCTTACAGAAAAAGTTATCCCTAAAAATGAAGACAAAGTTGATAAAAAGAAAGTTGCTATCATAAGACAAGATAAACTGTTTTATGCCACCAACATGCCCTACACAAATTTTTAAAACATACTGTAACCAAATAAATAAAATAGGATTTTATATTTTTTATAATAATTTTATTTGCATTTTTGTCATCTTTTCAGGGTTTTTAAAAGATATTTTCTCATAAATATGTATAAGTTATGTGGCTCCGTGTTCGATTTTTACATACTCCACTTTGTTATTTGTTTTTTTCCAGGTTTTTAGATGTAACATGATGTTTCTTGTCAGTATGGTATTTAAAATATAATATAAAATAATTTTATTTATATATTATATTTTAGTTTTAATTTTTTTTTTTTTTTAAACTAACTTGGTTTTATCTAAAATATATGCGACTATTTCATTTTTATTGTTTTAATATGCACAATATAAATGTTCAATAAACAACCACATAATTATTATTAAAATAATAAATACTTCAACAATTCTACGAAGTTGTCGGTCAATCCATTGTAGTTGATTAGACATCATTGTCAAATTAAACAAAAAATAATAAGAGACTTGTCTCAATGATTGATTACTACATAATTTAATTCATCCATTTCGTCTTTAGACAACTAGTAAGCACAATGCTAAAAATAATCATTAAAAACAATAATTTTATAACTGGTTTCTATTATCGAAAAATGTGTATTAAAAATATACAAGTAATTATCAATGCCAGAAAAACATTCCATGCTGATGTTGAAGATCATGTATACATAATGTAGTGTAAGCACCACCCCCACATTAAAATGTCAGTTTTCGGTATCGACACACAGACTAAAAGCTTTTTAGACGAACACCCAATCGACCATTTTTAACATACAACTGGAATAAATAAAAAAATACACACAACTATTGTCCTTGTCTAACCTATACACATTTTGTGAAAGCGTATACACATAACACGAATATAGTTTCAAATCAAATAAACAAGCTTTATGTTATAAACTCCCTGACTGACGTTTGATGTTAAAACAAACTAACGAATATAGAATTTCATAAACAGTGCAACTTTGAATTAATATTTCATATTTATATCGAGCATTGTTTTGGTTAGCCTACATTTGTAATTAACTAAAACGCCAATGGAAAATAATACGGGAAGCATTTTTTACTGTACGCAAAAGTCGTTAAATATTAACAATGCACAACTACAATAAAACCCTTTATTGTAATAATTGAAAATTAATTATTATTTAAAATGTAAACTAATTAGTAATTGGTTTTTATGTTATCAATAATGACTTAATTATTTAATGTGCTAATATTACACTAAAATATAATCTGTCATTTTATTTTCAATGCAAATTTAATTAATATTATGTACACATAAATTAAAATGCATTATTCAAAATATTTATAATTTAACTAAATTAAACAGTAAATTAAAGATAAATTAACAAATTACGAAATAAAAGATAGAAATATTAAAGAATTAATTAAAAGCATTAATAAAAAAATAATGAAAAATAAGAAAAGTACAGAAAAAATAAAACTGTTGGTAGTAGTTATATTGTAGATAAATTAGCTGCAAAAAAACAAATATAAAGATTGTTACTTTAAAAAAAAGGCTTAAAAAAATTAAGGTAAGTAAGTGTTACAGCACTTACTTACCTTAAATTTTTTTTTTAAACTACTACTACAAATGACAATGCCAATATTTATATATTCTTTAAATATCAAAATCAAAATTTAAAGTGGTCAGCTATACTTATTTTACACATTTAACTGTTTTTAAACTCGCACTGACATAAAATATAAGCAAATCCAAATCCAAGTTTTTTAATTGTTTAATAAATATAAATTAGTTTTTAAGTTTTAAAATTTATTGTAAAACTTGTGTTGAAACATTTGTCTAATATTTAGGAGTATTTTGATTGATTTTATTTATGACATGTAAGTTTAATCTATCTATTTTTAATCATCTTTATGCAACATTTATCAAATTTTTAATTGCAACACAAAAATTGTAACACAAATAGCAATTTAAAACATTTTTCGCTTTTATATTTCAATATCTGTTCTTATTACTTACTTCTAGCTTAAGAATAGTTTATTTCTGGGGTTAAATTTCTATATACACATCGCCACAACTATTGGACGTCATAAAATATTTTTTGTACACTTGTTTGAACTAAACAATCCCAACAATTTAGTAAACAATTTCTAAAAACATGACAGTACTTAATGTGAACTGGTAAAGAAAATTGCAATACGTTATTGTTAAAAAGCCAGAAAACGTGACTTCTGTATTTAACTATTGAACGTTGACGTGAGAGGATGTGAAATATATTGCTCCATGTAAAGTGTGACTTAAGTCGTTATTATTAATTTGACATAATATAATATTTTATATGTAATATTCTGCATTTAAGCTGCCTTTGTTATAATCATTTAGCCTTATAACCGTGGCCTTGTTTGTCAATTGTTAATTACCGCAAACGGCCGTGTTATTGTGAAAAATTGTGTTTACTGTCTATCCTATACAAAAAACAATATTCTTAAATATATTTATTATTATCTTATTTTAATTAAGTACAAATCAAAACTTTGACGATATGTGACATACAAAATCAGCTAAAAAACGTGATGAAGTAATTAGAAAAAAAAAACAAAGCAGACTTAATAAATAAACTAAAAAATGTAGTAAATTCAAGTTATCTTCCAGGTGAATAATTTGAGAATGATATAAATAAATCCACTTCAAGCACAGATAGCAGTGAAACTGTTGTTTGTTGTAGATCAATAAAAAAAAAAAAAATCTATTTAAACTGCAACTACATTCTCTTAAAAGTCAAGTATTTAAACTAACCAAAAAATTCAAATAGCGATATTATAACTCCAGAGTACAAACAAACTGGTTCATTAAGTAATAGATCCTATTAATAATAGCAGTATAATTCTAAATAAGTCGTCAAAAAATAATAATTCTAGCAGATAACAATGGACAAAAATGTGTTCAAACAATTTTGCCAATTTGAGCAAGGTACCTCTTCAGGCAATGAAAAACGCTTATGTCAAAATAGGAAAAAGTCATTGGGCAATAAATCAGGCGAACATGGGTAATGAGTCATTAATTGAATGTTGTTACTGGTCAAAAACTCTACAGTTCGTTGTGCTGTGTTAGCGCTTGCATTGTCATGATGAACAATGATTCGCCGGTTTATGTCGTTCCTTCAGATTTCAGCGATAACTTCCGGCAAAAAAATTGAAGTATACCAGTCAGCATTAACTGTCCTTTGATCCTCTAATTCAACAGTTGCAACATGACCCGTTTTTCCAAAGAAACAAGCTATCATTCTTTTCAAAACGCTTCGTAAACGCATCACTTTTGTGGGTTTAGGTACATTTAAAAAAACCCATACAGTCAATTGCTGTTTAGTTTTAGGCTCATATGAATATATCTAAGATTCGTCACTTGTTACAATGTTATACAATTCGAATTTATTTAGCATTTCCTTGCACCACTTGACACATGCCTGTTTTTGTTTTTTTTTTAATTGTGTGGGATCCAACAACTGCAAAGCTTCCTGACATGCAAATGATCGTGCAAAATTGTATGTATTTGTTTTGCTGCAATGCCTAAGAATGCCTCTATCTCACTATAGGTCAAATGCCGATCTAACAAAATCATTTTACGCACAGCATCAATATTTTTCGCAACAACAGAGGTGCATGGACAACCTTCGCGAAAATCGTCATCAAACGTTGGTCTCCCACGCTTGATTTCGGGAAATCATTTGTAAACCATAGTTTTGGATGGTGCTTCATCCCCAAATAACAAACTAAATTTTTCCATACATTGCTGAGGCGTTAAACCGTATCAAAAATCATAAAAAATCATCACTCGGAAGTCACGATTTGAAACTTCCATTTTTCACACAATTATTACTCTCGTTAAATTTTGTTAAAACAAAACCGAGCAGTTTGAAATCGAATTGTCAACTAAATTATAGGTGAAAAACGTCAAATTTTACAAATATGACAATTGCAGAACGCTGGCAATACAGGTATTACAAAACTATAAATAAATTTAAAAACAAGTCCTGCAATATATGACGTTTTCGGCTGTGTCACTGTTTTTGTTTTTCAGTTCGGCTGACATCGCTCTTTTTCAGAACACCATATTGTAAAATTGTAGAAACGTTAAATATACGTAGATATATTATGCAGGTTATTTATACAAGTATTCTAATGATTAATATACGTATATTAATCAACGGTGGAAAAAAAGGAAAATATTAACGTATTATATACAAATATACATATCTTACGTGTACAAAAAATGTATATTATTCAAATACACATATACCATATACGCTTTTTAAACCATATATACGTGTAATAAACTTATATTATCTAAACTTGTGTTTACTGGGTTCGTGGTAATGTTGCACGTCAGACTATTAAGATGATCTGGCGAGAGCTTGTGAGACGATCGCCTGAAAAGAGAACGAACGATGGGAGAGGTTCTAGAGTAGACAGAAGTGGTCGCATCGGCATGATCCAATGTTTCATTTGGATGCGTGTTTTGTAGTGTTCGTTCCATTTCTGTTACTACTTAATTTAACATTATTATTTACGTATGCAACAAAAATAATTATTAATTTTAATAAAGAATAAGAATGTATAATGCATACAATACATATTTTATTTATAATCTGATAATTTATTAGATATTCTGTCCAATTCTCTATGGATATTGAACGGTAAGACAGGTTAGTTATAGAGCGTTAGCGTAGCACGCCAACAATCCCCGAATATGACTAAAATAATAACTCGTTTTTTATCCACTGAGGTGATTTGGAAGTCACCTAATAAGCCGTTGGTTCCATCAACCCTCTTCGTCGTAAGACTTCGGGGGCGATGTAAAATAGTTGTAAAACGAGCAATAAAGAAGATATTACTATATAGTAATTTTGTTATCATGTAAAAAGAACGACAATTTTTTGTAGAAATTTTTGTTTGTTTTTTTTTTCAACCAAACAAAATAAAAAATCATTATTTGAAATTTGAATTTTTTTACTATTTGCAAAATTTTTTTTTGGTTTTTTTGTCAATCAAACAAAAGTTTAAAAAAAGTTAAAAAATATGATTTTTATAACTTTTTTTTATTTTGAAAATTTTATTTTTTTTAGTTTATTTTGCAAATTAAAAAAATAAATAATTTTTTTTTTTAAATTAAATTTTTTTTAGAGGGCTATAATGGATTTTGGCGCCCTTGCTTGCTTCTAAAGTAAAACAAACATTTTTAGCTAGCAGTATATACCTTGTTTACTTCTAGCAATGTGCATATAGAATAGCCCCGTATAGTATTATTATTGACTAGTTATTATAATATGACTATAACAATGCTTTGCCCATGCAAACACAAAAACACGCCCCCAATATATTCACACATGGTCGTCTTCTATAGGATTTGCTAAAATTTGTCGAAGCGCTACATGCGAGCAACGCGTTGAACTAAATTTCGACGCGCTTCTATTATTATTAATATTAAATTTTGCAAATAACTTCAATCATTATCAACATATTGATTTGAATTTTGGAATTGATACTCAAGTAATTGTTTTCTAGAGCATAAAACCAAAATAAATTTTTATAGTAAATTTATTCATTTAGAAACAATAATAAAATTTCGAATAAATTTTTTTTTTAAGAAATTATATATTCATGCCTATCTTTGTTCATTTCTACATATAAATTTTGTTTTTTAAATTTGCTATGAATAATACTTTTTTAAGAAAATTGCGAATTACGAACTAGTGTGAAAATTCCCTGCTTTTAAGCTCAAAAAATTATTTTTAAGGATGCATTTGATAGATCTAGTTCAAATAATGAAAAATACTCCTACAGAATTATTGACAACAATGCATTTAAAAACTTGAACAAAATGCTTCAGTCAAATATGCGTAATTTTAAAATATCTACTAATCTAAATGAATCATTTGACAGTTTTATTATTATTTTTTTAGACAATTTTAATAAAATTTATCTAATTAAAATTAAAATAGAAAATCAAAGAAAATCTAAAAATATTAAAATGGTTGATTCTGGCAGTTTTAGAATCGAGTAACAACTTAAAAAAGCTTTTTATAGATCTTCGACAAAATTTTAACAATAAAAAATGTATTTTATAGAAAATCTAAAAAAGCTCATCAAAATTAATCATCAATGCAAAATTTTGATACTATGAATTACAACCAAAAGCGTTTAACAATGGGACAAAAGATGTTTGGAGAATTGTTAATAAAAATATTAAAAGGGTAAAAGAAACAAATATAAAGTTAGTAAATAAAAAAATAGTTTTAGAAAACCCACAAAAAATTGCAAATCATTTATCAAATATTCCATCTGAGAAAATTGAGCAACACTTTGGAACTAACATTTCATTCAATTGTACCGTTTCACAAAGCCAAATTCAATCTATAAAAATATGTAAAATATCAAAACCTGACATTTAATCAACAGTACAAAATCTGAAAAACACAAATGCAGTAGGGATCGATAGAATATCTATTAAAGTACTAAAATTTGTTTGTAACACATTTTTGACACCTTTAACCAATTTAATTATTATTGCTCGTACGGAAGGTAAGTATCCAAGAGCTTTAAAAGTTGCGAGAGTTGTACCTGTATATAAAAAAGAATTTTTAAATGCTGTCGAGAACTACAGACCAATATCAATATTAAATACCTTATCAAAAGTGTTTGAAAAAAATCATGCACAATCAAGTTTAGAATTACTTTATGAAATTGTAAGATAGCTCAGTTAAAAAGCGTTAACGTAGCACGCTAACAGTCCGGGATTCAATCTCCAAAGTATGACTAAAATAATAATTTGCTCTTTATCCACCAAAATAATTCAGAAGTCACTTAATAAACCGTTAGTCCCATCAAACCTCTTCAAACAAGTCGTAAAGCTTCTGGGGCAATGTAAAAAGCTGTAAAAACGCACAATAAAAACAAAACAAAATTTTTATTTATTAAGTAACTGCCAACATAGGTTTGTAAAAGAAACTGCAACTTTAGATTTTATAGAACATATATACAAACTCATAGATAAAAATCGTTACATCGTTGGATTATTCTTTGATTTATCTAGCGCTTTTGACGTAGTTAACATAAATTTTATAGAAAAAAAAAACTGTGTAATATTAGAATTACTAAGTGTGTTTTAGAGTTAGTTGTGTCGTTTTTATCTCAAAGAAAAATGTTTGTAAATATAGTTAACAAAGAATTAAAAGTACATAATGTATCGATAGTCGATTCCCAAGGTTCAGTTTGATTGTTTAATTTTTTAATATATAACGATTTAACAAGCTGTAGTACTTCTTCCGGTTACATTATTAATTTTGCAGACGATATATCCGTCATTGTTGATGCAGAGTCAGAATAAACTTTACAAATAAAGGCAGCAACTGTAATGGAAGACATCCAAACTCGGAGTAACAAAAATAATTTAATTATGAATACTGATAAAACCGTCAGTGTTCAGTTATATAAAAATAAAATTCCAAATATAAATATCCCATTTAGTGCTAACCATACTAAATTCTTATGATGCTATGTTGACTGTAATCTTAAATGGAATTCATATCGATCATATGACCAACAAATTGAACAGCGCATACTATGCTATTTTAAAACTTAAAAAAACAATCTCAAAACGGTTTGTACAAGTGTATTATCCTTTAACATACTCTCATATTTCATATCACATCATTATCTAGGAAAAAAATTCAGAATCAATAAGAATACAAAAGAAGATATTAGTCTTTGGCTTCAAGCGCATTGAATCATATAGAAAGTTATTTAGAACTCACAAAATATTAACTTTTAAATCAATATACAAATGTGCTACATACTTGTATAAAAAATAGATTGTTTTGAGAAAAACTCAACTAACCACGAATATGATACTAGGGACGGTCAGGAACTAAAGACTCCCCGACACCATACGTCAATAAACAACAAAAAATCAGCAAATTTATCGTGCATCACTATTTTCAACAAACTGCCATCTGATATAAAAAACGCCAAAACGTTAAATTTATTTAAATGTAAACTAAAATCATTTCAAATTAACGGCTGTTTTTATACTCCTGATAAATATTTTAATACTTTATAATTTTTTTAGGTGACTATTTTTTTAAATATTATTTATGCTTTTTAGGTATTATGTAATATCATGTTGTATTCAAATGTATGAATTCTATTTAATTTTAATTTAATGTAGTGTATTTTATTTGTTCATTTATATAAATACAAATTACTTTTCGTAATGAAATGTTATTGTTTTTAAAAAGAACAATTTATTTGTTGATACGTATTGTATCGGGTACAGACTTAGACTAAACTAAAATAATGATTACATAGATTATATATAGTAATTAAATGTTGATTCAGCATCCGCATGCAGGTGCATATCCAGACGCTGACGTCGCATGCACATGCATGCGTGAACAATGGGCCCTTTCATGGAGCCCTGTCTGGGTCTGGTTAGTGTACGGTAGATAACTCCTCATCCCCTAGAATTTGGCATTGCCAGGAAGGTGCAGAATATTGCTTTGGCATTGTTCTGCATCTTGATCTTGGTGTAGGGCTTTCTTTTTCTTTATCCATTTCCTTACGGTGTAACCAGCAAGAAGGAGTAACATGATATATAGGGTGATGGTCCACATACTAGGAGTGAGCATGTGTGTTGTTGGTTCATCAATGATGGGCACTTGTTGAATGGCCGGAACAGCTTGTAGATCCAGCTTCTTAAGTTCGATGTTGAATTTGTTAAAATTGGATTTAAATAATTCCAACTTTGGGTTATTAATAATGAGTGGACTACCCAGTGTAGCTTCTTGATGTGAGACTTCTCGGTTTTGGTAAATTAATTTACATTTTCCTTGTTTAATGAGGAAGATTCCAACTAGGTGCTTTATTTCCGATTCGTGTTCGCATTTGATTTGAATTTCTTCTTGGATCGGGAAGACAGCAAGTTGTTGATTAATTTCGGGTATTATTTCCAAATGGTTTGTCGTAATGTTGAGTTTGGTGTATTGACATCCGGTGCTGGATTCTTTTAGGAGGATCTCCTTCTCACAATCTGCATTGTGATTAATTAGCAGATGGGATGAACATTGATAATATTTTATACCTTGGGTACACAAGTTATGTAGAGGCCATATTTTGTTTTCGTTTTTTGATTTTAATAGATATTTAACATTTGGTATAATGGTAACATATTCAGAATCATGCTTAGTAGGTATGGGATTTAGGTAGTAAATTTCGAAATCGTGTTCGTAATTAATGGGAATAGAAAGAAAATAGTTAATTCTGTTGGACTCGATTTTACAATTAACTTTAATAATTGATTCAAAATCTAATATGTTTTCTATTTTGAGTTCGAAAGGAAGTTGTTCATTATAATGAATAGAAATTCGTTTAATCTCTACAAATAAATCATTTAATTTTATAATACTTGGGTGCAAGATTCTCAGTTTACAAAATGAAATTGAGTTCTCTATGTCTTGTAGTACGCTTAGGATTGTATTATATATTATAAGCAACTGGTTGAACAGATCTTTAGCAAACAGTATATTTTGGTGTTCTATATCATCATGTAGTATTACACTTACTTGCATAATTCTCGACTTTAATAATAATTCATTATGTTTAATACTCTGTATAGTATCATTAAAATTTTTTATTACTTGAGTATTTAGGCTATACTGCATTTTTAACTGATTTTCAATTTGATTTTCATTTTTTTGCAAATGGTTAAGAATGTTATTGATTCTTTCTCCATCTCTTGCATCTAAGTTTCCACTAATTGTTTTAATAATGGTGCCCAGTCCGTCAATCAATCCTCTTTTATTTCTGCTTTTATCTACAGCATGCAAGTTAATATTTTGGATTTTATCGTTAATATTACTTTGAATATTATTTATCATTTTGTTGTAGTTATTGAATTCAGGTATGAATTTAGTGTCATTTTGTAATGATTTTAATAATTGGTCGTATTGGGTGTTGAGGATTGTTAACTCTTTGTATAATGGAGTCAAGTCATAATGGTGAACAAACGTATGTACGGTTCTTTGTAATTTTGCTGTTCCTAGATTAATAGGAAGAATTCCCAGATTTTGTGTAATATCTTTTATAGAATCACCTCGAATTATTGTGACGAGGAGGGACCTGGAAGAGAAACATTATCTTTAATTTTGTTGTGATATACAAAAATTATAATGTTTGATCCATCAAAAATGTATTGAAGCATTTTTCTAATTAGTTCAAAGTTTAAACGGTCTATACCACAACCTATTCGTGGTACTGCTAAGTTTGTTATATTTTTTAAAGCACAGAATTGTTTAAGATTTATTAATGTTTTAAATAAATCTTCATAAGTCGGTTTGTCATAATAATTAGTTTTTGTTATTAAATAGATTAAATAACGGTCAGGTTCTTTTAGATAACATAGTGAAAATAAGTCGGAATCTTGTTCTTTAAGCAATTCGACTTGACCGAATTTATTTTTAAATTCAAGAGCAATACCTGCTCCCATTTTCAAATCTTTACTTACACAGTGTGCTAACGACACGTTTTTTGGTGCTAAGAAAAGGTTTTCTTCCTTTTCTATAACATTTTTACTTGTAGTTATGTTATGGTCTTTAATATAATTTTGGAAGTTTTGATAAGTTAGAGGACTTCCGATATCTGTTCGATTAAAAGTATACGTTTCTTGACGAGGTCTTTTTATGTTACCTAAGTGAATTTTACTTACAGTGTTATGATGTTTAACGTCAATTACTGCAGTTTTCAATACGGGGTTTATTGTCTCTATTTTTTCTGGTTTAAACTTAGGTTTTGTTTTAGACTGTTTTTGTTTGTTTTTTACAAACACCTCAGTAGGTATTTCGGGAAGATCTTCTCGATTTTCGTTGCGTTTATTCATAGTTTTTTCTTTGTTTTCTTGGATTTTTTGATTGATCTTTCGATACAATAATTTAATTTTGTTCTTATGGTTTACCACATAATTATTTATTATATGGTTTTCCATTTCTATATTAAAGGGAGAATCTACGTCAATATGTCCCGATATAATTTCGGACGGTTTAAATTTTGTTGTCGAATGAATCGAATTATTATAGGCAAGCAATGCGTAATTAACCTTAGTTTCAATTGATTCTTTTTTATACAATTCTTGATTATTTAGTAAACATATGTGTTCGATAAGTGTGGAATGTGCACGTTCTATTATTCCATTGGAATTAGGATTTTGAGAGCTAATAAAATGTAATTTGATTTTATGTAATTCGAACAATTCTTTCAGAACAGAGTTCTTAAATTCTAAATGGTTATCTGCAACTATTTCTTTAGGTATACCATGGTGGGTGAAAAAACGAATTAAATTATTAGCAATTTCTATTGCTTGTTGAGAATTCAGTTTATAAAGCTGGGTGTATTTAGAAAATGCATCCACTATAGTAAGAAATTTTACCTTTTCAAGAGATATAGTGTCTATATGTACTATTTCAAATGGTTGCGAAGGAGTTGGAGTGATATTAAATTTCAACTGCAATGGGTTTCTGTCATATTTACTAATTTGACATATTGCACATTGATTTATGTAAGTTTGGATTGAACGCCGTTGATTAGGCCAATAAAATCTTCTTTTAATTTGCATTTCGGTTTCATCAACTCCTCGGTGGTTCGTCTTTCCTTCGTGGTATATTTTTATGTTATCAATAATTTCTTCTTCACTTTCTACATCAATTAGCTGACTTGTACATTTTATAAATCTTAGTGCAGAGTTTTTGAAATACTTTTGCAAAACATTACACAATTTTTCATAAATAGGGTCTTCAAAGTAAATATAATATTTTATATTGGGGGCTATATATTCTTTTATAAAGTTGATGATATCTTGTTCAAAGTTTGATTCTGATAGTTGCACAATTAAGCGCATTTTTGTGTTATCAAATAATTTTAAACATTTAGTTTTTGAAGGGGCATAATTTACTTTGGAAATTAAAATTTGATTTTTTCCAAAATTGATTGGGTTTTCTGTAATTGGAATATTGAATATTGGATCTTCAATGTTTGAGTGCATTGTTTTGCCATCATCACTATCATTAATATTTTCTGCAAATTCATCGTTTAAAACATTTAAACGTTCATCTATATCTCCATGCTCAACAACTAGAGATCCGTTATTATCTTCTGTAGTAGTGAGAATATCATCAAGGTTTACTGTAGACAAGTCTATTAATTCTTTATGTTCATCGTGTACATTAAGTTCGATTCTTGAAAGCGCATCTGCATTTTTATTCAAAATACCCTTTTTATAAAGTATTGTGTATTCATATTCTAGAAGTTTTAAACGCCATCTAGTTAATTTCGAATTTGGTTCTTTAACCGACATCAGCCATTGTAATGGTTTGTGATCACTAATGATTTGAAATTTCCTTCCAAACAGGTAGGGTCTAAAGTATTTTGTAGCCCAAACTATCGCGAGTAGTTCCTTTTCGATGGTGGAGTAATTTGTCTCTGAATCGTTAAGGGTTCTACTGGCGTATGCTATTGGTAAATCGGAGCCGATGTTTCCCTGTGATAGTATTGCGCCGATTGCGAAGTTACTCGCGTCAGTAGTCAGATTAAATGACTTAGTAAAGTCAGGGTATTGTAACAGTGGTTCGTTTATCAACAGTTCCTTGCATAAGTTAAAACAGTTTATATACTCTGAATTATGAATATCAATATTTGCATCTTTTTTTAGACACTTAGTTAGTGGTTTTGTAAGTCTTGCGAAATCTTTTATAAATTTTCGGTAATATCCGAGCAGACCTAGAAAACCTTTAAGTTGTTTGGTTGTTTTTGGAATAGGGTAGTTTTGGATGGCCAGAATCTTATCTGGGTTTGGCTTTACCCCGTCAGGAGTTACTATATGGCCTAGATACGCAACTTCCTTTCTCAAAAATTCCGATTTATCAATCTGAATTTTTAAGTTAGAATCTCTTAAACGTTTGAAAACTTCTTTCAATCGTTCAATATGTTCTTGTAAACTGGTGCTGAATATTATGATATCATCAAGGTAGACCAAGCACTTTTCGTTCTGGATTCCACGTAAGATGTTATCCATCACGCGTTGGAAAGTGGCGGGAGCATTTCTTAACCCAAATGGCATTCTAACAAATTCAAAATGCCCATTTTCGGTATTAAATGCTGTTTTTGGTACGTCACTTTCTTCCATCTCAATTTGGTGGAACCCAGACGCTAAGTCCAGCGTCGTAAAATATTGGCAGCGACCCAGTTTATCAAGTAAGTCGGTTATGTTGGGAAGAGGGTATCTATCGCCTATTGTCTTATCGTTTAATTTGCGATAATCGATCACAACACGCCATTTAGTTTTTCCTGACGCATCTAGTTTCTTAGGCACCACCCAAATTGGTGATGACCAAGGACTATACGATGGACGGATTATATTTTGTTCTAACATTTGTTGTATTTGATGTTGAACTTCTTGTCTGTGTATTTCCGGATAACGGTAAGATTTAGTATACACAGGAATTTCATCTGTGGTTTTAATATTGTGTTTAATCTTATTTGTAAAGGTAAGATTTTTTTTATCTATATGAAAGATATCTTTATATTCTTTAATTAATTCAATTATGGCGGATCGTTCTTCTCTGTTCATATGCTCTGAACGGATTTTTGATACGTCAAATTTAATATTCTTGTCATCGAGTATGTTTAAACTTATATTAGGTTCTTCAGTAGTTTGATTGTATTCATCAATCATTTCAACTATGAAAGGTTTTTTTACAGTCACACACATATCGATTTCAAGTGGATTGGTAATTGTACACAAAGCTTTGTAATTATTTACGCGAGTTGCGCATTCAGGTATTTCTAGTTTCTTTACCTTCATATAAGGGATGATAACATCACCATTTTTAACGTTTTTTACATCAACTTCTATGACTTGTTCAGTTCTGGCGGGTACTACTATGCAATTCGTACTTTCAGTTTTTTGAATGTCACGATAGTGAAGTTGTATTTTACAACTAGGAGCTACCAATTGGTTTTGCTCTAGGTCAATAATGGCCTTTAATAATTTCAAGTTATCGAGTCCTAACAGGACATCAAAGTTAGAATGAAAATTAAACAAATAAAAATCCATGTTTAGATTTTTTTTGTTATTGAATAATTTATTCAAATTAATAATAGCTTTATGTTTCCCAGATGTAGTGCCATGTGCAGTGGCTACTTTGAATGGGTCGTATTTAATATAATTTTTATAAAATTGGTTTGCTATTTGTGGGTTTACAAATGAACGTGAGCTGCCTGTGTCAACTAGAATTTTTAATTTATTTTCAGTGTTTATAATATAGGGTAGTTGACTGTTATTATTTATAAGGCCCATCAATTCTATGTTTCCGAGGCGTTTATGCCTAAAAAATCATTTTCTTGTTCCATAGGTATTTCGTCATCTATGTTTAACAACATTTGATTATTTTGATTTGGAACATATCGGTTCCTTTGGGGGTTAAACGCATTATGCGTAGATGTTGACATTGGGGTAGGTTTAGGCATTTGTGCAGTGCGATTAGTGTTATTATTATTATACCTTGGTGGGTTATTATAATTTTGGTTCGGCATATTTTGTTGATTTGGGAAACTATTATTTTTATTAAAGAAAGGTTTGTTATAATTAAAGTTTTGGTAACGTGCATTTTGATTATAATTTTTATTATAATTTTGCGAATAATTTGCACGTTGATTTGATCTAGAAGTTTCCGTTTTATTTTGTGTTTCCAATTGGAAATCATTCGTAAGCATATTGAGAGCGGCGTTTAAATCGCCTGGATTCTTAACTCTCATTTGCGCGCCGATTGGGTCACGTAAACCGCGTAACAATGCTCTTAAAGCATTACCTCTAAAATAAAATAACAAATAATATTTTTCATGCACTTCTTGGGAATGATTTGATAAATAAGACAATTGCAAATTTAGCAAATGCTGTAACCTATTATAAAAGTCAAAAGGGGATTCATTGGCATTTTGTTTAATCAGCGCAATTTCGTGATTCAAGCTATAATGATCTCGCTTGTCGCTATATGAATTTAATAAAGCTGATTTTAATTCACGCCAGTTAGTAATTATACTTGATGATATATTTTTAGCCGCTTCACCTTTTATCTTAGCGATTATACTTGACATAAGGTACTCATTTTGAAAATCTCCCTCTTCGGCTATATTATAAAATTTATTGACTAATTTTTCGCTAATTTCAAGGAAACGCGAAAGCAATTCAGATTCACCGTGAAATTCGGGAATCATTTGCAGATATTCTGCCTTTAATTGAGGAATAGCCATTGCGGTATTATTACGAATAGGGGATCTCGATCGCGAGCGGTTATGATTAGGGATGGTTGGGTCTAAGTCTGATTCTGAATCTGAGTCAATATTACGTGAGTTGACACTCATTAGGCGCGGTGAATACCTCTATATAAACTTTGTGTACTTACAGTACGTATATTATATCCATTGGTGATTGACTGGTTGAGTCAGCTCTTTGGGTTTGCTCGAAGTTCGGAGTTCCTCGGAGATGCTCTTGTAGTCCGTTCTTATATCCACTGGGTTGATTTGCACCGGCACTGAATGGGTTGTCACAACACATAAAGTTATTTGATTCGTTTCACTTATTAATTGTTGAAACAAACCGGATATTTATATTCACTAAATATCCGTTTAAGTGAATCCTACCGACTGCGCCAATTACTTTTCGTAATGAAATGTTATTGTTTTTAAAAAGAACAATTTATTTGTTGATACGTATTGTATCGGGTACAGACTTAGACTAAACTAAAATAATGATTACATAGATTATATATAGTAATTAAATGTTGATTCAGCATCCGCATGCAGGTGCATATCCAGACGCTGACGTCGCATGCACATGCATGCGTGAACAATGGGCCCTTTCATGGAGCCCTGTCTGGGTCTGGTTAGTGTACGGTAGATAACTTACATATTTGACTTGACATATATCGTGTACACAATAATGTTTAATAAAGATTATTATTATTATTATAACACAGCTGAAGACATTAAATTTGAAATAGGTTTTGTATTGCTCGCAGTTCAATTATTCAAATTGTACATCAACAAAATTCTAGTGTTGATCGGAGACGCAACACCCACATTCTACACTACCAAATTTAAATACTAAAAATTCTTTAATTAAGGTTAGTATTTAAGATAAAAGTTAACACCATACCTAAACTAAATCAGCTCATTATTGGCACATGTAAGCAGTTAAAAAATAATATTAAGGTTTTACGTGCAACCACTAAGTTTTTTCTAGATCGCACAATAAAGTCATCATTTTGAGCAATTTATTTAAAATCAATAAATCATTCTAAATACTCTTAGCTCTATTATACTGGGCAACCGTTGCATATTTAACCCATGTTTATAGCACATTTTCTAAAAACAGCTTCTTCACAAACATGCTGCTTGAGTTTGTACTGCATTTTTTTCAATTAGAAGATTTACCACAGTTCCATCCACTGAAAACAAACAAATTTGACTAGACCCCGTAAAAGTATAACCAGCTACTGGCAAACATAAAAACTGCAAGACTAATGATTTTCATTTTTTTTTTATTTCAACAAACAGTTTTACATAAAAAAACTAATTTAGTCAGTCCAATAGCAAAGTTTAGTTTAAATTATTATTCAAAACATAGCATTACATTAGTTTGCATAAGATCATAATCAATCATAAGACACTTTGTTCATTAAAAATGTGTACTTTTTCTACGTTTTCTTATAAACAAAAAAAGGTACACTGTAAATTGTGATCCACAAATTTCTAATTTACCTAGCCAACATCTTAAACAGAAGTAACAACTAAAACAAAAATTTCTAAAAATTGAAGTCTATCTTGAGAATACCAGGTCAACATTTTTTTTCACAATGCATCAAATTCTCACGTTTCAAAACGTTTTACCATACATGCTAAAACAGATTTTGCAAAACAAAGTATAAAAAATGTTTTAAATTACAAAACTAAAAAAAAGACTTTTTGATTATGTGAAGAAGTTTATTGTTCAATGTAAATCAAAAATAAAGTAAAAATTCACTAACCAAAATTTTGACAAGCACCATTTATAGGTTAAAATTATTTACTCTAACAATAGTTTTTCTAAAAAAAAACCATTATAAAAACAGTATTTCTCTTTTAGTTTCAAAAGTTGCAATTTGGAGTTCTTATCAATTAGGGATGTAAGCAAACAGTGTTTGAGATAATAAGCGGAATCTATTAGATTAAAAAAATCTGGAACTTTATTGTTTAATTCAGTTTCAATTAAAAAAAATACGTGTCCTGTGTTGAAAATACTGATAAACAGAACTCAACTTATTTTTAACAACAAATATGACTGAAATTAATTTTTAAATCGTTTTCAAATTGTTATGTCATACCATGAGAAATAGAAAAACAAACTTTTGCCAATTTATCCATATCATAAGTAATGTTAGTCTTGTGGGCGGTTTGCTAACCTTTAGCAAAATACCATTTGCTTCATAATTCACAAGACTATACTTAGTAATTATCAAATTAAAGCCAAGCACAAATAGTATATTATAAACGAAGGTAGAAAGTGTTTCATTGCAAGCAAGGGGTTATGTTATCTATAGCGCAAAGCTTCAGTAAATTTTTTTATCAAGATCTTTATACTATTTTATTCACAGTTAACTAATTAATTTAACAGAAAAGTAAAGGTCAAAAAAATCGACGTATTAGGCTGCAGTCTCACTGCAGTACCCACATCACCAACCTAAAATTAGAACACGTTAAATCATATGATGACGGTCTTACTGATTCAATGCTACTCGTAAGCGTTTGTAACCCGGTTATCGCCGTTTCATAATTTCGAACTTCGCATTTTAGTAGATGGTCTACGGTGGTGGTAGGCATGGCACAAGCGCTCAGAAATAGCTGATTGGTGTTTAAAACATACCAACATTGTTATAAAATTATATAAACATATATCCTAACATATTTTATCTATTATTTTTGTCTTTTATTATTTCTCTAAAATTACATATTTGAATATGTCGATAATATTGATAATTTAATTTACATAAAGCCGGTGATTTATTTTAAGAAGGTTATTTAAACATTAAACATAAACATAACATGTCACAACTAAATAATAATTATATTAGCAGCACTCTTTTACTAACAGAAAAATTTAAATATTTGGTGAATCTCAGTGGCTGCAGTGAGACCGAAGTACATTTTGGTGACGGTGGTGCGTCTCACTGCATCTTAATCAATTATTAATCAATTATAAATAAACTATATTAAATTTTAGAGGCAATACAAGAAACTTATATACAACAAAACTAAAAAAATATGCTTTGTCATAACCAAAATTTACAATAATAAATTATACAATAACAAAAACATATTTGGGCAATTCCATATTTTCCGTTTCAATAACTTATTAGTAGTCTTTTGATCGGTTCATGAGAGTATAAAACCCTTAAAAAAACTCTACGATTTTATCTCGTCGTTTTTTAACTTAATCCCTTTTTTTTGTATAAAAATCGCAATTTTAACTATAAAAAAAAAAAAAAAACTAGAGAAATCAATATCAAATATAAACCGCAAAAGCCATAAAACCAATTTTTTGTTCTCAGTAAGCTAATCAAAAAGGAGCATTTTTTAGATTTTTTTATCCGCTGAAGTTGACGTATTTTGATGTAAATTAGTTAGAAAATATAAATTTGTTCTGTGTATTTGGGTTTTAAAGGTCTAAAACTCAAAAAATCTGCAAAAGTAGGCGCCTATTCTTCAACACTCAGAGATACAATACACCAAATATTATCAAAATTTTGAATTCTATGGATAATTTTACATAGAAAATAGTCAGTGTAGTACTCATCGTCTGTAGAAAAAACCATCTACAAAAAAAATGTACAAAATTTGCAGGCAAAAAATGCGTTAAAAATTAATTATTTTTCATATTTACAAAAAAATTTATAAACACACTAAGGTGTAGTTAAAATTTATTTTTATCAAATTTTGATAAGCGCCGGGTGGATTAATGTTTGAATGCAAAAAATAATGACATTTTCAAATTTTGGCACCGATAGTTCAAGTTTAAATTTGTGCCGCAACCGCAAAAACTATCAAACAAAGAGTAAAATCGCTCAAAATTACTTCAAGCAATAAAAGATGTCTTTGTTAAACTTCTGAAATACGCTTAAAAAAAATATAAGTCAAATAATCTTTTAAAAATACTTTTTAAGTAAAGAAAAAATTGGCTTTTCTACGCCAGTTAAGCACGACACTGACCATTTTCCATGTAGAATTGTTTGCAAAACTCAAATTTTTAATTGTTTGATGTATAGTTCCTCTAAATAGTGCAAAATAAGCTTATTTTTACAGTTTTTTGAGTATTAGACCCTTAAAATTCAAATACACAAAACAAATTTTATAACAACATCATAATAGGTTAACTTTGGCGGTTGAAAAAAATCTAAAAAATACTCCTTCTTGCCCAGCCCACTGAGAACAAAAACATGGTTTTATGGCTTTTACGTCTTATAGACAAGGTATAGATTTGAAGACTTATGACTTATAATCAAAAGACTAATAAGTTAAATTCTAAAGCAAAGTTATCACACCCCCCCCCCCTGCTTTGGTTCGTTTGAAATAAAATTGCCAATTTACTAAGCAAAAAATCCACATTTAACGGTTGCAAGACAAAAACTTATTTTTTCCATTGAATATTTAGCGTAGAATTTTTGGTATCATAATAAATACAAGTTTTTATTGAGTTTTATAAAAAAAAAATATTTTTTGTTATTTTCAAAAAATAGATTTAAAATTTAAAATACTTACCGTTAGTTTTGTAATATTGGTTTAAAAACATAAGATTACTTTAGCAAAAACCCTACATGGCTAAATTTTTGTATACGAGTACACTATGTACGTATTTGCCTCAAAAGTCTACAAAAAGATTTTTTTTTTTATGAGAGAAGCAATTTATTTTAAAACTTATCTACAAATAATAGCAATTTATGTTTTTGAATAAAAAAATAGGTATTTTAAAGACAAAAAATAAAAACAAAAAGGTCAAAAGCTCAACTCTGTCTAATAGATGATTAATGTCCATATAAAACCATAATTACATTTAATATGAGAGTGTGGGTAGACCAGATACTAGGCCTCGTCAGTATCTACAGCGCCTCTATACTCTCAATTAATGGGTTTCGGTAGTATATAATATGTAATTAATTTACTGGTACATATTAAAAAGGCAGCTGTAAATTAGCAACACAAGCATAAACCCTTAAATATTACCACTTAAAACCTGCAATTACTGATAATATGCATACCACCGCACAGACTTCAAAGCTAAAAAAAGTTTGTTGGTGGTCCGTGCAAATTTAAATAGCTTTCTAGCTTACAACCTCAGTTTGTTAATTAAAAAGAATTCTTGCTGCAAGAAGATGGGTCTAGATAGATAAATTGAACACAACAGCACCAGATTACCATTCTTTAATCTCAAAGCGCTGTTCTAGGTAGTAACAAAAATAGCAAATAACACTAGCGTCCAAGCAAAAGAACAACTCTGTCAATTTTGTCATTGTCATTTCTGTTGACTTTTTATAAAACAATAAAAGTCTGTTCCAACATACGATTTGGACAGTTTGCAAACCGTTCAAACTATGCACACAAATAAATTACTGTGTATAAAGATTGCATAAGGATGACAAATATTTGTTTGTGTGCACAGTTTGGACGGTTTGTAAACTGTCCAAATCGTATGTTGGAACAGACCTTAAATGTAAGATTAAATTTACTTTAAGAACTCGTACAACTAATTTTTTTTTTAGTCTGACTACACAAGGTTTGTTTTCTTTAATTAAAAAAAAAAAACAATAGCATTAAGAATAATATACTGACAAGATACTTCAAACGGCCATTTATTTTATAACATATGCATCTAATTTATTATTATTTTTTTAATTAAATATTTTCTTTTAAACTACCTGTAAAAAAATTAACTAACAAACAAAACGTCTAACAAAAAAACAATCTTTAAAAAATAGATACAATAACAAATTTCTGCTTCAGATTGTCTTTTAAAGACTGTCTGATAACTTTTAGATTAGTGCGTTTGTCGATTTACCGAAAATACATCATTTAAAAAATATCTATAATAAAGTGTCTCTTAATAAAAGAAAATAAAGTCACCATCTACCAAAAATTTTTTTTTTACGTTTACATCTATCACAAACAAAAAAAATGTAACGGAAATTTCATATGTAATAAAATTGGGGTTTTTATTTAAATTTTCAAAGTTGTCATTCATTCCACCTACTAAGGAGAACTAATTTTGGACAGAAATATATCTCCTAGCAATATTATTTTTTTGCACAATGCTTACAAAAGTAAAAAAATAAAGATAGTTTTTAATAAAATAACTGAGTTGTTATTTAGTAGCAAAGCAAGATAGTCACGTGGCAAATTGGGCAAGTGAATTAACGAGGCCATAAATACAGCTAACGGTTGTGTGTTGCATTATTTTTGATTTTATTTAAATGTTCATAACTACTTAGAAAGCATATATTTAATTTAAAATAATAAAATAGTTTCGTAATGTACCGAAAGTCGTCAAAAGCGTTGTTAATAGCTACTGGTGCAGCTAATTGTGCAGCTTGACCTATACATTTAACGTTGAATGTTTTTCTATAAAACTCTTGTTAGTATGTAGTTTGTAGACAATTTTACAAAACTTATATTAATATGAATGTATTTTGCTGTAAAATCATTAAGAACAAAAATAAACTGTTTTTTCTATACAAAAAACAAAATACTAACTTTTTCTTGGTTGCTCATTGTAACTTTTAAAACACAACAGTAAGTAACAACTTGTTTAATAAAGGTGATAGGACCAACGGATTATTAAGTGACTAAATTATTCAGTATATAAATAAAAAACTAGTTATTCTTCAGTTATCTCTGATCAAGCCCTGGACTACTTGCATGATATACAAAGGCTCCACAATTGAGCTAACTTAATGTTCCTGGGCGCTTAAAGTTTTAATTGAGTTAAAATCCATTAACCAAAATTTGTTATAGCACACAAAATGTGACAACAAAAAAATTAAGAAAAAACAAAATTATATCTTAAGTAATGTACTAGTAATGTTGTAAAACTGCAATACTTATTTAATAGAATGAAAAGCAACAATATCAACTTTGAATTTAAAAGGCTTAAGTCATAAAACAAAATTTGTTATAATACACAAAAAGTGGCTAAAAAAATGTGTTCATAAGGACAGAAATATTTATTATTTATTAATTTCCCATATTGGATCAATTCATGCAAGATTTGTACCAAAAAATAAACGCAATAATAATAATGTTAAATGATAAAATAAAAAATCAATTATGAAATTCTGTGCACCGTTCAAAGAAATAACAATTTTTGAAAAATTGTGTATGCATTAAGCTAAATTCAATATTTTAGAAAACTAAATTGGTCTCAGAAGCTGCACAATTCCGTTTGATTCCAATACATTCTTAACATAAATCCGCAGATTTGTAATATATAAGTGTCTAAAATGTTAAAACTCTTTGTGAAATTTTATGCAACCTACAATCCCAAATTTATTTTGGATTTGTGGAAAATAAAGCTGTATTGCCGGAATTTTTGGATGCAATAGTTTTATAAAGAAATTAACAGCCAATATGCAATATCAACGTTAACAAGTTATCTACCATCTTCAAACAGTATGATCATGCCCGGCAGTGAGATTAAAAAACTTTTAAAGTTAATTCATGCAAAAAATTAAGTAAACAAAACTTTTTTTTAGTTGTGCGTATGCAAGACCTCTTTGTGCTACCAGTTGGTTACACGTCACAATAAAAAAAACGTTCCTTAAACTCTACTTCCTTGATAAAAAAAAACTTCTTGCTTTTTTTAAGATAGCGAAAAAAGCTTATCAGAAATTTTGATCAACAACTTAAGATTATAGCTTTTTTAATATAACACAATATAAAAAAATTACACCTTTGATTCATTTGCCTTTTCAAATGTACATAGTAACTAGACTAAAATAATATAATAAATTGATCAAATATTATATGTAAGAAGTACTGTGGCAGTTCTTCATCAATGGATGGGTTACATTAAGAGAATTAATTTTTTAAGTGATTATTATTTATTGTTTCTTATATTACAATTTTCTAAATATTCTAAAAGTCCACACAAAAAATTATTACATTACAACAAATTAAATCGTTGACATTTCCCAAATATTATTGTACAGTATTACAAAATAGTTATAATATGACTCATCACTCACCTAAAACCCAGACTTGGTTAGTTCCTAGGCAGCGTAGTGCGCACAGAGTAGGATCGAGAGCACGGAAGAATGTGTTTTAAAATAAATGCACAATTTAATTTTTAATCAAATACAAATATATTATTTGATCAAGAATTGCAAATATTTTTATTTTAATAAAAATTATACATTCTGCCACGACTCTACGGGCACACTCCTCTTTTAGTTTTCCCTATTTTTTTTTGTCGATAACACGTTAATTTTTTTTGACAAATATATTTGTTTGTTTGGCATAGCTGGAAAACTGTACAAAACTCCAAAGAAAAGTCGCACGACGTTAGGTCGCATAACTTTGGTGACCAATTCTGCTTCTCTTGCCAAGAGTCCTAAAAAGTATAGGCCAACCACTCCAACACCAAACGGTGACTGTTTTTATGGACGCATTGCTTTGTCTTGAACAACATGCTACTCAAATCCGGTTGTTTTGTGTGTTAAAGTACTCATTGAAGTAAAAATATGTCTTATCGCTAAAGATATAGAAAATTAAGGTTCAAGGTCCAGTTGAAAAAGGTACAGCGTTGCGCATGATTACCTGGCTAAGTTCTTGAGTCAATTAAAGATTATGAAGATGCAGATTAAAATCATTTTTTAACAATTTTTTACAATTTTTTTGCCAAATTAGCCAGTTGTTGCAATCGGCGACAAATCGATCTGACGGGTTTCTTAACACTTGCAATCACTAAGATAATATTTTCAATAGACCGGCTGACCGAAGTCATGATGATTTCTCGTTCACAATCAAATTTCTCAATCCGTCTCTTAACTGTCTGTAGAACAATTTTGGTGCATTTTGTTGACTAAAAATTGTGCAACTTTGCAAACTGTTTCCGCTTAACTTTCACCATATTTTAAATAAGTTTTCACTATTAACATCCGCTTCTCGTTTATGTGGCGTTGTCTTCGGCTATTGTAAAATTTTAAGTTGAGCACTCTTCATTAAATAAAATTGTCGCAAAAATGCGCTCATTTTAAAACACGAAAGTAAAACTGCAAAAAATTTAATGCACATAATTATTACCTAATTTTATTATTAATATTTATTATTTTTATATTCTATCCAAACAAACATTTTTTTTTCTATTTTTAAAACATTGATTAATTGTTTGTTATTAATAAATATCAACAAGAATTATCAATATTAATAACATTGTATAATATTTCCACAAAAATCTAAACTCAAAATCATTAATTGGAAACGTTCAACAAAGTGTCATAAACATATAATTTACTGCACATATTTACCGATAGTTTAATCATAGGCCATAAAATACTATAAAACATATATTATCTTGGTAGCAAAACACGTTGTAATATAAACTGCAATTTTATAACATAATGACTAACAAATTTACATTTTACATAGTATCTAAATATAAGATATAGATGTATAAATAATATATATGCAGATAAATTACTGTTATATAATATTTGTAATTTGTGTGAATAAAATTGTTGAACATCAGAATTTATGATAAATATTAAACTACACGCATATTGTTCATAGAGCTGTTATTGTTATTATTTATTCAATACATTTTGTATTATTCAAACAAACTCGAACAGAAATCAATGATATGTATACCGATATTATTTTTTATAAGTTTACATTACAATATGTTATATTAAAAAAAATTATATGTGTAATAAAAGTATAATTACAAACATTAAACATTTTATAAAATACAAAAAATATTTTTATTAATATAAACTAAACAATACTTTAAATTAATTCTGATTATTTTACATGCAGAAACTTTAATTTCGTACAGCGGTTCTCAAATCATGCGTGGTATGCGACAGCGTATTGTGGTAGTACGCAAAGGCAAGCTGTATCTCTTAGTTTTTGTTTTGTATTATATAATTTTAAATAGTTTTTTGCTACTAAGCTAACCATTTTTGTGAGTCAAGCAGGACAGGTTAATAATTGAAAACCTTGCAGCAATAAGGAAGCAGCTGAGCAATTGTTTAATAAATTAACTTTTCTTGGTAATTTATTAACACTTGTTACTGCTGCATACCATAAATCGTATTAGAAAATATGGGAGTCATTCTAAAATACCTTCAAGACCAAGTGAAGTACAGTCAATAGAATATAATCCACAATTTTATGTTAGTATATAAAAAATTCAAAGTTTACGATCCAAAAAAAATAGTTTCTGCAATAAATTTGTGTAATTTCTACAATATATTAGATACATCTAGTTTGCCTGCAATACTCAACCAAATGTTGTTAAATCAAAAAATTCTGAATGTCTTTTCAAGGTTAAAAAAGTATATTTTTTAATACAAATAAAGTTTCATATTTACGTTCCAGAATACAGTTTTGTTAAACTTACCAAGAACTACAACTACGTAGTACTGGTAAGTTGTTCCTATTCCCTAATAAACTTTATATGGTTTGCACTGCAATCCACATTTCAAACGCATCAATAGATTATCGTCCAGGTTTTAAAAGCATATATTATGTAAGAATAGACAAAATCAAATTATGCACCAGTCGTAATTTTGTTGAACAAGTTATAGATGTGCTTTTCTAAATGTAGAGTAGCTTAGTTGAATAAAGCGCCTAAATTAAATCTAACCGCATAATTTGTCGCAGGTTCAAAATCTAGTTTCGACAAAACATTTAAAAAAAAAATGGTATATATTAATTTATGACATTAGTCTAATACATAATTAGTGTTCATGTAACTATAACTATATTAAAGCAGTACATTGTACATCTTGTACCTCTACATAATTATACCTGTTATTCAAATGATTTGAAAATCAGTCTAAAAGCAGTAGCTCTAAATCCGTATTTTTCAAGCTTGTTTTTTCAAAATTTGGTAATTTACTAGATCAAACGCTTATTTCAAATCAATGAAATCAATCAAACAAGAGTTTTTTGAGTCAGCCATTAGTGCAGTAAATTCACAAAGGTAATTATAGCAGATGAGGCTGATATTTCTTCCCGATAAGCATACTGACTTTCATTCAATAAATTGCACTTAGTTAAAAATACTAAAAGTTTTTTTTGCAACAAAATGTTCAATAACTTTAGAAAATATATTGCATATGTATAATGGCCTATAATTTGCGGCTACCAGAGTGCATTTAAGTCTGTGTATAGCTTGTGTAGGTTTCAAACTACTGTTAACATGTTTGTATTTAGTTTTATACTTCTTATAATAACTTTCAAACACATCTGACCCAAATAATAAAAGTTTATATAGATATTTTAGAGTAATTGACGACTTTTTTAACTCTTCAGTTCAACCATTGTTAACTTTTCTTTTTAAGTTACTAGAAATTTTAATTTGAAGGAATGATGTGTCAAAGTAGTATTTAATTATGATAAATTTACATCATCAAATTCTTTAAATAGCCAATTATCCAATAATATTTATTCATTAAAAAATCTAAAATTGTTTAAATTATTTAACTGTCAAATTTTTACTTTCTTGTTTGTGCTCATTTGTTTGATATAAAAATTTATTTAAAAAAACTGAACATTGTGGTCTCCTAATTCATTTTCTATAAAACCTTACAGAGATATTTGAGGTTTGATTTTTGAATACAAATGATATTAATGCAGTTATCTGCTCTAGTTGATTCAAAGATTGTAGGGATAATATTAAACGTGTTTAATAAACCTGTTAACTTTTTGTAATCTTTGTTAGTTTTAATACAATTAATATTAAAATCGCCGCAAAGGAATAACATTTTATTTTGTCTGTTGAATGAATGAATTATAATACATCATTTTTAATTTGTTTATAAAAATGTCTATCTCTCCAGTTAAAGTTCTGTATAACACAAGTATTTGTAGTACTGTTGTATTTATATTGATCTCTATGGCTGTACATTTAAAATGCAATTCTTCACAAAACAAACTCAAATCTATATTTTCAACAAAATAATTGCTTTTTGTAAATATCTATTAAACGTTATAATATAAACAATTTCTATCAAATACTTATATCTAAAACTACTTTGTATTTTTGTATTTTTGGCTAGCAACTATACAATGTATAAACTTTTTGTTTCTTGATTTACAGTCCTTTAATAAATGATTCCCACAAATTCAAAAAAACCACTAACAACTTCTTTACCAACAACAACTAATTTAAATACAGCACCCAAGTCACAACCAGTTCCTTTACAAGTTTTGACTGTAGAAAAATCAATTAATCGACCAACAACCAGAAGTCAAACAAAGAAACTTTACACTCAATAAAGTTTCTTGTAAGTCAGCTTTGACAACAAAATTAGTTTCAAATATCAATGTCATATTGATATATAATATATATTATTTTAATAATAAATATAAATCACTCCAGATGATGGCAGATGGGATTCTGCCGAAACGTCGAGTCCAACTCAATCAAATAACGCGAGATAATCCGAAAATAAATTTAAATAAAAATAATTATATCCGCGAAAATTTAAAAAATAACATATATATATATATTTAGATGTTGTAGTTGGCCATGAGTAAAAACAAAAAAATTAGACTTTTTTTTTTAAATAAATATTGTGATATATGCATTTTGCATGGTGTGTTTTGAGGGACAGTGCATCTGATGATAAAACATTAACTTCACCAAAGGTTAGAGAAGCACCAAGAAATATAGTAATCAATCTATTATTAGTGTCACACAAGTACCTGTCAGAATAAACAACATACATAGGAAAGTAGTAATTTACGGTAAACTGAGTAGCTGTAAAGAACTATTCTTTTCGCGTGGAACAGCAAGAGTTAAGAAAGTCGTCGAACCAGATTCTTACGGAATTCAACTCAGCAAACAAGTGACACTTATGAATCAGTCATAACACACAGTCAATCATGGCTGGATAAGCTGCATTGAAAAAGAAGCGTACGATAATTAAAAGTCCATTACAGTGACTGTCAATTTTGTTACGGCGATTACCGAGAGTATCGATGCATTCAAATTCACATGTCGGAGCACTTGAAAGATCTCTGGCAACAACATGACAAACTCCAAAAAAAAAATTGAAGTAATTGAAATTGAATCGCTTAAAGATGAGCAGGAGTACAAAAATCTAGATCGAAAAAGTATGAAATCAGTTTACTTCAAGCAGAAAAGCACGCTAAAACAACTCATCATTGAGCGTGCCCCACAAACAGCAGTAACAAACGCTCAAAATAACCAGTTTTCCGAGTCACAATTGTCAATAAAACTGCCAACGATTCATTTGCCTAAATTTGATGGAAACTTGGAAGATTAAATAAATTTCAAAGACAATTTTGTATCTATGGTGGATCAAAATGACGGACTAAGTGATGTTCAGAAGTTTCACTATCTCCGGTCATGTTTAACTGGTCAGGCAGCTAAAACAGTTCAGTAGCGTCGACAGCAGCAAACTATGTGGTGGCACTGGAGCTGCCCAACGCTCGCTTCAAGAACAAAAAGTTAATAATAAAAAAACATTTAAATAAACTATTTACGTTAAACAAAGTGGAACCAGACTCTGCATATTCCATCAGACAACACATACATGAGTTCACAAAACATGTCAGATCCCTGGAAACAATTTAGGAGCCATCTAAAAACACCTGTTGATGTATCTATCCACAGCAAAGATGGACATGAGTACTAAGGACAAGTGGGAAGAAATTCGACTGTCTAGTAATACAACTCCCGAATTGAAAGACTTGATACATTTTTTACATGATCATTGTCAGGTCTTAGAATCCAGACATGGCACAAAATGTGCACCACAACACAAACCTCAACAAGCGCATGCATTAGTATCGAATACTGCCACACCATAATGCATCAAATGCAAAGGTTCTCACAGAATATTGTGGCAAAACAATATATCTCAGGGTTTTTGGTCAGCGGTTCTACCAACTCCGGGAAATAAGTTACAGCATGTTAATGGAATTCTTTATTAATTATCATTAATGGAATATGCATCATGGGACTCGCACATGTCCATAAACAATATAAAACTACAAATAAAACACACACATGTTATTTTTAACCTTACCACCATGTAAATGTAAAAATGATTATATAAATATTTAAACAATTAATAAATTAAATCCAATTAGATAATGTAGTTTATATTTAACTCACCTACGCAGGTAATGACATAAATTGTGTTAATTTATGAAAAAACCCAGAAAGCGGCAGAATTATTGTTGTAGGCACATGTCTTCTGGATGAAGATCAGCAGTAAAAGAACCAGGAAGGATAAATTCTTTATGATCTTATCAAAAGAATTTGACCTGACCTGATAGGTAAGTATAAATTTATTATATGAGAGTATTATTTTAAATAAAAATGTACATGGGGTGGCCTAACTTGTCACAATATATAACTGTAAAGAATATCTTCAATTGTCACCTCATCAAAGAGTGAAAGAAGTAAAACGGTTAAGTCTCTGCATAAACTGCTTATTACCAGATCATTATTCAAGAGATTGCAAGTCCGGAAGCTGTAAACGTTGCCACAAAAAACATAACACCACGCTTCACTTTGAAAAACCAGCACGTCATATACCACATCGATCAAGATGCACAGTGGCTATGTTCTATTAGCAACAACCATCATAAAAGTAAATGATAAGCATGGACAGTTTTATCAATGCAGAGCTGGACAACGGTTCGCAATCAAATTTTGTAACGAAAACACTTGCTAATAAATTACGTTTAGAAAAAACCAAGATAAATTTACCACTAAATGGAATAGGAAATTCCTTAATGACTATCAATCACCGAGTGATAACACAAATTAGCTACTTTAATGAAACCTATCAGCAAGAATTAAGGTTTCTGATCATTCCAAATATTACTCAAAAGTAGCCAGACATAAAGTTAGATGAGGTTAATTTTGACATACCGAAAAACCGATCCGGAGTTTTACGGATCAAGAAATTTTGATATGCTCCTAGATGCTGGTGTCTTCTGGAAGTTACTTTCAATTGGTCAAATTATGCTAAACCGACATTTAATTAAGCCAATTTTACAAAAGACAAGATTCGGTTGGATAGTATTGAGTAAATTATCAAATGCTTCTCTGAATTCGATCTGCAACTTGGCAGTTTCCACATTGAATGAGCATGTGCAACGGTTTTGAAATTTGGAACAACCAACACATGTTTCGGTGCAAACAAGTGAAGAGTTGGTTTGTGAAGAGCACTTTACAAAAACAACACAGCAAGACAAAAATGGTCGGTTTATTGAAGGATTATCATTTAACGCCGCAAAGGGAACATTGGGCAAATCTTTCAGCAAGACAACTAAGAAATTTCATGGTTTAGAGAAAAGACTTGCAAGAAACAAAAGCCTTCAAAAAGAATATACATTCTCGAAGAAAACAAAAAAATTGGGCCCATGGCAAAGATATCAGTAGACAACAAACAAAGTTACTATCTGCCACACCATTGTGTCATCAAAAACGACAGCACAACAACAAAGTTACGCGTAGTTTTTGTTGGCTCAGCAATAACATCCACAAACGTGTCACTCAACGACGCTCTTCAAGTCGGTGCTACAATCCAAAACAATCTAGTCTCGATTCTCATACAATTCCGCCAATTCAAATATGGATTAACCGGCGATATTGAAAAGATGTACAGACAAGTGCTGCTACACAAGGATGACCAACAATATCAGAAAATTCTTTGGCAATACCATGAATCCCAGCCAGTGTCAGCTTACAAATTAAAAACGGTGACATACGGAACAGCATCCGCTTTATTTCTAGCAATCAATTAGTCATAGAAAAAGGTCACAAGTTTCCACTTGCCAAAGCTACAACTAAGAGAGACTTTTATGTAGACGACTGCATATCAGAGGTTGATACTACAAACCAACTTGAAGAACTTCAACAAGAACTAGCCAACATTATAAACACGGGTGGATTCAAGTTAAAGAAGTGGAGATCGAATTGCAATAATCTATTAGACGCAAAAATAATCGACAAAAACTCCACAACTAAAACATTAAGACTGCTATAGAACTGCAAAAATTATACTTTTACATTTCAAAAATTGCCTGAAATGGCATTAAAAAAACAAATTACAAAACGTATAATTAAGTCCGAACTGGCAAGATTGTTTAATCCACTTGGGCTACTGAGTCCAATCACTGTCCGAGCAAAATTGATCATGCAAAAACTGTAAAAGTTGCATATGACTCATCAGTTCCAACACATCTTCATACTGAGTAGACCAACTATGTCAACCAACTGGACTCGGTCAGTCATATCAAAATCTAAAAACATGTGAACCAATCAACAACGTCACTGGAACTGAATGGTTTCTGTGACGCATCAGAGTCAGCTTATGGCAATGTCATTTATGTTAGATCTTTGGACAATGAGGGATCCAATAGCATACAAATTTTATGCGCAAAGTCAAGAGTGGCGCCATTAAAAACACAATCATTAGGGTTATGCAGCGCTCTACTGCTGGCACATTTAATGATAACAACTAGAGTAGCTCTACACATAAAAAACATTCAACAATATTATTGGTCGGATTCAACAATCGCATTAGGATGAATTCGATCAACGTCACAAAGCTACAAAACCTTTGTATCGAATAGAATCAATGAGATTCAAACGATCACTAAGGTAAAAAATTTGCATGACAGATTTGGTGGCACGGTCCAGAATATCTTACAAGAGACATAACACAGTGCCTTTCATAGAAAATCAAATCAACACAATTTTAATTGCCAGAACAAAAAAAACTTGCAGAAACAACATGCACCATTGCACAACATTCAGAAAACCTATTTATTAAATGATCTTTCGGACCCCAACTGATATTAGCCACAATACGCACAAGATATTGGTCAATTTCAGGTATATCCACGGTAAAAGCAATCCTACGTACTTGTACATGATGCTGTAGAGTAAACCCTAAATCCACGCAGTATAGTAGGTTAACTACCACAGTCAAGAGCCATTCCGAAATCGACCCTTTCTGTTGAAAGCACATCGCACAAGAGAATCAAAGACCCAAAAGAGTTACACCTCAGTATTTGTGTGCTCGACAACAAAAGCAATCTATCTTGAACTGATGATCGATCTAACAACGGAGGCATTTGTTAATTCTTTGCGACGATTCTGTGCGCGTAAAGAAGCACCAAGCACCATCTACTAGGACAATGCCACAAATTTTGTTGATACATAGGACAAACTAGGAAACTTATTCAAATTAAACAAAAAAACATGAAATCATTGTTCACAAAATTAAATTTAAACTAGAAATTTATACCGTCCCAATCACCACATTTTGGAGGTATCTAAGAGGCTGCCGTGAAGAGTGCCAAATACCATCTAAAACGAATAACAGGAAATAAACAATTGACATAGGAGTTCATGACTCTTATAACTCAAACTGAAACTTGTCTAAACTCACGACCTCTGTCACCAATGTCAGATGATCATTGGGATTTAGAACCCCTGACTTCAGAACATTTCCTGATTGGCATCCTATTACTAACGCTACCTGAGCCATTAATACAAAAAAAGACACCAGTCAACCGATTAAATCATTGGCTACACATTTGCCAGATAAAACAGAATTTCAGGAAACGTTGGTCAATTGAATACTTGACTCAACTACAACAAAAAAATAATTGGAAAGATTCAACGACCAATCAACTAGTAGTCAACGATCTTGTATGCATAAAGGAGATCCACGCCCCATCTTTAAAATGGTTTTTCAGACGCATCAAAGCCGTCCATCCAGAAGAAGATAGAATAATCCTAAAAGCAACGGTGTGGACTACAAATAGAATAACAAAGATAAGTGCAAAAAATTTGTGTAAGCTGCCAACAGAAGAGTGTTGAAAGTAAACATTTTAAGGTGACCGGAATGTTCCGGAAACATCTGCTCAACTTTCACAACAAGAGGCAAACATATCCAAATTACCTTAATGTATTTTTATTAGTTTATTTAATTTATTATTTTGTTATTTTGAAACTTATTTTGAGTATACATATTTGGATGTTGTAGTTAGCCATAAGTAAAAACAAAAAAATTAATCTTTTTTTTTAAATACATATAGTGATATTTGCATTTTGCATGGTGTGTTTTGATGGACAGTGCTTCTGATAATAAAACATTAACTTCACCAAAGATTAGAGAAACGCCAAAGAATTATCGGTGTCACACAAGTACCCGTCAGGATAAAGAATATACATAAGAAAGTAGTGATTTACGGTTAACTGAGTAGCTGTAAAAAACTATTCTCTTCGCGTGGAACAGCAAGAGTTGAAAAGATTTCTTCAACACGACTCGCCACATCAGTCGGTATGCTCTTCAGTAGAAGTTAGGTTCACAAAAGCGTTTACCAGTCAAGACCTAAGTAAAGCCAATTTTACTCTCAATTTTATAAAAAAAATACTACCACTCTATTTCTACTTCTGACTTAAGCTTTAGTGTGATCAGTTACTTTGGTATTTTGTTTTACCCTGCCCTTTGCTACAACAATAAAAATGTTCTGTTCGTAATCTGTATTCTACAAACGCATTGTAAAAAATCTAGTAATGCCTTATTCAATATTTATGAAATAAAAATAGTATTTGCTAATATATATCGTTAATAAAAAAATTGTTACTGCACTTCCAAAGAACGTAGCGTGATATTTCAGATGAGCGTGAACAAAAACTGGTCTAAACTATCTCCACTTTAAGTATGACGTTACTTACAGGATTCGGCAGCTGGTATTACCTATTTTCCAAGACCTGCCATAAAGATAAGAAATAATGTATTGAAACAAATTTGACATAAATATCAACTATTATAACTATTATGTGCAATTTTAGTTGCTAAAAATAACTTTATTTAAATGAAATACTTCAATCTTTATCTAAAGTTTTGTAACGTTCAAAATTAAGTGTAACTATTTGATATTTTCTTTAAAAAAATATGATCCTACGATTCCAAATATTGAAACACTGCACGGTGACTTTACGATCATGCATTAGTTTTTCATAAAGCTGAGATGTTCTTCATCCTAGTAGAGAAAAAATTATTTGATTTTTATCGTATTCCAAAAAGTTGCAAAAATCGTATGGAGAAAGCCACACGAACTGGTTTATCGGAATATTTTAGCTTGTAAACAACTTGAAGTTTATATGAGTAGAAATGCAAATCAGAATACAAAATTCTTAGTAAGCTTCTTTTGGAAATTTGCAATGTATTTAAATGTCTCGTTGCCAATCGTCTCAGAATTTTTCTTGCATCTTGTCTGACGCGTTCGATATTTCCGGGTTCCTTAGTGTACGTACGACTACAGTAAAGTTTGAGCTAACCTTCCCTCTAATTTTAAAGTCTTGTACCCACCTCATTATTGTTTGTCGTGTTGGAAATCGTTTTTGTGTTCACAAATAATTGATATCTTATGAAGCATTTAACCACGTATGCTCGTTGATTAATTAAAAACTTATCCATGATTTATTAAACTGCATAAATTAACGCACACAAATCTGACATTGTTAATAACAAAATAGTGTTTTCGTAACAGCCTACTAAAAATAGGTGATAGTTGTGGAACCCTGTATAATAGTTTTAACGGTAAATAATTTATATTGGCCAATAACTGAGACAACAAAACTTTGTACCACAGACTAACCTAAAAAACCTGTTATAACTATAACTGCATTATTACTGATAAAATTCATCAAAATTATAATTCATATTAGACTATACCACCTATATTTATTTACATTTTAGATAACATTTCAACAATATTTTGGTTGTATGAATCCCATCTATGTTTTACTAAATCTATTATTAAACGTTGACTTTAAATAATGGTATGTAATATTCATCATCCATACATGAAACTAATATGCATTAATTTAATAATTCAGTATTATAGAACTGATTTGTCATTGCTATTCAATTCTTCAAAAATACGTCAATAAAATAAAATAAAATAGATTTCACCCATTTTAGGGGATGACCTATGATATAGTATATTTTGTTTGTGTTGTCTCCTTTGTACAGTAGTGCAGTGAAATAAAGAATGAGTGTAGCAGCGGCATTGAATCCGCGGTGTCTGCAGAGTCTGGGCCTGGAAATAGTAGAATAACAGAGAGGGTGCTTGGGGAGCAGATTAACACAAGCACTTAGCGCTAAGAGCAGGGGGATTCAGCCCTTGCCCCTACCTCTATATTTCTATAGCTCACTATACACTTGCATCACACGAGACATCATTTAAAAATATATCACAGTAGCATTTTCCTTCAAAAACAAAAAAATTATTTATATAACAATAACTTAATGTTCATAATCGTGTTAAATTGACTTAATAGTGAATTCGGTAAAACATAATTCACAAAATTCAGTATATTTTTATATATAAAAGATAATTTAATTTTTGATGAATAACAAAAAACAAATTTTTGCATATTCGTATATTAACAGTAAATTAACTCAACAAAATGAGCTTATTGACTCCCCCATCAACTAACTATTATCAAAAATGAATATAAATCCACATGAATTACCACATAATTTTAAACTGTTCAACCCCCAACGCGTTTTATTTATTACAATTCCACCGGAAATTAAAAATTCAACAGTGATTTTGATTTATTTCGCTACATTTGACACGTCATTGTCTGTCACGAATTTGTCCGTACAATAGAAAATCCCCTAACAATTCGAAACGAGGACAATTTTAAAATTAGGAAATAATAAAAGTATTTATAGATCTTATTCTAACTTTTTTTGTGTGCAGTGAAATGTATTTTTAAATGATAGCGCCACTTGACTTTTATGTCTCACATGCATGTATAAACAGCTTTTTTTCTGTGCTTTTTTAATTTGACGGATACAACCTCTTAACTTAATAGAATTCCTTTACATAAGAAATGCCGATGCTTTTAAAATACTTTCGCCAGTTGCATATTAACTTCCTTTAAAAACGGAAATATCAGTACTCAGTATTATCGTTATTATTTACATTTGTCACGTATGTGATGTACAATACTCTTTTTAGATTAAGTCATACGTTGAGCAGGACCTACCAGTGCATATTTGTATGGTTCGACAAATAATTCATTTTTTCTTCAAAACACTATACTAAAAAACATATTTGATTCCCAGCAATAATATCACAGTTCAAATCTTATGAATAAAAATAAATAGCGTATTTATATTATCAACATTTGCAAGTGTATAAAATAAAGCAATATGACTAATACAACTGTCAAATCGTCCAATCAGATTGCGTAACTAACCAAAATCTCATCGATTATTCCACTCCAAATTAGATTTAATCGATCGATTATTCTACTGCTCAACGCCTTCCAATATTATAATCTCTTTTTTAAATATAATTTGATAATTGCTTAACGGCAATTATTAAAAAAAAATGTCTTGGTAAAAATTATCCAAGCTTACATAAATACAATATTTATCAACAAATTAAATCTCTCAAGCTCTCGTGATTTAATTAGATAAATAGCTATTTTACATAACAGCATCTATTATCCCTGATTAAATAATGTATGATGCCTAGTATACAAGCAAGCTATCTGACCATTCTTAACAATAAAAAACGAAATATAAAAGATACCTCCAACATAGCTTTAATTTATGACACAGAACATCATTTTTTCATAATAAATATGAACAATCCTTAAATAAAAAAAAGATAATATTTAAGATTATTTTGATCAATTATTTGTATAAAACTTCTTACTATATAAAAGTTCTATTCAAAGTAGTCAACACATTTCTTCCTTCCGAGCTGTTTCGTCTAGCGTATCTGCACTACCAGCGTGATTGTTCTATTGTGCACCTCTGACGTATTACTCCTTTAGCAGTTTTTTTCTTCAATAAAATCCAAGAGCTTTTGTCAAGAGTTTGTTACTTTATTTTGTGATAGCCCTGTAAGGAATAATCTTGTGTTTTTCATTCCATTACAGTTTTCCACAGGTTGCTATGCGTAACATGCAAGTTTGTTTCGGATTACTTCTTTCCGGTCTCGTATAAGATCCCAAAAGCAAGTTCAGCTTCAATAAATATCGTCCCTTTTGGTAAGCTTATCCATCTTAAGGTTTTCTTCTATACTTTGTGTAATCTATTGGTAAACGTAATGCCTGTAAAACCGCTTAGCTATCTGTCTGTTAAACTATAGTACCGACTTAATTATTTTTTCTAACACACCGAAAGATAACAGCCATCTTTACTTGGAAAACCGAATAGATAGGATAGCGTAATGCACTTCCCCCTGTATTTGCCTTACAGTTGTCATTTTGGCCCCTTCTCTCAAATGGTTTTTATGACTAGGCCCGAGTAGCTTTTGTTTGACCATTCGTCTAGTTGCGGTATTGTCACATCAAATATTTTTTGATGCAATAACCTTTCATAAAATTTGATTTCATCACTAGAAGTTCAAACGCATCGCCTTATTAGCACCCCCATGCAACTTTAGCTTTCACAGTCTTTCTATAAAGTGTTATAGTTGCAGTCCAATTCTCATTTATCAGTTCTGCAATGCCATTAAAGTGGATTTATTTAATGGTAGTATTATCAAATGCCCCGTCAATGTCCAAAAAGCTTCCACAGCAGTTTTCTTGCAATTTTTGTTTTACCAACCCTTAAGCGTACTGGAGCCGTCAACTATTTTATCCAACAGTTTTTATATAAAGAGTGTCAAGCTGATTGGTCAGTAAGGTTTAGCCAGAGCATACGTAGATCGCCCCGCATTTAGTATAAATACCAACTTAACTGCTCAGTATATATGAAAGTGCTAGATTTGCTATGAGGACCTTGCATGGAAGCCCTATCAGAGCTGATATCCCTTTCTGTAACTTAATAAGATATATCGCATCAATTCCTGACAACTTGAATAATTCAAACGTGTCAATTCCCATTCTAGGCTACCGTGGTCAATTATGGTGTTCGACTTATTTCAAGCTTTTTTTTTAGTAATTCAAGATCCTCTAAATCAGTAACTTCTGTATTTGCAGTAGTTCCTGTAGAGTACCTTTGACTGCGTATTTACCGCTTTGTGTCAGCTGACATTCAATGTTCCCCGTGCAATCTAACTAAAGCCTTTTGAAGGTGGGAACATATGGATTATCTCCTCAAAAAGTCTCATTTTAAGATTGATTCTTGTTTTCCTAAAAAGCGTTCCTTCAGATTCAATACTAAACCTACGCGTGATCAGACAGCAAATGTAACACGTACCACTTGTTTATCACTTCACTGGCTTTTCATTTACAAGTGTGAAGTCGATAACTTCGTAAATACCTTAAAACGGAAAGTTTTTTAATAGTTCGTAAGAGAAAACTTGAAGAAAAAGAACAACAAAAATAAACATTTGTATTTAGAAATTGTATATATTAAAAAAAATACAACCATGTTTAATAACATAAGATGTGTCAACAACCTACAACGTTTTCTTTGTGGATAAAAATGTTAAATGCACATTTTTTAATATTATATTTTTGATCAACCTTATTTTGTTATTTGATATTTATAATTTCAAAACCAACTAATACATTAATAAAGTCCTATGAACTTCTTCTACATCATCCAATGCCCTTGTTTCCGTCTCATTGAACCTTGTTCTTCTTTTTTTCAGTAGATGAGTCATCTTTTTGATTTACCTTTCACCGTACCTTCAATTACGTCGTTCAGAATACAATCTTTTCTCATTGCTTGGCCTATCTATCATCTTTTTGATAATATAATGAAATTTGTTGGCCACAAAATAATCAATATCCTCCTCCAAGTCCACATTTCAAATGCCTCAATTCGGAAAGAGATTGATGACAAAAATAAAAACTTGCCACAATATTTGCAATTTTAATTACAATAAGTGGCACCACCAAATAACAAATCTTGTATTAACCTACATAGTCATCTTCAATCGTAACATGGCAATTAAATATAGTCCCTTAAAAATTACAAAAAAAAAAACAATTCAACCGTATTTAGCAATCATATCACATATTTTAGCTGGTAATTATAAAAAAATTGCTCTATTAAAAGATTTTAATGTAGTACACCAATACATCTTCAAATGTATACAATACCTCATTACTACTCGAGAAAAATGCCATCCTGATAACCATTTAATATACGCACTTGCAGTGTCCTGAGTTTCAACAAACACGTTTGGTTTAACATTTTTCTAATTATTGCGATTATAAAAACTTCAAAATTTGCTTTGTGCAAAACAACGATAGTTTTTGTTGTTAAAATGGACATTGATTTTACCAATAGTGGTGATTTTAGTAAACAAGTTTTGCAAGTTGTACATGTTTTGAAGAAAATTAAAAAGATTTAACTGGTATTGTAGCATCTGATAGAGATAAGAACATAAACATTTTGAAGAAAGACAATTTCGACCGCTACTTAGATTTGCAGTATTATAACAAAAACAGCAACTTTGACGTCATTACTATTTCTACATTTAATTTGATAACCAATTTAGTTTACCCTTCCGAGTGTTATTGATTAGATTGTATCACCTATTTTACAAAAAAAAAAATTAAACTTTGACAAAATTAAATTTGAAACAACTTTAAACTGAATTTTGTTAAATTCATAAAATTGCCAATTTGAATGATATATTGATAATTTAGAAACAAGGCTATTAAAAAAGATTCATATATAAAATTGTCTTCTAATGACGTTTTATGTAAAGAAAAAAAAAAGATTTATGTGATAAAAAATTAAACTCCCAAAGCCCCATGTCTTGCCTCGCTCCTTTACAAATTCTACATATATAGATTACCTATTAATAATATATCTTTCTAATCTACTGCCTTGTCTTTCAAAATCTGTAAGAAACTCCAAAGACAACCAAAGGCAATCTATATAACACACACTTATGCTTTTCCTTTTCTCCAATTGTTCTTACTATACCAATTGCATCCTTCATGTCCATGCCTTTTTAATTGATCTTCAACTCATTTTCTTTCTAGCAGGTTTTTATTAATTAACCTCATCAACATTTTTGCTACTAGGCTGATCGTTCTATATTCATCGCACTTTTTCGTTCCTTTCTTTTTTCCATTAGAATTATCCAGATTTACTAGCTTCTGTCATCAACAAGGATTTACAATAAGAAGTTCCATTTTAAAATTTCCAGAATGTTTGATCTGTTGGATAGCAAACCTTGAATCCTTGACATTTTTCATTAAAATTATACGATTTAACTCTTTCAGGGGCAGTAGTTCAAATTGTGTACCACCAAACAGATACATATTAGTGGACGGTGGTTCAAAAATAATACCACTTTTTCAAAAATTGTTTACGAAGCGACCGCCGGTATTATTTACGAACCATCGCCGGGAAGTTGTGAATTTGTCTTTAAAGTAACCAATAGATGGCGCTGTTTGTTGAAATTAAAACTATATTCATTATAAACCCTAGTTTTGTGAGCAACGGTTTAATTTTTGAGGTTATAAAAGTGGCATAACTTAACACTTTAATTTATCAGTTATAAAAAGTACAAGAAATTACAAAAAAAATCAGACCTTGCAGAGCTTTTTCCAATGTTTCTACGCTGAGAAAAAAAATGTTGAAAATTAGCGAAAAAATGTGATTTTTAAGCGTTTTTCTGAACTTTGAGAGACTCCCAAAAATCAAGATCATGACTTAAAAAGTTGAAAATTTGGGAAATATGTTTTTTTGATACCTACTATTACATATTTAACTTTGAGCCAGTTTGGAGATACTCAGTATTTAAGTTTGGTCGAAAAGTAATGGAATTACCCATTTACATTAATATTATTAATTATAATACTGCCCCAATAGAGCATTTTTTGACTTCAAAATCTTGCCCTGAAAGAGTTAAGAAAATCTTATGATACACTTTCGTTTTTTTTAGTTGCTGGAAATGCAGGTTTTCTGCCTTTTAGAAATTCATCTTTATCTACAAAGCCGATTTCCATCTCAGTGGGTTCGTCAGCAGACAAAACTGCCGCATTTGGAGTTCCAAAAACCCTAAAACAATAGAAGAATCAAGAAACCTCTTTACCCCCAACGAGTTACTATTTGGTGCGGTTTTTGGGACGGCAGAGTCGGTCCCATGACTTACCTTTTCAAGAACGACAAAGGTGCTGCAATTACAGTCAATGTGGATTGCTACTGTACAATAAAAACTGACTTTCTTTGGTATTATATTAGACAATTTGAACATAAACATTTTTTATTTCCAGCAGGATGACGCTACGAGCCACGCAAGCCATAAAACAATTTTATTGTAGTGCTGCACAAAAAAATTTTATGCGCATTATTTCGCAAAACTCATAAATTGCCCCCCAGATAGTGCAATTTAACTCCGATAAACTTTTTTCTTTGAGGTTATGTGAAGAAAAAAAATCTACGTTAAGCCCCGCAAATAATTTCAGCCCTCAAAGATAATATTTGAGCAGTTATTCGCCATATAGAGCCTCAGTTGTGCAAAAATGTCTTGCCAAACTTCCTCAAATGGCCCTTTTCAGACAGAGTCGAGGTAAGCATTTACTAAATATCATTTTCCACAAGTAATCACAGAGTTTGTACTTTAAATTTAAATTAAAAAAGTACCACTTAAGAATAAATAAATGTTTCTTTTATAACTAAAATGGAACTTTTTATTGAAAACCTCTATATTTCTTTTTGGCACTATACGTTTCATTTCTTTTATTGGTGTATTGCGTGTTGTATGTGCTGTTTTAAGTTTTTCCATTTTATTTCCAATTTCTACTTTTTCAAAGTCATTTAACTTCAAAGACCCACTTTCTGATTATTTTTGGTGTATTTCTCCTTAAAACCGACCGTCATTAAAGAAAGTTTTCTAGAAAATTACCACCCAAACAATATACGTACACCCCACGAGAACAATTGATGAATTCAATAAGAAAATAAAGAAAGTTGCGTCAAACAAGATAATCAGTATCGCCCACCAAAGTGAACTCTTTTCAGCCTTAATTCCATCTAATCAAGCACAATTATATTGTCACTGTATATATCTGCTGCTAGTAGTCAACATGCTCAGCCATCCCATTACAATGCCTATTTTCTATCATAGAATTTATTTGTTATATGTATGTCTCCAGGTGACTTCCAATTATACAGTTTACTTTTATGGTATTTAAACTAAGTGGTAGTTATCTACGATATCAGGCTTGTTGGCATGTATACAAAGCGCATTCAGTAGAGTCCACAAATAAAAGAAAAAAATATTTAGATACAATATTTAATTTTCATAATGGAATTTATACAATGACTTACAGCCATTTCCCATAGCTTTTTAATTTGATCTAAAATTAAAATGACTGGTACTTACAGTAAACCAATGTTACTGTGACCGGTCAAACAAAAAACAAAAGTGAGATGAGAGCGTTAAACTACACTAATAGTAAGATTAGTACATTCGCATGCAAAATCAATCTTAAAACGCGTCAGTCTAGCATGAACTGCGAGGACAATAACATCTATTTATGTACATGCAAAGCCAGCTCTACCCGGGAATAAATATTTTTCTATTTTATAACAGTTTGTGTCTCCAAGAAGTGCACTTTCTCGCATTATGCATCCTTCATTCTGTCTACAGGTTTCTTCCACTCAAAGCGCTAAAACTCCTACCACCGGTCACACAGTTATTGGCGTACTGTACTCTAAAATCAATTTTATATTTTCTTATTTTTTAAACATACGGTTATATCGTCAGTCCGATTATAGCTAAGAATGTGCAAAACGTTTTATAAAGAAATATCAAGAGACATGTATTATATGTATAAATATTGTCTAGTTAGATAATTTTAGTTAATTGTTGGAAAGTCAACACCTAAACCTTATAGTCACATTTAATAGCTACTAAGATGCTACTAGCTGGATATTACTGTTGGCCGTATGCATAGTGATATTTAAAACGCTACTAAGCTTAGTTGTCAACTATAAACGTTAGTAGCCGAATTGCCTTGTTTTGCACGTGATTATAAATATAACCTACAACTGTCAGTAAATAAATGTATTATTTAATTTAATAAATAATTTAGTTTAGTGCTTTTCTATAAAATTACAACACAACCAAAATCGAGTTATAAAAATTAATATGGCAGCAGCAAACATCTGATGCTCTTATTCCGAGTAAAGAAAATGGTTGTTTATTAATTTTAATAATACTTAATAGTGCAAAACATATTCAATTTTTTTGTTTTTACCGCGCAAAAATGTGACATAAAGTTTGATAATGCTGTGTTGCCAAACCATAATGTTATTGTTAGTAGCTACTAACTAAATTATACTAAAAATCAACTATGCATATGACACATTTAGAATGGTGTAAGTAGCTACTGATAACGTTTTGATAACATACTAAACAAACAACTATGCATAAGTCTATAAATGTTTTACAAATGTAACAAATACAAATATCGCATACTTTTTCAATTAATAAAGATTTTTATGTTCCAGTTTCAAATGTAAGAAACGATGGTATAATATAAGCATAATATGACAGTTCTTACTTACCTTCTGGATTCTGGATAATTCTCATAACTTTGAAACACACATAAGAAAAAAATTTGTTTATCAGAGTTTTCTAACTTAAATATTGAAGAATTTTGGTTTTGGGCTTTCAAGGTACCTAGTATATATTTTACTGAAAATCGATAATGATCGTAAACAAACTCAGATAACATTTCTATACATAGTATTTCTTTTTATTTAAACTTTCAAACTAACGCACATTTTATAGTATTCGATTAACGTTGATCTGATGGTCTCTGGATTTTGGAGTAGCGGTTAGCGTCGCGCAGTCGAGAACTGCTATACCAGAGATATCGAGATCAACTTCCATATTTGAAGAGTCAGTTTCTTTAGGTCCTTCCTCTTTCAAATAAGGAAAGAAAGAAAAAAAAACATAAATAAGACCATGTACTATTTCTATGTTGCGTGCACGTTAAATAAAATATCACTGAATTTGATTGAGCCTATCTACAGCATAGGTAATTATACTCGTGGCAAAAAAGCCCTTATAGTAAAACAATAATTTAAAACAAAATGTAACCGGAAATCAGGCAGATATACCTGTAGACATATACAATACATATTATATACCTACCTGGTTCATATTTTTATAATTTATATGCAAATATGTAAATTTATAAATTAAAAAAACATTTAAATTGAACATAAATTTAATTATTAGTATCAATTAAATTGATTATTTTAATCAATAAAATATACAAAATAAACAAGATAATTTATATAAAAATTATAAAACTAAAAAATATACTTTTTAATCCACTAGTTACTTTTCTGGCTGAACACGCAACACCAGAAAGTTATAGATTATACAAAATTACAGTTACATAAAAACGTCACATTAAAAAAATCACATACACTTTTTAATACGTCTTAAATAAATCACAATCTTATGGTAAAACAGCGAGAAAACCAATTTACAATATACGATAATAAAACAGGAAACTTTATGTATGCTTACGATATCTGATTTGCATTATACACGCTAATTACTGTTAAGTAAAAGGATAATTTATTTACTTAAAAATGCAATTATTACAGTGTATCAATAAACCTTTGACGATCAGTGGCATACATTAAAATAACACTTGCTTCAATCGATTTAAAATAAGTAAAACTTTTTAAGTAACTTTGCAGTATATAAAATACATCTTTTACGCTACTGACTATATGCAAATTAATCTAAAAGCTAAATTGAAATAAATAAATTTAACGTTTTTGAAACGCGATTCTAATGAAAACAAATTTTAAATTGCCAATAACCAACCTGTCGTACTAATTAAAAATATAAATATATTAGTACTGGAGTTAATAGGTATTGCATATCACGACACGTGATTTAATATATGATACAATGTTTATATAAAATATTATTTCAGTAAACATCCATTAATATATTGTATACATGTATAGTTATAATTATTATTGTATAAAAATAAATACTTTATTTTATTTAGTGCTGAGTAATTTAACGAGACGGTGATCCTTTCCAGAGCCTGAATTCCTAAATTCATCTAATAACTGCAAATAAAAATATTTCTTTATTAGATTATCATCGATATTCCATGCAAGTATGATAATTCAAAAGAAAAAATATTTGAAATATAAAAACTGCAAATATCAATTAATTTAATTTTCCATTAGTATTGCATAGATATTTCATAATTTAACTGAAGAAACATATTATATTATATTTATTAATAAATAGCAAATTAATTACGTAATAGCTCTTTAGAAATCAATTGACACAAAAACTAACAAAATAATCAAAATAATCTTACCTCGTATGATAGTTCTTGCTTCAATATAGATAATGTATTCTCATTATTCACACAACAAGCTAATAGTGTTGGATATAGAACTTGAGAAAGCGCCACAACTGAGAAGTATGGAAACGGTAACGAACAGAGTTGTTGTAATACTGATGGTGGTTGTCCACTCACCAACAACATCTGAAATAATAAAAAAATACAGATACAGAGAAATAAAGCACAGGTATCATAATCATTAGAAATTGTGTGATTAAGGATTTAAAAATCAATATTTAGTCAGTATTTATATACCATGCACTTGATTATGTAAGTCTTCCATAGAATTAACCGTAAAGGTGTATTGCCAACTTTAGCCAATTTATATATTCTATATATTCTAATGTCGAAATTTAAATAATTTCAAAATGGTATAGGATAAAATAGGATATACAATTTTGTTAGATAAGCGGTTATATTTCAAGAATATTTTAAATGTTTAAATATTACGCCACATTTACACAAATTCAAATCATTATGTTTCATAAAAAAATTAACCTTATTTTGTTTTGTTTGTAGATTTAATTTTCTTAAAGAAACATAATTTTCTCTCATACATTTATTTGTTATTAAATAGTCCAATTTTTTAAATTTAAATTCAATAACATTTGGTGAAATTGTGAACACAAAAGTAACTGACAAATGGCTGCAATGTGTATGGCCTAACATTAGAAAAAAATTATAAAACAGAACGTTTCTATAAATTAAACCCTCAAACAATTTTAAAATCAAATACAAAATGTCCAAAGAAAGAGTTACTTAAGCTTAAGAGTTAATTGGCAATCTGCCAAAAATTTTTGAAGAATATATTAATTTTCATATTGTCAAGTTCTTAGAATAAAATAACTTCATCTCAGATACTCAATATGGATTTCGATCAAAACGTTGGAGAACAGATCTTCTGACTTATGTTAGTCACAAATGGAACTCTACTTTAGACAAACATAAAGAAAATCTTGGAATAACTCTAGGCATTTCCAAAGCTTTTGATAAAGTATGGCATCCTAATCTTATCAACAATCTACATTATATAAGTATTGATCATAAATCTGTAAATTTTATCAATAAATTTTTTGACAGTAAAAAAAATATTGTTAGAATAGGTTTTAACTCTGACCCCAAAATCATAAATGCTGGTGTTCCTCAAAGTTCTGCTCTTTCGCCAAATTTATTTTTGATTTACATTAATAAACTTCTTCAAATAACTAAAAGTCCTATTCACAGTTTTGCAGATGATAGCACCCTTTATACTTAAATTACTAGGTTAGAATCTGTAGCATCTATAGACCTCAAAACAATATCTGAATGAGGCACTTCCAACATAGTCAATATTAACTCTAAAAAAATTCAACTTCATACTGTTACAAAATCAAAATCCGAGAAATCATTAGTACCAAATATTAAACTAAACAGCAAATCCATCTAAATCTTCTTGAAATTGTCTTCTGGGGGTTACAATCGCACATAATCTTCTCGGAAACGACCATGTTGTTGACATAGCTTCAAATACCAGACTGCTTAAATGTAGTCTCCAATGTGATAGTTTCAGCAAGTGTGGTATTACTCGTTGAAATTTAAAGGTATTTTTATGTCGATCTGGCATATTAATTAATTTCTAAATATCACAATTTCAAATTTAAAAAAATTGTAATAAATAAGTAAAAAAATTCCAAGTATTTTAAGAATGTAAAGCGTATGTCTGTCACTTACAAATCTAACAAGGAAGCATAGATAAACTAAAACATTTTCACAAAGTTGCTTAACGATTGGAATAGAGAGTTAACAAAATCGAGGAAAAACTGCGCAGCACACTATCTATTGTACAATATCTGAATTTTATAAAGTTGCGTTTTTTACCTTCTAACAACGTCGATGCAGTCTCTTGTAAAGCGACAATAAAATCTTTAAAAACATATTTTCAAAAACTTTGTGTTATAAAAAGGCAATAAAGAATTCGAAACGATTAAAAACTAGTTTTGATTTACAAAATGTTGCAAATTCAGTGAAAATGAAACATTTTGATGAGAAACTGACTTGCCTCTAACAGAACAACTATAAAAAATGTTATTTCTCAAGAAAAACCTATCAACTTTGTAAATGTCGATAAGAATATAGAATTGTGATAAATTAACAGATGACGGCATACAGAACTATGTGCAAACAGTGCGATTGGATGATAAACAAGATGATGACTGTGATAACAACAGTGATGCAAGAGTCAGACCTCTTAACATTTTACATGCAATGCAGTCACTATCCACCGTGAGAAACTTTAATATGTATGTATATTAGACTTAAATTTTTGACAAAATAAGAAAAATATGTACAATACGTCATTTTGAAAGTTTATTGAATTTTTAGAAAAAGCCTCAAATTCCAATTAAGTTTTTATCTAAGAGTATAATTTTAGGTTCAAAATATAAAATATAATAAAAATATGTTAATTTATTTAAAAAAAAACAAACAGGGTATGCATCTAACTCAAACATGGAAACTATGATATTTATTAAGAATATTACCTTTGTAAATTCAAAAGTAGTGCGACACGTGTTTTTTTTTTTTAATATTTAAGGCTGAAATTTAGCCCCGTTTACTTTTTTGTATAAAAATCACTTTCTAGAAGTGCACATAAAAAAATCAACAATTTTTGTTGTTTTTTTTCTATAGATATGTTTTTCCATGAATAATTATGTTTTCTTATTCTATGAATTTTTGTGTATGTCTATTTGGTTTACTTATGTCTACATACTATTTAGTTTACATTAGATATTTGTAGTACATATTTGCGTAACTTTTGCGATTTTTACTGCAACAGGATTTAGGTCCAGATTATACCGGTCCCTTCGCGAACGTTAAATCCGACTTTTACTGTATACTGTTTTAATAAAAAAGTATTTTTTTACACCTTTTCCTAATAAAGTAGCTTTTACACGACACTTTGTTATTTAACTACAAAATTCAAATGTATTATACATATTGCTGTTTAGATGAGTCCTAATAAAACTAAAAAATAATTTTATAAAACCATTAAACATTCTAAAGGATAGTACTTTATTACAATTATCACACCAATTTGAATATTCTATTCTATCCAAAAAACACATATTATATTCCTTCATTTCAATAATAATACGTTACATTAATAAACTCAAACTTCTACAATAACGTGTTACTTAAAATATATTTTATTTATTTAAAATATATTTGCACACGGCATGTAATACTGTACATACTATTTTCCGTATAAGTGATCTGCATTCCTACTTTTATTAATGTTATGCAAATATTCTACATATTAAAATACTTCAAAACACCCAATATGGATCTATTGCCTAATTAATTACTATTGTATAAATGGAACTAGGATATGTATTTGCATTAAATTCACTTCGATACACAAGAAAATGGCAAGCATTAGGAAAGGTAGGTTAAAATATATTATATGCATTAAGCATAGCAAAGTTTATAGCATTTCAATTGAAATTTTATTTTTAAAATAGAAATTCTGTGTATAAGAAATCTAATAATAATTACATTAGATTAATTGTGTACTTATTAAATTTGAGCAAAAATACATTATTATAGTTTTATTTTAACCATTTATAGATATAAGATCAAATTACTTGTTTTGAACTACTTATAAATAATAATAACCTAAGGACACCATTTTTTAAATCGTCTCATTCTATAGTGCATTATAATATATGTAGATAGAAAAGTTGCACCTGCTTCCAAAATTTGACGTTTTCATAATAGCAATTTCCCAGAGCTATAGAATTAAATTTGTTTAACATGATTAAATTTATTATATAAACAGCGTTCATCCTGCCCACCAGGTATTATCTTTTAAATCCATTTGTTTTATATGTCAGCAGATATAAATAAAAATTAAAACGTACATCCTCCTTTAAAAAAAAGTGACGCACATAAACATCATATGTGCGTACATGTTTTGTTATCGTTCGCAGCATGTTCGTTATGACAGACAAAAACACACACATTTCGTTGATACGAAAGCAGTGATTGTGATTACATAGTGACAATCACAAACACGGACACAAACCGCGATGATGTCTATGCATTACCGTGCATTACCGTCCGTTTAATTTCATATCCGGTCACACGCACGTCTCACGCGTGCCGTCATGTCAACGTGTCAGTGACGGTGGTCTCACGTGAAACCTACATTAGATAATGCCAATAGAATATGAATATGCGTGTAGCCGGGCGTACAATTACCGGTGTCCTATCATTACCCATAATTTAATATGTGTTCGCAGTCAAACGGAAGACGTTTATAGCCTCGCTAATGTATTTAGAACCTGCGACTTTAGACTGGATATTGATATTATGATGAAGTGAAATGTGATCTCTTTTAGATACATCATAATATAATGTACCGGTGGCAAATGTAAACAATACCAAATACTAAATTTATATTAATATATTGATCCAATTTAAGCAGAAGCATAAAGGTTGTTTTTTTAAAGGAAGTACATTAGTAGATCCTTTCTGAAAGTTGCTGTTGGTTGGTCACCTTAATAATTAATACACAGCACCAAATAAAATATTAATTTGTGTCCTTTTTTTTATGTTACCTTTTATTCCAGATTTAAAATCTGATAAAGCATGTACATATATAGTTCTCAATTTTTTCTTGATTTTTAATATTAAAAGAAAATTATAATGAATTGTACATTAAATCAGACAACCCAGAACTTATAAAATCAATGTATATTTAAAGTAATAATTCTTCAGAACGTAGACAGTACTTTTCCTCGGTTCAGATCGAACTATTTTAGTTGCTACCAATGTCACTTAATGACTTTTTAAAAAGTCTGTGTTGTTTAAAACAAATTTAATATTAAACTTTTTGAAATATTTTCTATAGTCAGATGAGCTAGTAATTAAGGTTTTACAACAACTGCAGAATGGGAGCACGATCACGTCATGTGATTCAATTTTGTAATTAATTTAAGAAAGTTAAAAAAAATATTTCTATCAAAAGTATATCTTTTTTATTTTTTATTTTAAGTTTAAATATTTTATAGTGCGTTACACACTTGCAACAAGTGCCGCAACGCAACAACGTCGCGCAACATCCTAGCGTAACATTACCTCGCGACATGGGACTTTTGTAGAGCCCCATCGCTTGTCGGTTTTATGCCGTCGGATCAAAGAAATGGTACGCGACGATGTTGCAGTACACAGAAACTTTTATTCCGTGTTGCGCGAGGATGTTACGCGACGTTGTTGCGGTACGGCAGTTTGTTGCAAGTGTGTACGCACTATTATACTGCGTACACACTTGCAACAATCTGCCGTACCGCAACATCGTCGCGTAACGTCCTCGCGCAACACCACCCCGCAACAGCGTCCCATTGCCATTGTCGGTTTTCTGTCGTCGGATCAAAGAAAATGTTACGCGACGATGTTGCGGTACGCAGTTGTGTTGCGGAGTGATGGTACGCAACGATGTTACGCGACGGTGTTGCGGTACGGCAGATTGTTGCAAGTGTGTACGCAGTATTAGATTTTATAAAATATAAAAAATATCTTTCAAAAATAAAACAACTTAAATGAAACATTGAAAATCTTACAACAGCTAATTTATTTCAAAATGTTCATCAATGTATTGTAACTCAGCCAAAATTGGTTTTACTTATTCACTAGCATCAGAGCTTTTATCTAGTTGCAAAGCAAAATTAATCTACATTATTACAATTTCAGCAAACTTGTTGAAGGGGGGCGGTTTTTTGAGTGTCATACAACTTTTTAAAATCGTTTTTTGCAATGTATTGAGAATAAAATTTCTAGTGTTTCCAATGTTTGAGAATCCAAAACTTTCAACTGCTTATTAAAATTAAAAAAAAAAAAAAAAATATTTGCTTACTAACTTTAAAAGTGTTACTTCATTACACCCCAAATTTGGTAGACTTTTTATTGTGCTTTAGGAACTAAAATCTTAAGAAAAGCAATCAGAAATAGCAGAAAAAAAATGCTGAAAAAAATAATAAAATCTACTTCGTTAGGACAAACCGTACAAAATAGTGATGAACAAACTGAAAGGACAAAAAGAGTCTATCTAAAAGAAAACAAAGAAGAAGAAGTCACAATTAAAAAATATTTCACAAAGGAGTACCGGTTCAAAAACCAGAAAAAATGGTAAAAAAGAAAGTTATAGCAACAGTGGAAGAGATAAAAGAGATCATAAAAGAATTGCACAACAACAACAAAGCACCAGGTCTCCCCTAATACTAATTAAGAAGAAGAAAAAAGCAGGCAAAGCAACGTCAAATAGGCCAATATGCTTAATCAACACACTAGCTAAGACAATGGATAAAGTCATTGTGCGGAGAATAAAACAAAAAAATGAAAAAAAAAAAATGGGAAAAAACATTTGAAATTTACCAACGAAAGAATAATCTTAGAAGCTATAGAAGAAGTAAAAGCAATGGCAAAAAACAAATTGCAAAACGCACAGGGTTAATCACCAAATTCAAGAATTCCAACATAAACTATTAGGTTCTTTAACGTGCACGCAACATTAAGGCAGTACACAAAACCTACTAAAGTTTTTCTTCTTATCTGAAAGAAGGCGGACTCATCACAACACATTTTCTCTTAACCTGAAAAACTGACCCTGCAGATAGAGGACTCAAACTCGAAACCTCTAGTATAGCAGTCGAGTACGCTAACCACTACACCACCTAGGCGGTGAGCTACTTACAGAATTAAAACTTAGTAATCAAGAAAAAAAGGTTCAAATTGACCAAAAGGGTACTTCGTATATAATAACTTCGAAAAAAACTGCCGGAAGAAGTGACAATAACAGCATTTGCGAACGACGTAGCACTGCAGGTAGAAACATAAAAATAAAAGTATTAAAAAAAATACTAGAGGTGGCAACGGATAAGACACAGATATGGATGAGAAGTAAAGGTTTAAAATTAGCAACAAAAAAGAGAGGCGGCATGACTATCGACTAAGAGGACTAATAGAAAATCAGGTAAAAGATCAAGCAAGAAATAGAGAAAATACTAGGTAGATTTATGCCAAACAACAAAGATTCGGCATAAGAAGCCAGAAGGCTAATAACAACAACGCGCAATGTTTAATTCTAGGTGGACAAGAATCAAAATATTGACTGAACTATTTTGTCTGCAAATTCGAGTTGGATAAAACATTTTAAGGGCATTTATCACAAAAATAAACAAATGAAAGCGAATGGAGTAAAATAATTTTCTTAATTTATAACAAATTATTTAAACAAGTGTTTCTTTTTTTATGTCAGGATCTAAAACCAAGATGTGTAGTAAACTTTTTCATATAGTATTTATTTGAAAAATACTGTGTTAAAATAATCACTTTTTATTAAAAAAATTACCTTAATAAATATTACCGCAAACGTTTTATTCGCGTTTATTTGATTTAATTTCTATTAAATTTAATAGAATATATATGTCTTAAGTATTGTACTAAATAAAACAAATATAAATAATAACCTTTTATTGATATTGATGTATCAAACAATATTTCTTTAAAAATGCACTCGCTCGCATTCTTGAATAAACATTTAACAAACAAGTTATTATGATTTTTGTAATAAACATTTTTCTTTTTGAAATAAAGTTAATATTTACTTGAATTAGTTAAATATCTGTTAAATTTTGTTATTTCTATCAATACTTTTTGATAAAAACATAAACATAATTTTGTCAATTCTAAACTTAGGACAACTGTGAGGCAGCGAGAAGCAAAACATGAGGAAAAGCCATAAAAACAAAAAAAACAGGAATAAAATAAGAGTAGCTACGAGAGCTAGCTCGTGTCACAAAAGGAAATGATGTAGAAAATAAGCAGAAATAATAAATAAATAAAAAAAAAAAAAAATAGACAAGAGATCTAATCCCGAAAATAAAGGAATAAGTAAAAAATAAACCCTTAGTCTACAATAAAAAACATCTGATGTGTAACGGTTAAACCGGGAGTCAGTAATAAAAAACACGCATGAGTAATCTTCAACACCCAAATCTGCATGAGCTCGTGCAAATTGCAAACGCCGTCGCCTTCTTCCTTATCACGGCATTTTTCTGTACTGTCTTATTTCCCGAAATCTTATCAAAATATTTGAGACAATACTTCAAAAGATTTCTAAAGCACAGATATTATAATTTTGAAATTTCCGTGCGGGAATTGGTTTGTAGTAAATAAAGGTCTTAGACCTAAGTTGATTCAAATGATCAAACAATTTGCGCAACAAAGGCCAATGTGCTAACATTATAAGGTATGCTACAGTTTGTCTGTCTGCTGCAAAACAGTAAAAACAAAAACTTAAAACCTACAACAGACAACATACAAGCTGATACAGATGCAGGCACTAGCATGTACCACACTTCAAATCTAATTGAAATTTTGCACACTAGCATAATTAAAAATTCTAAACAAATTCTTAATAAGTTGTATCTAGAAAACGCAATTACTATTAGAAACAACACACTATATACATAATGTTTCCTAACTGGAGGTAAAAAAATGAAACTTTAAGTACATTTTTTAATTTCAAACAAAAAATCTAAATAACTTTTTGTCTATCTCGCTTCGTTTCCCAGATAAAAAAATACACAATAATTAGAAAACTTTTTCGAAGGCTCCGTTTCGTGAATTTGGAATTGGAAATCGCCGTAGTGGAAATCCACATCAACAGCGCACCGTGACAGAAGAAGAACAAATAGTTGACGTAGTTCTTGATGAACCAGGGGTTAGCGTTAGGCGACTTTCCGCCCGTTTACAAATATCTAAAAACTTCGTCTGAAGAACCTTAAATAGGAAAATTCTTCAACCATATCATTATCAAAAAGTACAAGACCTACAACCAAACGACGTAGCATAACGACTAGCATTTTCTCAATGGCTTCTTGAACGACAACAACAAGATCCTAAATTCTTTTGTTCAATATTGTGGAGCAATGAATCTACGTTCAAAAGAGATGGCATTAACAATATAATACATAATGAGCATATCTGGTCATTAGAAAATCCGTACGTAGTTAGGGTACGAGCTTACCAACAAAGATTTTCAGTTAACACATGGTGTGGGGTTTTTAATGAGCAACTACTGCCAATTCAAATTTTACCACCTCGTTTAAATGCTGGTTTATACGCTGAATTTCTCAAAAATAAGATAGAAAATTTGCTAGATAGCAATGTCCCTCTTGCCTTACGTAACAGGATAGTACCAAGCACGATAGAGCACCGCCGATGTTGGGCGATATGTCGGTGGCTCAACGATAATTTTAATGATGGATTGGTAGAAGATGTCCAGTGAACTGGCCTGCAAGATTTCCTGATCTAAATCTATTGGACTTTTATGTGTTTTATGCAAAGCCAATAAACAACGTGGAGCAGTTACAAAAGAAAATTGCAAATGCTGCATTGCACATTCAAAACACAACATATTTTGAAGCAGTTTATCATTCACTTTTAGTGCGTTGTCAAGCTTGCATCAACGCTCACAGAAGCTATTTTGAGAACTATTAAAGTAATGTTGTTTTGTTTGTTGTTACCATTGTTACAAATGTATTTTTTTACTTAAATTTTGCTAAATAAAAAGTTTTCTAAATAATGCTTATTTTTAGATTATCTCAAAAACAAAAAGAAATAGACAAAAACGTTATTTAAATTTTCTGTTTGAAATTAAAAACTGTATGTATGTAAAGTTTCATATTTTGCCCCCCAGTTAGGAAACACCCTGTATATATGATACAATAATAATTATATATATATATTCAATAACCTCTTAATACCGTTAGGTGTCGAGGTGTCGGACACACCGAGCCACAGAGAAGACATGTATGGATGCTTATATGAGGTAACGGACCCATATAATAATTATAATTAAATTAAAAAAAAAAACTTTATAATTGATTGTTGTATATAAATTTCTTTTTAAATTAGTATAGCTCTGGAAAAGAAATAAGTAATCTGCATGCTTAACTTAATTATGAAGAATTAATTTAATAAAATAAATAAATTAAAGTCTTATCCACAAAACAAACCTTTCAACTACGTTAGTTTCGTGTACTGTTGTTTGTAACCTCTAGACCAGTGTTTCCCAACGTGAGGCCCACGCCCCACACGGGGGCAATTTGATTGTTAAGGGAGACAATTTGAAAATAGACTCAACACAAGTTTAAAACTTATGCTCCGGGCCAATTAAATGCAATGCTAGATTTTGGTGCCAAAATTGAAAGAAAAAAGGAAATTCTTTATAATTGCGGCGAATAAATATTATAAATTTGTTATATGTTACATTACCCTTATTGAATTATGTCAGAAATATATTAACAACAAAAACTTTAAACAGTTTCATTGGCTCCAAAAATGTGAAGTAAATGATACCGCTATAATTGTTATTGTCGATCATCTGAAAATTCTATCGGCTGATTTAAAAGAAAGATTTTCTAATTTAAAACAAATTGACATGGAACTCGCAGAAATGCAAAATGATGAGTCAGTTAAAACATTATTTTATATAAAAGGAGCGATGGCATGGCTTTGTGAGGAAACAGAAATCAAATACCCAAAATTCAACCAAATGTGCAAGAAAACTATTGTTACCGTTTCCATCTTCATATTTAGTTAAATGTGGATTTAGTGCTGTAAATGATTTACTGGTAAAAAAAATCGTCTGGATATAACACAACGGAGAGACTTGAGACTGAAGCTAACCAAATTGAAACTTAACATAACATCTCTGTGCAGCAAACATCAAGCGCAAGGATCTCACAAAATTAAAATATTCAATTATTATAGAAAAATCTTTATTAAAATTATTTCGAATTTGAATTTCAGTTTCTCATTAAATGTTTTGAAAAATTACTTACTGTGTTTCGTTAACAATTTCCTAGTGATTTCTTTTTAAAACCTATCATTTAAGTTTCTAATGTGAATAATTCAATTTTTTAATATTAAAAATTATGTATATATTACATAAGACTTTTAGAAAGGCTTAGGTGGGGCATGGCACAAAAAAGGTTGGGAAACACTGCTAGACTATACCATGGTAAGAAGATTGATGCTTTTTTTTAGATTGATATGCTAAAACAATCTGAAAATTGACCCCGTAATTAAAATAACTGCAGTATTTCACAATGGTAACTTACAAATAGCGTCAACCAAATGTTTATATTTGTTTAAATCTATAATCAAATTTCATTTTAAGCTGTGTTAAAAATCTATACAAGTATTTCCTAATATCTTTAAATTCGAGTTCAAGTTCTAGTTAACAAATTTTTAACGAGTGGTCACTAACTGATCTGGAACGGTTATTTATTTGCGTATAAATCTTACTGTCGATAACCCGAAAAGCCATAATTGTAAAATATGTCTAATTCCAAATAAATATTTTTTTATAACATGAAACTAGTCTAGATTCCTACATTGAATTGAAATAATATAAATCATCTATGATTTTATAGGTTTTCTTTTGTAATAAAAAAAAACTATTATGTACAAACTTTATATATATCCGTCAACTCAATTTGAAAATATAAAACTCATATAAAACAAAATAATACTTTCTAAAATTTCAGAATTAAAGGAATAATTAATTTATTTCATATGAAAATTAATATATTATAATTTATTACTAAATTAGTGAAAAATAAATAGCATAATTTGGTACCCACTTCAATTATAATAAATAAATTATGCATTCAGTGATTTAAAAAATTAACCTCATCATTTTGTAGTTTATAAATTGTAAGCGGGCTTGCGCATACTAATTATATAATTTACAATTATAATAGATTTTAAATCAAGTAACATAAATATGTATGTACTTATCAATTCCCCAAAACATTGAACTATTAAATGTTTGTATGCACCGCACCATTTTTTGATAAAAAAATAACAATTATTTCATAATGGAATATTTTTACTAAAAGTTCTTCGTTCCCACCCACAGTATTCATAATCTGCAACTAGAATCGAATTAATATATTTTCGCATGAATTAGGCTAATTTTGACATGGCACGTAAACATAGTTAAATTATAATAATTCCAGCATAATCTTATCAAGAAATCTTGACATTCGTATCTGACTTATTAAACAGCATAAAACACATACCGTCGTAAGCAAATAAGGAAAATGGAATTGGTGTTCGGTTGTTGCGTGTCACATGATTAATACCCGCCACGCCATCACCAATTTCCCCCCGGAAAATTACTTCGTTATACATTCAATAATCGAACCTATAGAGAAGCGACGACTTATTATGCATATTGAAATTCGTAATAACAACTTATTGCTGTCACCAATTCCCCTGAAATAATGATGATTATATTTCATTAAATTATTTATACACGATATGACCAATAATGAAAATTGTGTTTGCTCAGAATACATTTGTTCTGAATAATTTTATTAATGTGAATAAATTATCATTCATAGATCATGAAACAAATTATATTTTATTAACAATAACGACTTAAATATGCAATGCTATGGAAATACTAATTTAGATATTGAATACACCACTGGTAGAATATTCCAGACTAGCAGGTTGTAACATGGGAATATAGGGTATTAATTGTTGTAATCAGCTCATCATCATTACAATTGGTGTATCAATAATTAGACATGACTAATGGCAATAATAATTGGTTCTAACTCATGGCCAGAATACATATTGAACGAAATAAATTATGAAATCTGATTGACCGTGTGTTGAATTGAATATTTAGAATACATTAACAAAATAATAAGATTTATACATAAAAACAAACACAATTATAATATATAAGCATGAAAATATTCATTGACAACAAATATTGATCACATATAAACAATTTAATTTGTTAAAATGAGTTAATATTGTTATCCATTTTAAATATAAAAATAAATCAAACCAATAAGCATATAACAGATATAACGAATGGACATATTCCATTAGCGGTTGATTTGACATTTCGTCTCCGTGATTATATTCACGCATTTGCAGTGTCCATCCTAATTGAGATTTGACTGATCTATCGCATACTATCGATTCCATTGTCCTAGCACGGTCAAACAATTACCCATATAATCTGAACATAACCGCTATACCGATGCTCACAGGAATCGCTTATAATTGCTGTGCAGATCGGAATTATTAATCAATTGATGTGTTTTAACTATAATGACAAATATTTATTTAATTGGTCGATAAATGATAATAATATTAAATATTTAATAAACAAATTTAATTATGCCTATTCTGTAAGCAAATCTTTAAAAATTAAAGATGTTTCAAATTGAAAACTCAAGGACAATTTTCTTGTTAAGTTAACAACATCGAACAGAATCCGTATTTGAATATCTTGATTGTCAAATTAAAAAATTATGGTTGTTCAACTCGTTTTTTGTCTGCCACTACTAAAACCTGTTTCGGCCACAAAATGCGGACCAAAACAACGATTTAGAAACCCAAGAGCCAAAAAGTCTTTTGCATGAAAAATTAATAAAACAGTTTTTAAAAATAAAAATTCAAACAATTGTCACCAATTTCTAGTCAGATTAAAACATCAGATTAGAATATCTCTATTTAATTTTAAGCGTAGTAGAGAAACTGTTAGTTTGCAAATAAATGCCTGTTAACACGGAACAGCTGAAATCTAAAAAAAAATTTTTTTAGATATAATCAAGGAGCAACTAAACTTCAAAACCCGAGGAATTACAACGCAACTTGGAATACCACATTCAAAAGTTTGGTATACTTTGCGGCAGGAATTACTTCACAGAGAGCGCTGTAATGCCTTCTGAATTAGAGTTTTGCAAAAGGATAATTAGCAGCACGAACTTCACAACATAAACTTTAGTAACGAATGACAATTTTCATGCAAAACAGTATCCATAACTTCCATAGCACACAATGGATTGTGTCATTGAAAATACACATTTCGGTTAATATATAGGCCAAAATTGGAGATTACTTATTGGACCTTCTAGATTTCCAGCTGAAGATTTGCTAATCCTCCTCAATTAAGATAATTTAGTTTCTTCACAACAATAATTGAACAACGTGTTTCTAAGAAGATTTAATAGGCATATCTAAATCCTTTTATTTTTTTTAGAAAAATATTGTGTAATGCCTTATTTGCCAAAACCATTGCGCAATACAATACACAACAACATCTGTGAAATTAAAACTGACGATGGCCTAATAGCCAAAACCGGTTTTAAATAAATAAAAAAATTTAAAATCAGCACAATAAAATATATAAAATTTATTAAAATAATTTAACCTTAAACAATTTAGTAACATTTTTAACAATTTTAGAACATTTTTGATAATTTTAGAGTGTATCAACAAATTTGAAAAATATTTTTAACATATATGCCAAAACATTTTTTACAATATCAAAAATTGTAATTATAAAAAGCTTTTTACAATTTTTGTATTTTTTAACAATTTTTAATCTTTTTTGACATTTGGTAATCATATTTATTTGTTTTTCAACAAATGTAGAACATAGACACCTTAAGAATGTTTTTAACACCTGTCAATCAGTTCTTACATTTGTGGAACAGATTGTCGAATTTTTTTTGAACAAAAAAAAATATGCCGACCACTGCTACTACGTCGAATCTTTTGCCGATGTTTTTCCTAGTAAACTTATTTTACCAAGAGATTACAATTTACCTGAAGAATCGTAGTTAAATTATGAGTTTGGAATTATAGTTACTTGTAACAAAAAATACCCCACACTTAGTTGCTAACTCGTTTAGATTTTTAAACTGCATTTAATGTATGACCAATCCAAATAGTATAGGTGTATTTTTAGATTAACGTTTTACTAATAATCGTGATCATATTACTGTGATAAATGCTGATTATGATATGGTTATTAAATATAAGTCAACATCATAATGCTTATGTGATAGATGTCAAATGTGATACTTCTTGTGATATTTTAAACTGTAACTACTTTTTTAATGATTTTAAATGTGCCAACGCAATCAATGATTTTTTGTTAAATGTTGATTGGTCTGTTCTTTTTAACAACTGTGATATTAATGAATGTGTTGATTTATTTTATTCTGTTTTGTATTACGCAATTGATTGTTATGTACCTAAAAGAGTGTGGCATGACAACAACTTTCCTATTTGGTTTAGCAAGGAATAACCGAGAATAACATTCAGTCTAAACCAAAACATTTTTGAAAATTTGTAAATGAAGCTTAGAAAACTAATGCTTTTCCAGCTACAATGTATTATGGTGATCAAACCTGTATTAATGGGGACAATTTTGTAAATAAATTTGCAGATTTTTTCTCTTCCGCTTATAATTCTCAAATTCATCCAAGTCCATTGTTTGAGTTTGATAAAAACGTAATTCATACAAATTTGTCGGTCAGTTTACTGGACATTTTTAATGGAATTACAAGCCTTAAATCTAATCTTAGCACTGGACCTGACGTCATTCCTTCTATGCTCTTAAAAAATTGTTTCATTAAATGAAACTAAATTTCCTGAAGTATGGAAACAAACTTATATTATGCCATTGCATAAATCTAGTGTTAAAAAAATTATTACAAACTATAAAGGCATTTGCATTCAATCTGCAATCCCAAAATTATTTGATCAATATATAACTAGTCAAACACATTGGATGTGCAAAAGTGTTTTAGTAGAAGAACAGCATGGGTTTCGTCGAGTCGATCTACACTTACCAATCTACTTTCTTACAAAAATATTATTTTAAACGCAGTTGAATGCAAAACTCAAATCGACTATATAAACCGACTTTTCAAAGGCCTTTGATCGTGTGAGCCACAATATTTTGATTGCTAAGCTTCGTGCTTTGGGTTTTCATAATGCTGTGATTTCTTGGTTATCTTGTTTTTTGAAAAACCAAACACAGTGTGTAAAAATCAAAAACTTTCGTTCACAACCTATTTTAGATCCTTCTCAGAGATCTCACTGCGGACCAATTTTATTTTTGCTTTTTATCAATTATCTTTCTGACTGTATTAGTTCATCATCATTTCTATTATTTGCAAATGATTTAAACATATATAGAAGTATTTTATCTATCGATGATTGTAATCTTTTACAACAAGATTTAGACTCTGTTAATGCTTGGTGTCTTATTAATAACCTTTTGTTTAATGGTAATAAATGTTTTACAATTCTACAATTGTTTTAACATTTGAAGACATTTTTGGAATATTGTAACCTTTGGTGATCTAATTTGCTTGTTTGTAGATTAATTTTGACAAATAATAAACATTATTTACAAGTATAGAACGTTTTTGACAATCGTAAAATATTACAAAAAAAGCCTTCAAATACCAAAATAACAAACTTTTTATTTTCAAATAATTACCTATCTGCACATAGAACCTATCTTTAGATATATCTCATTTTTTGTCAAATTAGAACTTTGTTACTTCTGCTCCTCAATTGTAAAACATTTTTGGAAAATTTTTAGAGCAAACATAAACACAACTGTTATTTGACACAATTATCTAAAACTAACATATGTCAAAGCAACAAGATTTAACTGACAACTGTCTACAATAAAACAAAAAATAAAATTTTGTTTTCAGTAATAATTACCCCAATACTATTGACGAAATATCGAAAAAAAAAAAAAACACAATTTTGTCTATCTCTCAGGTTTTGAAATAATCAACCCCTAGGATTAGTGGACCCTTCCACATTGCAGACTCTAGTTAGTAGATAGCTCCGCCCCTGGTTAGAACAAACCTTATAAAGTGTGTTCTAAGATTCATGCAAGATTTGAATTTTGCATCATTTGTGCGTGTTGTCAACAACAAAAAAAAAGATTAAAAATAGTGCTACACGAAAGAACAACAACGCGTTTTTATTGTTAAGCAATATACAGCTACATGCAATTCAAAATTTTCAAAATATGGTCGGAATAAATTAATTTTATTTCATCAACAGTAAAAAGATTCATTAAAAAAATTAGGGAAACTGGATCAATTAGTGATCTTAGACACTCGCACACTTTTTAACAATATCTTTTTCAGCGATGAGGCTCATTTTATAAAAGTGGAAGTTATAGAAGTGTAAGTATTTTATGGTTGTTGGCAGTGGTGTTTTCGGTAATAGCGGTAGATAAGATTATAAAACAACAGTATGATATTGATGCCAATACCATGTTAGATATAGTTGTACTACTTATACATATTTTAATAGATGGTCAAGGTGATCATTAACATAAAAAATATCAATATAAGAGCAACAGCAGTAGCACACATAATCGGTGATCTGCAGAAAAATAAAAAAAATATATCCGCAAGCAGAGATCGCCGATCCCTTATGTACAATACTATTTTCTGTGATAGTCGTAGCGTAACAAATACGTATCGCTAAAGACTAATCCTCAGCAAAGCCAGCCAAATAGTTCCAAAAAAATATTCGGCGCTCTCAAGAATATCAATGTGTCAAACATGTGCATAGTTTACACGTGTGAATATTGACGCCGGGTAAAGAAGCTCTCGCCACTCGGCCGATAACTGTAATAGAGTTCTAGTGTTTAATTAAACCACATTTGTAGTTAATAATAAGTTAAAGGTAGTAAGCTGTACAATTCAAATTGAACCATACAACCATGAACAAATAAGCACTTGTACTGAGTGTCAACTATGACAATGATGGCAACAACATGTCACTGTTGAGTGTGGAAATGTGCAAAAATGCAGTAAACCAAGCAATAACAGTTAATGATGCTTGTTATCGCAACATGACAAAGCAGTTTTTGTGCGTAAACTACAAAATATGGATGTGGACAACATGTAGTTTCAACAAGACCAAGGTTTATGTCAACAAGCTAACGACCACCCACGTCTTGGATTAAAAAACTGAACGCAATAACAACAAAATTCAGCCACATTTATAAATCAAAAAACCATGAAAAATATTGCGTATGTGCCAACAAAACAGTGAAGGCCATTAACCCGTCATTACCAAAAAAAAAATAGCAAAAACATCACTAGTCCAATGAAGATCATCATTTTTTATCTTTGATAATACGATTATATTGAACACATAGAATCTGGATACAATTGCCCATATTAACAAGACTAAAAATCGAAAAAAGACCAGACAAAGAAAAATTATCTAATGTATGCAAAACTAATTTTAATGAATTATATTTATATAAATTATCGAGATTCAGTTAATGTTAATATTAAATTAAATAAATTCAAAATAAATATAAGAACGATTTAAATCCCAATTCATATATTAAGATGTTTGCACATTTGTCAATTTATTGTTTATTTTTAATGACTTTTCTGATTAATTGCGGATACCTTTACACTTGACAATTTATTGTTGAATTTTCAACACTGTCACTGTTTATTATATATTGTTGAGTTGATAATAGTTTATAATTTTGGATGTATGCTTTTAAAATATATGTATAATATCTATATATTGTAATGTACTTGACTGTCGCGTTAGCGAATAAAATTATAGTTATAATCTATTTTTATCTTAATTGGAGGTATAATACTCCAGAGCAATTAATTTAAAAATAATTAAAAAATATATAACGGAAAAATAAAATAAATAATTTGTATAGCAATTGCAAAACTTTAAAAATATTATTTTGTAGAATACTCTAAAAATATGTAAATATTAATAAATTATGAACACTAGATACTGTCTATTATTTGTTATACATTTTATAGTTAGACAATAAAATATTAAAATTAAGTTAACAATTTACTGATATTATTTTGTATTTTAAAAATAAATTTAGTTAAAATTCAGAATCTTAGTTTTAAATTTTAATAAACATAAAGACATTACAAGTAGAAAATTATTATTATTTGCAATTATATTAATTATTCTGTTCGATATGTTGCTCACATATTCTGTTTATGACTTGTATTGTGTTAATATAATATTAAAATGCCTATCGTGTAATATTTGTAATGTTTTGTCGGGAGGAACACCTCGTGGCTAGATGGCATATATCAATTGGAGTTTTATCGTGTACGTATTCGGCGGGTCGCATTCCTGGAGTCGCGCCGTCATTAAGATAGCACGGCGCCACCGTCCACTTTCGTGTAAGAGGTGGAGGAAAGGCCGACACCAGAAATTTCCACCACCACCTTCGGCATCGCGTATACTCTTACTCAAGCACACTATACAAAAACACACACCACTAAACAATCGCAAATCACCGCGGAGGATTTATTGGCCGTCCGGACCGATTAAATAAAACAAAGATAAAAAATGCTGGAGATGGGTGCCTTATCCCCGAGAATGGAATTAATACAATTTTGAAAGGAGAATATGAGATAATAGAACTTACCTGATTGTCATAGTTCTCGACGGCGAAGTAGCCAGTTACATATATAACCTCGTGTAGAAGGTTTTGGTGGACTTCGGTTGAAGATGCTGCTGCAATGGATTCTTTGCTGTTGTTTTGAGGTTTCGATAATGTTGGTGCGGCGCAGCACCAGATCAAGTGGCTCGCTATGTGGCGGAATTGAAGTGATATACCCTCAGCTCCCAACGCTTCCTATAAATAAAAACAATTTGTTTTATTCATTTAAATTTAAAGAATACTATTATAAATAACAAATTACAAAGATAAAAATTGTTGTATCTAGTCATTATAAAATTGGAAATTAATTACGATAAATTTATAATGTAATGTTTTACAATGTTTAAAACTTAATGCATAAATATCGTTCAATATAATCTTTCAAGTTAGACGTTGAAATAGTGCACAGGGTTTTAATTTGCCAACATGTACTATGAGTACATAATAGTCAAAGAATAGTATATTGTACATCTAGCATGTAATGATATCCATTTTCCACAAGTATAAACGTTGCTGGACGAGCCTTGACAAATGCTGTAATTTATACGAGTGCGAAATGAGCATAACGTGCGAGTTGTACACTATGCTTTTTCTACAAATATAATTTAAAAAAAAATACTATTTGTTTATTGTGCAACAAGTACGGTATGACCCATAATCCTCCGTGCGACTTGTACACTATGCTTTTTTTACGACTAAAATACTTATAGTGCATACAAAAAAAAATTATTAAATGTTACAATATGACATTTGGCATGTGATATGTACCTTTTCTGATGACTCCGAGCGTAATAAGGACGTTTCGTATGCATTATGCGTTCGTAATAAGAATTATAGAAAAGTATACTTTTCGTTAGGAATAACCGATCATAATAGACAAACAAAATCCAATTAAATGTGTGTAAATTGCATTCTGTAAAAATAGTTAATGTTGTTATATATTGATTAATATAAACACCATATTAATTAAATTCACAATTTTAATCAACGTAATAATTTATGATTACTTTTTACTACACCGCATAGTTGTCTTTTATTATTATCCTTTTTTCTAGATTAATTACACATGAAATTTATATCTATACCATAATTGTATACTATTGTCAATAAAAATGAATCAAAAAGATCGCAATTCAACACCTTATTTTGCCGTAACGCTTTTCGTTCGTTTATTAAATTATATAAACTATTATATCAATAAACTATGCATATAATGCCAACAGAATCTTTACGCAAAAGTCATTAACGATTTACTTTGACAATATTGCAAGAAAATTACAGTCAAATGTTGGTGAATGATTTTGATCGAAATTTTTAACAAATACCTATAATGACATCGCAATATTACGTTTCGTGATAATTCAAACTAGCCTACTTAGTTAAGGTTGATGTACATATGCAAACTTAAACTGCAACTTTATATAGGGTTATTTTAATATACACGGTGTTTCACCGCCAGGGTCCCGATTTTATTCCTTGTAAGTTATAAACATTTCAGTATCAAAGCAGTAACCTTAACAACTTGTAACAATTGACTTATAAAACATCTTAACGTTATTAGTGTGAATCGTGAATTTAGCAATGAAGAATATGTTGATGTTTATTAAGGATCGCTCTTAAAGAGCGATCGCTGCTCTTTTATGTGCAGTTTCCGGTTTTTAGGTAGCAGTAGTTATCAACCTTGTAAACAATCACCAACATAAACATAAAACTCCAAAATCTGACGTTTGATTATAATCAGTAATTATAACATATTTGTTGTGCTGTTTATGTGATTTGTGTAAGTTTATATTAAATATAGTATTAAATATCATTATTATAAAAGGTAAGGAATAAAAACTCATAACAAACAAATTTGAATGACAATTACTGTTGTCAATTTTAAATTAACAGCCAATACTCGCCGCTTCCAATCGAGCGACAAAAAAGGAAGCTCTTCAAAAATCGGCAACGGTGAGCTGCCAATTTGTTGTTTATTTCCGGGAGCAACAAGTACCGCTCTTATGTTCCTGTACGCACCCATTCTAGTCACAGTAGTAATAACAACTTAAAAAGTAATCCCAATATTTATAAACTTTGAGATGAAGATCCAAATAGACGACAACGATCAAGAATAAAATTGTGTTTAGCTAATTAAAAAAAAATTCATTGTCAAAAAATCGTCTACCTCATTTTTTTTTTATTCTAAGTAATTTTAAGTCTGGACTGTAGGGAAGTTAATCAATCTTTTAAAATCACCATTTTCCTATGACAAATGACAAATTGAGCAACCTCAGCGGTGTGCACAGATGCGTTGTCGTGCCTGTTAATTTTCGCTCAACCTATGTAATAAGGTAGCATAATAAGCGCCATTCACTGTGGTATTTCTTTAATAAATATAAAATCGATCATCAAGATGCCCTTACAATCCCAAAAAATTATAACCATGGTCTTTTTAGTTGACGATAACACCCCTGCTGTTCTTGGTGGTGGTTCACCTGCATGCCATTCCATGGATTCCTTTTTGGACAGAGAATCATAATACAAGACCATAGTTTCATCCCGTAACAATAGATTGTAAAAGATCTTCTTGCCCCCTAACAAAGCTTAAAAGAAGATCAACTCGATGCTGTTTTTAAACAGCAGATAGAAATTTTGGGACCTATATTGCACTCACTTTATTCATACCCAAATGGTCATAGAATATTCGACAAATCAATGTATTTGACAGCTCTGACAATTCCCTCACTTTTAGTCGGCAATAACTTTGAACCAGTTCTTCAATAAAAGCAATGATCGACTCTGTTATCACTTCATCTAATCGACAAGAACGTAAGTCATCTTCTGAAGACCCATAGCTCATCTTTAACCTTTTGGCACATTCTTTCATGGTAGAATAAGAAAACATATCTACACCACATACGCCACCAATCTTTGTTTAATTTGATGAGTGGTAAGAAGTTCCAATGTAAAAAATTTGATGACTGCTCAATACTCAATTTTTCGCAAATCTAGTTGAAACCTAACAATGTCTGTCTGGATATCACTACCAGACTAATTAAAGTAGAAAGTTGAAATTGCACATTTACGTTAAGGAGGGAGAATAGTTGAGCTATTATAAAAGTTCACAGTATCAAACTCGGCAAAAAAAACGCCTGAATAAAATGAATAAAATTTTCACACATTATAGAAGAAAGTCTAAATTTTGTAATATTGAGTTGGTTGACGTTTTGTCCTATAGGAACCAATTTTAATTTAAAAACGGCGCTGCACGTGTCAATATGTTTCTAGAAAAAGACGTTCACCGATAGTAGATGTGATAGGATTTACTATTTTTCCATAACAATACTTCTAGCGGCACCCCAATAGAACGCGTCGACTAAACTCGGCAATTCTCTAGCGTAAAGCTTGAACTTAAAGTTGAATTGTCAAATCTAAAATGACTTACAAATTAATGACAGATTCATCGACGAATTCGCATGCAAATTCTCAATGAAGACCGAACAAATTCGTTCGTTAGTTTGCTTCGATTTAAATGTACCTAAATTAATAATAATAATAATAATTATTATTATTATTAATTAGAGTACAGATATACTTTGTTTTAAATATTAAGTTGTGCATCGCTATCACGCACAACTTGTATATGTATGCGCTTCAATCTGTCAATGCAAATCAGCTTTGCCATTCAAAAAATTGAAGATAATATTTTGTTTGTTGAGATGGTGGATAATGTGTTTCAGCACGATAGAGCGCTTGCATCTCCAGACTTACATATAATCAAGGAGATAATTATTTTATTTGAAGCCACATAACAATTAATTGCATGCAAAAAATAATAGAAGCCGGAATGCAACAAGCACAAATCAGACATGATGACACATTCATACAATGAACATACATTTTTACTTATTTTACTATTGTAAAATATTAATAAATCAATAACAAATACGATTAGACGAATTCATATAAACTGATTTGCTTAAAATAACGGTTCCTATAATCTCTAACATTATAAAACACCGGTGATGAAAACATAAATTTCAAGACAACCTATTTGATTACAACTATTTATTGTTATCTGCAAAATCTTTAAATGTTTATAACTTATTAATAAATGCAATATTCATATAAACCACCTGTTCATATAAACTTTCTTTAATTAAACTAAAATCGATTATCAATTACGATGATATTTGTGCAACAAGTTACTACTGGAATGAATTAGTTTAAAGTTATCGCATACTTAATTTTAAAGATAAAGTTTTGAATTTCTCATTTTTTAAATTTGCGCTCATTGCTTGATCGTGTGTAAAACATTCTATCATCATAGAAGCATTTCTAAACCTGCATTATTAAAAAAAAATGCTTTTCTTATTTATAAAACATCCAGTTTATTTTTATTTTCATTCATGTATTAGGGTATTTTAATTAATCACAGTAATCCTCTTCCGAGCAAGTAACGACGTTCGTTTGTATGAACAACAGTTGACGGTTTAAGAATCTTTTCAAATGCTTCAAGCCTGCCAGCTCACCGCCGTTGCGGCTAAGAGATATTGGTCCAAAGTACCGCTCTTAAGTAAATTTTTGGTATCAAGGAAACAAACTCCGATTTTTGTTTACAAATTTTATAGTTAATAACTTTGCCTAAATGATAATCCCTGTATCGGAATGACAATACCAACCTGCAAAATCACAGAATGTCTTCTTAGTCGTTTTTTTAATGTAGTCCAGGCAATAGAATTGCTTGCTGTTCTCTCCAACGTATCCACGGAACGCGAAAATGCCATTTACCACAATTGTTCTTGCAACCGATTTACATTTGCAAAATACAATGTAGAAAAATTAGGTTTGTCAAATGTAGTTGGAGACAACTCACATCAAAAAATTATTTTAATCTTTCTTTTACAAGCCGCAGTTTGTTGCAGCTAAAAGAAACGTACATTTTATGTTGTGCTAGCTTGTACATAGAATCTTGTAAGCGGCTATTTATATTTTACAGATAGACAAACCGAGTATACACAGAAAATTTAATCTTCCCAGTTTTTATTTAACAAAGCAAAAAAAATAATATAAAATAATAGCATTTATTCAGTCACTTGTCCAAAAAATAGGCAGGTAAATGCAAATGAATATTTTTTTTTATTGCGTAGAGAGAGGAGTTTGAAAAAAAAGCTTAACCTTAAGTGGACCAATGTTTCTTCTAGATTACTCTACCATCTTAACAAGGTTTTTCATTTTTCTCCTTTCTCGTGAAAAACACCAATACAATATTGATAATTAAACTAGTAGTGCCTCGTGCTAAAGGGAGCATTTTAAAAGACACGTTTTTGTTGCGGAGCATGCCTTCGTAGTATTTTAGGCAGCTGTTTCGAGCACTTTAGAGCGATCGTACGTATTTCAAAACAATTCTGTTCTAAAAATGAACAATTTTGTTCTTTGCAAGAATGCAATTTACGACCTATAGAAAACACAGTAGACAACGCCATAGCAAAAATTTACAGAGAATTACAACGAATAAATAATTATTCAAAGAAAATTGAAAAAAATAAAAAAATAGAATTTGCACCTAATATCAAATCCGTAGAAAATAATAACAAACATGTCATAATTATCAATATACAAATGCGAGTTGTTTCCGAGACTTTGAAAAATTACATTGGAAAATTGGAAGAGAAAATGTACATTGAATGTACCAACCCAGGAGGCAAATTTGTAATCACTCTTGGAAGCAGTTTAGTTTGTTCGAATTCAAATATGATAATATAATCGTAAAATGAGATGAATTGTCAAGAATTATTATGAAAATAATTAGTAGAAATTGCTATTAAGTATAAAAAGTTATTATTCTATGTAAAGTACATGTTTATATAGCAAATATTTTACTAATTTATTTTTATTAGAGAAAGAGGTAAATATAACCGCTATTCGCTCGCGGTATGTAAGATTTCTCAAAACTTTTAAGTTTTGTACTAAGTTAAGAAATATTTAATATCTTGTATTTTATTGCAATATGCAATTTGTTGGTTTAAATTAACTCTGAAAAGACTGTTGGATACTTAACTATACACAACAGCACGCAGTTTTATGCAATATACCAAACAAACCAAAACTGTGAAATTTATTATTTTAGGAATTACGAAGTATTTATTTGACAGCATCGATGAATGTCATATTATTGTAAATTATTTCGAATAATGTGGTCTGGCAGTTACAGCCAAGTTAAGTTAGTATTCCTGATTCAAAAAACATTTCTTCTTCTGACGACAAACTATAATATAACCTTTTTCAATAACTATCCGCATTGAATTGATAAAAATAGCAAAATGTCTAGGTCCTAGTTAAATTCACCTATTCACACTCATTTAACACATTTAATAAAAAAATACGCAAACCAATATGTCCCGTAGTAGCTACTGATCTAATTAATATTCATAATATTTGAGGATATTGATAGCCCGCCTGCTACTTCAATTACAGAGATAAGCCTTTATTAAGCTAATATTAAAATACCAATTAAAACGCTGGCTTACACAATTTACTTTTTGTAATTGAATAATGAATAGGCGTTCCTGTACATTTCAGTTTCGGTTATCTATCCCCTATTTACAGATAGACCTCTAACCATATTTACTCCGGCGTCCGTATTTTAATTGAATCATTTTGCTTCCAATTGAAAATTAGCTTTGTACTTCGGGTGCAGAGTTAATTCGCTGGTTATACTCTCTCTGTGCTCTCTGGGGTTATTATCGCTTCTCTCTCTCCAGCTCTCCAAGCACGTATATATCTTGTGTACTTACGTCCCGTCCCGGCTCTGTGTTTGTGGATGAGCTCCGGCTTCTCAGTGTACATACATGTGCATACATACAGACGAGCTCCTTGTTTGTACGCCATTCTAATAGAGAATAAACCTATTTGTTGTATAAACTCATCTTAAACTATGTAGTTATTATATAATCTAAACGCTCCCAGAGAGTTGTTCTAATTCCAATAAATTGAAATTTAAAAAAAAATAGTTTGCAATATAAAACTATCATTTTTTATGAAAGCCAATACATATTTTTATTATGAACTGTACTGCATTATTTAAAAATATAGAGTAACATTTTAATTAAATTAAAAGCAATGATTTGTTTTCATTTGGACGGTTTTGTTGTTCAAATAAGGACGCAATAAAAAAACATTCGAATTGTGGGAACTAATTTCATTTCGAAACCAGAGAAGCCGTTCTGGTTTGCGTGTACATCCCGAGAGACTTAAAATGTTAGCAGCGGCGAAGAGCACGCGACCAATCTCTTGGGAAGCGGAACGAGTTTCGGGACTTCTGCACGGCTATTCTCACGCCTCTGATAGTAATGAAGATATTAAAAAAAAAAACTGAATTGACTACACATCAAATCTGAGTGATAAATTGACAACGAAATTAGATATTATAACTGACCTGAAATTTACGCAAATCCAATTCGGCGATTCTACGTAATAAGCGGAAAGTGGCCGTCGCCAAATTTAAGCTCGATGTCGGGATAATTGGAGGTGGTTGTCCTTCGACCCTGGGGGCGGAATCTGGAGGCAATAGTGTACCGTATAACATTGACACAGCTCCCATTAGTTCTGTGCCATGTAACGTGCCAACCTATAATAATAATAAATCAAAAATATTAATTTATCTAATTAATATTTGTTATTACTTACAAGGTGAGTAGGATCGGATTCTTCTGGACAATGATCCGCAAGAGCAGCTAAAAAGTCCAAAGCCGCAAGTAAAAAGGCGCACGCAGAAGGATTATCATGGACTGGACTTCTTACAGCGAGACAACATTTGGACAGTTGCTCAACTACGCCTAAGCAAACAGCAAAACTGAAACAAATGATTTATATTATAATCAATAATATCACATTTAAACTAGTTTTACACAATCTATTATAAAACTATAACTTAAATTATAAATACAATTATGAATCAAAATGCAAAGTCACAATTACAGTGTGAAAATATTAATATTTTTCAAGCTGTATTTAATTTTGATTATAAATTTAAAAGTTTTACACTTTATCTATATATAATTCAAATTCAAACTATACATTATTATAATCATTTAAAAAATAAAATTTATCAAACATATTGAAATAATTAAATTAATAATAATTTGAGAAATTTATAATATCAGCAAAAAAATATATTGAAAAAAACCGCATTCAATACCATAACGATATTTCACTAGTAACATTTTTGTTTTTACAACATGTCATTTACAATTTTACTGGATCAAAACGAGCACACAAAGAAATCTTTTATGAACAATAATTTGTGTGTGCATAGTTTGAACGGTTTGCAAACCGACAACCATGTGTTGGAACAGACTTATTAACGTATGTATGATTTTTTAATGCAAATATTGATTAAAATTATTACTTTCTCACAAATCTCTCACAATTCATGAACTGCCTAGGCTCACGTCATATATATGGGTAATTCCATTACTTTTCGACCAATTTGAAAAAGTCGAGCTCTTTGATTTTGCTCAAATTTTCAAGGATCAAAATATAGATGAAAAAAATGAGATTCTCAAAATTTTGGACCTTAGAATAATGCCTGTTCAAAATGACACACATTTGAAGGTCAGAAATTTTACAATATAACGTCATTTTTAGCTTATTTTGTATCTCAATTTTTGGGCTTCTGGAAAAAGATAAAAAGGTCCACGATGTCTCAAATTATTTCTTATTACATGTACTTTACAACCCATATTTTTATGTTTAATATCGTGGCAGTTATTTTGATATATTAAACTTTAAACATTATTTCAAAAAAACCGGTAAATTTAGCAGAATCGCAAAACTTTGCTTTCTTTAAACCTTTCTAACTTTGTCAAATCTTTACAAAATTTAATCCAGAAGGTCTAGATTTTTTCGTGTTTAATCTTTTTTTAAAGTGATCACACAAGACTTATAGAATCAATACGTATACACCACTATTTTGATGCAGGAAGTTGCACATTATTTTCGCGATCTTCAAAACTTGTAATTTTCAGGTCCCAAAAAAGCGCTGTCACCCTATGTCGATTTTAGTCAAAATTTCAGTAAATACTCTTTAAAGCACAAGAAAAAAGGGCATCTATATGAGAAATGGTATATTGGGCATTATCAAGAATTTTTTAATTTTCAAAAATTGGCAACATTGGCAAACCGCACATTTTTGAATCTCAGTTTTTGGGCCTTTAGAAAAAGATAAGAAGGTCCACGATGGCTCAAAATGTTCCTTATTACATGTACTTTAAAACCCATATTTGTCTATTTAATGTTAGGGCAGTCATTTTGATACATCAAGCTTCAAACATTATTAAAAAAAAAACGTAAATTAACTTTGTTAAATTTTAAAGAAATTTGATCCTCGAGGTCTATATTTCTTTGTGTTCAATCTTTCTTTAAAATGATTACATAAGACTTATAAAATCTATACATATTCACCACTAATTTGATGCAGGAAGTTGCACATGTTTTTGCGATCTTCAAAACTTGTAGTTTTTAGGTCTCGAAAAACCGCTGTCACCTTATGTCGATTTCAGTCAAAATTTCAGTAAATACTTCAGACCACAAATAAAAGGTTATTTATCTGAAAAATGGTATATTGGGCATTATCAAGAATTTTTTTATATTCAAAAATCGTCAAAATTCAGAAAATCTAAATCACTTTTTGTCTATCTTGCTTTGATTTTGAGATAGTCAACAAATCCAAAATATTTAAAAAACTTTTTATTTAGCAAAAAAACACAAACAAAACAACATTACTTTAACAAGTGTGCATTGATGCAAGCTTTTGATACTTGTTAAAACAGTTTTCTTTGGTTCGGTTAGTGAAATTTGATAAAAATGCTGTTCAACATAGAGAATACTCAAATATCATTTTTGTTTACGGACTCTGTAATGGTAATGCCCTAGCAATTGAGATTTCCTGACAGAAAACAACTTTTTTGACGCGATTTTTAGTGAAAATGTCCACCCATATTATTATACAAAGTAAAACACCTACAACCAGGCAACGCAGCACAACGACTTGCATTTTCTCAATGGCTTCTTGATAATACCCAATATACCATTTTTCATATAAATAACCTATTTTCTTGTAGTCTGAAGAGTATTTACTGAAATTTTGACTAAAATCGACATAGGGTGACAGCGTTTTTTTGGGACCTAAAAATTACAAGTTTTAAAAAAAGCGAAAACATGTGCAACTTCCTGCATCAAAATAGTGGTGAATATAAATTGATTCTATAAGTCTAGTGTAATTACTTTAAAGAAAGATTGAACACAAAGAAATCTAGACCTCGTGGATCCATTTTCTTTAAGATTTGACAAAGTTAGAACGGTTTAAACAAAGCATAATTAAGCAATTTTTCAAAATTTACGTTTTTTTTTTATTAATGGTTAAAGCTTGATATATCAAAATGACTGCCCCAACATTAAATATACAAATATGGGTTTTAAAGTACATGCAATAAGGAATATGTTAAGCCAACGTAGACCTTCTTATCTTTTTCCAGAGGCCCAAAAATTGAAATACAAAAATGTGCGGTTTGCCAATTTTGACAATTTTTGAATACTAAAAATTTCTTGATAATGCCCGATATACCATATCTCATATGAATAACCTTTTTCCTTGTGTTCTAAAGAGTATAGTAAGAGTAGGTTTTTTTTGGAATAATGTTTAAAGCTTAATATATCAAAATGACTGCCACGATATTCAACATAATAATATGGGTACAAGTAATAAGGAATAATTTGAGCTATCGTAGACCTTTTAATCATTTTCCAGAAGCCCAAAAATTGAGATACAAATTAAGCTTTTATTGTAAAATTTCTGACTTTCAAATGTGTGTCATTTTGAACAGGCAATATTCTAAGGTCCAAAATTTTGAAAATCTCATTTTTTCATCTATATTTTGATCCCTGAAAATTTGAGCAAAATCAAAGAGGTCGACTTTTTCAAATTGGTCGAAAACTAATGGAATTACCCATATATATATACAATTGTAATAAATCTAACATACTTTAAAATTTACAAAAATATGCTGAATGAAGCTTCAAAATAGTATATTATGTATAAGTTCGATCAGAAAAGATGCTAAAATGAAATGTATAACTGTCGCGTATAAGTAGTTTTCCACTACAGCTACACACTTCAGTTTTGCGTCGTTCTTGATCAAACAGACTTATTTGTTGAATAAAACAGTCTAGTTTTTACGCAGTCTTTAGAAACTATAAAACTATCTCAGCTTGCAAAGTGTGACTAAAACTGCATTTAGCGTATTGTTTGGTCGTATGTAATATAGCGTCTTAGTTATAAGAGTAAGAAAAGAAATTAATAACAAAGCAAAACTAAAATCTAAAAAAAATATTACAAATTAGGTGTTACATCGGTTGGCTCTATATAAAAAAGGCAAGTTTTTAAAAGATATTTTCAATACAAGTTGGGTAACAAAACTTTATTAAAATAAGTATGCGTTCGCAAAAAGCCATTTAGTTATAATATACCATTAATACGTAAAACTATTACAAACAATATATTTCTACAAAAAGAAGAAAACATTTATAAAATTCAATTACATTTTTGTAGAGTTATAGTAATAAAAAAAAATGTGTGTATAATTATGTTTTTATTTTAATTCGCCGTTCGTATCCTACATTTGAAATAATGTTTTAAGCTGTACTACTATTGCAGCAAGGTTTTCTTTTTATTAAATTGAGCTAACTTGAGATTATGAGGCGTTTAATAACTTTTAATAAATATCAATTTCGTTAAAGTCTATCATTATTACATTCACCAATCTCTTCATTATTATTGTTGTTATTTTATGCGACTACATCTAAGACAGCGATTCTTAACCTTTTTGACTGGCGACACAAAGTACAAATATACTTAAAGCCTGCAACCATACCTATTTTATTTTCAATCCAGTCTATTAATGTACTTATTGATCATGACAACAAAACAAGAAAATCCTGCTTTAAACAAATAAGTTGTTGGGAATGCCAGATAATTCTGCCCAACATTTTGTAAACAGTGACGTAGCTAAGATTTTTGGGTTTCACCGCAAAATAGTAAGAGCTCTCCCTCACAGTTTTGGAAGAAAGCGTACACAATATTGTAATTTTTTAAAATTAAAAGTGTAAAACTATTCATAAAAATAAAAAACAAAATCCCGTCATAAAATATTAAAATATTTTCAGAAAAAACAAAATCCAGAAAAAAACGGTTAAAAAACGCAAACAAAACTATTAAAAAATGTCTAAAATAACATAATTCAACCTTAAAACATCAATGTTGAATCATGTAAAATTCTATTCATGGAAAGTAAAAAATAGCAAAATCCGACCATAAAATATCAAAATATTGTTGAAAAAAACAAAATCTGACCATAAACTGTTGAAAAGTTTAAAATTCTGTTTATAAAATGTCAAAAAACACCAATATGTAAAAAATGCAAAAATCCGGTTATGAAATATCAAAATATTGTGTGAAAAATCTAAAATTTTACTCATAAAATGTCAAAACTAGCAAAATCAAACTATAAAACAACAAAATATTGTTAGAATGTTAGTTTTTGCCATAATCTGTTGAAAACTGTAAAATTCTACTTATAAAATATCAAAAACAACAAAATCCAGTCATAAAATATTAAAAGAACCAAAATCCGGCCAAAGCAGTGCAAGTGCAAAAAATATGCAAAATTCTATTGATATAAAAATTTCTTAATGTCTGTCAGAAAGCACCAAAATCTGGCATTAATTTTTTTAAAAGTGCACAAATCTATTAATAAAATGTCAAAAATTGCAAAACTCGGTCTTAAAACATCAAAAATATTATTAAGAAGCACCGAAAAATAGTTTAAGAGCCGCTTTTACAACCGTCGTTTAAACCAGGAGTAACGCTATCTACGGAATAAATATAAAAATGCGCTTTTACAATAACCAGTTAAAGCATAGTTAGGGTTTGCAGGAGAATTAACCGGGTTTAACTTATCCGGTGCTCGGAACAGTAGATAAACCTAGTTTAACGCACATAACCTCGTAAGCGCCGCACATTTGATATTAGTAAAAATAAATAACGCTATACGGTGTATAACAACATAACCTAGCAAATCAAAATGGATAAAAGTAGAATTCGATGCTCCAATTTTCGTCCCGAAGAGACTGAGACATTATTAATGTTGATGGAAAAATTTAAAGATGTAGTTGGTAAGTTTTTTTTGTATACAATGAATATGAGTATAAAGTATAATTAAGAAATTTTTACTAAAAGATGATTTTGATTATAGAGTGTAAAAGAACGGACCAGGTAACCAACTCTGCAAAAGAAAAGGCTTGGGAGAAAATAGAAGAGGAGTTCAACAATATAACATTAGGGAGTAGGTCTGCAAAACATTTGCGAAGCAAATGGGATACTCTTAAAAAGAGTACTCGAAAAGAATTTGATGCAATAAAAAAAAAAAATTTACAAACAGGTGGTGGTCTAGGAAATAATAAAATAAGTAGCTTTGGAGACAAGGTATTAGGTATCGTAGGTCTTAATGTTACAGGTTCTACAAATTCCTACGATGATGACCAGGGTTTGTATTTGTATTATAAAGTTTCTATAAACATTTTTTTTTTTATAATTATAATTTTTTTTATATTTTCTAAATACAGAATTTATAAAATCTATTTATTTTAGACATTATTAATTAAAATTTTATTTAATAATTGATTTATTATTTCACAAACATGTTTCAATGAATTATTATCATTATCAATGTAAAATATTAAATAATAACATGTTTGAAAAATAATAAATCAAATATTAAATGAAATCTTAATTAATTAATAATGTCTTTAATTATAAACATTCAATTTTTTAAACAGATCCGATTATTGAATTTGTCGATCCAGATCCACCTAGTACAGAAATTACTCAAGAATATATAATACAGGTGAACTAACGTAATTAACATTTCCATATCTAATTAATAATCATTTCAGATAGAAAATACTCCTGATAATACTCCTGAGCAACAAAATGAATGGAGCTCTTGGACCCCATCTTTGCTGAGACAACCAGTAAATGAGGCACTAGTTTCATCAAATAATATAGATATTATGTTGTAATTTTATTAATATATTAATTTTGTCATAAACATTTCTATTTCGATAAAATTTAATTTTTATCAGTTATATTTGTTGTTCGATATACTAATTTTGTCATTATTACTAACTGTACTTATTTTTTCAGTAGAATCAGTCATCGGAGCAGAGTCGGCTGGTCCTATACAAAAAAAAAAACAGAATAACCATAAGGCAGGGAAGGGATATTTTAAGGAGAAAACCTGGAAAAAAAAAATTTTGAAACTTTATCCGAAAGAAAATTGGAATTAGTAAATTTACAATTGGAAATAATAAAAAAAAGAGGCAGCCGACAAAGAAAAAAGAGACACAGCAAAAGAGAAGAGAGAAGAACGCCATAATTTGGAAATGGAAATTTTAAAAACAGATTTATTAATTAAACAAAAACAATTAAATATGTAAAATTTATTAATAAAAAAAAAATAAATATTGGATGCGTACTTTAATTATTATTTATTAATTTCTGAAAATAATCATTTATTAATGATAATCGTCGAGCATTGTTTCCTTGATTGACCTGATCATCGGCATTCTGAACGACTTCTTGTAAAACTAACATCAGGGTCTTCAGGTGGTTCATCCTCCTTTGCTTTTATTGCCATATTATGTAACACTGCTGTGACAACAATAATTGCTTTGGATCGTTCTAAACAAACTCTCATTCCAAGAGACAGAACTGGAAATCTTTTTTTCCATATCCCAAAACAGCATTCCACTTTATTTCTGGTTCTGATTTGGGATTCGTTAAATAGAGATTCTACTCGATTATGTGGGTGGAGCAATGGTGGAATAATATAATTTGTTACACCGTAACCACTATCGCCTAATAAAATTGAATCTCCCATTTCCCCTGCTTCAAACCTGGCTTTAATATTCGAGTTGTTAAAAATGGTTTGATCATGTGCCGATCCTGGCCATCTTGCAACAATGTTTCTTATATAGAAATCTGCATCGGATATCACTTGCACATTCCATGAAAAATAACCTTTTCTATTGCGAAAATATTCAGCCTCATTTCCTCCGGGTGATTGAATTTTTACATGGGTACAATCAATGGCCCCAATCACTTTAGGAAATCTGGCAATTTCATAAAATTTTAATTGTACTTTCAATTTTTCTTCAGCTCCGGGCATGTTAATAAAATGGGGTTTTAAACTTGCAATAGCTTCCGTCACAAGTTTCAATATTACACAAGCTGAACTTTCACTAACCCCAACAAAATCGCTAACAACTAGCAGCATCGAACCAGTTGCATAAAACCGCAGTGTGAGAAGCAACTTTGTTATGGCATTAATGGCATTGTTTTGATCGGTCGCTGAGGCAATATCATGTTCAATGAGCTGCAAAAGCTGTCGCATTGTATTTTTTTGTAAGCGAAAGCGCATGAAAAATTCCCACTATTCCAATTCTTCCATAAAAACCACTCTAGATAATGTCAACAATAATAACAATTTAATTTATTTCTACAATATTTTTGAATTTACCTTCTACGAAATTTTTTAGGTTGTCTAAACCTTTCCACATATTGAATTATTTCCTCATCACTATCTGATTCAAATATATCCACATTGTGTAACATTATAAACAATCTAAATAATCTAAATTCGCGCATAAACTACTAACATAACCATTGACGTTTCTAGGTTATCTTTGAGAATAACAACAGTATAACTACCTACATTTGTAAAATGCATTGTGTGTTATACCAGGTGTAACTTTTATATAATTTATTCTGGGTGTAGTTTATCCGACACATTAACAGACGGTTGTAAAAGCGGCCCTAAGACTGCCAAAACTACAAAAATAACTAAACTCGGTCATAAAACATTAAAATATTTTAAAATCAAATCAAAATTCGACCAAAAACGGTATAAAAGTGCAAAGCCTTATTTATAAAATGTAAAAAATAACAAAACCCGATCAAAATAGTGTTATAAAGCAATAAAACGTTTATAAACTGTTAAAAAATGTCAAAAAATCTTGAAATCCCAAAATTTGCAATATAACCATAAACCGTTTCAAAATTCAAGTCAAGGTTATAAAATATTACAATAAAATTAAAAAAAAATCAAAATCCAACTTTAAAAAGTGTAAAATTCTAATTATGCCCAAAAAACAGTTAAAAGTTGCATTCTGTTTATAAAAGTAAAACCCGGCCTAAAACATCAAAATACTGTCCGAAAGCACTAAAATCCAGAATCAATCTGTTTAAAAATGTAAAAAAAAACAAAATATTGTTAGAATAGCAAAAGTGCAAAATTTTATTCATAAAATGTCAAAAACTGCTCCGGTTTTTAAATATCAAAATATTGTTAGAAAATAATGTAAAAAAAACACAAAATTCCAAAACTAAAAAAATCTAGCCATAAAATATTAGAAATAGCAAAATGTGATCATAAACTGTTAGAAAAGCAAAATTTTCTTTAAAAAAGTTTAAAATAGTAAAATCCTGTAATAAAATCCGGAAATTTTAAATGATTGCCAGAAAAAACCAAAATCCGGCCATAAATTATTGAAAAGTATAAAAATCATTCATAAAATTTCAAGATATTGCTATTTTTTATCCAGCAATAAAATATATTATTAAATAGAACTAAAATCCGGCTATAAACTGTCAAAAAATGCAAAATTCTATTCACTGAATGTCAAAAATAGCAAAATCCGGCCACCCAAATTTTGCATTTTGGGCAATTTCTCTTGTAATCTATCTGAATCATTTATCTATCTACTTCAAATGGGTTTCTAAGCCATAATTCTCATTTAAAAAAAATTTCAAATATTCGAAAAAATAGGCATGAGAATATTGTTGTCATTAGCGTTCTAAATTCAAGTTCAATATTGAAAACGCTGACAATTGACAGCACGCAATTTTTTCTTGTCTATGTTTACCACAGTGCGGTTTTGGTCTTGCATATCTGTGTTCAACTGATTTAAGTGGTAGAAAATATCACCCAAATATATCAACTTTGCCATCCACTTTTTATTGAAACGATCAGAACATTAGTGGTTTTATCTGTCAAAAATATTTCTATAGCTCTGAACTTGCAAACTGCCAATAAATAGTAGTGATAAGACAAAACTAGCAAAGTAAACGCTTCTTGCGACCCAAATTTGGGCCACAACCCGAGGTTAAGAATCACTGATTTAAAGCATTGTCAAAACTTTAACTTATAATGAAATATGTTCCAAATATTATTTTTGTCACTACAAAAAAAAAAATAACAACATATCTCTGTAATAAAATGTTCAACAAAACTTTGTTTTCATTTTATCAAATAATAAAAGTACAATCTTAAAATTATCTTTATTCCTTCTCCTCCTTTATTGTCTTCATTATTTCATCTTCAAAATCTGCATTCAGATTTAAAAAAACAGAAACGCTTACGACTAAAATATTTTCCATATTCCAGTCTTTCGAAATAAACCTTTCACATTAATACAAAAATTGTGCCGTATGTATTTGAAATATTCCAAAAGAGCCTCAAGCCATCTATTGGCAGACCTGTATTTCAATAAAGCCAGCAAATTTATGTGCTTATTGTAATAAGTCTTACAAAATCCCACAATATTTCAATTGGATTGTATTGACAATAATTAGCGGGTAATCTAAAAACTCCATACCCATGCTATCGTTAGATCCGTCGGTTCTAAATGGTTTTATTAATCACCATAAATATTTTATTGTTTATATTTTACTTTCAATTTCAATATTATGGTTAACCAACCATTCCTGCATCTGGCTCTCTTCTTATAAAAAAAATAGGGGTGGCTTGTCCAATTGCACAGAATATAGTGCATTGTCCATAACCACCACACATTTGCATTATAATTTGTCTAAAGTAGAAATTAGCCAATCAACAAATAAAAACAAATAAAAATGTCTCAGTTCATTGTCTTACGATAGTCTGTCATTGTTTTTCGTGACCAATAACACATCGCAACCTTCTAAAAATCCAATCTTACAATCCTGCTTTCAAAATAGTAAAAACGTGTCTCTGCATATCGGTTTTGTGTACCTACCGACAAATCAAAGATTCATTTTAATAGTTCCACAATTCCGTGCCAAAGTTCACGAAAGTAACATTTTCCGCAGAATTTTGAAACTGTAATTTTTGTTGAAAAATAAACTTTTAGCGGCAATTACATTTTGTTTATGTTTATAAATTTATGACCCATTGATTTTATAATTTTGAATAAATTTGTAAATTTCTTCAGAAATTAGCATTTTAGATATTTTGAATTGTGATCCTTCGATTGCCATTTTTAAAAGGCAATTAACTTCATGTATGTATTGATATTAATGTTGTTGTAAATTTGCTTTTTAGCATTTATCATTACTAGACAGTTCCTTAAAAAAGCACATTTTCAGAAAATGAATGTGTTTTTCCTCAGAAAACAAATTTGACGTTATTTCTTTGGGTGCCTCAATAATCTCTGGTAGCGTATTTTAAAATTCTTATTCCATTTTCCAACTTATATAATATAATATAATTATATTTAATAATTAAAACCATCGACAGTTTTAGTCAATTGACATAAAAGAGCAATTTGATTAAATTACTAAAATTTTACAACAATTTTAATTAAAAAAAGTCATAGATAAAGTAAAGTACCCGCGGGTTATAACCTTGTCTTCGTGAATGATATTTGTCATTAAACGCTCATTAAGTAATATACTACTACATTTGACTTGATTAAGTGTGTAAAATGTAATCGCGCAAAATGGAGTGTCCAAACAATATTTTCGTGTACATTAAGTTGTCTATTATAGCGACCAATTTCTGTTAGTTGTAGTATATAGTTTAGTTTAATTGAAGTGAAACCTTGATAATGCTGGACGAGACAATTTTCGCTTTTGCAATTCCATTAGTATCTTAGACACGATCCAACATTTACAAAATAACTCATCATAACAAACTGGAAGATCGTCTAACCAAAACCAGCAATTTTGATAAATATGCATAAACATGTCTATCAAAAAGTTTGTCAGTTTGATATTTTCTTTTTTAGTTTAAACAAAAGGTGATACAAATAATATGTTTAAATTAATACTGAAATAACATTAATCTTGTAATTTTAGAAAGAAAAAAATGCATTTATAATGACACAAACTTGACCATGCAGCAGTTTTTTATGATTTCACCAACTGTTTGTATAATTCAAAACACATAACTTATGTACATTGTTACAAATATAAATTTGTATAAAACTTTTTAATCAGAATAACATTTATTACCTACAGAGTTGAAATTCAATTATTATTAGTTTATAAATATAATTAAATTCCTACGAATTACGGTCTGGTTGGATGAAACGTTTAACTTCTAATCAGTCTTGGTACAAGTAAAGCGTAAACGAAACTACACAGAACCCCAGAGTCAAAACAAAGTATGTTATCAGTTAAAACTAACTTTGTAAATAACTATCAACATTCTGAAAATAACAGCTTTTGCTAAATGCAACTTCGATTGGAAGCCTCCATATATTTTCAGTGTTTTATTTTATCTATTATCACCAAAATTGATAAATTTGAGTTTTAGGAAAATAAACGGCAAAGACCTCACACAATATTGCAATCATTTAATTTGTATAAACTTTGAAAAAAACTAAATCTCTTATAAATAAAAAGCAACAGCTTAAAGGTTTTACACAGCACTTTGGTTATATCTACACATTTTGGGTATTTTGCTAATTTCGGTTTGGTCTCAGCTGTTATTTAGATCATGCCAATTTGTGGAGGCTTTGAGTTTTCGGACACATAAAAAGTAGCCAATTTACATCTGAAGTGGGTCGTACAATACTCCCAATTTTATTAGATAGAGCACTGCTAGCTTTAAAAAACCTTTGTTCTTTAAACTGCAAATTCAATTAAGGCAAATATTTTCCGTTTTTACCACAAAAACTCCATTCTATAACATGGCCACAAACAAATATCAAAAGATTATACACAATTGACTAGCAAACAGTGCCGTATCTAATAAATCTGGGAAAATTGTACAACCCACTTCGGATGTAAATTGGCCACATTTTGTGTGTCCGAAAACTCAAAGCCTCCACAAATTGGCAGGATCTGAATAACAGCTGAGACCAAACCGAAATTAGACAAAATGTGTAGATATAACCAAAGTGCTGTGTGAAACCTTTAAGCTGTTAAATGTTATTTCTTTTAATTACTTTATACTTTAGAAGTTGTTTTTATTTATGTAACACAATTAGTAGGCTACTGCTTTTAACCTCATTCCTCCATCACAGATTTGTTCACAAAATCGATCACTAAAGACAACCTAATCATCCTCAATTCTGCATACAATGTACTCGCTCATTACACCACTCCATCATACAAGCACATTGTTTGGGAGGAAAGATTAGACATAAAAATAAATAATTAGAACAAAAACTTATCGTTGATGTAAAACATACAAATTTCTTAACTCTAAATAAATCCGCGTAAAGTAACATGGACAGTTCTCTACAGACGTAAGCACAATAAATGTCAAGAAAAAAAAGCCCAGAAGAAACGTACACGCACGCACAGAAATTCCAAACATGGTATTGCTGCAGCTTCCCGTAATGACATTATGGCTAAACACACAACGTGAGAAGCCATCCATGCTGCTAAATTGCGGTAATTTCTGTACAAAATCTGTCCTAACAATAATTCGACTATATTCAAAATCACGTCCATGACAATAATTTTGAACTGAACTCTGTAGATAGAGCAAAACTGACACAAATTTAAATAAAAAAACAAACAACAAGGCAAAGTCGGCGGTTTTAGTTGAAACTTTAATTATGTGTGGCTGGTTTATTCGAAAAAGTTATTTACAAATATTTAATAATTACTTAAAACTTATTATTAAAGCAATTGAATTATACGAGAAAGATAATAATACAAATAATTAAAACTAAAAACAAGTAAAAAATTAATTAATCGACAATTAATAATCAATAAAATGACTTATTACATATTTTTGTAAAACTACTTCTTCCATAGGCTCTTAATTCTGAAGTTTTTTTTATATAAAATACGTACATGGATAAAATGTGGAAACACTTAGCATTTGAGTTTGTCGTAAAATAAATCCTAATTTCAGGAAAGATTAATGTTGCTTCTAAATCTGCCCGCGGCGATAATCAGATAAGAAGAGGTAACTCAATGTGTGTGAGCGGTCACACATGCCGCGATAATCACATCAGCGAGGGTGTCATGTGCAGGGTGATTACGACAGTAACCCCCATCAACCCCCGGCGACCCAGTAGGTCTGTGTTCACTTGAACGGCAGCGTTATCAAACGATATATGAGTGTTGGCTGAAGCTCCGACGCCGCAGGCTCTTCGAAGTTGCCGAACATGTGTCGGTTTTCTTAAAAAACACCGCTGGCCATAACTCATATTTATCGACACGTTTCTTTTTTAAGTGGGGATATCTTTTTCAGTGACATGAGCGGCATCCAGCTAGGGAAATTTACAGAATACTTTCTAGATTTTATGGACACAAAAAACTTAAGTGGATCGGTAAAAATGTGGGAGATCCTATCCCGCATTTTTTGCTATAATATACATTACTACACAGTACATTAATATAAAATGTTTTTTTTACCCACATAGAATTGAAAATAAATCGCAGGGAATTTATTTTAAATTTTGATCGTTATTTAAAAAAAATGCTTGACTTGCAATTTCTTCCAAAACGGATCTTATTAATAAACCATTCTTATATTGTACTACTCAGTGAATAATAATAATAACTAAAATTCAGCTATTTATTAATTATTTCATCAATGTTTCTGCACCCTTATTTTTTCGAAACTCTTCTGAATTTACTGTATACGCAATAGATTTGAATGCTACATATTTTTGTATATTGGATTGATAAAAGAGTGTTGACACACGAATAAGAATACATGTCATAATCATGCGACCAGATGTCATCTCCCATCGACACTATTTTGTTAGAGTATAAGACTGGCAACAACTGACAACTTCACAGAGCAGTTAGGACCTTGATTGGGGGTGCAATATACGCTTACCCTCTGTGCAAACAGCGGCTCGGAGGGCAGTGACGCGAGCCAGATTCCGAAGCCAATGCACTTCTTAGCGTACAAACACGGACCCCGTTTTCAGTCCTCCAGCTAACAGAGAAACCCTATACGTCCAATTTCAATGACAGATAGGGATGGAAATGTTCCGATGTAAAGCGAAAACGATTGCCGGGTGGATTTATATGATGGGAACGATGCGGATGCACTTGTTATTCGATGATGATGATGAAAAGCACTCGTCTTGTTTATTCAGATTTACCATGCGTGAATTAATTGATATTGGAATATCGGTGATTATTAGCATCTATGTTTATTTAGCTTGCCTTCGGAATTATTATCAATATTGTTAATTGATCCAACAGTTCAAATAAAAAGTAAAATACGCTGGCATCTACCAAATTACAACAAAAAATAGTGGCAATTTTCATTATTTGATCTTAATTTGTATTATTTTATAAAACAAAATGTTAAGTTTTACATACAGGGTGAGTCAGAATCTGACTTAATCTTAAAAATTAACATTTAAAAAAAACTCAACATTTTATATTGGTGTTTATATTTTTTCAGACAAGCTAAAATGATCTTCATTTGAGTCATCAGAAGTTCAGCAACACAAATATTTTATTTAGGTCTTCTAAACAATTAGAAACGGCTTTTGTATGAAAAATCTTCATGGAACAGTTCTCGAATTTTATGTATGTTAGAGCTTTCTTTTAACATTTCAGCTAACTTTTATTGTTTAGCATCTACGGATTTCTATATTTAAGTATAATAAATAAATAACAAAATGTTTTAGTTTTTTTTTTGCAAAACTTTTAATCGTAGAGAACATATTCGAGTTCTAGGAGTTCCCACTCGCATTATATTATAAATAAAAACATATTTTAGCAATGTAATTGTCAAAATTACAGTATTGAAAATATCTTTCGCCTTTGTGTACTGGTGATCATGTTGGATATGAATGGTAACCGTTAGCTATACCATCATATTTCCAACTAAACAGTCATCAAAGTGTAGTAGATAGAAACATCAAACTGAATATGTTTTTCGCTTTGTAAGTTCTCCAATATATGTATAAGTGTTGATGATTGTAATGCACCTATTGGTTTCTTATTTATTATCCGATTGAAATTAATTGAATAAAGAGCTATCATTGGATGATGCTATATATCCCTGGGTAATCTTTTCCTGCAGTTTACTAGGGAGGCGATCGGCTAGCACATTCAGGCAATCTACTAATGGGCCCCAACTGCGATCCGCGTTATGAATTCGATTAGAACGGCGACCGACGCAGCGCCGCGCCCATTCATCACAATTACAACGACGCCGACGCCTGTTCTCGCCATACATGCACACTAACACATATAAAACTACAGCACACACATAATTGCCAGCCAATTTATGGCGAGAAACTACTAGTTTGCTAATGGTGCACCGACAACAAAACTTATTGCGGAATCAACGGAATTATGGTACAGGAAAAAACATAAAGCCGGCAATACATATATTATTATATTCATATGCGGTTTAAAATCATTGATTTCTTTTTTCTATGAATATGTTGAGCTTAGCATTTTTGGTTTCCTTGATTAAAATATATATTAATAGTCACTTTCAGAGACAAAAAGAAAGAAAAAAAAAATTAATAATTATATTTAGATTATTCAAAATAATACGTGGTATTAACTTATCGACAGTTTAGTATTTTTTAAGAATTTTGTGTTCATATCTTAACTTAGAAAATCATTTATTGATATTTATCAGGAGTATATTATTTAAGAAAGTATATAAATTAAACACAAAGTATCCACCATACACAACAACTGGACTTATCAAAAACTCAACAATAAAATGCTGTGTGTAAATGGTGATGTAAACCCGCAATAAATGTCTGTAAACTTGAAGGAAGAACATACAAATCTATACGTACGCGCAAATAAATACCAATATTTACTAATAATAAATGTATTTTTGAATTTGGATTGTGTTTTAATATAGAAATAATTTGTCAGGCAAGCCAATTGTGCACATTTTAAAATAAAAATTAGTGATCAAGATCAATCTTAGGCCTCTCACAAAGTGTGCAAGCAGTGTGTCTAGAGTTTACAGATGTGAACAAAGGAAACACGTCATCAATTGCCATTTAACTAAGATATGGCGTAATCCCAGAGATCATTCAAGTGATGTTACCTTTTTATAGTAAAAACGTGAGCACATAACAAAAAATACAATGTTAAAAAAAATGTTAAATAGAGTATCCTAGTTTAACATCAGCTATACGCCAAGTGCCTCATTCAGCTGTAATCCCAGTGTCAGTTTTCAAAGAATTGCCCTACTCAGTAATAACAATAAAAAAAATTAAAATTAAAGATGACTCCATTCGTAAAAAAAATTAATAAGCATTTGTGACTATCCAAAAAGAAGCTAAGATATCATTTTGATAAAAAAGTGCAATACTTTCAAAGTGACGTTTTTTTTTTTACCTCGAGCATTACACTCATTAAGTCACAACCGTGTATTAAATGTGAATTTTTACAAATTCTCGTAACAGAACAAATATCCATGCCTTCCCCGGGATTCCAACGCAGGACCTACAGTACAGTAACTAGTCTCACAACCGCAGCACTACAGAGGTCGACAAAGTGACGGTTTTGTGTATTGCCATAACGTGAACGGTTTAATGGATGAGTTGGGAATTCCATAGACCATTCAGTTTGTTTGCGTAAAGAGTATAAAGACATAAAAAAAGTCATTGATTTGTTGCAATATCACATGCACAAATGGATCATCTTTGTTAACCTTACAATAGTGGAGTAAAATATTCCGGGCCTCATATTGATATTAAGCCATAATGCCTAATATTACGATTTCATCCTTGAGGTAATTTAGTTAATAGGCCGATGTCAATTAGTGTAGATAAAAAAAGGTTTTTAAAACGGGGTTAAGAAACATTTTTCGATCGACCTTACAAATTTCAAAACAATATGTTTTTTTTGGCATAACAACAGTCAAAATAAACGTCTCAAGTACAATGAATATGATTGAAATTCGTGCAGTGATTAAATATTTTTTTCAGAAAAGGCCTAATAACCGCAACAAATATTAAAAATAAGCTAGATTCAATATTAAGTAATTCTTCTCCATCGAATACAACGGTTAACCGGATGAGTCGCTGAATTTAAAGTAGGTCGGACAAGCACCAGTGATGAACCACGTAGTGGACGGTCTACCGAGGTGACTAAGCCAGAAAAAATCCGCAAAATCGTTTTGACAGACCGCAGAGTGAAGGCTAGAGAGATAGCGAAAACTGTAAGCATTTTAACAGACCGTACACGTAATATTTTACACAAACATTTAACTATAAAAAAGTTTGCCCAAGATGGGTGCCGCGTTTGCTGACACCCGACCAAAAACAATGTCAAAAAGATATTTCAACCGATTATTGTTGATAAAACTTTGGTTCACTACACTCCTGAGACCAAACAGTCTAACTAAACCAGAGGTTCCCAAACTTTTTTTCTCTTGACCACTTTCAAAATTTTACTCTGTTCGGTAGACCCCTTGCTGCTACATTTCTACCATATTCCTAAAACTCGTAAAAAATTGTGAAGATTAAATCCAACGATGGATGGATGGAATTTGAGTCGCGGCAAGGTATGACAAAAGAAACACTATCAAAAGTTTTCTTGATATTTTTCGGGTATTTCTGCCTGCAGCCAAAATGTTTGATAGCGTTTCTTAAATTTTACTTTTAACTCCTCATCGGTGCTAAACTCGAGTAGATCCTCTTGTAATACCACATTCGCCACTTTCGTTTCATCAAATGAATTTATGATCCATGGTGGTATTTCCATCGTCAGAATATCTTCAAATCTATTTTATCTTCATCAAAACATTCTACCTGAGACAAGTTTGGAAACTATGGAATTTGCGCCGACTAATATTTTGCTTTATAAATTTCAATTTTCCAAGAAAAGCCAAATTTGTTTTTATTAAATTTAAGCTGTTCTCTATATAATATAATAGTAACTGCAAGTTTTGAGTCATTAATTTTTTTAACAAATCTGTCAAATACGCAATGTCTGCTTGATCAGGTTTTTTTTTTAAATCTGGATCTTGATTTTCCAGAAACTCTAAAACCGATTCAAAAAGTGTGTAAAATCTTGTTAAACATGCACCTTTTGATAACCTGCTTACTTCATCATGTAAGAGCAATCGTTGGAAGTCTTTTTCATTTTTGTTGCACAATTGTGCACATAAACGGGTATTCAACGCATTGCTTCCTATTTAAACAGGCTATCTGATATATATTATCTGCCAAACCAACATTTTTGTTTTTAACTATCAAATCCAGATAAATTTTCATGGACCCCAAACTTACAACTTGTGAACCCCCATTTTTTTCTTACGCCAACGTAGACCCCCGTCGAATCACTGGTCTAAACAATAGATCTCAGAAAAAAAACCAGCTCAAAAAAAGGCAAATACAGTTTTTGGGCTGCACGTGTAATAGTTTTTATTGAATATCTTCTAAAGAAAAAAAACATAAATGGAGAATATTATGCTAACTTAATGCAAAAACCAACCAAAAAGAAAACGGCCACACTTAGCAAAAAAGAAGTGATGACTAAAATCCACCAAGTAATCGAACATTATTGCTTCGCGACCCACCATATTTACCAGATTTGGCCCTGTGCAACTTAGATTTGTTTCCAAATCTTAAAAAGTGACTTGGTGAAAAGAGATTTGCAAATGATAATGAAGTCATCAACGCTGTAAATGAATATTTTGAGACCATCGACAAATCGACCTATCAGTCTGACCTTAAAATATCGTCAGAACAAGTGTGTAGCCTAAATAGAGAATGTTAAAAAATAAACACAAACCGACGCAAAAAAATTTTGATTACTTGTTCAAGACCAACATATTTTACTCCGCCCTCGTAAAATAGTATGCTTCGTTCTTGGTCAGCAACCCGGATATACCAAGTAAACCTGTTGTGTACGTGCGACAGCAGAACTCGTGAGAAACATTGGGTGCAGTCAAATTGGGCGTCAAGATCTGACCTTAAACCTGGTGATCCAAACATTCTACATCAGCCACTTGTCAACACAAAAATATTATATTTCCACCTCCACCTTTGCATATAAAACTAGGTCTCATAAAGCATTATTATGGCAAAGTTTTAATGACTGTTTCAAGTATCTCATTTCGGCATTACCTACCATATCGTTGAAAAGATACATGCCGGTGTGTTTGACAGTCCACATATATATCAGCACCTCGTTAAAGATAAACATTTCATCAAAACAATTAAAAAAACTCGAAAAAAAAGCTTGGTTGACATTCAAAAACCTTGTCAAAAACTTTCTTGGAAATACACAAGCACAGAATTACACCAACAATATCCAGCAACTCTTGAAGAGCATCAAAATGCCTAATTGCAACATGAGCATCGAGGTGCATTTTCTGTATCAAGGTATAATATAGTATTTATTAGTGTTAATATACATAGTATTTACACACGTCACAAAAAATGATATATATTATAAACTTATCTAAGAAATTAAAAGATAAGTATTCTAAAAAATTATAAAAAGCATTCCTGGTTAACAGTTTTTTATCCTTATATTAAATTGTAATAAATTAAGACTTCAAATACTAAGTGGTAGTACATAAAAAAAATTGCTTAGTAATTAGCCCCATCGCGCGTTTGTTTCCTTTCTGTGTAGGGTAAGAATAAAGTGAGCTTTGTAATTGGTAGCTAGATTAGACCTTATATATATTAAACACTCAAATATGTATAAGCAAGGAATAGTTAAAATTTCATATTCTACAAATTTATGTTTGCAGTCCGCAGAGTAATTTAAATGACTGATAACACAAATTGACCGTTCTTGGATTTTGAAGATAGATAGAGAATGACCCCAAGTTTGTGTGATAGTTTCCTGAGCAAATAAATATAATTTCCAAATTTAATACATACACAGATTTGTATGGGATCCCTTCGAAGTTTAGTATCTATCATAGATCCAAGAAACTTGACGGATTTTGATTTAAACTTCAAATAGGTGCTATTTTAAAGGTAAATATTAATTATTCGATTTTAATATTATTTAGGCTAAAAACCACTAGTTAGCATTTGATTGCGCAAGCGTGGGCCCTTTCTCCAACAAACTAAAGTTCTGGCTTAAAACAGTAATAGTGTGATCTGCAAGTAAAATGCGCGCCAGAATCACACATTGGTAAGTCTTTAATAAACATAAGAAAAAAAATTAAGCCCAACACTGAGCCCTCCCTGTGAGACACCAACCTGTTGCAAATTAGATATTTGCAAGTTGACACTAACATACTGGAATCTATTAGATACATAAGACAATAATAACTTAATAGCTAGAAGCATTAAAACGTAGAGACTAGTTTATCAAGAAGAATAGAGTATGAAAGATGAGATGTACATGTTAAAGCATCAGGCAAAATTTTACATAGAATAAACACTCCAGGAAAAGCTACAAGGAATTTTTTTACCTTAACAAGTAAGTTTGCCTTTTGGTAAAAGAACTTTACTACTGGTATCAACACAATTTGACTTACGGTCTCTAAAAATGTCTCAACAAGAGTGCCGGATTTAATTAATAAATAAAAACACATTTTTTTAAAATATATTAAGAGAAGTAATTGCAATTAAACATGAAATAAAACATCCGCCAAATTGCCACCACAAAACCTCTCGCACAGGGTCATTCTTTTCTTAAAATTTTGGATAACGTTTTCGCATAACTGTGGCTCTATTTCCAAAATGTAGCAAATGCATTGATTTTCGAGTATTAACCAGGATTTTCATCACCCTAAATTCGACAGTTGTGCTTATTTACGTGCCCGTTGAGTTGAAAACGTGCCTCATCTGAGAAAATAATTTTATTTGAGAAATTCGCAATAATTTGCTGCTCCAGCACCCATTCAACAAATCCACGGCGCTGCGCATAGTACAATGACTTGAGTTCTTGCGTCAATTAAACCTTGTATGCGTGCAAATACAAATCCCTTGTCTAAAATCGTTGCAAAGTGAGTCAAGTAATGTTCAATTCTTGATCACAAAGCCAAATGGAAATGCCTGGACTCTCGGCCACACTTTCCCTTACTGCGGCTACGTTTTTGATGGACCGACCAGGACGGCAACAAACAGTGATCTTGTCATCCATCAGCGTAAATTTTGTCTCAATTTTTTTTAACTAAACAACAAACTGTCGATTCATTTGGCGCATTATACCAAACAAAAATTGTACTGTTTTCATAAAACTTTCTCCATTTTTGCAGTCAGTTTTCACAATAATTAAACGTTGCTTGTAAATACTTTTCCATAACTTCTAATCGCGTGGTCTGTACTTACAGCTGTCAACAAATAATAACCGTATTACTCACACAAACAAAACGGCAGTAAATTCAAAGCCGGCGGTTTGACACCATTTATATATAACCTTGGTATGTATAACAGATAAATAATTTAAACAAAATCCTTACAACATTTGAAATCAAATGCCAAAAGTTAGTAAAAGCAAGTGCTAAATCTAAGTTAACAAAACTTGTGTTCCTCAGTGTAAACAGTAACAATATAAGAAAATTATACATATTATTTTGCAAAAAATGATAAATACTCCTGAAAGCCTTGTTGGTAAAAATTATGGCTGATGAAATTGTCACCAAAACAAGAAACAACAGACATTCAATAAAAATCGTATCAAAGTTTTCTTCGTTCCCAGTATAGGTGTTTTAAAAATTAGTGATACCATTTCTTGTAAAGCCTAATTCATCGGTAACCCCAGCAAGCAGCTAGATCAGCTAGAATCTTGTGTGTATTGTTGAATTAACTACTACCAACAATTTTTGCGATTGTTATAATCTACTGGTAACCAATCTTGGCACAAGCATAAAGTAAAATAAATACAATTATTGCTCGTGCAATGTTCGCCATACGTTTGCTCATAAAATATTAAAACAAAGTAATAATTTGCTGGTGCTAGTACTAGAAGGTAACTCAAGCATTGAGTACCCATCCATCTACGTTAGCAGTTCGTAGAAATCTTTGCCAACGTACGTTTATTTATTAAGGCTATAGCGTGCCAGTTTCCCTAAAACGTATTTCAATGACTTCAAACATTTACGATTTGCTATCCTTCTAGTAGAAAATGTTACGCCTTTTTTTATTATATATTTAAAACATGTCTACTTGTTCTGAAAAAATAAAGAAAGTTGTGTCTCCCATGACAATAAAAGATAAATCCAATAACGCACACAAGTTCCTTGTGAAAAATCATACTCAGAACAAGCAATAGTGTTCATGTGAGCGCAAAATTTCAAAATCACTAAGGTCTGAACCAATTTATGTTCCTCAACAATACAATTATCCATAAAGCTAAAAAAAGATACATATGAAGTACACAAATTTAGTTACAAAAACTTTTATAATCTAAAAGATTTAGTTGCAAAAACAGATTTTAACATTCTTAAAAACCCAAATAGTAAACTTATAAAGATAAACAATATTACCGCATTACGAGTACAAAAAGAGTTTCCTTTTAGAGTGCCTTATAAAACATCATTCTCCAAAGTTGATTTTCAAATTATTGAAATCAAGAAACCTTAAACATCATCTATTCATAGAATCAGTGAAGAATCATCGCTTTCAACTGAGCTCAAACCAGTCTACAATACAAAACAGAAGATTAAAGACAATAAAAAGAAAGACTTGTTAAAACTATTGAATAAAAACCTCCATCCTCATATCTATAGTGTTTATTTAAAAATCATTATCTTTGTAAATAACAAAAACGCGTTTCAAAAAAATAATTGAATTTTTTTTCTTTTTAATCATGCTAAATATTGTTTTTTTAAAACATTTTAATACAAATTCTTATTTCTTGTTTTCAAATCATCATAAAAGAATATAAAATAAGTAATTTTCTCAGAGTACTGGTTTATATCAACTGCCCAAAATAACTAAATGTGATTCATACTCATTACGGTGATAAAAAAACCTAAATATTCCGTTCGATTAATTTTAAAACCGATTTGATAAAGAATTTTTTTTTTTTTTACTTCTATCACTTTTCTTGAAAACCATCGGTATATTTCTGGTCAAAAAATCTTTATTATCTCTAACTTTTATTACGTTTATTTTTGAATTACCTTTTTAGAAAAAAATAATTATCATCCTCTAAATTTCTTTATCAACATTAGATGTAATTACGGTAAAGATTAATTAGCGTAAATTAAAGTAGTCACTACTTACGCTATAGTTATTAATACCGTGATTAATAATGAACTAAAAAATCGTTATTAAAATGTTTAATATAACCTCATTTTTGTACAATATTTTAAAACATTTATTGTAATTAATTTGAAATATTTGTTCTATTATCTTTTTCATCCTGCTAGGTTCCAGTGAGCTGCGGCGCGCGGTGGCCACTTTGAGAAAAGTGTGTAACAGAAGGCATAACATTTACCAAAAAAATCACAAATTAACCCTGCAAATCCACTGCTACTTTAATTTTGTCTTCTCTGGAAAATCTATGAATCTGAATGTCTGCAACTAGTAGAATATATAGTTAATTGTTTTACACTACAAATTACAAACATGTGTGTATCAGCTATATAACTGTAAGACCACGTGTTTTCATCATATACGGAACTATTTATTTAAAATATTAGGTTGTGCATAATTTTTTTTTAAACTATGTAAGTAAATGAACAATTTAGACAAAACTGAATTTTTAACATCCACGTTTTTTTTTTAATATTATTTATACGAAAAAGAAATGACCAACCATCTTGCTACATGAAATGGTAAGACCCACATCTTATTCGACCTAAACCAAGCCAAGTAAATATATTTATATATGTAAATTTGTTTAGCATTCTATCTACGGTCAACAACTGTGCACAAATTCTGCTATTTGATCTGCAGCGTACTTCCTAGAAATATGTATAACATGTTTCTGTAATACTCGTACATTTGTACGTGTTATTCAAGTTTGTCATACATAATTGCGACATTCTCATATCTAATAATATTTGCTATTTATCAATGAACTAACATTTTATTATAATGTTTAAATTAATGGTTGCAATAATATTTTACTCGTAAGCTAAATCAGTTAATGCATTTCACCAAACTTGTTAGATTAAACTAAAATTGCAAGTATGACTATAAACGCCACCAAGATAGTGAACTTCAATTAATATTAAAACTCAATTACAACAAGACACACACTAAAGCAATTAAAACTAGATATCATCAAATATGCGTAACTCTTAAGAACAGAATCGTGGAGTCACAAACAAACTTAAAAACAGCATATTTAATTATAATTTTCTTTAAATTAAAAAAAATCGATTAATTTATATACAAATAAAAAAAAGTTTTTGTTACAAATTATCGTTCGTATCAAATAGTTATGATAATTGCAACGAGTGTATTGGACGTCGGCATGCCATTGATATTGATATAGAAAGGAAAAAGAACCAACGTTGGGTTTGCATGCGTACACATGCATTGTCCTATTCGAGTGCTGTGTAAACGTTCATCCCACACAAACAACAATCTGTGCAAACAACCTCTCTCTATGTGTATGTCCGCTAAACAACCCCGCCTGGATCCAATTACACCAGTTCAAGCCAGGAAAGTCACCCTGTCTATGTCTATGCTACACAATATAGGTTAACTAAATAATCACCGACGTATAAAATTTCAACTATTACTGTGGGATAAAACGGTGATGTGACAGACATAGGAGAAGCAGCCATCAAAATACGACTATACCATTCATCATTATTGATTTGCTTTTCGTACATTACTTGTATAAAATTCAAATAAAAAAGCAAGCAAACTTGAGACGCGATATGTTTGAAAGGAGTCTCGAAGGTGCATCAAGAAAATCCCTGTGGAGATGCTGACAAAACTAGCTATTGGAAACCTACGCCGTTTTTAAAACCCCGCGAGCTCAAAGCACTTACTCTACCTTCGCATTACCTTCCATACAGAATTTCAATATGCATTGACTGCAACATTTTAAAATTCACTTCAGATAGAGCTGGTTATTGTTATTCAATAAGGTATTAAATGAATATCTCTATAATGCAAAAAACATTCATTACTGGATATTTGTTCTCAAATTACCTTAATTTGTTTTGCATATCAGATACTCATATGAGCTTATATTTGTTTAGTTATTTTTTTTATTGTAACATTTGTAAAAAAATACAATAACTTGTCATTAAATTGTAGGAAATGAAAACTTGAAGGGAAAGTACATAAATATTTTATATAGAATATATTGAACGAGCTACTTGTAAACAACTCGACCGAACAGAAGTGCCATTTCCCAGATTGAAATACTGTTTTAGACTGTTTGTAATGCTATTGGCCAGCCGGTCAATATTGCTACCTATTCCTTTCATTTTAAAATGAATTTCAAATTGAATGTAGGTGGTATTATTTGTCTTTGTTTTGTCTTCTGCCTGCTCACGAATAATTACGTATGGTAATGGTAGCTTAAAGCAAAGTTCATAGCCTAAATTAGACACAATTCCCAGAACATTAAATCTGAATAATCACTCAAATAATGTTTATTTAAGAATTCAATAGAAAAAAACGAATAAAATAATATTTTATCAATAGCATGATAAAAAAGAAATATATCATGTTTCGTTTTAATAGACCTGCTTGGTTAAAACTAAAATGTATTTGTAAAAAATCTATTGTATATAACTCAATAAAAATTAACATGTGCAATTTTTGATGTTTATATGAGGGGGTATCCTACAGCAGGGGCTGTTCATTTAGCTGGTGATTCTAACATACGGTTAAGTCTGCATAGTTGAATTACCATGTGCGTCATATATGAAGCATGCAGTATACAGAGAGAACATGTGCACCATGTATATCGTTTTGATCTGACTGGCAGGTTTATTTGATCCTCAAGTTGCCATCTATCATCGAATCAATCAGCATATATATTTAAATTTATTGAAAAAATAATTCCAATAATTTCTATTAAATCGAAAAACCATTTTTCTGTATCCATTAAAAACTAAATAAAGTTTTGTTCTCCAATAATATCAAACAGTGACAACTGTGATTAATTTATTTCTCCACTATACTGAAACTTTTAAATTTGTAATTTTTGAAGCAATTATTAGTTAAAAAAAACACTTATAGCCGATCTCATTGACACTACTTTAAAATTAAGCATTAGTTAAATAGTATAAGTACTGGTTAGCGCGTTGCACCGTAAAATTATCCGCAATCTTAAAGCGTTAGTATTGGTTAATTATAAGTCGTCAATATCGACGGCTTAACGTGCACTTAAAAACTAATTTTTATAACATTTTATATAAAAAAATATAGCAATTAATTTGAAGAAATTTTGAGAAAATTAGATTTAAATAGATGCTTTACTAAGCCGTTGTTAAAATCCAAGAAATTTACACTCTAAAGGTTAAATAATTTAATAATGAATTATTAATTTAACTTAAATTAAAGAAATAAAGTCAACGAAAAAGATTTGTCAGTTCGTGATATTGCCCAACAACTGGTAGAAGTGTCAGTACAATAGCTCAATGTTAGGGTAAAAGGATCAACGGCTAAGATTACAACCTGGAAATCGGGTCGTCGCTCTCAGAGACCAAAAACAAGAGCAAGTGGAGGTGTCTAATGAAGCTTAGTTCGATCAGTTTACAAAAGAATTCAATCATTTGGTCTCAAGTCGTACCGCCATTTCCTTTAGATAATACAAAACCGCACAGAGCTAAAATTACTATAAAATTCCTGGATCTAGCTAATGTTGATTTTCTTCTATGGCATTCTCGTTCTCCATCCAGACCTAATACCTATTGAACCAGTGTGATACAATCTGTAGAAGACTAGACCATATTCATCCATCCCCTCTGAATTTACCTGATATTCGGATGCGTATTCAGAAAGCTCCAGAAATCGTAAAGTAACAACTGATTATTGAAATAAAAGAAAAACTTGATTTTTGTCAAAATTTTTAGTGTGAATAATTTTACCTAAAATTTTTCTCAAAACTCAGCTACAGGTTCTTGGTGTTCTTTTACTTCTAGCGGTAGGTAGGACAGAATGAAAAGCGATTTAAAAATCCCGCCAACTTTGAGGAGACTTCGTCAACAAGAAGAAGAATTGCTATCAAACAAAGCCCGCGTCGTTAAGCTCGCCGACATAGCACTGCACTTATAATTTCAAACAGAACTGTAAGATGGGATTGCACATCTCCATCCATACAAAATCCAATTAGTATAGTCTCTTAAAGAAACCGTTTATGTGACTCGACACCGATTCTGTGAACAATTTTTAGATTTAATTAATCAAGATGAGGACATTGTAAACCATTTATGAATGAGTGACTAAGCCCATTTGTCCGGTTATGTAAACAAGCAGAACTTTAGATATTGGAGTGCCTTGAATCCTAGACAAATTCATCAGGAACCCCTTCACTCCATAAAAGTTACTGCGTGGTGCGCTACGTCTTTATCAGGGATTATAGGACCCTACTTTTTTGAAGATGCTGTGACGGTAAACTCTCAAAGATACGCCCATATGTTAGAAAAATTTTTTGCACCACAGCTTGCACAGTACGGCGTTAATGAGGAAACATTTATTCAACAGGACAAAGCAATTCAGCAAGAGTAAGCATAAATATTATCAATGGATTATTTCCAAATCATGTGATATCTCAAAACTTTTTCTTGTTACTTGAAGACTAAAGTGTTTCAAGTTAACCCACCAAAAACATTTCAAGTCTTGAAAGAAGATCCGACAGGAAGTGAACCAAATTAATCAAGCATGCTGCGGAACGTAATGAGTAATTTCAGATCAGGATTGGAAGAATGTATAGGCCGAAACGGACGTCATCTTTCCGGATTTATTTTCAAAAAGTAAAATCATTATAGTTTTTTTGTTCTTCAACAAAATAAAAAAAATATTTAAAAAAAAAACAAAAATCTGCGCTTAAACAGTATAAATGTAGTATTTCAATGCACTTTCACCCGACTGCAACCAAACCAACAAGATGCACTCATTAACGTTTATGACACACGCAACTGTGGCAGCAGCGCGCATCGGAATACTACCTTAAGATATTTATTCAGCTAATACCAAGTTTTTTTTAACAAACCTCGACCCGGTGGACCTCGTTTTGTAATATGATGTCCTTGGCCTATAAAATGAACTTACTGAATACGTATCTTAACATACTATTTGAAGCTACTCCATAGAACACAACGACATGCAGTGTGTTATACAAAACTTTTTGCTTCTCCAAAAATTATGATTGTAGTCAAATTTTCAGATAAAAAAAATTACAGATAAATTTTATAATACACCCAATATCAAACCAACAAAACATGCAAGGTGTCCTAACAAATAAAAAAATAAAAGACCAGGTCTTAGTAGTTAAGAAAAAAACTTTTCATTTGTGTTATCGCAAACCAAATTATTTTTAGTTCTATAGTTTTACACATAATTACATTTCGTTTATAAAAATAAAAAAAGAATTATAATTGATGTATTCTAAAATATGTTTTATATTAATAGATGGAGTTTATAGTGCGTAATAGCCAGAAAAAACATCTTCAACTCAAAAGTGATGTCATTAAAAGCAATAGAATATTATGTCTCGCAAATGATGCAATATGCGATATCGCAGTGTTATGTTTGCTTGTAGTATCGTTTCTTCACAAAAAAATCAGCCAATAATTCCTCCACATCACAAATTTGCATATTTTGTTACTGAAGTGATTGTTAGTAAATAAAACATTGCAGAAATCCCATTCAACCCGTTAAAAAAAGTTGTAATCATTGAAAATATCATACTAAATTATGTTTACATTGATGCCTCTCGAGGTAGCCGTAGCAAACATTTAAATTAAATAACGTTTTCACCTAAAATTGTATTTGTTGGAGTATTTAAAAGATAAAAACCAGATAATTTTTTTGTATTTGTAATTTAATTTAAGTCAACTTAAAAATCTAATGCCCGTTTGCATCACTTCCACTTATCATATATTGCACGGTACACAAAGTGATACTTAAGTATTGCCCAAGTTAAGCCTCAGAATTGTAAGGCTTAAGGTGTACATAAACATAACCTATTATGAAATGTCAGTTTTACAAATTCAAAAGATGGATTTTATCTTTGATTTTTATAATGATATAGATCTGGCAGCAATAGAATTTATTGAATATGACATGCATTGTCAAACTGAAGTTTTAAACAATTAGTTTTGAAACCTGTAATATTTAAAACAAATATTAAAGTCAATAATCTACATTCAAATTAAATTTATACAAAACATTTTATTATTTTTATACTACATATTATTTTTTATAGACACTGTCTTCTTTTTAATATCCAATTCTGCTTTGATTGTAATGCTGATAATAATAAAACAATCAACAAGCGCAAAGTTAGGTACATATACTATCTAATCGAAAACAGTAGTTTCTTTTCCCCAAACCACGTCGTAGCTAAGAAAACAAAATTATTTACACGTGCAAACCAATTTAAGATAAGGTAGACCTTAAACTTAATTGTAACCTACGAAAGCGTAAGATAAGGAACAGAACGGTGCAAACGGACATTAGACTCTATTATTTTAATTACTTATTTCAAACAATGTCCAGTTTTTATTTTATTCTTGTCATTGTCTCATATGCCCGGTTTTGATGTCCGAAGGTAGAGCATAGGTCGCTTCAACCCCCCCTATAAAAAGCTAACCCCTATGTAGTATGTATGTCTATTCGATTCCAACTGACATCTGCAAACAATGATAATCCCTGATTATTTTACTTTGATAGCCCACAGCTCAGCGTGATGTTTCAATCAGGAACTACTTTATAATTCATTTATATTCTGTTTATAGAGCCCATATGTGATGATATTTTGTATCCATATAAACATATTTTATAAAAAAAAACTGCATATTGCAAAAATATGTTTACATTTATCTTGTGCAATGTAAATATGAGCGTTGTTTATGGCATAGAAAGTTCAAAACTGTTATTCATCTTTATGGCGTTCATATTTTCACGTATTTATCATTACCGACACTTGGAATTCGAGATAAATGCAATTAATTTCAGTATAAACAGTGCACAAGTAGCGTGCGACTGCACATATTTATCGTTTATTTTTTTATGTGCTGTGATATTTACATAAGATGTAAAAAGGCCGCGTTTTTATTATTCGTTAATTATAAATTTTAATAATTAATTATAGTATTTTGTGGGTAATTTTAATGTTTTATTACTGAAATATATTTAAGATACTAAGTTAAGGCCAAATTTTATTAATATATTATGCGATCGGCATAGCTAAATGTTTAAAAGAACTCGTATGATATGTTGAGAGAGTGGTAATAATAAGTGAACGGACTACTGACGTTCAGTACTTGACTCGCTAGTCAAGTGTCTTCTGAGAAATGCCTTCGAGTTTATTTTGTTATTGAGATTGCCGTAATCGGTTGTTCACCTTTTTAAGTGTTTTAAACTTAGTTATTTACATAAATTCAATTCCCAAAGACAATTTTTTTGCAGACAACTATATCACCTCAGCCATGGCAATCTTATTCCCTCTAGTCTCAATTCGCTCAAAACTATCTATGTATTATTTGAAATTAAATATTATCATAGATAAAATTCTAGCTGGGTTATTTACATCACGGATGCAAAAGTAATGAAAATCTCTCTTAATTATTTTCATCTTAATCCTTAAATGAAAAAAAAAAATCAATACTACATACGCCCTGTGTGTAATTCTATGTTCGTTTTCAGTGGATGTGACACTTGTCAATGCGTATATCATTCAGTTCCTCCCCTATTTTAGTCGTGCCCCGCGACACTTCTTGTTGTATTATTCTTTAATATATATTAGTGCCTTCCGCATCCCCGATTAATATACACTATTTGATTAAATCGACTGAACCAATATTTACCCACACGCATACTATTATTAAAATATAAATTGATCAAAATGAAACAACAATTAGTAGTAGTAAATATTTTTCTTTATTATTTAAATAAATGAATTATTGTACAAAGTTTAGTAAATTAAGGTGAATGTGAAAAATTAATCAAAAGTCTTTCTCGCGCTTCAATTATTATTTTCAAAGATTAACATAACTCTATTAGAATATATTAAATACACTAGTTTCAGACCAATAAAATCGCATGCGTTTAAATTAAATAAACAAAGGCAATAGCGAACAAAATCAATAAAAATGCTAGTGATGAAAAGAGATTTTTATATATTTTTGTTTAAATTGTGCATTCGCTATTTATTATTATTGATTATTAAAAACAAAATTAATGATACCGATATAGAGCAATAGAAAACTTATATTATATATTATATTATATTATAATTTTATACATGGGCAATTCCATTTCAAACAGACCAGAGCAGGAAGGGGGAGGGGGAGTGCATTGAGAAATTTTCTTTAGTATTTTTGTTCAGTTTCTATAACTTATTAGTAGTCTTTTGATCGGTTCATAAAAGTATGAAACCCTTCGATTTTTTTTAGTTCTTTTGTCGTTTTTAACTTAATCGCATTTTTTGTCTAAAAAAAGCTTTAACTCAAAAAAAAAAAATGTATTAGTAAAATCAATCAGAAATTTTCTGTAGAATCCAAATCTGGCGCCATTTCAAGTCTACGCCCTGCCTATAAGCCGCAAAAGCCATAAAACCATGTTTTTGTTCTAAGTGGGCTGAACAAAATGAGCATTAAAAAAAAATAATTTAACCGCCAAAGTTAACGTATTTTGATGTAAATTAATTGAAAAATATAAATTTGTTTTGTGTATTTGGGTTTTAAGGGTCTAAAACTCGAAAAAACTGAGTAGAGTTAAACTTGCTATTTTTAAACAAAAATGCGATAGTTAAAAAACGAGAAAAAAACTGAAAAAAATCGTAATTTTTTATAAGGATTTCATACTCTCATAAACCGATCAAAAAAGTACTTATAAGTTCTAGAAACTTAAAAAAATACTAAAGTAAATTTCTCAATGCACTCCGCCCCCTGCTCTAGTCCGTTTGAAATGGATTTGCCCACATTTAATATCAAATAAATAAAAAAATCAACAACCGCGCTGTTCTGTAACTATTTACTGTTCTAGACAGATAACAAAGAGTTATAAGCTGGCAGCCATAAATGCAGCTAACGGCCTGTGTTGCATTATATTTATTTGTATGTTATTTTGACCATATAGAAAACATTTATTTTATTTATTAGTCAAAATTCAAAAGTCACGTTCGAGTGATGTTAAAAGTTTAAAACCATGCTTTGTAAAAACGACAAACATAAAAACATATCAAAGTCCAACTATTCAAATACCATTCGAATTGATCAAAACAAACTATTTTTTAATAAAAAAAAAGCAGATAATTTTGCAATCTATCTCTACTATTATAAATCCTCCCATTGCAGTACCTACAATGACGGCTAGTAAAAAAATAATGGGTTCAATTCATTTTAGGCAACGGGTTGTCAACAGATATCTTCTTAAATTAAATACCAGAAGAGCATCAGGTATAAATAAAATTCCACCTATTATTCTTAAAACATTTTCTCCAATTTGACCAAAATCATCTTATCATATAAAACATTCACAAATTGTTGGAAAATTGCAAATGTTCAACCTATAACTAAAAAAGAAGATAAGTCAAATTCTTCAAATTATAGACCAATTGCATTATTGTCCGATTTGTAAAAAAAACTTAAAAAATATATTAATTTTCACATTGTGAAGTTCTTAGAACAAAATAACTTCATCTCAGACACTCAATATAGATTTCGATCAAAACGTTCGACAACAGATCTTCTGACTTATATTAGTCACAAATGGAATACTTCTTTAGACAAACAAGAAAAAAATCTTGCAGTAGCTCTAAACATTTCCAAAGCGTTTGATAAGATATAGCATCCTAACCTTGTTAACAAGCTCCATTGTATAGGTCTTGACAAAAAATCTGTAAATGTCATCAATAGTTTTCTTGACAATAGAAAAATTATAGTTAGAATTGATAGTTTTAACTCTGACCCCTAAAATCATAAACGCTGGTGTTTCTCTGCTCTTTCGCCAATTTTATTTTTGATTTACATTAATAAACTTCCTCAAATAACTAAAAGTCCTATTCACAGTTTTGCAGATAATATCACCCTTCATACAAAAAACATATAAATAAAAATGCGTCGATCCATTGATACAATGGTTAAGCCAGAAATAAACACATACACATCTCTAAACAAAATTTTGGTCAAAAACGGTTCTTCAAGCTTTTTAAGAGCCCAAAAACTAAAACGGAAAATTTCTAGTACGAGATGAATTTTCTATGCTTTTAAACCTTTTGGTTTAAAAACATAGAAAATTCATCTCATTACGTAAAATACGCCAAACTCACTACGTGCTGGGTATAGTCTATTTGGTCGCGTATTATCCAATAATAAAAATTGAGTTTCAAATTTGTTAATGTTACAACAAATTATGCGTTCGCTAGGCCGATTATGTAGCGTAGATCATAAGTTGCTCTAAGCGCACAAAACATATTCCTCACAGAGCGCTAATTTCCATAATACAACTGAATAACTTGTTGACGCTGTGCCGGGCTAAGTCTTTCCATAATAAAATGTCAAACAATACTGAACAAAAAACCATGACAGTTTGACTCGGCGCACGTTTGATCTGTCATAAAATCCGTACTAAAAGTACCTCTAAATAAATCACACAATAGATCAATAATAACTGCCATTTATGTATTGATTTAGAAAACAAATAGATAAACTGCGCAGATACAAAATTAAAGATACAATAAATGCTTGGCTTAATACTTATTTATTTGACAAATAGAGATCAGTAACAGTTTTTTTTTCTGAAACAATTGATATAAATCTCCCTCAGAACCTGAGAATATTCATAGATAACAAAATCTTTATATATGCTAATGAATCAACAGCATTAAAGGTAGTATTCATAGACAAATCTCCATCTCCAGCTCGAGAAGTTCTCACAAAAGATACGCGTACAGATAAACTTATTTTTTTCATTACCACTTTCTGGCTGATACAAAGTCATACATCTAACCCATACGTATTTCAAAGCCCTTGCTAAGATACAAATTTTGATTCCATATCCACATCTTTCTGCCTTTTAATAACGGAGAAAATCAATAAATAGTAAAAACATAAACCTTTATCTTGCAAAGTACATATAAGAACATCTTAAAATTCTCACAGCATATAGACAAATCTCAAAAGATTCACAGTTGAGTTTTTTTAGAGTTAAAACTGATCATGTTGGGAGGCACCCCATTCAGATATTGTTTTGAGGTCTTTGTTTATAGATGCTACAGATTCTAACCTAAAAACTCAAGACGTTCTGCCATATTTGTCAAAATGGTCTTTAAGAAGTATAAAGTATGAAAGGTGCTATCATCTGCAAAACTATAAATAAGACTTTTAGTTATATGAAAGAGATTGAGGAACACCAGCATTTATAATTTTGAGGTCAGAGATAAAACCATTAATTCTATCTATAATTTATCTATTGTCAAGAAAACTATTGATAAGATTTACATATTTATGATCAAGACCTTGACAAGACAAGGGGTTAAGAACTATGTAGGAGAATACCCGTGACGGTATTCTCCTACATAGTTCTTAACACTGTTCAGAATAATCATTACTATAGTCAATTGTATTTAAAAAAACCATTGACGCAACTAAAATTCAATTTAATGTATTATATTACTAAACATTATTTAAATTTCAATTTCTGCCTATACTATAACCGAGTAATTAATATGTGCATATGAAAGATTTTTTAATGCTAATTCAAACAGTATTATTGAAATCCCTAGTTAATATTTAATTAACCGATATCAATATGTCAAAGTTTATATGTATGTAAGGGAGGTTTTATCTCCTCTCGAGAGACACGGAAAAGAGACATTCTGGTGCGCCAGATGTGCATCTGATGGACAGATAAGGGCGTACGGTGGTGAACTACCCATCGCTACCCGTCATGGCTCATCCGACACGGCTAGTTACTGCCACATTATTATTATTACCACCCTACGCAACCCCCTGTGCTATCCATGTGGATAGTTTATGGAGCAGATAGAGATGTGACCCTATTATCTTATTATGATGAGTTTATAATCTTGCTATATCCGTGTAATTAGTGTTTTATGAGCGCATTTTCCTTCCGGCAATTATCGATAAAAAACGTGTTTATTTGTTAATTTCACTTATTATAAAGACACATTTTTTGAGAAACATTCTAATGTAAGACTTGATGCAAAGATATAAATTGATCTCAAATTTGATAATAAATTTAAGTAAACACACTGTAGGTAGATATTTACATTCATTTTATTATTTCAGTAACTTGATTATATTTAAATTTGACTGACATATTTTTCATGCGTATAACATCTCAATGTACACAGTTATCACATTCGTCTTTATACTGCCTTATACAAATGTATTTTATCTTCTCCTTTCAGCATATTTACAATTCATATATTTTTATATGCTTCCTTTATCCTGTATATAAGTGATGCCATATTAAATTAACATTATTTGCTGATCCAGCACGACGTATATTATATGCTCAAAGTAATTTTAAATATTACATGTTTGACGATTGACTCCTATAACAGTAAAGAGAATTCTGAAAAGGCTCTTAATAAACTACGTCAATATTACCACAATAAACATGAATTTAATTCAATTCATCTTTGAGGAGTATAAATAGATTTTAATTTAAAATGATAATTATATATAAACAAAACTGGGAAGGAGAAGCGAATATATCTGTTTGGCAAATTGTGAAATAAGCCCAAAACAACTAGATAGTAATAAGTATACACGTAACAAGATACATAAAAACATTAGTATTACATGAACAAACTTAATTATAAAATCAAGGCTTGGTAATCTTACTTCTCTTCTCTCCACCTTGTGTATCATCCCCAACGTGGTGATGGTGGTCTCTGTTCCGCACACTTCTGTACTCTACCCTGTACCATTTGCGGAGAGTCGGAGTCTTTAAGTTCGAAAAGGGGGAATGTACATAGTAACTTCTTGTTAATATATTTCCAAACGGTGCCGTCTCAGGAACAAATTTCAATTAACGTACTGATCCTACGTTAAGATTTTCTATTAAAACTTGGGTGCATGAGATTAGCTCACTATTTGCACGACAGATATTTGTTGACATAATTTCCACTTTGTTACTTTAAACTCGGCTACGCTTAAAATTAATAGAACGAGCAGAAAAGTGTAAAATAAAAAAGTCATAATCCAAAATAACAAGCTTTTAATTATTATGTATGTTACAGAATAACAAACCACTGATACAAAGTGTTTTATGTATTACAATTAGATAATGCACACATTTCGTGTTTATTTACTGTTATCAACATATTGAGTTTTAATATTAATTACTATTATGTTTGCACTAAAAAAAAATTATATTATAAAACTGGCTATAATTTCTTTTCCCGTGTTTTTGTAGAACATCGTATATAGACGAGATAGGAGTACACAGAGAAAGAAAGAGGAAGGCTCTCAGAGGACTCGCAAAGCTCAGTGTTCAGTTACTCGTTCATATGAAATACAAATATGGATATAAGCATAATAACGATATTATAATAATATAGTCTATAGCCTATTATAACTGGTATAATTTAAATAATAGTAATTCAATTGTTTGATCATCATTGAATAAAAAAGTATATAATACTACTCGAGTAAATTTATGATGAAAGCATGCAAACGCTACTATTACACGTGGTCCGACTTAAGCTTGACTATAAAATTCAATATTTTGTTCATTTGTATGTAGTGAAATCACTGACCGCAAATAAAATAATCACTAAACTTATTCAACGTAAAACAATGTAAGAAGATCTAGCTCCGCTATTTATCAAATATGAAAAGTATCATAAAAAAAAAACTAAAAGCCATTTTTTAAGACAATTCAAAAATTACCGAATTATTCATGTTGTCTCGAAATAATTGTTCCTTGTAGTAGGTAAACTTTCTTGATAACAATGAGTTACTAAAGTTATTGTAAAATTATTTTATATTTATTTTACACCTAATAAGCATGATTTTTATACAAAATTGCACGGCAACCTTCTAGCGCTAGAGAATTGCCGAGTTTAGTAGCCCCGTCCTGTTTTGGTGCTACTAGTAGTATTATGGAAAAATATTAAATCCTATCACATCTACGAGAATATCGGTGAAACTTTCTCTCTAGAATAATATTGACACGTACAGCGCTGTTTTTAAATTAAAATTGGTTCTTATGGGACAATACGCCAACCAACTCAATATCCAAACGATAAGATTTTAGTCATCACTCTTTTTATATGTTGAACTACATACAATATTCTATGTCTTCATGTTTTTGGTTAAAGATTTGAAGTTACATTTAACGAAAAAAAAATTAATAAAAAACTGATTAAAAACGTCACTTTTTAAAAATTAATTGCAAAGAAACAACTTATTGCATCAAATTTCTACAAGTTTGAGGACACAGATTGGACTTTCTTCTACAATGTGTAAAAATTTTATTCAATTATATTCAGGGGTTTTCTTGCTGAGTTGGATGCTGTAAACCCTTATAAAAACGCAACTATTCTCCCCCCTTAAGTATTAAGAATGAATAACTAAAACAATAATTAAGGTGTAGTTATTTATTGTTTTTCAAAATATTCTCTTTTAACCTTTAACTGGTACGGCAGGGTCAAATTTGACCGTACAGATTTTAAAATAGCGATTTAACTACTAAAATAGAGGAGACACGCCTATGCTTCCATGTATTCTATTTTAAGATAGCGATTAACTGACCATATGTTTTTGATTTGATATTGCTTATGCGGTCTACTGTAAATTTGCAATTAAGGTCCAAATTGACCCTGTCGTACCGTGAACCTAGAAAAACTGCAAGAGCTAATTGACACTAACACATCAACATTTTTTTATAGAAAGTAAGCAGAAGCACCAACATAAAGCAAAAATGACCCAAAATTTCAAAAAATAAAATTTTATTTTAGTTTAAAAATTTTATTCTACAAACTTTAATATTTTGTTTTATAAGTAATTATAAAAGAGTGGTCACAATTGACCCTCCCATATCGTAAATGCACATTTTCTTAGCCATACCAGTAGTAGGTTAAGATCTACAGATTTTTGCATTCAATTTAACTGATTGGCATAACAATTTTTTCCAATCCAAAGTAGGTATCTATAAAACATGGTTTTTAAAAAGTTTTTTATGGCGTCAAAAAGTGTTCTTCACAAATCAAGAAATCATTAGGTGCTAAATCAGGGTTGTACCGCAAATGACCTATCAATTCAACGTTTTGAGTGCTCAAATTGCCGGATGTTTGAGCCAATGTGTGCGAGCTCGCATTGTAATGGTGAAGAGAGAATGATCCTTCGTCGGCGGTTCGTTTTCCTTATTTCACTGACAACTTCTGGAAAACTAATGATTGTGTAACATTTAGAAGCACAATTGCCATATGAGCATTTATACCAAAGAAAGAAGCCGCAATTTGCTTTGAAGTGCTACGAGCACAAACAACTAATGTTAGATTTAGCTCATTTTGGAAGACCCATACAGTTGACTGCTGTTTAGTTTATAGCTCATTACAAATCGTCGATTCGTCACCTGTGTAGATGTTACACTGCATTTGATTTACCGCAATTGTATTTTGTTATCATTTCCTTGCACCAATTCACATAAACCATTTTTTGATTGATTGACTTACAAGTAATCCCAACAGCTTCCAAACTTTGTTTAAACAGTTACAAAAAAACATGATGTCAGCCAACATCAATTTTTTCATTTTTTCATAACTTTTCTTAAAACTTTAAGTGTTATTTAGGCTATTCTCCCATAATGTTATTATTATATAAAATTTAAAACAGTCGTATAAAATACGTGGTAACTAAGCCAATTAAAAAAAAATAGAAATGCAAATGCCAATGTATTCCAACGTTGCTCAATTGGGGTATCAAATAGTTATACAGCTTGGATCTGTAACGCCAGTGACAATATTTGAAGATATAAAGCCCAATTACTTGTCACGATAAACACTGCAGCAAACACTAACTTTAAAAGGATGTAAAAACGTCTCAAAAATTATCAATTTATACAGTTTCCCAGCGCAATAAATTGGCCGACAAGTCTGGGTATAGTTTTTCACAATGCAGTTCTTCTTAATAATATTTTAATCAACGCTAAAATAATTAAAAATGCAATAGTGATCAAATCCACAAATAATTCAAAAATAGAAATTTGGACATTCACAGTAATCACATTGAGTGAGTGATCAGTTCTCTATTGTAAAACTGCAAGACACAGTCATTAATAAACAAATGAATTCTAAACAAAAAATCAATGTATTAGAACATAATAAGACACTTTTCTATATAAATAATTTCATAAACTTAAAACTATTCTTACCGATTAAATATGCACAGTAGTGTATATTTTCTATCCGCAATGCTTTTGTTACATTTTGGAATGTTTCCATGATTTATTCACCTTACACAGAATAAATTTTCTATAAGTAGGGTTTGCCTTCTGTAAGCCCCTGTTTAAAATTCCGCCCCTAAATATTATCGGCTCTCCACTGAATCCTGGGTAGGCGGCAGCAATCTGTCCTTAATACCCCTAATGCATTACGTTATTTGCATGTTTCAAATATGCGTTATAAAACACATAGTTCATTTTATTGCAAATATTTTATTTATATCAAAAACGTATCTAATAATAATTAGTTAAGTATAAAATTTTAATAAAGTATATAATCATTTTTTCATTGTAGTATAGAATGTTATAGCGTTGATTTACAAATATACTAAGATATGCAACCCGGGATAATATATTGTTCATGACATGTATGTAGATAGCGTATACACCTCAAAATATTTTTTTTTAAATAAAACTGCGATAACAATTTTTCTGCAAATGTTATAAAATTTTTACTTATTATTATATAACTGCTATTGTAAACAGAATTTACGTAATATAAACGTTTATAATTTTTTGTGTCAGTGCCATCTATATCCCAAAAACTGTATTTTATTCCGGGTTGCAAATCTTAGTAAATTAATATACAAAAATAAAATATTATACAAATAGTTCATAATATTGCAGCAGGCAGCACTTTTAACAATCAAAAAAAGGATAAATAGGGAATGCATTGAGAAGAGATTGTTTATTAAAGAACGTGATCGAAAGAATGCAAATCCAAAAAGAGAAACAAGATGCAAGATGTCTAGGACGGAAGACCGATGGAAATGAAAAAAATGCAAAAAACAAAACACCAATGATGATAATAAATTAAAATTAAAATAATATTTAAAAAACAAGCCTTTTCATTCTTATTAAAAAAAAACAGAATTCACTTTTCTATTTAAAAAAAAAAATTATCCTAACATACCGACGCATGCCTCTCCATCATTAAATTTTTCATAAAAGTCACACCTACAGTTGCAAGTACCATATAGTCTGTACGTATAATTACATGTATCCGTCCCCATTTGAAACTGCTTCATTCAGCAATTCTCAATTCACACGAATGAGTTGCGAATACAAATGTCATATTTGCACACAAGATTCTGAATAACTAAGATCTTTCTTATTCTGCATTAAAAAATGCAACCGTTTTGACATAAACACAAGTATAAAAATCATACTACATAGATTTAAATTAATACATTAGTTCTATGTAATTATTAATCTACAATTTTAAAAAAGCATGTGGACATATTTTTACTGAATTAGATGGTGCAAACCGGTGCTAATTCGGCAAATAGAGCGCACATAATATTCCGTGACGTGAATATGCAGCAGGGTTTATTGAATATAATTATAAAATCACCCCCCATGTGCAATAGGCTTCGTGTATTCAAGGGTTACGTTATGTTAGCATATGGGTTACTTTAAAATACATATATCAAATTTAAATTGAGTTGCATACGATTACAGACTCGGATTATTTTATTACTATTGCTCCCGCTATTATTCCGGGCAACATATTCATCGAATTGCGCCCCCTCTTTGTAGAAGCAAATTAAATCACTGGCAAGGATTCGAAAATCTTTCATCTTACTAAAACGATAATTGCTGTGTTAAATATAGAGCACCAATTCAATTAAAGAGGGCGATTTAAGGGTATTCCAAAGATTAAATTCAATTATGATAAGTTAATGTATCAATTACCCTTTCTATGTACATAATATGTACAATATAAAATGTATTCATTACAATAAATTAATTCTGATTACACACTGAATAAAATTTCTAAATATTGCAACATGAAGAGTTTTATTTTATGGTTGTTATCTAACGATTGCCAATTATTTTTATATTATTGTGTAGTATTTTCAAGAAGGTACACAAACCACCTGTTTGAAACAATGGTGCAATAGTGTCAATAACCTGGTCGTACTAGACAGCTGTTTTAATTGTGACATTTGCACCTTTAGTTATTTAATTTACACTATTGCAATTCCAGGTACAGTCTATATACAATGAAATACTGCTCAGATGCATTGAGTTGATATCGACTAACAAGTTACCATACCAAAAATCTATGTGAATTTTTGGTATATTTAATTCCAAAATTGGTTTAAACCAACTCTTTTAAACGTGTTATCATATGTTAGTTAAAAACTGTATTCAAGTCGCAATACACTTAATATTTCCATTTATCACTTGCTTACTTTTCTTGGCTGTAAATTTCATATAGTTTTCAAAAAAAAAATTATATATTATAATAGCTTTATTTTGAATATTAAATACACAAGAATATTTATGTTAAATTGTAGATTTTATAACGCCATATCATACATTTTATGAATTTCTATTATGTATTTATAATAATAAGTTCAAACTTCTTCAAATACATATTATATAAATTTTAAGTACTAAATTATAATTTTTTTAGAAATAAATGTTTAAATTAAAGAGAGTAACTTGTCTGCTTTAAATAAAATATAATATGATTATTGTACACCAACCCATAGCGCCCATAAAAAGTAGATGAAAGCTCGACCTGATGCGGAATACATGTACAAATATACATCTAATAAACTAAAATTCTTTGATATGACTTTTTGGCCTGATTTCATCCATTATAATTTAATATCATCCAATTAACTAGAGCCAAGCGAAATAACATTTCTCTGTAAAATATGATATTCAATCTTTTTTTTATTATTTGGACACCCCGACCATCCCATGGCAGCAAGGGAAAAACTGTTTGATGTAGACGCAGTAATATTTGACGAAGTTTAAAAAAGTAACTTTCAACGTTTCCCGAGCAAATTTAATTATGGACGGGACAACGGGGAAATGTGGGGTGAGCTCGCGAAAAAAGTCCTTTCCAATGTAAATTAATTATTTGATAGCGGGACTCCGTTGTCTAACCCTAACTACCCTTACGTTTATATTTTAGTATGTACTTATTTATAATTTTGAACCAGACATTAATTTTCAATGAACTTATAGATCAAATAAATTTCACCCTCTCTGAGACATTATGAATACGTTTTGTTTCTTGTACTCTCGACAAAAATAATCATTGTAATAGCACCTTGTCAAACACAAAATACGACTGCCACATCATTGCTTACTCAATTGAACTTACATCGCAAATACAATTTGTTATATCCCCAATTATTTTATAGCATATTATAATAAATGATGTCACATAATAAAGCTTTTCAAGATATAGTGTACTAATAAACAATAAGCCCCATTAACTAAAAGAGATTATGGCCGTTGTGAATATACGCAGGTACACACACATATTATATAAACAATTTTGTAAACTAATTGTTATAAATAAATTATTGTGTGTAATTAATATTTCGTTAACATAAATTGTATACCTAAGACAGAGTTACATGAAATTGATATAAATAAAATTATATTAATAAATCAATATTTTGAGAAAACATAATTACAAAATATTTATTCATACACCCATCACGGTCATTTGAACCCACATTACTTAATTAAAATTTTAATTTTATTAGTTTCATATATATTTAAAAATGCTATATCAATATAGAAAGCAAATCATTATTGACAAATTAAAACATGTGTAGTGATTTGCAATGGAATTCTTTTCAACAAATATCAGTAAAATATTGACAAACGAGTTGTGACATTAGTTTTTAAGGCGACATTGAACACTAGGAAATTCTCTTGTCAGCAATGCTCTTAATACGTCAAAGCCCTGCCGTTTTATCGCAACTTGAGATGGTCAAGTAATGAAATAAAATACAATAAAATTGTTATTTTTTTAACACTATTCTATGAAAGTTATTTCATATGATAATCTAGTTATTCGCGATACGAGTGAACAACTAAAAAGTGCCCCGGCAGAGTCAAAGCACACAAGGGCTATTCCTAACAGAAACATCACACGCTACCCAAACCGTGGTAATGCAGATGAGTTAAACTAAATTGCAAACCAAGACAAAAAAACATTTGTTTATAACTATTCCAACCCGCTTGGCAACACTGTATTTGCCTACGGAGCAGGTTAGTCCTTTGGAGGTCACTGATTTGACTGTTCCTGATCCTCGGGAGTGTAATGTTGAATTAAAATTATATAATACGAGTGAACGAGTCTAGATACAACGCAAATTATGAACATATAGAAAGTATAAATATTGACAATGTACCTAGAGAGCGATAGCTCTAGTAAAGATGATAAAAAGATGATTGCAAAACTCGGATGTGAAGAGCGAGCGGCAAGATTTTGAATAGAAAAAGATTTGAAAATGTGCAGAATGTGCGGACTAAGGAAACTATAGAACATACGTTAAAAGAGTGCAACAAAATGAGAGACGAACGGATGAGAAAAAAATCATAAAATAAGAAAACAAAATATTATTGATACAGCTCAATTACGTCTGAACTTTTATAATTGATCATGATTTTAAAATGTTGTTCAGAAAAGAGGATTTTTAAACGTTATTTTATCGTGTTTCTAATTATTTTTTTGAAAATATTTTTGTATAATTTCTATCCTTGGAACGCAATTTTGTACAAATTGATCCATAAGAGCGCTACAAAAGTTCTTTAATAGTGCGCTTGACCGGGAGGCGTGTTGACCAGTTACTACAGTATATAATTCAATAGTACTAAACAACTGTCAATTCAAGATTAGAAATTACATATCTCTAACCTTGATTCGACTGTCATTTAGTACTATTTGATAAACTCATTTGATATTAGGTGATATTAGTGAGGTAACCCAAAATACTCACTTAACCTAAAAAACATTTGATCTATTTTTTATTAAAATTTACTTGTTGCCGTTGTTTCATCCCGTGATAGGACGCCATAAGCAAAGAGGAAGTAAAATTCTTTTTTTCCTGCCCCTATCAAAACCATCTATTTCGGCCCTAAAATGCGGGCCAAAACAACAATTTAGAAGCCCTTAGGCCTAAAAAACGGCATTTTATTAGCTGTAAATCACAATTTCACATGATGACGTCATATCTTAAATCTGACAGTAGTGACAGATTATAATATACTTTGCAATATTTGAAATAATGTTTTTATTTAGGGCAGGCAAAAAACTATTAAGTGTAACTCGTGCATAAATGCTTTAGCAGCCCTTCGCTTTTAGCAGCCCTTACTCGATTCGCTGCTAAAAACCGCGGGCTGCTAAAGCCGATTTTCGGCACTTGATACACTATATACTATTTTGCATGCCTACTCTGTAAGACAGTTTTTCTGCCCGTATTTTAGATCAAAAAGTGATGTTTCGCGGCCATAGCAAGAAAATCATATGCAGCGGCGTAAGGCGCTAAAATCCATTGCATACAGCAAAAAAAAAATTATTGTGTTTGATTTGAATAATTTTTTTTTTCATATTTACGATGGGTATGCAAAAAACAGTCGTTAGCACTACAAGCAAGATTTCTCGCTTTGCTCGTGCTGTCAAACATCGGCGTGCTGCAAACATTGCTTTCCAATTGTTAAATTGTGCGGAATTCAACGCAAACAAATCTAACGACTAAACAAGCATACTTAAGATATTGTATGCTTGTCATATTAACGCTAAAGAATGCCACAAACAATAGGTCATATGACAATTTTGCATTATCAGTTGTTAGTTCACAGCATCAACGTTTTCTGTCACAACAACCGATTTTTAAATGGCCTTCTTTAAATTCGTCCGCCACATTTTCAATAAGAATAAACCATCAATATATTGTGACCTTGTATAGTGCTTCATCACCAAAAGCTGCAGTAAGTTGATCGGAACACTGTTGTTGAGATAATCCACATCAAAAATCGTAAAAAATCATCGCACAAAAAAGTTCACGATTCAAATTCATTTTTTGGTCAAGATAAAATTTTCAATTCACTGTTAACAGCACAAATAGCGTCTGTATAATAAGACAATCTTACTACATATACTGTTAAAAATGTCAAACTTTGCGATAGTGAAGTCGGATCGCACCTAACAACAAAAATGTTGCCAATTCTCAATACACAAATAACACCCTCGTATACTCCTCAAACATTGACAAAAATTGAAATAAATAAATGAAGAAAAAATAAAAACACGTTAAGAGAGCAATATTTTGAGTGTCATAAAACTTCGAGGACAACGCTTAGTTTAATTCCTTTATAAAATCGGTTTTGAAACATGTAGAGAATAAAATTTTGTTGTTAAAATTTCTAAGCTTTAAGAAATCTATTTCATTACACCGCAAATTTAGTAGATTTCTTATTGTATTATAAGTTATTTTTCTAATATAACAATTGGTATAATTCTGCTCAAAATTGTAAATGTATGATAAAATATAAAACTTGAAAAGTGAAGGAGCGTGGAGAATGCATGTGTGGCAAGCAGACTCTTATACTAAGAGGACCCCATGCAACTTGCCACGACTATGGAAAAGAATCAGGTTGTTTACCTGGTGTGTGAACAGTGTTTTCCTTAAGAGCCACTAGTTGTCTGATTCCTTCCTTCTACATTCTCAAACACAAAAACAATAGTGTACCTGTCCCAAAAAATTTGCCAAATTGACCAGGTTATAGATGGAAAGGCCCTAACAGAAGCACTACCACAAGATACGAGCCAAGGAAGTAATGCACAACAACCCCGATCTTTGATAAAGGTTTGATGAACTGGGTGAATTAATCAGAACATACGCTGGCTGAGATCAAATTGCCGTACCACCAGCCATGCAAACAGCCGTATTAAAAGCTTAACATGAAAATAACGCAATAAAACGGTTAACACCATCTCGACCATCTAACGGAGATTTACACATTGTACAATCACTCATTCTAGCCTGCATAAAATGTACACGCTCCAATAAGGAGTCACGACAGGAACAAACATCCCGTCAACCTCAACAAGCAGAGCAACCGTGAAAAAAATCATTGTAAATTTTATGCTACCTTAAAGTACGTACAAAAATATCAAATACATCTTGACTGCAATGGACAATTGCGGTATAGCGAATCTTTCGGCTACCAAACCCGACAGGAACTTTTCCATCGCTTTGCTAATCCGAGATTTATACTATCAAACAAGCCACTATTTACGAGCCAGATGTTTAAGAACGCAATGCGAAATAGAAGTGTACCCACCTGATATCCGTAGTCTACCGTCCGCAAGCAAACCCGGTCGAGAAAACTGAAGAATAACAAATTTTACAGAAAAAGCAACCTAGGAACGATAAATTTTTTTTTTTTTTAATAATTTTAAAGTATCATTCAATGAATCTAATGGTATTAAATAACATAAAATTCAAAGGAAGAGTAGAGTTGATGTTAGATAAGAGTTTTAGAATCCATAATTACTTAACCAAAATTAGTCAACATAGCTCTTAGATTCCCCTTGATAAGTTTCAAATTTAAATTAGATATATCAACAACTGAATCCGCACTATTTAAAGTATCAATAGGCACATTTTTATGAAAATATAGAATAGATAATTCTAAATTTCTAAATTGATTCTGTAGTTCTTTTGATAGAGAAACTATCGGCAAATTTGCTGTAATATGTGATAAAACTACAGCTTTAAAACTGATCGTATTATTTAATGGTCTAAATGGTGCTAAAGGTATCTCTTGTATGGGCATTTGAAACAAGTTTAAAGCATCAACCAAACGACTAGTTATGAAGTTTACTTACAATGGTGCCATTGTCTACTATTGTACCCAAAATAGCATAACTTTTATTAGGTAATAATGTAACATAAGTATTTACTAAGGGTACTTGATTATTCAAAAAAGATCCGTATTCATTAAAATATTGAATACATCAGAAAAATTGAAACCATTTAAAGATAGTTCTGAAACATTGACATTTGTCAAAACTGTTTCCAAAGACAAAAGCGCATTAATATTTACTAATTTAACATTAATACAAATATCTTTTTTTTTGCTTTGTTTCAAAATGTAGTAAAGTAGTATGACAGTTACTACAGCAAACTTTACAAGTGTTTAAATATACTTCTAATATTATGTGAACGTAAACAAGCAAAGCATCGTTTTTTTTGCTTGACTCGTGACTTTGGAGTACCTGCTAAAAATATATTTAATTTATGTTCTCATTTATAAAGAGGATGCTTTATGCAAATAGCTTCTGAAACTTTAGATAAAAAGTTTCCATTATTAATTAATTCTGAAACAATAATTGTTTAAAAAAAAAAAAAATTAATATAAAAAAAATTCTTTATCTAGTAATTCCAATTCAAAAGTATTTTTTGTCTTGTTATCTGGTAAACAAAAAGAGTTCTAAATATATAAAATTAACTTTATAATTTATTAAATGAATTAATAATTTATTCAAACTCAATCTAACAATCACAGCGGTTAAACATAGACAATTGTCTCGGTTGTACAAACCTCGTCAGTATACCTTGTATGATCACGGCATCACATGATAGCAAAAAACAATTTTGAATAAATATTTCTGTACTTATAAACACAATTGTAATGTAAATAATCAAACAAATGACTGTGACTCCAGCTAGTGCAATTTAATACTAAACGTCCGCATTAGTTGGTATTATTTATATTATTTATTGATAAAGAGTTTAGAGATGTAAAATTTGTTTCCAATGCGTCAACTAAACCCAACATAATTGGAGAAAATCATATTTGATTAGAGTTAATTTGAGTATATTATATAAATAATTATTTCCAGTTTTTCTTTTATTTGTAATTATTTAATTTTGGAATTGTGAATCATGTTATTATACAATAATAAATGCCGGAAAGTTTTTATAAATTTTAGAAAATTTCTTGTTTTTTATCTTTGATAAATGTGTTTAACTTTTAAGATATTTTATTTATTATATAAAGTTACACTTTCTACATTTGCCAAAACATAATACAGAATATAAAATTAATCTGTTAATTGAACGGTATTTGTTTAAAATTTCACATGAGATAAAGAAAAGTTTTCTAATTTGTTGACCCACGTATTCATATTCAATATCTTATTAGTGGCCCTAACTAACAACACTGTGTTTTTTTTTGGAAGATTTTTAATCGTGTGACAATTTTAATTTTATCCACAATCTATCTTTCTTGTTGTTCAAAAGAGCAAAACATTATTAGATTTATGCAATAATCGTCGAAATAAATCCAAACATGAAAACCGAATTCAAACTGGTTCGAAAGACCAATTTGTTTTGAAATGTAAAAATAGACTTTCATAAATTTATTATAATATTTATTTTATATGAATAAATGTTCAAGTATACTTCGTCTTGGCGAGCTCAAATTTTCTTGTCAGGTGAAGATATTTACTAATAGAACCATATCACCATATCCATATCTTGTCACAATATCATCGCAATTTAAAAAAAAAAAATTTTTTTTTGTAATTGTATAAGGATAAGGTCATCAATTTAAATAAGTACTGTTATTATTAATATTTTATGTGTCGGTATAGCTGACATGTGTATCGGCAAAAATTGGCACGTGCATAGCACTCTTAATTGATATAGATAGGAATGTATCCCATAAGAATATCCCAGACAAAGAACCAGATTACTGCAAACAATCTGGAAAAAAAAAGCCGTGCAAAGCGCACATATCCAAGGATAAATGAAAGCAGTAGTAAACTAGATCAAAGAAAACGCACCCACATTGGAATCCCCCATAAAGAACAATAAAAAAAAGAGTCGCTATTAGTCTAAATCCCAAAAGCAAGCAGCACCATCAGAGTTAAAACTAACAAACCTAGTCCTAGAAAAAATGTAAGACAGGAAAAGCGCCTGTCGGGCAGCAGAATTCTCCATCAAGGATCTCATTAGGCGTAGAACCATAGAGTTACTCAAGATCCGCCAGAAATTTTAAAATTGATTGTAATTTTGTTGTTGAAGTATTACTTCACTTCACCCCAAAAGTAAAATTGATGCTTATTTTTCAACAAATAACAACTGTTACAATTTTGTTCAAAGTTGCAGTTTAAACATTTTAGACCATTCAAGCCATGCACGTCATGTTATCTTTGATAAAAGCGCTGCAGTTTTGAATATAAGCCATGGTTCCGTCACCACATTATGCACGACATCCTCCAGTTCTATAAGTGTCAGCAAGGTGTTAATGCTGTAATATTTTTTTTACATTTAAGGTTTCATTTGGCTCTTCTAGTACAACCAACACAATTTTATCAAACAACATTTTTTGTATATTGTGTACACCTTGTCCGCAAAATCCACATTTTCCGGCGGTGAAATACAAATATTGTGTATACTTTAACTGAAAAAAAAAAAGTTGCTTTGACTATAATTGAATCACATATTTGAGAAACCCGACAAATCCAAATATGACGTAATTTGGCATTTAGCAAAAAAATCGTTTGGAACAGTAAAGCGCATCGTTTACTTTATACCCAAAAAAATCTATAGCTATTCTTCACGTTAATATTTATTAGCAACTGAACATTTAAAAAGTGACAACTGAATTGGAAGTTGTATAAAGCCAATTAATTCCTAAAAAAAAGATGAAATGGAATTTTATCAATATTACTAATAATAACTAAAGGGTTATTTGGTCCGTTTTAGTGTAAAAATAATAAATGAATTATTTATTACTAAAACAGCTGCAGCTAAAATGTGTAATCGGGTTTCTCAATTAAGTTCAATTATGTACTCCCATAAAAAAGTATTAGAATAATTATTGACATTTTATGTATTATACAGATTTATATAAAAACCAGTTATTTCTGATCTTAATAATATTTTATTGAGTACATACACAAATGATGAAATTTGTTGAATTTTAAAAAGTGAAAAAGAACTTGTTATTGAAATTGAAAATTCTCTTGTAAATATGCAAACGAAAGCAAAAAATAACTCGTACGAAATACGTATATTCGGGGAAAGTGGGATGGCACCCTTCGTCGAATCAATTATTCATACCTTGAAAATATATAGGGTGATTATAATACGGCGCACAGTGAATGCTGGGGTTGAGGGTTGAGATCGAACGGGGCGAATAAAAATACCGACACAATAGAGAAGGTGTGTACCGGATGATATGTGGAGCGCACACTTTCAATGGAAATGCAGAGGAAAACGCTGGATTACATTCATTAGGGTTAATGGATTTTTATGTATAATATATTTGGGGCGCGCGTGTGTGGTTAATAAAATATACACATTGAAGCTAGATTGAGTGTAAAGCATGTTTAATTATAGTCTGATAGACCGATATGCACATACATACATATTTTCCACTCGCAAATTTATTATGTAAATTATCATTTGACCTTAGTCATGGAATTTATTAGTTTGATACAAACTACAATACATTTATTTGATTTTTATGTTTGAAATATTTAATTAAAAAAAAAACTAATTATAATAATTATATTCTTTCTAATTCTAAATGTAGATATATTATTTTAAGTAAGAATTATTAATTTAATATACAAAATATAATATATTTTATACACAAAAACTTCAGCCATCTAGTTTATCATGCGTAAACAGCATTTCTGCAATATTTCAACGTCACAATAGATAAATTTTGTTAGAGAAGCAAGATTTTGTTCATAATGTTGACCAAAAATTAAAAATACGTACCTTTTTTGTTTAAAGTAGTGTCAAATCAAGACCCAATTAATTTTCTACATGATGTACATTTATATTTGTGGGTTTTGCAATTTAATTACATATATCAATCCAACAGGGATTAATGAAAGGGTATAATTTTCATTCATCCATCTAGTGCACCAGTCAGAAAATTATTAGTTCTTTAATCATTAAAGTGCTCAAACCAGAAATTATTATATAAATTATTTAACTCTATGTAAATAGGATATGTTATACTAAAGAAATAAATATTAATTTATTTAAAAAAAATATTAAATTCTCTACCGCAAGTAACACATTGTCAAGAGATATATATAAGAAGTGGTCTGATCATGATTAGAACCACAAGCTGTATGACCATCTACAAAATTACGTCAGACCACGAGTTATATTTAGGAAAATATTATAATGAGTAATATGTACATATAACAAATTGATTGATATGATGAGCCAACATAATAATTTGTGAACGTTTTTAAAAAAAGTTATTTATTACATAAACAAACAAAAAAGAAAAAAATAAACAGATTTTGGCCGTTTATGAAGTATTGGGATTATTTTTTAAATGTCAACTGCTCCATGTTGACTAAGATCACCCAACTACACGTGTTTATCACATGATTGATATGTTTAGTGTTTATGTGCATTACAATTTAGATTAAACTAAATTTGTATTTTATCTTTTATATTTGAGAGCAATTTGCAGACTATATTAAATAGCATGTAATCAAAACATAATATGACACTTAAATGGCAATAAAAATTATATGCAGCAGACGTTAACATAGCAAAATGTCAACGACTTGTTGACAAATCTGTGGCCAGATAGTGTATTCCTTAGCTGCAATCCCTAATATTCTATAAATATAGTATTTTTGGGAAACACGCATTGCACCGTCTCGTGACATGAATTGTATTCTCAAATAAAAAATCAAATTTTCAATAACAATCCAGTCAAAATGTATGTCTTTTAGTTATTTTTGTTTTATCATTATTGAAAAAAACTGGCTTACCTTATCACGTCTTGAACACGAATCGGAGGTACATCCTTAGGCACCTTTCGGAGAATTGTAGCCAAAAGTTGCAATAAAGCTGTACATAACGGATCCGATGGAGGTGTATTTTCATTAATTCCAATATCCTTAAAAAAAAACACGTGTTAAACTAATCAAAAGAATTAAATTGCTCAGATATAGTAAGTTTGTATAAGACCGCTTTCAACCAAATGTCAGTATGCTAACTAATAGTAGCAAAAGTGCAAAACAAAATATTCGGTATAAATTATAACCTATACATTATGTCCCTTATTCGTTATTAAGAGCCGTCTACTTAATTCTATAATCTTTGTCAATTATTTAGTAAATCTAAAAAAAAAAAAACTTTAACTTCTTAGCTTTATTAACAATAATAACATAATGTAATACCTTTACAACTTTTCAATAACGAATGCATAAGTGAATGGACTTACAAATTAAGTAAAAACAAAAATGTGTGTCATATTCTCACCGTACATTATTTTGTTTTAATTTTAACATTTAAAAACGTGTTAAGACGTAAAAATTGTGTGTTGGTACTTTTTCTATATAATTTTTTTTAGTTTTAATTGAATTATTATTATTTTAATTGAATAGAAAAAAAACAAACTAACAATTATAATAACGTGTGAGACACAACGTCTTGTGCACTAATTAACACGTCAAAGCATGCTAGAAATGATGACATTGTAAGTTGCGTATTCTATACCTATCATGTCGGTCTATAGCAATAGAACTGGAGAACAAGAAGACCTATCTTATAATGACTACTGTGTGAGAGAAAATATAATTTTGCTGAAAAATGATGTTATGTAAGCCATTTACTAAAATTGACTAAAAAACGTTCTCAATATACTAATTCCCGTTTAATCTTCCTTCAACAAAAACTAGAAAAGACCGATTATCAGATAATATCACCAGCAAATCATAACTCCATCAGTAATATCGGTAGGAATTTCAACGTCCCACTCTTCTGTGTACTGTTTGTAGGCTCATGAAAAATAATATACAATTGCGCTCAAGATTGAAATCTTATCTCTTAAAACTAAAAGACAAAGAAGTAAATCTACACGCTCTGTTGTGCTTTTTGGACTTCCTAATCCAAGTCTACGTCCATTCTCCCATGCGTCAGACCATCTAGACCAGCAGCGTTTAATAACTATAGCACTACGACCTACCCTTTAGAAGAAAGTGGAAACAAAACCAAAAAAACCGCTTCTCTTGCTAATAAAGCAACTTTCAAAACTATTCAGATGGTGAAATTATGCCCTACGTCAAACGCAGCAACTTACAGTTAACTTAACCTACTTGTGCCAAGTTTTAAAAATCAATAAAAATATTTATATTTATATTATTTTCATAATCACATTTTAGTTTCCATAAAGCGGTACTTTGTTTAACACCAAACAAAGTGATTGAAACTGCTGTAAGTCATATTATTACAAAATATTAACATAAACAGCAAATACACTGCTTAAAATGATTAGAAAAACACATATTTAGGTCTTAATTTTTTTTTTTTTTTACAATATGCAAATCTAATAAAGTTTAATTCAAAATTCACATTTTCTCCAAATAAATTTGCAAAAATAAAACTACAAAAAACAAAAAAACAGAAATGTGGTTTGCTTTGGTATAGTAACCAATGATTGATATAATTAATCATAAATTGTTAAGTTTGACACCAGTATATCAAAATGAGATATCTAAATGAGGTGGAAATCATTCGTGTTGTTGTTGTTTGTATCGAGAATAGCACCAGTATTTGACAAGTTAAAAGAAATTTTAACGTTAGCCCTTCTGTCATCCAACGTATGTGAAATCGATTGAACAAGATACCTAGAAAAAAAAACAAATTAAGGACCAGTTTTTAGTTGCATCCTCCTTGCGTTCTCGCATATCCTCAGCCAAAGATCTTCAATTTTCGATTCACTCGTTGTGATGGTCGAGTACGTGTAACGACGTCTGCACAAACCATATAAAGGTAAAAAAATATGGTGGTGCATCTGTGATGGTTTGAAGCGGAATTTGCCTTTATGAAAGAACAGAGCTTTTGGCAGTCCCAGAAAGATTAAACGCTAAACAGTAAATCAATCTCGTCCTGGAAGATCATGTTATATCAGTCGCTTATGATATAGGCCCAAGTTTAGTGTTTATGCAAGACAACGCAAGGTCCCATACTGCGGCTATCACCATAAACTACCTTCAGCACCACGGGATTCCAACCATGGATTGACCTCCCCTATGTCCTGACCCCATTGAAAATTTTTGGAATTTGTTAGATAGACTTGTTCGAAAGCACCAAGATGCACCTTAGACCCTTTAACAGCCAACAAATGCTTTAATAGCGAAAATTGGGAAATATACCACAACAAGACATATGTACATATATCCATCGGCTCATACAAACCATGCCTCCACATTTGTCTTGTAGTCATATTTTCAATAAACCGGCCTGGCAAAAAACGAGTCGAATAAGTGTATCGGCATATGCATAATATAAAAATAAGCACGTCGCACGTCTATCGGCACCCTGGCTACCGACACAATGAAACACAAACACAACTACTTTCCACTGCTAACCACATCTCAGCCTGTGCTAATATCAACTATCCAATTATCCACTTAGGTGCACTCTCGATCGATGTATCATAAAAAACCCAAATAAGAACCACATTGTCAAAGACAATCAATAAGACAAAGAGAGAGTATCCGTGCAGACAAGGCATAAATCATTACTGAGAGTTAACGTGTAAAGAACATAAACTGAAAAAAAAAAACCAGTCCCTGTCAACACAAACACCTGACGGCCCAGTAAGCAACTTGCCTCTCAACCGGGGAGTAAAGGAACCACCCCCTGGTAACCAATCTTAAGAAAATCACCGAGTTCGAAAAAAACGACAGCTTGTAGGAAACCCAAGCGTACCGTAAGTAAGAACTTGCATCGACAAACCCCAATCGCAAGAAATAGCAAAGAGAAAGAAGATCGCAAGCAGTGCAAAAAAGCTGTAAACGCCAACAGAGTTAGTCCCCGGTAGACATCACGGTAGGTGACAACTCAACCGTAGCGAGTAAAGAAGTGTAGACAAGAAGAACGCCTGTGTGGCAGCACCACCCTCACAACCAAAAATTCCAGCAAGTAGCTCAGATCCGCTAGCAGCATGAATGTACCTGGTGTGTGAAAAAAAGTGTTTTCAATAGGGACCAGAGTTAACAGATTACTGCCTTCTACGTCCTCAAACACTAAACAAGCAAAGTGGTACCAACGTGAAAATGACAAACAAGTGCATATCCGAGAGTTTCTGGCACAAACGAATCAGACCCCTGTAATAATATGCGCCATGGTCTGTCTATTCGACAAGAAGAAAAATAAAGAGCCGGGTTGTGTACCCGGTGAGTAAACAAGAGTAGAGAGCCGGGTTGTGTACCTGTTGTGTAAAGAAAAATGTTTTTCATGAAATCCACTAGTTGTCAGATTGTTACCTCCTACGTCCCCAATCATAAAAGTACCGGCCAGGTTGTGTACCTGGTGTTACAAAAGAAGTGAACGAGATCGGACACTCCTTATAGTCTGCGATAATAAACCTCCAATAAAACAATTCCTTTTGGAGTTTAGTATTACTACTTGAGATTGTTGTCCAAAATATGTAATTTTATATTAGCTATGTTAAATAAACAGTATTGTGTTTTATCCTTAAGAAAAATTAAATTAGATGTTACAAATTAACAAGATTAGTCCAAGCATTTTAAATTATTCCGGCAAAATATTCACTTTCAAAATGCTCTTGAACAAAAAGTCATTTCAAGATAAATTCAAAAGAAAACAATGTTAAAATTTTAAAACTAAAATAAATATTCATTTAACCCACTTTGACAACAATCAAGAGCATTAAATTAGCTGTTATTTTTCAATTGACAGATCAAAATAACTTAATTGCTGCATACCTTGTTAGAACTGCATGCAGTCACGTCTTAAGCAAAACTGCAGTTACTTAACTGAATGTCTTATATAATATTTAAATTATACAAACGTTGTTACTCTAGTTAGTTAGTATCCTCTACAAAAACCTCCTCATACATTCAAAAAAGACACTGTAAGATTTAATTTCTCGTTCAATAAGTTTTAAGAAAACATATTTGACCATTTATTGCAAACAATTCTGTAAAATATTTAAAACAGACCAATAATATTACTGCTAGTTACAGTTGTAAAGTTGCACTGTTTTAGTGTAAACAAATAACAAAAATTGCTAACTAAACGTCAAATTGTCTTGCCTAAGAACGGTTACAATCCGGTACGTTTTGAATAGACATTCAATGTTACTTAAGATAAACATTAGCAAGTGTTTTGTTCAGTAAACAAATATATAAACTTTGTACTCGTACTTAGCAATTTCATACTAAAGCTGTCACTTTATGTTATTGTTTCCACAAATTGTCAAAATGTCAATATTTCAATAATTTTCTTAACTTCTCTACTTATAAAATTTTCGTTAGTTTAATACAATAAATATTTGAATCACACTGATTTTAAATATGACATTTGTAGGATATATTACTTAAATAAATTGCAGTTCAAAACAAACAGTAACTTTATTATTGTTCTCATACTGCCTTTTCACAGCCAGTTTTCTAATTGCTGTGACTTTTTGCATTAAAATTGTATAATTTGAAACAAAGATGCTGTTGGCAAATATGTACCTTAATTAGAATATTTTAGTAATATTCCATATGGTTTTATTTTCAAGTTTCTGAATGTATAGCCAAATTTATTTTTTATTGAATTTCATCGAACATCATAAAATGTAAGAAGATTACAGGCAAGTTTTTCTCCAGGCGAATGTACGAATAAAACGTTTCAGCCCCGTCGAATTTAATACAGTCCCTATAAAATTTTATGATTATGAAAATTCAGTAAAATGGATAAAGGCGCAATGATGCATAAAAATCGCAGAAGGGATTTATACATGGGGTCACATTATTTGCCTAAATCGTTAAATGGACCGCCGGACTCAAAAACATACACCGAATCATTTGTAACGCATGATTGCATTCATCCTTCAATTTTTCAAAATTCGCATGATTAGTTTTTCCTTTTTTTGCGCCAGTCTTATCGGTGACATTCATAATGTTGCGTTTATTTCTTCATACGGTCCCGTGTTATGTGGCTATCATCTGCCGTCATTTACTAAAGTAATATACATCCATTTTATAGGCAACGCATTTGCCACTCACCGCGACTAAAAGCTCGGCGCTAATGCATTCCCCCTTCGCGTCTCAGAAAATGTGAGAGAAAGGGAGTTGCGCCCCTAGCGATTTTAACCCTTACATGGGGCGAGTGTAGAAACGTGATTTCTGTAACGCACGTAGAAATAGGAACGACGCGAATAAAATGTATGGAGATTCGAGACATGTATACGGGCCTCCTACGCAGTTTTGCGCACAGGCGGAAGAGGGCACCACAAGTCGGATACTAATTTAATTATCTCATAGAACAAGCAACCAAACAAACACATTTTTAAATCGTATCAATGAATGAATATTTATTAATATTAATTAGCCACAACTGTTAATACGTGTATTATATATTTTTATCATCAATTTGTAAACAACAGAGGCAACATATTTAAGATATACTACCTACAATGAAAACTGTAACGCGTCTCTCAATATTTAATTGAATACATATATAAAATCTGAAGAACAAACACATTTATACAGTGCTATTCTAAATTTCTTAGAAATATAATAGTATTGTTATAATCAAAACATCCGAATGAGACACTTGTTTTATGCGAAGAATAATTTGATCCAGAACAAGCCATCATGATATAATACTGCGTTTTATACCTAACGCCAGGTCAGAATTAGTAGTTATTCGGGCCTATTCAGTAAAATTTTAACTAATTGGCTAAAAATTAGTATTAACAGCAATTTTAACTAACGTCGATGTTAAAATTTTACAGAATATGCCCATTAGTTAGGTAAGTGATTAAAAAACACCAGTTAAAAGTCGATTTATTAAATTATGCGTTTTTTTTTTCAAAAAATGAAAAAAACGTCTTAAGTCTTTAATAATAATAAATCATTATGTACTTGTGCTTATGGTATGAGAAAAGTTTCTTATGTTATCTATTGAAGCGCATAGGTTTTACACGCAGAAAACCGTGTTTTCATACGCGCGCAATTAACAAATTTATTTCTATAAATCTATAAAATTTGATCTTTTTTATCAAAACTTCAAAAATTCGTTCATTTGCGATAACCGGCCTTATTGTTTTATGGCTAATTACCAGCCGGTAAGTTTAATTAACTATTTATTTTGTATTGATTACATAAATTGTTAGTATAATAATATTATTTGGTTAATTTTTTTAATTGTTAACGTAAAAACTATTAACACTTACTAACACACTAATTCCAACGTTGTTTTAGTAACGCTCAAAAACCATTTTTTGTAATCCTGCAAAATACGACTCCACTGCGTTTTCGAAGCGTCATTCGATATAAAGCGAGTTTTGAACAGAGATAATAGTATCCAAAAGAAAAAGTCGAAACTGTAAAGTGGATGTTATAATTCCTTAAAGCCGCATTTCAAAATATTTTTTAAATAAATTAATTTCTACATTGTCAAGTTCTCAGAACACAATAACTTTATCTCAAATACTCTATAGATTTCGATCAAAACGTTCGACAACAGATTTTATGACTTATGTTAGTCACAAACGGAATTCTACTATAGACAAACATGGAGACAATCTTGCAGTAGCTCCAGACATTTCCAAAGCATTTGATAGGGTATAGCATACTAATCTTGTCAACAAGCTCCATTGTATAGGTCTTGATCATAAATCTGTAAATCTTATCAGTAGTTTTCATGACAATAGAAAAATTATAGTTAGAATTGATGGTTTTAACTCAAAATCATAAATGCTGGTGTTCCTCAAAATTCTCTTCCGCCAACTTTATTTTTAATTTTCATAAATAAACTTCTTCATATAACTAAAAGTTCTATTCATAGTTTTGCAGATGATAACACCCTTCATACTTTCCAAAGACCATATTGACAAATATAACAGAGCGTATTAAAATTTCTAGGTTAGAATCTGTAGCAACAATAAACAAAAACCTCAAAATAATATCTGAATGGAGTATTCCCAATATGGTAAATTTTAACTAATAATAATATTAAAATCAAAATCCAAGATATCATCAGTACCAAATATTAAACTAAACATCAAATCCATATCAAAATCTTCTTCAATTAGTCATCTTAGTAGATTCTTAATAGATTTAACAGTTTTTTACTTTTGTTCAGGTTTTGCATATATATAAAACTTATATTCGTCCTTGTATTAAATATCGTTCCTAAGTATGAAGAGGAGCATCGGAAACTACACTATCTCTTCTAAACTCTATTCAGAAACGAGCTATTCAAATCATTTCCGAACCAAAATTGACTAATGACTTAGATACTTAGATACAACACAGGCGTAATGTTGCAGATTTTTGCATTTTCTATAGATATTTCCATAGACATTGTTCAAACGAAATATAGACAAGAGATGTATAACCAAAAGTAGCAAGAGAGATTTTTTTTAACTTCCAAATTCAGTATTTCCCGAGACTTATAAGCCACAAATATGCAAGGTCAATTGTTCACAGACTGCTTAAATCTAGTCTTCAATGTGATACTTTCAGCAAGTGTGGTTGCACTCGTTAAAACTCAGAGGTATTTTTATGCAGTCGTGACATATTAAGTAATTCCTAAATATCACATTTTAAAACTAAAAAAAAAAGATTATTTTCCCGATTGCTGGTGAGTATTTACTTTGACTGTTTTGTTTATATATTTTTCATATTATTATAGACCGATCAATAATATTTGGTAGATATTCTATTGTAAATTGGCTAGGCCTCTAAGCCAATCAGAGCATTGTTTCCCAGTTGCTATAACAACTACTACTGCAGTCTTAACACGAACAAATTATAATATCCAAAAAAGCTTCAAGAGCTGCTAAAATTGAAGGGCCGCTATAGTATATAGTGTATCAAGAGCCAAAAACTGACTTTGCAACCCGCCACTAACAGCTCAACGTAGCAAAGCGAGTGATGGCTTTAGCAGCCCGCTAACATTTTAGCACATTGTTTCAGGAAATTTCAGGGTTTATTATAATCTGTTACTACTGTCACATTTTAAGGTAAGGCGCCATGTGAAACAGCCAATCTAATACTGCAAATGACTTTTCGTTTGGGAATTCTTCTCCAAAAAGTATTTGTAGTGCTTGCTACGGCATCATTTTTAACTACAACGTACATTCATAGTCTTCTTCAGTTATGTTTATTAAATATTCATTTTGGTCATTCTCACAGTTACTGTAGTTTTATTTATTTTGGAGATGAATAAATATGTTGTGCGGTGTTGCGATTTTAAACTGACAAACACTAGGATATGGGCAATAGCTGCCTCTAATCCTAACTACATAAAATAAATTTTCTAAAGGGTCTTGATTTATAGATTCAGTGATTAAATATTTAAATACCTCTTTCTTTAGATCGTCTCGGAATATTATAATTTTATACTGATCCAATTGTCAACAAAAATTCATTTAATCTATGTATGTGTGTGTTTGTACATGTTAAATAATTAATTTTTTTTTGGATCTTGCAGCGTTTTACTTTTTTATTTTCTGAAGAGGCTCTTTATAGCTTTAATGTTTTTATATTATTTGTGTCCTGGTCATATCATTTTATTTTCTAAACTGTATATAGGAAATCAGCAAGTATTTCACCATTTATACGAGTTGACAAAGTATAATAACAAAATGACATCTTCCAGTTATAAAATAATCTTAAATAAAAATTACAAAGTCCAAAATCTTCAATCCTTTCCATTATAGCGTGAAGATGATTATATTCCAGTTTCTTTTCTAAATAAATTCTGTCTCTTGGAGATAATCAGTTTTTGACATTAACCAAATTCATAATCCTGTCGCTTACGGCAGACTATTGAAATACAATCTGATTTGTCCATTTTATTTATTTTTATAGCCATTTTTATGGTACTATCAAGTGAAATACTAGAAAAAGTTTTTTCAAAGGTTAATTACCATACCTCTTAAAGAAGCATTATTATCTAAAAAATATGAATCTATTATTAGTTTTTTTATTTATGAAATCTGATGCAGCTTAGAAATTTAATTATTGAGTATTGCAAAATTAATAAATTATTAACTTAATGTTATAAAAACATAATTATGTATATTAGTTATTATTTGTGGCGCTGAAGAAGAAAATACTTTATTTCCAAAAAAATTGCTTTTTGTACTCCATGATATCGTTTTGTCAAGTCCGCATTATTGATTTGTTGGACACTCTATATAACATTTTTGACATTGTATAATAAATTAATGTTATTATTTGTAGGCGTTTTGCCGTGAAAAACCGTACCTACCAGCGATTTTATTTCCATCTCTCTCTGTTTTTGGGCGGGAATCTCGCAAAAACGTACCTGTCGTAAACGGTTACACTTGTCATTAATTTTCTTATAATTATTATTGATTTAGTAAAATATTTGCTATATAAACATTTACTTACATAGAATATTTATTTTTTTTACTTAATATCAATTTTTACAAATTATTTTCATAATCATTCTTGACAATTCATCTCATTATCGGTTATCATATTTAAATTTGACATACCGGACATTTAAACTGCTTTCAACAGGGGTCCGTTCGAAAAACCGGAGCGGAGCGTTGGTGTGTGGTGTGCACACCAAGTGTGTAGATCACGTGAGCACACCAAGCGTTAATTCTCGAACGATTCGGAGTGACACCAAAGAGTGATTTTTTTTGAAGTTTGAATGTTATGAATCTTTTATAGATAATTTGTAATTGTTTATATCAGTTTTGTTTAATAATAATCAAATTGCACTGCGATTTATCGGTTACGTTCCCTAAATACCCATACATTTATTGAACAAAAGTTTCAACATAATGAACCTAATATTATTTGAGTACGTTATTATAATGACTGTAATTCTTAAATTATACTGAAAGAATAAGACAGTTATGTTCTTGGTAGTTTTATTTCTGTTCTAAAAAATGTGTGCGACATTTTTATCCTAATCTATAAAAATTGCTAGTTTTAATTGTTATTTGTGTTAATTAAATGTATTTTGTCCAGACTTGTCCCTGTTACGTTTTATGTTTCGAATTTTGATGTGAAACTTGAGAAAAAAATACTCGCTTTTTGAACACATTTCGCGCGTAAATCTCAGAGTAAAATCCACCAAGTTCTAGGCTTGGGTAGACAAGAGCGCGCTCTCGGTGCGACGCTCTCTAATTTCGAACGCTTTGGGATGTCACACCAAGAGCGACACTCCAACTTTTCGAACGACAAAGAGTGCGCTCTATAAAAGTCGGAATGTCTGAGATATACGCGCGAAATGTGTTCAACAAACTGTTGATAATACACAGCCAACAAAACAAGTATCAAATAGAATTTATTCAGTCAGGTTTATAAGTTCGTGTGTTCACGTTACAGCTTGCTTACAGACTGACTCTTACACTACTACATAAACATACATGTCATTGTTCGTTGTTTTATTCTCACTAGGTTACCGACCGTGAGCCCGCACGCTCTGATCACCTCGCATTCATAACTGCGCGAAACTTAAAACTACGTTTTCACAACACTCTCACCAGTTCCATGTTTCACGGATGTGTCGATGATTTGCAGTCCGTCTCGGAGTTCATGAAAGCTTTCCTTTGGTAGTGCCTTTGTGAGTATATCAGCCAGCTGCTGATTTGATGGTACGTAGATGATGTCTAGGTGTCCATCTTCATATTTTTCTCTGATGAAATGGAAGCGCACTTCGATGTGTTTGGTGCGCTTGTGGAACTCGGGATTCTTTATGAGCTTGATCGCGCTCTGGTTGTCCACATGGAGCCTTGTTGCAACCGGCTCGTCGAACCCCACTGCAGCCAGAATACGTCGAATCCATATGATTTCTCTAGTGCAGTCACTAGCTGCAATGTACTCGGCTTCGGTTGTCGAGAGGGCCACAATTCGTTGTCGTTGCGATGTCCACGCCACTGGTCCACCGTTAAAGATAAGCACATAGCCGCTGGTGGATTTTCGTGTATCAGGATCGCCTGCGTAATCGCTATCCGAATATGCCTTCATCGTTTCAGATGTTTCATTGCCGCCGTACATGATCCCGTAACTAGACGTGTCTTTGATGTATCGTATGATCTTTTTGACCGCCATCCAATGTTCTTGCAGTGGTTTCTCAGCATAACGACTGACGACAGCTACTGCGTACATAATGTCAGGACGAGTCACGCATGCCGCAAACATCAGTGATCCAACCGCTTCACGGTAGGGTACCGTGTGACCAACGGCTTCACCGATGGTGCACAGCTTTGTGTGTGGATCTGCCGGAACCGATACTGACTTCGCGTCCTCCATTTTAAATTTTTCAACCACTCGCCTTAGGTAATTGGTTTGAGTAAGTATTAGTTGTTTCTTTGCGCGGTTTCTATATATTTGCAAACCCACAAATACCTTCCCAGCTCCGACCACAACTTCGAAACTGTCTTTCAGATTTTTCATGACGATCTCAATCGCAGCTCCGCTGGGTGACAGAAACAGCCCGTCATCAACATAGAGCAACAACACGATCATGTGGCCATCCACGTTTCCTGTGTACATGCACGGGTCTGCTTTGCTTTCAATGAAGTTGTACTGCTTCAGAAACGTGACAAAACATTTGTTCCATTGACGTGGGGATTGTTTCAGACCATACAATGATTTCTTGAGTAGTACTATACGGCCGAGCTTATGTGCGACTTCTTCAGGAAGACGCATATAAATTTCTTCCTCCAGCTCGCCGTATAGAAATGCAGTCTTAATGTCAAACTGAGCAAGTTCCCAGTCTTCCCTAGCTGTTAATGCTAACATCATTCTGACTGTTTCATACCTTACTACCGGTGCAAATGTTTCGTGATAATCGATCCCTTTACGTTGTGAGAAACCGCGAGCCACCAGGCGCGCTTTAAACCGCTCGATTTTTCCGTCACAGTTCATTTTCTTTTTAAGCACAAATTTCGAGTCCACCACTTTAGCACCCGTTGGCACTTGATCAACTTCAATCCATGTTTTATTTTTCTCTTGAGAGTTCATTTCTTCCGTGACAGCACCCCGCCAGTTTGTTGACTCAGATCCGTTGTAGGCTTCAGAGAGTAACGTCGGTTCGTCGGCCTGGACTGAATTAGCTTCGTATCTGGCAGGTCTTCTTATTTCGCCTCTGGTGCGCAGCTCGTACCGTTTTTCTTCTTCTTCAGGTTCATTTCTTTCTGGTTGTTCATCAGGTTCGTTTCTTTCTGGTTGTTCATCAGGTTCGTTTCTTTCTAGCGGAATTTCTTCGTTCACCACGTCCGAATCATTCAAATCGATTGCTGGCCAATGATTATCAGTTTCTTTTGTTGCAGTCTCTTCATTGAAAGTAACATGCTTACTGATGGAGATCTTTCTTGTTATTGGATCTAACAATCGATAGTTCGGACCGTTCGAATCGTACCCAACCATTATTCGCTTATTCGCTTTCTTTTGCCATTTCTTTCGCAACTCCTTTGGAATATGTTCATATGCAACTGATCCAAATGTACGTAAATGAGCACTCTGCGGTGCCCGGCCAAACCATAACTCGTACGCAGATTTCTTTCCGGATCGTTTCGATGGAGTTCTGTTGGCCAGATACGTTGCTGTCAATACAGCCTCAGCCCACAGTCCTTCCTCCAAGTCCCCTGCAAACAGCATTGCTTCTGCTGATTCGACTATCGTACGATTCTTACGCTCGGATATCCCGTTTTGTTCTGGAGTGTAGGGAGCTGTAGTTTGATGATTGATGCCTCGATCCGCCATGAACGTCTTCATCCGGTGATTGACGTACTCACCGCCATTGTCGCTTCTCAATACCTTGACCTTATTTCCGGTTTGAGTCTCGATCAGATTTACCACTAGTTTGAATTTTTCGTACACTTCATCTTTGTTCTTTATGAAGTGCACGAAGGTCATATTGGTGGTGTCACACACAAAATTAACGAAGTATCGATTTCCTCCATGGCTTTTGTGTGTAATCGGTCCATTTACGTCTGAATGCAGAAATTCACCTGCTGCATAGTTTCGTGGTTGTGTGGTTTTGAATGATTTCTTTGTTGATTTCGCGAATACACACGCTTCACAAAACAGTTTGGCATTAGCATTAATTCTAATATTAATTTGACCAGTATCAGCCATTTGACGCATTCGGTCCAAACCCGGATGGCCGAGTTTCCGATGCCATCTCATGAGTTCTTCTTCTACCGAATTTGCCGCTTCATATTCCAACGGCTTTAGTTGCATCTCGTACAAGTTGCTTGTCGTGAGTATGCCTTCAAGATGGGTTTGTCCATTTAGGTTGAATTTGACCCCCTCACCAGCCATTAATATTTTAGCGCCTACCTTTTGGCATAATCCAGTGCTGATCAGATTTTTCCGCAAAGTTGGAATGTACATAGCATTTTTGAAGTCGACCTGCTTCCATCTATTTCCAACTTTTGCCAATGCGGTTACCAAACCCCGACCAGCTGCTTCTAGTTCATATTTGCCCGCCAATTTTAGTTTTTCACTGCCTTCATTCAGATCAACAAACCACTTCTTTTCATTAAACATGTGGCAACTTGCCCCACTGTCACACAACACTTTGTCATCGCGTTCACTGACCATCGCTGCCTCCGCCGCGCTGAAGCATATGTTCCCCATGTTGGTGCTGGTGCTGGTGCTGCCGCTGTCTTGTTGTTTGCTCCGCTTCGGACAATCTCGTCTGAAGTGTCCATGTTCCCCGCACCCATAGCATTTTGCCCTTTTCTTTGATGAGGCGTTCCTTGGTTTTTGCGACACGGACCTTGTTTACTTTTTGACGAACATTGCTTCGGCCGTCATTTCTGGATTCACACGAGCCTCTTCGGCAAGTATGATTTTCTTTAGTTCATCTGGCGTCCTTTTATCGTCACTAGCCAGATGGAATGCCACATGCACTGTGGAGAATTCTCTTGGTAAATTATCCATTAGCTTCACCATGATGTCCTCAGGTGACTTAATGTCACCGCTGCGTTTGCATTTTGCAACCAACAATTCGATTTGAGCAATGTGTATAGCCATTGACCCGCCCATGTAACGATAAGCGTGGTATTCGCGATTTGCCTCCATTTTGCTACTTCCATCGGAACGTTCGTACACCGATAGTAGCTTTTTCCACATTTCACCTGCGGTCTCGCAAGCTGCCACGAATGTTTGCTGATTGTTATCGATCGCCGACAGTATTGCCAAAGTAGCCCTTCCATCGCATTTTTCCCATGCTTCGATCTGTGCTTCATTGCTGCCATTGCTCTCCGGACGTAAAACATTACCCTGTGCATATTTCAGCAAGGCATTCACCTTGAAATATTGCAGCATGCATTGTTTCCACAACGGCCAATTTGAGCCCTTCAGCTTTTCAAAATGTGGCATGTCTGTTTTATCCGACATGTTGATTTTATTCCCGAAACACTCACGAAATACAAAAATAAACGATAACTACTTTACTGTCCAAGATGTCCGACAACACGTGTTTTTCACTTTCGTTTCACAGTTTTGTGGCGCAGTGGAAGCGTGCTGGGCCCATAACCTGTTGATAATACACAGCCAACAAAACAAGTATCAAATAGAATTTATTCAGTCAGGTTTATAAGTTCGTGTGTTCACGTTACAGCTTGCTTACAGACTGACTCTTACACTACTACATAAACATACATGTCATTGTTCGTTGTTTTATTCTCACTAGGTTACCGACCGTGAGCCCGCACGCTCTGATCACCTCGCATTCATAACTGCGCGAAACTTGAAACTACGTTTTCACAACACAAACCAGTATTTTTTTTCAAGTTTCGCATCAAACTTCGAAACAAAAAACGTAACAAGGCAAAATACATTTAATTAACACAAATAACAATTAAAACTTTTTTAATAGATTTGGATAAAAATAAGTAAAAATGTCGCACACATTTTCTAGAACAGAAATAAAACTACCAAGAAGTATAATTTGAGGGTTACAGTCAAATAATATTAGGTTCATTATGTTGAAACTTATGTTCAATAAATGAATGGGTATTTAGGGAACGTAACCGATGAATCGCAGTGCAATTTGATTATTATTAAACAAAACTGACATAAACAATTACAAATTATCTATGAAAAATTCATAACATTCAAATTTCAAAAATCACTTTTTGGTGTCACTCCGAATCGTTCGAGAATTGACGCTTGGTGTGCTCACGTGATTACACACTTGGTGTGCACATCACACACCAACGCTCCCAGAAAAACCGGAGCGTTAGTATATGGTGTGCACACCGGGTGTGTAGATCACAAGACTAAACCAAGCGTCAATTTTCGAACGATTCGGAGTGACACCAAGGAGCGAATTTATGAAATTTTAATGTAAGTCTTTCATAGACAGTTTGCAATTGTTTATATTAGCAGTTAGCATTATAATAACTACTATAAGAAAACGTTTTCTGTAAAAATATGCATATGACACAAATATAAATATATTATTTTGCAAATGTATATAATTATTTTTATCTATAATATTTATTATATAAAATTACTAGTTTTACTTGTTATGACTGTTAATTAAATGTATTGTGTTCAGACTTGTACATTTTAAATATTTTGTTATAAGTTTTACGTAAATAAAACTAGATAGAAAAGTTACTCAAAGTTCCCATTTTTTGAACACATTTCGCGCGTAAATGTGACGCTTAGATTCTTCGAACGCACCTCAGCGGTTTTAAATTCACCTCGCTAGTTGTAAATAACCGGTAACTCGCGACAAAGTAACGGTTCAAAACCATTTGATACCACAAAGTTAACGTTATCTCACGGCAAAATGCTTAATGTTGTGAAACGTTTTATTAATAATATTATAATCATAGATTTACTATTTTAAACGTGGAATCTAAGTTTGGATTTTTAGAAGGTTCCAACATGTTACTGCACATAAAAAACAATGAGAGAGACTAAAACATAAGACAATAAACAAAAACATTTTTAAATAAAGTATACTTTGGATAAATTGCAAGGCAAATCGATATGAACAATATATCTTAGTGTTTGGTTCAATTTGACAAGCCACCTACTACATCACATAAGTTCGTAACTTTAATTGAAAAATAGGATTGCTAGTTTATGATTTTAAACTCTTTCGGAATATACCAGCAACATTTTTGTAACAAATGTAACATATTTTAGAAAACTGGATTAAACATATGAAAAATGTATCAGTCAAAAACATGTCACCTTTCATTATTCATTGAGAGAAGAATCTGAATCAGATGATTTTCTTACTTGTATTATTTCTATTACTGCTCTTTGTGCTTCAAGTGCCTCTCGCATGTCTAAAGATACTTTGTATTTTTGCTGAGTGGTTTTGTGGCAAGCTTACTTGAGTTACCTAAAAGTATGTATGAGTTACATTCGACGTCACACGCTAACGTCACAAATAGTCTACAAAAAGTTACTCGCTAGAAAACAAAAAGTAACCATTGCTTTGTTTACAATTACAAATGACAATTTTATAACTAATACTTTCAACATATCATTTGTTTAATCTATTTTATAAATTTACAGAAAAGAATTTTGTAGTTTTTGTGTATATAAATACATGTCCAATGTTCCATTGTATTAAATAAAATAAATTTAACGCACATGTAAACATAAATCGGCGCGCGATCCCAGTAAGCTTGAGTAACAGGTAAGGTGTGACGTAATCAGTAATGTCGCCAGAATTCGAGTAAGGTAGCTGCAACTTACCGAAGCTTACTTTTTTTCGCCAGAAAACGACTCTGGTTTAGATGAATTCTATTATAAAATTTACTTACAATTTAGTTTCCAACTAATAAAAATTAAAATCATAATTTTCTGAAAAATCGTTATTTACAAAAAGAGCAAACATTTGGATGCAAAACATTTTTTCAAAACTCAAAAATTAACTTTCGTTCTGTATATATAAATTAGTATTTGTGGTTTTTAATGAAACCAAGAAATAATTTAAACAAACAAAAATGACAAAAAAATATTCTCTCAGAGTAAATACAGTGTAATAAAAAAAAAAAATCCTTGTCAAATCTGAGACATACAGTGTATTGAGAATTAGTGAATGCAAATGGTTTCTTGGTCTCAAAATCTTGCACCTCAAGTGCACCCAAATTGATTATTTTATTTATTTTAAAAGTATACCGCTCAAGTCATTTGATGGTATCAAATCTCGCCCCTGGAATGCAATGCAAGTGACAGCTTGCAAGTTCCGTACCAATTTTGATTAAATCTAATTAAAAGTAAAGTGCTCAAGCATTTTTAATTAACCTGTAATTTAATAAATTTAGATCTACATATTATTTTGGTGTATAACTAACAATGATTTTAATAATTAAAAAAAAAAAAAGTTGAAAAAATTAGTACAATCACTAAAACTCATGGAAAAATACCAACCCAACCAAATGAAGACGAAGATAGTGGATAGACCACAAGAAGAATGATCACAAATTTTCACATCAACCAATTTTTTAGAATTGGTTTATTGAAAATTTAAATAGAATATAGTGTACCAAGGGCAGAAAATAGGCTTTAGCAGAACAAAGAAGCAAAGCAACAGATTATCAATTAAAAAAAAATAAAAAAAAATAAGTTTTTAAAATTCATTTTTATACGCACCTAGTAAAAAGTAAAAATGAATAATTAGTTTTAAACTACATTAAGCGTTAATGAATTACCGCGCTTTTTTAAATTATTTATTAAATACATATTTACAATTTATTTTATTATATTATAATAATAATATATCTATTGTTCTTTTTATGTTTGATTGTTCATTAAGTGTTTTTTTTAGTTTAATTTTGAATTGTAGTATGTCTTCTATATTTATTATTTCCTTGGGTATTTTATTGTAGACATTATTAATTAAAGATTTTATTTTATATATTTGATTTATTATTTCACAAACATGTTTCGATGAATTATCATCATTATCAATGTTCATTATAGTGTATTATTTTACATTGATAATGATGATGATTATAAATTAAATAAAGAAAATATAAAATATTTTATTGTAGTATTGTATTCCTTTGACAGCTAGACTTTGGTTTTTTTTAGTTGTTCTGTTCAGTTCTATGTTAAGACCATTCTTCCTTCGAGTGTTGTAGGTGGGCATTACTTTTCTTCGAGTCTGCTGCTGTCATGCGTGTGATGTGGTCGTTCCATTTTCTTCGGCATTGTTGGGACCATCTGACTATGTCTTGGGTGTTGTATTCGTTTCTGTACCCAATCGTGTAGTATTCTGCCTGTGATTATCCTTAGAATTTTCATCTCTGTTGTTCTGAGGGCTCCTTTCGTTTTTGCTGTGTCGGCCCTTGTTTGTATGTAAGTATTGGCCAGACACATGTTTTATAAATGCAAACTTTACTTTCCGTTTTCATAAATTTGTTTCTCCATATAAGCTCCCGCAAGCATCACATAATTATTGTAAATATTATTTACATCATCTATGGAAAATGTCATTTCATCTGACCATTGACCATAATATCATACTTGCAATAGCAAGATTTTGTCTATGTTGCACACGTGCGATTTTCACCAATACCATACTTTCAAAGCCTCTGGTAGAACTGGGAAACCTGCAGTGGACTCTCTACAAGTTTTCAATGCATTGCCATTGCAAAAACCATATAGAAAAATTATATCCACATATTCTTCATTTGTAAATTGCAACATACATACATTTTACTTCAAATGATAAGAATTATTATTATAAAAGATCGCATATAACAATGACAGTTGACAAGTCAATAATTATTAGGTTACTAACAGATCGAAGATGGCAATGGATATAATCGAGAAAATGTATGCAAAAGTTGCATTCCAGGTGCGATTCCGATAGAACGGTGCTAAAATTGTAGCAAGTTTGTTCAAATAAGCTTAAATTCAGAGAAAAAAGCGACAACAAATGTTAAACCAATGTGTAAGAATATATACGACGATTTAGGAAGTGCGAGAGAGATGCTTTAAATCACTTTAAATGCCGTAAAAATTGGTGGTGGGGGAAGCGAAAATTTAGTCGTCAATTCATCTAAATCGTGATTTACTTTTTGATGACATTAATTATTTTTAGGTTATCTACTTGTCAAAGTGACTTTTGTGTTGTGCACCAATTAAAGTGTTGTGGATGTTGTGTTGTATCTATTGTGTTAAATGTAATGCTAGTGTTAAATGTGAATTGTGTTTGTAATACATAAATATTTTATATTAATTGTATATTTTGCTTATTTGAATATATTTATTATTAATAAGTAATCTATAGTTTATTTTTTATTACTATTTATTTAGGTTTATAATTTATTAAAAGAAAAATTAAGATAAGTAGAAAAGGTTTGTTCTTATTGTATAATATTACAATTTTAATGAAGCCCAATTTGGAAAAATTAAAATTTTGTGATGCTCGACAAACTACATATTTCAAACGCAATTAACGCTTGTTAATGTAATAATATTAGCATGTTGGAAAAATATCTGATAGATAAATTTGAGTCAGTTTTGCAGAGTATAGAGAGGAAAAGCTTCATAAATTTGTAATAGAAGCCAACGCAGTTTCAAAGAAACACCAATATATTCATTGATGCTGTCTACCGTTCATAGCAACCTTGTGGTTATTCTTATTGTTTAGTTTAACAAAATATTGTTATTATATTCTAGGTTTTTATTAGTGAGAAAAAAATGATTTTTTTTTAATAGTTTATTAAATATATTTATTTTGTAGCAAGAACCTATGATTTTTACCAACATTTTACTGATTTTTTATACGTTTTATGTTTTCATTTAGTTTTTGCATTTTTTATTGAACATTTACTCTTTCTATGAAACATATAAAGTATAATATGTATCAAATGTTTATAAATTTTTTTATCAAGCGTTCCTTATTTTTAAAACGCATTAACAGTTACTTAGCATTTAAAATCATTTATGAACCATTTAAGACTATTAGTTTCTTTTTTGCAGGCAAACATTTTTAACTAAAATTTTATTTTAATAAGCATTTAATAATCTGCAATTACAATTTTTAATCGAAATAATGTATCGTACAAATTGATAAACATTTTGTAGCTTAAAAACAACATGAAATCTAAGAATTCAAATGTTTGTTATTTAAATGGCAAGTTATTATTTTAATAATATAGTAGAAACATAGCAGCTAGATAAATTTGCACTAGAAGCCTTAGAAACACCAATTACTTTATCGATGCTGTTTACCGTACATAGCATAGCATTCTTATTATTATTGCTTAGTTTAACATACTTCTTTAATATATTTATTATAATTATTACTGTTACCGATATGTTCTAGGCATTTATTAGTTAGAAAATATGAATTTATATTTTTTAATCGTTCATCCAGTATATTTATACTGTTTTTGTTTTATTCATCATTTTATAGCAAGAATCTATTATTTTAGACCTTGCATTTACTAGTTTTATTAAACGATTCATATTTTTAATAAGCATTTGCACTTTTTGTTGAATTTTTACTTTTTATCGAACAATTACTTTTTTTAGCAAACGTTTATAAATTTTATCAAGCGTGTCTTATTTTTAAAACTATATTTATCCAGCGTTTGAAATAAGTTATGTCTATTTATGATTATTAGCATTTATCTATTTTGTGCAAGTTATATTTTTATCGACCATTTTAAATTGTTATCTTGCTATCTACCAAACATTTAATTTGTAGGTTAAAATAAACATCAAATATATTACACATAATTATTTCAAAATCATCATATTTATAATAACAAAGAAGCTGTGTTAATATGGAGTAATTATTTATAGAGTTAATTTTTAATTAATATTTATATTTTAATTATTGTTTTGTTCTTATTTACATTAAGTTTTGCTCAAATTCAAAATTCCCGCGTTTACAGTTTGTGGACGCCTACGCATAAATACGATGTGATTGGTTACTACTATAATAGAATGATGTGTGAACGGCACCATTAAAAAGCAAACATTTTTCGAATCGGCGGCCGGTTGACAGCTATCGGAATCCCAACTCTGACACATTGAACAATTTTTATAATGTTCTTATTTATGTTTTTCTTCACTCTTTCATCATCTCTTAAATAAAAAATTATTTTTATTATCTCACTTTTAATTAAAACAAAACAAAAATCAATATATTGTAAACATTTCAAATTAACTGCAAACCAAAACAGTTATCTTCTGCAACTTTTAAAAAAGAAGCAATTTTTGTTTTAATAAGACATTTATTAAAATGTAAATTAAATGTATTATTTCTAATATATGTCTGATATTTTGTTTGGTTAAACCTCTAATATGTTCTATGTATTGTTCTATCACTGCTTTTCTATGCGATTGAAGAAATTTAGGAATCAAATTTACTAAAAATACTAAATACTAACAAAAGTTTTATCAGTTGTCATTTCTGTATACACACATTAGTTATTATGTTTTCCCATTACGTTCTGACAGACCCTGGTGCACACCAAGGCAAAATTATATATCCTTTATATTTTGCGTGAAGTAACTTGCACAAAGTCTTCCTTCCTCTTCTATTTTATATGCTAATGTCTACACTTTAAAGTTTTGAATGAAGCACTTACTTACTTGCTCATTTTGATTGGCCGATTTAGTTACGTGCCATATACACAAATACAGAAATTATATGGGAAATAAATAAAATGTGTTCCCATAAAAGTGTAACTTGCTCTGGCGTGCGCTGGGTTACTTACCCTTGTAATGGGGTAGCAGCTATTATGTCAGAAAAACAGTTACAACACAACACAGAAAAGAAATACTGAAATAATAAATCTTAAAAATATTTTTGAGTATATCTTAAAATATTAATTTTAAATTAAAATTATGGTACATTATATTAGATATACATCCAATGAGATATACAAAATGTGCTCTCAAATGTTTTAAATTTTTCTTACAAATCAATAAATTGTACAACATCCGTAACTATTAACACTCACCTGTAATTTAGTATTTAACAAATCCATAGCTGGCATTAGTCTATTTGATAAAACAGTGTATTCACTTATTTGATTTCCAACAGGACCTTTGCAAGTCAGCTGCCACAAATTGCAAGCTATTATTAAAGTCCTAAAAATGATTAACTTTAGTTAATATAAATAACAATGTGACGAGGATTACTTATTGGATATAGGTGAATTTTGCTCTTGTCCTAATGTTAACAACTTCCCAAGAACTGCAAACCCATTAACATTTTGAAAAACATGATAATCATTAGTACCACCTTTAGTTAACAATCGTGTAAGTTCATTTAAAATTCTATCTAGCTGACTACAAGTGGTTGCTGACCAGCCTTGTGGTGGTTGGTTAGTAATACTGCTGATGGTATTGATATTTTTATTCAAGTGTCTTTTATTGGCGCAATCTATATTTTGTTTTTTAAGAGCTGTTTCGTATTCTGCAGCTTTAGTTGACATACGTTGCCTAATCTTTTTGCAACGTTTCCTATACGTTTTGCTACGTTCTTTTGCAGCCATTGCTTTTGGATCTTCTTTGTCAATAGGTGCATCAACTATTTGTTTTAAGTTGTATAATTCCAATTCTTGGCCCGATAATGTAACATTTCCTAATGCTTGTTTCACAGCCTCTTGATGTAATCTGCCACGTAAATGGCTGACTAAATAAACTTCAGATATTATCTAAAATTAGAATATCAATCAGAACAAAATAAATGCAAACAACTTTTGAATTTATAATATTATTTATGACAGTTAAAGTTAATATGCTACGTAACGCAATAATAATATATCGTTCATCCAAAAAAGGGTTTCATCTCAAAAAATATAATTTTTCTAGTAAAAAAATGTATTTTAATATAAGATAAAATGTTTCATGCAACGTTGAGAAACAAATAGTTTTTTTTTGCGTCAGTAGTAATTGAGAATAATTGTTAATAATATTAATAGGAAATGTATTTTATTCATTCATTTGAAAATAACATTGATTTTGCTTTACTGAAAAATCAGTGTTTTGAGATGTAATACTTTCTTCTTCCGAATTAACAATACATTAAAATGTTAACTTACCAAAATATTGCAAATAGTGCAGAATTTCTGTGTTGGATATGGAGTAATATTAGGTGCCTGATTATCATCAGTATGACATCGATGTATAGATAGTTCCAATGCTCTCTGTCTAATCTGTTCAATATTTTCTTCATGTCTTCTAGCAGATTCTTCTTGTTTTTGAACAATTCGTTTGTGTAATTCTTGTTTTGAAGCTAATTTTTGTGCATTCAAAGCTGACATTCTTTCCTAAAATAAAATATAATAAATGTACATCTTGTATGCATATATTTGCATTTATAAATTTGTTGTTAATTACAAATCAATCACGCTTTGAAACCTATAACTACCAGTATGCATTACCATTTACATTTCAGTTTTTTGCGAGCTTTTGATATACCGTCAAAACTTTAAGTTACGGCAATATAATTAAGAAATTAATGTTAAACAATAATATATTCAAGCAAAAAAAATTAAGGATAAATCTAGTTGCAGAAAATATTAAAAAAACAACTTCTAAATCCTCATTTTATATGTAAAAAAATCATAAAATGTCAAAAATATCTTGGAATTATTAAAAACATTGTTAGAAATAGCACAACTGTTGTAACAAATTTGTGTATAAACTATTGAAAACGCAAAATTCTTTTAATAAAAAGTCAAAAATAGCAAAATCAGGCTATAAAATACATCCCCAAAATAGAAAAATCGGACTATGAAAAGTGCAATAATCTTGGAACATCAACATATTGTTAGAAAGCACTAAAATCCGGCCATAAATTGTTAATTAGTTAGTTAATTTAATTCTTTAATGTCGGTCTATTTCTGCTGACAGAGCTAATTACTGATGCCAGAAGTTAAGACTACCACATCTGGCAAATTCAGGAATTCTAACCTAAATGATTGGGTTCTTTAACATGCACGCAGCATTGAGGAAGTACACAGGACCAACTAAAGTTTTCTTCTTCTTATCCGAAAGAGGGTGTACTCATTACAACACATTTTTTCTTAACAAGAAAAACTCCAGATAAGAGACTCAAACGCAAAATCCCTGATGTAGCAGTCCAGTATGCCAGCCACTACAACACCTGGGCGGTCAACCATAAACTGTTGAAAAGTGTGAAACTCTATTCATAAAATAGCTAAATCCGACCTTGAAAACACAAAAATCTGTCCAAAAAAGATTTTAAAATAAAAAAATTTATTATTTATAAAATATCAAAAATAGAAAACCAGTCTTGAAAAATGAAAATATTGTTAGAAAGCACAAAAATCCAGTTATAAAATATTAAAAATAATTCAAAAAGAATCAAAATCAGGCTAAAATGTCTAACATTTATTAATTCATAAAATGTCAAACATCCAAATGTCAAATCCAGCTATATCAAAAATATTGGTAGAAAGAACCAAAAACTGTTAAAAAGAACTTATTCATGAAATGTCAGAAATAGCAAAAATTATTCTGCAACATTTGTGATATCTTTTATCGCTTTTAATGACGTTATCATTAATTTAAAAAATCTGACAGTGATATCTTTTCGTACTACAGGACCATTTATTAATAAAAACTCAATACCAAGCTTTATATTAATTGTATGTTTAATTGTCAATATGTAAAATTAATTACAAATTTATGATTTAAATGTCACGTTTCCCCTCTGGTAGGGGAAATCTCTGATGTAACCCGATATCGAAATAAGTGCCAGAATAACCCCCCAGGTTTAAAATAGACAAGTCAGAGGGCCCTGTGTACTTGTAGGCTCTTCCACATTGCAAACCATAGCTTACAGATTTGATGTGTCACAACCCATATTAAATAAGTTAATTAAAATAAATAATAAAATAATGCAGTCATATCCAAAAAAGTCCAATTATATTTTATTAAAAATTTCAATAATAAATTAATATTTACCTCACGATCTCTTGCTTTCTCTCTAGCCAATTCTTGTCTTTCTCTCTCACGTTGTTGTTGCTGTTGGCCAATTCTTTCATCTCGTTGCCTTCTTTCGTCTTGCAAACGATCCAGTTTTTCCAACCTTTCACGTTCCAAAGCTCTTCTTCTCTCCTCCACAGCTGCTTCTTTTGCTGCCTTTTCTTCTTGTCTCTTTTTACGATCATCATGAATTCCTTGCACCCGATCTCTTTGTTCACGACATAATTGCAAAAAGTCATGCCTGAAATTTAATAAATCAATATAAACTTTTATATGAAAATTAGTTTTATTCAATATACCTTTTATTCTGTGCTTCCAATTCATTAATAAAATGTATTTCCTTCAGCTTTTCTTCCTCATCATGAGCTTTCCTAATTATTCCTTTAATATGCTTTTTACGATTTTGTGCCGCTCTTTGCAATCGCATTTCCATTCGATTACGTTTATCATCAATAAGCTGTCTCTTAGCTGCCTTGACATCCTCAACTCTTGCCAAAAGTGCCTGTAACTTAACAGCTTTCTCTTGTTGCAATGTTTGTCTTCTTTGTTGAGCTTTTGCCTGCTTCTGTTGATACTTTCTTAATGTTTCAGAGAGCGTACATCTTCTTAAAGGATTTGATAATTTCTGATGCAATTCTAAAGCACGTCCTGGATGTCTAGCAACTAATGCTTCTAAAGCAGCTAAAGTATCCACTCGTTCACCCCAAGTCATCCCTTAAACAATTTAAATTAAAACCTGCTACAATATTTAAAATAAATAAAACTTACCAGCTAACATTGGTTCATAGCGGGCTTCTAATGACAACTCATCATCATCTTCAGTACCAACAAGAAGAACATCTCCGTCTTCATTATCTTCTTGTAACTCACCATCTGTTTCTGTACCATCAGTCTCAGTATCAACATCAATTTCCAAACCTTGTAACTTAGCAATTTCTTGATTCAATCGCTCTTCTTCTTGAGACAGTTGTAATGCCTTTTGTATATGTTCTTCCTCACTTGCTAAATTTTCCTGAGCTTGTGCTTTACATTCATCATCAGTTTCAGAATCTAAATCAGTAACTTTCTTTCTTCTGTCTTCATATTTAATACGTTCAGTTGATTTTTTAATACTTAAATTGGTCTTGTTTTTTTCTTGTATAGAATTCTTTGATTCTTTACTAACAGGTTCTCTGCTCAATGTTGTATGAGATCTTCTTAAATAAGTTCTATTAGATATGCGAACAGGTTTTATTTGCTCTTGTGGTTTATCAATTGATTTTAATGATTTTAATGTATTCAAGTTATCCTTTGCAGTCTTATCAATTGATGTTCTTTCTTGATTTTCTGGTAAAAGAGCAAGTGCTGGTAAACTAGCAGTACCACTTACTTGATGAAACCTTGTAGCCCATGATAACCCAGTATCTGATTTTCTACCTTTACCGTTCCCATTCTTGAAGCGTGATCTGCATTTTACTGTTAACCATCCATCAGCAGTCTTAACATTTTCATTGTTCAGTGTTTCAGCTGAGCTGGTAATACTGTTAGAGTGATTCGAATGATTCATATTTATATTTTCAATAGATTTTCCTTGATTAACAAGTGTTTCTACTGAGCTTCCATAATCTTTTTCAATTCGTGAGTTTTGAAATTTATTTTTATATCTTGATTCAACTTTAATTGGAGATTTTTGTGGAATCCTTGGTGTAACTTTGTTTCTAACATCTATTTTAGGTGACAGTTTTGGTTTAACTTCTGGATTAGGCTTCAAGTCTCCTATAGTTTTACTTCTTGCTAAACCAGTTCTGGGAATAGGTGTTACTCTATTTGATAGTGTAAATGGTTTAAATGGTTTATTCACTACCTTAGCTAAAGTTGATGCAGTTGGCTTAACTAATTCTGTTTTTGGCTTAGAAACAGGTACAACTTTTGCTGATGCACTTCTTGTAAGAGCTACTGAATAAGCTGGTTTAGCAATAGGTTTGCTTGTTTTTAAAACTTCAGATTTAGATTTGTTAATACCTGGTGATTTTTTCTCAAATTCTTCAGTTTGCGACTCTTGGCTAACTTTAATTGCAGTGGATTTTTTCAATGGTAACCTGGGAAAGTCTTCTTCAGTGCTTGTACTTTTTTCAGCACTTTGAACACCAATTTTTCTCAAAATATCATAAGTTTTTTGATCTTCACTTGGAGAATCAATCATTTTGATTTCAAATGGATGATTTTCTTTGACGTCAAGAACTGGTTTAGTGTCCTGAAGTACTGGTTTGCTTTGAGTTAATTCCTGAACTCGTTTGTATTCTAATATTTCGGATTCTGTGAGGCATTTTCCATTTTGTAAATATGAATCATTCAAAAATTCGATGTTTGACGGAAATATTTCTAATACTCTATCTTCAATAATAGGTTTATCAATTGGTAATGGACTTGTTGGTGCTGAACTTGAAGACCTAATTTTCTGGCTCAAAATTCGTGGACTTATTTTTCCAGTAACAGGGCTTGATCTTCCAGAACCAATACTTGGACTGGATTTACCCGACTTTGGTTGGTTTTTAGTTAAATTTGTTTTACATATATCCCAGGCCAATGATGTAGGTCTCTGAGGAGCTGGTGTGTTTTCATAGTCCCATTTTAAACGAAACCATTCGGCAAGTGCATTGAAATCTCTTAAGTAGTTTTCTAATACCAAGGTAACTTCTTGACATTCAGTTAAACTTTCATGTGTTTCAACAGTAGTGTATATTTCTCGTATCTGAAACATAATATAACTTTAAATGATAAAAATCATAGGGTGTTCATTATTAACATGCATATACAGTTTGCAAGAACAAGCCGGTTTGGCTAGTTTTGTAAGAGCATAGTATGTTTATAATACGCTACCACACATAAATTAAACTATATTTTATCTCTATTCAGGATTAATTAAATAAATTATAATCCCTGACATTTTATTAATAGTACTATAAAACTGTATGTCAATGTGAAAACATTTAAAAATGTCAGTAATTACATATAAAATATTAATTCTAAAATAATGACATCAAATTTTGAAACTGCGGCAGCAAAATTCATACTTTGTCCTTCACTGCATTACATAGCTCCAGGGGTATGTATTTGATTATTACTCATGTGTGGTACATACCCTCAAGGGCTATTAAATATTTTAAATATATAAAAATTTACTTGAAGTTTCTCAATTTTTTTGCTAGAATATGTGAATATAAGCAAATAGAATAAGTTTTAAATAGCTACTTGTTACTTTTAAATATACTAAAAAGTTTTATATTTTGTAGCAATCGTGCCCCCAGGGGTATGAACCACAGTGAACATGTTAAATTATAAATTACATAATCACACAGTGTAAAAAATCTTTCTCTCACATAGAGTGACATTAATTACTTGGCTATACCGCATGTGAGATCTATGCTACTGCAATAGCTTAGATGCAATAAAAATATATTGTAAGGTCAAGAAAGATTAATCTTATTTCTCTACAACCAAGCCTACAAAACAATTTATAAGTTCATAAGCAAACACAGCAAGTATTTAAAAATAGTGTTAATCACACCAGTCTTCTTACACCATGCATAAATTCAAAAAATAACTGTTAAGAATCCTAAATAAAAACACAGAATCTAATAGTATATCAAATAAAAAAAATTGCTAAAATTTGTCATTTATTGTGCATATTGTGGTAAGCATACAACACAAACAAATCACAATTCGATTATCAAACCATAACAATTTTATAATTTACAGTTGCATAAGATTTACAAATAACGATTGTATGTTTGTAACAAAATAATGCAATCTGATTTTAGCAAAATGAAAACAACACAATTATTGCTTACTGCAATTTTAGATGTAAAAATAATCTCAATACAAACATCTGAAATTTAGTTCATAATTCACATAAGCCACTTGATCCAGTTCAAGTGTAAGTTTCATTTATTTCAAATAGACAGACAATAAATGTGCAACTTACTCTGTTAAGTTAAGATAATGCACAAATGAAGTAGATTTGTAGCAAATAACAAGAATTTCTATTATTTAATTAAATAACCTCAACTACTATATTATTTTTGAATCATAAATGATAGGTAAACATGCAAATTGTATTAAAAACGATATTATTTAATTGTTTTTATTGTTCAGTTACCAACCTTTGTATTTGTATTTTTATATTATAAAAGTTGTTGTTATTGAATTAATAATTTTGTTTATTAAACTTACTAAACTATTACTTATTTATTTCCGAGTAATTGAAGAACTTCGTGCTAAAACTAGTAATCTATTTTTCAAATTTTATAAACAAACTGGAGCTGTTAGTTTATAGCCTAAATAATATTCTGACAATTTCAATCTTGGTAATATCTTCAGTTTCAGCTTATTATTTATATACAAGTTAGCTGCTACAAAGAGCAGTTGAGACTCCACCAGTATATCCAGCAATTAAAATAACCTCCAAAATAGCAGCAACTATAATATTTAAGCTATAAGAATGTATCACTTGATGTTTATGTTCAGAACTACTAAATTTTCGCAAACAATTAATTAATATTCATCTATAAAAAATTAAGAACATGGTTTATAATATCATTATAATAGACACAAAAAATGGTCGCAATAGCAGTTTTAACAAAATAGTTGGGTTTATGTCACAAATGATATTGCTCACACTTTATGGGTCAATTATAACAAAAAAATAAAACATCTTTTATTATATCTACAATAAAATTAATAATCATTTGTGCATTTTAAACACTTTTATAGTTTCATCTATAATTATATGTATACAAAGTGTCTCAAAAGTGACGCCGGTGTTCTTAAAATCCGATTCAATAGGTCAAAACAAATCAAAAATCAAAAGTGAGCATTTTTCAAATTGTCACTTTTCAGCATTATGTTGATCATAATCTCGATTACTGTAAAATCGTTCCAGTTTAAACGCAAAAATGAAAAAAAAAAAGCAAACTACATTAGTTTATCAATATGACTAATGTCCTACTGACATGACTGACAGTACTACCAATTCAATAACTTTAATTATATTATTTTGTACGTTCTCGTATTATATTGTTCTATAGTTTGTAATGTAATGTTTTCTTGTTTTCTTACTTACAAGAGACAACTAGAAAAATGTTCACTCTTAATTGGATTTCAAGAGCACAAGCAAGACTTTTGAGACAACCCATATATAAACTTTTAATCAGATTTAACTTCAACAAAATGCAACAACTTACAAAATAATAAAAAATCAAAGGTTTTTATAGCTAATTTTTGTACACTTTTGTTAACATATTTGAGGTTAAGTTTATATTAAATATATTTCAAACTTAACCTCAAATAATTTATTCAAATTTAATCCAACAATCACAGCAACCAAGAGTCATTTGTTTCAGTTCTACAAACCTCATCAGTGTGCCATGTATGACTACGGCATTTCTATCGCCAAAGCTAAATTATGTAACACATTGGTGTTGGGTTCATAAAATAAAATTAAGCAGCAATCAATCATTTGTTGACTAACTAAAAATTCTAATTATGTTTTCATCTAACTAATAAACTATGATCTTTGCTACTTCTCATAATCAATTATTTGGCAACTAATGTTACTAGATCTATATCTTTCAACTATTTCTAAGATTACAACCACTGTTAAGGTAATAGTTAAAATTGATGGTGTTATAATCTCGCATTATCTTCTTTAGAGCAACTAGGATTTCTAAACAAATGCAAACATTTTTTTCTACATCCGAAACTACACTATCTCTACTAAAATCTACTCAAAAACAAGCTATTCAAATTATTGCTGAACCAAAATAATGAATGACCTAGATACTTTCCAAAATGATTAGATTGGTTTGATATTAGAAAACAAGTGAAACAAGACTCTTGTTTATTTAAAACTTTGTTCAGAGTGCTGGAAAAGAAATAAATAAGTAAACTACCTCATATGGTCAAGTATAAATATCAAGAAGAAAATAAGAATAGAATAGCAAAAAAACAAGTTGGAGATAAAACTGTGAAAAATTGTTTTGTTTGGAGTTAGTTTGTGTACAGATGCAAAACATAAACAATCAGAAAAAAGATCAAAAGCATATTTGAAGCATTTAAAATATGGATTTGAAGAAAAATATTGAATATTAAATGGTCAGACAAAGTAAGAAATAAAAAAGTATTAAGAAGAGTTGGAGAAAATAAATCATTAATACATACAAATATAAACAGGAAGCGAGAGTGATGTAATGAGACAAGAATTTTTGCTGAAGGTAAACCCAAAAGAGGAAGATGAAGAGACAAGATGATTGACATACTAAGAACAGCACAAGGATATAATAAGATGAAGAGAAGAGCAGAAGATTGTAAAGAATGAAGAAAAGGCACATAAGACCTGCAATAAGTAGAAAACTAATGATGATAATAATAATTATGAATGAGGCTTAAGGCAATAAAAAAATTCGTACCCAGGATGATCAAAAACATTTGCTAAACAGTAAAGTTTTTTAATTCAATTAATAATCAAACCATTCTGTATATTTATTAGCACTACAATAAAATAATAAAATTATTTTTTATAAATTCAAAAGCAAATGAAAACTACTTCTTTCCTTTTTTGCAATGACTTTAAATTTATAAATTGATTATTTAATTTAAAGGAACTACATATATGTTAATCACTAAAAAAGTAATGTTTGATAAAAATATAAGTTGACCAGCCAGTTTTTGCAATAAACCATTCAATTGTACTCATTTGTAACATCAACATAAATAACAACAATTAGTAGAAAACAGGATAATAAATTGATAAATGTTAAAAGCCAGCTTAATTTAAAATTATGAAGAGTCCAATAAATACTGTAAGTATTTATTTTTTCCATTCTTGTTTACACTTATACAAACATCCTTTATATAAAGTTTGTCTGGTGTCAGCTGTAGTATAAAAAACCTCTTAAATTTTACATGGCATGATGACAAAATACCCAAACGAGCACTGGTATCTGTTATGGCAACAAATGTGATAAGACAACCCTATATTATATTTAAAAATGCGTGTACATGGTGATCAATAATCTACATGTGTTCTATGAGTAACTTTGTAATTTTAAATGTTACAGAGTTGGTTAAATTAGCAAAGTTGGACAGAATATCTATAAAATCGTAATGCCATTTTTAAATTTAACATAGGTCTTAAACATTTTTAAATATTCCAAAAAACTAAAAAAGTTAATTTTTTTTAATTTAATTTTTTTTTTGTCTATTTACTTAGAGCAAAAATAAAAAATACATTCTGTAGATATTTTTGAGTAGAACTCAAATAAATTAATAAAAAATAGCATTTTTGATTTTTGAGATATAATCCAAGCTTATTTTTTTCTGATTTCAAAAATGTATAGATTGTTATATCTTATTTAATTAGTTTATTCAGAATTTGCAAAAACAAGAATAAATTGAAAAAACCATTATTACTACATATGATAAGAGCGCCTTAGAATTAAAAACATAATAAATATAATATCATACTTCATTTATTCATATTAGTTGTTCAGAACAAAAAAATGATATGTTATTTTGTTGTAAAAGTGATGTAAACAGCAAAAACATGGCACCTTTGGTTTTTGAAATAAAGGGTTTTCCAATAAGAAGTTTCATTTTGAATAGCAGGCTATTTAGGAAGATGTTTTGAAGCTATTATCTTTTGACATTTGACAAGTAAAAACTACGCCATTATTAAAAATTGAACGATACAAGCTTCAACAACGCATTGAAATTATTAAAAATTCACTACAAATATGGTGAAAAATTTTCAGTCACAGTTCGCAAAACTTAACCACTTTTTGGTCGTCGTAAAGCACCTTCTCGACCGGCAATAGTAAACCTGGTGGAAAAATTTGAGCTGTTGGAAAAAGTTTGTAATGTGAAGAATTAAAACCGTGTGCATCGCTCAAAAACACATGAGAATATTGCTGATGTAGCCCGTAGTGTTGGAAAAAACCCAGGTTTGTCGATTCCTCGTCAATCTTTGGAATTAAACATTCCACAAATGACATTACACCATATTAGTAATACATAAATGTAACCGTGGCGACCATTTCACTCATATCGTTTTCAAATGTTAATGGCATACCTTCCTCTTTACAATGAAATAAACATTTATTGATTCCTCTTAAAAAATACCCGTTTTTTTTTAATAACAAAATGAAACCTCTTATTATAAAACTCTATTAAAGCCAAACTTTGGTTCATTATAAAACTTATTTATGTCAATTTCAAAAATGTATAGATTGTTATATTTAAAAAAAAAAACAGAATTTCGAATTTGTGAACAATGTCACGTTTTTTTTTGTTTATTGGAACTAATTAAAATTAATAATCAACATTTTAATGAAACAATAACATACACAATATCTTTATTAACATTCTAATTAAATAATAATTAAAATTAGGTATAAATCAAATTAATAATTATTATTGTAATGCTTCAAAATGATCAAATTTTTTTGAATACATAGTTGGCAACATTTTAATATATTAATTTGCACTTTTAATAAAGCATTATGACTAATTTCTGTTAGAGCTCTTCTGATTTTGGTTTTTAGATCATCAATACTACGTGGTTTTTCTTTGTAACCTTTATCTTTCTGACAAATAAATTGTAGCTGTTTTCCATGTGACAAAATAATCGAACTTGGTCGCACTAACTCAGTGATTTTTGAATTTATTTGTCAAATGCGTCTTACATTTTCAATGTGTTTTCAAGGTAGAGAACTCCCACAAACCCCAAATATTTTCTAATGAATTTGTCAAGTGTGAGACGGTCTTGTCCCAGGTGCATGAAGCGCTCAAATGGAAAACACTTTATGTGTACATTATAATAATAATAAGTTTAATTGCAGAATATGTCTTTTCATACAAAAAAATAATTAATAAATAAATATACATTGCATATAACTGAACAACTTGCGTTACGCTGACAGTACAGTACTTCTCGCCGAAAACATAAAAGACCTTCAAAATATGCTAAATAACGTCGTCACAGTTAGTCGAGAATATGGGCTGACACTCAATGTTAAAAAGACCAAATACATGATTGTCACCAAAACTGAAGCACCAAATGAACATCTGTATGTGGAAGGCAAAAGGCTAGAAAGAGTCCAGAGGTATAACTATCTAGGTACAAACGTCGACGGCGCCGTGGACTACTGCGCAGAAATAAAGATTCGCATTGAAAAAGCCCGTGCATCCTTTGTGAAGATTAAAAAACTGCTCTGTAGTCGCGACTTGAGCCTGGAACTCAAACTCGGATGCTCAAATGTTACGTATTCCCAGTCCTTTTATATGGTGTGGAAGCTTGGACCCTCAACGTGTATTGTGAGAGGAAATTAGAAGCCTTTGAGATGTGGGCCTACCGTAGAATGTTGAGAATATCATGGACAAAACATGCGACCAATGTGGAGGTTCTGAGAAGAATGGAGAAAGAGAGAGATCCTACTGAAAGTGAAAAAAATAAAACTGCAATATCTCGGCCACATCATGACAGGTCCGAAATATGAGATTCTCCGACTCATAATCCAAGAAAAAATTGTGGGAAAAAGATCTATTGGAGCGAGAAGAATGTCTTGCTTAGTAATGTGAGAAAATGGTTTAAGGTCACGTCACCTTATCTGTTTAGGGCGGCAGTTTCCAAAATCAAAGTAGTAATGATAATAGCCAACCTCCGGAATGGAGACGGCACATGAAGAAGAAGAAGAATAATTGAAAAAAGACAAGTTGGGTTTAGATCTCCAAAATCAAAAATTCATGACTTATTTGTCAATTTATTTGAATTCTACACAAAAATATCTACAGTACATTTTTTATTTTTGCTCTAAAGTAAATAGACAAAAAATTATTTAAATTTGAAAAAAAAACAACCTTTTTTAGTTTTTTGGAATATTTAAAAAAGTTGAAAACCTATGTCAAATTTAAAAATGGCATTACGTTTTTCTAGGAATTCTGATCAACTTTGCTAATTTAAACAACTCAGTAACATTAAAAACATGTAGATTCTGACACCCTGTGTATATGTGCAGGGTGGTGTCCCAGAATCTTTTCAAAAACCAAAAATTGTATTCAAAAACTGTAAGTTTTGTAGATATAAATTTGTTATAGTCCATATGAAATGTTGACAAAATATTGTAGCTATATTCAATAAAAATTACTTAAATTTATTTTACAAATACATTATTGATCCATAAAATTCCATTAAATTGTATAATATATTTACTAGAAAATAATAGAAAGTATACAATAATATAATTATTTAATATTGTATAACTGACAACAATTAATTTCAACATATTGAAATGACTTTCTACATAAAATAAAAGGATTATAACTATGTTGTTCTAATATAAAAAATAATCTAGTTAGAATACCATAATACAATAATGTTTAAGCACTGAATTTCAACAAGTGAAACCATACTTACTGAAACTATCACATGAAAGCGAGATTTAAACAGTCTGTGAACATTAACCTTGAATATTTGATTATTGTCTCGGGAAATACTAAACTTAAAAGTTGCTCAATTGAAATTGAAATCTTAAGAAAAATTGTGACTTGTTTTCCACAGTAAGCAGTACAATGATTTAATAATAAAGTTATGTTTATAAAAATCAATGTTGGCAAATCTATCCGTTTGAATAAGTAAATTCTATTTACATCTGACGATAAATGATGTGTCATAATAGTGACTGAAGTACTAAACATAAATATGATTTAACTAGTTAAGTTACTGAAAATGAAAAAAACAACATTATGATATTATTTATAACTTTTTCAAACTTGAATGAATTATATTTTATGTACTAGCATACAGTAAAAAAAGTGAATAAAAAATGTAACATAATATATATGCAACCTCACTCAACATAGTTTTAAAAGCAGGACAATGATGAAAACAGCTAACGGTTATGCATAGTGTGAATGATTAGATTAAGCTAAATTACAATTACAGGTACATGATTTTTGCAGTCTTTTTAAATAAATCCTGCATGTATTACAGAACATTTAAAGCAATAAATAATTGCAATTTTCCACATTAAATAAACAGTAGCTCTTAAATCAATCATTTAAATAAAACAATGTATTGTGCCAAAACTTTTTTTTTTTTCATTTTCAATTTCATATAAAATAATTTCTATTAGCAATAGTTACTATACTCAAATAATAATACATAAAATCAATATTTTTAATAAAATTATTTAGCTATTGTTCATAACAATGAAACCATCATTTATAATATAGGCGTACATAACTTTCCAATGTTAATATTTTATAAATAGAATTATGATAATAGATGATATATTTATGATAATAGACCATATAACAAAAGTAGAAAGCTAATGTATGTTAATAATTTACTTACAGAACGTTGTAAATTTCCAAATAGTAATGCCCAATACCGTGCACGTAGTTCTGATTTTTTATCTCTTCCAGTAGAAGCTGACCTTACTCTAGCTCCTGAACGGGAACGAAAACTGCTGGGTGTTTGTTTTAAAGGACTTCTTGATTCCATCAACCGTGGAGGACATGGTGGTTTTCTTGATACTTTATCTAGAAAATAACACACATTTTAACTAATATAGAATTACATCATATCTATAAGTAGAGGATTCCTTACAACTATTGAAACTCCTACACAAAATTTTAAAGTCATTGACAACAAGTGTCTTGCATATATCTTTATTTAACCATGTCAATTGAGTAATTATTTAATAATCTTATACTGTTATCAAAATAATAATGCATAAAACTATAAAGTTTTTAATGTTTACATACTCAATCTATCATCAGCTGCAGAAATGCTAAATGCAAGAATGTTTCTAGCTTCTCTTCCCTCTTCTTGCACTAATAAACGCACTTCATCCATTTTTATTAACAATAGTGTAGATCTGCATTTGCTTTTATTTGTGAATATTAAATGCCGTTTTTTGTGTCTTCAAACATTGACAGTTAAAACTCAATGTTTTCCGAACAATGCACATGCCTCACAGCTGATGCATGACATTTGCTGCCAATGTAAGAAAAGTAAATTATTATTACTGCAATCCCAATTACATATTGCTATTAATATTGCATAATAAAGATGTCTACGAGAGTCAATCAAAAACTTGGTAACTACATACTCTTTACAGCGGTAAACATAATTATTCCACAATAAAATTGCTGATTTTATTGCTAAAAAACAAATAATAATTATTGATATTAAAATAAATGTATTAATAACTAGAATGTTTTATTTATTTAAACTTTACATACTAACAATTTTTTTTTTCAATTTTTTATACTATATTTATTGTTTTAGTAGTATTGATATATAACTATATAACTTTTTACAATAGTTAAAAAAAAAATTATAAAAATCAAGTTAAACTTGTACCGATTGTTAAAACATACACCAGTTAGTTTATTAAATTTAACATCAACCATTAATAATCTTTTGGTGCTCTACGAATAAGAGGCTTAAAAAAAAACTCGAAGTTGCAACAGCAGATTTTAATATTTTATTAAATTTTATAATGTTTTTGTGTAGTTCAATATTCTGTAAAACTTTAATAAAAAAATTATATTTTACGGTATTTTTTGCGTTTATCTGTTTTAAATTTTACGCACAACAAGATTTTATTAATTAATTTTATTTGAATTCAACTTACAATTTTATTTAGTGTAGCTACTGTTTTTAAACTACTATTGTATATTATCTAATTACTTTTATTAACTGTCTACTGGTGTTTAATTTACCATAAATTGCAGTCTTTCCTTTCTGTTTAAGTTGTTGCAATCAACTCTTTGTCGTAAAATGTGTTTATCTTTATTAATTTTCGAGTAATTTTTAATTGTTAGTAAAGATATTTAAAAAATGTCTATATATTGCATGTATTGTAATGCAAGAGATGTCCCCATATGCGTAGTGCATAATATTACTTTGTATAGCTACTTTGCTGGTTGTAAAAAGCGATTTTATTAATTAAGAACCTTGTTAAAACACACAGTTTGCCTGGGACACGTCAAAATTATTTGTGAATTTATTTTTAAGATTATTCACACAATATCTTGTAAAATTTGTTTGCCGTGTGCGGTAATCCAAATCTTGGTAGTTAAAGTGCTAATTACTTATGTTTAGAAGAGTGATAGGCTTCGTGATGGGTGGAAAAACTGAGCAATAAAGCTGACACAGTTTATTATGGTATATTCTAAACTTTTAACCAAAAGAAGTTTGTGCTAGTGCAACTAGAAAGATTGTAAGGTATCTGATAGTTGAAAGCCTAAAGGAAGTTTTTGCTTTTTTATTCGCAGGACTATTTCTAACATTATTAATAGAACATTGAATTTTTGTAAAAAGTTAAAAGAAGGCGATAAAGCTGACACAGTTTATTATGGTATATTCTAAACATTTAAGCAAAAGATTTCGCCCGTTTGCAAACAAAAAAACTAATGAAGTTTGTGGTAGTGCAAGTAGAAAGTTTGTAAGGTATCTGATAGTTGAAAGTCTAAAGAAAATTTCTGCTTCTTTATTTACAGGACCATTTCTAACATTATTAATAAAAATTGCAGTAACAGTTTGAGCTTCATAAATTTTTAAATATTTTTAAAAAGATTTATTTATGGTATCAGTTGTTATACACAACTGTTGAATAATGCAAACAAAAACTGACGTTGCAATGCGTTATTAATTGCAAAAAGTTAATCCGCAAAAAGAATAGTGAGGTCAGGAATACAATCTATAATCTTAACATTTGATTCCAAACGGTATCTAGAGAAAATTAAAGTAGCATATAATACTTGCCCAGTTTGCCCGTTTATTTCAATTATGTGTTTTTAATTCCAACGTTTGAACACACTGCAATTTAGTCTAAGTATTCTAACATGTGCAAAATGTAAAAACAAAAAACATAACCTTGATCAGTTTTTCTAGTGATTGTCTCAAAATGAAAAACAAAATAAAAATAGCCAACATCAGAGTAACAGATAAACTTTCTTACTTTGATGCTCAGAAAAGGTATAGAGTAATTGGATCTCTTACCTTTTCTAGATTGTGTGCTGTAGTTGTTGAAACACCTAATTGTGTAATTTACTGCTATTGCAGAAACTTTTCCTAATAATGACTCTAATGTAAAAGATCAAAAATTTGTTACGGACTTATCAAGCTCAAAACCAAAACTAACAACAATTCAATCTGGTCCAAGGTCACAACAAATAAGACTTTAACCAAAATCACTCAAAATGGGAGTTATTTTTAAGAATACACCATCTAAGATGTTGGCTAGTATTGAACCAAATCTAACTAAAGTGGCGACTTCCAATTCTAAGCTTAAACAAGTTAAAACTCTATCTGAATCAAAACCTGCAAATACGGCAGCCCAATCTAGGCTACCGCTATCTGAGGTGCAAACTTCTAGCAATTTTACTATTAACATATTGCTAGAGTCAATGGAAATAGAAGATACTTTTAAGCTAGCTGTTTTGACAGATAAAATGATGTCAAATAATGAGAGTTTTATTTTTCTAGATAATACTTAAAAAGAACAAAAAAAAATACGTTTTGATAATAACTCTAAAATTAGTTTCAACCATTATACAATAGAATTGCAACGGATATAATGCACAATACAAATCTTTTAAAGTTTTATTAGCCAAAATTGCCTACCTGCATTTATGTATAAAACAAATAGCTTTTAGATTAAAAGTTCAGTTAATCTTTGTGCTAATACTATTTATTGCAAAAAATGTGTAAATGTTAATTGTGCTAAAAGTGGAGCGGCATTATTAGTTTGTAATATGGTTTGCAGCAAACAACTCAACACTTTATTAGAAGCAGTAGCCGTTCAATTACAACTTTTTTTTCACTGACCGTTTGCTCAATCTATATTTTACCAAATACTAGTTTAGAAATTTGTTTGATTGATCAATTATTTAAACAGCTTTAGTCTTAATTTCTGCTAATTCTGCTAATAGGTTAATGGTTATAACACTACGTGGAGCTTAAATCAAACTAATGTGCAAAACCAAGTTATCAATCTATTTTCAGAAACAAATATAGTTATCTTAAATAAAGGTAACAACACCTACATGTGGCTAATAGATTATTTTTCGTTATTGACTTTATCATTTCATTTTCAAGTACTGCAGTATTGCTGAATTGAGGAGTTTTGGAGCATCTTCATAATAGTGACTACTGTTCAATAATCATTTGGTTATAAAATTAATAAAAACCGTCATTAAAATTGGAAAATAAAGATGTTGATTGGAATATGTTTGTTCAAGTGTTTATGATGACAGTTACTAAGCCACTATTGACAAAAATGTTAAATTCTATCATACAATCAGCCAGGAACGGCGCTAGGTGGTAAGCGAAGCAAGCGCCGCCTTGGGGCTCAATTTGTTCACATTTGCATTATATTATTGTAGTTTTTTCAAAATCATTTTCTGTAACTTACTGCAATTATTGCAAAGTAAAAAAAAAAAAAAAATTTAATTTGCTTTTAAAAATATAAAAAATCATAATATTACTATGACTAATAAGATATAAAATAACGATTTACTTTGTTACACCAAATTTGCCCAAAGACGACTTCTTACATTTTTTGTGTTTTGTTGTCAAGCAGGTCTTAAGCAACTTCCTGGAGATGTCCTCGAGGTGTCCTCGGTCCTGTTTTAATGCAACTTAGAGATGGTGATTAGGCAGTAAAACAGCGCTAAGTTCACTCAAGTGGCCGCTTAAATTACAACACAAAGAGCGTGTGGTCTACGTGGTCATGTTAAAACGCTCATTCGGCGTGAGAGTGATGCGTTTATTGATGTGCAAATAGTTTTTATTTTTTTTGTTAACCAGTCTAAAGGTTGTTGTTGTAATTTTGTTTAGTTGCTGACTTGATCCGTTGCTTTACAATTTAGTTTTTAATTTTTAAGCTGCTTCTGCGATTGTGACTGACTAGTGATCTGTTTGTCATCTCGTGTTTGCTACTTACTGGAGGATAGTTGCTGTAATAACTCCGCAGGTACACCTGAATCTCACTGGGATGCAAAGCAGATGTTGCTTTGTCTTGTAAAAAAGCTACTCTGAAGCTTGCTTGCTGATGCGACCAATATGTGCGATGTTAATGAATTTAGATATTATCTGGTTTTATTGATGTCTGTGAGGTGTTTTTGTTATCTTAGCTAGTGGTCTGTTTTAACTGCACCAAGTTTTTTTGTGGTTTGAGAAGAAAATCTTCTAAAGACTATCTGATTCACCTTACAAAGGAGAGTGCTTACAAACTAAACTTTCCTCGGATTATGCCTAGAAGTTTGAGACCGTAAAGTTTATATACTCTTTGTATAAAAACTGTATGTTAGAAGAAGGTTGGTTAAGACGTTCTATAGACTATGGGCTAAGCCAATTTAGAAAGTAACAATATTAATCGGTTTTTTATAAGAGTAATTATATATGTCTGGCTTAGCAAGTCTGGCTAGATTTGGATTGGGGTAAACCACAAGGTTATGAAAGTACTTTTTGGCTAATGTTATGATGTGTTTTTGCAGCTGGGGAATACCAAAAATGTTATAGTTTTTTTTGTTTTGAACATACCATGGGGTTCCAACAAGCCACCGTAAAGATTTTGGAAGATCCAAATACAATTGAGGTGCGTGTTTGCAGATGTTCTCTAAATTAAAAACTCAACAATGCTTGCTGATTTTGGTCTGGTCTGACAATGGTGGTGTACATCTAGATTTTGTTCTAAAGCGACATGCCGCTGATTTGTCAAAGAATTAAAATTAGTAGGTTTTTTGCCAATCTGGCTCTGACTAGGATAGACTGTATGTGAAATTTGTACCTAAGTTCTTTATCGAAGGCAATACTCAGATACTTGACAGCATCGGACTTCGGTATAGGAACATCGTTCAGAAGTTTAACACCAAAGTTTTACGATTTAGACATAAAGTTAACAGTTTTATAAGACACAAAGAAAATTTTAGTATGTGAAGCTTTACAAATAAATGTTTGTGTCAGACCTTGTCAAAGGTTTTTTTCAGGCTAAAACTTGTGACAATGTAATCAAAACTTATATTGGTGGGCAGAGAGTTTTGTGTTTTTTCCGTACATAAGTTCAGTAGAAATCATAATAAAGAAAATTCAAGTTGTTACTATGTTGTTTCTCTATAGAAGAATAAAAATCAAAGAAAAAATACTCAAATTTATTTGAGCATTCTCTCATTACTTTACGAGGGAGTATTCAGCGCTATACTGTTTCTATTAGGTACCAAATAAAAACAAAAAAAGAACCAAAAACAAACTAAACCGAATAGAACCGCATACTTGTGAAACGAGCCTACATCATAGAAAACACACACGTATAGAAAGGCAACTCCGCCCATTTTCTGTCACCTTGATAAGCGCCATCTTACGAAACTCACTACCGAATTTTGTCGGTAAATTAGAAAACTTTAATTACTAAATTTGCCCGCTAAATTTGAAATACTAAATTATTTATTTTGCGTACTAAAATTGAAAATTAAATGTATTTATTTTGCACGTTATTTTTTAGTAATGCACGTACTTACCATTTAAAACCTGAAATACATGTTTTAAAATGAAAATCATTTACATACTTACTATTTAAAACCTGAAATATACGTTTTAAAATTAAAAAACAAGTTATTTTTTATGAATTTTATTTATGTATAGGTTATGTACTGTAATCTGACTATAATACATATATTATTATATATTACATATATAATACCTATATAATTATAAATATTTTATTATTTGTTATAAATAAGTATAATAATTTACAAACTTATACATTATGTACTAACCTTTTTAAGCAATATACAATTGTAAATTGAACTATACACAAAAAGATTTCACAGAAAACACAGTAATAATACAAAACAGGCAGGATGAAGCACAAGATGAACAAAACGAACGAAACGAACGACACGAACAAAAAATGTAATAGATGTAGATGTACAGTAACACTGACCAACTGACAATCAATCAACAAAACAAGTGTCATAGCTGACTTGACTCATCATATGATCGTAGATTTTACGCTCTTAGCGCCCTCATTGGGAGTTGCTACCACTAATTGACGAATTTGACCAATTACATATAAGTGAACACACCATGGCCTACATGCCAAACATGTCACAACTTCTTAACGTATTTAGCTTGAGTTCCTTGACAATGTAGCGTTCATTCTGTCAAAAAACATTTTAGAATGTAGGTATTATCATATGTAATATCTCTAGTGCATAGAATATTGCCGATAATTTATTAGAATCTCACGAATGCATTTTTGCGGACGGCAATCGGCACGAGCCGCAAGCGAGTGCCGATTGCCTATCGCAAAAATGCATGAGTGATATTCCAATAAATTATAAAGCAATATTCTATGCACAAGGGATATTTAATAAGACTATTTCCTGAGCAACAATACATCTTTCAGAATGACATTTTAATATTAAAAAAATATAAAATTCAAATCGCGTATGCTTATGTTCATTGTTATGTTCAATTATTGTCATAGCAACATATAAACAATTATGCAAAAAAATTAAACTTTTTTTTTAAATGTCAAGCAACGGTACGAATTCACTTGCGTCTAAATATCAGAGTTGGGATTCCGATAGCTGTCAACCGGCCGCCGATTCGAAAAATGTTTGCTTTTTAATGGTGGCGTTCACACATCATTCTATTATAGTAGTAACCAATCACATCGTATTTATGCGTAGGCGTCCACAAACTGTAAACGCGGGAATTTTGAATTTGAGCAAAACTTAATGTAAAAAAGAACAAAACAATAATTAAAATATAAATATTAATTAAAAATTAACTCTATAAATAATTACTCCATATTAACACAGCTTCTTTGTTATTATAAATAATATGATTTTGAAATAATTATGTGTGATATATTTGATGTTTATTTTAACCTACAAATTAAATGTTTGGTAGATAGCAAGATAACAATTTAAAATGGTCGATAAAAATATAACTTGCACAAAAAAGATAAATGCTAATAATGCACATAACTTATTTCAAACGCTGGATAAATATAGTTTTAAAAATAAGAAACGCTTGATAAAATTTATAAACGTTTGCTAAAAAAAGTAATTGTTCGATAAAAAGTAAAAATTCAACAAAAAGTGCAAATGCTTATTAAAAATATGAATCGTTTAATAAAACTAGTAAATGCAAGGTCTAAAATAATAACTTGCCATTTAAATAACAAACATTTGAATTCTTAGATTTCATGTTGTTTTTAAGCTACAAAATGTTTATCAATTTGCACGATACATTATTTCGATTAAAAATTGTAATTGCAGATTATTAAATGCTTATTAAAATTAAATTTTAGTTAAAAATGTTTGCCTGCAAAAAAGAAACTAATAGTCTTAAATGGTTCATAAATGATTTTAAATGCTAAGTAACTGTTAATGCGTTTTAAAAATAAGGAACGCTTGATAAAATTTATAAACATTTGATACATATTATACTTTATATGTTTCATAGAAAGAGTAAATGTTCAATAAAAAATGCAAAAACTAAATGAAAACATAAAACGTATAAAAAATCAGTAAAATGTTGGTAAAAATCATAGGTTCTTGCTACAAAATAAATATATTTAATAAACTATTAAAAAAAAATCATTTTTTTCTCACTAATAAAAACCTAGAATATAATAACAATATTTATAATAAATATATTAAAGAATGTACTATGTTAAACTAAACAATAAGAATAACCACAAGATTGCTATGAACGGTAGACAGCATCAATGAATATATTGGTGTTTCTTTGAAACTGCTTTGGCTTCTATTACAAATTTATGAAGCTTTTCCTCTCTTTACTCTGCAAAACTGACTCAAATTTATCTGGCAGATGTTTTTCCAACATGCTAATATTATTACATTAACAAGCGTTAATTGCGTTTGAAATATGTAGTTTGTCGAGCATCACAAAATTTTAATTTTTCCAAATTGGGCTTCATTAAAATTGTAATATTATACAATAAGAAGAAACCTTTTCTACTTATCTTAATTTTTCTTTTAATAAATTATAAACCTAAATAAATAGTAATAAAAAATAAAGTATAGATTACTTATTAATAATAAATATGTATATTCAAATAAGCAAAATATACAATTAATATAAAATATTTATGTATTACAAACACAATTCACATTTAACACTAGCATTACATTTAACACAATAGATACAACACAACATCCACAACACTTTAATTGGTACACAACACAAAAGTCACTTTGACAAGTAGATAACCTAAAAATAATTAATGTCATCAAAAAGTAAATCACGATTTAGATGAATTGACGACTAAATTTTCGCTTCCCCCACCATCAATTTTTACGGCATTTAAAGTGATTTAAAGCATCTCTCTCGCACTTCCTAAATCGTCGTATATATTCTTACACATTGGTTTAACATTTTTTGTCGCTTTTTTCTCTGAATTTAAGCTTATTTGAACAAACTTGCTACAATTTTAGCACCGTTCTATCGGAATCGCACCTCTGATCCATCATTGATCTCGACGTGCGTAATACTCATGCGGTGGAACTCGGAACTATTTGTCGGGCGGTAATTTTAAATCAGATCTAGACATCTAAAATATTGTTTGATTATTTAAATTGAATAAGTACTTATTTTATGTTTTAAAATTAGATTAATTAATTAATTATAACATATTATTATGATTGTATGTACATAATAAATATTTTTAAATATTGTTTAAATAACAAAACTAGTTGGACTTTACTTACGCGTTAGACCTGTTAGTAAGTAATTTTAAATAACGTCTATACATGTATAAAATTATATTATTATTTAGATTTATTAAGTTCTTATTTCACATGTTTTAAAGTTAGTTTAAATAAATAATCATTATATTTTTCTTATTATTTTGTTAATTAATTTGAACTTGAGTTTATCATTTTTTGACTGACTAAATTTATAGTGTTTCCTACAGCAATTTATTATTACGATTGTATGTACATAATAAGTATTTTTTAAATATTGTTTAAATAATAAAACTAGTTGGGAGTTACTTGTTTTAAAGTTAGTTTAATTAATTAATGATAAATAATCATTACATTTTTCTTAATATTTTGTTAATTAATTTGAAGTTAAATTAATCATATTTTGACTGAATAAATTTACAGTATTTCCTACAGCAATCAGCGTGTGACATTTAATTAATTATGTTTTAATATTTTGGGTGAGTTGTATGTACATAATATGTAATCTGTAAATGTACTTAATAATAAAATATGAATAAAATAACAGTTTATTTATTAAATTTAATTTAGTAAATATTAATAATTACTATAGATAAATATTATAAAATACATATATCGACTTTACTAAAAATAAAGACAGGCACAAATGGAATAGCAGGAAAATTTCTTACAACAAAACATAATTATTTTTATAATTTATTATTTTTAAGAACAAAAGAAAGAGCTATTGCATCTTTTTCAACTATGGTAGGTTTCTTTATCGATGAAGTAGGTTTTTTTCAGTTTTTTTGTACACCATAACTGACTTTGAAGTTCAATTTTTTTTATTATGCGGTGTTTTTTTTTAAATTTTGCTATTTGAAAATTCAATATATGAAGTGGAAGCTGCGGCAAGTGTGGGCGAAAGCGGAGCTATTATTTTTTTTACAATATCTAATTTTGTCGGCAAATATAGTCCAAATGTTTGTTAAAGTTTTTCTTTATTCTTTCTTTTTCTTTTTTTCGTCTTCTTTTCTTGGAGCATTTTTGACAATTTTGTTTAAAATGCAATATTTTTTGTCAATATTTTCTTCTTGAATGTGTAACTGCTCATCTTGATTCTCTTCTTAGAATTCTGGAATAATGTAAATGTATTTTAGAATTGCAAAAGTGTAACATTTTTAAACCAAGTATAACTCGTTTGAATTGTTTGATGGAACTAAATTCAGTTTTTGCAATTAAACTTGCATCCAAGTTTTCCATATTTTTGTGACGAATGCAAATGTTTTTAATTTTGCTGCAAACTTTTTTTTTGTGCTGAGAAATTAGTCTATCAAAAAGTTTATCTATTACAAATTTCATTATAGCATTTATTGCTTTATCCAGCCTTTTTACTTTTTTGCCTTCTAAGTAAATGTACTTTATTGTTTTGTAAAAGCCCAATTCTCGACAGAATGACTATAATTGTCTTTAAAATATTTTATAAACTTCTCTGTTTTGGAGTCTTCAGTTCCAATAAATTTGTTAATTATAATTTGAAAAATATTGGCATCTCTTTCTTCTAAAAGCGTTCTTAATACTTTGTATATTTCAATCTAAAAAAAAATTAATTTTAAATATTATCTAATTATACCTGTTTCTTTTTTATCTTGATTTCATTCAAGTTTTTCATTCATGCTCGATCTACGTGCCAAGTACAAAACAATCTAAAACATGCTTTTTGATTAAATTACCTACATATAAAAATAAAGTTGTTAACTCAAAATTGTAGCTATTTATTCCGTGGGTCCTATCTAAGCAGATGACATCTGAACCATATTTAATAAAAAAATCTTTTTGTGCAGACGTCATAATTATTAAAACAAAATCTTCAAATTTCAATTCAGGAACTTGCTGAGAAATTTTTCCTTGTGGTTTATAAAATAATACACAACGCTTTTCTTCATTCATTTCTCTAACCCATGCATCAACACTAATTGCGTCGTTCAAATGCCTTACAGCAAGAGAAGTTAAATTGAAGCTTTTTTAATATTGTGCAAGTCTTTTCTATTTAACAAATGCAGTCTTTCTAATTCTGAACCAACAACAGAGTCACGGATGTCGTTCAGAATTTCGTCAAAAGGTATTTTTTTAGACATTTGTTGCGCTATATTGTGTCGTTCACTTTGATTTAAGTGTATGTGTGTCAATTTTGCAACCGTTGTCGTTATTATTTTTTATTAATTTGATACTTGCAGGACATACAGCATTAATTTTGTCACTTCCCTGGGTTTAAAAGTGTCGTTTTCTTTTTTCTTTGACTACATCTATATAATTTTCAGAGCGATTACAAACAAAATAAATAACTGATTTTTGTTTCAAAGAATCAGTTTTTATAAATTTTGCAGTAGTGCTTGTTTCAATTTTATTTTTCTATTCATAAAATTGATTTTCAGACCCAAATTTAATTGTTTCTGATTGGATTTCAATTTCATGTGTTTCTTTAAAATGAACAATTAAGTCATTTTTATGAGTTGTAAAATACTCACACATTGGGAATTTTTTTGAAGCGACCTTTACAGGTGTATTTGTTATTACTTCACTCACTTGCAATAATTTATGTGTTTTAACATGTCGTTGCAAATTTTGTTTGTAGGCAAAACTTTTACAACAGATACTACAGCTATACTGTTTTACAGATGTTTTGTATACTAATGGAGAAATTTCTTCAACTTTGTCTTTATGGTATTTACGGAAATGCCTTCTTAAATTAGACACGTTACTAAAAATTTGATTGCATTCGGAACATTTACTGATTTTCTCCATGATTTTTCAATAATAATTAACAATAACTATTATTTACACATAACACTGAACTGAACACAATTATTACTTTATGAAATAATAAAACAATTGCAGTTGCGACGTGACTGGTAGCTTGATTATTTCCATTTCATAGGTGATATGATAACGCCGCACGTACAATTTTACGAATATGAATCACTTTAAATGATTTAAAGTGAAAACATAAGTCAATCGAACGCAACAACTACATACAATCATAATAATAAGTTATCATTAATTAATTAATCTAATTTTAAAAGAGAAAATAAGTACTTATTCAATTTAAATAATCAAACAATATTATAGATGTCTAGGTGTGATTTAAAATTACCGTCCGACAAATAGTTCCGAGTTTTGCCGCATGCGTATTACACACGTCGAGATCAATGATGGATCTGATATTTAGACGCAAGTTACGAATTCTATCAAAAATATAAATATATTATTTTATTATGTTGTCAATGACAATAATAATAATAATAATAATAATAATACTCTTTATTTTTTACATATGTACAACATCACAACAACAAACAGATTACAATGGGTACCTAGTGTATAAAATAGTGTCAGAAAAGCATTAATAAACAAAAATAGACTTTAAAATTTGTTATTGAGAAAATCTTCTATACAATAAGGTTCTAAATTAATTAATATGAGTGACAGTTTTCTTTTGCACGCCATAATGTTACCTTCAGATTTTAATTCAGGTGGTAGATGATTAAAAAACCGAATGCTGGTATAGTAAACGCTTTTTTCAGTACTGGTTAGCCTATGAATCTCAAACATTAGATCGGTTTTGTGCCTTGTGTTATAGGAATGAGAAATTTGATTTTTCGTATACTTATGTTTATTTTTGAGCAGAAAAAGGACGCAGTCTAAAATATATATTGCAGGAGCAGTAAGTAAATTATTTTTTCTAAAATGAGATTTGCATGATTCATTTGGTTTGAAACCAAGAATGATTCTAAGTGCTTGCTTTTGTAGAATGAATATTTTTTGTAAGTTTGGCATGTTTCCCCAGAATACAATGCCATATCGAAAAATGGAGACAAAATTTGCAGTGTACGCCATTCTCAGTACTTCAAATGTCAAATTTTGTTTTAATACTCTTAATTGGTAGCATATTTTGCAAAGTTTGGTTGACATATACTTTACATGCTCGGTCCACTTTAGTTTGTCATCTATTTGTATACCTAAAAATTTTGTACACTTCTGAAATTTTACCTCATTTCCATCCAGTTTACAACGTAATAATTATATCGGCAATTTTGCATTGAACAAATTACAGCGACAATTTTTACGTCACAACTGACAATACCACAATAACAAAAATTGTCGCTAAATACGTACGTGATTGGTCGAATTTCTGATATTTGCTAAATGTGATTGGTTGCTTTGACGGACGGATGACGGGAGGGAAATAGTCTATGATAATATATTAGGTTAGGTTTTCTACAGGATAATTAAAAAAAAAAACGATTATACTCAATAAACGTGTTCAGGAGATCATGAATCAATAATGCTCTATATACATCAGACTGGTTTTTAATTTTTTTTTGTGACTTTTTTTGTGTGCCCTTTTAAAAAGTGATCCTAGTACAAAAAAACAAAACCCATGCTAAATTTCAACGTTTAAAAGTCAAAAGAACACGTGTTACCGACCTGCTACAGATTAGTGTTTTTATTAATTAAGGAAGAGCATTATAGTTCTAGGCTATCAGCAAATAACTGCACAGATTGGTAAAATTCTAATGTCTAACGTGCAGCCCTATACGTAAGTGTAATAAATATCAAAACTGCGTAACTAACAAGTGACACAATTGCATAAAATGAAGCCGGTTATATATAATCTTGACTCATTTTTCGTTTTTTTTTACTGATGCAAGTACTGAGTGCGTTTATAATTCTAATTATTTTTTTACTATTGTAAAATGAATTTAAAAAGATATAATTTTTTTAGTAATAAATATTTGTTTTTTAACACTTTAGAAGACGGGGGCGACATATTTTAAATTTGCGGTGGAGGCGCCATAGTTTAGCGCTGCCCCTGCAGGCACATATGCAAGTATTTTGCTATTTTTTAGAAACCTTGCAGATAACCAGTTTCTTGGTAAAGTTTTGATTATGAGCAATGATTTAACTACTCTCTAATAGAAGAGTGATGATGGCAACCATAGCACATGGATCTAGTGCAACGATTGTTAAGCAGGCAGCCCGAGTTTGATTTCCGGCAGCATGCAGTCATCTCCTTTGCACAATAGCAAACCAAAAAAGTATTTGTCAAGTAAACCCCTCTAGTAGTGTGGTTCGGATTCCATGTTAAACTGTAGGTGTAGAACTAATTATTGTACACCACAAACATACAAGAGGGGTAATAATGCTTGTAGCAAGCATGGCACTATAAAAAGAACATAAAAAACCTATTTAAAGTACAAAGCTTCCACAAAAAACTTGCAAAAAAACGCAAAAAAAATTACGGTTGTTGATTAAATAAATTGTAGAAACTTGCTATTATAGTACTAGTATTTAAACTTGGTATAGATCAGAATCAAAATTTTGTTGCTGTATTCTTTGACATTGCAAAAACATTTAACATAACGTGAAGATACAATGTTCTACAAACGCTTTATTTGTAGAATATTTGCCAAAGTATGGCATTGTTTATAAAAAGTTTTTTAACTTTACGTATATTTAAGAGCATACCGACCGCTACCTTGATTTCAAGTTATGCAGTGTATTGTTTTAGTCACATTATGTTTGCAAAAAATGCAGTGCCTAAAAATGCATCTATTTCTATATTTGGATACATTTTTCGACTATTTCTAATTATTATTTGACTAAAATACTCTATTAAAATATAGTTTAATCCTTTCTAAATATACTGGTAAACAAATAAATTGATATTATATGTAGAATTATATTATAAACTGGGCTAATAGCAACAGATTCACTTTTTCTACCAAAACAAGCAACGTTTTTGTAAAAAGCAAACTCTACAAGGCGACCCTTTACTATATCTTGAAGAAGAACCTATTCTTGTACAAAAAAAGTGTTCGATTTCTTGGTGTCACATTTGACTGTGGTTTGACTTGGCGTCCCTATTTATTAAATCTGAAATCAAGATGTGTTCCGGCAGTAAACTCATGTCGTTGAGTGAAAAGTCATAAGAAACAGATAAAAAAACAATGCTACTTTTGCATCGCGCATTTGAGCTTTTAAAACTGTATTATGGCTTCATAATTTATGACTCCGCCATTTCATTTACATTAGATATTGTGAACCCTGTCTACTATAAAAATTCAATTAACAATTTCTGCATTCTGCTCTAGTCCTATTGTTAGTGTTTTGTCTAAGACGTAAAATCTTGACTATTAGGTACCCTCAAAACTAAAAGCTAATGATTTGCATTTGACGTTTTCTGTTGTGCATAATAATGGTTTTGACAATTTATACATCATTAGAATACAGTTCCAAAACCGAATGCTGTAAGAAGATGCAGTACATTTTGGAAACTGGATTTCCAACAATTTAATGTCTACTAAATGTCTTACTATTGCAATTCTCCTTGGACATTTTAAGGTTAAATACTGAACTAGCAAGAATGACCAAAGCATCAACTTTACCAGTTAAATACTGATTTTCTAAAAATTTAAGTTTGGTACCTAAATGCCACTTGGATTTTTACCGATAACTCAAAAAGTAGCAACGTTTTGGGCTGTTTTCTGATAAATAAGCTGCAATTTACATTTGGCTTGCCATGTGTTGGCAGTATTTATACTGCAGAACGGTATGCTATTTATTAGGCTCTTTGCTTCACTCAACTAAGCGCAAGTACAAATTATGCTATATGTTCAGTCTCGTTGAAAGCATTAAACGCTATAGATGACCAATATCCTAATCATTACTTGTTGACGCAAATTTATTACTTCAGGTAGCTGAAATAAATGTCGCTGCTTTATTTGAATTCCTAGTCACGTAGGTGTCAGTGGCAACAAAAAAGCTGATGCGTTTGCCAAACTAACAATAACTAGCGCTAAATATATTACAAACAAAGCTAGTTATGACAAGTTATAAGAGCTGCCTTGTTTATCAAAAACTACAACCGGTATGACACCTGCTCATCGTAAGCAGTTTCACGCTTCTCTACGGAGCGGTCCCAACGCAAGCAAGGAGACATCCTCTGCACATGTTGCGGAATCGGCGCTTAGCGCCCTTCTTCTATCAGCTAAAGATCAGCTGTTACTTTGCTTATCGCAAGCAAGTAATGATAACTTTGCCAAGCTAATAAAAGCTTCTAATGTTCTATTAGACGACTAAACGTCTAATAATATCAGACCCGGTCCGTCAGTCTGAAACTCAGACCTAGAAGTGAAACCAGATTCCACTCATTCTCGGCAACACCTATATGGTTGGCACATATGTGCATTATGTAAATATTCCCGTGTTGCATACAACCAGCCAGGATGGCTATGTCCACAAAAGGACAAACTTTCAACAGTCAAAGTTGGGGGGAGTTTAGTCGGTAGGCGCCCGTGAGAGTAAATCCGACACTTTGTGAGTTTTTGGGAAGATTCTCCTCCTAACACAAAAAAAAAACAGACAAAGCTTGTGTTAGGAATATTTGTAATTTTCTACAACAATTGCTGTTGTCTAGGTGACAAACTAAGCGGTTTGATATTCAAGACAACAAACTGCAATGTACAAAAAGCGTTATAACACTGTTGAATTCTTTATGCAGGCTAAAGCGTCACGGTTGATGAACTCGCAGGCATTTGCGGCATCTATGTAAGATTGAATTTATATCTTGAGATATCTGTAATGTTTTATTAACTTTTTGTCATATTTTATTGGATTGTTGACAGTTTTTGGAACAAAAAACAGTGTCTGAATTATCACCCAGTTTATACTTAGACTTAGACTTAATATATTGATATAATTGTTTATTTATTGTGATTAATGTTTGTGTGCTGTAATATCTAGCAGTATTTAAGATCTTTTACACCCTAGACACTGGTAGTTATCATGTTTTGCTATTGTTTTTAATAGTTTGTGAAAGTTTATTTTATCTTTGTTATTTATTTATTTATTTATTAATTTTACAGCATTTTATTTTACACTTTTTATAGTTATTGAGGAACACCATTAAATTACCAGTGCACAATACCTTATACTGAAAAATCAATTTGTATTAAAAAAGTATTTAAAGCAAAAATAACTCTTACAAGTAGCCTTAAAACTAAAACTAGTGTAATCTGTAATGTATGGCTTAAGATTTCTCAAGAAACAAACTATTTTACAGCACTTAAAAACAATACACTATTCGTCTTTTGAGTCGGTTATGTAATTTCGATTTATTATGTTGGAGAGTTTATACAGCAAAAACGAATGATTAAAATTATATTTAATATACCACTAATAAGTAATAACACTTGATAAACTACAAAACATTTAAGCGGGCGTTATATAAATTTTTATTAAATAAATTTGAATTTTTGTAGAAGTGCCATTCAATAACTTTAAACTTACTTGACGTGATCTACTTTATTTACTTATTTACAGTTTATAACCAAATATTATCAACAAGTTTAGCGCATATAAGTCTTATGCAATATTCTCAATTATTTCATACCATATTAATTAATTTAAAACTGTAATTACAGGTTTTATTTTGCTTTGTCGGCTTAGAAGAATATTGTTGTACTATTGTTATTAACATTTGTACCTAACTTTTATAAATTGACGTATTTTATACGCTATCACTGCCAAATCTAGTATAAGCAGGCCGAATGAATTTGAATTTAGTTTTTCTATAAATTTGACATATTTGTTAATTTATAAAAAAAAAATAATTAATTTTAGTGATTACTTTTGGTATTTAATTTTGCACATAGAATGTGTAGTTAGAAAAACATTAGGTAAAAACTACGTCAAATATTACAAAAAATACGGTTGTATTGTAATAGTTAATGTCTGGAAAATACAAAACTAATTGCATAGCATCACCTTGAACTTCTCGCATCATACATCGCAATCAAAAAACACGTCTAGTTGTTGAACTAAGAAGACGCCGTAAAAAAAGCGTGTTAATATAAATAGGAAGCAAAAAAAACGTTCAAGGCTTCTAAAATTGCTTTCAGAGGAAATTTGATGCGCATTTCAAATTACTACTAGATTGTTCACAATAATTTGCTTTTTTCTACGCAAATAAAAATATCGTGTTTATCTTCGATCATCCTCACATGAATGTTGTTAATTTGCAATTATTTATAGTGATAATCATGTAGTTCTCAGATGTAACACTAATTAGATGTACGGCAAAAACATGACTCGTGTAGTAATATTATAAAGTAATTACATCCTTATTATAAGATAAATATGTAAAATAAAATTTTAATTTATTACCCAAATATATTTTTACATTGAAACATAGGTATTGTGCAAGTAGTTGCCTGCAATTCAAACTAGTAAAATCGGAATTCCGTGAGAAGTATACACTATATTTTATCGTCGCTCATGTACGCTGAACATAATTTAACATAATTCATATAAAAAAATTAAAATTGTTTTATAAATAACATAATTATTGTTAAACATTAAAATTGTAATTGTTAGTTATGATAAATTATTTAAAAATTGAATGGTGGTGACCGTTACTATGTGATAGTTCATTTTCAGATAAATAATACAAATATATATATATGTATATACATACTATATTCGTGATATAATACATAGTAAATGTGTTTATTAATTAATTATTTAGTTTAAATTTCTGGCCGCTTAAAAAGACTATTAATGCCGATTCTTTTCTATAAAATTATATAAAGTGTAAAAAAACCTTCTGTAAAATGGCATACTAAAAAATAAAAATAAATAAATAACATGTCTAGGATGTAAAATATTCGAATTAAAATAGGGCAGCAAAGACGAGTTGGCACTGGAGCCTTGTTATGCTGGCCATACATGTAACTGCATAATTGACAATTAAACTTGCACAACCGTTTGTGCAATTATAATTGAGCGCGTGTGTGATGTGTTTGATCAAAATAAATGACTTGCATAAGTTATTTTGATCAAAAATGCTCAATTATAATTGCACAAAAACGTCTGTGCAAGTTTAAATGTCAACTATGCAGTTACGTGTATTTCCAACATAATGAGTTTTCTTGCTGTCAACTGAAACTATGTTTTCAAAAATGTCATAGGCAGCAAATATAGCTGTTGCATTTGGTGGCCAAATAGCAAAAGGAGACACAAATATTTTACGTTACTATCACAAATAATGATTAACTATTAAAACAATTAAGAACAAAAATGTTATAACTAAAGCTAAGATTTATATGCGTTATGATTTTTACCAATATTTTATGCATATCAATTTTGAATGTATATCTCCACAAATCATAAGAAAGTAAAGCAAATAGCATCTTCTTATTTTGGCTTATTTTGCCTATTTTCGGTTTTATGCATATTTTAGTTTTTATGCATACTTAATGCATGTTTTAAGAGTTTTTATTTGTTTTTCATGATTTTTATGCATATTTGATACTTATTTTAAGTACTTTTGGCATATTTCGGCATTTTTGTGCATATTTTATGCTTATTTTAAGCAATTTTCGATTTCATAAAAATTAGAGTTAATAAAATATTATTTTAAAAGAAATATGTATATATATATATATATGCGAACGTTTTAAAATAGTCATTGTCATATATGACTCATGCTCCTCACTCGAGCATGAGCAATTATTGCCCGACTTATTTGGCAGAAGGTCTTTTTTAACAAAAAATTTGAAAAAACATTTTATTATTAATTCTTTTAAAAATAAATTATGTTAATTATTATTATTTTCAAACTGTTATTATTATTTATTGAATTTTACTTTTGTTTCTTTTGATGTGTTTATTATTATTATATTAAAAGTTATTATTTGTTAATGCGTTTTATATGAAAAATAAAACTTATTTTGCAGTTTTTTACGCGTATAAGTCCTAGCTCTAGTTATAACTATTCAAATTATAAATACACAAATAAAACTATTAAAACATAAGTTACACATACTTACAGTAATTTTACAAATGTTATTATATATAAATAAGACATTAAAAACTATAACTTTACAGTATACCAGACTGTCAAATAAAAAGTTAAGTTATGTTTAAATTTTAATTTATATACTTTTAGATACTTAATGTTTTATTGGTTACAGATCGGTTTTGGCTATTAGGCTATCGTCGGTGTAATATACAGGGTGTCCGGAAAATACGTGTACAACGTTTGACGACAGACTCCTGACGTCAAAATAGGTCGATCTAAGCCGACTTAGTTATATCCAAAATTGTCTCGTTTAGCCGGTAGAGGGCGTCAAAAATTTGTAAATATTAAAAAGAAATTACCTGTAACAATAATTTTTTAAGTGACCTTGTTGCTATGGCGTTTAATAATTTGACAATTATTGACAAATTGTCACCAGTCTATGAAATTTACTCAAGTATACGATCAACATTCTTGAATTACAAGTTTATTTTACCATTAAAAATGGAAAATTATACAAACTCTCAGAAAGTTGACATACTCCTGGTATACGGGTTTTGTCAAGAAAATGGGCGTCAGAGTGTTAGGGTTTACATGGAGAGGTTTCCTAACCGTCGAATACCAAACCACCAAACATTTGCCAATATTGAGCGTCATCTTCGGGAAACGGGCAGTTTTGAGAAAAAGTTTGAAGGCAGGGGTCGTATGCGAACAACTCGAACTGTGGAAACAGAAGAGATGATTCTGGAAAGAGTTGAAGAAGAACCAAGTACCAGTACCCGTCTCTTAGAACGTGAGTTAAATGTTCCTAAAACGATTGTCAATGAGGTTTTAAGAGAACAGTTGTTACATCCTTACCACATACAAAAAGTCCAGGAACTTTTACCGACTGATCCCTCCATGCGGCTTACATTTTGTCAATTTATTAGAAACAAAAGAATCCTTGTTCCAAATTTTTGTAGAAAAATTATGTTTACTGACGAGGCATGCTTTACAAGATCTGGGGTAACCAATCTGCACAACGAACATATTTATTCCGATAAAAATCCACATGCCATTAAAGTTGCACATCATCAGCATCAATTTAAAATTAATATTTGGGCAGGTATTATTGATCACTACCTTATTGGTCCCATTGTTATTCCAGACAGGTTAGATGGAAATATTTATTTAAATTTTTTGCAAGACACATTACCAATTCTTCTGGAGAATTTGCCCCTTTTACTTCGGAGGGAAATGTGGTATATGCATGATGGTGCCCCGCCCCATTTTTCCGTTGCCGTTCGGCAATACTTACATCATCAATATCCCAACCGATGGATTGGAAGAGGCAATGATGCACCAGTAAAATGGCCACCACGTTCTCCTGAGTTAAATATGTGTGACTTCTTTTTGTGGGGCGCTATTAAAACAGAAGTTTACAAGACTTCGGTAAACACAAGCGATGATTTATTGCAGCGGATTTTAAATGCAGGCAACCATTTTAATAATCCCGAGACATTAGATAGGGTCCAATATCATTTTTTAAAGAGTGTTAATAAGTGTATTCAGCAAGATGGCGGTCATTTTACACATTTGCTTAAGTAATGTTTTTGTTTTACTTAGTTTCTTACAATAGATACTTTCAACTTTGTTATACTTTTGTTTTTTTTTGACGCCCTCTACCGGCTAAACGAGACAAATTTGGATATAACTAAGTCGGCTTAGATCGACCTATTTTGACGTCAGGAGTCTGTCGTCAAACGTTGTACACGTATTTTCCGGACACCCTGTATATTAGGTGTTAAAAATCATAAATGTCATAGTAATGTATAATGTTAAATACTACAAACTGTCAAATTGTCAAATAAGAATAATAAAATCACAATCAAAATTGTTATATTGACATAACAAATAACACAATTTGTTAAAAATTTTCAAATGTTAGAAATGTAAAAATTGATGCTTTAATTTGCCAGAATTACACAATCTGTAAAATGTAAGATAAACGTAACAAATAACAAGGCAATATTGAAAATACTGTAATAAGATCAAAGTTATGTTGTAAAACAAATTTCATAAACTTCACACTGCATCAATTTAATTCGATTGCTAATTATAGTTCCCTAGGCCAAAGCCAATTTTCTAAATTAATTTATTAAGTCAAACGTTTTTTTGGGGTTAAGTTAGGAAGACCTGATAAATTACTGTAAAGTATTGGCTTCAAAAAGTTCTATAACTAGAGATTCCAAGCCAGCGTTTTGCCGTACAATCTCAGTATCTCTGTTTTTGTCGCACAACATTGTACTCTTTCCTTCTCTCTACTAGTCATCGAGCGGCTTTGACTTTGCTTCCCTTCTTGCGGACGGCGTTACGTTGTATGTGATATGTGCAACAAAAACGGGGATACTGAAAATGTACGCTGTTTATACATTGTTTAAACGTCAGTTTGGAATCTCTAGTTATAGAACTTTTTGATTGGATTTACTAGAATATTGTGCTTATACAAACATCTACACTATTTGCTCAGCATTTAAACTCATTACTATGACAACGGCTAATCAAAAAGAGTAGATTCAAACTTACTAAAGTACCCCAAGGTTCAGCACCAAGACCAAAACTGTAAAACCTTGTTTATAATGAGCTACCGGAAGGAGTGACAATAACGGCATGTGCGGATGACGTAGCACTAGTAGGCAGAGACGTAGAAACGGAAGTATTAAATTGACAACTAGAGGTAGCAATAGATATGATACAGAAATAGATCATAAGTAAGGGTTTAAAATTAGCAAAAAAAAGGAGAAGCGGCATGGTTATCGACCAAGAGACCTAATAGAGCAACAGGTAAGATACAAGTAGAAAATCAAGTGATAACCATAGGAAAAAATCAAACACCTTGCTGTGACACTTGAAGCAAAGAATGAAGTGAAACAGTTAAGAAAACCGTTATAGATACAATGGAAATAAAGAGAAACCCCGGTCTTATGCCAAATAACGGAAGTTTAGGAGAAAAAACCAAAAAGCTAACAGCCAAAAACAAATGTTAAAAAAAGCAAAACATCAAAGCAAATACTAAATGATAGATGCGCGTTCTTAAAGTTGACAAATAACGCAACTTTTGAAATGGTTAGAATATACCTGGCAACCAGAAAACACAAAAAAGTAATTCCAGATAGAGATACAAAGATATCACTGGAGGTAGAAATAGGACTGCCACAAGAAATACAACTAATAGAACTGCATAAACTATTTTAAACTAAAAACGCATCAAACTAAATAATTAAAATAAATGACACACGGATTAGAGAAAAAAAAATTGCAAAGGTAGATGTCAGTGCAGATAAAAAAATACATTTTTTTAAATCAATCTTTTTCTACAAGATAAACTATAACACTGGTTGCAATTGATTCAATAAAACTGGCTAATGCAATTTCAATTTTTTTTTTTTGGGTAAAGAATTGCTAAGCAACGGTGTCAATAAGTTTGCAATACTTTTTAAGCTTCTTCTTTGTAGTAATCTGTGAATGTTTGGGCACCAACCAAGAGTTTATTACTTTGAAATGCGACTTTATGCTTTAAGTAGTCAATGTCGCTTTTATTTACCCTGCATTTATACCTCTATTAATAAAAGCTTGCATCTCTTACTAAACATTCTCTGACTTAACATTTCTAGAAATTTCTCTTGGTTACTATTAAAAATATTTGCTTTTTTGAGGCTAAAAGTTTAGTTCCCAGAAGGTTTGCTAAAGTCTGCTAGAGAATAATAAGTTGTCTGTAGTGTGTTGAAAAGCGCCTACTTCTAAGTGCTGCTGAACTCAAATTTCAGCGAGTTTACATTTTGAGAATCACAAACATTGTGATTCTCAAAATCTAAATACCATTTGCTAAAAATTAATTTAACTAAGATTTACATGGTTAAAATAATTTACATAGCTCAATAATAAAATGAAATGCAAAAAAAACTGTTAGAAAGTCGGTACTCTGTAAATTTTTTGTGTTTGAATGATTCGTCGAGAGATGAAAATGTGCCTTTTTAGGATAAAATTAATGTCTAGAGCAAAGCCGTTTCTGAACTTCTAATTAGAAGATAACCTGCAATGATTTGAAAGTCAATGGTCTTTTTTAACATAAATTGCCCCGTTATATATTATTATTAATTCTACTTTGTATGTTTGTATAATATTAATTTTATATTGTCACAGTTAATGTAATACATTTTCAATTAACTTTGCCTATTCAAATCTAACTTAATATGATACAAATGTCCTATATGTAACTTTTAGTCTGAAGACGATGCATGCATGCAACCGGTCGCTGAATAAACATTTCTTTTTATAATTTTTGGATGAAGGTTTTTATTTCCTTTCTAATCGGAGTTCCAACCTCTCAATAAAAAAAAATGTTACTTTTTTGTATATATTTTTGTCAAATTTTATTGTTTGTTTTCAAACTAAAAAGTTACACTTTTTTCATTTTTTCAACAAATTTGCAAGTGATCTAGAAATTATAAAAGAGCAAGTATTAAAATAAAAAAAAAATTATCATAATTGTTTGTTGACATTTAAATGATTTTTTAGAGTAAATAAATTAGATATTTTTTAAGAATTTTGATAAAATTGAGCTACGGGTTTTTTGTGTACCATATATTGTTTATTTATATATAAATACATTTAAAATAAAAGATGCAAACTTATTGCATAAACTAAACTTTGTTGTTTTAAAAATTAATATTATACTCGAGCACACTTTTAATATTAATAAGACCAACACAATGCATTGCCAATCTTTGTCATTGTTCTCTATGTATGAGTACGTCAATAAATATTGTTTTAAAATTGAAATTTGTTGTATATCTTGCTTGAAATTATGTAAAAGGTTAAATAATATTATTATGTAGCTATGTTTAACACCTAAGATTACACGGTGGACTACGGGAGTGAGAAGATTTGGAAACTATGCAATTTAAAAAGTAACTGTATTTATTTAAAATAAAATATAACTGTGGACTATTTTTATCTCTTAAAATTATGCCAAGCAAATGGTGTTCTCTGTTCTCTATACATTCAAACCAGACGTTTTTGCATAATGCGACGTCACATATACAATGAATGTTTAAGAAAAAAATTCAGGTTTTGAATCTGGGTTTTTAATAAAAATCATACGTTTTAAATAATTCAACAACAGTCGCATGCTATAAGATTTGACAATCTTGCGTGGCCCTAATGTTTCCGTACTTTGAGGTATTGCAACCTGGAAACAATTTTTGCAACGCATCCATTAATGTTCTTGCGGTAAGTAAAGTAGCTTCATCTTGCTGGAACTAATTGTTTTGGTTATTTTGTAAAAATATGTTCAATTGTATATTGTGTCAGAATCTGGTCAATTAAGTTAATTTAGTGTGAAAAATTAACTGGATAATTCTCATTGATAACATTGCTTATCACACTGTTATCTTTAGGCTGTGCAACAAATGTTGGTACAGTTCCTGTAGATTTTCCCAAGAACGGCAGTTTTTTTGTTGCTATAGCTAAATAAATAAAAATATGCATTATCAGACATTCATAAATTGTAAACATCAATTTGATGCTCTAACATCATTCTAGCTAAAAAGAAACAAACATGAAAATTTGACCGTTTAGTAATTAGACAAAATCTAAATTGTAAAATTTAAAGACGTATTTTTATGTAAACCTAAAACTTAGTTGTGTTTAAACTTAAACTCCGTTTTATAGCTGTTCTAATGCGATCAATGTTTTTAACTGTTTTGACATTTCTGTTTTTTATTTATGTTTGATATTGTAAGTTGATTCAATTTCTTTAAGTTTTTGAATCCAGTTTTTTTACGGCATAAGCAGATAAAACTGCCTAGTGACAAACAACGGAAGTATTTTATGTTATTTACCTACATGAAAACCTAATAAATATATAAAAAATAAAAAAGAACTAAATTTTATTTTGCAACGTAAGAATAATTCTACTGTGTTTTTAAGTTGTCATTCAATAAAAATCTACGTCGCTTTTAAATTCTTAATTGTGTCTTTGTAGACATTTCCCGTTGTAGTAGTTTCTATTGACATATACTCAATTAAGTAAACGCCTTCAACATTTTAGAAAACATCTTAGGTAATAAAGAGCTTTTATTAACTCGTTGTAGAAAAATCTCAGTAGTAACCCAGGTCTCATCCCTAAAAACAATTATTTAAAAAAATTATCTTAGGACAAAGCAATTAAATTCTCCTCAAAAATTTGCTTACAACATGTTAAAAGCTTTTGATCTAATAAATCACAAAATACTATTTTATAAATTAAAAAATTTAGGAATACGCAAACATTTTCTTCAGATTATCAAATCATATCTGTCTGACAGAACACAATTTGTAGAAGTATTTTTGAATAGAAAAGTTCAATTTCTAATACTATAACTACTAACATAGGTGTACCTCAAGGGTCTGTTTTGGGTCCGTTGCTATTTTTTAGTTTATATTAATGATTTAACGGATTATCTTTAACAATATACGCAGACAACATAAGTGCTTGTATAACCAGTAACTTTTCAAATGTGCTGTTTAATAAAATTAATAATTGCACAAACTAAATTAATAAATAGCGTGTTTGCAAAACTAAAATTAAATACTGACAAAACTAAGATAATTTAATTTGGAAATTATTGTGTTATTTCTAATTCTTGTGAACACGATACAATTTTGGGTATCTATATTGATTCTAATTTAAACTCGACAGTTCATATTAGTTATATTAACCATACATTATATTCCTCTAATTTCATACTTAGACGACTCAAATACTCAGTTGACTCAAAAACTTTAAAAACAGTTTAATTTTCTTATTTTGAGTTTATAATAAGATATAATATTATTTTTTGGAGAAACAGCACGCATTTTAATGAAATATCATTGCAACAGAAAAAGGCAATTTATAAAAATGGGTTTGTAGTGCATACATACAATACAAAAAGTCAAGTTTCTCTGAGATTTAATAGTTCTAAAACGTCTTTATATTCTAAATCTTATCTTTTTGACATGTGTAAATTTTACAGTAAACTGGAACCAAACTTAAAGACAACACTATAAAACGTCACATGAACTTCACATAAAAAATGTTGTGATAGCATATTATTTGTACAGCCAGGTATAAAAAACATTTCTCTCATTATATTATAAACTTTTTTTTTCTACCATCAATCATTCATAATACCAACTTTATATAAAAAAACTTATTTTTGTACTCTACAGAAAACTGTTAATTTCTTGGTGTCACATTTCACCGTGCTCTGACTTGACGTATCCATTTATTAAATCTGAGATCAAAATGTGCATTAAACTTGCTCCAATTGTTAAGTGGAAACTTATTGGTAGCAGATTAAAAAACTATGCTAATGTTGCATCGCGCTTTGGTGCGTTTAAAATTAGATTATGGTTTTATAATCTATACCCCCGCAGTTTTATCCACAGTACGTATTGTAGATCCTGCTCAGCATATAGATATTTGTTTAGCACATTCAGCACCCGCTCTATTGCCAGTGTATTGTGTAAGACATCTAAACTATCACTTTGCCTTTAGAGTAAAAATTTGATTGCTAGGTTAGGTTAGGTTCCTATAGAGGAAGGTGTAACCTCTACCAGGCGCGTTTCCGTGTGATCTACTTTCTGGTTACCAAAACTTTAAACATCTTTAAGGGTACGTGACTATCCAGGTAATTAGAAAATAGAACTACGGCTGCTAATAGCTCAAAATGAAACATGAAAGAAAGTTTAGCTACAAATAATACTCAGGAGGGTCCCGCAAATAAGAAAACCCTTTTTCACTAGATCTTTTGTAATACGTAGAGTGTTTATACTTCTTGGTTTTCCCGGATTTGTCCTGGTTTTAACTGTCTGGTCCCGGTGTCCCAACAATTTTTTTCAAGATTTTTAAATGTCCCGATTTAAGTTAAACTAAAAAAAACTTATTAGAATGATTAAAAATAGAATTCATAACAATTTCTACCTACGAAAACAAAAAATCATTTTGAATAATTGCAAACAAACAACAAAACTATTGATTTCAAAAACAAAATTTTGATTGCCAAAACTTATCTAGTCAAATTGGTTGAACCGAGGTATCAATATGTTTAAAATCATAAAAAATGTAATTTCTCTCACTAAAAAGATATCACTTTTTATCTTGTTTTTTGTTGTTGTTTTGGTAGCAAACACAGCATTAAAAATAGGTTTTGACAGCAAGGTTTTAGATTAAAAACCAAAAGAAAAGAAAAAAAAAAACTCCGCCAAAACAGCAGAAAGAAACGAAAAAACTCACAAAGTTTTTGACAAAATTAACAAGCTTATTAGAGATTTTCAAAAAGTTGAACAATCTAGTTGAAAAAAACACAAATACAAAGAAAAAAATTAAGACAGTTACTTATAGATTTAAAAGTGTGGCAAAAAAACTGATAATGATTTAATTATCATGATGAACAGTAATGACCATCTCAATAACCCGGCCATAAAAAATTAAAAAAACAGTATATGCAGCTATAAAACATTTTAAACAAAAAAGAACTAAAACCAGAAAAAATTGTATGCAACATTACCAAAAGTGGCTTCATAACTGAAAAAGGGATATTAGTGACAGTAGAGAGGTATGTCTTTATAATCGTAACCAAACAAGAAGTCATACAGGAAAAGATAATAATAAACTTGCACAAATTGCTGTAGCAAGTTGAGAAGATTGCTTCATAAATTAGGAAAACAAAATTGTGTGTGTAGTCACAAAGGATGCCTATACGCAAAACATAAAAATATAATAGAATACGTTTTTAGAAGAACAAACATAAAAGTTAGTATGCATAGCGCATATAAAAATTCTGACACTAATAAACCAGGCATATTAGAACAACAAATTAGTTATATAAACAACAACAAGTTTAGAGACAATGAGAAGAAAAAAGTAGAAACTATTATCTTTAGACCCAAAGAATGCATTTTTATGCAAAAATAATTAAAGATGTGAAAAGTCAGGTAAATGCAGAAGAAGTGATGATAGAAAGCATTACCAAAACCAAAAATAGCAGCGTTCGACTTAAAATTAAAAAAAAAAAACAGAAAAAATCTATAAACAAATTTAAAATATTGTTAGACTAAAAAATAAGAAGCAATGTAAACATTGAAATAAAACAGAAACAGACAAGTATCATAATTACGGATATTAATTAAAACACCTCAAAAAAAGAGATTAGAAATACACTAGACAACAAACTAAAAAAAGGAAAGAAAAAAATAGACAGAATAAATATGGCTAGAAGCTCAGACACAGAAAATGAATAAAACATGCGATTGCACTGCTTGATTTAAAAACTGCGCAAGAGCTTGTTAGCAATTTGTGGAACAGGTAGAGAATAAAAAAAGTAACTCTCTACTACACCACTACTACTGCTAGAGATACAGAAATATTATACATAAAAAAACAAAAATAGAAAGACATAAAATAGGAACAATAAAATGCCCAAAATATAGAGAAATGTGTGCAAAACTGAAAACAAAAGGTGTAACAAAGAACAACAATAAAAATACTCTAAAGTAACCTTGTAAAGGCGGCAATAAATCTACTGTCCAAAACCACGGTAGTAGATAAGATTGACCGGCAATTATGGTCAGTAATTAAAAAACCAAATAATGCAATGGTAAAATAGGGCAATTAGATCACTTACGTTGAAGCGGATGTAGCAATATTATTTAACAACAAAAATCTGTCAATAATAGAACATAAACAGATAAATAGAAGTTTTACTTGAGTAAAGATAGGACAGTACGTTATTTACGGGTGCTACTTCTTACCAAATAAACCACTAAAAGATTTTGAACATTTTATAGAAACTTGACAGAAGAAGAAAAAGTATTGTACTGGATGGCGGAAAAACAGTTAACGGCAGCAAACGTTAGCAATAAGCCAATTTAAAAAAAAAAAAATTTAAATTGTACATTGACGTTACGTTATGTACAGAATACACCGCAAAATATCTCCGGGTAAATAGTAAAAGACAAATTAAAACTAAGCTAAGTTTTCTAAGGTTTAAAAGCAGTTCAAGCTGGTACTGCTAAAAAACCCAAAAAAAGCTGAAAAGATAACACAAAATACATTCTAATGTGTCTCATTAACACTATAGTAAAACTATATAAACATTTAATAGCTAAGAAATTAAGAAAAGAAGTGGAAAATAAAAAATACGCTGTCGGAGAACCAATTCAAAATTTAAAGAAGAAGTCAGAATGAAATACCTAGAAAACAGGAAACTGCTTATAAGAAATAACAAAAATAGAAATTACGCGGGGTGTGTCACAGGGCGCTGTTCTCTGTTGTAGATAATATACTACAACAGCATCTTGAAAATAACCTTGCTAAAGGAAAGTCGTTGTTGTGTTTTGCAGATGACACAGGCATTGTCACAACAGCCAAATAGAAAGACAAATCTGAAATCATGACTAATGTGGCTATAAACAGAGTCAAAAATAAAATAGAAAAACTAAAGTTGGAAGTAGCAGCGGAAAATACAGAAGCTATTATTCTGTACGAAAGTAAAAAACTGAATTGCACTGTGATAAGAGTAGGCGCATCTAACATCAAAACAAAAAACAGCACTAAAAATGTCCGGGCTAGTATTTTTGATTGTATGCTTAACAATCCCAAAAATACCAAAATCTTGCCCAGTGGAAAAGGAGGTTTAGTAAGTGTGAGCTCTACATTCAGGCTTATAAAGCTTCTTCAAACCACAATAAATAATTAAAAAATTAGGTTAAATAATATTCAAGATATAAAAACTGGATTTCCAAATGTTGTGGTCTTTTTAGACGTTTGAGGTTAAATTCTGCATTAACAAAAATAAACAAAACATTAACTTTATTAGTTAAATGTCAAATTAAATTTGTTAAATTAGTCAAAGTAATTAAATATTATTTGTTTTTTTACTAATGGGTTAAAAAGTAACAACAGTGTTTTTGTGGTATATGCAAAACTGTTTGTTATCTATCAGACTTTTTCTTATACACAACTAAGTGCATGTACATTTTATGTTATGTGTACGGACTTATTAAGTAAAACTATTTTCAATGTACGTTTAATTAATCGGCGCAACTGTTTTTGAAAAAAACAAAATGTAAAAATTAAAGTTGTACATATTTGTTTTTTTTCTTGTTATGTTATTAATTTTTGAATCTTTGTCAGAATTACTTTTTTCATATTTTTATAGAGCTTTATTTATCATATCTTAAATTTAATTTTTTAATTTAATGAATTAAAGCTTTTTTTAAAATATTTTTTTTATTTTTCATATTCAATAAATTTGACATTGTAATTATTTTATTAATTTTGATAATTTGTATAAAACTTTTAGTTTTTTCAAAGCAGACGCTGTTAATGGATATGAATGTCTACTTTTGTGTTTAATATATGGCCATGTCTGAGTCAAGTATACGGAACAAAAATTTGATTTTGCTCAAACCACTGAAAATGTCTTTCTCTACATGAGTCCTAATTTTGTAAGTTTTAAAAAAAAATTCAATAAGCCATATTTAAGTGATAAGCAATCAAAGTTTGAAAAAATCTATTTTTTGCATTTTTTGATCGTTTGTAACATTTTAGCGTTGCATTTTTAAGCAAAACTGTAAAATAACAAAAAAAAACTTAAATTTTAAATTTACATTTTTTGATCGTAACTTTTTAGGATTGCATTTTTAGAAAAAAAATTATTACACATTTTTTTTTAAATTGTCTAAAGAATAAGTTTTCACAGACAAAATTGTTTTTTTAAAATTTTGAGAATTTTGAAAAACTTTAAGTAACAGTTTTTCTTAAAAAAAGATTATAGGCATTTTCATTTATTATAAAAGAAAAAATGTTTTTTAAAGTTCTGCAAAATTATCAAAATTTAAGAAATAAAACTTTTGGCTGTAAAAAATAATTCATTAAACAATTTTGAAAAAAAAAATGTTTACAGTTATTTCTTAAAAATGCAACCCTGAAAAATTACAAATGATAAAAAAATGTAAAAAATTGTAAATTTTTTTTTTTCAAATTTTGATTGCTTATTACTAGAAAATGGCTTATTAAAACAATCTAAAAAAAATTACAAGATCAGGACTCATGTAGGGAAAGGAATTATTAGTGGTTTAAACAAAATTAGATTTTTGTTCCGTACACTTGACTCAGGCATCATATGTTTATGTATTGTAAAATTTAACAGTGTTTAGGACCTTTTACACCCTGTATAAAACCATTTAGTCATGACAGATATATGACAGGTGACACCAAAGCTGTAAAATGCTTCAATGCCAGACCCTAAAAACTACTAAACCTAATATTACTGATTGCACCAAAGTTGTAAAGGTGCTACGGTGAGTACGGTGCTTTAAGCGACTAAACAACACAAACAGATCAATAAACGCAAATAAATAAATTAACATTAAAATCTTTAAAAGACAACACAAAAAATGGTTTGAAGAATCTAGCGTTTTTCAAAAATTTGTCGCACTTTCCCTAGACTCCTTTTTGTTTAATAAAATATATTTTATTATTATTATTAATTTAATTTAATTTTTTAATATGTCACTTTACATTACAGAATTTTAATTTACTTTTTACATAGTTAGAGGAAAGTTTCGACGTTAATAACCTTTTTGGGCTGATATGCCAAAAATGTAAACTAACTCTCAAAAGAAAACAATTAATAAAATTGATTTTAATTAAACGATTCAACCATTTGAACTGATATTTAAAATCAAGCTATCTGTTGCGTTACGTTAAAAAGCACACGTAGTTAATTTATAATTGTGTTTAATATACACGATTTCTAAATGAACGGATGTACGTTTATTTTTATTATGTTGCATATTATTTGATTTCTATTACAAACAATAATATTAAGTTATGTATAAATTTTAGATATATATTTTTTTATAATTTCCTGGCATAGAGATCAATGATAAAATAAACTACATGAACTAGATTTTTGTATTTTCCACTGCATACCGTTAGCATATTCCACAAAGTTTACATTACAATAGAAAAATGAATAGCAATTTATATTATATAATAATTCTTCATGTATGCTTTATTAAATTAGCTGCAACTGTTGTAAGTAATTAAATGTATTAATTATAATACATGTTATATTTTGTATATAATAATTTAAGCGCCACAATTATAGTAATTATCAATTATGTGCTAATGAAACAAACTTTGACATAAACGCTACAAAAAGTCGCAACATCAATCAGCTGCATAGCGGACAAGAATATAAATGCTACAAACGATGCATTAATCTTAAATTAGAAATAATTAGTGAAAACGGTAAGATGTATACTTTAACACCAAATAATATTATGTATAAACATTTCTAGGTAATTTAAATTTTGATAAAATAATGAAAAAGTATGGTTTAAAAATACAATCATTAAAACTGGCGGAAATAAAAAAATGCAAAAGCAGCAGCACGAATAAATGCGATAAAGCTGATGAAATTTTAAAATGCGTTGAAAATGTTATGGTAATTTGTTTATATTATGTAATTATTAATAATATTGATTTGATGTTTACAGCATACATCTGTACTATTCGAAAGAAGATTGATGAAATATGATTGTTTAAAAACAACAAATGTGAATATATCCGATTACAAACAAGCATACAATAATGATAATTTAACATTGTACAATAGTCATAGTTTGAAATGTTATCGTAGGTGCATACTTATAAAAAAAGGCTTAATGGATGATGCAGGTATATATTTTAACTTTAAAAAACATTTGTAATGTCAATAATTATAACAGGAGTACCTAACTATGACGTTTGGAATACATCTTATCCATTACCAAATAATAATCAAAAATATTTAGATGCTAAAACTTGCACAAGTAAGGAACAAGATTCTTGTGATAAAGCTGATGAGATACGGGAGTGCATGTTAGAAAAATTGGTAACTGAATGCAAATATTGATCTTTTTGCATGATAATTTTTATATTAAAAACGTATTATTTTAATTGTATAGTGAATGAATAGCTTTTGCTTTTAGGACCAATTTTATAATGTTACAAAGTGGTCGAGAGAATGTCGAAATGAAAATGGTACTATTGAAATTAATGATAAAAACAGAAATCAATGTTACATAAGATGTATGCGTTTAAAGCGAGGTTATATCAAAGATAATGGTAATTTATATTTATTTCAATATTAATATTATTTATTTATACGTATTTTAGGTGAACCCAACTTAGAACAAATAATCAACAGTTTAGGAATCAGTCCAAACGCGGCTAATATCGATGCTGCAAACGAATGCGATAGCATCACTACTGATCTATGTATTAGAAGCCAAGAAATGTTTAATTGTATTTATGAAAAATTAGATAAAAGGTTTCTTTGAGTTAGTCGAATAGTACAGTAAAATCAAAACTAAAATATTAATCTTTTTAAAGTCATAATTTGTATACTCTTTTAAAATATGATAAGTATGTATATTTAAATGAAATTGCAAACTAATTAAAACATGTAAGTATTTTAATTAGTTAAATACTTAAAAAACTTGATATGATGTTAGAAAAACTTGCTGGAAGCGTTAGGATAAAAGTCATGCCAACTGCTTGACGTACATTTTTTTTAAGTTTTACAATAAGACATAAAAATATCTTTAAGACAAGCATTAAGTAGTCTGTGTTAATTGACCTTAAAAGTTTTAGATTAATTCTCAGAAAATAATTACTAAACCCGACTATATTTATCAATAATCCGGTCGAAAAAATCTCTCTTAAAGGTTTTGGTTCTATATTTCTAACCTGAATAATTGTTAGAATTTTGAGCAAGTCTTGTATCACTAATAAATATTTGTTTAGATAAAAATCTGTGTTTTTTGTAAAAATATTGCCTGTCAAAATCAATAGTCTCAATGTATCTTCAACGATTCTCAATTTTAAACAGCACTCGTAAACATTCCAACTTGGTTGATAAAAATTTTGTTTACAAAAGATAGTAGCTCTACTTGCATAACCGCTGGGCCACGAAACAAACGCGCCGCTTGTAGCGTCAAGACGCTGGAAGCGTATTTTAGCAGCGTCAAAAACACGAGGCCACGAGCCTGTCACTTTTTGTTGGAGCGTTTATTTTGACATTTCTATTTAGGGTTATGATTCATTTATATTTGTTTATTTAGACTTTTTAACACTTTTTTTTAAATTTAAATATTTATTCTGCCAATATATTCATTAAAGATAAATTATATTAATATTACTTTTCAAAATATACAAAATTTTAAAAATGTAAATTATTTACATAAACAAAAAATTATAGAATGCGGAAAAAAAACAAAAATAATCTTACCGCTTATAGCGTGTAAACACAAGTAGCGTCAATTCCGTATTATATTTGACATTTCTATTTAAGGTTATGATACCTTTATATTTGTTTATATAAAAATTTTAATATTTTTTTTAATTCAAATTTTATTCATTCTACTAATAAATCTTTTAAGGGTAAATTATATTAATCTTACTTTTCAATATAAGATGTATGTACAAAATTTTAAATACATAAAAAGTATATTTACAAACAGAAAACTACGAAACGCGGGAAAACTAAATTTATTTTAAAAACTAAATTAATTAACTTTAAAAATAATTTTATTTACTTATTTGTCATTTAGAATATGACATGTAAAACACTGTGATTTTTGTTATTCAAAGCTTTCTAGCTTTGTTCTTCTAGCTTTCACGTTAATGATAAAAAATAAATAAATTTTATTTCTTCAAATTTAATAATTAAAAACCCAAAATCTTGGCAGAATTGGCTTTGGCAAACTAAACTTGATAAAAGAATATAATCTATCAAACAATGTAGGTTTCATCCTTTCTAAAATTATGCCAGTAAATTTTGAAAACTGACAAAATGTGTTTTATATGTATAGTGCAAAACCTATACAAACATATCATAAAATTATACATTATTTTTCTTACTTAACAAATAATTTTACAAAAAAAAAATTAATAATAATTTATTTAATTTAATATACATAGTTAAATAAGTTAAATCATAATAATGATAAAATACAATTTTTTTTTATAATTACAATCTAGACAAAATTATCAATTAAAAAGAAAACGTTCGGGCGTCTATATTTAGGAGCGTTTGAAACAAACCGATTTGTTTCAGACGCTGATGCTCAAATAATACGCTCCAAAGGTATAAACAGTCAAATTTTTATGTGTACGTACTTGATTTTTGTATTAATTTGTTTTTAAGAAGCTTATAAGATGAGCGTCAAACGCAACGGACGCTCGTGTTTGTTTCGCTAGAAGCAAACGACGCTGCGTCTTGCAGCGCTATTTCGTGGTCTGGTACGTATAAACCCATGTATTTGAATTGGACGCTTGACGCTCTTTTTTGCAGCGCCGAGCGTTTACGCTCATAGCGTCATGGCTCGTGGCCCAGCGGTAAGCAATAACAGAATGACTGCCGTTATTATCTCTGTTAAAATTTATTTTTTATCTTCTATACCTTGATATTGTCACATTCTAAACAAAACGTTTTGTTCCAATCAGGTACAGCATTAACTAAACTTTGTTTTAGTTTGTAATACAAGTTGCTATGTAAAAACCGCCAACCTAAGAAAACATTTGCCATCGTGCTGACATTTTGGTTTCAAAAAAATTAAAATTGCGGATACCTTCTTGAGATCTACTAACCTCGCTTATTTACCATACAACCCAATTAGCGCAATTTAAGTGAATCAAACTAAATGTAAGTTTGGTTCAAAGTTAACCCTGCTTTATGCAAATAACTATTATAGGTTTTGTTAACTCCGAGCTATTAGCTCGTAAACAAAAATTATTATCTATCATTTTTTCTGAAAATTTAGACAAAAACTGTTAAAATTATTTTTGGGAAAAGAATTATTTTCTATGAGTGCACATAAAAAAAAACCTGAAAAAAGATAATTTAGCACTAATATTTATATATGGGTAATTTTTCATTACTTTTGTACAGTTTTCAAAAACTTGATGTCTCAGAATTACGTCAAATTTTAGTACATAAAAGTATGAACCAAAAAAAAAAAAATCCCAAAGTTTTAACCCTCTAGACTCATTTTTGTTCTTTTTAAACCCATAAAAAGGCCAAAAATAGCTTAAAAAGGGCTATTTTTTAATTTTCGTTTTCTCAGCCCTGGAAATAGGTACCGATACGTACCCGGCGGCAAATGATTTGTTATTTTATGTACTTTAATATTGTACTATTGCATATTGAGGTATTTTGTAGATACATTGATATATACCGTTCCGATTGTGGACACATTTAATGAAATTTGACCTGAATTCAAAGTGGTGCGAAATTACAATATAATTAAATAATTGGGAAAAAGTTTTCCACTAGGGATGGATTATATAGACAATTTATATTTAAAAAAATGATTTATTTTATCATTTCGTCAACAAAAATCACGTAGCAGACGTTTCGGAAGCTATTCTGCTTCCTTCTTCAGTGCTAAAAATGTTAATAGTGAAGAATATAAAAGAATTGCGAAAAAGAACAAAAAGAAACAGATTTAAAACTTAATTAAAAATGTTGACAATTACAATTACTACCTATATATATATATATATATATATACATATCTAATTACACATTAAATAAATTAAGCATAGATAATGCATACATGCACATACATAGCAACTTACCAACGTTAAAAATGTTCTTCGTTAAAATTTCCGTATATTTAATATCATCTATGATGCGTTCGTTCATTTAGTTAATATTAAAATGGATTGGAATAATTATCTAATGTGTTTGTATAACCATTCGTCTAAGAGAATGTGTACCTGTATTATTTTTTAATATGAAATTCTAATCTGTGTTGGAAAAGAATGTGTGTAGCGAATGTTTTTCTTAGGTCAAATAAATAAAATAAAATAAAATATATTCCTTTGAATTAAATAAAATATATTCCTTTGAATTAATAATGTTTATGTAAATCTTTTGATTTATAATATATATCAGTTAGTGCAATGTATGTGTATGTATTTACAATTAAGAACAGGACAGTTAAAAAATTAATTACATATTAAAATTTATATTAAACTACGGCCTAATTGGATTTTACAATTAAGTGACTATGTCTACGTTGTGTCAACTCAACAAAGCAATCTACTATTTTATCTATTGAAGTTTAGTTTTATTTAAATTATTATACACAATACTCAATTTTTCTCTTTCTGTATATAGGTTCAACTTCCAATATTTTTGTATGACCAAAGTTGAATTTGTGGCCGGTTTCATAATTATGATTTGAAAGACCAGTTTTTTGTGATTGGTTGATGCAGTCTTGTTTGTGTTGTTTTAATCTTTCACCTAATTTCTGACTTGACTGACCTATGTAATTAATTGAGCAGTTGTTGCATGGAATTGAATAGATTGTATGTTTAGTGTCTGGTTTAGTAATTAACACTAAACACACAATCTATTCAATTCCATGCAGATGACAGATGACAGATGACAGATGACATATGACAGATGACAGATGACAGATGACAGATGACAGATGACATATGACATATGACATATGACAGATGACAGATGACAGATGACAGATGACAGATGACAGATGACATATGACAGATGACAGATGACAGATGACAGATGACAGATGACAGATGACAGATGACAGATGACAGATGACAGATGACAGATGACAGATGACAGATGACAGATGACAGATGACAGATGACAGATGACAGATGACAGATGACAGATGACAGATGACAGATGACAGATGACAGATGACAGATGACAGATGACAGATGACAGATGACAGATGACAGATGACAGATGACAGATGACAGATGACAGATGACAGATGACAGATGACAGATGACAGATGACAGATGACAGATGACAGATGACAGATGACAGATGACAGATGACAGATGACAGATGACAGATGACAGATGACAGATGACAGATGACAGATGACAGATGACAGATGACAGATGACAGATGACAGATGACAGATGACAGATGACAGATGACAGATGACAGATGACAGATGACAGATGACAGATGACAGATGACAGATGACAGATGACAGATGACAGATGACAGATGACAGATGACAGATGACAGATGACAGATGACAGATGACAGATGACAGATGACAGATGACAGATGACAGATGACAGATGACAGATGACAGATGACAGATGACAGATGACAGATGACAGATGACAGATGACAGATGACAGATGACAGATGACAGATGACAGATGACAGATGACAGATGACAGATGACAGATGACAGATGACAGATGACAGATGACAGATGACAGATGACAGATGACAGATGACAGATGACAGATGACAGATGACAGATGACAGATGACAGATGACAGATGACAGATGACAGATGACAGATGACAGATGACAGATGACAGATGACAGATGACAGATGACAGATGACAGATGACAGATGACAGATGACAGATGACAGATGACAGATGACAGATGACAGATGACAGATGACAGATGACAGATGACAGATGACAGATGACAGATGACAGATGACAGATGACAGATGACAGATGACAGATGACAGATGACAGATGACAGATGACAGATGACAGATGACAGATGACAGATGACAGATGACAGATGACAGATGACAGATGACAGATGACAGATGACAGATGACAGATGACAGATGACAGATGACAGATGACAGATGACAGATGACAGATGACAGATGACAGATGACAGATGACAGATGACAGATGACAGATGACAGATGACAGATGACAGATGACAGATGACAGATGACAGATGACAGATGACAGATGACAGATGACAGATGACAGATGACAGATGACAGATGACAGATGACAGATGACAGATGACAGATGACAGATGACAGATGACAGATGACAGATGACAGATGACAGATGACAGATGACAGATGACAGATGACAGATGACAGATGACAGATGACAGATGACAGATGACAGATGACAGATGACAGATGACAGATGACAGATGACAGATGACAGATGACAGATGACAGATGACAGATGACAGATGACAGATGACAGATGACAGATGACAGATGACAGATGACAGATGACAGATGACAGATGACAGATGACAGATGACAGATGACAGATGACAGATGACAGATGACAGATGACAGATGACAGATGACAGATGACAGATGACAGATGACAGATGACAGATGACAGATGACAGATGACAGATGACAGATGACAGATGACAGATGACAGATGACAGATGACAGATGACAGATGACAGATGACAGATGACAGATGACAGATGACAGATGACAGATGACAGATGACAGATGACAGATGACAGATGACAGATGACAGATGACAGATGACAGATGACAGATGACAGATGACAGATGACAGATGACAGATGACAGATGACAGATGACAGATGACAGATGACAGATGACAGATGACAGATGACAGATGACAGATGACAGATGACAGATGACAGATGACAGATGACAGATGACAGATGACAGATGACAGATGACAGATGACAGATGACAGATGACAGATGACAGATGACAGATGACAGATGACAGATGACAGATGACAGATGACAGATGACAGATGACAGATGACAGATGACAGATGACAGATGACAGATGACAGATGACAGATGACAGATGACAGATGACAGATGACAGATGACAGATGACAGATGACAGATGACAGATGACAGATGACAGATGACAGATGACAGATGACAGATGACAGATGACAGATGACAGATGACAGATGACAGATGACAGATGACAGATGACAGATGACAGATGACAGATGACAGATGACAGATGACAGATGACAGATGACAGATGACAGATGACAGATGACAGATGACAGATGACAGATGACAGATGACAGATGACAGATGACAGATGACAGATGACAGATGACAGATGACAGATGACAGATGACAGATGACAGATGACAGATGACAGATGACAGATGACAGATGACAGATGACAGATGACAGATGACAGATGACAGATGACAGATGACAGATGACAGATGACAGATGACAGATGACAGATGACAGATGACAGATGACAGATGACAGATGACAGATGACAGATGACAGATGACAGATGACAGATGACAGATGACAGATGACAGATGACAGATGACAGATGACAGATGACAGATGACAGATGACAGATGACAGATGACAGATGACAGATGACAGATGACAGATGACAGATGACAGATGACAGATGACAGATGACAGATGACAGATGACAGATGACAGATTAAAACAAAAATCATTGTTTAGACAATTTTGTTTTAAATAGTTTTAAACATGTTTAAACTATTGGTAGTAACATATATTCCGTCCGTTCGTCACACTCGGCGGATGTGTTATTATTCTGCTGCTTAAACTAAATTTAAATTGTTAATAAAAGTGATTTAAAAATGGGAAGAGCAGATACAAGATCTGCAAGTGCAAGTGAAGATTCTGTTATCACATATCTAAAAAGTGTGGAATTTAAGGATATTATTCAAGATATTATAAACAAGGAAGTGAAATGTCTGAATGAGACAATATCTAAATTAGAAGAAGAAGTAAAACTGCTGAAAAATGAAATCCATAAAATATTATTACTGCATAATAATAATATTATTGATGAATCTAAAATCCAAGTAAATATCAGTGAAACAGCAAAGTATTCAGATATTGCAAAAACTAAGAATGCAATAAAAAATACTTCAAATAAAATAAATTCTGATTCCACTAAAAATAACTCGTCCCTGGAAATAAAAATTCAAGAAAAGCAAATTAAATCTGATAAAAATAATAAAATATTTGTTGAAAATAAAAACGATGAATGGCAGTTTCAAAAAAGGCGTACAACAAGAAAAACTTATATTAAATATGGAACATCTGATAAAGTTACACTGAAAGGTGCACCTAGATTTTATCATTACCATATCAGCAGTTTAGACAAAAAAACAGATGTTAAGGATATTATAGCCCATCTAAAAGATATGAAAATTGAAAATATCAAGTGTGAGAAATTGAATTCAAAATACTCTGATGAATATATGTCATTCAAGATAACAGCCCCTATGGAATATGAACCCATCATTACGAACATCGAGAACTGGCCAAGAAATGTTGGAATAAATCGTTTTTTCCAGCCACGCAGAGAAGTGATAAATACTTCGTAAATATTTTAAATTTAAATATACAATCGCTCAAATCAAAACAAAATTAACTTGAATCATTTTTTTTAGAATTGAATAACAAATATTCAATTGTTTGTCTATGTGAGCACTGGCTTAGAAATAATGAAGCTATGCTTATAAAGATAAACAATTTTGTAACAATCTCACACTTTACTCGAAAATTGTTTATTCGTGGTGGAGTAATGATCTTATGTCAATCTAATTTGAATTGTTGTACTGTTGAAATCAGTGATCTATCTGTAGAGATAGATTGTGAGATTGCTGCAGTAGCTATTCATGACAGTAGTTGTATTTTAATCACAGTATACCGGTCCCCCTCAGGTAACTTTGAGGTATTTTTAAATGTGTTAGCTGCAGCTTTTAGAAGAATTAATTTTAATAAAACAATTATAGTTCTAGAAGATTTTAATATTAAATTTAATGGAGAAGATCGCAATAAGGAGACATTCTATACTTTTATGTTGGGATATGGATTGCATTCTAACTTTGATCTCCCAACCTGAAATGATAATTGTCTGGACAATGCATTTACTAATATAATTAGTGAAAACGTAGACTTAAATATAGTTGACACTGGGTTTTCTGATCATCTTTGTGTTGAAGTATGCTACGAGTATAAATCAATTACAAATACAAAACAAAAAAACAATATAGTAAGACTCATTACTATTCAAGGTAAATTTTTGTTTTATAATTATATATCTGACATAGATTGGAAATTTATTCAAGACGTACAAACTGGCACTAATTATAAAATAAAAAGGTTTTACGATATTTTTGTAAATTGCAAAAATTTAGCATTTCCGACTAAAATCTTTAAATCTCTAGGAGCATCAAATAAAATTAAATGGTTTTCTGATCATTTAAAATATATGCGACATAATTTAGTATTAATTAATGAAATATGCTTAAACTTGAATGATGCTCAACTAAAAACTGAACGTAATTTATATCGAAAAAAATACAGAAATGCTATTACTGCAGTAAAAATTTCTGCACACGATAAATATATCCAATCTAGTCAAAATCCACACAAAGCCGCCTGGACAATTATAAACTCTAAGCGAAAGTCAAATCTATGTGATAAAAACTGTGATATATCTGTAAACGATTTTAATTTTTTTTTTGTTAGTATTGCCAGCTAGCTTGTACAATCGTTACCTGTGTCAAATACTGATCCTTTGATTTTAATGTGTAATTCTTGTAATGTCTTAAATTATTTTAATTTTAGACATGTAACTTTTAATGAGGTTAGAGCTGCTATTGATAAAATAAAAAATAGTAAAAGTTCCGATATTTATAAAGTATCGACAGAACTTATAAAAACTGTTAAAAATGTTATAATCAAACCACTTACTAAGCTATTCAACCTATGTATTGATTCTGATAGTTTTCCTGAACTATTTAAAATAGCTACTGTAATTTCTGTTTTTAAAAAAGGAAATAAAAATTTACCAGATAACTATAGACCGATCAGCTTATTGCCGGCATTTTCAAAAATATTTGAAAAATTATTAGCTGAGCAACTATTTAACTTTTTTGAAGAAGAAAATTTGTTTAATAAAAATCAATACGGTTTTAGAAAATATTGCTCAACTACGGATGCATTACTAAATTTGCTGCAAGAAATTACAAACTCATTAGAGAAAGGAGAAAAAGTCACTACTAGTTTTTTAGACCTAAGCAAGGCTTTTGACTGTGTTAATCATAGCATTTTACTTAGAAAACTGTGGATGTACAATGTATCACTAAAAAGTTGCAGAATTATTATGTCGTGTCTGTTAAACCGGACGCAACAGGTAAAGTTTGATGATAAAAAATCGGGCTTTCTTAGCGTAGATACTTGTGTTCCGCAAGGGTCTATACTTGGACCTCTGCTGTTCCTGATCTACATTAATGATCTTCCAGACATGATATCATAAGCAAATGTCATCTTATATGCTGATGATACTACAATTACTAATAAAGCAAACACAGTTGATAAAACTGCTGAACAACATACAACCTCACTATCTTTTGCCTCTAAGTGGTTTATAAATAACCAGCTTAACTTAAATGACACTAAAACTGTAAACATAACTTTTAATTTAAGATCTAGTAATAATACTGTAATCTGCATAAAATATTTAGGCTTACATATTGATAGCGCTTTGAGATGGCATGTCCACGAAGAAGCTACTATAAAGAAGTTGGCTAGTGATGTGTTTGTCTTAAGAAGTCTAAAGGACTCCATAAACTTTGGCCTTTTGAGGCAGACTTACCTAGCCATCTTCCAAAGTAGACTTGTATATGGCATTCTAATATATGGCTATTCCACGGCACGCCATGGTCTTTTCTCAATACAAAGACGAGCAATAAGAGCAATTTGTGGACTAGGATTTAGAGATGATTGTAAACAACAATTTGTCAAATTTCAACTTTTGACGCTACCATCTTTATATATTTTTGAGGGTTTAAGATATATAAAGAAAAATTTACATTTATTTGAAACTCATAAATCAGTCCACAATTACAATACTAGAAATCAAGACAAACTTTGCTCTAAATTCCTACGATTAGAAAAGAGTAGAAATTCTACAAACTATTTTTGTGCAAAATTTTACAATTCTCTCCCTACAAACATAACTGAACTTTCAATAAAACCATTTCTAATTACAATTAAAAAATTGCTAACAACAAATGCATTCTATAGTTGGGATGAATTTTTATTATATTTTAATTGATTTACAAGCTATTTTGTTTTAAATTCAACTATAAAATATTTTTATTGTTTATAAGTTGTATATTTTACTGGTATTTTAATAACATATATACTGTCATGAATACTACTATTGTAATTATTTTATTTTTACTTTATTTTTTAATTATGTATATTAATGTTATGTATTGACCTGTGTAAGCTATTATTAGCAATAACACCAATAAACTATTACTATTACTATAAAAAAAACAATTTTTATTATCATGTTAATTCATTTAGTTAACCCTTTATAGGGCAAAGAACGGGGATAAAAAAAAACAATTTTTTTTTGTAAAACTATGTCTATTACTAAAAATATTTTTTTTTTTTTTTAATTTTTATTGATTTTGGCTAGGTCGATATTTCAACCAGTATCCAATTACGTAGGTAGAAAAATGGATTGGATATTGGTTGAATAAGCAACTAGTTTTAATAATACATAAATAAATGTTGTAATAATAACATTTGATTGTTTATTTATTATGAAACGGCGCAAAACAAGGTATGCATAGTGCAACTTTGCAACTCGAGCATTCGACATTTGACCTCTTTGGTTTTTTTTCGGTACTGCATCAAGTACACCTACGAGAAGACGTCTGTTGAGGTAAATGATCACCTACATTGGCAAGTCTCACTGAATTTTGTACACTAACAGAGCGACCATCATTTTATTTAGTTCGTTTTTTCCAACTGTTAGCCAAGATGACATTTTTTTTTGTTCGGAATATTTTCCTATTAGCTGGGTTGCTAAAATGCATCTAAACACAAGGTGTGACTTTGGAACATTATTTTTGAAGTCGCAGATTTGTATAAAATATACGAGTTCACAATACCACAATCAAGAAAATAGTAAAACAGCTTCAACCACCATTTTCGCAATTTCCAAGCTAAACTGTAGCATGCATGGAGTTGATCAAACAAATCAACTCCACCCATGTATTTGTTGTATTCTGAAATCGACAATGGACATTCTACAGAGACCATTTGAAATGCTTTATTCAAGCGCAGTACAGTTGAGTTTTCTGTCATTTTATGGATAGTGCTTGCAACTATAACACATTTTTTGCTCCTATCTACTTGCTGACAGCAATATTTTTATAATTTAGAGAGTCATACTTACTTTGAGCCAAATTTTTGTCAGGAGCGAGTTCTGCTTTCAGAAAGTTTTTTCTATTTGAACGAATTGTTCTACATCCATATACAGGGTGTCCGGAAAATACGTGTACAACGTTTGACGACAGACTCCTGACGTCAAAATAGGTCGATCTAAGCCGACTTAGTTATATCCAAAATTGTCTCGTTTAGCCGGTAGAGGGCGTCAAAAAAAAACAAAAGTATAACAAAGTTGAAAGTATCTATTGTAAGAAACTAAGTAAAACAAAAACATTACTTAAGCAAATGTGTAAAATGACCGCCATCTTGCTGAATACACTTATTAACACTCTTTAAAAAATGATATTGGACCCTATCTAATGTCTCGGGATTATTAAAATGGTTGCCTGCATTTAAAATCCGCTGCAATAAATCATCGCGTGTGTTTACCGGAGTCTTGTAAACTTCTGCTTTAATAGCGCCCCACAAAAAGAAGTCACACATATTTAACTCAGGAGAACGTGGTGGCCATTTTACTGGTGCATCATTGCCTCTTCCAATCCATCGGTTGGGATATTGATGATGTAAGTATTGCCGAACGGCAACGGAAAAATGGGGCGGGGCACCATCATGCATATACCACATTTCCCTCCGAAGTAAAAGGGGCAAATTCTCCAGAAGAATTGGTAATGTGTCTTGCAAAAAATTTAAATAAATATTTCCATCTAACCTGTCTGGAATAACAATGGGACCAATAAGATAGTGATCAATAATACCTGCCCAAATATTAATTTTAAATTGATGCTGATGATGTGCAACTTTAATGGCATGTGGATTTTCATCGGAATAAATATGTTCGTTGTGCAGATTGGTTACCCCAGATCTTGTAAAGCAAGCCTCGTCAGTAAACATAATTTTTCTACAAAAATTTGGAACAAGGATTCTTTTGTTTCTAATAAATTGACAAAATGTAAGCCGCATGGGGGGATCAGTCGGTAAAAGTTCCTGGACTTTTTGTATGTGGTAAGGATGTAACAACTGTTCTCTTAAAACCTCATTGACAATTGTTTTAGGAACATTTAACTCACGTTCTAAGAGACGGGTACTGGTACTTGGTTCTTCTTCAACTCTTTCCAGAATCATCTCTTCTGTTTCCACAGTTCGAGTTGTTCGCATACGACCCCTGCCTTCAAACTTTTTCTCAAAACTGCCCGTTTCCCGAAGATGACGCTCAATATTGGCAAATGTTTGGTGGTTTGGTATTCGACGGTTAGGAAACCTCTCCATGTAAACCCTAACACTCTGACGCCCATTTCCTTGACAAAACCCGTATACCAGGAGCATGTCAACTTTCTGAGAGTTTGTATAATTTTCCATTTTTAATGGTAAAATGAACTTGTAATTCAAGAATGTTGATCGTATACTTGAGTAAATTTCATAGACTGGTGACAATTTGTCAATAATTGTTAAATTATTAAACGCCATAGCAACAAGGTCACTTAAAAAATTATTGTTACAGGTAATTTCTTTTTAATATTTACAAATTTTTGACGCCCTCTACCGGCTAAACGAGACAATTTTGGATATAACTAAGTCGGCTTAGATCGACCTATTTTGACGTCAGGAGTCTGTCGTCAAACGATGTACACGTATTTTCCGGACACCCTGTATACTTTGGCTCAAAAGTTTATTTAATAAAGAAAATCCAGTGAAAAAGTTGTCAAAAAAACACAATAATATTTATCTTGAAATGGTTTTGTAAGTTCAAGTACAAATTTTTTTCCTAAGTGTCCTTCTTCTTTGCTGTCTCTTTTGCCTTCATATACTGAAAATTTCAGTAAGTATCCTCTTTCAGCACAAGCAATTGCCCATATTTTAAATTCTCTCTTAATTGGTTTGAGAGGCATATATTGCTTAAGGCTTGATCTGCCCTTGAAAGCTACTATACTTTTGTTAACGGCAAGATTTCTTCTTGGACTAAATGCATTAAAAAATGTTGTATTCAACTTTGATATTATTGGGGCCACTTTATATAATTTATCGTAGCCTGGCTCTCCTTATTTCGGCATCAATTTGTTATCGTTCAAATGCAAGAATCTAAGTATTTTTAAAAATCTTTTTAACGGCATTATATTTAAAATTCTAGATTTCTAGAAATTGATATCAGTTGACCAATATAAACGTAGACTAGGTAATGAGTCAAACCCTGTAACCCATCTTTAGTCATATTGAGATTTTCTCCTTTTTGATTAGCATATCGGTTGGACTCAGTTACGATAAGGGTTATCAATTCCAAATCAAAAAGGCTTGAAAAAATATTGGCTGGAAATTTAACAGGTATTTTTGGACCAAAATCTTGTGTAAATATTAATGATTTGTAACTATGGGCTGCATACGGAATTCTGAACCATTTCCAGTCAGTTTTATTTTGAGTATTATCTGTATTATCTAAATTGATCAGTAGTTTGTCGTCATCATCAGAAAATAACATTTGTTTTAGAAATTTTGATTGCTTTTGCATTATAGTATCAGGATCTGCTATAGAATCATCACTGTCAAAATAATGTAAAACGGTACGTTTTTTAGATGTACATACGTTGAAGTATTATTTGGTAGCAAATAACTTTCTAACTCTGAATCGCTTTCAGTATCAGAATGAGCATTCTTAGCGTTGGTATTATTATTTATTTTTGAACGGCTTGCTCTAGAAGATACTGAAGTTGAAGGATTCCTAGCTGGAATATAATCTTCCGCGTCTGAATCACCGCCAATATTAGAATCTATAGCCTGAGCGTTTCTAGATTTATTGCTTCAAACTGATTAAAGTGAAATTTGTTTTCCATGTTTGACTATAAAAAAGAATCTACTTTACTTTTTTATAATTTTTACAGTGGTTGTTATAATTTTTTTTTAATGCAACCAAATTAAACATAAATTTATATCAATGTATATAAAGTAAATACATGCAAGTAAACAAAAAATGTATCTTGTGTACAAATTTCAATAAGTGAAGTTTAGATTCATAAAAAGGTTTATAAAAATCACTGCATATTTGTAAGTTATATCAAACTACATGTCTAATAACATCTTTTTGGTTACTGATGCAGTAAATCTAATTATTCTATCATATTCACTATACATTACTTTACTTACCTACCAGTTTTTAACTTTTGCTTTGGTCAAATAACAATAGTATCAATTATATATTAAATTATAAACTGAACACAAGGTAATTTGATGTACAAACGCACACGCACGCACAGTGGTTGAAAAATCAACCAGTTGATCCCCACTTTCGCGCCAATACATATGTGGTGGAAATTTTGTCCAGTGTCTATTTAAGCTTAGTTGCAGCAATTTATTGGCTGAAAATAAAACCACTACTTCAATAGAAAATGCGATTTTTGAACTTGGTTGAAATATTGACTAGTAACCTATAAAGGGTTAACATCGGAAATTAAGACTACTACATAATTTTTTTTTCAAAATTTTAGGAATTTTAACCTAAATGATTAGGTTCTTTAACGTGCACGCAACATTGAGACAGCACAAGGGACCTACTAAAGTTTTTCTTGTTATCTGAAAGAAAGCATACTCATCACAATACATTTTTTCTTAACCAAAAAAAAATTAACTTTTTAGATAAGAGACTCAAACTCAAGACTTCTGGTGTAGCAGTCAAGTAAGCTAACCAATACACTACCTGTACAAGATTTGTAAAGTTGTATTTTAGACTGTCTAAAAGTTAATACATCTGTCAAAAAATCACAAATTGTAAATTGACAAAAATGTACTAAACCTGTCAAAAACTTAGAAAAGCCGCAAAAGAGTTACATTAATGTATTAATATTATAATTTGGCAAAAAAATACTAATGCTCGTATTCATAAACATTTTTGTAACATTTCATTATCAAATGGATCATTATAATTTAATAAATTATTATTAAAAATATAACAATATTTATAAATAAAATGTCATTAAACAAATCATTTAGTAACTTTTTAGTTACTTTTGTTCTTTATAAGTTATTAATATGTTAACTTATACTGTATAACCTCATATACTGTAAATTAATACAGATAAACAGACATTTTCAAGTCAAGTAGATGTGTCAATTTAAATATTAGTTACGTTTTAATGAACCAAAAATAGTTAAATTTAATGAATAATTTAATTTATTTCATTTCATTTCATTTATTTACGAAACTCCATTTAATGTATTACAAAATAATAAAACATTATATAGACATTAAAAAGTAAAAAAAGGTGCACATATAAAACATAATACAGATAGCAACATAAATTTAACAATATTATTAAAAAAAATGTATATATATATATATATATATATATATATATATATATATGTTTTCATATGTTTGCTTGACAGCTGTCAAAGTTGATCTGTCAAAACAAATAGTATAGTGGACAATATTAAAAAGGTGGCATACTTAAAGTGATCACCCCATTTATTCATTATAAAAATATATGCTTAAACATTAAAATATTAACACAAAACAAGCAAGTACATACATATCCAAACAATGAAAAATCAAAAGTTCTTAATTGTCTCACAAAACTCGTGTGTATGCCAAATAAATTAGGTGTATAAAAATTTTTAATTATACAATTTAAAATACAAATAAATTAGGGTTTGAATTAAGAGAAATTACGTTTGCATAGCGCATCATTCTGCATAAAAAACTATGATAAGTTGAAGTTATGTAATAGTATACGGAATAAAGGCGTATATCTAGTACGACGACAAAAACCAATCTAGAAGTGCAATTGATACAACAACAATGAACTGTTTATAGAAGATTAAGTAATATTACATGGACATCAAAGAAAGGACAAACAAGTGAACAATACAATAATTTAACAGAATGCGTACTTAACAATCTTGACATTTTGAAGATAAATCCAAAAACTTTAGATGCATTATTACAAATTGAATTAATGTGATCTGTAAAACACAACTTAAATTAAAAATAACACCTAAGTCTTTAACTTTTGTTACGTTACAAAGTATGCAGTTGCCAATGTTGTAATCAAAGTAGATAAGAGTTACTGCATGTGAAAAGCTTATTTTTAAAGATTTTGATAAATTAAAAATAAATTATTGTCATTGCAGCATCTAGTACTAGAATGCAAACCATCTTGCAAAGTTTTACAATCACCAATAGATGATATAGTTTTAAAAATCTTAAAATCGACCGCATATAATTTGAATTATGTATGTAATTTCCAAAAACGTTAATAAAAAGAAAAAACAATATCAGGCCACAATGTGACCTTTGTAGAACTCCAGACAACACATGTATGAGCTTAGATATAAAATTCTTTATTGTTACACATTGAAAGCGCCCCGAAAGAAAACTATTCAAACAGGTAACAACACTACTGTGAAACCCAAAACTTTTTAGTAAAATGCTTTACTAAAATCAGTATAAACGCTATCAACTTACAGTTTAGATTCTAAACTAGATGTGATTGATATGTAAGCTGATTTGACAGAGTAGATCGACCTTTAAAGAAACCATGTTGTTTGTTGTAACTTGATAACTAAGATTATTTAGTTGACTAGAAACAATACTTTCAAAAAGTTTTGCAATGCAAGACTGTATGCAAATGTCTCTATAGTTGGATGTGTTGTCTTTAGCACCAGATTTATGAAAGGGCATAATACAACTTTTTTTTCCATGTACTTGGAAACATACCCAAAGAAAAAGAATATTTTAATAAATAATATATTGGATACAAAATTGAATGTAAGCAATTTTTTAAAAGCACAGATTGTATATCATTTAGGTCAAATGTATATGACAACTTTAAATTATTTATGTCATCATATACATTGGACACAGATATGGAAAACATTTTCTATGGCACTTTTTGATCAACGTCTAATTGAAGAGCATCACATGTAGTGTAATCAAATACTGAGGCAAACAAATTGGCAATCAACACATTTATTATCATTGATTGACACAAAATTCTAAAACTGTTTGGGATTAGTTCTAATGCGCGCTTCAACGTTTGAAATATAAAAACGATTAAGCATTTTTGCTTAAATTTTTGCAATAATTACGTAATGATTAAAATTCTAAGTAATCAGAATAGTTGTTTGTTTTTTTAAACTTAATGTGTACTAATTTCTTACAAATGATAGTATTAATTAACTCAGAAGTAAATTATTTAGGATAATATGATGGGCAAATTGATTTAAGTAGGACATAGCGATTGATTGCAGCTTCAATGATGTTATAGAAAACATTGGCTATGTCGTCAATATGTAGATTAACAAAACGGCCTTTTCAATCAATACTACATAAAAACGCGTAGTCGGCTTTATAAAAATCATAAATATATTATACTGTAAACTAACATCTTTAGTATTCATACTCAATTCAAAACATATTAAACAATGATGTTGATTAATTTTAAAAATGGGGTATATTGCTTCTAAAATAATTAAGAAATTATTTTGAAAAAATATTAAGTAAAAAAAAAAATATCATTTTCATTAAGAAACTGAATGCTTCAATGATAATATTTGCTGTTAATAGATCGAGAGCCAAAAAAAAACTATAAAAGTATAAACACTAGTTTTTTAATATATCATTGTAGTAGTGGTACACATTAACATACTAGTCAATCCCTTGTTGGGATAGGTGTCCCTGGTGCGTCCTCAAACATGTGGTAAAAACCGGGGTAGTAAAATGAGTTTATAAAATCTAAAACTTGAATGAAAAATGTTAAACTAAATTAAAAAATCTGAAAAAAAATTACATAATATAAAACACAAAACAAATAGTCAGTCATTTAATAGAACAGCGCACATCAGTCAGCAGAAAAAAGTGAAAACATCGTACGCTTGGCTCGGAAGTTAGATATGTAACATATTATTACAAACGATAGTTTTTTTATATAAAATAGTAATTTATAATAATATCTATAAAATAAATATAAGTTTTAGGAAAAAAAATCGGATTTATAAGATAAAGGTAAGTAATCAGGAAGAATCTTTAAGAATAGTATAGAAAAAATTAAATTTTTCAAAATTTTTATTAATTAAAAACATAAAATATATATTAACATATATATTAACATATATAAAACATATTGCATAAAAGAAACATTACTCGCAATAATTAAAAGCATTTTCTGTATCACTATGCTATGCTAGATGGGGACGGGACTTGTCAGTCGGGCGCCAAGTATTAATAAAATATAAAAAATGTCAAACTGAATAATCAATTCTAAAAAAAAATTACAGATAGTTTATATAATATAAAACACAAAAAATATAGTCAGTCAGTCATTTAATAGAACAGCGCTCATCAGTCAAAGAAAATAGTGCCTGGTATCTCTATAAGTTCCAAAATTTTGTGAGTTGATGCTTAAAAATGGTTGTCGCAGTACAACAATACGCAAAGTTGCTAATAAATTTAATATTTCTAAAACTACAGTGTGGAATAAAATTAAGCATTATGGAGAAACTAGAAAAATCTCAAATAAAAAAGACAAAAGTTTAGGTTGTCTCACATAAGTTTCTGATAGAAATAGACTATTATTAAAACTATGCAAAAAATGCCAAAGAAATACTTGAAGTCAATTTATGGCTGAATGAAATCACAATTGTATTAAATATCTGTCAAGTTCTGTTGCCAGTAAATTTATAAATGTAGAGTTTTATAAAGTTAAATTACAAGTAACAATTTAAAAGTGTAATTAGAAAATGTTTTTATAGGCAAAAGAAAAACCACTATTAACAAAAAATTAATAAAAAAAAAAATAAAAAATACTGCAAACCAGTCTGTTTTTAAGTATTTGCAAAATTAAATGTTAGCAAAAATTACATTTTTTGTAGGGTAGAATGGTCGTCATACGGTCAAAATTACAAAACCGTGGATTGGCAATCACAATGTTAATGTTTTTTTTAGCTTTCCAACAGAACTGCCCTTAATGTAACAACGGGTTTTACATGAACTTAAAGTCAAAATAGAGAAGATTTAGAATAGATTTGCTTCGTAAGCGTGTAGACGTTTAGTTAAGTCAATGCTTAGCCAGATTTAGGCGATTATAAAATATAAAGATAATGTTACTTTATATTAGAAATAAAAAATTGTGTTAAGTGTATTCAATTGCCATAAAAAATACTATTTTACATTTTTTTGTTATTTGAAAATGATAGAAAAAATATTTTGTTTTTTATGTTGCAAATTGGCCCGAGTTGTTGTTAATTAACTAACTACATAGTATTACTCTTATAATATATAGTAATAATTGCTTTATCAATTTATTCTTGTTTTTGCAAGTTCTGAAAGAACTAATTAAAACAAATATAGCAATCTATACATTTTTAAAATTAAAAAAAAATTAGCATTTTAATAAACCCATAGCCAAATTAAAAAAAAACAGCAAGTTTGGTTTATATCTTAACAACAAAAAGTGCTACAAATTTTTTGTTGATTTATTTGAATTTGACACAAAAGTATCTACAGAATGCATTTTATAGTTTTGCTGTAGAGTAAAAAGTTTTTAAATAAAAAAAAAAATGTTTTTTTTTGGAATAATTAAAAAGTTGAAAAGCTATGTCAAACTTAAAAATGGCAATACGTTTTTATAGAAATTCTGCCCAACTTTGCTAATTTAACCAACTTAGTAACTTTTAAAATATCAAAGTTACCCATAGAACACATTTAGTTTATTGATACCCTGAATATATGTATTTGATTTTGTCTCAATATATAATTGTTAAGGCTCTTAGTTTATTTGTCATTAATAATACCTTAATGACATATTTGTTTAATAGTGTAAAATTATAATAAAACAATTTTGTAAAAAAATTTAATTAAATTATTTAAAAAAACTCTTTTAAAGTTATAATACATACTTTGTAACATCTTTGCAATAAAATGTTTCAATTGTTTAAACATTATTTTAAATATTCCTAATATTTCAAATTTCTAGTTAATACAATGTTCTAAAATTTTTTATATAGAAATTAAAGTTTTATTATTAAAATTTTTATAATAGTTCAATAAATAACATTTAAATAGATTAGAATCTAGATTAATAACCAATTACAACCGTTTTTTCAACCCTTTTTTTAAGTTAAAATAATGTTGCTTCTAAAAAAGCTTTTTATATTTATCTATCAAATTTGATTCTAAAATAAAAAGTATTTGTGGTACATTTGTGGTACCTTAAATTAATTACAATACCAATTTAAACAATGCAAAAAAAATTTTGCAATTTAATAGATCATAAGTAGGTTTCTAATTAATTAACGCGTATACGTGGTTAAAAGGTTTATACAAATCCAATCAGTTGTAAACACTCAAAAATTAATTGGGAAATAAATGTATGATTTAAAATTTAAAATTAGATTAAAAATTTTTAGATAGTTGTAAACGGGCAAAAAGCCGCCTAACGCTAATCCCTGGTTTATCAAAAACTGCGTCAACTATTTGTTCTTCTTCAACACACCGTGCTGGTAATGTGGATCTCCACTACAGCGATTTCTAATTCTAAATTCACAGAGCTTTCAAAATGCGTAAAAAATACGCAATGAAAAGGTTGCTTTCTGCTGAGAAATCTTAATGGATACTTGCAACATGCAGCTAGAGCAAGGAATCCGTAAACAAAAATGATATCTGCGTATTCTCCGTTGTTAAACAGCATTTTTATTAAATTTTACTAACCAAACTAAAGAAAACGATTTTGACAAGTATCAAAAGCTTGCATCAACACACACTTGTTAAAGTTCTGTTGTTTTGTTTATTTTGTGCTAAATAAAAAGTTTTTTAAATAATATCTATTTTTTTATTTTGGAATCAAAACAAGATAGGCAAAAAATTTATTTAGATTTTTTGTTTGAAATTACTAAATTTACTTAAAGTTTTATTTTTTGCTTCCAGTTAGGAAACACCCTGTATAACTTTTAAAAATTAGCTGTCAGATTGTTAATTAAAACTGTCAAAAAGTTACTAAAATAACAAAAAACCGTTAAAATGTTGAATAAATAACCGAAATCTGTCAAAGTCTACTCTGTCAGCTGTTGAAAAAATTACACTAAAACTGTCCAAAAGTTTTTATTTTATAACTCCAACTACTTAAACTAGTTTCATAAAATCTTCAAAAAACACTAAAATTAAAAAGCAATTTGTGTACAAAAATATAGCATCAATGCTTCAAAATTGACATTTTCTAAAACTGATAAGTTACTAAAGTTATCAACAAATAAACCAAAACTTTTAAAAATAAACTGATTGAATTGAAAGCTAAATCAGAAGTATTATCTGGATTGCGATGCGTTAAGTTACGTTTGATAGAATTATATCCTATTATAGTTTGTGTTTCTGGACAACTCATTTACTTCTGCAAATTGGAATCAGGTTATGAGTTACGTCAAACCAAAAGTCAGCAAAATATTAAAAAACTCACAGACAGATTAAAAAAAAATAATTTAGTTTTGCCTTTTTGTAACTTTATTTTGTCACTCCCTTCTCCAAAGTTTTGAAATAATTGCCAGAGGCGTCCTGTGACTTTTTGCAGTGCAAACCTTTGCATATAGATAGCCTAAAACTTATAATAAACAATTTTTTTTTGCATTGTTTAAACTGGTATTGTAATTAATTTAAGGTAATACAATTGTACCACAAATACTCTTTATTTTAGAATCAAATTTGATAGATAAACATAAAAAGCTTTTTTAGAAGCAACATTATTTAAACTTAAAAAAAAGGATGAAGAAAAACGCTTGTAATTGGTTACTAATCTAGATTCTAATCTATTTAAATGTTGTTTATTGAACTATTATAAAGATTATAATAATAAAACTTTAATTTCAATAGTAAAAATATTAAAACATTGTATTAAGTAGAAATTTGAAATATTAAAAATATTTAAAAAATGTTTAAACAATTGAAACATTTCATTGCAAAGATGTTACAAAGTATGTATTATAACTTTAAAAGAGTTTTTTTAAATAATTTAATTAAATTTTTTTTAACGTTATGCACAATGCATTTTGTTTTAAATGTTATTATTATCTGAGAAACAAAGGTTATAAATTTTACTACTACTACATATATGATACAATATGATAGTGATATAATTAAAAATAATCAAACGAAAGACTGGTTTGCCATCTAGTTGCAATTTTTAATACTAAAATGTCCGCATTAATCGGTATCATTTTTGCATTTATGCAATTGGCAGTCATTTCGCGGCTATAACGATTTTGAATCGCCAATAAATTATGAAATGAATTAATAATTTATTCAAAATAAAAAAAAAAAAAAAAAAAAAACCCTTGGCCGCTGTGATTCGATTGACTGATTTTGAATAAATTATTAATTCATTTCATAGTGATATAATTGTTATTAAGGTTTTTTGCAATTCTAAAATGTAAAAAAAGAATTATTTATTTAAACAAAATTACTACTTTATCTGAAAACGTTGAAGAAAATTACTTTTTTTATTTAAAACCCAATAAATACTTTATTTCACTAGTTTTACAAAAGAGTAAAAATTGTTTTATTATAATTTTAACACTATTAAACAAATATGTCATTAAGGTATTATTAATGACAAATAAACTAAGAGCCTTAACAATTATATATTGAGACAAAATCAAATACATATATTCAGGGTGTCAATAAACTTTGTTATTTTAAAAGTTACTGAGTTGGTTAAATTAGCAAAGTTGGGCAGAATTTCTATAAAAACGTATTGCCATTTTTAAGTTTGACATAGCTATTCAACTTTTTTAATTATTCCAAAAAAAAAACCTTTTTTTTTTTAATTTAAAAACTTTTTACTTTTTACTCTACAGCAAAACTATAAAATGCATTCTGTAGATACTTTTGTGTAGAATTAAAATAAATCAACAAAAAATTTATAGCACTTTTTGTTGTTAAGATATAAACCAAACTTGCTGTTTTTTTTTAATTTGGCTATGGGTTTATTAAAATGCTAATTTTTTTTAAATTTTAAAAATGTATAGATTGCTATATTTGTTTTAATTAGTTCTTTCAGAACTTGCAAAAACAAGAATAAATTGATAAAGCAATTATTACTATATATTATAAGAGTAATACTATGTAGTTAGTTAATTAACAACAACTCGGGCCAATTCGCAACATAAAAAACAAAATATTTTTTTTTTATTTTAAAAATGTACACAATATAGCACAATGGTCTAGTGCGAGGACTGTTGTGCAGGCAGCCCGGGTTCGATTCCCGGCAGCGGCATTATCTAATTTGTCGAATATATAATATATTTCGATGCGGTCGTCTCCTTTGCAAGGCAATGGCAAACCAACAAAGTATTTGCCTAGTAAACCCCTCTAGTGGTGTGGTTCGGATTCCACGTTAAACTGTAGGTCCCGTATGTTTGTGTGGAACTATTATCGCGCACCACAAACATACGAGAGGGGCGCCGAACACTCGTAGCGAGTATGGCGCTATAAGAAGATAGATTGCTATATCTGTTTTAATTAGTTCTTTCAAAACTTGCAAAAACAAGAATAAATTGATAAAGCAATTATTACTATATATTATAAGAGTAATACTATGTAGCAAGTTAATTAACAACAACTCGGGCCAATTCGCAACACAAAAAACAAAATATTTTTTCAAATAACAAAAAAATGTAAAATAGTATTTTTTATGGAAATTAAATACACTTAACACAAATTTTTCATTCTAATATAAAGTAACATTAACTTTATATTTTATAATCGCTTAAATCTGGCTAAGCATTGACTTAACTAAACGTCTACACGCTTACGAAGCAAATCTATTCTAAATTTGCTCTATTTTGACTTTAAGTTCATGTAATACTGTATTAAGGGCAGTTCTGTTGGAAAGCTAAAAAAAAAAAACATTAACATTGTGATTGCCAAACCACGGCTTTGTGGTTTTGACCGTATGACGGCCATTCTATCCTACAAAAAAATGTAATTTTTGCTAACATTTAATTTTGCAAATACTTGAAAACAGACTGGTTTGCAGTATTAATTAATTTTTTTTATTTGTTAATTTTTTGTTAATAGTGGTTTTTCTTTTGCCTATAAATATATTTTCTAATTACACTTTTAAATTGTTACTTGCCATTTAACTTTATAAAACTTTAGTCTACATTTATAAATTTACTGGCAACAGAACTTGTCAGATTTAATACAATTGTGATTTTATTCAGCCATAAATTGACTTCAAGTATTTTTTTGGCATTTTTTGCATAGTTTTAATAATAGTCTATTTCTATCAGAAACTAATGTTAGACAACCTAAACTTTTGTCTTTTATATTTGAGATTTTTCTAGTTTCTCCATAATGTTTATTTTTATTCTACACTGTAGTTTTAGAAATATTAAATTTATTTACAACTTTGCGTATTGTTGTACTGCGACAACCATTTTTAAGCACCAACTCACAAAATTTTGGAACTTATAGAGATACCACGGAATATTTTGTTTAGTATACGCAGCCATTTACACAATATTGTTTCTTGTGTTGCTGTTTAGCTCTAATCTTTGTTAATTAACTAATTACATAATGAAATGAATTAATAATTCATTCAAAATCAGTCAATCGAATCACCGCGGCCAAGGGTGATTATTTATAATTACATAATATTAAATATATAAAAATTGTTAGAAAAAATAAATAAACTGTCAAATACCAAAATTTATTTGATTTTGTTCCAATATATTTTTAGAGCTTGTATATTAATAATAAAATATAAAAAAATACTTTCAAATTATTATCTTATATTATAGACTAGTTTCAATATTTTAATACCATTGCCAATATTAAACTAATTTATGAATAGTAAAATCATTTATATTTGATTAAAAAATAAATAGTACATAAATAATAGAGTATAAAGTCGCTATTATACTAGCTTTAATAAATTTCACATTTAGTAGTATGTAAATAAAATAATATAATAGATCCAAATATCACTATAATTTTGTTATAATAGAAATAACCAGTGTGCTCATTTATACATTAATTTTTTTAAATTATATTAAATAATTCATCCTGTGATATATCAAAAATGATGTAATTATGACATATTAAAATATCATTTCCTGTTATGAATGTAAATTTTTCATAACATTTTTATAGTCAAAACATATAAATATAAAATTTTTGAGAGAAAACTTTAGTACATATTGCAAAATGAAGCAATACATTATAGCATTAACAGTCCTAGCTGTAGCACTGGTTGAATCGGTAATATAATATATACCTAAACATACTATTTACATAACTGAAAATTTGAAATATAAAATATGCTTTTAAAATATTAAATTAATAATGTATTTTAGACTACTGAATCAAACAATCAAGTGACTTCTATACAGAGTTACAAAGTGAGATCCGAAGAATGTTCAAACATTACTAATATAGATTTTAACTCATATAGAAGAGGAAATATGAGTTATAAACAATTCTATAAAAGTCAAGAATGGAAATGTTATCATAGATGTATGAGCATTAAAATTGGTCTAATATATGAAGATGGTAATAAATTACTATAATATTACAACTTAAATCATACTCAAAACCCAACATTTTTGTTTAAGGAAGACCCAATTTGGATAGAGTAAGCAAAATGTATGGATTAAATAAAACTGATACCCGTATAGAAACAGTAAAAAACTGTTCTAGTGACGCTGAAAATGAATGTGATAAAGCTTACGACATTCTCATGTGCATAGAAGATAGTACGGTAATTATTATATACGTCATACGTTTGACTATATTAGTTATTATTTTTTTGAATAACGCCTAAAAAATATTGATATATTTTTACATTTCATTATTTATTTATTACTGCTATTGTTTAAGCTTCCAATTTCATTGATCAAGTATTTGAATAACAGAAAAGCATGTGTTAATGAATCCAATGTGAATTTTGAGTTATTATTTAACAGCAACATGACCTTTTCTAAATTCAAAAAATCACATGAAATGAAATGTTTTGCAAGGTGCATGGACATAAAACAGAATTATATGGATGCGTCAGGTAAGCATAATATTATTTAAATTAAATAGTTGTTATAAATACAACACAGAGTTAATGAATACTTTTAAAATGTTGTTAACTAAAAAATATTGAACTTTTGTCAAAAACAAGTAGTCTTCTATTACGTTCTATGAATTTTCTCTACCATTTTAAAACTGTTAAAATATCTGAAAAATATTTTGATTGTACGTACAGTTACTTATGCTTGTTTTCTTGTTAACATTAATAGGACTTTTTACATATCATAATATGTCTGCCAACTTGTAAAACAAGGTTTTGTTTTAAGCATTTTTCAGATCAGTTTTAAGGTTGTTATATTATTTACAAACATATAGAAACAATACAAAAAATATATGTATTAGCATTTCTAAAATTCAAGTAACACTTGTACACGTTAATAATGTCTTATTTGTTAACTGCCAAATTTCAATAAAAGATCTAAATTGTTTTTTCAGTTGTTAAACTATTTTAAAGAATATTTGTTTCTGAACAACAAATTTTGTTTAATATGTTTGTACACTTGAAAATTTTCCAACCCTGGAATTATGAATTTTTACATTTTTGTCAAATATTTTTTTATAATTTTTTAAAACTGTAATTGAAGCATTAAGAAAAAAATTAAAAAACAAATTTTTTTTAGATAATCAAAACACTTAAAAAATAACATAAATATTATTAATTGTGTTGTAGGAGCTGCAAACATGACTAAGTTTGCAATCAGGTACAGAGTTAATGTTAGCAGTGCCGAAATTGAAGCAGCTAAAACATGTAAAAGTAATGCATCTGACTTATGCGACAATGCTGACGAATTACGTAAATGCATTATTGATAAAATGGTATTATAAAAATGTAAAGTAAATTTTATCTTATTTGATATTTTGTAGCCATTAAGTCCTATAGAACAATTTTTTAAAATATGGGACGAATGCAGAAATGAAATGGTTCCTACTAACAATGATACCAGTTTAAACAATACTATTTATTATAATTGCATATCAAGATGTCTCCACTTAAAACAAGGACTTATTAATGAAGCAGGTAATAAACCATTTATTAAATTATTAAAAAGTTGTGACTTTTAATATATAATAATTTGATAGATAAAATAATTTTATTTTGTTTAAATTTTTATATTTATGCTTTAGGTGAACCAAACTTTGACAAAATAAAAGAATTATATTATTGGCCAAATGATATAACTAGTGGCATTGAGAAAGCAAAGAAATGCACTTCCAATGCTACAAATGTATGCATTAAAGATCAACAAATTTTTTCGTGCATCTTTAAATCAGTCTTTGAAAAAAGAAATCCAATAACTACTACTACTATGTTACCTTTAATGATTACATCTGCATCTCCATAATTGAAATAAAAAGAATAATGCAGTATAATTCAAAATGTAATTAATTGATTAAAAATGTTTAAATAAATATTGCTTTGAAATAATATCTATATATTTTACTAAATGTAATTAAATAGATATGTGTGTAAAATTGTTTATTTATAGTACATGAGAATATTTTAAATTAACAAAACTGAATTGAAATGTAAAGCTAACAACTTAGTCATATTCCTTTTGGGTACTTCCACAAAAATTTAGACAATCTCCAATTTTGCTCAAATTTTGTGCACATGTTTGGGGTACCAAAATATGACGATTTCTTAAATTTTAGATCTCTAAATGCAATACAGTGTAATTGGCAGCAATTTTAATTTTTTTGAAATGTTTAGTCTTTTTTCAGTTTTTGTGCTGTAAATAAGCAAAAAATAGTCAAAAGTTATATTCAAAAGAATGTATCTTATAGGAAATTTTCCGTAGAACACAATCCCGCTTTTCGACATATGTGGGAACGATTGTCCAAATTTCCGTGGAATTACTCTTTTGTTAATCGAGTTTTAATTTACTGATCAGAATAAGTTACTGATAACGCATCGTAAAAAATTTAAATTTGTTGCTAGCAAAATCAAAATTAAAATAAATTTAAAAAACTAAAATACAGCCGGTTTTGGGTCCAATAAAAAAAATTGCAAATCTTATTTCTTTTCAAACATAATTAAATAAATTTTTACAATGCAATACAATTTATATTATTTATGAAACATATGTGAATTATTTTTAGTCTCAGATCTAAAACCGCAAGGAAAAGAAATTACTGACGAAGCAAATCTACCAGGCGTAGAGCCAAGAAGTTTAGCTTTGCCGACAGAACTGCTAACCAAGACTGAAGTTTTATACTGAGCAAATGACGCAAAAACTACATAAAAAGTTTATTATGTGTTACTTATTATTGGCAACACCAAATGACGGCACTAGACAGTTTGACAGTACTGAAATTGCTTTTTATCAAATAAACATAACAATAATAAATATAATTGGATTTTGGCTTCAAACCATGTACTAATGTACAGTCACTACTTATGCATGTAAATAATTTCTGAGTAAGTCTATAAAGTGATATTTACTTCTCTATACTTTAATTTTTGTCAACTCAAGTTAGTGACAAGTTTTTAGTTAAAATGAGTTTAACTGAGCCTGGGCTTGAGACTAATACAACAACTAGCAATGTAAATATGTTGACACAATTTAATATTGCTACAAGTAAAACAATCACTTTGTAAGTAGAAAAATATCATTACTACTGCTATTAGTCTGTATCAAATATATCTAAAATTCAATAACAACCAAAATATAACTTGACCTTATCAATTGATAGTAAAATTATTAACGCTATGATCCTGGTGTACAGATTTTAAGGATAAGGAAATGTAAAACTCCATTAAGGCGAGTGGGTGATAGTAGATTGCAGTCGCGGACCAACACTATTGCATGGTGGTCATGCTAAAGCACTGAGACTACCCTTCTTTTTGTCGGTCAAATTCTTTGGTCCAATCTCAATCAATTCCTGACACTACTAGATATATAGGGTTATAAAACCAAAATATCTATTTAGTCTCTTTTCATATTTTTATTCTCATTTACCTCATTTCACTTTTTCAACTGCTTAAATAAATAATGTCTAAAATGCATTGACCAAAATTTTATAAAAATAAAATTTATAATAAAAAATACTGCGCTTACAATGCAGGAAAACAATATTTCAGTAAAAAAGCACAAAAAGGTCTTAGGGCAAATTTCAATAAACTATAACCTAACAGAGTATAAAATGGAATTGCTCAGATTAATGAAAAATAAAATGCTAAAAAACCTTACAAGCGCAGCAAGTAAAGTTACAAAAAATTTTTAGATAAAACGCACAATAAATAAAACTTATTAAAAATAGAAAAACCAGTTAGGAAATATTGATGCAAAATAGAAAAAGTATCGCAGCAAAACCTACTGGTTTTGTGGGTAATATCTCATAGAAAATTGAATGAGAAAGAAACTTTCGGAAAATAAACAGCTTAAAGTAATAGGTTAAAAAAAATCTGGTAATAGGAGACTATGGTAAAAAAGCTCAGATGGAATTGGGATAGAGTATTGAATATATAAATAAATTAAAAAATACAATCTCATATATAAGGAAAAGAACAAACTACTTTCCAACCTAATAAAGAAACATGTTACCACAAAAACTTAGATAAAGAAATTGACAAAGAAAAACTGATTTAAATAAATAGTGATAAACTACAATTTTTGTCAACGGAAGTAAAAAAAGACTTAAAACAATAATTAAAAAAACGTGTGTGTGCAACCAAAAAAGAATGATTAAAAAACAAAAAAAAAATAAACAAAAGATTATAAAACTCAGATAAAATGAAGTAGACACAAACGTCAAAATAAAGAGTAGAAAAAAGTTTTTATTTTAATCTTTGACCATGAAAATAGAAGAAAAAATAACAGGTAAAACTAAGGAGAAAATCCGGTACTGTAATGCACGCACTTGCGAAGAGTTCTTACATTAATATAATATGTTTAATTCTAACTCCGGTTTATTGTATAAAGGTTCAAAGTAAACTGATTATAAATATATATATATATATATATATATATATATATATATAGATTTGTTAAATCGCCTATACAGACCCAATTTGCTATATACTACCGACGTTCCCAGACCAAATCCGACGTTCTCAGACCCGGCTTTGGGTCTGACAACGTTTTCATGTGTTTTTCGTAATTTTTCAGCATAATATAGCAGTGGACAAAACAACACCAAAATTATTTTTTGACTGAAAACGTATATCAAGTATGTCAACACATACAAATTTAGTTCACTAGATATGGCAGACGAGGGCGCGTTTGTCGTATTTGTATACACACTGAATGACGTTATCAGACCAGCCATGCCACACCGACGTTTTCAAACCCAACATTGGCAACGTTGTAATAAGCTATAATACACTTATACATTTTAAAAAGTAAAACAAGCAAATGCAATTGAATGATCAGAGCCTTGCAGCTGACTTGGCTTTGTGCCCGGCAGGAGTTTTAGGCACGCAACGAAACTTAAAAAACAGCACACATTGCAATGAAACCTGCGGGCTGGCGCAGATATAACGGAAACGAGACATGTGAGCGGACACTGCAACTCAAGTATTGTTGCTAGTATGCAAATACGGGACACCTGTGATTGTATAGAAAATAGTGTTTTTTTTTAATAATGCTAGTTTTTGCGTTTTTTATTATAGGTCATAGCCGCTATTAATTTTCTTTTTATGTAATAAATATTTCTTTGGATAGAAAATTAAATAAAACAATTACTGTGTTTTATTTTATTTTTTATTATAAATTATTACGTAGTAACGGTCAACTCTATTCATTTAGATGTCTATTACTTATAACTTATAATTTTAAAATAAGAGTTTGTTGTTTAGTTTTTTCACTCAATTTCTGACTGCATTTTTAATTTATTTCAAAAATTATCTAAATAAAAGTTTTTGAATATTTTTTAATTTATACAGTGACGTATTTTGATTTTCAATTCATGCTTTGTTTTGCGTGATATAACGTCATCATCAGTTTTTTTTAATAGAACACCCAGTATTTTTTATTATTTTTAGAAAAAAAAAAATTAACATTTACAATGATATAAGGTATTATGGGTCTACGACTATGATTTTAGAAATATTCATTAATAAAATAAGACAAAATGTAGTACGTTTTAAATGAATTATAGTAATAATAATAATCATATTTAATTGTAGTTGACTTTTTGCTTCAAATATTCACTTATTTTGACGTTTTTTTTTTAAATTGTATTGAGAACAACAAAAGAACAATAATTTTTTTTACTTGTTGCTATGCTCCAAGCATAACCTACTACATTTTGTTTTATTGTTTTAATGAATATTTCAAAAACCGTAAGTCGTATACCTATAAAACCTTATATCATTGTAGTTGTTGAAATTTCTTTTTTTATAAAAATAAAATAAAAAAATACAAGGTGTTTTATTTAAAAAAACTGATGATGACGTCATATCTCGTAAAACAGGGCTTGTATTAAAAATCAAAATACATTGTCATTTTTTACACAAATCAAAAATGCAGCCAATAATCGGGTGTTGTGAATTTTGGGCCGGATCAGGTTTTAATAAAATATTTTATTAATAATAATTTAGCATTAGGCCGGGTCATGTTGGGCGTTGGGCTGAGTTTTAGACCATGCCGGGTTTTGACAAAATTGAAAACGCCGACTTCTAATCTTATCTCTTATAAAATTAATAACACTGATGCTTTTTATATTATATGCAATATACATACTTTAAATTTATTATTTCTTTATCTCAAAGCTGCTTTACAATTCCGAGTGACACGAAAGCAAGACTACCGTTTGATTTTTGTACCGTGCGTAATATTACTCAATTTAATCGTTGATAATCAGGCCTATTCTGTAACTTTTCTAGTTAGATATTGTTCAATAACAACATCGTTATGGTGAAACTCGTAACGATTTTCTTAACAATAATGTTCAGTATTCGTATTCACTAAGGACAACATCGTTAATTATTTTCGTAACAATTTATCTTTATATAAACTACATGAAGCTAGCATTCGATCAATGCTTTGCAAGCGTGCGATTGGTGCGTGCATGCATCTGTCGCATTTTGACGATGTTTCTCTTTTTAATGATTACAAATTCCTAACGTGTTCCTAACCTTATAAAAATATCAGCTAAATATAAAATTCATATAGAAATTAAATAATAAAAATACTTAGAATTTACAAAAGCTGATACAAGAGTGAATTAGTGAATTAAAATGGTTGTAATAAAATTATTAAATTTAATTAAATTTAGAAATTATTTTACATAAAATAATAAATTGCATATAGTCAGATACGAAATTATTTAACAATTATGTTTATATTAATTTAATAATTATATTACAAGTTTAATTATATGTAAAATCATACACAAATTTTATTAGATTTGAATGAAAATATTAATTTTATTGCGTAATATTTTCTTACTGATTTACAACACGAGAAAATATAAGCATGTTTCCCACTTGAAACATATAAAATTATTATAATAATTCTTATTTTGAACATTTATAGAAGTAAATTGTTAGGTTAAGAACATCTTTAGGGCTTAACAACCACAGTGAGCGTGATTGTTAACTTAAAGACTATCCATAACCACAAATCTTTAATTTGACAATCAAAATATTTAGCGGACGCGTTACTGAATACGGATTCTTTTTGATGTTGTTAACTTAACAATTGTCCTTGAGTCAACAACTTCATACATCTTTAACTCTTAAAGATTTGCTTACAGAATAGGCATAAGTATGCTAAATTTATTTAATAGAACACATGCGCTGCATTGGTGCCTAAATATTCGATCAAACAAGGGACAACTGTGATTGTATAGAAAATATTGTTCCTATTTCAATAGTTCAAGTTTTTGCATTTTTTATTTTGTCTAGCTACTTCTAATTTTTTTTTAAGCGATAACTGTTTCTTAGATGTATATTATTTAAAACTTTTAAAACATTTGTTTATTTTTTAGTTTAATCTATATGCTTATTAGGAACTGTTATTAGAAATTGTTATTATATATTTTATTAATAATATACTTGTTAAAACGCCAATAACTTAAGTAAACTAAGTAAATTAAAAAAAAATGTAGTATAAGTTTGAAAGTTGCATTTGACAAATTGCAACATGTTTTACAGTACAGTGTCAACATTAGGCAGCAGATAACCAATAAAAACTAAAAAACTAATAAGTTAAAAAGTTTAAAACGTTTTTTAAGTATTGCAAAAAAGATTAGCCAATAAATTATTAAATATTAATTAACGGCAATTTATTTAAGTCTGTCTGATCAAATTAATAAAATGTTTATTAAATTTATTAATTTTAGTTTTTCATTTATTACATTTATATAAAATCTTTAATTTTATCAATATTTGACTGAATTAAATGACATAACATATATTATGTAAATGTTTTAATATTTTGCTTAATTTTTTTGGTTTGTTGACAAGCATTAATTAAAAATTGAAGTATGCTAGTAAAATAGAAAAAACTTTAACAAGAGAATAAATGAACACAAACCTGAAATAAACTTGCATATACATTTCAAAATTTCTTAAATTTTTCTATAGGTTGTTCAAGCTTTTATTATGTTTACGGCACGTATTTATTACATGCAATAGACACATAAAAAATAGACATACACAAAGAATATGTGCTACATACCTATCTAGGCCACAAAACATGGCAACACTGCTGGGTCTAAAACCGTCGGTTCTACTGTCTGGGACTAACAGAGATTGCCAAACTTTTTGATTTCTTAATAATTGTTTACCCCTCTTGTATTGCTCTTAGAGTTCTTAATTAATAAGTCAAAATTACTTAATATACACACACTTACAACAAAGATTTCTAGTGGGTCTGTGGTTGCCTGTTAAACATAGCGGGTCTAATAACGACGGTTGGGTTTATATATATATATATATATATATTTATAGGTTTATTTTAAGTACTTTCGTCCTACATTAGTTACGTCTATTCTGGAGTAGTCCACCATGAGATTTTCCTCCTACGTAGGATTATAGTTCTGCGACTTATATGGTTTTGCGCTACATTTTTGGGATCAATAACTTGAACGGGTCTCTTGCCCGTGTAGCTCTAAAGTCAGTAATTAAAGTGCGTTAAGATTTATGGCCTCATAAAAATGTACACGTGCGTTTTCATGTGAATGGAATTCGTTTTTACAACTTATCTTTACAAATACAAATTGTGTAGGAAATAATAAGAAAAATGCACACATTTTATCGCAGTGGATGCAAATATTATTTAAATTATGCGTACATTTAATTAATCATTTCTTGGCTGTTTAAAGCTTAATTTTATATCTTATTGTAGTACTATAAGTTGGAAAAAATCATAAAAATAAACTTATTAAAGAAAAAATTGTTGTTTAAGTTCAATTACAACTATAATTGTTTTATAAAATACGTAATATTAAATTACTCCAACAAAACGGCGTAGAAAATAAAATGTACAAAATGTTTAGATTTAATTAAGTAAACAAAAATTTTAAAGTATGCAGGTTATAAAGTTGATGATCAAAACACGACTGAATTTACCATGCGAGTATATGATTCCATAAAACCAATATTTGATTATGTGAATTTGTGTACTCAACATTTATTTATTTAAACACGCGTAATCATTATTTGATTATTTGAATACGCGTACTAAACATTTGATTATTTGAGTACGCGTAATCAATATTTGATTATTTGAATAAGCGTGTTTTAATATTTAATTACACTATTTATTACAAGATTATGTAATGATTACGTGATTATAAAATAATTACGTAATTATATAAAGTTTACTTGATTATGTAATGATTACAAATATTACGTAATTATTATTTGATTCTGTAATGATTATTTTTATTTTGTAAACTGATTACGCAAGTTGTTAACCCTTCGCAGTCACAGCATGTTAATATTTATGTTTAAAATATTTAGAGTAGTAAGAATGTGAAAGGAGTAAAAATGTATGAGTAATAAGAATTAAAGAATAGAGAGAATGTGAGAGAAGCGACAATGTAAAAGTGAAAAATGAAATGAAGAAATGAAAGAGTAGTGATAATGTGAAAGTAGTTAGAATGTGAAAAACGTGACAATGTGAGATTAGTGAAAATGTGAGAGAAATAAAAATGTAGTAAGAATGTGAGAGTATTAAGAATGTTAGAGTAGAAATTAATGATGTAATGAGGATGTGCGAGTAGTGAGAATGTGAGAGTTGCAAGAATAAGAGAATAGTAAAAATGTGACAAAAGCGATAATGTGAGAGTAGTGGTATAGTGAGAGTAGTAAAAATATGGGAATAGTGAGAATATGAAGTTAGTGAAAATGTGAGAATAGTGAGAATGTAAGAATAAAAAAGTATGAGAATGTAAGAAAAGCAACAATGTAAGAGTAGAGGGTATGTGAGAATATGAGAGTAGTGACAATGTGAGAGTAATAAAAATGTAAAAATAGTGAGAATTTGAAAGTAGTGGGAGAGAAGCGACAATATGAGAGTAGTGAAAATGTGAGAATAGTGAAAATGTAAAAGTAGTAAGAACGTGAGAGTAGTAAGAATGTGAATGTAGTGAGAATGTGAAAGTAGAAAGAATGTAAGAGTAAAAAAAAATGTGAGAGTAGTAAGATTCACAATAAGTAATAAAAATGTGAGAATAAAAATGTTAGAATAGTGACAATGTGAGAATAGTGAGCATAGTAAAAATGTAAGAGTAGTAAGAATGAGAAAACAGTGATTATGTGAAAATAGTAAAAATATGAATGTAGTATGAATGTAAAAGTAGTGAGAATTTGAGAAAAGTGATAATTTAAGATTAGTGGGATTGTAAGAGTACCGACAATGTAAGAATAGTGAGAATATAAGATTAGTGAAAACTTAAAAATATTGAAAATGTGAAAAAAGCTACAATGTGAGAGCAGTTAGATAGTGAGAATAGTAAAACTATAAGAGTAGTAACAACGTGATAATAATGAGAATGTATGAGTAGTAAGAATGTGGGAGTAGTGAGAATGTGAGAGAAGCGACAATGTGAAAGTAGTGAGATTGTAAGAATAGAAAGATAGTAAATGTAAAAAGAATGTGACAGTAGTAAGAATGAGAGAACATAGATAATGTAAAAATAGTAAAAATGTAAAAATAGTGAGAATGTAACAGTTTAAAAAATGCAAGAGTAGTAAGAATGTGAGAGTAGTGAGAATGTGGGAATAGTGAGTATCTGAGAATAAAGAAAATGTAAAGTAGTAAAAATGTGAGAAAAGTAAAAATGTGAGAGTAGTAGAATGTGAAAGTAGTAAAAACGTAAATGTAATAAGAGTATGAAAAAATAGAAAAAATGTGAAAGAGCTGAGAATGTAAAAATAGTAAGAATGTTAGAATAGTGTCAATTTGAGAATAGTGAGATTAGTAAGAATGTGAGAGTAGTAAAAATTAGAAAACAGTGATAATGTGAAACTAGTGAGAGTGTGAGAGTAGTTAAAATGTGAGAGTAGTAAGACTGTAAGAGTAGTAAAAATGTAAAAATAGTAACAATGTGGGAGAAGCTACAATGTAAAAGTAGTGAAATTTTGAGAGTAAAAAAATAGTAAAAGTAGTAAGAATATGAGAAAAGTAAAAACGTAAAAGTAATGAGAATGTAATAGTATGTGAGAATAAAAAAATTGTAAAAAGAGTAAAAATTTTAGAGTAGCAAAATGTGAGTGAAGCGGCAATAAAAAAATAGTGAGAATATGAAAGTATTAAGTTTGTAAAAGTATTGAGAATGCGAGAATAGTAAGAATGTTAGATTAGTGACAGTGTAAGAATAGTAAAATTTTAGAAATGACATATTGAGAGCTTTTTCTTGATTCTGTCTGGTTAATTCCAATAACGAACAAAACTGCTAACTTAAAAGTGAGTTTTTAACAGGTTTGTGATGCCCTTAGATGTTCTGAGCCGCACGCGCGCTAAACCTCTTTCGTGCTAGGGATCAGGGCTGGCAAATGTTCTCTATAAATATGGAAATCCCAGTAATAATCTAGTGAAGTAATAGGCTACAATTTTTGATGAAATACTATAAAATAACTGGAAAATTGAAAATGATAGTCAGCCATCAAAAAATCAGAAAGTACCCTTTTGTTAAATTTTATTTATATGTTTCAAATTAAATGTTAAAATTAGGTTAAATGGAAGATCATCATTGTGATGAACTTTGATTTTTTTTTGGAAAATTACAAAAATAAAGACAATTTTTATTACTATTATTATTATTATTATTATTGTGAGAATAATAAAGTAATAAAAATATAAGAGTAGTGAAATGTGAAAAAAAAAATGTGAAAATAGTAAAAATGTGAAAATTACTACTATTACTTTCTCACTAATCTTACATTTTTACTATTTTTTTTATTTTCATTATTTTTAATTTATTATTTTTTTCTCATTTTACTACTCTCACATTTTTACTACTTTCACATTTATACTACTCTCACTATCTCTTTACTCTCACAATCTCACTACTTTTACACTCACATTGTAGCTTCTACCATATTCTCACTTTTCTCACATTCTTACTACTCTCCTTACTTATAGTTTTAACTTTCAAATTCTCTCTACGTTAACATTCTTGCTATTCTCACATTATCACTACATTCACACTTTTGCTATTTTTGCAATATTACTGTTTTTCATTTTCATTACGAATACTATTTTTCTACTCTTACAATCGTTCTACTCTCACATTCTCACTGCTCTCACTACTCTCACATTTTTATTATTCTCATTATTCTCACATTTATACCTGTTTTACGTTTTACTACTTTTACATTTTTTCTACTCTTACATTCTCACTATTGTCAATACTCTCACATTGTCGCATCTTTTATTTTTTAATATTTCCACATTCTTACATTCTTATTTGTTTTACTATTACTTTATTTTTACATTTGTACTACTCACACTACTCTAACATTGTTGCTTCTTTCACATTTTCACTACTTTCACATTCTCTTTATGCTTACATACTCACTATTTTTACATTTTTATTACTGATACTACTTTCATATTTTTACTATTCTCACTATTTTTACATTCTCACTACTTTCATACTGTCACTACTTTCACATTCTCACTAATCTTACTATTTTTGCAATGTCACTACTCTCACATTCTCATTACTTTTACATTTTCACATTGTTTCTACTCTCACATTCTCACTACCGTCATTAATCTCAAATTGTCGCATCTTTTACCTTTCACTATTTTCACATTCTTACTTCAATCACATGTTTACTACTCTCACATTCTTACCACTCTTACAATCTCACTACTCTCGAATTTTTACTATTTTTACATTCTCACTATTTTTACTTTGTCAATACTCTCATATTTTCACTATTCTTACAGTTTTACAACCTTCACGCTCTCACTATTCTTACATTCTTACTACTCTTACATTGTTATTACTCTCACGTTCACACCTTCTTGCTATTCTCACATTTTCTTTAATTTCACATTCTTATCACTCTCACAATGTTATTACTCTCACCTTCTTACTATTCTCACATTTTCTTTACTCTCACATTCTTACTACTCTCACATTGTTACTTTTCTCACATTTTCACTATTTTTACATTCTTATTACTTACTTATTCTCATTACTCTTACATTTTCACTATTTTTACAATTTCACTTGTTTTACCTTCTAACTATTCTTAAATTTTTAATATTTTCAAATTCTTACTTATCTCACTTTTTTACTACACTTATATTCTCACTACTCTTACATCTTCACTACACACATTCTGTATTTTTTCACATTCTACTACTTTTACGTTCTTATTATTTTTACATTCTCACTTTTCTCCCGTTCTCACTATTCTCACATTTTTACTATTTTTAAATTTTCACTACTTTTACATTGTCACTACTCTTACTTTCTCACAACTTTTACATTCTCACTACATTCACATTCCTACTCTTCTCACATTCTTACTAGTATCACATTCTCACTACTTTCACGTCTTCACTACTCTCACATTTTTACTAAAAAAATCATACAAAATTTAAACACAAAACAATGTCCAGATCAAGGCATTTTTACAGTACAAATATAAATCATTGTAACTTTATGTGTAATATTTTTATAATTATCTTATAATAAAGTTTAATAACTTAAGAATTGCATTATAATTAACAAACCTTATTTAATATAAAAAAAATAGTTTTTACAACTGAAACAAAATAAAATTTAGATTACTATGCCACAAAATCTAAACACAAAACAAAAGCAAAGCAAATATAAATTATAATACTTTTATAATTATAGTAATTTACATATATTTCAAATTAAGCTTCAAGTCAGCTAATAATGCATTAAATTTAGTTAACTTTATTTATTGTACTGAACATTTTTAAAAACAATTTGCTTAAATTATTTATAGACTTTACATAATTTTCTACAGAATTTGCACTTATCTTTAATTTTGTAAAATAATCTCAGGATTTTGTTACAGTTTTAAAGACTGTCATTAACGTTGTGATATGTACGCTTATGAACCTTTATAATTAAAAATGTAGTTATTATAAATATTATTATTGTTGTTTTCAAATATTATTTGGTCATATTGTAGTTGTTGTAGTGTAAGTTACAATAGCATACAAGGTTAGACCAGCCGGTAACCGAAGATAAGGCACAACTTTTAATAAGAAAAACGTAAGCAATTTAATTAATATGAATAATACAAAAGGCATTTTTAATAAAAAGTATTTTTTTTTTAATAAATACTTTGTACTAGAAAATGTATTAAATAAATTAATATAAACGTAATAATATTTAAATGAATATAACAAGTAAACTGTATTCTATTGAAACATTTGAACAAAGAAATTTAAATTTTATAGGTCGCACGGTCGGGTACGGTCGCACAGCAGGGGATATATATGAGAATATATATGCCCGCAGGCATATTTTTGTGTGTTAAGATCTAAAGGGGTATCGGGCTACACAAATCATGTAGGACTATAACTTCTATACAAATGTAGGACTAAACCCCTTTAGACATCTATATATATATATATATATATATATAGATGTAAGAAGTGTATTCGTCCTACAATTTTTATATATAATCGTATGTGTTGTCGTCCTACATTTGAATGTAGGAGCATTACACTTTATATCTTAACACACAAAAATCAGCCTGCGGGCTTATAGATACGTATAGATACCGCCTGCTGTAAGGGTCGAGCAAGTAACATGGAATAAGACAGTTATTTAAATCTTATCAAGATGTTTGTTTAGGACGTGGAATTTATTCTTTTCAACTGATAATATGTATATTGTGTGTTACCTTATTCTAACGGACATTATGCCAATTTTAAAAATAAAATAATGTGCAAAATATATTGAAAATAATTTAACCATATCATTTATTTTCAATTGTTTTATAATTACTATCAGGTTAGTAAATGTAGCTCTACAAAATCTTATTAGTCAACAGCTGCACATTTATTACAATTAAAACGACGACAAAAACTAGATGAACAAAGCATCCATTTTAATAAAATTAGCATGTGGGTGATATAATATATATTATACAAGTGTTATTACTAAAATGTAAATTAGAAAAACTGTAATATAAGATTGCAAGTACATAACCACTGCATAACACTTTATTTAGTTGCTTTGATATAAATATTATTGCCAATTTTCTTCTTTTTCTTAATTCAAAAGCATTTTTTACTTTTCTAATGTAATGCTACTTACTAGAAAAGTATTGTTTTTATGTCAAAATGATATTATATAATGTATGTACGTATGGGTGTCTGTGAACACAATTGCACAATTGCACCAGTGTATGAAAATGTGAGCAGTAAGAGTAGTAAAAGTAGTAAAAGTTGTGAGAATGTGAGAATAATGATAATGTGAAAGTAGTGACATTGTGAGAGTAGTGAGTATAGTGAAATCGCTAAAGTAGTGAAAATGTAAGAATAGTAAAATTGTGAGAATGTGAAAGTAGTAAAAATGTGAGAAAAATGAGATTGTCTGAGTAGTAAGAATGTAAGAGTAGTGAGAATATAAAAGTAGTGAGAACTTTTACATTCTCAATCACTTTCAGTCAGTGTAGAGAATATGTAAAAATATTGAAAATAGTGACAATGTGAGATTAGTAAAAATGTGATAGTAGAAAGTTTTTGAGAATAGTAAGAATATAAGAGTAGTAAAAATGTGAGTTTAGTGAGATTGTAAGAATAGTGAGAGTGTGAGAATAGTAAGAGTGTGAGAAGAGTGAGAGTGTGAGAATAGTGAGAGTGTGAGAATAATGAGAGTGTGAGAATAGTGAGAGTGTGAGAATAATGAGAGTGTGAGAATAGTGAGAGTGTGAGAATAGTAAGTGTGAAAATAGTGAGAGTGTGAGAATAGTGAGAATAGTGAGAATATGAAAATAGTGAGATTGTGAGAATAATGAAAATGTGAAAATACTGACAATGTGAGAGTAGTGAAAATGTAAAAGTAGAGAAAATGTAAGAATAGTAAAAATGTGAGAGTGGTAACTAGTGAGAACGTAAGAAAACTAAGAACAAAAAAGTAGTGAGAATAATAAGAACGTAGGAGTAACTAACTTGTGAGAGTAATGAGAATTTGAGAGTAGACTAAATGTGAAATTCGTGAGAATGTGAGAGTAGTGAGAATATGAGAGAAGTGAGAATGTAAGTGTAGAAAGAATGTAAAATAGATAAAATGTGAGAACGTGAGAATAATAAGAATGTGAATGTAGTGAGAACGAGAGTAAGGAGAATGTGAGAATAGTGACAATGTGAGAGTTGTGAAAATGTAAAAGTAGTGAGAATGTGAATCAAGAGAAATTGTAGGAAATGTAAAAATGTGAGAGTATTAAGAATGTGAGAGTAGTGAGAATATAAGAATAGTGAGAATGTGAGAGTAATAAGAATGTGAAAATAGTTAAAATGTGAGAGTAGTAAAAATTGAAAAGTTGTAGGAATGTGAATGTAATTAGAGTTTTAGACTAGTGAGAATATGAGAGTAGTGAATGTAAAAGTAGTGAGAATGTAAAAACAGTAAAAATGTAAAAGTAATGACAATGTGAGAATGTGAAAGTATTATACATGTAAAAGTAGTAAGTATGTGAAATTAGTGAAAATGTGAGAGTAGTAAGAGTGTTAAAGTAAAAAAATTGTGCGAGTATTGAAATATGAGAATACTGTAAATAGTGATAATGTGATAGTGAGAATGTAAAAATAGACAGAATGTGAGAATAGTAAGATGGTGATAGTAATAAAAATGTGAGAGTAGTGAAAATGTAAGATTTGTAAAAATAGTGAAAATGTAAAAGTTGTGAAAGTAGTGAGAATGTGAAAGTAGAGAGAATATAATTATACTAAAAATGTGAGAGTAGTGAAAAAAAGTAGTAAAAATGTGAGAATAGTGAGAATCTGAAAATATTGTGAATATGACAGTAGGGAAAATGTGAGAATAGTGATAATGTGGGAGTAGTGAAAGTAAAACGATAATCAGAATAGTAAGAATGTAGATGTAGTAAAACTAGGGAAATTGAAAAAAAATTTAAATCGTAAAAGTAGTGAAAATAATGAGAATGTAAGAGTAACTAAAATGTGAGAGTAATGAGAATATAAAAGTAAATAGATTGAGATTAGTGAGATGTGAGAGCAGTGAGAATGTGAGAGAAGTAAAAATGTAAGTGTAGAGAAAATGTAATATTTAAAAAAATGTGAGAATAGTAAAAGTGTGATAGTAGTGAGAATGAGAAAGTAGGAACAGTTTAAGAATTAATAGTGATAATGTGAGTGTAGTGAAAGTAGTGAAAATGTGAAAGTTGTGGAAGTAGTAAGAATTTGAGCGTAAGGAGAATGTGAAAGTAGTTTGAATATGAGAGTAGTGAAAATATGAGAATAGTGAGAATAGTAAAAGTAGTAAAAATGTAAGAGCAATAACAGTTGTAAAATTGTAAGTGTAGTAAGAGTATGAGAATTGGTAAAATGTGAGAGTACTTATTACTAAAAGTAAAAGTAAGAGTATTGATAATATGAATGGAGAGAGAATGTAAGAACAGTAAGAATGTAAAAATAGTAAAAATGTAAGAATATTGAGAATGTGAAAGTAGTGAGAATAGTAAAAATGTAAGAGTATAAAAAGTAGTAAAAATGTTAGAGTAATGAAAATGTTAAAATAGAAAAAATGTGAGAGTAAGAATATAAAAGTGAAAATGTAAGAGTAAGAATTTGAGAGTGAGAATGAGAACGTAAGAGTAAAAATATTAAAGTGAGAATATGAGAGTGAAAATGTGAGAGTGAAAATGTAAGAGTGTGAATGTGAGATTGAGAATGTAAGAGTAAAAATGTGAGAGTTAGTATGTGAGAGTGAAAATGTAACAGTAAGAATGAAAATGTAAGAGTGAGAATGTGAAATTGATAATGTGAGAATGTGAGTGTGAGAATGTGAGAGTGAGAATGTAAGAATGAGAATGTGAAAGAAAGTATGTAGGAGTTAAATGTAAGAGTAAGAATGAAAATGTTAGAGTGAGAATGTGAGAGCAATAATGTGAGAATGTGAGTGTGAGAATGAGAGAGCAAAAATGTAAGAATGAGAATGTGAGAGTAAGAATGTGAGAATGAGAATGTGAGAGTGAGTATGTAAAAGTGAAATGTAACAGTAAGAATGAAAATGTAATAGTGAGACTGTGAGAGTGATAATGTAAAAATGTATGAGTAAGAATGTGGGAGTGATAATGTAAAAATGTAAGAGTGAGAATGTGAGAGTAAAAATGTAACAGTAAGAATGAAAATGTAAGATTGCAAATGTGAGAGTGATAATGTGAGTGTAAGAATGTAAGAGTGAGAATGTAAGAGTGAGAATGTAAGAGTGAGAATGTAAGAGTGAGAATGTAAGAGTGAGAATGTAAGAGTGAGAATGTAAGAGTGAGAATGTAAGAGTGAGAATGTGAGAGTGAGTATGTAAGAGTGAAAATGGAACAGTAACAATAAAAATGTAAGAGTAAGAATGTGAGAGTGATAATGTGAGAGTAAAATAGAGAAAGTAAAAATGTGAAAAAAATAATGTAGATTGTAAGAGTGAGAATGTGAGAGTGAGAATGTGATAGTAAGAAAGTGACAGTGAGAATATGAGAGTAAAAATGTATAGTGAGAATGAGAATGTGAGAATGTAAAAGTAAGAATTTGCAAGTGAGAATGTAAGAGTGAAAATTTAACAGTAAGAATGAAAATGTAAGAGTAATATTGTGAGAGTGATAATGTGAGAATGTGAGAGTGAGAATGTAAGAGTGAGAATGTAAGAATGAAAATGTAACAGTAAGAATAAAAATGTAAGAGTGAAAATGTGAGAGTGATAATGTGAGAGTGATAATGTGAAAGTGATAATGTGAGAGTGAAATAGAGAAAGTAAAAATGTGAAAAAAAGAATGTAGATTATCAGAGTGAGATTGTGAGAGTGAGAATGTGAGAGTGAGAATGTGATAGTAAGAAAGTGACAGTGAAAATATGAGAGTGAGAATGTAAGAGTGAGAATGAGAATGTGAGAATGTAAAAGTAAGAATTTGAGAGTAGAATGTAAGAGTGAAAATTTAACAGTAAGAATGAAAATGTAAGAGTGAGATTGTGAAAGTGATAATGTGAGAATGTGAGAGTGAGAATGTAAGAGTGAAAATGTAACAGTAAGTAAAAATGTAAGAGTGAGAATGTGAGAGTGATAATGTGAGAGTGAGAACAAGAAAGTAAAAATGTAAAAAAAATAATGTAGATTGTAAGAGTGAGATTGTAAGAGTGAGAATGTGAGAGTGAGAATGTGATAGTAAGAAAGTGACAGTGAGAATATAAAAGTGAGAATGTAAAAGTAAAAAATTGAGAGTAAGAATGAGAATATGAGAGTGAGGATGTGAGAGTGAGAATGTAAGAGTGAGAATGTAAGAGTGAGAATGTGAGAGTAAGAATTTGAGAGTGATAGTGAGAATAAAAGTGTTAGAACAAGAATGTGAGAGTGAGATGGTAAGAGTAAAAATGCGAAAGTGAAAATGTGACAGTAAGAATGCAAATGTAAAAATAAAGTGAATTTGAGAATGTAAAGGTGAGAATGTGTGAGTGATAATGTAAAAATGTAAGAGTAAGAATGTAAAAGTGACAGTGTGAGAGTGAAAATGTGAGAGTGAGAATGTGAGAGTAAGAATATGAGAGTGAGAATGTGAAAGCAAGAATGTAAATGTAAGAATGTGAGAATGAGAATGTGAGCGTAAAAATGTAAGAGTGAGAGTGAAAATGTGAGAATGTAAACGTAAGAATTTGAGAGTGAGAATGTAAGAGTGAAACTTTAACAGTAAGAATAAAAATGTAAGAGTGAGTAAGTTTGAGAATGTGGTGATGAGAATATAAAAGTAAAATTGTGAGAGTGAGAATGTAATAGTAAGAATAAAAATGTAAAAGTGAGAATGTGAGAGTGATAATGTAAGAATGTGAGAATGAGAATACAAATTTCAAAATAAAAATGTGAAAATAAGAATGTAGACTGTAAGAGTGAGAATGTATAAGTAAAATATTTTGGTGACCCATAATAATTGATTATCTGTACAAGTCAGAAAGGTTTTTATAGTATGGTTTTACTTGTAGAAGTAAAGTAGTAAAGTGAATTTAAGCACCAAAATAGCAATATTTGTCAATTAAGCTATTAATCACAAGTTTTTTTTTTCAACTACATATCACTGGATTTGCTATTTTTAAATCTATCAATTGATGCATTTGGCATGCAAACGCGTTTTTATTTATTCTAGTTTTGATGCTAGTGGTTGCTAGTGCTTTTCGTTGGCATTTTATTATAGTATTTAATAGAGACAACTCAGAAAAATATTACTATAACCGGCGTTTTATTTGTCATCTATTTTATTTTGCTTTTTTATAAAAAATCGTACAATCGCCTTATAACTGAAGATCATCGGTCTAATCTTAATGCTTTCAAAATATACTGTATAAATTTTAGTTTAATCTTTAACTGTTATTTGAGTTTGTAAAAATTAAATTTAATAAATAAATTGCAAGTATTGCAAAGATACTAAATTTGTATCTTTAAATTAAAATAAGTGGACTCTGCCCGAAGGGTTAACAACTTTCGTAATCAGTGTACAAAATAAAAGTAATATTTACAGAATCAAATAATAATTACGTAATATTTGTAATCATTACATAATCAAGTAATCATTATATAATCACGTAATAATTATATAATCACGTAATCATTACATAATCTTGTAATAAATAGTATAATCAAATATTAAAACACGCGTATTTAAATAATCAAATATTGATTACTCGTATTCAAATAATCAAATGTTGAGTACGCGTATTCAAATAATCAAATATTGATTACGCGTATTTAAATAATCAAATGTTGAGTACGCATATTCACATAATCAAATATTGGTTTTATGGAATCATTTATATTCGCATGGTAAATTCAGTCGTGTCCAATCCGTATCTAATTGTGCCGCTAGAGATTTATTCCCAGACAATTTTACAGGTGTTTTTATACAACCCTTGGCATGTGTGTGTGTGCAGATATTTATTTATTATATTAAAATAAAAACCTACTTCAGTCGAATATAATTATTCAGTGGTACAAATTTTATTATGTATTGTTATTATTTTTGTTGAAAAGATTTTTATATGTTTATTTTTTAATGTAATAAATCACATTTTTATTCTTGGTGGTGGATTTTTTCTAATCTACATAAAACATTAATAAACATCGAGATAGGTATATTTTTAGTTTATGTTTCTTATTATCTATAAGAAATTGCAGTAAGTACTTTATTGAAGATTATTATAAAACATAAGTATTATAATAATATATTAATAGTAAACATTATCAAAATAATTTTATGATCGGTATAAAATAATTAATGCATGCAGATTTAATACAGAATTATAAGATCTTAAAAAATTGTGTATTTATTGAATAATCATGTAATTATTATATAATCACATAATCATTTTCATAATCACGTATTCATTGAGTAATCATGTATTCATTACATGATCATATAATCATCACGCTTTCATTAAATAATCACGTAATCATTGCGTATTCATTAAATAATCACGTAATCATTGAGTATTCATTAAATAATCACATAATCAAGGCATAATCATAATCATAATCATGTAATCATTACATAATCACGTAATTATTACATAATCGCGTAATCATTACATAATCACGTAATAATTACGCGTATTCATAATCAGGTGTACATTTTTTTACTTAGTTGTTAACCCCTCGGCTCTGCCAATAAAAAGAAACTTATTAATTACTGACAAATTCAGAAAATTTAAAATGAAAACTGGCATATATTTATAACCGGCAAAATAATAATTTAAAATTGTCAAATTAAATAAATTGATAAATAATTAATAAATAACAAATATAATTAATGAATTATTGTTATAACAATGACAAACAGATAAAAAAAATTGAAATAAGTTTTGTTTTTAATAATCATCAGCTCTAAATTAGAATTTAATAAAAAACTCCATTCAGTGCTGAAATGATTGTGAATACACGTACGTGATTAACTAATAATTTTTATGCATCATAGTTGGTTAATTCAGTAATAACCGTCAAAAAATAGAGCGATGGTACTAATTTGAAAAAAAACAAGGTCACTTTATAAATAATTAAAGAATGACAAATCTGGTTATTGCATTGCAATTATGATAATAACTGGCGCCAGACATTCTAAGATATACTTATTGCAACAATTAAGATTTGAAATAATTCAATTATTTATTGTTTTAAAATGATTTAAAGACTTTGTATCCAATAGTTTTTATTATTTGTGTCAATAATTTTGATATTTCAGCAAATTATTTATTCTTGAAGAGTATAAAAAAGTCTTGATTATGTGGGGGTATTCAGATAACAAAAACTAAATAGTAAGATATTTGCTTATTAAAACTATAACTGAAAATAAGCTAAACATTGCTACACATCATCCTTCACTTGTTGATAATTATTTTTAAAACTGCATGTTGCTACCTGTAAGCTGCTAAAATTGTAAATTGTTTTGCCAAATATATAAACAAAATTATAATTGATTTGTTTATAATTATGCAGTTAGTTGCAAAGTGTTATTAGATTTTTTATCAAAATTTTATCAGATTTTTTAATGGCTAGGAAACGACTAAATAAAAATATAAATGTTGCAAACGTTATTTTTTATTGAAAGATAAAAATTGATAAAATTATGTATCTCACACTCTTACAATATCAACCAAACATACAAAATAACAATTTCTAGTTAAGTTAAAATGTCAGTATAAAAATATATTATATGCCGTATAAATACATATTGATTATTCAGATTAAATAAAATATTAAAACTAATAATAATAACTAACTCATCGAACCAACGCGCAGCGCAATAACAAACTGCAAAAAGGCACAGAGTGCACAGGAGCCTTGTGCAATATTAAAACATGCTCACCGACGGATAAAGATGCTTCACCCGTCTGTCTTCCGCACTTTATCTGCGGTATTGTTAATGTCAGGATATTTGCAGTTATTAAATATTACTATGGCAATGTTATCTTAGTAATACTACTATTATCAATAATTACTTGACAATAATTAGTTTGTAATACATAGTTAATAATTTGCTATATTAAATTATTTGTAAATAATAAATAATCAAATGTATGCATTACATAATAAATAGTAGAGATGTTATAAAGAAATTTCTATTTCTAAACCATTCAATTATAAAATTGTATAAAAAATAACAATAAAATTTCAACAACAGCTTACTTGGTAAAAATAACATGAACGAGCATTTGAAATTTATTGCACAAACAAAACGCAACGGGACATAAAAATTTGCCGCGGGGCAGACGTTAGTCCTACACAAACACAAAGTTTGCTTCCGTCGGATCTCTGAAAAATGTAGCACAAAACCACTTTAAACGCAAAACGTTACTCCTACGTAGGAGTAGCGCACCGTGTAGGACTACAACGCTTTATTCACTCGAAATGTAGGACGAATACACTTAAAACAAACCTATATATATATATATATATATATATATATATATATATATATATATATATATATATATATATATAACGTTTTAAATAATATTATACAAATTACAATTTTCTTAAAATATATTAAAAATAAATAAAACGGATAAATTAATATCAATTATTTGATTTAAATGATAGCATCATTGTTTTTCTAAACTAGCAATATATACTAAATAAGTTTGTGGTCCTTGGACACTTTGTTCTTTAATCCACGTCGGCTTTATAGATCGATAATCTTTTACCGTTACATATTTATTTATATTATATATTCTGGTACGTTTAACAAAATAAAATTAGTTTTGTTTATTTTGTTTCTGTTTGACAACTGCACCCACTTGTTTGTTATTAATATTTCAGTTTTTAATTTCATTACCATCTAGTCTTAATAATTTTAATCTGGTACGCAAATTTCTTTCAAACATTAATTTAGTAGGAGACATTTAAGTAGTACAATGCTAAGCGTTTCTATAATTTAACAAAAATCTGTTTAAAACTAAATTAAAATCTTCTTCTTATCGAGAATATTGGCATATAACTTTTCCCATACATCAATATACTAACAGTATACTTTCAAAGTATAAAACTGATTTTAATGTCAGTATTTATCCTTGACCACCATACATAAGACTGAGCAATGCTTTTAATTTTAACCATTCCCATATATATGCAAAGCATGTAGTTCAGTTAAAATATCTTTTTTTAGTTTTAATAATACGAAGACTCTATATTCAAAGAAATTTTGTCAACTGACAATTTATTTTGGTTTAAATAATATGGTTTAAATAGTTTCAATGCTGTTAAAGACCAAAAATCTTCTTACTTCATAATTTTAATAAGCACTCTTTTGTTATTCTCAATATAGTGCATATAAGATGTAATAAAATTGCATCAACTGAGTTTTCTTTAATTGGCAACCGCTAAAAACTATCTGTTTTATTATATTTGGATTTGACATAATAGATATTGTAATCAAAATTTGTTAGTAATAACTTCCACTGCAATAAATATATATTTGTAAATTATCTTTACTTTAAAAATTATTGCTAGTCTAGTGCTTTTTTTTATTTGTGAGTAAACCTTTTGACTATTACTTAATGTTTGTAAAGCAAAAGCAATTAGACTCTCTTTTCCAGATAGAAAAATATGCAAACTAACGGTGTTTACTTTGTAATCCAATGCATCTACTGCTAAATTAACTAGTAGTGCCGGATCAAAATGTGTTAAATCAGTAGCTGATGGTAAAATATCTTTGAAGATATACAAAGGTATACGGAATGCCTAAAATTAAAAGTAATAAAAGAATAAAACATAAACTTTAAACAAAAATTTTATGGAATGTGTTAATAAGACAAAATTAAAGTCTCGATTAAAGAAAAAGGATTTGGTTGTTCAAAAAAATGTGTACTGGAGAAGTGATTACCTTAAAAAGCTCAAGAAGAAGTGTGCAAAAACTAGAAAAGATTGTGTAAGTAAAAATAAAAAAGCAAATGTTTAAGAAAGAGTGCGCAAAAGCTAAAAAGGATTGTGTAAGAAAAAATAAACGCGGGGATATTTAAAGAGTGTTGTCTACACCGATCCTCCAGCCACTACGGAGCAGTTAAAAAACAACACTTGAGAGGCCATTAACAATATTCCTATTGAAATGTGTCGGCGGGTATTTAAACATTTAAGAGCAGTATTGGAGGAGTGCTATGAGAAGTAATATAAATCTAAGAGACGTTCTGACATATTTGTTAATATGGTCTTCTGAAAGTATGAAGTATAAAGTGTACCAAGTGTACAAAACAAACAAGACGCTAGAAGGTATTTAAAAAAACATAAAAAACAAGAATTTAAAAATTGCGGAAAATAAAACAAAAGTGGTTATACTATACGTCGAAAGAAGCCTAAAAGAAGTAAAGCTGGAAATAGAAAAAATAAAAATAAAATCTAAAGATACAATAAAATACCTAGGGTATAGCTTAAACCAAATTTTAAGTCAACATTATTACTCGTATTGTTAACGTATTACTATTATAGTTAAATTTTGTACATGCACAGGTTTTTATAGTACAGTAATAAAAAAAAAATTAAAAATTCTTAAAAAAAATAAAACTCATATAACATTTTTACTAGAAACAGTACACAAATTGACAACAATAATAAGACATCACAAAGCAGACAGAAATTTTTAAAATTTAATTGCACCATGTAAAAGGTTTATATTCTGTGCTGTTTTACAATTGCTGACAATTTTTGTATTAACTATTGCTCATAAAAAAGTTGTGCAGGTTTACTTTTTTTTAAAGAATTTTCAATTACTGTACTGCAAAAATCTCTGCATATACACAGTTTAAGATAATAAGACGTCAGTAAGACGAGTAATAATGTTGTCCAAAAGTTTGGCTTAAAATGGTATGTCTATTTAAAAAATACCAATTGTTTATTTAAAAACAAATTTTTGGTCTTAACTTTAAACGCAATTAACTAATTTTTGTCCGAATTATTTAAATGATTTTTTTTATTGTTTATAACATGGGCAATTCCATTTCAAACGGACCAGAGCTGGGGGGGGGGGGGGGGTGCATTGAGAAACTTGCTAATGTATTTTTTTTTAGTTTTTATAATTTATTAGTAGCCCTTTGATCGGTATATGAGAATATGTAACACATAAAAAAAAAATTCTACGATTTTTTTTAACTTAATTGCATTTTTTGTTTAAAAACCGCAATTTTAACTAAAAAAAATAAATTTACTAATAAAATCAATCAGAAATTTTTTTTTGAATCCAAATCTGGTGCCATTTTAAGTCTATACCCTGTTAATAAGCCGCAAAAGCCATAAAACCATGTTTTTGTTCTCAGTGGGCTGGGCAAAAAAGAGCATTTTTTAAATTTTTTTTAACCGCCAAAGTTGACCAATTTTGATGTAAATTAATTGAAAAATATAAATATGTTTTGTGTATTTGGGTTTTAAGAGTCTAAAACTCTGCAAATCTGCAAAGTAGGCCTATTCTTCAACATAAACTTTTATAAATGCACGTTTAGCTGCGCTCAGAGGAACAATACACCAAATATTATTAAAAATTTGAATTCTGGAGACAATTTTACATAGAAAATAGTCAGTGTTGTACTCATTGTCTATAGAAAAGTCCATCTAGATAGGAATGTTTACAAAATTTTCAGACAAAAAATGCGTTAAAAATTAATTATTTCTTATATTTACAAAAAATATTATAAACACAATAATGGTGTGGTTTAAAACTCATTTTTTGGAGGATTTATGTTTCAATGCCAAAAATAATAATATTTTCTAATTTTCGCGCCGATAGATCGAGTCTAAATTTGTGCCGCAAGCGCAAAAACTATCAAACAAAGAGTAAAATGACCCAAAATTGGTTCAAACTACAAAAGATGACTTTGTTAAACTTCTGAAATAAGCTTAAAAAAATATAATCCAAATAATCTTTAAGAAAAAAAATAAATTTTAAGTAAATGTTGAACAATTTTTTTACTTTAGATGGGTTTTTCATCGCCAGATAAGCACGACACTGACTATTTTCTATGTAAAATTGTTTGCAAAACTCAGTTTTTTAATAATATTTGGTGTATAGTTTCTCTGAAAACTGCTAAATGTGCATTTGTAAAAGTGTATGTTGAAAAATAAGCTTATTTTTGCGGTTTTTTTATGTTTTAGACCTTTAAAACCCAAATACACAGAACAAATTTATAATTTCTAATTAACTTACATCAAAACACGTCAACTTTGGCGGTTAAAAAAAAATTAAAAATTGCTCCATTTTGCCCAGCCCACTAAAAACAAAAACATGGTTTTATGGCTTTTGCGGTTTATAAACAAGGTATAGACTTGAAATGGCACAAGATTTGGATTCTACGAAAAAATTCTGATCGATTTTATTAGTACATTTTTTTTTGAGTCAAAATTGCGGTTTTTAAACAAAAAATGCGATTAAGTTAAAAAACAACAAAAAAACTTAAAAAAATTGTAGAATTTTTTTTTATGGATTTCATACCCTCATATACCGATCAAAAAACTACTAATAAGTTATAAAAACTAAAAAAAGAAATACATGAGCAAGTTTCTCAATGGGGTTTCTCCCAGCTCTGATCCGTTTAAAATGGAATTGCCCACATACAATATGTATTAAATGTTTAAAACTTAAAATAATTGAATGTAAGATGTATTTAATATTTGTTTTGTATTACTAAATCACACTCAAAACGGCCGCCATAAAATAATTTGCTTCATTATAGAAACGCATAAATATAAGAAGTCAGGTATCCAGTTATATATTATTATATCCATGTTCTAAACAAACTTATGCCAAAAATTCAAGAACCGGTTTCTAACAAGAAAGTAGCTTGGGTCAGTTACCCATTCTGTCATAATGTATAGGTCCTAAAACCTGGGAAAGAATTCTGAAATTCAATAAGTACAAAGAAATGATAACCCAACAACAAAGAAGACTTGCTCTCAAAATTGCAACCGGTTATAGGACAACTTTTACGAACGCAATATTGATAATAGCAGACGTGATGCTCATACAGCTAATGGTAGAATATAAAAAAAAGATTACAACAAAAATAATCAAATTTAATGGCTAAAGAACACAAGAAAGTCCGGATGAACAAAGATATTAATTAAAGATGTAAAAAAATGGGTCAAAAAGTAGAATTCAAGATAGCAAACTATGTAAAACATTCAATGAAGACAAAATATCTTCTTTGATTGCATAAAATAGAGCATTAACAAAATAAAAATATAAATGAAAATTGAAACAGACATCACGCCAGACAACCTAGTAGAAGTAACGTAAAAAGTTAGAACATAATAATACAGAATTGCGTCACTAAAATTGTCAAATAAATAAAAATTTTAGTAAAAAAAGTAAAGAGAAAAATCCAGTAAAATGTATTTTCAAGGATCAGCGTATATTACCTGATAAAAAAAATATGCACCAAACTAAGCAATTGTAAATTGAAATATTAGTGAGTGAGACACAGATTAGTAGAGTTTTCATAAAATTACGTATTAAAAAAATGTACGTTAAACTAATTGATGCCACAAAAGTTGAGACTATGAGCCAAAACAAAGTAGGTGTCTGTTTTGCAAAAACTTTCAATGCTAATATTTTAAGTAACTAAATTTGTGCGGCTTATAATTTAAAATCTTACATTTTGTGTTACCATATATTCTGGAAAAGCTTGATACGTAACTTGGGCTGCTGGTTTTATGACAACGCCAGTAATACTTTTAAAGTTGATAGTTTAGAAGAAGAATAAAAAAAGCACAAAATAAAGGTAAAAGTAAATTCAAAGGTTAACTGCCACATTTAATATTGGTAACATTAGATAAACCTAAACTATTTTTTTATTAGTTTGTATATTTCTAAGTTATACAATACTTTAACTGCGTATAGTATAGCAACAATAAAGTGTGCATAAACTCTACTAAATGTTGGTCTTGCTTTAAATCACACAAGTATAAAGCTTGTGATAAAGTTGATTACTCTTTCTGCAAAAGCCGCACTACTCAAATAAATTTAGGTCAACACTGGTTAAGAAAATTTGTTTTAAATATGTCCAAAATAATGCAAGTTATTGCTTTTTACACCAATATATTTTGCAAAGCCTCATAACTTAGTTTATCAAATTTAAGCTGTCATAACATAACAGACTTGACTGGATAAAGATTATTTTAAATTTTAGTTTACAAATTAATTTGTACTTCCTAGTTATTTCCGTAAAATTTTATCTACAGCTTTATTCTAACCTACATATTCTATTGTCGCAACAGTTTTGGAACTAAATAATTTAATTCTACTATGAATAAACCAGAGAAAATATTCTTAAGCGCTAAATTACAAAAAAAAATGATTTATTTTTGCCAGGTGTTTTAACTACGGCATTTTAACAGTTTTTCTACAATCCTCAAAACTCTTGAGGGTTGTGGAAAAACTGCTTTATTTATGTTTGATTTTATCATGTCTTTAAACAAAATTTGTATTTTAATTTAATAATAAATTTTCTCAATTTTTTTCTACAACCTTGTTCTAATTTACAAATATTATTTCTTGTTTCAACTGATTTGGCATTTTTTTTTTTATTTTAACTATGAATAGACCAAAAAAAAAATTCTCTTTTTTAATTTAATTTATAACTATGTAGCGCATTTTTTTGAAGATTTAAGACCGTTTATATTTAATTTTAAAACTTAAACAATTTTTCAACAATTTTTATACGTTAGTTCCATTCTTATTTTATCACGTCAATGATATAATAAGTTTAGCGTACTAATTTAAAAAAAAAAAACAAAACTATTACGCTTATTTATTAAATCTAATCTTGTTTTTCCTTGCATTTGTTTAGTTTATGTCTAATCTTACTGTACTTTTTTGTTACTGTCTCTAATTGATTATTAAACAAATAAGAATCTTTGGATACATTTTTTTCTTTTCTAGATCTTAGATCCTTTTATTATTGTGCGTGACTTTAATGCCCACTATCCTTTTAGGGTCATCATCACAATTGCAATAGATTAAAGTTAAAAGTTGTTATTGATTTTATAAGCCTTATTATTCTAAACAATAAGTCTCTTATTCTTAGTTACAAGAATGTATTCAATTTTTTAGTTTGATTAATTTTTCTTTTGATATTGATCTAATTGCTATTTAAAGATTTTGCATGACACACATTTAATCATTTTTTTTTATAATTACCAAAATTTACCTTATATAGTATCCACCCACAACATATAACCTTTTTTTTTGTCAAAAAATAGATTAGTTTTTTATAGAAAAGTGATTTCTGTTAAAAAGACAACCCGTCTCCTGAATATAACCTGGTTAGTTTTTCTTCACGGTTCTTCTAGCCAAAATGCTCAGTTTAAAGACAATCAACAAAAAACGCTTTTATCAAGAAGTTTTTTAGTATTTTTAGATATATTTCTTTATTAAGAGTTATTGGTAACAGAATTTATGTCTAAACTAGCTCTCAACACTCTGCTCTTTGAGCTGTCGGTAATCTTTTTTTATATTCTTTAAATATGGCAATAAATATTTACAAAGTTGTTGTTGTCCTAGTTAATAGAAAAGACACAACCATGAGCAACAATAACATATTTGATTTATGTTACATAAACTTCTTTGTTTATCAACTTTGATGTATTCAATACTTTTTTACAAGATAATACAATTTTTGATAGTTGGAAAAATACCAACTTTAAACAAATTGCGTTTTTATGTATAAAGACTTTTGAAAACATTGCAAAGGTTTGTCTAAAAATATAGTGTAAGATAAACTTGTTATTTGCATCTTTAAATACTGTTTTTAGTATTTATAAAAAGTATCTTATACTGTGGTGTCATCGCAGCTTTAATACAAAAAATATTTTTATGTTTGACTTTTATAGATAATAAAAAAGCTTACAATAACATTTGCATAACTTACCTAAAATTTATACCGACTATTTTTAAATTGCTTTCAACATTTATAAACGTTATTAATAAGATAATCGTAAAAAGTTTAACAAAATAACCTTCACAGCTCCTTTCTGTTTAATATGTACATTTAGAAACTGTTTTAATCTTCCATTCTATTGATAATTTTTTTTTGCTTTTAGCCACTTTTTAGAAATTTTTATTAGTAACATTAATGCTTAGACGACAATTCAGAACGAAGTCGATATAAATTTTGGTTTGTCCTTTCTGGTGGCTATGAAAGAAGATAAAAGTTGCACCACAATCACACTTTTTGAAAAGTTCAACAGTAATCAGTCTACAATTGTTTGTAATTTCAGAAAACTTGTTTGTTTCAAAAAAAAAAAATTAAAAACGGTAGACAATTATGCATCATCCTAATATTATACTTAATAATGTCAGTCTTATAGTTAACAATATCCCAATTGTACGTGTATTGTTTTATAAATTTCTTGTTGTCACAATTGATTAATGAATAGCATTACTTACGTCAATAGTTTTTAAAAAAATTTTGAACAAAGCATTAACATTTTGAGATGCATTACAAGCACTTACTGGGTAGACAATTCTAAAATTCAATTAACATTTTATAAAGAAAACTACTTGCCAAAAGATTTGTTGCTATGTTATATGAAGCATAGCTTTTAAAATCATGTCACTTAATTTTTTTTTTGCATTTAAAAATACTCTTTTAATATTACAGCGTTTAACAAGATTATATTCTAAATTTGCAAAACAGAAATTTTTACACTAATTTTTGTAGAGGACAAAATCAAAATAGTGTATGTGGTCATAAATGAAAAATGTAATGATGTTATTATCAACTACACCAACTTTTATACTAATTTTTTCTAGCAGAAAACATTTCTTGAGCCAAACTTCTCTTTCACAACAAAGAAAAAACTTTGATAGAAAATGAATAAATAATAAAAACTAATAAACAACTAAAAGTTTTTTGACTTTGAAAAACTATTATTTAAATAAATTTTTGATATTCAAGGTGTTTATTTTATTGTAGAAATTTGGTTTAATCTATTTCCTTCCTTAAAAACTTAGTTACTTTAACATACTTCCATATGTTTGAAATATTCAATATTAGATTAAAAATGTATGTGAGCGGTTTGACAGTCAGTACCCATAGTATGCCTTGATTTCATTTTTTTTTAAATTTATTAAGAACCGTCTCTTCAGATACAAAATAGTTACTCATAATGTTTTTGATATGCTCTTCTGTAAAGATAGTTTGATTGTTATTCAGATTATCATTGAAATGTTTTGCAAACATTTTTTTTTCTTTCTATTTTCGATCTCATTGATAACATCTGGGGTCCGTTCGAAAAACCAGAGCGTTGGTATATGGTGTGCACGTGCACACCAGATGTGTAGATCACGTGACTACACCAAGCGTAAATTTTCCAACGATTCGGAGTGACACCAAGGAACGTGTTTATACAGGTTTATAAAATTTGAATGTAATGAAGTAAGTCTTTCATAGACAGTTTGTAATTGTTTATATTAGCAGATAGCATTTCAATAACTAGTATAACAAAACGTTTTCTGTAAAAATATTCATTTATATATGATACATACATACAAATATAATTGAATTATTTTGGAAAATATATAATTATTTTAAACAATAATATTTATGCTCTCAATTTGTATTAACGAATAATAAATTTATATTTATTTCTATTTTAAATTAAAAAAAATTTCTATGAAGAAAAGAAAATGAGGTTGTAAATGTCTTTTTTTGGCCACTTTTACTTAATATGCAATTTGCATTGCCTGCAAACTTCAAAAATCATTGGCAACTATTGTTAATGTTTCTAAAACAATTGATCATTTCAGTAAGCAGTAAAGTATTAGGTTAAGTAAATGTTTGCTTGTATTTAATGGATTTGTAACGCTTGAAAGTATTCAAATTGCGCTGCAAAATGCATATACATAATTATAATAACTGTTACCTTCTAATTTTACTGAATGAACAAGGCCGTTTAAGACTTTGTGTTTTATTTTATTTTTTATGTTTTAGAAAATGTGTGGGCGGTATTTTTGTCTTGTCCATTCAAATAGTTTAAATTAAATTTACTAGTTTTACTTATTATGTCAGTTAATTAAATGTATTGTGTTCAGGCTTGTCCATTTTGAATAATTTGTTCTGAATTTTTACGTAACACTAGACATAAAATTACTGAAAGTTTTTGTTTTTGAACACATTTTGCGCGTAAATGTCATAGTAAAATCTATGCAGCTCTAGACTTGGTCACACAAGAGCGCGCTCTCGGTGCGACGCTCTCTTATTTCGAACGCTTTGAGATATCACACCCAGTGTGACACTCCGATTTTTCGAACGACAAAAAGTGTGTTCTTTACCAACATTTTCAAACGCAGCCCTGTTATTGTGCCTAAAGATTTGCTGTTATTGGATGTAATTTATCTCCATATTTTTGTTTCTAAGAACGGTTAAATCCTTAAACAATTCTTTTAATTCGTAATATTTAGCACGCTGATCTTTAAGACTTTGAGAAAAAGTGGATACTGATATTTTTAATTCTCTAATAGTACTTGTTAACAGACTAATGTTAAAATCAGCAGCATTGTTGCAAGTATGTTTAGATAAACAAGTGGGATGACAATATTTTGAGCATTTGATGCATGTTGTTATTTTCCCTGCCTGCACATAATGTATCTAATTGAGTTTGATTATCTTGTATGTAAGTTGCCAGCATTTACAAGCAGAGAAGAGACTTATGTCCTGCAGTGGACAGACCAAGGCTGAAAGTCAAGTCAAGTCATCTTGTATGCTACCTATAATTATCTTAAGGAGAATGACAAAAAAGACAATTTTTCACACTAAATTGCCTATTTTAGTGACTAAAAAAAAAGAGGCAACACAAAACACAAGATAAACAAAGGATGCGATATTATAAATAAATAAAACTTTCGATAAATCTAAATCAATAGATTAATAAAGTAAATACATATGTATGTAAATATTTACTTGTTTTATGAATATCTTTTTTTTTCACGTAAAAACAACAAAACTTCCATCCAAAATGTGCTGCTGCCACACCGGGAGAATATTCTACTTACTTAGCACAACACAAATAAAACACATTTAAACTATTAAATTAAGACAAGGGTATATAAAAACCTCTTGACATCACAATCACACACAATAAAACTAAAAATTACAGCAAAGTATATATCAATAAAATAAAATTTATTTACTAGTTAAAAACTAATTAATTTAACAATTTTACGAAGCATATGTTACGGTTTTCAGGACGTACTTGACAGAATTAGAAGATAAATATTGAAAAATATCATTTATATCTACTATTATTTTTGACAGAATCATCATCATGGACGACTTATCAATTGAGCAATATAAGTGTGAGCTAAATAATACTGATAAATCAAAATTAAATCTAGACCTAACTCAAGTAATAAAGGCTGAACTTAAGCAGTACTATTAATACGACAAAGAATAAAGTAAGGCTGGCTCAGCAAAGCGTACAACAAGCAGAAAAAGGAAGACACAATAAACTTATAAAAAATATAAAAAAGGTTTTTTTTTATAAAAAAAATTTAATTGTTATAATGCAGAAAAAAAAATGTGTTTAAAAATTAAGTTAACCATCCTGTGTTGTATAAAATGTAATAACATATTATTATATTAAAAAACTAAAATATACATTTCCTGTCATTATTTCATATAATTATCTATAATATATTTCAAATCAATAAAATTAAATTATATTTTTTATAATATTGTGACATTATGTAATAAATAAATAATTAAAAAAAAAACAATTACCATAGGCGTAACACATTTTTTTTTTTGGGTAATAAATGTAATTATTAACAATTAAAATAAATACACAACACATAATACACTATGATAAACTATTTTAGAATTTTATTAACAATAATTTCAACAGTTATACATTTAATATATAAATGAATAAACTTAATTAAAAATGTTTTTATTTTTTAATTGGCAAAACAACCGTTATAAAAAAAACAAATGTATGCTTTTGTACGGTTAATCGTTATTGAAAATATTATTCAGTATTTAACATTCTAATAATAATTAGTAATTGTACAAGATTGTGTGAATTGAACGAATTGTACTATAATGTTTACACAAAAACAGAATGGTTTTATAGAAGACTCATTATCGCATTGTTTCTCAGTTGCTATAACAACTGGAACGCAAACCAACTATAGTAATAATATTTTTAAATATTTGCTTGATTTGATATTATTTTATATAAAAGACTACTATTGACATGTAGTTTATTTGTTTATTATTGTATTACAAAATTTCTTGGCTGCGTCATAACATAACAATATTTGACAATTTAAGACGTTACCGACCGTTACCGTGTTTTCAACAAAAACGGCAATTTTTGCGTCATTGCTGTTTCTACAAGTATAATTTGATTATTGATTTATTTGTTGACAGTACATTCAGAAAGAATTAAACTATAATATGTCGAAGTTTTTTTTGTCAAATTATATCTGCAAATAAATGAAAATGAATTCAAAAATACATAAAAACGCATTTATTTCTATATTTGATAAGTTTTTTTGCTATTTTCTAACTAATATTTGACTAAAATACTCTGACATATTACAGTTTGATTCTTTCTGAATGTACTGGTAAAAAAATAAATCGATTATCAAGTTACTATATGTAGAAACAGCAATAATGTCAAAGTTGTTGTTTTTGTTAAAATACTACAAATCAAAGTAGCGATCAGAATAGTCTTAAACTTTAACTTTTAAATTAAACATTGGCACTTAAAGTTTTAAACAATTTTTTTTAATAATTGTATAAAAGTTGTATAATGTTATTGTTACCTTACAGGGCAAGCAAAAAATAATTGTAAGCATTACCGGCAAGAAAGCATTTGCAGCATACAACGGCATACAACAGCCCTCGCTTCAAACAGTGCTTTCTTGCCCTTGATACCAAATATACTATTTAATAAACATTAACTTTATTTAAAAAGTGGCAAATGTCTAAGAAAATTGACGTTTATTGTAGTAACGTTTAAAATTATTTTGTTCAGAAAAAAAAAACAGGTTAAGAAATTAGCAAACATTAAAATCAGATTTTTTTTGCCAAAAATATTTAAAAAACTTGATTGTTTCTTGCTCACACTGTATATCTACAGCTCAACACAAATAGTTTGGCCGGTATAATAGGCAACTTACTATACACAAAAATTATGTTGAATGTGGTTAAACTCATCTCATTGCCCGTTTTTGCATTTTTCAATCTCAAAACAACGTCGCCTATAATATGTGTAAAATGTAAGCAAAAATGATAAATGCTAAAACGGTCAAAAGCATCAGTGCAACCCCAGTCAACATAATTTTTGTGTATATTAAGTTGCTTAATATACCGTCTAAACTATTTGTGTCTAGCTGTATATGTTATAATATATTTGATGCAAGAGGTAGTGGAATAATAATAGTTGTATATATTGTATGTTTAGGTGGTTGTAAAAATGCAGTTATATTTGTTATTGTTTTTAAATGGTTTTATTTGTAGGTTTCTAGAATGCTCTGTTTTAAGCTTCTTTTACATTGATAAATGAGTTTTGTGTTGTTGTAATTGTTGAAGCCGTGTTTATGTATGTGTAAATGTTTGGAGAACGTGGAATTGTTGTTTTTTGTATTATGATCTTTAATTCTGTGTTTTAACAGCATTTGTGCATTATCATAAATGAGCAGACAATTTAACAATAAAATTGAACAAAATACTCAATTTAAAAAGTCAATGCAGCGCACTGGGTTGTCTTATTTGGTTGCCAAAAATTGCCGACCGTTGTACACTATTAAGCAAGCAATTGTTTACAGATTTTCAGATTTATTAATATAACATGGTTATTTTTGTTTTCACTTTTGGAGTCATTTAAATATTTCTTAGCATAATATACTAAATAAATTTTCTATAGATTAAGTAAATAATAAGTTTTTATATTATTACGCTGTTTTTATATTTTATGTTTTGACTAGTTTTGGTCATAGTCAGGATCTTAAAGGAATAAAAAAAAATACAATATTAAATAAGACAAATTTGACTTACAAATTATTTGAATGTAGATGTTTAGTGTAGATGTATAGGTGTGTCATCTGTAGTTTGTTGAGGTTAGTGGTGATATTTTATGGTAGATAAATAGGGATGTGCGTGGTGGTTGATATAAAAAAATAAGAAGTAAAACAAATATTTTAATTTTTTGTTTTTTATAGTTATTTACAGGTATGAGGGAGGGTTGATGATTAATGTATAGTAAACTATAGTTTTTAAGATATGTATATAAATGTTTTGTGTGATTATTTGTTTGTGCGTTAAAGCAGATAACATTTTTTGTTTGTTTTTTAAATTCATATTTTCTAGTATGGTCATTTTGTAGCCATTTTTACATTAATGTATTAACTTGATGTTCTTTATGTGATCAAACGTATGTTTGTGAACGTAAAGATCTTTGAAAAAAATTGATGTTTGATTGTCTAGATAGATAGATGATATTATATTCTATATTTTAAAACTTTGTTGCATTTGATTTAATTAATTTCAGATTTTTGAAAGATGTCAGTTCTTGTTTTCGGTTACATAAAGTTTGTTTAATTGTGTTTTGTGTGGAGAGGCTTGCTATTATGTCGTATACAAAAAGACATTTTTTATTGTGTCACTGATATTATTGTATTAATTTATTTTTTTTATATTGTTTATTATTGTCAATTTTGGGTAGACTTGTTAAAGACAAGTTGTAAAGTTGTGATTAGTTGTGATTAGAAAAGATGTATAATAATAATAATAATAATAATAATAATAATAATACATTTATTGTCAAAGAAATACATATACATTAATAAAATTAATATGAATTATATTAACAAAATCATTTGCATCTATAACAACTAGGTTCAGGATTAGATTAGCCCTAAAATGGGTTATCTATTATAAAATTAATATAAATTATATTAACAAAATCATTTGCATCTATAACAACTAGGTTCAGGATTAGATTAGCCCTAAAACGGGTTATCCATTCTTCCTCCTGTGCCTAAAACATACAATATAATTAAAAGAAATAGAGTTCAAACATTTAGCAATATTATATGTAAATGACCTTTGAAATAGTGAAGACCTATGGACAGGGATAGTTATTTTATTTTTACCTCGGGTATTAACCGTGTGGCTATCTGTTCGGAATTTTATTTTTTCATATAAATAGTTGGGGGTTTTGATTTTAATTATTTTGAGATATGCACAAGAAGCGTGCAGTTTTCGTCTATTGGACATTTTCAGCCATTCAGCTAGTGCAAGTGTGTGACTAATATGATCTCGTTTACGTATTCCGTATATAAACCTAAGACACACATTTTGTACTAATTGAATTTTATGTGCTGTCATTTTATCTAAGCATGAACCATATACATACATAGTCACAATAGTTAAAATTAGATAAAATTAATGATTGACATAGCAATGTTTTTAAATTTTGATTAATAATTCTATGACCATATAAGGTTTTAAGTTTAAAATAAAATTTGCTTACAAGATTGTTAACATGTTTCCTTAATCTCAAATCTGAATCTACTGTCATACTAAGATTATCAACTTCTTCTACAACTTTTAAGTTTTGGCCCATTACACTTATGTCAAGACTGTTTTTAATGACAATTCTTTTTTTTTTACCAAATAGTATAATTCTTGATTTATTAGTATTTAATTTAAGATTGTGGTTTTTTAATAAGGTAACTAAATAATCCAATTCTGTATTAATAGTGTTGTTAACTGACAAAATATCGGTATTGGAGTCAAACAAATAGTATATTTGAGTGTCGTCAGCATAATAATGATATTTTGTTTCTTTAAATGCTAAATAAAAATTTGAAACATACATTGAGAAGAGTAATGGGTTTAATACACCACCCTGCAGATTTTTTTTTTCATTGCCATTGGTTCGAACAAGACACCATTCAGCACAACTCAGTTACTTCTTTTAGATAAATATTCCTTAAAAAATATCACTGATGCTTCAGTCAAGCCACTATACCGTAATATTGAAAGCAATATTTTGTGATCTACCATATCGAATGCTTTAGAATAGTCCAAAAGTACAAGAACGGTATTTTGTCCAGCATCCAATAATTTTGATTTTATGTTAGATATTAATTTTTGTAAATCAGTTTTATTTGTCTTTTTGAAAGTAAACTTTTGTTAAGATAAAGGTTTACTCTGATTATCATAGAAGCTAAGTGTATTTTGTTTTTCTGTTTCTGTAATGATTGAAGGTATGTTGTTAAAGTAGTTATTAATTTCATTAACATTGTGAAAATGGTCTGGAATGATTGAAGATGTTTTTTTGTTATGTATGTTTAAATCTGCAAAGTCTTTCCATACAGTTTTACCTTTTGTTTTGTTAAATTTGTAATTAAGATATGCTTTTTTTTTAAATTTTTTATTGCTGTTAATGTAAAATTGCGCAGCTGTTTATAATAATCCCATTGGAATGCTTTTTTCTGTTTTTTAAATTTTTTATAAGCATCATTACGTAATTTTATGAGCAATTGTACATTATCGGTTAACCATAGTGGTTTAAATTTTGAATAAGTGCTTTTTTTAATTAGTGCGTGTTTGTCAAACAGATCTATTACGATATTATTAGTGAAACTTTGTCATTGATATACAAGGTGTCCGGAAAATACGTGTACAACGTTTGACGACAGACTCCTGACGTCAAAATAGGTCGATCTAAGCCGACTTAGTTATATCCAAAATTGTCTCGTTTAGCCGGTAGAGGGCGTCAAAAATTTGTAAATATTAAAAAGAAATTACCTGTAACAATAATTTTTTAAGTGACCTTGTTGCTATGGCGTTTAATAATTTGACAATTATTGACAAATTGTCACCAGTCTATGAAATTTACTCAAGTATACGATCAACATTCTTGAATTACAAGTTCATTTTACCATTAAAAATGGAAAATTATACAAACTCTCAGAAAGTTGACATGCTCCTGGTATACGGGTTTTGTCAAGGAAATGGGCGTCAGAGTGTTAGGGTTTACATGGAGAGGTTTCCTAACCGTCGAATACCAAACCACCAAACATTTGCCAATATTGAGCGTCATCTTCGGGAAACGGGCAGTTTTGAGAAAAAGTTTGAAGGCAGGGGTCGTATGCGAACAACTCGAACTGTGGAAACAGAAGAGATGATTCTGGAAAGAGTTGAAGAAGAACCAAGTACCAGTACCCGTCTCTTAGAACGTGAGTTAAATGTTCCTAAAACGATTGTCAATGAGGTTTTAAGAGAACATTTGTTACATCCTTACCACATACAAAAAGTCCAGGAACTTTTACCGACTGATCCCCCCATGCGGCTTACATTTTGTCAATTTATTAGAAACAAAAGAATCCTTGTTTTTGTAGAAAAATTATGTTTACTGACGAGGCATGCTTTACAAGATCTGGGGTAACCAATCTGCACAACGAACATATTTATTCCGATGAAAATCCACATGCCATTAAAGTTGCACATCATCAGCATCAATTTAAAATTAATATTTGGGCAGGTATTATTGATCACTACCTTATTGGTCCCATTGTTATTCCAGACAGGTTAGATGGAAATATTTATTTAAATTTTTTGCAAGACACATTACCAATTCTTCTGGAGAATTTGCCCCTTTTACTTCGGAGGGAAATGTGGTATATGCATGATGGTGCCCCGCCCCATTTTTCCATTGCCGTTCGGCAATACTTACATCATCAATATCCCAACCGATGGATTGGAAGAGGCAATGATGCACCAGTAAAATGGCCACCACGTTCTCCTGAGTTAAATATGTGTGATTTCTTTTTGTGGGGCGCTATTAAAACAGAAGTTTACAAGACTCCGGTAAACACACGCGATGATTTATTGCAGCGCATTTTAAATGCAGGCAACCATTTTAATAATCCCGAGACATTAGATAGGGTCCAATATCATTTTTTAAAGAGTGTTAATAAGTGTATTCAGCAAGATTTTACACATTTGCTTAAGTAATGTTTTTGTTTTACTTAGTTTCTTACAATAGATACTTTCAACTTTGTTATACTTTTGTTTTTTTTGACGCCCTCTACCGGCTAAACGAGACAATTTTGGATATAACTAAGTCGGCTTAGATCGACCTATTTTGACGTCAGGAGTCTGTCGTCAAACGTTGTACACGTATTTTCCGGACACCCTGTATATTGTTGACTATATAGATTTCATTAAAAGGAGCACTTTTCAATTTAATATTAAAAATATCCAATTGAATATTTTTAAAAGAACGGTATAAGTAAGCTGTAGTAGTTTGCGATTTAATTTTTAAAGGAATGTTGCAGTGTATTAATGAATGATCTGTTAGATGATGCATATTAATTACTTTAGAATTGCAAGCTTTTATATTGCTAGTAATAATTAGGTCAAGTAGCGTTTGTGTATTTTTGGTCATTCTTGTAGGAGCATTAATAACTTGTTGCAAGCCCATTGATTGTAACACCTACTCTTACTCCGAATTAATAGCCAAACGCAGCTATAGTTACTATAACAGTTTTTTATTAACAAACACTATAAAAAATACATTTTTATAAAAAATTGCAGCATACACTTAATAAAATATTATGGATAGTATAAGCAATAGTTGTATAAAAGAAAAAAAAAGATAAATCTTTGTTTTCTATTATTTTTGAAGCTATACCAGAAAAAATATGTGAGATTATAATACTAAAAGAGCAAATTAAAAAAAAAATACTTATAGATATGTTGTTTAATTTTACATTTGATACAGCTGATACCTTAGGTTTTGACTATAAACTAATAAGAAGTTGGAAGTATCTTAGTCAGATATTATATCAAGATGCTACAGATTTTAATCTAAAAATTTTAATACATTGTTACATATTTGTCAATATTGTTTTTGAAATGTATATAAAGAAATTTATTTATGTAAATACAAAAGTTGACAAAAAAGCAGAAACACCAGCAATTGTGATTTTGGGGTCAGTTTTATAACCATTAATTGTAACTATAGTTTTTTGTTATCAGAATAATAATGAAACTTACAAATTTGTGATTAAAAACTTTACAATAAAGCTTGTTAACAAAGTTTAGATGTCATACTTTGTCAAATGCTTTAAAACAATATCTAGAGCTACTGCATTTTTTTTTATGTATGTTTAAATTAAAGTTTTATTTGTTACTAACATATGACAAAAAATCTGTTATCAAATAATCAATAATATTTAAATTGTTAGTAATTAGTTTAAAGTTAAATTTTATAATGGGCAAAATATATATTCCAAGAGCAAAGAATTTGAGTACGCAAGATTGCCAGTCTTTAACACCTGAATCTACCTAAAGCCAGAATCTTAGTTTTTAGTTCTTAAAAAAGGGCTTACAAAATAGATCAATCAATTAAAAACGTTATTTCAAATAAAATGACAGCAGCTTGTTTGGTGATGGTGCAATTGAATATTTTAGTAAACCGGCAAGTGCAGTTTCAAAAAATATGTCAAATTTTGTAGCATTTTATTGTATTATTTTTAAATTTGGTATAAATTAATTATTTGCCATTTTTATACCAGTTTAAAGAGAAAAAATAATTTGCATCTTGAGCACAAAAGCGTCCTAACATTTTTATAAAAAAAAAAAAAATGGTGACAGTAAATAGAAAAAATAGCCTGTCTTATTTTTAATTCAATATTGGTGCCAGCAATTTAAATAGAGCAGTGAGTTTAATAATAATAAGCCAAAGAAATAAAAATACTAGAATCAAGTTTTTTTAAGATTCTACAAAAAAAATTGGAGACAAAGTGTCGGCACAATGAATTTCCAAACTGATTAATTCCAACTAAAAACTAAGTAGACAACAAACTTACTAGAAGATTTTGATTAATTTATTCTAAGATATTTTTTTTTCTATAAAGTTGTAACTAAAGATGCAATCTAGGTACACCACTAGTTTTCTTTCATCAAAACCCTCTACTACCTAACAACACAAAGACGCAATTATTTGTTTAGAAGGTAATGGTTACAGTTTTTTAGATGCTGGATTTTTTTAAATTAATTGTGTGCTAAAAGAAAATACTTTAACAAAGAATGTCTACAAAAACACACAAAAAATCAATAAATAGGGCTTTAAAGATTATAACATTTTTCACAATCTTGTTTCTTGTAAATATTATTTAATTCTAAAAACTCAAAAAATACTTGTTTTTTATATAATAACAACTTGTCGCATTTTTCAAAAAAATTGACATCTGAAAACACGAATTGACAAAATTATTAACAAAGTTGAAAATTTAATGTTGATTAACCGCCAAGTAAAAATTTCAATTATTGCAAGAAAAATAAAAATACCAGAAGCACATGTTTTTATAATTTATAATAAGTACACCACTGGAATTCTTTTTCAAACAAAAGTCATGCAATGGGTTCATAATGGTTCTTAATAAAAACCAAAAACAATAGGAAGATGCACAAAGCATACATAGTTCAAGTAGTCAATGAATGCGGCTTGAAAGAGTTACAACAATCACCTTACTTTAAAACTATCCTTGTATTTACTGTTTTATTTTAAAAGATTTAAGGAAAACTTTATAGACTTTATAGTAATAATTAAGTTATAGTATTATAACTTTGTAATAACAGAAATAAACATTTATACTAAATTTAAATTTTATTAAGTTTAATAAATCATCCTATTATTAAAATATATTTAAAGTGTATAATAATAATAAAAACATAAAAAGTAACATTTCCTGTTGTTTAGTTTGTCATAAGTTTGCTGTGAAAACATATAAATATAAAAATGTTACATAAAAACTTTAGTACATGTTTTAAAATGAAGCATTATTATCTTCTACCATTAGCAGTTATAGCTGTAGCATCCTCTGAATCGGTAATATAAAATGTACCTTATTATGCGATTTAAATAACTAAAAAACCTAAAATTAAAAACACTTAACTATTATGCATTTTAGACTACCAAAACAACTGAACTGACATCTATTCCAACTTACCGACAAAGATCTGATGAATGTTTGAATATTACTTATGCGAACTCTTTAAAAGGAAATTTAAGTTATAAACATTTTTATGAAAGCCAAGAGTGGAAATGTTATCGTAGATGCATGGGTATAAAAGTTGGCTTAATTGATAAAAATGGTAATAAAATAATATAACATTGCAACTTATATAATATGCAAAATAAATTTTTAAGGAAATTCTAACCTTGATGTGGTGAGCAGGAAGTACGGATTGAGTGAATCGGATGCCCGTAAAGAATTAGTGAAAAACTGTTCGAGTCAGGCTGAAAATGAATGTGATATGGCCAATGATATACTTATGTGTATACGAGAGAAAACGGTAACTATTATACACATAATGCTAGTTGAAAGCAGGCTATTATTATTACTTATTAAAAAATACTACGTCAAAATATGTATTTTTATTATATTATTTCATGGTATATTAATTTTATACTATTGTTAGCTTCCTATTTACGTGACCAAGTATTTTAATGATAGAAAGGCATGTGTTAAAGAAACCAATGTAAACTTTGATACATTTTATAATGGTAACATGACTTATAGTCAGTTCAAAAAATCACACAAAATGAAGTGTTTTACGAGATGCATGGACATAAAACAAAAATATATGGATGAATCAGGTAAGTATTATTATAAATCATAATACATAACTAATAAGTTTGTTTAAATTTATAAAGAAATCTTTTTAAAACAATGCTTGTAGTGTTGTTCAATTTTCATTTTCAGTTGGTACACAATTTTAAAATTTGTTAATTTTACAGCATTGATTTTTATTAGTAGTTCTCATCTTTTTTCTTGTTTTTATGTCATAGTTTTTAGCATGCACGTAGTTTTTTAAGTAGTACATTATTATACATTATAAACATAACGTAGGTGGTTTAAGAATACCTGCCAAGACCTAATATATTATCACTTAAAACAAAACAAAAATATAATTCTTATTTCTAAAAAAAGCAAAAAATATTTGCCAAAACTAAAGTTTGACAAGTAATTATAAAAAGCAACAGTCATTTTCTGATTTATTGGTTATTGTTGAAAAAGTTTTACTAAAAACTGTTGTACTAATACCACTGCTCAAAATGGCAAATGAGAACATTTGTCAGCATTGTCAAAAAATATTTATCAAATAAAGTTGATATTTTGAGTGTTTGATTATTTTTTTAATCAAAGTTTAATAACTAAATTTACTGTTGCAAAATTGTATTTTTGCAATAATCTATTTACTTTAAGAAAGTTTAATATTGGAAAAGAATAATATTATTTTTTATTTGCAAGCAATTTTAGTCTGCTATCAAATATAACGCATAATTATAATTTGTAAATTTTTTAAAGATGTATTGTGTTTTTTATATATTCAAAATATTTATTATTAAATTAATATTGTTAATCACTAGCTTTACAGCTTTTATTTAGCTAAATTCAAACAAAAGTCTACAAATAGGAAAATTATTTGCACAATATAAAATATAACTTTGTATTGTGAATGAAAGAATGTACCAGATATCAAACTTTAATAAAACTCTTAAAATATTAAGAACCAGCCGTACCTCTTGGCGCTAAGTCGCGTACCCTAGCTTAAGAATCACTGATTTAATGCAACCAAATACTGTATTATACTTATAGTATAACAAAATACATTACAAAAAAATGTATGTAAAAATATATTCTTATTTTCTATTGATTTTTGTTGTATATACATATTAGCCTAAATAAATTGTACATAGCAGCTGGCTATAAAATATTCCTATATATAAAAAATTATCTGTTTATTTATATTAGAAGTAATATTTAATAGTATACAGTGTATAAGTTTCAAAAATAACAGGTCTAACTTGCTTCGCTCCTACGTCCATAGCATTTTGGCAGAATTTTATTTCTACGTAATCATAAAATAGCTCATTATTATGTAATCTTGTTTATAATTTTAAGAATGTAAAGTGTAAACAGTCATTTGCAATATTTTGCACAAATTCTGTTAAAAAGTTTTTGAGTTAATTTAATAGTGTTTCCACATTCAGTTTATTCCAAACTTTTCAGTTCAGACAAACTAACAGGTCTAATGTTTTACAAAGTCTTAACAACTACTATAAATATTATAAATTATATTATTATAGGAACAATGAACATGACTAAATTTGCAAAAGTGTAAAGAGTTAGTGACAGCAGTCCTGAAATTCAAGCAGCTAAATCATGCAAAAGTGATGCAAGTGACCCATGTGACAATGCGATCGAAATACGTGATTGCATTATTGAGAAAATGGTATTATAACATTATAAAGTATGTTTGATCTAATTTTAATATATTGTAGCCAATGAGTCCCATATTAAAATTCTTCAAAATGTGGAACGAATGTAGAAATGAAACTAATAATAATAACGGCACTAGTTTCAACAAAACAATACACAATTATTTTTGCGTATCAAGATGTCTACATTTAAAACAAGGTGCTATTAACAATGCAGGTATTAAAATAATAATTAAATTATTAAATTATTTGTTTAAATTATACTTTACATTAGGTGAACCAAATTATGATAAAATAAAGGAAATATATTATTGGCCAAATATGAGCAGTAACTTAGAGAATGCAAAAAAATGTACTTCAAATGCTACAGATATGTGCGTTAAAGATAAAGAAATATTTTCATGTCTTTTTAAGTTAATGGACCCTAATATGAATTCAATAGCTGCTACAACAATGGTACCTACGATAACATCTCTATCTCCATAAACGGAATAATATTTGAAATGTATTAAAATGATTTAAAATTTTGAATAAAATACTGTTATAAAATTACATGTATACATACATCTACTAAATGTAATACAAATTAATGCGCTCAAGTTTTGCAGGTTAAACAGATTTTATTATTTTTTTAATAAATAAACATTCAAATTTTATTAGCTTTGAAGGTTTCAATCTTAAAACGTTTCGGACTAGAAACGTACGGATCAAATAGTCATGTTTTGTTTAAAAAATACTTCTGAAGACGTATAATTAGCTACCACGTGAGTATTTGATCAAGATGTGTCAGCAAAAGTAAAATGATACAAATATCAAAATTATTTCAATCTTGAATTTTTCATAAAATTATCGAATACAACACTTGTCAAATGGTTTATGCTATTAGAACGTAGAGTATGGTTTAATTTTAAATTTTAGATCAAAGTTTAGTGCTACAGAATATTTTCTAGCTTTTTTTATGGCTTAAAAACTTGTTTATTAGCTAACTCAAGGCGGTTAATAGAATTAGATTGGGCCACAATCTTTACGTTGAGGATTCTATCAGAACTTTTTATTTATATACTACAATACAGACTGATTAAATTGTTAATTTACAAAGGTAAATGATTACATAAAAAAATTAATAATTTTTATTTTGCAATTTATTAGGAAACTTATAATGCTATCAAATATCTGGTAATTATGCAGATTAAGTAAATAAACCAAGTTGAAAAAATAACAATGATTTAATTGCATAAGGTTATTAATAAATGTTTGTTTTTGTATACAAAATTTATGACAAAAAATGTTTATTTTGCATATATTGAAAACAACTATTTTGAAAAAATGTGCTGAAAAGCATCTACGACCAAACTTTAGTCGCACTATTGATAAAGAATAATTTTGATTTTGCATGTGTTTAAAATTGTAGTTTTAAGCCAAGAGTAGGATGTATTAAAAAATATTGCAATTTTGAATTTTTGGCATAATTATTATAGTAGTATTCTCTATTTCCGGATGCATTCTGTTTTTAACAGTTGTAGTTATTCTACTAGCTATATTAGTTCTTTTGTTACAACTGGTAGTGAATCAAAACATATGACTATATAAGAATAAATTGACGTTAAATTTAAACTTGCTAGACACCAATTTAAAGCTTTTTGTATGGTAATAGTTTCCAATTTAAAAATAGATGAAAAACCACAAAGTTTAGTCAAGTATAATATATTTATATGCAGTATATAAATCGCAATTCCTTATTGTGGATTTGTTTTTTTAAACATTGGTAAATATTAGTAAAAGATTTTGAAACCTTAAAGTAATATTTTTAAAAACTGATTGATTAGATTCTTGTATTTTACCACAAGTATCTTATCTTCTTAATATATGATTCAAATTCATATTTGTTACGTTTTCTTTTGTTTTAATAAAAAACAAACAGTGAACGGTTGTCCGAAAAGCTTTTTCCAAAAGAAAAGTATTTTTTTAAACCAATATGCATTGTGTATGCATTCTATCTTAACTTCTTACAAGTTTTTCTCTATTTTGTATCTTGATTTTAATTTGCTAGTAAATATGTTGGTTAAATAGTTTCTTCTCAAAACCATCGGTAGATTTAAAAATTCCGCTAAAATTGCTACTTTAGTAAAAGATTTTATTGCATCTATACATATTTTTATGGCTTTATACTTAATGCGAATATTTTGTGATTTACAAAAGCATTTGATTGCGTGAATCACAAAATACTGCTGCAAAAACTTGAACATTATGGTTGTAGAGGTTCTTGCCTTTTATGGTTTGAAGACTAAATTTTAAACAAAAGCCAATTATCAAATTAAATTCTTCTTTATCCAGCAATTTAAGTTTTACTAAGAACGTTTGCACAAGGATTTTAGCTCTCATCTGGTTTCTTCTGTATATCAACGACTTATTAAACATTAGAATATCTAAAAAACTTACTGCTTTTGCAGACAATATTAACATTTTATGGTCTAGTAAAATTATTGTTGGCTTAACGACTACTATTGAACAAGATTTATTATCTGTAAAAAATTGGTGTACAGCTAACTTACTAAGCTTTAACGCCAAAAAATTCTAGTTTATTTTATTTTTTAGTAGTAACTTGCCACCGTAAAATATAAGCGATAATGACATACTTCAATCCAATCAGGCTGTTTTTCTTGGCTTAAAATTAGATTATAAACCAAGGTGGTGCAAAAAAAAAAAAAAAGATAATATTGAGAACATGACTCAATTAATAAAACAATATAAAAATGACCTAATTAATGAAGGAAAAATTGTAGGAAAACATAATATTATTTATAATGAACTTATAAGTAAATGCAATTGGTCTTCCACCTCAAATGCTTTGTACACTGCAATCTGTAAAAACTATTATAACTGGCGTGAATTATTAGAAGAAGATACAAATAATGAAAACATATATGGTGAGTAGTATTGTTTTTTACATTAATAACATTATGCAAGGAGTTTATGTTAATAAAAAACACACCGTTGTCATATAGAGGGTTGAGTAAATTTGTGTTGGGCTCCCAATTTTTGATTGCATTTTTAGTTTATTTCAAAAATGACTAATACAAGTTTTTTGTATTTTTCTAAATCTATATAGTGACGTATTTTGATTTTCATAATAAACATGGCACGCATTGTTTAGCGTGATATGACGTCATCATCAGTTTTTTTAAATAAATTTTTCTGTATTTCTTTTATTTTTAGACAATTAGTAGGTTAACAACTTGCAGTTTCTGAAATATTCATTAAAATAATAAAACAAAATGTAGTAGATTATGTTCCAGTTGCCACAGCAACAAGTATAAACAATTATTGTTTCTGTTATTCTCAATATAATTTAAAACAACGTAAACGTAAATAGATATTTGAATGAAAAAGTAAACAACAATGAACTATTATTATTGATATTTATTTATTTATTTATTATTATAGATTTTTACATTGTACATTATAAAAAGGTCAAAGTTTGGCTTAGTAGCTGCTTAACTAAGAATTTAAATTCAATAAATTATTAACATACTATGTTTTGTTTTATTATTTTATTGAAAATTTAGTAATCGCAAAATGCACGTAGTGCTGATAGATATACAAACTTTTTGCGTGTCAATAATGTAGGACTAAATATTTTTTGCACCAATTAAATTTTAATAGGTACATTATAATTAGATGTAACCTATAAATGGAAAACAAGTTTAAATAATATTGTTTAGTAAATAAACCAGAGGTGTACATTTTATTGTGAAAATTGAAATCAAATTTACTTTTTTTTTATAGTAACCATACCTAAAATGTAAACGAAATATATTTATTTTAATTGTTTGTCTGCACCGTAAATAATATGCGAGTTATATTTTAAAAGTTTTCAAACATAATATAATAAAATGTGTTTTATAATAATTATAATATAATTTTTGGCATAAATAACTAGCCGCCGTAATACAAGTGCGTAACTTTAAAATGCTTAGAGAAAGTCTATATAACTTTTTCAAAAATAATAATTATTATTTTTGTTTATAGTTCAAGACATATCAAACCAAATGAACACATTTTATAAATCAAATAGTAGTGACACGTCTACAGATCTTGATTCTGATATAGAAAAACTAGACAATGAGATTCGATTTAACATAGTTCTGAGTAAGACTGAATACTTGCGTATAGACAAGAGAAAAATTATAAAAGATGCGATGAAACAAATAGAAAATCGAGCAATAAAAAATATTGTGTACTAAAACAAGGGATATGGATAGATTTGATGTATAAAAATTTTTATGATGCAACCAAACTAAATTGTTTGATTGCATTTAAACGATGCAAAGTATTTAAAAATTCTTTCAATAGTTTTATTAACATATTTGGCAAATGCAAAGAATGCGATTCAAAACTAAAAATTTTTTTACTGATAAACCGCTAGATGAAGAAGAAATTATAACATTTCAGTGCATATACAAAGGTCAATTTGAGCAAAAACACACTTTTGCTAAAAAACGGCAGTTATCCGGTTTAAATAGATTAAAAGTTGTTGAAGAATTGGAAAAATGTAGTAGCTCCCAATTTAGAGCTGCCAGAGCATATAAGTACGACAAATTTGACGTGGAACCTAAAGATTTGCCATCATTAAATGTTCTAAGAGTAGCAAAACATGAACATACCAAAAAAACCAGAATTGACAACGATCCCATTATGTCTCTATTTGCTGCAAAAGGTACTCGTGAATTTAATGGTAATATTAGAGATATATCATTATCACCTTATAATGTACATTATTGGAGTCCTCTACAATTGAGAGTTTATCAAAATTATTGCCAAAACAATTACGCAAAAATTCAAATTGATGCAACTGGTGGTGTAACACACAAGTTGCAGAAACCCTGGGGAGAAAAATCGGCACATCTATTTCTTTATGACATTGCTATAAGAGATCCAAAAATTAGCCAACAATTTTCTGTGTGCAATCAAATAAGCGAAAGCCAAAAAACTACACGAATTACAAATTGGTTGACAGAGTGGAAAGCAAGCGGGGCATCAAATCCCCAAGAAGTAGTAATTGATATGAGCTTAGCTCTTAGCTACGCTGTAATTCAATCATTTTCATTTTTTAAAACAGCTAATGCGTATATTAATCATTGCAATGATGTTCTATACGAACATGTTGATTGCAATTTAGGATGTTTTATAAGATACGATGTAGCTCATTTTATTAAAAATGTAACAACTTGGTCTGCTATAAAAAACTGCAATTCCGATAGAACTAAACACTTCTATTTGAGAATAATGGGAGCTCTTGTGCAATGCTCTAAAGTTGATGACGCCGAATCCATTTTAAGAGCAACCATAGCTGTTGCAATGAGCGAAACTGAGGGCTATATAAACGGACGTGAAACAATTTGTGAAAAATCAAAAAACCATCTTGAATTTCTACTGGAACTATCGAAACTTTGAAAAATATAAATATTGGTGTAAGTATTTTATTATCAATTCATATTGTTTTTTATATATATATATATATATATATATATATATATATATATATATATATATATATATATAAAATGGATAAACTTTATATTGTTTTGAGCTACTAATGTCATGTAATGTCTAATTTTGCAAACTATAAAACGTAATATTAAAAAAATGGTTCTTTTAAGACAATGAAAAACATTGCTTATTAGTAATTAGTTAAAATTTTTAATGTTTTTAATTTACTAGATTTATTTAAATAACTTGTAGTATTATTTGACATTTAGATTATAATAACAACTTTAAATTTTTATAAATCTACCAAAACCAGCAGGTTTAGAGCTGGTATTTTAATCATAGCTTAATCTTATGTTTAACTAAGTTTATTTTACATTTCGATCTCAGATTAAAATAATAAAAATCTCAAAAAAAAAAAAATATTTCAATTTATTTGTGTATATCTGTAAAAAAATACACAAAACTGAACTTAAACTCAAATCTTAGTTTAATGTCTTTATTTTATGATTTTAATATTAATATTAATATAGCTTTCCAAAACTAAAGTATGAAATTATATTTATGACAATAGCAAATATTATTCTTGGTTGATTGATTTGCAGAGCTTCGAACAAGACACGTCAGTAGATCTCCAAGAAATAAATGAAGATTCTGATAATAATAAGTGAAGCTTGGATATCAAGACTTATTACGGAAGTTCAAACATCTTTAGACATAGAAGGCGATGGCGATCGTGGAAATCAACAATTTCTCCCTAGTGTTTTAAAACACATTAAAAATTCTATAAAAACAATACCACTTTGGTCAGCTTTGTTAACACCACATTTTGCAAATTCTGACACAATTGCAAGTTCTGCTTTGGTAGAAAGCAATATCAACCACATTAAAAACAGGATTTTTAATCAGCAATTGCCTACTCGAATTGATACATTTGTTTTAAATCATATAAGAGCAAATGAAGGACAAATGAAAATAGTTAATTCTGCTTGTAAATACATTGAGGACACAAATAAAAGTATGAAATATCATTTATAATAAGTTTCAATTTATTGCATATAATACATAATTGTATATTTATTTTGTAGAGAAATATACTAGAAATTAAATAATGGTTAGGTTGTTTTTAAAAAAAAATTAATACTGTTTTTTATTATTTTTAGTAGACAGTGCAGTTCAGATAAATCACTTAACTATATCCGACAGTCTACTCCAAATAAGTATTAAAAAATTAAATCGTATCACTTTAGTTCAAGTTTCTAATATATTAATTATAGATGAAAAAGAACCTGCCCATTGTAACAAAATAGGAACAAAATTAACATCATTACATGTTTCTAATGCACAGCAATTTCCTGTAACATCTTTAGAAAACTCTATAAAAGGTAATCATTATTTAATTGTATTAAATCATCATATTCAATCTTGATTTTTATAATTTGTAGATATTTGCGCGTCATGCCAATAAAATTTACCGGCCGAACATAATTGTTGTCTTTGCAATAATAAAATTTACAACAACGAATTATGTTCAGTTGCTTTTGGAGACACCACAAGAGCATGCGTTTATTGTACTAAAAACACAGATAAGACTCAACTATTTGAATTAAATGCGGTGGAGAATTGGATGGGCAAAGGAAATGTACTAAAGAAAAATCGCAAACGACGCAGTTATTTAGAACCAAATTCAGAAATTATAAAAACTGATTGTTCCGGTCAAAAATTAATGTCAATCGGAATTTTAAAGAATGGCCATCGCCCTGAATTAAAACCAATTAAATTAAAAAACAAAAAAATAGTTACAATATCAAACACGTGTAGTTTTGATGCAATTTTGCAACTAGTGACTGCTTCGTATTGCGACAGTGAAAAGCTTCGCGAGTATATGCAACAACCGCAAACTGATTTTTTAAATTTAGTAAAGTCATTAGTTCAAAAAAGGATTGCATCAAAATCATATCAATTACGATTGGAAATTTTAAGTTTAACATTTAAAACGGATTTATTTATACAAGGCATATATCATATAAATGTGGAAAGTGCTATCACAAATATGCTGCAAATAATTTGGCCTTTTAAATTGCCAATTTTAACCATTATAAATTGTTCTGCATGTAACTATGAAACTATTCAAGAATCACTTGTAATAAGTGTAGTAGTGGATAACATACAGAACTTTACAACAAAAAACCTGTTTCAACAAAATGTATTGCAAAAAAAGTGCAATAATTGCAAAAAACAGATAACACAAATCCAAAAAAAAGTTTGCAACACCATTTTATTTATAGAACCGTTAAATTTAAATAATCATCTTACTGAATTAGTATGTAAGTTGTCGGAAATTCCCACTAAATGTGAAGTTAGTGGAGATTGTTTTATTTTAAGAGGTGTTATAGGTATGCAAGGTGAAGGATCTGCAGGTCATTTTATTGCGTACGCAAGACGACACAATGGTTTTTGGCAAGAATTTAACGATTTGAAGGATAAAGTTGTACATTGTCCAACTTCAGCAAAAATTCGAATTCAGTTATTTTTTTACTCTAAATAAAAAAAATATTTAAATTTATTGTTTATATGTATTATATTGTTATAAAAATAAATAAATTTAATAATTGTAAACCTGTAATAGTGTTCTCTTATAATATAAGTAAGTAATATTATATTTAGTTAATATACATTAAAAAAAATAAGTAATATAGAATACGTGTTTAATGTTTTAATTTAATTATAAATATATATATATATATATATATATATATATATATATATATATATATATAGTATGTTCAATAAACGCATAACTTTTTATGGAGAACATTTTGAGTGCATAAATACGGTATAATAATATTTGTAAAACTTTACTAGAATAATTAATTATTAAGTTGCCCACTGTCTCACCTAATACCGCAAATGCTTTTTGGCCATTGAGCCTCTAAATCGGTTTTTTTGCCCACATTTTTTAAGACCGAAACAGATGGTTTTGATAAAGGTAAGCAAACATAAAGAAATTAGAATTTAACATCAATGTTAAATTATTCATATTAATGAAGTAATGATTTTATTTTATTTATTTATTTTATTTTATTTTTACAGACATGTTTCGATGAGTTATATCATCATTTTCAATGTATATATATATTATATAATATTTCAAACTGATTGAATATTTAAAAAATATGAATAATATAAAAGGATTTTATAAATAAAAATAGAAAATATAAAATATATCAATGTTAAAATATATCTAGAATAAGCCTATAAAAAATTATTATATTAAAAATTAAATTTTATTTCTAACAGAGAGGGAAAGGAAAGGGGTTAACCCATAAATTGCCACTCTCTACTTAAAACACCTAAATAACTAAATTTACATATAAGCCCATAAAACAAGTTAACGGTTAAGTGCCGGCTTTACACCTAAATCTGTTCAAAAATCATATTTAAGTTGAGCGTATAAAAAAAATTTTGCGGCGCATAAGAGCGCATATCGAGCGCATTAATATAGTATATTCAAAATTAAAAAAATTCACTGGGGGGGGGGCTAATCATTAAGTTGGCCCCCCCCACCTAAAATTGTTCAAAAATCATATTTACAGATGAGCGCATAAATTTTTTTTTGCAGCGCATAAAAGCGCATTACGAGCGCATTAATTTGGTATTTTCAAATTTTCAAACTGTTTAGTGGGGGGGGGGGGGGCAACTTAATGGAGCCAAATTATCAGTTAGTTGTTACGCTATTAAAATAACCTTTAAACAATTAGGTTACGATGTGGCTAAACAGGTGTATTTTTCTTTTATAGAAGCGTACTTACAATATTGAGCTGTATTAGTAATTTAACGGTTTGAAAAAAAACAGAAAAAAATGAAAAAACACGTTTATTTTTCTGTTTTTTTTTGTCGAGGATTGGAAAAATTGAAAAAATAAAAAAAAATGGAATAATTAGAATAAGAGGAAAAAAATTATAACAAAACGGAAAACTTAAAAAGTAAACCAAAGATCTAATATTTTATTTTAAAGTAATAAAAACAAAACATTAACTCTTTGTTAAAAATAAAAACCAGTGACTTTGCAAAGCCGCGCGAGTGTCATTCTCTCACATTTTATTACATGCATTTTTTAATTAAAACAATTTAAATATTATTTAAATTTTTATATTTAATAATATAAATCAATTCTAGTAATTAAAACTTTGTTTTTTCTAGTTTTCAGAAAACAATTAATTTTTTTCAAAATTTTCGTTATTTTCCAATTTCTGTGGAAAAAACTAGATTTTTTTTTTGACAATCAATTTTTTACAAAATTTTTGAAACTCTATACTGCGTTCTGGGGTTGCTCGTCAAAAGAACAGATTAATCCAATTTTTATTTTACAAAAAAATTCATTAAGAATTTTATGTTCTATAAAAAGTAATTTAATATATTGTGACCACTTTTTGCAGAAAATAAAATATTAACGTTGCCTTCTTTAATTATTTTAGAAACTATTTGTCTTATAAAGAAAAACTTTAAATCTAGTCTCTCAAGTGTTTACGTGACTAAATCAATTTACCTTAATTTTAAATAACACATCCCTCACACTACTCTATGCAAGAATTCTCTCATTTATAACGGAAAAAATGTTTAATGCTTTAATTTTAAATATAAAGTCTGAAAAAACCGTAAATTTAAAACAAGTGCCAAACATTATTTACAAAATAATTTTTTTTATAGTATAAATGAATGTGTAAACCTCCAATTATTTTTATAGTAGCTTTAAGTTTTAACTTTTAAAATATACAGTTTGTTTTATATATTGTATTGTATTGTATTGTATTGTATTGTATTGTATTGTATTGTATTGTATTGTATTGTATTGTATTGTATTGTATTGTATTGTATTGTATTGTATTGTATTGTATTGTATTGTATTGTATTGTATTGTATTGTATTGTATTGTATTGTATTGTATTGTATTGTATTGTATTGTATTGTATTGTATTGTATTGTATTGTATTGTATTGTATTGTATTGTATTGTATTGTATTGTATTGTATTGTATTGTATTGTATTGTATTGTATTGTATTGTATTGTATTGTATTGTATTGTATTGTATTGTATTGTATTGTATTGTATTGTATTGTATTGTATTGTATTGTATTGTATTGTATTGTATTGTATTGTATTGTATTGTATTGTATTGTATTGTATTGTATTGTATTGTATTGTATTGTATTGTATTGTATTGTATTGTATTGTATTGTATTGTATTGTATTGTATTGTATTGTATTGTATTGTATTGTATTGTATTGTATTGTATTGTATTGTATTGTATTGTATTGTATTGTATTGTATTGTATTGTATTGTATTGTATTGTATTGTATTGTATTGTATTGTATTGTATTGTATTGTATTGTATTGTATTGTATTGTATTGTATTGTATTGTATTGTATTGTATTGTATTGTATTGTATTGTATTGTATTGTATTGTATTGTATTGTATTGTATTGTATTGTATTGTATTGTATTGTATTGTATTGTATTGTATTGTATTGTATTGTATTGTATTGTATTGTATTGTATTGTATTGTATTGTATTGTATTGTATTGTATTGTATTGTATTGTATTGTATTGTATTGTATTGTATTGTATTGTATTGTATTGTATTGTATTGTATTGTATTGTATTGTATTGTATTGTATTATATTGTATTGTATTGTATTGTATTGTATTGTATTGTATTGTATTGTATTGTATTGTATTGTATTGTATTGTATTGTATTGTATTGTATTGTATTGTATTGTATTGTAATGTATTGTATTGTATTGTATTGTATTGTATTGTATTGTATTGTATTGTATTGTATTGTATTGTATTGTAGATAACTAGTTTAAGTTAGTTTTAAAATTTATATTGTACAACGTCATGTTCAACAATAAATACTACTACTACTACTAAAAGACCGGATGATCTTATACAACCTGACAAGAAAGGTTTACAAAACATGCTTCTTTGCAAATTTACTTGTTGTCCCCGTCTTTTAAAGTGTTAAAAAACATAAATATTACAAAAAAAAATGATTACATTTTTAAATTTATTTTATAACAGTTACACAAAATTTATACTAAAATTGTAAATGCACTCAGTACGCGCTTCAGCAAAAAATACGGAAAAAGAATAGAGATTACTTAAACAGACGGCTTAATTTGCCTATCAACATAAGTTTTGACGGGATTACTCTGTAATCTACCAAATAAACCACATGACTAATAAAAAAAAAAAAAAATTGCGTCTTATAAAGCTGATCACTTCATATCTAAGCTTTTGAAGAACGTTCCTATTTTGTGGTTTAATGCTGCCAAGTTTCTGAGTATTATCTTTAATAAAAAACTTCCGTATACAAATACACATGCAGTCCATCCTAGCTAGACTTGCTGAAATAAATACTTTTATAGGAGACCAATCAATATCATTAATTCCTAAAGTAGTTTACCCCACAATTCTACTTCATAACCTATAAATTGTCTTAACCATTTTTTTCCTAAAATACAATCTCTACATGGAAGGTGTATGAACCTTACGGTCTCAAACTTCTAGCTATAATTTGGGGAAGTTTAGTCTATAGGCACTCTCCTTTGGAGAGTGAACAGGCAATTTTGTAAAGTAATTTTTTCAGAAAGTTGCCCAAAATTCTAGAATTTTTTCTTTTAATGGGTCATTTTCAGGTTCCAAAGACAAAAACAAAGTAAATTATAATTTCAAATCTTATTAGTCATAGTAATATTATGATTCTTAATATTTTTAAAAGCAAATTAAACTTTTTTTTAAACTTATAATAATTGCAGTAAGTTACAGAAAATAATGTTATACAATAATATAATGCAACTGTAAATCTTTGTAGGCCATGCCTAGACTTATTGCACCTCAAACCGGGTTTGCCTTGCTTACCGCCTAGCATCGTTCCTGCATGCATCTTAACCAGGGGTGGCCAAACCGCGGCCCGTGAACATTTTTCCGGCCCGCGAGATTTATCGCACTTTTACAAAATATATTTATTTTATACGGCCAAAGTAGTAAAAATCAATATTTAAAAATACATTATTTATGCAACCATATATTCGAAACTTAACTGTAGAAATTATGGAAATTTTTTTATTTGATTTTAAAATAATATTCTTGTGCATACAGATTTGCCTGAGTTATTTATTTTTCTGCAAATCATAATGCGCGTGCATCTGTGAACATTCAATTTAATATAACAGGTTCTATGTTTCACTCCTAAGTAGGGTCTCTATATTTTTCCAAAGCTCAACCGAAACATACAATAAAAAAAAGCGAAAATATTTTTAATATGACACAATTAGTTGTTGTAGAATCCATCTTCAGTGAGAGAAATTATATTCATTATCAAGTTTTGACAATAAAAAACATTTGAAAATGTTGTTTTTAAATCTATTGTTTGCGATTCTAATTTGAAATTAAGCAAAAAATTTGCTTTTCATAAGTAAAAATTATAATAATCATAAGTTCTGTTTTCTATCATTCCAATAATTTTATTCATAATAGCTTTGACTTCTATTATTGTGATTTCTTTTTAAATTTTTTGTGCAAAAGTTTTTGTTTATTTATATCTTAAACCGAAACAGTAAACAGTCCCAAAAAAATTGTCGGGATACCGGGACTAGAAAGTTAAAACCGGGACAAACTCGGGACGTATGGACACCCTCTCTTAAGTGACCACAGTGACGCAGTAACCATCCCTAGATACGCATGCACAGTTTATAGTAGAACAGACTTTCAGTTTTACAATAATAGTAGACACAATAATATTAACTCATTATGTTTCAATTTTTTACTCCAAAAAAATGTCTATAGTGAGTCTAAATCTAATATATAGGTGTGAGTCATGCATTTCCAAAGTGGCCCTCAAGATCATTTGGGTTGGCCATCCCTGATCTTAACAGTAACCACATACGGCGTAGAAACATTATCATTTACAAAAAAAAGCATAAATAAACAAAAAACAACACAAAGAACAATAAAGTAAGATATGTTGGGAACTACACTAAGGGACAAAATACGCAATAAAAAGATTAGAAAACAAACTAAAGTTACTGAAATGATGACACGCGTGGTAATGCTAAAGTGGCAATGAGTAAGCCATGCTGCAAGACAACATACGGATGGACAACTACACCTAAGGCTTAAGAAAAACAAAAAAAAGCTAAAAAATTGCAAAAAAGATTAATTGAAGACATCAAACAGGTAGCAGGAAACGGGTGGTATTAGAAAACCCAAAACAAACACAAATGCAAAAAATACAAAAAAGTTTATGTTAAGGACCAGAAAAAAAAGATTTAAATATTATTGTTAATATAAGAACCTTGCAGCATCTCTAAGCATGTATAATGTACGTTTTTTTAAAGAAAAGTTTTTAATGTTAATTGTACGTTTATTATATTATTGGCTACTTTTAGTTTTGTAAACTTATTAAATAAAATATTAAAATTTAATGTATCGTACGTTTCTACTAAACGTTTTCTAAATTTTGCATATTTGTTTTGCAACTATTTTAATCGTACCAAATTTATTTTTAAATCTTTAAATAAAATAAATATAGTTAGATAGTAAGAAGTAATGTTTTAAATACTAGTCAAGATGTATTGTTGTCATACTTTCAAAAAATTTTGACACACATGACAAAGTGAAATTAACTTATACAAGTCTTCAATTTTATGTTAAGCTTTTTAGAAAATAACCATAAAAGTTTAAATTTTTTCAATATAATTGTTGTGTACCTACCTAAAGTTAAAAGTCTGAAAAAAGAGCTTTTGCATTCTAATTTTTTTACTAAAACAGGTTGCTAATGTATGGTTTATTGACTAAAGAATTTCTATAAAAGGAGTATCAATGGTGTGAAATTTGTTTATAGATTCTGTGAATTTTATCTAGGATTGTCTTGTTTTGTTTTTTAAAGATTTTTTTAATTGTTGCTTAAAACTTTTTGACTTTAATAAAATTGCTTTATATATTTGTGTTCTTATTGTCTCATAATTTTAAGTTTTTTTATTATTTGGTTTAAAAAGTTTTTTATGTTAATATTGGCGTTATCGGTTTTATTTAAAATGACTAAAAAAATATATCAATTTTTGTTACAAGTAAAGTTTGGAATTACATATTTCTAATCTTTCTGACGTAAAGTTTTGATAAAAACGTCAGTCAGCATTTTTATAGTTTCACTTAAAAGTGGGGCAGTCCAAACCAAAAAAGTCGCAATGTAAATTCTACAATAAATGTATAGCGATGTTTGGAATGCATATAATAATATTGACTGCAAAACTATTGTCAGTATATGATATTGCAGTAAGCAATAAATAATTCAAAACCATGTAATTAAAAGAATCTAAAAAGTTAAGTAAATGTTTTTCTGTGATATTCATTATTGAGCAACCCTACATGGGGTAGTGGGCATTAAAATTGCCACATATTATACAATTACCTTTAATTTAATTAAACAGTTTGTTTCAGTCATTAGAATTAGTTTGAACAAAAAGAAGTTTGTAAACAGATGTTATAGTTAATGGATATTTTTTATAAGTAAGATTTCTCTATTCCGTAGATCTCTAATAAACTATTAACTTTATATCAATGACGTTTTCTATGTAAAAATTAACAATTCTCTTTGTTTGACTTTTTTGTTTATTTTATTAAATTGTAGTATTTAAATCTTTACTACTTTATGTCGGAGAATATTTGTTTATTGGATTCGTTAACAATGTTATGGTTGGTATTTATAGTTGGGATATCATCTGCATGTATCTTACTTTTCATATTTATTTTACTAATATAACTGATGATTATATTTTTTATATTTTTGTATTTAACAAAATCCACTCTATATAGATTAGGTGTGACTTGAGTAGCACTTGTATTTATAAAAAATCTTTAGAAAATAAAAAGTAAAAAAAAAATTATTAGAGAAGAAAGTTTGCGTTTTTTGTGACATTTGTATTATTTTACCGCATCAGGGACAGAAATAAGTAATTATCAGTAAAATGGTATAAAAACTTTTAATTATTTCACGTTTCTTAATAAATGTTGGTGAACATCATGGATATATATAACTGGATACCTGACTCCCTATGTTGATGCGTTTCTATAGTGAAGCAAATTATATTACGGCGGCCATTTTATGTGTGACTACAAAGTAAATATTAAAAACATCTTATATTTTATTATTTTAGGGTTTTATACATTTAAAACATACATTATATGTCACTAACAGTAACAAAAAACCATTTAAATAATACGGACAAAAATTGGTTAATTGGATCCGAAGACAAAAAATGTGTTTTTAATAAACAGTTAATATCTTTTAAATTGACTTATTAACTTAAACCAAATTTTTGGACAACATTATTATACGTATTACTGAAGTTTTATTATTTTAGTCAAAAATTTGCAAAATAATTGTGTGGCAAATTAAACAGTAATGAGCAAAAGAACAAAAATTGTTATTTTAAAATTTAAATCTAATTTTGATCTTTTGCACGCCACTGATTTATTTACAAACCAATTTTCTTAAAACTTTAACAAAATTTCAACGTTATCATCATATACATAATGCATATATTGTATACAATGTTAAAACATATTTTAATTAGTAATTATGCTAGAAAAATTAATTCAGTTTATTTATCATATAAAAAATCACTTCTATTGCAGATGGCACGCACATAAAGTTAACCAATAAAAATCTAAATGCTCTACGTAAATGGCCTATGTTTGGTAAAGCTTTACAATTGTTGCCAATTTTTGTATTGTTTTTCGTAAAAAAGTTATACGGGTTTTTTTTTAATTGATGTAATTTTAATCTGTTTTATAGTCGTTGGTGATAAAGATATTAAAAACTACTTTCAAATTGTTCAAAAATTTCAAAACCTATATCTATAATATATATATATATATATATATATATAAAGAAAGAAATCTGATTTACCTTTGCATATCATGCAAGCACTCCGAAATATGACTAAAATAATAACTTGCTTTTTATCTACCAGGGTGGTTTGGGAGTCACATAATAAGCAATTAGCTTTATCAAACCTCTTTAAACAAGTTGTAGACTTACTGTAGCGATAAAATAGCTGTAAAAAACACAACAAAAAACTTTTTTTAAAATTTGCATTCATCATGTTTTTCAATAAACAATTTTTTATTAATGCAGGCTTTATTTATCTTATTTTTTAAGTTTATTTTTATTTTTTATTTATTTATCTTCTAGCGGATTCTTCCCTTACTTTTATCAACAGTTTTTTACTACGGATTTTCTCTGATTACTTCATACTCATTAATCTATTTTATCCCCTTAGTTTCAAATCCGTATAGCAACACTCTCTATACAAAACATTTTACAATTTTTTCTTTGTAGTTTTATATCTAACTTGCTACTAAAAATTGTTTATTTCTTTTGCTTCTTTAATTTTCATAACCTTTGTTGAGATTTTATTTACATTGATTCTATTTTATCAAGTTCTTTAATTAATATTTTGTTTTTTTAGTTTTATGCAAACACAATCATGTTATCAAAAAATCAATAAATTAAATTCTTTTGTTTTCCTATGCTTACTTCATTGTCCCTTTTCCAGTACTACGTTGCTAATCTTTAACATACATATTAAAGTACGCTCGTAATAAACAACACTACTGTTTCACTTTTTTCCAGTTTTAAACCACTCAGCTCTGTTGTCATTTAACCTTATTTCTACTTGTTGTCTTATATACAAATTATTTATTAGTTTATCTTTTCAATTTTTTCACTATACCAATTGCATTTTTTCTCAAAAAATTGTTTGGCCATTTTTCGCTTTCATATATATATTATTACACAATATTGTTAATTCTTTTACTTTTTTTCTGGAGACATTCTATCAGCTTAACGGTATTCCATCCACCCATGAAGCCTTTCCAATCTATATATCTTTGATTTGGTTAATTTTGTTGTTATACCACATATTGTAACTACTCATTCTATTCAATAAAGTGATACAAATTTATTTGCAAAATAAAGTTAACACAAAAGTTATTGAAAAAATAATTAAGCTTTTATTTTATAGTTTTTTTTTTCAATTTGTAACTACAAAATGTCATCTAAAAAATTCATTGATTTGAGTTTTTGATAATTCACTCATTTCACTAAAAATCATTACACTTATTACAAGTACATAAGTATAATTTAACAAAGTAATGTTTAATCATCGAAAAATGTTATGTAATAGTAATAAGCATAAATAGTAAAATAAATTAAGACCAGTAATTTAAATTTTAATATTTTTTGTTTGCAAATGAATAAATAAATACATAAATAATTTTCAGAAATCATAAATTATATCAGAAAATTCAGAGACGCCAATTTGTATGTAACCTGACTACACAATGACTGCGAATAGCAACACGAGAGCGGGCCTCTTTTTTTAAAGCAGTACTTGTTACTCCTGGAAATAAACAACAAAATGTGTTGTAACAACAAGTCGCTATTTTGAAAAAGTTTTTTTTTTTAGCTCGTTTGGTAATGGCGGAAATTAAGTGTTAATTTAACATTGACAACAGCAATTGTCACAAAAAAACTTAAATGACGTTATTAAATTATTTTATAAAATCACCTACAACTACAAATTAAATATTATTTATTGATTATTTACATGATTAATAATAATGTAAAAAAACACCGTTCAAAAAAGCAAAACCGATTGGAATCAGGACGCTTTTCAAAGACAGGAAACCGCTCAAAAAAAGCAGACATTGCTTTAAAAAGAGCAGTCCGCTTACGCAATTCATTTAGTAATTGTAAGTGTTTATCAGTTTCTTAACCTATTTCTTCTGAACAAAGTAATCCTAAAAGTCACCAGAAAACGTCAATTTTCATAGACGTTTTTAAGTAGAAATAGTGTTTATTAAAAATAATGTAAAAATTAATTTTCAATAATAAAATGTAAACTGTAAAGTATTGAATAAATTTTAACTAGTGTGTTATGCACAAACTGTGATTGAACAGAATTGTAAAGCACTTTTTGGTCGTCGTAAAGCACCTTCTCGGCCGGCTATAGTAAACTTGATGAAAAAATTTGAGTTGTTGGGACAAGTTTATAATGTGAAGAATCAAAACCGTGTGCATCGCTCAAGAACACATAAGAATATTGCTGATGTAGCCCGTAGTGTTGAAAAAAAACCAGGTTTGTCGATTCTTCGTCGATCTTTGGAATTAGACATTTGACAAACGACATTACACCGTATTTTGCATAAAGACTTAAGTTTTAAAAGTTTTTAAAGTTCAGTTAAAGTTGAAGTTAAAGTTAAAGTTCAAATGCATCAAAACGATCCGGAATTTTATCCAAAAATCATCTTTAGTGATGAGGCTCATTTTCACCTTGGAGGCTACGTTAATAAACAGAATTGTCGCATTTGGGGCTCAAAAAATCCAGGAATCATTGTTGAAAAGTTTTTGCATCCTCAACGTGTCACTGTTTGGTGTGGTTTTTGAGATGGCGGTGTGATTGGCCTTACTTTTTCAAAAATGAGGCTGATGCAATTGTTACGGTGAATGGATGGCGCTACCGAGTTATGATTAATGATTTTTTATGGCCGGAATTGAAAAATATTGATTTAAACGACGTTTATTTTCAACAAAACGGCGCTACGTGTCACACAAGCAACAAAACAATTGCAATTTTGCAAGAAAAGTTTTCTGACCGTCTTATTTCTCAAAGAAGTGATTGATCACAATTAACCACCGAGATTAAATAGACCTCAAAAAAAGAAACTCATGAAAGACATACAGTCGCAAAAGTGCAAATTAGTCATGGAAAATTTCATGAAAAAAATGTGGTAGGGCAACTTTAACTGTGGCAGCCATTTGACTAATATTGTTTTCAAATGTTAATGGCATACCTTTCTCTTTACAATAAAATAAACATTTATTGATTTTTCTTAAAAAACACCCGTTTTTTTAAATATCAAAATGAAACCACTTGTTGGAGAACTCTATATTATATGTATAATAATTAAATTTATTTTTTATAAATTATTTATCATTGGGTATTATGTACTTATTTTAATTGTTAACGTTGCTACACAAAATAGAATTTGTTCTTGTGTAAATACCATTGTACTTATAATTAAATTAATTTATCATTGTGTATTATGTACTGTTGAGACCATATGCCACAACGCATTATTTTATTTTATTACATTTAGCAAATGTCAATCAGATGGAGCTGCAATATACTACTCTGGATGCTCAGAAGACGATAAAAACCACCGACACGGAGTAAGAATAATCGTAAGCAAAAAAATAAAAAAGTATGTAAAGAACTTCAAACCATACTCTGAGAGATGCATGTTGATACAACTAAATTCTAAACCTGTTAACATTAACATAATACAGGTACATGCACATTAACGGTGATCCAATTGAGCGCGTACAAAGATTCAAGTACTTAGGCAGCTGGCTTAATGAACAGTGGGACCCGATCCATGACATCAAGACACGAATCAAAATATTCAGAAATACTTTTTAGAAACTCCGACTCTTATTGTGTAACAGGGACCTATCACTAAATATTAGATGGAGAACCGTTAAGTGCTACGTCTTCTGGGTCCTATTGTATAGAGTCGAGGGATGGACACTGAAAGTATCTTCCATAAATTAACTTGAAGCCTCTGAAATGTGGTTATATCGAAGAATGTTAAAAATTCCCCATATTTCTGAAACCTATTTACCTTAAACAAACTTTCATCCTTTCATCAATATTATTAAACATATTTTATGGTTTTTCGAATCGTATATTCAAGCTTTTTGAATAAAATTAGACATTAGTGCAGAGTAACATTGTCTACGTCCGTAAGTCGAACCACTTTGAGCCAGAAGCAGCCAGAGAAAAATTATCAAATTAAGCATCGCCGGGGCACATCCGGACGATCATCAACCAACTCCACCCAGTTGTGGACATCTACGTCGGTGAGTCGAACCACTTTGAGCAACAAGCAGCCGGAGAAGGCTTATCCAATTAAGCATCGCCGAAGCACATCCAGACGAACCAAATCAAAAGTACTCAGACGAGGAATCACTAGTAAGCTCTTCTTTTTTTTACGTTTTTTCCTATTTTATTGATATTATCATGCCTGAAGACGCGTCAAGTAATCCCACAATGTCGAAAGTAACTAAAAAAGCTATTGCTACGCTGAATAAAGATCATGCGTACATTACTAGTAGATTTAGCGTTTTAAAAAAACAGTTAGAATCAAATGTTGTCGACAATATTAATGCCGGTCAAATTCTAGAAAATATTTACAAATTAATTAAAGATTATATTCAGAATGAAAAGTCAAAACTTATTGAATAAATTTCACATATTAAAAAATAATGTAAGGTCAACTTATCAACAAAATAATATAAAGTCAAATATGGAAGTCAAGTTACCATCAATTAATTTACCTTTGTTTAATGGTAGTTATTGGGAGTGATATTGTTTCTTTGACACTTTTAATTCTATAACCGGTAACAATAACGTATTATCTAACTTGCAAAAGTTGCAATATATGAAATCATCGCTAAAGAGTGATGCGGCTAAACCAATTAATTGTTTAAAAGTCACAAAAGCAAACTATTTAATTGCTATACAGCTTTTAAAGGACTATTTTAAAAACCCGCGTTTTATCATTCAAAGTCATATTCAGGCGCTGTTTGATTTGTCTATAATTAAAGCGGACGACAGTAATGATTACCGGAATCAATCATTAAAACGACCTGTATTTACATGGGATGATTTAATTATTCACTTAATCATTTCAAAGATTCCTAAAAATACGCGGGTTGAATGGGAAAATAAATGTTTGCGGACGACAATGCCTACATTTAATAAGTTGAAAGAGGATTTATGCCAGAAAAATCAGACAATAGAGGCTTGTCAAATTGTCGTAATTGATCAAAATACAGTTAATAAAACTATTATACAAAGTGCTAGGCGCGCTTGTTCAATGTGTAATAACTTTAGACATTAAAAAAAAAACTACTTATTTAACTAGGCTTTATTTGAAATTATTGCTTTACAACTGTCTCATTAAAGGACATTGCGTCTTTTCTTTATATATTTTATATTTAGACATTTAATACATCAATGTGAAAAGTTTAAATTATTAGATTCCATAAAACGAAGTAAAACGTGTAAACAAAAACGGCTTTGCTTAAATTGTTTAAGAGCTAATCGTAAATCAAAAAATTTATATAGTTTTTTAAAAACTACTAAATAAAATAAATAGCAATTTAGCTTTACATCGAATAAAGTGGCATTTTATACCCCCCAGAGCTCTGCATTTTGGTGGTTTATGGGAGGTTGCAGTAAAGAGTGCAAAACGGCTTTTATATAAAATTGCAAACAGTGCTCATTTGTCATATGAAGAGTTTCAAATATTGTTGGTTCAAATTGAAGCAGTTTTAAACTCTAGACCACTTTGTCCATTATCCAATGACCCAAATGACTAAATCTTTCTATCTCCTGGCCATTTCCTTATAGGAGACAGTTTAGGAGCACTCCCCAAACCCGGACTACAGCACTTTTATTAAATTGGAACCTTTTCACGATGGCAGCACCTACAGTTGTTACAACAACACTTTTGGAAACAATGGCATGTCGAGTACTTGCAAGAGCTAAAAGTCAGACGTCAATGGAAGCAGTCAATAGGAGAACCACTTAAAGTTGGTCAATTGGTGTTCATTCGAGAAGACAATATACCACCGTCTCGATGGCGTACCGGCCGTATTGAAGCAACACATCCAGGAAAGAATAATATAGTGCAAACAGTTTCAGTAAAAACTACAAATGATATAATGGTTTGTCCGTGTGTAAAATTACTTAGGTTTCCCAACGAAAAAGACATTGAGTAATTTTTAAGTCAAATTGTATATAATTTCAAAGGAGGCAGAATGTTGCGACCATATGTCACAACGCATTATTTTATTTTATTACATTTAGCATAATTATGTTATAAACTCATTAGATGTAGGATCATATTATTTTCAGATAATATTAATCCTTGGAATAAGCATCTGTTTAATCTTCATTTCCGGTAACATATTAAATAAATATATTTAATTTTTGTTATAGGTAATTAGAGTTTTGTAACTACCCTAATGCTGCCGGGGTGTGGCAGCAAGTATATGAAGTAATATTATTTGTAAAATAAAGACAGTACAGTATGAAACTTTAACAAAAGCACATTTATTTTTGAAACCTATTCACCTTAAACAAACTTTCATCAATATTATTAAACATGTACATTGAATTTATTTTAATTGTTTACAACTACATTAATTACTACAAAAACAAAACTTGTGTTACGCCTATGGTGAGGACAATACTTTTTTTTAATAAGTGTACATTAGATTGCCAACATCGTAAACCTAAGGTTTTCTCGCTCAACTAGTACATATTATTATTGTCTTGTTTGCATTGGCAATAATAATTTTGGAAGACTAAATTAATACATTTACTTTTTTAATATTTCTATATGAACGTTGTTGTTAATTAAGTCCGATTAAAATTCTAACTATCAAAATATTAGTATAGCAAGTACTAGTAATATTTTTGCCGCTCTAGAAATAAAAATAATTCTTCAACTGTAACGTATGTAACTAAAAACACTAAATTTTAATATGAACACTTTTCAATTCAGTGATGTACATTTTAGTGTAAACAAATTGAAATCAACTTTACTGGTTTATTATCTTACGGATCTGTTTTAAAATACACGCTTGCACGTGATAACCGTTTTTAATTACACTTTAAAAAAATATTTTAATTTTTTTGCGCGGAAAAAATACTTACTTCTGTTGGCATGCAAAGAGACAATGTAATTAAAAAACTTGATGATGATTTGTAAACGATAAAAAAGTTATTCAAGTTGAAAATGTTACAAACTGCATCTATTATTAAAGAATAGAATTAAAAAGTGGCAAATTAGTGTAAAATTGTAATTTTTTTAATAGAAACTGACTGAAAGGTTTGTTTTATTGCTATTACTAATTATTGAAACACTGTGTTAGTCTATATGTACATCCTTTATTAAAACAAACAATTCTAGCTATAACATTAATATTTATAATACTAATTAACAAAGTTTAACGGAATTCCAAAACGACTATTAGAATACAAAGAAATGATAAATTTTTACTGCCTACTTTGGTGACAGTTATATACACTTATTAATTTTAACTCTTTTTTCCAACAAAAAGTGATAATTTAGAATGCTATATTATATTCACATTATGTATATATACTGTGATTATACAAAATCCTAATCACAGTTTGATCACAGTGCACATGTATTATAGTTACACATTACTTAACAAATTAAATATATGCTAAAATGAAGGTAGGGTTTGTTATAAAACAACAACATTTATTTATTAATAATAAAATTATCAAATAAATATTAACCATATGTATCACCTACTTAAATAAACAATATCATAGTCGTTTCTGAGTGATGCACTGAGTTTAAAATTAATTAGATTTTATTATTAATATTTACTAAGAGTTAGTCACTCACGTCTGTTTAATGATATATTTAAGAAATTTGTGGATTTTTTTTTATTGTTATTTTATTTTACACACTTGTTAATTATATAACATTTTTTTACAGATATATTTTTTTGCAATATTTTTTCTTGCAATACAATTTTCATTGGCAAGAATTGGAAGACATTTTGAATATAACGACAGTGATGAAAACATTCGACCGTATGTTCAACAACTACACAAGTACAGGCATCAAGTTTCACCTACAGATGCCAGTTTTAGAAAACGATATGAACATGCTCAAAGAAATATTCGTGATCCTTTCTTAAGAGCATTTTCAAAATATTTGATAAGAAATCGTGCTCAGCGACGACAAGAGTAATTTATATAATTTGTGATTGTTTTTTAATGTAATTATTTATTGTAATTTATTAATTATTTATTGTAAATTATTTATTAATTTTTTTTTACAAATTTGTTTAATTATAATATTAATTTTATTTATTTGTTTTTTTTTATATTATTACCACTAACGGGCCTGTTTATACTGTTTATACAAACATTTTCCGTCGAAAGCCAATCTGTATAAACAGAATATGACTGAAAGGCTAAACATAAAAACTAATTTTTAAAATTATTTAAAATTGCTTTATTATTTTTATAATATTTGTTGTGTTTGAATTAGATTTTGTGTTACTGACCAATTTACCACTAATTGTTAGTTAATCCTATTGGAAAACGGAATTATTATTACAGCAATTTTAATCCTAAATTAGAAAAAAGTAGCGGTATCTTTCTCATATATGTAACTGAACTTCAAATGCATACAACAGGCCTTACAATTAATATGCCTTACAACCTTAGTTGTGGAATTTTAATTTTTACTTAAAAGTAACCTAGGAACACTGTTAAACTCTAAATTACTCTTTATTTTTGTTTTGATCACTGGGCTATTTTTTAAGTAGTATATTTACTTTCTTAAGTAGACCATTTAAAAAACATTTATTATTATATATATAAAAAAACAACTAAATTAAAAAAAAAAACAAAAGATGTTACTTGTAAACTAAACGAGTATTATTACAAATAAGCAAATTACAAAAACTTGCATCAAATATAATATATAAAAAAATTTATAGTTTAAGTAAAGAGTTAACTATATATAATAACAATGACCAGAAACTAGTAAATAAAAACGCAAAACTAAAAATATTCAAAATCAAAAAAGAAGAAACCATTAAAAGTATACAAATCGCAGTATAAACAAAGTAAAATTAACTAAAAAAAAAATACAACAAAGTCTAAACATAATAAAAGATGAAAAAAGAAAAAAAAAGCAGAGTAAGATAACTAAAAAATCAAATGCAAAAGTAAAACAAAACAGAACAAATATTACTGGGAACAGGTAATTTAAATCCTTGCAAAAATTAAACAAGACGTCAATCTTCACTAAGCTTCTATCAAGAATTATCCAAAAAGACTCTATTTACAGATTATTGAGAAAAAATAGTTTGCATTTATTTAAGCTTTTAAAATGCAAAAATTTGAAGTACTGTAAACAAAAAATTTGGCAAAACTAAAAAAAAAAAAAAACAAATAGTACCACTGAAATATTTTAAATAAATATATTGATATTGTTAACGCTAGAGAATTGCCAAGTTTAGTCGCCTCGTCCTGTTGTGGGTGCCACTAGTAGTAATGTTATAAAAAAATATTAAACCTTATCACAAGTACAAGAATATCGGTGAACCTTTTTTTTACAAAAATATTGACACGTACTGCGCCGTTTTTAAATTAAAATTGGTTTTTATGGGACAATACGCCAACTCAATATCCAAACGATAAGATTTTAGTAATCACTCTTTTTATATGTTAAACTACATACAATATTCTATGTCTTCATGTTTTTGGTTAAAGATTTAAAGTTATATTTAACGAGTAAAAAATTAACAAAAAACTAATTAAAAACGTCATTTTTTAAAAATTATTTGTGGAAAAACAAATTATCGCATCAAATTTCTACAAATTTGAGAACACAGATTGGACTTTCTTCTACAATGTGTGAAAATTTTATTCAATTATATTCAGGCGTTTTTTTACTGAGTTTGATGCTGTAAACCGTTATAATAACTCAACTATTTTTCCCCCTTAATGTGCGTTTTTATAAAAAAATTATCTGATGCTATAGAAACCAATAATAATAATTTATTTTCTTGTTATTTGGCCTTGAAAAGTATTTATATAATTTATACATATTTTAATTAGCATTTTCATTTAATAAAACCTACGTAATCAACATAATATTTTATAATACAACTACAATTTTTATTAATTTTCTTTCTTCTTTTAATGACGTTTCTTATCCACACTATTTCTCTTCCATCTTCTTCATTGTTTCTTTTTGTTTTTTTTTATCTTAATTTTCTCCACACATTCTGTACATTTTGCTTTCCTTATTTATCCAAAATTTGTAAACTATTTTTCATTTCCACATCTAAATCTTGTTAGTATATTTTTTTTGTTTTGTATGTTTTCAATTCATTCAGGTATTGAGATATTATTTTTTATAATAATTGCATATTTCTCTTTGTACCGTGACTCATTCACTCTTGTTCTTCTCTCTTGCATTTTTATATCCCTGTTATGCATTTTAATTTTTTTCACACATTTCTTCCACTACTTCTCATTCTTTCTACTTCTTTACAGTGACATTCTATTATAAAATTTCTTTTTTTCTAATCTTATTTTTTTATACTTTTCATTCATTTTTTCTTTCAGACATTTTACAGAATTTTGAATTTACTTATTTTTTTCAATCTTACTGTTTTTTTTTCCTGTTTCTACTTTAATTTTATTTTGTCTAATACAATGTATGCTAGAGTTTGCCTATTTAATACTAGTACCCATCTCCAGTATTTTGCTCTGTACAGCTTTTAATCTATTCTGTTTTTTTCACTCCCAAATTTTCGACCCATGAAGCATCATACTTTTAAGTAGACTATTAAACATTGTCTCTTAGGAGCCAATACATTACTAGAACGATCAACAAAAGTATTAATAGATTCTCCTATGGTTTTACGAGCATTTGCAATAAAAAAATGCAAACAGTGTTGGATCTGATAGTGTAAAGACTGTGATATTAAAATGTATATGTATATATATTACCACCATTAACACATCTGTTAAATCATGTATCCAGGAAGCAGTATTTCTTGAAAATTTGTAATTTCTTGTATAAACGTAGAAAGTTTGTTGAAACATTGCATTGCTGCATACATCGGTGCTTTCTCACTGGATGTTAGTCTATGTATTGGGAATAAATATAAAGATTTATTTCTTGTTTTGTACTGATGTTTATTTTAATATCAAAGAATTTTATGCTTGTTACTAAAATTAAATACAATTAGTTCATACACATATATTTTTTATCGTTTAATAGTAATCTGTTTTGTGCCATCCATTTCTTAACTCTATTTGTGAGGTTTTGCTGCTCTAGTAACAGTTGTTTGTAATTTGTTAATTAATAAAAACAAATTTGTGTTGTCTGAGTAGCTTTTTACTATGCCACCATTTATTTTTATTACTTTTGGAAGAACATTAACGTAAATTAAGAATAAAATTGGGCCCAGCACACTGCCTTGTGGTACACCTACGTTAATTGTTTGTAATGAAGATTTGGTGTCATTTATTAGTACTTTTTGTTGTCTGTTTAATAAAAAATATTTAAATAAGTTTAGACTTGTTCTTCTAATGTCATATTTTTCAAGTTTGTTTAATAATATTGAATGGTCTACACCAGTGACTCCCAAAGTGGGTTCCGCGGAACCTTAAATGAAAAAAATAGGGTTCCGCGTCACCAGCTTCGAAACTCCGAAACGCAAATACATTTGCAGACTTACTGGCGCTGCGCTTTTATGATGTACATGTATTTTATTGTTTCAGTAAATATGATTTAAAATAAAAACGTTTTATTTATTTTATTATGTTATTTTTATTTATTGGTTATAGTTATTTAATTATTATTATTAAGATTTTGTTATAAATAATATATTAATTATATATTATTTATGTCAATTCAGAAAATATAGTACTCTTATTTAATAATTTAAATGGATAATATAGCGTCATCTCTGGAAAACTTTAAAGCTATTTTAATAGACAGCATCTCTAGTGTGGTAAAGGCTAACTATTTTTGTTTCAAGCCAATAACATGCAAGGTTCATTTCTTATATTGGATATTCTGACTTCTGTGTGAGGAGTTCGCTCAGCAGCACTTGTGAGAGGTCGCGCTTTATTCTTTTATTTTGAGTAAAATAGTGTTACTTCAATTTCCAGCATCCCAGGTAACAAACACTTCTTATATTAAGGTAAATTAGTTAAAAAGTGTATTAACAAAATGTATAATTTAGGAACCGTTAAGGATTTCAAAATAATACCATTATCAAACCCAATAATAAAGCTATTGCCGCAACCATACACAGTCAAACAGAACCGAGAATCATTATTAACACAACTAACACCGTCAAGCATATTCAAAGCTAAACATTTAGCCTCTAATTTTGATCATTTGTCTTTTGGTTTTACCAACGTCGGTGACAATAAAAATCCCGATGCTTTGTGTTTGATTTATAATAAATTAATGGCAAACAGCTTTTTAGCACCAGCAACATTAAAGAGGCACTTAGAAACAAATCATCCAGCATACAAAAACAAAAACCTTTTGTTTTTCAAAAGAAAACTGGAAACTTATGCTGAGACAAAAGCTGCAAACATTAAATTTTTTAAAACAAAACATTTCAATGCCACAGAAGCATCGTACAAAGCGTGCTATTGCATTGCATTGGCTGGTAAAACACATATGATTGGAAAAACTTTAATTAAGGGAATAAAAAACCGTCATCCAAAATTTATAAAAAACAAAAGTTTATTCAGCGACCGGTTTTGATGCATGCATGCATCATCTTCAGGCTAAAAATTTACATATAGAACATAAATATCATATTAAGTTGGATTTGCAAAGGCAAAGTTAATTGAAAATGTATAACATTAAATGTGACAATGTAAGATTAATATTAATTAAGGTTACAAAAGGTAATTATGATTTACACCATCTCTAACCTTACATATATATTTTTCAAACATGTGGTCCTTTTTAACAGAAATTGCCCCGTTCTATATTATTATTAACTCTACTTTGTATGTTGTTTAATATTTTGTTTAGCCAGAAAGGCAATCTGAAAATTAATTCGCTTTGCGACATCATATTCATGCTAATTTAGATTTTCTGCGTACGTGAGTACAAAAAATAAGTACAGAAATAGATTGGATGCTGCATCAGATATGATAATTCAGTTGTCTGATATTAAACCAAACTTTCATAGAATAATACAGAGCAAAAAACTGCAAAATGCCTATTATTTTTTTTTACAAACGAAAGAATATTGTAAGTCCACGTATGTGTGGGGCACAAAAATGTGTAAAATAAAAATAATAAAAAATAACTATATATACCATATATCATTTTTTTTTCATTGTTGGGTTCCGCAAAATTTTATACATTGTAGAAAAGTTCCGTACCAAATAAAGTTTAGGAACTACTGGTCTACACTATCAAATGCCTTAGAAAGGTTGAAAAAAACTCCCATAGAAATCTCTTTTTTTTTCAAAGTTTGTATTATGCACTCTACATATTCAAAAATTGCCGTGTATGTATTTTTTTCTTTTAAAAACCCATGTTGAGAATTATCTAATAAATTATAATAATTAAAAAAGTCAACTAGTTTAATTGAAATTACTCGTTTTAAAACTAATACACTTAATAAATAAGCAAACTAATCTATAGTTTTCTTTATCTGCAGGATCGCCATTTTTATATATTGGTTTGGTTACTTCAATTTTCAAACAGTCCGGGAAAACACCAGTTAAAAGACAACGGTTTATTAGGTTAGTGAAAGGCGTTAAAATATCTAACATTACTACTTTTAAAAATTTGGTGTTTACTTTGTCGTAACCAGGGCTTGAGTTGTTTTTAAATGATTTTATTATATTTGATACTTTAGTGTCAGTTGTAAGATAGAAGTAGAAAGTAGAAGGATAATTTGGAATAGTGCAAAACTTGCAAGTTGTTTATTTTTTCTTTTCTTCCTCTAGCATCTTACCGTATTCAATATTTTGGTTTTTAAATAATTCCTTAGCTTTGGGGTTGTATTTTGAAGCAACTTCTTATTTCCGGAGTATTATAGCTAGTTACCTTACGGTGATTTTCAGAAACAAGTACTTTTGAAAAACTAACATTTAAATTTATTAAAATCTTTTCCATAAAGCTGTTTCACGCTGCATTTGTATTGGTTACATAGGTGTCTTCCCAATTCGTAATTTCTTTAATTAAATACTCAGATTGATTAACATTTGTTGTTTTAAATTTTTGTTTAATTGTTGTTTTGGCTTTTTCTAAACTTAAGTTATTAAATACTATTTTTTGATTGTAATGATCTGATAGATAAGTACTAAATACACTAGCTTCAAACCGGTTATCTATATTTGTTATAATATTGTCAATAACAGTGTTTTTTCCTTTGGATTTTTTAGTTGTATCTTTGATTGTTAATTTTGCACCATATAAATACAACAAACTTAAAAAATCAGTTGTAATATACGATTGTTTGTAAATGTCAATATTTAAATCTCTGGTGATAAAATATATTGATTTGTCATACACCAACAGCTTAAGTAAACAACCAAGTTTTTCTAAATATTCACTCACATTGCTTCTATCAGGAGTACGATAAATTACTACACATACAAATTTTGTTTTATTGTTGTGGTTTTAAAGTAAATTGCTGCACACTCAAATATATCTACTGCCATAGAGTTAATGTCTTTGCGCACTTTACTCTTAAAATTTTCATGACCATATATTGCTGATCCACCATAAGCAGTATTCTGCCGAGATATATGTTTTGGTCTAGAATAATACGTTAGCAATGTGAAGTTTTCTATTGAAGTAATTTAAATGTTTTCTTTTGTTTGCTAGTGCTTCGTAACTCTGAGGATATTACATTATTATTGGTCATTTAACATAGTTTCAGTTTTTAGCATATTACCTCTTATAGACCTTATGTTATTGTGTATTATGCTAAACGGTTTACATATTTTATCTTTTAATAATTTTGCCATTTTGTTAATATTACTGCTAAAATTTACATTTATTGAATTGTTTTCTCTAAAAAAGATGCGTTATTGTCATTTTCAATTAAATTAGAACAAACTATGTTGTTGGTCTATATTTTAACTTTTCTAAGGTCTTTAATTTAGTCAATATAAAGATTTTACTTACAAAGCTAAGGTGTTGCAAAATTAAAGGTCATGCAAATGATTTTTTAAAATAGTATTTAGAAAATTGCTTAGTGAATGTTAAACTAGAAAATGCTATGTCAAATTGGCATTTTTTAAATATAGGTGTACCTTAAAGATCGTTATTATTTAATGATTTTATAAATGATTTATTTCAATATTTGTCAAGTGGTTATGTATCAATGTTTGTAGATTATACTGTTATAATTGGGTCAAATAAATCTATAAACAATTTAATTGTCAGTGTAAAACATACTGTCTAAAAAAAAAATTGTTGATTAATATTTGATTGTAGACTGAACTGAGAAGTTAACATCTACTCAATACCTAAAAAATGAATAGCGTTATTTTTCTATTTTAAAACTAAAGTAGATGCTATCAAATAGCAAATTATTGTTTATATATTATGCACTAGCACATATAAATTATAATCTATTATATGGGGTAGTAGAAAAAACTTAAGTAGAGTATTTATAGCACAAAAAAAAATCTAAAATTAAAAAAAAAAACATGCAAACAATTGTTTATCAAACAGAAAATGTTTACAGTGTCATGTATGCTAATATTTAAAAGCATAATGTATGTAAAAAATAATGGAAATACCAATTTTGAAGCCACACAAACTATAACACTTGAAATGGTACTTCACTTCACTTCTAAGACAGAATTATCGTCAGTGTCATACGGGTATTAGTATACATTCATATCAATATTCAAAAATACATCGTGTTCTGCCATGCATAAATTAAAACAAAAAGTAGTAAGTAGATAACTAATAAATCCATTTTAGGTTTTGATTAGTTAATGGTAAGTGGCGGATGCCAGGTTGTCTGTTACTTTCCTGGCTTCAAATTAGAAGGTAGTAACGCATACTACTAACCAATTATTTTAAAATTAATGTTTCAATTATAGCCTGTATATAGTTTTAATCTAATTATAAAATAGTTATAAACATTTATATAGTAAACATCTAATATCCCATTAAACAATAAATTCTTATTACCACATTTAAATTTGCAATAAAAACTTGAAATGAAATCACACATTGATCAATGATTAATACAGTAATTGAAATGCGCAAACATGATTGATGAATAATATTAATTTAAAAAAAGTTGTAATCTGCAATTAAATTAATTTTCATGAAAAGGCAATTAATTTTATGCTTGTGTGTAAGGTATAAAATGAACAGCATAAACTATTCAATTATTAAAAATTGAGAATGATTTTTCATTTATATTTAAGTAATATAAATAATAATTTAATTTAATTTAAGCATGATTTATAAGTACATATATGGTATTTAGTAGTAATAACAGATTATTAATATAGAACAAAATTTACTTTGTATTTTCACTAAATTAAATTAAAAAATATGGAAACTTTTACTAATTTTTTAAAGTGTGAACCTACAAAATAGTGTTTTTTTTTTTAATTCATTTACGTATTTTTGATTATAAATAATACTTTCTATCTGGGCAGATGTACACGTTGTATAGCTTTAAAACTTTTCACATTTTTTTTTAACACTTTGTATAGATATTGAACTAACATTTCTCTCATTTAATTACAAACAATTTGTAAAACCTAAATAGCGGATACGGACAAAAGTTAATAACTTAAAAAAATTACTTTGTATATATATTTTTATTAACATAATATCTATAACACAATTTTAGAGAATAATGTTCCGGTACTGTAAATAAACCAAATGAAACCTATATGTATAATCTTTGACATCCTGTTATAGCTGTTATAATCCCAAAAACTCTTTACGTAGCACAAAACTTTTTAAATAAGTTTAGAATTTATTACCTTGACGTACAAGATTCTAAGAATTTTAATGAGCATATTCTATTGGTAAACTATTATTAATATTATTGTAAACAGAAACCACAAATTGATCTAATCATAACGTATTGTAGAAACCACAATGATGCTACTTACACACATAGGTGATGACAATTCATTGTTTAGTTATTTATACAATCATTAACTCAAGTAATGCTTCCTCACATAAGATGTTTATATGAATAAAAATAATTGATGCTATAAAATGATTGAAATTTTTTTAATTCATTCAAGTATCAGTTTTTTGTATTTATTTCTTATATTAATAATAATTATACGTAATTTATGTACATTTTTTATTATTGCGAAGTTACAGTATTAACATTTGATTGTTTTATTGATTTTGATTAATCCAGTTTTTTAAAATTGACATTTTTGTTCAAATTGGTGTATGAAATATGCTAGACCGCAATATTTATGTAAATTATTAATATTGTTGTGCTAATTGGTGAATAACCGTGGATTTCTAGCTAAATTTCTATTTTAATTCAACAATTCATACATAGATAATGTTGTTGTTAAATTGACCAGTGGCAGCTCTGTTGTGAGCTCTCACTAAACACAATAGATGTGTTTGTTTCGCTCTTCTAAGATAAAATTTGATAAAAAGCTGGCTGTCTCAGTATCAATGAGGTAAAGAAGCATATATCAGTATTTGTCTGCCAAAAGTCAGTAAATATTCCTTTTTTAAGTTTAGATTGATACTACTACTTGTATGAAAATAAATTTTAAAAAATATACACACCTAAGATGACAATAAATGTCAGTCCATTAATTAGTCAGCAAAATGGCTAGCTAGATGACGCAATCGAAATTACCGTGTATTAATGCTGTGTTTGGCTATCCTACTCAAGTCTTTTTACTCTTTTTATTCTATAATCGTTCAGACACAGCCATAGAGATGGCTGTGGTTCGAGTAATTGCTTTGAAGTGCACAGAGTGCACTGGTTGGCATCATGGAATGTATTTTTATTCATTTCATTTATTCTGGCTTGTTCATTTATTGTGAAATAATTAGATTAATTCCACAACATAATAATAATTTATTATTATGATATATTTTAATTATTATTATAGTAGGTAAATATTTATTGAATTGATCATTTATTATGTAAAATTAATATATTTGTTTTACAATTAGTAATATAAATAGATTCAACCAAATACAAACAGAAAATATTATATTCAAAGCATGTTTAATACAAACAATATGGAAACAAGGGATTTGAGCATTTAAACTGTAAGAATATAAAAAAAAATATTGAAACATTAATTTGACAACTAATCAGCGTTCAGCTATGTTTGACTCTATTAAAAATCTACTCCAACTCTACTCTCACTCCGGATTAATAATCGAATGTAGCTATAGTTACAATTACTTCAGCAAGATAATCATAGTTTGTTACTAGAATTTTTAAAAATATTAATTTTATTTAAGTGTTAAATAATTTCACTAATTCACTGCTACTTGTTAACGTTTTTGACTTGATCACCACCGTTTTATAATTTCAAACTTTTTGTTTTGGTATTTAAAGCGGTAAAATCTTCAAATGACTTCGGATTCACTCTCACGAGAAAAGTGCCTACCGGCTAAAAACCGCCTCATTTTGAGTACCGGGAAGTTCAAGACCTTAGCTCATAACCTTAGGAGTAAGTTAAGAGGATGATTAGAAGTAGGAAGCCTTATAAGCTTTGTGGTGAATCCACTTAGGTTAGTATTAGGTTGATCTTCTATAGAAGTTGCCGTAACGGTAATTTCGAACTTGTTTTTATTTTAGTAAATGATTTTAGACGGTGGTAAACATGGCGTAAACGCTCAGATACAGCTAATTGGCGTTTAAATCATATCAACATTGTAATGTTATAAAGTTATGTAAACCTAATCTTAATTCTATTTTATATGTTATTTTTGTTATAATTTTCCGACAACAACAGATTTGAGAACGTCGATGATTTTGATTTAACTTAAGTTTACACAAAAGCGGTGATTTATTTTAAGAAGTTTACTTACTTGTATAACATATGTTATAACTAAATTAAAATTGTATCATTTAATTTAATGTCGGTGGTGCAGTGAGACTGCAGCCTTACAACAATGCCTACAAAAACAATGGCTCAAAGTTGGTCACACCCGCAGAAACATAAACAACAGATATTTATACTGGGTAATGTTTGGCTCCGGAGATTTACGTCAGTTAGCTGTAACACTTATTAGACGTAGGTATCTTACTTTATCAGAAATTAATTATTACAAATTAAGACATATATAAGTTAACTGACGTTTACAACAAAGAACTCTTTGTTTTCATTTTAATTACATATATTTAATGAATAAATGCATTAATAAATTAATAAATAATTTTTAAAACGTTAGTTGTGCCCAAATATAGTTTGCGCCAGTAAAGTCGGTAAGATAGTCAAACAAGGTGCTTGAAAATTACCGGTGGTTTGTTTCTACAATTTATTGAGTATACCTACATAATTTAGGACATCCGTCAATTTTGCCCATATTTTTAGGATTAACTCGTCTACAACATCCTGAAGATTTAAAGAACACAAGCTGACATTTTCTTTTGCAATTAATTTTAAATGATAATAGCAGATTTAGACACTGACTTAGATTCAGAAAATTCTTTGCAATCTCGTTTACGTTCACGTTCAAGTATTTTAAACAATAATATTGTCAACGCAAAAATGGCTTTAAATTTAAAATCGGAATACTTACAAATGATCTCTAAGTTTAGGATAGAGATAAAATTATTACCGCAATTTATTTCAATCACTAAAAATCTAGTTAATTGCTTTTATATTATATTTATAATTATTACTTTATGGCAAGCATTTTATCAAAGATAAAAAAAAGTGATGCGGCAATCAATATATCATCTAAAGTAATGGCAAATTAGTTAGATTTAAAGAATGCTTTATTACATTTATTTGGTGACAAACGTAATCACATAAGTTTAAATAACTACCAGTTTAAAACAAAACATTAATGAGTCTGTTTTCGATTTCTATAGCAGAATTCAAACATTATTAAACTTACAAATTACATAAAATATATAACAAATAATGTTGAAAAGAATTATTGTTTGCGCGTACTATTGCGTGGTTTAAGAAAACCTATCAGATTACAGATGCTAATTAAAAATCTAGATGACTTTTACGCAGTATTAAATATGCTAACAAATAACTTTCTGAAAACTGGCAACAAATAAGATTAATATAATATCTGTTCAAACATACGATTTGGACAGTTTGCAAACCGTTCAAACTATGCACACAAATAAATTACTGTGTATAAATGATTGCCTAAGGATGACAAATATTTGTTTGTGTGCACAGTTTGCAAACTGCCCAAACTGTGTTAGAACAGACCTATAGTAAAACCTAATCAACACAAATGAGATGTGGAAAATCAACCACGTTTCAATTACAACAATAACCAGCATTACACTCCGCTTAATAATAATACGTCATACACTTGTAATACGAAACTCAATTATAATGCAACTAGAATAAAAATAATCTGCATAAAAATAATAATCAGACCCGGTAATTGTCAGAATAATCAGAGTAGGCCAACTTTGATTATATTTAAGAAGAAATAATTAATATTGATGAAAATAAAAATGTACGTGGCAAACAAAACAATTTTTTAGAAATAGAAGATTTGTCAATGGATCAATCAACTTAATAACTATTGTTAACAATGAAAATAGAGGTAAGTCATTTTCATATTGTTGATCTACACAATATACTTAAAATTCTTATTGACACGATATTTTATAATTTCTAAAACTGCCAAACAACTATTTAATGGATAATCTCTGACATATTAAAGGTATCAATAATATTGAAAAAAAAATTATTAATTACTGTAAAATTTTGAAGAGCCAGGACATGAATTTCATAATAATATTTGCAAGGTTAGAACAAATAATTGAAGTCAATATACAAAATCTAAAAAATAGTGATGTAATAATACCACACATTAAAGAGAATAAACTAGAGATACTAGAATACGCAACTCGCGTATAAAATGACAAAGCATTATGCACGATTATAAATTCTACAAAAAAAAAATAAATATGAAGATCACAAACTCATTTATTGTTGATTCAATCTATGATTATAACTGGAAACTATCAAATGAATCTAATTTAAATACGTTAAATTATAAAGAAACACGTTTCAATATTTCTCAAATTTGTTCAATGCACAAGAACAAAGAACACGTTATTAATAATTTGGTTAAAGAATACGCTGATATCTTTCAACTAGAAGATAAAAAGTTATTTTTTACAAATAAAATCAAACTTAAAATGAAAACAACTAATAAAATGCCACTATATATGCAAGATCGTAAGTTAAAAGTAAATTAAAAATATGCTTAACTAAAAAATTATTAGACTATCATGATCTTCGCCAATATGGTTGTTCCTTAAAATAAAAAAAATTATACCAAAAACAGCATTCAATACCGAAAACAATCAATTATGAGTTATTAAGAATACCGTTTAATTTTAAGAACGCGCCCGCAACATTATAAAGGGTGATGGATAACATTTAAAGAGGAATCCAAAACAAGAAATGTTTGGGCTATATGATAATATTATCATCTTTAGCACTAGTTGACAAGAGCACATTAACAAATTAATAAAGGTGTTCTTTTGATAAAGTTGCTTATTTAGAGCATATTGTTACCCCCAAATGCGTAAAGCCAAACCTCGATAAGATTAAAGCTATTAAACATTTTGATACTCTAAAAACTCTTAAACAGATAAAAAAATTCTTACTAAAATATTATAGAAAATTTATTAAAGATTTTGCCCAATTAACAAAACTTCTAACCAAAAAATTAAAGAAAAATACATTTATCAATATAAACAATTTAGAATAATAAAAATTGTTTTGACCATTGTAAACATATTCTATTTAATCAACCTTTACTTTAGTACCCGCATTTTAATAAGCCATTTATACTAACCACTGACCCTAGCAATTAATATTGGATTTACTAATAGCCTACGCACCCTAAATGTCTCTGAAACAAATTATTCAACTATTAAAAAACATTTTAGATAGTTTGTGACCATAAGCCACTTTAATGGATTATATTAACTAATGAACCCAATTCAAAAATGATGAGATAGTTACTTAAGCTTTTAAAGTATGATTATACGATAGTTTATAAAAATAAAATCTAAATGCAAATTCAGATTTTTTGTTAAGAATTAAAGTTAATGTAAATAATAAATAATCATCTTTATTATATAAATAACTTTGGTAATACTTTGATAAGACCAACAGATGTAAGAAACAAAATTTAATTGATAATTGCACAGCTTGGAGAGTAATATTGACGACAATATTGGGGAAAGTAGTAATACAATATATTCAAATGTTGAAAATCCAGTTAGCAGTATTAACATTTCAAAAAACTGGTAAATCATAAAACAACTAAGTTATAGTTTTGAAAGTAGACTATGCTTCATATGTACATATTTCAAAAGCAAATTTTAAACGTAAAACTGTAAATTTTGTAAAAAAATACATAATACCAAGTGTCAAATATTGTCTATATTTGAAAATCTAGGATATAAAAAACTCTCTGCAACTATACAAAAATTCTTTAAAAATTCTGCAATTAAAATAATAAAATGTGCAGAAATACTTTCTGATATTGAAAATCAAAAGAAGTTGACAAAATAATAAAAACGTACCACAATGAAAAATTAAATCACTGCGGAATTGACACTTTTGTTTATTACTACAACTTAAACTCTTTACCGCGTCTTCTCATTGGCTGCGTTGATATATATATATATATATATATATATATATATATATATATGGGTAATTCCAATATCTCCAAACTGGCTCAAAATTAAATATGTGATAGTAGAAACCAAAAAAACATATTTCCCAAATTTTCAACTTTTTAAGTCATGATCTTGATTTTTGGGAGTCTCTTTTTTTCAACATTTTTTTCTCAGCGTAGAAACATTAAAAAAATCTCTGCAAAATCTGATTAATTTTGTAATTTCTTGTACTTTTACTTTTTTTTTTTAATTTAGCCTATTCACTGTTTCCTTTAGCGTAGGCCGTTGTGAAAATAGCGTAAAATTACAAAACACTTTGAAAATGCTGTAACAAAGTCAAATTTTAATCAAAGTAGGTCTAATTTAGCTTAATTTGTTTGTTTTGAATTGCTCTTCAAAATTTTGCAAAGTTTTTTTTGATCAAAATAGTAAATCGTGAGATACCACTTTTTAAAGATTAGTAATTTGGTCAAAAATGCTCATTTTTGTGTACATTGAAACCGTTGTAACTTTTTTCTACCTAAATTTTTTTTGCTGAAATTTTCATTAAACCTTTCTCATATATAGCTAAAACATCTCTTAAAGTTTAGTTCTTGGGAATGAAAATGGGCCCAAGCTACAGAACTTTCAAAATTTGTAAAAAACAACGTTTTATACGTTAATAACCTGGTAATAATTTTTACTTACACTTTTATTTTTGCAAAAAACTACATTTTATTGCATTTGTTTAAATATATCATAGATTAAAAATGTGTTTTTAATAGAAAATATATATTTTTATATATATAGATATATTTTTATTTTTATTTTTATTGTACTTGGAAGACAAATACATATTTTTTACTAAAATCACCTTAATTCTAAATTTTATGAGAAAGCACGCCAAAAAATACACAGGGTGTTTCCTAACTGTAGGCAAAAATAAAACTTTAAGTCTTTTTTTTCAATTTCATACAGAAATTCTAAATATCTTTTTTTTGTCTATCTCGCTTCGTTTTCGAGATAATTGAAAAATACACATTAAAAAAAAAACATTTGTAATATGGTAACAAACAGAACAATATTACATATTTTAATAAGTGGACGAATGATGTCTGAGATTGATTGCCGCCAAGAGCTACTTGTAACTCTTCCGTTTCAGATATCCAACAATAATTGCCAAACTAGACAGTTTCAATTATTTAGAGAATCTATACATTCTACCAACTATGGATTCAATCATCTATTGGCAGAAAGTGTAGAATTGCAAATAGCTTTTCTAATAACATCGATTTGTTTTGCGTTTTTAAATGTACATTTAAGAACCAATTAAAATGTGTTAATAAATAATTTTATATTTTGTTTTTATATGTATACATTTTATGTGTTTATTTTGTATTTTTTATGTTCATTGTCTAGTTTTAAATATTACACATTGTATGTATTATTCATCATTATTTATGTGCAGGATATTGTAGATGTAAATAGTTTTTTTTTTATATTCCGTTAGTAAAGAATTATTAAAGTTCTCAAAATGACTACCATGAGCGTTGATGCAAGCTTGTTTTTCTAGCAAAAAAAAACAAACAAAACAGCATTACTTTAACAATTGTTGCAAGCTTTTGATACTTGTCAAAATTGTTTTATTTTGTTCGGTTAGTAAAATTTGTAAAAAATGCTGTTCAACAACGGAGAATACACATGTCATTTTTTATAAGCATAATTTCTTGAAAACCAGATGGAAAATTTGTTGGATAACAATGTCCCTCTTGCCTAACGTAACAGAGTGTGGTACTAGTACGATGGAGCACCGCCCCCCCATGTTGAGCGATATGTAGTTTGGTGGCTTAACGATAATTTTAAGGATAGATGGATTAGTAGAAGAGATCCAGTGAACTGACCTGCAAGATCTTTTGATCTAAATCTATTGAACGTTTAGGTGACACATGAAACAATTGGTTTATGGAAAGCCAATAATCAACGTAGAGCAGCTACAATAGAGAATTGCAAATGCTGCATTGCAAATTCAAAACATAACAGGTTTTAAAACAATTTATCATTTTTTTTTTAGTGTGTTGTCAAGCTTCCATCAACGCTCATGGCAGTCATTTTGAGAACTTATTAAAATATGTAATATTGTTTTGTTTGTTGATAACATTGTTAAAAATGTTCTTTTTTTACTTAATTTTTTTTAAATAAAAAGTTTTCTCAATAATGTGTATTTTTAAATTATCTCGAAAACAAAGCGAGATAGACAAAAAAGATATTTAGATTTTCTGTTTGAAATTAAAAAAAGAACTTCCAGTTAGAAAACGCCCTGTGTATTTTTTGGCGTGCTTTGTCATAAAATTTAGAATTAAGGCGTCCATGATATGATTTTAGCAAAAATTTTGTGTTTGTTTTACAGGTACAATAAAAATAAAAATAAAAATATATCTATATTTATAAAAATAAACATTTTCTATTAAAAACACATTTTTAATCTAAGATATGTTCAAACCAATGCAATAATATGTAATTTTTTTGCAAAAATAAAAGCGTAACTAAAAATTATTAACGTATAAAACGTTGTTTTTTACAAATTTTGAAAGTTCTGTAGCTTAAGCCCATTTTTATTCCCAAGAACCAAACTTTAAGAGATGTTTTAGCTACATATAAGGAAGGTTTACTGAAAATTTTAGCAAAATAATTTAGGTAGAAAAAAGTTACAACGGTTTCAATGTATACAAAAATGAGCATTTTTGACCAAATTACTAATCTTTGACAAGTGGTATCTCACGATTTACTAGTTCGATAAAAAAAACTTTGCAAAAATTTGAAGAACAATTCAAAACAAACAAATTAAGCTAAACTAGACCTAATTTGATTAAAATTTGACTTTGTTACGGCATTTTCAATGTGGAGTTGGTTTTGTAATTTTAGGTTATTTTCACAACGGCCTACGCTAAAGAAAATAAATAATGGCTACATTAAAAAAAAAACAAGTTAAAGTACAAGAAATTACAAAAAAAATCAGACCTTGCAGAGCATTTTCCATTGTTTCTACGCTGAGAAAAAAAATGTTGAAAATTAGCGAAAAAATGTGATTTTTAGGCGTTTTTCTGAACTTTGAGAGACTCCCAAAAATCAAGATCATGACTTAAAAAGTTGAAAATTTGGGAAATATGTATTTTTGGTACTTAAATAATTATATTACAAGTTTAATTGAGGCGTGTAAAAGCAAAAGTCGTCTTATCCACTTTAGTCGATTCCGAGATAAATGAGAAAAACGTGTGCACGGTATATTACTTAGTAATTATTATGAATAATAGAATATTCTTGTGTAAGACATTGATAAAAATTGTTAACAAAAATTTATTTAAACAATATTTATAAGGTTTTTTAGAAAAATTATAATTAAATATGAATAAGACAAGTTTTGCAACAATAAAATTGAAATATGAAAATTTATTTTTTTATTTTTTTACAAAAAGAAATACAAATCAAAAAATATTATGATTTTATTAAATCATAAATCTTTTAGCATTAGAAAACTTAAAATGCCACGATCAGATGTGCCTAAAAAAATCTCTAATTCGAGTTTTCCAATCTCTCATAGAGCAATCTTTACATAATTAAGTTACGTTACAATGCCATGCTTTTTAAAATTTTGACTGTCAATGTTGCACACAACTCAATAACGCCTATTTACCGCGTTTTCTCATTGGCGGCGTTGATAAGACCTGTTTTGATTCGCAACCTCAGGTGGATAAGACAAATTTTGCAACTACATCGTTATTTCAGCATTTATTTTAAATGAGATAAATCAAGTTTTGCAGTACAATAATGTATTTAGCACATACAAAATTAAAAGATCTACACAATGACGTATGTAACTCATTTTACACCAAAAGTGGATAAGACAAGTTTTGCTTTTACACACCTCAATTATGTCATGTATCTGACTTTAAGCAATTTATTATTTTATGTAAAATAATTTCTACATTTGTTACTAATTTAATAATTTTATTTCAATTTTAATTCAGCGTAACTTCTAGGTATTTTTATTATACATTCCATCATTGTTTTGAAATAAAATTAATAACACCAATAGCCTTTGTAGTTTTCCATTTAATTTCTATATGAATTTTATATTTAGCTGATTTTTTTTTATAAGGTTAAGAACACGTTAAGAATTTGTAAACATTAAAAAGAGAAACATCGTCGAAATGCGATAGATGCATGCACGTACCAATCGCACGCTTGCAAAGCAGTGGTCGAATGCTAGCTTCATGTAGGTTATATAAAGATAAATTGTTACGGAAATAATTAACGATGTTGTCCTTAGTGAATAGGAATACTGAACATTATTGTTAAGAAAATCGTTACAAGTTTCACCATAACGATGTTGTTACTAAACAATATCTTTAACTAGAAAAGTTACAGAATAGGCCTGAATGATGATGACAATATACCAATATCATTCAATGTTTTTGTATTATGTTTCTATACAGTTGTTTAATGTTGTCAAAAACTTCATAAAAAATTAAACTAAAAACACTTATACATATGAATTTTAATCTAATATATACGCAAATGCCAGTGATTTTACTAAATAATCTAAATCATAACAATAAATAATATTTGTTACCATATTTTTATTAGATAAAGTATTAATTTGGCACATTATATTATATTTGTATATCAGCGCTTTTGCTAAAACATAGCTTTTTTAACCAAACTGTTTAATATGTTTGAATAGATTATACAACTTTGTTTGTTGGTAAATAAATACCGAGCAAATTAAGTGAGGTTGTAGAAAGATTAATCATATTTTATTATAAAATTGCAAACATTCTGATAATAAAATGTTATCTGGTAACCGCTAAGCTGCTCTATAAGGTATATTTGTATTTAGTTGCATTAAAATAGTCCACATATTTTGTTGGAAAAACAATTTTTTGTGTTGAGCGAAATGCTTAGTGGCAAAATTTTAACAGAAGCATTAAGTAATTTATCGGAGTTTTTTAAAGCAGCATTAACAGTAATTCTTGTAATACTTGGAATAGTTAAAAGATACGTTTCTAATAATTGGTTTACTAAAATGTTTATTACAAGAAAAATAGATGGGTTGCTGAATAAGTTGAGAAAAGTTTTAAAAAGCAGCAAAAATTATCTTGTTAGCCAAATAGTATTGTAAAAGATTACTTATCTATATTTAACTAAAAAATAAATTTATATAACAATAATATATTTATTTCTTGCCTTATGGCCTAGAAAATTACATTAACAAATACGTTTACAACTTCTCAAATTAATAAAACTTAATCCTTATAAAATTAACGTTATTTAATTAAAAATATTTTCTTCTCTGTCAAACATATGTTTTTTTTATTCTCATACATTAAAATTTTCTTGTCCCACTACTTTATTTCTATATTTAACTATTCAGTATTATTAAAATCTCAAAATCAATTTCAGCTTTTTTATGATTTTCTTAGAGAAAATTGTCAAAGCTTTTAAAAAAGTCATTAAACAATTTTGAAATTGATTATAGAAAAACGGTACATCCCTTTTAGAATAATAGACTTCTTAAAAAAATTACCTTAAAAAATATGTTTTAGTTAAAAAGAGGATATGGAGTTTTATGTACAAGATGCCGATTTTTAAATCAATTTTCAGTTGATTCATTTGGTTTGTAGAACAGACTAGACTTTGTTTTAACAATTTATTTCTATCATAAGCTATGTTTGTGTGAGCAGTGTGTCTTGTGGATTAGTGCTACATGCTCTACAATTTACGGACCAGTTCTCAAAAGCTAGATGTAGTTTTTTCAAATTATATAAAAACGTATATATTGGTTTATTAGAAATTAATTAACTGATTTTTGTTTTACGAATGATTACGTAAGATATTTTGCGTAATTGCATTCAACCATGAAAACCATATTGTGGTAATACTATTACAACTTTAATAATTCTATTGTGATTGGCAATTTATTATGCTACTAATTAGCAAATTTAATTAAAATAAATTGGTTTATGTTTTACAATTTATTAAATAACATGTAATTTAATAATTAGTTAAGTCTTTTTGAACACAGTTTTTAAGAACTTTGTTTATTCCAAAAGCAAATGTTTTACTACTTATTTCAAGACCACTCAGTATATATATTAAAACGATATAAATATTCTAATATATGTGCGTTTACTTACACAATAACATTAGTAAAATAAATTAATATATTAGCATTAATTATGACAACGTTTTCCAGAAAATAAAAATCCCCTGAAATCCAACATAAATAACTGGAATGTTCTTCTTTTACTACTCTATTAACAATCATTAACGTATATTTAATATAATAACCTTGGTAATTTCACACATTATTTGTTTTATTATTTAACTATAAACTGACCACAGTGATTCATTGTCTAAATAATTAATTAATTATTGATTGTAAAAAAATGTTAAATGAGAATTCCGTTTCCGTTTTAAAGTAAAATCTGTTTACTTTTAAAATATGTTAATTTAATTCTTAGAATATCTATAATAACATTGTGATTTGTTGTTAAAAGATTTTCTCAAAATAATGACGATTTAAGGTGAAGGTTTTATGGCTCATTTCAATGTTAAATATATTTGATGCAGGTACGCATTGATATTTTTTAAAGCGATAGTATATTTGTTACTGGCTATCTACTACTAGATTTAATTTTGGTCTTTTGCAAGTTATTGTAAATTTATGATAAAATATATATTTTTGAAAAGACGTTACGTCATGTTACTTATCAATAAATTAAAAAAAAAAAATCTAATACATACATGTAAAAAATAACTTATTAACACTATGTTAAGTTTGGCAAAAGCAACAATTTTCAAGTGCTGGACATTGAATTTATTAAAACTATTTAGGTTTGTTTAAAAAAGATATTGAAAGAATTAATATAAGTTATATTCAGATTTTGATATTTTTATACAAAAGCAAGTACCTAGAAAATTATTATTCTACGAGTAACTAAGTATTACGGTAAGAAGCCACTTTTAGCTATTTTATTAATTCATTTAAATTAGCACTTTTTAAATCTTTTTAGTTCAGTTATGCGATTTATTTTTCTATCACTTCCTCTTCTACAATTCTATATTAATTTTGCATAACTGTACTTTTTTGTTAGTTTGTTTTCATTTGGCAATGGTCTTTAAGACATACACACGTTTTCTCTGCGGCTCGGTGTACCAAACACCTCGATTGCCTACCCCGAAAAGGACCACGACTAGATAATGGTTTACTATAGGTTTTCAACTGCAGTCAAAACCTTAAAAGTGATTTGTTGCGTGCACGTTAAATAAAACTGATAAATTTCAACTAAATTGTGGGTCGATTATACAGTTTTAAAATAATAGACATGATTTTCGGTATGGAGTACATACTTATAAAGCGCAGATGAAGATTTAGTTTACTTATCACGTGTTTATTGTTTGCAAGCACTAATTTCTGATAATAATTTAATTTTATGTACGTATATTGTACAATTTATATTATTTTAAATGTTTCTAGTAATTAAAATAAAATAATATATTTTCTAATTATTTATCATCTCAAACTTTGAATCTTGATTGTATTGTTTTAAATGTAAAACAACATTTTGTGTTAATACAAATAATTCTTATATACTTTCAACATATTTTTAAACAACAATCCACTATTATAATAATGCAGCAAAATACACCAAAACAGATCAAATTTAAAAATATTGGTTATTTTTGTGTAACCGCAAAAATAATTTAAAAATAAAACAAATTTATAAACATTTTCTAGTCTTTAAGAAAAATTAATTTAAGTTAATATAATTACCAAAAAAATTAGTAACTAAAATAATTAATACAAGAAAATTAAATAAATACTATAAATATTACAAAATATTGCAATCGGTATACGGTACCAATTAAAATCAAACAGATTTAAATATGAACAAATAACAATCAAATTACACTAATAATTGTATATAAACAATTATTACTTATTAGTTTAGCATGTATGTGTTTTTGTAATTTTATTGCCGACCTAGAAGATCTAATACTTCATGATACATTAACTTAAAAATGTTGAAGAGCAAAACTATTAAATTTATAATTTAATTAAAAAACAATAATTTTATTGTTTTGTAAATAAATAACAATTTTTTTTGAGCACATATCAATAAACTGGTTATAAAATTAAAAAAACCTTGAACAACATTAAGTACTTAGCCAACATCAACTGGAGTGCGCAAAAACTGTATTGTTTAGAACCACTTAGAGAAGTGCAGGCACCAAGCCTCTGCTACAAGTCGGAGGTGCTTCTGTTAGTTGATTGTAGATACAATGAGGAGCTACAACAATCAACACCTAGGTTTTTGCAAACTTTTTTCTTGGCTAAAACTATGAATAAAAACTGACTTATTAAAGTCAACGCAAAACTTGTTAAATTATTTAACTCATTTATTGCTTTGCTATGCTATAAGACAACGTTTTACAGCTCATTATTTGTATATTTAAACTTGTTGTCCGGCAATAAACAACCCATATGCCAAACATGTCACAACTTTTTGGTGGTAAAACACATGGTAAGTCTACTTTTTTTAACGGTTAGAGTTCTTTGATAATGTAGCGTTCATTCTGTCAAAAAACATTTTAGAATGTAAGTGTTATCTATATTATTAGGTTAAGTTTATGTTTAAGTACAGACATTTGTGTAACTTAGTTAGGTTAGGTTAGGTTAGGTTAAATTACAGTGTTTTTTGTTAACTTTTGACCTAAGTATATTATTATAACAAACAGTTTTTTACAGGATAATTTGAAAAAAAAAAAACAACTATACTCAATAAACGTGTTCAGGAGATCATGAATCAATAATGCCATATAAACATTAGAACGGTTTTTATTTTTTTGTTGTAATTTTTTTATGTGTTTATCTTCAGAAAGTGATCCTTAGTCAATAGACATAACACATACTAAATTTCAACCTTTAAAAGTCAAAAGAACACGTGTTGCACTGCCTTTGAAGTTTTAAAAATAAAGTTTTACCTTACTTAAACTAAAACATAAATTAAATTTTTTAGCAACACCTATTAACACCCACTTACAATACATAAGTAATTTCTTACAATTTTACTAAAATTATTTTAATTGTATATATTTTGTTATATATCTAAAGGTATTTTTTTTGCAGAAATTGTAGGTATCTGGCCGTCAAAAACCATCAAATACAACTGACTTGTTGATTATTTTGCATCACACTTTACTACTAATGCAATGCTGAAAATAACTTTCTACCGTAGCATAGGAATTGTCATTTGACTATAAATGTTCGTTATGATGAGAGTTAATTTTATTGCATGTGAATTGAGGTTTATTGGCAAATAAAACCTAATTACTACACTTTTAACTTAACTAATTACAAAATTGCAGTCTTAGATCATAATCATTATTCTAAAAATTTTAGACACGCAGGATATTAAACAAGTGCTACCAATTTTTGCAAAAACAAATTTTATACTGCTGTTTGATTAATTTGAAAGCGGATTGCAAAAGTTATACATGAACTACATTGTGCAATATTAAGGATTTTATTTCTACACGTACATCAATATTATTATCTCGTTCAGATGTCATTTTTGGAATGCAAAACATGTTGTTTTTTTTTTGCGTAAAGCAATAAAAATTGATTAAAATACACCTTTGTAAAAGGTTTTTCTAATTAGATAAAGATGTTGGTAGTCAGCAACAGCACGGCACGTCTTTTGTTTTTGTTGCATCACCTATAATTGAAAATTATATCGGCATATTCCTAATAAGTAAACAGCGTCGGTTTTGAAGAAATAAGTAGCATTAGCTAATTAATTAATAAAAACAATTGAATGTGAAAAATATTTCTAGAACGGAAAGCCACAAAAAACAAATGCAAACAAGTGAATATCTTAAGAATGGTTAAAAATTAAAAGTTTTTCAAATAAGGCCGTTTTCTACCAAATCACTCTGTATACTTATCTCAACAAGTAATAGAAATCCAGATGCATATTAATAAAGCAAATTGGATTGAACTAAAAAAACTCTAAAATTATAAATAAAATGCCATTTAATAATATAACTAAAAAAAACTAAGCTTATTACTACTGGTACAAAATATAAAATTACGTATGCTCAATTAAAAGTTTGGTAAACAATTTTATTAATATCTCCAATATTGCACCACAATTTTTAAACTAAGGAGTATCTTCTAAAAAAGAAAAAGAAAAAGTATCTTAGTAACTATAGACCAATAACATACTTGCCAATGATTTACTAAATAAAAACTGCTTGTATAACTTAAACAATTTAGTATAACATACTGCAAAAATAACAATATACTAGCAAAACAACAAAAAGGTAGTATTACAAATGAAATAAGTTTATAATTATATAACACACGCCTGAAGTATTAACATATATTTGATTTGATCTAAACAAATAAACACAAAACATAAACAAAGGGAAAAGAAAAATGATTGATTTTTATTTACTAAATAAATAAAGAATAGTAGATGCTGGAGTATTCAAATATCTTAACATAAATCAATATTGCATAAGAAAAATTGCCAAAAATCTTGACAAAATAAAGAAAATAATAAAAATTATGTACATGGTAAAAATATCTATGTTTTTGTTAGTTTAATCTATTGGTGTAATAAAATGCTATGAAACAACATATAGTACCCGGTTGCACTTTAATAGTTCAAACTGCATACAGAATAAAACATAATAATGTGAAAAATACATCAAAAACTTTCAATAAAATATGTTTTTTTTTTCGAAAAAGTGTAAAATTCAAATTATTGAGTATACTGGCGTAGAAACATTACATTTAAAACTATAATAAAATAGTTTGATAAAAAACAATAAAACATCTTTTTAATATTTTAATACCTAATAAAAAAATTAATAAGCAACAATAATAACTTGACAAAGTATAAATCATTTCAATAATATTATTGGCTATAGTAGCAATACCTGTAAAACCTTAAATGTGTTATTTGGGGATTATTTTGAGTACTGAAGACTGGGTTTATTTGTAAACATTGACCTTTTTTGGTGGAATAGGTGATTTTTTTTTAAGATTTCACCAAAGTTAGATTTGTCTTTAAAATAGCGCCTACCCCATCTAACTGTAATTGCCAGAAAGTTTGAGCTGTAAGGCTTATGCCTATCTGTTTGCAGAAAGAATGGAAAAACATTGATTTTTAAAAGTCTCAGAAAATACTAAATTTAGAAGTTTATACTATGTGTCAATAGTACAATTAAATAAAATTTTTCTTAAAAGTTTTGGTTCTACATCTCTGAACTGTTAGTAAATATTTGTTAGAATTGTACTACTTACTTAATATTTGCTTAGATAGCAATATGTTTTTAATTATGTTTGAACAATGTCCATGGAAATAACTATAGAAAATGCAAAGATTTGCAACATTACACTAATGTTGTAAAGTATCTAAGTCATTAGACAATTTTGAGTCAGCCGTAATCCAAATAATTTATTTTACTTTATTAATATTTAAATATAATTTAGAAGAAATAGTGTAGTTTTAGATGTTCCTCCCTATACTTAAAAAATATATTTAATACAAGGACAAATATAATAATTTTTATATAAATGCAAAAGCTAAACAGAAGTAAAAAAATCATGGCTATTCCATAAAAAAATATGTGAAATTGTAATTTTTAGAAAACAAATAGAAACAGATTTATATATGAATTTGTTGTTTAGTTTAATATTTACTACTAATAATACAGTTACTTTTAATTTTGAAACAGTAAGAAGTTGAGTTTTTTTAGAGTTAATATTGACCAGATTTGGAGTACTTTATTTAGATATTATTTTGAAGTTTTTGTTTATAGATGCTACAGATTTTAACCTAGAAATTTCAAGACGTTCTGACATATTTGTTAAAATGTTCTTTGTTTATAAAGTATGAAGGGTGCTATCATCTGCAAAACTATAAATAAGACTTTTAGTTATTTGAAAAAGTTCATTAATATAAATCCAAAAATAAAATTAGTGAAAAAGCAGATTTTAAAAAAACATCAGCATTTATCATTTTATGGCCAGAGTTAAAACCATCAATACTTACTATAATTTTTTTATTGTTAAATTTATATATATGTTGATAAAATTTACAGACTTATGATAAAGCCTTATACAATTGAGCTTGATAATAAAATTATGATATCATACCTTATCAAATGCTTTAAAAGTGTCTAGAGTTACTACAAAACTTTTTTCATGTTTGTATCTATAACATCTATATTCATAAAAGAACAATACAGAGAAAATAAAAATAAAATGTTGTTTACATAAATGTGTTTAATATTCTTTTATGAGATGGTCATCAACCTTAGTCTTTTAGCCTAAGTTGAATTTAATTATCTAGTTACAATAAAAAAAAAGAGATGATATTAAATGGGGGTGAGTGATAAGTGAACGTCTTGGTTTCTGGGTATTATTAAGTTGGCGAGTATTTTGTGGTTGTTAGCGTTATTAGCAAATTTTGTTTGAAGCATTTTGAGACGTTGGTAAAGTAGAACTACTTTGGTTTTATTATATAGCAGTTCATTTGAAGGATTATGTAAAGGATTATTAGGGTGGCGGATTTTGGTGATAGAGCGTAGGCAAGTTCTTTCTGCGACATACAAGTTATTAAGGGTAGGTTTAGTAGAATTTAAAAATAAAATGAAATCATAATCAAGTAGAGGACGACAGATGGATTTATATGTGTAAGTTGCGCATGCGGTAGTAATGCCGGCATTTTTATATGTCAGAGAACAAAAATGTTTTGCTCTACTGACTATTTTGAGTTTAAGGGATCGGGTATAAGAATTAAAACGGTGAGATAGCTCAGTTATAGAGCGTTAGCGTAGCACGCTAACAGTCCGGGGTTTGATCCTCGAGTATGACTAAAATAATAACTTTGCTCTTTATCCACCGGGGTGATTCGGAAGTCACCTAATAAGCCGTTGGTCCCATCAACCCAGCAAACGCAAAATAAATAAGAATTTAAGTTTTGGGTCAAAGGATACTACCAAGTATTTGCATACCTGTGATGGGCAGATTTGTTGCTGATTCATGCAAATGCAAAAAGAGTCAATTTTTAATTTGTGATAAGAAATAAGGAGTTTGGTTTTTCTAGGGTTTGCTAGAAGGCGCCAATTATTAAACCATATATCTAATTTGTCTAATAATGATTGCAGCTGATTTATAGAAGATTTTAATGACTTGGCATGTGATATGAGTGCGGTGTCATCTGAATATGTGACTATCATAAGTAAAAAAATCTGTTGTTACACGTTTTGATCTATATTGAGTATTTAAAATCTGAAGTTATTTTGTTCTAAGTACTTGACAGTGTGCAAATTAATATATTAAAAAGAAAATTAAAAGATTAAACAATAATGCAATTAATCTATCATTTAAAAAATCAGACTTGTTTCTTTGTTTAGGTATAAGTTAAACATTTGCAATATTTCAACAATTGGGGAATGTTTGTTTTTGTATAATAAATTAAATATTTTAGTCAGAATAAAAACTAATTTATTTGCAAATGTTTCAAAAATAATATTTTTATTAGTTTTGTTTTTGTTTATCTTATCTTTTTTAGATTGTATTAGATTGTTCACAAGTTTTTTTTATAATCTTGATTGAAGTCTGATCAAAACGACTACTGGCGTATTTGTTAAATGTTTTTAACTTTTCATTAACTGCTTGTTTTGTTCAAATTGAGTACAAGTACTTTTGGTATTTTAAAATTTGTGTTCAGACTTTACTTTAGTTTATAAACAACTTTGTATTATAAAATTTTTGTAAAAAATAATAAATAGTGGTACATATTTTATGAAACATTTTCATACTTTCCTATTTTATTAACACCCTGTACATGTGATCTAAAATCTCTTTTTTATCGTCAATTCATTTTCTTAACAAGCAAGGCTGTAAAATAAATAATAAAGATTTTTTCCTTAATGGGTACCCCCATCCGCGGACACACTGTATATACAAGAATTGTTGAGCTTCTATTACTAGTTTGTTCATTAGTTTGTATATTTGTTTGCAATTTTTATTATGCTATTTATTTATTTATTGTCAATGTCTGGTGATGATAGAGTATTTTGTAGGGCAATAATAGTTTTAAATGTTGGTATGTTATTGTAGACTGAAGAGGTTGGTGATGTGGAAGTAGATGATTGTATTGTTAGATTCTAATTTAATGTTTTTTAGTTATATAGAATTGATAACTGTATGTTTAGGTATAATTTGTAAGCTTTTTGTTAATGTTGACGCTAATAAATAATTTTCCAATTTGCATGAGTGAATCAGTTGTAGATACTGTCTTATAGGGTTTAGTTTATATAGTTTAAGTTAGCCGTTAATTTTGGTAATTTTGGGTTTATTAAAACTAAAGATTTGTATTTGGAGTCAAATTTGTTAATTGTTATTGTAGTGTTTTCTATTATGCTTTTGGTACGTTTGATAGGTTTGTTAACTGTTGTATTAGTGTTAATGTTAATTTTTGTAAAATTATTTGTGTTATTGTACTTTTCCACTTTTATCTGCTGTTGTGATAGCAATGTTATTTTTTATTTTACTTTTAAGTTTTTGTATTGTTTTCTCTTCAGTTGTAAGTTTTTGTCATGGTTTTCTTAACATTATTATTGTTTAACTGTTTTAATCTTTTTTATGTTTTTTTTTTGCCGGGTGTCTATATAATGTTTTGTGTTAATTTTTATTGCTTGAAAGTATAAACTATTGTTGTTTGCTTTAACCGCATATTTATTTATTGTGATTTTGTTATATAAATTGTTAAGTTTGTCTGCTAATTGTTTCTTTTTTTTGTTGTGTTTTTTTGTTGATTATTTTTAATTAATTTTTCTATTTTAAATTTTTTCCTGTTCTTTGTAGTTGTTACTGTTATAAAGAAGGTCTTATTGATTTGGTTTATTACATTTTTTATTTTTAATATGTGGCAGGTTTTTGGTGAAGATTGGCATGTGTTGTATTTATTAATTTATATGCTGTTCAACTTCAACGTTATTTGTTTAGAATGTTTTTTGTTATTTTGTTTCTTGTATAATAGACTTTGTGTTATTGTTTATGACATTTTTTCAAATTTTGAAGTATTCCTTTTTTTAACTCTATATAAAATGGCAAACGTTAAAGGATTTGAACTAAACTTAAAGATTATTTTCTGAAATATTACATTTGTCATAGCAAAATCACCATACAATCTATTTTTAAGTTTAGTTATTAAGAGTTTTTTGAAAACTCTGTTTTAAAATTTATTAATTTATTTTACTTTATTAATATTTCGGTTTAGAATTCATCATATTGGTGTGCCTATACGTTTGAATAATATGTTATTGTTTATTATAAAACTTACTATATGATTTTTATTTTAAAAAACTTTTTACTCTTTAATATCCAAATAGTTTTAGAAAAAATTAATGTTTCCTTCTTAATAACTTAAAAAATTAAATAACACAAGTGTTAAATGTATACAATTGTAATAAAATGACCTAACCTAATAGCATAATACACTCACAATTGACTGACTGAATTAATCGACGTACATGAACAATATTATTTATTTCTATTATATAAACTAATATTAAATATGTTATTATTTCTAACAATTTCTTAGAAGTCTATTAATGTTGTAGCACGTGATTAAAGTGTTATAATAAATTACAAAAATGGCTATAAAAGCAAACCTTTTATCTATTTGGTAAATTGTTGTAAGTAGCTGGTGCAAGATGTTTAAGGTAAGGTTTCAATCATTTATTTTTTACTACTTGTATTTTATTCATATTATAAATCTTAGCATTATATTCATTTGTTACATAGTATAAATTGTTTTTTGTTTTTTAATTTGTAATGTATTGTATAATAATTGAGAAGCCTGGTGCAAGAAGTTAGTCACCTTTTGTATTTTTTCTGAAAAAACAAAATAACAAAAAAAAAAAAATTTAAAGTTTTTTAGTGATAGAGTACATCTTGTATTTGCATATAAATAAGACCTTGGATTATTTTTCTTAAAACAAACAAAAATATTTTAAAAATTTATTGTTTGGTACAAAAACGGAAAGTCACACAACAACACTTTTTAAAGTATTATAAAATTAAGAGCATTGGGTCATACATTTGATTTTATTCCAAAGTTTTAAATGCTTTAATTTGCAAAAAGTATTTTTTTTTATTAACATTTTTTGACACTGAAAGTAAAATTTATTAAAAAAACATAAATCATGGTTTGGGAAACAGTAATAACCTTAAATCTTACCGCGGAAATTTCAATTATTTTTTTTTTTAATTCATCGCTCTATTAACCGTTTTGGTGCAAGAACGGTATATAAGTCATCATTTATTTTCTCGTTCTTGCATCAAATTTGTAAAAGAAACAAATCAAAAGTGCAAATAACTTTCTTGTTTATGTACGCATTTGTCTCGTTCTTCTACCAAACAATAGTTTATGCTTTGCAAAACCTTGTGGTACATATATATTAATTTTAACAAAATAGTGACTTATCTTCTTCTTGCACCAGACTCCTCAATTATTAATGTAAAAATATAAAAACATTGCCAGAAAAAAAGTTTAATATGTATTTTAAATTAACAATAGTTTAGAAACATGTGTGTTTTTAGTATAAATATATAAATAATTTTTATGTTTAATTTTTAGGAAACAATAATTGTTTTAATGATATTAGCAGCAACTGGAACTGCTATGCTAGAAAAAGATCTTGCAAAATCTCAGCAAAGGTTACGTGGAGAAGTTGATATGATGGACGTCGCAGAAAGTGCAAGTTTTTTCAAAAAAGGAGGCGGTGGTGGAGGAGTAGCAAAAGGGGGTGGAGGAAGACGAGGAGGTAGAAAAGGAGGACACAAAGGATGAATTAAAAAATGAATTGAATTTTTAATATTGTTATCAATTAAAGTAAATAAATAGATTATTGCATTCAATAAGTTATTATTTAAAAAATATTAACCATTCATTATTCTAATGATCAAATTAGCAATCCAATAGAAAACAAAAATTAATAGTTCTGCTATTTATTTATTAACGAATTTACCATTTTTCAAAATACGGGTTTAAAAATTAAATACAAATTATTAGATAAATTAAGATATGGTAAAAATGAGATTCTATTATTATTAAAAATATTAAAAAAAAAAAAAAATTAAACAAGCATAATTATTCCTAAAACATAATGATTAATATAAACTAAACAAAATGATCTAACCATAACTAGTGCAATTTTTTGTTTAAATACATTATTAAATGTATTAAACATTAAATTTGATTAAGTACTGATTAAAATATTACCATATTTAAATAATACAGAAAAAGGTTTATTTTTAGCATAATTAGAAGTAAAAATCTTTTTTAAAACTTTTATTGTTTCTCATTTGACAATCAATTACAGATACTACTAGTATCTTTAAAAACAAATTCTACAATTTTGCAATAACTTTAAATTTAAAGTTATCTTTAATTTTTCTTTATTAACATTATTAATAGCTCTAATACCAACGTTATACGTACAAACACAAATAAATTTGTTTTAAACTTTTTTGAGTTGGTTAATTTATATCTGATAGAACGAGCTTCATACTGTTGAACAATATTCAACAATAGAACAAATTAATAAACAATATAAAAGTTTAAGAGTATTAACAGGATTTTTTTTTACTAGTTCTTATAACAAATCCCAATGTTCTTAATGCACGGTTTGTAATCATTTTTCCATGTAATTTAAATGCAAGTTTTTGGTCTTGTGACACCCAAGCTTTTAATTTTAATAGTTTTAGATAAAGGTGGTAAGTACTGTGTTTATAATGCATCAATCATTTTTCAAGGTTTACGAGAAAGTTGTCTGTTATGCACCATTTATTAATATTGTCAATGTCACGTTGGATTAATACTATCCAAAATACTAGATACTGTTCTAAATAGTTTCCAATTGTCTCTAAACATTAAAAGTTATTTTATGCAGTATGCTTTTCAATCATTTGTAAAAATAAAAAACAAGATTAATCCGCAATAAGTACCAAGTGGCACTCTTTATCGTACATTAAATTAATAAAAAATATAATTATTAATATAAACCTGTTGTTTTCTGTTTTTTAAATAAGATTTATATTTAAAATTAAAATTTTTCAGTTTGGATATTAAAATACTATGGTCATCAAATGCTTTTAAAAAATTAGTGTACACTGAGTCAACTTTTAAAGGCATCTAAAAGATATTCCGTATAACTAACTAATTAGTGGTTATTGACTTGCTTTTTATGAAACTGTGCTGATTATTAATAGTTACCTGTTTGCTTTGCCACATAATATTTTAAATTATATTTTGTAATTTTAAATTAATTTTTTTTAGCCAAATTTAAAAATTGGAGCAATAAAAAGTTGTTTTCATATATTAAAAATAAATCCCTTTTTTAATAACAAATAAATGAGTATAGATATAGTAAACATGCAATTTTGTTTTTTAAACTAGAAGAAACTTTGCCACACATCTTGTAAACTCAAATAAAAATTACACCATGAGTTTGATGATTACTAAAAATATGATTTGTGCATATATTATTTACCTGATAGACAGATCAAAAAAGGTAGCAAAACATTGTTTTAAGAAAACAAGTTTTTTTAAGGCTGTTAGCATAATTTTATAACGTTTTAAGAATTTCTAAATGCATTTTAAATTGATTTCAAAGTTGATTTTTATAAAAGTTTTTGTATATTCAATCTATTTAGTGACATATTTTGATTTTAAATGCGTACAATATTTTGCGTGATATAACGTCATTATCAGTTTTTTTAAATGGAACTTTCTGTTTTTGTAATTTTTGAAAAAGAACTTTTTAACAATTACAATGATATAAGTTTTTATAGCGTAGAGCTACTGTTTTGAAATTTTTATTAAAATAATAAAACAATAGTAGTACGTTTTAAATGATTTAGTCAATAAAAAATAACAATATTAATAATATATATATGTATATTATATTATTATTTTTACGTTTTTTTAAATTTAAATTGAATTGAGAATAATAGAAAAACAATCATTGTTTTTACTTGTTGTTATGGTAATTAGAACATAATCTACTACATTTTGTTTTATTGTTTTAATAAATCTTTTAAAAACCGCAAATCTCAGATCTATAAAATTTTAAATTATTAAATTTGTTAAAAAACTTTTTTTCTAAAAATTTAAAAAAAAAACTGGGGGTTCTATTTAAAAAAAGCAGATAATGGCGTCTTATCACACAAAACAGAACGCATTAATAATTAATATACGTCATTATCTAGATAATAAATTATACAAACACTTTTATTGAGATAATTTTTAAAATAAATTAAAAATGAAGTCAGAAATTGGGTGTTCCCGTATATTTAACCAACCCTGTATAAAATAACTACAATAAATATTGAAATGTATTTTTTAAAACTTGTTTCTATAGTTGCTTTTAATCTTGTGTATTTTAAAACTGCCAAAATAATCTAAAAATATTAAGAAACTGTTGGCCATGACTGTGTTTGTAAATCCTTTTTTTATTAGTACCGTAATTTTATTGTCTATACCCATTGCTATATTATTAACAGTTTATTATAGTCTCAAAACAATATTTTTAATAAAATACAGATAAAATTTGAAAAATGTTCAAAGATTCATACTACAAACTTATAAGAAGCAAATCTTTAAAAGTTAAAGCTAAAGTAGTTTTAAGTATTGAATAACATAAAAATTATTGGATTTTTCTTTGGAATGCATAAAGTTTATGGTTTACGATGAAAAGAAATTGATGTCGTTATATTTTTATTGAAAATGCAATCAAAGTTATGAGAAAAAACGTTACCTAGTCTGTTTCACATTATTGCTGCATGTCTCAGTTGTAAAAAAGTTAGTTTGAGCCAAATTTGTAAGTTGTTTTTAATTAAATAAAACAAAAAAAAATGGCTATTACAAAGATGACTTTAACTCAGACATGTATTGTATATCTGCGGTTCTACACTATCACATTTCTTAATTTTGTAATTTTATCTTAAGTATTGAAATGTTTGCTATAAAATTAGTAATAGATTATTAAAGGCCCCATTATGGTAGTGCAAAATACGCAAGTGTTGCTTAACTCGCACTATAATCTAATAGTAGAACAAAAAATTCGTCGTAAGATTTCTAGGGCAATGTAAAAAGCTGTAAAACGCACAATATTTTTTTTACCAAGACGACTTTTTTTTTGTAGTTAATACATGTACATTTCTTGTACCAGCACTGCTCTTATTTGCGATTGATGCGGCTGCATAAGCCACAAGGTTGAGTTAAGAGTTTTATAAAAATATGTAAAATTTATAAACGGCAAACTTTTCAAATAAGGTGAGAGAGCTAATAAAGTGTTCGTCATTGCTTGCAACTTTTTGATTTTGTTTCAAATTAAAACCGACAAAAACCGATGTTAATTTGTTTAGTAAAATTGTCAATAATATTTTTGACGCTTTCTACTTTTAACAATTTTTTAAAGGCTTTTCAACAAGTTTTGCTATAAATAAGTTTTTACAAATTTTTGATAATTTTTATACAATTAATGAATATTTTTCTAATTTTAATTCATGCAGCAAATGGATTTCTTACATTGTCTGAATTTTTTTATGAATAATATTTGTTAAATTGTGCAAAAAATGCTCAACACTTCTAAATTCTAAAGACTTTGACGAATTGCCTGTTAATTATTCATCAGTTTTTTTTTGCATTAAATTGGTGTTTTGTATAATAAATGTGTTATTTAATTTATGTATACAATTGTAAGTAATAAATTAGTTTTCTATGTAACTTTTGATAAGGATAAAGATATGGACTTATAGCATACATTTTTTTTGTGTGCAAATTTTGCTCTAAATATTGTTAAAAAACATTAAAATGGCCTTATTTTGTTGATGTTAAAAAATAACATTTTATTTAAGTATTACAATATTGTCAGAAAATATCAAAATCTTGCCATAAACTGTAAAAAATGTTAAAAAAATATAAATATTTTAAATTAGAAAATTCTGGTTATAAAATATCAAAAACATATTAAAAAAACTAAAATTCGACAATAAACTGTCAAAATGTGCAAAATTTTAGACATAGATTGTCAAAAATAGCAACATTATTACTATAACTATTATGTATAAAAATATTGACAAAAGACTTTAAAATTCAATCATAAATTTTATTTATAAAATATTTAAATATTAAAAAAATTACAAAAATTTGGTTTTAAAATTTTCATAAATTTTAATATTGTAAATAATTCAAAATTTGGCCATAAGTGAAACCATTAAACAATCGTTAAAAACACCAAAATTAGACCATAACCTTTTAAAAGTAAAAAAAAAAATTATGTAATCTCAAAACTAGCAAAATAAAAAACGTTGAAAAAGAACAAAAATTTTCTATTCTTTGCATATTAAAAATAAAACAATACCCGTCCACCTTTTAGCTTTTAAAGTAGATGTTAAAAGAGCTCTTTATGATTGTAAGCTTTTTGCATTGCAGACTCTTGCTTACAGATTGCTACGTTGATAGTAATTTTATGTTGTTTTAAAAAAGAAAATTAATCCATAAATTGTTTTTTATGGATTAATGTTTAATAAATTGTTTGCAAAAATTTATCAAAAAGTACTTACTAGTAATCTCGGCTTGCTTAAGTTGATGCTTAGTGTAAAGAATTTTTTATCTACATTTCATTTTTGTTGCCAATGCAGTACTTTTTTAACATAATCTTTCTTGTAGTTTAGTAAACTGTTAATTTGTCTTTACTAATAAATAACGAGGCGACCGTAGCACAATAGTCTATTGCGCGGAATGTTGTGCAGACAGCCCGGGTTCAATTCCCGGCAGCGGCAATATCTATTTTGTCAAATATATTTTGATGCGGTCGTCTCTTTTGCAAGGCAATAGCAAACCAGCAAAGCATTTGCCTAGTAAACCTCTCTAGTGATGTGGTTCAGATTCTACGTTAAACTATAGGTCTCGTATGTTTGTGTGGAACTATTATCGCACACCACAAACATACGAGAGGGGTGCTGACACTTATAACAAATGTTGCACTGCAAGAAGAAGAATAAATAACAACCAAGAACTATATTGCAAGAGAAATCAAAGTTTTCAAAAATTTATTTTAAACGTGTTTATCAAAAGATTTATTTATTTTGATAAAAGATTAAAATGTACTGCAAAAAAAATTTAAATGTAGAAAATAGTATCAGAGTTAAATTACAAAAGAACCCATTATTAAAAAAAAAGGTCTAGTAGAAAGATTTCCAAATAGATATATATATTAAGTTAAATTAATGTTATTTTCAACTACATTATAAGATAATTATACCTACTAATTTGTAAAAATTTAATTAAATAAATTGCTTAGCACTCATATAGGAATTGCAAAACAAAACATTTAGCTTGATTGATAACCATTGCTCAATAAATACTTTAAAAAAATATGTAAATTTTGTTGTATTTGTCTACAATTCAAGCGTAATCCTGCAAAAATGTTATTAGAAAATTAATAAACTCCTGAAGTATTATAGGATCAATTTAAACCATAAAAAAATTTAAAAACTGTCGCATAACTTAAATTATTTAGTAGTAATTGATGTTTTCAACAAACAGTTAAAAATATTTTTTTTTTTAAGTTGCGTACCAATAAACAATCTTAAAAACTGTTTGCAAGGTTCTGAATCTCAAATGTAATTGTATCCGATAATGAACGTCGACTAGTATCAGATGAATTTAAATTTTATTTAAAATTTATTAATTTTTTTTATTGACGCAACAAAATATAATTATTAAAAATTATTAAACACTAAAGTTCCCAGAGAAAATAAATAGTAGACGGATTTTTAATGTTAAATATTTAATCTTTTATCTATAATTTATTTTCAAAATACTTCTTTTTTGTTTAATTTTAATTTTATTATTATTATTATTTTTATATTTTTTTAAATTTTAACCACATTTTTCAATTTTATTTTTTCAATGTTGCAGTATTAGTAGTACTAACTGTAATGTGCAAGTTACTTTTATTTTCTAAGTAACTTGTTTTCGTCTTTGTAAGACGCATATGCACAAGCCCAACGATTATTTCGTTTTTCAAGATTAATATTTAATCACTTGTGTCATGTATTAATGGACATTTGTTCTAATGTTTACATGTAATTATTGCTAGGTAATTAGTCCAAAAAATGTGAGATTTCTTAATTCTTCATTCTCAGAAGTCATTAATCCTTCAGATAGTATAAATAGTTCACCCTCTTTTTTATAAATTTAGTTTAAACGTTGCTACGAGACCAAGTTGACTAAGTAAGTTAATTTATCTAATTTAGAATTATGTTTAAGTCTAAAGTAAAGCCATACTGATAAGAAATAAATTTCGAAACGCGTATATGGATGATTTTAGACCATTTTAATATTTACATTTTGTAATTTCAAGACTGTTCGACATTGTTGCAGGTTACATTTAGTAAACCTGAGACACTGTGTGTACATTTATACAAACATGTTTTACCTGTTTTAGTGTTGCATAGTCTAGATATTAATTGATTTCCAATTCATTTTTCTCTTTATCTATAATTTATTTTCAAAATACTTATTTTTTGTTTAATTTTAATTTTATTATTATTATTATTTTTATATTTTTTTAAATTTTAACCACATTTTTCAATTTTATTTTTTCAATGTTGCAGTATTAGTAGTACTAACTGTAATGTGCAAGATACTTTTATTTTCTAAGTAACTTGTTTTCGTTTTTGTAAGACGCGTATGCACAAGCCCAACGATTATTTCGTTTTTCAAGATTAATATTTAATCACTTGTGTCATGTATTAATGGACATTTGTTCTAATGTTAAATATTTGTTTGAACAAATTTTAAATAATATAACACATGTTCTATTTGTACAATTGTACAATTTTTGACATAAACATAATAAGTGAAAAAAGATGTAGATTAAAAAGTGTTTTTGTGTTTAAATGATGTAACATGCTTTTAAAATATCGGTATTAAAAATTAGAACACAAAACAACAATAGATTTAAATGCAGCTGAAATATCTTTAATTTTGCATAAAACAGATGTTTTTACCACGCAAATTGTTTTTCTGTATAGTTGCAAAATAAATCATTATTATTATTATAGAAAAGTATAGAAGAAGCTGACAAAAAATAATTTTGGATGGTAGTAGAATTTGAAGACATTTTTAGGTGAGTCTTTTATAACCGTGATTGCAGATATAACGTGATGCAAAGTGCAAAAGATCATCAAAATTAATTATAACTTAAAATCCAGTGTTGAAGAATTTTAAACTTTAAATTACTCTAGCAGAATACAAATCCTTTAAAAACTAGACCAATATGAAGTCTGAAATAATAGTTAAAGGTTTCAAAAAAGCAATGAAATGCATAGAATTAATTTTTACTAACTACTTGGTGATGAAAACAGCAGTGTAGCAGAAAAAAATACTTAAAATAAAACCTTAAAACTTATGAAAAAAAAAAAGTTTGTATAAATAAAAAAAAAATACATTAATATACATAAATAAATGTTCAGAAAAATAAAAAATGCAAAAAAATGACTACAAGATAGATATTTAGAGATCAAAATGCCGCAGGTACACAATTGCTTTAACCTGCAACCAACAAGAAACTGGTCAAGAAAGTACATACATTTTTTTTTTTTAATTAATAAATGTTCAATATTTAAACATTTGGAAGTATGACAAAAAGCAGAAGTAAACGACAGAGTTCTCATAATAACCAACTTATACCTTGAGTAAAAAGCTACTGCACGTGTGAAAAAGCAGATGTTAGAGCAATTTTGAGTAGAAAGGAAAGTTTGTCAAAGTTATATATTGACTCTTTAAATTGTTGTTTAAAAAGATCTTACATGAAGTGTAATTTGCAATATGCTTTCAACAACTAATAAGCCAGGTTGCAGAGGTGACTGAGAGGTACGGTTAAAAACTATATTGTAAAAAAACGCATATTCTAATTGTCAGTAAAAACAGCATCAACAACAACATGTAATTTTTAGAGTTTGATTTTTAATTATTAATTTAATTGTTTGAATACTAAATTAAAAAGGGTTTTTAGTCGGTAGAAACCTGGCACTACTGTGCAGCATGGTTGCCAGTCTCTGTTTATAACTAGAAGGAATAGCTGCAAGTTAAACGCATAAAAGTCACATATTATGATAAATATACCTATTTATTACTAAGGTAAAAACGGCTAAATCTAAAACTTTCTAATTTAGTTATTTATCTAAGGAAAATACCAATATTTTATTATTACTTTTTGATAATATAAGGCAAAGTATATTTCTCAAAACGTGAAGAAAATATTTTATTTTTTCTACTGGTAATTATAATAACATATTTGAAATTTAAATAAAATTTGATCAAAAATTTTTCTTTCTCAATTAAAAAAATGAATAAATAAATAACTTTCATGACGTGGTTATTAATAAATTAGCACGTAAACTGACCAAACTCAAGGGTTCTAACTGTTTTTATAACATGCACGCGCTTTTAAAAATTTACATCTATAAAATATACAAAAAATATTAGAACTAATTAAATGTAACATTAGTATACGTAACTATTTTATTGGCTTGAGTATACGTAATAAAAAGCAAACGATTCTTATATAATAACTGTTTTATAAATAATACATTATTGCAAGGAAGAAAAATATAAATAATAAACATAAATATAATTAATAAAAATGTTTTTATTAATTTTAAATATTGTTTTCTATAACAGACCTTCATGAAAGGTAAGGTAAGATTACTAATTAAAAATTTAAGCGTACATAATAGGTATTATAATCAGTATTTTTACTTATTAATTGATGATCTGTAAGTTGTTATCTCCATATATTATGATACAAAATATTACATAAGCTATATTAATCAATTACAGTCTTATTGAATTAATTCCATATTATCAAAATATATTATAGAGAATTTATAGTATATAAGCAAGAATGCATATTGCATATTTTAGTTCTACAACAGGGCAGTCAGACACACGTCTAAATAAGAATAATAAATATAAAAATAGCGCAGTTATAGTTACTACAAGAAAATGGTTCAGGTATATTAACTGATATAATTATAATGTTAGAAATATAAAAAAATAGAATTAAAATTAAATAAATGTTTCAGAAAATACTATGTTTACTATACATAGCTGTAGTACTAAGTCTCGCTACCAGTGATGAAAAAATTGATAAACCAAGCAAATCTATTATTGGAGATTTAATTTATAGCCCAGGTATTGAAGAAATATCACAAGGGGAGATTCTGGAAACAGCCGAAAGTGGAAAAATGATGGGCGGTGGAAAACGAAGAGGTGGCGGAAGAAGCATGGGAGGGGGTAAAATGGTAAAAGTGATTGTTATAAAAGGAGGCGGTGGAGGCGGTGGAGGCGGCAAAAGAATGATGAAGGGAGGAGGTGGTAAAAGAATGAAAGGCTATTTGCATTAAACTTCTATATGACTTTAAACTGTTTATTAACATAGATGTCCAGCAATAAATCTTCTGATTATTACCTACTTAAGATTATTTCTGTTTGAACCTACAATTAATAAAAATTTATATTTAACTTAAAATTAAAATTTGTTAATTTAACTTTAAGTAACTACATAGCTTTCACAACTAATTATGTAACATCGTATATCAAAATATATTAGAAAAATATAATTAATTTATTAGATCAAATTAAAGAATTATTTACATTATCTACATACTTATTTGATTTTTATTTTATTAGGAACCGCAAAACATAGTAATTATCTACATTAAAATTATGACAAAGTATTTTTTTAAATTAAATTAATTATAATAAAGTATTGCAATATAAAATTTTAGACTTTATAATAAACCTAATATTTATTTGTTTACAGCCGCTTTTAAAGTTTATGAGCAAATTTTGAACAATGCAAACCTTGTTGTTTATGTCATTTTTTTAAATAAAATTAATATAATAACAGAAAATAGTGCAGTGATAGAGTGCTTGTTTAACACACTAGCAGTTCTGAGTTTGACCCAAAAAACAAAACTAAGTAAATAAGAACTTGTTTTTTATTTAGCAAGGTGATTTTCAAATCACCTTGATTTGAAAATTATTTCATAAGCTGTGAAATGTAAAAAACACAATTAAAAAATAATAAATCACTTTGTTAATAAATTTATTCAGCAGTCTACGGTTTCAAAACTAGTAAGTAAGTTTAGAAAAACTGCTAAATACATCCAAAGAGCAAAATAAGATTGTAAAAAAACAACAGCTAGAGATGACCGATTTCAACTTTTAAATGCATTGTGTATCAGACACTGTACTTTAAGGCATTTACAAGCTAAACTTTAGTATTCAGGCAAATAAAAATCGATTTTGAGAAAATACGCACGAGAGTACCAGCAAAAAGCTTTATACATTTTGGGGTAGCATTTTGTCAAAGATTTGCACAGAACTGCTAGTTATAGATAATGTTTCTATGACTGTTGATTTATGTATACAATAATCTGCCATATATATTAGTTACAGTTTTATGCAAATGCATAATTGTACAAGAGTACATTAATAAGTAGAAATGTAAATTTTAAATTAGCTTATTAGATATCCTGACTTAAACATCATTGAACAAGTTTGGGATTGCATTGATTAAAATCTATAAACCAATCGCACACATTAAATGACCTAAAAGCCGCAGTTATTAAAAAATAAAACACTACAAATTAATACTATATTACTTTTTCTAGTAATTTTCAATGAGATGCAATTTTAAACATTTATATTTGTTAGTGTTTAATTTCTATTTTTTTACTCATTTTTTTATTGTTTATAACTTTTCAGGGTTGCATTTTTTTAAATACTTTTTTAAAATTGTTTTTTTAATTTTTTTCTTAAATTTTGAATATTTACCAAATCTTTTTTGCTATTTTTAAGTATTTTTGTGGATACATTGTAAGATATATCAAAGCAATTTTGACAAAACTTTGGGTGTTCAGCTTATTTGTCATAATTTTATATCCAAAGCCCCAAATAACCGCGTTAATTTGGCCACAGAGCTTTAACCAACAATTATTTTTTGCCGTCTTAATAGTCTTTTTTAGTTGTTTTGAAAGTCTGCTTTAGTTTTTTAATTTGGCCTTTGTTTAGGTTGCATCTATTTGCTTTAGTCACTTTTCTTTTTGCTGATAGGCAGAATTTTTGTAGTCGGGCAATTTTTTTGTTCTACCAAAGAACAGTTTTTATTTAGCCTAAACCCTTTTTTAGCAAAGGCAAACTTTAGTTATGTTATTGGTAAAGTTAGTAGCATTGTTACGTACGCATTGATAGACAATTTGTATTAGATTTTTTGCAGGTTTTCTATTTCATTTTGCTAGTGTATCAACACGTGGACTTGGTTTTCCTTTTTCCTTTAAACTCGTTTTTTGTGATGGTAATTACAATGTTCATTTCTCAGCATTGCATTATTACTGCCCGATTAAGTGAGCACATTGTGATTTTTACAATAAACTTTTTACCATTGCACTCATAGGTTAGAAAGCCACTCTTGTTGACAACTACCAAATCTAAACAGCTGAGCCATTCTGTCAGAAATGTATTACGTCTGTTTTATTTGTCAAAGCCCTACATGGGGGATTTGACAATAATGATCAGCATCGGCTTACTCTTCTGCTTTATATTTACAACTGGTTTTGTTAAAAAAATGTAACTTGGTCGTGGTAATATTTGGCAATTCTGCTGTGTAGAGCAAAGCTGGTTTTTGGGACGTTTATAGCAGCACTTATGTTTTGGTCAGTAATCCAATTTTGACCGTTTTTGGTCATATTTTTATTTGGTTTCTAGATTTTTCATCTGTTCAAGTTGACTTAAATAGTTTTAATTTCTGTCAATGCTAATCTTGTCTAATTTACAAAGCAGAAACTCCTTTTGGGTGTAATAACTAATCCTGTGATCAGTTTTACTACATCTGTGACAAGATTTTGCTATGCTGCAAATAAAAGCTTTGTGCCCTACTCTTTGGCATCTGTAGCACTTAGTGGGGATGAAACCAAAAAAACAAGTAGATAGCACTATATTACCAAGTGACTAGTAATTGTACTTTTCTAATGTTGTTAATACTATTACTGAAAGTTCAACACCAAATTGTATGCAGTTTATGCAATTCTTAACAGCAACGCTTTCTAGAGCAAAAAAATCATTTTTTCTAGAACCTGTACATTTTATAGAAATTAAAGAAATTATAGCTTTACTGAGCAATAGTAAATGCGCAGATATTTATGGTATTACTTTTATCATAATAAAAGCTATTTCTTCCAAAATATGTGGTACATTGGCGCATAAATTTGTCGTTTAAATAGGGCAAATATCTCAATCAACTGAAACTAACCAAAGTAGTACCTATTTACAAAAACGGCAATATACAAGTATCTAATTACAGACCTATTTCAATTATTCCAGTATTAGGTAAAACATGGAAAATTGCTTTAAGTAGAAGATTGTATTGTTATATAGACAACGAATTAACTAATGACCAATATGGCTATAGAAAGAAAAAATCAACAATGACACCAATTTATTCACTTGTGCAAGATATTTATACAGCGTTTAAAAATTGCTAAAAAGTAAATGATTTATTCGTTGATTTGAGTAAAGCTTTTGATTGTGTCTGTCACAATATCAATACACTAATGCTTATAAAATCATATCTTGAAAACACAGATCAATATGTTGTGGTTAACAATAGTTGATCATCCTGGGTCTTCTTTTATTTTTAATATATATTAATGACATGAACAGTAATATAACATCTGCTAAAACTTTTTTGTATGCTGATGGTACAACTTTATTACAAAACATAACAGATATAAATTTTAGTGTTGATCAAGGACTGAATGAAGCAATGTTTTGGATAAAAACAAATGGACTTATAAATACAAACAAAACTGTCTCCATGCAGTTTTCCATCAACAGTTTGTTTAAAATGGAGAGTGTTAAATTTTTAGGTATACATATGCAACCAAAGCTTATTTGAGAAATTCATATAGAGAGTTTAGCATGTAAACTAACTAAAAACTTTATTTTTGCTTAAAAAATTGAACAAAATACCAAACAAGATGTAACCAGAACATGCTATTTTGCATATATTTATAGTATTTTAACTTATGGGATATTGTTATGGAGAACTTCTCCACTATCAACTCGCATTTTTGTTCTGCAAAAAAGAGCAATTAGAATTATTGTTTCTGTGTCACAACGGACTAGCTGCCGTCTTTATTTCAAGATTTTAAATATATTAACAGTACCAGCCACATTTGTGTTGAAGTGTTTATTACACGCCAATGACAACGTTTCGGATAAAATTAAACAGAAAGATATTTATAGCTACACTAGAACTAACTCCAACATAATTCTACCAACTATTAGATTGAAAAAAGTTCAAAAGAGTTATGAATATCTTTTTATTAAAATGTACAACCATTTACCAACAAAAACAAGAAAAATGCTTCAAAGTTTATTTAAATCTGTGATAACAACGTTGTACGATATTAGTGATTTAGTTAATATTGTATTTTAATATGTTATCTGTCTCTTGTGTTATTCATCTTTGTACTTGTCTAGCAAACTTTGTAAATATAACAATTTTAATGTAAATTTTAAACTGTATATTTTGACATGATTTACATAATGTATGTCCTTGGTTTACAAATCTCAATAAATTATTCTTATTTTTTTTTAATTAAATTTCAAATGTTTTAAAAACATTAACTCTAAAATTGTATCAAAAATAATTACCTAAACAAGTTTAAATTTTTTGGTTCAGATTCGGCTTAGTCAATTTGGCTTTTAGTAGGTTAAATGCGTTTTTTACTGTAGATATAAATTTTAATCTTTATAGTGATGTATTTTAGTTTTCAATCTTAAATATATTTTTCATTCAACTAAAACTTATGATCCCCCAATCACAACCTAGTAAAACTAATCAAAAATCATTTCTGCCTCAAAATTAAAAATTATTTCAAACAAAAATAAAACAACCTGAATGAAATATTGAAAAATTTACAACAGCTTAAATATATTTTTTCATTCCCCTGTTTTATGAGATATGACGTCATCATTAGTTTTTTTAAATAAAACACCCTGTATTTTTTTATTGTTAAAAAGATTTTTTTTTTTACAATTACAATGATATAAAGTTTTATGGGTCTAAGACTTACGGTTTTTGAAAAACTCATTAAAATAATAAAACAAAATATAGTTGATTATGATCCAATTACCATAGCAACAAGTAAAAACAATTATTATTTTTTTGTTATTTACAATACAATAAAAAAAAAAACGTAAAAATAAGTGAATATTGAAGCAAAAAGTCAACTATTAATGAATATAATTATTATTATTACTAAAAATCATTTAAAACATACTACATTTTGTTAAATTATTTTAATGAATATTTTAAAAACCGTAAATTGTAAACCCATAATATCTTATATTGTTGTAATTGTTAAAAAATGCTCTTTCTAAAAATAATATAAATACTGGTGTTCCATTAAAAAAAAAAAACTGATTACGTTATATCACGCAAAACAAAACATGCAATAAAAATCAAAATACGTCACTTTATAGATTTATTTTACTTTTATTAGTGTAGTTTTAGAAAAAAATAAAAAAATACAGTTAGAAGTTTGGTGTTTCTATATATTTACTCAACCCTGCATATAGTATAGAATTATGTTACCTGTATTTTTGTTATTTGTAGTAAAAAGATAAAAGAAAAAAAAAGAAAAAAACAGATTTCTAAAATGCAGGTTTAACTTATTCTATTATCAATATTATCATAGTTTGCCTTAAATTAACATTATATTATTAAGTATTTTTGTTAAGTCAGTTTAACCAAAAATTGATTTTTGTGTCAATAAGTACAGTTTTTTTTTAAATAAGTATAGTTCTTTTACAATTCTAACTAAGTTTTTTAATAGTTTTTTATACAGAAATTGTACAAGGTTTTTTTATCTCATCTATAGTAGTAGTTTCTTAAGTTTTGTATGTTCATGTTTAGCATAGATAATGCTATATTTTGTATTTGATTAGCATGGCATCTATATTATTTTAAGTTTTTGTATTTGTTTTTAGTATTGTTGTTGGTTTTTCAAAGAGTTTTTATTATTTTATGTTAAAACTGTTTTGATCTGGTTTTTAAATATTTTTTTTCAGTTAATCTATTTTTCTTGTGTTTTTGTTGTTTATACCTTTATTTTTTATGTTTTTACTGTATTTTTTGTTTTTGATGCATTTGCTTTTATTTAAATCTTTTGTTTATATTTGCTTACCGTCTTTAATACTTTATTTCTGTATTTACATTACTTTTTAAAATCTGTTCGCTTTTTTTCTTTACATGTATATTAACAAATACATACAATAGAAAAAGAGTTATAGTTAATTAGAAAAGTTGAAAAGTTAGTATCTCAACTTGCCCACTAATGATTACACTGACACATTTTTGACGTGTAACTTTTTAATTATTTTTAAATAAAACAACTATTAACAGTGTTATGTGTTGGCAATTTTTATAATAGTCAATGTATCATATACATTGTTATTTGCGCGCAAATAGAGCGTCTGAGGTTGTTTTAAGAGTAGATAAGTAGTAAACAAGTTATAGATTGCTACAAAAATTGTTGATAGAATGTATCGGTAAAGCTTTACTTTATAAGTTAAAAAAAATAGATTTAATTACACAATGTTTAGAGAAGCTTTTAGGAGTGTAAGTTAGAGGTTATTTATAGAGAAAGGTTTTAGAAATGTGCATTACAAAATGCATTGGTAAGCTTATCAAGGTACTGACAGCTGTAGCATGCTTGAAAGGTTGCAAAAGATTGTTGTTACCACCCTGGCAGTTGAGGCTTTGAGGTTGTGTGATAACACTGTATCTGACAGGAAAGTCTTATACTTAAGGAGGCAATTTGATGAGTATCATAAAACTACGAGCAGAACTTATGCAATTTAACAATTGTTATTTTAGAAAAATAACTTATAGCACAATAAAAAGTCTACTAAGTTTATTGTTCATTGAAGTATAACTCTTAAAGTTTAAGCAAATATTTTGACAAAAAAATTACAAATTAATTTCAAAACTTGGATTTTTATATATTTCATTATATTGGAAATTTTATTTTTTGCACGTTCCGAAAACTGATTTTATAAAAGAGTTAAATTGCGTAAGTTCTGCTTGTAATTTTATAACACTCATCAAACTGTCCTTTTAATTTAAAGATTGTCAAGCTTACGTGCCAGTTGGGAAATAAGTTTGTACACTGAGCTCATTACATTAATAAAAAATAGTTAAAAACATACTGGTATTAGAGTATACCTTATAAAGTTGTGTTAATGAAATGATTAATATTATAGTATATTATGTATTGATGTTATGATAGAGATTCTGCTATCACGACCTATTGGATCTTATGCTAGAAAAAGATTCTATGTTTGCTAATTTCAGAAAATAATATATTTTATTTGAGTACAGGTACAATTTAGCGGGTTGTAGCACTGATAGACTAAACTAATTTAAACGCACCGCAGTTAAACAAAAAGATTTTAACACAAGCCAAAAAAATGTCTGTAAAAAAAATTAATAAAATATATTTATTTTATACATTGTCAAGTTTTTACAACAAAATTTCTTTATCTCATAAACTTATTATAAATTTTAATTAAAACGTTTGACAACAGATTTTTTGACTCATGTTAGTTACAAATATTTTTTTTTAGTATAGCATTTGATAGTATGGCATTCTAATTTTATCAACAAGCTCTATTGTATAAGTCTAAATTACAAACTTATAAGTTTCAATAATAATTTTTTTGATCATCAATACTAAATATGTATCTAAACACGAAATCTATATCTAAATCTTTTTCAATTTTTCTTTTAACGGTTATAATATTACATAATCTTTTCTGAAACGATCAAGAATTTAAAAATATAAGATTTCTTAATAGAAGTAAAAAGTTTTTTACTTTTGTTCAGCTTTTGCATATACATATATAAAACTTATATTTGTACTTTTACTAAGTATTGTTTCTACGTATATAATGGAGCATTTAAAACTACACTATTTCTTTTATTTTTTTTTTACAAAAACAAACTATGCGGATTATTGCCGATACAAAATTGATTAATGAGTAATACTACTCTTTACAATATTTATACTATTTTACTAAATTTTTGCATTTTTTCTAGACATTGTTCAAACAAAATACAAGACTTATTACCATCTAAACAAATATTTGTTGTAGTACAAAACTTGCTATGAATTCAACAAATACTCACTGGCAGCTCAAAGATGTTTTTTTTTTTTGGCCTCAACAAGTGGCCCTTGAGAATTACTAACGCATGGCAATACCTTTTGGTTTTCTTCTCTGCGCAAGTCCTGCTGTTAATTTGTCTTAGTCATTGTCTTTAATGTGGTACTAGTGTGAGGTGAGCTGGTTTAGGCCTTGCAAAATTTACAAAGTCTGCTGCGGCAACACATGCTACCCCGTCTCATCTCTGCCTGTACCCTATTTTTCTGTCTTATTTTCTACACTGGCATTCTTTTCTCTTTTCTCCCGTTCTTGTGTTATTTAGCCTAGATATTTGCATTGTCCTTGGGTATCTTTTTAGTTTTTTTATATCTTCAATAACTTTTTCTTTGTTGTATCCTCTTTTTTCTATAAATATTTTGTGCAGCTCCATTAAATGCATCCCTTTTGGTAATCCTATATTTGCTAGTTTAACTTCTAGTGAGATTCTTGAATCTCTATTTGCAATTAGTTCTTTGTGTCCCCTAGTTGCCAGATATACTCTGACTATTTCAAAAGTTGCATTTATTGCCTACCTGCGTTTAGAAATTGTTTAGTCAGTTTCGTCAATTTAGTTTCGTTGAGCAGTTCTTTTCTTTTCCTCCTTATTTCTGCAATTTCTGTTGGTGCTAGGGTTTCAGTATATGTTTTTCTCTTGTCTTTTTGTTCATCTTCCATTGCTTGGCAGGCATAGTTGTTTTGACCTTGTTTGTTTCTTTATTACTTTTTTCTATATTTTTTGCTTCTATTTAGCTTCTTGCTCTTCCTTTCTTTGTCTTCTCTGGCTTTTAATTTAAGTGTTTTCTTCCATTTTGGTTTACTTAAATCTCAAAGCTTCTAACTCTTCTATTTTTTTTAGTACTGTTGTTGCATAGTTTCTTAGTGTTCTCCGTTTGTTTTCGTCACTCAGGCATTCCTATTTTCCTCCCACGCTTCGCATGCGTGTCTTCTAGACAAAATATACATTTTTCCTCTTTCTCTATCTTATTTATTTTTTGTAAGTACTTTACAAACACTCCATGTCCGGTAAGTAGTTGTGTTGTCTAGTAACACCTCTTCGGTTTTTTCTCTACCCATTCTTTTATTTCTGGTATTAGTTCCCTTGTACAATCTCCTTTTTCTCCTTCTTTCTACTCTCTTGCTTGTCTCTTTGCTTCTTGCTTACTAGTTCTTTCATTTACCATTTTATTTATACCTAATCTTTCATCCACCATCAAATCTGCGGGTAGTGTTGCCGCAATTACTTCTAGTGCCTCTTGCGACACCGTCCTGTAAGCCCTGCATATCCTTAACAAACTTGCTCTTATAGCTTCTCTTACTTCTTATTTGTTTTTTTTTTTTGTCTTCAAAGCTTCTCCCCATGTTTCTGCGGCGTACAATAGTTTACTTCTAGCCGCTGTTGCTATTAGCTTTTTTGCCCCTTCTCCTGGTCTTCCCTTGTTCGGCATAAGCCTACTAAGCATTCCTTCCATTTTTTTTTTGTTTCTCTTACCGCTTCCTTAACCTGGTCATTCTATCCCTTTGCTTTAAGTGTTGCTCCAAGGTATTTAATTGTTTTGCCTATGGTTATTATTTGTTTGCCTACCTGTATTTTTCTATTTCCCCTGTTTGTCCTCTTTGTTGGTAGCCATGCTGCTTCGGTTTTCTGTGGAGCCAGATCTAACTCTTTGTTTCTCATCCATCTTTTGATTATCTCTATTGCCAACTCTAACCTTTCATTTGTAATTCTATGTCTATATTCCTACCTACTAAAGCTACGTCGCCGTTATTGTCACTCCTTCCGGCAGCCGCATTCTGAGTAGCTGATTATAAACTAAATTCTATAATTTAGGACCTAGAGCAAAACCCTGTGGTACTTTTCTAGTCAGCCTAAATTTTCCATTTTTGGTCAGTAAATTTTTTTCCTAAAGGTAGCTCCATATTATTTTAGTAGTTTTATTTGTTAGTTCTCTTTTTTTTGCTGCTTCTATAATTGCTTCCCATAGTATGCTGTTGAACGCATTTTGAATATCTAACGCTACTATGACACAGTGTTGTCTTTTTCTGTATGGTCCACAGTTTGCTTCTTTTGCTATGGCTTTCACCTTTTTAATGACTCCTAGAGTCGTTCTTCTCTTTGTAAATCTATATTGTTCCTGTTCCTATCCTCTTTTTTCTTCTATTTCCTGTTCAATTCTCCTCACGATAACTTTTTCCATAATTTTTGCTAATGTGTTGATCAGGCATATCGGTCTATACGTCGTTGTTTTACCAGCTTCCTTCTTTTTCTCAATTAGTACTAGGTTTGCATCCTTCCAGCAAACCGGAAAAATTCCTTCCTTTAGACATCTGTTTATTATTTGTGTTATCTCTATCTCATTTCCTTCTGGTGCTGCCTTCACTATTTCTGTTGTTATCTCGTCTGGACCTGGTGCTTTATTATTAGGTAGTTTTCTTATAATCTGTTTTATCTCCTCCACTGTTGCAGCGACTGCTTCTGTTTTGTCCGCTATTCCTGCTGATTTTTTTACTATTCCTCTATTGGGAAACAATTTTTTAATTAATACTACTTCATTTTCTTCTTCTTTCAAGCACACTGCTTTCATTTTTCCTAATTTATTTATTACTATTTTGTATGGTTTGCCCCAGGAATCAATGTTTATGGATTTTAACATTTCTTTCCAGCATCTTTTCTTACTGTTCTTGATCGCTTTCTTTTTGTCATTTTTCAGTTCTTCTTTAGTTTTATCGAAATCTTTTTCTCTTCTTCTTTTCCTTTTGACTTTTTTTGCTGTTTGTATTGTTTTCTTCTTGCTTTCCTTGACTTCTTCGCACCACCAATATGGTCCTCTTCTTCCTCCTTCTCTGTATCTGGGGATTGATTCTTCCGCTGCCTTCCTCAATTTTTCCGAGTACCTCTTGCATCTTTACTCTAAATTTTCGTTTTTAGTCACTTTTCCTACTTCCATAGCTCTATTTATCCTTTCTCTGTCCATCCTTCTTATGTTCCATATTTCTTTTCTTTTATATTCTTTTTCCTCTTTTCCGTTTGTGCTGTGTTGTATGTACTTATGTAAACTCAGTGATTCTTCTTCTGTCACTGTCCAGCTTCTTACTATTCTAGCCGTTTCCCATGTTGCTATAGTAATATCAATGTATGATTTGGATCTTCCTCTTACAAACGTTGGTTTATCTCCTTGATTGCATATTGTAAGATTTACGGCTGCTATCATCTCCTCAAGAATTTGGCCTCTTCTGTCGCACTTGGTCCCTCCCCATCTTGGCAATTTTGCGTTGAAATCGCCTTCTATCAGAATTTATTTGCTCTTTTGTTTCCTTAGGCTTTGTTCTAGTTCTTCTATCCACTCCTGATAATATTCCAAATTGCAGTTTGGACTGATGTAACAACTGTACACTATCAGACCTCTTATATCTGCCCACACTAATCCCTTCTTGGGTGTCCCCCATCTTTCTACTTTATCTCTACACTTACCCCTTGCTAGGATAGCTGCGTCTGAATTCTTATCTTTTATCCACTCCCCACTTAGCTCAGAGATGTGGGACCAAGTAACCGTAGATGTATGTGCATTGCGCTCAAGTTTGGGAAAATGTTGCAATTTATAAAAATATAAAACAAGTAATAAATTACATGTTATCTAAAAAGATTATTTTAATTTTTAGTTTAAATTTTAATAAATACACAAACTATCAAATAATACGTTTAAAGTCCATTTATATTTATTTTGTAATAAGCATTGTATATAATATTTTTATTGTGTAAAGAGCGTACTGTGTATAATAAAACAAATATCATAATAAATAAACTCTTAAAAGAAACTAAAAATAAAAACTATACATTACATTTTAAAAGTCTATAAAAAGATTTTTTTATTATTGCCAAAAAAAACACATTAGCTATAAAATCCTTATAATATAAACTTATCAACAAAAACAAAAAATGTTATTTTTAGTTCACAAACTAACTACATGCTGACTATATGATTACATATCAAAATGATAATCAAAGACATAAACAAACTAACAACTACAAATAAAGTTTACAAAAAACAAACTAACTAACAATAAAAATACAAAAACCTCTCAACAATGTATCATCTTAAAAAAAAAGATACAACATAATATAACTAAATAAATCTAGAGTAACTAGAAAAAAAATTATATACACAAAGTACAAATAAAAAAAACACTTTAACATAGAAATTAATCAAACACCATCCAAAAAGTTTAACAAAGTTTAACTGTCAAAAGCATTAAAAAATTTAATAACATACCGTAAGAAATTAAAAATATATGCAAAATAAACAATTTTAAGATTAAACTAAAACAACATTTAATAAAAAAATAAATATAAAAATAAAAATTAGAACTAGTACACAGCAAAACACAAGATAAATTCCAATACTGGGCTTCAGGAATCCTTACTGATAAATGGTGGTACTACAGAAATATTATATTTATTAACAATTTTTTTTAGTTGTTTGTATGTATGTATATATAAAATAAACGTATTATAAAAAAATAGCTACATAAATGAAAAAAAAAATAGATAATTTGTACAACTGATACGTACTAACAACCATTTTCCACAAGTATAAAGTGCTGCAATTTATGCAAGTGCAAAATTGATATAACGTGCAAGTTGTATACTATACTTTTTTACGACTACAATAATTATAAAAAGAATTAAACATTTATGAAAACTTTGTGCAAGTTGTACTCTTTGGTTTGTATGACTAAAATACTTATAATATATACAAAAAGAATGAAATTATTTATTAAACCTTATATGACACTTGACAAGTGATCTATCACATTTTGATGGTCCTATGCGTATTGTTAACTTTTTGCACGCAAAATGCATAATAAAACGTATAAAATTGCATACTTTTTCGTAGCATAATCATAATGAACACATTGTAGTACGGAGTAAAAAAATCATAGACTTAAACATATTATTAACCAATATTTTAATAAATGTTTTATAAATATGACTTTCAAAACAAATTTACAAACTGTTTACTATGTAATTAATAATGTATAGAAATCAGTATAAAACATATTTAAAACAAATAGATTGTACAACCAATAAAATTTACTAGAGTAATTAAGCTAATGATACCGTATATGTCAAACTAACATTCAAAGTCAATGTATTGTTTATTAATTTAAATCTATATTGATCCAGATTCTAATTAAGTGTTTCCGTTTCTATAATTCCTTGAACTAATAGTGTTTGCGACAGTGAAGAATATTTTTATATGTTTTGAATCTGGCTTGAAATATGAATATAGATTATTACGTATTACTTAACATCAATAACAAAAATAATAGCAAGGATATTTTCTAAATGCCTGTAAAACAAGGTCAGGTTGGAAACCACTTACAAGTGAATGAAATAAAGTTATACATTTAATTTATTAAAAAAAAAACATAATATATATTTTATTAATTTAATTAATCTGTGTCACTGACAAATATTTAAATAAGTCAATTGATTAATTATTTCAAATTTTTGAATATATTTATAATCTTTATAAAAGTATATATAAGTATTTATATCATATTTATAAAAGAAATATTAAAAAGTAATAACAACAATGAAGAATACATATAGAAACATTTGTCCTTGATACCCTGATAAGTTAAAATTAAATTTTAAAATTATTTACGGACTATAAGATTTTTTAAAACTAGTTTTACTACATATTATCATTTATGGTAGAACAGTATAAAAATGAAATAATATTTAAGACAAGATAAACTGAAAATCAATAAAAAATAATTGCCACAAAAATTAAACAAAATTAATTTATTTTAAATTTATAACAATGTTTTAAATAATACTACACAAAGAAATAAGAATATATACAAAAATATTGGCTATAGAGTACTTTATGCATTTCATACGTGCGGTAGAAATCTAACGTTAGTTGAGTTAATACTTTAACTGCATACTTTACTGCTAGACAATATCTGCTTTATCTGTATAATAGTAAGTAGATTTATGTGGTAAATTCACCAAACATTAATGATCCACATAGTTTATTCCAGTAGTCTTCTTTACACACGATGCAAAACACTTATGTTTAACATATTAACTGTATTTAATTATATTATAATATACTATTTGCGTTTAACAAATACATGCCAACTGACGTTGGTCGACGTTTTACGTAACGTTTTTATGAGCCTTGACATATGTGCAAACATAAGCAGTATACTATACCACACAGTAAAACATTATTTTATTTAAGTTAAAATTAGCTAAAAAATCTGAACAAAATTTATAAATAGTATTTGATACTTTTATTTAATTTGGCTGTTTTGACAATGATAGGTTATGGCATTCCAGTATATGTTTTTTTCTTGGAAAGATGGAGAAACCCTTTATTGGCTTCCATACGCAAATGAAGTTTCTTTTGTTTTATAATAATGCGGCAGAATGACGATAAAGTATACAGTATTGCTTTACTGCATTTTATTTCTTTTTGGATTTATTTCTTACTCTGTTAATAGTTTAATCACTACTTTATTGATTGCTTTCTACTTGACTTTGCTCTTTAACATGTGTGTGATTATATATTTGGTACTAATAGAAACGTCTTTGACCGGTTAAAAATTGCAAAAAGTAGTACTTAACTTCTCAATGTTTGTGCGATATTTATGGCGCAACTTTCAGAATGATTGCCTTTGTTCATTGGGCTGTTATGTAGAGTTTCTCAATAGGTTTCCTTTTGATATTAAAAAAAAAGAGTAATTTTTAAGAAAAATAAATGTTTATTTCATTGTAAAGAGGAAGGTATGCCATTAACATTTGAAAACGATATCAGTCAAATGGCTGCTACGGTTACAGTTGCAGTACCACATTCTTTTCATGAAATTTTCTATGACCAATTTGCATATTTGCGGCTGTATGTCCTCTATAACTTTACGAATTCTATCTTTAAGGTCTTGAATATATTGTGGAGCATTGCATACATCTTATCTTTCACGTGGCCCCAAAGAAAAAAGTCTAGAGATGTTAAATCACAAGATTTTGGTGGCCAATTGTGATCACCTCTTTAAGAAATAACACGGTCAGGATACTTTTCTTGCAAAATTGCAATTGGTTTGTTGCTTGTGTGGCACCTAGCGCCGTCTTGCTGAAAATAAACGTCGTCCACATCAATATCTTTCAATTCCGGCTATAAAAAATCATAGCTCGGTAGCGCCATCCATTTACCGTAACAGTTGCACCAGCCTCATTTTAAAAGTAAGGTCCAATTACACTGCCATCCAAAAAACCGCACCAAACAGTGACACGTTGAGAATGCAAAAACTTTTCAACAATCATTCTTAGATTTTATAAACCCCAAATGCGACAATTTTGCTTATTAACGTAGCATCTTACGTAAAAATGAGCCATATTACTGAAGATAATGTTTTGATGAAATTCCGGATCATTTTGCTGCATTTGAAGGACCCATTCAGCAAAGATACAACGTTTTTTGTGTTAACTGAACTTTAAAAGAATTAAGATTTAAGTCTTTATGCAAAATACGGTGTAATGTCGTTTGTGGAATGTCTAATTCCAAAGATCGACGAAGAATCGACAAACCTGGGATTTCTTCAACACTACGGGCTACATCAGCAATATTCTCATATGTTCTTGAGCGATGCACACGGTTTCGATTCTTCACATTACAAACTTGTCCTAACAGCTAAAATTTTTCTACCAGGTTTACTATTGCCGGCCGAAAAAGTGCTTTACGACGACCAAAAAGTGCTTTAGTTTTGCAAACTGTGACTGAAAATGTTTCACCATTTTTGTAGTAAATTTTAATAATTTCAATGCGTTGTTGAAACGTGTATCGTTCTATTTTTAATAATGACGTAGTTTTTACTTGTGAAATAGCAAAAGATAATAGCTTTAAAATTGACAGCTGCTCAAATAGCCTGTTATTCAAAATAAAACTTCTTATTGGAAAACCGTTTCCATTTTTGGCTTCACTCCTGTTGCCATTTTGTTGTTGTAGCCTCTCGTATGTTTGCCTTATTTGCCAATTTTTTGTTCTTGGCCTAATGCACACGTTTCAATATAAGTAAGTGAATAGCTATAACACCCGCAATGATTTGTAATGCTCTAGTTGACGTTGCTCTGTAAAAGCGTACTATTCTAGTGTCAACTTTGTTTTAGGCACATTTTAGTACCTTCTTGTGTCTTGCTGACCGAGAGAAAACAAGCTGTTAATAAGAAACAAAAAACAAGAAATTTAATAAGTTCAATCAAACTAAACAAGATTATAAAAAAAAAATAATTTAATAATAATTAATTATGAAAATCTAATACAATCTAAAAAAATTGAAATGACAGAAATTAAGCTATTTAAATTTCTCAACTTTTCATAAACAACAATTTCTATAGACAAAATAATAAATTTATTGAAAAGTAGTTCATAATCTTTAATACCCTCTTTTCAAAATAATCAGAACAAATTAGTTACTAGTTACTAATAAAAAAACAGATATTTTTACAAACCTATTTGCATCTAATTTTTTCTATTTTTGTACTTACAACGCCAACTAGTGGTAAAATGATGGGTTCAATTTATTTAAGATAACAAGTTGTCAAAAAATATCTTCTTAAATTAAATACCAAAAAAAAAATTTTTTTATCAAAACGTTCAACAACAGATCTTTTGATATATGTATGTCACAAATAAATATCTACTATAGAAAAAAATTTAAAAAAATCTTGTAACATATTTTGACATTTTTAAAGCATTTTATAAGGCATGCTAATCTTATTAACAAGCTTTGTTGTTTAGATTTTAATTACAAATCTTTAAGTCTTATTAATAGCTTTCTAAAATACCAAAATCATAAATGTTGTTTTAAGGTTCTGCTCTTTTGTGTTGTCGTTTGATTTACTATAATAAACATTTTTAATTAAATAAAAGTTTTATTCATACTTTTGCCGATGTAAGTAAACTTCATACTTTTTAAAAATCATAGCAAAAATATGACAAAGCGTCTTAAAGTTTTTAGGTTAGAATCTGTAGCTTTATTAAACAAAAACCATGCATTAATATTTAATTAGGATAATACCAGTTAAAAAAACTTAAAAACTTAATTTTGTGCTGTTTTAAAATCTGTTTTTTAGGGGTAGAATCTCACATTTTTTTTGTTGTTATTAGTATAGCTTTAAAAGTATCTAGGAATCTAGGACTTTTTAATAAATATAAACCGTTTTTTTTTTAAATTTCTGTACAACTATTGCATATAATTAAAACTTATATACGTCTTGGTATTTAATGTTGTTTCCAAATATGGAGAGGAGCATAATTATATTCAAAAACACACTGTTTAAAACATTGCCAATCTAAAATTGATTAATGCCTTGGATACTTTACAACATAATCTTTGCATTTTTTATAAATATTTGTATATACATTGTTTAAATAAATTACAAGACTTATTGCCATCCAAACAAATATTTATATGTAGTACAAGGCTTGCTTGAAGTTTTGTCAAATATTCACTAACAGTTCAGAGAGATTTTTTTGACCGGACATTTAACATATTGCGGCATATTTTTATACTATTTGTACCAGTGGCGTAACATAGAGTTTTAATTTGTGATTTTATATTTTAATTTAATTTTAAAGTTTGTTTTTAATTATCGCGTTGACTCTACTGTAACCTTTCCGTGGTCTATCCGTGTTTGTTTTAAAGTGAGTCACCAGGTGATAGACCGTACCGGTGTGAAATTTGTCTCCTTGTTTTAAACCTTTTCCTACATATTTTATTTTATTTTATTTACATTTATATTTACATTTACATTTTTTATTATGACTGGCCTTTGCAAGTGTAACAGTATAGCTCAATCTGGAATTACTTGTAGTGGTTGTGGAGTTATTTTCCATAATAGCTGTGCTATTCGCTACAAAAAATGTCATTGTGGTGTTTTATTTGATTTTAAATCGGAGTCTGATCTATGCAAACTATACAACGAAAACATCGTGTTGTATCAAGTATTGTTAGATGAAGTTCGCTCTAACAATAAACTTTTAACTGACAAAATTTCTTATTTGGAGGAGAAGATAGCTCTGAAAGATATAGAAATTTTAAACTTAAAATCTTGCCGTCAACTTGAACCTGCTTCTATTAGGCCTGTTATTAATACGGATTCAATTCAATAGCCACCGGCAAAAACAATTTTATCCAGTACTTCTACTACTACTACTAATAGTTCACAATCAGTTAAACCTAGAGTACAGCACAAAACTCCAACAATTTTTGGATGTGGTTCTGACAATGACCAGCTACAAGCCTACGTTCCCCCTTCATATATTCATGTGTCAAAACTTAAGCGTGGAACAAATAAAACTAAAATTGCAAACTATATGAAAGCTAAACTACCATCTGTTTTGATTGATGTTGTTGAGTTGGTAGTGAGATCTGGAAACTACAGCAGCTTTAAAGTATCTATTCCAGCCGATCAAGCTGGTTTAGTTTTTTCTTAAAACTTTTGGCCGGCAAACATTGCCGTCAAGAAATTTATTAACTATGGCCGACCACGAAATTTACCACCAACTCCTGCAGGGGATTTTCGGACGTTAAATACGCTCAACAGTTTGGACCCGTCCCCAGGAATACCAACGGCCTCTCAATTTACTACCAAAACATTGCAGGCATAAAAACCAAACTGAAAAAACTTTTGTTAACTGTAGCTCTGTCAAGTTATGACATTATTGTTTTAACCGAAACTTGGCTATCTGAAGACATCGCTGACTCAGAACTAAGACTAACTGGCTATAACCTATTTAGATGTGATCGGTTTAATTTAACTAGCCCTAAATTAAGCGGAGGTGGCGTATTGATTGCGGTTAGAAGTCATTTAAAGTGTACATTACTACATCCGCCATATCTAAGTGTTGAACATGTGTTTGTAATTGTCAACTTTAAGTTTGTGTCGTACATAATTGGTGCAGTTTATTTACCCCCTCGTTCGGTTATTGATAAATATGCTGACCACTGCTACTCCGTTGAATCTTTTGCTGATGTTTTTCCTAATAGTAAATTAATTTTACTGGGAGATTACAATTTACCAGAATCAACGTGGCTAAATGATGAATTTGGAACTGGAGTTACTTGCAACAAAAACTATCCTGGACATTTAGTTGCTAATTCATTTGGATTTTTAAGCTGTGTTCAATGTATAACCATACCAAATAGTATGGATGTATTTTTAGATTTGTGTTTTACTAATGATAGTGATAATATTACTGTGATAAATGCTGTAGATATTTTATTAGATATAAGTCAACATCATAATGCTTATGTGATAGATGTCAAATGTGATACTTCTTGTGATATTTTAAACTGTAACTACGTTTTTAATGATTTTAAATGTGCCAACTTCAGCGCAATCAATGATTTTTTGTTGAACGTTGATTGGTCTGTTCTTTTTAACAACTGTGTTATTAATGTATGTGTTGATTTATTTTATTCTGTTTTGTATTATGCAATTAATTGTTATGTACCTAAAAAAGTGTGGCATGACAACAACTTTCCTATTTGGTTTAGCAAGGAATTAATTTCACTTACTAAACATAAAAAAATAGCACACAAACGATTTAAATCTTCAGAACTTCTTTCTGATTACAATAAATTTGATTCTCTTCGGACTTCATGTAAAAATCTGAACGCACGTCTTTACAAGCAGTACATTTTACGCACCAAGAATAACATTCGGTCTAATCCAAAACATTTTTGGAGATTTGTAAATGAAGCTAAGAAAACTAATGCTTTTCCAGCTACAATGTATTATGGTGATCAAACCTGTATTAATGGTGACGTTCTTGTAAACAAATTTGCAGATTTTTTTTCTTCCGTTTATAATTCTCAAACTCATCCAACTCCATTGTTTAAGTTTGATAAAAATGTAATTCATACAAATTTCTCAGTCAGTTTACTAGATATTTTTAATGGAATTACAAGCCTTAAATCTAATCTTAGCACTGGACCTGACGGTATTCCTTCTATGCTCTTAAAGAATTGTATTTATTCAATTTCAAAATTATTACATTTACTTTTTAACGCTTCATTAAATAAAACTAAATTTCCTGATGTATGGAAACAAACTTATATTATGCCATTGCATAAATCTGGTGCTAAAGAAAATATTAAAAATTATAGAGGCATTTGCATTCAATCTGCTATCCCAAAATTATTTGATCAAATTATAACTGGTCAAATACGTTGGATGTGCAAAAGTATTTTAGTAGAAGAACAGCATGGGTTTCGTGAGGGTCGATCTACACTTACCAATCTACTTTCTTACGAAAATTACATTTTAAACGCATTTGAATGCAAAACTCAAGTTGACTCTATTTACACTGACTTTTCAAAGGCCTTTGATCGTGTGAGCCACAATATTTTGGTTGCTAAGCTTCGTGCTTTGGGTTTTCATAATGCAGTGGTTGCTTGGTTATCTTGCTTTTTGAAAAATCAAACGCAGTGTGTAAAAATCCATAACTTTCTTTCACAACCTATTTTAGTTCTATCAGGTGTTTCTCAGGGATCTCACTGCGGACCAATTTTATTTTTACTTTTTATCAATGATCTTTCTGACTGTATTAGTTCATCATCATTCCTATTATTTGCAGATGATTTAAAAATTTATAGAAGTATTTTATCAATCGATGATTGTAATCTTTTACAACAAGATTTAGACTCTGTTAATGATTGGTGTCTTATTAATAACCTTTTGTTTAATGTAAATAAATGTTTTGCAATCAGTTTTAATAGAACGCTAAGCAAAATTTCGTACGATTATATTATCGATAACAAGGTGCTACAACAAGTGACACAAATTAAAGACTTAGGTGTAATTTTCGATTTTAAACTTACGTTTGTTGAGCATATCAGCTACATGTGTAATCGTGCTATAAAAATGCTAGGATTTGTATACAGGATGTCTGCTGATCTTTCTCCAAATACTCTTAAATTACTTTACTGTGCCTTGGTGAGCTCTCATTTAGAGTACGTTCCGTCAGTCTGGTGCCCTTTCTATGAAATCCATAGTCAGAATTTTGAACGTATTCAAAACAAATTTTTTCGCCTGTTGTCCTATAGATCTGGTATATTGTCGGTTAATTTTGATCGCAATTACATTTCTTCACTATACAATTTACCGTCACTAAAAGTTCGGCGCAAAAGATCAGATCTCTCATTTTTGCGTGGTCTAGTGATGTCTGAAGTAGACTGTCCTGAGTTACTTGAATCTCTTCCATTCTACATTCCTATTAGTGAACGACGTACTAGGCAGACTTCATTATTTAGAGAATTTACACATTCTACTAATTATGGATTGCACAATCCTATTGGTAGAATTTGTAGATTTGCAAACAGTTTAACAAACAATTTAATTTTTTTTTGTTATAAATCTTTGTTTAAGATTCAATTGGAACATATTGATTAAATGTTATGTATTTTATATTATATTGTTTTTTATGTCAATCTTTTGCTTTTTTTTTATATATGTATTATATTGTTTATATTTATTGTATTTTTATGTAGATGTAAATGGTTTTACTTACCGTAAATAAAGATTATTATTATTATTGTTTCTAAATTATATATTTCTTGAGATAATTTGCAAATATTTAAAGTCAATATTTACATACTGTTTAAATCTTGTCTTCTTTGTGATAGTTTTATCAAGTGTGGTTTTAGTAGTCTTACTTGTTGAAACTCCGAGATATTTTTATGTTATGATATAATAAGTAATTTTTATGTATTATATGTTGATGTTTAAGTTTTTATTTGTTTTAATAACAGTGGTTGTTTTATTATTGTTCCAAATTATAAGGTTGTTGCTCAGTTTTTCAAAGATTTTCCGTTGGCATTTTCTATTTTGTATCTGAAGACATTGCTTTTTGCATTAATGTCTCATGCTCATGATTACATTTTTTTATATAGTTTTGTAATTGATGTAGGCATACTTTAAATTTGTTCGTGTGGCAGTTTGGTGAAAAGTAACAAGCATGGACAATTTATGTTATTTTTTTGTTTGCAAAAATTTTGTTTTGTTTTTGTTTACTTAGCAATAACTGCGTCTTTATTTTTATCTTGGATGATTTTATTTATAGAAAATTGTATGTCATATGCCCGCAATTTAGTATTAGTTGCAAAAGTTTTAGTTTATTTTTTTTATTAATTTTGTTTGGTGGTTTGCTATTAAGGTTGGATTATTTTTATGTTTTTGTGTTGTTGTGCAGATTTTGCTTTCTGCCTTGTGTCTTTTTGTGTTTTATGGTCAGCTAGTATATTTTTAGCAAAGGATTTCAATTTGAATGTATTTAGCCAGGTTGCTTATTTTTAATTACTGTATAACTGCATCTATACTTCAAATATGTATAGTATTTGATTTTTCTTGATTACCTGCTTTTTTAATTTTTAGCGTAGATAGTGCTTTGTATTTTATTGTGTTCTATAGTGTTTTAAACATTTTGTGATTTTTTTTATTGTAATTAGAAGCAATTCCTTTTTTTGTGCTTTTATTAAGTTTGATAGCATTTGAGGCTGGGTTGCTTATCAGTATATTTTCTCTATAATCACTGCATTTGCGTTTTTTACTATCACTGATGACGGACAATAAAAACATTGGTTAAGTGTAAAGTACAACTCTAAGACATATTTAATCTAGTATATATTACATACTTTGAAATAAAAAGGTAATTTAGTAACTCATACTAAATCAGCGTTTTCATTAGTTAATTGCATTAAGTTTGGTTTAAGTGTAGTGCGTCTAGATATTTTATTTATATTACTTTAAATTGTTTTGAGTTTGTTGATTGATTTATGATTCAAATTTTTTAATCAAATTACTATCGAGTAAAGAAATATTAGTATGCAGCGCAAGGCATTGTATATATGCAAAGTATAAATCTATATGCACAGATACAAACTAGCAACTCTGTGACAGTGCTACCTGTAAGCAAAAGTCTGCAATATAAAAAGACTCACAAGCACAAGGGCCCTTGACGTTTATTCTAAAACCTGAGTGGAATATACAAAATAAAGTTAAAAAAAATGACGCTTTTTCCAATATTAAACAAAAAGTCTGTTTTAAATATTTTGCTGTGGGGCTAAAGATTTTAGTTACGCGCCATTGCAAATAATACAAAGCAGGTTCACGTAGCCTAATATCTAAATCTATTAATACAACTAAAAGTATAATTTACCTAAAAAACTTCCTTACAAGGTTCCACACAAACTGCAGTTAGGCAAGACACTACACACTTTGTCAACCACATTTTAGAGTGCCAAAAAAACCTTAAACAAAACTTGGTCACCCAAAACCCACAACATAATAAAGTTCTTTGTCATAAGAAAAAAGTCGAACAACCTTAAAGATTTAGTAACAATAACTTTAAGCAGTGATTAAATTTTAGTAACTACAACTATTTTCATTACCAAACTTAAACTACTTAGAAGTGAATCCAGGTATAGCTTTACCCAAAACTTGAATGCAACACGCAGAAAAACGTAGATGGCCTCCCAAGAGACACAATCTATAATTAGATGTAATTCTATCAAACGTGGCTTGACGCTTAAATCTGATTATTTCTAACAGTTTTGGTTAATTGTTAACCATTTTAGTAACTTTTATTAGTTTTAAACTAAAACCCAGTTTTGATACATTGTTACTAACTTTTGTGCACAAATCATGTTTTTACAATTTTAACTTTTTAAAAAAAATCTATTAACTGTTTTGAATAAGTTGAGTTGAACTTACGCTAAACTATTAAACTGTTCGACAGTTTTAGTAATTTTTTGAAATGTTTAGTAACTTATTGACAAATATAGTAAAATTAAAAAACACTTTATCAAACCACTAAATCATATTTTAATTTAGTTTTTTTTTTGAGAGATTTAAATACGATTTGACATATCTGGCATATTAATTTTATTAGATTGCTGTAAATTGAGTTTTTATTTTACAGATCTGACTGATTTGTGCTAAGACATTGCTAAAAACTATTTGACAGTTATAGTAACATTTTGACAGATGTAATATTGTTGGGAATTTAGTATTTTTGTCAAATGTTATTACTTTTTGACAGTATTTTTGGTAATATTTATGATGTTGGCGAAAGTGCCAACATAAATTATTACTGTTAACTGTTTGAGAGTATTATTTTTTTTTTAACAGATGTAGTAACATTTTTGACAATGTAAAATATGATGTAGTATTTTTGAAAGTTCAGAATACAGTAAGTTGACATATCATGTGTTATTGCTTTGTAGTAAATTGTTAAACAATTTTAAGTTTTTTTAAAAATTTTTAGTAACAAATGTAATTTGATAGACTTGACAGATTATGCTAACTTATCACATTGTTAAAAACTGTTTAACAAGTTTTGATTATTGGCTAACGTAGTAATATTTTCAACAATTTATTATTGACAAATGTACCTACATTATTATAATAATTATAATATAATTTAATAATAATAATAATAACAATATAATAATAATAATATTATATAATAATAATAGTTATTATTTGATAGTATAGTAAACAGTTTTTAACAAATGTAGTACATTTGCCAAACTTGATATTTTTACGCATTACTGTAAACTATTTAGACAATAACTTTAAAAAAATTATGTTAACAGTTTAGAATACTACAGATTTGACAGATCTGCTATATGTCTGTGAACATAAATTATTACTGTAAATTGTTTGACTGTTTTAGTAACTTTTTGATAGACGTATTAAGTTTTTTGACTATTTAATATACAATTTGACTAATTTTGTACAAGTTTGTCAACTTATAATATTTTTATACATGTCTGTAAACTGCAAAACTGTACGCTTTTTTCCAGATATTTTACAGTTAGCGTTTATAAAATAAAAAGCAAATTTAAAATATTAAAAATATATGATTTTTTATAGTGCAGATTTTGAAAATATTGTGTTTTATATTAGGTTTATAGCATTTATATAAAAACTTTTTAATAACATAAAGAGTCAATCAAGTATTGAATTGAGTCTGGAAATAACTAACTTAGATAAAACAAAAATTGAAAGTTGTGATTGTTATTACTATAAATAATAACTAAAGTTCAATAAAGTTTTATATATAAGTCTTAAATACTTTAATTCTTATTTTGTTATTTATATCAATGAATTGTAAAAAAATTTATTAAATTAAAACAAAATTCTTATAACATTGTTATAATAAATTTTCTTTACGCTAGAAAATATTAAATCATATTAGTAATATTATACTTGAATTGCATAATAAACTTTACATAAAGTGGTTCTTAGAAGTTGATTTATACCTAGATTTTATTAATAATATATAAATTACTTATTTAAAATATTAAGTGGTATAATTTTAGTATTCTATTAAAGTTTTTGAAATTGCGACAACACTACTTAGCATAAAAATTCAATTGTGTGGTTTTCAAGAATGCTAATTTATTAGATGAATTTATGAATGTTAATATTATTTACATAATCATTTTTTTAATTTTAAAATAACATTGAAAAGGTCTGTGCAACAATCACAACAACTAAAAATACGAGAAATTAACAAACATTTATAGTTATAATTTATAGTCTATTAACATTATCATCTTTAGACAATTAATTAAAATTTTCAAACTATCAACGTATAGAATTATTTGCTATTAAACTCAAATACAAGCTACCTATAAAAATAATAATTCTGAAAGTTTTACTAGTCAATAGTCTGTTTTTAAAAAAACTCTCATTCAAAAGTTTTGATTTTACATTTTTGAACTGTCACTGAAAAATTAGTGGAATTACTTTAGGTGGCAATAGCCAATAAGTCATTATAAAAAAAAATTAAATTTTTAATAAATAATAAAATTTAGAATTTATTTGTAGATTATGCCAATGTAACAAAGTATTTTGATAATTAGTTAGCTTTGGATTGGGAATGATTCGAATAGCTCATTTCAAAAATAGTATAGTTTTGCATTGAATAAATGCAAATATTACTTCTTAAGTTGTAGATAAAAAAAATATTATAAAATTTTAATATTTTTTTTTATGAGTGATAAATTGTAAATAAAATTAAATAATATATGAATATACATATATATATATATACGCGCAGGGATATTGGATATTTTTAAATACTCTCTTAAAAAAAGAATGAAGACAAGTTTAAGTCTACCATTTTGTACATTGTTACAGATTGTGTAAATGTTCTTGATGCTATAGCTCTTGTCCTAGTTTTTAAAATTTGCCAGCGATTGTAAAATTTGCAGTTGGAATCAGCTTAAAATCATCACAGGTTGCAAATTTATTAGTAGTAGTAAAATTATAACTATATTCCAAGTATTTACATTTTAACAAAATATTTTTTAAAATCTATTTATTACAAAAAATTCTTAATAAACAACTTGCTTTTATAATTATGTTAACTATTTCTATAATATGTGCAATAATGATTGTTTATTGACTTTTATATCAACTTTGTAGTAATAAATAGTAATAATAATAATATTGCTGCTATTGCTGTTTAATCTCTCAGTAATGTAATTTTGTAATTAATAGAACTTTTTAATGTTTGCGGGTTAAAAACTATTACGTATCAAACAAGTTACAGTAATAATTTATGTAGATCAATGTATAGCAGATGTGTCAAATAGTATTTTAAACTGTCAATAATTTTTTAAGTTATTGTCACTCAAAAGTATTTGACTGTATGTGCAAAAAAAAGTTGGTCAAATGTACTACATCTATCAACAACTTTTTGAACATTTATAAGATTTTTAACAATTAAAAAAAAATTAAACTTACTAACTAACTTAAAAAAAACGTTTTTTACTTTTTTAACAATTTAGATTTTTTTTACATTTTTAAAACTTTTTAATAAAAAAAATTGACAAATTAATAACATTTTGAACAATTTTAGAACATTGTTAAAAAATTTAAAACATATCAATAGATTTGAACATATATCTTGACAATTTTGAAAAAAAAAACTGACATTTAAAAATGTTAGAACATTGTTGACAATTTTAAAACTTATCAATAAGTTTGAAAAATATTTTTGACAATTTTGAAATATTTTGACAATTTTAGAACATTTTTGAAAATTTTGGAAAATTTTAACAAATTTGAAAAATAATTTTTACAATGTTGGAACATTTTTGACAATTTTAGAACATATCAAGAGATTTGAAGATTATTTTTGGCAAAATTGTATATATCAACAGACATAAAAAACATTTTTGAATTTTTTTAAACATTTTGAATAATTTAACAGACTTGATGAACATATTTATTTGTTTGTGGAATATGTTTGATAGCTGTAGAAATATTTTTACAATTGTGGAAAGTTTTTAACAATTGTAGAACATTTGAAACACACTTTAGAAATGTTTTTGACACCTGCCAGTCAGTTTTTACATTTGTGGAACATTTTTAACTATTACTTGTTACATTTATTGGCTTGTGGACAATTAAAGAGTGCTATTTACAATTGTTTGTTTTTAACATTTGAAAAACATTTTTCTTAAATTTTGATCTTTATTGAAGTAATTTGCTTGCTTGTGGATTAGTTTTAACAAAGAAAAAGTATCATTTATAATTTTGTAGAGCATTTTTGGCAGTTGTAAATCACTTTAGCATTTGAAAATAACACCAAAACAGTTTTTATAATTGAAGAACATTGTTGACAACTAAAAAATACTTTTGTTGTTGTAAAACATTTTTTACAAGATTGTAAAACATTTATTAAAAATTAAAACTTTTATATATTTGCTAAAGTTTACTTGTTTATAGAAAAAAAGAATAAAAATAGGGAACATGTTTGATTGACAATTGTAGAACGTTTTGTACCAATTATAGAACATTTTTGACAATTGTGAAACATTTTTGACAATTGTAGAACGTTTTTGACAATTGTAGATTGTTTTTGTAGAACATTTTTGACATTTACTTGCTTGTAAATTATTCTAAGCTACTGAAAAATGTTAAAAAGTTACTAAAACAAACATTGTGTAAAAATATTATAAATTAACCCAAAAGTACCAAACACTACAAATTACTACATTTGGCCAAAAGTTAATAATAATACTTTATTTACGATATAAAACTTAACATTTACATCTACATCAAATATACATAATTAATATTGTTTTACAAAAATATATAAAAATAAATTGCACATTCTACTAAGCGGATTATTGAAACCATAAATAGTAGAATGGGTAAAATCATAGAATAAGGAAGAATGCCTGCTGCGTCTATTATTAGGTGCTATATGGATTGGAAGAGTAACAAGTAGCTCCGGACAATTAATCTCTGACATAATTAAATTATGCAAGAATGACAAATTAGTCCTTTTTTGGCAAAGCTTCAATGACGGTAGATTATGTAACTGTAATTATAATTTACAGATAGTATACCCGATTTATAAGACAATAAACTACATAACTTCTTTTGAGTTCGTTCCATATTAAGGTTATGAATACCGTGAGCAGGGCTCCAAACTGACGGAACGTACTCTAATTGCGAACGCACCAACGCACAATATAAAAGTTTTAGTGTACTGGGTAATAAACCCATTGCCATTCTATAAACAAATCTTAACATTTTAACATGTTCAACAAATGTAAATTTATGATAAAAAATTATGTCTAAATCTTTTATTTGTGTAACTTTGTTCAACACTTTAGTGTCAATTACATAGTTATAAGAAATTTTACTTAAAATTTTAGAAAAATTCATTGAAAAACATTTATTAACATTGAAGAACAATTTAGTTCAGTCCAGTCCAGTTGTAAAAGATGACAGTCATTAAGAGAAGCGATTCTTCTGTACATTTTTAAATCATCCGCCAACAACAAAAATAACAATGAATTAATATACTGTGGGAGATCATTAATAAAAAACAAAAATAAAATTGGTCCACAATAAGATCCTGGAGAAATACCTGATAAAACACGAATGGGCTAAAAATTAATAATTTTTACACACTACGTGCAATTTTTTAAAAAGCTAACTAACCAGAAAATCACATCATGATGAAAACTCAGAGCTCTAAGCTTAGCAATCAAAATGTTGTAGTTTACACGATCAAACCTCTTTGAAAAATTAGTATAGATAGAATCAACTTGTACTTTAGATTCAAATGCATTTAAAATATTATTTTTATAACAAAGTAAATTAGTAAGTGTGCAACGTCTTTTACGAAGTTCGTGCTGCTCTTCCACTAAGATGCTTTTACACATCCATTGTAACTAACCAGTTACAATTTTATCAAACAATTTAGGGATAGCAGATTGAATGCATATACCTCTATAGTTAGTAATATTCTCTTTGGCTCCAGATATAAACAAAGGCGTAATATAGTTTTGTTTCTATATTTGAGGAAATTTAGTTTTATTCAAAGAAGCATTAAAAAGTAAGTGCAATGGTTTTGCAATAGAATAAATGCAGTTTTTTAACAGTAAAGAAAAAATTACGTCGGGTCTAACGCTTAAATTACATTTAAAATTTTCAATTCTCTTAAAAACATCACACAAATTAATTGAAAATTTTAAATGAATTACGTTATTAGTTGGATAGGTTTCGTTATCATAGACTGATGAAAATAAATCTGCAAAACTCTTAACAAAGTCGTTTTCATCATTACAGATTTGATTCTTATAATACATTGTGGCTGGAAAATCATTAGTTTTTTGTCTCATTAACAAATCTCCAAAAATGTTTTGGATTACTTTGAATTTTACTTTCAGTTTGTAAAATATATTGTTTGTAATGATGTGAACTGAGATTTTTGTGCGTAGGACAAATAGATTAAAATTTGTTATAGTCCGACAAAAGTTTTGAAGATTTATAAAGTTTATGTACAGTTTTTTTTTGAGTTTAGTAAGTGATATCAATTTTTTGTTGAACCAAATAGAAAAATTGCTTTCACGCTACAGTTTATTAAGGACAAAACAATCAATAACATAATCGATTACAGAATAAAATACATCAAGACACATATCAATATCACAGTTATAAAATAGTGCAGTCTAATCAACATTCAACAAATAATTATTGATTGCGCGTAGTAGGCAACTTTAAAATCATTAAAAACATAATTACAATTTAAAATGTCACAGGTAGTTCCACTTTTTTTAGTTAACAAGTACGCAGTATGGTATTGGCTTAAATTTAACAAAACATAGAGAGCTTCTATCACAGAAATATCACGATTGTTGATAAAACATAAATCTAAAAACATACCCTCACTATTAGGAATAGAAATGCATTTTACGCGGTTTAAGAACCTAAACGAATTAGCAACTAAATGAACATTGTAACTGTCATTACAAATTACTTCTATACCTAAATCATCGTTAACCCAAGACGCTGCAGATCAATTGTAATCGCCCAATAAAACTAGTTTACTGCTTGGAAACTCGTCGGCAATGGTCAAGATATTTATCACTAGTTGAATTGGGTGGTAAATGCACCGCACAAATGATATAAAACACAAGATTAAACTTAACAACTACAAACAAATGTTCAACACTAATAAACGTAGGGTAAAGTAATACAGATTTGAGGTGAGTTTTTATAGCAATTAAAACACCACCGTTGCCTTGCTTAGGGCTTGTTAGGGCCAAGCGATCACACCCAAATAAATAATAGCCTTTTAAATTTAATTCAGAGTAAATATATTATGCGTATTACCTAAATACCAAACACACAAGATATAGTTTTTTTAAGACCATTAATTTTTCTAAAAAAAAGAACAAAAGTATTTATTAAACTTGCAAATAATTTTATTATATTTGCTTAGTGAATATGAGGCATACAATATACAACGCACAGCTCACTTTGGCAAGCACAAACTAACTAAAAAAGAGCTGAAAACAATCTCTTGGAAAAATTGCTAGAATAATAAGACGTCGTTTGCAATAAGACAATCATATCCATTGATATAGTATAAAAACGCTAAGAAACTATCTCAAAAAATAAAATGCATTTCAAAACATAATTTTAGTTTTGTAAGTCATTATTGTATGATATGTTTGTTAATTGTTGATGTAAGCTCAGACATTTTTTTGATCAACATATAAAACAATAATTGAAGTATACTAGACTAAAACAATATAAACTTTTATTGATTACCTTAGATTCAGTCTAAAAAACAATATGCTACGCATGTTTTTATCATAATTTTATTTTTACAAATACTTTACTACGTTCAGGTCGACTAGAGCCTTCTGAGGATGTAATAAGTTAACTGAGTTAAAATATTTGTATTTATTTTTACTGGGATAGTCAAGATGTGCAGTATACATTATTTATTAACAAAATTTGTAAAGTTGATATCCATATTTGGAATGTCGATATAATATACATGGATTTTCAAAATTAAGAAAATGTAAAACTGTGTTATCATTTAAATACCTTTATTTTTAATTTTATCTAGTTAATCTTGAGTAGGTTCTACTTTAAACATAAGTCAAACGTTTGTTTTACAATTTAGACTAGTTCTTAATTATTAATAAATAATAATACTGAAGCAACTTAATAACTAAATTGTGTTACTTTATATTTACGCTGGTAATTACTATTTTTACTGTTTTTTATTTAATTTAACCTGGCCTAACATAATCTAACCCAAAATTTATCGTATATGTTTTAAGAAACGAGAAACACTTGTGAAACATTAAATAACAATTATTAATGCAGAACTTGTATATGCTTTTTACTAAGCCGTATTAGTGAAAAGCAATCATAATTTGAACGTTTATTGTATTATACATAATAAATATTAAAATATATAAATACATTATGTAAAAATAATGTAATTTCATAACCAAATTAATAATTGTAATATTAATTTGTGGTTCTTTATTATTATTATTATTAGTCCTAATTATAGCCCTAAGCCGATTTTTAGCTTTTGTTTTCAAATTACTTGTACGTAAAACCATTGTTCAATCTTTATAAAAAGAATGTTACAGTCTCAAATATATATTAAAAACCAATAACTACTTTGAAATGTTTTTATACATATCTATTATGATTTTATTCAAACCAAAATTACTAATTAACTATTTATAGAAATACCACCAAAACAAATCACTTATGTAACAAATAAAATTCATCATAGTTTAAGAGAAATATACCTTATGTGTCAAACTGTTATTAATAGTCAGTGTTTTGTTAATGCATACATCAATAATTTAAATCTAAAATAATATAGATTAAAATTTACATTTGACTGCTTTCGTTTTTTATCTACATAAATTCTTTAAACTGATTGAAGTTTTTGCGACAACTTAAAAAACTTTGATATGGTAATGAAAATCGGGTATAAAATGGGCGTATAAATCGTGATGTTATTACTCAACTCAACAATGTTCATTATGTCGATAATAACAAGGATGTTTGGTTTACTGCTTTATGATTGAAAAACTTATGGTGAAATTGAATGCGTATAAACTTTAAGGTCAGGTTGGTAACCTCGTACAATGTGAATGAAATAAAGATATAATTATTTAATTTATAAGAAATAACATATTGTTTATTTAATGACTACATTGTAATTATATACACTTTTGCCAAATTGTCTAGACACAAAAGCTTAACATTTCTTAAATATTGTTTTAATTTATCTATGTTGTTTGCATTTGAAGCTTAATGGCAGCTGTACTGAAATGATACATTTATCAGTAAAATTAATATTATAAATGAGATAATTAAACTATTTACTTAAAACATCGTGTGAATTTAATATTCTATTATAATTTTTAAAACTGTGACTCATCGTGTGATTTCCAAGAAAATTAATTCAGTAGATGATTTACATACAAAATATAAATGTTAACATTGTCAACATGTTCATAAATAAAATTATATAATTATAACTTTTTTTAAGATATTTTTATTTTATTTATGGTTTGTTAATAATAATATTCATCAATTCAACAACCAAATCAATAAGTTCAATAATGTAGTAAATTGACCACATTTTTTTATAGATAGATAGAAAAAAGCAAAAAAATTATTGTATTTTTATTTTTTTCTTAAAATGTACTACTTTCATAAACTTTAATAATTTTTGTCATACAACATAGCAAATTTTTAATATAGATAAAAAGTTCTTGTTGGATGTTCTTTAATAAAAAGTTGTCAAATCTGGAATAGTTACGGTTATTTATCGGTGCTAAGCACATTGCCTGAAAAATACCAAAATAATTTTGTTAAAGTTCAAATTGTGGCGTTTTTATTAAAGTTTTGTTTTCTGTTATCTATAAACCTACAAGTTCTGGAAAAAATAACTGATCGTGGATTATTACTAGACAGCATTAGTTTTAATGGCCATATACAGAATATATGTAATAAAAACCGTACATTATTAGGATTTGTGATGAAAAATACTATTGATATAGTATAGTACTATTAGTAAGATGCCAACTAGAAAACTGCAATTTGTTAAAATCAGATTTTTTAATTAGGTACAATATAAAACTGCAATAACACAACACAATGAACTAGCAAACTTGTATAATTTAAATACTTAAAAGAAAGAAGATTAACTTCTTTCTGATTTATGCTTTATGCATAAAGTCATTGACAGTTCTATAAATTGCGAGGAGATCTTGTGTTAAGTAAGTTTAGTTCAACTTTTTTATAACTAGGACAACTCGTAACACAGGTGTTTTTAATGAAAAGCAATACTCAACAAATTATGAACTACATTGTTCAATTACTAGATTAATTTTTGAATATTTTAATGAACAATGACAATATTGTTGAATCATTCATGTTCAAACAACATGTAACCACATTAATTTTGATTTTTTTTAATGTGTTTAATGTGTTTAATGTATTGTACTAACTTAAGTGTATATTTACTGTTAAATGTTTATAATATTTTCTAATAGATTTGATTGTAAAATAAAGATTATAATTATTATTATTATCACACAGTTCTTATTTGCTAGTTGACTAAGTAATTACCTGAGTATTTTCTAGTGGCATTTTGTTAAACAAATTAACATAACAATGTTAGTACTTGTAGTTCATATGTTTTTGTTTCTATTTTAAAATAACACTAAATTTTATAAACATTGTTTGCAATAGTTTTGATAGATTTCTTTAAAATATATGAAAGTTAAAATCATTTGATTAAGAGATTTTAATGTTATTTATTTTCTTATTTTTCTCAAATAAAATTAGCCAACACTTATTTAGCAACATACATATTTTCCATTAACTGACTATTTTTAAATATGTTTATTTCGATGTTTATAGTTTATATTTTGATAGTCCACATACTGCAGTACATTCAAAAACTATTCACAAAAACTGCATCAAGTTATATTACTGAACCTTAACAAAAACATTGTTATCTGAATGAATTTGAAATAAAATAATGAAAACCGAAAGTAGCTAAGACCTCTGCGTTAAATTTGTTGAATTAATCAAAACAGACAAAAAAAACAGATTTTTTTTATTACAGAAGGTTTATTTACCGGCCAATTTTACGAAAAAAATAGACACTTGCCCATAGTAAGTAGAATTATGACATAAAAATAAAATTACCAATTTTAATAAAAATGACAGTGGAGGAATTATTTGCGATTTGCCGTAATGTTGAATAATTTATCTCCCATGCTATTAGTTATTATTAAAATTAATGCATTTTTTTTGAGGTTGGTGTATAAAAATTCTATGTTTTTAAATGGAAAATTAGCTGCATTTTTTGCAAAATCACAATTTGCAAAGATGGTTATATGTATTTCCGAAACAAAAGCGACGACTTAATATTCTGGATTTGTGAATCTTCTGCGATTGGATTTGTCTATATGCTGTATGAATTTCAAGATGATCTTTTATGTACTTTACATCTTAGCAAGGGCTTTCAAAAAACATATGGGTTAGACGTATGACTTTTTTGTATCAACCAGAAGGTAGTAATAAAAAAATAAGTTTATCTGTACGCGTATTTTTTACACCCTTATTATTAAAATTTGTTTATCATTCTTTTAAATATTGACATTGACAAATATAAACACATTTAAATTTAAAGACGTTAGCGCATTTTAATCTATTTTTAAATTTTAAATACTCGAGTATACTACACTAAAAGTATATTGTCGTTACGGAAAAAAACCTTAAGTGCAAATTTGATTTTGACAAAAAACAGAACAATTATTTACACATTTCAACTAAATATAGTAAATTCTTTTTTGCAGATGTGAACATGTTTTTAATCATATGTAAATATAAAAGTAGTTTAGTCAAATAAATCAAATGTGTTGCAAGTTTGAGCCTCACAGCTTTGCAAAACATTTTAAAAAATCAGGGAATTTATTAATTAAAGTCGTTAGTATCTGTATCAGATGAGTGTGAATGTAATCATAATTACATTTAATTTAGGAGTGAGAGTGGATTAGATACTAGGCTTTATTAGTATCAACAGCTCCGCACAGTCTTTATTTTCTTAATTAACAGATTTGTTAGTATATATTGTTCACCTAATTTAAAATTACATATTTTAAAAAAAATTCTAAGGCAGTAACAAAAGCAGAAGACCTAAAATATCGACCATTTTTAAACAAAACAAAAAACATATTTGTTTTTATTTGTACAGTATAAACATTTGACATTTTTATTTTATCATTTGCCAACGGTTTAATTTTTTTAAATAGCAGAAGTTTATTTTATGTATGATACAAACTGTAAACTAAATAAAACCATTGAATTTAGTTTTTGAGCTACATAAAAGGTGTTTGTGACAAAAAGTTAAATATGTATTTTGATTTAATATGTGTAATATGTAAATTCTAGTCACTGTAAACTTAACAATTATTTGCAGTTAATGTGCAATCTCAAGGCATTAACTGTTACGTCTTAACATAAATACGGTGTTAACACACAACTCCAAAGCTTTAATCGCCAGTGTAGGAATAACATCTTTTACAAAGCGTATTACAACCTTAATTCTGACAGCGTACTATGCTACAGCTGTAAAATACTTAGATAAACTCAATGTTACTAAACTTTGTTTTATACATTTTGGTATGTGTGAATAACTTCAAACAGCTGTAAAATACCTCAGTGGTACCAATCTCAACACACTCTTAGAATATTTATTGGTACGTAATTAACAGTGCATATAATACATCAACTAATAAAAACAATCTTAACAACACCACTGTTAGCACAACTAAAAACATCTGCATTACACGTAGTAGAATATTTGCTTTTAACAATTATTTACTATAACTTTAGAAATATTTTTAACCGGTTTGTCAGCAAATAAAAAAAAAACTTTAAAACTTAATATATTTTGAGAATTGTATTCAAGGTCAATGTTTACTAACTGCTTCATTATTTTTAATGTGATAGTTTAAACCAGCGTAGTTACATTGATTGAAAGTTTTTAACACTATAGTTTCACAAATAATTCTTAAACAAAACGTTTTAAAATTTAAAAAAATTATGTCAAAAACGCTAAATTAATTTTAAAATTAAAAAAATATTCTTTATATTATCCAAAAAACTCTTTTTTTAAACTTAAATTAAATTTTTAATTTTTGTTTTATAATATTAACAGTAATAATAATAATAATAATAATAATAGCAAAAAGTATCATTTACTTACTATCAAAAAACATGCTTACCTACAACCTACAAAAATATTAATATGATTTTAGAGCACAAAATCTAAAATTACATCTAGGAACATGAAACTATGCCAATAGAACAAAAAAGCTGCTGTAGATAATCTAAGAAATGAAAAAACTAATTTATGCTATTGAAAAGCATACTAAAAGATTGCAAACAACAAAAAGCTCAGACTTGCTTGGATAAAATATAGAAAAGTTGATAACAGCGTACCAAATTCTTTGGTATTACAAAACTTAGAAAAGTTAAAAACAACCCACTTATAAGATAGTTATGTAAAAAAAATTATGTACAAGTGGTCAACAAATATTAAACTAAAAACTCTCAAAATATAAATTAAAAAAAAAAACTCAAATTAATTATATGTTGTATGTAGACAATTTAGAATTATTTGGTAAAAATAAAAAAATTTAGCAAAATAACAGGTCACTGAAAAAAAATAATTAGTAATAACTTCAATCGCTGAAACTAAAAACTTCTAGTACTGATAATAATGTAATTTCTGAAACAGTTTTTAGAGAAATGGAAGATCGTCGAAAGAGAGCGTTTAACATTATGGCCTTTAATATTGAAGAATCTACTTCTGCATCTATAGATGAACGAATTAAAACTGACAAAGCTATAATTGTAAAATTACTAGAACCGATTGAAAATTTGCCTCAACCAAAAATGGTTATTCGTGTTGGAAGAAAATCCAATAAGCCAAGGCCAATTAAAGTAGTGTATGAAGATTTAACAATTCCTATAAAAAAATTTAAAAATCTGAATTTGTTAAAAGATTCTACTATAAAAATAAAAGCTGATAAAACAGTAGCTCAACTAAAACACATTAAAAATGTACAAGATAACTTAAATGAGAGAAAATCTAAAGGCGAAACGGATATTTATATAAAATTTATTAACGATACCCCTGTAATTGTAAAAAATAAAAAAAGTGCAAAAAACTAAATGAACTATCCATTTATTACCAGAATGTAGGAGGTATAAAAACAAAATTGTTTAACTTTAATTTAAATGTTTAATGTAATAACTATGATATTATATTTTTAACAGAAACCTGGCTTTCAGATCATATTACAAGTTCAGAAGTTATATTACATCATTACACTATTTACAGAACTGATCGTACGTACTTAACAAGTCATAAAAAGGGAGGTGGTGGAGTATTAATAGCAATTAAGAACTGTTACCGTTCGTCGGTTATAAGTAATATTTTATGCAATTCAGTTGAACAAGTGTTTGTAAAACTACAAATTGGGCAAGATACTTATGTTATTGGTTGCGTTTACATTCCACCTTCTTCTGCTATTGACAAATATCTGGACTATTGCCGTTCTGTAGAAGATGTATTACAAAATACTACGTATACCAAAATTATATTATGTGGAGATTACAATCTACCAGATGTCACTTGGTCTAATGATGATATGGGGGTTCAAATGGAATTTTCCAGTAATAGTTCAGCGCAAGCAATTTTAGAGTTATTTGCACTATACAATTTATATCAATGCAATTTTGTATTGAATTCAAAAGAAGTGCTTTTGGATCTTGTATTTTCAACAGAAAAAACTACAACTTTGGCAGCTGACGATTTACTTTGCAGTAACAGCATTTACCATACCGCTATCATTTTCAAAACCTTAGCATCTAAAAGCTTTAAAAATTTAACATATAAAGAATATATTCCGAATTTCAAAAAAGCAAATTACATTGCTATAAATGATTATTTGTCATCTGTGAATTGGAACAATACATTTAATCATTATAATAATAATTGTGATGTTAATGCTATGGTATTACAATTTTATAATGTTATATATGATGTAATCTTTTTGTTTGTACCGTTGAAATGTGTTCGTCAAAGTACCTATCCAGCTTGGTTTAACTCAACCCTTATTAACCTAATTAGAGAGAAAAAGATTTCTCATAGCTTATACAAACAATCCGGCTGCATCCAAAACTATCACAAATTTGCTGGATTAAGAGATCAATGTATAGCACTAGCTAACTCATTGCATTTGTCGTACATATCAAGGATGGATAATAATATTTCAAGCGATCCTAAAACATTCTGGCAATACATCAATGAAAAAAGAAACAGCAATGGATTTCCCACGGAAATGACTTACGGTAATACCACGAGCCTCAATGGACAAGAATGCGCTGATTTATTTGCAAATTTCTTTTCTACTGTATACGCTAAATCTAATAATTGCATGGTACCTGATTTTAATTGTTCCAATGTTGTGTCTCCGGATAATTTTAATGTTAATGTTAGCGATGTGTATAATAGAATTTCGGAATTAAATGATTCTTGTAGCTATGGTCCGGATGGTATTCCTAATTTTTTTCTAAAAAACTGTGTGTGCACTTTGTCTATGCCAATAACTATGTTATTTCAAACGTCATTAAATTGTGAGACATTTCCTGATACTTGGAAACAATCGTACATAGTACCCATTTTTAAATCCGGTGCAAGATCCGAAATTAATAATTACAGAGGCATTTGTAAGCAATCGGTAATTCCAAAATTATTGGATATGATTGTTTCTAGACAATTAAAATGGTTGTCAGCAAGTATGATAATAAAGGAACAGCATGGATTTTTTGAAGGGCGCTCTACCATAAGTAATCTCTTGTTATATCAAGAGCATATTATAAACGCTATTGAGCATAACCAACAGGTAGACGCTGTTTATACCGATTTTTCTAAAGCATTTGACAGAGTGGACCACACTATTTTAGTTGCTAAACTAAATGCTGTAGGGTTAAGTGATAAAAATGTTAATTGGATAAAAAGCTACCTTCAAAATAGGTCTCAGTGTGTTAAAATAAACAACTGTTTGTCAAAACTCATCCCAGTAATTTCTGGTGTACCACAGGGTTCACACTGTGGGCCTTTGTTATTTAACATATTTATTAATGATATAGCGTCAATAATTGTAAACTGCAAATTTTTACTTTTTGCAGATGATTTAAAACTATTTCTTAATGTAAGTAATTTAAGCGATTGTGTTCTAATTCAAGATGATATAGATCAACTGTCCTTGTGGTGTACAAAAAATAAATTAGATTTAAATGTAAACAAATGTAAATCAATTTCTTTTTGTAGAAATAAAAATGCTATTATTCATACGTACACATTAAACGATAGCGCACTTGAGAAAGTTATAAAAATGCGTGATTTAGGTGTTATATTTGATAACAAAATGACTTTTAATAGTCACATACAAGAAATTTGTAATAAAGCACGCAAAATGTTAGGATTTGTTACTCGATCTTCTGCAGAACTACAAGCATCAACTACTGCAATACTATACAAATCACTAGTAAGATCAACTCTTGAGTATAAATCGGTTATTTGGAGTCCTTATCAAAAAGGACTTATAAATAATATAGAAACCATCCAAACAAAGTTTTTAAAATACTTAAGATATAAAACTAATTATGTTATGTCCTTGGAACAATTATCATCGAAGTTTAATTTAAGTAAATTATTAGATCGTAGAATCATTAGCGATTTATGTTTGGTTAATAAAATTGTTAATGGTATCATAGATTGTCCGGATTTGTTGGCAAAATTTGATTTCAACTTTAACCAAATTAAACTTACCCGTAATACTAACTTGTTTAAAGTTAAGTTACATAGGACAAATTATGGATTTCACAGTCCATTGTCAAGATTAATGAGGGAATGTAATGTTTTGAAGGATCACAATCGCTTTGATTTATTTGTTTTATCTACAACTTCTTTTTGATATCATTGTTCGCGTATTAATTTTAACATATATATTGAATCATTTTGATTTAAATTGTTTTTCTTCTTTTCTTTATGTGTATCATAAATATTTTATATTTGTTATATGTTTATTTTTTAGTACTAATGTTATTGTTGTTTTACTTATTTTTGTAATATTGTAACAAAAGGATTTTTCCGTAAATAAACTATTATATATAATAATAACATATGCATAATGTTTTTTTTTTGACAATTTGCTGAAGCAGTTTTTAGGAGAGAATATCTACAAAGTATTAGAGCAAATGAGTATGTTTACCAACATATAGAGAAAAAAGAGATTTAAAAATACTGAGGAATAGAGAAAAAAAATGTGGTAAACTATAAAAAAAACAATTAAAAAAAAATACAAGAAAAAAATATTAAACACACAGTTTAGCAGTAAAAATAAACTGGGTGCTATATGCTAATTTGTTGTATCTGTATTTTAATACACAAAGCTTTTAGAGTAATTATTTGAAAAAACATTATTTTGTTGTTTTGTATTATTATTTATAAGTATCTTTAATGTTCAAAGTGTTTTATTAAATTTTTATACTTATTTTGTGATTCAGTTTTTCTTTCACAATTATCATGGTCTTTGTTTTTCCATAGTTTATTTTTACGTTTATTTTCTTTAGCTGTTCATATATTATTTCTATGTTGTGTTGAAGCTTTTTGGTCTCTGCAATCATTGACTTATGCCTGTAGTCTGCAAACAGCAGTTTTGCTATTTTTATTATTTTTATCTTCCAATATCTTCTTTTTAACATTATTATTTGATTTTTTGTTTGTTTTATTGTTTTACCTAAATCAATTGAAAAGAGCGATGCGTTTGGCACGCATCTTTGCTTCTCCCTTTACTTTGTTTAAAATTTTATTAATATTAAACGTAAACATCATACAAGAAAAAAAGAAGAAATGCACTATACAAAACAAGAAAAAAAATACAAGAAAAAGAAAAAAAAAAGAAAAAAAAATAACAAACTTGATTTAAAAATGCAAACAAGACTATTATTACAAGTTATTTTAAAAATATAATAATAATATAAAAAATATATGAAAAACTATTTTAATAAAGCGTTATTAAAAAAAAGAAACAGTAGCAGGAAAGATCTTTCACACATTTAAAAAAAAAAGTAAACAAAACATAACTTATAAATTTGCAGAAACATTTTCACATATGTACAAGACACGCAGCAAAATTGCGACTTAAAGTTACTTCTACACTACACTTTTAATCACATTGCTCACTAAACTTTTACCAGATAGTGTGTAGTTTTATCTAGCAGTCATCAATACTTCAATAACAAATAAAAAGTAACAAACAATTTAAAAAAGACATCGATCATTCTAATCTATATAAGAAGCACCAAAAGTTGTATTGACAAAATTATGGAAAAATATATCAAAATTGTAATATATTTTTGACCCAAACCAATTTGGATTTGTAGAATATTATATATATATATATATATATATATATATTATAGTACTACAAGGCAGCGTACTGGGTTCACTTTTTTATGTATTATATAAATATAAATAAATAAATAATACAACATCAAAAATTGTTCCACAAACTGCAAATATCTGCTATACGCAGACGGTACGTCATCGTAATTCCAAATGTGAGCGCATAACAAAAAAAATTGTTATTAACGTTGACAAAACTAAGATCACCGCACAATAGATAAAATTATATCACCAATCTTTAATTCTATTGACATAAGTACCTTAAAACATTAAAAACAACATAAAAATGTGTAAATGTCATATTGGCCTGCAGTTTTCTATACTAAAAATAAATTTTATTTTAATTATGTAGAAATCTAAGTTAGCACCAAAATTCAATGATTTTTTGATTGTCTCTAAAGTAAAAAAAATTTAAAAAATTAATAAATGATGTATTTTATGTAAACTGCCTTTTCACCTAGTGCGAGACACATAAACTAGTGTTTTAGGGTATGCACTCATCATCAGTGTGCCTAGCATCTCACTGGTCAAAGAGACAATATACATAAAATCACAGTAACTATTAAACAGTTTATGTAGTAATGTGTCAAAGGTAGTAACGCAATGCTCTCTATTAAGAGAAACGTTAAACTGTTTGTGTGTGAAGGAAAGATGTAGTACAGTTAAATCCTACACGGACAGATAACAGCATTTTTGGACCAATTTATTTGATTCAAATGGCCAAAACAAATTTATCATTTAAAATTAATAAATAATGTATTTTATGTAAGTTGCCTTTCCAAAAAATCATTATTATTTATTGTAACTTTTTAGGTTAGGTTAACTCCAGCATAACTACAGCCAAACTTTGTAATTAAAATATGTAGTTATTATTTTCACTTAAACACTTAAACAATTTTAATAATGAAACTTAATATGAGATCAATAATTTGATATAAATTTTATACAGTTAATGGTAATTAATTAAAAAAAACAACAAAATTTAAACAATTATACATTTCAAAAATTTAATTTAATAGCAATTGCTTTGTCTGGTTTTGTGGACAATTTATGCTATAACATTTTTTCAGTTAAATTTTTTTAACTAACATTTTTTTATTACTTTTTATATTTATTTTAACTTAAGTACATTTAAATGTGGTAATAATAATTATATAACACTAATACACTTCTAATATAAATAATATTTTATTCGTTTAGTTTGTAAAATGTATTTAAAATATGTATTAAATAAATAACTCTATACGTTACATTATTTAATAAAATAAATAACAATACAATAATAATTTAAGTTATAGTTCAGCTCAACCAAAATAGTTTTGCACAATTATATTCTTAATGATTGCATTTATTTTCAGTATGTATTTAAAAGCGACGTTATAACACTCAATACTGATAAAAATAGATATAATACATACATGTTTTAATTTACTTTATTTTGTATTACAAATAAATTAATTGTAAAAATATACACAGTTTAATAAACATGTTACATTAAGTAGGTATTAAATTAAAATTGATTAATTTAGATATTATTTATTTTAGTATATTTACTAATGCGCACTTCAATGTCACTTTAATTATCATAGGCCATAGCCATGCCCTATATTATATTTCTAACACAAATGTATCCAAAGATTAACTATTGTAATTTAGATTATATAAATATCTATCTAACTATTATTACGTCATTTTAAATATTCTTTATGATGGTGTTTTAAGTCGTATATGCATTAATTTTCTAAACTTAATCCCGTTATTCAAGAACCTATATACGAGTACCTGTTATAAAAAACAAGCTTACCCTCTCGCACACGTTTCTTTCTTTAATAATAATTATTAAGATTTTAGTAAGTATGATTAGTCAATTAAGTCATTTAAAATAAAACCTTTTTTGTAGAACTAATACATAGACGATTTTAAGTCAATTATTTTTTTTTTTATAATAAGAATTAGTGAGCCAATTAAAATCAAATTATTTCTTAATTAAATTAGTGCAATTCAATATTAATATAATATAATAAAAATTTATTAATTAATATAAATTAAAAATAAATTACTTTTATATTAAATCAATTAAAGTCACATTTATAAACTCCAATTAATATACAATAAAATTAATAATAAAAGAAGAATCTGGAAAACATTGTTTTAATTTATCTAATTGATCAGATATGTTGCTAATGTGAGAATTACATATAATTACAAAACAATGAATATTAATTAAATATGTAATATGACTAATATGCATTAAACCATCTAATTATGAAATAAATTTATTAAAACAATTATAAATAAAATAAATAAAGTGAGTCTCACTATAAATCCCAGAATAACAAATTAATTCAAGATTTACAAAAAACCACTGTTTTTTTTTAACATGACGTCTAATTTTTAATTGGATGAAGCTGAACACAGTCAGTCAGGTGACTTTTTTGATAGATGAAGGGGATCTAGGGGAGATGGCATTAGAATACTTATTGATGCATCAAATGATATCCGTGTACTATATAAACTAACACACCTTCGTTTGTGATATATAAAGCTTCCAGTATTCAAAGTGTTAATACATATAAACAAAAATGATCAAGGTGAGTTAAAATATTTATATCAAAACAAATTTTACTTATTTTTAAAATAATAGTAAATATTATAAATTATATAAATTATAAACTATTTAATTGTTAAATTATTTTATATAAGTAAATCTTGTATATAACACGATTTTTTTATTACTAGTATGACATTCACAATATGTGCAAAATATTAACATACGTTTTATTATTAACACTTTTAACATTTTTTATTTATTTTGTAGGAACTTTTATTTCTGTTTATTGCATTAATAGCAATATGTACTGCTTATCCTTCAGAAGAATATATTAGTGCTGCAAATGCCGATGAAGCTTTAGAAGTTGCTGAAAGTGCATACGGTGGTGGATATAGACGTGGTGGATATGGAGGTGGTTATGGAGGCGGTTATGGCGGTGGATATGGTGGCGGACGTGGTGGATATGGTGGAGGCCGTGGTGGATATGGCGGTGGCAGAGGTTATGGTGGCGGATATGGCGGTGGATACGGTGGTGGCGGTCGTGGATATTACGGATAGTTACGTGTATGGTTGTAAATAATGCACTATATAATTTCAGTATTAATATGTAAATTGTATATTTTTTAGTTAATAAACATAACTTAAATTATTAAATGTTAAATTACTTATTTTGTATATACTTACAAGTACCATAACAATATGATTTTTTTAGATGTGTTAAAAACCCAAATAAATATTTATTTGATTATTTAGAAATATTGTTAATAGAAACGTTATACAACATTCAGGTATATTACCTTACCTTTCAAACCAAAGTATAATTTTAAAATACATATTTTATTTGTCAATTAACTCAATGCAATACATCTACTGTATACCTACTGGAAGAAACTTATTACCGTCATTATATATTTTGAATAAAATCTTTGCTTCATATTTAATTAACATAAATTATAAATTGATTTGAATAAAGTTAAAATATAACACAGTACATGCAATGACTAAAAACAAAATATAGTACATAAAATAGCAGCATCATTAAAACATAAATATAATATAACTTTATCATAAAACGCTGTTGAGTAACGCTATAGAACTTGAAAAAACTTTTTTTAACATGTACCAAAGACGATTTTGTTATTGCATCTTTATCTAAATTATACACACAATATAGGTATAATAACACTATGTTGAAACCAAAATAAATAAAAACTGACTAACAAATCATTAAACTAATAATTATAAATAAGCTTTTTTTTATTAACGACTATGTGACTAATGGGTCATTAGTTAGTATACAGTGATTACTGATTTAGTTACTGAGCCGTAATAATTAGTAGGGTCGTGAAAATAAATGTGCAATTAAGCACAAAATATTTTATTCTTTAAAGATTGGAAATTATAATAACTGTAAACAAAAATAATCACAAAATAAAAAACAGAATAAAATTATCATGTGCATAATAAAAACTTTTCTAAATGCAGGTTTTTGCAGGTGTGAATTAAACATGGCGAAATGAATCAGAATGCTACTTAGTTTATAAAATTATATCCGCATCAAGAGTAAATAGCACAACAATTATTCCGCGAGTATAATTTTTTGTCACGTCGCAAAATAAATAAAATAATATATATTGAATAGAAAATCTCGGATAAAATGCAATTTGTCTCATCACTATCACAAAATTACTAACAAATAACAATTAAATAAGGTTAGTTTAAATAGTACAACGTTTTTCAAACTATCGTCGTCGGCAGCCGAGCTTTGTCCTTTAGATTTATAGAACTAAACTCAATCAAAATTTAAATAAATCTGAACAAAATTAAAAAAAAACTTAATAAATAGTTAATTTTTTTAAGTTGATTTTTTTAATCTAAAAAAATTTGAAAATCAAGAAAATAAAAAAAAATTATGGAAATCCAAAACAATTAAGCATATTAAAAAAAGATAAAATTTGAAAAAAATTAAAAACAAAAAAAAATATTTAAAAAAGTTTGTCAAATAAATGCGTATCAATTATAGCATAAAATATTTGTTCTATTAGTTTTTAATCAACCTTGATATTACTGTGTTGTACACGCAAATATAATTTGTTATATAATTATAGCAATAATTATAAGAAATTTGTTGTAAAAAAATCATACTAAAGACAATATATAAACAGTTGTGTATTATAACTTTTAGGAGAAAAAATTAAAAAAAAACATACTTGTAGTTCTACATTTCTGAAATGTAAATATTTGTTAAAAATCTGTCAACGCACAAAAAAAATGTCATTTTCTAAACAAAATACTGAGAACATTATTCTATTTTATTTTTGATATGATAACGTTTTTATGCGGTAACTCCTATAAATTAATGTCATCATTTGCAAAATAAAACATCTCATATTAATCGTATGCATTACGCTTATTGCTTGTTGCAACAATTAATAAATTAAATTTGTAATTTATAACGCAATTCATTTAAAATTTGTTATTGTGCATAATACTGTTGAATTGACAGTAATGTCATTAAAAGCAATTTGATAGATTGTGTCGCATATGATGCTATTGCATACGCAATAAAAAATACAGTATTGTAGAAGTCTTTGTTTGTTTGTCTAAATTAAAATTTTAAAACATACAAAAAGAATCTGTTCAATAATTTTAATGTTTTTGGTTTGTCATATGTCGTTTTTTAATTTATTTATTTATTTAACTTTAGTTTTTTTTTACTTACTAACGCCACAGCTTAATACAATTTATTCTACAATATCATCTAACCCCAAATTTAGGGTTTATAATTTAAATTTATAAGTTTTTTAACGCAATAAATATAAACTTCAAAAAAAAACCTAGCTTTATAATGTTTTTTACAGTGTAACTGCTACAGACTTTATAACAACACAAAACATTTTACAAGAAAAAAATAGTATAATATAAATTTTACTAGAGCGCTATATACATATAAACTCTAGAAGAGCGCAATATTTTAAATAGTCTAACCATAGTTGGGCGTTATTGACTAACAATTTAGTCAAACTAGTTTATTTAAAGTCGCATATTGATCATTAGTCAATTTCTTGCAATAATGATTAGTCAAAACTAGTTTGCATTTAAGTATTTGTCAATCATCAATTACATTGCGTTAAAATTAGTGTGTTTTACAATCAAATATTTGTTTTATAATTACAGCAACATTTATAGGCTATGTATAACGGTTTAAGAAATAGTTTTTGGCAATTATAAAGTATAGATAGTGTAGTGTTCTTTAATATCATCTACAAAATTATGAAAAGTGTTTTTGAATAACCAAATAAGTTTATTGTTGCTTTTTAAGAAGTTTTTGATAACATTAATTATAAAAAAATTAAAAAAAAATATTATTTTTTTAAAAACAATTTTGCGTAATTCATAATGCATTAAATAACATTTAGCAAAATATTTATTATTAAATTTGATTTTTAATATAATAGTTAAAAAACTTAATTTTTTGTCTACGTTTCTATATATTGTGATCTGTGTAATTAAGCTTAAAACAATGCTATATTAAAATTAATAAAAGAGTGTAGTAGAATTTACAATCAAAAACACATTTATATGCAACCAAAGTAATCTGAAGAGAAAGTTGCTTAGTGACTTAATTATTTTGTTAAAAAGTATTGATTTTTTGAAGTTTGCCGTAAAAACTGCATTATATACTTTGTGTAAATTTTTGCATCATAAATTATATGTAATTTTGTTTTCAAAATTTTTGGTTTGTGTTTAATTAATATCAATGCAAATGTACGCCAAGTACTTTTCTATAAATTAAACTTGCACATAGTTTTAAATATATTTTGTGCAACATAATATATTTTATTACCATTTACTTAATTATTACATCTACAAAGTATACTGTGATACCAGTGTTTTTATAACAGCTTCTTACAAGTGTAATGTGCCTTGCATACAACTTTAAAGTCTAACATTATTTTGCAGTTATTGAGCAACTTCAAAAGTTTGAATCCAATTGCAGAAAGCATGTTCTCAAAGGCTGTTATGTGTAAGACTTCAATGCTAAATACGGTGTTAACACACAACCCCAGAACCTTATGCTAGTGTATGAATAACAATTTTTGACAACCTAGTTCAATCCTAACTCTGGCAGCGTACCACGCTACAACTAATAATGTACTTATTTTTATATTAGAAAATGTAATACTTAGGAATTAAAAATTGTCACAACAACATAAATTTATTTTTGAATTTCAACAAATAAAACTACATTTGCTGAAACTATCACGTTGAAGACTAGACCTTAAATATTTGTAATTTATAAGACTCAGAACAAAATGAATTTGAAAGTTTATTCCATGTGTCAATAGCACGGTTAAAAAAGTTTTGGTTTTGGTTGTTCTTTTAAACAATGTCTATGAAAATATCTATAAAAAATTTAAAGTCATTAGGCAGTTTTGGGTAGGCAATCATCTAAATAGCTAGTTTTTAAATAAAATTTTATAAGAAATAGTGTAGTTTTAAATAGATTTTATTATACTTAACACAAAACTCAATACAAAAACAAATATAAGATTTATATTTTTGCAAAAGCTAAACAGAAGTAAAAAACTGTTAACATCTTTTAAGAAATCGTAGTTTTCATTATTTCATTTCATACTTTTAAAGCTATGTCAACAACATAATTGTTCCACAGAAGATTATGTAAGACTAGAAAACAAATTTGTTGTTTAGTTTAATATTTAGTACTGATAATATTTTGAAGTTTGATTTTAAAACAGCAAAATGTTGAGTTTTTTTTAAGTTAAAATAAACCATGTTGGAAATACCCACTTTAAATATTGTTTTAAAATCTTTGTTTATTGGTGCTACCAATTTTATACATATTTGACAATATAGTTTTCAAAAAGTATAAAGTATATAAGATGCTATTATCTGCAAAATTATAAATAGAACTATTAGTTATTTAAAAAAATTAATTAAATAAAACTGATGATTTTTAGGTTAGAGTTACAACCATCAATTCTAACTAAAATGTTTCTTTTTTTGTCAACTACTGATAAAATTTACAGATTTATGATCAAAACCTATACAATAGAGCTTGTTGTAAATATTAAGACGTCATACTCTATCAAATGCTTTAAAAATGTCTAGAGCCACTGCAAGATTTTTTTATGATTATCTAAAGTAAAATATTTTCTTTTTTTAACTTAAACTACAGTTACAACAATGTTTATCATATCTTGATGCAATTGCAAAAAAAACTTCAACTTAAAATTTTTACGGTCTGGCTTTCTCCAAAAAAAGTTTGCCAACTCCTGGTCTAGAATATGCTTGTTGTTTGTGGATGTAGGCACAAATACTTATAGTTGGTCAACAAATAAATGTCCAGATGATAATTAAAATCTACTAAAATAAAGAAATCTAGGTCTAAATTATTTACGTTGGTTTTAGTCAAAAAAAAGAAATGGGTTTTTTTATGTTTAAGATACTGGATTTGAATGGCAGAATTATAGTCTTAAATTCCAGAATTCCGGTCTTGAATAACAAATTCATTTCTTTTGCGGCAATTGTACTTTGTTTTACACACTTCCAAAAGTAGTTTTTGGCTTATGTTTGAATAACTTTAAATAGCTGTAAAATAGTTTAATAACTTCAATGTACTTTTGTACACCCTAAAAGGATACTATGTGTGAATAACTTTAACACATTCTCAGAAACTACCTGTTGGTAAATAATATTGTATTCTGTACATTAAATATTATAAATAATGCTAACAAAAACCACTGTTAACATTTGGCAAGCTTGACTAAATTTAGACTACAATATTACTCAACACTATTTCTACTAGAACTTTTTTAATACAAAATCAAACTTGAATGTTCGTTAATATAAGTAAAAACTAGCTAACATATATAACACATCGTTTTGCATGACAATCTAAACAATTTACTATAACTATTTATTATTAAACAAAACATCAACTTCACAATAAGAACCATTTATTAATCAATTAAGCAACTATTTAAGCACTACCGTCGATCTTAAAACACTAATATTAATTTCTAACCAAAAATTTGAAAACGACGCTAAAAACACCGAAATTGAAAATGGCGTATAACATACATTTATTTAGTTTACTTTTAGTTTAGTTTTAGTTTAGAGACGTTTAAAACAATGTTTTACTTTAATCCAAATAAATACCCATATTAATTCAAAAAATATTAAGAACTTTAGAAATAACCTAAGATCAAAATTTTATAACAGAAGTAATTAGTTGCAATATTAACACACAAGTTCAGCAAATGCATTTAAAATATAACAACACTTGCCCTGATTTAGAAATACTACTGTATTATACTACTAAAAAACATTACCAAGCTTTTACAACAACTTTCAATTCTTATAAGTTGCATCCAATAACTTGCATTGCATCTAAGAATCCGTAACTGGTTCTATATTAACAAAATTTTTAATAATTCACAATAGTTAATGAACCCACGTTAGCAAATGCCTCATATTTTATCATCAAAGACACCCAATAATAGAAACAATGTTACGGTCTTGCATTCATATTTAAAGTTTGCAACCAACTAACTTAAACTAAAATAAACTTGTTTTAATTAAAGATTGGCATTATTGTTGACAATGCTACTAAATTCTTTGCCAAATTACAATTTTGTACACATAGTGCATCATTTATTAATTGGACCATGCACTAATTAATAGAATTGACAATCAGTAATAATGAAAACATTAACTAATTCCAAACACATAAAATATACTTGCAACAACCAATCTGCTGACAAATTGTTTTAAATATGTAATACTTAACTGCATTAACAGTTTTAATGATATGTAAAGCTGAGTTATTAAATTTGTTTTTTTATATAACTGACACAGCAAACGCAAAACCTCCTATCTACCACACCGTGTGTATTTGTCGTTATTAATTAACATAACACTAAATCATCAAACAATTAAAAAACGGCCATTGTTGTCAAACTATTGCATTACTCTACTGAGCAAAAGTTACTGAGTTCTTTTTTATTCCGCGTTTTAAGTTGCTTTAGCTCTAGCATTTCATTTGATCCGATTTGATCTATTTTGTTTTCAACTTTTCTATAAATTAAACCTGCACATAATTATTAATATATTCTGTGCAATTGTAATATATAATTGCTCTCTACCATATCAATACATAGCATACTGTTTTACCAAACATCTAATTAACACATCTCTGAGGTATACAGGAAACAAAAAAAGTATAATAGAATTAAATACCAATAAGCAGAATTTAAATCAACCTTCTATTTTGTTAATTGCAGGCAAATTTGGTTATGGATGTAATAAGGTTTTGAAAATATTAGATAAAAATAATGATTATAATGTTCAGTCAATATTAAAACCAGGTGGACAATTTGATTCTCTTATAAAAAATATACAAGATTTGACAAAAAAGTTTTTCAAACAGGATCTTGTTGTTATTTTAGGCAGTAGCGTAGATGCTTCAAATAACAGCAAATTAAATCTTTGTAAAACCAAAAAAATGTTGAATAGTATAAGTAATACAAATGTTTTGATAATTGGCCCTTCCTATCAAAAAGGTCAAGAGGAGTACAATAATTACATTTTTGAAAACAATTTACTGTTAGGTACATGGTGTATGTAAAAAAATAGATTATGCTTCGTATTTATCTATAAATACATTTTTAACATCTGCTAAATGTTTTACAAAACGTGGAGACATTTCACGCCGATGTAAAATACATCTTATGGAAGTTTGCTTGGATACCTTAAAACAATGTAAAATTGATCATCAAGAAATTAACAATGACAACACTAAAAATGAACTTTGCGCTAATAAGATAGTGAAAAGTGTATCGATTAATTCAGATAATGCTTCTAATCAATGTAAATTATATATCTGCTATAGAAAATGTGTCCTCCTAACGAAAAAATTATGTAAAAGCCGTAATAAATAAACCAGCTATAGGAAACTTGTTTTCTGTGAATATGCCTATAGCAGAAATTATTAATGATTATCAGTGCAATGGTAACAATGTGTCAGATTTAACTAATTCATCAAATAAAAATATGTGCGCCGCAATAAATAATTTATGTAGTAATGTTTCTTTTTTAGACAAATAGAAAAATCTAAAATTAATTTTAGCATCGGACATATAAATGTGCAAAGCATTAATAACAAACTTACTATTATCGAACTGTTTTGTAATAGTGAAAGTGTTCTATGTGTTTCTGAACATTGGCAAAGAGAACCAGACTTAAAGTGTTTATGTATTCCCAACTATAAGCTGGTGTCATATTTTTGTAGATCTAATATGATCCATGGGGGTGTTGTTATTTATACATAAAACATTTTCTCTGTTAAATGTTTAAGTGTTATAAAAATATTTTGCTAGAAGGCCAGTTAGAAATATGTGGAGTTTTTTTGTGTTTATATCTATTAAGATTAATGTATTATGTGTTTATAAATCTACTTCTGATGATTTTTTATCTGTTGTAAATGCTCTAGAGGATGCACTTCTTTGCGTATATAACAAAGACAGTTTTATAGTCCTATGTGGAGATATGAATATTGACTTTTTAAAAACCACTGAATCAAAAAACGCATTAATAGATTTGTTTCAATCATTTCAGCTAAACGTAACTAATAATGAATCGACTAGAATATTTACTAATGTAAATGGAGATACTTCAATAAGCGCAATAGACTATATGGTAACTAACATTCCAAATGAAAACATTATAGTAAAAAACAAAGATATTTTTATAGCAAACCACTTAGCACAAATTCTTTTATGTAGTAATTTAGATAAACTAAATATTGTCCAAACCACAAATTTTAATACTAGAAAAGTAAATTCAAATAGTCTATTTCTTCTTAATAAACTACTAAAAACAGTAGAATGGGATAATATTATGTATAAAAGTAGTTCAGTAGACTTTTGATTTAGAGACTTTATAAATACAATAATTTTTTATTTAGATATTGCATGCCTTGTACAAACAAAAAAATATAGTTCTAACAAACACAAAAACTGGATATCTAATGAAATTAAAGTTGATTCAAAGAATTTACAAAATATGTTTTGGTTTGTCAAAAATTCAGATGACATAACGATTAAAAATAAGTACAAGGAAGTCAAACGGAAGCATAACCTTAAAATTAAACAAGTAAAACGCAATTATATACAAAATAAAATAGAATTTTCAAATAACATACCAAAAGAAATTTGGAATCAAGTAAATTATAACTTAGGAAGGTCTTTAGGTAAATGTAATAATATTGAAATAAAAAAAAAAAAAATCAAACAATCAATAAACAGGTTGAAGTAGCCGAATTATTTGCCCACTACTTTTCCACAGTTGCTTCAGATAAAATTAATCAAAAATATGGTCCTAAATTAAATTTATATTCTGGCTGTACTTTGATGTTACATATAAATCATAGCATGTATTTGGAGCCTGTAAATAAAAATGAACTACTAAAAACTATTAATGACCTAAGCAATAAAAAATTATCGGGGACTGATGATATATTTTTTCAAATACTAAAATCAATAATAGCTGTTATATTGAATCATCTTCTTCATTTATTCAATGAATCATTAGAGCATGGAGTTTTTCCAAAAATTTTAAAAACAGGCCAAGTGACTCTATTGTTTAAAAAAGATAATGTACAGTTTATAGAAAACTATTGTCATAATACTGTTTTAAGTACAATATCAAAAGTGTTTGAAAAAATTGTATTTAATAAAATAATTTCATTTTTAAATAAATATGACATTATCTGTAAAAACCAGCACGGTTTTAGAGCTAGTTATTCGGTAGAAACTGCCTCAAACGAATTTTTAAATTATATATACAAAGAACTAGATTTGAATAACTATGTAATTGGTTTGTTTTTTGATTTGTCAAAGGCTTTTGATGTAGTAGACGTAGATTTTATCATGAGTAAATTGGATGCGTTAGGTATTAGAGGGACAATTTCAAAATGGGTTAAAAAGTATCTCATAGAGCGCAAATTAGTTGTAAAAATAGGCAATGAGTTAACTAAAGAACATAAAATTCAACTAGGTGTGCCGCAAGGGTCTGTTCTGGGTTCTTTAATTTTTTTTCTCTTCATAAATAATTTGCCTTCTTTCATATCGCAAGGAAAAGTTATTATGTTTACGGACGACACGTCTATTGTCATTTCAGCAAAAAGTGTCGAATGTATAAAAAATAAAACCTTAATTGTCCTTGATGAATTTTATAACTGGTGTAGCAATAACCGCCTAATAGCTAATTCTGAAAAAAACCGTCATAATAAACTTTCATCTTAATAAACCTTTACAAAACTACTCAGTTTTCTACAAAGATGTAGAATACAAACTTAGTTGCTCTGTAAGATTTCTCGGTACAATCCTAGACAAAAATTTATGCTAGGATTTACATATTGACCAAATTTGTAAAAAATTAAATAAAAGTTATTTTGCAATATTACAGTTAAAGCCATTTTGATGAAGGTACTTTGCTGAATATGTATTATGCATTAGTATATTCGCATCTTAATCTTAACATTTGTACATGGGGAAGTGCATCTTATATTAATAAAAATTTTATATCTGAAAAAAGAGTTCTAAGTTTAATTTTTAATATAAAATCGAATGACACGTGTAAAACTACTTTTAAAAATAAGAATTTGTTAACTGTTCTGTCTATCTATATATATAAATCTGTAAATTTTGTTAAAAAAAACTTACATATGTTTACTAAATCTAAAGATGTTCATTCATATAACATAAGAAATAAAAATATTATAAGTCCAATGTCCCACAAGTTGTCTAAGTATGAAAAGTTACCAGAATATGCAGGGATATCATTTTATAATAAGTTACCAAAATATATTAGTGATATAAAAATGTATAATGCCTTTAAAGGACAAGTAAAAAAATTTTAGTTGGTAAAGTGTACTATAGTGTAAATGAATATTTGTTAGATACGTTGTGTAATTAAATTATTGATATTTTGTATGTTTCTATATGTTTTTTCAAGTTTTTATATGTGAATTTTATGCTTTACAAATGTTTTATGTATTGTCTAGTCTTAATCCTATTTTATTTTATTATTATTTGTAATATTTTATAAGTGACTTTTCATACTTGTGTTTTAACCTGTACAGCATGTGAATAAAAATATATTTTATTCTATTCTATTCTATTCTATATTTTAATACTAGTGTGTTTATAACTGTTTCTTACTAGTGTAATGTACCCTGCATACAATCTCTAAGCCTAACCGGCCAGTGTAAACTCAACAACCTTTTGCAGTTATTGTGCAATGTCAAAAGCTTAAATTCTATTGCACAAAACATGCTTTTAACGGCTGTTACATATTAAGTCCAATGCCCAATACAAAACACACAACGCAAGGCTTTATGCTAGTACATATGTATATGAATAACAATCTTTAAACTTATTATTGTTGTGAATTAAGGTAAGTTAAAAAAGGTTAATTTGATTATTTTGGTTTGAATCAAGTGTAAATTTAATTTTGGAATAACAGTTATTAATTTAATTTCAGAATTGATTAAGTTGATAATGTGTCGCTAAAACACTTAATTATATTGTCCACGTATTAATACTAGAATAATATATGTTTTTTAGTAAAATTTAAATTGATTATTTTATCTTTAATAACTAGTCCAATAGTTTGTTAATAAAATTGATTGTTAAATTGAAAATAATTTTGAGCTAAACAAGTTTTAAATGCATTATAGTTCTGAATAAGTAATAGCGTTTTTAACTGGTTTATATAATATCCTAAATAATGTTAAGACATTCATCTATTAGAATATTTAAAAACATACTTGTGACGTCAAAAAGATACCGAGAGCCTATTTTAAAAAGAATGTTGAATATTTAAAAAAATATTTAATTGCCAGAGTTTGCAAATTACACAAACAATAACTGGCATGAAATACACAAACAATAACTGTATTTGACATTTTTTTTACAATTTTAACATATATTTATAATTATTATTATTAATTAACAAGAGATTGAAGTGCTTTTATAAATTAAACATTTGTTATAAATAATTAGATTTAACATACTGACGTACCATATGAAATATTTTAAAAGACTAAGCAACAGACTTTTTTGTTCATTGTTCATAGGCACCAGGTAATTTAAAGTTAAAATTTTATCAATTTGTCATACAATATTTTTACTTTCTTTTTTAATAGTATAATTTACTGGAGATTCTTTGAAAATTATTGTACATAGTCCTATGCGTATTAGAACCTAAAACCTCTACATGAACCATGCACCAATTGCATGTTTACTTGCGTTTGTAGTAATAATAAACCTTTGAGAAAAATTTGGAAATTGTAAAATTGGAGTGAAGTAATTATACGTTACTAATTTGTTCAAAAACTTTTATTTGCTTCGGATTATTAGATTATGTGCTTGAAATTTAATTACCGCATCAAAATTACCAGGATTAGGTTTTATACCACTTTTAGATATTATGTGCCCTAAATAACATAATTCTTCTTTTAGAAAAAAAGCTGAAATTTTAAATTAAATCTTTTAAATCTATCTAACATATCTTTTAACTTTAAATAATATGTTTTTAAATTATATGAATAAATGACTGCATTGTTCAAATATATGATACATTGGTCTTCTTCTAAAATTTGCTTTGTTTTATTTATCTTTAAAAAGTTGCTAGTGCTCCTTTTAAACCAAATAGCATTTTGTTTAATTTATAATGACCACTAAGAGTGCTAAACGCCGGATTGTTTTAATATTTAATAGTAGCCACTAGCCAAATTTAGCGTTAAAAATACTTTGCATTTCCAAATTAGTCCAAGATATCTATTATATATGGCAATTGATAAGCATCCCTTATTGTAATTTTGTTTAACTTGCAATAATCAACAACCACGCGTCACTTAGTCACCTTTATTTGGTACATACTACCAATAAAGAATCATTAGACAGACTATTGCTGTGCTGAATAATACTAATTAATAATAGTTGATTAAAATGTTTTTTAATCATTTGTTTTTGCCATTGTGGTAATCAATATGACTTAATGTTAATACCTGCAGCATGATTATTTATTCTAATTGGCTGAGTTAAAGCAGTTGTAAAAAATAATTTTTCATTTTCTAAATGAAATAGATTACTATATTTGCTAATAATCTTTTCTATTATAGAATGTTTTTCTGAATTTAAATAAGTCATATACATTTTTTTATTTGTAGTGTTTTATTTTCAATAACTAAATATTTTTTTATATTTTGCATTAATTGTTACTGAATCTAATTTATTTAAATTTATAAACAGTACTTGCAAAACACTTTTTGTATTTAAAATAGAAACTTTGCATTTAAAATAGTTACTTGTAGTTAAACATGCACCTATAAAAATATCTTCTTGTACTTTAATAAAGTCGCAAATTTCATCACCAGTTTTTAAATTATTATTTGCTTCAATTATTGTTTCAGTGAGAGGCGATATAATTACATGGTTTTTAGTTATAATTTAAAAGTTACCTTTTTAATTAATAATTTGCTTAATTTATAATTAATATTAGCTCTAAAATGTTGTGCCTAATAGGAAAAGAATAATCAATTACATGAAATAAATGTTTCAATGTTTTGTTAATTTTCTTCACAAAAACTAATTTGCAGACGCTTAAAGTCATTATTGATACATTTTTATTTTTCTAAACTCTATAATTTTAGTTTCATCTACAGATACCATCTCATCAATAATACATGCCTTGATTAAACTAACATCTGCACTTGTATCTACTATTAAATTTGTTGTTTTTTTTATTTTTAAAATGAATAGTTGTCATCTTCAAAATTATTTTCTGTACATTTTAATATAATTAAGTTTGTTTTATTATTTATACTTTCATAATTAATTTTCCTAGAGTTAAAATAGATATTATTCTGATTAGATATAATGTCATTATATATTTTTCTTGGTTTGCCCTTATAATAATTCTTGCAAAATCTTTTAATCGTATAGCAATTATAATTTCTATTGCTTTTATTGTGATACTGTTTGCTTTGTTTTGTCATTATATTACAACTGTAAGATTTATTTTTAAAGCAATTAGAATTTTTATACACACAATCATTATTGTAAATTTGTTGGCAAAATATAACTAAATCTGTAAAATTTTTATCCTTATTTGAAATTGTAGTAATGATTGTTTTTTTCATTTGACTTTTTATAAAAAAATCTGTCAATAATGTACTATTACCGGACTCAATATTTCAATTATATAACTTTTTATAATCTAGAATTGACTTTTTAATTATTTTTTTTAATCTATTACTGATTCATTATATTTTTGTTTGGCATTATCTAAAATTTAAATAATTTAATTAATTCTAAATGTAATTATACTTTTTCTGAGATTTTATAAATAACAAATTAAGACTATTTTTTTAAATTTTTATTAATGAATTTAAATAAAGTCTCACACTGTTTAATATTAATAAATTGATTTACATTTGATCATTTAACATAGTCAACGAGTTCAATAAACTTAAAATATTTGCAATACTCTAAACCATATTAAACAAATTTGCTTATACGGTTAGTAAATATAAAATTCTAACTCACATAATATGTATAAAATACAAATTTAATTGCTTTTATTAATTATAAGCTTAGTGTAAACTTGGCCTACACGTATGTGTATGTTCGTCTTTTAGCCTCTTACTGCCTTACTACCGAGAGTAGTCCGTACCTGCTCCAATATGGGTGGTTTATAATTATATATCATACCCATTGCTTAATAGCAAAGAGATAAATAGACGTAAAGGCCGATGAGCAAGTCTGTGTATATAATAAACCATATAAATACATGGTTTATTAGGTTTTATTAAGCCGCAAAGTCTTGGAGCCTAAGCCTTCATATTTTTGGTTTGATCTTTATCAGATTTTGAAATAAAAAGTGAGTATTTTCTACAAGTTCTTTAACTTTTGATTGATATAACGTTTTTGGGTCTTTCTATAAGAGAATTAAATTTTCTGTCACAATGAACGTATTTATTTTATTATTATATTGACTATTTTTGAAAATGACGGTTGAGTTAGATTTATTTACATTTGTGACAGTTGTATTACTTAAAATTTTACACTTGAATCAATACAAGCAAAAGTTGACAACTTGATTTTTAACTTTGGAATGCAATTGCAAAGTGAGAACAAATTAACAAAAAAATACATTTACTATACAGAGAAATTAAGATAGAAATTGAAGTGAAGAAAAAATAAATCGCATTACAGATGATTCACAAAAATTTGTGTTGATTTATATTGTGGTTATATGTTAATTATTTAAAATCTTAGTTAGGTGTTAAATATTTGACCAAAATAATTATCTTGACAATAACTTATTAATAGATTGAAATTTGTCAAAAAATAAATATATAACATAAAAAATAAATTAAAAAAATATTTTAACATAACCTATATAAACTATTTTATATGTGTCTAAAGACTACGGATGATTTTGTGAGGTAGCGTTTCTTGAATGACAAACGTTACAATTCTGTAAACCTTTTATTAAAATTCTAGTTCTGTTGTACAAATAATTACTAAACTTTATCAAACCTTTGAATGTAATCATGTGTCTGAGTGCGAACACAATTTGTAATCCAAAATAATGTTTTCACTTCTTGAGGTAAAAATGTTAATAATGCACGTTTATTAAAACTAGTAAAGTAAATAAACATTTTGCTGCATTTGTTGCTAGTTAAAAAAAATAATTTGTTATTGCCAGTGTAATAAAAACAACAACATATATGTAAAAATCTTATTATAGTACTTAAAAAAATATTTAATAGTTTTTAAATCAATGAAACAAAAAAATAAAAGAGTTATTCAGTATGTTTTTTTTAACAGGCTGTGTTATACAGTTCAACGTTTCTCCTAATTGGGGATTGCGTTACCACCACACATTACTAAACATAAACTGTTTAATAGTTACTGTGATTTTATGCTAGGCACAATGATGATAGGTGCATACCCTGAAACACAAGTGTATGTGTCTCTTACTAGATAAAAAGGCAATTTACATAAAATACATCATTTATTAATTTTAAATGTGTTATACTAGTTATATAATTAAAATCGAAAACAAAATTGATTTAAAGCCCTGTCATTAAATTCTATATTTTATTTATATTAACTAATACAATGCAAGTTGTACAAATAATAAACAATTTAAAAGTTAATATCTTTATTGATGGCGCTTGACTTTTGCTATAAATAAAATTATGTAAATTATTGGGAATATTAAAGAACTCAGATAGACTAAATAAAACCATTATATAAAATGAAAAAAATAAAACTAGTGAACAAGAAAATATACCAAACGTTTCAGAGTTATATTTAATCATTATATCTAATAAAACATAAGTTAATGTTGTTAGAAATCCATTACCTATGAAATCTATTAAAACGTTATTATGTTACACTAAATAATGTTTAATAATGTGTTTATTTATGAATAATGACTATATTATTATAATCAAATTAAAAATAATAATTATTTATTTTGGTCGTAACTGATGACATATATTGTGTTATACAACTCAGATCTCATTATAGGTATTATTTTCAATAAATGTTTTTGTAACGTGCATACAGTAAACTTAATATAATGTTTAGTAAATATCTATTTAACATCAACCAACATTTTTCAATTTATTAGAAATTAATATAAGCAAGAAATTTACTACTATATTTTTTACCGTATTTCTAAACGAATAGGATGGTTTTTCAACGTGTGACCTGTTTGGTGGACTACGAAGGGCATTACGGAGGAGGTGGAATGGAATTCTTGATGAATCAAGGGATACTCGGGCATTATATAAATAGAGACACACCTATGTGATCTACAAAGCTAGAAGTGCTCTTCAGTCATAGTGTTTATATAGTAACAATGATAAAGGTAAGTTTATTACAATTTAATTGTTCATGTTTAAGTTAATTGCCACGACATAATATTATATAAAATAATTATTACTTTTATATAATAAAAATAAATTAATTTTTTGCCACGTACAGTAAAAAAAGCGTGAAATATACATCATATTATGATTTATAATAAATATAAATATTTATTTATTATTGTTTTTATTCATTACAAAATAGAAGTGTTTAAATTATTCTTTTATAATGTTTTAAATATTAATGTGTCAACTAGAGAGGTACTTTTTATTAAAAACATTTAATGTAAAACTCAATGCACATCTAATTTAATTGTAAACATTTAATAAATAAACTAATATTATTGAATTTTTATTTTCTCTACAATTTTTTTTGTTATTGATAGTAATCATATTATAAATAGCTATGTAATAATAAAATTTATTTGTTTTTTTTTTGCAGGAGCTAATATGCTTATTTGTTGCTGCAATTGGGCTATGTACAGCATATCCACCCGGTTTAGTTCGTGTTGCACATGCCCCAGAAGATTTAGAAGTTGCTGAAAGTGCAAATCCATTTTTTAAAGGTTTATTTAGTGGATTTAAAAGTGGCGGATACGGAGGTGGTGGTGGTGGGTATGGCAGTGGGTATGGCAGTGGGTACGGCGGTGGATATGGAGGCGGACATGGTGGATATCGACTTCTTGGACATCAAGGATATGGTGGTGGATATGGCGCAGGATATGGAGGATTCAAAGGTGGATGGCGTGGATAAATGAATAATTAATTATTGTTTAATATTTATTTTATTAATTTTTATTTAATGGTTGTAAATATAATAAATGATAACAAAATTTATTTATTTTAAAGTTGGCAAATACGACAATATGATACTAATAAAAATATTTTCATGATAAATATTGCAAAAAAATCTCAATAAAATATGTTTTGCAACCGGTTTTAAAGTTTACGAATTGGGATTGAATTGTTTGATTTAAAAATTTTAATATATTTTATTGTCAAAAGTTGAGTTTGATATAACTATGTAATATCATGGATTAATAAATAAGAACTATTTTATGCAACATGTTGGTATATTAAAAATCACATAAGAGTACAAAAAATATAAAAATTGTATCCGCTAAATAGAGTTGCTATTTCAAAATTGATAATTTCATAATGCATGTATATATGCATATTTAAATATATTAAATAAAAATCTTATTATTTTAGTTAAAATCAAATGAATAAAAAACAGATATTAAGTAAATAATGTTAGGTTATGTCATCTGTAAAGACAAGTGTTACTTTAAGAGTAAGAGAAAAAATTATATTAGTGTTTCATATTCTTATCATAAAATTTTTTTAATCTTTTTTTTTTATTTAACGTTAGATGTCAGAAAACAAATATGTTTTTGTATTTATAAGTACTTTGTAATGAAAAATAATTAAAAAAGTAGTTTTCTTAAAAAGCAAAAATATCTTTTTTGTATACTTATTTAAAATTAATATCTTATAACAATATTAAAAAAATTAAAAAAATTAGTTTAATTTATTTGTTAAATGTTTTTAACCAAGTAGTTAGAATTGTTTAAATTGTTAAAAAGATCTAAAAGAATGTGCGTAAAATGAAATGTGAAATATCAGAACAAAAATTTGTGGGCACTTACTAACTACCATGTTTTGATGAATGACTGAGTACTTTCTAAAGTTATACCAACAGAACTTCTAGCAAGGCTACATACAAATCCCGGATGAGTCAATAAACAAAAGTTGTTTTCTGTCATCACCTATTTCTAATTGTAACTCTTTTCTAACCTGTCGGTCGTGTAGAAACTATAACTCTCAATTTTGTTACCTGGTTGCAATATGACTAGTTGTTTAGAAGTAAGTACAGTTAATTGGAATGTATTAATAAATGTGACTACCCAACTGCTGTGCGTCAACAAATGAGACTTGGTTGAGAAACCAGAAAGTAAATAATTTGTCCACTTTTTTTACAAGAAAAAGGGAAAACAACAAGTAATAAACATAGTATAAAAGATGTATTATTTTTTTATAGTTATTAATTAGATAATTTTTAGTTACTTTAGAATAAACACATTTTTTTAATTTTTTTTTATTATAATATATATATATATATATAGATAGTTATTTTACAAACAAGTGTTTATAAAAATTATTGAAATTGAACTAAGCTTTATGATTTTATTTTTGTTTTTTATAATTTTTTGTTTTATCTTTTCAATATTTGTTAGTATATTGTTATTACGTAAAATATTAATAAAATAAACTTATTATTATTATTATATTTAATAATAGTTATAAGGTTTATTTAATTAATTTATTTTATGGTTCGAACACTAAACTTGAGGCAATCCAGTTTTCTTCTTCAATAAAATCTACAATATGTTATATGTATTTTTTGGAATTTAAATGAACTTTAGTAGTCATAGAAGCCTAAATTGCAATTGTTATAATAAGCAAATTTAACAACTATAATTTGTTTTAAATTTTTTTAAATAAATACACTAAAAATTGTTTTATCTTGGTAATTAAAGCAACAATGTTTTTTACAAAAGAAATTATCCCAAATACTTAAAAAAAAAACAATTTTGTTAGTCTTAATTGAATGTACATGTAATTACACGTTTATTGTAGCATGTATCAAATGATTTTTACGACAACTGTAAACGTTATTTTAATTAAGTTCTGCAAGTAGCTCTTAGTATAATAGTTGTTATTAAGTATTACGTAAAAAAACAGTAAAAATCTTTGTTAATTTTTTTGTTCTCCGTGTAATTGTACTAAAATTTTTGAAAAACTTGGTAAACAATTATCAACGGGCATAAGTATTTATTCTACACCAAGACAACAATTTTTTGACCTGGAGAACTACAAACTGAAAAATGGTTAGAATATAATGAACCTGGAAAATCCTTCTTTGTTCTTTTAAGTACATAATATTAAACTGGATCTACATATAAAAAAACTACGTGATTAACTGGTTAGTTTCTATCAATTAATACGTGCAGAGAGAATTATGCTTGCAGTTGTACAAGGCTTTGGTTTTAGTCGAGTATACCTTTGCTAGCTATTTGTTGCAATAGCTTTGTACCACAACAATACAAAACAAAACAACAATTAAGAAATATAAACAAATCGCAAAAATGTAAATATATAGTCAGGCCTACTATTACAACGAAAAAGAAGATGTTTTAATCTGATTTAACTAAGGTAAACAAGTATATTCTTCTCACGTTTTAAGATATAATTTTTTGGCATTGTTACTAAACAGCCAAAGACTTTTTAAAGTTGTACAATATTGCTTTGAGAATGTATCGGAAAAGGGTAAATGTTTTTATTATTGACAGTACAGCCCAGTTATGGTCTTATGATATTTGCATATTAAAAGCAACAAGTTCTCCAATAAAACCGCCCGGCAAGTAACAGAACGGATCTTAAGACCAATGACCTTAAATGGCAGTCATATTGGTTTTAAAAACAATTTTTTTTGTGACAACATGATAGTACCAAAAAATTAGTTGTTTTGTATTGTTTGCGTATAGGACATATTAACTTAACCTCTTCGTATTTTCTAACCCGCAACTAATGTCTTATGATGGATTACACCTTATAAAGAAAATAAGTATAAATATACAAGTAAGAATCAGGAAAAGTAAAACCACTGTATAAAGCATGAGTGCACAATAAGTGGTCTTATATTTTAGTTACATTTTACTATTTAATATCGTTTATGCTTCAGTTTATCAAAAAGTAAGTTTTTGCTGTTAAAGATTAGCGCGCTTTGAATATCAAAAAAATAGTTTGCATTTCCATTTTAGCTGCATACCAGACTTCCAAATTTTTTTTAAGTTTAAAATATTATATATAAGAACTACTTAATACATCACTACAACATAAAAATATCTTTCAATTTCAACTACACATGCTGAAACTATCACCTTGAAGACTAGATTTAATCAGTCTGTAAACTTTGAATATTTGCAGCTTATAAGTCTCAAAACCTAAATTTAGAAGTCTAAGTGTCAATAATACGGTTAAAAAATATCTTTTAAAAAATGTTGATCTTATTGAACTGTCAGTAAATATTTGTTAAAATTTTTAACAAGCTTTGTACTATTAGTAAATATTTGTTTAGATAGCAATGTGTCTTGTATTTTGTTTGAACAATGTCTATAAAAATATAGCAAATGCAAATAAGATTTGCAAAATTATTTTGTAAAGTATCTACATTTTTAGTCAGTTTCAGATTGGCAATGAATCCAATATCTTGTTTTTGAATGAAATTTAGAAGAGATAGTGTAGGTTTAACTCTTTTTCAAAACTTGAAAACAATATTTAATACAAAGAAGTATTGGCTTTTGTTTTGGAGATATTGTAGTTCAAACTTTTGAAAGATATAATATTATAAATAAAAGAAAAAACTAATAATATGTCATATGAAAATTTTATTTAATTACCATTACATAAATTTACAATGTATATTTAAAAAGTCTACCGCCAGCCGCAATGCAAACCTGGCAACGCAGAACTACTAAACTATAAACTGCAGAAAAATCTTGATTATTTTCAATTTGAAGTGCAGTTTTTATAATTCTGTTTTGTAATTGCTTTTTATTGTGAATTTCCGCTGCAATAAATTAGTTGTTTTTTGTGGCCCCAGAAGTAAAAAAAGTGAATTTAGATATGACAACCTAACAGGCCACTTAGCTGGATTGCGTTTACCTATCCACCTTTTATTAAAATGGTTGTCTAGCTACTCTACAATAACTAATAAATAAATAATCTTTACTTGCAGCGTTGTATAATAGATTTACACTACCAGTATGACAATTACTAGTTTTACATTGTCGCAGTCTTTGAAATGTATCGGAAAATACACGGCGCGGTGGCTGATGTCTATTAGGAAATAATAATAATAATGAACGATTTTATTTATTATTTAAATATAAAAGAATATATATATAATATATAAACATTTGTTGGTATGGTGAAATTCAGATGGACAACTCAGCTTAAACCAGCTGTATTTTCCCCTGTTTTTCTATTTAACCATAATTAATTAGAAAACAAGAAAGAAAAATACAATATTTAAAAAAAAAATACAAAATAAAATAAAAAGAGAATAAGAAATAATAAACAACTTAAGACTAAATAACTTAAATTAAATTATTTGAGCAAGTTAAGTGAGATACTACTACTACTAAATCTTGTAGTTTTGTGAGCGTATGCATACAGAATATTCTTTTTAGTTACTAATTATCAATATTTTTTTGTGCACTAAACAACACAATTCTGTATCTACATTTAAATATACAGACTTTATCAATTTCATTGTAGGTTGAATGAACTTCTAAAAAATTTAGTATTGTGCATAAGAGAGGTCAGTAAGCCTATGTATCTTACATTTATGTTATGTACATCCGGTCTATACGTTATTTTGTTTGTTGAATAAGCAGGCGTTTTATTCTTAATAATCTTTATAAACAAAACAGCAAAATGTAGTAATCTCCTATTCTTCATATTTAACCAGCCAACTTCAGTCAATTTGTAAAAAAATGTATCATGTTTTTTATTCCAAAACTTAATCTGAGGCACTTGTTGTATTTGTTGAATGTTTGCATAATCTAAACAAGAACCACATACACTATTTTTAAAGTTGAATTGAGATAAAACCAATGATTCACACAGCATTATTAATCTATGTTTTTGTGAGTAATCGTACAAGAAACTAAAATCTTTATTTATTTGAAAAGAAGCAAATGCCACATCAGATGGCAAACATAAAAAGTAAATTTCAAAATCATCTGCGTATTGGTGTATTTGACAATATTCAATAAATTTTTGTAGATTTAGTGTATAAGTTACAAATAAATAAAAGCTTAAAGATTGAGCATTGAGAGATACCTTTATCCAAACTTGCTAATCTTAACATAGTTTCTCCTAATTTAACAAATTGAATTCTGTGTATTAGAAATGCTTTTAAAAGTTTGATACTCATGTTGCTAATGCCAATGTAATAACATATCGAACAAAAAAGATTGTAGTAGACAATGTCAAACTTTAAAAAAACTAACAACGTCATTATTGTTATTATTTTTTTATCACTAGCATCAATAAATTTGTCTGTAATTTTAGCAAAAGCAGTACAACAGCTATACCCAGATCAAAAAGTTGAGAAGAATACTATGTGTTTTTTTAGTTGTTTTTAATGGTTTTTCAAGAATTTTAGATAACGAAAACATTGCATTGGTAAATTAATTTTAAAAATAGGCTTAATTATAGATGTTTTCCAGCAGTTTTAAATTTTTTGGACGGACAACACAGTTTAATTACAGATATTCCAATATCATCTGTACCAACCGCTGTAGAGTTTATATTTGATATAATGTTTAAAATTTCAATTTCAGATACTTCGTGAAATATTAATAATTTGTAAAAGTTCTGTAACAAATTATCAGTACAAAATTGTTTTGTTCCATCACAAATTGTAACAAATGGTAAAGAAGTAGAAAAATAGTTATTTAATAATTCTGGATCAAGTAGATGATCTGATAGAACATTAAGAAGTCCATAACGTTTTAAACATAGATAGGTATTTTAAATACTTGCTTTTTCTAGTTTATTATTTAAATATGATTTTTTTTCATTTATTAATAGCCAACGTTACAGCATTTCTATTTTTTATTAAAAGTTTTATTGTGTTAGTAATCCAAGGCTTGAAAAATATTGTAAATCTAGACGTCTTATACGGAGAATGTATATTAAGTATTGACAAAAGAATATTATTTAAAAATTGTAGTTTATCATCTATGATATTGATTTAAAAAATGATTTTCCACGGTATACTTAATAATAAAGTATCATTAAAATGTGAATAGTTAAAACTGAAATCCATATATGAATTATGTCGTGGGCCGATTTTTATAATTGTTACTAGGTATAATTAATAAAATTAAATAAAGAATTTGATTTATATATAATTATTAAAGAACGGAGTGTTCATACAACGTACAATTATCGACTGGCGGTTTGAAACAATTCCCGTCAGTATAATATTTCGTACAGGTGGTTATCAGTTCGCAGAACTGCATTGATAATAAAACTCCGTAAACAGCAATGTCTATTGCAGCTTTAATATGTTGCAGTAGACATAGAGGACGTCACCTGTATCGTATTCTTATATTATTTATTAAAATTAATAAGTGCTATATAAGGAAATAGTATCATTACATAACATAAGTATGAAATTTTGCTATAATCTTTTTAGCTTCAAAGCACAGATTACAAGAAATGAATTCATGGTCTGTTCTGTTATGCATATTATGTTGTTGACAAGATGTGATAATATTATTCTTACCATTTTTTATATACTTAATCGGTAATAAAAAGCAAAAATTATAGTTCATTTGCCAACAGTTTGTTAGTATTAAGGTAATCGCAAATTTGATTCGATAAAGAAATGGGCCTATAGTTATGGATATTGAACGGATAATTTTTTTTGTATATTGGAATTATTAGAGATTGCTTTAGCCAATCTGGAAATTTACCTTCTACGACAGATTCATTTATTATATTGGCTAGAATTAATTATATTTAATATACACAATGCTTTAGTAATTTAATAGGGATGTCGTCAACCCCTGTGTTTTTTTGATTGTCATTATCTGTATTATTTTAATAACGCTTTCCGTTGAGATAGGTTTGAAAAATATAGTAGTACTTTTAAAATGCTTATTTAGTTCAATATTTGTAATTTTTGAAAAAAAGTCTCTAAACTGGTTAGATATTTGGCATGCATCACTAATGACATCATCATTTATTTTTAATTCAATTTTATTACAATTTTTCTCGACCTAGTGTTTTATTAATTATTTGCCAAACCGTTTTAGATGAATTTACTGATTTGTTATATATTATAACATCCGTCGGCCCACACTCAATCTCCGATTTGATAACTCTGCAACTCTGCAGGTGGCCTTCCTCGAAGCACACCTGCAAGGTCAATCGTCATTGTTGTAATAAACAGCTCAATAAGCATTTTATTACTATAATACTGCGTACACACTTGCAACAATCTGCCGTATCGCAACACCGTCGCGTATCATCGTCGCGTACCATCACTCCGCAACACAACTGCGAACCGCAACATCGTCGCGTAACATACTCCCGCAACACAATGTCGTTCCATTGCCGTATTGTTGCGCCCTGCCGTACTAACTTGTAAAGAGAGCTGCAACATCGTCGCGCAACGTTCCTTTGATCCGACGGCATAAAACCGACAAGCGGTGGGACGCTAGAAAAGTCCCATGTTGCGAGGAAATGTTGCGCGAGGATGTTACGCGACGGTGTTGCGGTACGGCAGATTGTTGCAAGTGTGTACCGACTATAAAACAGATTGTAAAAACCTAGTTTAGTTTACTGCTGCGAAGTTGGAAACAAATTTTAAAAAACCTAGCAACAAATATACTCTCAGAAAAAAGGCATTATCTCCCTTATTATGAGAGCTAGGCCAATTATAAATACACCGTTAGATCGGCAAGAAAAAAAAAACACATATTTCTATAGCAAATGCAAGCAATAATTAATGAGCATTAACTAACTAATTGAGTATTTTATTAATTAACAGTAATTGTTTAGCACAGCTCTTACCCAAGGTCAAATCTAAGTTATGAATACGGCATTTAAATAGTTTTTCACATAGATTGCACGCGCCGAAATGACAGATCTTTAAAATAATTAATTACCGAGATTAGACTAATTCAAGTAAATAGACAAACAAGTGTTAATTCGGTTATTTATCAATTTATTTTAAATTTGAAAATCAATTTTGAATGATAAAACAAGTACCTTAAACATATATCAATGACAGAAATCAGATTTAATTAATTACCGAGATATGAACGGATAAAGTGCTCGCTAATATAAAACAGTCGCTACTTTTGTTGCCAGGTTATTTAAAGGTAATAGAAATTGATAAAATTAAATTTTGAAAACTGCATTCGATAGATAAATCATGTAAAATGATCATATATCAAAGACGCAAATCAGATTTAATTAATTACTGAGATATGAACCGCCGTAATTAAATACATACTAAACCACTTACTAAAGTGTTCCCGTATTTCAAAGTAATTCTGTTGTGTTGTAATAGCACAGTGATATAGCAGTTGCTTCGCTGTCTGAAGGTCCAGTGTTCAATCCCCGAGTTACAAATTTTTTTTTAATTAAAATTTTTTAAACATTTTTACAATGGATTTTATGTAATTATTTTAACTGTAAAATTAATAAAATTAAATTGCATAAATTATTATTAAAATTTAATAATTTATAAAAAATTCACCTAGCGCCATTTTCTGTTGCCAGGTGATTTAAGGGTAGTAGATATTAAAAAAATTGAATTTTGAAAAATGGATTGCATAGATAAAACATGTGAAATGATCATATATCAATGACAGAAATCAAATTTAATTAATTACTGAGATATGAACGGATAAAGTGCGCGCTAATATAAAACAGTCATCGCACGCTCATTTTGTTGCTAGGTGATTTAAGGGTAGTAGATATTAAAAAAATTGAATTTTGAAAAAAGGATTGCATAGATAAAACATGTAAAATGATCATATATCAATGACAGACATCAAATTTAATTAATTACTGAGATATGAACGGATGAAGTGCGCGCTTATTAGCGCGCGTCATCCCACGCTCATTTTGTTGCTAGGTGATTTAAGGGTAGTAGATATTGAAAAAATGAAATTTTGAAAAATGGATTGCATAGATAAAACATGTAAAATGATCATATATCAATGACAGACATCAAATTTAATTAATTACTGAGATATGAACGGATGAAGTGCGCGCTTATTAGCGCGCGTCATCCCACGCTCCCACACTTTAGTAAGTGGTTTAGTATGTATTTAATTACGGCGATTCATATCTCAGTAATTAATTAAATTTGATTTCTGTCATTGATATATGATCATTTTACATGTTTTATCTATGGAATCCATTTTTCAAAATTCCATTTTTTTAATATCTACTACCCTTAAATCACCTGGCAACAAAATGAGGGTGGGATGACGCGCGCTAATAAGCGCGCACTTCATCCGTTCATATCTCAGTAATTAATTAAATTTGATGTCTGTCATTGATATATGATCATTTTACATGTTTTATCTATGCAATCCATTTTTCAAAATTTTATTTTTTCAATATCTACTACCCTTAAATCACCTAGCAACAAAATGAGCGTGGGATGACGCGCGCTAATAAGCGCGCACTTTATCCGTTCATATCTCAGTAATTAATTAAATTTGATTTCTGTCATTGATATATGATCATTTTACATGTTTTATCTATAGAATCCATTTTTCAAAATTCCATTTTTTCAATATCTACTACCCTTAAATCACCTAGCAACAAAATGAGCGTGGGATGACGCGCGCTAATAAGCGCGCACTTCATCCGTTCATATCTCAGTAATTAATTAAATTTGATGTCTGTCATTGATATATGATCATTTTACATGTTTTATCTATGCAATCCATTTTTCAAAACTTCATTTTTTCAATATCTACTACCCTTAAATCACCTAGCAACAAAATGAGCGTGGGATGACGCGCGCTAAAAAGCGCGCACTTCATCCGTTCATATCTCAGTAATTAATTAAATTTGATGTCTGTCATTGATATATGATCATTTTACATGTTTTATCTATGCAATCCATTTTTCAAAATTCAATTTTTTTAATATCTACTACCCTTAAATCACCTAGCAACAAAATGAGCGTGCGATGACTGTTTTATATTAGCGCGCACTTTATCCGTTCATATCTCAGTAATTAATTAAATTTGATTTCTGTCATTGATATATGATCATTTTACATGTTTTATCTATGGAATCCATTTTTCAAAATTCCATTTTTTTAATATCTACTACCCTTAAATCACCTGGCAACAAAATGAGCGTGGGATGACGCGCGCTAATAAGCGCGCACTTCATCCGTTCATATCTCAGTAATTAATTAAATTTGATTTCTGTCATTGATATATGATCATTTCACATGTTTTATCTATGCAATCCATTTTTCAAAATTCAATTTTTTTAATATGTACTACCCTTAAATCACCTGGCAACAAAAAATGGCGCTAGGTGAATTTTTTATAAATTATTAAATTTTAATAGTAATTTATGCAATTTAATTGTATTAATTTTAGAGTTAAAATAATTACATAAAATCCATTGTAAAACTGTTTAAAAAATTTTAATAAAAAAAAAAAATTTTAACTCGGGGATCGAACATTGGACCTTCAGACTGCGAAGCAACTGCTCTATCACTGTGTTATTACAACACAACAGAATTACTTTGAAATACGGGAACACTTTAGTAAGTGGTTTAGTATGTATTTAATTACGGCGGTTCATATCTCAGTAATTAATTAAATCTGATTTGCGTCTTTGATATATGATCATTTTACATGATTTATCTATCGAATGCAGTTTTCAAAATTTAATTTTATCAATTTCTATTACCTTTAAATAACCTGGCAACAAAAGTAGCGACTGTTTTATATTAGCGAGCACTTTATCGGTTCATATCTCGGTAATTAATTAAATCTGATTTCTGTCATTGATATATGTTTAAGGTACTTGTTTTATCATTCAAAATTGATTTTCAAATTTAAAATAAATTGATAAATAACCGAATTAACACTTGTTTGTCTATTTACTTGAATTAGTCTAATCTCGGTAATTAATTATTTTAAAGATCTGTCATTTCGGCGCGTGCAATCTATGTGAAAAACTATTTAAATGCCGTATTCAGAACTTAGATTTGACCTTGGGTAAGAGCTGTGCTAAACAATTACTGTTAATTAATAAAATACTCAATTAGTTAGTTAATGCTCATTAATTATTGCTTGCATTTGCTATAGAAATATGTGTTTTTTTCTTGCCGATCTAACGGTGTATTTATAATTGGCCTAGCTCTCATAATAAGGGAGATAATGCCTTTTTTCTGAGAGTATATTTGTTGCTAGGTTTTTTAAAATTTGTTTCCAACATCGCAGCAGTGTTTAGTTTAGTCTTAATTTATCCATCATGTAATTAAAAGTTTCGGTAATAAATTCATTTCTTTTAATTTATTATATTGTAATATGATGTTTGGTGTCAACCAAAGTTTTTTATTTATTTTGGTATACAATGTTACTTTAGCAGGAAATGTAACATAAAAACAACATTTAAAAAAAAAATACAGAATTCAATACCATTTAGTATAAAATGTTTCGAAAGTTGGTTGATAAATAATGTACAAAATTTGTTCATATTTGCAAGGCTAAAATTTCTTTTATGATTACTAACTTTGTCAGATAATTCTATTGGTGGACACTTTAGTTCATATTTTAATATAGTCCGGATCTTTTAAATAATAAGTACTGCATAAATTAGTAACCATATAATCAATTGAAGTGCTATTTTTTATTCAGTCAGCTCTAAATATTTTGGTAGGTTTGTGAACTAAACATGTAAGATTATGCGAGGAAAACATATCTTTTAGAAATTTTGTTTGTATATTATTTATATTTAATTTATTTATATTGAGGTCACCAGATTTTAAAATTTATTTTGTATATCTAACAAGATGCTGGATAAGACATCAATAAAAATATCAAAGTCACCATATTGCAATCTGAATATTGATAGTACGCATGTATCGTGTCCTAAAGATATAGCTGAACATTCTATAGATAATTCAACTGATTTCTTTACAATATATAAAATGTCTTTGCATACATTAGCAAGACTACATTTAACGTAAATTGCGCTACCGCCATGAATTGAATGAATGAATTTGCCTACTAAAATGTGAAATTAGTTTATAATTTCAATAATTACTGTGTTAATATGATCATTGCACGACCAATGTTTATTGATGCAAAAGATGTCAGGTTTTATTTCTTCTAAAAAAACTTCTAAAGGATTAGTTTTATTACTTAAGCTTTGAATATTTATATGTACCTGTGTCCATTTAATAAAGTATTTTTTTATGTGCAGAAATAAATAACGCAAAATAAACCATCATAATAAAATATTATCGTGTTTTATACTTGCCGCCAAGTCTTGTCCTGGCAGCAAGTATAAATTAGTAGTATTTGTTTCTGATTATTGCACAGTTTAAAATAATTGAGGTTAGGGTATTTTAATAAAAATTTTATACTTTATTGTGCTGATTTTATTTTTATATATTAAGACCGCCGAAACCGGTCTTAATATATAAAAATAAAATCAGCACAATAAAGTATAATTTTTTTATTAAAATACCCTAACCTCAATTATAAATTAGTAAATATTGTTTTTTTAGTAATTAGTAAAAAAGTAAAGTTTTATAGTCATGAGCAAAATTTTTCTTAAAATAAAAATAGTTTTATTGCGTTTAGAATAAACAAGAATAAGGTATGTTAGACCTGGGACATGGAAGTTTGAGATACTACAGATTTGAAGTCCTGGATCTAACTTTTTTGCAAAAAAACATAATAAATATTTGACAAAAAAACTTTAAATTTTTCAGTAAAAAAAGTTTAAAACCAAATTTTTAAAATAACATATTAACGGAAAAAATACAAATACATTCTTTCAACACCTGCTAGATAAATTGACTTAAAAAAAATCTTTTAATTTTAAGAAATTTCTATATTAATACGTTAGATTTAAACTGCAATAAACAGTGTAAGTCAAAATTACCGGAACTCATAAATAATTATTCAACAATAAAAAAATTCAAAAAAGTTACATACAAAAAAAATTGGATTTAAATACCTTAATTTTTTGCACTAAATTTATTATTAAACAAACCATCAACACAATAAATATGTACAACCCACAATACAATACCTTAATCCTTAGGAGTCTCCAACTTTCAATACTTTACAACCAAAATTTTTAAATTAACTATTTTTTTTTATAAATTTGATAAACTTCTTACTAACATATTAACTAATAACATAAAAATAAACCTAAATATATTATATAAAATTTTATGAAATTTTTCACATAGCTTAATTTAATCAAACTCTATCCTAGTGATAAACTCATTTCTTTTAATATTACTAACTTATACACTAACGTGCTTATACCAAAAATTCTTTTAGTTTTACTAATTTTCACAACCAAAAATAACAACCTCAACAAAATAATGCACCCAGTTACACTATATTAGCAAAACGATTTTAAAATACTATTGAAAATATAATTCTTAGCTCCACTAACTTACAACAAAACTAAATAATATTTTGGCAACAACATTTTTTGTATATTCAGAAGCTCTTAAAACGATATAAATAATTTTTACCAATACATAAATAAACTTTACCCAATATTGAGTTTACACTAGAATCAGAGATCAACAATGAATTAAATTTTCTACATCTTACCATATCCAAAATTAACTTAATATCATATATATTAGAATTATAATATCCTATGACTCCAACAACTGTAACTCTTACAAGTTTTATTCTTTTTACTCTCACATTCACAGATTCGTTTCCATTTTGCTTACTCCTGATAACCAAAACCATAAATTTAACATAATTTTTTTTAATAGATTTTAATGACATGATTTATCACTTACTATAGCCAATGATAATAACAACATTTATTCAAACTTCTCCGTAAATATTACTTAATTACCTTAACATAATACAACACAACACTCTCAAGAATGCTATCTGTAATAACAAAAAAAAAATACTTGATCAAGAGTTTACAAAATTAACAGCAACCTTCACATTTTTTTTTAAATTTCTTACACACTCACGTTCAAAAATTAACCATCAAGTCAATATTTAACAAAAAGTCTAAAAATATCTGTTTTGGAATTGAATCAAGAATTAGACAAAATAATCCCGATATAATTTGCCTAAATAATAAAATTAACAATAATTTTCAATATATCCACACATTCCTAAAATACTGATAATAAATAAATAAATAAAAAAGTATTACTAGAACAATACTACTAACGCCATCCCACATGAATACTAATAATTTTCTATGCAGCAACTCCGACAATATTCCGCCTAACCTAACCCTTAACCCCGCACACTCTTTGTTTTGTTGCAAATACACAACAGTGTCTATATATAAAATATAATAATGTAAGTCATATTGTTCTACTTTTAATTATTCAAATGTCAAGTTTTATAATACCTACTGTACATCTTAAATTTACTTGTTATAATATGTACACACCATCTATCTATGTATATTTATGTTTAAATTTTCTAACAATCGTTTATAACAGACAAAAAAAACATTTACAACAAAATAAAGTGTCAAATTTCAAAAATCTATTTAACAGTTAAATCATTATAAACAAATCCAAAATGATAAGACATTTTATAATGTAAAGATTATTTGAAAATGTACTTAGTACAATAAAACATAATTTAGAAAAATAGATTAATTTTATAGTTTAAAAAAAGACAAACTTTTACTCGCATCAGTTATATTTAGGTTTGTGTTTATGTATGAGAACATAACGCTACCATTTATTGTCAATTATTAATTAAAAACCAACCAGTTTTGTGGCGTAGTTTACTCTTTTTTGTCTTATGCATGCTAATCTGATATTAAGACATTGTTGCTATTTTAAAAAGGCGAGACTATGCAAATGTTTGATTTGAGTACGGTTTCAATAAATTACACAAGAATATGGTGTGGTTGGTACGTTTTTATTTTGTAGTAAAATAGAATAACTAACGATATAATTAAAACAGAAAAAACTCCTGAGTTATAAAGTTTTAATAATTTGAAAAACTAACAGTTATCAAGCACAGTCAGTGTTAAACAGGCTGAACCTACAATTAGAAAAATAATATTAGCTGACTGATATGTTTGCCTGAACATGATTGAGAAGTTAAGCTGTATATATTTTTAGAAAATTTTAAGCTATTTTTATAGAGTAGAAAATAAACAAAGTAAAATAAGTTGTTTTTGCAAATAATGTGGAGCTGGTACGTTGTATACATACTTATATAATTTTACTTAAAAATATTTGAACATTAATGAACAATTTTATAAACATTTGAACAAGTTATTTACAAATGTTTAATGCAAATAATTTTTTCAACTATATTATATCTGAAAATAAATATGAATAAATTATAAAACATTAATCAAAAATAAATATTTATTTTGTATAAATTTGTGCAACAAAATTTAAATAATATTGCACCAAGTTGTATAATAAATTATTTGATTTCTATCTTATTAATTTATTTATTATATCTGAAAGTAAACAATTCTTTTAATAAAAAATAATTATGTTTATTAATTGTGTAAAATATGAGCAAATCATTATTATTGAAAACAAAGTTGTTTAATAGTATAATATTTGCATTTACTCTTTTTATTTAATAAATTAAATGCCACGATCTTCATATTATGGCTATTAAATTAATTGATAAATACTTATAATTATTTATGTTCAAATATAATAAATATTTGTGTATTTTAATTCAAATTTTATAAATGTGCATTCTAGAATAGCTGTTGCATCATATATAATTATATATTATTATAATTGTAATATACATATCTATATACTTGCCAGTTTTTGAGCAAATCTTATTAGTACTATAAAAAATGGCATTGTTTTGTTTAGTAAAATAAATGTAGTTAAATTGGAAATTAATTTCATTAAATTTAGTACCATTACTATTTGACAAAATGTGGCAAACTAATTTTCTTTAATTTTATTTAAAAAAAAAATTGTATAATGGACATTTTTTTATAATTTAATACATCCCGTGTTATAATAGTAAATTACAGAACGAGTTTTTTAGGCATATTTTTATTTTGTATTTATTAGAAAAACCGAATTAAAAAAACATTTTTATAACATTAGTTTTTAATAATTTTTATTATTCAGTTTTTTTTTAAACTAAAACTAACTAACAATTTAGGTTATATTAAAGATATCATTTGGATACAAATCTTATATTCAAAGAACTTTAAGGACTATACAAAATTGTTTCATTTTTTTTGACTAATCAGTAGTTAGTGTGCAATTATGATATATAAAATAAAATATTTTATATAATTTAAAAATAAATTAAGAATTTTATTATAAAATATGGTTTGTATCATTTTTATTAACTATTAAGACTTAAATTCCGAATATATAGAGCAAACAAGAAAATTCAAAACTAGATTTAAAGAACATTATCGCTCTTTCAGTTTAGTACTTTTGCAAATCATGTTTTAGAATAGTCACATATTCTCAGATACTGTTAAACTTAAAATCATTTACAACTGCAGTTTTAATGTTATCTGTAATATTAGTTTTAAGTGTTTTTTTTGTTTATTACAACATTAAGATTATTTGTGATATTAGTTTGATGTTTTAACACTTTATAATATATATATATATTTTAAATATATAGTTGTTAATCAATTTTATTATTAACACAAAAATTACTGTTTTAAAAGTGCCTGCTTTAAGTCATAGGCTTTTATACACTTTTTGTCTTCTGGAACAAAACTCACAAACATTAAAACAACATTTTGTGACAATTGTTGCGTTTCAAGGAAATAACGTAATTTCTATAAAACGTCATCAATAAATAATTACTTGCGGTCAAAGTCAAAAATAATTAAATTTTTGTATAAGCTTGTTACTTCAAATATTTTTATCACTATGACAAAACTCATCAGTATTTTTTCAAACTGCTAAAACACATAATTTTGTTAGGCTATCAGAATCAACCACCAGGTTATTACAATTTATTTGTCACCAATAGACTTTAGTACAATCAACAACAAATATCTTGCTGAGTTTGATTGAAGTCTTAAAGACACGGTGAGATAGCTCAATTATAAAGAGTTCGGGGTTTGATCCCCAAAGTATGACTAAAATAACAACTTGCATTTAACCACCGGAGTGATTTGGAAGTCACCTAATAAGCCGTTGGTCCCATCAAACCGTTTTGAAACAATTCTTAAGACTTCTGTGGCGATGTAAAAAGTTGTAAAACGCACAATAAAGACTTACAAGTTAATCAAGCAGCCTATTTTGCGTAGTTTTTTGCTAAAAAAATTTAACGTTCATGATTTTTTTAGGCTTGCTTGTAAAGGTCGCTTGGTCAAACCATTGTTAGACTAGATAAACAGTGTCTTTTCCTGGAAATAGTTTTTTGACCATGCAAAATAACATGTTTTTATATTAGTTTTTACTTGTTTTATGGGGTAAAAAAGTTTAAAATGTGCTTTTGTGTTTGTCAAAAAATCTAGCAGTCAGTTCTTTAGAAAATAAATATTTGTTTATAAGAAAAAACAGATTTGCAGTAACTTTGGCTTCCGCTGTAGTAAAATATAGATATTTTTAAATGCTGCACCTTCTTGCATTTTAAAAAAATATCTTAAAAACAATCGGTTATTATGGAAAAGCTACGTGTTAACAATCACACTCGTAACTTACAGTAGGTGTTGATAAAAAAAAATTGGTTGTAACACTTATTTTTAAAATTGCCAATAAAACTCAAATTGCAAATGTGTACAAATTTCTTAAATATCTTGAGTTTTTTTTGTTTACTTTTTTTTCAAAAGTTATTGCTATTTAATTAACGTAACTTAAAACAACAGTCAGTTACGCAGGTGCATTTGTGGCTTGTATCTGTTTTATAGTCTCGATATTAACAATGCTACTCAGATATTGTATCTAAAGAACGTGTAAATTACAGTAATTATTCCGATTGGTTTTTTAAAAAACTAATTAATATAATAATATCTAAAAAGAAAGTTTACAAAAATAGATATGTAATAACTTTGCACACTTGGCATTTAAACAAGTTTAAGTTTATTATAAATCTAAAACTTTGTTATGTGATAATATATAAAGAGTTTTGCAATAAAAAGTTTTATTTTGAATAGCAGGCTAATTAGGCAGCTGTTAAGTTTGAAGTAATTATCTTTTGACATTTGACAAGTAAAAACTACACCAATATTAAAAATGGAACGATACACGCTTCAACAACGCATAAAAATTATTGAAATTTACAACAAAAATGTTGAAAAATTTTCAGTCACAGTTCGCAAAACTAAAGCACTTTTTGGTCGTCGTAAAGCACCTTCCCATCTGGCAATAGTAAATCAGGTGGAAAAATTTGAGTTATTGGGACAAGTTTGTGATGTGAAGAATTGAAACCGTGTGCATTGCTCAAGAACACACATGAATATTGCTGATGTAGCCCATAGTGTTGAAGAAAACCTAGATTTGTTGATTCCTCGTTGATCTTTGGAATTAAACATTTCACAACGACATTACACCGTATTTTGCATAAAAACTTAAGTCTTAAGGCTTTTAATGTTCAGTTAACACAAGAACTCAAGCCGGTCGATCACCATAAACGTCGTATCTTTGCTGATTGGGTCCCTCAAATGCATCAAAATGATCCGCAATTTTATTGATTATCTTCAGTAATAAACATTTGACTGATATCGTTTTCAAATGTTAATGGCATACATTTCTCTTTTTAATAAAATAAACATTTATTGATTTTTCTTAAAAAACCCCCTTTTTTTTTAATATCAAAATGAAATTTCTTATTGAAAAACCTTACATAATTTATTTAAACATTTTTACTCTGGATTGGGTCTTAAGATTTTCTCCTTTGTCTTTATAAATTCTTTAACTGCTTTCTGTTCATTGCCATTTTTTTTAATTTCAGTTGTTCTATTGCTTTTTTTTAATTTCTGTGTGGATGCTTCCTATTTCTAGTCTTCGCGATATTTATCATTTTTTGTTTTGTCCAGTCTGGTTATTCCTTCAACTTTTCTAAAAAACCTCATTTCTGCAGTTTGCAATTTATTTATTGTTCTTTGTAAAAGCGTCTAAGTCTCACTACCATATGTTAGTACAGGTTTGTAAATTGTCTTGTATAAAGTCATTTTAGTTGTTTATAAGTATTGTTTTATTTGCGTGATAACTCTTGTTGGCTATTGTGTTCTGCTATTAATTTTTTCTTCCAAGCTTCTCTTACTATTTATGGTTACCCCTAAGTATTTGAACGTCTTAGTTTGTTCTATTTTTTTCTATCTATTTGTATATCTGTTGCTATGTTATCTATTATTATAACCATTATTTTTGTCTTCTTTGCATTTATTTTTATATTATGTTTGGTTTGAGCTTTGTTCCAAATATTGATGTTTAATTGCACATTTTCTTCCGTTTTGGCTAGTATTGAAAGGTCGTCGGCAACGGCACACTCTCCAACCTAAATTTTTTTCATATGTAGATATCCTATTTGTACTTTTTTGTTTTATTTTTTTACTTTTATTAAGATGTTTAAAAATACTATGAAAAGCCGGGGACTTGTTTTTAGTCCTTATGTAATTTGATGTTGTGTTGTACAAACTTTTTATCCCTCTCAGTAGTTGTTTCTCAATATTCATTTCTTTCAGTTTTGTTCACAGTTTTTCTTAAAATTTTATCAAATGCGTTTTTCAGGTCTATAAATCTATGTATAGTGTGCCCTGTTGTCCTATTGTCTTTTCAATTATTTTTATTAGTGTGAAGATGTGATGCTGTGCCGAGTAACCTTTTTTAAACCCACTTTGCAATTCCTCCATACTGACTTTGGTTTGTTTTCTAGAATAGTTTTATATATTTTGGTTGCAGTACAAATTAGATACACCTCTGTAGTTAGCGCAGTTTCTAGTGTCCCCTTTTTTGTATATAGGAAATTTAATTGCTTTTTCTCTATCTTTTGGTATTTTACCCTTGTTTCATATTTGATTTAGCAATTTCAATAACAACTCTTCTTCTTCTGTACTCATGTGTTTTAGTTGTTTAGGCTTAATATTATCGTGCCCGGGTGCTATCCCGTTTCTTAATTTTTCTAAAGCTTGTTTTATATCTTTTTGTGTTATTTTTGTTTTTTGTCAATTTCTTTAAAATTTATTACTTTTTTTTAGTTTTTTTACTATTATCTTGTCTTTTTTCCAGTAGTTCTTTAAAATGTTCCTTAAATTTTTTAATTATCTCAGTTTTTTTACTTAGAATGTTACCTTGCTTGTCTTTAATTTGTCTTAGATCTACTTGTTTTTGTTTTTACAATTTTTTATTGTTCTGTAGAACAACTTTTGGTTTTTCTTAAAATTTTCCTTAATGGTGTTTCTAAAGTCTTCCCAAGCTGGTTCTTTTGTTTTTTTAACTGCTTCTTTAGCCACCTATTTTTGCAATTGATAATTCTTGTAGTCTTCTCCTTTTTGATACTGAGATATTTTTTTAATTTTTGTTTTTTGTTTTTTTATTTCTTGTTTTGTGTTGTTGTTCCACTAGCTGATTTGGTTTCTTTTATGGTTGATCATGGTTCCACATGCTTGTTTTGTTGCTTCCGTTATTAAAACTTTTCCACCTTTTTTCTACGTTGATCCCACCTTTCCTCTATGTTGTTTTTTCTTATTTTTGGTTGTTATTCTACTATTTTTCTTTGGTATTTGACTTTCATTTGTCTGTTCTTTAGTTTATCTACTCTTAGATTTAAACTTTCTGTGTTTTTTTGTGATTGCGTTTAGTGTTCTGACTTTACTTGCATTTTTTGTTCTTACTAGGTAGTGATCACTACCAATTTCACTGCCTCTTTTAACTTTTACATCTATTAATTTTCTTCTGTTTGCACTATTTACTAGTATGTAAACTATGTTGACCTTTCTTTCCTATTTCTTACTTCTCTCGTATATTTGTGTGTCTTTGTGTGCAAATGTAGTGTTTAATATTACAATGTCCTTTAAAACACAAAAATCAATTAGCCTATTTTCTTTGTTGTTTTTGGTTGGTTCTCCAAGTATGCCTATTATATCTTTTAATTCTTTATTTTTATTCTTAACCTTTGCGGTTAAATGCGAAAAACTAGAAAAGAACATCTACATATATACTAAGGATATAGATGTTCTTTTCTAGTTTCTCGTATTCTATTTGCACTTCCTCTCAGAAATTATCTCTGTTTTTTGTTCGTTTTTGTCCTGGTTTGGTCTATATATATTATGTTACCTATTCATCCATTTTTTATTTCAATTTTGATTTCCGTTATCCTTTCATTTATACATGTTTATTTTTTTATATGTTGTTTTATCTTTTTATTTATTATGCATATCTACTCCGCTGTATATTACCAGATGGTTATGACCCAGCCTCTGTATTTCTTTTTTTTTTTTTTTCAGCTAATGCTGGTATATCTAGATTTGCCTTCTCAAATTCTTCAATTAATTTTATTTCCTTTCCATTTACATTTCTTGTATTCTATGTTCTTATTTGCATTGTCTTATTTGCATCAATGTTTTCTGGCACAACATCTAATTTTGGACAATCTTTTTTTAAATCTGTTTTCCATGAAAGTAAGGCCCAATTTAAACTCACTAACAATTGATATATTGTTGCCTTAAGCACTGAGCACGATAAAAAGTCTACTAAGTTTGTGGTGCAATAAAGTTTATACAAATATAAGTTTTGCAATTTATTTTCAAAACTTAATAAACATTTTCAAATTTAAAAATCTTTTATATTTTATATCACTAAACATTTTATTCTCTAGATGTTGGAAAAAACCAATAAAAAAAAGAGTTAAACTGCGTGAGTTCCTTATAGTTTTATAACACTGAAATTATTGCAGTTTTAACTTAGGTTTTACTTTTTATCATTTTACTTGTAAAAATATTTTTGTCAGTTGGTTCTTACTGAATAACGCCTAAAATTTATATAATAACTATAATATCTACTTAAAAAAAAATCTGAGCAATGTTTTTATTTAACAATTTATTGTAATTAGCAAAAACTTAATATAATTAAAATTGTTGGTCTGTAATAGAAGCTTTTTTTATTGCTATTATAAATTTGTGTTTTTATTAAGATGATATGATATATTCGCTTTGAAAACAATAAGATATATACATATAATTACAAACCATTATTAAATACTTATGGCATCAAAAGTAAATAATGACAATAATAAAAAACGCCACGGGAAAACCGGAAAAATATATTAATTTGATCAATCTTTAAATTTAAAGTTTAAAAAGTATAAACCTTGATAATATTTAAACTTATTGTAACAAAAAAATATTGATGGTATAGATAATGTTCAAGTTTAATATAAAAATAAAAAAATAAACTTAATATTATCTATTTCGAATATATCAATATAAATTATAAATCGTTTCATTATGCATGATCAAATAAAAAATATTGATTTTGCATATTGTTAATTCATTATGTAATAACTGTGAAAAACCGCAAAATTAAGCATACGCAGTCTACACTTCTATAAGAATCTTTAGTAATCCGTGTTCATTCAGATAATTATTGTGGGATTCCACCGATTCTAACCTTGAATTATAGTATATAGTATAAAAAGGTGCAAATACATATAAATATTAAAGCACATCATCTACAAAATTTAGATAGTATCTTCATCTAGTACAGGAAAGTTCGGTGTTCTAGCCGAATTATATTAATAATGATTGGATACAAAACGATATTTGCGGTGAGTTTGTTATAATATATACAGTGATATTAGTTGCGGTCATTTGATTCATTTATTGCTTTAGTACGTGTTTATTAATAATACAATAACGATAAATGAATATTTCATAATTGTCAATCAACCATTTATATTAATACTGATTTCTGAAATTTTATGTTTTAAAACAAATAGATTCAATGTATTTGAAGTAACACTGCTATATACTCTGATAATGTTTTATATGTGACTGTTTACTGTAGTCAATATCTAACTTGGCTATTATACTTATAATCTATAACATTCTAATTTTTAATAATAAAATATATTATTCTAAACTAAAAACCGTCCGTATTCACTAGAATTGTTATTAACTAACGTTTTTGGATGACAGCATTATATGCACTTGTGCAACTTTATTCAATTCTTGTTTAAATTTACATTATAAATGTGTATTTTCTAATGCTGTCATCTAAAATTATTGTTAGTTAACAACGATTTTAACATAACCAGTAAATATGGGCAATAATAAAAACAATATTGCATTTCATATATTTGTTGTAATATTATTTAAACTATATAAATATAATTTTAGGTGATAGCAGTATTAGCCACAATTGCCATCTCTTATGCAGCTCCAGCTCCAGGATATGGTGGATATGGTAGAGGATATGGAAGAGGTTATGGTGGTCATCATGGTTATGGAGGACACGGAGGTGGAATAGTTAAAATAGCAGTAATCAAAGTTAGTAGACCTAGTTATAGTGGATATGGAGGTTATCATGGTCATGGTCATGGTCACGGCCATCATGGAGGACACGGAGGCGGCTATGGAGGTGGTTACGGTGGCGGATATGGAGGCGGGTATGGAGGCGGCGGTGGAGGCGGAGGTGGTTACGGGGGAGGAGGTGGATATGGAGGTGGTTTTGGCTTTGGAGGTGGATACGGCGGCGGATATGGCCGCTAATACAAAGTGTATTTATATAAATGGTTGTAAATAAGAAAACTTTTATTTTAATTTTTATAAATTGTGATTTTTTAATTTTAAATAAACTCTAAATACAAATTTACTACTACACTTCTCAAAATACATAGCAGCTTATCAAAATAACTTAAATTATTACTTAATTTAGTTTGTAATGCATATTTTTATGATTCAGTACTACAGTCTTATAGCTTAGTTCAAGCCATATTATTAATCATAAAATTATCTAAATTTGATTAATAGCTCTTTTCAAAAAGTCTGGCAACTTACAGCCGTTTACACTTAAACATGCTACTGAAATTTAAACTTTTAACATTAAAAACATGGAAAATATTTTTTTCTAAAAATTAATTCTAAAAAGGTGTTGTACAAAAGTTGCAATTTGCAAAATCCTATATTATTAATAAATCTTAAAAAATAACTGCTTAGATTGCCCATATCTCGCAAACACAACGGCTGTTAGGTGCCATATTTAATGTATTTACTATTAATACAATTGAATGGTGTTGGCAGCTACTATAAGATAGTTTATTATAAAATAAATAAAACATGTTCACTATGTTCTAGATCACGACTAAATTTAAAAAACCGTAAAATGTTTCAACTTTTACAAGGCCATCATCGGTTGGTGTTTTAAACAAGCTTAATTTTATAAGAAAATTTAAAGGCATATGTATAACAGTAAAACATAAAATTTACAAAGATGTAAAATTCGAACAAATTTAATTTTTGCCTTTAGAATAGTTGTGAATAATTTTAAGTAATTTAATATCTGGAAATGTGTGACTATTTTTTAAAATATAATTTGCAAAAGTACTATCTGAAAGGCGTAATCTAAAAAAGTGGTTTTTTTAAATTGATTCTTGAACTGTTTATAAGCAATTAATGAATGAATGATAAAAGTTAATTTGGATCACTTTTGAGTTTTGTCTCAACCGCAGTAGTAAACATTTTTCTGTCCAATAAAATGCGTTTTGTTGTTTAAAGTTTGGAATAATTTTGCCAATATTAATTAGTTTTATGTTGATTATGTAACTTGTAATATTGTTTTTAGAACATGTCTGTCTAATATGTTTGATATTATTTAATAAATTTTTTCACAGTATTGTCAACATCTGTCTCAGCATATACAACTGACGCTATGTACAAATAAATTAGTTTTTTTGAAACAGTATTTGTATGTCTGATGTGAATGCAACGGCAAATTACTAGTAAAAACATATTAAAATTTCGTGACTGCAGACTGAATTAAACTCAACAGAAATGTATTACAAACTTTACAGACGGTAAAAACATGAATTTACACACCTAAGCATATAACATCTTTCTTTATACCACAGTTCTCCAAAATTAATGTCACAACTATAAAAATGAACTGGGCTACATGCCAAAATACGGACGCAATTGTGACATTTGTGTACTTGCCGCATAACGCACCACCTTCTACTATAGCTTTGAAGGACTTTGTAGTAATATTATGTTTGCTACGTCACACAGCCAGAGTGTAATAGACAATACACTAGCAAACATAAGCATTTCAAACAAAATTCTAAGCTAGCATGTGTTAACTCAGCCTCAAGGTCAGATTATAAATAAAAAATTAAATTAGAACTTACTTACAAAATAAAACATAGCCTACCAAAACTCTAGGCTAATCAACAAACTTGTAAGTGCAGATAAAATAAAAACTACCTAGATAAGTTGCAACATTCTCTAACACAATTATACAAGAATCGGCACTCGGCTTTGCAATGCCGTGGTGGTGTAAAGAGTTTAAACGACACAAAGCGCGCGCAAGAAAATTCTTCAATAAAAACATCTAAAAAGACTACATAATATACGTCATCAACCGAGAGATAATTAAGTTTTTTGTGAAGATGTTAAAAATATTTTTACTGCCGCATGGCTGATTAAAAATAGTTTCTTTTTATTTTAGAAAATAAATTTTTCTGTTTAAAAAAAAATGTGTTGTGATAAGTACGCCTATTTTTAGATAAGAAAATAAACTTTAGTAGATCCCGTGGATATTACCGGGTAAAAGTTTATAAAACATTGCTTTTTGCTACATTCTCATAACAAAAAGAAAAATAAAAGTTGTATTTATACCAAAACCAAGGCATTACTTTCTGCTTCTTGAAAACACCAAAAAATCTCTGCAAAAAATCAAGTTGAAAAACAACACTAATAACCACGCCGATATACCTTATCTAACATGCATACACTCAAGAAAAATCCACCCACTTAGTTCTGTATCTTGTAGCAGATAAAATTATGAGATTGCTACAAAATAAAATGTTTATTCTCGGACTATTTATAAACATTAAAAAAACGTTTGACAAAAACACTTTTTATATAATAAGTTTTTAACTAGTCAATTAAATTTTTTTAAATTCCTAAATATCTCATTAACGCTGTTAATGATAAAATATTTAGATGCAATTTTTTACAAGATGACCACATCTAAACATAAGATGCAAAAAAGTGTAAATGTTGTTCTGGTAATGTAGAAAATTTGTTGGCAAAACTTGAGGACTGTCTTCAAAGATATTACTATGCACAGTTGCTAAAACTTATGTTTACCTACAAAGCATTAGTATGTTGATCAAGAACTAAGCAAGAAACATTTAGTAACCAACTAAATCAGTTGCAACAAATGACATGCCTAGTACAACAAGCGGTATGCAAACAACACTAATTACAGCCATGGAAGATATGCTATGCTAGCCCATTTTCTTACATCTACGTTAAGGAGATAACAACAGCTGTTTTTAATGATTTTAAACTTGCCGACTACAGCGCAGTCAATAATTATTTGTTGAATGTTGATTGGACTGCACTATTTTATAACTGTGATATTGATATGTGTCTTAATGTGTTTTATTCTGTAATCGATTATGTTATTGATTGTTTTGTCCTTAAAAAACTGTAGCGTAAAAGCAATTTTTCTATTTGGTTCAACAAAGAATTGATATAACTAACTAAACTAAAAAAAAAAAAACTGTTCATAAACTTTATAAATCTTCAAAACTTTTGTCGGACTATTACGAATTCCAATCTATTTGTACTACGCGAAAATTCTCAGTGCACATCATTACAAGCAATATATTTTATAAACTGAAACTAAAATTCAAAGTAATCCAAAACATTTTTGGAGATTTGTTAATGAGAACAAAAAAATTAATGGTTTTTCAGCCACAATGTATTATAAGGATCAAACTTGTCATAATGGGAACGACTTTGTCAATAGTTTTGCAGATTTTTTTTCTTCAGTCTATGATAACAAAACCCATCCAACTCCATTGTTCAATTTTAATAATAACGTAATACATTTAAAATTTTCTATTAGTTTAAGTGATGTTTTTAAGGGAATTAAAAACTTTAAATGTAATTTAAGCGTTGGACCCGACGGCATTCCTTTTTTACTGTTAAAAAAGTGCATTTATTCTATTGCAAAGCCATTGCACTTACTTTTCAATGCTTCATTGAATAAAACTAAATTTCCTCAAATACGGAAACAAAGCTATATTACGCTTTTGTTTAAATTTGGAGCCAAAGAGGATATTACTAACTATAGAGGCATTTGCATTTAATTTGCAATACTTAAATTGTTTGATAAAATTGTAACTGGTCAGTTGCAATAGATGTGCAAAAGCATCTTAATAGAAGAACAGCATGGATTTTGTGAAGGGCGTTCCACACTTACAAATTTACTCTGTTATGAAATTGATATTTTAAATGCATTTGAATCTAAAGTACAAGTTGGTTCAATCTACACCGATTTTTCAAAGACGTTTGATTGTGTGAGCCATAATATTTTGATTGCAAAGCTCAGTGCTCTGGGTTTTCATCAAGATGTGATTTTCTGGTTGTTTAGCTTTTTAAAAAATCGCACGAAGTGTGTAAAAATTAATAATTTTTTATCACAGCCCATTATTTTTTATCAGGTGTTCCTTAAGGATCTCATTGTGGACCAATTTTTTTATGCTTTTTATTAATATTCCACAGTATATCAATTCATCGTCATTTCTTTTATTTGCTGATGATTTAAAAATGTATAGAAAAATATCATCTTTCAATGACTGCCATCTTTTATAACTGGACTTGGATTCTATAAATACTTGGTGTTTTATTAATAAATTATTCTATAACGCTGATAAATGTTTTTTAATAAGTTTCCATTGAACTTTAAGTAAATTATCTTTTAACTATATAACTAACACAAAAGTTTTGGACAAAGTCACACAAATATATGATTTAGGCGTTATTTTTGATTATAAACTTACATTTGTTGAACATATTAACATCATGTGCAACCGTGTCATAAAAATGTTACGATTTGTATATAAAATGTCTGCGGATTTATCAGCCAGTACATTAAAACTTTTATATTGTGCTCTGATGCGTTCGCATTTAGAATATGCTCCGTCAGTTTGGAGTCCTGTTTATGAAACTCATAACCGTAATATTAAACAAATTCAAAAGAAATTTTGTCGTTTATTGTCTTATAGATCAGGCATTTAATCTGTAAATTATGATTACTGCTACATTGCTTCATTGTACAACCTACTCAGAAGCAAAAGGGCTGATTTGTCGTTCTTGCGTAATTTAATTATGTCTGAGATTGATTGTCCGGAGCTACTTGGTACTATTCCATTCTATGTAGTACCTAATAATAGACATAGCAGGAATTTTCTTTATTCCGTGAGTCTACCCATTCTACTAATTATGGTTTCAACAATCCACTCGATAGAATGTGTAGATTTGCAAATAACTTACCAACTGATATTAATGTATTTTGTGTCTCTAAATCTACGTTTAGAAGTCAGCTGAGTCATGTTGACTAATGTTTAATATGTGCGCTTTTATGTATGTTATTTTTTTTTTGGTATTGTAAAACATCATTGTTTATGTATATTTGATGTAGATGTAAATGGTAATATTATACCGTGAATAAAGTATTATTATTATTATTAGCGGCAGCATTGCGCCTTAATGCAACTGTGCTTCTTTACACTGCAAAAAGTACTAGCAGACAATGTTCTCTTTTAAAACAAGCTGTTAAAAAACACTTCTGCTAGGAATGCAAACAGATACAATGCCATTCTGTTTTGTAATTTAATGACTCCACAGTGTACAAATGCAAAAACAACAGAAACAGACGTTGATAAAAATAAACTTTTACAAATTTACACCAATGGCTCTAAAACATCCCAAGGGTTTGAAGCGGAAATTTACTTGTAACATATAGATGCTTTAATATTTTTACTCCTGCAAATACACACAAATATCTTACAAACAGGGGTAACCCAAATCATCTCTGAGGCAATGGAAATAATAACCCGAAAAATATCTGGCAAAAATGTACAAATTTTAACGGACAGTAAACCCGCAATTTTAGCTATAAACAAACTCAAGATTAATAAGACACTCCAATGCAGTAAGAATTGCTAAATCTGATAGGCTGACAAGCAAAAGATCAATCACCACATTATGTCAACTTAATCCATAGACCGTTCCATCTCTTAAAAGTACGGTGATACAATACACCAGTCAGTAAACAGGCAAAAGATTTACTGCCTCTTTCAAACCCTAAAATAACCGAGTTGTGTTATAGGTAACTCTCTCAAAAAACCTGCAAATATTAGCAGTTGTCTTGACAAAGCATTGTCAATTTAAGGAACACATGCATACGTTGAGAATTGAACATGTAGAAAAAGAAAATTGATAACGAAACAATCGAACATGTGTTATGCACATGCTCAGCTTTTTCCTACTTAATCAATGATAAAAGAGAGCATAAGCTTGATATGCCTAGCATAAAAAACCTATTTCTAACAGTGTCCTGGCATACATCAATCATATAGATTGGTTGTGCGTCAGAACAACGGAGTAAGTTTACCACTGAAAGAAGTACTAAAAGCCTAAGTGCATTAAGTTTTTGTTTACCTTTTACCTAAAATCTAGAAACGCAAATATCCAGAGATTGTGCACTGCATTGTAAACAATAGATTTTAATGATTTTTTTCTACAACCTCCAATAAAACCTCTGCATTGTTTTCTGATTAGAACGTAGGTAATAGTTTTAAAAAACTTTTGCACAAATGTGAAAAAACATTTAAATAAATAGAAAAATAACAAAAACAGATTTAATTTAATTAACATACATGCAATTGGTTTACAAGTTTTAATAACATTAATTAATTTTAAACAACGTATAAATGTGAAAATTGCTTTAATTTTATTTATGCTAATAACATAGTTGACGCAGCTTTTACTCAAATATTTAAAAAATAAATGCCGATTTAAGTAGCGTAATATAATATGTAAGTTTGCAACTATAAATTTGTTTTTGACGTAAGTTTGCAAAACAAACATTTTTACAGTTAAATCATAACCGGGTTTTGCTATTTTTAAAGTTTTATCAAATTTTAACAGTTTATGTTCGGATTGTTCGTGCTTTCTAACAATATATTAATGTCATATGTTTTATTTGCTATTTTTGACGTTTTTGGACAGATCTTTTATAAAATGAATTAATAATTTATTCAAAATCAGTCAATCGAATCACAGCGGCCAAGGGTCAAGCATAGACAATTGTTTCGGTTCTACAAACCTCGTCAGTATGCCTTGTACGACCACGGCATCGCATGATAGCGAAGACAGTTTTGAATAAATATTTCTGTGCTTATGAACACAATTGATATTATAAATAATCAAACGAAATAATATATAATATCAATTGTGTTCATAAGCACAGAAATATTTATTCAAAATTGTCTTCGCTATCATGCGATGCCGTGGTCGTACAAGGCATACTGACGAGGTTTGTAGAACCGAAACAATTGTCTATGCTTGACCCTTGGCCGCTGTGATTCGATTGACTGATTTTGAATAAATTATTAATTCATTTCATAATTTATTGGCGATTCAAAATCGTTATAGCCGCGAAATGACTGCCAATTGCATAAATGCAAAAATGATACCGATTAATGCGGACATTTTAGTATTAAAAATTGCAACTAGATGGCAAACCAGTCTTTCGTTTGATTATTTATAAGATCTTTTATAGCTATTTTAGACATTAATATAGAAATTTGCACTTTTTAATAGTTTATAGTCTGAATTTTGTATTTTCTAACATTATTTTATAGTTATTTTAGACATTATGAATAAAATTTGTCAATAAAAAAATACCTATAAAAAACACAAAAAAAACAATTCAAATATACAAAGGTGTCGGATTGACAGTTTGACAGTGAAATTTAACGGCACAAATACTTTTTCATTAGTAAAAATGTAATAAATTAGCGTACTCTCACTTTTTTTATTAAAACCTAAATATTGCTAATAATTTTCAGTTTTAAAATTAAATTTTCAAAATGCCAGATTTACAATTTAAATGGCTATATTTATAATTTAGAGGCCGGATTGATCACTTTGGCAACAATGTTTAATACGTTGTTGGCCGGATTTACAATTTTAACATTTTTCACATTTACAGTTTGAATGCTGTATTTACAGATAAGCGCTACGGAAACTTCGCTGATTTTTTAGAAGTCGGACTGACTCGCGGATTTTGTTATTTTGAATTAAAACCATTAAAAATATACTAACTTCAAAAACAGTATATGTTACTAAAAAAGGGTATGTCTATCTGGTCAGCCTGGAGTTGAATTCACTGTAAAAGTTTTCCAAAAACAATCTAAACCACTCTGTATACTTGATAATAATTGTAAATTGTATTTGTAAAAGTTTACAATGACAAAAATTACTAAATATAAAAAAAATATTATTATTTAATTACATAATATTGAGTATTTTTTGTCTTTCCAATTCATATTTTGTTTGTAATTTTTCATTAAATATACGTAATCTCAACATCGAAACGTAAATCTAACAGATAAATTGTATTATACAAGATCTAAATTTCCTATTTAGTTAAATATAAATAATATCACATCACAAAACTTTATGCATATAAGGATATATGTAATAAACAAGCATTCACTGAACAGCAATATGAGTTGCCTATATTAAATGTGCGATATTTTATTATTAGTAACATTAAGATTTTCATTTTTTGTTAAAAAAATTTATTAAATATATTTTAAAAATAAAATTGTATTATATGATATTCTTATTAATATTATAATTATTATTGTAAAGTTAATTTATTCATAAAATAAAATTAAAATATAAAATATGAAAGAATTAAATTATTATATACTTGTTAGACCAGTACTTTAATTTTTTTGTGTAAAATAAAAGTAACCCATGTCAAATTTCAGCTTTTAAGAATAAAAAACACGTGTTGCACAGCTGCAAAAAGTTTTAAAAGTAAACCTTACTTAAAAAAGCATTATTCTAAATTTGAAAACAAAATATAGAAACAAATTTGAATAATTTTTGTTTACGAGTCTAATATTATGATCAAAATTAAAAAAAAAAGTGTTAATTAAAAAAAAATTATACAGAGTATATTGGTGTATGCACCTGACTCAAATCTGAAAACTATGATATAATATACTTATTATGGAAATTACTTTTAAAAATTTAAAGGTAAAGCGACACGTGATCTTTTAAATCTTAAAGGCTAAAATTTGGCATAACATACTTTGTTTGCATAAAGATCACTTTCTGACGACACGCAAAAATTCTACAAATAACATTTTAATACCTATATAATATAGGTATGTAATTCTAATTATTGATTTTCAAGCAAAATCACTTTACAAAAAAATCTAAAGTTACAACTAGAATAAAATCTCAACAAATTGATTATTTTGCATATACATATATCAGATGAAATGAAGAGTTAATAAATTTTATTATAAAAACTGATGATAAAAAAACTATTTAAAACTTGATTCAAAAACTACACTAAAACATTCAAATACTTAATCAATAAATTATAAAATGTTAATATTTAAAAATAAAGTCATAAACCTACTTAAATATCTATACCCTCATTTATATGAATAACATAACATTGTATCAAAATAATGTGAATAACATTAATCTTATCTTATTTATATAATTGCATTTTTTATGTTTGAATATTATCTTAATTTTTTTTAATATCAATTTGGTTTTTGGAATTCTATCTTGTGATAACCTTTTGAAAGAAGAAATTTTATAAGATAAAACAATATTATATACCAAGAATTCATAATGTCTCTTGTTAATCTACATTATTTTTTAATACTATATGGTTTATTTGTTTATATTATTCAAAACTTACAATATTAAAAATCAGTAAAAGTGTATAAAATATACAAATATATATTGATTTTACTTGTAGAATGTATAGTTTAAAACATTTCCAGACTGTATTGTTGTGCAATAAGCGTACTTGGAAAATAAGAGAGTACAAACATTACACACAAGGCTTGGTCAGAGTTTCACACTATGTTTTTTTACAAGTATGATGTAAAAGCAGTAAAAAAAATCAAACGTCATAAAATGTCATGGCAGATATATTGACTCTTCGCGTTGATTGACAAATCGCTACCTTAGAGTTATAAGGTTTTATGTTACAACGTAATCATTTCGAGAAAAAGAGGTTTGAAATTTGGGCTATGTGGAAATCATATTCAAACTAAATATATCTATGTAAAGTTCTAATTATTGATTTCAAACAATTCAATTGAGTAGAATGTCAATTATACATGATGAAAAATTAGCATAATTTTCAAGAAAATAATTTTCCAACAAAAACATAAAACTATTTTTTATAAATTACTTTATTTGGCAATAGAAAATTTAACTTAGAACTAAAGCAATAAACGTAAAAAAAAGTAAAAGTTGTCGTAAATTTGCTATCGTCACTTTATAGTATTCTTTATCTTGTTGAGGCATGTACGGCAACATTGTCCTAATAGCTTCTTTTTTGTATGCCGGAAATTCTTTTTTAATAGTACTAAGTTTGGGATCAGGAAAAACTGCGTAGGTGGTTTCATGCGACTTACGTGTACCTCTTTTAATATCAATGGCCTCAAAATCTTGTTCATGATTTGTTTGCAAGTATACTCTTAGCTCCCCTTGTTTAAATTGTAGAGCACATGATTTTGCAAATTGCAACAGTCTGTCGACGACAGACGACAGACGACAGACGACAGACGACAGACGACAGACGACAGACGACAGACGACAGACGACAGACGACAGACGACAGACGACAGACGACAGACGACAGACGACAGACGACAGACGACAGACGACAGACGACAGACGACAGACGACAGACGACAGACGACAGACGACAGACGACAGACGACAGACGACAGACGACAGACGACAGACGACAGACGACAGACGACAGACGACAGACGACAGACGACAGACGACAGACGACAGACGACAGACGACAGACGACAGACGACAGACGACAGACGACAGACGACAGACGACAGACGACAGACGACAGACGACAGACGACAGACGACAGACGACAGACGACAGACGACAGACGACAGACGACAGACGACAGACGACAGACGACAGACGACAGACGACAGACGACAGACGACAGACGACAGACGACAGACGACAGACGACAGACGACAGACGACAGACGACAGACGACAGACGACAGACGACAGACGACAGACGACAGACGACAGACGACAGACGACAGACGACAGACGACAGACGACAGACGACAGACGACAGACGACAGACGACAGACGACAGACGACAGACACGACAGACGACAGACGACAGACGACAGACGACAGACGACAGACGACAGACGACAGACGACAGACGACAGACGACAGACGACAGACGACAGACGACAGACGACAGACGACAGACGACAGACGACAGACGACAGACGACAGACGACAGACGACAGACGACAGACGACAGACGACAGACGACAGACGACAGACGACAGACGACAGACGACAGACGACAGACGACAGACGACAGACGACAGACGACAGACGACAGACGACAGACGACAGACGACAGACGACAGACGACAGACGACAGACGACAGACGACAGACGACAGACGACAGACGACAGACGACAGACGACAGACGACAGACGACAGACGACAGACGACAGACGACAGACGACAGACGACAGACGACAGACGACAGACGACAGACGACAGACGACAGACGACAGACGACAGACGACAGACGACAGACGACAGACGACAGACGACAGACGACAGACGACAGACGACAGACGACAGACGACAGACGACAGACGACAGACGACAGACGACAGACGACAGACGACAGACGACAGACGACAGACGACAGACGACAGACGACAGACGACAGACGACAGACACGACAGACGACAGACGACAGACGACAGACGACAGACGACAGACGACAGACGACAGACGACAGACGACAGACGACAGACGACAGACGACAGACGACAGACGACAGACGACAGACGACAGACGACAGACGACAGACGACAGACGACAGACGACAGACGACAGACGACAGACGACAGACGACAGACGACAGACGACAGACGACAGACGACAGACGACAGACGACAGACGACAGACGACAGACGACAGACGACAGACGACAGACGACAGACGACAGACGACAGACGACAGACGACAGACGACAGACGACAGACGACAGACGACAGACGACAGACGACAGACGACAGACGACAGACGACAGACGACAGACGACAGACGACAGACGACAGACGACAGACGACAGACGACAGACGACAGACGACAGACGACAGACGACAGACGACAGACGACAGACGACAGACGACAGACGACAGACGACAGACGACAGACGACAGACGACAGACGACAGACGACAGACGACAGACGACAGACGACAGACGACAGACGACAGACGACAGACGACAGACGACAGACGACAGACGACAGACGACAGACGACAGACGACAGACGACAGACGACAGACGACAGACGACAGACGACAGACGACAGACGACAGACGACAGACGACAGACGACAGACGACAGACGACAGACGACAGACGACAGACGACAGACGACAGACGACAGACGACAGACGACAGACGACAGACGACAGACGACAGACGACAGACGACAGACGACAGACGACAGACGACAGACGACAGACGACAGACGACAGACGACAGACGACAGACGACAGACGACAGACGACAGACGACAGACGACAGACGACAGACGACAGACGACAGACGACAGACGACAGACGACAGACGACAGACGACAGACGACAGACGACAGACGACAGACGACAGACGACAGACGACAGACGACAGACGACAGACGACAGACGACAGACGACAGACGACAGACGACAGACGACAGACGACAGACGACAGACGACAGACGACAGACGACAGACGACAGACGACAGACGACAGACGACAGACGACAGACGACAGACGACAGACGACAGACGACAGACGACAGACGACAGACGACAGACGACAGACGACAGACGACAGACGACAGACGACAGACGACAGACGACAGACGACAGACGACAGACGACAGACGACAGACGACAGACGACAGACGACAGACGACAGACGACAGACGACAGACGACAGACGACAGACGACAGACGACAGACGACAGACGACAGACGACAGACACGACAGACGACAGACGACAGACGACAGACGACAGACGACAGACGACAGACGACAGACGACAGACGACAGACGACAGACGACAGACGACAGACGACAGACGACAGACGACAGACGACAGACGACAGACGACAGACGACAGACGACAGACGACAGACGACAGACGACAGACGACAGACGACAGACGACAGACGACAGACGACAGACGACAGACGACAGACGACAGACGACAGACGACAGACGACAGACGACAGACGACAGACGACAGACGACAGACGACAGACGACAGACGACAGACGACAGACGACAGACGACAGACGACAGACGACAGACGACAGACGACAGACGACAGACGACAGACGACAGACGACAGACGACAGACGACAGACGACAGACGACAGACGACAGACGACAGACGTCAGACGACAGACGACAGACGACAGACGACAGACGACAGACGACAGACGACAGACGACAGACGACAGACGACAGACGACAGACGACAGACGACAGACGACAGACGACAGACGACAGACGACAGACGACAGACGACAGACGACAGACGACAGACGACAGACGACAGACGACAGACGACAGACGACAGACGACAGACGACAGACGACAGACGACAGACGACAGACGACAGACGACAGACGACAGACGACAGACGACAGACGACAGACGACAGACGACAGACGACAGACGACAGACGACAGACGACAGACGACAGACGACAGACGACAGACGACAGACGACAGACGACAGACGACAGACGACAGACGACAGACGACAGACGACAGACGACAGACGACAGACGACAGACGACAGACGACAGACGACAGACGACAGACGACAGACGACAGACGACAGACGACAGACGACAGACGACAGACGACAGACGACAGACGACAGACGACAGACGACAGACGACAGACGACAGACGACAGACGACAGACGACAGACGACAGACGACAGACGACAGACGACAGACGACAGACGACAGACGACAGACGACAGACGACAGACGACAGACGACAGACGACAGACGACAGACGACAGACGACAGACGACAGACGACAGACGACAGACGACAGACGACAGACGACAGACGACAGACGACAGACGACAGACGACAGACGACAGACGACAGACGACAGACGACAGACGACAGACGACAGACGACAGACGACAGACGACAGACGACAGACGACAGACGACAGACGACAGACGACAGACGACAGACGACAGACGACAGAAGACGACAGACGACAGACGACAGACGACAGACGACAGACGACAGACGACAGACGACAGACGACAGACGACAGACGACAGACGACAGACGACAGACGACAGACGACAGACGACAGACGACAGACGACAGACGACAGACGACAGACGACAGACGACAGACGACAGACGACGTACAAAAATGGCCAACTTTAAAACACTATATCTTTGGAAGTACTTGAGTGTTCATAAAAAACTTTAACATTAGGAAAGAGTATTAAATAAAAAACATTTTGGGTCCTTGTAAATTTAATTATATTGTGATTTTGCAATGTGGCACTACTTTAAAGTCAGGTCAACATTCATAAAATGTGTTCACAATTGGAGCGGTATAAATCAATGTTTCTCCAAAATACTTTAATTTGCAATATTTTTAAATCAAAGTACATAAAATAACAAGTTATTTGCCGCCAAGTACGTATCGGTAACTATTATCAGATCAAAGAAAACGGAAATTAAAAAATAGCTTTTTTTAAAGCATTTTTTGGCTTTTTTAAGGGTCAAAAAGGAGTCTACAACTTTGAAAATTTTCTTTTTTGGTTTATATTTTTTTGTACTAAAATTTGGCGCTATTCTGACACATTGAGTTTTTGAGAATTGTACAAAAGTAATGGAATTACTCATATGCAGTGTGAGTTGAGAGGAACGGACCAAACTTTAAAAGGGTATTGTACACTTAAAAATAATGTAAGATAACTTAAATAATGTTATCCAAGTTTTATTTGTTTTTAAGTTATAGCGCAATTAAAAATAAATAAAATGTATACATTAACGTTTTGGTAATCTTAACCTTCTTATAATGAATGTTAAAAAATACTGAAATTTTCCTCTAAACATATTCTGCTTCGTCTACAAAAGTTGCTCTTTTAATTGAGTTGTCTTTGTTTAAGATCGGCTGCAACATTTCTAATCTGTTGAAATAGTGCGTCCCAAGTGCCTACTTTTACTTTGTACACTTTATCTTTGAACTAGCCCCGTAAACAATAACTTTGCGCTAAGAGGTCTAGAGATATTAGTGACTAATTAATAGGACCACCACGACCAATCCAGCGTTCTGGAAACCTTTTATATGCATACTAGATAAACATTTTTAATAACGCTATAACTTGAAAACAAATTTAATAACGCTATAACTTGAAAACAAATAAAAATCAGATAACAACATTTGAGTTTTATTACATTATTTTTAAGTGTACAATACACTCCTGTAGTTCAATCCATTCATCCCGACTCACCTTGTATACATGCAAAAGTTGAACAGAAATAAAAAAAATTATTTACATCTACTAAAAATCTAGATAATTTCATACTTTTAAAATTATATTTATAACATAGTCGGTCTAGAAAAAATCATGCAAAATTATAAACGCTAGAAGACAAATTGAAGAAGATATAGATATGGATTTGTTGTTTAGTTTAATATTTGATGCTGATGATTTTGATTTTAAAACAGTAAGAAGATGTGTTATTTAAACTTAATACTTTTTTTATTTGAAAAAGTTTATTAATATTATTCAAAAATAAAGTCGGAGATCAGAACCTTGAGAAACACTAGTGATTAAAATTTTGGGGTCAAAGTTAATTAGGTAATTTTTGTACTGTCAAAAAAACTATTAAAAAAAACCTACAGATTTGTAATCAATGCTTCTATAACAAAGTTTTTTAAGAAAACTAGGATGCCATACTCTATCAAATGTTATGGATATGCTTAGAATCACTGCAAGTTGCTTTTCTATGTTTGTTTAAAACGGAATTTCATTTGTGACTAACAAATGTCAGAAGATCTAATGTCAAACGTTTTGATCAAAATCTATATTGAGTATCTGAAATAAAGTTATTTTGTTTTAAAAACTTGACAATATAAAAATTAATAAGTTTTTTAAAAATAATTAACAAAGTTTGAAAATTCGGATTTGTTTCCCGTTAGTTATAGATTGAACATTTGCTATTTTTTAACAATAAGAAATGTTTATTTTTTGTATAGTAAAGCAAATATAATTAAAATTGAAGCCAATTTATATGCAAATGCTTTAAGAACAATAGGTAAAATTTTATCTATATTTGATGCTTTTTGATAATCCATGTGTTTAAGAAGATATTTTTTAACAACTGGAAATGTGAGAACTGCTACTTTGGAGTTTAATATAGTTATCCTCTACTACAATAACTTATTAAAATATAATATGTTGTAAATATTATTTAAACTTTTTAACTTTATTATTAAATATTAAAATATATGAAACATGTTGCATAATTAAATAATTTATTAGAGTAAAGAATTACTATATTAAATTTTTTTCTTTAAAATAAATTAAATTGTTTATTTTGACAAAATGGTACTAAAGATTATAAAATACTTTGCAATATTTTTGTTTGTTTTGTAAAATTTTTTTTGTTTATGAAAAGCTGATAACTTATATTATTCTGATTACTGATGTATTTGTTAAATGCTTTTGTATCTTATTAATTGTTTGTTTTAACTGAAAAATTTGCCCTATTTGGGCAGCTGTTAATTTTGAAGCTATTATTTTTTGACATTTAACAAGTAAAAACTACTGCATTATTAAAAATGGAACAATACACGCTTAAACAACGCAATGAAATGATTAATATTTACTACAAAAATGCTGAAAAATTTTCAGTCACAGTTTGTAAAACTAAAGCATTTATTGGTAATCGTAAAGCATCTTCTCAGCCGGCAATAGTAAACCTGGTGGAAAAATTTGAGCTGTTGAGAAAAGTTTGTGATGTAAAGAATCAAACCCGTGTGCAATCAAAACACATGAAAATGTTGCTGATGTAGCCCGTAGTGCTGAAAAAAAACAGGTTTGTCGATTCCTCGTCGATCTTTGAAATTAGACATTCCGCAAACGACAATACACCGTATTTTGCATAAAGACTTAAGTTTTAAGGCTTTTAAAGTTCAGTGTTAACAAGAACTCAAGCCAGTCGATCACCATAAACGTCGTATCTTTGCTGATTGGGTCCTTCAAATGCATCAAAACGATCTAAAATTTCATCGAAAAATTATATTCAGTGATGAAGATTTTCAGCAAGATGGCGCTACGTGCCACACAAGCAACAAAACAATCGCAATTTTGCAAAAAAAGTTTTCTGACCGTGTTATTTCTCAAAGAGGTAATCACAATTGGCCACCGAGATCTTGTGATTTAACTTGTGATTTGACTTTTTTCTTTGAGATCACGTAAAAGATAAGGTCTATGCTAATGACGTTATCGAAGACATACAGCCGCAAATGTGCGAATTGGTTATTGGTCAACCTTAACCGTGGCGGCCATTTGAGTGATATCGTTTTTAAATGTTATTGGCATACCTTCCTCTTTACAATGAATTAAACATTTATTGATTTCTCTTAAAAATCAACCGTTTTTTTTTTAAATGTCAGAATAAAACCTTTTATTGGAAAATCTTATAAAAGTATTTTTATGTTAGATTAATATCAGAAAATAAAACAAATTATTTGATAACATTCTGAATAGTTTTGTAAGTTTTTCTGCTGCAATATGTGAATTGTCGGAATATAAGAAATGAGTATTTAAATCAAAATTAACAAAAATGGTTTTATATTTACTATGATTATCTTAGACTAATAATAAATAAGGCGCGGTTTAAATGTGGTATTAATAAGAAAAAAGTTTTAACAACAGAAGTAATAAGTGAATGATTAAAAATTTCTAAAGCAGTTTCAACAGTAGTTGTAATTTTTAGAATAATTAAAAAATACAAAATTAGAATAATAGAGATAAATTGTTTACTAAGAAGTCTTTTGCAAAAAAAATAATGTAAAGTTGCTGAATAAATTGAGTAAAATTGTTAAAAAACCATACAAAATTATAACCTTTTGTCCGGATATTGTTGTAGTAAAAATTTGCAGCTTAATCATTCTGTATTATGTACATTGAAATTTCTTAACAAATTTATTTTAGGTTTTCTATAATTATCTTAAAGAAGCATTTCAAAACTTACAAAAAGATTTTTAAAAAATGTTGGAGTTATTTTATTTAGAGAACGGTATATGACTATTACAAAATTAGTTTTATTAAAAAAAAATTATTTAAAAAATTTGCTATTATAACTAAAGCTTTAAATTTTTAACGTCGTCAAAATATGTTTGTTGTTGGTGGATGCAGACATAAACATCCTGTTGCTTAACAAACAAATGTTTAAAATAATAATCGGAATCTACTACATTAACGCAATTTCTGAATCTTTATCGTTTATTTTTGTTTTATTCAAAAAAAGATATGAAGTTTTCTATGTTTAAGATGCTGATTAACAAAATTTAAATTTATCTTTAGACAACAAATACTACAGAAATTATCTTTTAAACCACTAAATAAGTTAATGTTTGGTTGATTAAATTAGTTTGTAAAACAAACTAAGTTTTGTTCTGCCAATTTGTATCATAATTAGCTATGTAAGCGGTTTGCTTTGCAAATTAATAACACTTGCTTTACAATCTACGGTAGACTAAGCTTTGTACTCATTAGTTTTTGTTCAAACTTGTAATAAAACTTTTCTGTTAGTAGTCTTTTTGACGGCTTGTTTCAAATTTAAGGACTTTGCAGAGTGTAGAATAATATGATTTAGATTTTAGAACAAGCCATCATGATATAATATTGCGTTTTATACCTAGTGCTAGGTCGGGATTAATAGTTAGTTATTATTGGTTGTTGGTTATAGAGTAAGTATTATAAAGAAAAAGTATTATGGTCTATTATAAAAAGTTATTAGTATTTGAAAACTATATTTACCTTTTTGCGTTTAAGATATTTAAAAATAAGGTAATTTGGACACGGGAACACAACAGTTTGAGTACGCAAAGACACTATTCCTTAAAAACAAAACCTGTATATTTAAAGCAAAAATTCTGGCTTTAAATGTAGGCAATTCCATTTCAAACGGACCAGAGTAGAAGGGGGGTGTTGAGAAACTTGCTTTAGTATTTTTCTTCCGTTTCTATAACTTTTTAGTAGTCTTTTGATCAGTTTATGAGGGTATAAAATCCTTAAAATAAATTCTAGGATTTTATTTAGTTTTTTTGTCGTTTTTTTTTAAGTAAATTGCATTTTTTGTTTATAACTCTTAGTTTTTACTAAGGAAAAAACTATTAGTAAAATCAATCAGAAATTTTTTGTAGAATTTAAGTCTGGCGCTATTTTAAGTCTATAAGTTTATAAGCCCAAATCGCAACTTTTTTTTTTAGAAGACTAGTTAAATGTCTTTTTTTATGATAAATAACTATTTTGAAATAATAAAACTCAATGGTAACCGTATTTTTGCGTGCCTGCAAGTAAATCAAATTATTCATTTAATTAACATCGTCTTTAAACGTTCAAAGTTTTTTTTACAAATTGTAGGTCTTCATACATATATGTCAACATACCGTTTTTTTGTTGTAAAAACGACCTTACGTTACTTTTAACATAGAATAATAAATAAATAAAACAAATAACGATATTTTTTATTACCTTTTATAACAAACTTCGGATATAACGAACGGGTTTTGGTACATTTTTCAAGTTTGTTATAATCGGACTTTACTGTATTTACAAAAAAAAGGTTTAAATGTCAAAAATAATTATATTCTCATATTTTGTCGCCAATAGATCAAGTCTAAATTTGTGCAGCAAGCGCAAAAACTATCATACAAAGAGTAAAATTGTCCAAAACTGGCTTAAACGACAAAAAATGTCTTTGTTAAATTTCTAAAATGAGCTTACAAAAATATAAGCAGTATTAATAAAAATTAATATAATTTGTAAATATAAAAATATTTCAGAAAGTATTTGTTTTTTTGTAGTTAATTCTATTGATTCACCTCTTATATTAAGTCTAAAATCTTTATTAAACTTAATTTAATTAAAAGAATAGATTCCTTTATAACAAAAAATAAAGACGTATTTAAAGTATGATTAAGAGATCATATAAAATAGAGTTAAATATACATACAAGTCCAGTAGTACATGCATGTCAAAAAGTACCAATACCATTATTTAATAAATTAAGAGAAATGTAAAAAAACAAATGAAGTGATTCAAAAAGTTGATGAACCTACTGAATGAGTCAATTCAATAGTAATTTGAGGTTAGGTTATTTTAATAAAATTTATATATACTTTATTGTGCTAATTTTAATTTTAATTTTTATTAAGACCGGTTTTGGTTGTTAGGCCATCATCAGTTCTAAAAATATTATACAAAAATATTAATGGTAATTGTTTAAAAACTTAATGACAGTTTACGTATATGTTTAGATCCTAAAGATTTAAATAAAGCAATTAAACGGCAAAACTATCCATTGCCAACATTTGATGAAATATCTAGTAAACTGACAAGTGCTAAATATTTTAGCACACTAGATGCTAGCAGTGGGTTCTGGCAGATAGTGAAAGTTTAAAGCTATGCACATTTAATACTCTTTTTGGATGGTATAGATACTTAAGGTTGCCGTATGGAATAAAATCAGCAACATTTCACAAACGGTTTAAAGAAATTTTCAATCTAGAAGGCGTTGAAGTATTTATAGACAATGTCACTATATAGAAAAATACAAAAGAACAGCATAATATGCAATTAAATCAAATAATAGAATTAGCACAAAGAAATAATATCAAGTTTAATCAAAATAAATGTAAAATATAAGCACAAGAACTAAAGTATATGGGTCATAATATTTCTAAGAAGGAATAAAATCTAATGATTTTAAAGTAGAAGCAATAAAGAAAATGTCCTTACTAGATAATAAAACGGCGCTAGAAACATTTTTAGGAATGATAAATTATTTAAGTAAATTCATATCAAATGTATCTGAAATAACAGCACCATTTAAGATGGCAAACCATGCGCGTATGCTTCCAAATCTTTAACAGAAACTCAACAAAGATACGCACAAATTAAAAAAGAATTATTAGCTATATTATTTGATTGCAAAAGATATAATCAATATGTTTATAGAAAACATTTTATAATAGAAACTAATCATAAGCCTTTGATATCAATATTTAATAAAAATTTAAACAACTGCTCAGCAAGGCTGCAGCGCATGTTAATTAAATTACAAAAATTTGTTTTTACAATTATATACAAACCGAGAAAATAGAGAATTAAAAAATTTCTCACAAGAATGAAATTTTAAACTTAACACTTTTAGTCTTTGCTATCCGCAGTCAAATGAAATGGTTGAAAGAGCAATTTAAATTATAAAACGGATTATATATAAATCTATTGACTTGAATAGAAATTTATATTTAGCTCTGTTGGATTATAGAAATACTCCAATCTCAGGTTCAAATAGTCCCGCAAGGTTATTAATGTCAAAAAGACTTAGAAGTTTATTGTTTTTAGTAACCAATTATTAAAATTAGAAACTATAAACTCAGATTATACTAAACAAAAATTGAAAGTAAAACAGCATACACAAAAACAGTATTATGACACAAGTACAAAGAAACAGAGCAATCTTGAGAAAAATTAAAAAGTAATGATACAAATGCAAAACAAATTGGTACCTGATAACATTAAAATAGTAGTAAGACCAAGATCATATAAAGTGAAACTTGACTGTGGCAAACAATTAGAACAAAATTCAAAATATGTAGCCCTTATTCCAAATATAGAAGATTTCAGTTTATAAATTTTATTCGAAGTTTATACATCGTCACAACACTGACTATTTTTCATGTAGAATTGTTTGCAACACTCAAATTCTTAATAATATTTGATGTATAGTTTTTCTGAACGTTGCTAAATGTGTACATGTAAGAGTTTATTCTAAAAAGTAGGCTTAGTTTTGCAGTTTTAGTTTTAGTTTTAGACCCCTAAAACCCAAATACACAAAACAAATTTAAATTTTTGAATTAATTTACATCTAAATACGTCAATTTTAGCAGTTAATTTTTTTTTAAAATGCTTTACTGCTCAGCCCACTGAGAACAAAAACATGGTTTTATGGCTTTTGCGGCTTATAGATAGGGTATAGATTTGAAATAGCGCCAGATTTGGATTCTATTCTATACATTTCTGATTGATTTTACTAGTAATTTTTTTTTAGTTAAATTTGCGATTTTTAAACTAAAAATTCAATTTAGTTAAAAAAGACAAAAAAAAAATAAAAAAATTGTAAAATGTAGAATTTTTTTTAAGGGTTTTATACTTTCATGAACCGATCAAAAGACTACTAATAAGTTATAAAAATTTAAAAAAAATTATGCACTGTTCCCTCTACTCTGGTCCGTTTAAAATAGAATTGCCCACTTCTTTAACTTGAATTATTTTATAAATCAAATATGTTTTACGACTCTAGTTAAATTTTCATTTTTATTTTTATTTTTTTTACATGAACTAATACTTATGCGTAGGTACACTTAACTTAAACTGTTTGAGAAATTCTTACAAAGTTTTACCAATTTTTAGGCACGTGTAAAATAATCAAATAGCGTTAGCTACGTTTAGCATGTTGTTAATTTGTCTAAAAACACTATTTTGAACAGTTCTTCATTTAATTTTCAAAATTTGAAAAATAAATAATTTTTTTTGACATTTGACATGTTATTTAGAAAATTACATTACACTTAATTAAAAAGTAAAACCAAAGTTTTTAAAATTTTATAATTATTGGTAGTTTTTGCGTATTTTCTCAAAAACCATTAATTACTTTTTTATTTGGGTGTTTCCAGACTTTATATTCGCAATGTATATGATTTATTCTATAAAATACTATAAAACTAAATGTTTAGTTTTATTTTTAGAATGTGTTATGTAATAAATTAAATAACACTTAAATTTGGCACATTTAAAAAAAAAATTGTGTATTTTTCAAACTTATAAAAAATTTGTAGATTTTGATTTTATGTATTAAAGCATTTGGTTTATAAGTAAAGTTACGGTTTACTTTTATTGGTATTTTTTATAAATATCTACACTAAGGCAATTGTCCGGTGTTATCAAAGTAGAAATGTTATATTCAAAAGCCTTATTAATATCATAGCATCGTAACATAAATATAAATAATAATACTACATATAAATATAAATGTTATCAAAGCACAATTTTTTTGTAACAACTAGTTCATTGTAAATCTAAATATATCCATTCATTCAGCACATAACGTGTTTCTATCTAATTACTTATTCTCTAATGTGGCTGTGAGAATTTTATAACCAAAATTAAATATGTATATAATACAAAGTGTGTCATCCTCGAAGATGAAACATCAAATAATAAGTATACTTGTATGAATATTTAAACGCATTGTCTAAAAACAACGGTATATAAAACTTTATAATCCATTAAACGGTTTATAATATTTTGCTAAACTAGAAAACACACATATTATATGCATACATAATTGGGAAATAACGCCAAATTATTTATGACTACTATAATCAATAAATGATGTGTTTTTATAACCTTGACATCAGAGGACGAAAAGGTATATAACCTGCGAAAAGAAATTTCCTTAATAGATTAATTTTGGCAAGAGCCTGAAAGTGTTGTTATAATAAGTGCTAAAACAATACACATACTAAAATGAACAAGGTAAATATTATTATTTCGACTGTATTATATTAACAGAATAATGTACAAGAAATATTAATGGTGATAATAGCCTGAATAATTTTTTAATTTAATTTAAAATTTTGGTAATTATAATCTAGCTGAACTCAATTAAAAGCAAAAATTAAAAAAAATAGACTATTAACCAAAGCTAATTATTCTCATTTGAATCATTTTATAGAATGCACTTCAATAACAATATTAAGTATAAGTTTATTTAATTTCTGCTTTATAATAACTTAAAATTATTTGCATCAATTACATTAATTGAATTGCTCATTCTGTCATATCTCGGTTATGCTTGTTGCTTATTTGCTGTTGAATAAGTTTAAGAATACTTACTAAATTTTGAGTTCAACTTATTTAATATAGTTCATTCTATTTCATGATATATATCATAAGTTGGTAAAGCCTTAATATGTATTATATGTATTTTTTTTTAAATATATTTTTTTTAAATATTTATACTCAAACAGATTTATGCACATAATTATTGAGGAAATACAATTAAAACAGCAATAAATGATTCGAAAATCAAAGCACATTGAAGCATAACTTATTTAATAAATCGTCTTAAACAACACTAAAATGGATAACTTGACATAAAAATAAATGTAATCATAATTTAAATATATTTCAAAAAATTTAAATGCACACTCAAATTTAGTTTACTAGAATTAGAATTTAGGTTACCAAGACAATGTTAGAGTTGAATACACTTAATATAAATTATTGTCACTAATACATTTTTACAGTAATAATATTAGCAAGATTAATTATATAAAGATTAGCATCAATAAAGTTTAATGTTTTAAATTTGAAGAACATCATAAACTAACACAAATCAATTTGATTTGAGCCTATTATAACATAAGTAGGTACTATTATACTATTAATCCGAAATATACTAGATCATATTAATTTTGTTTTTACTGTAAAATACTGACGTAGAAATCTTCTAAAATGATTGTGTATATTTTATCTAATTATTGTTTACTTATTTGAGAGTGCTAGTGCATGACAAACAAGTTTTCATTTTATTTGAGAAACTAATTTTAACCTAAAGCAATACAGTGATAGTTAACATAGTTTTGTTTTATGCTGTTGGCTTTAGAAAATGTTACCAAAAAATATTGGTTACACTTCATTTTTTTAGCAAAATTTAAAATAAACCTTTTAATTTCATAAAATTTAGAGCCCATTAAAAAAAATATTTTTTTAAAGTTTTTTAGATTTTACTAGATGAAACAATAAGTGAGTTTTGCAAAAAATTTAGTTCTGTTTTTTTTTTTTAATTGTGCGTGCAATTGTGCACTAAAGACGAGCACACTTTTGTTTCTCATTGTGAGAAATGTATAAAAAACTATTTTAATAAGTAATAGATTTAACAAATGTGGTTTTACAGGCTAAATTCGATGCACGGACATCAATTTTGAGACAACCTATATAACAATTTATAAAAAGTACAAGTTTATTTCAGTTACTCAATATGGATGTAGTACAAAACTAAAAAAATCATGCAGCAGCTTTAAATCATTGGTTATAACCTCGGTTATAACAAAATACATTAAAATCAAAAAACTTTTGTTTGATACCTGTTTATTTTTTTTATGGTTGGAGAATTATTTAGATTTTTCGGCAATTTTGACTCTGTATATAATATTCAATAAAATTAAAAAAAAAAATAATAATATAAAATGAAATAACAAAACACAAATTAAAAAACAAGTGTGTACATACACACATAGTCTTTGAAACAAGTACAGGGTTTTGTGATGAATGACCTTGTAATAAAGTTAACTCGCAATGTAACTTAAACGACTAAACATAGACAAAAATTTGATTTTTTTTAGTTTGTGTGAGATTCATTGTCTTCTAATCATACTAAATATTAACATTAAATTAGAATTCTGCAATTAATGATAAACATTAGATTGATCAATAACGACATTACTCACGTATCACAAAAACTAAAATTATATATTTTGGTATGGTTTTAACTGTTCTATTTATAAAGTGGAAGTTTAATATTATAAATTATTAAGCAAACAATAAAATCAAATCTATAATAACGGTTTAAGCTTAAATACAAAATATATAATTTTCTAAACATAACTTAAAATTTAGATATTACAATTATTAAATCACTTAGCTCTCCAGAATAAAAAAAAACTTATAATGATATAATGGTTTTATAAAAATTTATTTTAATATACGTAAATCACAAATTCGATATGAGAAACATATATTATCTACAACTTCTTATACCGTTAGTTGTCTAGGTGTAGGATACACCAAGTCACAGAAAAGACAGTGTATGTTTAGATGCTTATATAAAATAACGGACTCATATTTACATCGCCCATCTAAGTCTTGGCTGCTCCGGCCATTGCTTAACTTTTGTTATCGCTGTTAACCATAGATGTCTTCTATGTCGTACTGCCGGATAAGATAAAATAATAAAAATTAAAAAAAAAAAAACACATATTGTAACAGAACATAAACCATTCAGTAACTCATAAAAAACAGTTTTTTTTTGTTATTTAACTAAAACAAAAAAACAAAAAACTTATATAACAAATTTATCAGTAATAGTTTTGATCTAACTAATTAAAAATATAGAAAAGCTTGTAAACATTGTTAGAACCTAATACAATTAAAAAAAGATTGGATTGACAAAAACAAAACCAATATTTTTGCTAACAATAATGGGTCCAATTTACTGTAAACAACAAGAAATTCTACTAAATATTCTTTAACATTTGCATCATTCAAACGCAATTACGAAATTATTCCCAAACTGTTAAAAAAATGCAAATGTTTAACCAATACCTAAAAAATGAAACAAATCTGATATTTTAAATTAGAAATCAATTACATTACTGGTTAATATGTTTAAAGTTTTTGAAAAATATATCAATTTTATAGAACAAAATAACTTTATATATAGATATATATTTATATATAGATATTTTTAAAGCATTTGATACAGTATAGCACTTTAATCTTATTTAAAAGCTCTATAGTATATGTCTTAAATACAAATCTGTAAGTCTTATTAATAACTTGTTTGACAATATAAACATTATAGTTAAAATTGTTGCTTTAACTTTTACTCTAAAATTATAAACGCTGGTGATTCTTAAGCTTCTGCTCTTTTGCTGACTCTATATTTGATTTACATTAATAAATTCTTTCAATCAATCATAGTTTTGCAGACCTTCATACTTTTTCTAAAAACTATTAACAAATTTCTAGGCTAGAATCTGTAATATTAATAAACAAATACCTTACAATAATATCTGAATAAAGAATTTTTAATTTTGTCAATTTTAACTCTAAAAGAACTCAACTTAATTTTTAATTAAAATCAAAATTCAAGGTATCATTAATACCAAATATTAAACTAAACAACAAATTTATATCTAAAACTTTTACAATTTGTTTTCTAAAAGTTACAATGTCACATATTTTTTTCTGAAAAGATCATGTTTACGTAACTTTTAATGTATCTAAAAAAGTAGGACCTTGTAATAGATGTAAACAGTTTTTTACTTTAGTTAAATTTTTGCATAATATGTTATGTATAAATCTTATACACGTTTGTGTATTGAATATTGTTTTTAATTATAAGAAGAAGTATATGAATTTACAAAATATCTTCTAAATTTGATCTAAAAGCAAGTTATTCAAATATTTGTTAATCCAACATTGACTAATAGAAATGTCAAAAGTAGTTCTTTTTGCAAACTTTATAAATATTAAAATTTGAAGTGGTGTTTTGAAAAAACAGCTTAAACTAAAACCTAGGTACGCAAAGATTTGTTTAACAAAAATGTCTTTATTTTTACAAAAATATATATTTTTGAATTTTAATTTAATTTTTTTTTTTTAAAGATTGTTGTTTGAATAATGTTTACAATACAAGGCTTAGAAATCATTCTTCTTCTTCTTAGTGTACTTATTTGTTTTGGATGTTGGCAATCATGTTTGTTATCATTACTTTGTTGGCTGCAGCTTTGAATAGTTGTGTGGTGGTCATTGAAAACCAGGTTTGTAGGTTTTTAAGCCAGGATATGCGCCGTTTTCCTGCAATTCTTTTCTCTTGCGCTTTTACTTGTAGTATGTTTTGTAATAGTTGGTAGCTGTTTTTGTTCCTCTTGGTGTGCCCAATCTAGACAAGTTTGCGTGTTTAGATGGTAGTTATAACTTCTTTTTAATTCAATTTTTGTGGAATGTTTTTTTTTTTCATGCGTGTCTGTGCACAATACCCCCAAAATCTATTGATAGAACCACATCTTAAATGCTTCTAGCTTTTTGCTTGTTATATCGGTGAAAATTTGTAGCAACGCATAAGTCTTACTTTTGTTTTTAGTGTGAGGCTGTGATTTTTGAATATAGTGTTCATTCCATTGAATTCTGTTTTGCCTTTTTTGATGCATGCTTTTATTTTCTGTGAGTGATCTCATTGGTCGATTATGTTAGTGCCAAAGTATGTGTATTTGCTCACTTGTTCGATAAGCTGATGTTTGCTTTGGATATTGGGATTTAGTATGTTAGATTTGTTTATAACCATAAACATGGTTTTGCTTATGTTGATGTCAAAGTCGTAATTTATTTATTCAGTCCATGAGTTTTTGTAATCCGTCTACAGTGTTTAAAGAAATTATTGCATTGTATGTTGTTTAGATTATCTTTATTTATCAGAATTCCCGTTCCTCGTATAGGTTGAGAAGAAAATAGTACGCATCATTGTCTCACGCCTCGTAGGATTTTAATCTTGTCTGTATTTCTTCTCTCTAATCTGAGAAAAGCAATTTGATTCTAGTAGAGCATCATGATAATTCTTAAGTTTTTGTCATCTAACCCTGCGTCTTTTAGGATGTCTATTATTTTTTGGTGATAAATTCTATCAAACATTTTTGGTATTTGATAAAGCAAGCGTATATGTCAACGTTCATGTTTCTGCATCTCTAGAAGGGGCCAAGTGCCTTTCCCTTTTTTATTGTTGTTATTGCAATGCGTACTTTTTCTTCAAAAATGCTTGGCTCAATTGTGCCGTTTGTTTTAGGAAGTTCTAGGCGGGTGTTGTAAAATAATTCCTTATGTGTGATGATTATTTTTCCGTTTTCTTTTACTAATTTGTTTTTTTTTTCTTTCTGTCATTTGTTTTATTTTTTAATATATATTGAGAGTTTTTTCTATTTCATAAGTTTTTACATTTTTTTTGTTATCCATAATTTTTTTTTTTTTGGTTGAGTCAGGTTTTAATAGATTATATTTTTATTTTCCACTATGTTGTTATTCATTTTGATATCTATTTTTGTTCCTGTGTTGGTGATTAGGTGGATTATTTGCCACTTGTTGGTTAGTTCTGGCTTCTTTTAGTTTTCTTATAATGTATTTGTTGCTGGTTTTCTTCTTAAATATTTTTAATCTTATTTTGAAGACACTAAGTAATAGTATATCATCTGATTTTATGTCGGCTTCTAAATATTTTTTTACAGATATGCAGCTGTTTTTGAATCTCTTGTTTACAAGAATGTAGTTTATTTGATTTCTTATGATGTGGTTGTGTGTCTTGAGGTGATTTCCAGGTCTATAGCCTGCGTGGTAGGAGTGTGAAGAATGTGTTTATGATTACTATGTCTTGTTTGTTTACAAACACGGTGAGTTGTTGAGTTTTTCCCCCCTTTTTTTTTGCCTAGTCCATGTGGGCGTATGAGTTTTCCAATTTTTATGTTTATTTATTCTACTACATGTGCACAAAGATTTTATTTAACATTATACTTTTATTATAATTATTTATCATTCTACTATTAATAACACTAATTTTGTTTAAAAATATTTTGGCTAAATTACTTACCTTAAGCAAAACTATACAATACTATAGGATCATCTAAGAAAGACGCTTAATTTTTATTGTAAATAAAACAAGTTGTGTGTAAGAGTCAAGTTTTTGGAAACAACAAAAAATTGATTACTTCAGATTTTTTTGACTCTCACAGAACCGATGTTTTCAGCATTTTGCCGACGTACGGTAGTTGGCTGCTTATTAATCAAACGTCAAACAGTCAACTTGACAGGACGGTTGTGGCAAGAATAATAATCACGTAATGTGCGTTGCGTTTCAAACTAAGCACTCATTTTGGTAATTATATTTAAAAATTTGCACACGTTGTTCAACGTTATAACTGTTCATGGTAATTTGCTATACATTACTAAACAATTCTCAACAGATGTTGCTATAACAACATGGCTACTACAACCTTATAAATTTTGAGCGTTGTATTGTAAGACAAGTTTTAACTAATGCAACTTTTTTATTATAAAGGCATAGTGATCTATTGTAAACAATGATGTATTTTAAATATTAATTTTTTTATACTTTTAATAAAGATAAACTCTATAACAATACAAATTTACTATTTAATATTTCTACCAGTTTAAAGATAACTTTTTTTTAATTTACTACCAAAATCAAAAGTTATAGAAGATGTTCAAAGTGCCTTCCTTCTATTTCCAAACAGACACGACATCTTTGTTTGAAACACATTTCTACTCTTTCTTAAACCTTCTTATTAGCTTGAATTTCTTGCCACTTTTTATTAGTTTTTAACTGCAACTCCTTGAGGATATTTACAAAAATAGCATACACTAATGATTTCAAATATTCCTAAAGAAAAAAATCAAGATGGTTTAAATCAGGCTGGCCATAAAACTGGTTTGCCTTTTCCTACCCACCTATGTGGAAAAGTTTGGTCTAAATGCTCTTTAACGGCAATCAAAAAATAAGTTGGAGCACCATCATGCTGGAACCACATTTGTTGCCTGTGGGTCAAAGAAATGTCATTCAAAAAACCATACATTGTCTTCTACAGAAAGTTAAAGTAAGCAGCGCATGTTAATCGATTTAGTGAAACAACAGTTTATTTCACAAAACATCAGCCAACTGTTATAAGAAAAAGTACGTTTTTGCAAAATAAAAAATGAAAACAAAAGAATAATAAAAATAAATAATGTTTCATATCTCTGAAACTGTTGCTATGACAACCCATGTTTATTAAGATTTTTTTGTTTGTTGTGGTTTGTACTACCACTCCCTAAAATATTTTACATTTTTTTTGGACACCCTGTATAATTGGTTGGCTGCATTGTTAACCTCAATAGTTCTTGTTCACTTTGAACATCTCAAGTTTTGTTTAATTCATTTACTTGTGTAAGTATTAAAACCAGAATAAATATGCAGGTTGCTGTTAATATAAAACTTTTTTGTATAGTGGTTTTTGAATAATATTGCAGTTTTAATTTTTAATTTCTTGATAGAACGTGCTTAAATATTTTTGCAGATTAAGTTTATAAGTTATGATTTAATAAAATGTGTGCTACTTTTAAATTTTAATAACCTTTTTCATACTCATTACTCACTTTTACTTTAGCTTTAAATATGTTTACTTTCTTTAAATATTTTGTATGTACTGTATATGAAATAAATTTGTTTACTACTACTGAGAATATTAGAACGTTGAGAATTGTATTTCAGTTTAGCGTAGTATACTACGCAGATTCAAATTCTAAGAAAATCAAATACTTGTTATTTTGTAATAAGAATATTATCGCACATTCACTCAGGCATGTGTATTAGTAGTCTCCTGATATCGGTAAATACCCAGCAGACTTGGTCTATAGTTATAAAACATCACACTAGAGTCACTAGACACAACTAGAATTAAGTAGATAATAAAATAGTAATATGCATTACATATTTTGTTTATAACAACTATTAGCATACAGTTGCATTTTATAAGTAAAACAAAAACAAACCTTGAAAATGAAATTTATCTGGAGAATTCGACCTTAATTCGAAAGTATTAATTACAACGACCCGAACTAAATTAAAGCAGATATAATATAAACAAACCTTCCTGACGTCCTGTCTGAAGCATTTTAAACATAAATATTTACAAAAATCACCTTGAGAACATGTATGTAATCCAATTAAGTTAATGAACGTCTCAAGATTAGCCCTTATTATATGAGACTATAAATATATGTAAAAACGCTTTAACTGTATTATTGAATACCATTTAAGTTTAGATTATTCTATTTAATGATATATTTAAAATTAATATAATAAAGTAAAATGAATGAATGTAAATTAGTTAAATCCAAACTAACGAATTTTAATGTAATATATTATTATGTAATTAGGTCATTTAATTTAATGTAATGAGATTTGCTTTTAATTTTTATTGTAAATACATGAATTAAAAAACTTTAAATAATATCAATAATCTTTATGACGCATGTAATACTCAATATTTATGCAGACATAACAACAACATCCTACAATGTTAATTAACACTTCTTTATTAATTCCAGGTAATGCTTCTAGTCTCTTTATTTGCTTTGATGATATGCATAAGTGCTGCACCGCAATTTTTCGGAGGCTATAATGGGTACCAAGGTGGATATCATGGTGGATACCACGGGCATGGTCATGGACACGGTCATTACCATCATAGTCCCCATTACCACGGCGGTTATCACGGCGGATATAATGGAGGAGGATTTTACCCAGGATACTATAATGGTGGATTTGGCAGTTTAGGAGGCGTAGGATTTGGCGTTGGATTCTATGGCTAATTAATAAAATTATTTTGTGTATAGAGAAAAGACTAATAAATATTTATATTATATAAAAAATTGTTTATTAAAAAAGTATAAAACATATCACATGTGTACAAAGTTTAGATTGTGTGTAAAGATAAAATTATTGTGAAATTTGAATGAAATTGAGAGTTTCAATAATAAATTCGATTTCTAATAAAATAAATTAATTCATCATTTTAGATATTACAAACAATATCTAAACGTGCATTTACGTAAACAATTAAACATTAAACAAAAACATTGTAAGAAAAACTACTGCTGCACAATTTAATTAACTGATAATGATCTGGTTTGCATTGATATAAATAACTAAATAAAACCTTTTTTAAAACATTTTAAAAGTTACTTTAATAACAGCAAATTATTATACTTTAAATTTAAAATTTTACTCAATTTAATTTAATTTTTAATTTGTAAACCAAGTATTTAAATAAATATCAAATAAATGTTTAATGCAATTATAATAATAATTTTGATATTCTGGTTTCATTCAGATCATTTGATATAAAATTCTAATTTAATTTGGGCTGATTTTAATTTTAATAATTAAAAACCATCACATAGTAGTTTTTCTATTTCGGCTGAACAGCATATCGTATTGTGCTAAATAGTTAGGTACATATCCATTACCTCTATTTGGAGGCATGTACTGAGGCATACCTTGTGGATATCCGCCATACTGATTGTAGTACATTCCATTCATATTAGGATCATAATATGGTGGCATTATAGGCTGTCCTCCAAAGTTAGGTTGCTGAGGAAATCCTGGATAGCCATACCCCATCTGCGCTGTTCCCATCATTTTACCTACAAAAATAAATTCTTATAATTGACTATTAAATTTTGAATAAATTATTTTATTATAACTCGATATATAACAAAAATTATTAATAAAATTTAATTATAAAATTTTAATATTAGTAAATGGTTTCATAAGTAATCAAATAAATTGATAGTAGTTTTTAAATTTGTTGGTTTTATACAAATAAAATAAAACTTTTTCCACAAAAGGTAGATATTAAAAATTTTGGAATTCCATACGAGACCGTTGCACAAATAATCCGTAGTAAACTTGACACAAAACACAGCAATTGGTAAGGAAACTAACAAGAAATAAAGCACATTAAGCTATTTCTAACGGGGACTATTGCATATTGCCCAAACTATAGTAATGCAGATAAACCAAACAAAACTGCAAAGGTTTACCAAACTTATAACTAAGGGTTTTGGTCTAAACAAACTAAACTTCATTAAAGAATTGAAACTACCAGAGAAGTAACAACTAAAGATGTACAATAGGACGAAGAACCAAAGTTGAAAATGATATAAGTTTTTCCTAAATATACTAAAACTTTTTTTGAACTAATTGTATTCATAAATGTAAAATTGAGTTTTTTAATTAAAGATTTTGCAAAACTTTGAAGAATGATATTAGTGTTGTTAGGACATGCAGTGTATTGGTTTTAAACGTATATTGCGCTAGTTTAACAGTGATATAAACGTAATGCTAATAAGTAGAACAAATTAATTCTAATTTTAAATGTCAAAAACTAACTTTTTTAAAACATTGCCTACTAATCAGTCAACGAAACATTTATTGCTTTAACACCTCCCCTCGGGACGGCGGCTTGCTGATTGTTTCAGCCATATCATCATGATAAATTGATGGTGTTCTATGAAGACCCTTGGTTAAGATGTCGGCAATCATCTTGTTCCTAGAAACGTGGTCAAACATGACGTTGCTATCTTTAAACTTGTCGCTTAAAAAATAGTACCTTATATTAATATGCTTGCTTTGGTTGTGGAATACTATGTTTTTGGGAAATTTTAGTGCTCCTTGATTGTCATTGTGTATTAGTATAGGTCCTTGAACCACAATTTAAAGCATTAGGTTTTGGAAGTATATGGCTTCCATGGTTGCTTTGGACATGACCATGTATTCAGCTTTGTATGAGCTTAGCGCCATCCTCACCTTGCTTTAATAGGTAAATGCATAAATTTGCATGTGTAGGTTCAGCTTCTATTTGACGCAAAGTAGTGTTCAATTTTTTATACCACTGTCTGCCAGCTTGTTTCAGGCTGTACAATCCTTTGTCCAAGAGACAGACACAGTTGTTTTTCTTAAGTTTGTATAACATTTTTTTGCCCGCTGTACTTAAGTCAGTTTTCTCTTCTACTATAACTTGTAGTAGTTTGGCTAAATAAAAATTTCTTTGTTCAGGTTTTTGTTTAAATATGCGTCAAATTGACAAATTTTTATTTTTTGATGAGCTGCTAATGCAACAATCATCTTTATAGAACAGATTCTAGCAACTGGGACAATAGTTTCATTGAAGTGCACACCCGGTGTCTGGGAGAAACTTTGAGCAACCAAACAGGCTTTCTTCTTTTTGATCGTTCCGTCAGCTTTTAGTTTTTCACGTAAGATCATTCAGCTTCCAATTATCAGTTTATTTGTTGGTCTTTTTACCAATTTCCAAGTATTATGGCGGAGAATTGATTTTATCTTGTTTACTATCGCCTCGTTCCATTCTGTTGCTTCACTTTTGTTTTCGTCAATTATAAAAATCATGTTTACAAAACTTTTCTCGGTGCGTTTCTGTTTCTTTGTTTTAACTTAGGTCTGCCAGGACTTTTTTTAAAATAATAGTTGCCCTTAATTTTTGACCTCCGGCTCTGCTAGATTCTCAATTTCCACTTTATTTATTTGATGTTTATCAACGTGTTCTTAGTTTCTAACGATATCTTTGATGATAATTTCTATCAAGTTTTGGTCGTTTTTTGATGTTGACTTGTCATTGGTTTTCTACAAAATTCTGTCTTTATTTCACAAATTTTATGTCGAGGAAAAACTTCCAGTTTCTTTTCCTCTGCTAGCCAGATTTGGAAGTTTTTCTAATTTTTGGGATAACCGAGAAAAATTCTTTTACAAATGTCTAACTTGCTTCTCTTCGAGCTTTAATTTAGGCAATATACTTGGGCTCCGAATTCTTTCAATTCGTTTACTTTTAGAATTTTTCCTCACCATAATTCGAATGGTGTCTTTCCATTTAAACTACTTGATGGGCAGCAATTTTTAATGTAGCAAGCCGTGTTCACTGCCTTTGCCCAGAAAGATTGAGAATGTTTGTATTAAAAAACAACAGCAAGGTATCAGAAGTGTCCTGTTGGTTTGTTCAGAAATGCTATTTTGTTCCGGTGTGTAGGCGATTGTTAATCATCTTCCAATACCTTTTATCTTTAGGTACTCGTCAAATGACTTGTTCACGTTCTCTGTACCGTTATCTGATTAAAGATATTTTACTCGTTTTCTAGTTTGATTCTCAACACTGTTTACGTATTCTATAAATTTGAAAAGTACTCGGTCGTTTGATCGCAAGTATTTCACTTCCCTTCAACCTGTAGCATCATCGGTGAAAATTACAAAAAAAATCATTTTTCTTTGAGATTCCGTTCTTATTGGGCCGCAAACGTCTGAGTAAACAATTTCAAGCTTTTTGGTTGATTGTTTGAGAGTTTTCTGAAAACTGGAACGCGTCATTTTTGCTCTCGCACACACGTTGCATTCAAAATCTTTGAATTTTACTTTTGCTGCATGCAGATTCTTTTTTGTGAGGGCGTCTTTTAAGTTGCGCAAATTTAAGTGACCCATTATTTGGTAATATTTGCAAGAACTATGGTTCAATTTGGCTAAGCTTGCTATGTCATTAAAAATGTCGTTGCTTTTGGATACTATATACAAGTTGCTTACGCGCTTTGCAGTAAGTACAATTTCATTTTGGTTGTTCTAAATTAATGCTTTACCGCATGTAGATTATTTTACTTACGGACATCAAGTTTGTATGGAGCGCAGGCGCTTGTAGTACGTTTGTCAATGTCACGTTTGCTACACTTCCGTTATTTTCAGCCTTAAAATCTACCTTGCCAATTGTCAATATGTTTGTTGTATCCTTCTTAACTAAACTTAGCTTTTTGATTCAATTCTTGTCAATGACTTCGAATAGTTTGATATCTTTGCACAAGTGTAACGTAGCACTTCTGTCGAGACACCACTGTTTGTAAATATTTTTATTTACATTAAAACACGTGCTTCTTGTTTCATTTCTTGCTTTGTTTGAGCAATTTTTGGACATGTGGCCTACTTGTCTGCATTTGTGGCACTTGTACTTAAATTATTTTGTTGGTTCAGCTTGCTTGGGCTTCTCATTTTGTTTCCGGTATTGCTTCTTGGGTCTTGGCACATGGCACATGGCACCTTACACCATGCCGCCTTGTTCCTCTTTTTTTGCATTGTTTTCTGCTATTATTATCAAACGTAGAATTTCTGGAGCCGGCAACTCGTCGCGCACCAAAAAATTTTGTACCTGCCGGGTAGACTGTATAAAAGCAAATTGAATAATACATCGTTGTTTATTTTCAGGTTCATGCTATTTAGCTTTTCTAAAAATCGGTCTAAGTGCTTGCGTATATCATTGCTGTCCGCCATTTTTTGTTGAGTCAGCCTTTTTAATAGCGTCCCCTTTTGTGCTGGTCTTCTGGATTAATAGATGTTTTTAAGTTTTTTACAAATTTTTTGTGACAATTCACTCTTTTTGACTTGTTTACGTTCGTTTGGGCTTATCAATAGTATGATATCGGACTTAGCATTTCTGTAATTTTTTATCCAATTGACGATGACTGCTGCGTTTGCGTTTCCTGTGTCGTTTTTAACAAGCTGTGCTTCAACTTGTATTTGTCAAATACCATAATTATCTTTATTCAGCGGTTCGATTCAAAAATGGTTAGTCATTTTTACAGGTTCTATTCACTACACAACTGTAGAGTTCGTTTCCTTACCGAGACACAATATTCGCACTTTGTTTAGATTTTACGATTTTGCTTTCAATTGTGTTTTTTATAAACTTATTAAATCCGTTCACTTACAGCCGTTTCACTGGGCCCATAACTTGTTCAAACAACGATTGCAGTTCAATAATATTACACGACACAGTGTATTGGTTTTAAACGTATATTGCAGGTTAAACACTGATATAAACGTAAAGCTAATAATGTCAAAAACTGACTTTTCTAAAACATCGCCTACTAATAAGTCGACGTAACGTTTATTGCTTCAATATAGAAAACGACAGATTGTACTCAATAAATGTTATATTATGTACGTCACTCAAATATTAATCGCGTAGCGTAGTTGTAACTCTACTATTTATTGCAAATTGATAAATAAATGTAAACAAGACAAGTTGTATACCTAAATAACGCAGTCAATCATTAAGCAACAGATTAAATTAAATGATTTAAAAATAATAAACTAGTTGTACTATGATACTGCAACGCAACATTTAACAGATTAGATGCAAATAAAAATCTAATTAGACTCTAACTAAGACCACTAATAATAAGTAATATTAGGTAATTGCGGCAAAAATCTATCAGTTTACAACTTTGATTTGAAATTTTTTTTTAATTTGTTAACAAATTTGCTTATTCTGTATAATATTTGATTGAAAAAACAGCTAAAACGGTTATTTTATAAACAGCACACAAAGATGCTGCTGAAAACACAAGTTTGCGTACGATTGATGCGATCAATTTAGTCCTTAGTTAATCCATTTATAAATTTGTAAAATTGACTACTATCTCTAGAGTTTTCGTAATAAAAAAAAATTATTAGGTAATTTTTAACTAGAAACAATATATAATTCTGCGTTTTGCTTTATTTATTTCAACAATGATGAAAAAGTCTACAGACTAAATGTTTACTTATAAACGTTAAAAATACTAAGAACTCAAACAGATTTTAAAACTTGTTTTGGGCAAAAACAACATGGTCACAAAGTGGTTAATAAAATTGAAAAAATACTAATCTAGTACCTACTATGATTGATAATTTATTGTGAAACTACGTGTTAGATGCCCAACTGTCAATCTTAGAAACAGATCAAAACGTAAAGGAGTCTGTAAAAAGGCGTTTGTAAAAAATACATACAAACAATATTTTTAATCAACAAAAAAAAAATCATTTCTAACAAAAAGTGGGTGGAATTTATTATAAATGTAAATAAAAACAACTTACCTTGAGGCGCATTGTTATTTACCTAAAAAACAATTTGTATTAATTATCTATGTAGTTTAAAATTAGCATTTATTAATACAATAGTATTAATATTTATTCATATTAAATTCAAACGTAATTAATTTAAAAAAAAAATACTTTGATATCTTGCATTAATATTGACTAAATTTGAAATGTTATAAATGAAATGAAATGTTATATAGAATATTTGTGCTGACTTGTATTAATTAATATTTATCTTTTTTATACAATAAAAACTTTAACGCAGCAGCGTCAGTTTTGAACAAGAATTTAAATATGATAATTTGCCTCAAAAGACTTTAATTTAGTTTTAATTTAAAATATTTTACCTTTAAAATATCCGGTTATGAGTTTTTATAAAATACATTATTTTGAAATATAACAGCTTGAATATTACAAAATTAAAGATTCTATTACGTCCATCAGAATATTTTAAGAGTTATAATTTGTGTAGATATATTCATAGGCTATATAATAAAGTGACAGATAAATATATGCTATGTTAATGTAATTACCTGCGGAACAGGTATTCCCTCTGATCCTCCAAGGAGAAAAGCTTGACTGATGACGAGTAAAATAACAATCTGAAAGAGTTGCTCATTAAATTTATTTAAGCAAATACTGCTGCTAATTATACGCATATATGCTAATGCATACGAGTAATTAATTTTATTATTAATTAATACAAAATGTCACTTACATTAATAGCCATGGTGCTTTTCGGCAAAGTTTATTTCTATGGATTTTTATTTGTAGTGCATTGCTATTTATATACATATACATTTAGCGCAAAACAATAATGCTTGCTTATCTATTCATGGTCAATATTAAAAACTAATGGAACAAAGACCTAAAAAGTGTAATTACCTTTTAAATGATCCAAACAAAGGGTACTGTCTCAGTGATTATATATTTCCATGGTACTAAATTTCCTGTTATTTACTTATCATCTAATAAATATAATATTGTTTATCTGACAGCTCATTGCAACTTAAAATGTTATTTAAAATTAAGTATGTTTGTTATTTATTATAATTTCTGATAATATAGTCTATATCTGTGTCATTGAATGTATAAAATGTGTGTTAATAAATGTGAGTGAAATGAAAGGAATAATTAAATCATATTAGTATCCAATAACAATATTATGATAAAATTATTCATTTATCTTATTACATTGTGTGTAAGTTTAGTTTCTTATAAATTTAATATGTCTATAATTTTTTTAAATTAAATTTGTTTAGGACATACTTGTTCTTTATAACAAAGAACAAATCAATAACCAACTTGTATTAAATATAAATGGTTTGTTATTGAATCAATAATCGGGAATGTCAGACTTAATTTTATATTTATACAAATTATCATTTATATTAGAGTTCAGTTGCAAAATTTGTTTATTGGCATTTCAAGGATATGTCAAAATCTTCTATATTTAGTACAAATACCTTATGTTTGAATTGCTAATTTAAGTGACTATTTGTAATGTTAAGCTGACTTTACTGTACAATTTTAATAACTTATTTAATCTAAAAATATTTATTTTTTTTAACTACAAATTAATGCTGATTTAGACACACAATTTTCTTTCTTAATACCTGTTAATTGTTTTATAATAAAATAATGTGTTGAACTTTTTTCTTAAAATCAATTAAATTAAAATTAAAGAAGTCCAAAAATAAATAAAATAAATATAGATATAAGGTAATTTGTACCTAGTAATATTTTTTTACATTTTTGTGTAAGTTTTTTTTAAAGTTAAAGTAAACCTTGTCTTTCTGGTTTTGCAAAATGCAACGTTATTATTTGTAAGTAAGTACTGATATATTTTATGTTTTACTTTTTTTTCTATAATTTTAACTTTGTACACGTTGACGTTGTTTTTTTTGTCATTTAAACTGTTTTCAACTATACCAAAATATTTCTTAAACAATTTCAACAAAATTAATTATTATCTAACTTGTGATAAGAGCATGTAAATCAATTATTCGGATTTATCCTTCACTATCAAGCGATACGTATAACCAAAATGCACTGATGAGGATTTGTAAAAAACTGAAACAATTGTCTGTATTTGGTTAGCCGCTTTCGATTTTAAACTTTTGTTTTTCATTAAATTATATTTGTTTGCTACCTCTTTAGACATTGCAGGTTTAGATTTTTGGCGTATCAGCCTAATAAGACTATTAACGTCTTTAGACATTGCAATTTTGTAACCAGTTGAGATGCTGAAGTTGATATTTGGTTTCTTTGGTTTAAGCACGATGGAGCTACAACTAACAATTAATAGAATTTTAAAAACTTAATAGTGTTAGTTTTTATTTAAGCGTTTATTTTTTTTATAAAGAACTAATATCTTTCTATAACTGTATCAAGTTTTTATAAGTTGTTTTTTTAATAAATAATCAATTTTTAGAAACATGAAATATATGAAAATTGATTATAAAATTTTAAAATTAGATTGTAATAAATATTTGTCTAAAATTAATAAAATAATCATATTATTATTTTATTGCACAGCAAATTTGGTAAAATTCTGGGTTCTGCTAGGTTTGCAAAGTCTATTAAGAATGTACTTGTTGTTTTGATAGTAATGATTGTTTTGTTCCAGTATAACTTGCAAGTATTGTTTTAAAAAACAGATTGCAAAACATATTTATGGTAAGGTTTTATTTTACTTATTAGTTTATATTTATAGGCCATTTCCTGGTATATAGTTTTAGCTGCATTATTGTGTCTTACTACTTACTGTGTCGGTGCTAGTACTCTGCGTCTGTATTACAAGTTATTTTGATAACTTTGAATATTTATTACTTTGTTTTACCTTGCTTAAATAAATCTTTCTTTTTATGTATAGTGAACAAATTTGCAGATATTTGAATGTTTTGTTTTTATCTACCTCATGTTTATTATTATAGTTATAATATCTGCCATGCAGTTGTTTTGCGTATAGTTTTATACCATCCATTTAGAAAATATCATTTATTTTACGCAAGGTTATTTCGTTTGATTTAATTTGAAATCCTTGTATTGTTTGTATTTATTTGAAACCTAAAACACGCTTTCTTTACATTACTTTCAAATAAATTCTCAAAAGTTTTGTTTTCCATGTTTGCATAATATGATTAAAAAAAATTACACAATTGGGTTTAAAATATATCATCACATATCAAGAATTTTTAAGAGCCAACTATTATATATTATTATTATTATTATTATTATTATTTGTTATTGTTATTTATTAATTTGTTTTAAGTATTTAACAGATTTATTTTTTGACATTTTATCATAGAAAGAATTAGCCCGGCACAGCGTCTACAAATTATGCAGCTGTATTAATGTATTAAAAAGTTTGAATCTTAATATTTATTATTAGATAATACGCAACCAAATTGGCCAGTTCCAGCAAATAGTAAAAAAAATATAGCGGCGGTAGCTAAGAGAGTACGCGATGACCGTCATGAATCGATTTGGCGCCTTTCTCAATAGTTTGGCTGATTGTATAGAACAACTTGGCGTATTTTACGTAAGAACCTTGGTTTAAAAGCATACAAAATTTAACTCATGCAAGAACTGAAGCTGGCCGACTTTTTGAATTGTCACCGTTTCATGTTTTAGACTCTTGAAAAATCTAATATTTTTGACCAAGATTTTGTTCAGCAATGAAACTCATTTCTGGCTTAATGGCTACGTTAATAAGCAAAATTGCTGTATTTGAGCTAAAGAACAACCAGAAAAGATTCAAAAACTGCCATTACATTCAAACAAAACAACAGTTTAGTGTGGTTTATGGGCTGGTGCAACATTTCTTTAAAATTAAGGCCTGCCGGTCAGAACGTAACTGTAAATATCGCCCGTTAATGCACAATGATAACAGACTAATTGCTGCCTAAAATTGAAACCGGTATTCTCGACGACAGTTGGGTTTAACAAAACGGTGCTACTTGCCACATAGACCGTGAAACTATGTTTTATTGCAAGAACAATTTAATATACAGATTATTTCATGCTTTTGCCCGGTGAATTGACCGCCTAAATCATGTAATATCACATCTCTTGGCTTTTTTTTTTTGGACTGCGTATAGTCCAAAGTCTACATGGATAAGCCGATTACGATTGGGGAATTACTTTTGTCATTTGCCAAAAACCACTCAAAATGCTTAACGCGTCATCAAAAATTGAAATTTCTAAAAGGACTATGTTAGTCGTAGTTACAGCCAACATTTGAACAAAATAATCTTTAAAAAATAAATGTACAAAATTGTTCTTATGTATGATCTTAAAGATTACTCGATAAAAATATTTTTTTTGGTTTAAAAAAAAAAAAAAACTCTAAATGGATTACTCTTTATTTTAGAGTATGCAAAAATTGTAATATATTTAAAAAGGCAGTTATTGTCCGCAAAGTAACGTTATCGCTGGTATAGTATGTTATTTTTTTACTTTGATTTTTTTAATTTTTAAAAAACTTTTTTTTTTTTATTATAGTTAGCTAATAATATTTAAAATAAAGATTAAGTATTTGACTGTTGTTGTCAGTGCACAAGTTTTTATTTGCTAGGGTTGTTTACTCAACGCACAATTAGCCAACATGCATTTCATGAATAGTTGTGCTCATAGCATTGCAACCAAAGCATGACGTTTTTATGTTGAACTGTATCTAAATTGCCAGATTTTTTACGTCGTAATTCAGAAGACTAAAGTCTGCATAGGTATCTACTCCTAGAACATAGAAAAAAAATCTTTCACGAATAGAGTATAATCTGGAGACGAGTATGCGGAGAATATCTGCCAAAGTAAGAATTAGTGCACCTTTTGTTTAGAGAACCCTCCACGAACACTTGTTTTATCCGAACTATGTAAAAAAAGTGCTAGCCTAAAATTTACGTGACCATCAAGCACGTATGGTTTTTTTGCTGGTTTCTACGCAATGATGCTGAAGATCTTTGTTTTCTTTACAATAATTTTTGTACAGATATAATTTAGGATACGCATGTTTAGACCGATAAATATCTCCATTCCTTAAAGGAATCTAGACATCAGACACGTTAGGATGGGTATTGTAAACGACATTATTTTATGTTTTGCTGACTAAAATGTTGTGTATGCTTAGAAATGAAATCTTATGTAACTTTGTTTTTTTGTTTTTGCAAGAAAAAAAGATTAAACTTTTTTATCTCAAAAACCGTTACTTTGTGGACCCATGTGTATTGAAACTTGGTTGATTCTTTTGATTCAAACTACTATCTTTTTAAATATTTTACAATATTTTTTTAAATATTTTATTTTGTATATTATTTATAATATACAGGGTGTAAATAATCTATGTGTGTTCTATAGTTAACTTTGTTATTTTAAATAATACAGAGTTGATTAAATTAGCAAAGTTGTGTGTTCTATGAGTACACACGTAAATTATTGACACCCTATATATATATATATATATATTTAAAAATTAATTGTTTTTATTTCTAATTTTTGATGAACCAAAATTATTAAATCTGTAATTTAAACTATTTCAAAGATTACAACAACTACTGCTAAAGAATTTCTAATTATTTTTATTTTTTTATTATACTATTAAACCTAAACCTCACCTATCATTAATAAGAGAAACATAAAATACGTTCTTAATTATTTTTATTTTGATATTCATTGTTTATTCTCCGAGAATCTACATATTTCAGCAAAAAATCTTGACAGTTTGTTTCTGTCAATCAAATTTCACAATTTTCTACAAACAACAAAAAATTCTATGATTTAATAAATTTATGGTTCAAAATTTTTACTACCTTTTTTTCAAACTAATTAAAACAATTTAGTAACTAATCGAAAAGTCGATGCATTAAAAATAGCGCGGAGATTCGGCGATTCCGAAAATTGTAACGCTCGTTTCCCATCTTCAACAACAAAAAGTTACAGCCATCAGTATCAAAACTGGGGTTTTGACATTTCTATTTCTAGAGGAAGACGGCGGCAACCCCGCGTTTGCCTCCGCCTTCTCATCGACGGTCGTCCCGCAAACGAGGGCGCAAAAAATATCACAATATTGCTTCGATCCAGAGCGTCGTTTCAAAATCGGAAAAATTTAGGCACGCGTCGCCGTTCCAAGCGCGGGGTGGCATTGGGATTTGGAAACCGTGCGAGTTGTGTCGGAAACAAACAGCAGGCGCCGGAGATGCTGACCGATAAAAAGGCGACCAAAAGGGTCTCATGTTTGTTAATCGTCGATTTGGAAAAGCGCGGATATCAAAAAACGGCGAGTCAGAGAGAAAAGGTCGCAAAAGAAATAATTGGAAAAAACGCAAAAACCGTGTTTTGCACATTGCCAGAGTACCAAAACACTTTTTGGGTTCCGGATTTTGCCGTTCGCATTTTTTATTGTTTCTCGGGTACAATTTTTGTCGGTGGCACCACCTCTTTGCCCAAACCACTTCTCGCACGCAATCATCTTTTCAAATCCGAAATAGTAATGAAGGAGATTTAAATTATTTTAGAAAACTAGGATTTTTTATTAGATTTACTATTGTACAACTTTTGCATATAAAGGGTTTTCCAATAAAAAATTTCATTTTGAATAGCTGGCTATTTGAACAGCTGTCAATTTTGAAGTTTATCTTTTGACATTTGACAAGTAACAACTACGTCATTATTAAAAATAGAGCGATACACATTTCAACAACGCATTGAAATTATTAAAATTTACTACAAAAATGGTGAACATTTTTCAGTCACACTTTTGTTTGTCGTAAAGCACCTTCTCGGCCGGCAATAGTAAACCAGGTAAAAAAAATAAATAGTTGGGACAAGTTTGTAATGTGAAAAATCGAAACCGTGTGCTTCGCTCAAGAACACATGAGAATATTGCTGATGAAGCCCGTAGTGTAGAAGAAAACCTAGGTTTGTCGAACTTTGGAGTTAGACATTCCACAAACAACATTACACCGTACTTTGCATAAAGACTTAAGTCTTAAGGCTATTGAAGTTCAATTAACAAAAGAACTCAAGCCGGTCGATCACCATAAACGTTGTATCTTTGCTAACTGGGTCCTTCAAATGCATCAAAGTGATCCAAAATTTTATCAAAAAATCATTTTCAGTGATGAAGCCCATTTTCACCTCGAAGGCTACGTTAGTAAGAATTTTTGCGTTTGGGGCTCAGAAAATCCAAGAATGATTGTTGAAAAGTCTTATTCGTAACGTGTCACTATTTGGTGCGGTTTTTGGGCTGCCGGTGTGATTGGACCCTATTTTTTCAAAAATGAGGCTGGTGCAACTGTTACGGTGAATGTATGGCGCTTCCGAGCTATGATTAATGATTTTTATGGCAGGAATTGGAAGATATTGATGCCACACAAGCAACAAAACAATCGCAATTTTGCATGAAAAGTTTCCTGACCGTGTTATTTCTCGAAGAGGTGATCACAATTGGCCACAGAGATCTTGTGATTTAACACCTTTAGACATTTTTCTTTGATGCCACCTGAAAGATAAAGTCAATGCCAATGCTCCACAATCGATTTAAGACCTTAAAAATAGAATTTGTAAAGTTATCAAGAACATACCGCAAATAGCCGCAAATGTGCGAATTGGTCATGGACAATTTCATGAAAAGAATGTGGTCCTGCAACTGTAACCGTGGCGGCCATTTGACTGATATCGTTTTCAAATGTTAATGGCATACCTTCTTCTTTACAATGAAATAAATATTTTTTTTTTTTAAATACCTGTTTTTTTTTTACTATCAAAATGAAATCTCTTATTGGAAAACCTTATATATATAAAACTTATATACGTCGTGTATTAAATATTGTTTTCTAGTATAAAAAAAGCATCAAATACTACACTATCTTTTCTAAATTATTGTATTTAATTTATTTTAATTCAATTTTCATTTAAATATTTTTATATTAATTATACTTTTAATTTATTACATTAAATATTTGTAAGTATTATATTTAAAAAGAGCTACCTCCCTTCGGGCGCAACACGAATCCTAACGCAACCGGGCGCAACTAATCTGTGAGATTAATATATATTTGTACGGCAAAAACTCAAAGTATTACTTATTTCTATTTTTTTAAATTTTTTATGTTAATATACTAAGCTGTTGTAACATTGAAACTAATATTATGATAAAAAAAATTAAAAAATACTATAATTTGAATTATCAAAATTTATGTAAAATTCTCTGACTAGAAATTTAATTTATGTTTAAAAACAATAATAATAAACTAAATAACTTAAAAAATACTGGGTTTTTCAACAACAGGCGCAATTCATCTAATACGGTCATTGCAAAGACTGACAAAATACTGAAGCAAATCAAACACGTGCGTTGCACAAGGCATCATAAAAGAGAAAGCTATTAAAAGTTACGCGGCATTCTAGAAAAAACTCTAGCTGATATAATAAAAATACTCACCGTTTCATCTCACAGATTAAGTGCGCCCGACGAACGGTTAAAAAAAGAGCTCTAATAAAATTTACTAATATTTACTTGTAGTACAAAGTTTGCTTAGATTTTTAAGATATACTCACTGACAGTAGAATAAGTTTCAAACATATAATTTCCCAAAACTTATAATCTGCAAATTATCAATGTCAATGTTCATAAGCTGCTTGAATCTCATATTTGATGTAATAGTGTTAAAACTCGAAGGTATTTTTATGTTGTATGTTAAGTAATTCTTTTTTTTAAATTGACAAAAAATGATAATGCAATAATATACTTTCCACTAAAAGTTAAAAAAACCTATAGCCCAATTTATATTAATATCTTGCATAATATGTATTTTATTCAGACTAACAATTAAGCAGTAGAGTAGCAGGCTCAGAGAACAAAGTTTCTCTATTGTGTCCGTACAATAAGGTGATGTTAGCGTAGATGGTTTGAGAAACAAGAACAAAGACTGATATTAAGACTTAGTCGCCTTAGAAACACCACAAAACTTAAAAATCAGGTTCTTTAGCACGTGGCTCTCCAGAACCAATTTTCAACAACATTAATTGGAAATGTCTAGAAAAACATAATTAAATAAAAAAATCATGCTGCTAAGATTGCTATAAAATTTCTGAACTAACTAGCATTGATTTACTTCTATAGCTTATTTTCTAGACCTATTGAACACTTGTGGAATACAATCGGTAGAAGACTGGGTCATTTTCAGCCTTCCGCACTCGCTTAACCTGTTATTCAAATGCGTATACAAAAACTTTAGTCTGAATTTGACAATTTAATTTTTAAATTCTCTAAAAATTATGTAAAGGCAAGTAACTCATTATTGAAATTTAAAAAAATGGATTATGATTTTTTGATAAATTTATTTATATTTATATTATCACTTTTCTTTATCATGTTTAAATTTAATTAAAAAACAGAATAATTTAATTTAGAAAAGTGTTAGATACAGACTAACCTTTTCGGCCCTTTCAATGACATTTGTCACTGCATAATTGACAAGTTTCTAATTTGCCTGCAAAACATGTACCTCAACAATCTGCTGTTAAATGTTACTTGTACAACATGTTTTGAAAGAATTTTGTGATTAATTTTAATCATATTTGTGATATTGTATTTATAAATGATTGTTGTGTAGGGAAGCAAACATGCATGCTAGACTAGAATATAAAATTAAAATTTAATATTAAAAAAATATAACCTAACCATTTATATCTTATATTCTTATATTTATTTTTATTTATTATTACAAGCAAGTTATTAAACAAAGTTGCAAAAACTATGATGAATTCGCAGGCCGCCGTATAGTGTAGCCATATATACAATGCCTTTACAACATGGCTTTAAATTACCAAATTATTTCATTACTAAGCGCCTCGGGGGAATCAATTATGTTTATATTATATACCTGCTTAACACCTTGGTATTTAAGGATGAAAGTATTATATAAATATACAATATTTTTATTCTTGAGTACTACCATAGGTTAATAGCTTCCAGGGATATAATACAAATATGGTGAAAAAACTTGTACAAGAGAATTTAAATAAAAATAAACAAAAAAAGTTAAAAAAATGTTTTAAAGCTTCAAATGTATTGGACACTTTGCAAGAAATAATTTGCATATTGTTGATATCAGTAAAAACGCAATAACCATAATAAAAAAGATCAAACTGTAGAAGTTGCGTCTAAGTATAAAATCTTTTCAAGATCGGTGTAAAATATTGGCAGTAATAAAAATATCTGCATTGATAAATCAATCTATTATACCATTAAAAAAATAAATTAAACACATATACTATGTACTATATCACAAATATATTTTAAAAACCGTAACATGTTTCAACCTTTATAATGCCATCATTGGACGGTGATACAAACAAGTATAAATATTAAAAAAAAACTTACAGAGCAAATATACGACAGTAAAATATAAAATGCACAAAGAGGTAAAAAATTAAATACATTGAAATTATTATTTCAGAAAAAAGAGATTTACACAAGTCGGTTTGATCATTAAGCAAATTTACAGAAAAAATATTTTTTAATTTTCTTATTTCAAGTAGTTCTAACAAAATTAATTTTCTACCTTTTACCGTTTAATGTTATAAAACAGTATACTAAAAGAAATTTACCAAACTAAATTCATAAGGAGTTACCAATCTGTAATATACCAAGGTTTTACCAGTCTACCAGATAATATTTTAAAAAGTACTTAGCAACCAATGAAATAGCTGTATACCTTGCAAATAAAATACCTAAACATGCATTGTTTTGTAACAATAATTTCAATTTGTAAGAAGATTTGAAAGGGATTTTTTATGACAGGATCAATACGTAACAATGGGCTTACTAAAAATCTCATAAAAACCAAACATTACTAAAAAAAATTTGTTTTTTATGTCAAAGATATAATTAAAATTGTTGTAGTTTACTGGTACCATAACAAGGCAGTAAAAATAATATCAAATTTTATTTGAGTTGAACCAGCACGTTCAGCAATGATACGTTTTTAAAATTTGTCTATGGAAGAGTGCGCAAAAATAATTTTTTTTGTTGCTTTATATAGAACATTAATACTAGACATTGAAAATAATATTTATTAATTTAAGTACTAGTTTAATATAAAACGTGATGGCATGCATAAGATAGCCATAATGGGTTAATTACAATTCACAATGTTAATATTAAAACGTCTGAGATTTTTTGGTTTAATAATTATTTTTACAAAACAAATTTATAAAAAATTTAATTTATTTTTTAATTTTAAAATCTAGATGTGGCATTTGACACAGATTTATAGTTTCTATATTTCCAGTACAAACTAGTTCAAAATTAATTAGGTTTCCAATGTCAAACAAATGTATCTGATTATTCAAAAAGTTAGAACTGAAAGGGCTAATTTATTTACACATTTTTTAATCTACTAAAAATTAACACATTTTTTTTGTTTTAATAATTTTTTGAAGTGTATATCCAAAATAGATTGTTTATTGCAATAGTAATTTTTAAACAAAAAAAAGTGTACAAAGCATTTATTATATTACAAGTAAACCCTGAATCATCGGCTACTATTGTTGCACATTTTGAGGTTGTGGGTACTGTGTAACAAGTTCATACACATTTTTGAAAACTACTGCTAACACAAGACGATTTGAAACTACTCCTAAGCGACAATCTAACAATCAGCATAACCACTTTATTATGTTACAAAGTTATCAAAATAGCCACTCTATAGTATCTATAAAAAAATTTACTAGTCGTATAATTGCTGCAGGCATAGAGTTTTTTAGGCGTTATTATGTAACGCAACGTCAATTTGCCAAGAATTACATAAACTGGACCAAAAACAAACGGAATCAAATTTCATTTATTTATTTAAGTTTAAACTGTTTTGGCAATCTCTCGATAATCGTGAAATACTATTGCAAAGACCAGGAGAGAGACTGACTACCATACTAAACAAATTGTTTTATTTTATTTTAAACAATAGCTTAAGTGTTCACTTATAAAATGCTAAAATATTGAGTTTTTTTAAATACTTAAATGGTTTATTTTTTGTCCAATTTGTGTGTAATAAAACATGCGTTTTACAATTTATTACTCAGAAAAGTTTTAAAAGTGGTGAAAATAAATATTAAAAAAGACGTGCTAATTATTTAAAAAAATTTATTTATAAATCACATTTTTATATGTATACATACATCCTTAGGTTATTAGATTTACTTAAATTTAGTATCCATGGGTTTTATAACCGCCATGACCACCACCATTTTGACCACCATGTCCGCCTTGACCGCCAAAATGTCCACCTTGTCCACCACCTTGTCCACCTCCAAATCCACCGCCGTGTCCACCACCTTGTCCGCCTCCAAATCCACCGCCGTGTCCACCACCTTGTCCACCACCTTGTCCACCTCCGAATCCACCTCCGAATCCACCGCCTTGTCCAAAGCCATGTTTCCTTCCGCCAAATCCACCATGACCACCTTGACCGCCATATCCTGAGCCGCCATTGTGTCCATGTCCACCACCTCCGCCACCTTCACCGTAAGGCATTGCGCTAACAGTAACAAGTGTCACTAAAGCGAAGAATATCTATAAAATTATAAGTGTATAAGTAAATTAAAATTTAAATGTAATATAAGTTGTATTTCCTAAAATGAGTATCTTTATTAAATGTTACCTTAAAAAAAAACGTTCTACAATTTACGACAGTTATTGTTAACTTGCCAGTTATCCAAAACAAGTGGAGAAAAGATCAAACACATGTAATGACAATATGATGTTATATTGTGTTATGAGATGATATACTGTAATTAAAATTAACATGTTTTTATTCTATAAATTTTCTAAATGATACAAAAATATGTAATAAATTCGATACTTACAACTACTTTATTCATTTTATTTTGATGTACTGACATTATAACAAGAATATTTCTTATATATATATACTTATAAAATAAATAAATATTGTTTTGATAACACCTCAAAAATATGATAAACTTAACCCATGAACTCATCAGTATGTGAATAATAATATAAATATGTAGGTCAATTACGTTATTAAACCATCGGAAGATTTTAAATGTTACTAAGTATTGTGTAATATTATTATTTTTATCAAGCCTAATCTGTATTTTAATTTAATTAATAATATAAAATAAAACTGAAAAACCTAGATAAAAATGCATAAATTGTTAAATAATTATTTAATTAAATTACTTATTGATATTTATTTCCATTGTTTATTTTCAAGTTAAAAAACAAAAAAAAACGCATTAGACATTTCATATTAATAAATAATATAATATTAAAGGTGTTACAATAATTTTAAATTAATCATATGATTTACTTGAGAAGTGATAACAAGTAAATATTATGTATAAAAATGGTAAAATAAATGCGGCGAACAGCTCATAACATCAATTAAAATATTATATTATTATTATAATATATTATAGTAATCTAGATCTTAATGTTTTTTTTGTTAATTTCAAAATGTGATACTAAGAATTACTTACGTCACAACAACTTAAAAATACTTTTAAGTATTAACAAGTGAAATCACTATTGCTGATACTATCACATTGAAGACGCAATTTAAGCAGTCTGTGAACACCTTGAATATTTGACTTTTATAAAGGTCGGAAAATACTGAATTTGGAAGTTTATTCAATGTGTCGATAGTACTGTTAGAAAAACTCTCAGTAAATATTTTTTGGAATTCTTAGCAGGCCTTGTACAACAAATAAATTATTGTTAATTCTCTTCCATTAAAAAAAAACTGATAACGACGTCATCACGCTAAACATGGCATGCAATTAAAATCAAAAAACTTCACTAAAAAGATTAAAAAATATACAAAAACTTTTATTAAGATATTATTATATTGATATTACAATACATGTGATACGCCATGGCGTGTGTGTATTTTTGATTGATTACAATAAATGTTTATTTATTAAAGCATAAATAATAATATAATTTGTTTTACTGCAACATTAAGGTATGTAGAATCTTTAAAATTGAGCTGTATATATTTTAACTTTTCAAAGTCTAACTTACTGATCCTTTTAATTAGGGACATTATATTTTTAACCTAATTTTTATACTGTAAAATTTATTAAATATTTTTTTGATGTAAACTCATTTTAACTATTCCTCATAAATATTTTGATTTTTTTACTTATTTTTAAGTTTTTTAATTTTAACATTGTTTTAGCTTAAAGATAACTATAAAGTTAAAACCGGTAGTTGTTTTGTAATAATAAAAAAAATTGTATATTTAAAATAATTTGATTTTATTTTATTATTAAACTATTATTAGTTTGAATTATGGATTATAAATTGAGTACATTGAATCTAATCATTAGAGTACCATAGTAATTTATAAACTATACATTTTGTTTTAAAATAAAGCAACAAAGTATTGGATCTGATAGAAAAACGCACTAACTGAAGATTCATTAAAAATACTTTATTTCTGATTCTTTGATTTTTTTTATTTATTAACTAAATTTATTATAATATATTTACATATTTACAACAATACTTTTTTTTTTTACTTTTTTCCCTACTTGCTGCTTTGCACCGTTTCCATATATGGTAAGCTGCAAAGCTTCGTATTTGGAACACCTTTTTTTTTTTTTGTTTATCTTATTTTGTGTGCATTATCATGTTTTTTTATTTATTTATTTGTTTTTGCTTTTTTTATCTCTTGCTATTATTTTGCTTAGTGAATTTTGTATTCTTCTATTGATAAATTTTCTGTTTGGTGAGCAACACAAGAGTTGCACTTATCTATTTTTGTTTTAAATAAAACAATTGAGACAAATGGTTTAGATTCCTTATGACACCACTCTTTATAGAACTTTGTTGTTGATAAAAGACTATAATGTGACTCTATTTTTGAAGTTTATTTAATTATTTTTTTTATATTTTTGAAGCAATATGATTTTTTTTCTTTGTTTAATTCAGTACTATTATTGTTACTATTTTTATTTTTTTTTTCAGCCAGTCCAGTTAAGAATATTGTTTTCCAAACCCTCACTAGTTTGTCTACTCTTTTTATACAATACATTTTTAGGCTTACATTTTTAACATCTACTAACATATAAACAAACTTTTTTTTGTCAGGCCAAATGTTTGAACATCAAATTGTCTTAAACTGTGCGCTTTAAAAAAAAAAGGTCATACTTGATTTCTAGTTTCAGTAATATCAGGTATATTAAATCCATATTTATGCATATTTTAAAATCATAGTATTTGCATGTTTCTGAATCAAACTTGTTGATATAAATAGTATTATTATGATTCAGTACAGTTTCTTTGCTGATTTTATAAAAAAATGATGAATTCAAAATATATGGCATTAAATAGTTTGGTATTACCAAATAACAAATCAGTTATGTCTGAAATATTTAGTAAATAATTAAAGAGTCATTATTATTAGTTGTACATGTAGTACTTGAAGTTTTAAAAGTATTACAGATTTTCAAGTTTGTTATACTCTCTTTTTGACATTCTATTAAAGTTAGATTGTTGTTGGGTGTTTTATATGTTTGAATAGGATGCTTAAAGAATCTTGGCACAGTCCTTTATTTTTAGTTTGATGGCTTGTTGTAACTCCTTATTAAAATAGCAAACATGTAAAACTTAGTATGTTTTGTAAAAAGTTTAGAATGAATTTAAATAGCACATTTACTCAACTTTGATAGTGTTAATCTGAGTTAAATAAAATCATGTCCAATAAAAAAATAATTAACACATTGTTGGACAACTTAATATCATGCCACACTTTGACGTTACAGCGGATCATCCTGGGATTGCGTGCGTGTTATAAATAGCAAATACTTATGTGGTAAATAAAAAACGTTTTAAGCAAGTTGATTTATTTGGAGTAATGGAGTGTATTAGTAATTTGTTTAATCAGATGTTGTTAAAACCTTAATTTCAGCCAAAGATGGACTTACTAAGTTAAAACAATTTAGATTTTTATTCTTTACTTTGGTTTTTGTAAAAAGAAGATACGGGATTTTCTATGTTTTAAGATGCTGATAAATAGATTTTTTTTTTCTATAAGTATTAAGGAAATTAATTTTTAAACTACAAACTTCAATAGTCAATATTTAGTTGATTAGTTTAGTTAGTAAAACAGACTAGACTTTGTTACGCTAATTTAATTGTATGTATCATTTAAAAAATAATGCAGATTTGTTGTATATTTAAGACTAGGTGTCTTTACCGGAGGTAGTACTTCTTACTGGTTCTTTTTTTCTTAGATTGCCCTCTTAGAATTTTACTGCCTGCGCGCTTTGCTAAGGCAGGATTTTGTGATTTGATCACTACCTGCCTAAAGTATATCTACGTTTTTATCTAATATTTTTGTAAGTGTATAATTTAAAGTTGTAAAATTTAGTAGAAAACAGAAAAAACAAAAGAGGTAAGTTTGTCTCTTCTATGTAGATGTAGAAATAATAAGAACCAAGACACGGGAATTTGGGTACGCAAAAATACTACTCCTCAAATTTGAATCTGAAATAGTATATTAAATCCAGCATTTTTAGGTTAAGTATCAATTTTGACTTAACTATTAATGGTAAAATATTAGATTAAATTTAACGTGTCTGTTTTTTTTGTGTCAATTTGAAACATCAGATCAAATGTCAAGTAATTGTCTGTACTTTTTTTAAACCTAATATTTGCGTACCGTAACTCTACCGAGAACTGCAAGATAGGTTTGAAGTAACGTTTGTAAACAACTGTGGAACAATCAGACAAAACCAGATAAATTCTCTTTTAACAGTTTAGAGTTATTTAGGAAAAACATTTATTTATTAAACCTTAACATTTACATAAGAAATAGTGCTTATAAAGCTTGAACATTATACATTAAATCACAAATTTTATTTGTTTTTAACGCATGTTAATGTGAATAAAAATCAAGCAATTAAAAATAAATTTATCTTATATTGCTCATATTGGTTTAAAGTAAATATGTCTTTTGTTTAAAATGAAAAATATTAAACGTTTTAAATAAGATTTTTTATATATGCAAGCCATTGTTATTTTTAAAGGAATCACAACCTTTTTTAGTTTTTTTAGTCATGCCATCAATTTTTGACATAATTTTTTATACTATTCCAAATTTTCACCTTTTTGCTACTTAGTACTAAACTGTTATTCTATTATTTGACAAATAGTTTTTTTGTCTGAAAAAATGAAACCTAATTTAAATTTTTTTAACACCGTTAAAAGCGTCTTATGTATTTTCTATAAACTCTGTAATACTTTATTCTAAAAAGTTAATAAGTTTTAAAGTTCTATTGACATTGTACCTTCCATTTTTTTTAGATTATCTTTCATAATTTTAATATAGTAAATCATTCAGTCAATACCAAGCTGCTTTACATTACCAAACTCTGATTAAATTATTATATTCTTTTTTCTTAAATAAAAGTCGTTGTTTTTTTTTTACTCAACCTAAAGCTCCATCTGCAAAAAAAAACTACCCGGACAGTGTATGTCATTAAATTTCTTCAAGTTTAAGAGAAGATTTTATTTTCATGCAGTAGCAGAGGGCACTGGTTTAATTTTCTGTCTACGTATAGAATAAAAGGGCTTTTGAATTCATTTCAACACAGCAACAAATATAGAAATTTAAGAATAGTAAGCATTTGAAATACGAGTTTGTAGCAACGGTTGCACCTGCTGCAAGTTAACGCAAAAAGCAATTATATTTTTAAACATTTTTTTATTAACTCATAAAAAAACGTTAGATTTTTTGTTGCGTCTTCTTTAGTTTTAATATTATACTTAAGACGAGAACATAAAAAGCAACAATCAGCAAACTCTACAAAAAGTTTACGGCATGATATTTTTTAAAACATAGATAAGTTATTTTTATTATTATTGTTTTTGCGTTTTAAGTTATGTATTGTATGTAACGTATCGATACTTAAATTAACTTTCAAATAAATTGGTTGGGATTTGCATAATTATAGTGGCTTTCTGATTTGTCTAAAATTTCCAATAAAGTTTTATATTTTGGTTTTTCTATGTACAGATTTTTTAGATACTTTATCCCCTCTACGCTTTTTTGAGAGCATTTTTCTTCTTGAATTGTTTTTGCAACACTTTTAACGCGGTTTTTAGTATTATTTAAATCTGTAGAGAAAAACATCCGGCATACTTAATTTTTTTTTTTTTTTAACAATCACAAATATTAATACAACAATTTTAAAAATCTTGAGTAACTTTATCAGAAATATTGAAGTTGTTTGTAAATTCATAAAGTCAGGATTTTGATCGATGTACTTTTGTTTTTTACTTAATTTTTGTTCTCAAAAATTTGTTAGAATTTTAGTTTGAGTTTTTTTACGGCCTGTTTAAGAAAAAAATATTAATAATTATTAAATTAATTTGATAAATTATCAATGATTAGTTTTTATATATTTTTATGGTTATCTTCAGAATTGACAGAAACGAAGCTAATCAAATTTTTCAGCTTTCTATAAACAACAACAATAATAATTTTAAATACCATTTCTTCAAAATGATCCAAACAATTACCAATCTAAAAGAAAAAAAACAGATATTTTTGCAAACCAATTTGCATCTAACTTTACTATTATAAATGCTCCTATATATTGCTGTACTTACACTGCCGGCTAGTAATAAAATAATAAGTTTAGTATATTTTAGGCAACGGGTTGTCAAAAAATATCTTCTTAAATTAAAAACCAGACAGACATCAAGTACAGATCAAATTCCACCATTTATTCTTAAAACATTTGCAAACAAATTAGCTTTCATTTTGACTAAAATAAACCTATACTTAAAAAAAAACAAGTCTAATTTTTAAATTATAGACAAACTGCATTATTGCCCAATCTATAAAAGAAAAAAAAAATATATTAATTGTTACATTGTCAAGTTTAAGGTATGGCATTCTAATCTTATCAACAAGCTCTAATGTATAGGTCTTGATTATAAATCTGTAAATTTTTGACCTTGAAATCATAAATATTATTGTTCTGCAAGGTGCTGCTCTTTTGCCAACTTTATTAATGATATCTATAAACAAAGACCTTAAAACCATATTTAAATGAGGTACTCTCAACATAGTCAATTTTAACTTTAAGAAAATCAACTAATTTACTGTTTCAAAATCAAAATCCAATGTATCATCAGTACCAATATTAAACTAAACAACAAATCTATATCTAAATCTTTTTTGTTGACATAGCTTTGAAACTATCTACATAACTAGGATTTTTTAATAGAAGTAAACAATTTTGAAGCAATTATCTTTTGACATTTGACAAATAAAAAATACGCTATTATTAAAAATGGAACGATGCACGTTTCAACAATGTATTGAAATTATTAAAATTCACTACAAAAATAGAGAAATTTTTTTTGTCACAGTTCGCAAAACTAAAACATTTTTTGTCGTCGTAAAGCACCTTCTCGACCGGCAATAGTAAACCTGGTGGAAAAATTTAAGCTGTTGGGACAAGTTTGTAATGTGATGAATTGAAACCGTGTGCATCGCTCAAGAACACATGAGAATATTGCAGATGTAGACCGTAGTGTTAAAGATAACCCAGGTTTGTTGATTCCTCGTCAATCTTTAGAATTAGATATTCCACAAAGGACATTACACCGTATTTTGCATAAAGACTTAAGTCTTAAGGCTTTTAAAGTTTAGTTAACATAAGAACTTAAGCCAGTCGATCACAATAAACGTCGTATCTTTGCTGATTGGGTCTTTCAAATGCATCAAAATGATCCGGAATTTTATCGAAAAATCATCTTTAGCAATGAGGCCCAATTTTACCTTGATGACTACGTTAATAAGCAAAACTGTTGCATTTGGGGCTCAGAAAATCTAAGAATGAATGTTGAAAAGTCTTTGCATCTTCAACGTGTCACTGTTTGGTGCGATTTTTGGGCTGGCTGTATGATTGGACCCTATTTTTTTGAAAATGAGTTTGGTGCAACTGTTACGGTGAATAGATAGCGCTACCGAGCTATGATTAATGATTTTTTATGGCCAAAATTAGAAGATATTGATGTGGACGACGTTTATTTTTAGCAAGACGGCGCTACGGGCCACACAAGCAACGAAACAATCGCAATTGCAAGAAAAGTTTCCTGCCACCGAGATCTTGATCTTGTGATTTAACACTTTTGGACTTTTTTATTTGGGGACACGTGAAAGATAAGGTCTATGCCAGTGCTCCACAATCGATTCATGACCTTAAAGGTGGAATTCGTAAAGTTATCGAGGACATACTGCCGCAAATGTGCAAATTGGTCATGAAAAACTTCATGAACAGAATGTGGTACTGCAACCGTAACTGTGGCGACTATTTGATTAATATTGTTTTCAAATGTTAATGGCATATCTTTCTCTTTACAATGAATTAAACATTTATTGAATTTTCTTAAAAAATACCCGTTCTGTTATTTAATATCAAAATAAAACCTCTTATTGGAAAATACTCATATAAAACTATATTCGTTCTTGTATTGAATATTGTTATCAAGTATGAAGTGAAGCATCCAAAACTACACTATCTATTTTTAAATTCTATTCAAAAATGAGATATTTGGATCATTGCTGACTCAAAATTGATAATTAATGACTTATACAAATATTTAAGGTCTTTGCTTACAGACTGTTTAAATCTAGTCTTCAATGTAATAGTTTCAAGAAGTTTAGTTTTACTTGTTAAAATTTATAAGTATTTTTATTTGTAAATTTAATAGTAGTTGCCCTTTAACGACTAAAAATAATAGTAAAGTTAAACATAAGCATTTATAGTACAACCAAAATTTTGCTTTACAAAAAAACATTAAATCTATTGAAAACATAAGTAAAGCTTGTCCCTCAAATGTGGTAAATAATCTTATTGCCCAGTTAAAGAAAAGTTATAAATTAGATATTGTTCTTGCAAAAAAATTATACATTAGTAAAAAAATTGCCTCATCTCTGAACAAACACAGACAGATGTGGCAAATTAATAATAGCAGTAGTAACAATAATAGCTCAAATAATCAGACTACAGACTTACGGCCATATAGTTTTCAGAGACTTTATAGAAGCAGTTACTAAAGTTGTTAGTAATCTGCAACCACAAGATGATTATATAACATTGTTAATTAATCAAAACATTTTACAAAATCAATTTTTTTATGTTACCAACCAACACGAATAGAGTAAATGGTTTAAAATAGGTTTTAAATTGTTATTAATTTATGCTTAGAAAATGGTCATTTTCCAAATCAGTTAAAGTTTGCCAAAGTAACCTCAGTTTACAAAAAAGGAGACAGATCACAGGGAACCAACTTTTGATCAATTGCCATAATACTAGAGATAACTAAAGTTTTTTAGGGAATTAAATTTGATAGATTATATTTCTACATAAATAAAATATTTAACAATGTTTAATTTGGATATCGAAAAGGAAAGTCTACATTAGGTGCTATGTGTGAATTAGTCAAAAATATAACAAAATCTTTAAAAATTGGAACTAGTTTAGATTATGCTTATATTGATTTAAATAAAGATTTTGACTGTTTGTGTCAAGATCAAATGTTAAAGAAACTAGAGTATTATGAGTGAGGGGTAATGCCCTAGACTTGTTTAAATCATACGTTTTAAATAGACAAATTGTATTATTTAATAGTGAAGCATCAAACATAGCTTAAGGACCACTTTTATTTTTAGTTTATGTGAACGACTTAACGAGCAATGTTCACAGAAATACATATATGTTTGCAGCTGATACCACAATAGTACAAGACCTTGCAAATGATAGTACTAGTATAAACAATGAAGTGGCACAAGTGGAACGTTGGTTTAATGCTAATAAGCTTGCAATGAACAGAGATAAAGCAAATTACCTCACATTTGATCCAAATAGCAGACATAAAAATAAAAGCATTAAGTTTATTTTCAATTAAAGCTTACTTGGAAAGTTCAAATATCTGAACAAAAAAATTAATAGAAATGTATATCTATTACAAAAAATTGCATATAATTCAAACAGCAGTATTACAAAAATGGCACACTATGCATATATTCACTCACTAGTTGGCCAAAGTATCTTACTATTGGGAAGTTCACCGCTAGCAGAGCAAATATTAATACTACAAAAAAAAAGTGCAAATAATTGTGAGAATAAAGAATTTAGTGTCATTTAAGTCATACTTTGCAAATCTAAATATAATAATAATTGTACGTGTTGCAATTCCTATTATACATAAATAAAATTTAACACAATTACAAAAAGTTGTTGATGTACATAACTATAACACAAGGTTAAAACATAACTTAATCTTGCCCAAAGTAAGACTGCAATAAACTATGAATAATTATGATTATTTATCTAAAAAAATGTTTAACAAACTACCTCAGCATATTCAGGAACATCCAATTAAAAAATTTAAGACTATTATTAAAACAATATTAACAAACAAAGTTCTTTATTCTTATAACAACTTTTTTAATATAATATGGTAATAAATCTGTGATAAACCTGCGATAAAATCTTGTCCTTAAAATTTAATTTTATATTATTATATACATATATATATATATATATATATATATATATATAGATGTCTAAAGGGGTTTAGTCCTACATTTGTATAGAAGTTATAGTCCTACATGATTTGTGTAGCCCGATACCCCTTTAGATCTTAACACACAAAAATATGCCTGCGGGCATATATATTCTCATATATATCCCCTGCTGTGCGACCGTACACGACCGTGCGACCTATAAAATTTAAATTTTTTTGTTCAAATGTTTCAATAGAATACAGTTTACTTGTTATATTCATTTAAATATTATTACGTTTATATTAATTTGTTTAATACATTTTCTAGTACAAAGTATTTATTAAAAAAAATACTTTTTATTAAAAATGCCTTTTGTAATATTCATATTAATTATCTTCGGTTACCGGCTGGTCTAACTTTAATATTTGAAAACAACAATAATAATATTTATAATAACTACATTTTTAATTATAAAGGTTCATAAGCGTACATATCACAACGTTAAAGACAGTCTTTAAAACTGTAACAAAATCCTGAGATTATTTTACAAAATTAAAGATAAGTGCAAATTCTGTAGAAAATTATGTAAAGTCTATAAGTAATTTAAGCAAATTGTTTATAAAAATGTTCAGTACAATAAATAAAGTTAACTAAATTTAATGCATTATTAGCTGACTTGAAGCTTAATTTGAAATATATGTAAATTACTATAATTATAAAAGTATTATAATTTATATTTGCTTTGCTTTTGTTTTGTGTTTAGATTTTGTGGCATAGTAATCTAAATTTCATTTTGTTTCAGTTGTAAAGACTATTTTTTTTATATTAAATAAGGTTTGTTAATTATAATGCAATTCTTAAGTTATTAAACTTTATTATAAGATAATTATAAAAATATTACACATAAAATTACAATGATTTATATTTGTACTGTAAAAACGCCTTGATCTGGACGTTGTTTTGTGTTTAAATTTTGTATGATTTTTTTAGTAAAAATGTGAGAGTAGTGAAGACGTGAAAGTAGTGATAATGTGATACTAGTAAGAATGTGAGAAGAGTAGGAATGTGAATGTAGTGAGAATGTAAAAGTTGTGAGAAAGTAAGAGTAGTGACAATGTAAAAGTAGTGAAAATTTAAAAATAGTAAAAATGTGAGAATAGTGAGAATGGGAGAAAAGTGAGAATGTAAAAATAATAAGAACGTAAAAGTAGTAGAATGTGAAAAAATACAGAATGTGTGTAGTGAAGATGTAAGAGTTGTGAGAATATAAGTGTAGTAAAAAAGTGAGATAAGTAAGAATTTGAAAATATTAAAAATTTAAGAATAGTTAGAAGGTAAAACAAGTGAAATTGTAAAAATAGTGAAAATGTAAGAGTAATGAGAATGAGTAAGTAATAAGAATGTAAAAATAGTGAAAATGTGAGAAAAGTAACAATGTGAGAGTAGTAAGAATGTGAGAGTAAAGAAAATGTGAGAATAGTAAGAAGGTGAGAGTAATAACATTGTGAAAGTGATAAGAATGTGAAATTAAAGAAAATGTGAGAATAGTAAGAAGGTGAGAACGTGAGAGTAATAACAATGTAAGAGTAGTAAGAATGTAAGAATAGTGAGAGCGTGAAGGTTGTAAAACTGTAAGAATAGTGAAAATATGAGAGTATTGACAAAGTAAAAATAGTGAGAATGTAAAAATAGTAAAAATTCGAGAGTAGTGAGATTGTAAGAGTGGTAAGAATGTGAGAGTAGTAACCATGTGATTGAAGTAAGAATGTGAAAATAGTGAAAGGTAAAAGATGCGACAATTTGAGATTAATGACGGTAGTGAGAAAGTGAGAGTAGAAACAATGTGAAAATGTAAAAGTAATGAGAATGTGAGAGTAGTGACATTGCAAAAATAGTAAGATTAGTGAGAATGTGAAAGTAGTGACAGTATGAAAGTAGTGAGAATGTAAAAATAGTGAGAATAGTAAAAATATGAAAGTAGTAACAGTAATAAAAATGTAAAAATAGTGAGTATGTAAGCATAAAGAGAATGTGAAAGTAGTGAAAATGTGAAAGAAGCAACAATGTTAGAGTAGTGTGAGTAGTAAAAATGTAAAAATAAAGTAATAGTAAAACAAATAAGAATGTAAGAATGTGGAAATAGTAAAAAATAAAAGATGCGACAATGTGAGAGTATTGACAATAGTGAGAATGTAAGAGTAGAAAAAATGTAAAAGTAGTAAAACGTAAAACAGGTATAAATGTGAGAATAATGAGAATAATAAAAATGTGAGAGTAGTGAGAGCAGTGAGAATGTGAGAGTAGAACGATTGTAAGAGTAGAAAAATAGTATTCGTAATGAAAATGAAAAACAGTAATATTGCAAAAATAGCAAAAATGTGAATGTAGTGATAATGTGAGAATAGCAAGAATGTTAACGTAGAGAGAATTTGAAAGTTAAAACTATAAGTAAGGAGAGTAGTAAGAATGTGAGAAAAGTGAGAATATGGTAGAAGCTACAATGTGAGTGTAAAAGTAGTGAGATTGTGAGAGTAAAGAGATAGTGAGAGTAGTATAAATGTGAAAGTAGTAAAAATGTGAGAGTAGTAAAATGAATATCATTTTCAATTTTCCAGTTATTTTATAGTATTTCATCAAAAATTGTAGCCTATTACTTCACTAGATTATTACTGGGATTTCCTTATTTATAGAGAACATTTGCCAGCCCTGATCCCTAGCACGAAAGAGGTTTAGCGCGCGTGCGGCTCAGAACATCTAAGGGCATCACAAACCTGTTAAAAACTCACTTTTAAGTTAGCAGTTTTGTTCGTTATTGGAATTAACCAGACAGAATCAAGAAAAAGCTCTCAATATGTCATTTCTAAAATTTTACTATTCTTACACTGTCACTAATCTAACATTCTTACTATTCTCACATTCTCAATACTTTTACAAACTTAATACTTTCATATTCTCACTACTTTTTTATTGCCGCTTCACTCACATTTTGCTACTCTAAAATTTTTACTCTTTTTACAATTTTATTATTCTCACATACTATTACATTTTCATTACTTTTACGTTTTTACTTTTCTCATATTCTTACTACTTTTACTATTTTTTTACTCTCAAAATTTCACTACTCTTACATTGTAGCTTCTCCCACATTGTTACTATTTTTACATTTTTACTACTCTTACAGTCTTACTACTCTCACATTTTAACTACTCTCACACTCTCACTAATTTCACATTATCACTGTTTTCTAATTGTTACTACTCTCACATTCTTACTAATCTCACTATTCTCAAATTGACACTATTCTAACATTCTTACTATTTTTACATTTTCAGCTCTTTCACATTTTTTCTATTTTTTCATACTCTTATTACATTTACGTTTTTACTACTTTCACATTCTACTACTCTCACATTTTTACTTTTCTCACATTTTTACTACTTTACATTTTCTTTATTCTCAGATACTCACTATTCCCACATTCTCACTACTCTCACATTCTTACTACTCTTGCATTTTTTAAACTGTTACATTCTCACTATTTTTACATTTTTACTATTTTCACATTATCTATGTTCTCTCATTCTTACTACTGTCACATTACATTTATAGTAAATTTTTCTATTCTTACAATCTCACTACTTTCACATTGTCGCTTCTCTCACATTCTCACTACTCCCACATTCTTACTACTCATACATTCTCATTATTATCACGTTGTTACTACTCTTATAGTTTTACTATTCTCACTATCTAACTGCTCTCACATTGTAGCTTTTTTCACATTTTCAATATTTTTAAGTTTTCACTAGTCTTATATTTTTACTATTCTTACATTGTCAGTACTCTTACAATCCCACTAATCTTAAATTATCACTTTTCTCAAATTCTCACTACTTTTACATTCATACTACATTCATATTTTTACTATTTTTACATAATCACTGTTTTCTCATTCTTACTACTCTTACATTTTTACTATGCTCACTATTCTCACATTGTCACTATTCTAACATTTTTATTCTCACATTTTTATTACTTATTGTGTATCTTACTACTCTCACATTTTTTTTTACTCTTACATTCTTTCTACTTTCACATTCTCACTACTCTCAAATTCTCACTACATTCACATTCTTACTACTCTCACGTTCTTACTACTTTTACATTTTCACTATTCTCACATTTTCACTACTCTCATATTGTCGCTTCTCTCCCACTACTTTCAAATTCTCACTATTTACACATTTTTATTACTCTCACATTGTCACTACTCTCATATTCTCACATACCCTCTACTCTTACATTGTTGCTTTTCTTACATTCTCATACTTTTTTATTCCCACATTCTCACTATTCTCACATTTTCACTAACTTCATATTCTCACTATTCCCATATTTTTACTACTCTCACTATATATACCACTACTCTCACATTATCGCTTCTGTCACATTTTTACTATTCTCTTATTCTTGCAACTCTCACATTCTCACTTCTCGCACATTCTCATTACATCATTAATTTCTACTCTAACATTCTTACTACTCTCACATTCTTATTACATTTTTATTTCTCTCATATTCTCACTAATCTCACATTGTCACGTTTTTCACATTCTAACTACTTTCACATTATCACTACTCTTTCATTTCTTCATTTCATTTTTCACTTTTACATTGTCGCTTCTCTCACATTCTCTCTATTCTTTAATTCTTATTACTCATACATTTTTACTCCTTTCACATTCTTACTACTCTAAATATTTTAAACATAAATATTAACATGCTGTGACTGCGAAGGGTTAACAACTTGCGTAACTAGTTTACAAAATAAAAATAATCATTATAGAATCAAATAATAAATACGTAATATTTGTAATCATTACATAATCAAGTAAACTTTATATAATTACGTAATTATTTTATAATCACGTAATCATTACATAATCTTGTAATAAATAGTGTAATTAAATATTAAAACACGCTTATTCAAATAATCAAATATTGATTACGCGTACTCAAATAATGAAATGTTTAGTACGCGTATTCAAATAATCAAATAATGATTACGCGTGTTCAAATAAATAAATGTTGAGTACACAAATTCACATAATCAAATATTGGTTTTATGGAATCATATATTCGCATGGTAAATTCAGTCGTGTTTTGATCATCAACTTTATAACCTGCATACTTTAAAATTTTTGTTTACTTAATTAAATCTAAACATTTTGTACATTTTATTTTCTACGCCGTTTTGTTGGAGTAATTTAATATTACGTATTTTATAAAACAATTATAGTTGTAATTGAACTTAAACAACAATTTTTTCTTTAATAAGTTTATTTTTATGATTTTTTCCAACTTATAGTACTACAATAAGATATAAAAATAATTATCATTTAGGTCATATTTGTCGATGTTGTATTAAGCTTTAAACAGTCAAGAAATAATTAATTAAATGTACGCATAATTTAAATAATATTTGCATCCACTGCGATAAAATGTGTGCATTTTTCTTATTATTTCCTACACAATTTGTATTTGTAAAGATAAGTTGTAAAAACGAATTCCATTCACATGTAAACGCACGTGTACATTTTTATGGGGCCATAAATCTTAACGCACTTTAATCACTGACTTTAGAGCTACACGGGCAATAGACCCGTTCAAGTTATTGATCCCAAAAATGTAGCGCAAAACCATATAAGTCGCAGAACTATAATCCTACGTAGGATTAAAATCTCATGGTGGACTACTCCAGAACAGACGTAACTAATGTAGGACGAAAGTACTTAAAATAAACCTATATATATATATATATATATATATATATATATATATATATATACATATATATATATATATATATATATATATTTACATCAACCTAACTATAGAGCGTCCATACATTGTCCTTTTACGCACTTTGAAGCGTCCGAGAAGAATAGAGCGTCCGTATACGGACGCCAAAAGGAAACCTTTATAAATCGATTCTGTGCATCAAGGCGAGTCGAAAGATACATATAAAAAAATTCAGTCTAAGACGCTCTATATGGCGATTTGTGTAAAAATGTATATTTTTGTGCATAATTTTAGTTCACACCATTTGCCGCAAGGAGGCGGTAAAGAGCTTGACGTATATTTACAAGTATATTTTTCTGTACAAAAAATGCATTACTAAGCGTCCGCGTAATATGGCAACACAGCATTTAAAATATCGATCGCAAGTTAAAATTAGAATTACTTTTTCTATTTATAGGCACGTCGGCATATATTATCTAACGGACGCCAAATTGTATATTTACAGATAAAAAAGCTTTGGCCGTTGGGATAATCATTACAATAATTTATTTATATAATAATTACTAAAGAATTGAAAACTCCCGGTTACAATAATAATATAAGATTTTGAATATTTAAAGTGGCGTTGTAAAAATTTTAATAATTAAAACAGGTGGTTTTGGATTTTAAAGATTTATTTGAAAATGAAAATGAATTGTTTGTTGTTTGCCCGGTGCTGTGTTGGGCCGGGTTTTGAGTAATCTCCCATAAAAAGTTTCCCGTTGAGAAGTTATCCTCGGTTTAATATAGCATGGCTTGGATTGTCTGGTTGAGCTTCCCGTTGGTCGGAAACTTCCAGATGTGGGTGCAACCAGGAGTTCCGTGGTTGAGCGGCGTTGAGACGGCATAATGTCCGTGTAAGTGGCCGTTCAGAAACACAGCAGCGGGGGCTGAGTTTGCAATATAATTAGTTTCTTACCTTGATAGATGATTAGTTCCTATGTAAAACCGGCGGGCGGAAGCCTGTGCTGCTCGATCTAGTTACAGACTAACCAATTTTTATGCCTAAAAGCCTAGCGAGTTAAAGACTGTAAATCCCTGCTAGTTGCAAGATAAATTTGACGGGCAAAATTTGCTTGGCTTGGTTGCTAGTTAATGCCGGGCGAGCAAAGTCATGTGTTGGATAACTATGGATTTAAATAAAATTCAGTAAACTGAGTTTGCCAACTGTAATGGTAATATCAAAATTTATTAATGAAGTACCAAACTCAACGGTGTTAAAAAATTACATAATTGCAAAAGTGCAAAATTTTAACATTTATCAATAATATTTGGGTTTAAATAATAATGTAATAAACATCAGTCTAATTTTGGCATAAAAAAGAAATGGTGGAAATCGCATCGTTCTGGGACGTTCAAAAAAGATTCTGATTTGTTCAGTAAGTTCTAACTTTTTTGTCCAAAACTGTAAAGCAATTTTGAGGCAGCAATAAATTTGCAAGGCTCGAATAAGCCAGAATAGTCTCTACACTAAAAATCAAAAGTAATCCAACCGAGCTGTGACGGTCAAAACGCATCCGTTCAATTCAATGCGTCGCGTTTAAAACTCCAAAAAGTGACCCGTCTGACTTGGATAGACGAAGATTGGTAACGGTTGCAGCTAGATAGTTTGTTTGTTGAAAAGTTAATAAACTAACTATTTTCAATTATTTTTTTAATTAACTGCCCAAATTTTGTCTAAATTTTTTGATCAAAAAAAATCTTAAACAGGATGGTTTTCAAAAAATAAAAAAACTTCAACAAAATTTTTGTTCTAATTGGAGTTTTCCCGATTCAATTTGCCCAGCCAAGCCCAGATCCCGTTGCAAGGCCCAAGTTAACTAAAAAATTTTTGACACTAAAAATCAGAAGTGATCCGACCAAGCAGTAACGGTTAAAGCACCTCTGTGCAATTCAAATGCGTCGCGCTCAAAACGATCCCAAAAGGCGATCCGTCCGATTTGGATCGAAGTAGCTAAGTAACGGTTGCAACTAGAAACTTTGTTCTAATCGGAACCGTCGGATTTTTGGCTATGTCTTCTTGCCTCAATGCTCAGTCAAGTCCAATCGGGACTGGGCGAGGCTCTAATATTTTAACGCCTTGTGCGTATAGACATAATTTTCTTGTCTTAAGTTGCAGAGCAAACCCGAAAACACCATTGAATTTGGAAGACAAGTTAGCAAAAATATTTCTGATACTAAAAATTGGAAGTGTTCCAACTGCTGTGTCAAAGCGCTTCAGTGCAATTTAAATGCGTCCCGCTCAAAGTAACTCCAAAATCGTGATTTGCCCGACTTGGACCAACGTAGTTCGGTAAGGGTTTTAGCTAAGTTCTTTTTTTTGTCGAATAGCTAATAAACGCAGCATCTTTATGATTTTTTTTTATATAAGTTGCCCAAATTTTGTTTTAAATGTTGCTCCAAATTTAATCCAAAAAAGTCTCTTTTTGCACTTTTGACCAAAAATCTGGGCCCAATTAAAATACTAAAAAAAAATGTTTTGATTGGAGCCGTCGGATTTTTGGTATTGGCCACCACCGTATAGTCATAACTTTCTTGTTCAACGTGGCGAAGCAAATTAGTGTCTTAAATTAAAAAAAAAATTATTAAAAATAACGCTGGAACTCATCATTTCAGGGTAGCTTCGGTAGATTACAAAATACAAAATAATAAAATTGTATTTGCTCTTTCTTGGAAACAGTACCGCCCAAAGGTTTAGAAATTATAAAATTTATCAAAAAATTGGTCCCAAATCGAAATAATTGAAAAATTAAAATGACGTCACTAAATCTCTTCTCTAATGATTAGAGTAGCATGCAAAGATAAAAAAAAATACTGAATACAAATATTGTATTTGCTCCTTCTTGAAGCACAGTGGTGCCCAAAAGTTTATAAAATTTAAATTTCACAAAATGTCTGACTTAAGTTAGCATAAATAAAAAATTCAACAACAATACGATTATTGTTCTAAGTAGGCTGATACGATACAAATTAAAAAATTAAATTTGTTTTTATGAGGATTTTGTTGTTGTATTTTAGTTTTACTTGATTCCATAAGCAGTCAGTTGTACTTTTTGATCTGAAGTATTTGGCTGATGTGAATAGTTTTAAATATTAACAATTTGATTTTTTAAAATTAAATATTTATGATCAAAAAATTACTTTAGTGAGTATATTGTCAAAGTGTTGATTTATTTGTGATAAAGATTTTGTGAAAATGGTTTCTCATACTACTACTATTAATAATAGTCAGTTTTAATTATATGTATTGTGGATTTTTTTTTTACACATAGAATAGGATTTTTTTTTCATGTTAATAAAAACACAGCTGAATTAATAAGACATTCAAATCCTAAATTTAATACTCAAGATTTACATTTTCCAAAAATTATATGTACCACTTGTTGTTTAGCGCTAAAAGATAGAAAGAATGATAATCCTAAAAGAAACATTTCTACAATACCGAATATTGAAAAAAATGTTTTTCTTAAAGGAACTCGAAATAAAATTGATTGTAATTGCTAAATAAGTATAACTGCAAGAAAGAACTTTAGATCTGCAGTAATGAAAGGTAGAGAACATATAAAAGTATATAAACAAATTAAGTTTGGTAGGATAGCATCAGTAAATTATGAAAAATCAGTTCAGAAAATGAAAAAAAAATCCTAAACCCAACACTGCAACAATTGTCTGTACAAAATGTTTCTCAACCATAGAAAAAAAAACAATTTTATTAATGTTCTTCAAAAAAAAAGCAACCAGTAACATAACAAACAATATGGTTGCGGAACTGTCTGATCAGTAAAGAATTGCATCATACAGCAGCTCTAAAAAAAGAATGAAGAGAATTGTTATCAATCCCAAACAAATTAAAAAGATTCAGATCAGTTTGGAGAAATTATTGAATTATAAATCTATCATGAATGTGTCTGCGTTATATATACAAAAATCGAACTAACTTTTTTCGGTCACCAACTGGTCAACGCAAATGTATTCTTGCTCATTTCTCTGAAGATATGAAGAATAGGAAATTAGAATTTGATTCCATTATAAAAATTGATTTCCTAGGTTTGATGTTGTAATGGAAGTTCAACCAAAACAATTAAAAGACCAATAGTGTGGGGTAACGTTTCTGAAATATTTGATATGGTAATTAATAAAAGTGGAGAAAATGGTAATGTTGACATTAAAATTAGGACAGACGGCATTTTTTTTTAAATATGTCTTAGCATATTACCTGAGCTAGAATATAACACAAATGAAAGATTGTTGAGATCTACGTATAAGAACAGTGCGGACTTGAAAAATTTGGTAAAGCTACAAATGTGAAAAAGATTATTTTGTTATGTATTGTTCTCGATGTGAAGGAAAGTTATAGGAATCTAAATTCTTGTAATTTTGAATGATTTCTCATTCAAGTTCATCGGCGATTTAAAAATAAATTTCATTGTAAACGGTCAACAAATTGCTTCTGCAAAGTATCCTAGCCTATACTGCTATGTATATTTGTAAGAAAATGTAAGCAACTGTTCTGTACATTATAATGAATTAATAGGTGGTATTGAAAATAACGACGAGGAAGAAAACAATAACATTAATAAGTTTTTATTGCAGTTTAATTAAATTTAATTTTACATTTCTTAAATTAATTGTTAAAAATTGCAAATTTGAAAATAGAAAACAAATGCTTCAGGCTGAAGCCGTTCGGAAATTTAAGAAATTTCTTCAAAATATTTCAATCTAATGGAAATAATAAGAAATTTGTTATGTTAAGCAAATCAGTAGTGAATCTTCTACTTTTCAATGAATACGATGATGTAACTGTTATTCAAAATTCATAGTTTGGAACAAATTAATAAAAAAATTATTTCGTAACAAGCTCATCTTTGGCCAAAACAGTTAAAAATAATATCAAAAAATTGCTATGGTAATGTTTTTGCGGGAAATGCTTGCCGAACAATGTTGAAAAACTCTAATATTTTTGTTAGTGACAATATACTAGGAAATATCAGCTCATTGATAATTATTCCATACGTAGTATGTTTTAAATCAATGGATAAAAATGTAAATCTATGTTTCTCTACATCAAAACCGGATGAAAAAATGTTAAATTTAGAAATAGAAAGACTTTATCGAAACAAAATTTCATATTATTTTATACCATTTACCTCATGCGTTATATTACTTGAGTTTAGGTTTGGGTCGATGGTCGGAACATGCTGGTGAAACTATTCATAATAAATTTAAAACTGTATAGTCTCGTTATAATATCAATATAATTAATGATCCACGTTATGCGGAAAGATTAAAAAACGCAATTGTCGACTTTATTACATACCACATTTAATTTTGCAAACTTAATAACAATTTATTGTAAAGAGTTTTCCAATAAGAAGTTTCATTTTGAATAGCAGGCTATTTGGGCAGCTGTCAATTTTGAAGCTATTATCTTTTGACATTTGACAAGTAAAAACTACGCCGTTATTAAAAATGAAACAATACACGCTTCAACAACGCATTGAAATTATTAAAATTTACTACAAAAATGGTGAAAAATATTCAGTCACAGTTCGCAAAACTAAAACACTTTTTGGTCGTCGTAAAGCACCTTCTCGGCCGGCAATAGTAAACCTAGTGGAAAAATTTAAGCTGTTGGAACAAGTTTGTGATGTAAAGAATCAAAAGCGTGTGCATTGCTTAAGAACACATGAGAATATTGCTGATGTAGCCCGTAGTGTTGAAAAAAACCCAGGTTTGTCGATTCCTTGTTGATCTTTGGAATTAGACATTTCACAAACGACATTGAATTGTATTTTGCACTTTTGACTTAAGTTTTAAGGCTTTTAAAATTCAGTTACCAGAAAAACTCAAGTTGGTCGATCACCATAAACGTCGTTTCTTTGCTGGTTGGGTCCTTCAAATGCATCAAAATGATCTAAAATTTTATCAAAAAATTATCTTCAGTAATGAGGCCCATTTTTACCTCGGAGGCTACGTTAATAAGCAGAATTGTCGCATTTGTAGCTCAGAAAATCCAAGAATGGTTGTTGAAAAGTCTTTGCATCCTCAACGTGTCACTGTTTGATGCGGTTTTTAGGCTGGCGGTGTGATTGGACCCTACTTTTTTAAATATGAGGCTGGTGCAACTGTTACGGTGAATGGATGGCGCTACCAAGCTATGATTAATGATTTTTGATGGCCGGAATTGAAAGATATTGATGTGTACAACGTTTATTTTCAGCAAGACGGCGCTACGTGCCACACAAGCAACAAAACAATTGCAATTTTGCAAGAAAAGTTTCCTGGCCGTGTTTTTCTCAAAAAAGTGATCACAATTGACCACCGAGATCTTGTGATTCAACATCTTTAGACTTTTTTCTTTGTGGTCACATAAAAAACAAGGTTTATGCCAATGCTTCACAATCGATTCAAGACCTTAAAGATGGAATGTGTGAAGTTATCAAGGACATACAGCTTCAAATGTGCAAATTGGTCATAAAAAATTTCATAAAAAGAATGTGGTACTGCAGCCGTAGCCGTGGCGGCAATTTGACTGATATTGTTTTTAAATGTTAATGGCATACCTTTCTCTTTACAATGAAATAAACATTTATTAATTTTTTTTAAATGAAAAAGAAAAAGCAGATACAATTTTAATATTTTGCATTTTGTAGTTTACGAAAACTACCCTGATCAGAAACAATAAGTTCTAACGTCGTAATTTGTATCAAACTTTTTTTCAATTCAGGACACCTGTTAGAGGACATCGTTGGATTTGCAAAGCCTAAGTTATTCAAAATGTTTCCGACACTAAAAATGCCGTAAATTTTATATTATTTTTTACTTAAATCTAAAAACCAAAAGAGTTACTCAATCAGTACTAAGTGGGTATATTATTGTTTATTTTTTGTTGGACGCCGTATAGGTAATTTACTACAGATATTCTATAAATAGACTGGTCAAACTGGTTTGGACGCTTTATAGTATGCACAATCCGTGTCAAATATGTATATCTACAATAGAAAACATGTTGCAACACTGCCGGACGCTTTAAGGTAGCAAACAGGACGCTCTATAACACATATTCATGTTTTTTTGTGTATATGTAAGACGCTCAAAAACAGAAAAATGTACGGACGCTAAAAGGTAGTTTTATGTACAATAGAAAAATGTTTTAGTTTGTATTTAATAAGAAAACCGCGTTAATCTTTTTGAGCTCGAGTATATTCACCTGCGAGCACTAGAAGTACGTTTTTTTTAAGGGACGCCCAATGACAGTTTCTCATAGCGGACGCTTTATAGATACCGAGATGTAAATATATATATACATAGTATAGACAATTTAAAACATAGAACACATGTTTTAAATTGTCTATACTATGCATTTGTATTTGCTTACTTCTAATTATTTTAATCTCTACTTTATAATTGAACAAGAATGATCTGTTTTAATGTTATCATAGCCATATACAAACCTTACTACAGTTTGCATTTTTGTTTTGTTTATTGTTCAACTTTACACATTATATTTTGTGATTTTGTACGTTTCGTTAATTATGACTGTTGTTTTGTACTTATTTGACGATGTTATGCTTGCTTTTTTTTTGGTGATTACAAATAAATTTATTATTATTATTTTTTTTTTGTTGTGTTTTAGCGTCGACTACTAAGGTCATTCGCTATTTATTTTAATAATAATAACCTCAGGTTATAGACCTGATGAGACAAAACAACACATTAAAATGGTTAAATAAATAAATAAAAACTAAATCTAATATCACAGTTGCTTAAATTAAAAAACTAAATTTAAAAACTAACATCACAAAACTTACTATTTAACCTAACCTAATATCACAGATGACACCGAAGCTGTAAAATGCTTCGATGCCAGACCCTAAAAACTAACTAAACCTAATATCACAGATTGCACCGAAGTTGTAAAAGACTACGATGCTTTAAACAACTCAACAACACAAACTGATCAATAAAAACAAATAAATAAGTTAACACCAAAATCATTATAAGACAACACAAAAACTTGTTTACACCTGTTTGAGGAGTCCTGCGTCTTTCAAGAACTGGACGCACTTTCCCATGAACTCCTCTCTATTTGATAAAATAGACGCCACGTTGTTAGGGAGTTCGAGCCGATTACGGTAGGGAAGGTAGGCTCGGCATTCCTCCAAAATGTGCTTCACCGTTAGAGGGTCGTGACATGTTTGGCATTCTGGTTGTTCGTTGCCGGTCAGGAGATACGAGGAGGTCAAGTTGGTATGACCTATGCGCAAGCGACATAGGGCGAACTCCTCTCTCCTGTTGAGATCTACTGGCGACTTCCATGCCGTCACGGAGAGCTTGATTTCCTTTAATTTGCTCTCAAAGCCGTTCCATACTCTTTGCCAATCTTCGATGACCTTCGATATGACGTAACCTTTGAGATCATCGGGTCTTACGGGAATGTTGTCGCTAGGATCCGCGTCAGCCGCCTGACGGGCGGCTTTATTGGCCAGTTCGTTGCCCTCGATACCCACATGAACCGGTCTCCAGACAAAGATAGCTCTCTGTCCAAACCCGGCCAAGCGGAATATAGAAGTTTGTACGAGCAGGACCAGCGGATTGACCGAGTACATAGACTGTATACTCAGGATGGCACTCAGCGAGTCGGAACAAAGGAGGAACGAACTGTGAGATGACGTCTCACAGTTTATCAGGGCTTTATGTAATGCACATAATTTTGCGGTGTATACGGAGGCTTCTTTAGGGAGAGACCAAGAATGGGCCGTATCATCTAAAAAGAAGGCACTTCTCACTCCCCGATCCGTTTTCGAACCGTCCGTATACAACCGCGGAGAGTCTGGGTATTCGGCAACGATTTCAAGAAACTTGCTTCTCAAGACGTCGGGGCAAGTTTCTCGTTTGGTCTGGGAGGTCAGATCAAGACGAGCTAAAACCCTCGGCATCAGCCAGGGTGGAAACTTGCCAGAACCGACCTCGAATACCATCGGATAATCAACATTAAGACTCTCTTCTAGCTCCTGAGCTCGGACGCACACCGGCCTACTGACGGTAGGCCTGAGTCTATATTTGCGTTGCTGCGTTTCGTTGGCGATAAATATGAGTCGGTTGTTGTGACCCCTCTTTGCTCGCATCGCCGCGGCGTACGTGAGTATAAAGCGACTACGACGAGCGGATAGAGGAGGTACACCCGACTCGCAGCAAAGACTCGGTGCAGGACTCGTCCGGAATGCTCCCGTGGCGTATCTAATGCCTGCGTTGTGGACTGCGTCTAGGGCTTTTAACCGAGATTTTTTGCCGCAACAGTACTTCTCTCCGCGCACCGCAGTTGATGTTGGCTAAGCACTTGATCACGTTCAAGGCTTTTTTGCACTTTGTGACCATTCATCAATATGTGCCTGAAAGAATAAGGTCCTATCGAGCACGAACCCTAAGAAACGGACTATTTCGACGCACGTGATTCTGGAACCCCGCAAGACAAATGCGGGGTCCCGGTGAGGTCTTCTGAGGCGGCAAAAATGCACGCATGAGGTTTTCGTCGTAGAAAAGCGAAAACCTCTCGCCTCTGCCTCTCTGTCCACTTCGTCTATGGTGATCTGGAGTTGACGTGTTATGGCAGGATGCTATCTCCCGCTATGTAGATTACCAAATTGTCGACGTACATGCATTTTTGTACAGGTGTAACCACCAAAGCCGCAATATCATTAACCGTAATCGCAAAAAGGGTGACGCTGATTGTCGACCCTTGGGGAACACCGTTCTCTAGACATAATGTCTTCGAGTTAGTGGTTTCCACCCTTACTTTAAATTTGCGATTGCGCATGATAGATTCAAGAAAAAGAGACATACGGCCCTGAATCCCCATGGATGCAGCTTCTGCAAAATTTCATATCGCCAAGTCATGTCATACGCCTTCTCCAGGTCGAAAAACACCGCTACGAGGTGTTTTCTTGCTAGGAAGGCGTCTTGGATATAATTTTCTAGACAGATTAAATGATCAACGGTACTGTGATTTTGTCTGAAACCCGCCTGGTATTTAGCTAAGAAACCGTTATTTTCCAGCATCCACACCAGACGGTTGTTGACCATTTTTTCTAAAAGTTTACTGAGACAGCAGGTAAGTGAAATCGGTCTGTAGTTGTTGACGTTGTTTGGATCTTTGCCCGGCTTTAACAACGGCAGGATAATGGCCTCTCTCCAACATTCCGGGTAGACGCCGCTTTCCCATATCAGGTTGTAGATTTCCAGCAACCGCTCCGTCATGCGGGAGGGAAGCTGCCGGATAACCTGATAAGGCACGTCGTCTGGTCCCGGTGCGGAGGAGGTACCCATACCGTTAATTGCCGTTTCCAACTCTTTTAAGGAAAAGAAAGAGTTGTAGGGCAAAGAATCCGGGGAAGAGAAATTTAGCTGAGTTTCTAATTGATCTTTTTGACGCAGGAATTGCTCACTATAATTTTGAGAGCTACTGGCAGACGCAAATTGAGTTGCCAATGCGTCTGCAATGTTGGCCGCTTCGGTGACTTCGCGTTAGTCGACGATTAGGATGGGAGCCACAGAGAGAAATTTCTTTCCCGACACTGCTCCCACCTTTTTCCACACTTCGTCGACCGAAGTGGTCGGCGTGATCGTCGATACGTAGCTCTCCCATGACCGTTGCTTGCTTTCAAGAATTTTGCGGCGCGCAACGGCTTGCTTCTTCTTGAAAGCGATCATGTTTTCCTGCGTCGGAGATCTTTTCAAACAATTAAAAGCTTTCTTTATCTCTTCCACAGCTACTCGGATATCGTCGTTCCACCAATTAACCGACGGACCGGCCAGCTGACCGCTGGACTTTGGGACAAACACATCTGCTGCTCGGACAATACAATTAGTGAAAACCTTTACGGCGGTCTCGACATCCTCACCATTTGACTCTGGTGGGACCAGACTGGCATGGAAACCTTGCCAGTCTGCGCGGTCAAGACACCATCTACGAGGGACGGACTGTCTGACCCGTTTCACGATGGTTTTAATAACGATGGGAAAGTGATCGCTACCGTGAAGGTCTTCTAATACATTTCACGATAGACGTGTGGCTAAACGTGGGGACGATAGAGACAAATCAATTGCCGAAAAGTTTGTACAGCGTCGCATTGATCGAGAAAATCCTCAATCAAACGACCTCGCGTGTCTTTCCTCAGGGAACCCCACAACGGATTGTGGGCGTTAAAATTGCCCACCAGGAGGTAGGGCTGTGGAAGCTGCAAAATAAGTTCTTGTATATCTTCCAGAGTCCAGTCGAACTCTGGAAGATACAGGTTGCATATTGTGGCTTTTATCGGGATGGTAAGCCGGATTGCGATTGCCTGGAGTCTAGTTCTGAGGGTTATTTCCGTAAACGGTAAATTTTCCCTCAGATAAATAGCGACTCTACTTTTGGCTCGGGTACCCGGCAGAACGTCACTTCTTGTGCACGTAAAGCCCCGAAGATTGAAATTTTCTTGGGGCTTGAAGTGCGTTTCCTGTAAGCACACGCAAAAGGGCATGTGCTTTACCAGGATTATTTTCAGCTCACAATAGCTGCGTTTGCAACCGTTGCAGTTCCACTGTATTATCGTCTCCATAATTTTAAATAACTATTAAATAAATAAAATATATTAAGAAATAAATAACACGTAATAGACGGACAGCTATTAAAATAAGTTAACACTAAACAAATAAAACACTAAAGTTGTAAAGAGACTTCGATGTTTGGGCGTAGACAAGGCAAAAGATACATTCTTAAAGCTAATATCACAGATGACATCGAAGTTGTAAAATACTCCAACGTCAGAACCATAAAATACATAAAACTTAAAACTAATATCACAGATGACATCGGAGTTGTAAAAGACTCAGATGCCAGAACCACAAAACAAATAAAACTTAAAACTAATATCACAGATGACATCAAAGACAAAAAAATCTTTAATGCCAGAACCTTAAAATGGAAAAGACAATACAAGTACACAAATGACACCGCAGTTGTAAAGGACTGCAGTGCCGATACATAACAACACTTAATTAAAAAACATATTAGAAGGCCTACAGCTGTTGGGAGCGTGATCTGCCCTTTTTCCAGCCAGATTTTCTTCTTCTTCTGCCTCTGGTACTGCCAGTGTCGACAACAGAAACTTCTGATGCCGTACTGGATTCGTCGTCACCGTTGCTGGAAGAGGGGTCATCCCGCTTCCGTTTACCCGGATCAAACTGATCCATATCTATTTGTTTTGGCATTTCTGCCAAAACAAGTTTGGTCAGGTCAGTTTCAAAACCAACCTGAGAATGTGTGGGGGTACATCCCCCACGTTTTTGGTTAAAGAAACCGAAGTTTTCTTTAACCGTTGTTGCACCGGAGGTTTTGGTGGGGGCATATTTGGTTTAATGACCGGTATAAGCGGTCTTTTTGCTGCAAGAGGTTGATTGTGCCCGCTTAATGCAGCAATAAGGGGGGGCAACAGTTTACTTATAAGGTCGTTTTTGTCTACAGAGCTTTTAGATGCAGTCGCCGCTTTGGCGTATGATATTCCGGCAATTGGTGTATGGACTAATACCAATTTACGTGCTTCAAAATAGGATAATTTGTTCTTAGTCATGATTTCTTTGATAGCGAATTCTTCTTTATATTTTGGACAATTACGTGATCTTGCGGAGTGTTCTCCTTCGCAATTGATACACGTAATTGGCTGTTGACATTCGCTACTTTCATGCAGAGGTTTTCCACACACGCAAATCTGCTCTTTGGAGCAACGAGCAGCTGTGTGTCCAAACCTCTGACATTTGAAGCAACGCATTGGTGCCGGAATATATGCCCTGATTGGGAGGCTGTAAAAAGCCCCTTTTACGTTGGTGGGAAGTTGAGGGCGGTTGAACGTCAATATATGATTAGGGGTTTCTTCGCGTTTTCCGTAGCGCATGCTAGAAATGCGACGCACTTCGATAACCCCCTGACCACTCATGTTCTCTACAATTTCCTCCAACGTGCAATTTAAAAAGTCTCTGCAGTAGACAATCCCCTTACAGGAATTCAATGTTTTGTGAGCTGAGACTGTCACGTTCATATCTGAGATACGGTTACATTTTAGCAATTTCGATGACTGAGCGGCTGAAACCGTTTCTACAAGAAGGCCATCTCTGACCTTCTTAATAGATTTAGTATCACCAATCAGTCCGTATAAACACTTACTTATTAAGAAGGGGCTTACTTTATCAAAGTTGCCCTCATCTCTAGTGACCAGGATGAACCGAGGGACAGGTCCCGCCTTCTCATCACTGGCACTGTTTGACAAAATAGCTTTGCCAAACTTCTTCCCTTTTGTCGATGAAGAAGCTGGGGGGTCCGATTTGTCATCGGAAGGGGACCGGGTAGCATTATCCGTTGGCACAACCCGATCAGTTGCACCAACTTCCGAACAATTGACTACTGCGTTACCGGAGCATTGTTTTCCCACTCCGGTAGTTGCCAAACCCGTGCCGATTATGAAGCCCCTGTCAGATTCAAATGACGGCACGGACTGGGGGCGTGATTTTGATTTTGACATCATTAAAAAAAAATTGCGTTTTACCTACCGCCAGGTTGGGAATGAAAGGAAAAGAAGGGTAGGTGTAGAAATGGAAATGACAGGATAAATGGGGAAGGTAGCCAGGAATGGCTTTGGGTACATTTGGTTTGGCTTCTGCTCATTGACCCATCCGGCATGGGATTATTATTATTATTATTATTATTATTATTATTTTTATTATTATTTTTATTATTATTATTATTATTATTATTATTATTATTATTATTATTATTATTATTATTATTATTATTATTTTTATTATTATTATTATTATTATTATTATTATTATTATTACTATTATTATTATTATTATTATTATTATTATTATGTTGAAATAAAAAAAGATGATTTGAGAGTTTGCCAGCATCGTGCAAAAAACTTCGCTGGGAAGCTAAAACCAAAGCAACTGACAAAGGCTGGAAATATGTGTGGGTGCAAAGTGGAAAAGTTCTAGTGAGAAGAGACGAAGGATCTAGAGTCATTCACATTGTATGCGATGAAGATTTTGCTATGATCAAGTAAGATCCTTATTATTAATAATATGTAAAAAGAAACACCGATTATGACTGAAAACTACTTGGACATAGACGTTACAGAAGCAAACAACTGTGAGATAATAACACATCTTGCAGAATGGAATAATATAGCTTTTAAAAATAATTCATTTATTATTAACTATTTAAACATAAACTCAATATATTCCCATTTTGACGAATACGTAAACTTAATAACTGATAGCTTAAAATTTATTAATATGATAGTGTTATCGGAAGTAAAAATGCACTCAAGCAATTCAGAAGCAATTAAACAACTTTTTTCAATAAACTCTTTTAACACGTTTAGTAATTTAAGAAGTAAAAACTCAGGCAGCGGACTTGTAGTTTATTTCAATATTAATCTCAATGTGGAAGATATCGAAAGAAACTTTTTACACACGGAAGCAATCTATCTTGAAGTAGTGTTGGACAAAACTAAACCTATCTAAATATTAATTGTTTACAGACCACCTGGAAATCCAAGACTATTTATTGAAGAACTAGACATATTTCTTAATGCAAATAGAGAAAAGCAAATGATGATTATAGGCGACACAAATATTGACATTTTAACTGATACAATAAATAACAAAATTACGAAATGTTATATGGATATGGTTTTATAAGAAAAATAGACAAATACACAAGAGAAGAATACAGAAAAACAAATTAGTGTAATCTTGCCTAGACCACATTTATTTCAAAAGTGCAACAAAAGAAATGATCACGTCTATATTGACCACAAAAATTTCGGACCATTACCTCATAAGTGGAGCAATCAAAAATGTTAACCTAAAAACATCAACAAAAACCGACAATGTAATCAAATATCTAGATAGATCTAAATTTAAAAACTTATTATCTGATTGTATAAAACATGCCGAACTTGAAAAATTAGAAAATCCCCAACAACTTATATAGCAATTAATACAAATTCACAAAAAGTGCAAATCGGAATGTATGAAAGAAACAATTAGTCACCAAGGAAGGTCACACAAAAATGGATCAACCATAATATTGCACAAGAAATAAAAAACCGCGATAAACTTTTCCAAGTATGGAAAAAATCAACAGAAACAAAGGAAATTAAAGATGAGTTAAGAGAAAAATACAAAACAGCTAGAAACAGAGTTACAAGTGCTATAAAATCTGCAAAACAAAAATACTATTCTGTTACGTTCTGAAATAATTTAAGAATCTGAAACAGAAATATATATTTATTTGGTTTGAATATATTAAATTGCAACTTATCTTGTTTTATCATAGGCATCATATTAGTCGTAATGTACATCGGGTTGCTTCATTAAAATATTGAAAAATGGATTCCTATAGATACACACATATATAAATATTTTTATATTGTTTAAGCTAATTTTGTTAATTATTTGTGATGTGGAATTACTTGTGTGATAGGGCAGGAATGTGAGGAAGTTGTGAGAGACTTGTTGGCCCAGGCAACTAACTACAATTTAACTAAATGCTACTTACGGTTACGATGTTTGGTCTTCCTCGACAAATTATTCACTTTCATACTGTATCCTGTTATTTATATTAGATTTGATTATCCATTTGCTTATCAACCTTATACCCATTTGTTTATCCATTTGTATATCCATACCATCATCTTTGTTGCTCATCTCAACTGTTTGTTTTGATTTGATTTTCATTAACCTAAAATGTTTCCCTGTCAAATATAATTTAATTATAGTAAATTAAAATTATTTCATTTATAATTGCTAGCAATATGCTGTTTCTATTCAATTAACAACTGTTAATATTACTTACCAATAATTACTTAATTTATCCTTTTTTAACTCACGTCACTTATAGCTGTCACTTTGTTGTTGTTGTTTTATGCAGTGGCAGCTCCGTTGTGACGTGAAGTTGCACTGTCTATCACTTGGCACGTACGTTTGCGTACATTGTTGCCAGTTACCTCCTGTAAATAAGTTTTGACTTCAAATTGAATTTTATTTGACCCTAAAACAGTCGTCAGGTAGGTCATATACATGTATATATGCTTATACATATATACATATGGATGCGGACGACCGCAGAAGAGAGAAGGTATACATAGGAGAAAAAACAAAAAACTCTTCTCGAGCCGGAGCCGCAGGGACTCTGTCACAACACAGGGGAGAGGCCTCGGTCGGAATATGTTAGTGATTATAAATGATTTAGGGGCGAGTTAAAGAAAGTTAAGAAATTTAAATTGACGTGAACAGAATTAAAAAATTATAGACGGAGTTTTATAGTTTTAATGTGATGCAAAAGCGAAGAGTAGACATTAGCGTTATTTGAGGATATTAGTAGGTCGGCATTGGTGGGCAGTTTGATACCATATAAAGTCAAATTATTAATTAGAGCGGAAGATTGAGCACTTATTTGGTCACATCCCAATAGAATGTGGTCAAGTGTTCCCACTTCACCACATACACAAAGTGGGTTGTCAATAATGTTTTTCCTAAAAAGGTGCCAAGGAGATAGACAGTGACCGGATCTTAATCTGCTAAGCAAACTGACATCTATTTTTTTGTGGAACGGAAACTCTTTGAACCAGGGTATCAGGTTGATTTTAACTTCATCATAGTAATTTTTTCCTTTCGTTTGGGAGATGGACGAGAATTGATCTTGCCACTTACTTTTTGCGTTTTTAAAGCTTTCAAAGAAATCGGTGTAATTGATAGATATATCATTACACCGACTTTGGTGACCCCTGTTTGCCAATGAATCAGCATGTTCATTTCCGACAATGCCCATGTGGCTGGGTACCCAGCATAGTTCTTCTATGGATTTTATTTTGCGAAGGTTACCCAGGACCACTTTAATATTGGATGCCCAGCAGTTGCTCTAGATGTTATGCGCTTGAGTGCATATAGCATCGAGGGAACTTCTGGAATCCGTAACAATAAGAATTTTCTTCCATTTTTTATCCAAACTTATGTTTAGCGCTCTATAGATAGCGTAGAGTTCTGCAGTGAATACAGACGATTGATTAGGAAGTTTGCCACATTCTTCTATCTTAAATTGGGGGATATGTACCCCATAGGATACCGACAGGGGAAGGTTAGTTTTTGATCCGTCTGTATAGATTTCAATATATTGTGGCCAATATTCGTTACTGAAATCTCGAAAAGCCTGATTAACCTGAGGTTGAGGTAGATTGGTGATTAACTCCTTTGAAAAAACCCTGAACGATTTAGAGGAGATAATTGATTTCTGAGGAATATAAAAGAGTTTTGAGAAAGCATTTTTGTTAATGACTCCAGAGAATTGGGCAACTTCATTATATGCAGAAATAAGAAGAGGCTGTCCTTTAGAAGTCCAGAACGGTTTTTTTCTAAAAAAATAGCTGGCACTGGTAGTGGCTTTCAAAGCCATACCACTGCCCATGGCAACCAGCTTTAAAACATACTTTTTGGCAAGAAAGTTCTTACGGATAGATAGAGGCATTAAGCCTGATTCAACTTCCATGACATTAATTGGGGTTGAGTTCATGTAACTTAAGCTAATTCTAATTGCTCTATTTTGGATTTTATCCAAAACAGCAAGAGCAGACCGGCTACAAAAAGAGAAAAGATGTGAAAAAATCAAGCTTAGACCGAACAAAGGCTTTGTAAAAGATCAAAAGAATTTCAGGATCACTACCCCAGTATGTGTTCGAGACACAACGCAGCATGTTAATCCCTTGTGCGCACGACTTTTGTAGATGCTTAAAATGTAAATTCCAGGATAACTTTTTGTCAAAAATGACTCCCAGAAATTTGTAAGAGGCCACGCGAGATATAGGAGTTCCATTGATTATAGGGACATAATCAACTGGGATCACATTTCGAGTGCGCGCTGAGAAGAACATACATTTGCACTTTTCTAGGGATAAATCAAGATTTCGTTCAAAAAGTAGGGCTGTGGTTTCCATTAAACATCTATCCATGTTCCTTAAAATTCTGTCAGGAAAAAAGCCAGAGTGGTATATAGCTAGGTCGTCCGCATAAGAGATGATATTAACTGACGGAATTGTCGAAGTGGTTAATTTAATTCAGTATATATTAAAGAGTATAGGACTCAACGGACTGCCCTGGGGCAAGCCTTGCAAAGATGTTCTAAGGTTGTTTTCGGCTCCAGAAATATAGAGTTTTTTAAGGCCGCACAGGTTAATAACTATATTGATAAACGCGGGTGGGAGGTTTAAACTAATCAAGATCGACTTCAACGTCGCAATGCAGACATTGTCGTAGGCTCCCTTGATGTCCAGGAAGCAGACGCAGGTTGTCTGACTGCGGGACCATGCTGAGATAACCTCACAGTAGAGTGATGATAAATTATCACTAACACTGTGACCCTTTCGAAAACCAGTTATAGAATGGGGGAATACGTTTTCCTTTTCGCACCACTGCTCTAGTCGGTGTTTCAGAATGTTTTCAAATGTTTTCCGAACGCAGGATAAGATAGCTATCGGTCTGAAACTATTACATTCTGGGGACGGTTTTTTCGGAATAGGGACAATTTTAATTAATTTCCATTCTTCTGGGATTTCTCCATTATCTAAAATGGTGTTGAATAGCTTCTGGAGAATGATTTTCAGCTGACTAGGCAACTGTTGGATCATTGAGTATGAGATGTTATCATGACCTACCGCAGAATCTTTTCTTCCTGCATTGGCTAGCATAATTTCATCTAATGAAATTTGGTTTGTAAGGGAATGGGGAGTTTGAGGGAGTTGATTGAAGGGAAATACTATGGATGGATGTAGTGTAGATGGAGGAGTTAATTCACACAAAAACTCTTCTTTCCAGTCTTTATCCTCAAGTAGCAGGGAGCGAGACCAGAAGGTTTTAGAAAACCGTTTTATAGTAGACTAGATGTAAGAAGAGGATGAAGTTCTGCTAAGGGTGCCGCAGAATGCCTTAAAACTGTCGCGTTTTTTGCGCAGTAAAAGTTTCCTGGCTTCCGCCATTGCCTTCCTTGCTGCTATCAGATGAGCTATTTTGCCCGTACAGAAATAAAATTTTTGGAGACGACGACGTTTATTAACGGCATCGGAACACTCTTTGTCCCACCACGGGCACGGCGAATGTTTCGATTGTGGTTTTTTGGGAGATGGAAAGGCTTTGATGGCAGAAGAGACTAGCCAATTAACTACTTGACAGTAGTCTGGAGATGGCTGACTTACGTTTAACGAGTTAAGTTCTTCTCTATAAACGTTCCAGTCAATTTTTTTAGAATTTATTAACCGGGGAGATCTAAGGTCTGGGCTAGGGGTAAAGACATTATTTATTTCCGTAACTATGGGAAAGTGAATGCTACCACACGTGTCCAGGAGAGTAGTTGAATTGCATCTGAACGCAATGTCAGGGAATGCAATAACTAAGTCGATAACATTTTTATAGATGTTAGTTGGAGAATCATCATTCAAGATTACCAACCCCAACTGGTCGATAGCAGCTTCTAGTTCTATGCCATTGCGGTTATGATTGTGGTGACCCCAAGCCGGGTGGTGAGCATTAAAATCACCTATTAAGATAAAAGGGTGGGGCATAGAGTTGAGGATGTCCAGCCATTGCTTCCTATTAATAGATCGATTGGGTGGGCAGTAACCCGACAAAAAGGAGATATTAGCTATAGACGAGATTACAAATTGGACATGGGGGGAGACGTTAAAGGACGGAATTTTGGATTTAGTTCTGAGGGAGTAATGGAAGAAGGAAGAGACTCCACCATACCTATCATCTCTGTTATTGTGAAAAGAGCTAAAGCGAGGAATAGATAAGTATTTATTAGGGCGAAGCCAAGTTTCACTAAGAAAAATAGCATTAATTTAGTGTTCTTGGACCAGGTGGCACAGATCTGGTTGTTTACCACAGCCAGATTGTATGTTCCAGCTAATTAGCCGAATCTACCCCTTAGCCATTGATAGATTCAGATAAGTTGTGAAGGTCGGATAAAAGATTATTCATGTGAGCAGAGCAATATGCTGGATTAAAAGCTGAGAATTGTTGTATTGCCTTAATAAGAGTATCTACTAGTTTGTGTATAAAGTTAGCGTCACAGAGATTATCTGGTTTATCAACAGGGAAAGCTAAAGGAGTATAAGGAACAGAAATAGAAGGATTGGTTTGTATTTGTAGAAAATAATTTATTGGCCTCGTGAAATAAATAACCATGGAATGCCATGGCTTTTTTAATTTTTGATTGTCTGATATACTCTGGGCAGATTCTGTTTGCAAGGGATGTTTTATTTTCATTGCTAAAATGTTTACCTTTACAAAAGATACAGGTAGGTGAATCTTTAGTAGGACAATCTTCAAGTTTATGATTAGCCGCGCATGCCGGACACCTGGAGGTGTTACTTCTACAAATTTTAGAGGTGTGGCCATATCGCAGACAGTTGAAGCATTGTATCACTTTTGATACAAATAGTTCAACTGGCCTTGAATTGAGGTTATAATAAAAAGTTTGCGGGAGAACGTGTCCCCTGAATGTTACTAAAATAGTGTTAGAAGGTTCATATTGAAAGCCCGAGCCATCAACTGATTTGATTTTCCTATTTAATCTTTCCACTTTTAGGATGTCAGTTCGCGACGAATTGCTTGCGTTCGTTTTTATGTCTTCTACCTTAAATTCCTGACGGAATAAATGCTCTTAATTTATTTGTATTTAAAAAATTGCCACTTAAAAAGTCGTTGGCTTGATCATATTTTTTGAAAAAAATGACTACACGATTTCGACCTCTGGAATCAACCTTGTCCACCGTGTTAATGTTTGCCGAAATGATTTTGTTACCAATTCCCATTGACGTAATATTCCCATTAGTGTTATCAATTGGTTCAATATAAATTTGATATGGGCCGATGTCTGTGTTAATAAACTTGTCCACGAGGTGTGGTTTGGATGAATTATCTCCTTCTATTGACACCTGCATTTTTTCCCCCTTTGAACTCGGCGGTTCACCCATTACGGGGGCCTGTCCGAGACAAGCACACCCAGGGTTAGTATAATTACCAGCAGAAAAAAATAATAAAAAATAACAAAAGTAAAAAAATAAAAACAAAAACTCACCCACCCAGGTTAGTTAGGGGGTTAATCAGGACGGGAGAATTGGGTCCGAGAAAAAACAAACACTGATCGCAATCACCTACACAGCTGTATAATTATAAACGACCTCCCTTCACCGAGGTTCAGAGAGGAATCAGCTGTCACTTTGCACTTCATTCATAATTGATTCATTATTTCATTCATCTGGCACCAACGTGAACATCGTCCGGTAAGGTTCGTTTACATTCAAACTTACTAGTTAGTTTTAAAATTATATTGATGATCTTTTTAATTAATTCCTTTTGTTTTTATTACCATTATTACTTTTCCATTTATATTTCCCTTGTATTCTTTTACCTTCCTTTTTTAATTTTACTTGGTTGGCAAAGTAGTACATGCGCACTGGAAAAGACTTCTTCTGGAGGATCTGCCTTGGGCTGAAAACGATCCTTTTACCGGTGAACAGCATATCGGCTGGACGTTTGTTATAACGGATTTTTTTTTTGGGTGTTTGATGTTTTATTCTCACATACACGTGTTTTCACGGATGAGCAAATCAACCCCATTCACTGCTAAATTAAATTCTTTTCGAGGTGCGTGTGCTAATTGCCAGGTAAGTCCAGTTTATTATTCCTTTCTTTCATTTGTTATCCTTGTCTTTTTTTTCATTTATATTTCAGGTCTTAGACCCCGATTATAGTTACACTGAACAAACTTACTTTGCCATTAAACAATTTTAAAAAAGTAATAACAGTAATCTGTTGTTGTTTATGTTTATACGTGCAAGAATTTAAATTGTAAATCCAGTTACTGGATGCAAATAATTAACCAGCACGCTGCCCTTAATTTTGTGATTGACGACGAGAGGACCACGTGTCATATCAGAACCCGAATTACTTTTTCTAATTTTGCTAATTATTATCCGTTATCTTATTATAATTGCATTTACGCTCTGTGTTCCTTTTTTTTTTGCTGACGCATTTGTTTTACGAATTAGTTGGAGTCAACTATATGTTTTGGTTGGTTATAATAATTATATTTGTTTGGGAAATTAAGTTTGTTTTACATTGTTCTACTTGTTCCCTTACGTCCTTTCCCCATAGCTATTTATTGCTTTTCGCTATCCAGTCAAGGAAGAAGGAAGACCAATCACGTGACAAAGCAATTGGAGCCCAAGTAAATATCAGCATAGAATTTTGGATCACGGCTGAGTCGATTTATAGCTTCTGTATATTTCTGTCAAACCACACAATCGATAAGTTACTGACCAATAATTATATATGTGTACACCCCCCCTATCTCCATTGAGTAATGCCGGATGGACTAACAATCCATTACATCTAAAGTTTGTAGCAATTCATTACAATTTGAATTGTCAAAAACAAACATGAAAAAAACATGGAAAATGATAAACGAAACATTAGGAAAAACATCAAAAAACGCCACAGAAGATGAAAAAATAAAAGACAACAAAAACTGGGACAAGAAACAAAGATCAAGCGTGGTGTACCTCAAGGCAGTATTCTAGGCCCCATTTTATATCTACTGTATGTTAACGACGTGGGTTCGTGCTTTAGAACATGTAAGCATTTTTTGTATGCGGATGACACACTTATAGTGTCGATTCACAAAAATCCCACACAAGCTTTAAAAAACTTACAACAAGACTTTACACGTTTTCAAAAATGGGCACATGATAAAGGGCTAGTTATAAACAGAGAAAAGACAAAACTAATGTATATTGCATCCCCACATCAGAGATCTAAAGAAGCAGAATTTGTTTTAATCCATCACAGTTCTCAATGCATTCATATGACTTCAACACTAGCAAAATGCAGCTGTACGGAAAAAATGGACAACGTTAAGCAGCAGAAATACCTCGGCATTTTAATAGACCAAGATTTAAACTGGAAACCTCATATTAGCCAACTCAGAAATAAATTAAAACATCTCTCTTGCAATTTTTATTATTTGAAAAATTTCATACCTGATCTAACAATGGTGACCATCTATAAAGCAATGGTTGAATCCATAATTTCCTATGGAATTACAGTAAATGGCAACGCTTCCAACTATCTTCTAAACAGCCTTCAAAGTTCGCAAAACCAAGTGACGAAACACTTTTTATGCCAACAGAAGAATTTAGGGATACATGTTGATTCGTACAAAGATGGTAAAATCTACAATATTAAAAAGCTATTTGGAACAAGGCAAACGGGAAGATATGTTGTAGAAGCCCATAATAACAAATATGGAAACAGAAAAAATGAAGTCACAGTGAGGAAAGTTTTTAATAAAACACCCGAAGACGTCTTAAACGCGCCATCTATAGGAATTTTTAAAATCAAATTTAAAACGTGGATTTATGAGAAAGCGTGACAAGTTTGTTATCGTTAAACGTATAACAACATACCACTATTGCCACTGACAAGCCTCAGGCTTAGTGGCATCATTAAAAATGTAATTATTTATGGGAGGTGGTTTAGTGGGTAGGGCCTCTTTTGAATAAGAGAAGGAGTCCCACACTACGTCCGTAAAGGATTCCACCTCCAGCAGAAAGCAACAAAAAAAAATAATTATTATTATTATTATTATCTTGTTATGACATATTAAAAAAAATTTAAATATCATTATTGGAAATTAAAATTAAAAAAATTTCAAACTAGTTAGAATTATTTTAAAATTTGAATGTACATAATACTAAATGAATAACTATCTTCTGTTACAATATACAACAAACTATAATTTTTGCTGCATTATAATTATACATGTATTATTATTTTAAGATAAACAAAAAAAATTAAACGTTTTTTTGATTATTATGATTTTGATACTCATTGCTTATATTTCAAGAATACTGCATTGTGTCAGCGGGAAACATTACTAAAATTATTCAAAAAATTAAACAAAACAGACAATTGAAACATTATTTGCAAAATTTAGACAAAGTATTGTTAAGAAGTTTTCACAAAATGAAAGTCTACATTTGGCTATAAAACAAAACATTCAACGTATAGTAGATAATTCAAAAGCTTCTACTAGACGTAGACGTTCATTACGCGTTTTTCGGATTTAACAATATTTTGGTATACTTAAAAGGAAGAGTTTATGTCAAAAAACCAACAACAATTTTCTAGATAAAGCAATATATTTGAAATAAAATTTGCTAGTGTTATGCATAATGCACTAGAACGCGCCCGATTCTTTTAAGCCAAAAATAGCCGTCACTTACGTAATGTGATTTATAAAATAGAAACACAATAAATCTGAAATTTAATTTCGTATGTTTTGTAATAAAAAAATACTAAAAAAAATATGAACAAATAAGTTATTAATAGTTAAAATTATGACACAACTTAAATCAAATTTTTCAGCTTTCTATAAACAATATAAAAACATTTTTTTTTGCAAAATAGTTCAAAATCAATAACTTTAGTTTGACATGGTTAAAACAATTTAGTTACTAATCAAATAGTGCATCTAACTTTACTATTTTAAATCTTCTTTTTGGTGGACTTATAATACCGGTTGTTTAGTCATCAAACGGTAAGCAGGCCAAATTTTGTATTTAAAAAAAAATGTGACAAAAAAAAGTATTGATTATTATTATTTTTTGTAATTTGTCAAATTTATTATACGTTTTAATCTTGTAATAAAAATTATTAATTATAACATAATGATACATAAATAATTTATTGTACTATTTTATACAAAATATAAAACCAGAAAAAATAAGAAATGAAAAATATTACCTGTTTGTAATTTATGAAAGAAAATAAAAATTTGAAGAGAATAAGATTACTCCAACATTGATGATTTCTTGGTAGCTAATACATCAAAAAGGTTTTATCAAGATATTTCTTTTATGACAATAAAAAAAATAGATTGTTTTAACTTTCACCTAAAAATTATAAATGCTGGTGTTCCTCAAAGTTTTGCGATTTTGCCAACTGTATATTTAATTTACATTAATAAATTTTTTCAAATAACCAAAATAGATAAAAACCATAATTTTGCAAATGATATCATATTTTTATTATTTAATTCTTGGATAGAATATATTGTATCTTTAAACATACATCTTAATACATTATCTGACTGAAGTTGGAAATACAGTCAAAACTTGAGGTATACAAAAGTGACAAGAAGTGTAAGGTATAGAAAATGAATACAAAATAATGCCCGCAAGAAATATATTTGTAATAATTACATTCTTTTAGACATATGCTTAAAATTAAGTACACTTAAATTTAGTATCCATTAGATTGATAGCCACCTTTATAACCACCACCACCACCTTGACCACCATGTCCGCCTTGGCCACCAAAACTTCCTCCTTGTCCACCGCCATGACCACCACTTTGTCCACCTCCTAATGGACCGCCATGTCCACCACCTTGTCCGCCACCCTGTCCACCGCCAAAACCACCATGTTGTCCTCCACCGCCGCTACCATGTCCACCTTGTCCGCCAAAACCGGGGCCTCCACCGTGTCCACTATGGCCACCTTGTCCACCACCGCCACCGCCTCCACCATAAGGCTTTGCGCTAACCGCAACAATCGCTACCAGAGCAAAGAATATCTAAAAAATAATATATTTATAAGTATATAGTTAACATTTTTTTTAGTTTCTTACACTATTATGATTATTCCCTACTTAATATTACATTGGATATAATGTTAGAACAAATGTTTTCACTTCTCAGTACATTTAAAATAATTGTAAATAAAGATTTACAGTGTCACAAAAAGCTTTTTACAAAGTTATAATTATTTTTTAAAATCTATTGACATATGCACAGAGTTTAAAATAAAAATTTTGCAGCAGATAAACTTCCCAACATCAAGAAAAAAATTAAAAACAATTGAATTATTATTACACTTTTACGGTTCAAATTAAATATTTGTTTGGTACTCCAACTTCTTAAAGTCAACCGAACATATTAAAATATTTAAAATTTAGTTGTAATAATGTTATATAGATATGTTGTTGACTGTTAAAAGATTTTATTATGTAACGTCGGTAGAAAGCTCTAATAAAATTGAACATATTAACTTATTCAACCAAATATAATAATAATAATTATGATATACAACAAATAAAATATAAAATCATGTTTTTAAGGTAAAATTAATACTTACAACTAATTTATTCATTTTATTTTGTAGTACTGACTTTACAATAACAATATCTGTTATATATATACTTATGAAATAAATAAAAATTGCAGGTGTTATCACAACGGACATAAATATGATAAACTCTACACATGAACTACAACGATTTAATTTATCGCATTTGGGAATTTTACGTCAGTATATACAATAATAATAATCAAATAAAGGATATCAGTATGTGCATAATAATTATAATTAGGTCAATAATTAATAATTTTAAATCTCTGGAAGGTTTTGAATTATGCAATGTTATTACTTATCATGTATTTTATACTTAACGCATTAAAATAATTGTTGTTGACAGAATGCGTTTATAGGTTAGTGTTTCTTATAGCTTAAACGGTAATGTAAGAGTTTTTTTTTTAATATTTGTTTTAAACAAATTTGTTAAGCATAAGATATATAAAAATCGTGTAAAAAATATTAACATGCATTTGCTCACGAGAACTTTTATTGGATGATGTTAGGTATACAAAAAGTTTTGAAAAGAATAAATATTAAAAAAAAAACGATAGAATTTTAAGTAAAAACATGATACCAATATTTGTTTAAAATATGCAATAAAAATATAGTTTCAATCTTCAATAGGCTCTAATATTTTTGTTAAAAAACATTGTTGCCACATTTGGAGTATTTTTTGTGTGTAAATAAAGTTTATCGTTTCTTCGGCATATGTTAGTGTTGGCTGTATTATTTCTATTATTTCAAATTTGTAGTTTTATATCTTAATTTTATTTATTTTCTTTGTACTTCCAATTGTTATTATTTAGCTTTTGCCTGTATTTATTCTAAGTTGAGTTTTGGTTTCGTTTTCTATTATTTCTTTAAGCGCATTTTTGATTAGTTTATTTTTATAGCGCATGCTTTAGATTGTGTTCTTTTTGTGATTATTGTTTCTTTTCTCTAATGTACATTTTTTGTAACACATATTATTATCTATAGCAATATTAAATAATGTGACGGACATAGCAATGCTCTGTTTTAGTATTCTGTTTCGACTGTTGCATTTATGTTTCTTATTGTTATGATTATTAACTTTATTAATTTTTTAGACATTTGAAATACTTTTAGAGCAATTATTGTTAATAATATTATTTCATTTTAATATTTATTTGGCATTTTCTCTATATTTCATTAAAAAAGAAGCTTACAGTTTGTGTTCTGTTTTGCAAATAGGATTTCAACACTTCAACAACATTTCCATAGATATCAAATGTTTGAATTGCATTTATTAGAATGTCATGTGGTAGACGATCAAACGCTTTTGTGAGATCCGTATATATTACATCTGTCTGCAGCAGCTGATCCATGTTAGAAGAAATTTCTTCAGTAATACACAACAAGTTAGTAAATGTAGACCTCTTTTTGACAAATCCATGTTGTTTGTTGCTCAATTGACTAGAAACGGATGTATATATATGATCAGAAAGGATACTTTCAAATACTTTGCTGTAACTACAAAGTAACGAGATTGGTCTGTAGTTACCGATTTCAGCTTTGTTGCCTTTTTTATGAATTGGAGTGACTTTTGCTTTTTTCCAAGATATTGGATAAACTCCGGTTTTTAATATAAGATTAAATATATGAGTAAGAGGGTCTAGAACAATTGATGCGGAGTCTCTTGCTAAAAATTCTGGAATTCCATCTGGGCCTGTTGTGTAACGCGTTTTTAAACGTTTGAAATATTTTGCAACTAGTTCTTTTGATATTGTAAAGTCTCCCATGCATGTTTTATGACTTGATACTTGAGTATAAATTAGATTATTACGTGATAAATATGCTTTTTCAAAATGTTCGGCAAAGGCGTTAACAATTGTTTCTCCGGTGTTGAAGTATTTCTCATCTGTTTTCATCACTCTAGGTATTCGCGAATTATTTTTACGATTGTTAATAAAAGACCAAACTTTTGTTGGGTCTGTTTTTATCATAGATTCACTGTCACTGATGTATTTCTGATAAGCTAAGTTTATGTTTTGCTTAAGTCGATTTTCTAAAACTCTCAAGTTTCGTTTGTTTAGCTCAGTTTTGTGCTTGTGTAGATTTCTACGATATCGTTTCTTAAGTTTAATGTCATTTATGATAGCAGTATTAAACCATTTAGGATATGAATTTGTTTGCACACATACATATTTTGGAACATAAACATCAATGACTTTATAAAGCTTTGTATAAAACGCCCTACAAGCAGAATCGACAGTATTACATATAAAAACGTCAGACCAATTTATATTGCAAAGTTCACTATACAGCTCGTTTAGATTGGCTTTCTTAAAATTATATTTAGGACTAGATGTATTTCTAGTGAATTTTGGAACTGTGGTGCTGTGTAATTTAAAAACAACTTGCAAAGCTGGATGATATTTGTCTTCGCGTACTAGTGGATATTCGCAATTGTTGATGTCATACCAAAGATTATTGGTTACAAAAACTAAATCTAGGAGCCTGTTCATGTAGTTTGGAAAACAGTTGATTTGTTTAAGATGGTTAGAAGTTGAAAAGTTTATAACTGGTTCTAAATGAAGTGTCTTTTGAGCAGGATTGTTTATGTATTCATTATAGTGAGGTAGATTAAAGTCACCACAAATTATGCAATTATCCATATTTATCACCGTACTTATATAATCAAAAAGAAGTTGATAGTTTTCACTTGGCGCAGATGTCGGTATATACACAGATAAGATATCATAAGAAGACCCTTTAATATAAATTCTACTACCAGCTATATTGATGTTTGATACTGGTGAATGAAGGGTTTCACTTTTTATTGTAGTTTTAACTGCAACCAGTGATCCACCACCAGATTTATTTCTGTCATTTCTGTAAACAAAATAGTTGTTGGAGAATATTTCGCTACTATTAATTTCCGGAGACAAACAAGTTTTAGTTAGAGCTACAATATCATACTGTTGTGATTCAAGTGAGTTGTAAAATGTATTTGTTTTAGATTTTATGCCATTAACATTCTGGTAATATAAGTTCATATCCTGCTGGAAATAATTTAGTTTTCCGGGTCGATGTCATTAGTTTGTTGAGAGAAGTTACTTTCAGGAATTATGGTTGGAATTTTATTTACATATTTGATTGTTATATTGGTTTCACCAGCATCTAATCGCAGTTTCAAATTATTCCGAATTTTATTTAAATAACTGCGCTGAAAGGGGGTATTATCTGATTTGATTTTGATATCACTAACCTTGTTTTTATTTTTTAATATTGAACTTGCATTGGATTGCGAGTTTAAAATGACTTTAATAGGACGTGGGTTAGATGAACGCTTTCCTAATCTTATTGCTTTTCTGATGGTTGTATGTTCATTGATTATTCTCAGTTTTTCTTGAAGTTTGGTGAAATCATCATTGTGAGACGCTGTCTCAGGTAAATTAAAAACAATTAAGTTATTTTCACGTGCTTTTTGTTCGCTTATTTCCTTTATTGTATCTAATATTAAGTTATTATCCTTGGGTAAGTTATTCATTTCTAATGATTCGATGCGTTGACTTAAATTATTAACAGTATTTTTAAGTGCATTGTTTTCTGCACGAAGATTGGTTATATCAACCAGCATATTTTTAATTTCTAACTGTTCAGCTTTTTGTTCTTTAATATCTTTTGCCAATGTACCGACTGTATCTTCAAGATTTTTTAATAATGAATATAAAGAGTTTATAGTTACATCCACATTAACATGAGTGCATTTGTGTTTAGATAGGCAGCTGGGATGGCAATATTTCTTGCATTTTTCCCACATAGTTTGAGTGGCGACGTTAGAGCCGCAACCGCCTACACACATATATTTTGTCATGATTCTTAGCAATTAATAGGACAAGGGACACAGGTACGCCACAGTGCCTATTGTGACGATTTATTTACAAACAAAGAGGGCATCGGATAAGGTATATTACAAATAAACAAAGGAATAATAAAAATAAAATAAAAACAAAAATGATTGATATAAAATAGAATATAAAATAAAATAGCTCAAATAATTTTTTATTTATTTATTGTTAATGTTTCTTTTGCTATTTCTCTATTTCAATAAAATTGTACTCACGTTGGATATATAGTTTCAGTGTACGTGATGACAGATTAAAACGGTTTAACATGTATTTAGTTATTTAACACATAAGAATTAACAATTTTAAATAGATTCCACTACGGTTTAAATCTCACTGTTATTAGCACATTGTTACCAGTTATTTAATTAATTATTGATTGATTTAACAGTTATTTATACACAGATTATAGAGCAATAATACACGCGCATGAAACCTATTTATATTAGCTTTTCTAGATGCTTTGCTATTTTTGCCCTTAATATTAGCCTAGTTAGGTTAAGTTAGGTTAGGTTTTTAGCTAAGTTTGTTATGTTTTCTATTAAAAGCAATTTAAAAAAATTCTTCGTTGCTTTTTATGGCTGTTTTTTGTGGTTTTTAATTCTCTTATTTTACACAAAAAAAAAATAATATATTAATTTTTTGTATTGTGTTAGTTGTTTTCTTTGGCTACTTTGTCTGTTTTGTCTTTTATCTATTTTTGTTGGTTTTATTGTTTTGCTGTTTTTTCTCTTTTTTTGGTTGTCTTTATTATTTATGTGAGTTACTTTAAAATAAATTTTTTAATCTTTGGCTAATTTAGCTATTTTGTTTAAACTTTTTCTAATTTGTTTATACTTTTTGTTGTTTTCACAAATATCATTTACACCCACATCTTGTTTTATAGTTTTTTTTTGTAAACTCGTAAACACACATTACAAATAATTTAGATTATCAATTTTTTTTTTCAATCTGTGTTGGTTAATATTTTTACAATTCACCTATTTTATTGCTGTCTATGTTTTTGTTTGTTTTAATTTTAGCATTGTTGCGTCAGTGATATTTTATTAACAGTGATCAATTTGGTTACCAAGCTATTCCTCTGGTAACATTGATGTAATTTTGTGTTTAAATTTTGTTGTATATAGAGTATTATTATTTTTTGTTTTACGTTTTGTTTGTTTGACAGCTGTTGGTTTTAGGTAGTCGTCTTGTCATATTTATGCCTATGATAGTGCATTGTATCAAGTGTTGCATTTGTTTATGCATTTTTAGTGTCTTTATCAATTACGTCTGTTTGTGCATTAATTACAGATATATTATATAAATTTGTTCTTATTCTTATAAATGTTAAGCATCCATTAATGTTTTTTTTAGTTTTTCTAGAGTAAGTGTAATGGCCTGGTTACACAATACAAGTTGCTGACCTGACAGTGGACAGCTACTGCTAGAAACGAGTAAAAACAAAAAATGTTACTGTAACTTGGATGCTAGGTACCGACTAGCACATGACAGTAACTCGTGATGATGCGAGTAGCTGCACTGCAGTTGCTGACTAGGACAGCTCGGATGCTAGCTCGCACTTTGAAATCAAGCCATAAGATAGCTCAGTTATAGAGCGTCCCCAAATATGACTAAAATAATAACTTGCACTGTATCCACCGAAGTGATTTGAAAGTCACTTAATAAGTTGTTGGTTCTATCAATCCCCTTCAAACAAGTCGTAAGACTTCTGGGGCGATGTAAAATGTAAAATTTTCTTAGTTTGTTTTTTTTGTTTGTTTTATTGTATTTTCTGCAAAGCCACAATATCTATTTTATATTTTTTCAGTTCTTTAACTATTTTATAAACTTTTTCTGTCGTTACTTGTTTAACGTGCTTATTTTTATTATTTTTTTGTTGTCTTATTGTTAAAGTACTTTTGTTCTTAAATCATTTCTAAATATTAAGTTTTATTATATTTGTTTATTTTCAGTTTTTAATTTTTTATTCAACATAAATCGACAGTTTGTAAAATGGTTGCAATTAATATATAGATTATTGTAGCACAAGCGCCGACTTTGAACTAGCGTAGCATCTGACTGAATACAAACTGCTTATTGGTTGGTCGGCAACCAAGTCCGAACAGTTTTAAAAGTAATCTAGTTAAATAATAAAAATTATTATCATAAAACGGCAAAAGAAATAAATATTGAACAATACATTCAACTAAAATGTAAATAAAAATGTTAAAAAATATAGGCTGGTGATGAGCAAATATATTTTTTTTAATTTTTGTAAAATGTAAATTAAATTTGTGAAAGACAAACACAAAAGGTTTTTTTAAACAATTTATTGACAACTTTCTTTTTTTTTTTTGTTTAAGCGCCGATATTTAGGACTTATGCTTGTAGTATATACTAACTCATAAGTTGCATTTGAATATGTACCTGAAAACACAAAAATATACTACTGCACCCGTTAATTTTAAGAATATAAATTTCAATATATATTGTTAATTTGTGCTGATTAATTAAAAAGGAAGTTTGTCGTCATTAGTGTGTAATTTTTGATTATCAATTAAAGTGCAAAATTATTGCTATAATAAAAGTAAGTATTATTATAAAAATGCTGAGTGGTAATCTTGTGCGGACTTGTAGTTTGTACTGCATTGTACCCAAAGTTATGTATCACATAACTTTATTGCAAAAATTATGCAAATAATTAAACAGCTATCATCTTAAAAAAAACTAGAGATAGTGTAGTTTTTGATGCTCCTACCTATGCCTGGGAACAATATTCTATACAAAGACAAATTAAAGTTTTATATATGTATGTATATGCAAAAGTTGAACAGAAGTAAAAAACTTTTTACATTAATAAAGAAATCTTAGTTTTCTAGAAACTTTCGAAGCGATGTCAACAACATGATCGTTCCAGAACAGATTATATGAGATTGTAACAACTAAAAAACAAATTGAAAAAGATTTAGATATAGATTTGTTGTTTAGTTTAATGTTTAGCACTGATATTACCTTGGATTTGGATCTCGAAACGGTAAGAAGTTAAGTTTTTTTAGAGTTAAACGTGCCCTATTCAGATATTGTTTTGAGGTCTTTATAGATGCTTCAGATTCTAACCTAAAAACTTTCAAGACGCTCTGCCATATTTATCAATATGGTTTTTAGAAAGTTTGAAGTATGGAGGGTGCTATCATCTGCAAAACTGTTAATAGAACTTTTAAATATTTAAAGAATTTCATTAATGTAAATCAAAAATAAAGTTGGCAAAAGAACATAACTTTGAGGTACACCAGCATTTATGTGGCGGCCGTAGCTCAATGGTCTAGTGCAAAAACTCTTGAGCAAGCAGCTCAGGTTTGATTTCCGGTAGCGGCAATATCTAATTTGTCAAATATATTTTAATGCGGTTGTCTCCTTTGCAAGGCAACCGCTCCCAGCTGGGGTTCCGTCCCAACCTATCGTCAATAAGGATAGAATATATTCAAAAACTAGCCGAACTAAAATGGTTTTTCAAATACGTTGCTAGTTCTCATACTATAACATAACTCAAAAGATCTGATGACGAACGTTTTGATCAAAATCCATATTGAGTATCTGAGATAAAGTATTATATTCTAAAAGCAACCATGCTACAAAAACTAAAAAGTTCAAAAATGTTAAAAAACTTAAAAAAAAACCTCATCTAAACAAATAGTAAATTGGATTTTATTGTTATTATACTCAGCAGTCATTACACAAGTGAATCAAGAAATAAGCAAAGTGCTTGAGTTAAATGATATAAACCAGGTTTACTAAATTATGTGAAGATTAACAAGAAGGTGTTACTACCTTCAAAATAGTAATTACTGCAAATGATAGTTCATATCAATTACTTTTACAACGTGGTGTTTTTTATACTAAAATAAACATTTTTTGGTATTCAAAAGCCTACACAGCACATGTACCTATACCTTTTAACAATTACTATTCTTTTAAACAAACAATAAACAACTGTATCTCTATTCTAAAATGTAACAAATAAAAAACCATAAAACATCTACTTGCATGACTTCTCAAATATTAAAATGCAGTGCATGTAATAAAGTGTGGTACAAAGCATGATCATTTAAACTCATAAAAAAACAATAAAACCTATTGAAGGTATTTTAAATATAAAATAAAAGCTGCAAATAAGAGATAAGCGGACACTAAAATAACATCTTTTCCTATTGCTTTTGTTAGAAAGTCACCATAAACTAATTTCAAAATATCTAACCTAAACATTCTATATTCTAATATAAAATCCTTTGTTCAAAAATCTCCTTTCATAAAAAACTTTATTATAACTATTAATATATCCTGCGCTATGTTTCTTAAAATTAAATCCCCAGATTTTATATTATCCCATAACTCGTCCGTAGTTCAAAAACCGGCAAATATAGTTAATACTATACTAAAGAGATAGTTCTGTATTTACGACATAAAAATACAGGGTGTAGATTAATTGGCGGACAAACGCCAGGTAACTTTGTAGACCGTGCCAAAAGAAAACGAAAATTTTAATTCCAAAATGCTGAGAAATTCTTCGTTTGGCCTCACGAGGTCCTTAAAGTTTCAATTTTGTCAATACAAATATTGATTTAATTGCGTATTTTATGTACCAAGTTGCATTCTTTTTTAGTATAATAAAAGTTACAAGGTTTATTAAAAATTAATAATAAAAAATATTAAAAAATGTGCAAATTACTTTCCAAGAATAAATCAAATTTAAATTAAAAATACACTTGGCAACGTAGCAATTTTTTTAATAAAATTAAAATTATAACGTAGGCTACGCAATGAATGTTAGTTGATATTTCTATTTTATTATAACTTTTACTTTGAATGAATATGCAAATTACTCAGGTGATGCTTGAGAATGTCATGAATTCGATACCGTATGGCGTTTAGAAGTACATTTGATGTGTGTAATAAGTTGCCTACATTATAAGTATAAATATAAAAATAGATATTTTGCTACGTTACCAAGCGTAACAAAACTTTGAGGATTTCGTGAGGCCAAACAAAGAGTTTTTCAGCATTTTGGAATTAAGATTTTCGTTTTATTTTGGCACGGTCTACAAAGTTACCAGGCATTTGTCCGCCAATTAATCTACACACTGTATATGTGATTTTAACTTAAATCTAAGAAAACCCCGTTATCTTCAATAATTATTATTTAATTCTGATTAAAAAAAATACATACTTTACCAACAATTTTTATCAATAATAATCAGATTACAACTTCTAATATCCTTTTATGTTTGTCCAGTATAAAATCCATTTTGTTAACGTAATTCTCAATCTTTACTGCAATCACATTTTAAGTTATTATTAAAACTGTAATTTTTTTGCAAGAGTTTAAATAAAAGTTTTATTGTAATCTATAAAAAGTAAACCAAAAACTCACATAAATGTGTATGTTTGTGAAATTTTTTTTTTCTTTAAAGTTTAAGAGTTTTGCTTATAAAAATGGTGCATTTTATAAAAGAAATATTTTTACAAAAAATGTCAAAATACAGCTTGTTTCATTTGAAAAAAGTTTACCAAATTTTGACAATAAAATAAACACCCTGCATATTAAAAATATTTTTAATAATTTAAGTTTTACTTTGTATGATAAAATAAAAATTTAATTTTATATTATTTTGTTTTTTGTTTGTTTTTTTAGAGCTTTTAAATCTTTATAGTATATAATAAAATATTGTTATATATCGAATTGCTGTGCAACCCTAAAGATAGTAAAGGTTAAAGAATTTTACGTCACACATAACATACAACATTAAAAAAATAACACGCAAAATACAGAGTGTTGTATTTTGAAGTGTTACGTTGTTAATAAAGGTAAAAATGTTGTATCTGTATTTAACAAAACATTGGAAACGACAAAAACTATGCAATTACAGAAAAAAATTCAAGAAAAAGGCAAGATAGAAATTGCAGCAGTCACATGCGTACAGCTATATCAGACATAAGACGGTATTTACTATTTGATTTACGCTGCAGTCTCACTGCATCACCGTCACCAACTATCATCGTTTGCCACTAACCACCAAAATGTACTACGGTCTCACTGCAGCCACTCACCTAATATTTAAATTGTTTACTCATTTTTCTGTTAGTAAAAGAGTGCTGCCAATAAATTTTTTATTTGGTTGTAACATATGTCACAACCAAATAAAAATGATGTTTAAGTAAACTTCTTAAAATATATCACTGCCTTCAGTCAAATTTACAAAAATTAAATTATCAATATTATTGACATTATCAAATCTGTCATTTTAGTAAAATTATTAAAAAAATAATATATAAAATAGGTTAAGATTTATAATTTTATAATATTACAATGTTGGTATGTTTCAATAAGCATTCAGCTATTTCTGAGCGCTTTTGCCATGTCAACCACCACCGTAGAAATTCGAACAGGTAAAACCGTGGTTACCAAATCACAGATTTGTAGTAAATTAGTCGGACCGTCGCCATATTATTTAAAGTGTTCAAATTTTAGTTGGTGGCGGTGCGTAGTGCTGTGAGACTGCAGCCTTAAACATAAAAAAAATGGCAAAAATGTATAATAGAGAAATAATAATAAATGACAAAAAAGTGAAACAGTGTTATTGTTACATTGTATTCAACAAATCGTTTAATCTGAATTATGAGACTCCTTGTAACTACAGGTTCAGTTAACAATATAAATTATCAACAGAAAAACTGCTTGTATAAAAATAAAAATAAAATAATATTGTTATTTTTGTTTTGACATTCAGAAGAGTTAAGTACTTTTAAAAGTCCTTGATCATTTTAAAAAGAAGCATACTGAAGATAAAACTTTTAACTTTAACAAAAGCTTTATCAAAACTGCTTCTGCCATTTATTACAGACTATACAGACTTTAATTGCATAAAAACACAGCTACTAGTTTTTGAAAGATGGGGGAGCCAAAATATAAATTACATTATTATTGCAATCAGTGCTAGATGGTTTGTAAACGCTCTAAAACAACTAAAAGCAATTGAACTAATTTATTCAGTTACAAGACAATTTTTTACTTAGTAATAGGAAGTTCAAATAAATAAAACAGTTAAAAAAAAATAAGAGGTAATAACAAGCTCAGAAAAGTTTGTAAGAGGTTTGGTATTATTTGGTTTTAAAAGGGTAAGAATTTACAAGTTTATAACAAAAAACACGGACATATCTGGTATTTAAAAACACTAGTCTTTGGCACTTTAACTTAAAAGTTAACAAGTTTATTTTTACAAAAAAAATGTGCTTGTACAGTGTGTCCTAAAAAAGTACCCCTACCCTTTCAGGACACATTTGTAAATTCAATAAAAACAAAAATACAAGTTTTGTAATTTTATTTTTATTTGTTAGACAAAGTTTTAAAAAATTAATGATGATTATGTTGTTTTCAAATCAAATTCGTCTTTTTGAAAACGGAGGCCACTTTGGTGCGGATGTTGTGCTTCATAATCTTTGACATAATTTTTCATAACTTTGTCTAAAAAATAAATTTAAAAAAAATTCTGACTTGTATTTTTGTATTTATTAAATTTACAAATACCTCTTATTTTTTCTGAACACTACTAGGAAAATTTTATTATTGCACCGTGAGAGCATTTAATAGTATATTTGTATTTTTGAAACTAGACCAAATGTAGAAATAATTAATTTAGATAAGTTAACGCTTTAAAAAAACAAAACATTAACAAATTAGTGGATAAACATTTTGGTAAAGAATGAAAGACGTTTAAAAATCTAGTTTTATTTAAATGAAGTTGTTAACCATCAACAAACAAAAAACACACCAGCAAAAAAAGAAAAAAAAAGAAGGACAAGCAATAGGAATTAAAAAAAAAAAATGAAAAATATTGAAGATAATAAACAAGATACAGCAGAATTAATAGAAAATGATGTTAATGCTAGAGTAGGAGAATATAAAACAGTTAATACAGACAATAATTTTAAAAATAACACATAAAAACTAAAGATAAAACTTTAAATAAATAAAAAAAGAGCGTAAATTTATAAAATGGATAGAGAACAACTCTCTAAAGCTGCTCAATGGTAACTTATAAAGAGATAAAGAGGATAAATGCACGTACATTAGTACTACCGGAATATCTGTTATAGATTATGCAATAACAGACCTTTATTGTCTGTTATTGCATAATCAGCAGCACTAATAAATAAGTTTCAAATAAAAAAAAAGAACGGAGTCGGACCACCAGCCTTTAGAAACTACTGTTAAAGGAGAAGAGTATAAGAATTAGTATAAGACACTAAAAAAAAACAAAACAAAAACTATAATGGTATAGAATAAAGAAGAAATTGAAAGGTACAAAAACAAAACAAAAAAATTGACAAAAAAATATTGTTACAGGGTTTAACAAACAACAGAATTAGCACAATAAAGTATGCAAACTACAACAACCAAAAATTAGAAAAGAACAGAAAAAACTTAAAAAAGAAAGAGAAAATATAAATATGTATAAAAAGTTATGCAAAAGAAAAAAAAAGAAAGCAGAGATGGAACAAGTAAAGAATATAACAAATGTTAACACTAGTTTTTGTTAGCATTATTTATTACAGTTAATGTTTCATAAAAATTGATATTTGCGTACAGATAAAACGTTTGAGGTTGTGTTAACGGTAGATAAGTAATGGACTAGTTATAGATTGTTATATTTGTAAAAAGACAAGTTTGGTAAATCTTTCAAGAGAAAAAGATATAACTACACAATAGTTAAGAAAGCTTTTAGGAGTGTAATAGAGATTTAATTACACAATGTCTAAGGAAACTATAAGGTGTAATTTAGCTATCAGCGGTTATTCACACATAGACCGGTCTTAGAGCTGTGTAATACAAAGTATATTGGCAGCAAAGTTATCAAGGTAGCTATAGCATGTGTGGCAAAACACAATTCTCAGGGTTTTTGTAAGGGTTGTAGTAAATCACAGCAATTTGTATTTAAGAATCATTCTTTATTGATAATCCAACAATCCATTAACAAACTACCATAAATATTATTACAATCAAAATTAATCTGTAAAAATATCACGTGTATAAGCACATGTTTAAAAAGTTAATAATAATAAAAATATTTAATAAATAATGTAATTTACAAACGGAAAAGAATAAATTTTTATTAAAAGAGAAAAAGGATTAAGAAAAAGTAAAATTAGTAATAAAGAAATTCCATGGTGCGCGGAAATGGTAACACATGCTTAGAAAGCTGAAAAAGTTGTTATTTTTTATACTAGTAGCCGAGGCTTTGGGGTTGTGTGGATAACACTTTATCTAGCAGTAAGGCCTTATACGTAATAGCCAAAAGTATGTTGAGCACTGAAATTTTTTTTTGAATAATTTGATAAAAAACGTTTCTTATAATTTTTTCCTAAAAATGCAGTCCTGAAAAGTTACAAACGATAAAAAAAATAAAAAAACTCAAAAACCTCAAATTTTTTTAAATTTTGGTTGCTTATTACAAGGAAATGGCTTACTGAAAAAATTTGGAAAAATTTACATAATCTAAACTCATGTAGAGGAAGGCAAAAAAGTGGTTTGAGCAAAAACAAATTTTCATTCCGTACACTTGACTCATACTGTGGTCTAAAGAGTACTTACTGAAATTTTGACTGAAATCAACATAAGGTGACAACATTTTTTCGGGACCTAAAAATTAGAAGTTTTGAAGATTGCAAAAACATGTGCAACTTTCTGTATAAAAATAGTGATAAATATGTATTTATTCAATAAGTTTTGTAAAATCACTTTAAAGAAAGATTGAACACAAAGAAATCTAGACTTTGTGGATCAAATTTTTTTATAATTTGACAAAGTTAGAACGGTTTAAACAAAGCATAATTTTGCAATTTTGCTATATTTACTGATTTTTTTGAAATAATGTTTAAAACTTGATATTTCAAAATGACTGCCCCAACATTAAATAAACAAATATGGGGTTTAAAGTACATGTAATAAGGAATATTTTGAGCCATTGTGGATTTTTTTATTTTTTTTTAAAGGCCCAAAAATTGAGATACAAAAATGTGCGGTTTGCAAATTTTGCCAATTTATGAGTATTAAAATATTTTTGATAATGCCCAATATACCATTTCTCATATAGATAACCTATTTTCTTGTGCTCCAAAAAGTATTTACTAAAATTTTGACTAAAATCGACATAGGGTGACAGCGCTTTTTCGGGACCTAAAAATTGCAAGTTTTAAAGATCGCAAAAATATGTGCAACTTCCTGCATCAAAATATTGGTGTATATGTATTGATTTTATAAGTCTTGTGTGATTACTTTAAAAAGAGATTAAACACGAAAAAATCTAGACCATGTGGATCAAATTTTGTAATGATTTGACAAAGTTAGAACGGTTTAAAGAAAGCAAAGTTTTGCGATTCTGCTAAATTTACGTTTTTTTTTGGAATAATGTTTGAAGCTTAATATATCAAAATGACTGCCACAATATTAAACATATAAACATGGGTTTTAAAGTACATGTAACAAGAAATAATTTGAGCCATCGTGGACCTTTTATCTTTTTTCAGAATCCCAAAAATTGAGATACAAAATAAGCTAAAAAAGACGTTTTATTGTAAAATTTCTGACCTTCAAATGTGTGTTATTTTGAACAGGCATTATTCTAAGCTCCAACATTTTAGGAATCTCATTTTTTTTATCCATATTTTGATCCCTAAAAATTTGAGCAACATCAAAGAGGTCGACTTTTTCAAACTAGTCGAAAAGTAATGGAAATACCTATATATACTTCAATATATATTTTTAGTTATAATAAATAATTAATTTTTTTTTTTTAATAAGTTTTTTAATTTGATTATAATCACATAATCAATTTTAATTTAAAAAATTTCTAGAGAATATTAGATGCAACACTGGCTATCTCTACATATTGACTACAAAACCGGCAATCTCCCATCTTTATTACCAGATTACTCAAATTTTATGCATTCCATGCATTCTTAGATATAAAGTCGGCACACTTTAGTCTAAAAACCGTCTGACGCAAAACTGGTTTCAATACATAAGTTAGTACAATAATTTTGAGCGTCAATTTTTCAAATATTTAGCAAGCTTTTAAGCAAGACATTAAAACAGGTTCTAATTTTTTAGATAAATTGTTACGAAATAATTGACACATAAATTTGTCAATGTATATATATGTCGCCAAGAACACTAGAATATAAAATAACTTTTTTTAAATAGTTGGATCGCAAAACACTTGTACTGAAATAAGCGCTGAAATCAGTCTTGTGTCAGACGGCTCTAAGTCAGAAATCATAAAATTATCTTACTTAGTTATTAAAAATTTGTGTCTCTTAAAAAAATTGTTAAAGTGGAAAATGCCGGTATTGCATCTGTACCGCTCACATATTACCAATAAAAAATTTATTACACAATTTGGTTTTATGCAAAGTAAATTCAGTACATATCCTCTAACTATGTTTATATCTAATATTCAAGTTTTATATTAAATAATCAAGAGCTTTGTTTGTACATATGGCACGGAAGCGTTGTATTTAAGTTTTTGCGCGAATATATACAGTTTTCATTACATTTTAAACTGTTTTTTTATATTTTGCAATATGCTAATAATACTACTCTATTAGCGCACATATAACAATTTCAAACTTTATTAGAAAAATACGTAAGAATGGTTTAACAAACGGCGTCGTCTTGTCAATCATTTAAAAACCCAACTGTTAATTCCTTACTGTAAAATTAATAAACATTTTTTTTAATCTAAATAAACCAATAAGATTTATAGGCCAATAATTACTATAAAAATACAAATAAATGCCAAATATTCTTTTTAAACTTAAAAAATCAAATGAACAAGTGAAAGACTTTGTGCAAGTTGCACTACTTTACAAAATGTAATAGACATCTTGCTCTTGCATACACCGGGGTTTGTCAGAAAGTAATGAAAAAGCAGCTTTTATGTAATTTAACGATAATTATTTTTTTCTATAAACTTATAATATTATTAACTTTTGTAAAATAAAAATACTATATATATATATATAGAACGCCAATAAATTTTTTTGCAGTTTTACAATAGACCAAATAAAATTTGTTTTGGAACAATGACAATTTAACTATCTTTTTTACCTAAATTTTTTAATTAAATAACTACAAAAGTTGAATTAACAATTTTTTTGTTATGACGATTGAAAAAGTACTATATTTTTTTAAATTATTATTAATATCTACAATTTGAGATGCACTACTGTGCAAGCGCGTGCAAATTGAAATTAGTACAATATTGTTTTAATTTTATTATAGGATTAAAATTGATAATTTTAATTAACAATTACTCAATTTTTTTTAGGGACCCAATGTATGCATCTGATTCAAATCTGGAAGCTATAATACGCATTAAGCATATTAATTTTGAAAACTCAAAGGTTGTGTGACACGTGTTCTTTTGAATCTTAAGAGCTAAAGTTTGGCATGGCTTACTTTTTTGCACAAAGATCACTTTCTGAGGGTGCACACACAAAAATTGCACTTTTTTTTTTTAACTTGTCTATATATATTTTAAATGAATTAATTTGTTAATAATTTCTTCAGTGTTATACAATTTTTAATAGGTAAATAATTTTTTCTGTATATTTCTACTTTTTAAGCATAAACAATAAATCTTGAAAGATGACTAGTATTGCAATTATTTATACGGTAAATTGCAGTCATTTTAATAAACTGAATTTCTCTATTCCAAATATATTTGTCTGCAATCAAATTATCTTGAACATTTTACAGTATTATTATTTTAAGTATGTTAATTTTAACTGTCACCATATTCTTATATGAGTTTGCAATTAATTAATAATTAAATAACTTATCATCATCTCTGAGAAAATTTTGCTAACAATACATCATAATAATTTAATTAATGACTTTCAATTATAACGTGTGATGCGTGGGAAAAAATACTATCTATAGTTGATTCTGTGTGACACATATTCATTATAAACTATTATATTACTTAAAAAAAAATCAAATATAATTTAATCGCATAACTTTGGTTTTATTCTGCATTCTCAATTTGATAAATATAACAAACAGTTCATTTAAATAATTAATTATCTAGTTTTAAAAGTGGCCATAATGCCCACCGTGTCCATGTCCACCATGTCCATGATCTCCGTATCCACCTCCGAATCCACCTCCGTGATATCCGCCACCGCCATGATGTCCACCTCCATAGTGTCCACCATGGCCACCACCAAATCCACCGCCATGTCCACCGCCATGTCCACCACCAAATCCACCACCATGTCCACCGCCATGTCCACCAGTATAACCGCCGCCATATCCACCGCCATGACTACCATGTCCACCGCCATGTCCACCATGTCCACCTTGTCCTCCAACGTATCCGCCGCCATATCCACCACCGCCACCAAAGCCTCCGCCGTTTCCTCCAGTATATCCACCTCCGTAACCAGCATACGTTATTGCAGCCATTGCTGCAAGAACTACCATGGTAATCTGAAATACAAATATTAAATCAAATAATGAATGTAAATTACTGAAATGTGTTTTTTAATGTTGGATCAATTGGACCTTCACATTAAAGAAGAATTACGTAATTAGTTTAGGTATATAATTTGTGAATAAGATAATATTATAGAGTAGAATTGCCAAAATAAAAACACATTATTATGTTTTGCTTACCATCAATTTAACCATGATTAATTGTTGAGATGAACGTAGCAAACAAACTATTGCTATAAGATAATTTGTCTGTGTCTTATATACCACTACCTCTTTGAATCTATTTACTTATAAAAAATATGCGTGTTTGGGAATTTCCTGTTCTACCACCACCAAATAATTAATGAATATATATAAATTTGAAAGTAATTTTTTGTTACCTTCCTTTCCCTATACAATGAAGACAATAACATGTTTCTTAGATGTACTTATCATATGCATCACAACTACATCTTGGTAAATATTTAATTAATCATTTTATTCTACTGCAATGTTTTATTTGCCTTGAATTTAATTTGCCTGTTCTCATTAATGAGTTTTTATCCCATAGTAAACTACTGCGATTTGTAATATTTATGCATGAAAAGTTTGATTTTTGTTTTAAAATATATTTGAACAATGAACCTTCATATTTCAGAATTACTCAAGAAAATTTTTATTTATTTGTCCTTTATGTTTTTATTAAATAAAACGTTACATATGTCACATACGTTATATTATGTATATAAATTTATAAACAAAACAATATGGCAAATGTATAATAATGGTATAACACGTAGAACAAGTTATAAGTAGTTTTTAACATTTATTTTATTATTCCGTATTTGTAAACTAATTAATCTAGTTTTAAATTATCTACTTGCAATGTAAAACTAACTATGCCCAAAAAAATCATAATTATAATAATTAAACATAATCATTAATCAATAAGAAAGTTATTTGAACTACTTTTAGTAGTAGTAATCATATTCTATTTATTTTGAAAATGAAATAATAAATCAATCAATCAATCATTTAACAATTTTCTTGATAATAATCATTTATTATTGAAGTTACTTATCATAATCTAAATAAAAAGTATATAATTAAGTTTCACCATATAAACAACAAAAATTTAAATATTTAATATATAATTATTTTTTGCTCATCAATCAGTAAAATATTTAAATATGCACGTTTAACCTTTAACGTCTTCATTCTTTGTTCAATATTTATATAAAATGTACTAACCGAGAAACTAACAATAGTTGTGTAGTGTGCTTGGATACAATTTAAAATTGAACAAAAAATAACAATATAACCAAATAATAAATACAGTACACTCTGACTTTAACAATTCAAAATATATTCTCACAAAAATTTAATATAATATAACAGAAATGTTCACAGTAAATACAAAGATTTGTGTAATTTTTTGCAATTCATTAGCTGGTATTTTAGTTGCTTGGATGTATTTTAGCTGTAGAAAGCACAATCACATTTAAAAATTTTATGATGACGATAATTATAAAGCATCAAGTAAAATGAGTGTAGATAATTTACTTTTAGTTGATTTTTACCTTTATTTGTGACAAATCTTTTATGCGGCTTTAAATTTTATTAAATACTTTATTGATACCCATGTATTTTGTTTGTTGTAATATAATACAAAAATGTATTTATTTAAAAAATATATGCGGCTAGTTTTGACATTAAAATCAGTCATTATGAAGCTTATTGACATCATTTTCTCAAATATTTGAATTGACCAATAAATATTTTATAATTGTTATTCAACTTATTCTGACTATTTTTCTGTTATTTTTTTGTAATTGCGTGGTTTACCATGGCCGAGAAAAGTATACAGCTACTTCGTCCAGCTGGAAAACGTCCTAGAAACAACAATGTTTGTGAAAATCAACTCTTTAAACAAATGGCCACACGAGATTGGATTCAAACAACAAATTCGATTGCTGTAAACTGGACAAAAAATCTTGATTGAAACGTGTCAAAGCACTAACTTACCTTTTTTCAATCAAAAGATTTCATTAACTCTAGCTTACATATCTGCCAGGCTTATATGGTATCAATAGCTAGGGTCACTAATGAAATAAAATCGTCATTAATGATGAATTCAGGTTTTGTTTGTAAATATAAGTAAATGATAGCCGCAGAAGGGTTTGCCAGTACCGCGTGTATGCAGGTATGTGTCAATTTATAAATAAAGATCTTGATATTTTTAGTATATTAGCAAAGTTGTCTATAATAAAACTATATATGTATGTAAATTTTGTTGTTGTATATTAACGGCCCAAACATTGAAAATAACAACAAGCAAAAAAACAGCTACGAGTTGTGGATGGTACCGAATGACCATACAGCAAAATAAATCACTTTTTGGTGTATGGTAGTAATTACTAAGCTACAACGCGTTGTGTATTATTAAGAAATAGTCACAACAATAACTATATAATAAGAAAAAAGGGCTACCAACTTATCTTTAAAAATAAGTAAAGTTAGAAAATAACTTAAATTAGAAATAACTGAATCATTTTTATTTATAAATATTATAAATAGACAAATAAAAACTATTAAAAAAATAAATAATATGCGGATTTGGTAAACTTTATACTGCTGGTGTAAATCTACAATACAACGCAATACAACGTAGTTGTAGTAACCCTTCTTTATAGCATAGGTAATGGGGTTGAAGATTTAAAGTGTCCGGTTAATTTGAACTTTGTACTAGAAATAAAGATTAATTTTGTAAATTTACATTTATTTAAGTTATACGGATTAGTATTTATAATATGAGAATTGTAATACTTAGCTTGTTAATTAAAAAAAATCAATTTTTAGTTTTTAATTATGTTGGTCTTGTAAAGAAATACAACTACTTGACTACAAAGGTTGCTATTTATGTATTGAGAATTGGCAACACTGCTGCTAGGTGCAATCCGATTGCATTATTGCAGAGTTTGACATTTTTGACAGTATACGTAACCAGAACGTTTTGTCATACAAACGCTATTTGTATTATTGACAGTAAATTAAAAGTTTTATTTCAACCAAAAAATAGATTTGAAAAGTGAACAATTTTGTGTAATATTTTTTTTTACAATTTTTGACGTGGAATATCTCACAGCATTGTGCCGATCAACTTGCTGCAACTTTTAATGATGAAACACTATTCAAGGCTACAATATATTCATGGTGTAGTAAATTTAAACGTAGCCGTACTTTTTTGCCACAAGAAGGTTTTTTAAAAGTAATTTTTGTGCAAGAAAGCATTAATGCTGTATACGAATTAACAATGCAAGATTGCCAAGTAACTTGTTGTGAGATTAAGGCATCACTGGGCGTTAGTATGACAAGCATACATAAAATATTGCATAAACATTTACCAAAAAAATACTTGTGTGAGATGCTAGAAGGAAAAAAAAATTAAAATATTTTATAGTTATAATCAATTTTTAAATTAAACAAACACTGTTTTTATGAGCGCTATATTTTGAGCGTCTTAAAACTTCGAGCACAATTTAATTTTCTAAATTAATTTTTTTTGTAACGTGTAGAGAATAAAATTTTTAGAGACATTATAATATATGTAAATTTTAAAATTAAGTTGTAAATTTTATTGTTTAAACTTTATAAATATGTGTTAAACATCTCACAATTATTCACTTAATAATTTATTCTAATAATCAAAACAAAAACCCAAAGATGACCAATAGGTCAAAACCGGTAGCTTTCAAAATAAATAGAAATGTTTTTTATTAAATAAATTTATTTTATTTTAACAAATTGAATCAAGGACTTATATTAATCTACATATTAATAAACAAACAAATCCAATCATTGGAGTACAAACATTTTTATAAATATGACTTTATTTGCAGAAATAAACACAATAAAAATTACTAAATAAACAGTGCAATGAAGAAATACAAGATAACCGCCATGCATTCCTTGCTTACTACATTTAAAAACTTTAAACTAAATTACATGACATGACAAACATCCGTAAAGTGTGATGCTTTATTAACGTACATGTGCAATATCAACTCTCTGCTTTAATTAGTCTTGTAGTAATATCCAGATAGACACCGTTATGTTTCAATGCCAAATTTACGAAAAATTTTACCGAACGCTCATCAATTTTTTTACATTTGAAGGTCTTACCTCTTATCAAATTAAACAAAGACTGAATGATGTATACGGTAAAAATTTACTTTTTAATTCTGTGTTTGATTTTTTTAAGCTCTGAGAGAAAGAAACAAGAAAAAGTTTTGCAATATATTGTTACGAGAGATAAAAATATGGTCTATCATAATCCTCTGTTAAACAAAAAAATCATAAAATAGCGGCATGCCAAAAAGATCATAACCACAATCTTTTGAGATTGTGAGAGCATTTTGATGATTGATTTAAAAAAAAGAAATAATACTGAATGGCGTTTACTGTGCTACTTTATTATATAGGTTGAACAAAAACAACAGCGCACTTGTGCACACCACTGAGGCTGCACAACTTGCCATAAGAGAAGTTAAAAAAAAATCTTCTTACAGTCCAGACATGGCCCCTAGCAACTACTTTTTGTTTTCAACATTTAAAAAAACTTTTGAGGTAGACGATATTTTGAAGATAAAGAGGTAAAAACTGCTGTTTTGTAGCATTGTGACGACAAATTTTTAAATAATTTTTATGAAAGGATAGAATTACTAATTAAGCAATATAATAAGTATGTTAAGGTTATAAGGAATTATATTAAAAAATAATATTTTTTTTTTTTCATAATTGTATAATTTCTTGGTTACGAATCATAGCGGTTACCTCGTAGATACAGTTTAAGTTTAGACAAAAATGTACACGTTAATTTTAAAATTTGACAACATTTAAAGATTTTGGATGCTTATAACATTTTATGTCACTAGAAATTTTATACTCAACACGTTGCAAGAAGCCGATTTTAAAATGTACTAAAATTGTACGAGTTACTCTCGACATTTTATGACACTAATCATATTTATTTTTTATTTGTTTGATTTTTTAAATAAAATTATTATATTTATTAAAACATTTAATTATGATATTTTAATTTTGGTTTCATAACTCATACAATTAAACTGAGTAGATTTTTATGATTTATTAACAATTAATGATATGTCAATATATCATTTTTAACTAAATGAATGTTGTCACACAATAAAATTATCAATCTTAAAATGACGACAATGATAAATAGACATATAAAAAAATACTTTTAATTTTAAGCGTACCATGACACAACAATCAGTAGCAACAGCAACAGCAACAGATAAATAAAAATATATTGTAAAATAATAATAAAACAAACAATGCATACTATAACATATTTATAAGTAACGTGAATACCGTGACACAGCTGTCAATTTCATAGTGACAAAATAATAAAAATGTACAAAACTCTATAATATAATATAAATATAAATAAAAAAATAAAACTTTTTTAACGCTAGAGAATTGCCGAGTTAGTCTCCCCGTCCTGTTGTGGTGCCACTAGTAGTATTGTTATGGAAAAATATTAAATCCTATCACATCTACAAGAATATCAGTAAACTTTTCTCTCTAGAAAAATATTAACACGTACAGCGCCCTTTTTAAATTATAATTAGTTCTTATAGGACAAAACGCCAACCAACTCAATATCCAAACGATAAGATTTTAGTCATTATTTTTTTTTATATGTTGAACTACATACAATATTCTATGTCTTCATGTTTTTCGATAGAAATTTGAAGTTATATTTAAAGAGTAAAAAAATAACAAAAAACTCATTAAAAACGTCACTTTTAAGAAATTAATTGCAAAGAAGCGACTTATTGCATCTAATTTCTACAAATTTGAGGACACAGATTGGACTTTCTTCTACAATGTGTGAAAATTTTATTCAATTATATTCAGGCGTTTTCTTGGAGCTGGATGCTGTGAACCCTTATAATAGCGCATTAATTCTCCCCCCTTAAATTTTATTAGCTTTTGTATGGCTCTAAAGCGTTGAAAATATGAAAGTTTTTAGAATAAGAAACACAAACTTAAAAGTATTAAAACCATATATTATAATCAAAACACAAAGAACAAGAATAAACTATCGCCAATATTGTATAGACTATACATAAACGATATATATATGAGATAAACTTGACTGGCAAAATATATATACTGGGTGATTATAAATGTTTGGGATTATGTAACTATCTAATGTACGAATTGTGTGGCCGGTATAATAAGCAACTTAATATACACAAAAACGGTTGTTGTTAAACTCATGCTTTTGCCCAATTTAGCATTTTTCAATCTCAGAACAACGTCGCCAATAGAATGTGTAAAATGTAAGCGCAAATGAAAAATGCTAAAACGGTCAAAGACATGAGTGCAACCACAGTAAACATATTTTTTGGGTATATTACATTGTCTATTATACGGGCTACACTATTTGTGTCTAGCTGTAGTAAAAATGTTCTCTTTATTTGTATACATTATATTTTATACATACCTTGCTTGCTTGACAGCTGTCAAAGTTGAACTGTCAAAACAAACAGTATAGTGGACAATTTTAAAAAGGCGGCATTTTTAAAGTGATTACATAATCCCATTGATTTATAAACTCCCTGTATATGCTGACAAGACATATATTATATATCCCGGAAAAACAAAAAGAATAATAGAAAGAAACATAAATGAAGACGTTAAGAAATTAACTAAATGTTTCGACAAAAACATACAAACAATAATTGAAGAAAATACGACGTATATGGTAATAAGACAAAAAAATACAAAATATATTGACATAAAAATTGAAATAAATAACATACCAATTTCCAGAACAAAACAGACAAATATTTGTTAATAATAATAACAGAGAAACTAACATCGGATGCAAAAATTAACAAAATATAAAAAAAATGCAGCAACAATAGGAGTTGTCGATAGGACCAGAAAATTCATACTAAAAAAAACTGCAATAAGTATCTATATTTAGCAAAAATTAACTGTTTAATAAATATATGGGGTGAACAACAAAAAGAAATATACAAAATATTCAAAAACAACAAAACAAAATGCTTAAAATAATACATAAACTACCAAAGCTAACACCAACAGAAGAAGTATACAAAATTATTAACAAAACAAACATTTTCAAAAAAATAAATACAGAAAAATGCAAACTAATATATAAAATTAAAAATAAAGAAATTAAAATAAATCTACAAATAATATTAAACAAAGAAACTCACGGACATAACACGAGAAGAAGAAGTAATATGCATATACACACAACAAAGACAGAAATAGCAAAAAAAATAATACTAGACAATGGACTAATCACATACAATCAACTACTTAAAAATATTAAAAAAGAAAAACTTAAAAAATTTAAAACAAAAATAAAAAAACACTATATAATAACAAGACAAAAACAAACAAATAAATAAAAAAACATGATAATACACACAAAAAAAAATAAATGGAAAAAGAAAATAAAAATGGTGCCCCGAATACAAAGCTCTGCAGCCAACCATATATGAAGACAGTGTAATGCAGGGAGTGGGGAGAAAAAAAAAGTTGTAAATATGTAAATATATTATAATAATTATAAAAAAATTTAAAAAAACTACTAGATGCGCTTTATAGAGAGAGAAGCATTGATTCAAACATGTAAAATACACAGCGTCGATCACGTAATTTCAAAATACTTGAAACATTGGCATATTAGAATTCCTATTTCTAAACCACGAGCGGTAGTTAGAACAACCAAAAACGCGTGCAGACCACATCGAGATAAACATTTTGGTTGCATCTTAAGTGCTAAAATAAAAAAAAAGATTCTAACCCAAAAACTGAAAAATAAGTTTTCAGATTTCAAAACTAACAAGTAAGATTATAATAGTTTTAACAAATTTGAAGGAATGTTTTTAAAATTTACCGCGATCTGATTGACGGCGGCAAGATTTCACCCATTTCCACTTGAAACATAAATAGTTACTTTTCTCATTTTTAAACAAAAAAAAACAACAAAAAATTAAATAAACTATCTAATTATGTATGCAAAATTGCCTAAAATATTTTTAGACAATTTCGTCATTTTAGATGAGATGATGTTTTAAGATTAGTTTATTCTTCTAAAAAACACATTAATATTAATGCATGTTTACTGAATTAAATGAGCACATACTAGATCAAACTAATTTAGTTTAAATATTTTATTTTATTTATAAACTTGGTTTACTTTAGCTCTGATTTATATTTTCAAATCTCAAAGAGTAAAACAATACTTTAAGACCGTTAGATTTATAATAGTGAAATATTGCTATAACTAGATTAAGCAGTCATTGAACATAGTTTCAATTGTTAAAAATTGTACTTAATTTGAAAGTTTATTTCATTTGTTGGCAGTCCGGTTATAGCAAGTCTTGAACTTGTTGTAAATACCATTTTTTTACATTCACATCTTAATTATTAATTAATAAAAATATTCACATCTTTGTTGTAAATAATTGTTTAGATGTAAATAATATGTTAATATTGTAGTTAATGTATATTTATTATATAATTAATTAAAACATTAAAATAAAGTACAAATGCTTTATTTTATGTAACACAATTATAGTGTTAAAATTTATAAATTATACATTAAGAAAAACAAATTTTTAGGAGTATGGCGATAAGAAAAAAAGCAAGAAATAAATTAAAACAAATCAACAATTGCTTTAAAAAAAGTTTTTATTATTATGTGTTTTTGTCATATTTATTATATGTATTTGGTCAATTAGTGACAATATAAACATTAACATTTTTATTATTTCTATACTAAACTTTTAAAAATAATTATTATTAATAATAAAAAAAAATTATACAATTTCCTTGCTGAATTAATAATTTAACGTTTGTCATTTAGTTTTATTGCGGTTATCAACCATATAACAATATACAATTTTAATACTGACAAATTGTTTAAAGTTTAGTAAAAGTTTAGCTGAAAGATTTTGCAGAGTGCGTACAATTTGTTGTCAACAAAATGCAGCAAAATCAGTCAGTTAAAAAACTACATTAATGAAAATCTAGGCACATAGATTTGACGCCGCTCACAACAATTAGCAACTTCTACAATATGCTAACATAAATATAATAATTTTTATCTGCTTTATTATAAAATGTTGACTAAAAAACTTTAGAGCAAGTTATTCTTTTGTCAACTAGAAATTCAAAGAATTGCTGCTAATGTAGTTAGAAAAATTGACTCAAACACTAAAATTAGTACATTTACACAGAAAACAAAGAAAGACGAAAACAAAAAATTAAAATGTTATTTATGAAAAAATATTGCATCTGCAATAAGTCGTTATTTTGGGACAATGAAGTCAATCTGTCGCAAAGGTATAGTGTGCAAATCTATACATTTTTGAAATAAAAAAAGAATAAGTTTTTTAATGAACCCATAACTAGATTGCTATTAAAAAAATTAAGTAATTTAACAAAACAGTCATAAGATTTTTGATTTTAGAGATATAAATCAAGTTTACGGTTTTTATTTTTGCTCTAGAATAAATGAACGAAAATATATACATATTATATACATTTACATAACAAGCATTATTTAATGATGAATGTATAAAATGTAAATTAAAATAATTACTTAGCGTTAACATATTATTTTTTGTAATGTTATTTATTTTTAATTTATGACAGTGTGTTCAGCTGTTTAGTTAACTATGTTGTGGTTTATTATTAACAGTTTTTGACATATTATTTAAATTTAAGATTATATCATGGTGGTTTTTCTGATTAACTAATTATATTTTGATATGCTTTTTTATTTAATTTATTGTAATTATTTAATTCAACATTATTGAGTTTTTTTTTTAAGAAATAATAATTCAAAATAAATAATCAAACGAAAGACTGGTTTGCCATCTAGTTGCAATTTTTAATACTAAAATGTCCGCATTAATCGGTATCATTTTAGCATTTATGCAATTGGCAGTCATTTCGCGGCTATAACGATTTTGAATCGCCAATAAATTATGAAATGAATTAATATTTATTCAAAATCAGTCAATCGAATCACAGCGGCCAAGGGTCAAGCATAGACAATTGTTTCGGTTCTACAAACCTCGTCAGTATGCCTTGTACGACCACGGCATCGCATGATAGCGAAGACAATTTTGATTATTTATAATATCAATTGTGTTCATAAGAACAGAAATATTTATTCAAAATTGTCTTCGCTATCATGCGATGCCGTGGTCGTACAAGGCATACTGACGAGGTTTGTAGAACCGAAACAATTGTCTATGCTTGACCCTTGGCCGCTGTGATTCGATTGACTGATTTTGAATAAATTATTAATTCATTTCATAATTTATTGGCGATTCAAAATCGTTATAGCCGCGAAATGACTGCCAATTGCATAAATGCTAAAATGATACCGATTAATGCGGACATTTTAGTATTAAAAATTGCAACTAGATGGCAAACCAGTCTTTCGTTTGATTATTTATAATATCAATTGTGTTCATAAGAACAGAAATATTTATTCAAAATTGTCTTCGCTATCATGCGATGCCGTGGTCGTACAAGGCATACTGACGAGGTTTGTAGAACCGAAACAATTGTCTATGCTTGACCCTTGGCCGCTGTGATTCGATTGACTGATTTTGAATAAATTATTAATTCATTTCCTAATTCAAAATAATACAATAAAATTTGATAAAAACTATTAAATTTGTCTTTTAAATGATGACTTGTTGCTTTTGTTTAAAGCCATTAACAATATATTATTTTTATAAACTGCATACCACAGACTTTAAGTAAAAAAGCATAAAATATATATATTTTTTTTAATATAAAAGTAATAATTAAAAAAAAATATATTCAATGATTTCTATTAATGCTAATTTTTAAAAGCAAAATATTTTGTTTTATAATTTATTACAATACGTGTTTTATAATTTTTCCCAAAAAAACAAAGCAAACTTGAGACATTATGCAAATGTGATGACTATTAGTTTTAAAGACAGAAACAGAAACATATCGTAATATATCATTAAATAAAATGTTTGCAATATTGATAGTCATTGTTTACATTATAAAATTAATAAAACACACGGCTGTAAGTTATATTCATAACATCGCTAATTAATGTGTTTTGCTCAACAAAGTAGAGTAGGGTTGAACAGGCAACGACCAGTGCGCATCTTGAACATCGGGCCGCGCTTGGTTTCTGCCATTTTACTTTGACTTAGGTAACTAACAATACTTAATATACAGTACTACTTCTATCTTTGCATGTAATTTAAGAGAGTTACTTAATTAAAGAATTAAAAGAGCGGCATATTTAAGTAAAATTTTTATTGATGATTAAATAATATAAGTTTATGCAGTTTTTGGCAAATAACTATCTGTAATTTTTTCAGTATGCAATTTAGATAAATTAAAAAATCTAATTTTGCAATATGAAGCAGAAATTATTTTAATCAAAAGGAATATATGATTAGATTGAAATTCTGCTTCATAATAATGGCTTTCTAATTTGGAAAATAACATGGAGTGGTTTACAAATTTATTTAATATAGAAACAATAATTGTTTGCAAAAAATCTTTTTCTGGTGACGTTTTATTATTTGTGACCATCATTACTTGTATTAGTATCTCTGTTTGTTGGCTATCTTTATAACACCTTTGAAAGGCCAAATTAAACCACCTAAAAATATATAATTTAAGTTTGTACAATTAATTTTTTAATTTACTTTTTTACCTTTACCCTTTCTCAACAAAAATTGTGTAGTCTTTAAACTTTAAACAGTCATTCTTTTACATTCTAATGCCACAATACATTTACTTCATTTTAATTTCCGTTTTACCATCTTTACTATAAATCCACTTATGTAACTGACACGTGGTCAGTCGGCATATTCCGTTAGCTGTGGATAGTATGGCATAGAGTAGTTATGTTCTGCTATCATTTTATTTCCGGCACTTAAATTATATTTATTTGCAGTCAAAATGTCAATTAAATTTAAATTTGTATACGACTTGTTTTTAAATGTACAGATTGTAGTCATGTCAAGCGGTGCACAATTTCCTTCAATTCCATTAATTTCAGCGTGTAACAGTAATCGCTTATACGCATTTTAAAATTGGAGGCATGATGGATTATTTGAAAATTCATTACGGGATCTATAAAAAAAATATTTAAAATTATAACATAAATAAATAATTTATTCAAACTCAATCTAATACTATAAAAACTTACCTAACAGCACAAAAGAACATCTCCAAGTGATAAAGAAAATGTAATGCAATATTTTGTTTTCCGTATTTGGCTTTGCTGGGGCTTTATACCCTTTTGCAACAACATGTCTTGAATTGAGAATGTCAAACAATGTATCTATTAATCTAATAAATTTAATAGTTGCTTTGGAACTCTCAAACTCTTTTATTTTTAAATATTTTAATAAAAACTTCAAAGCGTTTGCTACACTCCGACTTATTGTTGGAGCTGCTAGCTTAGCCTGAAAAAAACAAATAAAATATTATACAAAATATAAAACTTTTTATGCAATTTCTCTTGCTTTTATTTTTTGATGATGCCATTCTATATGAGATTTGCCCAGTTTGTTTGCTACTTTTAAGGTTTTGTGTTCTTAAAGTTTATATAAATTTTCTATATGTTCTCATTTAATTTTGTATTTTTGAGGATCTTTAATAATTTTTAGAGTTGCCAGACAATTTCTCACTAATTTAAGCATGTGGCAGGCATAAAAAATATAAAAAATTTTTGTTCTTTTGGACAAGGTGATGAAAATAACACTTGATGAAAGTCATGTCATTAATACGACAGCCAAGTTGTTTCCTCATTGTAAAGTGAACATTTGAGCTACCGCATGTCAATAATGTAATGACGACATTAGTTTTGTCTAACCTCACAAGTGCCTTATTAACGCTATTGGTTACTTCCAACGAGCATTTTTGGCAACTATTATTAACACAAGCGCTTTTGTAGATGGTGTTTAAGTTTTTCATCAAACACAATTTGCTTTTTAATTGCCATTTCGTCAAGCATTAGAGAGCAAACAACTTTTTTTCTTTTGGTATTCTTTTTTTGTACTTTAATTCGAAGAACGTAAAATGCAGGTTACGTATATCTCGGGTTGCAATCAACTCCACTGCACCACTTTCTTATTGTTGATACGTCTGGTAAATTAAAATCAAACGTTTTCCGCATGTAATTGTATGTCTTAGTAAAGTAAAACTGCATTGTCATGGCAATTGCTGTCTTGACATTGACCCACGTTTTTTTTATTTCTTGCTCTTAACAATATAACTCTTGGAATATCTGACAAAGTATACAGATGCTCTGTTGCAATGTCAGATAAGTAATTTTTAGTTTTTAATTGGTGGACTACTTTTTCTAATAAAATAACCGGTTTCTTGAGTTTTGAAATCGACCGATTTATAAAATTGCTGTTTAATTTTCTTATTTTTTATCGACACACTCACAACTTGTTTTTTTAGTAATGCTAGAACTAAAAGTAAATATTAAAACAAAATACACTTCAACTATAATTTAAATAATATAATACCTATAATTGTGAATAGATTTTATAAAAGTTTTTTTCTTTGCTTAGTTCCAGAACTCCTTGAAGAAAAATGTGGTCCGCTTATATAATTTAAATTAGTTTTTGTCTAATGTAGTATTTACAACTAACACACCTTTTTTTTAGAGACCATGCACTAGTTTGAGAAGTACTTGGTATTTCAAACAAGTCAGTTGAATCTATAGAACTATTAGAAACAATTTTTGTTTTTGGCAAATTTGTTGGCGGGGCATAAGTGGGTGGCGGGGCAGAAATAAGGCTACAACTAAAAACAAGTATTAGTAGAATATACAATTATAATTTAAATGTACAATTTCCTTTAATTGTGAATAGATTTAACAAACTCTTTTTTAGCTTAAACCCAAAACTTTCTAAAGATAAATTGGATAATTGCCTAAAATAGAATAAATTTAAATTACTTTTACTGTCTAGCGTAACTCTAATAATTAAAATACCTCTTTCTTGAAAAGCATTGTTCTTCGAAAGCATTTGGTGTTTCTAGCGAGTCATGATGATTTGTTAGAATTTATAGAAACTGTTTTTATATTTGGCAACGTTATAGTTGAAAAAGAGCCTTTCATAAGTTTGGCATAACAACCGGATTGATCAAAACATATTTTTTCAAAATGTTGTGAAGACACTCTAGTACTTTGTCCTCATTTTCAAGTTATTCTTAATATACACTTCCATTTTGCATATGATGTTTCTGATATCTTAGAAAATTTAATTGTTATTTATCTGTATTAATTGTTGTTTGTATGATACTATTGTTTAACAATTGACCGGTATTATATTATAATGTATAAATACTTACGTATGCAAAGATATTAAATTTATAATAATATATTTACGAAACGTTTACGTATATTATTTATAGACAAGCTAGAGATAAATGATAATTATTTATAATGAATTTGCTTATATATTAGTCAATAAAATTATTATAGATTGTTTCTTAAATTGAAAATCTATAATAAAGCTAGAACACTGTCAAATGCGTTTTTTAGATAAAAACAATATTATTTATTTTGCAAAATTATAATTGTAAACTTATATAAACGTAAATTACATTTTACTAAAAAATTGCTGAAATAAACTAGACAAAAGTTGCATAAATTTATACAGGGAGTTTATAAATGAATGGGATTATGTAATCACTTTAAATATGCCGCCTCTTTAAAACTGTTTACTATACTACATATGTTTTCATAAGTTTGCTTGACAGCTGTCAAAGTTGATCTGTCAAAACAAATAGTATAGTAAACACTTTAAAAAAAGCGGCACATTTAAAGTGATTACATAATCCCATTCATTTATAAACTCCCTGTATCATTCAACCATTTTTAAAGTTTTAATTTAAATATAACGCTTTTTTATTTTTAAATTAAATGCAATGATAGATGTCGTGTTATGTACCAGCTATTGTTAGTTGCCTAATTCGTAATCCTTCAGTGTAAACAAAGTTTTAAAATAGCGGCGCTTATGTGGGCGAAGCTTCCTGTAATCAATGCAATGCAATGCAGACCATTGCGGAAAAAATTACTATGCTAGCTCAGACCAACACCAAACAACAAGAATATATTTTTAATTGTATATGCTCTTATTAAGAATATATAAATAAATTCAAAAATGGTAGAGTAGGTTAGTGTATATCGTAATTGGCCAAATAGTAAAAAAAAAATCTCTACTTGGACGTAAATTGTTTCTGAATTTGTTGTCTTGTGACAATGTAGTTTCAGCGACAAACAAGTTTGCAATTATTAATCACTTTGCCTCATTTCATCCGTCATATTTTATTGTCTGTGCTTGACTTTTAGCTGCTTAAAGAATTGAATTTAAATAAACTGTTTAATTACTTCTATTATTATTTAATACCAGAACAAAATGACAAGTCTGCTAAAAATGAAACAAAGATAAATATTTTTAGCTTAAAAACAATTTATTTTTTAACGTTGTCGCTTTTCAGCCAAACATATTTTTAATGTTTTCATCTTTTTTAAATAATGCAATTTCTCCAACCTTTCAAAATAAGCGTTTGTTGCATCAATGTTTACCTTATTAGAGCTAAACCTTTTAATCAAGCCATTTTTTTAAGTTTGAAAAAAGAACTAGTAGCAGAAGACTATGCCTGGAAAACATGGTGAATATTAAAGCAATTTAAAGCCTATTTTATTGGTTTTGGCCTTGGCAACTGCGCATGTAAAAAACTTTTTTTTTGCTAAATGCGTTTGTTTGTATTTCTAAACATTGTTAAAATAGTCTAAGATTTTTTTTGCAAGTTTGCCAAAACAAATCAAAATGTTTAGACTGTTCTGTAATTTTTGGTGTATAGTGATAGATCCATGTTTTGTTTACAGTTATAAAACAAAGCAAAAAATCCTTTTAATTGCGCTTAAACATTGCCAAATCTGCTTATAAAGTTGTTACACGTGTGCGTTTTTGTTTGATTGTAAGAGTCTAAATAACAAATCTGTTTATGGCTTAGTGACATAAAACATTGAGAAATCTCACTTAGGATTTGCAATTATAGCGCCATTAATTCTAATTTTACCAAACTTCTCACTGCTCCCTCGTATAATATTAAAAGCTTTTTACATAGAATAAACTTCCAAATTCAGTATGTTCTGAGACTGCTTAAGTTTTGTCTTCAATATGACAGTTTTAACAATTTCACTTCTTAAAATTCAGAGGTTATTTTTAGTTATGTCACCGGATCCATTTTTTGGCCGGAACCGGATACCGGAACCAGCACCTACAAAATAAACCGGAACTGGGCCGGAACCGAATCCAAGAACCGGATCCGGCCAGATCCATTAAAATATCAAAAAATAATAAATGTTTTTCATCGCCTTTCAGCGAAAGACTACTTTCTTAAGCTAGCGATGTCTATAAAAAAAAAACAAATTGCCTGAACGCAAATTATGGAGAAAAATTAATATTCCTACATTATAATTTAAATATGATTGATAACATTAATTAATATAATATTTTAATTAATATTTTTCTAATCTTATTATATTGTATCTATTTTCATTATGATTTTTATATTTTATATTTTTTTTGTTTACATTTTATTCATAAATTTTTATTCTACTTTCATTAGTTTCATTTATTGAAAAAAAATAGAACTAATCTTTAATTATTACAATTATTACAAAATGTCAAAACATGGTGTTTATTTAAAAAAAAATAGATTTTTTAAATTGAACTCTTTGAATATGTTTACATACATAAAATTAATCTTAGAATAAAAAAATGTAAAATAGACAGTATTTTATAAAAAAAAAAAATGAATTAATACTGCGGATACATAAGCCCAATACTTGAAACGGTAACGATTCGAAAGGTCGGCCGGCTTCAATTCTTGCAAGAGTTACAGCCAGACACGAATAGAGTGGCCTCTATATAGGCAACTTAGTGTACACCAAAATTATGTTGAATGTGGTTAAACTAATGCGTTTGCCCGTTTTAGCATTTTTCATTTACGCTTACATTTTAAACATTCCACTGGCGACGTTGTTCTGTTATTGAAAGATGCTAAAACGGGCAAAAGCAAAAGTTTAACCACAGTCAACATAATTTTGGGCTATACTAAGTTGCCTATATAGGGGCCACTCTATTCGTGTCTGGCTGTAAGTTTTTAACCATTTATACCAAAATTCTTTTGTAAAAGTTGTTGTATACGACAAGCCAAACTGTTGAGAATGGCGCCAAATTGATTCATTGCGTACACTGTCAGCTACCGTCGCTATATTTTTTTCACTACGTGCTGGATGTGCTCTATTTGGTCGGGTATGATCTAATAATATGTATTGAGTTATAAATTTTTCAATGATACAGCACTATGTGCGTTTGGTAGACCGATTATGTAAACATTCATTTTTGTAATACATCTGAATAATTTGTAGACGCTGTGCCGGGCTAACTCTTTTCATAATGAAATGTCAAACACTACTTAACAAATATACCAAAACAGTTTGACTCAACGCACGCTTTATCTAACATTAAACCCCTACTAAAAAAAGTACTTCTAAATGAATTATTTATTATTAACGGTGATTCATTTAGAGATATATTTTTATAAAAATATAAAAAAAATAAAAAACTGATTTAATAGGGTAATTTTTATTGTCATAAAAAAAATAATTTCATAAAACACACCAAATTGTTGTTTTGTCTGAGCGTAATGGCAGTTTTTAAATCTCTTTTTGTTGCTCTTCAGAACAAATACGGCAATTTTGTTTATTGACGTAATCATTAAGCTAGCAATGAGCCTGATAGCTGAACAAAATTTTGGTCAAAAACAGTGAATCTATTTCAAACTTTTCAAAAACCCAAAGACTAAAACGGTGACAATTTTGAATTTTGTATGCTTTTAAACATTAAATATTCTTACCTACAATTCGCCAAATTGTTCTATACGGTAAGCCAAGCTGTTGATAACAACGCCGAATCAATTCAACTCGGTCATTGCGTACACTTTTAGCTACCGCCGCTATATTTTTTTTACAACGTGCTGGATGTGGTTTATTTCGTTGCGTATTATCCAATAATAAAAATTAGGTTTCAAATTTTTTGATGGTACAGCAAATTGTGCGTATATGGACTATAATTTACTTTAAGCGCACGAAACAGATTCTTTGCAGAGCGATGGTTTTCGTAATACAGCTGAATAATTTGTAGACGGTGTGCCGGGCTAAGTTTTTCCATGATGAAACGACAAACAATACTAAACTAAAAAAAATACCATACTCAGCGCACGCTTAATCTGTCATAACATCCTAAAAAAAAATTATTCGAAATGAAACACTGAATATATAACATTTTTGTTGCACAAGAATACTATTAAAAAAGTAATAATACATATAATAGAAAAATATATTTTGTTCAAATGGCTATCGACCGTAGTCTTTCAGCCATTATATATTATATTATTTTAATATTATTTAATAACGCACACAACAAAATTTTTGAGACATGTGATCATGTTTATTTGACCGACTTCTTCTAACATACGAAGAGTGTCAACTTGTTTAAATAAAATATAATAGTAAGAAATCAATCAGCTAAATTTGTAAAGAGTATAATAAGTATAATTAATATGAAAGAAGGTGTTATTTTTAATGAATAATTTATGTATGACTGAAACAGACAAAAGCAAGTTATAAATAGTTAAGAAAACATTTTTTTTTTATTTAATTGATTGCTAACTTACTAAATTATTTTATCAAACATATAACACATAATTAATAAAACATTAGAATTTTTTATCTTAATATAAATAAATAAAATTAATATTTCATTCAAGTTTAATCATATATTGTTATTGTCTTCACTGAATAGTGAATGGGTATAACGAGTTTTGTTGAAACCTTTTAAACATTCTGGGGGAAAACGATCATAATACGAAAATTGAGTTGCTTCAATGATCTTTCCACGTTTGTTATTATCAATTAGACATTGCACACTAGATTAGATTATATATCCCATTTAGAAACTCAACGTCATAATAAAAATGCGGATTTAAATAGAATATAATTAAAACAAACAACATTGCCAATTTGGGGACAGTTTTATAATAGCCTCATTTGAATATGTATTTATAAATATTGACCAAACAACCTTTATCTTTGTTGTTTATTTTTTAATTCAGTCTCACATCCATACATATATAATATTTTATATAATGTAAAAATAGTTGTTTATCTCACATTTTATTGTAGAATATATTAGTGGCCCATCGGTAATTTACCAGCAAGTTTTTATTATAATTATATGAATACATTTAAATCAATGCCAATAGCAACAGTTAGTTTAATATAATAGCTGAATAGTGTTACGTTGTTTATTGGTGAACTCTAGGTCATTATATTTTTTAAATGTTTTAAATATTCTGATTATTTTTTTTTTAATTTAACAAATTATATGTTTATTTCACATTTATATACAAACAATTATGTACATCATGCTTTTTTCTTTTTCTTACGTGCTCTCATATTACTCCTACTACCTCTATCTGGATTGTCTAAGTCGCTTATTGTCATCCTCTATTTTTGTTAATACCTTTTAAATATTATACTTTGTTTAACTACTTAATATTCAATGTTTTTTTTCTAAACCACATCTTAAATGTTTCTATACGCTATTGATCTAGTTTTATGATTGTCCACGTTTCACATACATACAAAAGCACACTAAAATCAAAGCATTTTGTGATTTTTTGCTTTTAAAATGTGTATTTATTAAAATTATTTTCAATTTAACGGGGTATTCTACAAACAAAACGCTGAACTGCCAATGGGATCACCGCTTAGCCCCCTTCTAGTCTACATTTTTATGACACATTATCACATACTATCATCTCGACTGGCTAAATCACACTTTTATTTTTGGTATATAGATGATATTTTAGCTTGCTTCAAAAGCACACAAATGCAATAATCTAATTTTTTACAATTTCTAAACAGCATCCATCCCAGGATTCAATTTACAGAGAATATTATAGAATATATTAATAATAAATTTAATTTAAAATGTTTAGGAAACCAACATTTACAGATGGCGCAATTTCCAGCGAGTCAAACCATCCCTATAATCATAAGATGGTGGCGTACAATTTAATTATTCATAGAGCAATCACAATTTTAATGGCACAAGAAGGCCAAGATATAGAATTAAAGACAATCAAACAAATTGCGCTCAACAATATCTACCCCATCAATACAATAGAGAAGTTAATAACTAAGAAAACTAAAAAAATCCCTTTAAAAACGTTTAGTATCATCAATTAGAGAAAACGGTTGATTCAAGATGCACTTGTCCCACATATCACCGAATCCGTATCAATTGTGCTTTCTAAATTTAACATGAAAATTGCTTTTAGGTCAACGTCAAAATTATTAAATAAAAATATAAATTAACAAGTGAAGATTGCACAAGCGTATATATAGGACAAACAGGCAGGAATTTTATTATCAGCTACAAAAAACTTAAAGATTATTTTAAAATAATAAGACAGATTCATCTTTTTCAAAACTGGAAAACGTAACCATTCTATTCTTTAATATCTACAGCCATTAGTTAATCCTTCTTTTTTAGATAATCACAACATATTTTTTACATTATATTTTAATCTTCTGTTTTGTAATATATTTCTTTTACCGTTAGTACCGCATGCTCATTACTGTAATCTTTAAAAGTATTTTTTTCTCTTAATCACCATTTGTAACTTCTTTTCTCCCCCTTTAACATTAAAATTTTAGATATTTATTTATAATGTTGTTGTTTATTCTTTAACTCATATAACTTATTTTATCTGTAGATGGCTCTAGTAGAGCCAAAACTAGTAATGTATTTGTAAGAATAAATTTGTGATAAAAACAGTTAATTGTTTTATTTTTTCATAAACATTAATTATCACGTAATGGAGGTCACAACCATCAATTATACTAGTATGTTTTTGTTTAAATACAGGGTGTTTCAAAACATGTGTCAAAAAATAAAAGGTGGGATTGGTTGGCAAATTATAAAAAAAAAAGTTCCTATTAACATAGTTCTGCAAACGCACCGTTTTCAAGATACAGAGTGTAAAAAAAATATTTTTTAAATTTTTTTTGACAATATCTCAGGAACCGTTTGAGATACAAAACTCAGCTTTTGTACACATCTTAGCATTAATATTAGCTACTTTTAAAGCGCTTATTTAAATTTTTTTCATGTGCCATTGACGGAGATTTTGGGGTTGCGTGAGGTTTTTATGGCTTTAATTTCTATGACACTTAGGAAATTGGCATTCTGAAAGCACATTGTGAACCAATATTTTCTACACAAAAAAGGTACTCCTAGTCAAAAGCTCTAACGTAAACCGTTTTAGAAAAATACGGCATTTTATAATGAAAAACATGGAAAAAAAGTAGCAACATGTTTTGTTGTTGATACAAACATTTGTTTTTAATCTTGTCGTCAGCGTTAATAGTTTTGTTTCACACATTTGACATTTGACATTAACAGATGTCGTTTAGTTGTTAAACCTTTTTTCAAAATCGTGTCAATATCGCGGAAATGTATTATCTTTATTACCCAATTAATTTGCTCATTTTTAGTATTTTGCTTGCGTGGTGATAGCAAAATGAATAATTACAGTGATAGCGAGATGTGCAGCAAAAGCTTGTCAAATTTATTAAAAAAGGTTTCCAAACCGACAGGTACTACATGAAAGATTGGCTATGTGTCAAGTTTTATTTACGGACAAAGCAATTTTTTTTGCGATGCATTTATGAACTTCCATATTAATCATGTATAGGCCTATATAAATCCACATGTCTTATAGAAGACCATCATCAGCAAACATTTTCCGTTAATGTTTGAGCAAGTGTTGTAGGAGACCATTTAATAGGTCCATATTTTTTGCCGTTTAGGCTAAATGGTTAATCATATCGTAATTTCCTTGAAGAAGAGCTGCCATGACTTCTAGAGAACGTTCCGGTTTAATTAAGAAACAAAATGTGGTTCATGCACGATGATGCACATTTTAGTTTAGTTGCTCGTCAATTTTTAAATAAACAGTATAGGAACCGTAAGATAGGTTGAGGAGGTTAATACTGATGAAGAACTAAAAAATTGCATTATTGCATCCTGCAATACGACACAAAACACTCCAGGCATTTTCAAACGGGTACGTCAGTCACTAAGACGTAAGTGACGTTACCGTAGAAAAAGATCATTATTAACAATTTTTAGTGATTTTTTTTGTTTTTTATGTTATTGCTTAATTTTGTAAAATAAAGAAAATATAGTAAAAAACAATGGAATAGATATAAGATGTGCTACTCATATTTACAAAACAATTTGTCGACCTATTCTCGATTATGCATCAATAATTTTTTTAAATTCTAGTAAATCAACATTAAATAATTTACATGTTGCCGAAAGGTCTTCCCTTCGCTCTATTTCCAAAATTCGACATCCAAATAATCCTCTTCATAATCCTTCTAATGACCTCCTGTACGAAAAAACAAACTTACTTCCTTTATCAGAACGACTTCAAAATCTTCATAAAAAATTTACAAATAATCCAACTAATCCGGAACTCATAAATAAACTCTTAGTTCGCAGAAACCCCATAATTTTTGCTAGATACAAAAAACCTAACATCCCGCTATATGAAATTATACTCTCACTTATAAACGACAATGACAATGACAATGACAATGACAATGACAATGACAATGACAATGACAATGACAATGACAATGACAATGACAATGACAATGACAATGACAATGACAATGACAATGACAATGACAATGTCAATGAAAATGAAAATGAAAATGAAAATGAAAATGAAAACGAAAACGAAAACGAAAACGAAAACGAAAACGAAAACGAAAACGAAAACGAAAACGAAAACGAAAACGAAAATGAAAATAAAAATGAAAATGAAAATGAAAATGACAATGACTGACTAACAAATCATATCATTTTTTTTGCGCTTATTATCATAATTAAATATTAATTTCTCAGGCTGAAAGACTTTGGTCGATGGCCTATTCAATAAAATATAGAATTATATTATCTTTAATTGTAAATTATGCTATTGTATGTACTTTTTCTTTTTTTTTTTTTTGTTTATTGAATAAAAATGATATATATATATAGTAAAAAATTTAAAAAAAAATTACATTTTTTTGAAAACAGTGTTTGTTAATAGAAACTTTTTTCTTATAATTAGCCAAGAAATTCCACCCTTTGAAACACCCTGTATAATTTACAATCTTGTTCAACTTATAGTTTTTATAATACAAAGATTAGTTACACTATACTTTACACTATTTAAAACTTATGTAAAATTGACTTTAATAATAATAATTGTGATTAACGTCTATTGTAAACTGACGTTTGTGCGACTGACATTTAAGAATATTTTTGTTACTATTTTGGAAAAACTTAAATATTACTACAGTTTTTGTCAAAAATATTTGATAATCTATAATGTTGTTTACTACTAAAAAAAAATTGGACGAGAGAGACAGAGAGAGTATAGTGAAGAGTTGTTGACATTTACCAAATAACATTAAAAGTGATAAGAAAGTGAAATAATATTTAATATTGTATATATAATTGAGAAAATCAAAGAAGGAGATTCAGAGGAAGAAAGCGGTGTGCCGCAAAACGGCAAGGTAGGAGAAAAATCCTAATTTAAAAATTTTAATAAGCAACATAACCTCCATCGTATGTAAAACTGCTGTAAGAATCGCAAGAGAATAAATAAATAGATATACTAAACAAGAATATTTACGCATAGAACACAAAAGAGCGCTTGGTAGCCGAGTGGATAGAGACGTGGATTCTAAACGCAAAGGTTGGCGGTTCGAGGCTCGAGCGGAGGAAAAATATTTTTATTAAATATATAATAAAAATAAATTTAAATAAAATAGAATAATGCCGTCAGACGACGATACAGTATTTAACAGAAGGAATAAAACAGAAAGAACACCCGAACAAGATGAAAAAAAACGACGAAGAGAAATGATGGAAACCAAAGAAGCAAGCGGAAGTGGAATAAATCAAAAAGTAGCTGAAACAATCTTGAAACAACTACAATTAATAAATGAAACGCAAACTGTTATGCTGAAAGAATTAGAAAAATTGAGAGAAGAAAATGAAAAACTAAACAATAGGATCAACGCAATAGAAACAACTAAAATAGATAGTTTACAAAATGATGTAGCCGAACTAAAACAGAAATTAGAAAAACAAGAAAGGAATGAAAGAAAAAATAATGTAATTATTCAGGGATTGAATGAAGGTATAATGGAGGGAATGACGTTAAAAGATAAAGTAGAAAACTGGACTAGAACTAAATTAAAAGAAGGTGTAAATGTGAAAAAAGCATATAAATTGAAAAACAATAGTAAAGTAGAAAGTATCTTTGTACAGTTAGATAATTGGGAAGATAAACGAAAAATTATGAAGAAAAAAAGTGTATTAAAGGGAAGCGATATATTTATTGATAATGACCTTACAAAAAAAGAAAGAGTAATTCAAAAAGAACTTAGAAATATGGCAAAAGAAGAAAAAACAAAAGGCAAGACGGCGATCGTGGGATATATGAAGATTGTGGTAAATGGAGAGAAACGCTGTTACAACGAAAGAAACGGCAAAATAGAAGTATCAAAAAACTAGTAGCAGTAATAAACGGGGGGGAGGGAAGTAAAAACAAACAACAAAGAACTAAACCAAACTGCGTTAATGAGAAAAATTGGGAAGAAAAAGCGATTTACAAATTGGAAGCTAACAATGATGGACCAAAAATAGAAGATACCAGCAATAATATAAATATAGTATTTTGGAATGTAGCAGGATTAAACAACAAAGATGAAGATTTTTGGAAGTATATAAGAAAATTTGATTTAATTGGAATGGTGGAAACGTGGATAGATGAAAAGAGGTGGAGAGACATGGAGGAGCAAATGCCTAAAGAATTTAGTTGGAAATGCCAGCCAGCTATTAAAGAAAAAAAAAATGGCAAGAGCAAAAGGAGGTATCATAACAGGAATAAGAAATGAAATACTACAAGAAGATGATGTAAATTTGGAAATGGAAGGGTTAGTGCAACAAAATTTTATACTGAGTGGAACAAAATACAATATGGTTACGGTATACAGCAGAGGGATAAAAAAAATTAGATCAACGCACGAAAACTCAATACAAGAAACAGAAGAGAGAAAACTGATAGTAGGAGGAGATTTCAACGCTAGGACCGGAATTAAAGGAGAAAGAATGACAAACGGACAGAAAAGCAAAAGAGAGTCAATAGATAAACTAGAAAATAAAGAAGGAAAAGAAATGATGGAAATGATTGAAGAGAATGGCTGGGACATATTAAACGGAAACATGGAAGGAGATAAAGAGGGAGAATTTACATACATAGGAACAAAGGGACAATCGGTAATTGATTACGTAATGGTTAATGAAGAAGCGTGGCAAAAGATAGACAAATTTAAGATTGGAGAAAGAGTAGAGTCGGATCATCAGCCACTAGAAGTGTATATAAATGGAAGTATAAACAGAAAACCAAAAAACGAAAAGGAAATAGTAACAAAAACAGTATGGACACAAGAAAGCATAGAAATGTACAAGCAAAATATAAATAAAATACATTTCCGAGAAAAAGGCGTAGAACAGCAAATGGTAGAATTAGAAAACACAATCGCAGACGCAACAGTAACAAAAACGTTTATACAAACAGAAGAAACATTTGGAAAATGCAAATGGTGGAACACAGAATGCACACAGAAAAAAAGAGAAGCTAGAAAAGTACTACGATATTGGAAAAATGACAAAGCAACTAAACAACAATATCAGAAGGCGCAAAAGGAATACAAGGAAAAATGCAAAGAAGTTAAGGCAAGGTATAAGAAAAAAGAGGAATTAGAGATAAAAGAAATACGTACTGAAGAAGAAGCATGGAAATACATAAACAAAGAAAGGAATCGAAAAAGAAGAGAAAACAAACAAATTTCAATGGAAAACTGGAGGATGCACTTTTTAAAATTGTATGAAGGATCGAACAAAAAAACTGATAGACAACCAAGGACAACACAACAAATGAATCAAGATGTAGATGATATAACGAAAGAAATGATATGGAAGCAAATAAAAAGACTAAAAAAACAATAAGCGCCAGGTGCAGATGGAATACAAAATGAAGCATGGATGTATGGTACGGAAGATTTGATTGAGAGACTGAGTGAGATAATAAATGAAGTATGGAAGGGAAAAGGGTTTCCTAGTCAGTGGAGAGTAGGTCTTGTATGTCCGATACACAAAAAAGGAAATAAAGAGCTTGCAGAAAATTATAGATGTATAACGTTACTAAGTACGGCATACAAGATCTACGCCATGGTACTAGAAGAAAAACTGAGTGAAGAACTAGAGATGAATGGAATATTGCCAGATGGACAGGCAGGGTTTAGAAAAGGAAGAGGAACCATGGATAATGTATACATACTACACCATATAGTAGAAAAGGAAATAGCAGAAAAGGGAGAAAAGGTGTATGCATTATTCTTGGACCTATAAGCGGCATTTGACAGTGTGAGTAGAGAGAAATTGTGGATGTATTTAAGAAAAAGAGGAATAAATGAGCATCTAGTAAAAAGAATGGAAGAAGTATACGAGGAAACAGTTAGCAGGGTATGTATGAATGGCAAAATGAGTGATAAATTTTGGACTACGAAAGGTGTGAGACAGGGATGCCCACTCAGCCCTAGTTTGTTTGCGGCATACATTGCAGATGTAGAAGAAATGCTATGTAAGGCGCAGACAGGTGGGGTGGTGGTGGGCAGAGAGAAAGTGTGGTCGCTGGCTTATGCAGACGACATGGTGATTGTTGCAAAACAAGCAAATGAAATGAATGAAATGATTAGATGTATGGATAAATATTTTAGAAAAAAAGAGTTGGAAGTAAATGTAAATAAAACAAAAATGATGATTTTTAGAAAGGGGGGAGGAAGACGCAGAGTAGAAAACTGGAAATGGGATGGCACAGAAATTAAGGAAGTAAAATCATTTAAATATCTAGGATATGTTTTTTGTACAAACAACAACGAAAATGAACACATAAATAATATGACAAGAAAGGCTAATAAAGCGGTAGGACAAGTATGGGGAATTGGTGAAAGAAAATTTGAATGTATGAGAATAAAAGTAATGATGTTTGAAAGTTTAGTAAAAAGTATGTTATTGTACGGAGCGGAAACTTGGGGGTGGAAAGAGCAGGAGAAATTAGAGGCAATTCAAACAAAATACTGGAGATGGGTATTAGGAGTAAACAAAGAAACCCCAGCGTACATTGTAATGGAAGAAGTTAAAATAGACAAATTAAGAGTAGAAGCAGGAAAGCGTGCAATGAGGTATGAAGAAAGAGTGAGAGAAAGGAATGAATGTAAAATATTACAAGAATGCCTGAAGGAGAAAATGAAAGGAAAATGTGGAAAAATGGGAGTTTGCAGAGAAAAATATTTTAACAAGAATGGATATGCTAGTGAGGAAGTAGATAGATTGAGAATAAATAGAAGTATGTGGAATGAAATTATGATAAGAGATAGAGATATACAAGTGCAAGAGCGTAGAACAAGGATAAATGAATCTAGGTACAATTCAAATTATGTACATATTATAACTGATGCACTACCAAAGTACCTAGAAAGTATAAAGTATGAAAAAATAGAAAAAAGAATGATTGCAAGATTCAGATGCGGAAATGAGGAGAAAGTGTGCAAATTTTGGATGGATGAAGAAAAGAAAATGTGTAGAATGTGTGGAGAAGCGAGAGAAAACATAGAACACATGTTAAAATGCAATAAAATGAGAGAAGAGCAAATGAGGAGAAATGAAGTACTGAAAGAAGACGGAAGAGGAATAAAATGGATGATGGCGGTAACAAAAAGAAAAAAACAAATTGAAACGAAAGTATAAAAAAATTAATTAAAAACAGGGATTAGGGTAATTAAGATTATATGTTATATTAGAAATGAATTAAGTTTATATGGTAAATGTTATGTTAAGTTGTAGAATTTTCAAGGCCGAAAGGCAAGAAATAAACGTTTATTATTACTAAAAAAAAATTGGTGATTCTTTGAAGAACCCAAACTTGTCAAGCCAAAGACTAAGTAGAAACCGCCAAGCTTAGGCTTTTGAGGACGGCTAGGCGTAAGCTCAAAAAACAAGAAAATGCACAGGAAGCTCAGGCAATTGAGCAAACTAAAACATCCTTAAATGCGACAAGGGCACAGCAGCAATACTTCACACTGCACTGCGCCACCCAACACCCTGGCTACATTTAAGACAGAACGTTAAAACCTATCCAGCAGCAGCACGTCAAAAAAAAACCTCGAAAAGGACACTCTTAAAACCATTGCACCACCAATAATCCTATAAAGATTCTGATCTGATTAAAAAGAAACTGTAAAATCAACTATTCTGTTTTCAGAAATGTTTTTAAAGAAAAGATGACTATTAATTAAAAATCATTTGTATGGACAAACCAACCAAATAGTGGTTTTTCAGCACATTGCTCAAAAAAACTTATTGTAGAGCAAAAAACTTCAAATCATGGATTTAAAGAACTTACCTAAACCAAAAAAATGACAACATGGGTACCAAGACTACAGTTAGAACCAACAACGCAAAACACCTTAAACACCAATCTGTAGGAAGTGGTTAATTTTAAACCAAAATCCAAAAAACACAACACATCTTGCTTATGACTCAAGGCGCTTTGAAGAAGGTTGCTAACCTAGTAAGTAAACTTTTTTTAGATTTTTCTAAAATGACCCTTAAATATATTTTATTGCCGGTCACCAACAAATAATAACGGTAACATCAATGTTAAACATTGTGCAAATTAATTTACATCACTGCAGAGTCACTTCTGCAGCCTTAATTAGGTATATTTTCTAACACGATAACAACATCGTTCTTATTCAAGAGTCTAGAATCTATAACACGTTAAGTTTACTATGCAGATAGATGTTAGCAGCACATCCCATATGCAAACCTTATATTTGCATCTCAGCAAAGCATAAACTTAATCTAATGCCATCATAGAACCTATGTTTAATTTTTGAATCTGGATATCCTCCCTACAATCATTACGGATCTTTACCACCTGCAGAACTACTGTAGCTGACTAACAGCAAAGATGACGCGCCGCTGATTGTCAAAAAATTAGTGGATAGGTATATACGGGACAAGACGCTAAAGTCATGACCACTGTACCAGTACCAGCATGATTACCAAACGGGTAAATCTTGCAAACTAGTTATAAACCAGCTTGTTAGCAAGTACAAAAATACTATTCAATGCAAAGAAATAGTTTTGAATGATTTTCTTTATATTTAGAGGACATTCAACAATACTACCTTTAAATCCATTGCAAAGTCAATTTTGTTTAGTCAAAAATTGTTCAACTTTATATTAAAAAATCGGACTGTAACAAAACAATATATAAATAAGCTATAGGAGTCAAAGTTGTCGGCAAGTGCTCACAGGTGGGTGGATAGTTTACCACTACTGTGGTTTTTAGTTGTGGATGACTTACTACAGATACTCAACAACATACGCATTTTTGCCTTAAGCTACATATATAATTTCACTATCTTAGCATACAAATAGTTTAGAACAACCGTTTTAAACATGATACGGAATGTAAATGCTATAGAAAAATGGTGCAAAAAGAAAGAGTTATCAGTGAACCCAAGCAAAACTACAATTGTACTGTTTACAAAAACCGCAGACTTAAAAAACCTTATGATGTATGAAATTCTGCTCCCAATGGCAAAGGATTTAAAATATTTGGGTCTAATGCTTGACACTAGGCTAAACTTTAACACACACCTGACTAGTATAATAACAAAAGCTATTCGAGAGCTTTTTGAAACCAAAATAATTGTCGAACTTATATGAAGATTAACACCTAATATGGCCAGATGATTATACACTGTTGTGGTGTCACATTATCACATACAAAGCGCTTATATGAAGAGTAAATGCTACTTTCAAGTGTACGTTAAAAAAACTAGACAAAGTTCAGAGAGTATGTCTGCTGATAACGGAAGCAATAAAAACAACGCTCAAAGCAGCTATAAATGTACTATTATTGTTACCGCCTAAAAGTAATGGCGGAAGCAACATACACAATAAACACATGGTAAACCTTGGGATTACAGTCCTATTATAACAAATGTATTGCATGGCAAAAAACTCTAATAATGAGGTTGGATTTTATAAAAAACCACTGCATCGGTAAGAAATTTGATGTGATAATACCACAGCAAAACAAATAGATAACAAATAGATACCTAAAAATAGTCAAAGAAATTATTTGGTACACAGATAGGGCCAAAGATAAAAGACCAGACAATAAAAGAAAATCTTATGGCAAATCAGTTTACCAAACAAGGAGCAGAAAAAACATTTTCTGAACAGAAACTGCTTTTGGGGTCCCATACAACACCAAAAAATGATCCAAATAGCTTGTTTAGAAAAGATAGTGTAGTTTTGGATGTTCCGTCTCATATTTGAAAATAATATTTAATACAAAGAAATGTGAATTTTATATATATATGCAAAAGTAAAAAAAAAATAAAAAAATGTTTACCATATGCCGTATTTGTCAATATAGTCTTTGGAAAGTATAAAAAAAGTGCATCATCTGCAATATTACAAATAGCACTTTTAGTTACTTAAAAAAGTTTATTATTGTATATCAAAAACAAACTTAGCTAAAGAGCAGAACCTTGAAGAAAACCCACATTTATGATTTTAGGGTCAAAATTAAAACCAACAATTTAAACAATAATTGTTCTATTGTCAATAAAACTATTGATAAAATTTACAAATTTATAATTAAGACTTATACAATAGAGTTTGTTAATAAAATAAAGATGCCATACTCTATCAAATGATTTAAAAAAGTCTAGAATTACTGTAAGATTTTCTTCATGTTTGTTTAAATAAAATAATAAAACAATTCACTATGTTTTTTATCACAAATTTATTTTTACAAATACATTACTAGTTTTGGCTTTACTAAAACCTTCTACAGATGAAATAAGTTATCTTCTGGTAGGCGATTAATTCTCTTTAGGATTCCTTGAAGAAAAACACGTTTGTTGTTGTTTGATAGAGGATTTTCTCGATCAACGTAACGTACACTTTAAAAGTTGTGAGTAAACCCTTAAAGACAATGTTGTTTTGATCAAGAATATCAATTATTTGGCAATTGATTTGTCATTATTGTTTTTACGTCTAGCCACACGTTTATCGTAGCATATATTAAAGAACCTTAAAGGCATTAATCATTTTTCTATTGCAATTAAAACCATCGTCAAACGGGTCAAACAGACCGTCCACCGTAGATGGTGTCTTGACCGCGCAGACTGGCAAGGTTTCAAAGCCAGTCTGGTCTCAACAGAGTAGAGATGCAAGTTTTCGTTACTTTTCGATACTTGTAACTATTCGTTACTTTCGGTAGGATACTCGTTACTTAATACTCGTTACAAGTAATCGTTTATTTTACGTCAATTACGTAATAATCGTGACATAAGAAAACCATCATATAGAAATGTAACAAAAACTCATTATGGGCCGGTATTATAAAGACAAAATAAATCACTGAATAACAAATCTCAAATTAAATATATTCGACGAATAAACGTATTTCGGTATTATAAATCTAAATTAACTATACGTAAAATAAGAAATTGCAACGCCGCATTTATATGTTATTTTAATATTGTAGTTATTAGGTGTGTTCCATTTGCGCACTTTATGCACCCGGTGCATTTTTACATTTTTCAATATTGCGAGCAACAGCGTCTCACACTTGACAAACGCAAAGAAAATATTTGGCGTTTGTTGGACGTTCTCTATCTTGAAAAACACATAAAAAATGTAAAAAGCGTTTGACAAATAAATTCAAAAATCAATGAATTAGTGCCACCAAGTGCGACTATTTTGTCAAATGGAAAATCTCTATTGATGTGTTATATTGTAGCTTTTGTTATATTACAATAATCTCCTACAACATTTTGAAAGTCAGTTGCATAACATCGTAGAGCAATCAAAAGCTGATTTTCAACAGAAATTGCTCCACATTAAAAATAACCTAAGAAACATGACATATGTCAAGTTATTCATTGAATAAATTTTAATCCCTAGATTTTGGATGATTAATTTACTCCATAGATTTAATTACCTACTTTTATTATTTGACGTTTATAATACCAAAATCAGCCAACTAAAATAATTTACTTGGTTAGTAAATAAAATCTACAGATTTTAATGGTTTATAATACCGGCCCTATAATGATTATAGTCATTTTTATTTTGTTAGCAATAAGCAGGTATAAAAAAAACGCAACAGAATAAAATTTATATCCTATTTATTTGCTAGTGTAACTACAAAATACTACAAATAGTACAAAATATAAATTATTATATATAAGTTTTATAATTATAATTACCAATGTTAATTACATATACTGCTCTTAGAGACTACTTACTACTTAATTAACTAGCCTACTGACTACTGTGTGACTGACTATTACTATTTGATATAAAAATTTATTGAAGCAATTACTAAATTTTATATCTTACATTAATAATGCTAAAACTTAGTAAATGTATTGTTAATATTGTTATATAAATTATTTAATTAATTAAATCAATATAATAATGATTAAGGAATGAAAAAAAAAGAACTAAATAAATTTAAGTTTTGTGTTTCATAATATATAGCTGCGGCGGGTGCATGTGCCACTGCCAGCACTGCCAGCTTAATGCGTGTGTCCGACTACTCCGAGTACTCCGACTACTATAGATAGTATAGGTACTAGGTACTTTCGATTCTTTCGAATACAAAATATCAAACAGTTACTCCGGTATATCGAATGGAATACGGGCGGACACGGAGTAACTGTTTGTAAAAAGTAACGATTATTTGTTTATTTGGTTATTCGTTATTTCGGATCTCGTCAGGTACCGATTACTAAGTAACGAATAATTATTTTATTTGCATCTCTACAACAGAGTCTAACAGTAAAGATGTCAAAAGCGCCGTGAAGGTTTTTACCTTAAAGATGCAGCGTTCTCATATAAATTATAGGCAACACATTAAGCAGATAACTCCGTCTATGCTTCACAGATGTCGCGCTTATCAGAACAACCTGGCGAGCGAGAGATTTAAATTTAACAAGTAATTAAAATTTAATTTTAACTTTATAAAATACACACAAAAATGAATACATAATTATTATATTATATTTTTACATAAATATAAATATATTATGTATTCATATTTATGTGTAAGTGTAGTTTACATGTATATAAATAAAAAGAACAAATATTTAAGTAATAATAAAAATTTAATTTATTTATAACAAATACAGTAATAAAATAAATATTTAACACTTAAAAAATTATTAATTTCTTACTTTTTGAAGTTCAGGTACCCATAATTTGACTTCCAACTTCCTTCGAAACTAAAGATAAATACATATAAATTAATACAATAAATATTATTTTTAAACATGATATATATGTAATATAAAATTAATTTTATGTCAATTAACATCTATTCTTTTATAAATATCAACTAGATATAATGATGTCGTGACAGTACAACTTTTCTAAAAAATTAAGTTGTCGAAGTTAAATTTAATTAAATTTGAAATTTGATTTAATTTAGCATTTAGTTATTTATGAAGTGCTTTTAAAGTTGTTCGTACTAACATAGCATCGCTAGTAGTACAAATAAATAATTTAACAAACAAAATTTACTTACAATATTGTACGAGTAATAGTAATCTCCTATTTGTCGTTCATGTTCCATCGCAGCTCCCATTTGCAATCTTTGGCAGCTTCTTGAATACTCGATGATGATTATTATTGAAGCAAATATGAAATATAAAAACAATAACATTAATAACACATAACAATACATAACAAAAATCAAATTATAATTAATATTTTTACTAATTAAGGTTTATATAGCAAAATATAAAAATTTACTGAACAATCTAAACTACTTATAACCTGACATCTTATAATATTATAATAAAAATAAACTTACCTAAATAAATGCACCTGTATACAACACCCACCACGATACACACATACACACGTTAGCCCATGGATAATTAGCCGGCTAGCTGCAACATTACCTAAAATCGCCATTTTAGGTAATGTTGCAGTCCGCCGACTAAAACATCAACAAGTCCCGTCCTTGGCTGCTTGGCTCTTATTGGTCAAATTTAAAATACAAATGTGGCGGCAATTTTTAATTTAATGAACGGCGGTGCCAGTCGCTGCATATCTTTCACCAGACCCTGGTTTTTACTAATTGTATTGTCCATGCAGCAAAAGTGTTAATTTCAATTTGGTGGAACAACGATACCCAAGTAGATGTAAAAGAAAAAAAAACTTTTAATTGTTTCAAAACAAAATTGAAATTTTTAAAAGTAAAAAACAATTATGAGGCACTACGTGTCGACGATCATGGCAATTACTTTGGTCGGCAAAGTGGAAAAAAAGTGAAAACCGTATCGAGAAAGAAATTTTCTTCTGTGACTCCCATCCTAATCGTCAACGGACGCAAAGTCACCAAATCGGCCAAAATTGCAGACGCATTGGCAACTTAATTTGCGTCTGCCAGTAGCTCTTAAAATTATAGTGAACAATTTCTGCGTCAAAAGAAAACAATTAAAAAACTTGTTAGAATTTTTTTTCTTTAGAGTTTTTGCCCTATCTTCTTCTTTTTTTCAAAAAAGTTGGAAACACCGAGACCAGTCTACGTGCTTTATCAGGTTATCCTTTCTGGATAACAAAGCAATTGCTGGAAATCTACAACTTGATATGGAAAAGCAGTGTCTACTCGGAATGTCTCCAACATTTTAAGCTATTATATTGTCGTTGTTAAAGCCGGGCAAAAACCCAAACCATTCTACAAACCAATTTCACTTACCTGTTGTCTTAGCAAACGTTGACAATTTGGTGATCTACATGGCGAGAGATACCATACCTGCTTTAACACGTCAATTCCAGTTTACTATAGACAAAGTAAACAAAGAAACAGAGACAAATGGATTTTGTTTTTCTACAATAAAACCTTGTTTGCGCATTTTTGCCACCTCAAAAGACCTCACCGAGACCTCGCGCTTGTCTTTCAGAATCACGTGCGTATTTAGCTCAATAGAACCTTTTTCTTTTGAGCACATATTGAAGATTTACTCACAGATGTGCAAAAAAGCGTGATCAAGCGCTTGGCCACCATCAACTGGGGTGTGCAAACAGAGGCATTGTTGCGGCTGTACAAAACCCTGGTTTTGTCCAGAGTCGACTACGGTTGCGCGTTAAAAAATTCCGGTTAAAAACTTTAGACGCAGTCCACAACGCAAGCATCCGATACGCCACGGAAGCATTTCGTACGAGTTCTGCAACAAGTTTTTGCTACAAGTCGGGTGTACAATCTCTAACCACTCGTTGCAGTTGCTTTGTACTCACGTACGCCGCGGCAATGCAAACAATAAGGGGTCACAACTACCAACTCATATTTACCGTGAACAAATTGCAACAACGTAAATACAGACTCAGACCTACCGTCAGTAAGCCGGTGTGCGTCCAAGCGCAGGAGCAGAAAAAAAGTCTTAATTTAAATTATCTGATGGTATTCGAGGTCGGCTTTGGCAAGTTTTTACCCTGGCTGATGCCGGTGGGGGTTAGAGTTTGTCTGAATCTGACAAACCAGAGCAAACAAGTTTCTTAAAATCGTTGCCAAATACCCAGACTCTCCGTGGTTGTATACGGACGATTTGAAAACGATTTGGAAAGTAGAAAGTGCCTTTGTTTTAGATGGCACGGCTTTTTCATAGTCACTCCCTAAAGAGGCCTCCGTATACACCGCAGCATTACAAGCATGACATAAAGCTCTTCTAAATTGTAAGACGTCATCTCACTGCTTGTTTCTGCTTTGTTTCAACTTGCTGAGTGTCATCCTGAGTATACAGTCTATGTACTCAATCTGCTGGTTCAGCCCGTACAAGCTTTAATATTTCACCTAGCCGGGTTTAGGCCACACCGGGTCATGTGGGTGTCGAGGGCAACAAACTGGCCAATAAAATCGCTCGTCACGCGGCAGACGTGGATTGCACAAACAAAATTTCCGTAAGACCCAATAATCTCAAAAGATACATCAAGTCGAAGGTCATCGAAGATTGGCAAAGAGTATGAAACGACTTCAAAAGTAAATTAAAGAAAATCAAGCTTTCTGTGACGGCATAAAAGTCGCCGGTACACCTTAACAAGAGAGAGGAGGTCGCTCTATGTCGCTTGCGCATAGGTCATACCAACTTGATTTCTTTGTATCTCCTGACCGGTATCAAACAACTAGCATACCAAACATGTCACGACTTTTTAACTGTAAAGCACGTTTTAGAGAAATGCCAAGCCTACCTTCCTCTCCGTAATCCGTTTGAGCTCCCTAATAACGTGGCGTTTTTTTATCAAATAGAGAAGAGTCTATGGTAAAGTGCGTCTAAAGGCTCTATAAACTAGTGTAACTAAGTTTTTGTGTTGTCTTGTAATGATTTTGATGTTAATTTATTTATTTATTTTTATTAATCAGTTTGTGTTGTTGAATTGTTTAAACATTGTAGTTTTTTACAACTTTAGTGCAATTTGTGATTTTAGGTTTAATTAGTTTTTAGTGTCTGGCATCAAAGCATTTTACAGTTTTGATGTCATCTGTAATATTAGGTTAGGATGTGATATTTGGTTAATTAGTTTAGGATCTATCATTAAAAAAATTTACAGCTTTGATGTCATCTGTGTTATTAGGTTAGGTTGTGGTATTAGGTTTAGTTAGTTTTTAGGGTCTGGCATCAAAGCATTTTACAGCTTCAATGTCATGTGTGATATTGTTTAATGTTAGGTTAGGTTAGGTTAGGTTAGGTTAGGTTAGGTTTAATTAGGTACTAGCAACAAAGTCTTTTAGAACTTTGTTGTCATTTGTGATAGTAGGTTCTGTGATATGTGATAGTTGATTCTGTGATAGTTTTAAATTTAGTTTTTAATGTTAGCAACTGTGATATTATGTTTAGTACTTATTTATGTATTTATTTATTTAACCATTTTAATCTGTTGCTTTGTCTCTTCAGGTCTATAACCTGAAGTTATTATTATTAAATTAAAATAAGTAGCTAATGACTTTAGTAGTTAACGTTATAAACGCTATAAATTAAAAAATAATACTAATAATAATAATAATAACATGTCTTTATTTCAAGTAAATATTATACATAAAAAAATACAAAGTTTAATGTAGCACTAATTTTTTACTTAACCTTAACAAAGATTTAGTTCTCAATTTTAGGTTTTTGAAGTGTACGTTGTACCACCCAACTGTAGTGTGACGTCTGCATAAAATCAAAACAAGTATATGTAGAAACCACTGAGCGTCATAAAAAGTTTCAATGTTTTTATAAGATGTTAATTAGCCAACTGGCGTCTACCAAAAAAGTAAATTAATTTATTGCGAAAAATTGATCAAAAATTGTGCATAATTTTCAATTAATCATAAAAGTTTGCAATCTTAAAAAAAAAACCATTGCCGTATAAAAAGTTTGTGTTCTAAGAATTTTTATAAAATGCATAATTTTTGAGTTATATGCAATTAATCCAAACACTGAACTGCAAATTAAATATATTTATTTTAATTAAAGATATTAAAAATAACAGAATAAAAAAAAATAACAAAACAATTTAATAGAATTAAAATAATCATGTCATCGCTGAGCAGCTTGACAATGCCTCTACCTCTAAACAACTTTATAAAACAATTGACAATTTTTTATTTGTTTTTAATGTTGTTGTTTTATGTCTCTGTTTAGTTAAAATAATTTTTGTTTGTGAGAAAATAATCTTAATTAAAATTGAAGTATTATTTATGTGTTTGGGTAATATTGACTAACCATGTATAAATTTAAATGTTTGTATGCATTAATCATTTTAATTATATTGCAAAAAGTTTTAGTTTTATAATTAACTACTTAACAAAAATGCTCTAAAAGTTAGGTCACGCCATTACTTCACGCAGAAGGTATCCATTTTAGCAAATTATACATTTATAAAAAAATCACTTCTGCACATTAGCGTGCACTTTTAACTTTTGAAGCAGGTTTGGTTTCCTGTAGAAAACTTAATAAAACGTTTATATTTAACAACCATTTATACAAAAATAAAACTTACCTGCCTTGCTCGAAATTCTTTTAATATTAATTCATTTAATACAAATGGTTTATATAATTTCAAGTAGTAAAAAATAATATATTTGATGCTATTCCAGCATTTAATAATGTTAAAATAAATTAACTACTAATAAGTAAATTATGATTGCATTCAGTATGCACTAAAAATATACTTTATATCTCAACATCTTACAAATGACAATTATACTATACATCAATTTTATATTTATAAATTCAAGATCATCTTTTATAACATTATTGCTAAATTATATTTCTTATTGCGACATGCTAATTATACAATAAAATAATAAATAATTTATTGTGGAAAATTTAATCAACAACTTCTTTATTTACACAAATTATTTTTTAGGTAGCCAGTTCAGGGAACTACCAACAAGTATTCATTTTGTTTTATTTTTATATATAAGCAAAACATGTATAAATACAAACTCAGGGATAAACATTCAACAGTTCGCTAAAGAGAACGCTACTTAAATATGTCAAAATTACTGGTGAGTTCACACAATAATATCTAATAAATGTTAATAGATTATATCTTTGTTATATTTGTATTGCATTGTATATGCATAGTCTAATAGTGAAATGCGGCTTTTCATAGAAATAAAATATTATAAAAACAAGCTACATTATTTGTGTATCTAGAATGTCTACGTATTTAAAGTAATTTAATTGAGTTTAGTCTAATATTATTACTTAACAGTTTTTACTTTTATCAAAAGTCTAGACAGATCATGTAACAAATTGATTTTACAGTATACATAAACTTTTCGTAAAAAGACGCATTGCACTTTCATCCTACAAATTATACATAACAGTAAAAAAAGTAATCACTTTATTTCAATTATAGTAAAATTAGAAATGTATTATTGCGATATATGTTATGTTATTTTTATTGTTTTTTTCTACGCACAATACTAATGTTTAGAGCAAAATAAAACAAACTTGAAAAGACTGGAAAATTAAGTCTGTTAATATTGAATTGATTTTTGTCTAGATTGTCTTCTTACTGATGGCTATATTTGCTACTATGGCATTGGGTGAAGCTGACCCAGGCCATGGTGGTAGATACGGTGGTGGTGGACATCGTGGAGGTGGTGGTGGTCATCACGGAGGCGGACATTATGGTGGACATCATGGGGGAGGAGGACATGGTGGGCATCATGGAGGACACGGTGGACATGGTGGTCACCATGGATAAAATGTATAACCTGGTCCCATTACATCACTGATAAAATGTATAAATAATATTACAACTTAAAGATGATAAATTGTTAATTTGATATAATTACAATAAATATGTTAAATTTTTTTGTGATAAATAAAAACAATATGTAAAAACATTTATTTGCAATAATTTAACGAAAGTACAAAACTTTTATTGCTGACAATTTTCAAAAATTTCAATGATTTGGAACTGGACTGCAATATTTTTTGTAATTGTTTAATTGGTTTTAATAATTTTGAAATTAATGTTATCTGAAAATTTAAACCAAAAAAATATGATTGCTATGTAATTAAGTATTAGAAAATAATACAATTTTATAATGAAAATTATGCATCAATACATACAAAGTATATTTAACAAAACATTTAAATTATCAATTGGTTTTAAATAGCTATAAACAAAATGGTTGAGCCAAAAAGTAAAAGTTTATGCATATATAATACAATAGAATTCCTTTTCAAAATTACTAGACTGTATGTTTTGTGTTGATCAAATAAATATAACTTAAAACAATTAAAAATTTAATGCTGATTGACATGCACGAACAATTTTCAACTGAATCTATATATTTTCGTTGGAATCCTACTAGTCAGCAGAAGACAGGCTTGTATCCATCTGGTCAGCTGTCTTATTTCATTCTTGAGTTATTTCTATATAAGTGTTCAGATAAATCACAACTTGTATTCAAACAAATTGCAATAAATTGTGAATAATTTATTAAAAAACTCGGGTTAGTAATACTCACTACGCGGCGCTGCTATCGTTAAAATCAGCGGGCCATAAGAAATTGTCATTGCGATTATAATTTTACATAAATTAAACATTTATTGTTATTATTAATATTATTTAATAATTGTATAGTCAATTTTAAGTGTTTGGTTTACAATAAAATCGTGTGGTTTTAAGGTTAGTGTTAGAACACGTATTAAAGTTTTTTTGATAAATAGATAGTAAATAAAATAATAGTTATATGTTTACATAGAATTTATATTATTTAAGACAACAAACGTTAAATGAACATAATAATTATTATTTAACCTTAATATTTAATTTTTTAACATTCTTTCTTACTTATAAAAAAACGTTAATGTATCGAGTCCGACAAACTCCAAATTTTGTGGCAAGGTCTGCCGGAACGTCTTGTCTGGGAATTTCGAAGTCAGGCTTTGCATAAGCTGTTTGTCTTTTCAACGCACTGTTTTTTAAATATTGTTGTTTTACCGGATAGTCAAAAAAACCAAACCAATTCTTTGGGTCGCCCTTAAGCGATCGTGGTCTGGATTTGCGTCCGAAAGTCACCGGCGTACAAACCAAAATTTTCAAGTAAAAACGAGACGCGCGTGTTATTGAGATAGTTGTCATCTTTGCAATTGTTGTTAGCACGGGATTTGATTAGAGTATTGAAAATGTCATCTAATAGTATTTTAACATAGCTAAATACAAACCGCCAGCTGTTTATTACATTTATTTTTGTTCCGTTTTAACAATATTGAGTTTGTCACATTTAAAAGTAAGTTATATATATATAATACTCGAATAGTATAAAATTTTATCAAAATTTGTTTAAATTTTATTTAAATAGTTTTAGTATTAATAAGTATAAGAATTTTACCACTTGTAAAAATGCATTTTAAAGCCTTTTAACTTAATTAAATTTTTGCTTTTAGTTTATGAATTTCTAAATCTTGACTTTTGATGATATTTATTTGTTTTTCAACTCTAAAATACTTTATTGTTTGTTTATTTATTTATTAAAACTTAGTTATTGTAAAATTTTATTTTTTTTGTTTGAGTTCCAACTTCTCTGTGCGTTGTGTTAATTAATAAAAGCTCAAACTTGCTTATTGTTGAAAATGAATAGCTAATAATAAAATGACACATACTATAAACTTCTTTATCTTTATCTTTATCTTCTTCTTCTTCTCTAGCCTATATTTGTCTAACTTTGGACATAAGACTCTTAAAAGCTTCTAGCAGAATCCCGCTGTTCTTTTTAAATCGTCGCCCCATCTCATCATAAGCCGTCCGCGTCCTCGTTTGCTTAGCTAAGGTCTTCTTCCACTGCTGTAGCACGCAATCTATCGTTGGTGTGTCTTGCATTGTGGTCAGCGTAGCTCCACTTGAGCTTTGCTACCTGCTCTGCAACATTTATAACCTTAGTTTTTTGCCTAATTCAAGTGTTTTTTTTTTTCTCTAAGAGTGATGTTCAACATTAAGCGTTCCATTGCTCTTTGGGTTTTTACTAATTTGTCAATGTTATTTTTTGTTAGAGTTTATGTTTGGGCGCCATATGTCATTTATACTGGCTATAAACTATTATCAAAAACAAGTTTTATTTTGTTTTTGTAAATTAAGTACATATATAAAATATTTATTTTTTATTAGTTATAATAAAAAATTAAATTTACCATACATTTATTTAATTTATAAATATAATTAAATAAAATTGAATATATGCTTTTTAATTAATAAATATAAAAAACTACAATAAATATTAATAAAAATTGTTTTTGGTAATTGAATTTTATCCTTCTTTTATGATTTGAGATTAATTAGATTCGAAATAGGATAAGATAATAAAAAGCTTAGCGTATGCTTGTTATTTTATTGCTAACGTTTCGATAGCTTCGCTATCTTCATCAGAGCTAAAAAAACAAAAAGTCAATTCTTCTGGGTGTTCACAATAATAATAAAAATAATAATAATTGTCTTTTATTTCAAAACATAATACATAACAAGAAAAAAATTACATATGAGCTAATTTTTACAGACATATAATATATACATATAATTATGTACTTTGAAATACGGCAAAGTTCAGCTCAACAAATAATATGTGAGCTGTTTTTCAACTTAACCTAATACTAATGTGACATTAATTATAAAGTAGTAACCTTATTAACAGATTCTGACAATAACATATTTTTATAAAAATTTACCAATTTTTGTTTGCCAACTCTTAACAGATGACTCGGACACTGGTTTTTTATTTTTGTAATTTGATATGAGAAAGAAAGACAGAATAAAGCTGTTTTATGCATTAGAGGTGTTAAAGTACTTTTAAACCTAATATAGATATTATGCACATCTCTCCTATACAATATTTTGTAATGCGCAAAATTAGAACATTTATATATACGTAAATATTTTATTAAACATTACTGCTTGATGCAATTGCCGTGTTTGTTGCATGTTTAACCATATGAATCTTACGCAGTAGTTCTGTATTTTTTGATTTTTTCTTACAGTTAAAGAATCTATACAAGATTCATACAATATATTGGAATGCAAACAGTTTGATAGCATAAGAGAGTTGCACAAAATTTGATTTTGCAATTCTGAACTATAATATTGACTTTTCAGTTGCCATTTTCGATGTTATAACTACTTACTTTTTTTCACTAGTGAAAAAAAGTAAGCACTTTTTTTCACTACTAATAAAATTTAATTATTTTTAAAATAGCAAATGATATGTTTTTTTATTATTTTTTATCACCTAAGAAATATAATCGAAAAATTAAATTTAATTGAAAACATGTTAATATATTTTTACCATCACTAGTAGATATGTTTCGTCATTCGCTTGCTTCAAAATTGCATCAATTTGATTTTTCGTAAATATTTTGGATTTTTTAGGTTTATATCCTTCTGACTTTCGTTTCAAAAAAGCTATTACATTAGTAAATTTGCTGATATCTATGTTCTTTTTCATATTCAACGTAGCTCTTAACATTGAATACTGGGTCCAAGTTGTTGAAGCTTCTCCGTGATTATTTTAATATTTTTCAGTATGCACCATTTCTCAAATTTCTTGTATGCGGCTTCATATAAATGTTTTGATTTTGTTGGCAGCAAGGTTGATATAGCAGCTTGTGCAGCTGCTTCTATATCTGCAGGTATATCGTCGTCGGATTCACTCATATTTAATAATTGTTAATTCACAATGGGGTTGACAGCATCCACTATACTTTTTTATCGGTTTGTTTATGTGTGTATGGCAACGCAAAATAAAGTACGCTCAAAACTTGACGCAATATGTTAACTAGATTGTAATAACATCCATAAAAAAACAATAATTATCAGAAACTTGCGGATTATACTCCAAAATTGCAAAAAATAGTGTATGTTACACGTGTAAAATGCGTGTTTTTTTACTCGTCGCATTATAGATCTCGTTCTTCGAACTCGATCTATAATTTGCGACTCGTTAAAAAAACACTATCATTTTACAACTTGTAACATAAATAACTATTATATATCTGCGATAACAAATGCTTAAATTTATATATTAATTTAAGTTAATAAAATGCATTTTGACAGCATTTAGTGACATAGCTTTTAAAACAAAGATCTACATCTATATCAACACCCACCACTTTAATTTTGTTTTTAACATCTATCGGAATATTGTTAATGCAGATTTTTTTAATAACATAGTTCAAGGCATACTCTTACTTACCTTTTTCTTTCCAAACACAATCGCACAAAATTTACTTAAATGTAAAAATATAGAGAGGTTATAACAATTTTCATATAAGTTTTGAAGGTCTTGATATACATTATCACAGGCTGCAATATTGTTTCCTTTTTAACAAAACAAAATTTTAATACTTTAGACAAGACTGACGTATAAATTATATATAATAAAAGATCTATTATAGATCCCTGCGGTACCCCACTATGGACTAACAATGACAATGAAATATCTCTACTAGTTACAACTTTTTGAAAACAACTGCACAAATATTTTTTAAATAATAATACTGCTGATAAACTCAAACCAATATAATTTAAGATACTTAACAAAATGTTATGATTGATTGTATTGAAATCATTTGAAAAATCAAGTAGAATTAAAATTGTTATTTTGTCATCATCGGTCAACTATGTTGTCAACAATATATAATAAAGCAGTACAACAGTTGTGTCCACGTCTAAAACCTGATTGTGTTGCTGGTAGTATATTATTAATTTTAACAAACGTCTGCGGATGTTCTTTAAGTGCTTTTTCTAAAATTTTTGACAATGTAGGCAGAATACTTATAGGTCTCAATTTTCTAAATTCTGTTGGTTTAGTTATTTTAAGAAATAGTTTTGCGTAAGCAATTTTTCAACTTTCAGGAAACACCGAATGTTTTATATTGTAATTAACAATATATTTTGAAAATGGTAATATATAGGGAGAACGTAACTTCACAAATGTTATATCAATACCATCATGACCTACTTTGATATAATTTTACAAATATATTTTAAAATTATTATTTCAGTAACTTTTTTAAAATCTAGTTCATTTATACCAAGTTTATTTGTATTGTAAAAATCAACCAGCGTTGGATTTTTATTTGTCACAATGGAAATGACATAAAACTTATTAGTTTATTTAAATCGTTTCATTTAGTATTTCAACTTTAGATTTTTTGCCGTATTTATTAAATTTATCGAAACATTTCCACATATTACTGCCTGCTTGTATTTGATATTCAAAATATGCCTTTTTTTGCGTCTTATCATAGAAGTTACTATGTAGAGATTTATAATATTCCCATTGCACAGCTAGTTAGTTCTTTTGAATCGACGTAGTGCTGCATTACGTTCTAAAATAAGCCGTTTTATATTTTAAGTAAGCCATAGACTAAACTGTTTAGTAAATCGACGTGTTATTAAAGAGACATGTAATTCATACAAAATTAGCAAATTAGTTTTAATAGTACATAAATTCTTTGCCACAGTAATGTAATTTAAGGTACACCGTATCAGTTTGTGATCAGAGATCTCTGCTAGGTGAATAGTTTCTGTTTTGGTAACATTTACTGTATTTGACACAACTATTAAATCTAACTAAGTTGATGATGTTTCTGTTATACGAGTAGAGGACTGAATACACTGCTTTAGCTCAAAAACTTCAAGTACAGCCAGACACGAATAGTGTGGCCTCTATAATAGGCAACTTAGTATACACAAAAATTATGTTGTACATGCCTGGCTGTACATTAAACAATTTTTGTAAAGGAATGCTGTCATATTTTATCAAATTAATGTTAAAATCTCAAAACAAATAATTTTAACAAAATCAGTAAAGATTTCTGGTAACGTTTTTTTTCAAAAATATCTAGAAATTCTACACGTGAACAAGTTTGAGGCTTATTCAGGACCCCAAAGGCATATGTTATTTTATTTAGAGTAAGATATAACCAAGTTTGTTCTATCTTTTGTTAGGTTTTAATACGACTCACTTCATACATGTTTTTTATATAAACAGCCACTCCGCCACCTTTATATTGTCTATCACCTATAAACAAAGTATACCCTTTAACATTAATTAAAGTAGTGTCCACATTATTATTTAGCCAAGTCTCGGAAACACCAAAAAAATTATAATTGTTTTTGTAAGTATTTTTTTTTAAATAATTAATTTTAGGTACAAAAGACCTTATGTCATGTATTCACATAATACGTATTGCTCTCTCATTATCTTTAATTTTTGCAAAAATTTTACCATATTTAACCCATACATATTTATATCCATGCTCTGTTTTTAATTTTTTGGCTTTATAAAACAAAATTTTATTATGGCTTCTTAGCAGTTCGTTGACATAAATAATGTTATTTCTTCCCTTAAAACAACAGTCTTCCACTTTAATGATTTTTATTTCTTTGCGTCGTTGTATTATGTTTCTTTTTTCAGTTTCTTCCATAAACTAGACTATTATATTTTCAGATTTGCCACTTTTACGATAACAACGTTCAATATCTTCTTTGTTTAGTTTTAAATTAATCCCTTTTCCTAGTTTCAAAATAATGTCTTCATTTATATCCTGAATTTTCAACATATTTTGTTATTCTATCTTGATCTAGAAAATTTACTTTTGCTTCCAGATTTGTTACTTTTTCTTTCAAATCAATATTTTTTTTTTCATAGTTGATACTGTTATGTGCAGCATTTTAATGTCTTTACACATTTTATCAAAATGTGTCAACATAAAATCCATTGATCGCTTTAGTTCTTTTAACTCGTGCAACACTTCAGCCATTGTTGCTGACTCTTCACTGTCCAAGTCATCATTTCTTTTTTTTTTTGTTTTTGTCTTGTCATATTACTAACTGTGCAATTTTAAGAAATATAAAACAGTTGAGAATTAGAACGGGGTTACACTTTCCACGCTCCCTATCAAGGCGACTTTCACAGAGACTAACAAAACGATAGTAAATCGACCACGGATTAAAACATTGTACATAAATAAAGAAATGGAATGTATAGAAAAAATAGAAATATTAAATGTAATCTGATTGGATTATTTACTACTATTTATATACAATATATTCCGTTTCTTTGATTTACCTTGGAGTATTAATATCTTTAAAAGTTAGTTGAATGGCAAATTTTTTGCCCATGCTAAGAATATTTTTTACTGGTGATGGTAATTAAACCATTGTTTTATTTACCAACCACTTACTTTGTTTGGTTTTTGCAAAATGAAGTCTGAGTGGTTTTAAGTATTATTGATCTGAATGGTTTTTTTTATTTCTAAATTTAGGGTTTTTAGTTGCATTAACTTTATAATTTTGTCAACGTGATTGTTATATAGACTATTAAAGCTTACCAGTTAGTAGATGTTTTTAAAACTGTGCTGAGTGTGGCTAGGAATGCATTTGTTGTTTCTACATGATAGTAAAAAATGTCTTCTGTTTTCAATTGCAGCCAGTTGTTTACTTAATTTAGTGTATTTTTAGCTTTGTCTTTCATTTTTTTGCCGTAACCATCCTGAATATATTAATAGAATGGGGTATTGTTTCAATTTTGATTCATTTTTGGTGATTGAATTTTATCTTATTTAATAAATTGAGATTAGTTACATTGGAAATAGAATATGATAATAAAAAGCTTAGCGTATGCTTGTGATTTTATTGCAAACGTTTTGATAACTTTGCTATTTTTATCAGAGATGATGGTGGTATCCAATCGCTTAATGGATGAATACAAACGAAAAGTTTTAATTGGGGTTCCCGCTCACTCGCCAAGTGTTATCCAGAAATTGAAAGTATTTCTCTTAGGAAAGCGTTAAAAAGTTATATGTTAAAAAAGGCAATAGTGACATTCAATCACTTGTTTATTGACATTTGGTAGGTAAGCGCCACTCCAGAGCATAATTACAGACAAGCAGTTTAAACTGGAACGCACACCCACCCACCCACAAGTGATTGTCCATTAGAACTAACTCATCTTTGCAAAAAAAATCACTTATGTGACATCATTTTACTGATAACCAACAGTTGAAAAGGTGGGTAGGCTACTTCAATTTATGATTACTGTTGAGTAGTTTAAACTCAAGTGCTTACCTACTTATTGAAATGTCTGCCATCAAGAGATAAAAAGCAAGTCTTTATATTCAAATAAGAAGTAGTAATACTAATTCCAATTTATAATTACTATTGAGTAGTTTAAACTATACTGCCCATCCATCTACCCCAGTTGTTTGCCATCAAAAGACTTTTCTGCAAACGTTAGAAGTCTCTATTTGAGAAGAGGCAATAGTTATACCTACCTCCTGATGGCTAACACTTTGGTGAGTGGGTGAGACACTCCAATTTATGGATCACCATCTCTAATTTAAATATACATACTTCTAACGCTTTTCAAGAGTAGCAACTTCCATTCTTTTCATAATCAACACTTGGGCAAATAGATGGGCTCTATTTTAAACTAATTGTAATATTAATAACACTTTATAGAAAGATTTTAGAATTTTCTTTAAAAATTTTGTAGCTAAATTTTAGTTTTTTTTTGACATTTTATAGCCAAATTTTCTTATGATTTGTGGCCAGATTTTAATATTTATGACATTTTAAAGCTGGATTTATTGTGTTTTTATAATTTTTAAGTTTTTTGACCGGATTTTATTATTCTTTGTTGCTGATTTATAGCTACAGACATTTTCAAATTTTTTAAATATTTATTGTTTTTAATTAAATTTTAAATTTTTTGCAAAAAATGTTGTAGTTAAGTTAGTTTTTTAAAAATTTTAATGTTTTTTTTTATTTTAATTTTAGTACTGTTTTGCTATTATATGGCAATTTTTATATTGTTGACATTTAATAAACAAAGATTGCTATTTTAAAACAGAAATTTGATATTTTTGTTAAATACTGGCATTTTACAACTAGAATTTGATATTTTTTAAAGTTAATGAGACACAATGTAATTTAATCAAAAAAGTTTGTTCAAAGTATAATTCCATATCTGACTATTATTTGTGAAATCTATAATGAGTTTTAAACAAAATCTATATTTAGAAAGCTAATATATTTTTCAAATAGAATACAATATCAAAAAAAATAATTGGTTTATACTTTAAAATACTGCAATTTAGTAACTATTTCTAAACCATTTTGTTTTGTCAATATGTTTTTTCTTGTACAGTAGAGCAAATATTTAGATACAAATAAAAGCTAACTTATTTGTGTGTTTTTTTTTCAAATAATAAAAACAACAATTTTTAGTTCAGTTGAGAAGAGTCTGGTCTACTATGGAGTTTAGTCAGTAATCTTTTGACAACAAAAAGATCTACTATTGAACCTATTCTACAGTTACAGCTGTATTGATCATAGTTGCATAGTTGTATGTGTGTTTTCTTTCAAAAGATTAATGTATATATAGTATTAATTAATTAATATATTAACTTTGCAACAAGTTTCCGGCTGTTAGAAAGCAAGTGAAGTATTCAGCAAATTGGTCTAATAGCTCAAATTCAACTTGACTGAAAACTATTTATAACAAATCTTAGAAATTTATTGGCATTTAGATATGCACCACTTTATATTATTGTCCACAGCATTTACATTTATTTTATTATACAAGAAAAAACACACTTTTTTTAATAAACATTTAATTACAGTACAGTTCATTATATGTATTTCAAACTAAATTCTTTATTTATCAAAACTGTTTCATTTTATGTTATATACTTTTCCCATTTATTGAATAGTATGTCATAATCATAAATACTAATACAGTATTTTATGTAAAAATACATATAAATAACACTCTCTAACTTAGGGGTTAGCCCGTAGGAGATTTATCACACTTTTACAAAATATATTTATTTTATAATGGCTAAAATAGTAAAAACAATGTATACAAAAATACATTATTTGTGCCCCCATATTCAAAAATTAACTGAAGAAATTAGGAGAAAAAATTTACTTTGATTTTAAAATAATATTCTTGCGCATATATGACAGATATTGCCTGTTATTATTATTAGTTACTAGTATACAGTCATGAGCTTGCAGAATAATTAAATTATAATCTGCAAACTCATGATACGCGCATCTTGGATCATTCAATCTAATATAACAGGTTCTATGTTTCACTTCTATATTTTTGCAAGATCCAACCGGGACAAATATTTTTAATATGACTTAATTGTTTTTTGTAGAATCCATCTTCAGTGAGAGAAATTACATTCATTAAAGTATTGACAATAAAATAACATTTAAAAATTTTGTTTCCAAATCTATTGTTTGCGATTCTAACTCGCAATTACGCAAAAAAAATTGTTTTCATAGGTAAAAGTTGGTCATAAATTCTATTTTCTATCATTCCAATAGTTTTATGATTGCTTTGACTTTAATTATTGCGATTCTTTTTTTAATTTTTTTAATTTTTGTCAGGAAGTTTTTGTTTAGTTAAAATTTAAACCGGAACAATTAACAGTCTCAAAAAAATAGTTGTCATGACATCGGGACAGAAAGTTAAAACCGGGACAAATCCGGGACGTATGGACTCTTAAGTGACATCAGTGACCATCCCTAGATACGCACGCACAGTTGATAGCAGAGCAGATTCTCAGTTTCAGAAATAAACACAATAATAATAACTCATTATACTTCAATTTAATATGAACTGAATTTATAATTGAACCGTGTAGCAGAACAGAAGTCTGCACGTGGGCGTATAAATTCCTGGGATCGGGATAACATTCAATAATTTTTTTTATTATACTTACCTAAAAGGAAATTAATTAGCACAAATATTAACATACGGATGAATCAGGCGCAGACAACCAAATATATAATTGAATATAATTGTTAGTGATATTACTGTTAATAATAATTAGCAACAACTAAAGATAATATTAATGTTAATACTATAATTTAATAAACTCACCGAAGAGATTATTTAAACAATCACGATGACTAGTACCGTGGAAATGAAATAAATTGTAGTGTTAAAGACGCGGAATGATACCCTCTAAAAATATAAATTTATCGGATAGGTTTTTTTATAACGGAAAGAAATAAACGTACATATTTTAATAATTTATGTTTATTTCTTTTATTAGATTTGTGTATTTTGGGTTGCCTATAATAACTGTCTACATCTGCATATAATATGTATATTATTTATGCCGGTCACAACTGTATGACATAGCGAGCGCTTTGAATGTCTTCTTTATGTAAATGATTTATAAAGTTAGTTAAAATGTCTTTGAACTACTTTGAACTGTTCTGCATTATAGAGCCTGTTTTGTATTTGAAATAAGTATAGTGAATTAATATTCATGCAGCAGCATGAGCTTTGACTTTTGTTGCTCTGTTAATTTTTTGTGCTAAGTGTACAATTGTCGATAAAAAATATGGTTTCTTTTTTTAATCATTATCTTATTGTATTGAGTAGCATAATCAAAACAAGCTTGAATGATAAATTTTTTTAAACGGTGTCTTGTACACTGTTATTTAATTTAGTTTGTTTTTGAAGTGGCAACATTTTTCTAACCATATTAGGTTGTACGTTAAACTGTTGTTCTATGGTGACCGCCGGTTGCTCACTGTTCATTTGCCTCTAGTAATAAGAAAACCAACCTCATAATTTAATTTAGCTTTTCTCCGTTTTTCAGAATTGATGTTATTTATTGATTGTGTTTTGTATTTTGACTAAACCAGTTGCAGCTAAGCATGTGAAACTGAATTGATAAACAGTAAAATACATTTGACTTAAATGAAAATAGTTTTACAAACATATCACACTACTGATACAAACAGGAAAACTATTTAATAAATAGAGAAATACAATACAAAAATTAAAAAAAGAATTGAAAAGCACTTTATATTATATTTTACGTTTAAAAATGAATTTAATAATTTTATTATATTTTATTTAATAAACAATATTTGCTATTGATAATATTTTCAATTCATTAAGAAATCAACCATAATGTCGTCCATAATGATGCCCACCTCCATAATGATGTCCACCTCCATAATGATGTCTATTTCCATAATGATGTCCACCTCCTCCATAATGGTGACCACCTCCATGATGTCCACCACCTCCATAATAACGACTACGAACAGCCAGAGCTACTGCAGCAATAAATGCTATAAGCACTAATACAATCTGAAATACAAATAAAATTATAATATAAAATAATTTACTTAGCCATAATATAACAAAAAAATTATAAACTTAACAATTAGAATAAAATAAGTACATCAATTTGATAATTTATGCAATAAAATAGAATGCATAATGTTTGATGTAAATTATTTAAAAATTACTGTTTTTCTTTGTGAAATTAAAAAATAATTTATATTATAATAAATCAATCTATTATGGTTTAACTTAAAGTAAGATTAAATAAATTTAGTAACAATAATAACATACCAATAACTTCATTTTATTTTTTACAATAGATAATATTTTTAACAACTACAAGATCACGCAAATTGCATGTTTATATACTGGATTAAATTGCCGCAAGGAACAATGTTCATGTGCAAATACTACGTGGGATATTCTTAACTTATATGGACATTCAGGGTATTTAAAACTTAAATGTACAAAATATGTTGCAGTAATTAGTAAATGACAATTAAAACTTAATTGTCTTTGTTTTAAATAGTTTTTCTTTTATAATTTTAATCTTTGTTTATTCTGGTATTATTGACGCACAAAATAATAGTGAAATAGAGAAAAATGTTATTACTTTACTAATCAAAATGAACAAATACAATATACAAAATAAATTCATAATTGGCAGAGTGGTACAAATTTAAAAGATTATTATGATGAGATAAATACTTACGCAGTAAGTATTTTTTACGCACAATGTATTATACTGAATACAATATTTTAAAATGCAAAGTTTTTGAAGATAATTCTACATATTAAGTAATGTTAAATGTCATATACATTTTTTTCTAATTCTCAATAATAACCGAATCACAAAAAGAAAACACAGATAGCTTTGTCATTTTTTTTTTATGTTTGGTATATTATATACTGTTATTTCACATTTTTAAAATACATAAATATATAAAACGTACAACTTTTAGATAGTATTATATTTGTTTTGATTACGTATTGCTACATTGTTCTGTGGATTTTTTTAAATCTTAAATTGTGATATTTAGGAATTACTTAATATGTCTCAACAACATAAAAAGATATTTGAATTTACTCAAGACAAGATTTAAACAAATTTTACCTTCAATTTTTGCAGCTTATAAGTCTTGGAAAATACTGAATGTAAAAGATTGTTCCATGTGTCAATAGTACGGTTAAAAATCTCTCTTAAAAGTATTGTTGTTACATCTCTAAACTGTCAGTAAATATGTTAGAACTCCTAGCAAGCTTAATATTACAAGTAAATATTAGTTTAGATAAAAATATGTTTTGTATTTTGTTTGAACAAAGTCCATAGAATACAATTTAGAAGAGATAGTGTAGTTTTTGATACTCTTCTTCATACTTGGAAACAATATTAAAAACAAGAACGTATAGGTAACTTTTATATATGTATGTATATGCAAAAGTTGTACAGAAAACATTTATTAAGAAATCTTAGTTTTCTAGATAGTTTTAAAGCTATATCAACAACATGGTCGGTTTATTTGAGATTGTAACTTCTAGAAGACTAATTATAGAAAATTTATATATGGATTTGTTGTTTAATTTATTACTGATAATATTTCAAATTTTGATTGACAGTAAGATATTAAGTTTTTTTTCAAATTGACTTAATTGAGCGTATTTCAGGTATTCAGATATTGTTTCAAAGTTTTTGTTAATAGATGCTGCAGAATTTAACTTATAAGATTCAAGACGCTCTATTATATTTGTTAATATATATTTTTAAAAAGAATAAAATATGAAGAGTGCTATTATGAATAGGACTTAAAGTTAATAAAACATTTTTATTAATGTTAATCAAAAAGAGCAAAACCTTGAAAAACAACAGCATTTATGATATTAGGGTTACAATTAAAACCATAATTTCTAACTAATTTTTGCTATTGTTAATAAAGCTATTGATGAGATTTGCAAATTTTCCATTAAGGTTAATGCTAAGTATTTGTTATAAAACATAATATATTTTTTTTTATTTTGAACAGTAATGCAATTATTGTTCTATAATTTGAAAAATTAGTTTTATTTCCTTTGCTTGGTATAGGTTAAATATTAGCAATTTTTGAACATTTTGGAAATGTTTTTTTATGATAAATCAAATATTTTAGTTAGAATAAAAATAAATGTTTTAAGAATAATAAGTGAAATTTTCAATATTTTAATATAGTAGTATAATAGTATTATTTAAAATAATAAAGTTAGATACAGATTAGTTTGCGGTTTAAGCAAATCAGTAAAAGAGAAAAAAGTTTTAACAACAAAAGTAATAATTGAATAATTGGATTTTATTAATTACCATTAACTTGATTAGTTGGTACTATTATTTTATTAATTGCTAAAGCAACATCATTTTTAAGATATGTTCTTCTATGAGATCAAATATATAAAAAACAAAACTAGTTAATTTTTTTTAAATAGAAAAACCGTTAAAAAAAATTATAAATGGTTTTTTTGAGTTTTTGTAAGAGACAATGTTTAAAAACTATTGCATTGATGTATTCTTATAAAACAAATCACAAAAACTGAACTCCAAGAAGCAAGGGTGTCATTAAACCACTTTTTGATTAGAACAGTAAGTACATCTCTTATCAAATGGTATAAGAACGACGGGCTTTGTAGACTGTAACTCTATTTTGTTAAAACTAAAAGCATTTGAGTTATATTATATTAGAAAACAAAGTACACCAAACAATTTTTTTTGGGTTGTAAAGATGTTGTTAGTAGAATTTTTGGAAGCTATTAGCAGCCCAGTGTCAACAATTTTGTTTATATACTGTCTTAAAAAAAATGGAAATATCATTGAAAAATACAGCTGAAAAAATTGCATTATCTTATTAATCTAATGAACATAATACTTTTAGACAATCCTAATCTTATAAAAGTGTAATTTAGAGTCAATGTGCAAAATTTGCCTCATTGTATAAACCATTAGTCAAAGTGCCAAAACATGCTTTTGAGCAGAACGCCTTAAACTGCTCAACTGAGGTTCTAGTTGCAGCAATCTTTTTTGATGTCTTTACAAATTTTGGATCAGTCAGATTGTTTTTAAAGATTTAAAATTCAGTTGCCCTAAAACGCGTGCAAAATGTTTTTTGCGTTGGAGTCACAAATTTGTGTTTAAAATATACTTCTACAATAAAGTTTTATTGTCTACTTAACCACGGCGTATTGACTACTAAAACTTTATTGTTTATTTTACTTAATCGTCACCGTCTAAAAAAATCACTAAAGAAAAGCTTTTTTTTAGTAATTTTTTAACTAAAATGTAGAACTACATTATGTTTCACTTTGTATAAGCTTGGCAATTATAATTGATTTTGTCTGTATTCTTAAGTCTATAGACATCTTCTTTTAAGATGTCGTATTCTTTTTCAAACAGATTGGAATGTTCTAGTTATTTTGAAAGATTTGATTTTTATTGTGTATTTAAGGTTAAATTTATATTAAATAATATTTATACTTTAAGGTGCCAATTTAAGTTTAAAAGAAAAAATAAGCTTATAATGTTTTTTGTTAACTAATGAAATATTTGGGTAAACTAATAATTATTTTATGTTGGTCTTTCTAGTTTGTTAAAATCATCTATATGTGTAATGTTGACTGCTATAAAATTTATTTAAAAAACTGTATTTTGTTTTGGCTGTATTTTTAAAAGTAGCGTGTTTGAAAAATTGTTGCCATATATTAAAAATTTTTAATGTATCTTAGATAAACTTTGTAGATAAATAATTTGTTTTTTGTTTGTTTTGTTTTATTGATTATTAAAGTTAAAGCTTTAGTATAAAGCTTTGTATTAATTAATGTTAAATTTTTTTATATATCTTTATATTGCACAAGTTTATTTTTATGTGATCTGGTATGTTTTATGTTTTTTTTTACTGAAATGCATAGTATTTAGTAGTGTACATTTTGTCAGGTTTATATTTAAATTTAACAATTTACGTAAAGTGTTTTGTAGTATCTTTATGTTACATTGTTAATCAATTGTATTTTTTAAACTTCTAGGCCTAACCAGATAATGTAAACTTGACAATTGTTTGCAGTTATTATGCAACTTGAAAGTCTTCAATGCCAGTAATAATAACAATAATAATAATAATTTAATTTCCCTCTGTGACTCCCATTCTAATCGTCGACGGACGCAAAGTCACCACAGCGTCGCAGTATCTCTCAAAATTATATTGAACAATTCCTGCGTCAAAAAGATCAATTAGAAACTCAGCTAAATTTCTCTTCCCAGAATTCTTTGCCCTACAACTTTTTCTTTACCTCAAAAGAGTTAGAAACGGCAACTAACGATATGGGTACCACCTCTGCACCGGAACCAGACGACGTGCCTTATCAGGTTATCCGGCAGCTTCCCTCTCGCATGACGGAGCGGTTGCTGGAAATCTTCAACCTCATATGGGAAAGCGGCTTCTACCCAGAAACTTAGAGAGAGGCCATTATCCTGCCGTTGTTAAAACCGGGCAAAAATCGAAACAACGTGAACAGCTACGATTTCACTTACCTGCTGTCTCAGTAAAATTTTAGAAAAAATGGTCAACAACCGCCTGGTGTGGATGCTGGAAAGTAACGGTCTTTTAGTTAAATACCAGGCGGGCTTTAGACAAAATCACAGTACCAGTTGATCATTTAATCTGTCTAGAAAATTCCATCCAAAGCGCCTTTTTAGCAAGAAAACAACTCGTAGCGGTGTTTTTTGACCTGGAAAAAGCGTATGACATGACTTGGCGTTATAGAATTTTGCAGAAGCTGCACGCATGGGGATTCAGAGGCCGTATGCCTCTTTTTCTTAAATCTTACATGCGCGATTGCAAATTTAAACTAAGGGTGGGAACCACTAACTCGAAGACATTATGTCTAGAGAACGATGTTCCCCAAGGGTCAACAATTAGCGTTACTCTTTTTGCGATTGCGGTAAACAATATTGCAGCTTCTGTGGTTACACCTGTAATGAAATGCCTGTACGTCGACGATTTGGTGATCTACATGGCGGGAGATACCATCCCTGCCATAACACGTCAACTCCAGATCACCATAGACGAAGTGGACAGAGAGGCAGACGCTAGAGGTTTTCGCTTCTCTACAACAAAACTTGTGCGTGCATTTTTGCTGCCTCAAAAGACCTCACCGGGACCTCGCGCTTGTCTTGCGAGGTTCCAAAATCACGTGCGTCAAAACAGTCCGTTTCTTAGGGCTTGTGCTCGATAGGACCTTATCCTTTCAAGCACATATTGATAAATTGGTCACAAATTGCAAAAAAGCCTTGAACGTGATCAAGTGCTTAGCCAACATCAACTGGGGGCGCGGAGGGAGGTACTGTTGCGGCTGTACAAGGCTCTGATTTTTTCCAGGGTAGACTACGGCTGCGGTATACTCATCCGTCAGAAAATCCAGGTTGAAAGCCCTAGACGCAGTCCACAACGCAGGCATTAGATACGCCACGGGAGCATTCCGGACTTGTCCTGCACCGAGTCTTTGCTGCAAGTTGGGTGTACCTTCTCTAGTTGCTCGTCGTAGTCGCTTTGTACTCACGTATGCCGCGGCAAAGCAAGCAAGGAGAGGTCACAAAAACCAACTCATATTTACCGCCAACAAAACGCAGCAACGTAAATACAGACTCAAACATACCGTCAGTAGGCCGGTGTGTGTCCAAGCGCAGGAGTTAGAAGAGAGTCTGAATGTAAATTATCTGATGGTATTCGAGGTCGGTTCTGACGAGTTTCTACCCTGGCTAATGCTGAGGGTTATAACTCGTCTTGATCTGACCTCCCAGAAATTGTTGCCGAACACCCAGACTCTCCGCGGTTGTAAACGGACGGTTCAAAAACGGATCGGGATTTATGGTCTCTCCCTAAGAAGGCCTCCGTATACACCGCAGAACTTCATGCTTTGTATAAAGTCCTGCTAAACTGTGAGACGTCATCTCACACAGTTTGTTCCTCCTTTGTTCCGACTTGCTGATTGCCATTCTGAGTATACACAGTCTATGTACTCGGTCGATCTGCTGGTCCAGCTCGTATAAACTTTGATATTCCGCTTGGCCGGGTTTGGACAGAGAGCTGTCTTTGTCTGGACACCGGGTCATATGGGCAACGAGCTTGCTGATAAAGCCGCCCGTCAGGCGGCTGACGAGGATTCTACGGACAACATTCCTGTAAGACCCAATGATCTCCAAAGTTACGTCATATCGAAGGTCATCGAAGATTGGCAAAGAGTGTAGAACGGCTTCGAGAGCAAATGAAAGAAAATTAAGTTCTCCGTGACGGCATGGAAGTTGCAGGTAGATCTCAACAGTAGAGAGGAGATTGCCCTATATCGCTTGCGCATAGGTCATTCCAATTTGACCTTTTTGTATCTCCTGACCGGCGACAAACAACCAACATGCCAAACATGTTACGACCCTCTAACAGTGAAGCACATTTTGGAGGAATGCCAAGCCTACCTCCCCACCGTAATCGGCTTGACCTCCCTAACAACGTGGCGTCTATTTGATCAAATTAAGAGGAGTCTATGGGAAGGTGCGTCCAGTTTTTTAAAGACGCAGGACTTTTCAAACAGGTGTAACTAAGTTTTTGTGTTGTCTTATAGTGATTTTGGTGTTAATTTATTTATTTATTGAGTTGTTTAAAGCATCGTAGTTTTTTACAACATTGGTGCAATCTGTGATATTAGGTTTAGTTAGTTTTTAGGGTCTGGCATCAAAGCATTTTACAGCTTTGGTGTCATCTGTGATATTAAATTAGGTTAATGGATAGGTACTGGCATCAAAGTCTATTACAACTTTGTTGTCAGTTGTGATAGTAGGTTCTGTGATCATAATTTTAATTTTAGTTTTAAATTTAAGCAACTGTGATATAAGATTTATTATTTATTTATTTATTTATTTAATCATTTTAATGTGTTGTTTTGTCTCCTCAGGTCTATAACCTGAGGTTATTATTATTAAAATAAAATAAATAGCATTAGTAGTCGACGTTAAAATACAAAAAAAAAATTATAATAATTTATTTATTTCATCAAATCATACAGATATTGATATCGTCAAATAAAAAACTTAATATATATAAAATAATACAAAAATGGTTTAAATTTAATTACTAAAAGTTTATTTAGAAACACATTAAAAAATATTTATAGTTAAAAATAAACAAATAATAAAAAATAAAAAATAAAAAATAGCATATTTACCTTCTAAAAACTCACTGTATGTATAATAACATTTACAAATTAAAATTGATTTTACAGTTTTTTTTAAATTTTTATGTTTAGATTTCTAATTTCTTCTGACAAGTTGCTAAAGCATTGAATGGCAACATATAATTATTATATATTATTTTTTCAAATAACGTTAATTTGTGTATCGGAGTCTCTAACTTAAATCCATAAGTGCACACACATGCTCTTATATAAAACCTTAATGCCAGGTACAATACTAACAGATAACTAAAGCTATTTAAAATGACAAAGGTGGTTTGTTTTGAGTTAATCTACTAAATAAACTAACTTGATTAATGTTAAAACTATTAAAAACTTATTTGTTAACATAAAAGCAAATGTTCAACATGTTTTGGCCAATAAATTTATGAAAAAATTAATTGTTTTAATTTGACATAACTAGTATAACGTAAAGGTATTGCAAATAAGTAGCAACATGTTGTTATTATATGCTGGTTGCCAAAAGTTAAAAAAAACATTCAAAACGTGTAGTGTAATTTTGATAAAAATTTTAGTTAATATGTAAATTATTCACCTTAAAAAATTAGTATTTAAATTTTATCAACAAATTCTAATAAGTTTTTCTTTTATTTTAATAATGAGTTGCCACTTCATAATTTGTGGAGCACTCGGCAACTTGCCTAAAAATTAAAGTGTCAATCTCTGCCTGAAGAATGAAATCAAAAAATTCTTAAGTACGCATCTAAATATCAGGTAAAGTTGTTGTATACCACACGTATTCAATAGATGATAAGTCGGGATAACAAAAAAACCATAACCCTAGCTGTATGAGGCTTTTTAGTATTCTGTTGAATAATTTTGGTTTTAGAACTATGTTAATGTAGCCAATTGCATTTAATGTTCCTAAATTGAGCAGTAGAAGAGACTTACTTCTATAAACAATTACTTTATATACCATTACCCTGCGTGTAAAAGCTGTATGTTGATCAGCAATCTATACATTTTTTTACGACTTTTGTGAGCATACAAACAAAATTATATTTTGCAAAGATTACTGTTTTTGATTGATTGACCCATAGCAGTATCTCATTGTGTTATTTCAAACAATGTTTCTAGAGCGTTCAGGTTGTAATTAGTGATACCGCCGGATCCGGATACCAGAACCATCGTCTACAAAAAAAAAACGGAACCGAATTCAAGACCGGATCTAAACTAATCTGGCCGGATCTATAAAAATATTTAAAAAAATCAATAAAAATCAAATTAAAAAAAAAAAAGAATTGACTGATCGCAATTCATAGAGAAAAATTAATATATCTACACTATAATTTAAGTATTAATGATAGTATTGATTAATATAATATTTTAATTATTATTTAGTAATATTATTATATTATATTTAATTTTATTATTATTATTTTTGAATTTTATTTTTTTTTTCTGTTTACATTTTATTAATAAATTTTGCTTGTTTTTTTTTACATTTTTGTGCTACTTTCATTAGATTCATTAATTGAAAAAAATTGGATCCTGATAGTTATCAAGATCCGGCCGGAACCAAATCTTTCAAATACTGGTCAGATCCGCCAGATACCGGTGCTGGAACCGGTTTTGGCAGCATCACTAGTTGTAATCTCAATCATTGTTTCTGTTCCTTAATCCATATACACTATCATCAAGCTATTGTACAAACACTTTTGCCAATTTATTAAGCAGTATCGCAAATTGACAAACTGTTTTTTGTAATTGTTGAAAAACGCCACGCTGACAAACAAATTGATTTAAATGAGGAGTTATTCAACTAATTTGCACAATAAAATTGTAAAGTTTTTTTGTTTTTTACTTTTGAGTGGTAGTATATTTAAATTTATTGGCTCATCATTTTAATTAACTGCCTGTTCGTGTTAACTTAACCAAGTTACAAGTTAACTAAAATTTTTAGTTAATTTGATTAAATCCATCAACATTTGATTTTAAAAAACTACTTTCTTGTTGCTGTATTATTTGGCATTACTAAAACATGTGGCGCTACATGTACAAATAGTGTACTAACGTTTCATATCTGGCATATTGTATAAATTTTACCCATGTAAAACAAGACAAGAGACAAATTAAGTTATAAGCGGTATTTTATAAAAAAAAAAAACGTTTAGTACGTCTTAACAATTGCACAAGAACTTATGTAATTAGGCTAATGTTTAGAAAAAAAACATGTCTAAACTTTGTCTTTATAACATTAATAAACGAATGCATGTTTATAAAACCTAATGTTTATAAATGCTCAAGGTAAAATTGCTTTGACTGTTCTGCTTAGCAAACTTTCATAATGAAGAAAAGTATTTTTGTAAGCTCTTACGAAGTTGATAAAACAAATAAATAACAGCTTTATGATAGCATTATATATGAAACTTAAGAAAAATAATGAATTTTACTTAAAAAATACTGTAAATGTTATTTAGTTAAAAGTAACGAAAAGTAAAAAAACGTTCTAATTGAATATATTTATAAATTTTTATATTAGATTATTATTTAAATGCTTAACTAAACTTTTTTTTGTAATAAATAAATTGCAATAGTATATCGATATAATTTCAAAAAATCATTCATCTGCAGGATAAATCATTTACATTCGTTCATTACAAAGTCAATTTATTTTATATCTTTGTTTATAAACATTTATTGCATATTTTGTACATTTAAGATGTAGATACGCAGAATATCCATATACGTTAAATCATTGTGTGAGTTGCAATTTTATCTAGTATATAAACCTACAATTTGAATGAAGTCGCCACAGTTAAGAATATTATTTGATTGTATATATTAAGATGACTAAGTTACTGGTATGATGTTATAACTAATATTTTAAATTAATAATTATATTATAACAATTCTGTAAATATTTGTTAGACAATGATTTAATCTTATTGATTATTTATTTGTAAATTTTGATGAGATAAATTAATTAAAAACTAAATTTAATTGTTATTATTTTGTACTTTAATTAAAAATAAAATTGATTTTTATTTCAGATTGTATTAGTACTCATAGCATTGCTTGGAACTGTAGCGCTGGCTGCTCGATATGGGGGAGGTGGTAGAGATTATGGAGGTGGTGGAAAACACTATGGAAACGGTAATAAACATTATGGAGGCGGAGGAAAATATTATGGAGGCGGCGGAAAATATTATGGAGGCGGTCTTAAACATTATGGAAGAAAACATTATAGAGGTAGACATGGCTGATTGAATTGATATATGAAATATATATATATATATATATAATATCAAAAATTGGATAAATATTTTTTAAATATATTATTTTAAATTAAGTGACAGTTTATTGAAAATGATTAATTTTACTATAATTGAAATAATTTATGTTTATTAATATACGCGTTATACAAAAAAAGAAATGCAAATTACTGTCTTATTTTTTATTAATTTAAATACTAAATTTACAACTTAGAAGTTTTACGATTAACAAGCTTCCAATAATTGATAATTTGTAATCAGTAAATAATTGTGTGTTTTCTTTGGTTATTAAATGTTTGAACAATGCATTAAATATATTTTTTAAATTGCAAAGTTTAGAAAATAAAATATTGTGTCATAAGTGGTGCATTATTATAAAGTATTAAAATATTTAACTTAGTTGATAATATTCACTAATACAATTAATGTATAAATTTAAATTTAATTGTAAAGAGTCAAATCTAAGTTGCTCGTATGAATTTTATACATACAGGGTTAGTCAAAATTACCTCAACACCTAAATAATTATCCGTAAAAATAAAATAAAAAAAGTTTTAAACAAAAGTATTTTAATTTTGAACAAAGTAAATATATTTTTAATAACAGGGTGTTCTATTATAATTAAGTAAACTTATTTTTTTTAATAGAACAGCTTAGCTTGTATATTTTTACATTTTTTGTTTGATTGATTTTGAGTATTTTTTTTGTAAAAGTATGTTTTTATAAAATGCATCATTTTTGAGTTATAAGCAATTAATTTAAAGTCCTGAGCTTTAAATTAAATACATTTTTTTCACAAATATACATATTTATTTTAACCAAACGAATAAAAAAAATAACAACATCAAAAACAAATAACACTTATTTCAATAACAATTTGTCAATTGTTTCATAAAGTTGCTGAGCATCCACTTATTGTCAAGCCTAATTTATAATAAAAGTAGGGTTTTGTTTTTAAAATTATAATATTAACTGCAAAATACTTTTATTTAATACACTACATTACGTTTACAACAATAGTTTAGTTTGTTCACACCACAAAAATTACTTTGACAAAAACATAATCCAAAATAATATCTGTCTTTAAACGAAAAAAATATCAGGAAATAGATAAATTAGTGACTAAATATTAGCAATTTTGTAGTAATAATTTCTTGTTTTCAAAATGATGTTATTCAATGAGCATCCGATACCTACCTTCAATCTTTATCACTTTATCAACCCGTAATAATAGAATGGTTAATACATTAAACAACTTTGGGTTTTATTTGAATTTGTAATAGATTGGTAACATAAAATATAACATTATTAGCAGTTTAATTAATGAATAAAATTAATGTCAAACTGAAAAGGTTTTTTTTATATATTTTTTTAAATTTTTATATTACACTATCCATTATGATGTCCATGTCCATGTCCACCACCACCATGATGATTTCCACCACCACCATAATGATGTCCACCACCTCCATGATGACCACCTCCATTATGGCCGCCGCCACCATAATGATGTCCACCACCTCCACCATGTCCACCAGCTGGACTGGCAATAACTGCTGTAGCAGTCAATGCTATGAGAACTATAAGAATCTGTAAAATAATAGTTTAATAAACACTGATATAAAAAAGTATATGTTAAAAACGTTTATTCTATGGATTGATTTAATAATTTAATATCAGTTTAATATTTTAATTATGTATTACCATAAGCTTGGTCATCTTGATTCAGGTGCAATAAACCGTACAACTGTGATAAGACCTACTGGAGTTTCGTCTTATATAGTTGCATACTACTTCTTGTATGTGCGTAAGCACGGGTTTTCCTGTTCTACATGCAGTTTAATTAAAGCGTTCTTCATATGTACAAAACTTTTAATAAATACTTGTAAGTAAAAGTGCATTGACGTAGTTTCAATAAAATTTAAAATATATTTATTGCGTTAAATATTCACCGTAGTAACAATTATTTGAATAGAACTACAAAATATGAACTCCCAATATTTTTAATAAAAGATGCATTGATCAAATTCATTGTTACGCATAATTAACTTTTATATATATATTTTATAATGGAGCATTTCTAAATAAATTAAGTACGCACTTATCAGATCTATTTTTTTATTTAACATTATAAGTTTAAAAAAAACATTGAATATTTTATATAAAAACTTATACTAACGTAATTTAGGAAATAACAAATTTTGATTTATTTCAACACGTATTTTTAATTAACAAGTTTTGATTTTTTTGCACGTTTTAAACATGAATTTAGATAGAGGTGATTTACCTTGTAGAATACTACTGAACTTGTCAGAATATTTGACAATATACATCATAACATACTATGTACTTACAAAATTGCATCTCTATGGAATACAAAATAATGTACATAATTAGATTTATTCTTATTTAAGATATCGAATAAATTCAGTTAAAAATAAAGATCTAAAAAGTAACTGCGATGATTTCAAAATGTTAAATTATGCGAACGATTAAAACTGGTATTTATGTAGATATATATAGTATTAACCTAAATAATATGAATTATCAACTGAAATATAATACAAAATTTATAGATTATAATTAAGTAAATAATTCGCGATTTTAATGTGATAGTTTTAAGAAGCGTGATTTTACTCGTTGAAATACACAAATATTTTTATGTTGTTGTGACGTATTAAGTAATTTCTAAATATCACATTTTAAAATTGATCATAAACAATTACAAAGATTTACTTTAAAGAACAGACTCAGTTGAATAGTTATTTATTTTCCCAAAATTTATCATAATATTTATATTAATAAAAAACTCAAATCACAGCTAATAAGGATTTAGTTTTTGGGTTAGGTTAGGTTAGGACATCATCAAGGTTAGAAAACTTTAGATTATGCTATTTTATTTTTATGGCGCAATTTTAAGATTAAAACTTTTTTTATTAATTAATATATAATATATAAGTTATTGGCTGCATTTTAAATTTATATCAAAAATGTTTAGAAGTTTCTTTAATTTTTAGAAAAAAAATTTTTTATTAATTACAATAATATAAGATTCTTTTGCAATTTTTGAAATATTCATTAATATAATAAAACAAAAAATTGTTTATTTTAAATGATTTATTAAATGTAAATTCATTTTTTATTGTAGTTTACTTTTTGTTTTAAGTGTTCACTTATTTCTACGTTTTCGTTTTTGATTGAATTAAGAATAACTGAAAAATAATAATAAGTATTTTAAGTGCTAACAAATTTGCTACTTTGCAATCAAATGCCCGGTTGAACGTGAGGCAAAATAAGATCCATTCAGACAAGTGCAACTGTAGTAGATTTTATTACTTTCCAAATATTTTAGCAAACCTCATACTACAAGTAAATATTTGTTTAGATGGCAATAAGTCTTATATTTTGTTCGAACAATGTTCATAAAAATATCTATAAAAAATGTGAAGATCTGCAACATTACGCCGGTGTTGTAAAGTAGTAAGTCATTCATCAATTTTCTGTCAGCAATAATCCAAAAAACTCGTTTTTAAAATTAAAAATTTAAAAAATAGTGTAGTTTTAGATGCTCCTCTCTATACTTGGGAACAATTTTCTATACAAAATCAAATACAAGTTTTATACATGGTCGATTCAGGAAAAATCATACGAGATTGTAATCCTTAAATGACAAATTTAAAAAGATATAGATATGGATTTGTTGTTTAGTTTAATATTTAGTACTGATGATTGGATTTTAATTTTAAACCAAAGAAATTTTTTTTTAGAAACAATTAAAAAAATGACCATGTTGGGAGTTCTTTTGTTTAAGGATGCTACAGATTCTAATCTATAAATTTCGAGACGTTCTGCTATTACTGCCAAAATTGTTTTTAAAACGTATGAAGTATAAAAGATGCTATCATTTGCATAACTATGAATAAGATTTTAAGTTATTTAAATAAGTAAATCAAAAATAAAGTTTGTAAAAGAGCAAAACCTTAAAAAACATCAGGATTTATAATTTTGAGGTCAGAGTTAAATCCATCAATTTTAACTATAATTTCTTGTTTGTAAACTCTTGATAAAATGTATAGACTTATGATCAAGACTTACAATGGAGCTTGTTGATATGATTAGAATGCCCAATTATAATCTTATCAAATGCTTTGAAAATGTTTAAAGCTACTGCAAAATTTTCTTTATGTTTGTCTACAGTAGAATTCTATTTGTGATTAACCAAATTCAGAAAATCTGTTGTCTAATGTTTTGATCAAAATCCGTTATTTTATTCTAAGCACTTGACAATGTAAAAAATATTATATTCTTTTAATTTTTTTGACAGATTGAACAATAATGCAATTAGTTTATAAGTTGAATAATTAGTTTTTTTTAGATATAGGTTAAACATTCGTAATTTTTCAACATTTTAAAAATGTTTTTTTTAATAATAAATAAAATAATACTTTATTTACGGTATAATCTTACCATTTACATCTACATTAAATATACATAAATAATGATGTTTTACAATACAAAAATATAAAATACAAAATTTTACATACATAAAAGCGCACATATTAAACAAAACTTTTGTCAGCATGACTCGGCTGACTTCTAAACGTAGATTTAGAGACACAAAATACATTAAAACTAGTTAGTAAATTATTTGCAAATCTACACATTTTACCGAGCGGATTATTGAAACCATAATTAAAAGAATGGGTATACTCACGGAATAGGGAAGAATGCCGGCTGTGTATTATTAGGTGCTACATGGAATAGAAGAGGCAAACTTTCAATAACGGTAGGTTGTACAATAAAGCAATGTAACAGTTATCATAATTTACAGATAATATGCCCAATTTATAAAACAATAAACAACAAAAATTTTTTTGAATTTGTTTAATACTGCAGTTATGAATTTCATAAATAGGATTTCAAACTGACGGCGCATACTCTAAATGCAAACGCACTAAACCACAATATCGCTCACCGTTCTTGTTGAACTATTTAAAAATAAAATTTGAATTTTTATATATATATATTTTTTTATATTATATTTGACAGTAAAAAAGAAATGCCGTCGGGTCTAATGTTTAAATTACATTTAAAGTTTTCAATTCTCTTAAAAAAACCAAACAAACTAATTGAAAATTTTAAATAAATTACGTTATTATTAAAATTAATCAATGGAGTTGGATGAGTTTTGTTATCATAGACCGGAGAAAAAAAGTGCAAAACGACAAAGTCGTTTCTATTATTACACGTTTGATAATTAATTGTGGCCAAAAAATTATTAGTTTTTTTGGTCTTATTAACAAAATAAAAGTGAACGCGGACGGCTATAAATTTAGATTAAATTTTAATAAACCTTACACAATAATGTTTAAAGCATATAGCACAAACAATCACAAATATAATTACTAATACGTAAGGCAAAACTTTACAATTAAAAACTGTTGGAGATATGCAATGAAAACAATAATACATGTTTGTACATTTGTTGTATGCAACTTAACTTACAGCGCATCGAAGCATGCGTATATAACTATCTGTCATTTTAGATGTAAAAAGTAGAGTTCTACTATAACGTAGAACACACAGTTTTGGTAATGGCCGTCTGAGATAGACGTGGTAGTAGTAAAAGCGTTTCAGTATTATTTCAATATAAATCATTTTTGTGTCTTCTAATTCTTTTAATCACCTCTATATAAACCACGTTCTGTAATCCTTAACAGGTTATAGGCCCAGACACCCGTTTATATAGAGTGGTTATAAGAGTAATTAAAGATTTATACGGAAGAACACGTGCTCATTTTTGCCGGTACAGTTATCCGCGTTTCATTCGTTTTTTTTCTGACTTTCGAAGTGTTAAAAGTGTCGACAATGGAACCGTGTACCCAAGTAGTGCGTTTAATAAAACTCGAGGGAAAGAGCAACTGGCAGCTCTGGAAGTTCCAACTTAGAGTACATCTCAATGCCAACTCGTTACTCGAAGTTGTTGAGAACGCGATGCCTGAAGGAGGCGATGCCACACATTGGGCTAAGCGAGATGCAAAAGCTCAAGGCGAAATAGTTTCAAGAATAAAAGAAGAGGCGATGGTACACATCATGACTTGCAAATCCGCGATGGAAATGTGGAACAAACTTGAGTTCATTTTTGAGCAAAAGTCGAGCGCATCTCTTCATCAACTACAACAAAGTTTTTTTAATATGAAGTACAATGGCGAGGGAATCGCGTTATTTGTGAGCAAACTTAAACAGTTAGTGAACGATCTTCAGGCGTGCGACAAAAAAGTATCAGACAGAATGCTTATGTCTAAAATCCTAATCGCATTGCCAGAAAGCTACAGATACTTCTGTTCCGCGTGGGAATCGGTGCCGTCGGATAAACAGACTCTTGACGATCTAGTTGCACGACTCGTGATGGAAGAAGAAAGGTTATGTGTCGACGAACCGACAACAGCGCTCGCAACCGCATCATCTGAAGAATACAAGCGGCGAGACAAAGATAATGTAAAGTGTTATAAGTGCAACAGAATGGGTCACTACGCGCGCGAATGCGACCGAAAACGCGAACAAAAGAATGTGACATGTGCGTATTGCAAACGGCCGGGTCATCATATTAGTGAATGCCGCACCCTTAAGAGAAAGAAAGAAATCAGTAACAAGAACAAACATAACGGTGATGGAATTGCTTTTATGTGTTGTGGTTTTAGCACGGAAATAAATAAAGAAGAAGTGCGTGATAAGTTAGTGGTCGATAGCGGTGCGACAGATCACATGTTCAACAAGCGAGAAGCTTTCTTAAAGTACACTTTCTTGGCCGAACCGAAAAACGTGATAATCGGGAACGGGGACATTGTTAAAGCGATCGCCGTCGGTGAAGTTAAAGGTACAATTAAAATGGCCGGACGGAAGGAAACAATGAGTTTTAAAAAAGTGCTCCATGTACCAAATCTAAAAGTAAATCTTTTCTCCGTAAGCCAGGCTACCGACAAGAAATTCAAAATGGTGGCAGACGATACAAAGTGCAGTTTTTATAAGGATGGGCGACTATACGCAGAAGCAAAACGATTTGGTAAGTTGTACATTTTCGACTTCACAGCCAACAAACAATCGCAAGAGCTGGCCACTTGGCACGAACGTTTGGGTCACCAAAGTAGAGTATGTGAAATACTAAAGCAAAATGAAATTGAAGTCAACGACGAAGATAAGTTGCAATGCCATGATTGTCCCGCATGCATCGAAGGGAAAATGCATAGACTTCCATTTCCAAACAGCACATTGGAAACTAAAGAAATTGGAGAGCTTATACATGCGGACTTGGGAATTTCATTGGGAGTTCCATCGTTGGGAAATTCAAAATATTTTCTGGTTCTTAAAGACGATTTTTCTAAATTTAGAACGGTATACTTCCTGGCAGAAAAATCGCAGACATTTCAATGCGTTCAAGAATTTATCAAAAAGTTTCAAACACAGCGGGGAAGAAATATAAAAATTTTCAGGTCTGATAACGGTAAAGAGTTCGATAATGCACAAATGAGAAATATAATGAGAGATCACGGTGTAACTCACCAACTTACCGTTGCGTATACCCCCGAACAGAACGGCGCATCCGAGAGGGAAAATCGAACACTTGCTGAAGGAGCTCGAACAATGCTCATTGCCAAGAAACTGAACCAAAACTTGTGGGCCGAAGCTGTTAATTATATGACGTACATTCTAAATCGAACTGGCAAAAGCAGCGTGAAAGGTAAAACGCCATTTAATGTGTGGGAAGGTAAATTTTTCGACCTAAATGATCTTAAAGAGTTTGGCAGCATCGCATATGCACACATTCCCAAAGAAAAGCGCCGTAAGTGGGATTCTAAAGCGAAGAAGGGAATTTTCGTAGGGTTCGCGAAGAACACAAAAGGGTACAGAATTTATTACCCGGAAACAAGACAAATAGAAATCAAACGAGACGTCAGGTTCACTACAGAAATAAACAACACCGAATCACATGTTGAGGTAGTTACAGTTGTGGAAGCGCCCGCTGTAACTAACCAAGATACCGAAGAAAGAAGCGAAGCATCTATCACTTCAAGCAGCGAAGAATCCGACGATGAACAAGATGCGGAGGAGTCCATCAACAATGACCATAGTGACGCCGAGCCACAACAAGAAGAACAGCCGAGAAGGTCAACAAGGGAGAGAAGGCCACCGGATTAGATGCACAAGTATTCTACAAGCTTCATGGCCATTGAAGATGAACCACTCACCTATGAACAAGCAATGTCGAGCGTCGATGCACCAAATTGGCAGAACGCGATTAAAGAAGAAATAAAAGTGCTAAATGAAAACAAAACGTGGTCGGTTGTTAATCCAAGTGAATGCGGTAACGAAAAAGTGATTGACTGCAAGTGGGTGTTTAAACTCAAACCAGACAACAGTGGCGAAAAGAAATACAAAGCGAGACTAGTAGCTCGCGGATTTCAACAAAAGTGCGAAAATTTAAGTGATGTTTATACGCGAGTCGCGCGACTAGAAACATTTAGAATCTTTGTATGTATTGCATGCAAACTGGGTCTGCGCTTGCATCAACTTGATGTTGTGAGTGCTTTCTTGAATGGGGATATTGACGAGAAAGTTTATATGTATTTACCGGAAGGTATCAAAAATAAAAATGACAAAATATGTAAGTTAAAGAAATCACTTTACGGACTGAAAATGTCGCCAAAGAATTGGTATAGTAAGTTTATCTCAGTCATGTTTCGCGAAAAATTTGTGAGATCGAAAAACGATTATTGCTTGTTTATAAAGTGTATCAACAATGTCAAATTATACTTATTAATATATGTCGATGATGTTCTCATTTTTGGAAATAACGAACAAGAAGTGGAAAAATTAATAAAGTTGCTGAAACGTACTTTTAAAATGAAAGATATGGGCGAAATTTCAAATTATTTGGGTATTGAAGTAAATCACGATATTAAGAGTGGAGTAACGACACTCAGTCAAGTAAAATATTTAAAAAAGATTTTAAAACGTTATAACATGCTTGTTTGTAAGAGTACGTCCACACCTGCCGATCCATTGATGGATCACAGCGTTCTTAAATTTGAAAAGTCTGAAAGTGAAGAGCTAGAGAGTGAATGTAGACAAATAATCGGGAGCTTAATGTACGCCGTTTTAGGCACTCGCCCCGATATATGTGCAACAGTAGTTATTTTAAGCAGATACCAAAATTGCGCAAGCAAAAATCTAAAAGTAATGTTAATGAGAGTTTTAAGATATTTAAAGGGAACTTTGGAATTGAAGTTAATTTATAAAAGAGATGTAAATGACGTGTTGCTTACAGGTTACACTGACGCCGATTTGGCGGGTGACAAGACTGATCGAAAGTCAACTTCTGGATATGCGTTCAAAATGTTTGGATGCACTGTAACTTGGTGTTCTCGTAAGCAGCAATGTGTAGCTATGTCATCCGCCGAAGCGGAGTACGTAGCACTAAGCGTGGCATGCAGCAAAGCGTGCTGGATAAAACAACTGCTTATTGACTTTAAATTATTTAAATTCACAAAACCAATTGTCATACATGAAGACAATCAAAGCGCTATTAAAGTAGCAAAGAATCCCGAAGGTCATAGAAGATTAAAGCATGTAGATATTAAATACCACTTTGTGAGGGATCTAGTAGATAAGAAAGAGATTGAAGTGAACTACTTAAAGTCGCACGATCAAATTGCCGACGTGTTGAACAAAACTCTGGGTGTAAATGCGTTTACCAGACATGTAAAAAATCTCGATTTGTATGAATGTAACTAATCTTTCTTGTTGTTTATAATATGTAGTATGTAAACGTTTTATATGAATGTAACTGTTGTTTATAATATGTAGTTTGTAAACTTTTTGTATGAATGTAACTGAGTTTATAAAATGTAGTTTGTAAGTTATCTTTGTATGAAAAAATACTTAGCGTAAGATGTTTTCATTGAAGGGGGATGTTGGAGATATGCAATGAAAACAATAATACATGTTTGTACATTTGTTGTATGCAACTTAACTTACAGCGCATCGAAGCATGCGTATATAACTATCTGTCATTTTAGATGTAAAAAGTAGAGTTCTACTATAACGTAGAACACACAGTTTTGGTAATGGCCGTCTGAGATAGACGTGGTAGTAGTAAAAGCGTTCCAGTATTATTTCAATATAAATCATTTTTGTGTCTTCTAATTCTTTTAATCACCTCTATATAAACCACGTTCTGTAATCCTTAACAAAAACACTTATAAACACATGAAATTGTAGGAATAAAACATAACTCTGTGACAGAAAAAGTTAAAATAACGTTTATATAGCATAGGCCACTCAAACAGCATCAATAATAATTGTTGATGCTGTGATGTACTTGCGCCGCGGTATATTTATTCGCGTCAATTTGCTGTCCTTTTCTTCCAAAGACGTGTTCCGAATAACATTGCAGCTTGAAGCCTTTTTGGTTGTTATAAATTACCTGCCTTTAGGTAAATGTTTTTTATCATAATTATTTGATTGGTTGTGCATACCCAAATTTTGTACCTTATATTAGAATTTTTATATTTGTTTTAATTTTACGATTGTACTTTTTCACTCTCATCGAAGATTAAATATTGTTGAAACATATAATCAAATTTATTTATCAAACACCAAACCCCTGAACATTTTTCATGCCACATCTTTGGAGCCCAACACGTGAACCGAGTTGCTGATTAAATTAAATCAGCAATTCGAATAAAAATAAATTTGTTTATATATTTTAAACAATAAAATAAAAATCAAAAAGAACGCAACCTCAACACGTGGACGTAGCAGACAGGAAGCAGTACTCAGAGAGCCATAAACAACACTGGAGCAATCCCTAAAATACCGCCGCAGTGCACCGATAAGGATAACTGCGACATCGCAGCAATATCACAGACCGTAAGGAAAACCATGATACTGCTAGGCAGTTTTCTAGGATCCCGAGATGGCGAAAAGATTTCACAGACCGCGTGGACTTGGACGATGACTGCACCGACCAGGGAGCCGCATCCAGGGTATTATTACAGCCAGAAAAAGAGGATCGCAGTGCATGGGATGGCTCTGCTGGATTACAACGCCAGTCACCAGCCAGTACCGCCGCAATTAATCCAGGTATTTCTCGCGCTTGTCGTACTACATCGCAACCATTATCAGGACATGCCGATTTACCATTTATCTGTGAGTTATTAGCTAGTACTTTTCCCAATAATAAAAATGATAATCAAATAAATAAAATAAATTCAAAAACAAAAGATACTGAAATTGACAAAAACAATCACAGTAAATTTTTTTGCGATTATAATAATCTTTGTCTTCGTGTACAGAATTTATTTATTCATAATCGTAAAAAAACAAAGGAATTTGGTTATGCAAATATAAATGATGGGTCGCATTATTATACCCGCAAACATTTCGATAACTTACCAATTAATAACCACAATTTGCAACTAATTATAACACTTACAATAATAGTTTTTTTAGTCATTTACATTATAATCCACCTGTAAAAAATGATAGAATTAATAATACAAATGTAAACCAATTGTTAACAACGAATCAAATGATTTGCGACTCTAGTTTTTACTTAAAATGTTTACCGAAGTTTAGTAATGATAAGTTGTGCCACCCAGAAAATTATATACAAAAAATGGATTCAATGATACCTTTAGTTCCCAATATACCGTTTTCTATTTTAAAACATTATTTAAATGAAAGTTTAATTGATGATGCTAGACAGTGGGCCAATACTTTTGTAAACAATTTCATAAGTTATGATCAATTTAAAAACCTCATTTTTAAAAAATGGATTCAATGATACCTTTAGTTTCCAATATACCGTTTTCTATTTTAAAACATTATTTAAATGAAAGTTTAATTGATGATGCTAGACAGTGGGCCAATGCTTTTGTAAACAATTTCATAAGTTATGATCAATTTAAAAACCTCATTTTTAAATCAATTCAGGGATCCCATAAAGCAATCCCAAGCACGTTTTTATTTGGAGACGAGCCGATACGAAAAGGGTTCGTTTGTAGAATATTTTTTAAATGGTATTGCCATGGCAACATATTTAGATCCGCCATATTCCCAAACGGTTTTAGTAGCTATAATAAGCCGGGGGTTTCTTTCACATATTGCATCTTCGCTTATTGGAGCGCAAAACGTTGATGAAGCTTTGCAACGATTAAGGCAAGCCAATTTCTATGAAACTACGAGAAGAGTATCTTGTTACACAAACAACAACGAGTCTAAAGATAACCGTGGCAACAATTTTTCGCGTTTTCATAACAACCGATTACCGAGTCCTTATCGTGTATCTTTTAAGGACAATTCCAAGTCGAGAAACGGCAAACCATGATTTCCGAAAGCCCAGGGGTCACGGTTCTCCACGGGGCTACTAACAAAAACACATATCCAAACTTAATTTGCCTAAATGAGATTGTTGACGAACATTGCGATTTAAGCCACAAAATTGATTTACATGCACCATCAGTAATGATTACTCTTTACGGTGCGCAATTTCCAGCTTTAATTGATACCGGAAGTGATTTATGTTGTTTATCCAGAAACGTTTGGGATGAAATTAGTGTTTTGGATAAAGATATTGTTGTATTTCCAGTTAGTTGTGTAAGAGTCACGGGAGCATTTCGTACATCCCAACGCACTATTACTCATCAAATATATTTAGAATTTACTTTTGGCAAACATTCATTTAAACATGATTTTTTGTTAATCCCCAAATTGGCCTATCCGGTAATCTTAGGAATTGATTGGCTTTAGATACAACAAGCACACATCAATTTTGAAAATAACGTTATAATTTTACCTAAATTAGATTGTGAGATTCCGGAGATAAATTATGAACATGAATATGCAATAGAACCGCCAAAATTTAAAATTGCCGCCATAAATAGAAATTCTATTTGTACACCACCACCAATTGCATATGAGTTATTGACGGACAATTTTGATAAAATTGTGGAGGGTACTCATCTTAGCGAGACCAATAGAAAAGTTTTCTGCCAGCTATTACAAAAACACGCGTTAACATTTTCTGAAGTTTTAGGACGTACTTCAGAATATAAACATCATATCCGATTAACAGACAAAACCCCGTTTCAAGTAAAACCATACCCCATCCCTTATGCACACCAAAAAGCAGTGCAAGACGAACTTAATCAAATGGAATCATATGAGGTAATTGAAAGTAGTAACACTCCATTTTGTTTACCACTACTAACTGTTGTAAAAAAGGATGGTAGCGTTTGCGTATGCTTAGACGCCCGGCGCTTGAATAAAGTTATGGTAGTAGATACGGAACGTCCAAAATCGGTAGACGACATTCTTCAAGGGTTAGGAAATATTAAATATTTTTCTACACTGGACCTTACCAGTTCATGCTGGCAAATACCTTTGACTAACCAAAGCAAAAAGTTTACGGGTTTTGTGGTGGGTACACGCTGTTACCACTTTAACGTGTTTCCGTTTGGTATCAAAACAGCCGTGTTTTTATTCACTAGATGTATGGATATGATCCTAGGACCAGCTTTTTACCCGTTTACTACTGCATACATTGACAACCTTTTGGTATATTCCGAAAATGTTGACAATCACCTACAGCATTTAGATCAAATTTTCACTCGATTAACGGAGACTGGATTTACTTTTAGACTTAAAAAATGTACGTTTTTTTTTTAAACAAGTAAATTATTTAGGTTACGTTTTCAGTGAAGCCGGAATTAAATCAGATCCGTCTAGAATACAAGCTGTAAAGGAATTTCCAGTTCTTAAAAATTCAAAGCAACTCCAGAGTTTTTTAAGATTTTGAAACTTTGACAGAGCGTTTTGTCCCAAGTTTGCTACAATATCTGAACCACTTTTTGCTTTGCTCAGACAAAAATGTAAGCGGAATTGGACGGCCAAGCAACAAGTGGCGTTTGAAAATTTAAAATTAATTCTATCTGAACAAACCTTATTATGTCACCCAAATCCAAGTGAGATGTTTTATGTACAAACGGATGCTTTTGATTATGGCATAAGTGCTATTCTTTGGCAAGGGACGTACCAGGAAAAAAAAATTATATTTTACGCCAGTCGTTTGATGCTCGATAAGGAGCGAAATTATAGCGTTTCGGAAAAAGAAGCCCTGGCGGTTGTTTGGGCGTTAAGCAAATGGCGTGTGTATTTGTTAGGAAAGCTATTTGTGTTATTAACAGACCATAAATCACTAACTTATTTACATACTTGCAGATTACTGTCGGCTCGGATCACCAGTTGGGTGTTATCGCTCCAAGAATTTGATTTTTCGGTAGTGCATATAAAATGTAAAGATAATATCTTGCCTGATATTCTATCTCGGCAACCGTTAGCACATTTACCGGTACCAATGGATAAGTTATTTCATGTTTTTACGAGCAGAGTTTTTCACCAACCTAAAGACATCGTGCTTAGATGTAAACAATTTTTAAAGGAATTACCTACTCACCAACTTGCTGATCCATGCTATGGACCCATTATTAAGTCTCTGCAAGAACTATTTTCACCTTATGCTAAAAGATATGCGCTTAAAGACACGTTGTTATATCTAAACCGAGGCGAGTTTCATACGTCACAGTTGTGCATTCTAAAACTCAAGTTGATTACATCGTTAACTTAATCCACGAAGCCATCGGACATTTTGGTGTTTTTAAGACCTAGTCAGCGTTGCACCGAGAAGTATGGTCGAAGCATCTTTATGAGGATGTTAAACGTGTACTTAAATCATGTGATATTTGTCAAAAAACAAAGTATTTGGTTCTGCCTAGTCCTCCTTAACTAGCCATTGTGCCAGAAAGTCCTAATGATCTTGTTGCTTTGGACCTATATGGTCCACTACCACTTTCGGTTGGAGGCGTGGTTAACATACGTGTAGTACTAAATGTTTTTACCAAGTTTGTTGCGCTTTTCCTGTTGAAACGTGCTACGACTGATGCTATTCTTTATTAGCTGAAAACCGATTATTTTACCAAGTACGGTTTTCCGAACAGAATACTCACCGATCATGGTTCGCAGTTTATGGCTGACAATTAGAAGGCAAGTTTAACGAAACTTGGTATCAATTCAATACACTGCTCTGTCCGGCATGCTCAAGCAAACCCGTCGGAAAGAATTATGAAGGAACTCGGGCGTCTTTTTTGCGTGTATTGTTTTAATAAACAAACGAGGTGGGCTGTCGAGGTTCAAAATATATGCCGTTTATTAAATTTGGTTATTCATGAATCAACTGGGTTTGCGCCCTACAAACTACAATTTGGTTTTACCAAGACTGTTCTATCGAATCCTCTATTAAAGGATAAGTTGCTCTATGATGCACACGTAAAGCTCTACCTAGCACAAGAAACGTTAATGGAGAAAGCTTATCGGAGAAAAGCCGCACATCCGGGCAGACCTTATCTTTCTTTCCAGCATGGTGAGTTGGTCTTTTTACGTACTAACACTTTGTCATCGGCAGTAGCGTCTTAGACAAGAAAATTTATGTTACTTTTTGAAGGTCCATACCGTATTAAAAAACAAGTAAGTGACTACGTAAAAAAAGCGGGGTATGTTTCACGCTAGTCGTTTGCGCAAATTTAATCCATGATTAATGTTTATTATAAATTACAACATCTCCATACGATATGTATAAAGATGTTCGGGAGCAGTTGTGACAAAAAAAGTTTAAAATAACGTTTATATAGCATAGGCCACTCAAACAGCATCAATAATAATTTTTGATGCTGTGATGTACTTGCGCCGCGGTATATTTATTTGCGTCAATTCGCGGTATTTGATTGGTTGTGCATTTCCTAATTTTGTACTTTATATTAAAATTTTTATATTTGTTTTAGTTTTACGATTGTACTTTTTTACCCTTATCGATGATTAAATATTGTTGAAACATATTCAGTGCAGTGCAGAATTTTTATTCTTTTTTGTATGATAAAGCAAATGCTTTAGTTAAAATGAAAGCTTAACTTTGTATACTGCTTAATTGTCTACAGATTGGCCCTGTCTTTTTGTCCTTAGCTGCCCACAATCGCTTTGTCCATTTGAAGCTATTGCACATGTATTTTTTTGTAATATTCTACTAATAAAGTAGACCAAGGTACTAACCTGATTCTTGCCGTCAAACAGTATTCTCTGCTAACGGTAAAAGTTTAAATACCTTCCGACGTTGTGCAATTTAACCAATATACACAAACGCAAACATTGCTTAGTCCTATTGTGTCGAGCAAGCTTGCACTATTCCAAACAAGCTGGTATCACTAATAATATTAGTCCTATTGTGTCGAGCAAGCTTGCACTATTCCAAACAAGCTGGTACCACTAATAATATTAGCAACTTTTTTGCCTTGAAGACCAGTAAACTATTTTAAAGAAGTTGTCTACAAAAATTAATTAAAAAGTATTTGCTCAAACTAGAGTTTTATCTCTATTTTTAATGTGTTATTTAGAATTTATTTATTATATCACAGCAACATAAAAATACTTTTGAATTTTAACGTGTGGAACACACACACACTTGTTATAACTATCACATTAGAAACTAGATTTAAGCAGTCTGTAAACAATAGTAAACATTGACTTTAAACAATTGTGGCTTATAAGTCTTGGGAAATACTAAATTTGAAAATTTATTGCAAGTGTCAATTATACGGTTAAAAAAATATCTTTTAAAAGTTTAGTTCTACATCTCTAAACTGTCAATAAATATTTGTACCTTGAGAAACACCAGCATTTATAATTTTGGGGTTGTAGTTAAAATCATCAATTCTAACTATAAATTTTTTGTTGTCAAAAAAACTACTGATATGATTTACAGACTTATGATAAAGACCTATACAATGGAGCTTGTTGATAAGATTAAAATGCTATACCCAATCAAAAGCTTTAGAAATGTCTAAGCTACTGCAAGATTTTCTCCATGTTTGTCTAAAGTAGAATTTCATTTTTGACTAACACAAGTTAGAAGATCTTTTGTCAAACGTTTTCATCTAAACCTATATTGAGTATTTGAGAAAAAGTTAATTTGTTTTAAAAACTTAACAATGTGGAAATTTATATATTTTTTAAAAAACGTTGACTTATGCTTTTTACATTGTAACATCCCTATTTGGATCACATTTTTTGTTTTCTTTAATCTTCTAACATTTTTTTTAAACAACAATGATAGATTAAATAAAAATAAATTTAAGGTTTTAAAACTTTTTTTTTCTTTCCTTAAAGTAATTAACAGTTACGTAAATTATTAACTCAAAGAAATGGGCATTGCTACATTTTTAAAAACTTGAAAAGTAATAGCCTTAGAACATAAACTTTGTTTTTTAATTAATATATTTTAATTTGATAATTTAGTAATCCTAAAAATTAAAACACCAATAAGACTGCTGTTACATTTGTTACTTTATTTTACATTATAAACTTCTGTACGTTTTGATAATTAATTTTTGTTTTATTATCACTTAAAAAGTTCTTTTGTTTTGTCAACAATTTCATCAATCTGTCCTCAATATAATTTTTTTTATTTGTTTAATTATACAAATTAAAAAAAATATTTAAATAAAACAATCTTAATGTATTATTATTATAATTACCAGTAATAAATGTAATTAAAAACATTCAATTGAAAAATATTATTTGATCTTAGAAGAATTATATATCATATCAAATCATATCGTGGAGAAAAAAGTACTACATAAACAGCATACCGATCGCTGCGTTGATTTTCCGTATTGTAGTGAAAACAGCTACATTTCATTCAGAAAGGATAAAACTATATTTTTCTAGAAGATTATAGTCAACTTATATTTGCAAGTAGCATTGAAATGCATTTAAAAATACTTAAAAACGCTTTTATTTTAATTTTTGAATTCATTTTTCAACTATTTCCAATTATTATTTGAATAAAATACTCTGACCCAATATAGATTATTCCTTTCTGAACGTACTGGTAAAAAAATAAATTACTAAAATACCTCAAATCAAGGTAGCGGTCGATGTAGCTTAAAAGAAAAATTAGTCAATTACAAAAAAACTACAAATTTTTAGGATTTGATTTAGTTAATAAACGATATGAAAAAGACAACATACCAAAAACAGTAAAACAAAAAAAGAATAGCAGTGAAAGGACAGGGATATCTGAGGAAAGTAATTATTACAATTTTGGTTACGGTTTGTGAATTTTCTTATGTTATAAAAACATAATAGTTTGGCAGAAATAATTTAATAATTCTATCAAAATTTTCTGTAAGTAACGTATCAAATATAATTAAGCATACATAATATTGTGACAGTTACGCTACAATAATTAACTTAATCTTTTTGCAGTTTTTTGTTTTGTTTTTAAATATAAACTTATTTAATAGGTTAAATTCTAAACACCTATACTGTCTGCACAACCTTCCAATCACTAATCAGGATATAATGTCAAATAAAAAAAAGTTTTTGGATTTTATTTTTATTTGTAATAGTTTAGAAAAAATAAATAAAATTTTTGGTTGTTTAATTAACAAATAAAACAATTATCAAATTGAAAAAGTTTTCTAGTCTTATTTATTTTGCATTACTTCTATCCATAATGATGTCCTCCATGTCCATGACCACCTCCACCATGATGATTTCCACCGCCACCACCATAATGATGTCCTCCGCCTCCATTGTGACCGCCACCTCCATGGTGGCCGCCACCATAATGATGTCCGCCACCTCCACCATGCCCACCGGCTGGAATAGCAATAACTGCTATAGCAGTTAATGCTATGAGAACTAAAATAATCTGAAATAATAATTTATTAAGTAATAAAATAACTAAGAAAATCTATATTTTAATTTTAGGATGTTTTATTATTATTTCAATTAGTGAAATAACATATTAAATTTAATAAAATAATTTATATTTATTTTATGTATTACCATTAGCTTAGTCATCTTGATTCAGGTGCAACAAACCTTGTCAACTGTGATAGTGCTGGTCGAGTTTCGTCTTAAGTAGTTACATACCACTTCTTGCATGTGCGTAAGCACGGGTTTTCCTGTTCTATGCAGTGTAATTAAGATGTCTTTCATATGTGGAAAAAAAAATCATCAGTAACGGTGTGTAATAATGTGTTTAATTAAAATTTTACAAACATTTTTTTTTTAATAAATTGTTATAACTAAATGCGCTTTGATTAATTATTAAAAAATAAATACTAATTATTTCTAATTACTAAGCTTAAATAATATCAAATAATTGCCGTTTATTTTAATAAAAACAAATAGATTTTAATAATTATATATTAATTATAATAATTCTAAAATTTAAACAATTGGAAATATTAATTGTCTGTAAATTTACAATATGTTAATATTCACAACTTGTTTAAGAAATTTAATGTTTTTTATCAAAGTTTTAATTATTTTAGTTATAACATTTACAAGTGTGTGCATTTTTGGAGTATTTCATGTTTTGATTAAATCACGTTCACTGGTTCAACATTAAATCTAAAATTAAAAAAAAAAACCACAATAATTGTAAATACGTAAAGCTAATCTGTTTAGGACTTCTACGTCTTCATTATTTACACTGTACTTTACAATTTACAATTTATAATTTATTTTTAAAATGTTCTAAACATATTTTTAATAAACATTAATCATAAACAATGAACATTATATAATTCAAATATTCAATTAACATTTCTGTTTAATCACAGTCAGTGCATAACACACTTTACACTATTTATAATTTATTCAATACTTTACAGTTCATTTTCATTATAAAAATTAACTTTTACATTATTTTTAATAAACATTAACCTTACTTAAAAAGTGACGGTAAACACTAAAATCACTTTTTGTTGTTATCATTGTATATAAAATGAATAATCAACTTTTAATCGTGTTTTAGGTTGTTTTTTAATTTCTTGTCAAAGATTTAACAGTTAAGACACGATGAAGATAAGAAACTGTTTTAAAACGTTTTTATCAATAAAATTATCGAAAGATTTTAATTTTCATAAAAAAATGCAAAACTTTACATTACAAAAAATTAGCAAACAAACGAAAAATCGGTTTGTAGTACTTAACAAGTTTAAAATTATCAATGTTTAAAATAATTACTTCTTAAACTCTGTATTAGTAATTCTTCTAAATAATAATATACTAAAATATTACAACAGTTCTTAATTTATAACAAAGCATTACTTCTAGTTGCATTTTAAGTCAAGTTAATTCTAATGCAATACAGATACATTAACATAATTTCCTATAATGTTTAAACGCATACACTTTAGCCACATATACTCCGCTCACAGTTGGTCCCAATATTGGCATTAGCGTTGTGACAAACATCTTGAAAGTATAATATCTTGCCGGATAAACAATCCAAATTTTTAAAAGAGTTGTAATCAATCTACAGCATTTATTCAAATAGTTAGTAAATTGTTTAAAGCAATAGATGATGGAAAAAATATCAATGCTAGTGCTATTTAATTACAGTAAAACATTTGATAAAATGTGTCACATTACTCTATATTAATTCTTAATTGTAATGATATCAATTCTTCATTGCGTAATTAAGTAACTAATTTGCGTAAATAGTGCGTATAAAAAAACGCATTTTTTCTTTAATGATGTTAATTTATGTGTTCTTATGATATCTTAGAGTTTACACTATGCCAATAGTTCTTAGTTAGAGTGCCGTGAAAGTGTGACAGAAACGCAAAATCGTTTTTTATGTATGTACTTGTGCTTATGTCAAATATTCACTTTTCAACTCTACTTCTAATTTGCAATAATGATCTTTTAAAAAAGTAGTAATATTTGACTTATTTTATTTTAATTATTAATCTAAAATATCTAAACAAATAGAATCTTTTCTCTTCCAACACAGGCTATTTTTTTGGTTTGACAAAAAATAAATAACTTAATAAATTTGTATAGAATATAATAAATTGGTATATAAAACAGGGTGATTCTGGAGAACCGCATGGTTTTCAAACGCGCAGTACCGATTTAATGTCATTCAACTTTGCAGGCTACGGCATTTTAGTCATTATGTCAACATTTTTATATAAAATAAACAAAACTGCTGGTTTTGGGCAATAGATAATCCACAACAGTTGTATCAACGGTCCCAGCTTAGGCTCTCAAGTGACAGCTCTGGAGTGCTGTTGCTAAATTTGGCGTAATTGACCCAGATTACTAAATTCAAATGATCATTAACTTTCCGGTGCCAGATGAATAGAGAATAGAACCAGGGCCCACACACAGCAAGAGCCTCAATGAGAGTTCTTTGGGAGATTTGTATTTGATTAAAAACACCTTCACCGTTTCGACATTATGTAAAGTTAAAAAAAATAAATTGCAAACACGTAATGCTAATCTGTTTAGGACTTCTACACATTCTTAATTTACGTTTATTGAGCGACATTTTACTTAACAAGTTCTACACTATTATTTCATAATATCATTAATATTGTAAAAAAAAATAATTTATTAATGAACGTCGTACTTAGAGTCTCGTGAACGTTTAAAATGCTGCAGTTTACTCATTGAAAAAAAGCTTTTAGTTTTATGTTTACTATGTTGCACTTATCACTACGCTATATATATACAATTTAAAAGTGCAATATTAACAAGCAAAATAATAGTTAATTACTATATTATCTTTAAATGCAAACCATTAAAACAAACAAGAAATTATGAAATAAATTAATAATGTATTTAAACTCAATCTAACGATTACTGCGGTCAAGGATCAAACATAGACAATTGATTTGGTTCTACAAACCTTGTCAGTATGCTTTGTATGACCACGGCATTGCATGATAGCAAAAGACAAATTTGAATAAATATTTCTGTGCTTATCAACACAATTTGCTGCGTACAGTATCCCGGAAATAAACAACAAAATGTCACTTCACCGCTGCCAATTTGTGACGAAAAATTGGCAGTTGAAAGATTTTTTTTACGTTTGTTTGGTAATGGCGGGATCAAGTGTTAATTGACAAAAGTAATTGTCACTTAAAAATAAATTCTATGCAAGAAAATTTAAATAATATTATTGAATTATTTTATACATATAATAATATGATATACAGGTTGTTTCTTAACTGAAGTCAAAAAATAAAACTTTAGGTACATTTTTTAATTTCAAACAGGATACCTAAATTATTTTTTTGTCTATTTTGCTTCATTTCCGAGATAATAAAAAATACACATTATTTAGAAAACTTTTAACTTAGCAAAATAAAAAAAAAAACATTACTTTAACAAGTGTGCGTTGATGCAAGCTTTTGATACTTGTCAAAATTGTTTTCTTTGGTTTGGTAAGTAAAATTTGATACAAATACTGTTTAACAAATTATGATTTTCCGACAGATGGCAATCTTTTTGCTGCGTAATTTCAAACGCATTTTAAAGACATTGTGAATCTGACAATAGAAGTCGCTGTAGTGAAGGTCTACATCAACAGCACACCGTGACACAAAAGAAACACATAGTTAAGGGGCCTTTTACATCGAGTAAAATAGAGCATCCTTAATAGTTATATACTGACCTTATTATATAAGTTAAAAATAAAACAAAAATACTGTCGTATTTAAGAAGAGTTCTATTTTTAAATGACATCGTCAATTTTTATTAAACATAATTTTTAATTATATTTTTGGTTCATTAATATAGCCATATATATATATTAAAGAGCTTATTACAAATAATAATATGTACAAAAATAATAATATCTTTATGTCATTCAATAATTTAATGTATTATCTTTGCGTTAGTGAAAGAATCATGAGAGTTGAACGAATAAACACTACAGGAATTAACTATTAAAAAGTCGTATTTATCAAATAAATTGCGATAATCGTCTCGTCTGCGTACACTGTAAAAATCTAGTGTTATATATTATTATGTGATATGTAGAACTGAACGTTATATAGAAATATAGAGCTAGAGTAGACACAACTGATGACGAATCCCACCCCGTCCCTATGATATTATTTTAGATTCATTTATTGTAAGTTCTTTGTAGGTTACGCAATATAATATTTAATAGTTAGTAGTAGTAGATATATATTTTTTTAAATATTTAATTTAATTAAATAGTTTTTCTTATTAATTTTGCAGTTGTATTAAAATATTAGATTTAGTTTCAATTTAATAAAAAAATATATTATTTTCATTAGGTTCATTCTTTACTTTACTTTATGACTCAAATAAAAATGAAATGAATCATAATATAGTTAAAAATCATAACACATAATTAAAGGATTGCTTTTTTATTAATTTCTTGGCATAAACAAATCATTTTTTTTTTTATTTTCATAAAAAGTAAAACAATAATTTATTGTAGTAATACAAAATCTTCAATACCTTCTTTTCAAAATGACATAATTGCCAATTCAAACAAAAAAAAACTATATTTCTGTAAATCAGTTTGTAAATACTTCTATTATACCTATACACTTCTTAGTAGTAAAGTAATGGTTCAAATTTACTAAAAGTTGTTAATTTGCTTAAAATAAATATTAGAAAAACATCAGACTTTTAACTTCTTTGAAACAAAACAAAAAAATAATTAATTTCTATTTTGATCAACATATTTAAATAAACATATAAAAAACTTTTTTAAATTGTTGAATATTTGCAATACCTAGATATAAAGTGATTCTTTAAATTATAGACCAACTGCAATACTGTTAATTTATTCAAAAGTTTTAAAATTGCAATATTTCAATACAAATTGTAACCAAACGTATAACAACATTTCGTTACCTCATAATAATAATAAACGCAAAAGTTTCTGTTGACTGTTGGTAGTGCAATTATTAAATCTCGACTTTAGTGAGGTATGTTCAGTACATCTGGCTTTACTTTTTATATATTATAAACAACACACAAACTTGTTAAAATTCAAAACAATGTATAAGTTGTTCTGTAATTAATAATGTAAGTAATTTTTATACCAAATATTGAAGTTTAAAAAAGCAAACGTACTTATAGTACTATTAAACTATTAATTGTGTAATCTATTAATAAATATTATTTTAGTCAAATGGTTCAAAGAGGTTGTTCCAAACTCTCTAATACTGTTGCTGAAGAGGATAGGTCGCTAACTTGCTCCGACTGATCTGAGCGGAAAGACTTGTCTTTGCGCGAAGTGTGTTTTTTTTACTTTGTAACATTGCGCGATTTTGCGCTGTCAATAAGTTTTGGATTTGATTCAAAATGAGCCGGATTTTTTTAGCTCTGTCGTAACCAGAGACAAATCCTGGATGTTCAAGTACTACCCAGAACTGAAAAGGCAGAGCAGCTCGTGGCACACAAAATTATCCTTTCCGGCGCAAGAAAGCGCTAATGAGCAAGTTTCGCATCAAAACGTTGCAAAGAAAAACTGTCAACTCAACCTTTTACCTCAAGGTGCTCAAAAGATTGAAACACCGGATTGCGCGCGTGAGAACTGACATCAATGACACGGTCAAGGTCCACCATGACAATGCCCCCAGTCAAAAAGGCCGTCATTGTTACCTATTTCTAGGCCCAAAGCAACACCTTGGTGGTTTTCCAGCTCCCATACAGTCCCGACTTGGCTCCGTGCGACTTTTTTTTTGTTTTTTCGACTAAAAAGAGAGCTGAAAGAAAAGCACTCTCACCGTGGAAATCAACCAAAAGCATGTTACAAGGTTATTAAAAAACATTCTTGTCAAAGAGTTTCAGGGTGCTTTCCAGACATAGCAAACACGTTTCCGAAAGTGTATTGATGCAGTGGAGAGTATTTTGAAGAATTTTAAACGTTTGTACCAGAATAATCAAAAAATCTGTTTTTTATAGAAAATGCGCAATTCTTTCATAATGGACTCTGTATATTGGAGTTAGAAACAAGTACTGCGTAATGTGTGCAAAAAATAAAATTACTACTCCAGCAGAACACAAGTGCTTTAAAAACTGGACAGGGACGTTGACAAATATGAAGTCTGACATAATAGTTGAAGGTTTTAAACAAAACATTAAAATGCATAGTTTTAAATTTTACCAACTAGTCGGTAGTGACAGCAGTGTCACAAACAAATTATTACAAGCAAGGCCATATGGCACAAAGTTGGTACAAAAAATTGAATGCAAAAATCATCGTAATTATTGCAACAAACTAAGAAAAATAACCATAAAAACAGGAAATTATTCATTAAATTTAATTGTAGGTCTATTTCTTTGACATACATACTTTGAAATCTAGTATAATGCTGTTGTCAAGGCGATGCAACATAGGTGAGCAAAAGATATTGATTTAAATAAAAAATATCTAATTTGACTAGTGATATATTAATCAACCCAAATCACATGTTTGCTGATCATAGCAATTGATTAAATTATTTTGAAATGCTTAAAAAAACTGGGGAAAAAAATTTGGTACCAGAAATAAAACAGTATTTTTTAAGATATTTTGACTTGTATTTACAGACTAACGCACAATTCACAGACCTTGGTTTTGAACATGACCAATAATAATGCCAAATGTTATAATGCAATACTTTGCAAATTTTTAGGTGCAAAGCAAATAAACTTTTTATTAATAGGTTCATACTATACACGGTGCGAAGCAGCAGCTTTATCTTTTAATGCAAAACATAATTACTACGCAATAGCACACAAAGCCCATACTAGTCATAGATAAAGTGATAAAAACTTATTTGCAAAAAAAAGTCGAAAAAAAAGTATTATGTATATTTATTCATTAGATTTTTTTTAGTTTTATAATTTTTTTTTATTAGTTTTTTATTTTTATTATAATCTGTGTATAAAGCCTGTGTGATACTGTATATGATTATTTCTTAAATTATACAGGGTGTCCTAACTAGAGGTGAAAAACAAAACTTTAGGTATATTTTTTAATTTCAAACAAAAATCTTGCTTCATTTTCGAGATAATCAAAAAATACACATTAATTAAAAAACTTTTATTTAACAAAATTTTTGTAAAAAAAAAAACATTTGTAACAATGGTAACAATGGTAACAACAAACAATATTACTTTAATAAGTTCTCAACATGGCCACAATGAGCGTGGATGCAAGTTTAACAACGCACTAAAAGAGAATAATAAACTGTTTCAGAATCTGTTTTGAATGTGCTGCAGCATTCGCAATTATCTTTTGTAGCTGTTCCACGTTGTTCAGCTCCGCATAAGCCAATTGTTTCATGTGTTCTCACACATAAAAGTCTAATAGATTTAGATCAGGAAATCTTGCAGGCCAGTTTACTGGACTTCTTCTACCAATCCACGTGTCATTAAAAGTATTGTTGAGCTATTCAACTACATATCGCACAACATGGAACAGTGTTCCTTTGTGCTGTTACATCTTGTTACGTAAGAATAAAAGAACATTGTTATCCAGCAAATTTTTCATCTGATTTTTGAGAAATTTTGCTTATAAATCATTTGAATTGGCAGTAGTTCCTCATTAAAAACCCCATAATATGTGTTAACCGAAATTCTTTATTGGTAAGCTCGTACCCTAACTGCGTACGGATTTCTTAATGACCTAATGTATATTGTTAATGTCATCTCTCGTGAATATAGATTTATCGCTCCACAATATTAAACTAATGAAGTTAAGATCTTGTTGATTGTCGTTCAAGAAGCCCTTGAGAAAATGCAAGTCACTGTGGTGCGTCGCCTGGTTATAGGTGTTGTACTTGATAATAATATAGGTGAAGAATTTACCTATTTAAGATTTAAGATTTTTCAGACAAAGTTTTTAGATAGTTGTGAACGGGCGGAAAGTTGCCCAACGCTGACACCAACTATCAAAAACTGCGTCAACTATTTGTTCCTCTTCTGCCACGGTATGCTGCTGATGTGGACCTCCACTACGACGATTTCTAGTTCCAAATTCACGGAGCCTTTGAAATGAGTCTGAAAATACGCGACGAGAAGATTGCCTTCTGTAAGGAAATCTTAATTGATGCTCGCAACTTAAACCTAAGGTATTACCATTACAGAATCCGTAAACAAAAATGATATCTGCGTATTCTCTGTTGTTGAACAGCATTTTTATCAAATTTTACTAACCGAACCAATGAAAACAATTTTGACAAGTATCAAAAGCTTGCATCAACAAACACTTGTTAAAGTAATGTTGTTTTGTTTGTTTTTTTGCTGAATAATGTGTATTTTTTTATTATCTCGGAAACAAAGCGAGATAGACAAAAAAATTAGTTTAGATTTTCTGTTTGAAATTAAAAAAATACCAAAGTTTTATTTTTTGCTTCCAGTTAGGAAACACCTTGTATATACATATATAATTATAGATAAAACTTTTTACAAATAATTATCAATTTCACAATAGATTGAAAATTAAAGATTAAGAATCAGTTTCTCTTTATAAATAATGCATATCATGTGAGCAATAACATTTGTAATATAACCCAACTATTTTGCGTCGATTATATAGAACAATATGATCTCAATTTTCTAATCTACAATTAAATTGATGATCATTTGTGCATTTTACAGACTTTTATCGTTGTTTATCTATAGATAGATAAGTTAATGATTAACAATTTAAATTAATTATAAATTGTTTATTTATTTTATTTATATATTTATACGGCAAAGGTTTTAATAAAAACGTTTGATTACAAAGTTAATATTTCGCCACGGGTTTGTGGCGTCGTCAGAACATGTAATATCAGTTTTTAAATCGTTAGATTATTAAAAAGCATTTAATAAAATAAAAAAATAAGGTTTTGTATAATCTAGACGAGTATTGTGAATAAGATAAAATTGTTTTTTATGCCGATATTTTACTATTACTCTCTGCTAATATAAGACAAAGTATATTTTTTACATACGTGAAGAAGGTATTTTATTTTTTCTACTGATATTTATAGTTACATATTTAAACAAAATTCGATCGACATTCATTCTTCCGCAAAAGAAGAAATGAATAAATTATATGAGAGTTCCGATACGTCAATTTGTAGGTGTGTTACCTGACCGAATTTTACTGTTATTTTATAACTACACGCGCTTTTAATTACACTATATTGTAAATTATATTTTTACATTTACATAATTTTATTGTCATGTTTCGGTTGGCAGTAATAACTTGTAGACAAAATTAATACAGTTATATTTTTAATATTTCCATATAAACATTATTATTAAAGAAGTCCGATTGAAATTCTAACAATTATATTTCAGTGTAGCCGGCTACGAAGGCGATTGTAAGTTTTATAGCTCAATGACCAATCAGAGCGCACGAGATCTATCCCACAAGAACACACGTCGGCTGTACGCAAACTGTACGTCAAGTAATGAAATTCGTATCTTGTATCCCCGTTTAAACTTTACAGTCTCTCTCTCTAGTGATCAGCTGGAAATTGGTAAAGGACCCTTAACGCAAATCTTGATGATCCAAGGGTGAGCGTTAGGCAACTTTCCGCCCGTTTACAACTATCTAAAAACTTTGTTTGGAAAACCTTAAATAGAGAAATTCTTTATCTATATTATTATCAGCAGCACAACAACTTGCTATTTTTTAATGACTTCTTGAAACATCAACAAAATCCTATTTTTTTTAGTTCAATATAGTAGAGCAATAAATTTATGTTTACAAAAGATGGCATTAACAATATACAAATTAAGCATATCTGATCATTAGAAAATTTGTACGCAGTTAGGGTACAAGTTTACCAAGAAAGATTTTCAGTTATCACATGATGTGGAGTTTTGAATAAGCAACTACTGCTATTTTAAATTGTACCACATTGTTTAAATGCTGGTTTATACGTAGAATTTTTTAAAAATTTGATGGAAAATTTGCTGAATAACAATGTTACCGTTCTATGTTCAGCGTTATGTAGTTTTCTGGCTCAACAATAATATCAATGATAAGTGGATTAGTAGAAAAGGTCTAGTAAACTAGCTTGCAAGATCTCCTGATCTAAATCTATTATGAGTAGGGACACATAAAATAATTGGTTTATGCGGAGAACAAACAACGTGGAGCAGCTTTTATTTATTTATTTATTCAAATACCTTTCTACCTTTCAGTGAATTATTAATTTATATAATATTTACGCTATTTTTTCCTACTCTTGGCTATTTCCTTTATTTCTTCCCAAGTGTTTCTTTTTTTGTTGTCTTTTTTTTTGTTTTCCTGTTACTTTTGACTTATATGTTTTTTTGGTGTTTTTTTCATTACCCATTCTTCTGATATGTCTGTACCATCTTATTTGGCCTTCCGTTATTTTTTTTAATTGGTTTTATTTGTAAATTCATCCTGTATGTCTCGTTCCTTATTTTGTCTTTTCTTGTTTTGTTTTTGATCTCCATTGCATTTATTCTTTTTATTTGTTTTTTTGTCATGTTCCATGTTTTGCTACTATATGTTAATGTTGGTCTAATTACTTTTTTAACTATTTTTATTTTTGCAGTTTTTCCTATTTTGTCATCTATCTCTTTGTCAAATTTTCCGTTGCTTTTTATTATTGTTTTTACATATCTGTATTGTTCAATTTCAGTTTCTTTTTTGCAATTATTATAGTTTTTGTTTTTTCATAGTTTATTTTTATGTTTATTTTCTTTAGTTGCTTCTATTTTATTTCCATGTTGTGCTGTAGCTCTCTTTTGATTCTGTCAAATGCTTTTTTGAGATCAACAAAGCACACGTGCATTATTCTATGCTTATCATCTTCTCACTTAGCTGTCTTATTATAAATCTTGTCTTGTCTTGTGTGCTTCTTCCTCTTCTAAATCCACATTGGCTGTCCTCTATTGTATTTTCTAATTTGTTTTTTATCCTTTTTTTTTTAAGATTCTTGTAAATATCTTGCTTGGTATGCTCGTTAGTGTTATTTCTCTGTAATTTTTACATGTTCTTTTATCTCTTTTTTATGTCTGGGTAGGATTATTCCTCTATTCCATTGTCTTGGCGTTTTCTCATTTCTGATAATGTCATTTATTAGTTTACTAATGTGGTAGCGAGAAAACATAATAGTTTGGCAGAAATGACTTAATAATACTATCAAGATCTTTTGTACAGAACGTATCAAATATGATCAAACATACTTAATATTGTGACAATTACGCTACAGTAATCTGATAGCTCAAGCTTTTAGCAAAACTATTTTGTTTGTTTTTAAACCCTAAAATTACTTTATGAGTTCAATTCTGAAACACCTATACTGTGTGCACAACCTTCCAGTCACTTATCAGGATGTAATTGTAATTGTCAAAGAATAACAAATTTTATGTTTTATTTTTATTTGTAATAGTTTTTAAAAAATAAATAAAATTTTTGGTTGTTTAATTAACAAATAAAATAATAGTCGATTAGAAAAAAAAATTTATACTAGTTTCTTGTTTTGCATTATTTCTATCCATAATGATGTCCTCCGTGTCCATGACCACCTCCACCATGATGATTCCCACCTCCACCACCATAATGATGTCCGCCACCTCCATGGTGACCGCCACCTCCATGATGGCCGCCACCACCATAATGATGTCCTCCACCCCCACCATGTCCACCGGCTGGGGTAGCAATAATTGCTGTAGCAGTTAATGCTACAAGAACTATAACAATCTAAAATAATAATTTAATAATAAGTTATAATATAAATAAAAAATCTATATTCGTTTTATTATTAATTCAATTAGTGAAATAACATATTAAATTAATTAAATTATTTATATTTATATTATGTATTACCATTAGCTTAGTCATCTTGATTCGGTGCAACAAACCTTGTCAACTGTGATAGTGCTGGTCAAGTTTCGCCTTAAATAGTTACGTACCACTTCTTGCATGTGCGTAAGCACGGGTTTTCCTGTTCCACATGCAGTGTATATAAGATGTTTTTTGTATGTGCAAAAAAAATGTCAGTAACGGTGTGTTATAATATGCTTAATTAAAGTTTTAAGATAAAATGTAATAACAAAATGCGCTTGGATTCATTATAAAAAAAAATTATATTTAACAGTTCTAATTACTAAAATTAAATTTTACTAAATAACTGACCGCTGGCAATTCTTAGCCGTTATATGTTGTTTAAAATAAAAATACTCATAACTTTGTTTAAAGCAACTAGAACAAAAAACAGATATAATTATCTGAAGTAATGCTGATACCAAAAATGATTAGTATAAAAATTAGCAATCAAATAAAATGCTAATCAATTAATTATTGTTAAAAATATATAAATATTTAAAAATAATAATAATTAGTCATTGTGCGACAGTAAAAAGTAGCCATGTTTGACATCAAAAGAATGCCAACAACACGAGTAGTTTCAACTCAGCTAACTTGAAATATATTATTTTTTAATTATAAAAACCTCTTTTTTGGTTCATTAGTTGGACATTAAATCTAAAGTTTAAAAAATCTACAATAATTATAAACACGTAATGTTAATCTGTTAAATCTGCTTAAGACGTTTACGCATTCTTGATTTACGTTTATTGAGTGGCATTTTACCTATCAAATACTACCTTATGGTTTTATAACTAAATTAAAATCGTAAAAAAATAATCAAAAATTTGCAACTGTTTATTTAAAATATTTTTTAAGTTGACACTATCTAAACAAAATAAAAACTGCTGCAATATAATAATAATAATAATAATAATAATAATAATAATAATACATTTATTGCGAATAAGAAATTACATTACAATAAAATACATAAAAATTACAAATAATAATTGCGTTCGCAATAGGTCCAAGATTAGTTTGACTCGATGTGGTTACATCAAGACATCTATTCTTCTTTTTGGACCTTTCAAATAATAATAAATAATAAAAATAAAATAAAAGATAACTAACATAAACAAAATTAAATAAAAATATAAAAGAAAAGTATTAAGGAAAAATAAAAAAAAGTCAGAAACAAATAAATCAAATTAAATTACACATAATTTCCTTGCTATAAAAACTCAACCTTGTTGTAATAAAAGACAATGTTTATATTTTTTATTGAAACCTGGTGAGCTTAAGTTTCGAAGATTGCTGAGAACAGAATTGAGACATTTGCAAACATTGTAAGAGTAGGACCGTTCAAAGAGTGTGGTTATATGATAATATAAAATAGATAACTATAGATCGGTTACAATATACGTGTTTTTTACAACTGCTGATTGTTTACTTAAAAAAAACTGTTATTTTTTCAACAAGCTCTTGAAGTTTGCTCTATACAACTCCATTATTCTGCTGGAAACACGATGTGCTAATGGCAAAATAAGTAGCGGTTATATGTTCCTGAACTAAGATTCCTACTATACAGAATTCTTCATAACAAGTGAATAAAAAATTATATTTCACATCAAATTTTAAACAACAACAAAAATTCAATATGATTAAAAAACAGAATACTTCTTATTCTGTTTTTTAATCAATATTTATATATACAGATATATAATAAATTTATAAAAATATACTAATAACAAACTATAAAATGTTATAACAACACATTGAGTGTGGTGACTAACGCAACTTTTACATCAAAGTATTAAAAAGTACACTTTTTTAATTACCTGCCTATTCGGGATAATTTTGAATTCTACAATTTTCACCAATAGCAAACTGGTAAGTCCAAAAATGTTCAAAATCTGAGGGTATAGTATATTTTACTCTGTTGCACTAGTCACTAGGCCATATGTATACAGTTTAAAACTGCAATAATAAAAAGCAAAATAATAGTTAAATATTGTGTTATTTTTGAATGCCAATCATTTTAAAACAAACAAGAAATTGATAAAATAAAATTAAAATACTTAATGCAGCTTAATATAAAAATGATAATAAAGATTGTGTAACAGTGAAGAAATTTTATGTAGTCTAAATCATGTATTTAAATAATATAGGTTAGGTAGTAATAATACATAAAATAGATTTTTATGTTTAATACTTTGAAACTCTCGAGTTAACACTCATTTGTAAGTTTTAAAAACTCAAAATAGTACAGTATTCTTAATAGTAAAGTATTCTCACTTTCAGTCACTTGGTTGCCAACCCAGTAATACTATAACATCATTGGGTAAAACCAATAAAACACTTTGCGCATTCATTGTCTGCTTTAGGAAACCTTCTATTGGTCTTTCTACAAGCTTCCAATTTATTTCTGTTAAAAAAACTATATAAAAAAATAGTATTTACATATTTTTCATTTGTGAATTGCGGCACATGTTTATTTTATTAATTACTTCAGAATTGAATCTTTACATTCAAATTACTCAAAAAAAAAGTAAAATTTTAAAAAAACCTTATTTTTATTTTATAGTTCAAAACATATCTGATCAAAAAAGATTTAAAAAATAAAATGTTATTTTTTCTATCTGTTACAAAACTTGATTTTTAAATTATTTATTGGGAAAATCAGTATTTGTGTAAATTAAAACATCTATTAAAACTGAGGTTGCTCACCATGTAAATAATAATAAATTTTTGGATAAAACCTTTTTGCCGATAAAGCTTGGTTGTTGTCAATTCCCATAATTTACACAAAACAACTTTACACTCATTTATTATTGGTGTTTAGGTTGCAATTTTAAAACAAAGAATAAATAAACCTATATGTTTTCAACAATTGCACTATGATAAATTGTAGACTAGTTATTTTTAGCAAAACCCTTAGCTATTGCTGTAGGTTGTATCTAACAATTCATCAATATTTAAATGTTTGTTGAACCAATTGCAATATCCGACTTGTTTATAATTAAATAAAACTTAATTAACGATTTTTTGTACTATTTTTATAGTTTTTTCATAACTTTTGTGGAATTTCTTTTGTAAAAGCTGTATGTCGTGAAAAACCTCTTTAGTTGAAATAAATAGCCTGCTATAATTTTTTCAACATATGCAGTTTTTGTTTTCAAACTGTTTAATCATTTATTATTTACAAATGTTTGATTAAAAATTTTGAATCAAAAAAAGTTTTAATAAATCGATTAATGCACGACTGAAAAAAATACAACTTAGTTAAATAAAAGTGGCAATAAGATACATCATTGTCTCACGTCACAACGGATCTTCATTACTTCTGTTGGTTAATTTTAAATTTTGGTGTTAACCTTTTTAAATGACTGATAGCCATTGTTTTAAAAATTTATCTTTTTTTGTAGATGGTATTAAATACGTTTAAAACAATATTAATTAAGTTTTTATCAAATGTTTGATAAACTTTATATGTTTTTTTAAATGTTTTTTGTTATCAAAGAGTTCTGAGAAGTACGCTTTGCACTTTTTTAGTTTGTCTTTTGCGTTAGTTATTATACACTTTTTGACCTTTTAATTATACTCACCGCTGCTTTGTTTTTATTTCAGCTAGCCGTTTTCTTCATTTTTTTGTGCATGTGAAAGTAGTCAATTTTTTTTTTAGCATTTCTATTTTTTTCACTCTGAGAAATTAATTTCTTTAGCTTTCTTTGTATTATCTTATATTCACTCACATTGCTCTTTCTTTTTTTTTTTTTCATAAGATTTAAGATTTTTGGAGTTATCCTAAGCTTCTTTTTTAGCTATTGCTTTTAACCCTATTTGTATCTTCTCCCACTTTTTGTCCACACTTACATGTATAATGTATTTGTTTATCTCTTGTTTACCGTGATGTTGATTTTTAGATCTTTTAAGAGTTTTCTATTTGTATATAGTTGTGTTGAAGTTTTGTTATCTTTTTCATCTTTATACTAAGTTAGTTATTAAGGGGCTTGATTAAGTTTTTACACATTTAACAACGATTTTATAGCGGTTTTTAATAAAGATATTGTCTACTTGATTTTTCACTGTATATTTTAGTTTATTTGCAAAAGATTTTTATGTAACAATCTACAAACGGAGAGTTATTTGTTGTTATACAATCTTTGTCCAAACAGAATTCAATCAGATGATTTCCTTTCTTATTCCTGTCTTCCAAACAAAAGCTTTCCGTGTATGATTCAACGTTTGTCTTGCTTACTTTAGCATTTAAATTTCCATTACTACCTTAACTTTGTTGATTTTAATGCTTTAAAAAATATTGTCTAGTTCTGCATAAAATTCTTCAACATTCAAGAAAGCATCTTCCTTTTTTGCTGTTGGTGCATATGTGGATATAATATTTATATTACCTGTGCAAATTTTTAGTTGAAACATCATAATTCTGTCTAAATCTAAGTATAGTGTAAAACTGACCTTGTAATATTCTTATCCAAAATCAGTCTTATTCAATTTAAATGTCTTGAGTTGTTTCAAATTATTATTACATCTAAATTATAATTAATTATTTGAATGTATCTATGATTTTAATGCTTACCTTTTGTAAATGATGTATTATAGCCTAGCTGCCGAGTAATAAAATGTGTCGTTGGCTGTTGTGCAGCTTTCATTTACTTTCATTTACTTCAAAATATTTTGTTTTGATACTTGCTTAATTTCTGTATTTTTTTTTTAACAAATTGTACGAAATATATTTTAACGGTCTGTAATGCAGTGTAATATATAAACTCAAACTTTCTTTGATGAAACACATGCAACGCAGAATAAAATATTTTGTAAAAAATATGACATATTTTTTTATAAATAATTGAATTGATATGAATGCTATACTACACGTAAACATTTCTTAGTTTTTATTTCTTTGAAGCTTCTTATTACAAAAACAAATATTGACAACGTTTTTGACAAATTACCACTATGTATTGTCCACTTGAGAGTAGGATCAAGATTGACACTTACATATTTAATAGTGTTCAGTTTATTATGCGTTGGAACACGCTTGGCTATCTCCGCCTGAGTTGATCTATAAAAAATATTAGTATTGTCGGCGTAGAGAAAAATGGGTGCTAATAGACAGAGTATTAAAATATATATATATATATATATATATATATATATATATATATATATATATATATATATGGGTAATTCCATTACTTTTTGACCAATTTGAAAAAGTTGACCTCCTTAATTTTGCTCAAATTTTCAGGGATCAAAATATGGATAAAAAAAATAAGATTTTCAAAATTTTGGACCTAAGAATATCGCCTATTTAAAATTACACACATTTGAAGGTCAGAAATTTTATAATAAAACGTCTTTTTTAGCTTATTTTGAATCTCAATTTTTAAGCTTTTGAAAAAAGAAAAAATGGTTTGCGATGGCTCAAATTACTCCTTATTACATGCACTTTAAAACCCATATTTTTATGTTTAATATTGTGGCAGTCACTTTTATATATTAAGCTTTAAACATAATTCCAAAAAAATTGTAAATTTAGCAAAATCGCAAAATTTTGTTTTATTTAAACCGTTCTAACTTTATCAAAAAAACAAAAATTGATCCACCAGGTCTAGATTTTTTTGTCTTTAATTTCTTTTTAAAGTGATTACACAAGACTTAGAGAATAAATACGTATACACCACTATTTTGATGTAGGAAGTTGCACATGTTTTTGCTATCTTCAAAACTTCCCGAAATAGCTTTGTCACCCTATGTCGGTTTTAGACAAAATTTTAGTAAATACTTTTTAGAACACAAGCAAACAGGTTATTTATATGAGAAATGGTATATTGGGCATTATCAAAAATCTTTTAATATTTAAAAATTGTCAAAATCGGCAAACCGCACATTTTTGTATCTCAATTTTAGGGTCTCTGGAAAAGATAAGTAGGTCCACAATGGCTCAAAATATTCTTTATTTTATGTACTTTAAAATTCATATTTGTATATTTAATGTTGGGGTAGGTATTTTGATAAACCAAGCTTTAAACATTATTTAAAAAAAAAACAGTAAATTTTGCAAAATTGCAAATTATGCTTTTTTTAAACCGTTCTAACTTTGTCAAATCTTAAAAAAATTTGATCCACAAGGTTTAGATTTTTTTATGTTCAATTTTTTTTTAAAGTAATCACACAAGATTTATAGAATTAATTCAAATTCACTACTATTTTGATGCAGAAGTTGCACATGTTTTTGCAATTTTCAAAACTTGTAATTTTCAGGTCCCGAAAAAACGCTGTCACCCTTTGTCGATTTTAGTCAAAATTTTAGTAAATTTTCTTCAGACCACAAGAAAAAAGGTTATAAAGATATATCAGGCATTATGAAGAAGCCATTGAGAAAATGCAAGTCGTTGTGCTGCGTTGCCTGGTTGTAGGTGTTTTACTTTTGATAATAATATAAGGAAGAATTTCTTTAAAAAACTCGTCAAAAAGTTGCTTTCTGTTGAGAAATCTCAATTGCTAGGGCATTACTATTACAAAATCCGCAAACAAAAATTATATCTGCGTATTCTCCGTTGTTGAACAGCAGTTTTATTGAAATTTACTAACCGAACCAAAGAAAACTGTTTTGACAAGAATCAAAATTTTGCATTAATGCATACTTGTTAAAGTAATGTTGTTTTGTTAATGTTTTTTTGCTAAATATAAAGTTTTTTTAAATAATTTGTATTTGTTGACTATCTTGAAAACTAAGCAAGATAGACAAAATGTGATTTAGATTTTCTAAAGAACTATGCCGATTTTGACGATTTTTGAATATCAAAAAATTCTTGATATTGTCCGATATACCATTTTTCATATAAATAACCTTTTTTCTTGTGGTCTGAAGAGTATTTACTAAAATTTTGACTAAAATCGACAAAGGGTGACAGCGTTTTTTCGGGACCTAAAAATTAGAAGTTTTAAAAATCGCGAATGTTTTCGTGCAACTTCTTGCATCAAAATAGTGGTGTATACGAATTTATTCTATAAGTCTTGTGTAAACACATTAAAGAAAGATTAAACACAAAAAAATCCAAACCTCAAAGATCAAATTTCTTCAAAGTTTTACAAAGTTAGAACGGTTTAAAAAAAGCATAATTTTGCAGTTTTGCTAAATATACGGAATTTTTTGGAAAATTGTTTAAAGCATAATATATCAAAATGACTGCCCCAACATTAAGTAATTGAATATGGGTTTTAAAGTACATGTAATAAGGAATATTTTGAGCCATCGTGGACCTTTATATCTTTTTTTAAAGGCCCAAAAATTAAAATACAAAAATGTGCGGATTGTCAATTTTGACAATTTTTGAATATTAAAATTTTTTTGATATTGCCCGATATACCATTTTTCATATAGATAATCTTTTTTTTTGTGCTCTAAAGAGTATGTACTGAAATTTTGACTGAAATCGACATAGGGTGACAGCGCTTTTTCGGGACCTATAAATTACAAATTTTGAAGATAGCAAAAACATCTGCAACATTTTTTGCATCAAAATAGTGGTGTATACGTATTGATTCTATAAGTTTGATGTGATTATTTTAAAAAGAGATTATACACAAAAAAATTTAGACTTCGTGGATCAAATTTTGTTAAGATTTGACAAAGTTAGAACGGTTTAAAGAAAACAAAATTTTGCAATTTTGCTAAACTTGCGGTTTTTTTTGAAATAATGTTTGAAGCTTAATATATCAAAATGACTGCCACAATATTAAACATAAAAATATGGGTTTTAAAGTACATGTAATAAGGAATAATTTGAGCCATCGTAAACCTTTTTATTTTTTTCCAGAAGCCCAAAAGCTGAGATACAAAATAAGCTAAAAAAAGACGTTTTATTGTAAAATTTCTGACTTTCAAATGTGTGTTATTCTTTATTTTTCCATTTTATATTTTGCAAAAACGTGCATTTTCTTATCAAAATTGGCTGATGTTTTGTAAATTAAACATTCAGTATTTGACAGTTGTTGTTAGTACACAAGTTTTTATTGCTATTGTTGATTATTTTAAAGCAGATCTAGCCAACATTTATTTTATGTATATATCACTTGTTAAAAATAGAATAAATCTATGCATTTACAAAAATGATATTATTTGTAATCATCAGTATGTCTTTAGATCAGAGAGAACAGAAAAAACTGTTAATTTTTTTTTTAATGTTATTTAAATCTTTATTTGTATTAAAATTGTATAATATGGTAGCGCCATCCATTCACCGTAACAGTTGCATCATTCTCATTTTCTAAAAAGTAGAGTCCAATCACACCGCCAGCCCAAAAACCGCTTCAAACAGTGACACCTTGAAGATGCAAAAACTCTGTTTATTAACGTAGCCTCCGAGGTGAAAATAGGCATCATCACTAAAAATAATTTTTTGATGAAATTCCGAATTATTTTGATGCATTTGAAGGACCCAATCAGCAAAGATACAACGTTTAAGGTGATCGACCGGCTTAAGTTCTTGTGTTAGCTGAACTTTAAAAACCTCAAAACTTAAGTTTTTAAGCAAAATACGGTGGAATGTCGTTTGTGGAATGTTTAATTCTAAAGATCGACAAGGAATCGACAAAACTGAGCTTTCTTCAACACTACAGGCTACACCAGCAATATTCTCATGTGTTCTTGAGCTATGCACTCGGTTTTGATTCCTCACATCACAAACTTGTCCCAACAGCTCAAATTTTTCACCAGGTTTACTATTGCCGGCCGAGAAACTGCTTTACGACGACCAAAAAGTGCTTTAGTTTTGCAAACTGTGGCTGAAAAATTTTCACCATTTTTGTAGTGAATTTTAATAATTTTAATGCGTTGTTAAAGCGTGTATTGTTTCATTTTTAATAATGGTGTAGTTTTTACTTGTCAAATGTTTAAAAATAATAGTTTCAAAACTGACTGACAGCTGCCCAAATAGCCTGCTATTCAAAATAAAACTTTTTATTGGAAAACTCTTTATATACAATAAAATTAACATTATTTACTTAAATAAGACCAATATGATTATTTATTCAACAAATAGCAGCGTTTGTATTTTTATCACACACAGTTTCAAATATTATTTTTTTATAATAAACGTATATTTTGGCATAGTTCCTGTACAGTGTGCAGATAATATATAATTTTTAATAATGTCTGTACTACAATTGTTTTAAAATATACTATTACTGTATGTACTTTATTATGTAAATTTTTTATATCTGTACCAAATAAAATAAAAAAAAAAAACAAAAACTACAATAATATTATAGAAAAAGAAGGTTTCTAATGCCATTATTCAGATATAAAATTTAAACATTTTAATTAAATTTTTTTTTATTATAAATTTTTTATCTTTAGGAGGACTCCACCCATTTATTGGATTTCTCCCTAAATGATTAACTATTTAATTAATAATTAATAATAATTTTTATTTTTTATCTTTTATAATAATTATTATAACATTAATATATCCGAAGTAGAATTATTTAGTGATTAATAAAAAGTCAACATTTAAGACAGTAAACATACATTAACCGTTTGTCTAACTATTTATATTTTTCAAAATTTATTTTTTGCAATTGAAAAATAATGACAAAAATATTGATAGGTTTTTGACAATATACATATACAATAATCTTAACCACTACGGTAAGAATAAACATAATTATTATTTGACATTATGTGTAGATTATTTTATTTTCAAATAACTGATACGTCTTAACAGATTTCTAAGTATTTTTAATTAACATATTGTTATATTGACATTCTAATTATACTTAGATAATGACTTATTTTGAATAAAGCATTATTTTTCGATACATCGGCGAACTCATTATTATTAATAAATAAGATAACTAAATGGATATTTAATTTAAATGTAATGTTTACATTTAAATCAAATGATTGTATATATTTATTTTTATATTACTTCTTCAAGAACTTTCAACGCTGTTTTTGGTTATTTTAATTATACTTGATGTGAATGTCGGCCGGGAAAACCCAATGCTGCATTTACGCACAACGTTGTTTTCTCTTGGTGCAGTAATACCCGTAATACCTATATAAGAAAATACTCCCTAGTCATATCACAGTTAAAATATTATCTACATAAGAACCAACATGACCAAGCTAATGGTAATACAAAATTATATTAATATTTTATTTTTTTAATTAAATTTTATTCTATTAAAATAATATAAATACATATTTTAGATATGTTTAATTTGTCATAATAATACTGTTTTGTAAAAAATTTGTTAAAAAAATTTAATTGTAATAGAATGATATGGATTGTAATTTACAGATTGTATTAGTTCTCTTGGCATTGACTGCTACAGCAACGTTAGCTAAACCTAGCGGTGGTCATCATGAAGGCGGCGGTCATCATGGTGGTGGCGGTGGTGGTCATCATGGCGGTGGTGGACACCATTATGGTGGAGGACATCATAATGGAGGAGGGCATGGACATGGACATGGAAGTCATCATTATGGATAACCAAAATAATAAATATTATTTGTAAATATAAATAAATAAAAACTAAATACACATTTTAATACTTTATTTTATTAAAAACCTGTTGCAACATTTATAGTTAAACCAGCAGTTAACTTTTTTTGGTTTTTATGTTTGCATCAGTCAGAAACTTGCGACAATTTCTTCTGCATTTTTACTGCGTTCTTTATATGCATTTATATAATGTAGATTATTTGACAGCAATAATTGTGGACATAAGCAAAACATACTGTATTTATATTAATTAATAACAACATATTTTACTATTAATAAAATAAAAATATCGGAAATTATGACGTCACAGGGTTTGATAAGAATGCCGTTTAACCCTAGACAGGTAACTCTGTTTTAAGACATATGACCTATCGTAAAGTTATAAGACTTGTCAATTTATGATTTTTTTAAATTTAACAAAAAAAACTACGTTTTCAATTACATTTAACTTTATTTAAGCGCTATAATACATAATATATATGTTTTTAGTTTTTATTGACAAAACTTGGAGCAAATACACGCGCGATGTTCAGCGCAGATTGGCCGTCTGCTCACTTCGCAAAATTTAGTATATTTTTCTTTTTTTTTATGGACAGATTTGGCAAGTTGTTTTTTTAGAAAGCTTTTAAATAAGTTTTTTTTTCAACAGGTTTCTGCTTGATAATATCTACAATAGCAGATCGGAGAGAAAGGACTAACCTTTTGTAAAAATTACGAATGCGGTATGCACACGAGACACAAGACGTCTATAGTACTCCGTAACAATGTCAACCACATACTATGAGCAAATGATGAGACTACTGCAAATCCTGGCTTTATGGGCCGTGCCCAAAAAAAAATGCCAGCACAATTTTCAATGGCGTTTGTAAAATTTACGAATGGTTATTTTTACATAGATAAATACAAATCTTCAACAGTTTATTACATTTATTTTTGATTTGTTTATATAGAGTATATATAACAATAAATTAATTTAGATGATACATTCTAAACATCTAAAACTACCATATTTATTTTAATTTTTGCCGATCCAAAATTGACTAATAATTTAGATACATTACAACATCGTCGTAATGTTGTAGATTTATGCATTTTCTGCAGATAATAATTTTAACAAACATTTGCTGACAGTACAGTGATGTAGAACCTAAACTTCTAAAAAAGTTTTTTTTACCGGACTATTACCCAAATGCCTATACCACCATAAATTAGTAGTTAAAATGCAATGGCAAAAGTATTACATAATTTAAAGCAACCATACCGGCTTGTAACAAACATTAAATGTAATAAAACAATTTACGTTCTATTATACGTTATTCACAATTTTTTTAATAGATTTTTAAGACTTAATAATTTTATTAAATTAATTCTATAACAAACAGTTAATTCTTTACTTTTATAGACAACCAAAAAAAAACAAGCAAAATATTAAATTGCACGCCCAAAAAATCTTATTAGTTAAGACCTCTGTATCTTAAGATAAAAACTAATCAAATTTATACACTAGAATCATTAACAACTGCAAACTACGGTTACACAAAAATTAAAATTTGTAATTATATCAATCAAAACTTTATGGTTACAATATACAAACATTTAAAAGTAATTTTAAATTCTACTAAGATACATCATCTGTTTAATTTAAAAATTGCTTTGTTATCTAATATACACAAAAAGAAAAGTGGCTTAATCAAAAATAACTACAAAAAAAAAAAAAATTCTATACTAATACCATGGGTTAGTTAGTCAGTAAACTAATTTTTAATCAAATTACCAATTTTGAGGTCAAAAAATTTGCATTAAAAAACCAAGACTCAAAAACGGTTAGTAATAAAAACTCTGGGCAAACTCTATCATCTTCATAAGGAGAAAATCTATCAAATTAATCGGTTTAATATTCTTTTTTTAAATTCTAAAAAGAAGGGTTTTTTTTAGAAAAAAATATATAAAATTCATTATTGGCTGTCATTTTTAAATGGTTCAACTTTTTTAATTTTATTTTTTTTATTGGATAGGGTTTTTCAAAAACTTTCTAATAGTGTATAATAAAGCAGCATAATCCATTATTATTATAATTAGAGGTTTAGATAACTTAAAATCAGTTTCAACCTTTCTGGTTCACTCAAAACTATAAAAAATGACAAAAAAATAGAAAAATCAGTTTTTATTAGTGACGCACCACTTGCAAATATCTCAAAAAAAACCTAAATGTAGATTTATCAATTGCTCATTAAATAAAAAAATAAAATTTTATGCAATCGGAGGTTTATATATCCAAAAATTAATTTCAACTTTTCTGGACTGTGAAAAATTGCACAAAAATAAAAAAAAAATGATTTTTAGTAGTGGCGCATTACTCGTAAAAATCTTAACAAATTTATAAATGTAAATTTACCAATTGTTTTTTAAATAAAAAAAAAAAAAAGATGAAATCTGAGGTTTAGATAACCTAAAATCAATTTCAACCCTTTTGGACTACTTAAATTTTTTTTGGGGTTAGTATGACCCGCAAAACAGCTTTATTATACATTGTTAAAAAGCTTTTGATAAACCCTATCTAATAAAAAAACAAAATATGAAAAAGTTGAACCATTTAAAAATAACAAACAATATTGTGATCTTCATGTTTTTTTCTAAAAAATAAACTAAAATTAAAAAAAAAATAATTAAATCGATTAATTTGTTAGATTTTATCTTTTTGAAGATGATGAAGTATGTCCAGTGTCTCTATTACTAACCGTTTTTGAGTTTTGATTTTTTAGTCCGAAAAGTTTGGAAATTTTGAAAAAAGGGATGGTTTTTTTACCTTAACCAATTAAAATAAAAATTAGTTTACTAACTAATTTTGGTGCCAAGAATACGAATCTAACATTTAAAAATTAAAAAAAAAACCTACTCAATGTAAAATTTTCCGTAAAATCCGAATTTTGGTGTTTTGAAAGCTATAAATGCTTTGCAGAGTCACAGCAGAAAAAAAGCAAAATAAATGACAAAAAAAATCAAAAACTTGTTTTTTAATAGTGGCGGTGCGCCAAAAATTCCAAAAAAATCATGGATGCAGATTTTTTAAATATTTTTATGCAATCAAAGGTTTAGATAACCAAAAATAAATTTTAACCTTTCTGGAATTTTTGTAAAGGTTGTATACAGGATTTAAAAGGCTGAAAAAAAATGTGTTTAAAGACCACCCAAAATCCTATTTCCATGATTTTTTTTTAAATTCTTTATTCAATAAGTGCGGAAAAAATAAACAAAAAATGTTATTTTTTGCTCTTTATAGAAAAGGGGGGGGATCAAAATTTCAAAATTTTACCAAACATGTTTTTTTATGCTTGCAAAGTAATTTTTGAAGTAATTTGGATATTCGTGATGGGGAACATATTACCTATGTTAACCGAGGACCCTTTGTTTCCAATTTTGGTAAAAAAAAACGCCAAAGTTATTTATAATAAAACTAAGTAAAACTTTTAAATTAAAACTGTGATATTACAAGAAGCAACTGATAAAGACTTGTCAATTGAATATGTTTTATTAATGTTAAATTGTGCCAACTGTAACTGTAATTACTCGACAATCAAAATACCTATATCGATTAATTGTATTACTGTTATAGATTATCCTTCAAAAAAAAATTGCTAACAGTATTTATGGCAACATTTTGTGCATACTTACTTAGAACAAAATTTACTTTGACTTTGACGTTCTAATAGACATATAAATACAGTTAGATTGGTATATAAAAACAGCCTAACAAATATTTCAATTGATAATTTAGATGATATATTAGGTAAAGTAAATATAAAAAAAAAAACATTTTAAATATAAAACTGTTCATACTTCAATCAAAAGCTCTATGATTAAAATTTATATCACAGAAAAATTATTGACTCAGTTCCTTTATTAATAAACTAAACAAAAAAAAAACGGTTTAATCAATCCCTAATAGCAAATAACTAGTACAGTATTGTAAATGTCACAACAATAAAGATATTAAAACAGCTCTTTGTTAGCTTTTTGATAGCAGATATATTCATGTCAGTTATTGAAGATAAAATATACAATTTAAACTTTACCAAAAAACATATATAGTTTTGGTATCAATACGCAAGCAAATAACATGTATCCCAAAATTAAATTTACACTAGAAACAGAACAAAATAATCAAATTAATTTTTCAAACTTAACTTTAATTTACAACAATAACAAAATTGAATTTGATGTATTTACGATCAGCGTCAATATTACAATTTTTTTCAAATCCAATCATGCCATGGCACAAACTAACAACTTATCATTCTATAACACAATTCTATTATCAAATCATTATCTTAAGTTAGAACTAAATAAAATTATATCTATAAGAAATAAGAATGGTTTTTTTTTATTTGTTGAAGTTTTTACGGCTGTTTTACATTGCCACAATAAGTTTACAACTTGTTTAAAGAGGTTTGATAAAACCAACAGCTTAATAGGTGACTTCCAAACCACGGACTGCTTGCATGCTATGCAAGGTCTCTACTACTAAACTATCACACCATGAAGTTTTAAAGTCAAAATTTAACATTTAATTAATAATAAATTGGATCAAAACACAATTTCTCTGATTTACTCAAAAGTGTCAAAGTTAAACAAAGATTCATTTACAACATTAATTTATTTTGGAAAACCACAAAAAATTGCTCTTTGACTAAGTTGCAAATTGTCTAATATATAATTTATTGCTAATGATAAAATAAATTCGTTAAGAAAACTGGGTGTTTATGCAACCTCATGTTGCGAAAGTATTAATGTTTATATTGGGAAAATTGGATAAAGTTTTGAAACACACTAAACATTTTAAAGCATTTAGACTAAATCACGAAACAAGTTTATTTGCAAATCAATTATAAACATTAATTATACTTTTCCCAAAACTAATAAAAATGTTACACAACTGTACAAAAGGCACTAAGCTTAATCTGTTAGATGACGTCAAAAAAACTTGACAGACAGTGTATTATTTTATTATTATTATAGATTACCACAGAGTAAAGGTCTCAACCATTTTTATCTCAATTAAATAAAAAAAGATAATACGCCCAATTAATTAATAAGATAAATAGAAACAGAAAATATAAATGGTGCCCTAAATACGAAACTTTGTAGACAATCATATATGAAGAAGGTTAGAGCAGCAAGTAGAAAAAAATAAAAGAAATATAAACAATAAAAACATATTATAATAAATATAAATTTTAGTAAAAACAATATCTGCAAATTGTACAAAAAAAAACTAGATTAGATTAGACAACAATGAAAAAATATGCAGATGACTAATATTAGAATTTTTTTTGTAAAAATTAAGGTTAGGTAGTAGATAGTGTAATACTGAACGTCGCCTTTTTATGTGTATTATACTATAAATAAAGTTAATTATTATTATTATCAACTATTTAAGCTAACATAGTTTTTTGTTATATGACTTATACTATTAGTATACTATGCTTCTGTATTTGCAAAATAATAATACCGTGATTTGTTGCTAAGTCAAATGTTTTGTTAAATTTAAAGTAATATGTTCCACTGTTGAATTTTTTGTTGTTGGTGTAATACACCCTTATGCATAGTCATATTTAGTAGCTACTAAGATACTACTAGGTGGATATTACTGTTGACCGTATGCATTGTGCTATTTAAAACACTACTAAGCTTAGTTGTCGACTAAAACGTTAGTAGCCAACTTGACATGTTTTGTTTGTGATTAAATACATTGCAAATATAACCTATAACTATCAGTTGCTAATATTGATATATTTATCATCATTTTATGACATATTGCTGTATTTATTGCAATAGATGGTAATATTTGAATATTAGCACCAAAACGTAGTGGTTGCTTCAAGTATAATTAATAAAATAAATTAATGTTATTCATTTTAATAATTAAATTAGTTTAGTATTTTTCTGAAAGTTGGCAGAACATCTAAAATTAAGTTATAATATTAATATGACAGCAACAATCATCTGATGCTGTGCTTTTTGACTCTAACTCTAACTAAACATAATGGTTATTTATTTATTTTAATAATACTTTAAAATTATTATAGCTTAAACGTTATTATTCGTGAGTTGTCTTATTTTCTTATGTTCTTTTAATTTAGATAAATTATATTTTAAAACAAAACAAAAATATATTTTTACATTTGAATAATTTTTTTCAATCAATTTTGTTAATTAGGTTTTTATTTACAAGTTCTACATTCATTATTGAATTTTTATTTTTGTTCAAAATCTTTTCTTTATTTGCATTTACCGCGCAAAAATAGGACTCGAAACAAACTTTATAACTCATAATGCTGTGTTGCCAAAACATAATTTTATAGTTAGTAGCTACTAACTAAATTATACTAAAAATCAACTATGCATATGACACATTTAGTATGGTGTAAGTAACTCATAGTAAGTAACGTTTTAGTACCATACTTACCAAACAACTATGCATAAGGCTGTTAGTGATTTACATTACTAGACCGGTAGCAAAACGTTCATAACAAAGTTAGTACATTTACTACTCTTTAATTGTTTAATATTAAAACGTCAAAAGTAACATTTGAGTGATGCAATGATATAGAATTTATTTGTCGTGATAAATAAAATTTTGTCATACAATTTTGTTGTGCTATATATTATTATTTTGGCAAGGTATTTTTTTTTTTTGGGCATTGCATTTTTATGTTGTTCCAACACTTTTGCTTTGTTGTTACTTATAATATTATATTAACGTGTATTTGCATATTGGTGACGTAATAACTATTCCGTAAAATAAATTTTGTAAACTAAATTTTTTAATTGTAATTTTTTAAACCACTATGTCAATTATACTAAGTGTAATAGGTTGGGTAAATGTATGGAAACACCCGATTATTAGCTGCATTTTTAGTTTATATAAAAAATGACCTTAATAAAAGTTTTTGTAGAAATTTTAATCTTTATAGAGATGTATTTTGATTTTTAATACAAGCCTTGTTTCACGAAATATAACGACATTATCAGTTTTTTTAAAACAATGGTATAAAGTTTTATAGGTCTGCGACTAGCGGTTTTCAAATTACTCATCAAAGTAATAATCATTTGTTAAATTAAATAATAATGTTTTTTTTTGTATTGTGTACAGTTCAGAATACTTAAAAAGATGGAATTTACAACAAATTTAAAAGAAATTACATAATTGAGTAGCGAGGTGACTTTCTCCTTTTTAAAACAGTTTTTTTACAATAAATGTTCAAATTGAAGACTTTCAACTGCCTGGCAGTGCCCTAAACAATCCACAAAAAAATTTAAGCAATTTTGGATAGCATGCAGTAGTATTTCGTGAACGGTTATCTTTATTTGATCTTCTAATTCTTCTAAAGATTGAGGTTTGGTTGTATATACATTAGATTTTAAATGACCCAAAAAAAAATAGTCTAAAGAATTTAAATCTGGTGATTGCAAAGGCTATTTAATATTTCTTCTTCGACCTATCCATTGCTGCGGAATTTTTATGATATGAAAATAAATGGATTAAATTTGAAACAATTTGCTCTTGCAGAAGTTGCAAATTACAATTTAAAAAATATCTCTAAAAAAAATGGTTCAATAATGTTTTCTTTGATTATTCCCGTCCAGACATTTAATTTTTGAGGGTACTGGGTATGTGTTTCCTCCGCTCAGTGAGCATTCTCATTTGCCCTATATCAACAGTTATGTCGATTTACAAAACTATTAAGGCAAAAGGTCGCTTTATCAAAAAACACTATATTATTAGCAACATTAGCATTAACTTCAAAGGTATCTATAATTTTTTACAAAATTGTATTTGTCTATCAGGGTCGTTTTCATTTAATTCATGTATTAAATGTACTTTATAGAGATAAAATTTTGTTGCTTTTAATATCTTTCTCACCGATCTTTCGCTACTATTGTGTTGTAACGCCAGTTTTGGTACTGAGGTTTTTGGTTCTTCTTGCAAACTAATAACAACATCAAGTGCAATTGTTTACACTTCTAGTTTTGTTAATTTTTTTAAATTTTTGAAACAATAGACTTTGAAATAGGATAATTTCTATCAGGAAATAACGCATTAAAATAATTACATACATTTTGTAAAGTTTGCCGTCTGTTTCGAAAACCGACAATCATTAACAATCTAAGGGCCGGTTGCACTAAATGTAGTTAACTGGCAGTTCAACTAACTGAAGAGTTAACTTTGACCTTGGTTTAACGGCGCTTGGGTTGAGCATACGTCGATTAACTAAACTAAGTTATTATTTTTTTTCAAGTTGATGACAGAGAATTTAGGAAAAAAAAGGTACTATTTTGTTAACATTGATAAAAATGTCATGATTAAATTAAAATGCAAATAGTAATTTGTAAATTTAATTTTAAATGTATATCTTGCCGTAAAAGTCAGTTAAAATAATAGTCAAGCGTCATAAAACATAAAATATATTCTCGTAAATGTCAACAAATAAATAAGGGTTATGTTTAACAGCAAAATTTGTAGTTAACTGCCCGATGGCGTTCGTTCAACTTAACCTCAAAATAATCGAGTTCATCAAGATGGTACAACGTAAATTTATCGTTGATTTGTTTAAGCAATGAACTCGAGATAAACTTGGTTGGTACAACCGGCCCTAATTTTTTTAAGTTCACTTAGTTGAACCATATCAAAAAGAAATGGTTATTAATAGCATACAAACTAATTAGCGATAAACTGATAACAATATTTGATTGTATTGATTGCATCTGTTAAAAAAAACAAAATATGTTTATGATCCAGTTACCATAACAACAAACAATTATTATTTTTCTGTAATTTTAAAAAGTTTAAGAATAAATAAACGTTTGGAGCCGTTTCTACAATCATTTAAAACGTACTTGATTTTGTTTTATTTTAATAAATATTTTAAGAACGACAAGTTGCAGACCCATAAAACTTTATATTATTGTAATTGTTATAAAATTCTTTTTAAAAATAAAAAAAATACAGAGTGTTTTATATAAATAACTGATGATAACGTCATATCTTGAGAAACAGGGCTTGTATTAAAAATCAAAATACATCACAGATTAAAATTTCTACAAAAACTTTGATTATATTTTTTACATAAACTAAAAATGCTGCGTATAATCGGGTGTTTCTATACATATACCCAACCCTGTATATTGTTGGGATTAAAATACAAAGATTCCTAAAAAAATATATGCTACTGTTTAAAAACTAAAAATATGTAGTTATTATTACAAATATACTGAAAACAATAGCATACAAATAACGTCAATAATGTCTACCTAACACGTTTTGGTTTTCTTTGAGCATGACGTCACAATGTTTGATGAAAATGACGTCTAATACTATTTTAACATAGATAAATACAAACCGCCAGCAGTTTATTACATTTTTTCTTTTAGTTTTTTTGCAATAGATTATAGTATATAAAACAGTAGTTTAACCAAAATTTGTTTAAATATATTTAAATAGTTTTAGTGCCAATAAGTAAAACAAATTAGGGTTTTATAAAACAATGTAATAACTTAGATAATACATTCTAATTTGTAATTTTAACAGTTTTTTTTTTCAAGTATTTTTTTGTTAAAATTTTGAATTTTGATATATTCTGCTTACAGTTATGTCAACACTAAAAATAACTTTATGTGTTTTGGTCGTTTTACAAATTAAAGTATTAAAATGCAGTGTAACCAAAAAGTCAGCATTTGAAATACCTGATTTGTTTTAAATAGAAAAGTGCACTGCATATGAATTATATTGTAATTTAACTTAGTATTTATTTAAATCTTAGATAATAGTGTATTCAAAACATGTTCATTTTTTTTTCAAGATAAATATTTGCATTTAATTATTGTTTAAGTAAGTGTTTTTAAAGAAACATAATCTAATGTATTAACAGAATTTATTTTTTTATAATACATTAATTTTAATGTTGAAAGTTTAACAATATTTAATTAAATAACAAATTGTATTAGTTTCTATATTTATCATTCTTAGAAAATTAATTAATGAAATAAATTAATAATTTATTCAAACTTAATCTAACGATCACAGCGGCCAAAGGTCAAACATTCAAGCATAGACAATTTTTTAGGTTTTATAAACCTTGTCTTGTATCACCATGGCATCGCATGATAGCAAAAAACAAATTTAATTTAATAAATGAATAAAATAAATTTTAAATTAAAAAAATTTCTAATATGTTTATTACATCTATCCATAATGATGTCCTCCATGTCCATGGCCACCTCCACCATGATGATTTCCACCACCACCATAATGATGTCCACCTCCATGATGACCGCCACCTCCATTATGCCCGCCGCCACCATAATGATGTCCACCACCTCCACCATGTCCACCAGCTGGATTAGCAATAACTGCTGTAGCAGTCAATGCAATAAGAACTATAACAATCTGTAAAATAATTATTTAATAAGTACTGATATACAGGTAAAATAGATGTATATTAAAAACGTGTATTTTATAGCTTGCGTTAATATTAATACAATTAATGTAAATATCAATTTAACATTTTAATTATGTATTACCATTAGTTTGGTCATCTTGATTCAGGTGCAATAAACCGTACCAATTGTGATAGAGCTGTTCGAGTTTTGTCTTATATAGTTGCATACTACTTCTTGTACGTGCGTAAGCACGGGTTTTCCTGTCCTACATGCAGATTAATTTAAACGTTCTTCATATGTACAAAACTTTTAATAAATAATTGTAAGTAAAAGTGTATTGATGTAATATCAATAAAATTTAAAATATATTTAATAACGTTATATATTTATATTATATATGTTATTAGATCGATCAAATGTGGTCGTTCTAATTTGTTTACAAGCTATATTATCGTGAACAAACAGTTTTTATTGATGAGTTAAATAAAAAAATAAAATAATAAAATACTAAATTAATATTACATTACTGCTGGAGCAGGCATACTTACGTAAATAATCCAACTGTGCTCATATTATTTATATGCACATTATAAATGTAACTTTACAATGTGTAACGATATTAAATTTATGCAACGGATACTAAAACTTTATATTATATTATACTAATAAATTTAAAAAAAATCCAATATTTTTATTAACAAATGTATTGATCAAATAGTAGAATCATTGTTACATATAGTTATTTTTTTTTCTAAATTGTTTTAAAGAGAAGTAATTTCATATAAATTAATGCATTTTTATCACACCTTTTAACAAATGAAAATGATTTTAAAATGTTACTTAATTAATTTTTATCCCGTGATGCGGGACAAAGACAAAGAGGAAGTAAAATTCTTACTTTGGCTTACTTGATATTGTACAACTGGAACGGTCTATTAGTGAGATAAAGAAAAATAAAGTAAAAATAACTGAGAATTGTGCATTGAAAACACCTATAATAACATACTAATATTGAAATTGCATCACTATAAAATACAAAAAAATGCATATAAATAGATTTTTTTTTATTAAAGTTATAGATCACATTTAGTTAAAATTACAGATCCAAAAAGTAGTATATCAGATGATTTAAAAATATTAAGTTAGATTTAGCACATAGTATTAATCTAATTAATATGAATTATCAAAAATTATCAAAATTTATAATATTGTAGAAGACAAGTTAAAATTAATATCAATTTTAAAGTATGTGTTTTGTTGAAAAGCTAAGTAAGTTTGCCATAGATTTTAAATTCTTGGAAAGTACACAATGTCAAAATAATTTTGTATTATTCTATTACACTTATTTTTGGTTATCAATTGTTATCAAGTTTTTACAGACAATGAATAGGATGCAATCACACCATTTAATAATTTAATTATTGTTGATCAAGATTTCCAATGCAGTTACATTAAAATTAATGTCAAGATGCATTCGAGTTGCAATTGCATAAAAGAAATCACACTTATTAAATAAATTCGCAAGTACTTAAACAAAAAAACACTAACAGATAACAACATACTAGAACAAACATTAAAAGCTTTTATTGATATAGTAAAAAATATAGAAAATAAATTAAACAACTTTAGTATAAGTACTCAAAAAATATACTTGAACAATAAAAACAAAATATACACATAAACAAAGAAAGCCAATACAAATAAAACTGCCAAGTTTCAAATGTCTAGTCTATCTATAGACTCGTAAAGGCAACTACCTGTTCTAAACTACATAAATACTAGTGGAAAACAAAAAAAAATAATAATAGAATACAAATACACAAACAATTAAAAATAATTTACAAACAGCGCGGACCCCTAAACTCAAGTCAGCATTATAAAGAACTATAGAGATTGGAAACAATAATAAACAACAAATAATTGAAAATATAAAAAACTGCAATCAAAATAATGAAGAAGATTTTACCTGCGTACATAAAAATGTATGTTTTAACACATACGTGGTAAGCAGAAACGTGAACTCAAATTAATAGTTAAATAAGTAACACAACTACTTACAAGTGCAACCCAAAATAATAGATTTAAAGTTGAAGCAAACTTTAATCTTAACGACAAACAAAATCAAAATAAAATATCTTTAAATAAATCAAAATATGCGTATATGTACGAGTAATTTAGCATTAGAAAAATTTAATGGTCAAGCAAAATATCTTAATATTTTCCATAAATTCCGGTTTCACAAGTGTCATACACGTCATGCTATGTCACTGCTAGAAGTACCTCATAATAACTTTTCTAAATTTGAGAAATTGTCATATTACATGGGAGTTTAACTGTACAACAAACTACCACTTTAGGCACAATATACGAATCTTAACAGTTTTTATAAAATCTATTTTACTAAAAAAATGTTTTTACTCTGTGTATATATTTGTTTTTTTTTTATTTTAGCTGTTTCTATCTTGTGATATTTTTTGTAATTTTTATATTAAGTATTTTATATATTTTAAACATTATGTATGTATGACATGTATATTCATTTTTAAAATGACTTAATACCAAATAAATTATTATTATTATTAAATCAATCAATAAATTTCAAACACTAAAAATTCAATTTATTAAAAAAAAACTTCTATTTTTATTAAAGCAATTTGAACCAACAATACATATACATACATACATTTTATAAGAGAAAACACCAACAAAAACCAAAATAGTGTATTACTGCAATAAAATTAAATTATTAGAAAACATACCTAGAACAACTTGAGAAGTAATTAATACAATAACTAATACAAATCGTGCAATTAAAACAGATATCTATTGAAAAAAAACCAGTTTACTTGTTGATCAAATTTATTGGTACAATGTATCCCTATTAATTACATTTGCAAAACTATTTATAGCATTGGGTGCGTTTCTTAAAGTGGTCTGGCTGTTCGAACAATTTTTGCACGAACAACTTTTTTGTTTGTTCCACTACTTGATCGTGCACGGTAATTTAAAAACTGCATATAGCACTCAAACGTCAAAATATACGTCAAAACTTGTAAAGTTTTTTGGTAAGTTAATAATATGCGCAGTTTAATTGCAGCTGTGATTTTAAATTTAGTAATGACATGTATAAATTTTATTATAATTTATAATTACAGATCAAAAATAAATATATATGTAAAAATATGTGTTTTAAGGTTATGTTGTTTGTTTTGTTTACATGCCCAGTGTTGTCAATTAATACAACAATTAAAATCTGCATCAAGTAAATTATTCAAATCTTATTATTCTTGATTCACACATATTTTGTATGAGCGCATATTTCTTTTATATCTTATATTTTTATAATGTATATAAAACTGTATCCATGTTCTGATCAAATTATGATAAATTTATTAATTTATTTTCGCCATGTGGCAACACTGTACATGTACCACCTCTAGACTAGTGCGTGCAAATGTTGTTCGAACACGGTGTTTGAACAAGTTAAGTAATATTAAAACGCGGCTGTGTTCGATCGGGTTGTATTTAAAAACGCCCATTTTATTGTTCGAGTGCTCGAACCGTTGTTCGCGTCATTTAAAAACGCACCCATTAGTTTGTAAACAAGTATGTTTTGATACTACTGATATTGATACTGCAATTTCAATATTTTATAATATATTGTATATATTGTAAGACTGGTTTCAAAAACTTGTACTAACAAAAATAATACACACACCCAAATTTCTTAATAATTAAGACACAGGTGCTTTTGAGTTTCATAGATTTATTTGAAATACTGCTACATGTTTTACCTAGCATCATCAGGCAGTTGATTAAATAGTTTTTCAAATAAATCTATAAAACTTAAAAGCACATGTAGTATTAATTTAAAACCAAGTTTTTTGTCTGGTTTAATACAGAGCTTTAAACACTGGCTACTCAAAAACGTGCATGCTCATAAAACATATATATCATTAAACCAGCAATCGGATTACCTAATATTTGCTTACCTTAGGAAACTTTGTTGAACTCTTACTAAGTTTTATTATGGTATTTATATAACACAAACTGAAAAATTGGTACTGAAATCGTTTATAATTTTTGGAAGTTTGTAAAGTTAAAATCTGAATCAAGTAAACTACCATTGTCTATGTTTTTAATAATGTTTAAAAAAATTTATTCAAATTTTTGTCTATGATAATTAAATATACATATTCTATTGCATATTTTGTTTTCTTTATTATTAACTCAAAGTAAATCTATCATTGTAGAAATTGTCTTATTGTACATACCTTTTTTTTAAATCAGAATATAAAATTGACGTTAAAAACTATAGAGCAATTTGTATTCTATTAGCAATTCTTAAAGTTTTTGAATCACTTATTGCAAGTTTTATGAGAAATTTATTTAAACATGTTATTATACATAATTCTTAATATTAATAAGTGTCATGTAATGCTGTTCAGTAAAAATTTACATATTTAATTAAGATTTAGTCAATGTCAAACTAGTCTATGTAAACAATGTTTGAGATCTAACCGTTTATTTTGTCAAAAAGTTTTTTTCTTACCATATAGAAATTGTTATTTCTAAAGCAAATATGATGGTTAGTTTTATTAAACGTATCACAAAGAATTTTACAAACATACAAAATCTAATCATGTTATAAAAGGTGTTTCATTAGAGGCGGAGAACTTTAAATTGAAATAAAACACAAAAAAATGTTTTTAATATTCATGAAATTGGCTTTATTTAGACATATTCTTAGAGAAAAAAATTTAATGGCTTCAAATCGCACTAACAAAGTGGCTAGTTTACAGGTTCATTTTGTGAAATTTATTGTTTGTGAAATGTTTCTTTCTGTAAATTAACGGTATCGCGCGCTGTGTGGCATGTAGCGCCGTTCTGCTGAAACCATACGTCTGCAATATTAATGCTGTCCAATTAAAGCACAAAAACTTACCGTTGACTGTAACGTTCCAACCATCAGCAGTTTTAAAGACCGAAGATTCTACTGGGCCTCATAAAGCGCACCAAACGGTAATTTTTTCTAAATGTAATGATGTTTTGACAATGGCTTGTGGATTATTATTGCTTTGCAACAATTTTTTTGTTGACATAGCTAATTATCCAAGAGTTTGCTTTATCACAACGTTGTTAGTGTAGCTTCAATTCTAGAACATGTTAAATCTTGCTTGTAAACCAAGATTTTTTTGCAAAATCTTCTATAAAATGAATGGACACAAGTATAATTGTTGAGCACGCTGACAAATTGACTCATTTGGATCATCATTAAGATTACGCTACACACTATTAATTGCTTTTTGTGTGCGCACTGTACGACGAATGCTTATTATCGTTTGAATTAAACGTATTGCAAAAAGTTTCTCGAATTAAATGCTCTAATAGATAATTATAAGCACCATATAATGCACATAATGTTTAATAAGTTTCTCAAACTAAACCATGTTTTTAAAAATTAATTTAAACAATTTGCAAACGTTGCTCCGGCGCGATTTTATTCATGATAAATTGCCAAACCAAACTTACTTCAAACCAATCAAAAACTGTTAAATCAGCTGTCACAGAAAAAAGTGTTGCCAATTTAAAGTTTGCAGCTTCTAAAAAGACACACCTTTTATATTGCATTAGTTTGCTCCATTTTGAAGTACTGTTGTGTGTTATGGTTACTACACTTTAAAGGTTTTGTAAATAGGTTTAAGTCTGCACAACGTAAATTTTGAAGTATATAAAATACAAACTGCATTGTCAAAATATAATGTTAATGTTGCAACAGGTTGGGGTATACGTCAACTTAGTAATTCTTTTAAAAAAGCAAGAATATTATGATTTATGTTTGCTTTTAAAATTTAAATTATTTAATCAATTCATCTGATTGTCTTGAAATCTTTTATTTAAACTGTAAAGTTATAGAACACGTTATTCTTTACGTTTATACATTCCTTATATTTTATATAGTCCGCTTCTAAGAAGATGTAACATTATATACTTTTAAATCGTTTTAAGATTGATGCTCGGCGTATCATAGATGCCTACAGTTGTTTTAATGTGTTAATCTAGTGTAAGTGTAATTTTAAGTGTAGTTTTAGCCTTATAAAATATATATATATATATTTGAGTTTTGAATTTTTTTAGAAATTACTTTTTGTTTAGAGGCTGCAATGGATTTTAGCGCCTTAGACTCCTGCATATAATTTTCCCCCTCTAAGCCACTAAAATACAAGTAGAACTTTATTTCAGAGTGGACAGGCAAAAAAGACATTTTCCTAAACATCATATTAAAAAAACAGCAACATACAACATAATTAAAAATAATTACTCATCAATAAAACTGTTTTATCATAATAATATAACTTGTAAACAAATTTTATTCATCTAATAACAACTAATATATATTTATTATTTAATTATATTTCTATAATGCTATTACATTTTAAATTTTATTGAAATTACATCAATACACTTTTACTTATTAAAGTATATATGAAGACCGCTTTAATAAAACTGCAAGTAGGCCAGAAAAACCCGTGCTTACGCACGTACAAGAAGTAGTATGTAACTATATAAGACAAAACTCGAATAGCTCTATCACAGTTGGTACGTATTATTGCACCTGAATCAAGATGACCAAACTAATGGTAATACATAATTAAAATGTTAAATTGATAATAACATTAAATGTATTACTATAAAAGCAAGCTATAAAAACACGTTTTTAATATACATCTATATTTACTTTTTATATCTGTACTAATTAAATTATTACTTTACAGATTGTTATAGTTCTCATTGCATTGACTGCTACAGCAGTTATTGCTACTCCAGCTGGTGGACATGGTGGAGGTGGTGGACATCATTATGGTGGCGGCGGACATAATGGAGGTGGCGGTCACCATGGAGGTGGTGGACATCATTATGGTGGTGGTGGAAATCACCATGGTGGAGGTGGCCATGGACATGGAGGACATCATTATGGATAGATGCAATAAAAAACTTAGGAAACTTATATAAAAAAAAAACATTTTAGTTTGAAATAAATATTATTCAAAAATTAAAATCCAAGATTGATAAATATAGAAACCACTACAATTTGGTATATATTTGTCAACATTTATATTAAGATGTACTATAAAACATATTTTTATGTGCTGTATTTGTTGTAAAATTACCTTAAGTTACAGTACAAACACTGAAATAAACGTATTATTGTTATAATTACTATTATTAATTCTGTTTTCTACCCAACCACTATACAGTTGTGTTTTTCGGGTCTTATAGATTTAATATGACCATTGGTATTAAATTTTAGTATATGCTAATATTTACTTAATACAATAGCAAAATAAACTATTTTTTGCATATTTCTTGAGTTGATTTAGCTACCAATAAAAACTAATACATTTTAAGATCAGTAAATAATTACATTTTTCCATAAATTAGCGATAAAGGTCATTTATAAATTGTCGTCAAAAATCCACTCACAGAAAAATATTTTTTAATATTATAGTATTTAGTAAAAAGTAAAGTTTGTTTGTTTGTTTGTTTGCATAAGATTATTTTATGGCAATGTGCAATTTTATTGCATAAATTATTGATTTTACAGCAATAGTACAACATTTTTTTATAATCAAATTTAACATTAAAAAATAAAATTTATCTGTCTATAATAACCAAGGACACAAAAGTAGCAGACAATGAACAATCAAAAAAATTTAAAAAATACACACACAAATAACAGCTATAATAATAAGATATAAACATTTATTTTTATAGATTAAGTCAAATACACTTAAAGAGAAGCATGGTTCACAAATTTCAGCTTTTATGTTCATCTATTTTATATTTTTTGTTGTTTTATTATTGATGTATTTTTTTATTTTATAAAAACTTTAGAGAAATACAATAAAACAAAAATAAATCTGTAATAGAAAAAGCTTTATTTATAATTAGTGACAATGATTGCATATATTTTAACTTAAACTAATTTCTACCTATTTCAATTACTTGGTGCGAAATTTTTTTTTTAAATCTGTCTTTATAATAAAATAAATACATAATATAAAAAATAAAAATGTTAATTAGTAGAATTTATACGTAGTATGGTGTAAGAGGTAATGTATTGCGCTTGCCCTCTACATGCGGTACACTTTGGTAGATACCTAACTGATCAAAAATCTTGTCAACCAAAATACTCGGTTGGATGACTCGACAAGAGCAAAAGCATTTAAGAATCAAAAATAATCAACGGCATGAAGGAGACTAAATACGCGCCAGTATAAGCAATTATCCTTAACTGCATTTAAGGTAAATCTATCTCTGGTTCTAAAGACACAAAACTGTCTAAAAGCAAAAATACCGCTTTGACAAAAATTGGCCGCGTTTACACTCAATTGCACTTAGAGATCTAATTTTAGGAATTGTCATATTTTGGTACCCCAAACGTGTTTTTGTACACATTTGAGCAAAATTGAAGATGTCGATGTGGGGACGTTTGTCCGAACTATCGTAAAATTACCCAACAGATAAAGCAAAAATAAACATTGTTCAAGAATATGCTTTAACCTACAAAATGACAATTATCATTAGTTTACAAAAATAAAATTAAAAAAATTACAAATTTACTAGGTTTTGTTTACAATTAATACTTTTTTATTTTCAAACTGCTCAAGAAAAGACTATACACGGATACACAACAATAGAATAATAAAAAACCAAATTGAAAACATTTGCATAAATGCAAGATATAAAAACTCAATAACAACGGTGAAAACATATCTAGGCGCAGACATATCATTAAATCATATCATGTTAATTGAAAAAGTGCAATTGCAACTTAAAATACTATAAAAAAAAAAAAACAAAGAAACTATTCAGAATGTAGAAAAACAAATTGAAAAGTAATTGACAAAAAAATAAACACGGTGCGGAACAAAAAACCTAAAAGCATGTAGAGCAAATAAAAAAAACTAAAACAAAATAAAAAAAGCAGCTAAACAAAGTTGGATGACAACAAAAATATTGCAAATGAAGAAAAAAGAAGCACAAAGGCATAAACGTAGTAAGATACAAAAACAGATATGCAATAATAAAACAAACAAAAAATATGAATAAAGTAGCAAAAATTTTTTTTTTTTGTCTTTCCAACAGATTAAATCTGCACAAAAACGCTAAAGATAATGGAAAAATCTAGCATAAAATATTGACAAAATTATTCAATTTGATCTATGATACTAGTGTGATACCAAAAGACTGGTTGCATAACTCATGGCACACTTTATAAAAACACAGACGGTTGAACTAAAAAAATTCAATTTAAATTTAGAAATAAATTTAGGACATTAGAAGAGCTGTTTAGTACGCAAGTACTGGTGCAAAGATACCAAGACGTAAACCACAATATTTACATTTGCGCAATTAATTTCAAGAAAGCTTTTAATAAAACCCACCACAGCAACATGTTAAAGTTGATAAAAGACACTAAAATTGACAATAAAAATCTGAGAGCAAAGTAGGAGTCTGCTTGTGTTGTACACTATTGCTGTTAAAATTTAATCTAAACGCCAAACACATACGTAATAAAGTTTTGGACACTAATATTTGCGTAAGAATTATAAACAACATCAGGTAAGATAAGTAAATTTTATCAAGCTCAGAAATCAACTACAGAACTCAATAAACAAAAATTTTGCAACAGCTGCGTTCAAAACGACTCATCATTGACAAACCTGCAAACTAAACTTCGTTGCTGAATACCGCTGAGTCGCTGGTAGCGCTTTTCATTTTACTTATTAAACATTTAGGTACAGTTGCTTGCTGACAAACTAACTTAGCAGTCACTAACAGTTGATCGGCGCATATAAATTTACATATTATTTAAACAACGGAAATAATAAATATATGAAATTACAGCGTACAACGCTGTAAAAGCAAATAAAAAGATTAATTGGGAATATATTATATATATATATATAACATTTTTATTGCACACGTAATTTACAACATTTTGAACAGGTATAATACATAGACGGAAAAAAAATGTTTTGTACAAACGGCTATCGACCGTAGTCTTTCAGCCATTGAAATAAGGTAAATTATATTGTAATTTTTATTAAAAAAACAAAAAAAAAAACAAACAAAAAATGATGCATGATGTATGATATATGATTCAGTAATATGGTTTGTCAGGTGATATTGTTAGTTAGTCGTTGTCATTAGCGAGAGTCAGGATATGTTGGAATAGTGAAAGAGCAGGTTTTTTATATTTTGCAATAATCCCTAGATTTCTAGGAATTATTAGATTATCTAGAATCTCTGGGTTGTTAGGATTATTTGCAAATTTGGTTTGAAGTGTGTTGAGTCTTTTGGAAAGTGGGATGAGGTTGGTTTTTTCATACAGTAGTTCGTTTGAAGGATTATGGAGGGGGTTGTTGGGATGTCGGATTTTGGTAATAGTTCTAAGAGATGCCCTTTCTCCTACATAAAGGGGATTGAGAGTTGGTTTATTGGAGTTCAGGAATATTATGGATGCGTAGTCAAGGATTGGGCGGCAGATCGTCTTGTATATGTGCGTGGCACATTTAATGTCAATTCCATTGTTTCTATACGTAAGGGATCGGAAGTGTTTTGCTCGGGATCTGATTTTACATTTAATGGAGTTAGTGTGAAACTTAAAACTTAGTTTAGGGTCAAAGTTTACTCCTAGATATTTACAAACATGAGATGGATTTAATTATTGTTGGTTCATTTGGATACTAGGTGAATTTTCATGGATTTTGTGGTAGGGAATTAGTAGTTGGGTTTTTAGCGGGTTTGCAAAAAGGCGCCATTTATTGAACCACAAATTTGTAATATCTAGCAAGGATTGCAATTGATCCATAGATTGGTTTAGAGATTTAGAGTGAGAAACCAATGTTGTATCATCAGCATATTGTAGGATGTAGGAGTTTGGATTAAAACAGGATGGGTTAGAACTATATATATCAGAGCAGAAAATATTATATAGGAGAGGAGACAAGGGGGGAATATATTAATTCTTGTTAAGTAGCGGTTTTATTAATTATAACAATTTATTTAAATTCAAAACAGTTTTTTGTTTAAAATTGGTTAAAATTTACAAGTTTGGCAACAGTTTAAAATAAACTGTTCAAAAGGGCTTAGCGCATTTTTCTGATTGAACACTTAGTGCTTGCAATTGATGAGTCGTTCTGAACGCAACTAATACCCTAAACATAACTAGATTTATATCAAATAACACCAATATTGGCAAAAGGCATGTGAAAAACCTTAAGCCTTTCCATGACTAATTTTCTGTAGCTGTAGCTGTAGATTTGATTCACTAAAATTAACTCCCAATATTGACCATGTATAACAATTATTATGACAGCGCGTAAAACGATTATGACTAAAAGAACGTTATTTGCTTATAGTGTGAATGTAAGTATGTATGATATGATTGAATAAATGACGTGCAAAAATTTTGCTCAATGAGAAACTACCGGATCTAACGTTTTCCGATTATGACACATAACTATAATACTGGGTGTTATAATGCTATTTGGTTGATACGTTATGCACCAATTAAGCAACATGTTTAATAGAAAAAATGCTCAAGCATTTTTTCTGTACAAGTTGTGGAGTTGTGTGATGATCATATTTAAAAAAATTAAAATAACTAAATTCATTTTTTTTAATAACAAAAAAAAAAGTCGGAAAGCCGCACAAAAGAGATTTGCAAGCAGGAGAGAATTTGACAGAGCGACGGTTTCTTCTCTTCGGATGTTCGTCCAGGGTAGACGGATAAAGGTACCCTGTATAGTTAGGAAATAAAAAAAACTTTTATGCCGTTAAGGTATTAATAATTTGTGAATATTGTAAATTGATGAAAGTGTAAGATAACAGTAGTAAAAATATTTTAAATCACGCGGTGATAGAGTAACTAGAAATGGGTTAGTAAATAAGTAGAGTAAAATTGTAGTTGTTTGTTTTATAATTATTCTAAATTATTGTCTTTTTCAATCACCCATTTTCTCTTCCATGCTTGGTTTCCTACCCGATCCAGGGTATGAACCATAAGTGAGAAACCACATATTGAATTGAGTAGCCACTAATAAAAAAACAATTAAACACACGCCTCCAGCGCTACTAAAAACCTCCCTGTTTATCTCTAACTTAGACGGTAGGCCAGGTTCTTTAACTTGCAATTTAATTGGCACAATATTCTGATAACTATACGGGATACTTCTATTTGTCTACCTTGGACAAACACCCAAACACCCAAAGAGAAAAAACCGTCACTCTCTTAAGTTCTTTATTCCTTGCGGAATATTTTGTGTGCGGTCTCGTCGACTTTATTTTTTTTTTTGTTATTATAAAAAAATATAAATTTACTTACTTAAATTATTCTTTCTAAATATAACCGTCACAATACTTCTATGATATTGGCGTATTTGTAAACGGTAAACAAGAGTAAAAATAACTGACATACCAAGAAAAAAATTAGTTAAGAGTTAAAATGCTTAATTGCTATGTATTCCTAGTGTTATTATACACGCTATTGAAAAGAATCAAAGAATTTGAGATGTAGGCATATCGTAGAATATTTAAAGTCAGCTGAATTATAAAAATAAAAATGAAAAAATCTTTTAAGAGTCTAAATAAAAATACTAAACTGGTAAACAACATCAAGACCCGCAAACTTAAATATTTTGGACCCATTATGCGGCACCTTGAAAATATGAACTATAACATCTAACTATTCAATGAAAAATAATAAGAAAAGATAGTGTAGGAAGAAAGACAACATTGCGGCTAAAATATTTAAGAATGTAATATGGCAAAACAACAGCTCAACTGTTTCAAGCAGCAGTCGATACCATTAAAGTTGTAAAATTAATAACCAACATTATTGTCAACAATTAGATTAGACATAATACTTAAAAATAAAGCGTACTTTAAAAAGTTTTTTGTATTAGGGTATTGTTTTTATTAAAGATTGGTAAAGTCTGATATATGAGTTTATAGTTTATCCGGAAAGTGGTATTGTATTGTCTATTTTGTGTTAAATATTTAATCAGTAGTTGTTAATTAATTTGTTTTTATAGAAAAAATCAGATATCTTAGTTATGTAATCAGCAATAAGTGGTAATTACATCTCTTATTCGAGCATATTTGTCTCTATTTAAGGTCATTCTAAGGCATTTAGTACTTGTAGTTTATTCAGGTTTGTTTGTAAAATACCGCACCACACTGGTGCCGCATATGTTTAGAAAAGACAAATTATTGAATTATATAGATGGATTTTTGTATTAGATGATAGGTGACTATTTTTATTAATAAATGGATATATTTGTCTGATAGCTTGATTAGTTTTATGTATAATATAAGAAAGATGAGTGTGAAAATTAAGCCTGCGATTAAGGTTTTTGCCCAGGTATTTAACGCATTACTTAACAGAGATGGTTTGATAGTTATGGTAGTGAGAAAAAAAGTTTTAATGTTGGTGAATTTCCTAGTAAAAACTATACGTTCTGATTTTTGTGGGTTAATAATTATTTTCTATTTATGATAGTATAATATAAGTTTTTGAAGAAGAATTTGTGTTTGTTTCAGTGCAGCAATACCGTAGTACAAACTTGAATAAACCGCAGTATCGTCTGCGTATAAAACCAAATTTAGAGATGTTGTTTAGGCTCTAAAATTGAACCTTGTGGGACACTAGCTTTTATAGTTTTTACTTGCGATAAGTGTTTATTTATTTTTATTGAGTGCTTTGTCTATGGTGGACGGGGTTGACCAATTTGGAGAGTAGTGAGTGTGATTTAGAGGATTAATGATGCTAAAATTGTATGCGGTTGATAAGTTATAATGGGTTTTCTAACAAGAAGTTTTATTTTGCATAGCAAGTTATTTGATATTTTGACATTTGACAAGAAAAAACTACGCCATTATTGAAAATGAAACAATACACGTTTCAACAACGCATTAAAATTATTAAAATTTACTACAGAAATGGTCACAATTTTTCAGTCACAATTTGCAAAATTAAAGCATTTTTTGGTCGTCGTAAAGCACCTTCTCGGCCGGCAATAGTAAACTTGGTGGAAAAATTTGAGCTGGTGGGACAAGTTTGTAATGTAAAACATTGAAACCATGTGCATTGCTCAAAAACACATAAAAATATTGTTGATGTAGCTCGTAGTATTAAAGAAAACCCAAGTTTGTCTATTCCTTGTTGATCTTCAAAATTAGACATTCCACAAAAAAAACTACATCGTATTTTGCATAAAGACTTAAGTCTTAGGGCTTTTAAAGTTCAGTTAACACAAGAACTCAATCCGGTCGATCACCATAAACGTCGTATCTTTGCTGATTGGGTCGTTCAAATGCATCAAAATGATCCGGAATTTCATCGAAAAATCATCTTCAATGATGAGACCCATTTTCATCTTAGAGGCTACATTAATAAGCAGAATTGTTGCATTTGGGGCATAGAAAACCCAAGAATGATTGTTGAAAAGTCTTTGCATTCTCAACGTGTTACTGTTTAATGTAGTTTTGGGGCTGGCGGTGTGATTAAACCCTACTTTTTCAAAAATAACGCTAGTTCAACTGTAACGGTAAATGGATAGCGCTATGGAGTTATGATTAATGATTTTTTATGACCAAAATTGGAAGATATTGATGTAGACAACGTTTATTTTTAGCAAGACTGCGCTACGTGCCACACAAGCAACAAATCAATCGCAATTTTACAAGAAAAGTTTCCTGACCGTGTTATTTTTTGAAAAGGTAATCACAATTGGCCACCGAGATCTTGTTATTTAACATCTTTAGATTTTTTTTTTAAGCTACTTGAAAGATAAGGTCTATGCCAATGCTCCACAATCGGTTCAAGACCTTAAAGATGGAATTTGTAAAATTATCGAGGACATACAGCCGCAAATGCAATAATTGGTAACGGAAAATTTTATAAAAAGAATGTGGTACTACAACCGTAACTGTGGCGGCTATTTGACTGATATCGTTTTCAAATGTTAATGGCTTATTTTCCTCTTTACAATTAAATAAACATTTATTGATTTCTTTTTAAAAATACCCGTTTTTTTTTAATATCAAAATGAAATCTTTTATTGAAAAACCTTATACAATAGTGCACCATTGTAGTTGTTGAGATGGCAGTTCCACTTATAGTGCCTAGCGTTACCAGTTATAAGTACCCGATTGCTTGTATCTAATAAATTTAAAATATCCTCATCTACAATCTTATTGTTTGGACTATTATAAACTCCTATCAAAATAATACCATTTTCTAATCTTAATGCTACATGTTCTAAATTACTAACGCACATAATGCGCACATAATTGATTGAGTTTCTAATTAAGATTGCAACACCTCCGCCAAAAATGGTACAATGTTACCTCTCACAGTGATAACCTTTAATATTTAACTTAACACTGTTATCTAGTTTAGTCTCACATATAACTAAAAATCTATCTACTTTCGTTCTGTTTAAAAATTCAATCAATTCTCCTACTTTACCTTTTATACTGCTTTCCATTCAAATATACTGAGTTTGCCTATTTTGTATTTGGCATAAATATTATCAATGTTTGAAATTGTTCTGCTTGGGTTATGCACTGTTTAAAATTTTTATTCATATCTTTTAACATTCTCAGCATCTTTGGCAAGTCAACAATATTAAGTAAGTCTCTTGCGGAGGTGCGGCTTTTGTTTGTGGTAGCATCTGCTGTTGCAATTGCGCTGTGGTTTGACTTCTGTTCCAAGCATTTTGTAGCGGGACTGGTGCTGGGATCTATCTGTTTCTGGTTTGAGAGTCCAATGTCAATGTTGGTTTTGCATTTCACTCTTGCTTCGTTTTTCTTCTATGGCTCAAATTCTTTTTTTATATATTGGGCAGTTTATTGAATTTGCCGGGTGGGGTCCTGTATAATTTGAACATATTGCCGGGGTATCGGCCGGCTTTTTGCAATCTTTTGTAGCGTGTTCTTCTGCTCATTTTAAACATTTAAAATTTATACAACAATTGCTAGTTGCATGCCCCCACTGTTGTGATCTATTGCACTGCAATATTTGTTTTTTATTGTAGTACCGTTTCCATGCAACAGCGGTGTAATATACTACTTTAACATTTAGTACGAGATTTTTTAAGAATACTTTATTGTTTGTTGTTATTATATATACTAGGTATTTTGTGTTTTTAAGTTTACTGCATGTAATGACTTCAATTTTGTTTATATTATTTAATTCGTTTTTAATTTCTTCTTTGTTTAAATTAATTTGTATACCGTGAAATACAAATGTATGTGTTTTATTACTCTTTTTAGTGAATGAGTAATATTCCACTTTTTGATTAACGAAATCAGATTTAACGTCCTCTTTAGATGTTGTAAAACCATTTATCGATTTTTTGTGGAATTTCACATTGAAACTATTTTTACATATCTCTATTATATTTTCAATAAACTCACGATTACTTTTGAATGTCGACTCCACAATGATTGGTGGCATTTTAATGGTTTTTGTTTTGTTTTCCATAGTTTGCGCAACTGGTTGACTACTGTTGCTGCTCGATTGTTCCTGTTTCATTTTTTCTTCTTGTAAGATATCTTACCGATTCTTAATCGATACCTGAATTCTATTTTTGGTTGATTCTTCCGTGCTTTGGCTTTTGCGCTTGGAGGCGCGTATTATTTGTAGTGATCGGCTCATGCTTGACCTGAAGGGCCAAGTTAGCTACAATAAAAGACACTTTTCGTTAAATTAGGTTTTCTTTTAATATATTTAATAACAATAAAGTTGACTCAATTGAATTGTGTGTGCTTGCTGAGACTTCTCGAGCGAGACTCTGAGTTAGGCGCTTCATCCAACTAAGCCACTCTCCGGTATTATATCTGTATAATAATATACTTTATAAACTAACTGAATAGTATTTAAACAAACCAACTAGCTGGTTGGTTTAGTAACCAAAGTAACCATTTGTAAAGAAAGTAAAACTACATTTGTTGAAATTATTATTATTGAAAGTATGACTTAAGTCTTATTTTCAATAATAATTTGTCTGTGGACATTGACATTAAATTTTTGCAAATTATTTTTTTTTTAACTTGAAAATTTATTATATTTGTTGACAAAATATCTATTAAAGTTTCTGGTTTTACACCTATAAATTGTCAATGAATATATATTAGAATTTTTAGCAAACCTTGTACCACAAAAGTAAAGTTTGGATAACAATATATTTATAGAAAATGCATAATTCTGCAACATTACGTCAATGCTAGAAAGTATCTAAGTCATTAGTTAATAATAACTTGTTTTGAATAAAACAGCAGATATGCCTTTTATACTTAGAGCAATATTAAATACAAAGGCTTATAAATGTGTGTATATTATTAATGCAATTGTGCAAAAGTTTCAGTAAGTTAGAAAAATCAATTTATATAGTAGTTTAATGCTACAGTTGATTTGATTTTCTCAGTCATTAAATTTAAATATACAAAATATAAATATTAAAAAAATAAATTACCACATTTAAACGTATCAAAATCGTTCAATATTAACAAGTAAAAAATAAAATAATAAAATAAGTTTGCTTGCATTATTTGGTAGAAGTGAAAGTATTCCAACTCTCTAAAGTACATATTAACTTTATTTGTGCTTCTGATACTGATACTTTCTACATACAGGTTAGTTAACGTTACAGCCACTTAACAAGACTTATAAATTGTATTTATCAAAACAATTTTTAAACAACGTTTTTGAGTTTTATTTTAATTTGAAACAGTTTTGCAACAAAAAATATAATATACTTTGTAGTTTAATTAATAACTAAAAATGAAAAGTGTCTGCTTTTTGATTTCAATAATTATTTATTTCTTCTATTAAACATAATGATGTCTTCTATGTCTATAGCCACTACCACCATGATGATTTATATTATCATCATAATGATGTACGCCATCACCATGATGGCTACCACCTCAATGGTAGCCGCCGCCACTACCATAATGATGTTTGCTACTTTTACGTTGCCCACCAGTTGGAGTAGCAATAACTGTAGAAGTCAATGCAAAAAAACTGTAAAAATTTGTAAAATAATGTTATAGGTGATTATTTATGTTACTATACAGGGTAGTTCAAATTGTTTTTGAAAAATTTAAACAGTGTATTTAACTCGTTGAGTAAAACAAATAAATATTTGTTAACATATTTTTAAATTAACAGAGTTAGCAAATTAATTATCAATTAAAAAAAAAAAACTATTTAGAAACTGTTTAAATTAAATTCCGCCTACATTAACACATTTTCTGCACAAAATCTGGCAAACCCGGAAGCCAATAGTCGGTTTTGCATGAACAATCCAATACTGTCAATAATTTGTAATTAACTATTTTTGAACTATTGATACAAAATGTGTCAAGTTGAAACCAGTTACTATTTGTAAAGTAAAAAAGCACGTCCACTAGTAAATTTTCCAAGTTATTTGTAATAAAGTTATGAAATAAAACCGTGTTTAATTTTAGAGACAAAAAAGTAACTAATAGTATTATGTATTATATCAATCTAAATATTAACACTAAATTTATTAAAAAAAAAGTGCTGTGTTTTGTTTGGATTTTCATACAACCAAACATGAAAATTGTGATAATTAACAAGTCCAGTTCTTGTGAATGTAACTTTGTCCGCCCACAGAATTTTGTGCAAAAAACTTGAATTAGCTCCAAATTAATTTAAAACTCATTCACCAAAAAAATATTAATTTTCCAAATCTCTAGGTTGCAAATAGTAAGCTTTTTTTTATTTTTACATATAATATGTACATATTACTTCAGATTTTCATACTTGAAGTTGTTAAAATGCCTTTCAAGAGCTGAGCCTAAGATTTGAATCAAATAAACAAAGAATGCGTTTATTATTTATTCTTGAATTGAATTTTAATTTCTGTTTGGATCAGTATTCTAATTCAAACCTAATTCACAAAAACATCGGTGCACATCAATGAATACTTGAGTACTTTTTTTGTACTCACGCACAGATGCTGCAGCATTACAGTTACAAAATCTTTAAATAATTTGAATGTTTGCATGTTTTTTATTAGTGAACTGTCTTGACATAGCACAACAAACGTGTCAAATCATGTAACAAATTCTCACTGACTACATAAATGTGTATTATTAACAGATGTGTTGATAAATTTATTTTTCTACAGATTACTTTAGCTGTTAAACAAAAAAAAAACATCTTTGTTAGAAAACATTTAAAAATGCATGCTTATAAGAACTTTTTTGTTTCATTTGATAAATTAAATGCACTATTTAAGATTCTGAAAAATAATCTGTAACATCTTATATACAATTAATATTTTCTTCTTTTATTTTGTAGAATTTTTTTATATTTAACATATTTATTCATAAATAATAAAATATTCTACTATATAATTTTTTTTATAATTATTTGCATTTTCACTTAATCATAAATATGGCATTAAAAATGCAAATAATTTTGTGAAACATGTTTGCCATTAAAAAATAATTATATAGTAGAATATTTTATTATGCATGAATAAATATGTTAAATACCTTATATACATCCATAATATAATAATTAATGTTTAATAGTTGTTGATTTAAAAATAATTTATTTAGTGTTATCACAATAAATTTATATAATTAATGTTTTAATTATTTATTACTATTAGCTTGGATATTTTGATTCAGGTGCAAGAAACCTTGTTAACTATATTAAGTTTTGACTTATATAATTGTAAAATACTTTTTTTTGTGCTTACGCATTGGGTTTTTCTCTGTAATAAATAACTGTGCGTTTCAATCAAATTTTCAAATAAAAATGTAATAACATTTGATTATTGACTTATGTAGTTATAGTTGCTTATATACTTAAGCATAGAAAGTAATGTTTTAAAATTACTAATATGTTATTATTAACATTGTTATTTCATGTATGATGCATCATTATGTATCGTATGCATTTTTTATTTTATTTAAAAAAAAAAGTTATTAAATATATTTGGTGTTTATTTAAATTACACATTTGCGCAAACAAAAATAAAATAAAAACAATTTTTAATTTAAATTTTATTAAATATATGTAATAAAATTATATTTACAAAAACTTTTGATACTTATTGCTAAAAAATTATACCAATAAGTTTAATTCAAATCTGTAATTGTATACTTTACTAATTTTAATGTTTATCATGCTCATGGCCGTGTTTGTCTCCAAAATAATGATGTTCTCCTCCATGATGATAATCACCGCCGTGATGATAATCTCCACCATGGTAATGACCACCAGGAGGATATTCACTGCCATGATGATAATCTCCGCCGCCATGGTGATAATCTCCGCCATGATGATAATCACCGCCATGATGATAATCGCCACCATGAGGATAATGTCCACCATGATGTGGATTGCCGCCTTGATGATAGTTACCACCATAATGATCACTTCCATGATGGTCACCGCCGTAATGATAATCACCGCCATAATAATCTTTTTTATGTTCACCATCTTTCTGATCAACTTTTTTATAATCATTACTATCTTTATGATAATAATTTTTATAATTATCATTTTTATGCTCATCTTTTTTATGGTCATCATCTTTATGATTATCTTTATGATCATCTTTATAATCATCTTTATGATTATCTTTATGATTATCTTTATGATTATCTTTATGATTATCTTTATGATTATCTTTATGATCATCATCTTTATAGTCGTCATCTTTATGATCATCATTTTTATGTTCATCATCTTTATGATCATCATCTTTATGATCATCATCTTTATGATCATCATCTTTATGAACATCATCTTTATGATCATTATTTTTAAATTTGCCATCTTTAGGAACAACATTTTTAGGGTCACGATTTTTAAGTTCAGATATATTTTTCTCAAGTTTATCTTCAGTATTCGTTTCATTCCCTTCGTATTTTTTACTTTCGTAAAGTTTGGTTTGGTTTTCTTGATTTTTAACTTCTTCATCTTTGCTTATTTTATCTTCAGCACCATCGTTGTATATATTGATTGTTGCAGAAAAAACTGTTGTGGCTATAATTGATATAATAACCAAAACCGTCTGTAATTTAAACAGTTTAAAATTAATACAAATATATAGTAATGCATTTGATACAAAATATTTATTAATTTGTTCAAACTCAATTATACTTATCGCATAATTATACCAATAGCTTAACTAATCACTATTTAAATTAATTACATTTGTATATTAAAATTAAATAAATTCATAATTATCTTTTATAAAATATTCAATGCAGCTATTAGAACTTAAATAATTATTTACAATTAATAGTACTTACTATTAATTTTGCCATTTTGAACCCCGGGAAGAATCTTCTGAACTGTGACAAGATCGTGAGGATGGAACTTTATATAGAGTTAAAACTGGTTCGATAAAAAAAGTACACGCAAATGTAGGGGCTTTCCAGTTACAACTAAAAAAACCAAATCAAACCCGCAGATATGTGTGATCTCATAAATAACTCTTAATATCATCTTTAATTTGATGGACAATTAAATATTGGAAGTCCCTGCAGTCTTCGACCTTCAATCTGTTGTTTATTTACGTTTTATGATTAAATATGGATCTTAATAAATTTATTAAAAAACATAATTAATTTATTGAAATACATAAAAATATTATAGTTGTAATTACCAAACAGGTATAAAGTTAGTATATTTTTATTATGACTGTTTAAGTAATTTATTATTCATAAATGACATAATCAACTAACTTATTAAATGTAATTGTATTAAACAACTTATTAGTAAATTTGTAATCAATTATTTAGAACGATAATTTAAAGAATATTATACAAAACTATTTTAAACGGTTTATAATTATTAATATATCTATATAATTATAAAAACAGCTTTAACCGCGTGTCAATTATTTAAAACTAAAACATTCTAATTTTTCTTAATATAAATATAGTTGTGAAATTATTATTATTGACATTTTTAATGATTGTGCTGTTTCTATTACATTACGTTTGGTTGAATTTATAGATTATTTGAAATAGAATATGTATGTGGATGTTCAAATACTACGTTATGGTTATACCGAATAAATAATGCTTTATAGTTTACCCACATTATATTTATTTGCACGTTTAGAAGAAATATTGCCCAGTCTCTGATAATTTATTAAACTAGCAAACGTTTTTGAATTTGGTATTATGAAATTAAAACATGTTTTACGGCATTCTCTGCAAGGAAACAAAAAAGATGTCATATCTGCATATTTGTCATGTATAAACATCTAGGACAACTTTATAACATTTGTAATCTAGCCGTATTAGATTACAAATTTCAGCTGTTATTCGGAGGTGTTGAAAGTTTGGAATATTTTTTAATATATTATATATATTTAATATCTTTGTAAGCGTTGAGTTAAATATGTTTCTTATAAAAAATCTTAAAATATTTACTATTATATTGCGGAGATTTTGTATAGGCGTACTTAAAAATTATTTTTCAATGGACTAGTGTGCAACCAACTACATGACAATATAAAAAATAATAATAATAAAACACTTTACAAGGTGTTTCGGATTGTTTTTGTATAACTTAAAGTGTATTTAACTCATCAAATGGAGCATAACTTTTGTAAAAAATATGAATTAAAAAAAGAGGGTTCCCAAAGTTTTTGCCCTCTAGACCCTTTTTTGTCTTTTTTAAACCCTTAAAAAAACCGAAAAATTGCATAAAAAATGCGTTTTCTCAGCCCTAGAAATAGGTATCGATATGTACCCGGCGGGTATATAAATGATTTGTTATTCTATGTACTTTGATCTGAAAATTTTGCATTTAAATGTATCTTGTTAATACATTGATATATACCGCTTCAAAATTGTGATCATATTTTATGAAATTTTTACCTGACTTCAAAGTGCCACATTGCAAAATCACTGTATAATTAGATTTACAAAAGCTCAACATGTTCTTTATTTAATACCCTTTCCGAATGTTTAAGATTTTTTATTATATATTAGTTTTTTACTAAAGTACTTCCGGAGATATAGTGTTTCAAAGTTATTAATTTTTGACAAAAAAACGCAAAAAATGACATTTTTAAACAGGTGTAAAATTTTTCTATCAAAATGAAATGACTCAAAGTTTTGGAAAAATATTCTTCAAACATGTATATATAAATTCTGAAAGTTTGGATATGCAACTTGGAGTTTGAAGTAGCTAATATGAGGTCTAAAAATGTTAAAAATTTGTTTCTGCATCACATTGTTTTTTGATGTTTTGATTAAGAAGTATGCATTTTTTTTAAACAAAAAGATTCCTGTCAATAGAAACTGATTCTGCGTAGTTTTATCGCTAAAGAGCACACCGAGAAAAAACTACAAATTTTATTGAAAGATAACGATTATCTATATTCCATAATTAAATTGTTCAATAATTTAAACAAAAAGAATTGAAATTTTACGTATTACATAAAAAATTTGAATATTAAATATAGATGAATATGGTTGTAAATTTCTCAAGTGACTATTTGATTTTTTTCTGATTTTAACCAATTGTTTCTGCTCATCATATAATGTTTTTTTGATCTCTATTGCATTTTTATCTACTGGTATAAAACAGTGATGCTTCCTAGTTCCGATAATAGTCTCAGCTTGGTCAAATCTTCAATTTAACTTCCGTGCATGTTTTTGTAGGTCTGAATTAGGTTCCCACAAGCATATGAAGAAATCGATAACATTAAAACATGTTAATATTTATGAATGTTTATTGGTAAAGATTGAAGTATAAAGAAATTGATAATTAATTATTTTACCAAATACTTTCAATTCTGGAAAAGATCTTAAACAACAAGCGCGTTTGTTTTGCCATATTATTGAAATTTTGATCACTTGGTGATGACGTCAAATATTACTTAATTTTTGGTTTAAATTATGCATTTTAAAGAACGACAAATCTCACATTATTTCAGATCTATTTATTCATTTTCCGCCTTATTTTTAAATTTATGTTACCAAAACTACTTGTTAGTTGATGCAAATGCAAAGTTGAATATTTTAGGAGTAGTAGGAATATATTTTTGATTTTTATTGTCCATAAAAATAAATATATAATATATAATCCAATAGTAATTGCAACTCCTGCTAAGACAAATACATTACTAGTTCGTAGATTTTCTTTCATAAACTTTATGTTTGGTTGAATTGTTGATTGGAATATTATATATTATATAGATGGGTAATGCACAAAATTGTAATAGTGAAAAAAAAAATCCAATAATGGGAAAAGAGAGTGATACTGGAGTATTAATAAATGATGATAAAATAGAAAAATAATCGGGTATTCTACTACAAGCCCAAGTAAAATACCCAGAATTAATGAAAATGTGGGAAAAGTACACATCATCAAACAGAAAGTCAAAACAGCAGGAAAAAGGGAGAAAAAATTTTAATAGCTATAGAAAAAATTCTCAACAAAGCAAAAGTATTGAATATCAGTGAAATAAATATACCAATACCAACTGGAATAGCGCCAAGAGAGGCAAAAAATGTATGAAGATGGCGGGAAGAAAAACTCATACAAAAGTAAGACTCTGCGTGCTAACACAGGTACAGGTATTAAAGACAAATGAAAAAAAAAAGACCAGGGACAGAAACAGGAGCTATAATAGTGACCAAACAGGGCGTAACATATGCAGACTTGTTGAGACAGGCAAAACTACAGATAAAAAGATCTACATTTAAAAAGATAAGGGAAACAAAAAAAGGAGAGTTATTACTAATAACAAAAGGAAATGAGACCGAAAAAGAGATACAAAATATAAGAAACGGAATGGAGGGTTACCATGTAAGAAAAGCCAACAACGTACTCATAGAACTAGTGATTATCAAAGATATTAGTCCGGAGACTACCAGAAAAAAAATATTGAAAGAAATTATAAACAAAGCAAACATAGAAGGAAGTACGATAATATCCATAAAGAAAGGGTATAGAAAAAAACAAACAGCTATAGTCAAGATGGACAAAAAAGCAGCGGAACAGATAATAAGAGAAGGAAGAATAAACATAGGACTCATAAGATGTAAGATGTAGAGTAGAAAAAGTAACAGCAAACGAGAGAAAATGTTACAAATGCTGGATGAAAGAACATGTAGCAGCGGAATGCAAAGAAGAAGATAGGTCATTGGTATGCATAAAATGCGGAAAAGAAGGACATCAGGTTGCAGAATGCAAGAACAGAGAATATTGTATAGAATGCACAACGATAAACACAGATCGGGAGATAGAAGTAGTCCAGCTACAAAAAAAAAACAAAGAAAACAAAAAAGAATATAGAGGACAACAACTCTAGTAACTGGAGACAACTCGAGGACCAGATCATCAACCAAAATGTATAAGTTTATACAAACACACATAGGGAGGGGAAGAAAGGCACACGATATACTAATAGCAACAGCAGAGAGAAAAGAAATAGACCTAGTGATAGTGAATGAACCAAATAAAAACAAATTAAATAGTAAGTGGATAAGAGGCAATAAAACAGATGCAGCTATTTTAGCTAGAAAAAAATGTAGGGACAAAGTGGAAAGATGGGGAACATCAAAAGAAGGAATAGTGTAGGCTGAAGTAGAAAGTATAATAGTATACAACTGCTATATCATTTCAAACTGCGCAATGGAATACTATCGGGAATGGATAGAAGAATTAGAGAACAGTTTAAGAAAACAATAAAGCAAAAAAAATCATAGTAAGAAGAGATTTCAATGCAAAATCACCAAGATGGGGAGGATACAAGAGGAATTTAAGAGGAAAATCTTAGAGGTGATGATAGCTGGGTTAAACCTTACTATTTGCAACAAAGGAAGCAAACCTACGTTTGTAAGAAGAAGCTCAAAATAACATATTGACATTACCATAGCAACATGGGAAATGGCAGGTATAGTGAATAAATGGAACGTGACAGAAGAGGAATTACTGAGTTTACACAAACATATACAATATAATACAAAAAAAAAAGAAAAACAGGAGTACACGAAAGAAGGTAGATGGAACGTAAGAAGAATGGACAAAGAGAAGATAAAAAAAACCATGGAAACAGATGAAGTTACAAAAAACAAAAACATAGAGAAACGATGCAAAAGATACTCAGAAAAGCTGAGAAAAGCGGCGGATGAAGCAATTCCAAGATACAGAGAAGGAGGGCAAAAAGGACCATACTGGTGGTGCGAGGAAATAAAAAAATGCAGAAAAAAGACAATACAAACAGGAAGAAAAGTCAAAAGACAAAGAAAAAGAGAAAAAAATACAGAGGAAACGGAGGAATAACTAAAAAACAACAGAAAAATCTTAAAAAAGGCAATCAGGGATTGCAGAAGAAGATGCTGGAAAGAAATGATAAAATCTATAGAAGGTGATCCTTGGGGAAAACCGTACAAAATAGTCATGAACAAACTAGGAGGAAGTGCAAAGGGAGTATACCTAATAGAAAAAGAAGGAGAAAAAGTCATGATTAAAAAAATGTTATACAAGGGAGAACCGGTAGAAGAACCAGGAAATAAAGAAGAAGAAGAAGATACAGTTATAGCAACAGTGGAAAACATAAAGAAAATCATAAAAAAAATTGTTCACAACAAAACACCATGTCCGGACAAAATAGCAACAGAGATTGTTAAAGCAGCTCTAGACGGGAATGAGGTAGAAATAACACAAATAATCAACAGATGCCTGAAAGACGGAATTTTTCCAGAATGTTGAAAAGAAGCCACCTTAATACTGATTGAGAAAAAGAAAGAAGTAGAAAAGGCAACTTCATACAGGCCAATATGCTTAATAAACACACTAGCTAAAATAATGGAGAAAGTCATTGTACGGAAAATAAACAAGAAATAGAACAAAAAAGAAGATGGAAAAAGAAACATTACGGTATTACCATGGGAAGAACAACCTTAGGAGCTAAGGACAAAGTAAAATCAATAGCAAATGAAGCAAACAGCGGAACGCAGAGAAAAAGACAACTCTGTGTAATGATAGCGCTAGACACACAGAACGCGTTTGACAGCGTGTTAAGGGAAGCAATTATAGAGGCAGCAAAAAAAGAAAACTAAAAAAAAAAACAATCAAGATCATATGGAGCTACTTACTGGGTAGAAACCTAGTTACCAAGAACAAAAGATTCAAACTTACAAGAGGGGTACCACAGGGTTCAGCACTAGGACCAAAACTATGAAACCTTGTTTATAATAAGTTGTAGTAACTAATGAGGTTGCCGGAAGGCGTGACAATAACGGCATTTGCGGACGACGTAACACTAGTAGATTGGGACGTAGAAATGGATATACTGAAAGGAACACTGGAGCTGGCAATAGATATGATACAGTTATGGATGAGAAATAAGGGTTTAAAATTAACAACACAAAAAAAAGCGACCTGGCTATCGACTACAAGGACTAATAGAAGAACAGGTATGATACAGGTAAAAGACTAAGTGATAACCATAAGGAAAAAAATCAAATACCTCGGAGTGACACTTAAAGCAAATGGATAGAATGAACAGGTTAAGGAAGCAGTTATGGTAACAAAAAAAATAGAGAAAAAGCTTAGTAGACTCGTGTCAAACAACGGAGGTCCAGGAGAAGAAGCTAGAAGGTTAATAGCAACAGCAGCAAAAAGCAAATTGTTATACGCCGCAGAAACATGGGGAGAAGCCATGAAGACAAAAAAACAAAAATGAAATAAGAGGAGCTACAAGAACAAGTTCGTTAAGGATCTGCAGAGCTTACAGAACGGTGTCACAAGAAGCAGTAGAGGTGATTGCGGCAACACCTCCCGCGGGTATGATGGTGGAAGAAAGAATAAAAATAAAGAAACTAATAAAAGAAAGAACCAGTAAAAAGGATGCTAAGTTAAGAGCAAGAGAAAAATCAATGGAAAGATGGCAGAGACAGTGGAATAGAGGAGAAAAGGGAGAATGGACAAGAGAACTAATCCCGGAGAAAAAAGAGTGGGTAGAGAACAAACACAACTACTGACCGGACATGGAAGCTTTGGAAAGTTTTTGCAAAAAATTAAAAAAAATCAAGGAAGAGGAAAAATGTATATTCTGTCAGGAAAAAACACACAATAATGCAGAACACACTCTAGTGAAATGCAAAGCGTGGGAAAAAAATACTGGAAAGCAAAGTGGATAAAACAACAATCATTAAGAAACGCCTAAGTGATGAAAATAATTGGAGGGCGTTAAGAAATTTTGCAACAAAAATACTAAGAAAAAAAAAAGAGTTTAACAATGAAAGAATCTAGAAAGAAAACACACACAAAATAAAAACCATCGAAGAGAAAAGAGAGAAACAAAAGAAGCAAAATAGAAACAACAAAACAAAGAAAAAGATCAAACAGAAAAAAATAAGGAAGGTCAGAACAATTATGCATACCAAAAAATAGAGGAAAATAGAAGAACATTTACAGAAACTACGATACCAAACAAAATTGCAGAGATAAGGAGAAAGAGAAAAGAAAAGCTGAAGGAATGCAGAATAACAGAAATAACGACGCAAAAACCAATTGGTAGATACGCTATCTCGAGGTTGACGGATAACGCAACTTTTGAAATAGTCAGAATTTACCTGGCAATAAGAGGACACGAAGAAGTAATCCCAGATGAAGATACAAAGATAACACTGAAGGTAAAACTAACAAGTTTAGGACTGTCAAAAGGAATACAGCTAATGAAACTTCATAAACTATTTATGAAGGAAAGAGAATACACTGAAGAAGAAGTGAACGAAGACCTAAGAATACTAAGAACGCATCTAAAGACAAACCAAATAATTAGAATAAATAACTCACAAATTGGAGAAAGGAGAGAATGTAAACAAGGATGTGCAAATAAAAAAGATAAAAAAAAAACAAATAAGACAGAAAAAAGGAAGGGGCTATAAGAAAAGAGAAGGGCCGGGGACAGCATGCGTGCCACAAATTTTGTGTAAAAATCTGCAAGGCAATAACCAGCCTACCTCAAACTACTGCCAAATCTATACTAGTTTGACAAGGACATATAACAACAGGATTTACTCAGAGAAGAAAACCGAAAGGGCCACTTGTTAAGGCCAACATCTTACTACGTCCAAAAATTAAAAAAAAAAATATGTCATCTGTCATCTGTCATCTGTCATCTGTCATCTGTCATCTGTCATCTGTCATCTGTCATCTGTCATCTGTCATCTGTCATCTGTCATCTGTCATCTGTCATCTGTCATCTGTCATCTGTCATCTGTCATCTGTCATCTGTCATCTGTCATCTGTCATCTGTCATCTGTCATCTGTCATCTGTCATCTGTCATCTGTCATCTGTCATCTGTCATCTGTCATCTGTCATCTGTCATCTGTCATCTGTCATCTGTCATCTGTCATCTGTCATCTGTCATCTGTCATCTGTCATCTGTCATCTGTCATCTGTCATCTGTCATCTGTCATCTGTCATCTGTCATCTGTCATCTGTCATCTGTCATCTGTCATCTGTCATCTGTCATCTGTCATCTGTCATCTGTCATCTGTCATCTGTCATCTGTCATCTGTCATCTGTCATCTGTCATCTGTCATCTGTCATCTGTCATCTGTCATCTGTCATCTGTCATCTGTCATCTGTCATCTGTCATCTGTCATCTGTCATCTGTCATCTGTCATCTGTCATCTGTCATCTGTCATCTGTCATCTGTCATCTGTCATCTGTCATCTGTCATCTGTCATCTGTCATCTGTCATCTGTCATCTGTCATCTGTCATCTGTCATCTGTCATCTGTCATCTGTCATCTGTCATCTGTCATCTGTCATCTGTCATCTGTCATCTGTCATCTGTCATCTGTCATCTGTCATCTGTCATCTGTCATCTGTCATCTGTCATCTGTCATCTGTCATCTGTCATCTGTCATCTGTCATCTGTCATCTGTCATCTGTCATCTGTCATCTGTCATCTGTCATCTGTCATCTGTCATCTGTCATCTGTCATCTGTCATCTGTCATCTGTCATCTGTCATCTGTCATCTGTCATCTGTCATCTGTCATCTGTCATCTGTCATCTGTCATCTGTCATCTGTCATCTGTCATCTGTCATCTGTCATCTGTCATCTGTCATCTGTCATCTGTCATCTGTCATCTGTCATCTGTCATCTGTCATCTGTCATCTGTCATCTGTCATCTGTCATCTGTCATCTGTCATCTGTCATCTGTCATCTGTCATCTGTCATCTGTCATCTGTCATCTGTCATCTGTCATCTGTCATCTGTCATCTGTCATCTGTCATCTGTCATCTGTCATCTGTCATCTGTCATCTGTCATCTGTCATCTGTCATCTGTCATCTGTCATCTGTCATCTGTCATCTGTCATCTGTCATCTGTCATCTGTCATCTGTCATCTGTCATCTGTCATCTGTCATCTGTCATCTGTCATCTGTCATCTGTCATCTGTCATCTGTCATCTGTCATCTGTCATCTGTCATCTGTCATCTGTCATCTGTCATCTGTCATCTGTCATCTGTCATCTGTCATCTGTCATCTGTCATCTGTCATCTGTCATCTGTCATCTGTCATCTGTCATCTGTCATCTGTCATCTGTCATCTGTCATCTGTCATCTGTCATCTGTCATCTGTCATCTGTCATCTGTCATCTGTCATCTGTCATCTGTCATCTGTCATCTGTCATCTGTCATCTGTCATCTGTCATCTGTCATCTGTCATCTGTCATCTGTCATCTGTCATCTGTCATCTGTCATCTGTCATCTGTCATCTGTCATCTGTCATCTGTCATCTGTCATCTGTCATCTGTCATCTGTCATCTGTCATCTGTCATCTGTCATCTGTCATCTGTCATCTGTCATCTGTCATCTGTCATCTGTCATCTGTCATCTGTCATCTGTCATCTGTCATCTGTCATCTGTCATCTGTCATCTGTCATCTGTCATCTGTCATCTGTCATCTGTCATCTGTCATCTGTCATCTGTCATCTGTCATCTGTCATCTGTCATCTGTCATCTGTCATCTGTCATCTGTCATCTGTCATCTGTCATCTGTCATCTGTCATCTGTCATCTGTCATCTGTCATCTGTCATCTGTCATCTGTCATCTGTCATCTGTCATCTGTCATCTGTCATCTGTCATCTGTCATCTGTCATCTGTCATCTGTCATCTGTCATCTGTCATCTGTCATCTGTCATCTGTCATCTGTCATCTGTCATCTGTCATCTGTCATCTGTCATCTGTCATCTGTCATCTGTCATCTGTCATCTGTCATCTGTCATCTGTCATCTGTCATCTGTCATCTGTCATCTGTCATCTGTCATCTGTCATCTGTCATCTGTCATCTGTCATCTGTCATCTGTCATCTGTCATCTGTCATCTGTCATCTGTCATCTGTCATCTGTCATCTGTCATCTGTCATCTGTCATCTGTCATCTGTCATCTGTCATCTGTCATCTGTCATCTGTCATCTGTCATCTGTCATCTGTCATCTGTCATCTGTCATCTGTCATCTGTCATCTGTCATCTGTCATCTGTCATCTGTCATCTGTCATCTGTCATCTGTCATCTGTCATCTGTCATCTGTCATCTGTCATCTGTCATCTGTCATCTGTCATCTGTCATCTGTCATCTGTCATCTGTCATCTGTCATCTGTCATCTGTCATCTGTCATCTGTCATCTGTCATCTGTCATCTGTCATCTGTCATCTGTCATCTGTCATCTGTCATCTGTCATCTGTCATCTGTCATCTGTCATCTGTCATCTGTCATCTGTCATCTGTCATCTGTCATCTGTCATCTGTCATCTGTCATCTGTCATCTGTCATCTGTCATCTGTCATCTGTCATCTGTCATCTGTCATCTGTCATCTGTCATCTGTCATCTGTCATCTGTCATCTGTCATCTGTCATCTGTCATCTGTCATCTGTCATCTGTCATCTGTCATCTGTCATCTGTCATCTGTCATCTGTCATCTGTCATCTGTCATCTGTCATCTGTCATCTGTCATCTGTCATCTGTCATCTGTCATCTGTCATCTGTCATCTGTCATCTGTCATCTGTCATCTGTCATCTGTCATCTGTCATCTGTCATCTGTCATCTGTCATCTGTCATCTGTCATCTGTCATCTGTCATCTGTCATCTGTCATCTGTCATCTGTCATCTGTCATCTGTCATCTGTCATCTGTCATCTGTCATCTGTCATCTGTCATCTGTCATCTGTCATCTGTCATCTGTCATCTGTCATCTGTCATCTGTCATCTGTCATCTGTCATCTGTCATCTGTCATCTGTCATCTGTCATCTGTCATCTGTCATCTGTCATCTGTCATCTGTCATCTGTCATCTGTCATCTGTCATCTGTCATCTGTCATCTGTCATCTGTCATCTGTCATCTGTCATCTGTCATCTGTCATCTGTCATCTGTCATCTGTCATCTGTCATCTGTCATCTGTCATCTGTCATCTGTCATCTGTCATCTGTCATCTGTCATCTGTCATCTGTCATCTGTCATCTGTCATCTGTCATCTGTCATCTGTCATCTGTCATCTGTCATCTGTCATCTGTCATCTGTCATCTGTCATCTGTCATCTGTCATCTGTCATCTGTCATCTGTCATCTGTCATCTGTCATCTGTCATCTGTCATCTGTCATCTGTCATCTGTCATCTGTCATCTGTCATCTGTCATCTGTCATCTGTCATCTGTCATCTGTCATCTGTCATCTGTCATCTGTCATCTGTCATCTGTCATCTGTCATCTGTCATCTGTCATCTGTCATCTGTCATCTGTCATCTGTCATCTGTCATCTGTCATCTGTCATCTGTCATCTGTCATCTGTCATCTGTCATCTGTCATCTGTCATCTGTCATCTGTCATCTGTCATCTGTCATCTGTCATCTGTCATCTGTCATCTGTCATCTGTCATCTGTCATCTGTCATCTGTCATCTGTCATCTGTCATCTGTCATCTGTCATCTGTCATCTGTCATCTGTCATCTGTCATCTGTCATCTGTCATCTGTCATCTGTCATCTGTCATCTGTCATCTGTCATCTGTCATCTGTCATCTGTCATCTGTCATCTGTCATCTGTCATCTGTCATCTGTCATCTGTCATCTGTCATCTGTCATCTGTCATCTGTCATCTGTCATCTGTCATCTGTCATCTGTCATCTGTCATCTGTCATCTGTCATCTGTCATCTGTCATCTGTCATCTGTCATCTGTCATCTGTCATCTGTCATCTGTCATCTGTCATCTGTCATCTGTCATCTGTCATCTGTCATCTGTCATCTGTCATCTGTCATCTGTCATCTGTCATCTGTCATCTGTCATCTGTCATCTGTCATCTGTCATCTGTCATCTGTCATCTGTCATCTGTCATCTGTCATCTGTCATCTGTCATCTGTCATCTGTCATCTGTCATCTGTCATCTGTCATCTGTCATCTGTCATCTGTCATCTGTCATCTGTCATCTGTCATCTGTCATCTGTCATCTGTCATCTGTCATCTGTCATCTGTCATCTGTCATCTGTCATCTGTCATCTGTCATCTGTCATCTGTCATCTGTCATCTGTCATCTGTCATCTGTCATCTGTCATCTGTCATCTGTCATCTGTCATCTGTCATCTGTCATCTGTCATCTGTCATCTGTCATCTGTCATCTGTCATCTGTCATCTGTCATCTGTCATCTGTCATCTGTCATCTGTCATCTGTCATCTGTCATCTGTCATCTGTCATCTGTCATCTGTCATCTGTCATCTGTCATCTGTCATCTGTCATCTGTCATCTGTCATCTGTCATCTGTCATCTGTCATCTGTCATCTGTCATCTGTCATCTGTCATCTGTCATCTGTCATCTGTCATCTGTCATCTGTCATCTGTCATCTGTCATCTGTCATCTGTCATCTGTCATCTGTCATCTGTCATCTGTCATCTGTCATCTGTCATCTGTCATCTGTCATCTGTCATCTGTCATCTGTCATCTGTCATCTGTCATCTGTCATCTGTCATCTGTCATCTGTCATCTGTCATCTGTCATCTGTCATCTGTCATCTGTCATCTGTCATCTGTCATCTGTCATCTGTCATCTGTCATCTGTCATCTGTCATCTGTCATCTGTCATCTGTCATCTGTCATCTGTCATCTGTCATCTGTCATCTGTCATCTGTCATCTGTCATCTGTCATCTGTCATCTGTCATCTGTCATCTGTCATCTGTCATCTGTCATCTGTCATCTGTCATCTGTCATCTGTCATCTGTCATCTGTCATCTGTCATCTGTCATCTGTCATCTGTCATCTGTCATCTGTCATCTGTCATCTGTCATCTGTCATCTGTCATCTGTCATCTGTCATCTGTCATCTGTCATCTGTCATCTGTCATCTGTCATCTGTCATCTGTCATCTGTCATCTGTCATCTGTCATCTGTCATCTGTCATCTGTCATCTGTCATCTGTCATCTGTCATCTGTCATCTGTCATCTGTCATCTGTCATCTGTCATCTGTCATCTGTCATCTGTCATCTGTCATCTGTCATCTGTCATCTGTCATCTGTCATCTGTCATCTGTCATCTGTCATCTGTCATCTGTCATCTGTCATCTGTCATCTGTCATCTGTCATCTGTCATCTGTCATCTGTCATCTGTCATCTGTCATCTGTCATCTGTCATCTGTCATCTGTCATCTGTCATCTGTCATCTGTCATCTGTCATCTGTCATCTGTCATCTGTCATCTGTCATCTGTCATCTGTCATCTGTCATCTGTCATCTGTCATCTGTCATCTGTCATCTGTCATCTGTCATCTGTCATCTGTCATCTGTCATCTGTCATCTGTCATCTGTCATCTGTCATCTGTCATCTGTCATCTGTCATCTGTCATCTGTCATCTGTCATCTGTCATCTGTCATCTGTCATCTGTCATCTGTCATCTGTCATCTGTCATCTGTCATCTGTCATCTGTCATCTGTCATCTGTCATCTGTCATCTGTCATCTGTCATCTGTCATCTGTCATCTGTCATCTGTCATCTGTCATCTGTCATCTGTCATCTGTCATCTGTCATCTGTCATCTGTCATCTGTCATCTGTCATCTGTCATCTGTCATCTGTCATCTGTCATCTGTCATCTGTCATCTGTCATCTGTCATCTGTCATCTGTCATCTGTCATCTGTCATCTGTCATCTGTCATCTGTCATCTGTCATCTGTCATCTGTCATCTGTCATCTGTCATCTGTCATCTGTCATCTGTCATCTGTCATCTGTCATCTGTCATCTGTCATCTGTCATCTGTCATCTGTCATCTGTCATCTGTCATCTGTCATCTGTCATCTGTCATCTGTCATCTGTCATCTGTCATCTGTCATCTGTCATCTGTCATCTGTCATCTGTCATCTGTCATCTGTCATCTGTCATCTGTCATCTGTCATCTGTCATCTGTCATCTGTCATCTGTCATCTGTCATCTGTCATCTGTCATCTGTCATCTGTCATCTGTCATCTGTCATCTGTCATCTGTCATCTGTCATCTGTCATCTGTCATCTGTCATCTGTCATCTGTCATCTGTCATCTGTCATCTGTCATCTGTCATCTGTCATCTGTCATCTGTCATCTGTCATCTGTCATCTGTCATCTGTCATCTGTCATCTGTCATCTGTCATCTGTCATCTGTCATCTGTCATCTGTCATCTGTCATCTGTCATCTGTCATCTGTCATCTGTCATCTGTCATCTGTCATCTGTCATCTGTCATCTGTCATCTGTCATCTGTCATCTGTCATCTGTCATCTGTCATCTGTCATCTGTCATCTGTCATCTGTCATCTGTCATCTGTCATCTGTCATCTGTCATCTGTCATCTGTCATCTGTCATCTGTCATCTGTCATCTGTCATCTGTCATCTGTCATCTGTCATCTGTCATCTGTCATCTGTCATCTGTCATCTGTCATCTGTCATCTGTCATCTGTCATCTGTCATCTGTCATCTGTCATCTGTCATCTGTCATCTGTCATCTGTCATCTGTCATCTGTCATCTGTCATCTGTCATCTGTCATCTGTCATCTGTCATCTGTCATCTGTCATCTGTCATCTGTCATCTGTCATCTGTCATCTGTCATCTGTCATCTGTCATCTGTCATCTGTCATCTGTCATCTGTCATCTGTCATCTGTCATCTGTCATCTGTCATCTGTCATCTGTCATCTGTCATCTGTCATCTGTCATCTGTCATCTGTCATCTGTCATCTGTCATCTGTCATCTGTCATCTGTCATCTGTCATCTGTCATCTGTCATCTGTCATCTGTCATCTGTCATCTGTCATCTGTCATCTGTCATCTGTCATCTGTCATCTGTCATCTGTCATCTGTCATCTGTCATCTGTCATCTGTCATCTGTCATCTGTCATCTGTCATCTGTCATCTGTCATCTGTCATCTGTCATCTGTCATCTGTCATCTGTCATCTGTCATCTGTCATCTGTCATCTGTCATCTGTCATCTGTCATCTGTCATCTGTCATCTGTCATCTGTCATCTGTCATCTGTCATCTGTCATCTGTCATCTGTCATCTGTCATCTGTCATCTGTCATCTGTCATCTGTCATCTGTCATCTGTCATCTGTCATCTGTCATCTGTCATCTGTCATCTGTCATCTGTCATCTGTCATCTGTCATCTGTCATCTGTCATCTGTCATCTGTCATCTGTCATCTGTCATCTGTCATCTGTCATCTGTCATCTGTCATCTGTCATCTGTCATCTGTCATCTGTCATCTGTCATCTGTCATCTGTCATCTGTCATCTGTCATCTGTCATCTGTCATCTGTCATCTGTCATCTGTCATCTGTCATCTGTCATCTGTCATCTGTCATCTGTCATCTGTCATCTGTCATCTGTCATCTGTCATCTGTCATCTGTCATCTGTCATCTGTCATCTGTCATCTGTCATCTGTCATCTGTCATCTGTCATCTGTCATCTGTCATCTGTCATCTGTCATCTGTCATCTGTCATCTGTCATCTGTCATCTGTCATCTGTCATCTGTCATCTGTCATCTGTCATCTGTCATCTGTCATCTGTCATCTGTCATCTGTCATCTGTCATCTGTCATCTGTCATCTGTCATCTGTCATCTGTCATCTGTCATCTGTCATCTGTCATCTGTCATCTGTCATCTGTCATCTGTCATCTGTCATCTGTCATCTGTCATCTGTCATCTGTCATCTGTCATCTGTCATCTGTCATCTGTCATCTGTCATCTGTCATCTGTCATCTGTCATCTGTCATCTGTCATCTGTCATCTGTCATCTGTCATCTGTCATCTGTCATCTGTCATCTGTCATCTGTCATCTGTCATCTGTCATCTGTCATCTGTCATCTGTCATCTGTCATCTGTCATCTGTCATCTGTCATCTGTCATCTGTCATCTGTCATCTGTCATCTGTCATCTGTCATCTGTCATCTGTCATCTGTCATCTGTCATCTGTCATCTGTCATCTGTCATCTGTCATCTGTCATCTGTCATCTGTCATCTGTCATCTGTCATCTGTCATCTGTCATCTGTCATCTGTCATCTGTCATCTGTCATCTGTCATCTGTCATCTGTCATCTGTCATCTGTCATCTGTCATCTGTCATCTGTCATCTGTCATCTGTCATCTGTCATCTGTCATCTGTCATCTGTCATCTGTCATCTGTCATCTGTCATCTGTCATCTGTCATCTGTCATCTGTCATCTGTCATCTGTCATCTGTCATCTGTCATCTGTCATCTGTCATCTGTCATCTGTCATCTGTCATCTGTCATCTGTCATCTGTCATCTGTCATCTGTCATCTGTCATCTGTCATCTGTCATCTGTCATCTGTCATCTGTCATCTGTGCAGTGTTCTGCTGCAACGTCTAAGTTGATTTTATGTGATACGTAAAATTTCAATTTATTAAGGGCCGATTTATTCACCTTTCTATAAAGTGCTCTATAGCATTACTGATAAGATTGCCATGAATTAATGTTTATTCATCTGTCAATAGTGACAACCTGTCATCATATTAAATTTACAAGACAGATAAATTATATAGATCACTTTGGCCCGTTAGTAAAAAAATTACTAAAAGAACATAACCTTATGCCATTTTGTTTTACATGAATGTCACCACAAACAAATAACAACACGCAGTAGTACCACACTCGTTTTCTTTTTAGTAAGTCTATCTCTGTCTGTCTTACAGATATGTATATAGATATCTTTTTCTATTAAGTTGTACTAGCCGTATAAAAACTTTATAAGCGTTCAGTAATTATTTGTCATATAAAATGGGATGAATACACCCAAATTTTATATAAGTGACCTATAAGTTTATTGAACACGTAACTAATCAATAACTTACAGAACAGATAAATAAACCGGCCCTAAGTTAATTATTAATATAGATTATAGTTATCTTTCAGTCAAATTCTTAGTTTGTCTCTGTAGGCCTTCTAGCGATAAAACTACGCAGAGTTTGAAAAAACCAGATCATTTTATAGCGATCAATAATTTTCCGTTCTACAACTTTGTTATTTTATAAGTTTAAAAAAAAATGCATGCTTCTTGATCAAAACCTCTATAATCAATGTTATGCAGAAACAAATTTTTTAAACTTTTAGACCATACTTTATATTCCGAGTTCCATATCTAAACTTTCAGAATTTATTTATACATGTTTGAAAAATATTTTCCTAAACCGGCAATTATAAATTAGCACAAAATATAAGCCATTTACATGGTGTAATTAGATTTTTATTTGTAGACTTTCTGCGCGTGCCATCTGCAATGGAAGTGATGTTTTATATGCGCAGCATATTGAATTAACTCTTCCAGTATTTATTTATCAACTAAACTAAGTTTTAAAATTGTATACATTATATGCAATCCGTATATGGTAATAACGTTGAAGTTCTGTAAAAAATTCAAAACAATTGTTTTGCAAAAACAACAGTAACGTGCAAAAAAACAAAATTTGTTATTCTGAAATTTAAATCTTATTTTAATCTTTCGCTCGCCACTGATTTATTACAAACCAATTTTTTTTTAACTTTTACAAAAATTCTACGTTATATACATAATGCATAATTTATACAATGTTAAAACATATTTGTATTGGTAATTACGCTAGAAAAATAAATAATTTGTAAGTTTTTTGTTAATATGTTAACTTACAAATTTCACCTACAGACACAACTATCAACTCTATAGAACTAGCAAACACTCTAAAAAGCATTAAAATAGAACCTAACGATACGATGATCTCTTTCGACATCACCAACTTGTACACAAACATACCTATACTTGAAACTATCTCTGCATTACAAAATACATTATCAACACTAAACATAGACACTGAAGAAATAAAGAACATAATAGAAATTGCAAAATTTCTTACTTCAAAAACAATTTGCACATATAATAACAAAACATATAGATTAACCGATAGACTACCAATGGGAGCATCAAGCTCAACTATCCTAGCAAACATTTTTCTCAATACAATCGAAGAAAAAATACTAACTAACAACAACCCACTGCACAATAACATAATACTATGGCGTACATATATAGATGACATATTTTGTATATTTAGAGGGCAACCAAATGACATAAATAATTTACATTCATATATTAATAGCTTAACTAAAAACAAACAATTTACAATAGAAATAGAAAGTAACAGTCAAATAAATTTTCTTGATCTGACAATAATCAAAAACAATTCAAACAAACTAGACTTCAAAATTTACAGAAAACCAACCAATTCAGGCATAATAATTCCTTTCAACTCAAATCACAGTTTCAACAACAAATTTGCAGCTTTTCACTTCCTAATACATAGAGCACTATCACTTCCACTATCATCTACACATCAACAGCTTGAATATAATACAATAAAACAGCTAGCTATAAATATTCAATTTCCCCTCAGCACAATAGACAAAATAATTAAGAAACATACACAAAAAGCACTACTTGTCAACATAACACTTCTTACACACAACACCAAAAACACAAACAACCAATACAAAAAGTTTACATATTACAACAAAACCAGTAACAAAATACAAAAAACTATTGTACAAATACGATCTTAAAGCTTTACTATCTAACTCTAACACCATCAAAAATAACATCTGCAATCAAAAACATACATCAGTCAAACTGACTAAATATATATATACCAAATCAATTGTCAAGATTGCACAGCTTCATATATAGGACAAACTGGTAGAGCACTTAAATACAGACTCAAAGAACACACTCACAAAAATCACAACTCCACTTTTTCCAAACACTTACAAATACACAAACACACTTTCAATATCAAAAACAAAAATAATATAACACTCCTACACCAATGTAAAACAGGCTTAAAAATGACAATACTAGAATCATATGAAATAGACAAATTAAGAAACAATAAAAACTACAAATGCCTAAACGAACAAATCAATAACCCATACCAACATATCTATACAATTTTAAAAAACAATAACCACACTAAAGTTAATCACTCGACAACAATAACCACAATACACAATAACCAATTAATGTAACAGTAACCACAACAAATTCACACCACCCGCAACAACACCTGTGAAAAAAAAAAGTTTTGTTAAAATCATCTATGTAACACATATATATTTTTAATTTTTGTAATATTTTTAGAACTGATGATGGCTTAACAGCCGAAACCGGTCTTAATATATATATAAAAGTAAAATCAGCACAATAAAGTATATATTTTTTTTATTAAAATACCCTAACCTCAATTATTTTAAACTGTGCAATAATCAGAAACAAATACTTTTTTTTATCTATATTATTTATCTTTAATGATCAATCTCACCAACACATCTTAAAATAAGCTCGAGTTAAATTGCTAAGTTTGGGTTAGCGCGTTGCACTGACATTATAAATGCGGACTTAAGGCTTATCTATTGGTAAAGACAGTATTAGCGACTTATATTTAACCAATAGTTAAGCTTTAAGTCCACTTTTATATTGTCACCAACTCAAATTTTGCAATTTAACTCGAGCTTAAATTTTAAGATGTGTCGGTGAGATCGGCCATAAATGGTTTTGTATATTGAAAGAACGTAAGCCACATTTTTATTGACATATAGAAACATAAAGAATTATTTATTCAGAGTTGGGCTTAGTGACTAACAATTTAATCAAAATACTATTTTGGTTGATGATTACTGACGCTTATGCTACTACCACACAAACTGCTTTTGAATATGTACCTGAAAAGAAGACAAATACAAGCCGTTTTCTAAAAAACGCCGGAAGCTATAATTTTCTTATTTTTAATTTCAGACCCAACCAACTATATATATTCTTAAATGGCAAGAAATAAGCTATCTTTTGACATTCTCAGTTTGTAAATATATTGTACCTGTTTCGAGTAACAATATCCATCATCGTTATTTTTACATATTTTGATTCAGGATGAAATTCTGCATACAGCAGTGTTTTTTATTTATTTATTTGTATACGAAAATATTTTAAAAAAAATTATAAAATGTATTTTATTGAAAAAAAAAACTCCTCTTTTTTGATGGCATTATTCGTTACATGTTTGATTATTTGATTGCGCTTTTTAATAGAGTTATCATTCAATGCTATCAACGTTTCAAAAAATTGTGGTTAACATTGTATTTTTTGCCATCTTGGGTAGATTATTTCTTGCGTATTTATTATTTAAATTTACGCCGTACTGGTTTAAGTTAGACAACACCATTCACTCATTCCGTTGCACAGGTGAGTTGTTTTATCCTATAGTATAAGTATTTAATAAATTACATTATATTTTAGATACTTAATTATTATTGATCTTTGTAACATATTTACACGTGATATTTTTGCTGACTATTTTGATCATTTGTAATGCTTCTTGTGGTAGCTCATTTATGAAATGTTACCTGGTAAATGCATAATTTTAATTTAATATCAGCTGCTGTGATTTACCACAACCTCTACATAAGCTTGAGAGAATTGTTTTGCCACAATCTCTATAAACCCATTGCATAAATTTGTTTTGTAGGAAAAAACCCAGTACTCTGGTCTCGTCGTCCCCAGTAACAATTTTATAGAAGAAGTCTTCACCTTGAGATAAATCAGTTAAATTGTTTTCGCAAATTTGTTGTGTACACAGTTTTTGTTGTAGAATATAAAATTTTGATTTTGATATTTTTGTTTCTTTAGCAATAACTAAAACTTTTGCTCGTCAGTTAATCAGCACCAAATCTTAATATTTGTTGATAGTTTTGTTGTTTTCGCTTGTAAATTAAATTTTTATAGTTATTTCTATTTGTGTTTCAATATTTTATAAATAATCAAACGAAAGACTGGTTTGCCATCTAGTTGCAATTTTTTATAATATCAATTGTGTTCATAAGAACAGAAATGTTTATTCAAAATTGTCTTCGCTATCATGCGATGCCGTGGTCGTACAAGGCATACTGACGAGGTTTGTAGAACCGAAACAATTGTCTATGCTTGACCCTTGGCCGCTGTGATTCGATTGACTGATTTTGAATAAATTATTAATTCATTTTCAATATTTTGTTTAAATATTTCATAAATAATAAACAGGCTTAGTATGAGTAAATAAGTTAATCAGATACTCGACTTAGTCAGCACCTACAGCATTTCTTCAATATTCTACAAAATTGAATTAAATAATTAAGTATTCTGTTTATAAAATAACTTTGACACATATATTTGGTAATTTAAATTAATACTTTCTTTTGATATTTAGCTTTATTATCTCTTAATAAAACAGTATTGTTTGATAATATACATATTGTTTTTAATATTTGTTATAACTATTAACTGTATATTATTTTCTTAAAATATCCATTAACCATGATGTCCACCATGTCCATGATGTCCACCACCTCCATGGTGGCCTCCACCATGATGGCCGCCTCCGTGATGGCTGCCTCCGTAGTGACCACCTCCATAGCCAGGAGCCGCTATAACTGCTGCAGCAATCATTGCTATAAAAAGAAGCACAACCTAAAACAAAACAAAATTAACTTTTATTATAACATTAATCATAACAGTTAAACGACATTGTAAAGTATCAAAATGTATACCCTATCAAGTCTATCCATCTTAGATTAAATAGGTACTTTGAAGTGTAAGGCTAGAATTGATTAATTTATGTAAATATGTTTTTTTGTTAAAACATAAGAGCTCCAAGTCGGCTGCTCTAAGCTTGAGAGCTAAGATCGGTTGCAGTCATTCGAATTGAGTTTGTTACAAATAATTTTACTATTTGTCAAGTAATAAATATACAAATAATAAAATTGTTTATGCTGTTGCAAAAAGAAATAAAAAAATGTAAATAAAACTGCAGGTTGATTAAAATTATAAGATTACTAATTATAAATTAAGATATCGTTGTACTAGTTCTAAAATAAGACATCTTTAAAATGTAATTTTTAAAAATGCTGGTTTAAAAACTGAAAAATATGTTATAATTCAAAAAACTAACTTAGTTGGTTTTAAAAAGCTTGATTTTTATTATAATTAATTTTTTTTAGAATTTACTTTCTACTAGTTCTTTTGAAAAAAAAAATTATATACTAATTTATTTTTAAGATGTATTACTTTAGAAGGGATATGATCAAATAAAATAAAATTTAATAATTAAATAAATTTACAATATTTGTATCAAGTACATTTAAAAGCACTGTAGGTGTTTAAAAAAGCTACAATGGGATTATTTAATATACAATAAGGGTTGTATAAACCAGAAATTTATCAATGTACGTACCAGTAATTTACTCATGTTGATTTGTTGATCCATACAAACTGTGGCTAGATTATGGTTATAGAACTCTTATATAGGTACCATTAGGAAATCCCCTTGGTATACATATTCAGTGACAAGAATTAGTTGGTTATAAATTTTAATAAAGCCACAAATGTATTTTATAAACACAATTATAGATTCTTCTTGGTATTTTTATATTTATCACAACATACATTATTAATGTTATTTTTGTTTATTTAATAAAACGGAGAATTGAAGCCTTTGGGGCTTACTTAATTAAAATAATTATTAATAATTGTAAAAATATTGCATGTAACAACGCAGCATGGAAGATTTTAATGGACGTACCAGAGCATGCATTACACGGTTTAGGGTGTCTAGATTCTCATTTATTTTAAACTACAAAATCATATATTAACTAATACTTGTTTAATTTTTAATAATATAAGATCTTTAAATAAAAAGATTTTCTTATTAAGTATAAAACTTTGAATTTTACAAAATCTGATTATATAGAAAAAAAAAGGGAAGATAGAAAACAGTAAATAATTTACGTAATTTAAGTAAAAAATAACTATAACATAATTTGTAATAGTCAAAATAACAGTTGGCGTACAGGAATTTTTAAGTATGCAGATTACAATGATGATATCAGATTACAAATAAGTATTTAAAGTAGCGATGTTAACATTTTAACTATTATGATAATGTTTGAATTTAATTATAATTTTTCTGTATGTATGACAATAAAGATACTATATTATAAGTATTAGAATAGCAGTGTCAACATATTAACATTTATAAACAAAATATTTGATTTCATATAAAACTTAGCTTACAAGAGTTTTTAAAAATACCGATTATGATAATTTAAAGTAACAGCGTCCAATTTTAACATTTATAGACAAATTGTTTGGATTTAAACAAAACTCAGCATATTAATTTTTTTTAATTTAAACACAAATTTTGACAATTACAAAACTATTTGTTCACGCAAAAAAAGAAAAATTAAAAATAAAACTCTAGATTGCCCGTAGTGTTGGTGTCAGGTTTTTACTAACTAAAAACCCCTCTTATATCTTTTCTATCTTTGAGGTGGTTTTTACTACGGTCCTGTTAGTCCTGTTGTATACATCTACTATATACTACTGTTGTTTTACATTTTTAACTTGTTTCTTTAATAAAGTCTAGCGTTTATTGCCAAGGAATTACTTTTAGCTCAGTTTTGGTAAAGTTGTATTTGTCAAAAGCTGTGCTTTGTAATTTATTTATTTTATTTTACATTTATTCAGCAAGTGCATTGGAGTCTCATATTTTTCCAAAAGCCCGCGGCATAGAGAATCCATTCTTATTTCTAATCTATGCATGTGCTTGTTAAGACCAGAGTGTCCAGTTATCAGTCCTGTAAGCTTCTGCAATCTGATTCAACTCATTTGTGTTATGAAAGTTTTGGTATTATGTAAAAGTCTTGTTAAGCATATTTATAAGCGTAGTAATCTTTTACAGTTGCTGGGTCTTGTCTCAAGTGTGTTGCAGGTTTTTTTTTTCGGTCTTGTATGGGATCTCAAAAGCAGGTTTGGCCAAGAAAATATTTTGTTTGCTTTTTCTTTTGCAAGCTGATTTGTTATAAAAATTTTTTTTTTAATTTTTTTGTTTTTTGTCATCCAGACTAGGCAAAGTCTGCAAATTGTAGCCGCTGTTTACAAAATGTTTATGCACACCATAACTAATTTAAATTTTATTACTGACATATGTTATACTCTTTGACATAATAGTTATTGGTCTGTCAGGGTATAATTCCGTCTCAATTATGTTCTACTAAATAGCCAGCTCTGACTAAAAAAACAAGGCATATTTGCTCTACAGTAGGGAAAAAAGTACACTTCTCAGTGGTCACCCACTGACAATTTTAGCTTTTGCAGTTTTTTCATATGTTGTTATATTTACTGTTTGATTCTTGAGCATTGAAGTCAATTTTATGCTAATAGGTCAACTATTACTAAAGATTATTTATTTCTTAATTTTCTATGCTTTTGCAGTATTGTCAAATACCCCTTTAATATCTAAAAAAACGCCCTAAGCTGTTTTTTTGCATTGGATAGTATTTTGGCTAGGTAGTGTATAGCTAGTTTCTGATTAGTAACCATAGAGGTACTGGTACAGTGGCCGGACTCAGTGGCGTAGCTTCAAATTCTGGGCCCCCCCCCGCAAAAATTTTCTTGGGGCCCCTATCGTGCTTGTATTATACTTCAAAATATTTTTTTACGCCTTTCACAAGTATGGGGTTCCATTTGGTTTGGTTCGTTTTGTTTTTGGTTCTTTTTTGTTTTGTATTCGGTACCTAATAGAAACAGTATAGCATAAAATTCTTCCCCGTAAAGTAATGAGAGAGTGCTCCCAATGAATTTTGTTGTTTTTTTATTCTTCTATAAAGAAACAACATAGCAACAACATGACTTTTCTTTATTGTGATTACTACTGAGGCTGTGTACGGAAAAAAAGCCAGTATGAACCGTGTGTGTGTGAAAAAGTTTCAATCGTTTTTGGTTACAACCGAAAACAAACCGCATACGTGTGAAACAAACAAATACGTATACATAAAAAAACTTTCTTTTATAAAATAAAATAAATACTGAAAATGTAGGTACTCCCATGATTAGATTGATGTGTTGATAAATTCTTAGTTTTAATCCTTAATCCAAACATTGGGTTAACCAAAAAAAATCAGATTTTTATAATCTACATTTGTATTTTATTAAGTAAATATATTAACGACAGGTTTTGACCAAGTGGTCGTCTTCAGGTTTTTGCATTAAAATCCAACCGTTGAGTGAAGTTAAAAGTTGTTGTTGCATTTGAAATTGATAATTTGAGGAAATATCTTCCTTCATCGACAGGCAATCAAGAACCAAATCCTCAATGATGTCTTAATCCTTTTGATGAGGAGGCTAGAATACCTACTGGAGGTTTTTACCAAGATCGTGTCCATTGTTGAAAATGTAAGTATTCTGATGATTGGATTGATCATCAGTTGGCACAGTTAACGATTACTTTAAATATACTAAACAACATGCAAGAGAGCGACAGTATAAAGAACAACACAAATGCAAAATTAAAGTTATTCTAGGCTATAACATCACTTGCACTGTCACTATTGCCGGTTAAATACGATTTCATATGTATGGTAACAGCTTATTAATGAATTGAGAGCATGTGCCTGGAACAACCAAGTTCTTCATTGGCTAAAGAATGCAAACAAACCAACGCAACTTACGTGTTAAAACAGAAGCACTAAAGGCAGTCGAATAAACAACAACAACGGCAACAATCAGTCCGGCTAAAATACTTTTATACTAAATTAAACATAATTTTTTTATTTTGTAAAAATTTGGTATTATTTTTTTTATTAAGTTACGATAGTGATCACTGATCAATGTATCTAATTAATTTGGTTATTTAATTCTTGAGGCTTAGGGGCCCCAAAACATGTCGGGCCCACCTGCACTGCGGGGTCTGCGGGGCCTTAGCTACGGCGCTGGCCGGACTATAAATGATGTAGGATTGATTAGTCTTTAGTACTTAGTCAGAGCATACGGAAGTTGCTCCAGCTTTGGTATAAATACTACCTTGACCGCTTTTCAGCTGCTTGCTAAGATTGCTCTGAAGATTTTTCAAAAAAGTTTTTTTTAAACTGCAAACTCTTGCTATAGCATGATAAAATAAATTCTATTGGCTCAAAGCAACTTGAGTAGTTTAAATGTATTGATTCCTTATTTCAAGTTGCTCTTATTGTATATATTTTTTGCCTTATTCTAATTTATTTTGTTGGTTTTTTTGTTTGGTAGTTTTAAATTTTTTTGATTAAAAGCTTCTATCAGAGTAGAACTCAGAAAATGTCTGTAGCAGCTCTTGCTGAGTGCTTTAGACCAACTCTGTGTATTTTTTTTTTTTTTTTGGTCAGCAAATCTAATCAGTCTAATCTTTTCAGTTCAGTCTTTGCTTAAAACTTTTTACAGCATGTAGAATTATTTTGAACGTTTTTACAGAATCTTGTTTACGATTCTTTTTTAGGTTTTTTTATGGCATTATTGTACTCTGTGAGACTTATTCTATAAGTAGCTCAGTCATTTTTTTTTTAGCTTTTTTAGTACTTGTTTTTGCCTTGTCAAGCCCCTGTTTTACTTACTGATTTTGTTAAAATTGTGTTTGATAGTGCTAGAGTAGCTTTCTTCAAAAACGGTTTGATTGAAATCTATTTGTCATTATCTCTAGTTTTTGAGACGTTTTTGCTGTTTTTGGACAGACTTCAATTTGGCTAACTTCTATATTGGTGTATAGATTTTAATTAATTTCTTTTAGGTTCCTGTATTTTAAAATAAATGTTTTTTTAAAAAACAATAAACGCTCGTTTAAAATGTACTTTTTTTTATATTCATAATATTAAAATTAATTTTTACTTTAAATTTTAGGAATTTCTTATTTCTTAAATTCACGTTCTTGCTCTTTTAATCTACGTTGTGTTTTTGTAGAAAAATCATCTTTTTTCAAACGTTCTTATCTATAAGCAAGACGTGTTTGGTCTACTTATTTTTTTTTAATTAACTACTTGCCTGGTGTTGATAGTGTTTTGCACTGCAAATCTAATAAAAAAGAGTTCTCGGTTCTAACTGTGGTTCCGATACCCATGTTTTCCGTTTCTTGGGACAAGCATATCTCTCAGATCTATGATTTGGAGTTTTTTGACTTTTAATAAAATATTTTTTGTTGTACTAACAAGCTACTGTTTAGTTAGCTTGTCCGTATATGTAATTTTTAGGAATCCCCTTTTAAAAAACTTTTAAATTTGCTCAAAATAGTAGTCTTGATAGTTTTTGCTTCATCAAACTTAATGTAGCAATTTAGAAACTTTTGAGATCATTGTTAATCCTATTGAGAGTTTTCTTAAATTTTTTTTTTAGTTTTGCTTTTCCGTCTCAGATGTACCAGAAGTGTGTTATTTAAGTAGTATGGAGTGTCGCTATTGTGTATGTATTGAGCATTGAGCATTAGATAGACTAGGCTTTGCGGTTACAACCTTAGCTTTACTTGCCAAGCTTTGGTTTTCTAACAAGTCTATAATTGTATTTATGTTTGTTGCGTCTATAGTTATTGGTTTGTTCCTTACAGAATCTTTAGAGTACTTTTTAAATAGAAAATGTCTCGTTATCGAAACCTTCCTGGGTGTCAATTTATTTTCTTTGACTCATCTATATTAATTTCTAATTTCGTTTCTTTAATGTTTAACCTCTTGGTAGACAAGTGTGTATGTGTTGTTGAACGCTCAAAGTAACCAGTTTCACGAGTCACAATTGTCAGTGCCAACAATTCATTTTCCTAAATTTGATGAAACTTATCTAATAGTTTCAAAGACAGTTTTGTATCTATAGTGGATTAAAATGACGGATTAGCTGAAACAATCAGTTCAGTGGCGTTGACAGCAGCAACCTATGTAGTGGCACTTGTGCTGTTCAAGGCTCGCTTCAAGATTAAAAAGTTAATAATCAAAAAACATTTAAAATAAACTATTTACGTAAAATAAGGTGAAACTAGACTCCGCATATACTATCAGACAACACGTAAATAAGTTTACAAAAGATGTCTGATTCCTGGAAACAATTCAGGAGCTATCTAAAGACACCTTGTTGATGTATCTATCCACAAATAGGAAGAATTTTGACTGTCTTGTAATTGTATTACCAAATTGAAAGACTTAATACATTTCTTACATGATTCTTGTCAAGTCTTAGAATCCAGACATGACACAAAATAGGTACTACGACACAAGCCTCAACGAGCGCATGCAATAATATCAAATACTGTCACATCAGAATGGATCAAATGCAAAGGTTTTCACAGAATATATAACTGTAAAGAATATCTTTAACTGTCATCTCATCAAAGAGTAGAAGATGTAAAACGGTTAAGACTCTGCATGAACTGCTTATTACCAGATCATTATTCGAGAGAATGCAAGTCTAAGAGCTGTAAACGTTGCCACTAAAAACATAACATTACGCTTTACTTTAAAAAATCAGAAGTAACTACATCAAGGCAGGATGACATGAACAGCACGTCATATAGCACATTGACCAAGATGCACAGTGGCTATGTTCAATTAGCAACAGCTATTATAGAAGTAAAGAATAAGCATAGACAGTTTTATCAATGCAGAGCATTACTGGACAACAGTTTGCAATCAAATTTTGTAACGGAGACACTTGCTAATAAATTACGTTTGGAGAAAACTAAGATAAATCTACCACTAAATAGAATAGGAAATTCCTTAATGACTATCAATCACCGTGTGACAACACAAATTAGCTCCTTAAATAAAACCTATCAGCAAAAATTAAGGTTTCTGATCATTCCAAATATTACTCAAAGGCAGCCAGGCATAAAGTTAAATAATTTTGACATACTAAAAAACCTCAAGCTAGCCAATCCGGAGGTTTACAGATCTGAAGATATTGATATGCTCCTAGGTGCTGGCGTCATCTGGAAGTTACTTTTAATTAATCAAATCAGGCCAAACCGACATTCAATTAAGCCAATTTTACAAAAAACAAGATTGGGTTGGATAGTATTAGGTGAATTATCAAATGTTTCCCTAAATTTAGTCTGCAACTTGGCAGTTTCTACATTGAATGAGCATATGCAACGGTTTTGGAAGTTGAAACAACCAACACATTGTTCAAAACATACAAGTGAAGAGTTGGTTTGAAAAGAGCACTTTACAAATATAACACAACAAGACAAAAATGGTCGGTTTATTGTAAGATTACCATTTAACCCCGCAAAGGGAACATTGGGTAAATCATTCAGCATGGCAACCAAGAAATTTTATAGCTTAGAGAAAAGACTTGTGAGAAACAAAGGCTTTTGAAAAGAATATACAAAGTTTCTCAATGATTACAAAAAATTGGGCTACGTGGCAAAGATATCAGTAAACAAACAAAATGTTACTATCTGCCACACCATTGTGTCATCAAAAACAACAGCACAACAACAAAGTTACGCGTAGTTTTTGATAGCTCAGCAAAAACATTCACAAACTATCAAATATCAACTAAAAATCCAAAAACTTGTAGTAGAAGAAGTTACACAAGTTAAAAAGTAAAAATTTAATTAAATGTATATTGAATTAAATATCATTTATAGCATTTGCAATACAATGTAATAATAAATACAATGCTTTGTCTACACTAACACTGAAAAAAAAAAAACTAAATATCCGCTCAACTTTCACAACAGTTGGCAAACATAACTGAATTATCTTAATGCATTTTTCTTAGTTTATTAGTTTATTATTTTGTTATTTTGCCATTTATTTTGGGTATATATATTTGAATGCTGTAGCCATGTAAAAACAAAAAAAATGACATTATTTTTATAAATATTGTGATACTTGCATTTTGCATTGTGTGTTTTGATGAACAGTGCTTCTGATGATAAAACATCAACTTCATCAAAGATTAGAGAAGCGCCAAAAATATAGTGATCAACCTATTATCGGTGTCACACAAGTACCTTTCAGAATAAATAACATACATAGTAGTGATTTACTGTGAACTGAGTAGAGGTAAAGAACTATTCTCTTTGCGTGGAACAGCAAGAGTTGAGAAGGTTTCTTCAATTCGACATCATACAGATTATAGTTTACTGTGTCTAACTGCAACATCGGATATATGATTGGTGAAGCAAAATAGTTGAGGTAATATGTTTATATGCTGTTTGAGAATGCACACTAAAAGATGGAATTTAAATAAACTTAATAAAACTGTAGAAATAATATGGCAAAGTAAATGATAATCATATTCTACTAAATACAAAAATAGCTTTATAAACATTTAAAAGTTTGAAGTGTATGAAATTAAAAGAAATGATTTATTTTAGAAGAATAAAATAGAAAATAAATAAATAAACCGCATTTTTATAGATTATACGTTACTTAAATTTACAGATAGCAGAACAAAACAAAAAACCTAGTAATTATGTACTTGTTAATCAAAAAGTTTATAAATATTTAATTACTTTCACATTTTAATAAAATAATAATTTTATTTGTTTTTGGTTTTTCAAACAACTTTCTGTGTTTCATTTTAATGCTGTCTTCATTGTCAACTAAGTAGTCACTAGGATGCAGCACATTCTTTTGTAAATAATTTGCAAAGTTCTCTTGCTTAATTCCACAATAAATAATATAATAGTAGTTTGAAAATTCTAAAACATTAAATAAATGGCAATATAAATTAAACATGTTTATAGGAAATTAAATTGATAATATAATTCATCAAAATAGTTCAAATTAACAAGTTAATAAAATTAAAAACGCTCAAACATTTTTTTTTTAATTTATTTAAATAATAACATTTTATTAGTTTGATGAAAAAATCATTGAGGTAAAATTCTACGCGTCGGCATATACAATGTAGGCAACCAAATATACACTTATTGTAAATATTAAAAAAACATATCCCTAGACTGTCCTTGACTATCACCATAGGCGTAACACAAATTTTGTTCTTGTAGTAATTAATGTAATTATTTATTTATGCTTTTTACGGCTATTTTACATCGCCACAGTAATTCTACGACTTGTTTATTAGCAATTAAAATATATACAAAGCACATAATAAACAATGATGAATGACTTTAAAACTTTATTTAAAAAAAAAAACAATTTCAATAGTTAAAAATAATATTTGAATAATTAAATACACTTAAATAAAACATTTCGATTTTTTAATTGGCAACTTAACCATTATTAAAATACCAAATGAATATTTTTATAAGGTTAATTATTATTGAAAAATTAATACTCAATATAAACATAATAAAAATAATGATAATAACATGTAATTGTTATGAATTGATTTATTAAATTATATGTATAATGGTGTTACGCAAGAACAAAAATTTTACTTGTGGCAACGTTAACAATTAAATTAAATACATAATTCACATTAATAAACTATTTTAAAATTTTATTAAAAAAAAACATCAATTTCAATGATTATACATATAATATACAAATAAATAAATAAACTTAAATAAAATGTTTTTATGTTTTAATTAACAAAATAACCATTATGAAAAGTAGCAAATGTTTATTTTTATTTGTTTAATTATTAATAAAAATATTAATATTCAGTATTAAAAATAATCATAATAATAGGTAATTGTAAAAAGTGTGAATTGAACAATTAATATTATATTATTATATGTACACTACAATATACATAAAAAGAAAATGTTTTTATAGTACAAATTTATTATAGCAGTAGAACAATCAATAAATATTTCACAGGTTGTACTCTGTTCAGTAGTACCCGAATCAATTTAATAAAGTTTTATAAAAAAAAATATAAGTTTATTTATTTTTTACCTTAAAATTGCAAACCAAATACCAATTGAGTGTTAAGTTGTTTCTTGTAGCTAATAGGGATTGACAACAACCACCAAGCTTCATCAGTAAAAAAATCTTATTTGACAAACTGGTAAACACTAAAAAAATTCTCAGAAATATTTGAAAGTTCTTATTTCTTGTTGATCTTATTGTACAAAAAATAAATTACTTGTGTTAAGAACTTAGTTATTGTATTATTTTATCATTAATATAAATTACCATATTACATATAGTAACTGTCTCAACTAAGTTTTAGATAATATTATAACATCTTGTTTATAAAATAAGTTTAATTATAGAACATAAATTTATAATAAATTAAATTAAAACTATCTTACAATTTTTAGCTTTATTGTCTAATAATAAAACAATATTGTACGTTTTTGTTTTTACAATTAATTATTTTTTTCTTAAAAAATCTAATAACCATAATGTCCACCATAATGTCCTTCGTGATGTCCTCCATGATACCCGTTATGATGTCCGTCATGGTGTCCTCCATGATACCCGTCATGATGTCCGTCATGATGTCCTTCATGATACCCGTCATGATGTCCTCCATAATGTCCTTCATGATGGCCTTCATGATACCCGTCATGATGTCCACCATCTCCGTGGTAGCCTCCATGATGATGCCCGCCTCCGTGATAGTTACCACCGCCTCCATAAGGAGTAGCTATAACTGCAGCAGCAATCATTGCTATAAGAAGAAGCACGACCTAAAAAAACATTACAAAATTATTAACATTACAAGATTATTAAAAATAAATTAAAATCTGTTATTAAATAAAAATTAATATTAATGATAAATATTAGTTCAAGTATGTCAAAAGTACTGTTGGGTTTTAAAATAGATACAATGTTATTATTTAATTTGAAAACATTTGCAATAAATATATAAACCAGATATTAACAATATAACTAACTAAATATGCAATTTAAAGTAAATAATTATTTATATAAACATACCAGCAATTTACTCATTTTAAATTGTCGATCAACACAAACTGTGGGTAGATTATGGTTATGGAACTCTTATATAGATACAATAAAACAGAAACATATTAATGCATAAAATGTCATTAGGAAAATCCTCTCATTATGTATATTTAGTGATATGAATAAACTAATTATAAAACATTAAAAAAATTACAAATCACTTTTAGAAATGCACAAGTATAAGTTCCTTTTTCTATTTTTATTTTTGTATAAACTGAACATATATTAATGTTATATTTATTAAAATAATAAACCGCAGACTTAAAGCATTGATGCTTATTGAATTAGAATGTTTAGATTCTAATCTTAAATTTTTAATAATATCTGAATATACTAAGCATTTTTTCACATTTATTTTAAATTACGTAACATTTTATAATAACATACTTGTAGGGTCTTCCAATAAGAACTATCGCGCAAAAAATGCTTTTAACGGTCTGAAAAAGTGTGCCTAGAATAAACAGTACTAACAAAGTAACTAAACATTAATCATAAACTACAACAAAAAAAATGAAATTATAGTATAAAACACATTGAACTAAACAACCAGCAAGACACATTGTAGGTTTAATTACTATAAATCTTTTTTGTCTTTTTAACAAACTTCTACTAGAATCAAAAAGCCTGTTTGTGTGAACTAAACAGTTTTTCGTTTATGCGTCAATGATTTATGGCGCTAAAATGATTTAAATTCAAGTATAACAAATATTTTTATACAATTAGAAAAATTAAATAAAAACTTAGAGTTAACGTTTTTGCACTAATTTGTGTTAATTCTGTTTATTCATTGTAGTCGTCTTTTAATTTATGTGAACTTATGTGGTTTAAATAAAATTGGTAACCTTGTTTGAGGTTTGCTCTAAACTGTTTAATTCCAACACACAAACAAGCCTAAAAAATTAAACGCTAAAATAATTATAGACATACATACTTAATAAAACAAAACTTTTTTTTAGAGAAGATACATAAAACAAAAGGTTACATACAGCAAATGTATCTAAAATAATATAAAGCATTAACAGAAACAATATAAGAAACTTTAAGAACTGGTAAAAAAATACAAGAATGAGAAAGAATAACAAATTTGGACACCACCAGACAAAATCAAACCAAAAAACAGTCAAACAAAAAATAATATAAATAATTAAAAAAGTGATGAGTGCAATATGGTCAAAAGAAAGCATAACAAATTACGAACAAAATAAAAAAAAAAAAAATGAGAAAAAAAAACCAAAAGAAACAAAAAAATACATTAAAAAAATAAAACCATCAAATAAAATTACCAACAGCAAACAAATGCAAAAAAAAACAATATAATAAACTATAAAAAAATAGCAATACAATCAGAAAAAAAGCATAAAAATAGGTAAACAAAAAAATAAAACAAAAAACGGGACCAAACTAAACAATTACTATAAAAAAAAGAATTTACAAGACAGTAAAAATAGCTTTTTGATAAAATAAGTTATAAAATATAAGACATATAATAAAACAAAAATGTTAAGTACGGAATATTTTATTAAATAAATAATGAAAAGAAAAAAAGTTTTTTAGCAAGTGAGTAAAAGGTTTCTAAATTTAGTATAAAAAATTATTTTTTTTAAGTTTTGTTTAAAAACACATTAGTAAATATAGCGTTGTTTATCTGTATATTGTTAGACCACATAGTGCAAAGTTGTGTCTGTCTGCCTAACAAATTTTAAAACTTATTGTTTTTATCTGTTTTTTAAGTTTTTAAAAACTCTTAATAATTGTTTTTTATATTATTTTAAAACTGTATGTTACCTGCCAACACTTAATTAATAACATAAATGTCACTATTGATAAACTATACCAAAAACTAAAAAACTTTTGGGCCACGACTTAAATATGCTGCAAAAATATTTATAGGAGTTATACGACGTTAAAATTACTTGGTTACAATATTAATCTAAAATAATTTTAAAATATAATGGTTTACATATTTTTTTTAATTTTAAAACGTAATATTAAGTACGTTACAACAACATTAAAATAAATTAAACTGTAAAAAGTTAAATCACATTTGTTAAAAGCATTACAATAAAGAGATGTTAGCAGTCTGTGTATAAAAATGTTGCATATTTGCAGATTATAAGTTTTAAAAAGTGTTTAAAAGTATCTAAGTCATTAGTCAAATTTAGAATCAATATTCAATACAAAGACGTATATAAGTTTTCTAAATATGTACAAAAATTTAAAAAAATTATCTGTTAAGAAATTTATTGTTAAGAGTGGCTTTTGTTATCCTAAAAAATGACTTATTTGGGTGAACCGCCTAATTCAAACCACAGCTTGGTCAGAACATTTAAAAAAAAGTATTATTTATTAATTTAGGACATTAGTCTAATACATGATTAAAGTCTATGTAACCATAAATGCATTGAATATAAGAGAGTTGGTGGACCAGATACTAAGCTTTGTGAGTATCTACAACGCCTCCATTTTTGCATTTAACGAGTTTGGTAATATATATTATGTAATTAATTTACAGGTACATATTCAAATGCAACCTTACAGTAGCAACACATGCATTGACTTAAATTATCGGTCATTATACAAAAAGAAATTGTGTATAATAATTTATGTACTGTATACGATTTTATTTACGTACAGGTATAATGTCTGAAAACCTGTTTCACCTTTGTCAAGTAAGTTATCAGTAAGTAGCAGCACATTATTTTATAAATAGTTTGAAATTAATCAAGAATAAAATTAAAAATACTCAAAAACATTTTTTATCACTGCATAAAGATAAAATTTTAATAATTTAAAGAATCATAGCAAATTGATTTAAATTAACGACAAAATCACACACAAGCCGTTTTGGTAAATTTCCACTTATCGTCATTCTTATTAAGCAAAAAATAAATTATTTGTGTTAAAAACTTAGTTTTTTTTTTTTTTTAGGTAGTATTAGGATAAATTGTTTATAAAACAAGTTTAATTATTGAACATAACCAATATCAGAAATCAAATTAAAACCATTTTACAATTCTTAACTTTATTATCTAACAGTACAACAATTTTGTACGTTAATAGGCATGTAGTTTTTATATTTGTTATAACTATTAACTCTATTATTTTTTTTAGATATCTAATAACCATAATCTCCTCCTTCTTTATGATGCCCTTCATGATGTCCGTCATGATGTCCGTCATGATGTCCGTCATGATGTCCTCCATAATGTCCTTCATGTTCCCCGTCATGGTGTTCTCCATAATAACCGTCATAATAGTCTCCATCATGATGCCCGTGATAGTTATCACCACCTCCATAAGGGGTGGCAATAACTGCTACAGCAATCATTGCAATAAGAAGAAGCACGGCCTAAAAAAATATATATTAACTACCTATACAAAATTAATCATAATAGTAAAATAACGTTTTAACCTGGTTTAAAAAAATCTATTTAGTTGTAATAGTTACAAATTGATCAGTTTTCAAGTTTAAAGCTCTAATCGATTGATTCAAGCTTGGAAGTCAAAAACGGCAGCAGTCATTTAAACAGAGTTTGTTTCAAATATTTTTGCTCCTTTTTTATAATAAATTTGATTTATATTTTGTAATATCAAACAATTGTTCATGTTAGTATATAAAGTACAATAAAATGCAAAAAAAACTATTAAAATTACAGGATTATTAATTAAAATTAAGATCTGTTATTAAATAAAAAATAATTTAATAACAAAATAAATGAAAATGTTATTATAACAAACATGCTGTAAGAATACAGTATGATTTAGTTTAGAAATATTTGCAATAAAGGTTGTATATGTATATACTCGGTATACAGTAAATAATAATTTTTAAACGTACCAGTAATTTACTCATCTTAATTTGTTGATCAACTCAAACTGTGGTTACATTATAGTTATGGAACTCTTATATAGGTATTGTAAAACAAAGAAAACATATGAATCCATAAGAAGTTATTAGGGAAATTTCCTCATTACATATATTTAATGATGTAGATAAGTTGATTATAAAATATTAATAAAATCTACAAATCATTTTTATAAACACAAGTAAAGATTCTTCTTTGTATTTTTATATTTGCACAAACCAAATATACATTATCATTATAATTTTTATTAATTATTACAACGCATATTTAAAGCGTTTGATGCATATTTAATTATAATAAATGATAGAATTTTATAAACGTAACTTAGCATATATTTGGCGGTTTAAGATAATTAGATTCTAATCTTAAATTTGTCATATCTAAATCTATATTATGCTCATAGATATTGTGTCTTTACGACATTGGGGAGGCAACTATGTTTGTATTATATACCCTAAATAGCTTATATCACCTTGATGTTTAAATGTGAAAATATTACATACATAAACAATACTTGCACCATTGAATACTACTTTAGGTTTTAGGAATATAATACAATCATAATTGGTTGCTAATGAAATAATTCATTGAAACAATTTAATAATAATAATAATAACTAGTCTTTATTTAATTCATTTTACATATATATGAAAGGGCGACGTTCAGCTTATTTGCTGCTCTTCCACTTATTTGCTGCTCTTCCACTTAACCTTTAAATTTTACATAAAATTTATACAAGCTGCCAAAGTTTGGGGAAAATGTAAAGCAAAACACAAATTACGTTATGGGCAATTCCATTTCAAACGGACCAGAGCTAGGGGGGGGTGCGTTGAGAAACTTGTTTATGTATTTTTTTTTAGTTTCTATAACTTATTAGTAGTCCTTTGATCGGTATATGAGGGTATAAAACCTATTAAAAAAAATTCTACGAATTTTTTAAGTATTTTTGACGTTTTTTGACTTAATCACATGTTTGTTTAAAAACCGCAATTTAACTCAAAAAAATAAATTTACTAATGAAATCAATCAAAAATTTTCCGTAGAATCCAAATCTGGCGCCATTTTAAGTTTATACTCTGTCTATAAGCCGCAAAAGCCATAAAACCATGTTTTTGTTCTCAGTGGGCTGGGCAAAAAGGAGCATTTTTTAATTTTTTTTTAAGATTTGGAAAGAAAGATTTGGATTCTACGGAAAATTTCTAATTGATTTCATTAGTAAATTTATTTTTTTGAGTTAAAATTGCGATTTTTAAACAAAAAATGTGATTAAGTTAAAACACGTCAAAAAAACTTAAAATAATCGTAGAATTTTTTTTTATAGGTTTTATGCTCTCATATATCGATCAAAAGACTACTAATAAGTTATAGAAACTAAAAAAAAATACATAAGCAAGTTTCTCAACGCACCCCCCCCCTAGCTCTGGTCCGTTTGAAATGGAATTGCCCTTATGTAAATCGCTTTATTGCTTCTTAAAATATTTTCCTTTAAAATCTATACACTTTTGCATCCAATAAAACCAATTTTCAAAACAATTTTGTCCCTCTGAGCAATGTACCTTCAAAACAAGTGATTTAAATGCTTTAACGGCCTCTTCAGGCGATAAAAAACGCTAGTAACGCATTTTATTTTTGATATGTTGAAATAGAAAAAGTTATTAGGCAATAAATCAGGCAAATATAGACAATGAGTCATTAATTGGATGTTGTTACTGGTCAAAAACTCTACAGTTTTTTGTGCTGTGTGGGCGCTTGCATTGTCATGATGAACAATGATTTGCCGGTTTATGTTATTCCATCTGATTTCAGCGATAACTTCTTGCAAACAAATTAAAGTATACCAGTCAGCAATAACTGTCTTTCGATCTTCTAATGCAACAGTTGCAACATAATCCGTTTTTCCAAAAAAACAAGCAATCATTCTTTTTGAAAAGTTTTGTGAACGCACCACTTTTGTGGGCTCAGGTTTATCATCCATACAGTCAATTGCTGTTTAGTTTCAAGCTCATATGAATAAATCCTAGATTTGTCACCTGTTACGATGTTGTATACTAAATTTGAACGACCCCCTTCAAATTTCTTTAGCATTTTTTTGCACCACTTGACACGTGCCTGTTTTTGTTCTTCTTTCAATATGTGTGAAATCCAACGACTGCAAAGCTTCCTGACATGCAAATGATTGTACAAAATCGTATGTATTTGTTTTGCTGCAATGCCTAAGAATGCCTCTATCTCACTATAGGTCACATGTCAATCTGACAAAATTATTTCACGCATCAATATTTTTTGTAACAACAGAGGTGCATGGACGACCTTTGCGAAAATCGTCATCAAACGTCTTCCACGCTTGAATTCTGCAAACTATTTGTAAACCATAGTGTTGAATGGTGTTTCATTCCCAAATAACATACTAAGTTTTTCCACACATTGCTGCGGTTTTAAACTGTATTTATAATAATACAAAACAGTCACGATTTAAAATTTCCATTTTTCACACAATTATTACTCTCGTTAAATTTTGTTGAAACAAAATCGAGCAGTTTGAAATCAAACTGTCAACTGAATTATAGGTGAAAAACGTCAAATTTTACAAATATGACAATTGCAGAACGCTGGCAATACAGGCAGTACAGCAGTGCCCCTTGTATTACAATTAATTAATATCTGCTGTGCAGCAGCTACAGCTTCTTTATGTTTTCAATACTATTATAAATCTAGGTTTTCTTTTGATTTACATGATAGTATTCACAGTTTAATTCTTATATTCTTATCGAATATTTTTTATGTTGCTTCTTTATTTTGTGTTTTACAGCTATTTTACATCGCCCCAGAAGTCTTACGACTTGTTTGAAGAGGTTGATGGGACCAACGGCTTATTAAGTGACATCCGAATCACCCCGGTGGATAAAGAGCAAAATTATTATTTTAGTCATATTCGATCGAACCCGGTACTGTTAGCGTGGTACACTAACGCTCTATAACTGAGCTATCTCATATGTCAATATCACATTTATTTTAAACTACGTAAACATATTATAAACAATATTCTTGTGGGGTCCAATCAAAACTATAGGATTTTTTCATTAAATAAAACTTTTGAATTTACAAAATATAAACATATAGAAAAAAAAAGAATAAGAAGAAGAATAAGAACAATGATTAATTTATGTTTAATTTATGTAAAAAAATAACTATAATATAATTTGTTTTAGAGTTAAAAGAGGTAGCAGAAGTGTCGTGTAAGTCTGCTATAGAATGTACCTAGAACAAACAGTACTAACAAAGTAAACAAACATTAACCTAAAACTACAACATAAAAATAAAATTATATTATGAAAAATCATTGAACTAAGCAACCAGCAAGACACAATGTTGGTTTAAACACTATAAAACATTTTGTATATAAAAAACAAATTAAACCAATATCACTGTTTATTTGTCAGAACTAAACAGTTTGGAAGCAGTCAGTTACTTTGTTTGTTTGTATGAGTTATTTAAATAAATTAGATGTAACAGAATATACCGCATTATGTTTATCTGAAATAACATAAAATTTTGAATCAATAAAATATTTATAAAGTTAAAATGATTTAAATATTCAAATTTGAGTAAAAAAAATACTTTTAAACAAATTAAAAAAAAATTTATAAATGATACTAGCAGTTATGTTTATTTATGTTTTAAAGTTTGGTAATTATTTTATTATAACACACGTGTTAGACGTTTCTGCACTAACAAGTACTGATTCTGTTTATTTGTCGTCGTCGTCTTATATTATTATTATTTTATGTAAACTTATGTAATCTAAATAAAACTAGTGACATCATTTAAGGTTTATAGTATTTATTTATCTGAACTTTTGCACATTTTATTATCATATTAGAAATAAGAGTAGTGCAAGATTATGACACTGTAGAACACTACTTTTTGCAAAGTATATCACAGATTGGCAACCATAATATTCTACATATTGTTTTTCCAAAAGTATATAATGAGGTATACAATCAAAAACTACCAACTTACTTGTACCCCCTACTAGTGAGTTGGGAGTTTTTGCTTTATTATTAATAATTTCTGAATTACTTTCTAATGCATTGAAACGAGTTGTTAAAACGCGCAAATCTGCTTTTAACTTTGTATTGTTCTATTTTACATTTACCAAAATGTTTAAGAGGGTTTAACGTTACTTGTTCTCGGTACGAGATTCTTTAAGTAATATTAGATTTAATAAGGTTTTTTAATTCAAGTTAATGGTGGACTGAAAATAGGTCACGTCTAACACATTATTGCTTGTTTTATTTTCCTGAGAATAAATTTAAATTTAGACAACTGTGTTTCACAATTTTTACAAATGTTTTTTTCTGTTGACAAAGTAAGCACATTTACGTACACATATAAAATCCATAGAAATTGTGGAGTAAATAGAACTGAACTGCATAAACACACTACTATTCACAACTATATATAAACAAAAGCAACTACTTTTGAAGTTAAATAATGTTTGGCAATTACATATTAAACTGTTTTTCAGTTTGCACAATAAACAATTGATAAAATGCATCACGGCGGCATGATAATTTAATACTTTATTTATTACTTATTTAATCAATTATTTAGTACTTTACATCCTTGTTTTATTTTACTATGTCTCATCTACTTCATTTTTAGTTTTTTATTTGCTTTTATATTTTCTTTTAACAGGAAACAAAAAAAATCCAAGTGTCAACTCTACTACTCTTGGTTTTTTTTTAAATTTTTTTTTGTATTTTTTTATTGTGTTATAGAATGCTTTTTCTATTCTTTTTATTGTTTACGTGTTTCATACTTTTTCTTTTGATTATATTGCGATTTAGTTTTTTATTTCTCTCAATGTACTATTTGATATTTGTTTATGCATTTTTTGTCTTTTTTGTTTGAACTTGACAATGTGGAAATTAATATATTTTTTAAAACTTAATTAAAAAATAATGCAATTGGTCTATAATTTGAAGATTTAGATTTGTCTCTTATTGTATAAGTTGAACATTTGCAATTTTTCAACAATTTAGAAATGATTTTTTTGTAAAATAAAACAAATATTTTAGTCAAAATAGGAGCTAATTTATTTGCAATTGTTTTGGTTTATTTATTGTATTACATACTACCTTAAATTTTATTATTTTTTGCTACGTTTGATAATTTACCACCATATAGTTTTATAGCCGATTGTTTGTTTGTTTTCACATAAGTATATTGCTATTTTTTATTTTTTTTATTTAGAAAATACATTGTTGATTTGTTAAAAGAGGATAATAGCTGCGCTTTTATAAGGGTTTATAGAATCAAATTTGGCAATAAAATTGAATAAAATTTTTACACATTGCAAAAGAAAGTCCAATCTGTGTCCTCAAAAACTGATGCAATAAGTCGTTTCTCTGCTATTAAATTTTAAAAAGTGGCGTTTTTATTTAATTTTTTACTTGTTAAATATAACTCCATATCTTTAACCCAAACAATAAAAACATAGAATATTGTATGTAATTCAACATAAAAAGAGTATTGACTGAAATCTTATTGTTTGGATATTGAGTTGGCAATTCTATAGCGTTAAGTTTGTTCTTTTGTCTAAACTGAACAGTTTAGAATAAACCTCAAATTTGAAGTTAAGGTTTTTATAATAGATTTTTATAGTTTAGTATGTTGATTTTATTTATTTTTATTAATTCAGATCGGTTTTGGCTGTTAGGCTATCGTCAGTTTTAATTCATTTTCACAGATGTTGTGTATTACGGGTAGTGTGAAATTCACAGCCAAAACCAGTCTGAATAATTAAAAATAAATAAAATCAGCATACAAAAGTATTAAAATCTCTTATAAAAAATTTAATCTTAAATGATAATATAATATGGAACTGTGCAAAAAATCAGATAAATAAATACTATAAACTTTAAACGATGTTTTATTTAGATTACAAAAATTCATATAAAATTTACCTGTGCTAATAAATTAAAACTAAAGATGGCCTAACAGCTAAAACCGGTCTGAATTAATAAAAATAAATAAAACCAACATACATACTAAAGTATTAAAATCTATTATAAAAACCTTTTTCAAATTTGAGGTTTACTCTAAACTGTTCAGTTTCTAAAATGGTAGACACATCTAAATCTTTAAATTATTGCCTAATTGCATTATTGTTCAATTAGACAAACGTTTTTAAAAAATATATTCATTTTAACATTGCCAAGTTCAAACAAAAAAGGCAAAAAATTGCATAAAAAACAAACTAATCAAATAAAATTACCAACATTTTTAATATAAAAATAACTGCAAAGAAGATAAAATAGTATATTGAAAGAAAAAAAAACTAAAACGCAATACAATTAGAAGAAAAAGTGCTTCTATTTTCCTGTCAGTATGTATTTGTTGGTTTCAAAATATCGTGATTTCATCCTTGTTTGTTACTTGTTCTGGTTTGTAGTCATACCAATTTTTTTCTATTTGTATTTTTAAGTCAACGTATATATTGTAATGTAAAAGTTTTGTTACTTTGTCATGTCTTTGTATATATTTGTTTTTGTCCAATATTAGGGCAGCTGGATATAACAAGTGCAATAGTTATATCATGGGCTTTACATATTTGGCATCTAGCATCAACATCTTGCTACTAGATTTTTTATTAATATCTTGTGTTTATTATTATTATTATTATTATTATTATTATTATTATTATTATTATTATTATTATAAAAATTTTACATTTTTGAAATAAAAAAAATAAGTATTTTTTGGAATAACTAAAAAAGTTGAAGAGTTAACTAACTTTGTAACATTTAAAATAACAAAGTTACTCAAAAAACACATTTTGGTTATTAACACCCTGTATGTAGCTTGCCTATTTGCAGATTATAAATTTAAAAAAATAATTAATTTGTAAGCTTATTAGAAGTAGCATCTCTCAGTTGTTATTAAAATATTTAGCAAGCCTTGTACTACAAGTACATAAATAAGTTTTGTATTTTGTTTAAACAATGTTTAATAAAATATTTATAGAAAGTGCAAGATTACGCCTATATTTTAAAATATTTAAGTCAAATTTAAAACAATATTCAATGCAAGAACGTATGTAAGTTTTATAATAATAATTTTTATTCATCTTTTATGCCAAAGTCATAAATAGGATAAATTAAAATTATACAAAAAAAAAATGGTTATATATTAAAAAATATATTGTTAACAGTGATTTTTGTTAGAATTGGCTAGAGAGTGCTTTAGTTGGGTGAACCGCCCTAACTCCGTAAAAACATTTTTAAAAAATGTAGTATTTAATAATTTTGAACATTAGTCTAACACATGATTAAAGTCCATGTAAAAAATGCATTAAATATAAGAGATGGGTGCACCAGATATTAGGCCTTGTTAGTATCTACAGCGCCTCCATTCTCTCAATTAACGGGTTTGGTAGTGTTTATGTATTATGTAATCAATTTAAGGTACATATTCAAATACAAACTTAAGGTAGTAACACAAGCTTAAGCCCCAAAATATATATTATCGGCCTTTAAATAAAAAAAAAACATTGTATATAATAATTAATGTACAAACTGTATACGGTTTTAATGCGTACAGGTATAGTGTCTGAAAATTTGTTTCACCGCTGTCAACTAAGTTGTCGGTAGGATGCAACTCATTTTTTTATAAACAATTTGCAAATTAATCAAGAATAAAATTAAAAATACTCAATTTTTTTTTCAATGCATAAAAATATAACTTTATAAATTTCAAGAAATCATAGCAATTCAATGTAAATTAACGACACAATCACACGCTGTTGAGGTAAAATTCCAACTAACGTCATTTCTATTAAAGAAAAAATAAATTATTTGTGTTAAAAACTTAGCTATTGTATTTTAGGTAGTATTTGGATAACTCGTTTATAAAACAAGTTTAATTATTAGACATAAGTATATGATAAATTAAATTAAAACCATCTTACAGTTTTTAGATTTATTAACTAACAGTACAACAATTTTGTACGTTAATAGGCACGTAATTTTTATGTTTGTTATAACATTAACATTATATTGTTTTAATATCTAATAACCATAATCTCCTCCTTCTTTATGATGTCCTTCATGATGTCCTCCATAATGTTCTTCATGTTCTCCGTCATGGTGTCCTCCATAATACCCGTCATGGTAGTCTCCATCATGATGCCCGTGATAGTTACCCCCGCCTCCATACGGGGTAGCTATAACTGCTACAGCAATCATTGCAATAAAAAGAAACACGGCCTAAAAAAAATTATATTAACTATCTATACAAAGTTAAACATAATAGTAAAATAACTTTATAAAGTAGTATATAAAAAAGTGGATCTTAAATAAAAATAAAGTTGACTTATTAACACTCTGTCAAGCTTTTAACCTGGTTTAAAAAGAATTTATTTAATTGTAAGGGTTAAGAATTGATTAATAAATGTAAATTTGTACTTTTTAAAGTTGAAACTTTCGATTAAGCTGTCATTCGAACAGAGTTTGTTACAAATATTATTCCCCTTCTTTATTTTATAAATTTAATTAATTTATATTCTTTAATATTAAACACTTGTTTATGTTATTAAATAAAATATAATTTAATAACTAAATTAATGAATAATAATGGTTCAAAGTTATGATAACAAACATGCTGCAAGAGTTTCAATAAAGATACATTAGGATTTAGTTTGGAAACATTTGCAATAAAAGTTGTATAATATATATGATATTTAACAATGTAACTCGATATAAAGTAAATCATTATTTTTTAAACGTACCAGTAATTTACTCATCTTAATTTGTTGATCAACTCAAACTGTGGCTAGATTATAGTTATGAAACTCTTATATAGGTATTGTAAAACAAAGAAAGCATATGAATCCATAAAAAGTCATTAGGAAAGTTTATTCATTACATATATTTAATGATAAGATGATAGATAAGTTGATTATAAAATATTAATAAAAACAACAACTCACTTTTATAAACACAAGTCTTCTTTGTATTTTTATTTTTGCATAAACCGAATATAAATTATTAAAATTATTTTTATTAATAAAAAGCTGGTTGCGTTTTTAATTATATGTAGTGACCGGATTATATGCAATTACATTTGCATAATATATGTAAATTATTATTAAAAATTTAAACAAATAGAGTTTGTTATATATTTTGTATTGTAATAAATAAATATTTTGACAGATTTATGCTATTTTTATGCATATTTTGGGCTATTTATTGCATATTCCAGCGTTTTAAGTTGCATATAATACGGTGTTTAATTATAATAAATACTAGTAATTTTAGGAAAAAATATTTAACAACGCAGAATGGTAGATTTTTATTAACGTAATCATGCTCGGCTACGTTTATATTCTGCGGTTTAAAACCTAATCTTAAATTTGTAATATCCGAATGTACTACCGTTGATTAAAAGAGTATATCAGCTATTTTCATATTATAATAATATACTTGTAGAGTCTTCTAATAAAAACTATCACATTTTATCACTAAATAAAATTTTTGAATTTGAATTTGAATTTGAATTTGAGTTTGAGTTTGAGTTTGAGTTTGAATTTGAATTTGAATTAGAATTTGAATTTGAATTTGAATTTGAATTTGAATTTGAATTTCAATTTCAATTTCAATTTCAATTTCAATTTCAATTTCAATTTCAATTTCAATTTCAATTTCAATTTCAATTTCAATTTCAATTTCAATTTCAATTTCAATTTCAATTTCAATTTCAATTTCAATTTCAATTTCAATTTCAATTTCAATTTCAATTTCAATTTCAATTTCAATTTCAATTTCAATTTCAATTTCAATTTCAATTTCAATTTCAATTTCAATTTCAATTTCAATTTCAATTTCAATTTCAATTTCAATTTCAATTTCAATTTCAATTTCAATTTCAATTTCAATTTCAATTTCAATTTCAATTTCAATTTCAATTTCAATTTCAATTTCAATTTCAATTTCAATTTCAATTTCAATTTCAATTTCAATTTCAATTTCAATTTCAATTTCAATTTGAACTTGAACTTGAACTTGAATTTGAATTTGAATTTGAATTTGAATTTGAATTTGAATTTGAATTTGAATTTGAATTTGAATTTGAATTTGAATTTGAATTTGAATTTGAATTTAAATTTGAATTTGAATTTGAATTTGAATTTGAATTTGAATTTGAATTTGAATTTGAATTTGAATTTGAATTTGAATTTGAATTTGAATTTGAATTTGAATTTGAATTTGAATTTGAATTTGAATTTGAATTTGAATTTGAATTTGAATTTGAATTTGAATTTGAATTTGAATTTGAATTTGAATTTGAATTTGAATTTGAATTTGAATTTGAATTTGAATTTGAATTTGAATTTGAATTTGTATTTGAAGTAGAGTTGACTTTTGGATTTGTTTGTTTTCTGTTAAAAGAAGTTATAAAAGCAAATAAAAACTAAAAATAGTGAAGATGAGATACAATGAAATAATTTGAATATTTGATTAAAGAAATAATAAATAAAGTATAAATTTATCATGCCGCCATGATGCATGGTTGTAAGTTTTATCAATTGATCATTTTTATATTTAATAGTTGTCTATAGTAGTAAAGGAAATAAGAACAAAAAAAGTAAAAAAGTATATAGAAATGCCAAAAATAGTGACGAAATACTTAAAAATGCTCTTAGATTTTCCTGCATTCAACTTGGACCCGGCTGTTAAGGTAAATGATGTGATTAATTATCTAAAGATTAAAAATGTTGACCTTGCTATATACGTGCAGTTAAAATACAAGAAACCATAAGATTATACTTCAATTAATATATCGGTTCTAATAAAAGTCGATAATGTAATTCAAAATAAAGAAATGTGGCTAATAAATGTATTTTAACATTTCTTTACAAGAACAACAAAACAAATTATTTTTTTGAAAACGCATACTTCCACAAATTAATGTTTGATGTATGTTTAATAGACTTGACAAAATAGAAATATTTTTAAATAATGAATACATCAATATTGTTTGTCTGTCTGAGCATTGGGTGACAGATAACTGATAAATCTGCATTAAAAAAAAATGTAACTTATTAGTAATTTTAACACGGTGGAATATAATTTATCTGTAAAAAATAATGTAAATATTGAATGTTTGAGAATTCAAAAATATTCTTTATTGGAGCTTAACTTTGAAATTTGTAGTTCCTTATTAACCATAAACAATAACAATATTAATAAAAAATAAATATAATAATAAAATAAGTTTGCAGAAATGCAAAATAAATATTTAAATAAACTCAATAAGAAAATAACACTATGTAGTATGTACATTTTTTTAAGTATTTATCTATACAATTTAGCATATTTACAATTAAAAATTTATTCTTCTTTTAATATGAAAAGAATGTTATCCGCTAATAACTTACATATATAAATCATTTGTTTCATTTATTGATTTATTACATAGAAAGCTCAAACGATGCCTTTAAATATTTTATTGATAAACTATTTAATACATTGAACAATGCATGTTCGTTAAAACTATTACTAGCTACTAAATATGATAATAAACCTTGGATAACTATCAATATTATCAATAAAAGTAAATATTAAAATCAATTATTTTGGCTTAGTCACAACTTAAGTTTGCGTGAACTAAAAATAAAAAAAACAAAAATACTCTGAAAACAATAAAAAACAGCAAAAAATATATTATTCAAATATTATATTTAGAATTCTAACAATAAATGTAAACCTGTTTGGTACTTACTCACTTAATAGAAATAAGATACAAAATGCTATTAAAAAATTAGAAGTTGACAACAATATTATCAACAACAACGTAAATTTTTGCAATAGTTTTGTTCAGCACTTTGCTAATATTGCTGAAACAAAACTAAATAATTACTATAATTATTTATTATCTTCAAATTGTACTAATGGGAGAAATATTTGCAATACATTTGTAATGTCAAACGTAACTACGTATGGTATAATTACTTGTTCTAAATCATTAAAACCTTCTTTTTCTGCATAAGCAAATAATATTCTTCACAATGTAGTTTTAAGTGTAATTAAGTGCATTTAGCTTAATTAATTATTAAATTCTTAAATATTGGAGAGTTTACTGACAAATTAAAAGTTGCTACAGTTATACTACTTTTTAAAAGGAGTGATAAAATTAATCTTAAAAACTATAGAGCTATATCTTTATTATCTACAGTACCTAAATTATTTGAAAAATTAATCTAAGATAAAACGATTTTGTTTATTAACTTCAATATTTTAAGTAACTGTCAGCTTGATTACAGATTTAATATGTCAATTGAAACCGAGTCATGTCAAAACTATATTGATGCAAATATTGATAAAAATAAACATATACTTGGAATTTTTTTTAATATTTTGTGATTTAGAAGTAAATTACCTTATCAAATCATCTTTTCTAGAAGAAAATGTTTGTAAGAGACGGTTCTGTTAAATCAAGTACAAAAAACATAAACATTGGTGTTCCACGTGGGACTTTAGAACCATTAGTTTTTCTTATTCATGTTAATGATTTGCTAAATGCTATATTAAATAGTAAAGTTGTCAATTTTGCTGATAATACTAGTATTTTGGTAAGATCATCTAATGTCAATGAGCTTAAAGTTAAAACTTTAAAAGTCATTTCACAATTTATTTTTTTGTACAAAAATAACGTGAATAGCAACAAAACGGAATACTTTTCTAAACAACGCATTTTGCCAAATATTTTTAACTTAAATTTTAATAACATTAAATATAAATTAAGCAAATCAGTAAAGTATCTGAGAACATACTGTGATGCCAACCTTTCGTGGTCTACTCATGCTGATTATATATATATATATATATATATATATATATATATAAATCCAACCGTCGTTTTTAGACCCGCTATGTTTAACAGGCAACCACAGACCCACTAGAAATCTTTGTTGTAATTGTGTGTATATTAAGTAGTTTTGATTTATTAATTAAGAATTCTAAGAGCAATGAAAGAGGGGTAAACAATTATTAAGAAAACAAAAAAATGATGTCTGGCAATCTCTGTTAGTCCCAGACAGTAGAACCGACGGTTTTAGACCCAGCAGTGTTGTTATGTTTTGTGGCCTAGATAGGTATGTAGCACATATTCTTTGAGTATGTTTATTTTTTATGTGTCTATTGCATGTAATAAATACATAAACATAATAAAACCTTGAACAACCTATAGAAAAATTTAAGAAATTTTTAAATGTATATGCAAGTTTATTTCAGTTTTGTATTCATTTATTTTTTTGTTAAAGTTTTTTCTATTTTACCAGCATACTTTAATTTTTAATTACTGCTTGTCAACAAACCAAAAAAAAATAAGCAAAATATTAAAACATTTACATAATATATGTTATCTCATTTAATTCAGTCAAATATTGATAAAATTAAAGATTTTATATAAATGTAATAAATGAAAAACTAAAATTAATAAATTTAATAATCATTTTATTAATTTGATCAGATAGATTTAAATAAATTGCCGTTAATTAATATTTAATAATTTATTGGCTAATCATTTTTGTAATACTTTAAAAACGTTTTTAACTTTTTAACTTATTAGTTTTGGGGCTTTTTTATTGGTTATCTGCTGCCTAATGCTGACACTGTACAGTAAAACATGTTGCAATTTGTCAAATGCAACTTTCAAACTTAAACTAAATGTTTTTTTTTTAATTACTTATTTATAATAAAAATTTTATTTAGTGTTATATACAAATGTACATTTGTTTACATACGTCATACAACAAATAAGTAATAATATCATATGTTATAAAAACACACATTGATAAAACATCTAATTAATACATATGTTACACTTTAAAAATTTATCGAATGAATAAAATGCGTTCTGCAGCAAAATATTTTTAGTTTTAATTTTAAATTGATTAAGATTCAACGTTTGGATTTCTGTTGGCAGCTTGTTATAAAATAGAGGTCCGTAATAGCTACCTGCCCATCTACTTTTATTTATGCGGCCATATTTGATTTCTATATTGTTTTTAGTTCGAGTATTATAGTCGTGAATAGTTGTACGTTCTAAATAAACTGTCAAATTCTTTTTAACTAATAATACTCATTGATAAATATACTGCGAAGGCAATGTTAAAATATTATTATTTTTAAAATGTTCTTTTACATCTATTCTGTAACGTAATCCTAACATATATCGTAGAGCTTTTCGTTGCAGGCCAAATAATTTACTAGCATGTGGAGAATGGCCCCATGAAAGAATTCCATAGACTAATTTTGCATTAAATAGTCCGTGATAAGCTTGTAATGCAACATTTAAAGGCGTTTCAACGAGTATATTATTAAAAAAATATATAATAACAGTTTCTAATAACAGTTCCTAATAAGCATATAGATTAAACTAAAAAATAAACAAATGTTTTAAAAGTTTTAAATAATAAACATCTCAGAAAAAGATATCATATAAAAGTAGATAGACAAAATAAAAAATTCAAAAACTAAAAACTAATGAAATAGGAACAACATTTTCTATACAATCAAAGATGTCCCTTCTTTGATCGAATATTTAGGCATTTATCATATTATCAACAATTAAATTGAGTAAGTAATATTATGCACAGTACAAAAATCAAATGGTAGTCTTGCTTCCGTGTCACTCGGAATGCTATATATTGCATATAATATAAAAAGCATCAGTGTTATTAATTTTATAAAAAATGAGATTAGAAGTCGGCGTTTTCAATTTTGTCAAAACCCGGTCCGGTCTAAAACTGAGGCCAACGCCCAACACGACCCGGCCTGAAGCTGAGTTATTATTAATAAAATATTTTATTAAAACCCGATCCGGCCCAAAATTCAGCCCAATGCCAGGTTTAAAATCTGGTCCCGGCTCAAATCCCAGCTCGGGCGGCTCAAAGCTAAGTACATTAATAAAATATACAGGGTTGGGTAAATGTATGGAACACCCAATTATTGGCTGCATTTTTGATTTATGTAAAAAATGACTTTAATAACAGTTTTTGTAGAAATTTTAATCTACATAGTAATGTATTTTGATTTTTAATACAAGCCCTGTTTCACGAGATATGACGTCATAATCAATTTTTTTAAATGAAACACCCTGTATTTTCTTTTATTTTTAGAAAAAGAATTTTTCAACAATTACAATGACCTTATAGGTTTTATGGGTCTACGACTTACGGTTTGTTTATATATTCATTAAAACAATACAAACAAAATGTAGTAGGTTATGCTCAAATTACCATAGCAACAAGTAAGAACAATTATTGTTCTTCTGTTATTTAAAAATACATCAACATAAGTGAGCATTTGAAGCAAAAAGTCAACTACAATTAAATATGATAATTATTATTACTATAAATCATTTAAAACGTACTACATTTTGTGTTATTTTATTAATAAATATTTCTAAAATCATAAGTCGTATACCCATAATACCTTATATCATTGTAAATGTTGATTTTTTTTTATAATTAAAAATACTGGGTGTTCCATTAAAAAAACTGATGGTGACGTTATATCGCAAAACAAAGCACGCATTGAAAATCAAAATACGTCACTATATAGATTAAAAAATATACAAAAACTGTTATTAAGGTCATTTTTAAAATAAATTAAAAATGCAGTCAGTAATTGGGTGTTTCCATACATTTACCCAATCCTTTATAATAACTATTAATAACAGTTTCTAATAAACGTATAAAACTAAACAACAAACTCTTATTTTAAAATTATAAATTATAAGTAATAGACATCTAATGCAGTAAAGTTGACCGTTACTACGTGATAATTTTTAATAAAAAATAAAATAAAACACAGTAATTGTTTTATTTAATTTTCTATCCAAAGGAATAGTTATTGCATAAAAAGAAAATTAAAAGCGGCTATGACCTATAATAAAAAAACGCAAAAACCAGCATTATTAAAAAAACAATATTTTTTATACAATCACAGGTGTCCCGTGTTTGCATATTAGCAACAATTAAATCAAATAAGTAATTTGATACACGGTTAACAAATTAAAAAAAAGTATACGCACCTGGGATACTCGAGTTGCAGTGCCCGCTCACATGTTTCTTTTTTGTTATATCCGCGACAGCCCGCAGGTTTTATTGCAATGTGTGCTGTTTTTTAAGTTTTGTTGCGTGCCCAAAACTCTGGCCGGACACAAAGCCAAGTCAGCTGCGAGGCTCTGATCATTCAATTGCATTTGCTTGTTTTAGATTTTAAGGTGTATAAGTATATTATAGCTTATTACAACGTTGCCAATGTTTGGTTTAAAAACGTCGGTAGGGCATGGCTGGTCTGATAACGTCATGCAGTGTGTATACAAATACGACGAGCGCGCCCTCGCCTGCCTTATTCAGTGAACTAAATTTGTATGTGTTGACATACTTGATATACGTTTTCAGTCCCAAAATAATTTTGGAGTTGTTTTGTCTACTGCTATATTATGCCGAAAAATAACAAAAAACACATAAAAACGTTGTTTTTTTTTTTACGCCCTCTACCGGCTAAACGAGACAATTTTGGATATAACTAAGTCGGCTTAGATCGACCTATTTTGACGTCAGGAATCTGTCGTCAAACGTTGTACACGTATTTTCCGGACACCCTGTATATATATATATATATTGTAAATATTAAGGTGAAGGTACTAAAATCTGGCAAGCGCCTGTGAGACAACCGCCTAAAGAGAGAACGAACAAACGATGGGAAGGGTTCTAGAGTAGACAACAAATTTTTGGTTACAAGCAAACAGAATTGACTTGAATTCTATAAATAGTAAATTCAAACTACCGTTTATTATAATTCCCTCTTATAATTTAAAAATATTGATTGATTTCGGTGCAAGTAATTCGATAATAAATTCAAAACCTGCCTTAAAATATTTTTTATTTTTTTTATCTTAAACTTTTTCAAGTTTTAAGTTTAAACAAGATTGTTAATGACAACAAAAATATAAAATTTCCATTATTAAAAAATTTTGATATAGATCATAAAATAACATTTCATATTGTTGATTGGCATAAAAGATTTGACCCTCTCTTAAGGAGTCACAATTTTCAAATATAAGCTGCAAAAATAAATTATAAAAACTCTATTCTAAAAATAGACAATAAGAAAATTCTATTTTTATTGAATTATACCCAATGAACTTTAACCCATTTTATCAGAAAGTATCAAAATCCATTCAAATACGAGTAAATATTTTAAATAGTTCTGTAATAATTCCAAATACAGATGATATTACAATTCCTAAATCAATTGGAATAGCTAAGAATATATACAATAGGTATTGTAACTTTACCATTCAAAGAAGAACGTAATCTAGAAATTAATTTTCATCAACAAACAGACGTGCAACCTTTTGATAATATTGATATTAGTATACTGCATACAAAATTTAAAAATGTTGATATTCCTAACATTATTAGAACCAAACACTTAAATTCCGAGGAGAAGCAATAATAATTTCAACTTGTTGAAAATTCAAAGACGTGTTTTAAGATGAAAATTTTGATTTAACTTTTACTAACGCTGCAAAACACCAAATTAAAACTGTTAATAATGAACCAGTTTTTTGTAAATTATATCGCTATCCTTATGCTTTAAAAAAAAAATTCAAAAACAAACAAAAAAATTAATAGAAAGTAAAATAATTAGACCATTAATTTCACCTTATAGCTCTCTAGCATGGATTATTCTAAAAAAACTGGACGTTTCTGGTAAGATGAAGTGGCAATTAGTCATCGATTATTGTCAATTAAATGAAAAAACAATTGAAGACAGATACCCAGAATTAATGAAATTCTAGATAATCTCGGCAAATGCACTTATTTTTCAACTCTAGATTTGTCTCAAGGGTTTCACCAAATATGAACCTTCAATCTATCAAAAAAACAGCATTTAGTTTAAATAATGGTCATTGGAAATACTGCCAAATGCCATTTGGCTTAAAGAATGCCCCTAGTACCTTTCAAAAAGTAATGGATAATTTACTAAGGGAGGATAATTTACTAAGGGAATATTTATACAAATTTTGTTTTGTCTACATGGACGATATTGTAATCTTTTCTAAATCACTGCAAGATCATATAATTTATTAAAGTAAACATTTTGAAAAGCTTAGAACTTTTAACCTAAAAGTACAATTAGACAAAAGCAAGTTTTTAAGAAAAGAAGTAGCATTTTTAAGACATGTTATAACTCCTGATGGCATTAAACTTAAACCGTCAAAAATAGAAACAATTTAAAAGTTTCCTCTACCAAAAACTATCAAAGAATAAAAAATATTTTTAGGATTGATGGGATTTTATAAACGCTTTGTTAAAAATTTTGCAAAAATTGTTTCACTTTTTACCAAATGTTTAAAAAAAAATTCAACAATCAATATTGCAAATACAGAATATATAGAATCATTTAATTTGTGCACAAAATTATTAAGAAATGCACCAATATTAACCTACCCTGATTTTTCTAAAGAGTTCAAACTCACAACTGACGCATCAAACATTGCTATTGGAAGTGTATTATCACAAGATAAAAAGCCAATTAGTTATTATTTGCAAACGTTAAATTCAGCAGAACAAAACTATGCATCCATAGAAAAAGAATTATTAGCAAGCATTAAAAGTACTAAACATTTTAGGCCTTACTTTTTTGGTCAACATTTTATTATTGAAACCAATCTTAATCCACTTGTTTGTTGTCATAATTAAAAGAACCTAATAGTCGATTAGTTCGATGAAAATTAAAATTAGGTGAATATAATTATGATGATATTTACAAAAAAGATAAAGAAAATTATGTTGCTGATGCTTTATTGCGTATTGAAATTAATGTAAATGAAACTATTAATGACAATATTGATTTAATATCCATTTTACCACAATACAACAAAAACAAAACTATGGAAGATGTAGATAAGATTTTAGAAAATAACTCCGAAGATACGAGACATACTGAAAGGAAAAAAAAAAAGCAGATCGAAAAACAAAGTCGAAGGAATTTGAGAAAAAACTAAGAAAACAAGTAACATTCATACTCAAAGCATAAAAAAATTAAGAAAAGATATTGTGTTACAGAACAGTAATACTGACCTTAACAATCAAAACACTTTGCATAGACCCGATTAAGACCAATGGTTATTTTGCAGAAGATCTGGGAAAAACAAAAATATTAGACCGCTATCATAGGTTTTATTTTTATCTAAACATTAAGTAATATAGAAGTATCTTATTATAAGTTTTTAGTTAACGCTTACACACTTGAGCACTTGATTAAAAATATAAGTAATAATACAAATCGCAATTATAAAATCTTACAAGACAACTAATCACAAATTGAAGATATTTTGTTAAAGTGTAAACTTAGACCAAAGAAAGCTCTAATAGATGTATTAAGTCGCACAATCAAATTTATAACCGGTAACTTAGATGACAAAGATTTACAAGAAATTAATAATAATCTAGACATACTTTTTCAAAATCAAAAAAAGACTTTACAACAAGTAGATGAGTTTACTTTGTTTGCAAATCATTTAACTGCTAAATAAGCAATTTAAAAATTATCCAAGACAACATTAATATTTCTCTAATGCCCGGTTTCACCAACGTCTAATAAAATTTATTCGTCGAATAAATGCCTTATTCGCCCAATAAACGTTTCACCAACGTTAAATAGCGTTATTCGTCGAATAAATCTCCTAATAAACTAACCGGCCAAAATGCATCGAATAAATCGACAAATAACCTCAAAACATCTAGGTGTGACATTTGTATATTGTAAATAATAAATGTCATGTTGAATTCATTTGATAAAGTTGATTTCAAAAATCGTTTTTGATTAATCAAAGAATCTACGCAATTACTATTGGAAATAATTACAATTTGGATTCTCAAAATCAGCGGAACAATCTCATTTAAAAGTATGTAAAATTCACAGTAGATCATCAATTTTATTGTAGATTGTAATTTTAAGAACATATTTAAGTTTTTCTGTATAATTACGCAAACATGTACTCATTAGCAGTTTAACTAACAAAATAGTTGGGTTTATATTATAAATTCTTATCTCACATGTTTGATTATAAAGAAAAACAAAAAATGTACTTAAAATTTCAATTTACAATAAAATTGATGACACTTTGTGCATTGACTTTTAAGGTTTTATCTGTAATTATATACCGCCAGTGTAATACAATCATAGCAACAAATATTTTTAATTTTGTGTTGAAATATTCTTACTTCACTAATAATTCGAGGTTATGTATACATAAATACTGGTTCATTTAAACTTATTTGGCAAATTTTCAGTCTACTATATTACCAACTTGATAAAAATCATGGAATAGTTATTTAATATCTGAGATACCTTGGTGAAACGTAAAATGACTTATTTGATGAATAAATTTTATTCGACGAATAGTTATTTGTCAATTTATTAGGCGTTGGTGAAACCGGGCATAAACGCAATTAAAAAAATACAAAATTATAACAAATTAAATTCTATATTAACTTTTCTTAAGCCAAAAACATTTATCAAAAATTCAAACAGTCAAACGAACAATCAGTCTTCCTTTTAAGCAAACTACAAATTTAAAACTTATTACCGTTCCTAAATTAGATGATATAATTGATTATTTGTCTTTAATATACAAAAGTAATAAGCTTTTAATCTTAAGTAAAACTCATCCATTTAAACTAATTACATTTTCTAAATTTAAACTACTTTGGTAGATAATGTGATTGTATGTAATTTGTATACTCCCATCTTAAAACCAAAAACAAGCTAATACCAAAGAACCTACCCAGTTCCTAATGACTACAAGCAAATACTAAGACCGCCAGCAAAATATCATCTTCTTGGAACCAGTCGCGAGTATTATTGGACATCAGAAAAATGCTCATTCGTCAAAAACAAGTGTTGTGTATTTTTGAACCAAAAAGTGATAAGTGTTTTTTTTAGAAAACGCCTATTCTTATGTGTTAGCTTTAGTTAAAAATAGTTTCTTTTTAGTTAAACAATTAAACAATGATCAGTTACTATGTTCCACTACAGATCCTCAAGAAATTTTAGAGTAGAGGAAAGTAAAACAACAATTGAAAAACATATCATTTCTTCTAATGTTTTATTAGATTCAAAATGTTAAGTCATAATTAATGATCTTTAAAAATTTAAATATGACATAAATGATATTATACGTTACGTAAAAGAGATAAATCATTTTGTTAAGTTAAACCCTGTCACACATATTACGTATTTTTCTATAATTACAATTATTGTTTTGTTATTTATAATTTTAGTTATTAATAGATATAAATTTAAAATTAAGATTCTACGACTGCAACCGCAATCGCACATAATAAACGAAATCAAATTTTCGATACTTCAAAAAACGAGGACGTTTTAACTTAAAAAGAAAGGAATTATATTACGCAAATTTAATATATCTACTTAATGATCTAGCAAATAGTTCACACCAACAAAAGTATCATAGCATGTGCAGGTGCAGTTGTTATTGTAGATAAGCGCACGTGAGAGAATGCGCTTAATATTAAATAACAACGGACCTTCCTACGTACTGTTTTAATATAAAATGTAGTTGTAAGAACAAAATGTAGTTTATTCCGTTTTAAACCATTTAATAAAATAATACTAATAAATAAAGCGTTTATTTATTGTGTGCGGAATGTAACTATATTCACACGTGGTCGTCTTCTATAAGATTCACTGAATTTTGCCGGAGCGCTACATCCAAGCAACACGTTAAACTAAATTTTGACGTGCGCCTTCAATTATTATTAATATTTAATTTCTCAGTTAACTTCAATGATTATCAACATATAGGTTTTAATTTTGGAATTAATACTCAAATCGATGTTTTTTAGCATAAAACCTAAAATAAATGTTGATAGTAAATTTATTCATTTAGAAGCAATAATAAATTATTTTTTTTTATTTTTTTTTTTTTAATTACATATTCTTGCTTTTTATTGTTCATTTTTAAATATAAATTTTGTTTTTTAAATTTGTTATAAATAATACATTTTAAGAATATTGCGAATTACAAATTAGTTTAAAAACTCCCTGCTTTTAATGCTGTGATAAATGAATACTGCGCTTTAGCATATTCTTATTTGTCTATAAATGTATTATTATAAAAAACTTTTTCTGACATAAGTAAAGTTTTTGTTTTACAAATAGGATATAAAATTAAATTTTAATATACAACAACAGAAATCTTGTAAGCCTATTTTGATAAAGCAAAAAATTTTATTTTTTTCTAGTATATACAATTATGTTACATAAAAACAAACCACAGTTATTCCACTGGAAATGGACATTTGTTATCTAATGAGTTGCATAAAACTAATACTTTGTTTTGTATTATGTATTTGTATTATGTATTTGTATTATGTATTTGTATTATGTATTTGTATTATGTATTTGTATTATGTATTTGTATTATGTATTTGTATTATGTATTTGTATTATGTATTTGTATTATGTATTTGTATTATGTATTTGTATTATGTATTTGTATTATGTATTTGTATTATGTATTTGTATTATGTATTTGTATTATGTATTTGTATTATGTATTTGTATTATGTATTTGTATTATGTATTTGTATTATGTATTTGTATTATGTATTTGTATTATGTATTTGTATTATGTATTTGTATTATGTATTTGTATTATGTATTTGTATTATGTATTTGTATTATGTATTTGTATTATGTATTTGTATTATGTATTTGTATTATGTATTTGTATTATGTATTTGTATTATGTATTTGTATTATGTATTTGTATTATGTATTTGTATTATGTATTTGTATTATGTATTTGTATTATGTATTTGTATTATGTATTTGTATTATGTATTTGTATTATGTATTTGTATTATGTATTTGTATTATGTATTTGTATTATGTATTTGTATTATGTATTTGTATTATGTATTTGTATTATGTATTTGTATTATGTATTTGTATTATGTATTTGTATTATGTATTTGTATTATGTATTTGTATTATGTATTTGTATTATGTATTTGTATTATGTATTTGTATTATGTATTTGTATTATGTATTTGTATTATGTATTTGTATTATGTATTTGTATTATGTATTTGTATTATGTATTTGTATTATGTATTTGTATTATGTATTTGTATTATGTATTTGTATTATGTATTTGTATTATGTATTTGTATTATGTATTTGTATTATGTATTTGTATTATGTATTTGTATTATGTATTTGTATTATGTATTTGTATTATGTATTTGTATTATGTATTTGTATTATGTATTTGTATTATGTATTTGTATTATGTATTTGTATTATGTATTTGTATTATGTATTTGTATTATGTATTTGTATTATGTATTTGTATTATGTATTTGTATTATGTATTTGTATTATGTATTTGTATTATGTATTTGTATTATGTATTTGTATTATGTATTTGTATTATGTATTTGTATTATGTATTTGTATTATGTATTTGTATTATGTATTTGTATTATGTATTTGTATTATGTATTTGTATTATGTATTTGTATTATGTATTTGTATTATGTATTTGTATTATGTATTTGTATTATGTATTTGTATTATGTATTTGTATTATGTATTTGTATTATGTATTTGTATTATGTATTTGTATTATGTATTTGTATTATGTATTTGTATTATGTATTTGTATTATGTATTTGTATTATGTATTTGTATTATGTATTTGTATTATGTATTTGTATTATGTATTTGTATTATGTATTTGTATTATGTATTTGTATTATGTATTTGTATTATGTATTTGTATTATGTATTTGTATTATGTATTTGTATTATGTATTTGTATTATGTATTTGTATTATGTATTTGTATTATGTATTTGTATTATGTATTTGTATTATGTATTTGTATTATGTATTTGTATTATGTATTTGTATTATGTATTTGTATTATGTATTTTAATTTTTAGTTATTTTGATAAACATATTCCTCTTTGTAAACCTATTTCTAAGAGATATCCTATTTGGTTCACTAAAAATATTATTAATACTTTGAAAAAGAAAAATGCATTACACTCTGTTTATAAGCGTGTTCAATCTACTGACTCATATAACAACTTTAAAGAAACTAGATCTTTACTAAAAAAAGAAATATCAGTTGAATACAATAATTATATTTCGTTAACAGCAAATAATATTAAATCTAATCCTAAACAGTTTTGGTCGTTTGTCCGCTCAAAGAACAACCAAACTCGTATTCCTGGTTTAATGAAACTTGATGGTGAAAGCTTTGACTCTCCTTCTAGTATTGTAGACGCTTTTGCTAATTATTTTAAGAGTACTTATACTCAACCATTTACTTTGTTTAATCCGATTCATTCCACTTGCAATAACTTTCCTATTATAGATGTGTCTAACTTAAGCGAATCTGATGTTTTGACATCACTCAAAAAGTTGAAGAATTCAATGACGAGCGGACATGATAGCATACCCAGCTTCATTATTAAAGACTGTGCTGATATCTTTTGCGTTCCATTGTGCAAAATTTTTAATATTATTCTCAACCATCATAGTTTTCCTGATGTTTGGAAAAAAGCAAAAATTTGCCCGGTTTTAAAATCTGGCGCTAGTGCAGACATTATCAATTATAGACCTATTGCCATTATATCTAACTTTGCAAAAGTTTTTGAAATGATTCTGTATTCTAACATTTATCCTAAAGTCAAACACTTGTTATCATCAACTCAGCATGGCTTTATGGAAAAACGCTCTACAACTACTAATTTGTGCAATTTTGTTGACTTTACATCAAAGATAGTGGATAACAAGGGTCAAGTTGATTGTATATACTTTGATTTTAAAAAGGCGTTTGACACAATAGACCATTCCGTTATATTACACAAACTCGATAAATTTGGTTTTAGTAACAATCTTTTACTTTTATTTAAATCATATTTAGATAACCGTAGTCAATATGTTTCTTACAATAATTGTAACTCTTCTGAATATTGTCCAACGTCAGGCGTGCCTCAAGGATCTAACCTAGGTCCATTAATGTTTTTACTTTTTATTAACGATCTGTCAAATATTTTAACTTGTAAACATTTACTTTTTGCTGACGATCTCAAAATTTTTTCCGCAATTAATTCTGTTGAAGACTGTGTTAATCTTCAATACAAGATTAGTTTAGTAAATAATTGGTGTAATACTAATCGCCTCTTTCTTAATGTAAGTAAATGTAAACTTGTAACATACACTAAGAAACTCAATCCAGTTGCAGCCCAATATTTATCGGATGGAGTGGCTATTGCGCGTGTTAATCAAACTACAGACTTAGGCATTATATTTGATGCTAAACTAACTTTTTCTGACCATTTAACGTCAGTAATATCTAGAGCGCATAAACTAGTAGGCTTTATTTTGCGCAACACTAAAGAATTTAATAACACTGAAGCAATAATTGTGTTATACTACACCCTAGTCAGAAGCGTTCTTGAGTATGGCTCAGTGATATGGAACCCAATTAACAGCTGCGATATTAATTCTCTTGAAGGGGTTCAACGAAAATTTTTTAAGTATTTATGGTTTAAATCTTTCAACTATTATCCGCCTCAAGGATTTGACCATGGTGAGCTCCTTAAGGAATTTGATGCAGTTCCATTGGCAGCAAGAAGATCGGTTTCAATACTTTCTTTTTTGCATAAAATTATACACAACTCAGTTGATTCTCCTGATCTGCTATATAATTAAAATTTTTTAGTACCACGAGTCAATTCCAGGACCACAAACTGTTTTTATAATCCACCTGCAAAGACGTCGGCAATGGTGAAATCTCCATCTTTTTTAATGTGTTCAACGTTCAATAGTGTTTCAAATAAGTGTGATCTTTTTAATGCTAATTCAAGTGTTTTTTTAAAGTGTATTCGTGAACTTTTTTATTGAAAAGTATGTGTTTTTAAACTTTTAATTATTTATTTGTAATTTTATTGTATCTGTATTTACTGTAGTTTTTAATATGTTGTTCTGTAATAAGGTTTTACCTGTTGGGCAATAAATTATTATTATTATTAAATTATTATTATTATTTGTATTATGTATTTGTATTATGTATTTGTATTATGTATTTGTATTATGTATTTGTATTATGTATTTGTATTATGTATTTGTATTATGTATTTGTATTATGTATTTGTATTATGTATTTGTATTATGTATTTGTATTATGTATTTGTATTATGTATTTGTATTATGTATTTGTATTATGTATTTGTATTATGTATTTGTATTATGTATTTGTATTATGTATTTGTATTATGTATTTGTATTATGTATTTGTATTATGTATTTGTATTATGTATTTGTATTATGTATTTGTATTATGTATTTGTATTATGTATTTGTATTATGTATTTGTATTATGTATTTGTATTATGTATTTGTATTATGTATTTGTATTATGTATTTGTATTATGTATTTGTATTATGTATTTGTATTATGTATTTGTATTATGTATTTGTATTATGTATTTGTATTATGTATTTGTATTATGTATTTGTATTATGTATTTGTATTATGTATTTGTATTATGTATTTGTATTATGTATTTGTATTATGTATTTGTATTATGTATTTGTATTATGTATTTGTATTATGTATTTGTATTATGTATTTGTATTATGTATTTGTATTATGTATTTGTATTATGTATTTGTATTATGTATTTGTATTATGTATTTGTATTATGTATTTGTATTATGTATTTGTATTATGTATTTGTATTATGTATTTGTATTATGTATTTGTATTATGTATTTGTATTATGTATTTGTATTATGTATTTGTATTATGTATTTGTATTATGTATTTGTATTATGTATTTGTATTATGTATTTGTATTATGTATTTGTATTATGTATTTGTATTATGTATTTGTGTTATGTATTTGTATTATGTATTTGTATTATGTATTTGTATTATGTATTTGTGTTATGTATTTGTATTATGTATTTGTATTATGTATTTGTATTATGTATTTGTATTATGTATTTGTATTATGTATTTGTATTATGTATTTGTATTATGTATTTGTATTATGTATTTGTATTATGTATTTGTATTATGTATTTGTATTATGTATTTGTATTATGTATTTGTATTATGTATTTGTATTATGTATTTGTATTATGTATTTGTATTATGTATTTGTATTATGTATTTGTATTATGTATTTGTATTATGTATTTGTATTATGTATTTGTATTATGTATTTGTATTATGTATTTGTATTATGTATTTGTATTATGTATTTGTATTATGTATTTGTATTATGTATTTGTATTATGTATTTGTATTATGTATTTGTATTATGTATTTGTATTATGTATTTGTATTATGTATTTGTATTATGTATTTGTATTATGTATTTGTATTATGTATTTGTATTATGTATTTGTATTATGTATTTGTATTATGTATTTGTATTATGTATTTGTATTATGTATTTGTATTATGTATTTGTATTATGTATTTGTATTATGTATTTTAATTTTTAGTTATTTTGATAAACATATTCCTCTTTGTAAACCTATTTCTAAGAGATATCCTATTTGGTTCACTAAAAATATTATTAATACTTTGAAAAAGAAAAATGCATTACACTCTGTTTATAAGCGTGTTCAATCTACTGACTCATATAACAACTTTAAAGAAACTAGATCTTTACTAAAAAAAGAAATATCAGTTGAATACAATAATTATATTTCGTTAACAGCAAATAATATTAAATCTAATCCTAAACAGTTTTGGTCGTTTGTCCGCTCAAAGAACAACCAAACTCGTATTCCTGGTTTAATGAAACTTGATGGTGAAAGCTTTGACTCTCCTTCTAGTATTGTAGACGCTTTTGCTAATTATTTTAAGAGTACTTATACTCAACCATTTACTTTGTTTAATCCGATTCATTCCACTTGCAATAACTTTCCTATTATAGATGTGTCTAACTTAAGCAAATCTGATGTTTTGACATCACTCAAAAAGTTGAAGAATTCAATGACGAGCGGACATGATAGCATACCCAGCTTCATTATTAAAGACTGTGCTGATATCTTTTGCGTTCCATTGTGCAAAATTTTTAATATTATTCTCAACCATCATAGTTTTCCTGATGTTTGGAAAAAAGCAAAAATTTGCCCGGTTTTAAAATCTGGCGCTAGTGCTGACATTATCAATTATAGACCTATTGCCATTATATCTAACTTTGCAAAAGTTTTTGAAATGATTCTGTATTCTAACATTTATCCTAAAGTCAAACACTTGTTATCATCAACTCAGCATGGCTTTATGGAAAAACGCTCTACAACTACTAATTTGTGCAATTTTGTTGACTTTACATCAAAGATAGTGGATAACAAGGGTCAAGTTGATTGTATATACTTTGATTTTAAAAAGGCGTTTGACACAATAGACCATTCCGTTATATTACACAAACTCGATAAATTTGGTTTTAGTAACAATCTTTTACTTTTATTTAAATCATATTTAGATAACCGTAGTCAATATGTTTCTTACAATAATTGTAACTCTTCTGAATATTGTCCAACGTCAGGCGTGCCTCAAGGATCTAACCTAGGTCCATTAATGTTTTTACTTTTTATTAACGATCTGTCAAATATTTTAACTTGTAAACATTTACTTTTTGCTGACGATCTCAAAATTTTTTCCGCAATTAATTCTGTTGAAGACTGTGTTAATCTTCAATACAAGATTAGTTTAGTAAATAATTGGTGTAATACTAATCGCCTCTTTCTTAATGTAAGTAAATGTAAACTTGTAACATACACTAAGAAACTCAATCCAGTTGCAGCCCAATATTTATCGGATGGAGTGGCTATTGCGCGTGTTAATCAAACTACAGACTTAGGCATTATATTTGATGCTAAACTAACTTTTTCTGACCATTTAACGTCAGTAATATCTAGAGCGCATAAACTAGTAGGCTTTATTTTGCGCAACACTAAAGAATTTAATAACACTGAAGCAATAATTGTGTTATACTACACCCTAGTCAGAAGCGTTCTTGAGTATGGCTCAGTGATATGGAACCCAATTAACAGCTGCGATATTAATTCTCTTGAAGGGGTTCAACGAAAATTTTTTAAGTATTTATGGTTTAAATCTTTCAACTATTATCCGCCTCAAGGATTTGACCATGGTGAGCTCCTTAAGGAATTTGATGCAGTTCCATTGGCAGCAAGAAGATCGGTTTCAATACTTTCTTTTTTGCATAAAATTATACACAACTCAGTTGATTCTCCTGATCTGCTATATAATTAAAATTTTTTAGTACCACGAGTCAATTCCAGGACCACAAACTGTTTTTATAATCCACCTGCAAAGACGTCGGCAATGGTGAAATCTCCATCTTTTTTAATGTGTTCAACGTTCAATAGTGTTTCAAATAAGTGTGATCTTTTTAATGCTAATTCAAGTGTTTTTTTAAAGTGTATTCGTGAACTTTTTTATTGAAAAGTATGTGTTTTTAAACTTTTAATTATTTATTTGTAATTTTATTGTATCTGTATTTACTGTAGTTTTTAATATGTTGTTCTGTAATAAGGTTTTACCTGTTGGGCAATAAATTATTATTATTATTAAATTATTATTATTATTTGTATTATGTATTTGTATTATGTATTTGTATTATGTATTTGTATTATGTATTTGTATTATGTATTTGTATTATGTATTTGTATTATGTATTTGTATTATGTATTTGTATTATGTATTTGTATTATGTATTTGTATTATGTATTTGTATTATGTATTTGTATTATGTATTTGTATTATGTATTTGTATTATGTATTTGTATTATGTATTTGTATTATGTATTTGTATTATGTATTTGTATTATGTATTTGTATTATGTATTTGTATTATGTATTTGTATTATGTATTTGTATTATGTATTTGTATTATGTATTTGTATTATGTATTTGTATTATGTATTTGTATTATGTATTTGTATTATGTATTTGTATTATGTATTTGTATTATGTATTTGTATTATGTATTTGTATTATGTATTTGTATTATGTATTTGTATTATGTATTTGTATTATGTATTTGTATTATGTATTTGTATTATGTATTTGTATTATGTATTTGTATTATGTATTTGTATTATGTATTTGTATTATGTATTTGTATTATGTATTTGTATTATGTATTTGTATTATGTATTTGTATTATGTATTTGTATTATGTATTTGTATTATGTATTTGTATTATGTATTTGTATTATGTATTTGTATTATGTATTTGTATTATGTATTTGTATTATGTATTTGTATTATGTATTTGTATTATGTATTTGTATTATGTATTTGTATTATGTATTTGTATTATGTATTTGTATTATGTATTTGTATTATGTATTTGTATTATGTATTTGTATTATGTATTTGTATTATGTATTTGTATTATGTATTTGTATTATGTATTTGTATTATGTATTTGTATTATGTATTTGTATTATGTATTTGTATTATGTATTTGTATTATGTATTTGTATTATGTATTTGTATTATGTATTTGTATTATGTATTTGTATTATGTATTTGTATTATGTATTTGTATTATGTATTTGTATTATGTATTTGTATTATGTATTTGTATTATGTATTTGTATTATGTATTTGTATTATGTATTTGTATTATGTATTTGTATTATGTATTTGTATTATGTATTTGTATTATGTATTTGTATTATGTATTTGTATTATGTATTTGTATTATGTATTTGTATTATGTATTTGTATTATGTATTTGTATTATGTATTTGTATTATGTATTTGTATTATGTATTTGTATTATGTATTTGTATTATGTATTTGTATTATGTATTTGTATTATGTATTTGTATTATGTATTTGTATTATGTATTTGTATTATGTATTTGTATTATGTATTTGTATTATGTATTTGTATTATGTATTTGTATTATGTATTTGTATTTGTATTATGTATTTGTATTATGTATTTGTATTATGTATTTGTATTATGTATTTGTATTATGTATTTGTATTATGTATTTGTATTATGTATTTGTATTATGTATTTGTATTATGTATTTGTATTATGTATTTGTATTATGTATTTGTATTATGCATTTGTATTATGTATGTGTATTATGTATTTGTATTATAAATTTGTATTATGTATTTGTATTATGTATTTGTATTATGTATTTGTATTATGTATTTGTATTATGTATTTGTATTATGTATTTGTATTATGTATTTGTATTATGTATTTGTATTATGTATTTGTATTATGTATTTGTATTATGTATTTGTATTATGTATTTGTATTATGTATTTGTATTATGTATTTGTATTATGTATTTGTATTATGTATTTGTATTATGTATTTGTATTATGTATTTGTATTATGTATTTGTATTATGTATTTGTATTATGTATTTGTATTATGTATTTGTATTATGTATTTGTATTATGTATTTGTATTATGTATTTGTATTATGTATTTGTATTATGTATTTGTATTATGTATTTGTATTATGTATTTGTATTATGTATTTGTATTATGTATTTGTATTATGTATTTGTATTATGTATTTGTATTATGTATTTGTATTATGTATTTGTATTATGTATTTGTATTATGTATTTGTATTATGTATTTGTATTATGTATTTGTATTATGTATTTGTATTATGTATTTGTATTATGTATTTGTATTATGTATTTGTATTATGTATTTGTATTATGTATTTGTATTATGTATTTGTATTATGTATTTGTATTATGTATTTGTATTATGTATTTGTATTATGTTTTTGTATTATGTATTTGTTTTATGTATTTGTATATTACCATATTAGCTTAAGTAAATAAACCTATTAATATTATGTTGTGTATGTAGGTTTGGTTATAATACCTCGCATGCTGGTGTTTAGTGTAAGACCGGAATTACACCGTATTTTTATGGTCTCTCACTATCTTAGTTTTTTTCTTATTATAAAAGTTCTTCTTAATATTGCAGTTATTTCTAGTTGCTGTATGTTATGCTTACCTCTTTTTTTTATACATTTACGACTAATCTATTAGTGACAGTTCCAGTAATGCCAATTATGATAGAAACCATTTCGGATTTCTTATTCCAGATCCTCAAAATATCAATTGACAAGTTACAATATTTTAAAAAAATTCTGTTTTTTTTTACTTCTAAAATTAGTGTTATAAGGTAATGCAACGTCAATAACTGTGCACATACTTTTGTGATGATCTTTTATGACAATATAAAATTTATTTGCTGTTACCCTGTCAGTATTTATTTGTTAGTTCCAAATATGCGTGACTCTATCCTTGTTTGCTACTTGTTATGGTTTGTAGTCATACCAGTTTTTTTTTTCACTTGTATTTTGAGGCCAACGTATATATATTTATGTAAAAGTTTTGTTAGTTTGTCATGTTTTTGTACATTTTTTTTTTAAATATCTTATGTTTATTATTATTATATAATAATATTATTATAACAATCTATACATTTTTGAAATCAAAAATAATAAGTAATTTTTATTAAATTAATAAACTTATAGCCAACTAGAGTTGACATTTAAAAAAAGCAAGTTTAGTTTATATCTCAAAAATCAAAAGTGGAATGACTTTTTTGTTAACTTATTTGAATTTTACACAAAAATATTACAGAATTTTAGTTTTACCATAAACAAAAAGTTATATAAATATTAAAAAATTGGTCGTTTTTAGTTTTTTTTAAATATTTAAAAAAGTTTAAGAGTTGTGTCAAATTTAAAAACGGCATTACATTTTTTTAGAAACTCTGCCCTTCTTTGCTAATTTAACTAACTCTGTAAGATTTAAAATAACAAAGTTACTCATAGAACACATTTAGATTATTAACACACTGTATGTAGCTTGCCTATTTGCAGATTATAAATTTTAAAAATTAAAGAATTTGAAAGCTTGTTAGTAGTAATATCTCTAAATTGTTATTAAAATACTTAGCAAGCCTTGTATTACATGTACATAAATAAGTCTTGTATTTTGTTTAAACAAACAATGTTTATTGAAATATTTATAGAAAATGCAAGATTACGCCAATGTTTCAAAATATTTAAATCATTTGTCAAATTTGAAACAATATTCAATGCAAGAACGTATGTAAGTTTTATAATAATAATTTTTATTTATCCTTTCGAGTTTAGACCAAAGTCATGAATAGGATACGTTAAATTTATTCAGAAAAAAAAAATGATTATCTATTAAAAAATCTATTGTTAACAGTGGTATTTGTTAGCATTGACTAGAGAGTGCCTTCGAATTGCGGCGCATAAATTGTCGCAGGTTTGCACTTTTTTTTTTTTTTTTATTAACTAAATTTATTATAATATATTTACATATTTACAACATTTTTTTTCTCCCCACTTGCTGCTTTACACCGATTCCATATATGGTAGGTGCAAAGCTTCGTGCTCGGGGCACCATTTTTATTTTCTCTTTCCATTTATCTTATTTTGTGAGTATTATCATGTTTGTTTATTTATTTGTTTGTTTTGGTCTTGTTATTAAGTAGTTTTCTTTTATTTTTGTTTTAAATTCTTTATAAGTTTTCGTTTTTTTAAATATTTTCAGGTAGTTCATTGTATGTGATTAGTCCATTGCTTAGTATTGTTTTTTTCGCCTTTTCTGTCCTTGTTGTGTGTACATGTATATTACTTCTTCTTCTCGTGTTATGTCCGTGAATTTCTTTGTTTAATATTATTTGTAGATTTGTTTTAATTTCTTTATTTTTAATTTTATATATTAGTTTGCATTTTTCTATTTTTATTTTTTCGTTAATGTTTGTTTTGTTGATTATTTTGTATACTTCTTCTGTTGGTGTTAGCTTTGGTAGTTTATGTATTATTATAAGTATTTTGTTTTGTTGTCTTTGTATTTTTTGTGTATTTGTTTTTGTTGTCTCACCCCATATATTTATTAAATAGTTAATTTTTGATAAATATAATGAGTAGTATATACTTATTGCAGTTTCTTTTAGTATGTATTTCCTAGCTCTATAGACAGCTCCTATTGTTGCTGCACTTTCTTTTAATATTTTGTTTATTTGTGTATTCCATGTTAGTTTCTCTGTTATTATTATTCCCAAGTATTTTGTTTTGTTCTGGTAATTGGTATGTTATTTATTTAAATTTTTATGTCAATATCTTTTGTATTTTTTTGTCTTATTACCATATACGTCGTTTTTTCTTCATTTATTGTTTGTATGTATTCGTCGTACCATTTAGTTAATTTCTTAACGTCTTTATTTATGTTTCTTTCTATTGCTTCTTTGTTTTTTCCGTGATATATAATACATGTGTCGTCAGCATATGTATATATTTCTCCAGTCAAGTTTATCTCATATATATCATTTATGTATAATATATACAATATTGGTGCTAGTACTCCACCTTGTGGTAGCCCATATTCTGCTATTGTCGATGTACTAAGTATGTCGTTTATTCTTGTTCTTTGTGTTCTGTTTTTAATATATGTTTTTAGTAATTTTAAATTTGTGTTTCTTATTGCTTTTTCTGTTATTTTGCTTAACACTGATATAAGCGATAGCGGTCTATAATTTTCTAATTTTGATTTTTCTCCTTTTTGTGTATTCTTTTCATAATTTGTTTTTTAAGTATTTGTGGATATTCACCTGTTTGTATCATTTTATTTATTATTTTTTTCAGTATTGGTGCTATTTCTTTTTTTATAACTTTTATTACGTCATGGGTTATTTGATCTTCTCCTGGGGCGCTTCTTATTTTTAGTTGTTTGATTATATTTTATATCTCTTCTTCTGTTGTTTTGTCAAACGTAGCTTCTTCTTCTATTCTTACAGTTGTTATTATTTCTCTGCCATCATTCTTCTTAATTTTGTTTGCCAAGTTTTTTCCCACTGTTGCAAAGTAGTTATTCAGTTCGTTTGCTATGTCAATTTTATCTGTTTTTTTTTTGTCCGTGTTTTGTTATAATTTCTGTTATTTCTTGTTTTGTTTTTTTTCTTTGTTTTGTTTAACATACTATTTATTTCCGACCATTGTTTAGCTTGATTTCCATTTGCATTTTTTATTTTGTTTTTGTAGTAATTTTCTTATCTTTCCTTAATTTTGTTCTCTACTTCCTTTTTTTTTTAATATTTTTTTAATGACATCATTGTTTGGATTTTTAATGTATCTCTCTTGTGTTTTGTTTCTATCTTTTATTATTGTTATTATTTCCATATTTATCTACTCATTGTTTTCTTTTCTTTTTATTTCCGTTACTTTTGTATTTCTTTTTATTGTGTTTTGTAATATTGTTGTTAGAGTGTCAAAATCAGTTACTGTTTTATTATCTATGTTTTCAAATTCTTTCTTAATTTTATCGTCAAAGCATTTTAAGAAAATGTACTATTTATTAATTTAGGACATTACTCTAATACATAATTAAAGTACATGTAACTAGAAACGCATTAAATATAAGAGAGTGAATGCACCACTATTCCTTGTCGGTTCTATCTTAATTAACGGGTTTGGTAGTATTATATATTATGAAATCACTTCACAGGTACATATTCAAATACAATCTTAAGGTAGTAACACAAGCTTAAGCTCCAAAATATCGACCTTTGTACACAAAAAAAACATTGTATATAATAATTAATGTACGATACGATATACAATTTTAATTGCGTACATGTATAATGCGTGTCTCGTGGAGTGAGTATAATGATGTGCCCGTTTCGACGACGCATTTTGATCCGCTCTGCAAATTACGTCAAGTGGGTAATGCCAGGGGGGGTAGTACTTATACGACAGTTATTTATAGCAGGGCACAATCTACACACTTATTTTTAAAATCAGTGTCAGATCAGTGCATTTATGCTGTTGTCAGTAAATTACTTACCAAACAAGTTATTTATTATCAAAAACTATTCATTAAGCCAGCTTATTTATGAACGCACAAGAGGTGGATTAACGCTTGTGAGCGAAATAATAAATTTAATATTAATAATCGTAATGTTTACAGATATATGAAAAAACAATTCCATTAATATGATTTTTTTATAGTGAGAATTTGTTCAATTTACTTTGACAATTTATCATTTGAATCATCTATAAAACACAGATTGTTAAACTTTCAACCAACAAACTGCCGTAATTAAAAATTAGATGCATTTCCTACTTTAAAATTACCTAAATCCCCAACTCAAATAACAATAAATTCTAGCAATAGAAAAATGAGATTGTCAAAGAAAAATAGACGCAAACAAATTAATGATATAGTAAATGTTAAATAAAATAATAATATGTATTATTATGTTTAGCCAGAACCAGAATATATATACGATTAAAAAGCTTAAATCATAACATTATTTCAAAATTTACTTTAATGTAAAAAATTAAATTATAGTTTAAATTAATAATATTGTACCAAACATGTAATAATATAAAAAATACTTACAATAGTTACAATAAATATTTTTAATATTCTGTATATTATATATATGTATATATGTATTAACGCTTAAATTTATAATAATAATGCGAATTCTTATTTCTCACTTGACGTCACAGTTTAGAGAGAGATCGGTAGAACCATGTGTATGGCCACACCAGTATATTCATATTAAATTAACGACAAAATCACACAAAAATTAAGATAAAATTTTACTTATTGTTATTCTTATTAAGCAAAAAATAAATCAATTGTATTAAAAACTTAGTTATTGTTTTTTAGGTAGTATTAGGATAACTTTTTTATAAAACAAGTTCAATTATTGGACATAACCAAATAAATAACAAATCAAATTAAAACCATCTTACAATTCTTAGCTTTATTAACTAACAGTGCAACAATTTTTTTACGTTAATAGACATGTAGTTTTTATATTTGTTATAACTCTTTATTTTTTTTAATATCTAATATCCATAATCTCCTCCTTCTTTATGATGTCCTTCATGATGTCCATCATGATGACCTCCATAATGTTCTTCATGTTCTCCGTCATGGTGTCCTCCATAATACCCGTCATGGTAGTCTCCATCATGATGCCCGTGGTAGTTACCTTCGCCTCCATAAGGAGTAGCTATAACTGCTACAGCAATCATTGCAATAAAAAGAAACACGGCCTAAAAAAAATTAAATTAGCTACTTATACAAAATTAATCATAATAGTAAAATAACTTTATAAAGTAGTATATAAAAAAGTAGTTTTTAAATAAAAATAAAATTGACGTATTAATACTTTATCAAGTCTTTTAACCTGGTTTAAAAAAAATCTATTTAATTGTAAGGGTAAAAATTAATTAATTAATGTCAACTTGTACTTTTTAAAGTTAAAGCTCTAATCGATTAATTCAAGCCAAGCTGTCATTCGAACAGAGTTTGTTACAAATATTATTCCCCCTTTTTTATTTTATAAATTTCATTGATTTATATTCTTAAGAGCCGTAATATCCAACTCTTAATAAAGCATCTAATAATCTATTAGCTGAATAACCTTAATTTTATTTATTTTATTAAAACTTAAAAACACCCAATTAAATATATGCTTAACATATACATTTACAACAAATAGAACATTAAGCATATAATTTATAAGCCGAGGTGTATCAGAAAAAAATCAAATTAAAGTTTAAAAAAAGTTAGGTTATTTAACTAATAGTTTATTAGGTGGTTTATTAGAAGTTAGATATTACAGCTCTTAAATATTAAACAGTTGTTTTTGTTAGTGAATAAAATAAAATAAAATGCAAAAAAACGATTAAAATTACAATTTTATTAATAAAAAATTAAGATATGTTATTAAATAAAATATAATTTAATAACAAAATTAATGAATAATAATGGTTCAAAGTTATAACAAACATGCTGCAAGAGTTTCAAAAAAGATACAATGGAATTTAGTTTAGAAACAAAAGCAACAAAAGTTGTATAATGTATATGATATTTAACAATGTAACTCGATATAAAGTAAATAATTATTTTTTAAACGTACCAGTAATTTACTCATCTTATTTTGTTGATCAACTCAAACTGTGGCTAGATTATAGTTATGGAACTCTTATATAGGTATTGTAAAACAAAGAAAGCATATGAATTCATAAAAAGTCATTAGGAAAATTTTCTCATTACATATATTTAATGATGTAGATAAGTAAAAAAGTAAAATATTAATAAAATCTACAAATCACTTTTATAAACAAGTCTTCTATGTATTTTTATATTTGCATGAACTGAATATACATTATTAATATTATTTTTATTAATAAAACGCGGGTTTTAAACGTTTGATGCATATTTAATTATAATAAATTCTAGTAATTGTGGAAAAAAATACCTAACAAGGCAGAATGGTAGATTTTTATGAACGTAACAGATGCTCGGCTACGTTCATATTTTGCGGTTTTAAACCTAATCTTAAATTTGTAATATCTGAATTAACTACTCAGTTATTTTTATATAATAATAATATACGTAGAGTTTTCTAATAAGAACTATCACATTTTATCATTAAATAAAAATTTTGAATTTGAATTTAAAGTAGTAGAGTTGACTTTTGGATGTTTTTGTTTTCTGTTAAAAGCAAATAAAAAACTAAAAATACTGTTGATGGAATACAGTGAAATAAAACAAGGATATAAAGTACTAAATATTTAATTAAATAAATAATAACCTAACCTAACCTAACCTAACCTAACCTAATCTTAAATTTGTACTATCTGAATTAACCACTCAGTTATTTTTATATAATAATAATATACGTAGAGTTTTCTAATAAGAACTATCACATTTTATTATTAAATAAAAATTTTGAATTTGAATTTGAAGTAGTAGAGTTGACTTTTGGATGTTTTTGTTTTCTGTTAAAAGCAAATAAAAAACTAAAAATACTGTTGATGGAATACAGTGAAATGAAACAAGGATATAAAGTACTAAATATTTAATTAAATAAATAATAACCTAACCTAACCTAACCTAACCTAACCTAACCTAACCTAACCTAATCTTAAATTTGTAATATCTGAATTTACCACTCAGTTATTTTTATATAATAATAATATACGTAGAATTTTCTAATAAGAACTATCACATTTTATTATTAAATAAAAATTTTGAATTTGAATTTGAAGTAGTAGTGTTGACTTTTGGATGTTTTTGTTTTCTGTTAAAAGGAAATAAAAAACTAAAAATACTGTTGATGGAATACAATAAAATGATACAAGTATATAAAGTACTAAATATTTAATTAAATAAATAATAAATAAAGTATAAAATTATCATGCCACTATGATGCATGATTGTAAACTTTATCAATAGTTTATTTTAGAAATTGTCATATAAATAAATTGTTAACGGTTTGGTTTGGTGCAATGTAAGGACGTGAATTCTCATAAAAAATTTGGTACTTCTTAAATAAGTGTCGAGACGTGCTGCCACTTTGTAACAAGCAGCAATATATATTAATTTTCAATAAACTTAAGTTGTTACTTCTATATTACAAAAGAACAACCAAATTTTTTAAGAAAGTGTTCTGTATTTCAGCTATTTTGTTGATGTGATATTTTTTGTAATATAAATATACACATTATATTTTTTATCATTTGTATATTAAAAAAATGGGTAATTTTTTTCTATACCTACAAAAACAATTAAAAATTGATATAAATATTTGTTTGTTTATTATATATGTGTGAGCAATAGAATGATAAATTAATTAAAATTATATAACAGATGTTCCTAATAAGAAGTCAAAGTGATAAAAAGTTTTAAATAAATATTGCAAATTCGATACCGTTAAAAACAATTCGCTCGTAATTGTGCAATTTCTTTCAGGCTTTATTTACTTACTTTTTATCTAATAAAAAGTGATTCTTGGTAAATTGGAAAATGTAGAAATAAATTATGTTTGTATTACTACTTCTACTTATTAATCAAAAATAATTTGCGTCAAATCTATTAGTAATTTAAGAACCGTTGGATTTACTGAAATTAAAAAAATTAAATTTATTTATTTAGTTTCTTGCATGCTTTTTAATGTTTGTATACAAAAAAATGTTGATGATTTTTTTTACAATGCATACCTAAAGGGTTTATAATAGTGCGTACACACTTGTAACAGAGTGTCGTACTGCAACACCGTCCTGTAACATCACCGCGGAATCAAATTTCTTTGATCCGACCGTATAAAACCGATAAGCGATGGTCGCTATTGCGGGGTGATGTTATGCAAAGGTGTAGCAAGTGTGTACGCACTATAAAAATAAAATAAATTTTCATTTATTTCTTTTCATTATAATATACAAAATATAAAAATTAGATGCAATTGTGTTTAAGTAATTTAGACTAACCCTGTAAAAATATGTTGTAATAGAATTATTATTTTGTTAATAAAATTACCGCCATCATAGTTGGAATAGTAATTATTTTATGTTGAATTATGCACTGACGTGACTTAAGGCTGATATTTCAATCTTAGTTTAATCCTTTATTTAACTCAGTTTGTGATCTTAGATTAATATAATAAATGTATTTTAAGCTGGTAGTAAAATTTCTAAAATATCTTTTATAACTTCATTTTATTTATGACATTTTATTCTGTAAAATGTTTGCAGCAAAATGACAAAATAATCATATTTAAACTGCATTACCACTATGTTTTTAAGAATATTGTTAGTTAAAAACATGTAACGACATTTAAAAACTACAATCTTATTATTACAATTTTATCAAAATTTATTTTAATTTCCCGTTTTTTCCTGACTCAATGCATGATACATAACCTATTTACAAATAATGCCTTATGACAGATCACGTTGACAAACTCAGTTTAAAACTGATGTGAAAAAGATTGTAAGCAAATTCAGTTTTTCTCTGTGTGGTTTAGATTGTCTGCCAACATGATAAATTATTGTAATCAATGAGACGTTTTAAGTAATTCTTTAAAATTGTTGATTTAATTAGTGGATTTGGTAAGATTTTTTTTTTATTGACAGTCGTGTTACAGAATTGTACTTCACAGATTTGTGATAGAAAGGGTAAATTTTAGAATTTGTTTTAATTAGATTTACGGTAAAGAATAATTTAATTGTAAGCTAGTATATTTGTTTTTACCATAAAAACTTTTTTTTACAGCTGAGCGTTGCACTAATTGATTAAGCTCTAGTGTAGACTATTAAGATTAACAAACTTAGAAGAATTTGTGCTCAACTATCAAACTATTTTTGAAACCACATTTTGTTCTAACTATTAAGATATTTTAAGACATTTTCTTAAAAACCATGACGTTTGCATTTTGACAGATTAATTGTCAAAATACAAAAAAAGTTATTTGAACTTAATAAATAATATCATTAAATTCTGCTTAGGTATTATGTTTCAACTTTTGTTCTAGTTTTCATAAATTTTTAACTAATTTTTATAAATTTTTAAATGTATGAAGAAATTAGCTCTAAAATCAAGTTTTTTGGTATGTGACTTAAGCTGTCAAAATATTTAAAAGAACCATAGAATTTTATTAAGATAATTACAGTAATCCCAGTAATAGCATTGGCCCATGGAAGGTGTAAAATGTGATGTGATGTGAGATGTAATGCTAACAATATTTTTATGAGTTTTGATGCCAGATTTTGCTATTTTTAACATTTCGACAACATTTAAACACTTTTGAACTGTTTATGGCCGGATTTTAGTGCTATCTAATTGTTTAAAATTTTAAGATTGGATTTTTTATTTTAATTATTTTATGAACAAAACTTTGCGTTTTACATCAGATTTAGGTTTTTTGTTTTTAACATTTTAATATTTTATTACCAAATTAGACTTAGCTTAGTTTTTGAACTGATTTCTAATTGTTTTTTCTCGTGCCTGCTTAATTATTTGCATTATATCTACTATTACTTTTGTTGGTTTTTGCATTGATCTAAGCACATAAAATGCCGTCTTAGAGTCAGATAATACGTGCCACGTCTTGTCAGTCTGTTTGTTAATGTATTTTACTGCAGATCTTATGGCTATTAAGTTGCATTGAAACTTTCTTTTTCTCCGACAACAGTTTTGGATCCAAATGCCGCAAGGCCTAGCATTTTTAAAGCTTTGTTGACTAGTAAGCTCATATTACTGCTGTTTAGAAAACAATTAATGCAAAATCAAACAAAGAAATTAAAATGCTTGCAGATTGTATCTCAGAATTAAAACAATCAACTGGACCATGGATCCTCGACTAGGATAAAGGCAGAAGAACATAGCCAAGTAGCATTTTTTGTGCTAACTGCTAACCAAAAATAAATAGAGATCACCGCTGAAAAGATCTTCATATAATAAATGATATCAGTTTTATTTCTGGGAGGTTGTGAAGATATTCTTTTTAATAAGAAAATTTTAAAATACCGAATGCAAATACAGGATACTCCAATTACTCGGGCTATGAATGATAGAATAATTAACTTTAAATATGTCCTAGGAACTAATTGTTTGGTGTCATAAGCTAAACTAACACACAACCCCAGAAACGATTAAAAAGCCACCATGGATTGATGGTGTAAATAGCGGTCTAGGACAATGTTCAAGTATCTAAAAAAGTTAATCATGAGGAAACTGAAAGTTACAGCTTACTCTATACTACGGCCCGCGGGCCAAACCTGGCTCGTCATATGTTATTAATTTGGCTTGCAAAATCCTCATTTCCAAAGAAAATTGCAGAGGATGTATTATTCAAAGTCAAACTACAATTACAACAACGTTTTTTTTGGATTTTCATGCAAGTACAAAAGACTAATTTCTTATTTAAAATTTAAAAATTTACGATATGGCTTCAAAAAAAAGTTTGCCGATTCCTGGTTTAGAAAAAAGGAGTCTGTAAAAGAACTATAAATGTGTAAAAAAAAACTTAGATATGCAGCATTATATCCAACTACAAACTATTCTTGCAATTAGACTACTACAACGGAAATAACTTTCTTTTTAAAATTACATACTAACGGAGTCTTGCTCGGTTAGTACTGTTTTAAATTTTGGCCAAGAATTGACACCTAACACACCTTATCACTCCCAAGTTTTTACTAGACGTAGTTTTAGAGTCCTAATTGGAGTTTTTTTCAATCCGTAACAGCAGTCATTTATAAACGTCAATAAGATAGATAGTTTCTAAAAGAAGAATGTCGGGAAGTATTGCTGAGGATTGCAAACAGAATGTGCTCTAGAAGAAGAATGTTGGAAGGTAATGCTACGGATTGCAGACAAAAAAAAAATGTTGCAAATTTAGAAGAAGAAGAATGTTGGGAGATTTTGAGTGCAAAGTGAGTGTGACCAGATCTTAGCTTAAGCGCAAAATGAAACACCGGCCCTTATGTGAACATATACACGCTGTCAGCGTGGTTTGTCAAACCATCCGCTAGACGCGTCGGTCTTCGGTGACTTTTTTATATAAATGACGTAATGTCAGCGATATGAGACAACATGCTACTCAGCTTTTACTAAGATGACGTAATTTCTATGAAAGAACTCACCGATATCAGAATCGACGCCGTGTAGCGTTTTGTGATATTTATGAAAATAAATAAACGAATATTAAAACATACATATTTCAATCTTGGTATTCGATTAGATACAGAAGTTATTAATTCAAATTTTATGTTATGTTATGCCGATTTATTTTCCGCGTAAATTCAAAATGTATGCTGACGGTAATATTCAAGCAAAGTATGCATATTAAATAAAATTAAATAAAAAATGTAATCAATAAAATATATATTAACATGATTTGTATAGACTTTTGTGAAATGTATTATAAATTATAATTATTACCTATTGGTAAATAAATACAAGATATCGAATTGTCAATTATAGACGTTTAGATCTACTTGAAAATGATATATAATCATTGAAATAAGTTGTAAATTAATAAAATAATCTAAATTTGTTTTAAAAAGTATGAAACAATTTTAATATAAAATAAATAATCAAGATGTTAATTTTAAAAATTGTTTTTAAGTTTGTATTAAAAACCGGTTTATTTGTCCAAAATATATACATAATTATAATTGTCAATAATAGAATTTAATTCAAATTACTAGTTATAATACTTAAAATAATATTGTTATCTTTTGATATATAAATATAAATGGAATATTTTTTTTAATAGTTCAATAAAATATAAAATAATATTTACTAGGAAAATATAATTTTATATTCTTGGTAATTGTTTTTATCCGTTCTCAAAAAATATTTAAAACGCACCGAGCGCAGGTACAGCCAGACACGAATAGTGTGGCCCCTATAATAGGCAACTTAGTATACACAAAAATTATGTTGAAATGTGGTTAAACTTATGCCTTTGCCCGTTTTAGCATCTTTCAACCCCAAAACAACGTCGCCCATGGAATGTTTAAAATGTTCGTGTCTGACTGTAGTAGATATTCATTCCTATTCCAATAAAATTCCTTGAGCAATGTCATACTTCTCTCATACAAGATCAACTATCAACTATTAGAAAAGCGCTGAAATAAAACTGAGAGATATATTTGTTTACAAAACTGTACAGAAATCTATAATATTTTTATGAACTATCCATAATGTTATTATCTTATTATTATCGAAATTACTCTTAATCTAGCCAACGTTTGCAAATATTAAGCAATTGTACTCGTATAGCATATCTGCAGTGTCTGAATATGTAGATAATCTTATTTATTAAATCATTTAAATGTTATTTTGAAACCTATGACTAAAATATTACACTTCTCAATCAAATTGATATAAAAAGGATTAAAATTGTCAAAGAAAAAGTATTTCCGGCAGTGTGTGCTTCATTTATCTTTAAAAATGTTTATATTTCTATCAGATCGGTTAACAAACAGTATGTACAGTTATTTCGATAATAGCTTGACTATAATTTACATTTACGGGAACATTGCGAGTTTCCATCCTTAATAATATAGTGCTACAAAGTAAAGTTTTTTTCGAAACATTGCCGTACGTAAAACAGTTTGCTATGTAATTGCCAAACTATAATCTTAAAACTAATTGGTGTTGTTTACATATATATTTAGAAGTTGTCTATAGTAGTGTATTTATGCAGTTTAGATGTATTTACTCTACGTCTCTTGCCGTGGCCTAGTGAGCCCAGCTGCCAGAATCCAAGATGCGCCCGTTTAGAGCAGCTTTGAAAGAGCGTTGACGTATTCAAAACCGACTATATATATATATATATATATATATATATATGTTTGACTGGGCACGAGTTTGGCGAGATTTTACCACGAGTTTGGAGATATTTCAAGTTTGAGCATATCCCCAAACTTGAAATCAGTTTATTGCAATTTAACAACAAATGTATAAGCTAATCATTGCATTTTGGAGATCCAGTCGACATAAATACATCACTTTACACTTGGATTACAATAAATTGTAAATATTTTTGAATTTGTTTAAATTATTTCAATTTATACGTGTTTGAGGATATATATCGCCAAAATCGTGTAACGGAAATTTGTATAAAATATATACGATTTCCGTATATTAGTATAAATTCAGTTCTTAGTTTAAACCAAAGGTGAAACTAGGGAATAGATAATATAATAATAAAGTTTCTAAAATATTCTTGATTTTGTTTTCGTACGGAATAACAGTGTAAAAATGACGTCATAAGATTTCTTTGTAGAATTTATATTTGATATATCAGTCGGAAATTCATTACAATAACAGTATATATTTTTTATTCATGTCGTATTATCTTAATTGCAAGTATTAAGAAACAAAATTATAAATTTAAATGTAATTCAGTAACCACAGGTTTTTAAAAATATCTTGTACACTAGTAATGTAAATAATACTAAATTTCATATTGGAGGCGGTACAATGACATTCATATATAATGTTGTATAAATAAAATAAAATTCAGTAAACAGGAATTCTTCAGTATGTCGGTTATAATAATAATACATTATGAGATTCATAATGGAGGCAACACACTCATAACATTAATGTTCACAATATTCAATTTTAATTAAATTTCGTAAATAGGTCATTTACAATGATAAAGTCAGAATAACAAAATTCTTTTGGATGCGGCAATAATAAAATAAATATACACAATATTTAATGATTTTTTTGAAATTTGGTATACAGAGATGTTTCAGTATGCCAATTACAAAGAAAATATTAGTATACAAAAAAAAAATCTTGTCGGAGGCGGCAATAATAACATATATGTACACTTATTCAATGATTTTATTGAAAGTTGGTATATAAAGATGGTTAAGTATGCTAATTACAATGATAAAATCATTATAACAACATTTTTGTTGGAGGCGGCAATAATAAAATAAATAAAAACAACATTCAACGATATTAAAAAAATTTGATATACAGGGATGTTTAAGTATGCCAATTACAATGATAAAATCAGTACATAAAAATTCTTATCGGAGGCGGCAATAATAACATGAATGTACACAACATTCTATGATTTCAATAAAATTTTGTAAACAGAGATGTCATAGTATTTCAATTTCAGTGATGAAGTCAATATACTAAAATTCTTGTTGGAGGCAGAAATAATAACATAAATATACACAACATTCAATAATTTCAATTAAAGTTGGTACACAAGGATGTTAAAGTATGAAAATTACAACGATAAAACAAAATTATTGTTAAAGGCGGCAATAATAAAATAAATATACCCAATACTAAATGATTTTATTGAAATTTGGTATACAAAGATGCTTCTGTATGACAATTTCAATGATAAAATCAGTGTGTGTGTCTTGTTGGAGGCAGCAATAATAACATGAATGTGTTCAACATCCTAGGATTTTAATAAAATTTGATATACAGGGATGTTTAAGTAAGCCAGTTACAATGATAAAGTCAAAATAACAAAATTCTTGATGGAGGCGGCAATAATAAAATAATTATACACAACATTCAATGATTTTAATGAAATTTGGTATACCGGAGTGCTTAAGTATGCCAATTACAATGAATACCATAATACCATAATTCTTGTTGGAGGCGGCAATAATAACATAAATGTACACACATTCAATGATTTTAATAAAAGTTAGTATATAAGGATGCTTAAGTATGCCAATTACAATGATAAAGTCAAAATAACAAAATTCTTGTTGGAGGCGGCAATAATAAAATAAAAAAAACACAACATTCAACGACTTTAATAAAATTTGGTATACAAGGATGTTTAAATGAGCCATTTACAATGATACAATCAGTATATAAAAATTCTTATTGGAGGTGGCAATAATAACATAAATGTACACAACATTCTATGATTTTAATAAAATTTAGTAAACAAGCCTATTTAAGTAAGCCATTTACAATGAAAAAGTCAGTATACCAAAATTCTTGTTGGAGGCGGAAATAATAACATGTATGAACACAACATTCAATGATTTCAAAAAAGTTGGTATTCAAGGACGTTAAAGTATGCCAGTTACAACGATAAAGTCAAAATAACAAAATTCTTGTTGGAGGCGGCAATAACAAAATAAATAAACACAACATTCAATGATTTTAATAAAATTTGGTATGCAGGGATGTTTAACTACAATGATAAAATCAGTACATAAAAATTCTTATTGTAGGTGACTATAATAACATGAATGTACACAACAATCTAGGATTTTATTGAAATTTTTGGTTTACAGAGATATTTAATTAAGCCAGTTACAATAATAAATTCAAAATAACAAAACTCTTATTGGAGGCGGCAATAATAAAATAATTATACACAACATTCAATAATTTTAATGAAATTTGATATACCGGCATGTTAAAGTATGCCAATTACAATAAAAAAATCATTATAGCAACATTCTTGTTGAAGGCGGCAATAATAACTTAAATGTACACAACATTCAATGATTTTAATGAAATTTGGTATACCGGTCTGTTTAGGTATGCCAATTACAATGAACAAAACAGTATACCAAAATTCTTGTTGGAGGCGGCAATAATAACATAAATAAACACACATTCAATGATTTTAATGAAAGTTAGTTTACAAGGATGTTAAAGTATGCCAGTTACAGCAATAAAGTCAGAATAACAAAATTCTTGTTAGTGGCGGCAATAATAAAACAAATATACACAGTAGTCAATGATTTTATTGAAGTTTGGTATACAAATTTGCTTTAATTTGCCAATTACAATGATAAAATCAGTGTACACAATTTTTTGTTGGAAGCGGCAATAATAACATAAATGTACACAACATTCTAAGATTTAATTGAAATTTGGTATACAGAGATGTTTAAGTAAGCCAGTTACAATGATAAAGTCAAAATAACAAAATTTTTGTTAGAGGCGGCAATAATAAAATTATTATACACCACATCCAAAAATGTAAATGAAATTTGATATACCGGCATGTTTAAGTATGTCAATTACAATGAAAAAGTCAGTATACAAAAAAATTTCTTGGAGGCCGCAATAATAACATAAATGTACACAAAATTTAATGATTTTAATGAAAGTTGGTATACAAGGATGTTTAAGTATGCCAATTATAATGTTAAAGTCAAAATATCAAAATTCTTGTTGGATGCGGCGCAATTATAACATTAACGTACACAACATTCTTTAAATTTAATGAATGCCAATTACAATAATAAGGTCAGAATAACAAAATTTTTATTGGAGCCGGCAATAATAACATAAATGTACACAACATTCAACAATTTTTATTAAATTTGGTAGACAGAGATGTTTAAGTATGCCAATTACAATGATAAAGTCAGAATAACAAAATTATTTTTGGAGGCTGCAATAATTCACATTTAATGACTTTAATGAAGTTTGGTAGACGGGAATATTTAAGTATTTCAATTATAATGGAAAAGTCAGTATATCAAAATTCTTGTTGGAGGTGGCAATAATATCATATATGTATATAACATTCCATTATTTTAATGAGAGTTGATAGACAAAGTATTTATTAAGTAGACCAATTACAATTATAATTTTAAAATACAAAAACCTTGTTAGAGGCGGCACTATTATAACATTAATCTACAAAGTATTTTGATAAAAGTTGTTGTGTTTTAAATAATTTTACTAAACAGCCATTTTAAACTATTCCAATTATGCTTTGTAAAGAATATAGACTTTAATATAAAGTTTTATGTTATTCCTAAAATTTTACTGATACTGTTTTACTAATTTCTAAGTTTGTAGGTAATAATAAAACTAGAAGACAAATGTATTCAAATTTTAAATTTAATTGAATTTAAAATGAATGTAATTATCTAGTTTGATGACGTATGTTATTGAAGTTTATCCATGCTTTAATCCAATATGTCTGTAATTTAAGTTAATTTGTGGTACCGACTATGATTTGTTTTGTAGGAGTATAATAATATTGTAAAAATTCATTCATTTCAAAACAATAATGAGTAGTGAGTAATATTATTTATCCGATGACATACTTTAAGTTTATAATTGTAACTAAAGCACCAGAAAATATATTTTAAATTTCTTAGTCTTAATGCATATCTATTTATAATGTTATAAGCCTGCAAACTTGACCTTGCTCTACTATTGAAAAGGGTTCAACGATATTCATTCATAGAATACAAAAACATTTTTTTATGGCTTTCCGTTCTCACATTCCTGTTAAGATAATACATTTTGAATGTTATAGTTGGTAAGAAATATTCCCAATAATAATCGATGGTAATATAACACCGATTTTAAATATATTTACTACATAAAACTTGATTTATATAATTATTATTGTTAAATTTTGTTGAGTCATTGTACTAGTACCACTAGTGTTTGAATAGAAGTATATGATAAATAATCAATTCAATCACATTTTATTGTCTATATTTATCAAATAAGTCACTGATACACTGGCTGACATAGAATTTCAAAAATGATTATAACTTGTAAGATATTTTTATAAATAAATAAATAATAGAATGTTCTATACTACAAGAAGGGAAATAACATTAAGTAAATAACAACAAAAATGTTATTATTTGGAAAAAATATATAAAAGCAAGTTATAAAATATCATAAAATAATGTAATAATATAAAAGCCATTCAGAGATATATTGTTAAAGAAATGCTGCTATTAAAACTATTCAAACATTAGTTTGAAGATATCGAAAAGATGTGTGATAATATAAACAGTAGTTAGGGAATATCGTCAAACAAGTGCTACTATAAAAAGCATTAGTTTGGAGATATCGTCAAAGAAGTGCGAAAATATAAGCGGTAGTTTGGGGATATCGTCAATCAAGTGCTACTATAAAAAGCATTAGTACGCAATAGTTTTTTTTTTTGGTTTCATTACAATACAATGTATCAACTTAAGAAAATATAATTAAAGAATTGTTAATTGCGGAAAAAAGTTCTAAAAAGTACTTGTGGTACAATTAAATATATTGTTGCTATTTTGTTACTGTTGACTGAAATATATGATGAAAAAATTTTAGGGTTAGGCCCCTAAATATAACAGAAATACAAAAATTCCAACAAAACCCACAAATAAATCTACAAAGAAGCAATACTCCTTGGAGAGCGAGATAGAGGGAGCGATACACTCTGGCGCTTTGTCGACAGAGATAAATACTTCTGCGAATAAAATCGTGCGAACAAGACAGCCAAATTACAACAGTTGCTAAATTAAAAACTTAATTAAAAACTAATATCACAAAATCTACTATCACAACTAACAAAGTTTTAGAAGACATTGATGCCAATACCTATACATTAACCTTAACTGTCTGCTATTCCTAAGTTGTTTGATCAAATTGTAACTGGTCAAATATAATGGATGTGCAAAAGCATTTTAGTGGAACAGCAACATGGGTTTTGTGAGGGTTGATCTACTTTTACAAATCTTCTTTGTTACAAAAATGATCTTTTGAATGCCTTTCAATCAAGAGTTCAAGTAGATTCTATTTACACAGATTTTTCAAAGGTTTTTGATTGTGTTAATAATAAAATTTTGATTGCTAAATTTCGGGCTTTAGGTTTTTATGATTCTGTCGTTGCGTGGTTGTCGAGCTTTTTGGAAAATCGTACTCAGTATGTAAAAATTAATAACTTTTTATCACAAGCTATTGTTGCTCCATCTGGGGTTCTTCAATGATCTCATTGTCAACCAATTCTGTTTTTACTTTTTATTAATGATCTTGTTTATTCTATTAGTTCTTTGTCTTATCTTTTATTTGCTATTAGTTTGCAAAATGATTTGGTTTTTTTTCATTCATGGTGTTTTATTAATAACTTGTTGTTTAACGCAAATAATTGTTTTTGAATATGCTTCAACAGAACTTTAACTAAAGTATCGTATGACTATACTATTGATAATAATGTTGGGGTTTGTGTACAGAATGTCAACTGAACTATCTCCAAGCACACTCAAACTACTTTATTGCGCTGGGCTTTGGTACGTTCTCAATTAGAGTACGCTTCGTCAATTTGGTGTCCATTTTACAGCATTCATATATGCAATATAAAGCGTATTCAAATTAGGCGTTTTATTAAAAAATTACGATTTTAACCTCATTGCATTGCAATATGATCTTTTGCCGCTGAAAATTTGGCGCAAAAGAGCTGATTTATCATTTTTACGTGGACTAATAATGTCCGAGATTAATTGCCAAGAGCTACTACTTTTATTTATAGTTCCTTACAGTAATTGCCAAACTAGACAATTTCTATTATTTAGAGAATCTATACATTCTACCAATTATGAGTTTAATAATTCAATTGGTAGAATGTGTAGAATTGCGAATAGTTTATTCAATAATGTTGATTTATATTGTGTTTTAAAATGTAGCTTTAAGAGTCAATTAAAATGCGTTGATGAATAGTTTTATATTTTGTTACTACATATGTATATATTTTTTTCCATGCTTTTATTATTCAATATTTATTTATATATTTTTGTGTAATTGTAAAATTGCTTGCATTTCATTATGATTCATCTTCAGAATGATGTAGAAGTAAATGTTTTTTTTATATACCGTAAATAAAGTATTATTATTATTAAAATAAGATATCCATTTACTTTTTTATGTTCAATTTTTCCGGTTAAGTAATTACGTATTAATTGATATAGTTTACTTCTTACTCCCATTTGATCTACATACTCTAACAGCAGTTCTTTGTCAACAGTATCAAATGCTTTCTGCAAATCCACAAAAGCGCTATTACATAGTTTCCTTTTGTCTAAATTATTATATGTATAATTTAACAGGTGTGAAATTGCAGATTGGGTACTACTTTTTCTTAAAATCTATATTGTCTACTGTCAAAACCAATTGTAGTATTAATAAATGTATTCATTTGTTTAGCTATAATTTTTTTAAGTAGAATTTTTTTTCTATTGAAATAATTTCTGAAATATTTGTAGGCTTGAGAATTATTGTTTTTGTATTTAGACTGTTAGTATTTTTATTTTGACTAGTTTATTTTAAAGATGTGTTGCATTGGTTGCAAAAAAATTGTTTAATGTGTTACATATGTCCATCGGATCAGTATTACATTTATTGTTTTTTTATTAATTTAGGTGTAGTTTTTATTTTCGTGTTATTTCCGCTTATAATTCTATTAATATACTTTCACACCTTTCTTAAATCACTACCAACCTCTTCTAGATGTTTAGTTATGATTTTTTCTTTTTGATTTATAATTTGCATTTTTACAAACTTTTAATTGTTAATTTTTAATTTATTATTATGTCTCTTTTTTTCATAGCAACAAACTTATATTTTATTTTTTTAAATAGTTCAATAATTTTGTCATTTACATTTCTGTATCGCACTGTTTTTATTCTTGTGGTTTGCAATTTTGTTTAGTTTATGATATTTACTAATTTTTTAAAGTGTTGCAGTTTGTTTGTAATTTTTAGAACTAATTTTAAAACTAAAAAATGTAAAAATAAAAATGGTGTTTATTTTATTATGATTAAAAAAAAAATAAACTGAACACCTTGTATATTTTTTCCAAACAACGTACGCAATTTTTGCGCTGTTTCAGACTTCATTTGTCTCATTTTTAAAATAAATTTTTAGTATTTCAAAACGTTGCTCCTAAGTAAAACGATGCATTTTCTTTCTACGGAGGTAACCACAGCGTCGGTAGAAAAACGTTATTCAAAATTCAACTAAAACATGGACCAACCCTTTATTACAATCTTCAAATTGATGCATTCATAAACACACACACACACACACCTCGTTTAACTTTAAAACAAATTATACTATAGATAATAAAATGCTCTAGTTTTTATTAGAAGACTGTACAAGAATATTATTATAATATGTTTACGTAGTTTAATTTAAACGTTAAAAAAATGCTTAGTTGTACATTCAGATGTTACAAATTTAAGATTAGGTTTTAAACACACTAAGCTGTTTTTTGTTTTATTAATTAAATAAAAATAACATTAATTAGATATGATTAGTTTATATAAATAAATATTGGAATCTATACTTGTGTTTATAAAAGTGATTTGCAAAATTTATTAATAATTTATAATTAACTTATCTATATAACTAAATATAGATAATGAAGGAATTTTCCTAACGACTTCTTATGCATTCATTTGTTTTCTTTGTTTTACAATACCTATATAAAAGTTCTATAACCATAATCTAGCCACAGTTTGTGTTGATCAACAAATAAAGATGAGTAAATTGATGGTACGTTTATATAAATAACTATTCACTTTATATTTTATATTTTTTAATTAGTTACATTGATAAATATCTAGTTTGTTCAATCTTCATAGCAAATGTTTCCAAATTAAATAATTACATTGTATCGTGTTTAAAACCACAACAGTATTTTTGACCTCGTAATTTTGAACCATTTTTATTCATTTATTTTGTATTAATTTATATTTGATTTAAAAACAGATATTAATTTATCACTAATTATCTTGTAATTTTAATAATTTTTCTGCATCTTATTTTAATTTGTAAAATAATATAAACAAATTTATTATTTGTGTGATAATACAGTAAATAACTCAAAGAACAAATTCACATTAATTAATCAATTCTATCTTTTACAATTTAATGGATCTATTTAAACCAGGTTGAATAAGTTTTATAGATTATTTATAAAATACGTCAATTTTATTGTTACTTAAAAACTACATTTTTATGTAACACTTAGTTAACATAATTTTCTGTTAGGTCGTATTTCTTCTTATTGCAATGATTGCTGCAGCAGTTATAGCTACCCCTTATGAAGGCGGTGATGACTATCACGGAGATGGACATCATGATGGAGATTACCACGGACATGGTGAACATCATGACGGGTATCATGGACATCATGACGAGTATCATGAACATCATGACGGAGATCATGAAGAACATTATTATAGAGGAGGTTATTAAAAACTACATGTCTGTTAACGTACAATATTGTTTTATTATTATACAATAAAGCTAAACATTGTAAAATAGTTTTACTTTGAACTTGTTATATAAACAAAAGATCCTAATACTACCTAAAACTTAGTTGAGACCGTTATATGTATTATGGAAATTTATATTAATGTTAAAAAGAAAAAAATTATTTTTGATTAGTTTATTATTTAAAACTATTTTAATATATAATTTTAAAAATATATTTTTGTTTATACACGTTGCTAATTATTTAACGTTCTAGAATTTTAAAACGACATATGCAAATTTATTGTAAAATTAGGGTAGAAAACTTTGTAAATTATTTATTAAAAAATTTGCTGACAACTTAGTGGACAAGGGTGACAGTATTAACGTGCTTACTGTCGTTTTTGACTGGGCAAAGCAAGCTCTGTACGCTTTGGATCTCTAATCTTTAAAATCTTGCAATTGTCCTTTTGCAGTTAAAATTATTATTTATTTAAACAAACTATGATTACCGCTGTTTCAGCAAATCCGCCCAGTTCTCCTGGGCACCGACCTCGTCTGTCGTCGCTTACCAATGGCTACTTTTTATCGTACTAACGCTGGACAGAGCCCGGCAGGTGTTTGTGATTTAGGATGTAAAGGTTAGCAAGCTAAGACTTAGTAGCTCTCCAGTATAGTATGCCCATAGATATAGTGTTTTTAGGACATGAGCTTAAATTATCTCAGCGGATTATTTTATTACCAACCAATTATGTTTGTATTATATACCTGGAAACCTGAGGTAGTAGTCATAGATAAAAATATTGTATATTTATATAATATTTTCACCCTTTCAATACTGATGTGTAGAGAGCGGATTCTTAGGTATTATGCTTACGCTAAATAGTTAAAGCATCAAAAATATTTCTAAATATATGCACAAATTGTGAAGAATGTAATCATTTAAAACTAAGTTTTTTAAGCTTTTTTTGCTTTTTTGGTACTTTTTTTTTAATTTGGTGCTTATTTTAAGATTAGGTGCTTATTTTTAAGCTTTTTCTTCAGTTTTGGTGCATTTTTTTTGTTAAATTAGTTCTTTGTGTAAACCAGTAAAATGTAGAGGATTGAAATGTACATAAAAAAAATGTAAATTATTTCTTCTTTAGAAAACGTAAAGCAAAATTTACGTATCGAGATCTTGCATATTTTTTATAATATTATTTAGACAAGTTTAATATAATTCTGTAAATCCCGGTTGAGCTCCTTGCGTATTTTAATGCCACCTCTTGAAGCTAATAAAAAAACTGTATTTTATAATTCCCAAAATAGTCGGAAGGTCGGAGATTCTCTCAATGTCAAAAATATTATAAACGTTGTAATACAATTTTCGGATCTTGCAAGTAAGTTCTAAAAAATAAAGAATTTCAAAATGATTTACCTTTCTTAAAAGCTAATTACGGTGTTGTGAGTCATGCTATAAAATTTCTAGAAAAACAGTAAAATACGTTAAATGAAAGTCTAAGTATAATTAGAGATTTTAAAGATGCAATTTTAAAAATTAAAAGTATATTAGGCAAACAGTGAAATCAAAATCTGAAGATAATTTTTTGAAAAATGGAAGTTTATCTACATTAAATAAAATAAACTGTGTTTTGAGTATAGAGAATGTTCCAGATTTTGATATAAATCCAGATTTTAAAGCAAAATTTAAACATGCACCAATAACAAGTGTGCATGTCAAAAGAAGTCTTTTCCCCTCCAAAAACATTTTAAGTGATCAAATGCAGAATTTGAAAGTTGAACACTTAGAGCACCATTTAATTATTAACTGTTTTTGTGGATAATTCTTTTTTAGTTATTTAAAAGTTTTTTTGTGTTATTTAAAATGTGTGAGAAAAATATCGTCACTCAAACTGTTGTAATTATAAATGTTATAAAATTTTTTTTTTTTCAATTGTCTCCATTTTAATGCATTTTTACATGTTTGGTGCTTTTTTAATGCTTTTTTAGTAAAATTTTTATGCTTTTTAAAGCGCTTTTTTTTGTATTTTTAATGCTTTTTTATCCGCTCTCTACAGTGATGTGTTATAAACTATTTAGGGTATACATAATATAAACATATTGCTTTTTTAAGGCAATTGATAATGAAATAACACCCTGAGATAATTTAAGCCCATGTCGTAAATACAGTATATCTATGAGTATACTATATAACATTGACGGACGCCAGATACACAATTTGGCAAGCACTTACATGCTGACTTATCTTCTATCTCTCTGCTCCGGTCTTTGCTTTTCCCTTTGAATCCGTCTCCAGACAAACAGTATTAAAGAAAGAAGCAGAGAAATAGTTGTGATGTAATGTTTGTAATTGTAATGTGTGTAGTCTATGTATATCGTATATAACCGTATTATTGTATCTATCTGTATTGTGTTGTACTGTAATGTATCCTGTTTTGCAAATGCAACTTGAGAGTGCTCCGGAAGAAGAAGGCAACGAAGGTGTCCTGAGAAGTCTTGAGGGAGACAGATACAAAAAGATTCAGAGAACGGCTCACGTGTGTAAACGACCGTTTAATTTGCATAGCGGACTTAATAGTATTGTTTACTACTAACAATACTATTAAGTCCGTTATAAATAAATAGTGTTGTGTTGTAATTTGCAATTGTTATTTATCTGGGTGGTATTACCCAGTGGCGCCTTAACCCCTTGAACTATCCTCTACCGTCCAGCCAACCCACACCCAGCAGCCCCGACCAGCGTGGCATAGTAGAAGATAAGCAAGCATTTAAGTGCTTGCCAAATTGTGTATTTAGCTTCCATCAGTGTTATGCATAAGAACCACTAGTAGTAAAACACAAACAGCCCGGCAGGTTTGTCCAGCGTTAGTACGATAAAAATTATCTCTGGTAAAAAGCGACGGCGACGAGCTCGGTGCCCAAAAGGACGGAGGGCGGATTTGCTAGAACATCGAAAATCTTAGTTAGTTTAAATAAATATATTAACTGCAAAAGGACGATTGCAAGATTTCAAGGATCAGAGACCCAAAGCATACAAAGCTTACTTTGCTCAGTCAAAAAACAACGCTAAGCGCCTTAATACCGTTACCCTTGTCAACTAAGTTGTAGGTAGAGTGCAGCAAATTCTTATATAAATAATTTGTAAAGTTTTCTACGTTACAATAAGCTTGCATATGTAATTTTAAAATTCTAAAACATTAAATAATTAGCATCATGTATACAAAAATAAATTAATAAATTTATATATCAAAATAGTTTTAATTAATTAATCAAGAATAAAATTAAAAATGCATAATTTTTTTTAACATTAATATAAATTACCATATTACAGTATCAACTAAGTTTTAGGTAGTATTAGGATGTTTTGTTTATATAACAAGTTCAATTATTGATTAAAAATTTTGATAAATTAATCTAAAACTATTTTACTATTTTAAGCTTTATTTTCATAAAATTAAACAATATGTACGTCAATAGACATGTAGTTTCTAATTTTTGTTATAACTATAAACTCCATCATTGTTTTAACATATTTAATAACTATAATAATGTCCGTCATGATCTCCGTCATGATGTCCATAATGCTCGTCATGATGTCCATGATACCCGTCATGATGACCACCATGTCCGTGGTAGTCTTCATCATGATGCCCGTCTCCGTGATAGTCACCACCGCCTCCATAAGGGGTAGCTATAACTGCTGCAGCAATCATTGCAATAAGAAGAAATACAACCTAACAGAAAATAATGTTAACTATCTATACAAAAATAATCACAATAGTAAAATAACTTTTTAAAGTATTATATAAAAAAGTGGTTCTTAAGTAACAACAAAATTGATGTATTTATACTCTATAAAACTTATTCAAATTGGTTTAAATAGATCTATTAAATTGTAAAGAATAAAACTTATTAACTAATTGTTTTTTATAGCAAGATTAGAGCTCCAAGTCGATTGATGCAAGCCTAGGAGCCAAGATCAGCAACTGTCATTCGAACCGAGTTTGTTACAAATATTTGTTTGACTTCTAATTTTATAAATTTGAATCACTGTAATATCAAACATATAATAAAATTGTATATGTTATTCTACAAAGTAAAATAAAACTAAAAAAAATGATTAAAATTACAAGATTATTAATGATAAATTAATATCTGTTTTTAAATCAAATATAAATTAATAGAAAATAAATGAATAATAATGGTTTAAAATTATGATGACAAAAATACTGTGGCTGTTTCAAACACGATACAATCTAATTATTTAATTTGAAAACATTTGCTATAAAGGTTGAATAAACTACATATTTATAAATGTAACTAACTAAATAATATTAAATATAAATTAAATAATTATTTATATTAACGTACCATCAATTTACTCATCTTTATTTGTTGATCAACACAAACTGTAGCTAGATTATGGTTATGGAACTCTTATATAGGTATTGTAAAACAAAGAAAACGAATGCATAAGAAGTCATTAGGAAAATTCCTTCATTACCTATATTAAGTGATATAGATAAGTTAATTATAAAATATTAATTAATTTTACAAATCACTTTTATAAACACAAGTATAGATTCCTCTATGTATTTATATAACTGTATAAACTGAACATATTATAAATGTTATTTTTATTTAATTAATTTTTATTTTTTTTTTTTTTATGCTTTTTACGGCTATTTTACATCGCCACAGTAAGTCTACAACTTGTTTAAAGTGGTTTGATGGGACCAACAGCTTAAAACGTGACTTCCGAACCACGCTGGTGGATAAAAAGCAAGTTATCATTTCAGTCATATTTCGGGGATCGAACCCCGGACTGCTCGCATGATATAAACAAAAAGCAACTAGTGTGTTTAAAATCTAATTTTAAATTTGTAATGTCTGAATGTACTACTAAACATTTTTTCACGTTTAATTCAAACTACGTAAACATATTATAATAATATACTTGTAAGGTCTTCTAATAAGAACTATCGCATTTTATCATTCAATAAAACAATTAAATTTAAAAATATGAATATATAGAAAACGAATAAGAAGAACAAAAACAATATATAAATAATTTATGTTAAATATGTGTTTAATTAATGTATAATTTATGTAAAAAATAACTATAATATAATTTGTTTTAAAGTTAAACAAGGTAGCAGCAGTGTGGTGTGCGTGTGTGTTTATGTTTATTAATTTGAAGATTATAATATAAAAATTCTTGAATAAAATGAAGATTATTACTGGACTAAAGATCATCTTCAGTCCAAATGAAGAATTTTTTGCATAAAATGAGAATTTTTAATAATACTACAGTTAATAGGAGATTTACTATATGAATAGTGGATATAATCTTTGTTTAATATTAACATTTCAGAGAATTTTATTTTGAAAGCTATTCGTATTTAATGATGGTTTTTTAAAGATTTCGTTATGTAATACTAAACAAAATTATTATTTAACCTATAAAACTCTACAATTAGATTTTAGATTAAATTTTATAAAATAAACAAAAAAAAATACAAAATTTTGTTATATGATCATTAAATTGTAATTATATTAAATTATTGATAATTTTATATATTTTAGATTGAAGATTTTGTATTATAATTTTATTAGTGTTTGAAATCACATTTATTTTTTGCTTGCTTGGCCTTGCTATACAAAACGGGGCTCTCAATTGGGTATTCAATCAAGTACATATTTTTTTGTATGCATTAATCTTATTATAGCTTTCCGTTCTCACATTCTTTATTGAGTCAATATTTTTAATGTTATTTAAACGAAATCTAGAATAAATAGTAAATATTTAGAAATTAATAAAATTTGATAGTTAGAATGTTTATGACGCAAATGTAAAACATATGAATATAGTTTAAGCAATGGTTATGGAAATTATTTTATAGTACTCCAGAACATTGTCCCACTTGTTTAACAAATTAATGGTACAAAAATTGCACAAATGTAATATGAGTATTAAATAAAAGCAAATATGGCAACTTATACAATTATTTTATAGCACTCCAGAACATTGTACCCTATTGTCTCTTTGTTAAATAAATATAGGTACAATTTTGCATAAATGTAATATGGGTATCAAATGAAAGCAAATTTGGTTATTTAAACAATTTTTTTTATTGTACCCCAGAATATTGTACTATATCGTCCCCCTGCTGAATAAATACAGGTACAATATTGCACAATTGTAATATGGGTATCAAATGAAAGCAAATATTATAATTTAAATAATAATTTTATATTATTCCTGAACATTGAACACTACTGTTCCTAAGCTAAACAAATAAAGGTAGAAATACAATTATTTTATAGTATCCCAGAACATTGTACCTTACTGTCCCTCTGCTAAACAAATAAAGGTACAATATTGCACAAATGTAATATGGGTATCAAATAAAAGCAAATATGATAACTATACAATTATTTTATAGTATCCCAAAATATTGTACTCAATTGTGTCTATGCTAAACAAATAAAAACACAAATATTGCACAAATGTAATATGGGAATCATATAAAAGCAAATATAGTAACTGATATAATTGTTTACCCCAGATCTTAGAAAACTTAAAGATCTGCAAGATTATGCCAATGTTGTAAAGTATTTAAGTCGTTAGTCAATTTTAAATCGGTAATAATTGGAATAAATTGTTTTTGAATAGAATTTAGAAAAGATAGTGTAGTATTAAATACTTTTCTTAAAACTTAAGAACAATACTCATTATATATATATATATGCAAAAATTGTACAAAAGTATAAAAAAACTTATGTTTTTCAATTTAATACAATACGGCGGATATCTCAAATTTTGATTTAAATAGATTAAGAAGTTAAGGAGTTAAAATTTACTAAGTTGAAAGTACTGTAGTCAAATATTTTTTTAAAATTGTTGTTTATTAATGCTACAGATTCTAACCTATACATAACTCTAATACGCTTTGTCAGATTTGTCAATATGGATTTTGGAAAGTATAAACTATAAAATGTGCTATCATCTGCAAAACAATAAATAACATTTCTGATTATTTAAGTTTATTAATATAAATCAAAAATAACAAAATCTTGAACAACACCAGCGATTATTATTTTAAGATTATCAACCATTAATTCTAAAAAATTTTTTTTTTTTGTTATCAAGAAATCGATTGATAAGATTTACAGATTTGTGATCAAGATATGTATATTAGACTTTGTCATTAAGATTTGGTCCTAACCCTATCAAATGAGTTAAAAAAATTTAGAACTACTGCAAGATAAAGATATCTGCTTTTTTCTTTAAATTAGTAACTAAATTGTTTTGTTTATTTTAAAAAGAAAGTATTAAAAATTTTGAACTTTAAATTTAAAACTTATGAGTTTTATGTTTATAGGCAACATTTTAAAATGTACTGTTCAGACGGGCTCAGCGTTTATCTCTGATTAATGACTTAGAGCTAGCGTCTGATGAATCGTTCTAACGCAGCCATTGGTTGCATTTCTTAAGCTATTAAGCGTTTGTTTAGCAAACATTAACGTTGACAACAGTTGTTAATTAGTTATGTTCTTTAAACAATATATAGATAAAAATAATATAATAAAAGTTTATTTGCAAAATAATACAAGTAAAGTATAGTTGTATTACATGTAAATGCACATTTTTACAAAAAAAAATTTGGTGTTTTAGTTATTGACATGCCAAATGCTGATATAAATAAAATGTCTACAAATGTCCATAACATTCAAAATTCATAAATTGACTTCTGGGTGTTACTCCAAAACGTTCGAGAACTGACGTTTGGTGTAGTCACGTAAAATACATATTTGATGTGCAAGTCATACACCAACACTCCGGTTGTTTAAATGCACTTCAGGGTTGAGTAAATGTGTGGGAGCACCTAATTTTTAGCTGCACTTTTAGTTTATTTAAAAAATGACTCGAATAAAAGTTTTTGTGGTTATTTTAACCTATATCTATAGTAACGTATTTTGATTTTTAAATGAAAGCATTGGTTGCGTTCAGAACTACTCATCATTGCTGACTCATCAATCAATCAATAAGCGCTGAGCCCGTCTATACGGTATATTTTAGACTGTTGCCAACTGTGTAAACTTTTATCAACGACATAAACATAAAGCTCATAAGTTTTGAATTTAATTAAATGATTTAATTATTTAATTAGTATATGAAGCCACTAGTTAACGAGATATAACATATTCTCAATATGTAATGTCATTTAATCTCATTTGTAATGTTTTATTATTTTTATCGCTTTTTTATATTTATGCATTCTTTCACCTAAGTGTTGTACGTTGTAACTCCATATATATTAATTACCTATATTGCCTTCTTCTTGAATTTTTTAATAATATCTAAACTTATATGTGCCGATTAACTGCTGAGTTGATTTGTCAGCAAGCAAACAAACTTTAATGTATAATGAGTAAAACGACAAGCGATCAATTCGCATGATGAGTTGTTCTGAACGCAGCCATTGTTTCACATAATATGACGTCATCAGTCATCTGTTTTTGCAAAAAGTTTTAAAACAATATTCTAACGCAGAATTTAAAGTAAAAGTTGAATGCGAAAACCACCTTTTTCGTAAATTAATAAACTGGAACACTTTGCAAAAAAAGCAGCAGGTAAACTTTTACTACTAAAAAAATAACTGAGAAAACTTTGTAAGATTTTAAAGAGTTCTCACAAAACATAAATAAACAAAAAATAAAAAATAAAAAACAAAGTTAAACATTTTTGGATAACATGTCAAATGTAACGACAATAATTTTGCAATAAACTTATAGTAGTGTTTATACTAATATACGTATAATATAACTGAATCATATGACCATTTACTTAATACTACTAACTATTACGCTAATATTCTAATTAGTTTTATATGCAATGTAGATAATAATGTTAAACATTTGTTGCAGAGTTTATAAAAAAAAAACTTTTTTTTTTCTAAAAAGAAGGCTGTATAAATGCAATTCAATATTTACCTTATTTAGTTGCCACGCTGGATGCGTTGATTAATAAAAAAACAGTAAAGGTACAGTTTCTGAATGTTGCTTGCGAATGCACACCCAAAAGATGGAATTCTAATAATATTAATTAAATTGTAGAAAAAATGTTAATCATAAGTAGTACTAATAAATACAAAGACAGCTGCACATAACAAAAAGAAATGTATGCTATTTTGCTGCATACAGCTTTTTTAAAGACACATTTATTGCTTTTGATCAATAATAATGTTTTTAAATATATTTTACATTGCGTTTAAGATTTTTGTTGACAAAAACATGCGTATTGTAAAAATTAACAACTCTTATTTAAGTAAACCCGGCTTTGTTCGTAAAAAGAATATTGACAAAAAACAAGAGTATGCAGCATCATTGCGAAGAAACCAGCAACAAAAAATCATACGTACTTGATGATCAAATAGTTTTAATGAGTGAGATTGTTGTAGATGATACGGATAAACAGTTTGTTTGTAGAAAATTCTCCAAACAATAGAAGTACTAATTTTTACCTTGGCAAATATTTTCCGCATACTTGTTCCCGGGTTATGCTATATACGTGCTAGAAATTCTTCTTTTGCTCTAAGAATAGAACCGACCTTAGTTTGCCGGATAAATAGCACTGTTTACTGAAACCAGTATCACACAATTTTTTGTGGATTTTTCCAAATATACAATGTTAAGAAATCTGGAAATTTGGATAAGCTTTAACATAAAGATGTTGCGCTTTGGTTGCAATTTTATGAGCACAACCATACATAAAATGCATGTCGGCTAATTCTGCGTTAGAGTAAACAGCCATAGCAAACAAAAATATGTGCACTGACAACAATAGTCAAATATTTAATGTTTATTTCACAAACCATCAGTTAATTATGACAAAAAACTGCACATTTTTGAAAAATAAAAAAAGGCAAAAAAGAAGAACATTCCATATCTCTAAAACCGTTACTTATAAACTTGCACTTTTTTGTTAGTTTTGGTTTATATGTACTACTACTTCTTTAAATATTTTTCAAACTTTTCAAACGCATGTGTTTGTATTTTCTTGCCACGCCGGTGAATTGTGCGAGGGGCGGCTTTCTAAACAATTTTTTCTGTTTCATTTCGGTGCTGTCTCTCTTATCAATTAAGTTGTCGGTAAGGTGCAGCCCATTTTTTATAAATAATACGCACAGTTCTTTAGCCTAATTTTACAATTAATTCACTTAGTTTTAAAATTCTAAAACATTAAATAATTAGCAACATCTGTATACAAAAATAAACTAATAAAATAATATATCAAAATAGTTTTAATCAATAACAAATAAAATTGAAAATACTTAAAAAACATTATTTTTCATTGTACAAAATGTTTTATTACATTGAAAAAAAAATTATAGCAATTCTATGTAAATTAACGTCACAACCACGGCGCGTTCAAGTAAAATTCTACGCTTCGTCATTCCTCTTAAGCAAAAAATAATTTATTTGTGTGTACAAAGTTTAAGATTAATATAAATTACCATATTACATATAGTAACTGTTGCAACTAAGTTTTAAGTAGTATTAATCTTTTATAAATCAAGTTTAATTATTAGACATAAACATATGATAAATCAAACTATTAGCATTTTATAATTCTTAGCTTTATTGTCAAATAATAAAACAATATTGTACGTTAAGTGAAGTCTTTAATACTTAATCATCATTAAGTATTTGTTTTTCTTCGAGAAGATGCCATTTGTGGTAGTCGTCATAGTGTCCACCATCTCCGTCGTAGTCTCCATCATGATGCTCGCCTCCGTGATTGTCATAAGGAGTACCTATAACTACTACAGCAATCATTGCAATAAGAAGAAGCACGGCCTAAAAAAAATATACAAAATTAATCATAATAGTAAAATAACTTTTTAAAGTTATAGAGTGTTAGCGTAGCACGCTAACAGTCCGGGGTTCGATCCCCAAATATGACTAAAATAATAACTTTGCTCTTTATCCACCGGGGTGATTCGGAAGTCACCTAATAAGCCGTTGGTCCCATCAACCCCCTTCATACAAGTCGTAAGACTTCTGGGGGAATGTAAAATAGCTGTAAAAAACGCGAAATAAAGAAGAAATAAGAAGTAGTTTTATACTCTGTTAAGCTTATTCAACCTCGTTTAAATAGGTGCATTAAGACCATACCGACCGCTACCTTGATTTGTAGTATTTTAACAAAAACGGCATTTTTGGATTCATCGCTGCTTCTACAAATAATTTGATAAGTGATTTATTTTTTACTAGTACATTTGGAATAGATTAAACTATGATATGTAAAAAACGTAAAAAAAAATAGATTAAAATTACAAGATTATTAATAACAAATTAATATCTGTTTTTAAATAAATTATAAATCAATATATTCAATGTTTTATTTTTTGTGTTTATATATTCATTATTCTTTATTTATAAATTAATACAAAATAAGTGAATAATAATAGTTCAAACCTGTGATGACAAAAATACTGTTGGGATTTCAAAGAAGATACAATGTAATTAATTAATTTGAAAACATTTGCAATAAAGGTTATATAAACCAGATATTTAACAATGTAACTAAATAAAAAATATAAAACATAAAGTAAATAATAATTATTTATATAAACGTACCATTAATTTACTCATCTTAATTTGTTGATCAACACAAACTGTAGCTAGAATATGGTTTTGGAACTCTTATATAGGTATTGTAAAACAAAGATAACAAATGAATGCATGTAGTCATTAGGAAAATTCCTTCCTTATAATTAGTGAAATAGATAAGTTGATTATAAAATATTAATAAAATCTTTTATAAACAAAAGTATAGATTTCTCTTTGTGTTTTTATTTTTGCATATACAGAATATACAATATTAATAATAAAAATAAATAATAACAATAAAACAAAACACTATGTAAGTCTATTACCACAAATATTTTATTAATATAAATATATATATATATATATATCTTTATGTTTGTATGAAAATGAGGCTTTGAATACTATTTCATTTTAGTAAAGACAGCTTTATTTAGAAAGTAAGGATATCCTTACTTTATTGTATACAGTAGTACTATAAAGAACGGATTATACGTATATACTGTCTAAAATAATGCTTTCTTTCTGCAAAAGCTATTACAAGCTTACTTTATGATACTACAGTTTATGAACGTATACAAATTGTCGCCACATCTCCGTGGCCAAAAGTAAGAACTTAGGCGTATATGGTAATTTTTACTTACAATATAAGAGGGCGTAATACTAAATATTGTTAACAGAGTTGCATATATTCAATCTGTCTTATCAATGAGAGGCTTATTATAACGGAACATGCGTAGAGAGTTGCATACATTTTAATAAAATTTTCTCTCAACAAGCTATCGTTTCAAATAAATATATCTCTCTTTAAAGCGGTCGGTAAATTTGTCGACCGTGACCTTTCTTGACCCGGGTACACAATAACTATTAAATACAATAGCACATATGCCGTTCTAAAATAATTTAAAAATAGTGAAATTTATAATACAAATTATTATTGAAAAAATAATAATTAATAACTTCTTTTCTTGTAAAAATAATTAAAATGTTTGTCAGAAAAATTAATTAGATTTTTTTCTATTTAATCAGATAGAATCATGTTAATATTGAAACAGATTTGTCTGTTAATTAATCTTTACAATTAATACATTACTAATAGCTCTCATGATCATCCATGTTGTTTGTATAATTAGGTAGGTACAAAAAATAATTTGATTTTTTTTAATTTTGTTTTTTTAGGAAATATGGTTTTTATTGTAAGTGTCAATAACAGAATAATAATTGCAATGCAAAGTTTGGAGTATTCATTTTACAATAAAAATAACAAAATTTTAATTTTGAGCAAATATTGAACTTGTGCATTATTTAATAGCATTTTTAAACTTTGAACTTTGTACTCAATTGTCTTTCTATTGTTCAAATAAAATATGAGTATTAAATAAGAAGAGCATAAATCATGCAAGATAAGTATTAAATAAGAGAAAATATGTTAAATTGTACAATTTATTTATAGAACCCTATTGTCCCCTAGCTAATTGAGTTAAAGGTGCAATTATTGCATAAATGTAATATGGGTATCAAATAAGAACAAATATGCTAACTTGCACAACTATTTTATAGTACTCTTAAACTTTGTACACTATTGTCTCCCAGCTAAATGAATTAAAGGTAGAATTATTGCTCAGATTTAATATGGGTATCAAATAAAAGCAAATATTGTAAGTTGTAAAATTATATTATAGTTTCATTATTGTACCTTATAGTCCCTCCAGCTAAATGAATTGTGGTACAATTATTGTATAAATGTAATATAGGTATCAATTAAGAGCAAATATGTTAAATTCTACCATTAATTTAAAGTATTTCTGAAATTTGTACCCTATTGTCCTCTTAAGTAAATGAATTAAGGGTACAATTATTAATTATTGCTTATATAATATTGTTATCAAATAAAAGCAAATATAATAAGTTGTAAAATTATATTATATTTTCATTGAACTTTGTACCCTATTGTTTTCTCAGCTAAATAAATTAGACTACAATTATTGCTTAAATGTAATATGATATGATATACCTAATAAAAAGTAAATTCTTATACTATTATCAAAATAAAGCAACTATAAACCTTTTTGGATAATTTGTTCGCAAGTTTTGACAAGCTTTTTTAATGCAATCTTAAAAAAGTTTAATATTTTATCAATTATATAGTTTGTTAGGAGGTTTTAATATACATAATACTGAATGATTAAGTCACTCACCTTTTACAACAGTATCCGCCCAAAAAACATGGTTGTTTGCCTAGTTCTCATAACCTTACTCACCAATTTTTCTCATATTATTTCAGAGATTACAACTACTGTTGAGGCTGTTTTAGAAACATTTGCTTATTACTGTTGTTATTATTACTGAACTTAAGCCGCGCTTCATCTAAAGTTATTTCAAAATAAACATTTTTTTTTTACTAATTTCACATTTTACACATTTCTTATAATCCAAAAGTTCACATAAAAAAATAAATTTTATTTTTTATTATTAAACCAAAACAAAAGACAGTTATTATTAAGCGTAAAGCATTTAACAAAAAATAATTAATTGTTTGCAGATTATGATAATGTTATACAATATGATAAAAGTGAGTTGACAGGAATATATAAAACAATAATTTTATTGCAAGGTTGTTCAAAATTTGTAAGACCTTCTTTTAAACAAAACAAATTAGTTACTAATTAAAAGGAAAAAGCTAATATTTCTATCTTGCAATAGTTCTAGAAATTTCCAACTTATTTGATAAGGTTTGGCATCCGAATTTTAATAACAAGGTCATCTCTTGATCATAAATCTGTAAATTTTGTCAATTGATTTTTTGACAACAAAAGTATTATTTCTAGAATTGATTGTTTAATGTCTGTCTTCAAAATAATAAATGCTGGTGTTGTTCAAGATTTTGCTTTTTTGTCGACTTTATTTTTGATTCATATTAATGAGCACAATTTATAGTTCATACTTTTCGAAGACAATATCGACAAACTTGTCAGAGCGTATTAGAGTTATGTACTAGGTTAGAATCTGTACCAATATTTAATAATAAATAAAGACTTTGAAAGAATATCTGACTGTAGTATTTTCAACTAAGCCAATTTTAACTTTTTAATGTATTAAAATTAAATTTCGAGGTATCAGACGTATCGTATTAAATGAAACAACAAATGTATATCAAATCTTCTTTCTAATTACTTCTTTTTTGGATTGGCTATATATTTAAAATACTAGGATTTCTAAATGGACGTAAATAGTTTTTTTATGGTTTTGTACAATTCTGTATTGGAATATTAGGAGAAAGATTTGAGACTTAGACTCTCTTAGAATCTCTTCTAAATTTTATTAAAAACAAGTTATTTAAATTATTTTTGATTCAAAATTGACAAATGACTTAAATACTTTACAACATTAACGTAATGTTGCAGATCTTTAAGTTTTCTAAGTTTTAGGGTAAACAATTGTAATTGTAAGTTAACGTAGTTGCTTTTATTTGATACCCATATTACTATTGGGCAATATTTGAACCTTTATTTGTTTAGCAGAGAGACAATAAAGTACATGTTTTGAGTTGTTATAAAATAATTGTTTGTTATCATATTTGCTTTCATTTGTTTAGCTAGGGACAATAGGGTACAATGTTTTAGGGTACTTTAAAATAATTATTTAAGTTACCACATTTGCTTTCATTTGATACCCATATTACATTTGTTTAATATTGTACTTTTATTTGTTTAGCTGGGGAACAATAGGGTATAATGTTCTAGGGTACTATAAAATAACTATATAAGTTACCATATTTTCTTTCATTTGATACCCGCCATATTACATTTATGCAATATTGTACCTTTAATTGTTTAACAGGGGGACGATAGGTTACAATGTTCTGGGATAACATAAAATAATTGTATAACTACCATATTTGCTTTCATTTAATACGCATATTATATTTGTGCAACATTGTACCTTTATTTGTTTAGCTGGGGACAATAGAGTACAATGTTTTAGGGTACTATAAAATAATTATTTAAGTTACCATATTTGCTTTCATTTGATACTCATATTACATTTGTGCAATATTGTACCTTTAATTGTTTAAAGTGGAACCACAGGGTACAATGTTCTGGGGTAACATAAAATAATTGTATAACCTACTATATTTGCTATCATTTGATACCCATATTACATTTATGCAATATTGTACCTTTAATTGTTTAACAGGGGGACAATAGGGTACAATGTTCTGGGATAACATAAAATAATTGTATAACCTACCATATTTGTTTTCATTTGATACCTATATTACATTTGTGCAATTTTGTACCCTTAATTTATTAAATAAGAGGGACGGAAGGGTACAATGTTTTGGGGCACTATAAAATAATTTTCATAAACATTGTTCAAACTATATTTATATATGTTTTGCATTAACATCATAAACGCCGTCTACTTGCAATTTTAATTATATCTATTGAAATCGGCATACTTAAATATTTACTATTCATTCTACATATTTCTTCTTAAATATAACATTTAAAATATTTGCTTAATAAGGAATGTGAGAACGGAAAGCTATAAAAAGATAAATGCCTACAAAAAAATGTTTACTTTAAGATTGAATACCCAATTGAGAGGCCCTTTTTGTGTGGCAAGGCCAAGCAAGCAAAATATAAATGTGATTTCAAACAAATAACACAAAATATATGCTCTTGAACATTATTATAATATTTATAGTTTCCAAATGATTTGTTTGGATTTATATGACTACTTGGTTTAATATAATTACTCGCAGTTAGCGAAATAATTAATAATAAAATTTTATGATCAGTTTCAGTAACATTTAAACATGGATAACGTGTTTCAAAACCGTCAAATCAAATCATTTTTACATAAACATGAGAAATGCATTTTATATACATTTGTGTATTGTACCTTTAATTTATTGAGTTGAAACGACGATTGGGTACAATGTTTAGGGTGCAGCTGCAGAGACAAATTAGTCTAAGACCACTAAAACAATTGTACAAATTACGATTGTTGTGGGTCGGACTTCTTTCTTCGTCGCACACAGACACTTGATTGTTTACCGATCGTGGGGCAATATATATATTATATATAGCGCACAAATTGGTGAATAGGTTAAATTAAAATTAACATATATATGAAGTAAAAATTATTTATTTAGTACTTCGTCGAAGAATAGTTCCCCACTACTTAAAACTAAACATGTAACATATATATATATAGGGAAGTTCCGCGGAGGGTGGTGTTATCAATATGGAACAAAGGTTTATTTGTGTCTGGGATATGACATTAATGACTTTGAAACGGATGTTTGTTTTACAATTTAAAATGCTTCACATATTGAGGGATGACAATAAATTAAAAATGAGTATGACAGCAACTAATAAAAATAAGGGCAAAGGTTTATTTTTATTATGTTTGGGAATTGATTTATTTAATGAGTGGAGAAGGAATGATTATTTAGGATATTATCGTTATTGATATGGGGATATAACATTTCCTCCCTCCTTATCATAAAAAAATGTATTCTACATTTTTTTGTATAAAATAAAAAAAATAGATAATAGGTAAAACCTGATAAATTTAACTAACTTAAAAATAACTAACTAATAAAATAATGATACCTGCTAAAAATAATAAAATTTAATAAGAAAAAGAAATGTCATTTGCAACTGAAAAGTATGAGTTCAGAATACATAAACACACGCGCACACAAATCGCACTTAATTTAAAGTCTGTTAAAAGGATTCATCCTTTGCTGGATTCTTGAAGATCTTCTGGGAGGTGTTGTCGGAGGTGTTGTCGCAAGTGGTCTTATAATTTCAGGTTGTGGTTCTTCTTGAATGTCATGTTGGGGTTCTTCAACGATCGGTGTTCGCAACATGTTTAGCCTTAAATTAATAGGGGCTGCAGGAGGTGTCATGCGCTGACGGCGTTGTGCATTTAAGAACATGTTCCATAAGGTGAACCTTGGGCAAATCCGTTTGAATATTTTATATAAAATATATAAAATTACAATCACTGAAATCACTAACGGTGTGAAAGTAATTGCACTATGATGCCATTCCGTTGGTTCGTGAATTTCGTTGCTTGTCCTTATAATATCATCCAGTTTATGACTTGCAACGTTTAAGTCATCAACATGGTTTGATATCTTGTTGTAATGATGATCCAGTGTCAGTAGACTTAAGTTAAAATTTGAACGTGACCTAATTTCTTCGGATATCAGCTTGATGAAATCCAAATCGGGTAGGAACTCGCTGGGCTTAGGATTGCCCGAGATGATGTCATGAGGGTTTAGCATGACGGAGCTACTGTAACCTTTACACTTGTTATCGATGGTCAATGCACCTGTATTCCTTAACACAACATCAATAGTAACAGCTCTGTTTTCGCAACTCAACGTTATCGTTTCAAATTTTGGTATAACAAAAATCCAAGTATTTGAATTTTGCAATTGTATATAAATGCTCTTATTTAAATTAAATATTCTTTTATCGCAAATTTCAGGTATTATTGAAGTTGACTGTGTATAAATTTTAAATTCGCAACTATCATAAAGGTGTGCTAAATTTATGGGTTTGTCTTGTTTGCAGATAATTTTTGACGACGCCACGGTAATACAATTTTTTATTTCTAATTCCGAAAATTCCAAAAATTGTTGTTTGTTGTCATCTACGGCGAGAAATTTAGTTTTAGGTTGAATCATGACAAATTTATTTTCATGCAATTTAGATGGAAACGGTTGTAGTTTTAATAATTTGAATAAATTTGTCTCTATTAAGGGGATGCGAATCACGTACACTAAATTTCCGTCTGAAAAACGTATATATCAGTTATCGGATTTTAGTATATATGCATCTATGTTATTGTTTACTCGCAAAAATGTTTTAATCTGTTTGCGTTTACACGAATTAATTTGCGATTAACTTTGATTGAATAGTTTAGAGGTGTATGTTTGCTATAAACTATGTAAGGTCCTTCCCACAAAGGCAAAAACTTTTTACTTAAACCCCGTCGTATAGTTACGTTTTTTAACAAAACTTTGTCACCGCAGTTTCACATTGTAATAAAAATACGTTTAACTTATCGGGGCTTCCCGAAAATGGCTCTACCAGCTTTAATAGTTCCATATTTGTTAATGGCATATTTAATTAATTTTTGTTTATAAAAAAAATTGCGAAATAAAAGAATATTTATATACCTATTACGAATATGTAATTGTGTGTATATAACAATTTTTTTTTTAAATGTAATTAATTACGAATAATGTTGAGTTGGGATTTTTTATTGAAGCTATATATTGATAATGTGTAAACGAAAAAAAAATGCGGCAAATGACCAAAATAACATGCGAAACGTTAAAGCTACTTACATCGACATCATCCTCTACAATTATTTGTAATTGTCTCAATACAGGTGATGGGCAAATCCTAGGGTAGCTTGGATATCTCGGCAGAAAAAGGGCTTGCGTCGTCAGTTCGTTCTACCGCTGTCACCAAATCTTGTTGTGGGTCGGACTTCTTTCTTCGTCGCACACAGACACTTGATTGTTTACCGATCGTGGGGCAATATATATATTATATATAGCGCACAAATTGGTGAATAGGTTAAATTAAAATTAACATATATATGAAGTAAAAATTATTTATTTAGTACTTCGTCGAAGAATAGTTCCCCACTACTTAAAACTAAACATGTAACATATATATATATAGGGAAGTTCCGCGGAGGGTGGTGTTATCAATATGGAACAAAGGTTTATTTGTGTCTGGGATATGACATTAATGACTTTGAAACGGATGTTTGTTTTACAATTTAAAATGCTTCACATATTGAGGGATGACAATAAATTAAAAATGAGTATGACAGCAACTAATAAAAATAAGGGCAAAGGTTTATTTTTATTATGTTTGGGAATTGATTTATTTAATGAGTGGAGAAGGAATGATTATTTAGGATATTATCGTTATTGATATGGGGATATAACACGATATTTGCTCTCATTTGATCTTAGATTTGAGTAAAACTTGTACACTTAATTTATTAAGAGAGGGCGACGCAATTCTGTACCCTACAACATTCAAGAGTGTTATAAAATAATTGTACAGTTACTAAATTTGTAACAAACAGAAAAAAAACTATCATGATGCTAACTAATAAATTTACTTGCAATGTATTTTAGGACATTGCAAGTAAATTAACATTAACTTGGAAATTTATAATATTTAGAGATTATATCTATTTTAATGTAAATATGAAACAAAGTTGCCAAACCTTTTCTATTCTTTTATAAAATAGTAATTCATTTTTATATAAAACTTAACAATCAAACACGTATTAAATAAAATTATCAATCATTTAATATAACTGCGATTTAAATGTAAAATTAAAAAAAATCGAATATTAAATACAAATATATTTCAAAATAAAAATCTCTGAAATGTCAATATTAAATGAATATTATTTCCGCTATTCATATAGTAAATCTTCTAACCTTGACCACTCATACTTTTCAACCAGCTTGCTTTTAAAAAATTCTTAAAGGGGATGTACTCTTAGTAACGCTACTACCAGTTGTACTATCAAATATTTATTGTTGAATATAACGCCATCTAATATTAAGTGTACACACTATACTTAACTAGTTTTACCGCTACGTCAGTGGCAACAAAATTCACACAATTTTAAACAGGACTTCCAACAGTATGCAACTAACATTACACATAATAATCTTCACTTTAAGTAGAACAGTAGCATTGTAAAATATGAAATATCTTGACAAATACCTTACTTTACAAATTAATTTTTACATTGGCAATTAGCAAAAGGTTTACAAAACTATTTTAGTATATATTAATAAGCAAATATGTTTTGTTACAATAATCCTGAGATTAAGATGTACACAACGATCTTCACTTTCATACAATCATGTATAAGTATATATATATATATATATATATATATATATATATATATATATATATACATATATTACTAAAGAATACATTTCAATACAAACAATAGTTTACGACTTGAGTTAAAGGCCATTGTAAAGTGAAATAAACTAAAAAAAATACATTTACACAGAAAAGTTAAAATAGAAATTAAATTGAAAGAAAAATAAATCGCATTACTAATGGTCTAGAGAGATTTAAAAAGTGGTGATTTATATTATAATATTTTGTTTTAAAATTTAAAAAAAAAAATACATATTGTATTAAAGTTTTTAACTTCCATAATAATATTATAGGCTGATTTATTCAGTTTTCAATTAAGTGCTTAATAGCGTTACTAATAAGATTGGCATGAGTCTTTTTATCTGTCAATGAACAGAGATTTATTGACTTTTTAGCAATACGGCTGTGGCACTACTGCTTGTTATTATTTGTTTGTGGTGCAATGCAATAAGTATCAAAATCAAAATTATTAAAAAATTCTTTCAATTTTACTATGTTTATTTTAGAATGATATTGATAGATGAGGCGCGGATTAGGTTTGGTAGTAATAGAAAAAGAATTTTTAACAACAGAAGTAATAAGAGAATGATCAAAATTTTCTAAAGCAGCCTCAACATTAGTTGTAATCTCTGGAATTGTTAAAAGATACAAATCTAATAGTCTTGCTTCACTAAAAATCCATTACAAAAAAAAATATGTGGGTTACTGAATAAGTTGGATAAGATTATAGAAAGCAAAATCTCTTAACAAAATTATTTTAGCTTTTTTATGATAACCTTGCTTGTCAATACATTCAAAAAGGTAATTAAAAAAGTTTGAAGTTGCCTTATTTCTGTCTTGTAAGTTTTATCTTATTAGTAACTCTATTAAGTACTTTGTAAAAAAATGAATAAATCGGCGCTGAGACTAATAAATTCATAATAATAAATTATGATTACAGATTAAAAATTATACGTTTTTGTATTAATATTTTTTAATTATTAACTACCTTGCAATGAATTTATTGTTTAAAAAAAATTATTTATGATAAGCTAAGAAATTTGTTTCTAGCAATCATATCTTTTTTAAATTGTATTACATTGCCACAATGTTTACAAGTTTTCTTATAATCCTGTATGTTTGAAACAATTACTAATGTATTTGTTAAATGGCTTTTGCTTCTAATTATTAGCCTGTTTTGCCTGAATTGCGTACAAGTATATTTATTTTGGTTTAATAACAGAGAATAGAACAAATTTTTTGATGACATTCTAAATAGTTTTTGTCAGATTTTCTGCTGCAATATGTAAATCTTTGGAATATAAGCAATAAACTTCTAAATCAAAATTATTAAGAAATTGTTGTATTTTTACTATGTTCATTTTAATTTTAATAGATGCGAAGCGGTTTAGGTCAGGTAGTAATAGGGAAAGAAATTAACAACAAAAGTAATAAGTGAATAAACAAAAAATTTCTAAGCAGTAGTTGTAATCTCTGGAGTAGTTGAAAGATTTAGATTTAATCACGAAGAAAATATGTAAGTAAGACTGTTAATTAATTATCAAAATCTACTAGATTAAAACAATCAGAATCTTTATTGTTTACTTTGGTTTTATTTAGTCAAAAAGAAGGTTTTCTATGTTTGAAATGCTAATAAACAGATTTTTAATTCTATTTTAGACCACAAATATTACAAAAATTAACTTTTATGCCAAAACTAAGTCAATGTTTGGTTACATTGGTAAGTGAAAGTGGCAAGGCTGATTTAATCGTATTATGTTCAAAACTAATGCTGTGTAACTTTCACCGGAAGTAGTCTCCTCTGCCCGTATAATTCATGTCTTTGCTAATTCGTATACAGATGGACCCAGTCTAGGTAAATTGTAATTATTTTTGAATTAATATTTTTTGTTTGTTATTACAGTCAAAATAAATGGTATTATAGTTACAAAAAATTACAACACAAGTTATTAAGGAACATAAGACACAAATTTAATTAATTATTAACTACAATAAAAACTATTAAAAATTAATAAAATTATATTATAGTTCATTTTTTACATAAATTATTCATTATTTTTGTGTTTGTTTTTCTTTTCTTATATGTTCATATTCAGTAATTTAAAAGTTTTATTTATTGATAAAAAGCAATAGATCGTATAAGAAGACCCTACGAGTATATTATTAAAAGAAGTTTACATAGTTTAAAATAAAAATAAAATATTACAATAATTTACGTTACGTTTATAAAAATCTACCTTGCTGCGTTATTACGTAATTTTTTTTACAGTTATTTGCATTTATTTTAATTAAATACGCATCAAAAGCTTTAACTCTGTGTTTTATTAATTAAATTAAAATAACATTAATAATGCTCATTCTGCTTATGCTAATATAAAAATACAAAGAATAATCTATACATGAGTTTCTAAAAGTGATTTGTAGATTTTATTAATATTTGATAATCAACTTATCTATATCACTTAATATATGTAATGAGGGAATTTTCCTAATGACTTTGTATGATGCATTTATGTTTTCTTTGTTTTACAATACCTATATAAGAGTTCCATAACCATAATCTAGCCACAGTTTGTGTTGATAAACAAATTAAGATGAATAAATTGCTGGTACGCATATATAAATAATTGCTTACTTAAATTGTTTTTTTAGTTAGTTACATATTCTATTAAATTAAATTTTATTTAACAGATCTTAATAAATAATTAATAATCTTGTATTTTTAATAGTTTTTTGACATTTTATTTTATTTTGTAGAATAACATAAACATTTTTTTAATTTATTTGGTATTACAATTAATTTTATAAAATAAGGAAGTAGGAAAAACATTTGCAACAAACTCGGGCTTGCTTGTACGTACGGCGAAGCTTTGACAAACTATAAATGATCTAAGGCCTAAACTATTCAAGTTGTAAAAAGTTTTTATATAAAATATTTAAAAACATTATAATCTAGCAAAGTTAATAACAAACAATTTTTATAGATCAATTAATAAGGTAATTAAATGACAAAATAAAAGAAAAAATGGAGTTTAATAATGAAATCAGTTTTGCTATATTTTATAATTCAAAAACTTTTATTTTTATAGTTATTTAATTATTAAATTAGTTATAAATACTTTATCGCATTTGTATATTTAATCAAAATAATGCATTTTTAAATTATGAGTAACGCCGCAAGAAAAGGAAAGAAATAATTTACTTGTTTTTTTCGGTTGGTTAAAATTTTTTGTAAGCATCAACACGTACTGCCGACAATTATTCAAGACGAGCAAACTTTATAAATCAAGGAAATAATTTTAAAATATCAAATTTTGTTTAATTTTCTAAGAACTTATAATACATAATTATTTAATTTGATATTGGTAAAAATAATAAACAAAATCAAAATAGTAAAAAACCTTATTTGTATAATCAAAACTTGAATAAATAAATTTATAATAAAATTATGTAAATAAAACTTAAATTGTTAATTTAACCTTAACTTATTATTATACAAATACTAAAATAAAAACAAAACTTTTAAATTAAAGCACCTACAAATACAAAATAAGTTTTTCTTGTACTAAAGTCATTAGTTTTAGTGTTTTGCCTAGATTGTAGCAAGTAATATATTTATATCGAGAATTGTCATTTACGACTCTAGGTTAATTCAAAAGTGGTTTAAAAGTTATAACAGAAATGCGTTATAATTTTTATAACATAAAACAAATACAACCAATTGTTTGTATTTCTTTGTATGTGTATGGCAAACAAATGTCAGTGACAAACCATAATTACTTTAATTACTACTATCCAAAATTTGATATTTTATGTATGAATTTTTTTTTAATAATAATTTTATATGAATAATAAATTACGCTGTGTAGCAAGCACACTTTGTATAAAATAATGCATATAATAAAATAACAGTAAATGGTAAATACAATTTTTATAATAATAATTTATGTAGAACAGTATAAGTATTTATAAATACAACAATAATAACAGAGCCCAATAACACTTTTTATTTAAATATCATTTAGCACACTTGAGTTAGGGCCGCGCATGTGAGTTAGGTACATAACAATTTTTGTATGTATTGGACCGTGGTACAACTCTATGAATTGACGGGAACTAAATTAATTTGACATAGTATACTAAGTACTCTTCACTGGCCTCATTTTGTCTTCATTTGAATTCCTGTAATTCAAGGGCTCCTTAAATCAATTGACTTGAAGCTCTAATCTTTCTACAAAGAACAAATTTACAATAATTAATCAATTTTAACCTTACAATTTAACGGACGCTATAAATACGTCAATTATATTTCTACGTAAGAACCACTTTTTTAGATAATACTTTAAAAAAATGTTGTACTATTATGATTAATTTTGTATAGATATTTAATATAATTTTCTTTTAGGTTGTGCTTCTTCTTATTGCAATGGTTGCTGCAGCAGTTATAGCTACCCCTAATGGATTCAGCGATGACTATCACGGAGACGTGTTTTATGACGGTGACTTCCATGGAGATTTTGGGCATTATGACGGGTATCATGAAGGGCATACTCTCGGAGAAAGACATCCACTTTATAAAGAGGATGAAGGGCATTATAAACAAATTATGTAAACGTCTATTTTGATTGTTTTTATATTTATTATAAACAAAGTTATTAAATATTTTAAGAAAAAAATGAGAAAATTAATATTTATAACAAATATTAAAAACTACGTGCCCATTAACGTACAGTATTGTTTTATTATTAGACAATTAAGCTATAAATTGTAAAATTATTTTAATTTGATTTATCGTATATTTATGTCCAATAATTAAACTTGATTTGTAAACAAGATATCCTAAAACTAACAAAAACTTAGTTGAGATTGTTACTATATGTAATATGGTAATTTATATTGATGATTAAATAAAGTTTTTAAAACATATAATTTATTTTTTGCTTAAGAAGAATGACAAGTAAAATTTTACCTCAACCTGATTATTATTTTACTTTATTTATTGAATAAATCTATTTTGATACAAGATATTTAGATTAATTTTTATATATATGAAGTGTACGATGTAATGAACATTTTATATGCTCAACCCACTAAAAATGCCTTTCTCTACATGAATCATGTAAATTTGTTTGGTTTTTAAAGTAAGCCATTACTGAGTAATAAACAAATTCAATTTTTTGCGTTTTTTTACATTTATTGATTATTTGTAACTTCTCAGGATTGTACTTTTTTGAAAAAAAAAGCAAGAAACTTTTTTCTTTAAATTGTTTTTCTTTAAAAAAATGACGGTTTTTTTTTCAAATATAAATAAAAACGTGCTTTTATATGTGCAAAAGATACCCTGAAAATTTCAGGAAATGCCGTGCACTACCCTCCGAGATATCTTACAATGTATCTACAGAAATATTTAAAAATAGCGAAAAAGGCTTAAATTTTAAAAACACACGCATTGTTTTTTGTGATAGAATAGATTTTTATGTTAATTTTTACATGTTTTGGCTCTAGCTTTTTCTACGAGTAACAACTTTGCAGTAAGTAAGTAAGTATTGTAAGTAGTTACGTTTGGCATGTTTTTTAAAAATCTGTTTTTTTTGTTTTTTGTTATATTATTCACTTTTTGTGATAACTTCTTAAAATCTTAATAAGTTTTGACAATTATTATTATATATATATATATATATATATATATATATATATATAGGTTTGTTTTAAGTGTATTCGTCCTAAATATATATATATATATATATATATATATATGTAGGTTTGTTTAAAGTGTATTCGTCCTATATTTCGAGAGTATAAAGCGTAGTGTTGTAGTCCTACACGATGCGCTACTCCTACTTAAGAGTAACGTTTTGCGTTTAAAGTGGTTTTGTGATACATTTTTAAGAGACCCGACGGAAGCGGCATTTGTATCCGTCTGCCCCGCGGCTGAAATATTAAAATTATTGACACAAATAATGAATACCAGTTTTTTAAAACTACAAGAATCAAAGTCAAACTTTAGATTGTTCTAAAACAATGAATAATTGATTTATTGCAAATCTAATTGTTGCAATTGGAATATCCCAAAAAGTTTAAATTCATTAGTTTTTTTTGTTATAATTTTTTTAGTTTGGTGATAGTTATTATTATAATATAATTGCAATACAATAATCAAATTTGTAATTCTTTAATTATTTATCAAGTGGTCTTGTTTTTTTTTAATTCGGTACCATTGTTCTATTTTTTGCCGGTTATTACTAAAATTGTTCGTGATGCGACGGTAAAAATGTATCTCGCCTGTTACTAATTTCTTAATATCGCCAACTATGATGCATACAAATTAATAGTTAATCACGTGGGTGAATTCACAATTATTTCTGCACTGAATGGAGTTGCTTATTTAATTCTAATTTAGAGTTGATATTAATTAAAAACAAACATCATTTTAATTTATTTTTATCTGTCAGTCATTGTTATAACAGCAGTTCAATAATTATATTTGTTATTTATTAATTATTTATCAATTTATTTAATTTGACAGTTTGAAACTATTATTTTGGCGGTTAAAAATAAATGCCAGTTTTAATTATAAAGCTTCTGAACTTAAATAATAAGTTTCTTTTTATTAGCAGGACACACTTATTTTAATTTGATGATACAAATTTATTGATCTTTGCAATAAATGCAATTTACTTATTAAATTTTAATTTTTACAAATTAAAATAGCAGTTAGTGATAAAACTAAATATATATACAGAATATTTTTAAAGCATTAAGTATAAAGTTTTAGTTATAAAGCGATTGTGCGATTTTTTATAGAAAAACAAAATAAAAACAATAAATTGGCAAGTAAAATGCCGATTATAGCAAAATCTTTCTAAGTTGTCTATTAAATACTATATTAAGATACCAATGCAACAAAACTAGATTGAATTAAACTCCATTTGCTTCAAAATACATCTGGTGGTATTGCTACACTATATAATCACTTACCAGCGCAAATTAAGGAATTAAATTATAGTTGTTTTATAGCAAATTTAAAACAAATATTAACGGAATGTTGTTTCTATTCTGTTGAGGAATATTTTAATCATAATTTTAATGTGTAGTATACGTTTGTAACAACTATTGTTGGTATTTTATGTAATTTGTAAAATTTTATGTAAATAATGTAGCTTGTTTTTGTATTTTAAATTATATTTGTATATTGTATGATTTACAGATTCTATTCTATTCTATTCTATTCTACATTAATTGACAAACCTTACAATAGCACATCCAGTGATATGTAGTAAAAATCTTGTGATTATTAGCTTAATTAGCAAATTTTGCTATTTTGTTGTAAAATATACTTTTCAACAAATAAAACCATACTATAAAAAACTTTTTAACTACCAAATGTACAGTTAATCAATTACCATGAGTCACCAAAATATTTCTCTATTACTCCCACAAACTCAATCTCATATTATCATTTTCAGAATCTTACTTTTACATTTTTTTCTTCATTTTCACTCTCACAGTCTACATTTTTATTCTTGCATTTTCAATTTCACATTCTTGCCCTCACATTTTGATTTTTATATTATCATTCTCACTCTCACATTTTTAATCTTATATTCGCATTTTTACATTCTCTTTTTTACTCTCACATTCTCACTTTTACATTATCACTCTCACATTCTCAATCTCACATTATCTCTCTCACATCATCATTCTCACATTGAAAATGTGAGAATGCGAGAGTGATTATGTGAGAGTGAGACTCTCACATACTCACTCTCGCATTCTCACTTACATTTTCTCTCACATTGTCACTCTCAATTTCTCACTCTCACATTATCACTCTCACATTCTCTTTTTTATATTCTCACTTTTACATTCTCACTCTCACATTCTCACTCTCACATTTTCACTCTCACATTCTCACTCTCACATTCTCACTCTCACATTTTTACTCTCAGATTCTCACTCTTACATTTTCATTCTTACATTCTCACTCTCACATACTCACTTTTACATTCGCACTTTCACATTTTCACTCTCACATTCTCACTCACATTTTCACTCTTACTTACATACTTACTTTCACAATTTCACTTTATTATTCTCAATCTCACATGTTTATTCTAACTTTTGCATTCTCACTCTCAAAATCTCACTTTCACATTCTCACTCTTACAATTTCACTCTCACATTCTCACTCACGTTTTCACTCTCACATTCTTACTTTTACATTTTCACTCTCACTCTCACATTCTCATTCACGTTTTTACTCTCACTTACATTCTTACTCTCACAGTTTCACTCTGACTCACATTCTTACTCTTACGATTTTACTTTTACTCTCACATTCTGACTCGTTCATTCTTATTCTTACTTTTACATTCTCACTCTCACATTCTCATTCTCAGTTTTTTATTCTCACTTTTACATTTTCACTCTTACAATCTAACTCTCACATTCTCACTTTTACATTCTTACTCTTACAATCTCACTCTCACATTTTCACTCACATTCTCACTCACATTCTCACTCTTACATTCTTATTTTCACATTCTCACTCTCACTCTTAATATAATAAATGCAAGCTTTGATTATAAAGCTTCTGAACTTAGTAAATAATAAAAAAAAAATTATTAGCAAGGCATACTTATTTTAATTTGAAGATACAAATTTATTGATCTTTGCAATAAATGCAATTTACTTACATTCTTACTCTCACATTCTCACTCTCACATTTTTACTCTCACATTCTCACTCTCACATTCTCACTATTACATTTTTACTCATACATTTTTACTCTCACATTTTCACTCTTACATACTCACTCTTACATTCTCACTCTTACAGCATCACTCTCACATTATCACTTTTACATTACACTCTCACATTCCCATTTTCACATTATCACTTTCACATTATTACTATCACATTATCACTCTTACATTTTCACTATCACATTTTCACTCTTACATTCTTACTCTTACATTTTCACTCTCACATTCTCATTTTTACATTCTCACTCTTATATTTTTACTCTCACATGCTCACTACTCTCACATTTTCATTACTCATACAGTCTCTTAAGTTTTATATTCTAATTAGTTTTACTACTTTTACATTGTCGATGCTTTCACATTTTTATGTTCTCACATTAACACTACTTTTACATACTCACTACTCTCACATTCTTACTTTTTGCACATTTTTTCATTTTTACTATTTTCAATAATCTTACATTTCCACTACTCTCACATTTTTTTATTCTAACATTCTTACTACTTTCACATTTTTACTACTTTCCATACTTTTACATTTTTACTTTTCTTACTATTCTCACATTATCAACACTCTCACATTATCAGCACTCTCACATTTTTACTGTTTTTACATTCTTACTATTCTTACATTCTTTCTTCACTCACATTATTACTACTCTCACTTTGTTACTATTTTCATTATTCTCACATTTTTACTGCTTTCACTTTCTCACTACTCTCACAATTTCCTTATTTTTTCATTCTCAATACTCTTACAATTTTACAACTCTCACTACTCTTACATTTTTACTACTTTTACTACTTTCGCATTCTTATTATTCTCACATTTTCAATATTTTCTCATTCAAACTACTTTCACATTCTTCCTACTCTCAAATTCTTATTACTTTCACTACTTTCACATTCTTACTACTTATACATTCTCACTGTTTTAACTACTCTTACGTTTTTACTAGTTTTACTACTCTCACATTCTTACTGTTTGCTTTACTTTCACATTTTTACTACTCTCACATTGTCACTATTCTCAAATTGTCACTATTCTCACATATTCCCTACTCTCACATGTCACTATTCTCACTTTCTCACTAATTTTACATTTTCACTTATCTTATATTCTTAAATTCTGATTTTCAAATACACTCTACTCTCACATTGTCACTATTTTCAATATTTTCACATTTTTACTACTCTCGCATTTACATTACTTACTTCTTCTTCTCACTACTCTTAGATTTTTACTATTTTCACCTTTTTTTCTATTTTCATATTCTCACTACTCTCACATTTTCACTACTATCACGTTCTCCCTACTCTCACATTCTCACTACTTTTACATCTCTTACATTTCACAATTTTTATCACATTCTTACTATTCTCATTATCAAATTACACTTTTTATACTCTAACATTCTTACTACTCTAACATTATCACTAATTTTACATTCTCAGTATTCTTACATTCTTACTACTCTCACAATTTCTTTAAGCTCATTAATTTCACTACACTCAGATTGTTACTACTTTTATATTTTTACTATTTTCACATACTTACTACTTTTACATGTATAGTTTGCTCACATTGTCATTACATTTACATTCTTAATGTATTTACATTTGTACTGCTCTCACATTCTCATTTCTCTCACATTCTCACTACTCCCCCATTGTAACTACTCTCACGTTTATCAACTTTCCAATTTTCATTACTCTCACATTTTAAATATTCTCACATTATTATTACTCTCACATTCTCACTATTGTTATATTCTCGCTACTCTCACAATCTTAGTACTCTTAGATTTTTTTTATTCTTACATTTTTACTTTTCTTACATTTTTTCTAGTTTCACATTTTCAATACTTTCATATTCTCATACTCTTACATTTTTCCTAATGTTACATTCTCACTACTTTCATATTTTTGCTACTCTTACATACATACATTCTAACTACTCTCACATCCTCACTACTCTTACATTTTTATTTCTTTTAAATTTTGTTTAGAATATACTCTCACATTTTTACTAATATTGCATTCGCACGACATTTTCACAATTTTCAAATTTTTCCTAATGCTATCACATTCTTACTATTCTCACATTCTCACGTTTTTTCTATTCTTACATTCTCTCTACACTTACATTCTCACTTCTCTCATACTCTCACTACTTTCATATTTTCACTAATCTCACATTCTAACTACTCATTTCTCTACTTTTACATTTTCACTATTCGCACATTGTCACTATACTCACATTTTCACGATTCTCACGTTCTTGTTACTCTCTCATTTTCACTATTTTCACTATTCTCACATTCTTACAAAAGTCACATTTTTACTACTCTTATATTCTTACTAATCTCACATTCTGACATTTTTACTAATCTCAAATACTTTCTACTCTCACATTGTAACTATTTTCATTATTTTCACATTTTTATTACTCTTACCACTTTTACATTTTCACTACTCCAACAATTTCACACATTTTTACAATGTCACTACTTTCATATTTTTACTACTTTCACATTTTTATTATTCTCACATTCTCACATTCTCACGTTCTTACATTTTCACTACCCAAAACAATGCTTTTCTTGTAAGTAGCTCTACATTAGAAAAGTAAAAAATGCTTCTAAATTAAGAAAGAAAAAAAAAACTGGCAATAATATTTATATCAAAGCATCTAAATAAGGAGATGTGATTGTATCTCACTCATCAAGAATATGTTTCCTACGCCTATGTTTTCTACTGCTCACTTCAGGTGGTTAACAACCTCCCTCTAGCGGCAGCCAAGAAGTCACTTACTACATAAGTTTCCACTCTCCACGCGGTTAATATGGTGCATTAGCATTAACCATTAACTTGCCAATTTGAAATGCAGCTGTGCATTATTACAGCCCCGAATAATAATCAATAGAATGAAAGTTTCCTAAACATTAATGAAAAAAAAAATCTAATTCTGGCTGTGACCCTACCTGAATCAATAATAATATAACCGGTTCTTGATGGGTGAGATATAATTACATTTACAGGAGATATCCTTTTTATAAAAATAACATAATTTGTTTTAACCATGTGGACGATGAGCCTCCGTAGCTTTTCTACAATAACTGTAAGTTGCGTTTTTTTAATCGTATTGTTTGTCTATTTATTAATTTTTATTAAAAAATTGTAATTTTGTAGGCCTGAGGATGCCAATAAACATTGGCGATACGTCGCACTTTATTAAATAAATAGTTTAGCTATGTTTGTTTTTTAATACTCCATACTTGAAGTGACTTATCATCCCGTCATCCAATTAGAAAAAGAAAAAAAAAATATATATATATATATATATATATAATTATGGATGGAACTTAAAAAAATATTTTTGACATTAAACGTCAGTTTTTGAGGTTAAAATTTATCAAAGACAAACGTTTTATGCTTATTTTTAACGGGGTCGCAAAATTTTCTTAAATTAACGTGTTGCTAAGAAATGTGTTACAGAATAAGCAACAACGCTAAAATATTTAACGGGCTGCTAAAATCACACTATTTTAGCGGCAGTTAAAATTAACCAAGTTGATAGAGAATAGACCCATTAATGTGTTGTTTTGTTTTCCTTAGGTCTAAAACCTGATGATATTATTATTATAAGAAAATAAATAGCCAATGACCTTAGTAGTCGACGCTAAAATACAAGTAAAAAAAAATTAAATAAATAATAACAGACTGAATTATACACGCAATCAGTCACATAATATTAACGAACTGTATGAAGATGAACAAAATGTGTTCCACATTTATGAAGAACAATATACCAATAAAAATAAGCCTTGTTCTTCTGAACCAAACGGAAGCTGCCTCGAACCTCACTTTACGTTAAGAGCATACCAACCGCTACCTTGATTTGTAGTATTTTAACTAAAACGGCAACTTCCCCTTCATAGCTGCTTCTACAAATAATTTGATAATTGAATTATTTTTGTACCAGTACATTTAGAAAGAATTAAACTATGATATGTCAAATTCTTTTAGTAAAATAATAATTAGGAAATAGCCGAAAAAATCAATCAAATATAGAAATAAATGCTCTGTTCTGTATTTTTGAATGCATTTTGTTGCTGTTTGAATTATAATTTCACAAAAAAGACTTCGACATATCATAGTTTAATTCTTTCTAAATGTACTGGTAAAAAAATAAATCAATTATCAAATTATTTGTAAAAGCAGCAATGAAGGGGAAATTGCCGTTTTTGTTAAAATACTACAAATCAAAGTAGCGGTCGGTATGGTCTTAATGAATGTTTGTAATAATCAAAGTAAACTTCCATTTATTATAACGCCTAAAACAAATTTAAAATTTTTAATTGATACAGCAAGTACTAAATCTTTCATTGAACCAGAAATTGCTATTACAATTTTCAAATCTAATATTAAATCAGATACATTTAAAATTTCTTCTGCACATGGAACTACGAATGGAAACCAATTAATGCTATAATAGATTTAAATAAAAATTTAATTATAACACCACTATGCAAAATAGAATTAAATTTTTATGAAATAATATCAATAAATGTTAATTGTATCGTAGAAACAAGATGTGAACTAGTCATACAAATTAATACAAAAAATGTTAAAGATGGACAAATTATAATTCCCTATGCAAAATTAAATGAATCATTAGAAATTCCTGAATGCATAACAAATGTTAATGACGATCAAGCATTATGTATTATTTTGAACCCTTTAGATTCCTAGGTTTCAATAAATTTAGAACCAACATCAGTAATTCCATTTAATAATTATGAGGAAATTTTAAGCCCATCACTAAACAACATTCAATATAATAATCAAAATAGTTTTATAACCCAATCAATAGAGCTAAAAGTGAATTTTGCCTTATTAGCATATAACAACTCTATACACTCTGCGAAATTGAAACCTTATGAAATAATAACCGGACATATAGAAACTAAATCATTAAAATTGACTATAATAAAAAAATTGTTAATGACTTTTTAATAAAACATAAAGATAAAATAAAGGTATTTTATCAACATATTAATAATTCTCTTCAAGAAAACTAATCACAAAAAATAATTACAACAAAAAAAAATATCCTAATGTTTCAAAAAATGTTTTTGTACAAACTAAACAAAAACAATCAAAACAAAAAATAAATTTAAATCTGAAATTATAACAACACTAGATATAAATCTAATAACAGCAAAAATCTTTCTAAAACATCATAATACTCAAAATAAAATACACTTGTCTAACATAAAAAGACCTTAAAAAGAAACATTGAAAATCTTTCAGGTCCTTCCACCACGGACAAGAAGATAATATAAACAATGTCACCAAAGGCTTGTTACCAATCAAATTGAGCCCAGCAAAGTTACAAAGAACAGAACACACATTTGTACAACAATAACAAAACAATAATTTTAGAATAAATGCTATAATTATGTTATCTTTAGAGAAGAATTTAATAATTATTGTAAAACAATCAACTATACAAAAAATTAAAACTTTCAATTTTCTAAAAAATTATTTCAGAAAATTGAAAGTTTTAATTTTTACGAAACAAAACCAAAATATAAAAAAAGGACTAATCAATGCACTAGGTGGTATTGTTAAAACAATTACTGAAAACCTAGATGCAGACAATGCTAAAAGATATGATCAAATATTTTCACATACGCAAACTAACCAACAAAATTTAGAAGAACAATTAAAATTTCTATATTTGACCAACGATCAAGTTGAATGAATCTTTATTAGGAATTCAACATAATGTACAAATCCTAAAAAATAATTATCAATCTATCTCAATCAACTACTGATACAGTGATGTACAAAAATATTTTTATTTAGCTAACAATGCTTTATCAAACAATACTAGAAATATTGCGAGATATTGAAAACTCTATAACCTTCTTCAAATTGAAAACCTTGCATCCAAGTATACTAAAATTAAACAATTTATTTAAGAAACTATTAAAAATCTCTTCAATATATTAAGAACAACTACAACAAAAAAATATAATTAAGTATGAAAAAATAATAAAAATAAATTGCAAAATAGATTCATATCAAATGAATTACTTACTGTCAATTCCTTTTAATTATAAACAAAACTTTGAATTATATTATTTACAACCATTTCCTACAAAATACAAATCAGAATTTTTTACTGTTATTACTGTTACAACAAATACTTTTCAAAACATAATAACTAAAACTGGGAATTATATGCACTTAAAAAGTTAAAAATATGCGCATATAAATGCACGCAATTTTGCAAAAAAATGCACTAAATATGCACACAATTTTGCCAAAATATGCACTAAATATGCTAAATTTGGTAAAAATATGCACAAAATATAAAAATATGCAAACATTAATTTTTTGCAATTGTTCAAAACCTTAATTTTTTTATAACAATATAAATTTACAAAAAGCAATTTCACTTAACTACTAACTAACTAATTTAAAATTATAAAAATATGCACGAAATATGCAAATACCCACCAAATTTGCAAATATGCACCAAATGCGCACCAAATATGCAAATATGCACCAAATACGCACCAAATACGCACCAAATATGCAAATATGCACCAAATACGCACCAAATATGCACCGATATGCAGCTGTTATTAAAATATGCACAAAACTAAAAAATATGCAAAATATGCAAAAAAATTATTGGTTTTTAACACTTGTTTTTTTTTTTCTAATTCGTGTAGATACAAAATTATTTAATTGGCATATAAGTATTATAGAATATGCAAATGCATAAAATCCCAGCTTTAATAATAACATTATCAAACCTCTAAATGACATTTGCATTAAAAATATAATATACCAATGTCCAAACTACTTATAATCCAACAATGGAGCAAAATGTGAAGAACAATTTATATTAACGGAACCACGGACAAATGTAATTTTGTTAAACTCCATATTGAAGAAATCCACATCAAAATTATTCCAGAAATTAATCAATTATTAAAAGTATTTCCAAAAGAAGAAAATATTATAATTAAATGTTAAAGCAAAATCGAAACAAAATTACTGCAAGAAATATTCCGTATAAAAAAAAAGGATTGCCAAATATTCTTAAAAAATAATCAACTGGACTATTGGACCATCAGTCATCACTAATACAATAGATCTCCGACTACAAGAAAACCAAAAAGTTAATATGAAAATTACACTCAAAACGCTAGGACTTTACGAATTACAACCTAACTTGGCAAAACTAATTTTCACTAATGATGTCAACTATTTTCTGCCAAGCATTTGGTCATCATTACTCTACGTCGCTCTAATAATAATCATTTTGGTTTTCCTACTAAAATGAATTAAGAAGAAGAGATAACTATTGGAAATAGTCCGGATAAGCAATGAACCCGACGTCAAGATCCAGGAGGATCTTCACTGTAAGAGGGGAAGAATTATCTTACGAACGTTCATCTCACGGACACCTGATTTGTTATTCAGATTGCAGATTCTAGTAACTTCAGTTCTGTGAACCTAGATATGCTGAGTAATGTAAACTCACATATAAATTAGAATGCACGTACATTTTAAGTTAGTTATTATTTTATATTTGAACTCATATTATTATGTAATTGTTTAGAAATTAATAAAAAAAATACAAATAAAAATACGCAGATGTGCTAACGAAAAAAGAAGCAAATAAAAAAACAATACTATCAAAAAGCGTAGAAAAAGTTGAAAGTGGTCTAAAAAACAATACAAATAAAATGAAAGAAAGCAAAAAAAAACAATGATAATTTTATTCTAGAACGTAGCAAGACTAAACAATAATAAAAAAGATTTTTAAAATTACCTTAGAACGTTTTATGTAATTAAAATGGTAAAAATCTGAGTGAATAAACAAAAGTAGAAAAAGAAAGCTAAACAACTATAAAAGAATTTTTCAACTAGCAGATAAAGAAAAAAATAGAGCTTACCTTTTATTTTCTTTAGCTGCTGGCAAAGAGTAGAATAATTATTAAAAAAATCTGCCATAATCTGTTAAAAAATACTTAATTCTTTTAATTGTTGTCAAAATTGGCAAAATCAGGTTAAAAACAACTTTAATCTAGCTATAAACTGTTAAAAAGTGCAAAACTATGTTTATGAAATGTCTAAAACAGCAATTGTTTGCCATAAATTATAAAAATATTGTCAAAAACACCAAAATTTAGTCATAAACTGTTTATAAATGGAAAATTCTGCTTACAAAAAACAAAACTCGGTAAAAAACTGTTAAACATTAAAAATAAATTGATTGCAAAATGTCAAAAATAGCAAAATTCAGCTTTAAAATTTTATACAATTGTAAAAAAGCATTAAAAAAATTTCAACTATTAAAAAGTGCAAAATTTTATTTATGAAATTACAAAAACAGCACAAAATATAAAAATATTCTTTGGTTCACTTTGTAACCTTTTTCCCTCTTTTCCTATGTTTTGAAACAGAGTGGCTTGTATGATTGTAAACCTTTCCGCAATGCAGACCTTTGTTTACTGATAGCTACTGTTTTATCAACACAATATAATTTTTGAACAGTTTTAGAAAGAGGGAAAGCAACTTGATGATCTCCAATAAAATTTTAGAATTTTGAATATACCGTATTAATGCGCTTGAAATGCGCTCCTAAGCGCTGCAAGTTTTTTTATGCACTCATATATGCAAATATTATTTTTGTATAGTTTTGTTTGTAAAACTTGCTAACTGATTGAAAGTGAATTTAACAATGTTAAAATATATCAAGAATAGGCTTATAACATATTGTTACATCAATTTAATTAATATGTAATTGAAGTTATAGATGAGAGCATAAAACATTTTTTTACAGTGCATAAGTTAAGTAACTGTTAAGTTGCCCGCTACACACCTAAAATTATTCAAAAATTTTATAAATACAAAATATTACTTAATGCAATATTATGGCAATCTTTTTTTTTGTTATTTTTATATCTAGAATGATAAATAAAATATTATATTAAAATACATAGTCGGAAAGTGCATTCTTTATTTTTTAATTTTAAAAAGTATATAATTTGTCATTTTAAAAAGATCAATTCAAATAGATTGTATTGTATAACAATATTAAATTTTAATTAAGTAATTTATTTTATATTTTTAATCAATTTTAATTTAAATGGCATTTGTTTCTCGATAAAATCCAAAGATATGCATCAAAAAAACGAGCAGCCAATGCAATATAAGCGCCACCTACGAGATAATGGCGAAACTAAACGACAAATTATAATGAACTGCATAAAAAGTAAAATTGACAATTTTCTAAAGGATTTATAAAAACTAAATAGCACAGTTTTATAAAAATAGTTTCAATTCAAAGATATGTTACTAAAATTAGATATAGTTTAATTTGGTTGTCATGAAACTCATGAACATTAAGGATATACAACGTATTAACAAAGGTTTTGGAATTGCTAGTTTATAATAATTAATATAAAAATCTCAACCCAAAAAATTTAAACTTTTTTGTTGACTGTTTAACTTTTCAATCACTACATTGCCATAATGTGATCAGATTTAATATGAAAGTTAATTGTACTTATTTAATTATTGAACAACTATCAAAGCAATTTTATTTAGTTTATTAAAATCTCATAAATTAATACTTAATTCTAATATTACTAATCAAACAATTATATATAAATGAACTTAAGTATAGATCTGATAGACAATGTGGCAATATGATCAATTAAACAATTAGTAGTTATTAGAATGTTGAGAGAACACAGAGAATATTATATACAATAGCAATATTCTTCAGATAAAGTTTTAATGGATGTTTCCTACGTTGTTATTAAGTATAAAATGTTGCCTACTTATCTATATAAAAATCTTATATTTGTTGAATTGAATATAATTATTACAAAAACTACTTCAGAAATTTAATAGAATAAATTTTAGTATAATCATATAAAATTTATTATAATAATAAAATAAAACACAAAGAGCTTGCTTTACACTAAACTATTTATTGCTGTTTATGTATGTATACAAATTCAGTGTCATGTCATATTACTTGATAATTTATGACACATTGGCGCAGATTTCAAATAATCGTTTTGCAGTTTATATTTCTAATAGTTAAACTAATAAAATATTTATACTTAAATCATAAAATTTGTCGATTAGACTAAAAATGTACATAGTATTCTATAAGAATAATTTAACGGTTTTTATGTTTTAAGAAACATTAAACTGGAATAGCGCTCTTCTGATATAATGCAATAAGATATGGAACAACGTTAAATGTTGATTAATATTGTGAATATGGTCTTTGATTTATTCTATCGTTATAATAGGGTTGTCGGTAGTTATTGTTGTTATTGTTGCTGTTAAATGGTGCTTGATATCTGTCATTATATTTGAAGTCCGGTAATGGTTGAGTGTCGTATTTTTCCCAATTATTTCCATATTGAACAGTATTTGAAGTTTTAGGTTGTCTTGGTTTGAAACTATCATATCCTAATATATCTCTTGCAGTGGATGGATTATTTGGTCTCTTTATCGGTCCATATTCATCACTTTCAGGAATATCGCAATGAGCATTGTGTAGTACTACAGCTATGAACATACATACCTAAAATAGAAACAAAAAACATAATTAATAATTGTCAATAAATAAAAAATCAAGTACAATATTATTATAATTGTTTTGTAAATAAATGTATTATAGTATTTACAGAGAATCAAGCAAGCACTCATTCGCATACGCATTCAACATAACATTAATTAATTAATTAATTAAACAAACTAGATTATTTAACTAAAATAATCTAGTATGTTTAATTAATTAATGTTGTCATAGTAACTTGTTTAGAATTAATTTAATATATTTTAATAAATGTTTGAATAATAATACAGAGTTTTTTGTATTTGAAACCAGTGATAATTTGAATTTGATTTGATTCCGCTTCAAGCATAATCAATCACAATTCCACAAGCTGCTACATTTTGGTCTTTTGAAACCGGATCTAGTCAGTGATCATCAGAGCAAGTCAATCGAAGAGCAACTTTTGGAGATACAGAAGGAGAGGCAGTATTTAAAGGGGGTAATCATAATAATTGCAAAGTTTTTGACTGTCGACGCGACGTCGAGAGCAGTACGGCAGAATCTCAAATTCGCCAAAGATTAACAAAATTGGAAGTAACATATTAAGAATTTACGGCAGTACAAAAGATGATATTTATGATAAGTAAAGACACTACTGAAGAAATACAGTACGAAAAAGTTATGGAAGAAATTTAATATAATAATTTTGCTATTGGCAATAAGATATTGAGAGATTTAAAAAATAAAGGGTTAACTTGCCATTACTTCAACCAATTAGTCAAACGGTTGTCACACTGACAAATCCTGAAATATCAAGCAGACCAACTGAAAACCAAACAAGTGTAAGTACTAAAACGAGTAATTATAATAGTTCTAGAGAACCGCTTTCTATAGTAAGTTTACTCGAATTTTCAAGTTACAACCATTTGAACAAAATTTAATGGCAATGTTGAACAATGGTTTGAATTCATACATTTTTTTAAATCACTAATCTACACAAACAACAGTATTGCAGATGTGAATAAACTGTAATTTTTAAAGTAATCATTAAGTGGAGAAGAGAATAAGTTAGCCAGCTCAATTACAACAACAGCAGCAATTGTTATAAAAATAAAAAAAATCATAATAGGAAAGCATGTGCATGGAATCTTAGACCTTCCGGAAATGGTTAGAAAATTGTCTAAGATGTTACGTGAAATAAGTAATAGACAAATTAGCAATATAAATGCAATTTTAAGTAGCAAAATTGAGAACCAGTTAAGTTTAAAATGCACAAAAATTGATATCCCAGTAATGAGCATCAAGCAAGTTAGACACAACATCAAAAAACAGACCCGTAATCACAATTTAATGATTTTTCACTATCAACAACTATTTGAGACCTTGTCATCAATAGCTCTCCTCCGATCGGGAAGCTGCGATCAGAGAGAGTAAGCGTTACCATAACAATTTTTCAATTTTGTTATTATAAATCATTTTTATTTATTGTGAACAAAAGAGGTCAATATAAGCAATTTTATTATCCAGAGCAGTTAACAACCAACAAAGAAGATGCAACCAATAATTATGCTCGTAGTCACTACTCTTTTGGAAAAGGAATGATTAGTACTTTTCCGTCAAACTGCATGCAAACGACACCTACAAAATGGAACAATCCGAATATAATATAAGATTAACTCCCGACGAGCAATTATGTGGACGATTCTTCAATATTTGCAGCTGATTTTTTCAGTAGTTTGATAAATTCACCAATACCCTCAATCGTCACCATCAAATAACAACATCAACAATATTAATAAATAAAAACTAAACACATTTTTATGTAAGTCTGGTTTTTTTTTGTCTTGCTTGTTGTTTATTGGAAAGTTATTGGTGACATGTTCACATATATATATATATAAATTTTCATTATTAAATAAGAACTTTACAAACTCAACAACATGTTTAGTGTTATCACAGTGCACAAACAACTTGGCTTCTAATAGCTTTAAATGCACTATTGTAAGTTTACCTAAAAATATTTGACTCGCTGACTCAAACTTTAATATCAGTAGAAAAATAGATGGCATTTTAAGAGCAAAAGTGTTCTCTGCATTATGGTGTGATGAATAGTTTTAGAAAGTAACATTGGCCGACAAAATGAAGTTAAGTGCAACGCAGGACTAATAAAACAACAAAATACTATGGAAAGGTTTTGGATGATTAAAAAGGTGGAGAAGATCAAGTATTTCACTAAAAAAGAAAAAAATAATGCAAAAAACATTTTCAGCAAACTCATTAGCGTAACGACAAAAGACAATTTGTCATAAAACTGGCAGTTAAAGATAAATCAACCTGGCCACATTATTTTTTTTTGTTGCTAGCCATCAGACGTCTCTACTTGATAGAACAAAAGTTAACAAAAAATAACAATTTGCGTCAACAATATTATTTGTTCATGAAAGCGTATGGAAAACACATGAAGCAGGTTCAGAGCTTAGGAGATGGTCAGTTTTATTTACCACAATATACAGTCTTAAAGAATAGCACAACAACAAGCTTACGTGTAGTTTTTTATGCTTATGCAGTAAGGTGTATTTTACGGATTGGACCAGTATTACAGCAGTCTTTACTCGAGATTCTTGTAAAATTTAGAACCCCTAAATATGTGTTAGCTAGTGACATTTCAAAGATGTATTGACTAATTCTGCTGCATAAAGATGAGAAAAACTTACATTAAATACTATGAAAGTACGACACATGCAAACCAATTCAAGAATATAAACTCCAAACGCTGACATACAGCACAGCCTCTGTATCATACGTAGAAACAAAATATCCTCAACAACTAGCAGAAGAAGCACATGAGATGTTCCTTGACGCAAGTAACATCATAAAGAAAGACATGTACATGGATGATTTGCTAACTGGTGCTAACAATAAATGAACAGCCAGTCGTATGCCAGATAAAATTACGTCAATTTTGGCTGGAGTAAGATTTAAATTATAAAATTGGCAAGTAATGGCAAAACGTTATTATCATCACTACCTGCAAAATAATGAAATATTAAAACTAGATAAAGATGGCACAACAAAAACTCTGGGCATGGAATAAAATACTCAGACACACTTTAGTTTGGTATAAAATATGATATAGGCAAACAAGAATTTGCACCAAAACTAACTCTTTTATTGACTATTGCAAAATTATTCAATCCGTTAGGCATAGTACGCTCAGTAGTAGTAGCAGCAAAAATATTAATACAAAAACTATGAACATTAAAACTAAGATGGGATAAAGTTATACCAAATAAAGTTACTGTTTCCTGGACAAAATATCTAAATGACTTAAAAATTTAAAAAAACTACAAGTGTCTTGTTTAGTAAACATTGGTAAATTACAAATTCATGTATTAAATTTTATGAGGCTAGTGAAAAAGCTTATGCAATGTGTATATAAGCTGTTGCTACGGCATTAGATACAAATAAAGTTAATATGTAGCAAATCACAAGTAGCTTCAATAAAATTTAAAACAATACTTTGGTTAGAACTTTGCGCAGCCGTTTTGTTATGAAAACTTCTAGAAAAAAACAACCAAAGAGCTACTGATGCCAATAAAAGACATTTACTTTTAGACAAATTCTTGCATAGACCTAAATTAGTTGGTGTCGAAACTGTCACCATCTAAAACTTACGTAAGAAATAGTGTCCAAAAAATTCAACAACATCAGGAATTTATTTGGCAACATGTCCCCACAGCAAATAACCCAGCTGACTTAGTTTCAAGAAGCACATCAGTTTAAATAATTATAGACCTAATACTGGTCCAGCATGGTTGGCTCAACTACAATCACAACGGCTTGTGTTTGTAATACTAAAAAGCAAATTACTTGAAAAGAAGACCAAATCAATACTAGGATTTGCAATAAAAATAAAAAAAACAAATTTGACAGAAAACTAGCAAGTAGATACTTCTTGTTAAATCGACTTGTACGTGTTATTTTTAGATTTAACATTTTGCTACTAATTCAAACCGTAGCAGCCAAGGAACCAAAGGAATATTAAATAAAAAAGAACTTATTGCTGCCAAACAACTAATTCTTAGAATAGTCTATGAAAAGACTTTTACAAAAAAAGAGCAATAAAAGCTTGTAACATTAAGTTTTTTTCTTGGCAAGGAGGTATTCTAAGATTAGGGAACTAAACAAAAATCATAAACACCCGGCATTAGTTCTAAAAAAACATTTATTTACTAATTTGATAATTTACGCAGAGCACCTCAGAGTTTATCAATCAATCAAAAAAAATATTGGCCAATATAAAAACGTTTGGTAGTACAATCACAACTGCAAAAATGCATCATTTGCTTCCGAAATAATCCAATAGCTTCTAGCCCATTAATAGGTGATCTTCTTCAAAACAGAGTTACTCCAAGCAGATCTTTTTCTCAAACCAAAACTAATTACTGCGGTCCAATTCAAATAAGGGAAAGATCAAAAAGGCAGAAACAAATAAAAAAACTTATATTTGTGCTTTTGTATGCTTTGTTATCAAAGCCGTACATATTGAAGTTGTTAGTGATTTGACTACTGAATGTTTTTTGGCAGCATTAAATTGTTTTCTTGCAAGACGTAGAATAGCAGAACATAACTATTCTGATAATAAAACTAACTTTGTTGAAGTTGAAGCAGCAGTCAAATTTATGAAAAGATTTTTGACACAAATAATTAAAAATGCAGTTTTAAGTTATGAAGAGTTAAACACAATCTTAACCCAAGTTAAAGCTATCATAGCCATTAACACTTCTAGCAAACGACGTAAATGCCTTGAAATGCTTTACTCCAGTACATTTTCTAATAGAGAATGTACACTAGCAATTCCACAATATTCCTTAATAGAAATCAAGGTCAATTAATTGTCAAAGTGGCAACAGTTGGAAGCAATAAAACATCATTTTTAAAAAAGATGGTCAGCAAAATATCTGCATCACCTACAACAGCGACCTAAACAAAAATCAAAAAAATCTCCTAACCAAGAAATTGGACAATTTAATATTGGTCAAGGAAGATACACCTCTGCTAACCTGAAAGATGGACAGAGTAGTAAACACAACAAATCGCAAAAATGGAATAGTACAAACAAATTTACAACCATTAATTATCTCGCCTCATTTTATCACTCCATACTCGGAAAGACCTTTGGCCTGCTAGAACCAGGTTGGTGAGGTCGATAAAGTATAAAATCGCTAATTTTATATGTTTACATAAAATATGAAAGGCTTTAGTTTTATTAATTTAATTTTTTTTTGCAGTAAATAACCGCAATGTTTTGTAGAAACTGATTAAGAAAATGACCTAGACATTTTGAAACGTAGACATGAAGCGTCTTGACAACAATAAAATAATTAATTCATCTTCAATCCAACATTCAAACTTTAGTTGTGTCTTAAAAAATAAAACTCACAAAAATAGTAGTAAGCCAAAAATTAAAAGAATACTGCAACAAACTTTGGTTGTGAAAATACTAAATTGTGTAACCTAACATCATCTTTATTTCAACTTTTTTCTTATTTTATGTATATTTATTTTAATATAAAAAGATAAAATTTATCAAATTTTTTTTATAAAAATGGTTAGTAAAGTTAGATTTTTATTTAAAGCTACAAATCTATAAAATATTGCTATTTTAATTAACAAAATACATAATTAAGAAGAACTTTTTGGTTTATTATAAGTTTAAAAAAAATCTTAAAATGCATGCTGAATTTATATTTAATTAATTTTAAAGAATTTGCTTTAGTAGGCAATACTAACATATAAATATAACTTATAGGCGATAAAAACACAAGACTAAATTTATGCTCATAATGTTTCTTAATATTATCCAATTGATGTAGTAATACCGCATATATTTTGAATGATGGCCACAAATGTTAAGAAACCATTTTAATTGAATTTTATAAATAAAATTTATAGCTTTATAATATTATGTTATGATAAAACGTATTCAATTAAATATGTCAAAACGTTTTACATGTAGCTATAAATCATTAAATTCCATCAAATAGTTACTTTTAGTAATTTAATTGATCTTGTATAAATATCACATATCAAATTACAATTTTAAATGTCAAAACTACACGAACAATATTTACTGTTATACAATAACTTCTATAAAAATATGAAAGTATTTAAAACACTTTAATTCATAAATATTGTTTGTTAGAACTATGACACATGTTTCTTTCGGCAATTTGAACAGTAATTCGTTTTATATATTAATGACTTTATAATAGTCGGCCTTGATTTCTTCATTATTTTTGCACTGATAAAAAGTGTTATAAGGAAGTTTGGACAGTGTACGTAATTTTGTATTACAATAATATATGTGTATTTAAATCCAGGATATTTAATTTAGATTGTGCGATACATGGCCAAGAAATATTTGAACCGAAACAATGTTGTTCTTTACGTTTGCATGCATGACAGTCATCATTATTTTTCATGTTCTTTGTATATGTGGAACTTGATGCTATCATATGTGTATTAATAATAATGATTTACAATATTAATTTTAATTGATTATAACCTATGCAATTAAATTTAAAATTAGGAAATCCTTTACAGGTTTTTAGTATTAATTATTCTATTTGCTGATTATATTTAAGTTTTATAGCAATTGATCAGAACACACTACAATATTTTTTAAAGTTACCAATAGTAATTTTCAACCTCATATTTCATAAACAAATATTAATAATAGCACTTGTTTGAGCGAGTCTTAAACCCGTTTGACACTGTCTATAATTATGTCTTGAATTATATATATAATTTTTATTAGAATTTGTGCCATAATTCCATATATAAAATTTATATCCTGTATGACACTGTAAATAATTCTTTATATAATTTTAAAACCACGCCTGCGCCTTATCTATGATCTGTCAAATCAAGTTTCAATGTTTACTACACTTTGCAGGTTATGTCATTTGTTTTGAGTTGATTATTGCTACAGTTAGTTATACAATTAATGAAAATAATAAAAAATGAAAGCAGAACAAATTAAAAAAGTGGTAGCAATTGCTATATGAAGAGCTGCCAGTGGTAAAATTAAAAAAAAATTACAAAATACAAAATACAAAATAATATGCGCACATCACGTTCGCGTCGATTATAGAAGGAAAAATAAAACATGTTCTAAATTTTTCAAGATATAATTGTGACCTTGATAATTTGTGTGTTTTACACACGGAAATGGTCGATCTATAATTATATATATATATATATAAGTATATATATATATATATATATATATATATATATATATATGTATATAATTCAAGACATAATTATAGACAGTGTCATACAGGTTTTACTATGTAAACGGCAAGAATAGACAAACCATAAGCACTTTAGCTACGTATTAATGATTTAATTTTGTCGAAATTTAAAAATAAACTTATTTAAATACAAAAACAAACTACGTTATCATAGGCTTTCCAGTTTTATTATTATTACCATTTTTATTTTGAAGTTAAAAATATTTAACCAATCAACTATTATATTGTTACTAAACATACTTAACAAAAAAATTATTTGGAGTCTACTTCTCTATATTTTATAAAATTAATATCACAGATACTACCGGAAGAAATTAAAACAATATTAGGTTGATTAAGTTGCGTTTATATAGGTATTCTTTGGAAAAGTTTATGTACTTCAAGCGTATAATATCTATAACTCATTTTATACAATTTATTAATCATATAAAAGCCTTATTAGTTACTTTAATCTTAATCTTAAAATAAGTTCATTTTTGATATTTATTTCCGAAAAGGCAATATAAAATTGATTGTTTATAACATTAAAGAAAATTTTGTTTATAACTATGAAAAGCTTATGTTTAAATTATTAAACAAGAAAAAAATTGTAAATGCAAGTTTGTTAAACTCAACAAATTTGCAAACAAACTAAGTTCTTGCAACAAGAACTACGACGAGTAGATGTTTGAATATTATTTTAGCAGGCTGTCAATGACTTCTCAAAATATTTCTATTGTAGCAATAAAATAGTTATGTTTGCAGATGACACTTTAGTGTTAGTATTAGCATAAACTCAAATTAACTAAAATCTAGTATTGTATTTATTCCAGCAGTACCGCCATCTATTCGTGAGGATTTCCGGGGCCTGGTATTGGAAATTTATTTAATTATCCTGTAATGTTGTGATGTGCATTTGTTTTATATTTTAATTTTTATATTTGTTTTTTTATTAAATATTGTTTTAATTTAATTTTAAATTTGTTTGTTGTGCATATACTTTTGATTTCTTCCGGTATGTTGTTAAATTCTTTAATGCCTTTGACAGTTAAGTTTTAATTTTTTGAAGTTGTTCGGTTAACTTCCATGTTAAAGTGTCCTTTTTTTGTGAGTTATGTGTATGAATTTCTTTTCTAGTTGTTAGTTTTAATTCTGTTTTAGTTAGCTCAAGTTATATTTTTTTTAATTAAAATAATACATTGCTGTAAAATTTTGTTTTTTATTGTTAGTTGGTTTGTTTTTTTTTATGAACTTCGATTGTAGGTGTTAATTTGTCCATTTGATATAGTGTTTTTATTGCCTTATTTTGTTGTCGTTGTAATTTTTCTATGTTTTTTATATTGGTTTGTAACTATATGGTCATCATGTAGTTGGTTTGCGAGCTAAAAATTGCATTATAAATAATGTTTCTTGTTTTTGTGTAGTTAAGTTGGTAAGTTTGTATAGGGCTCCTATAGCTATTGTTTTTTTTTTTCATAAGGTTCTGTACGTGTTTATCCCATTTTAGAATAATTGTAATTGTAATTCCAAAATAGTTATTATGTGAAACTTTACTTAATTATTTTTTATTTATATATAGCGTAATGTTGTTGATTCTTTTTTTTTGTTCGTGATATTAACATAAAGTTTGTTTTGATTTCATTAATCGTTAGAAGATTGTTATTGTACCAGTCATTAATTTTGTTTAAGTCTTCTTGTACTTTGTGTTGCAATTTTGTTTTGTTTATTTCTGTATGTATCAGAGTTGTATCATCTGCGTATATGTATAGCTTTCCATTTAGTTTTAATTCAAATATATTATTAATATATAAGATATATAGTGGTGCAAGTATACCACTTAATGGGATATCGTATTTGCTATATTTTATTGAACTTAGTGTGTTTTTTAATCTTTGTTTGTAAAGGTCTGTATTTTTGGAAACTTCTGATTAGATCTATTTCTTTTCTACACATTCTCATTTTTTCTAGTTTTTGTAATAGCTTTTGTTTACATACAGTATCTCAGCATGTCTATAAATACTGTAAAACATTCTTTTTTTGAGTTGAGAGCATTGTTGATGTTCTGGATTATGTCCGTAAGTGCAGAACTTGTACCAGTTTGTTTTTGAAATGCATATTGTTGAGTATTTATAATATTATGTGATTCCACATGCTTGAGTATCCGTTCATAAATAATTTTATCAACTATCTTAGCTATAATAGACAGTAATGCTATTGGTCTATAGTTTTCCGGCAGATGTTTATTTCCTTTTTTTAAATATGGGTATGGTAATTGTTGGTTTAAAACATTCTGGGTATATACCTTGTTGTATTGTGGTGTTGATCAGTTTTGTGAGTAATGGTATTAGGTCTTCTTTTACGGTTTTAATGACTTCGGTTGTTATCATATCTTTTATGGGCGCTTTTCCATCTTTAAGTTTATTAACAATGTCTTCAATTTCTGTTTCAGTGATTTGATCGAATGTTACGTTTGATTCGATATTTTTTTGTAATGTGATTATGTTTGATGTTGTTAGTTTATTTGCAAAGTTTTTTCCAACATTTGAAAAATATGTGTTTATTGTGTTTGAAAATGTCTTCCAGATGTGTAAGTATTGTTTCAATTTCTTGGGTGATTGTTGTAATGTCTTTATTTCTTTTTATAGTTTTTATAGTTTTTATGATTTGATTTATTTCATTCTATGTCTTTTTAGGATTATCTTGTACACGTTCTATTCTGTTCTGATAGTACCTTTTTTGTTTTCATTTACTTTTTTATCAACGTAATTTTTCATTTTAATGTAGTGTTGTTTGATTATGGCGTTTGTTTGGTTTTGTTTGTGTCTTTTATATAGATCGTTTTGTTTTTTTATGTCGTTAAGTATTTTGGTATTAATCCAGTCATTTCCTTGTTTATATTTAAGTTGTACTTTTCTAATATTAGTTTCTATTAGACTTGTCATTATTTCAGTTAGCTTATCAAACGTTTTAATTTGATTTTCTCTAGCACTTTTACCAAAACAAAATTTAATATTGTCTTAATTTATTTTATATTTTTTTGTTATTGTATATTTATTTGTTTTGTGTTAATTGTTAAATGTCGTCAGTATTGCATAGTGATCAGAGTAAGGGGCATAATTTATTTCAACTTTTTTCAATAGTAGAGGTTTATTTGTAATGATATGGTCTATTATTGATATTTTGTTTTTTTTGCTTGTTCTTGTACTTTCAGCCGTATTCATTAATTGATATCTTTGTTCTGTTATCATCATTTTATATGTGTTGGTTTTGTTTGAGTTTTCTGTTAGGTTTATATTTATATCACTCATGATAATGTGTGTTTTTCTTGTGTTAAGTATGTTATTTTCAAGAACATTTAACAGTTCTGTATTTGATATTTCTTATGACTTATAGATTGATGTGATATAGATGTTTTGCTCGGTTAGAAGTATTGTAATTAATTTTATATAGTTAATTGTTTTGTTTGTTATTATTTTAAATTTAATGATTTTCTTAATGTATGTGTTTATACCGCCTCCTTTCGTTTTCCTTGAATGTTGTACGCTGTAGTAGTTTTTTAATTGATAATAGTCTTCTTGTTCTTCATATAACCATGTTTCTGCTATCGATATTATAGACGTTTCATTGTATAATTTAAGAATAATTTCTAGTTTTTTTAGTTTTTGTTTAACGCTTCTAATATTATGAAAATGTAATGTTAAGGGATATATTTTGATGGATTACTGTTTATATAAAGTAGCGTATATAATTTTTTAAATAGCAGTGATTTTGTATGATTTTTTTTTTCAGATTTTCTAGAAAATATTTTACCATTTTTTGTTCATACATACTTTATGCTTTTGCTTTTTTTAATTGTCTACATTCAAAATACAGTTTACTGTTGTAATTAGTGAGTTGTTCGTTTATGTAGATATTATTATTATCATTCACAGTCTTCAATTTTGATGGTTTTAATTTCTTTTCTTTTTTCTATAATTTGTTTTTTTATCTCTTCGGTTCCCATCTCAGCAACAATATTTCCTGGCTGTTTATCGTTTACTTTTCTATAGCAATTTTTTATATCACTTTTATTAATTTTTAATCCCATTCCATGTGTTACTTTGACTATATATCAATTCCTGTAAATATTAGATTATTTTTAATTTTTTCTTGTTCCATGTCGTTTATTTTGATTTCCATTGTGGTTATTTTATTTTTCATTTCCTGGTTATCTTGTTTTACGTTTTTTAAATCATCTCTTATTTCTTTGTTCTGTTTTATCAAATCATCAAATTTGGTAGACATAAATTCAATTGAATGTTTTAAATCATTTATCGTTTCGGCTAATCCTTCAATTGTATATTCTTTTTCTTTATGTTTTGTAGTTTGACGTGTATTTGCCATAATTTAGTTAATATATTTATTGTTAATATATTTAATGCAGACAAAATGAGAGAAAGTAAAAATATACACACTTCTCTGCCGGGGCTCGAACTTGCGTTTATATTTCTAGGGTGTGTGAGCCAAGCGGCTCTCTGCGTTGCGGTCTTCAGATTTTATATGATGTTTATGTGTGCATTGATTCAGCGGACAAATTGTATTTACGGAAATTGGACTGTTCAGGAACCTGATCTTATAACATAGTGTGTGTTATGGAGTTTTTTTTTTAAATAAAAACAGAGAATTTATTGATCAAAAAAATAATAAGAGTTATTTTTAATTTAAGATATAGAGAATTTTGTAAAAATACTGTTTTTTCACATTTTTTACATTTTTATAAACAGAGTGCAGCAGCAGAATTGCCTATCTTTCAAAATCTAAAAACCATGCTTGGTTTTGCTCAATTCTGCGTAGTTCAGACTAAAAATATGTCTAGCATGTTAATGTAATGTTTAGAGTTATAATTTTTTTCAAAAAAATATAGTCCTTTGATTCTGAATATTAAAATTTTGCACCAAACGGTGACTTCATGATCATGAAGTAGTTTGGCCTGAAATTGGTGCAGATTTGCTTTAACAAAAATTTAATTTTATTAAAGTGATATCAAAAAGATTTAAAAAGAAGATGAAACAAAATCCACTTTTAACCATTCAAAAAAAAAAAAATCTAGTGATTAAATAGACATCGAAAATGCACCTAGATTTAAGACACATATGCATATCGTTGGACTTTTACCAACAGTGACTTGAACTGCTTATTAGAAAGCCTTTAAAAGGAAAAAGTTATTATGTGTAAAAAAAAATTAAAACACCCAAAACAATATGTTTCATTTATTCCCGTTTGCGCCGTTATGTTGCTTATATTATTACCCTTGTGTAGGTTACATTTAAGTTTAATTACTATAATGTTTAAGAAAAAAAATTACTCTTTTTAATTAGATAACATATGTGCTTAACTAGTGTGCTTAACTTGGGTAATACTTAAGTATTACTTTGTGTGCTGTGCAAACCGTTTAAAACTTTAAAGATCACTTAAGTGAAACTCGATAGAAATCCCGAGATAAGTACGGGCATTGAAGTTGCTGTACTTTCAGTGAAGCTATACCAATTGCAAGACCCCAGCATCTGTCGGGTGTATTCATAAATTGTTGAGTATCATTGCAACACGAGTTGAACTAACATATTGTGACATACTAACTTTATGTGAACAGTGCAACAAAGAACTAAAAGCACATTCGCTACAAAATCTGAAGCTAGTATCTTAATTTTGCACCCGGTGGTAGTGCAAAAATTATCAATATTTATGGTTCTCCATCTAGCGTTTTTATTGAACCTCTTGACAGCCTGCTACAATACAAAACTACAACTAAATAAATGATTATCAATTGACAATATTGAATATAATAAGATCAAAGATCAATGAAATTTATTCATATCAATTTTTATAAACATTTGTAATATCAACTTTCCAATAAAAAACATTAACAATAATAAACCAAACACAATAAAATTAAGCACTACGGAAATTTAAAATGAAAAACAGCAACTAGATGTTTTATTTACACTGATGTCATATGATGCCATGTACAAGCAGCAGTACAAAGAAACAAAACAAGATTTTAACGATGCAGTAACAAACTCAAAAAAAGTGGTTTAATTAATTCATCACAAAACAAAACGAAGACAATGTGGAACATTATAAAAAAAAAAACAATAATAACGTAAATAATAAAAATATAAACACAAACTTTTACGATAATGATAACTTACAAAACTTCTTGAAAGTTTTAACAATTATTTTACATTTATTGCTTTTAAACTAACGTCCAATTTAGAATTTCAAAAATTTAATCAATTTTTTCTTATGTAGAACAGTATAGATATTGACAAAATAAATGCACTGAAAATTGTAAACTAAAACAATTTCAAAAAAAAAACGAGCGCTGGTTTAGATGAAATCCCACTTCATATAATAAATTATATAGTGAAAAACTTTTTTAAGGATGGCATTTTTTTCAACTCAAAGATGCAAAAATAATACTTATTTACAAAAAAAGGCAACACAAATACTTTAGCCAATCACAGACTAATAAAATAATATATTTTTTATCAAACTTGAATTTATTTAAAAGCAACCAACGCAGTTTCTTAGAGAGAGAGGATATATTTGATGAGGTATATTTATAGATTTTCAAGGCTTTTGATTGCGAGTGCCATAACATACTTATAGAAAAACTGGATAGAAACAGAGAGTTTGCAGTTCTACTCTAAACTGTTTAATATTATACCTGACAAGTTGCAATCAATGTGTTCAAGTGATTACAGCTATGTTTCAAGTTTATTTTAAGTTATAAAAAAGTAGAAATGGCAGTGCCACAGGGTAGTATCTTTGTTTGTTATTTACATTAACAATCTACCAAACACGCTAAACTACAGTAAACATGTTTGTATAAACTATGTCGCCAATACAACAACAACAACAAAAAACATTTACTTGGCAAAAAAAGCAACGATTAAAAACAATTAATTAATCCTAAACTTTAAAAAAACAAACTACACTATTTTTAAAACTGATCAAAAGTGATAACACACGATCATATTTAAGGACAAAACACTAAATTGGGACAAACACAATTTCAAAACTACAACCAATAATATATGTTTTAAAAAATAAATGAATCAATAAAAACAGTCTGCTCTAATTCTTTTTAATCTTTAATGTCTTTTGAAATTATTGTGTGGGAAAGTATGTACATAAATAAAGAAGAAAAGTTTTTAAATTTTAGCATGTTTTTGTAGAAACCATTTTTTTTTTTAATTTTAAAATAGCATATATAGGAATTACATAATACACAACAACATAAAAATTCTTTTGAGACCTGGGAACAATATTCAATTCAAGGACAAATATAAGTTTTATATATATATGCAAAAGTTAAATAGAAGTAAAAAACTTTTTACATCTATTAAGAAATCCTATTTATCTAAATACTTTCAAAGCTATGTCTTTAACATGGTTGTTTCAGAAAAGATTGTGTAAGATTATGTTGTTTAGTTTAATACTTAGTACTGATGATACCTTGGATTTGAATTTTAATGTTGAGTTTTTTTAGATTTAAAATTGACCATGTTGGGAGTATTTTATTTAGATATTGTTTTGTGGTCTTTGTTTATAGATGCTACAGATTCTAACTTAGAAATTTCAAAACGTTTTGTTATATTTATAAATAGTGCTATCATCTGCAAAAGTATAAATAAGACTTTAAGTTGTTTAAAAAAGTTTATTTATGTAAATTAAAAATAAAATTGGCAAAAAAGCAGAACCTTAAGAAACGCCGGCATTTGTGGATTTGGGGTCAGAGTTAAAACCATCAATTCTAACTATAATTTTTCTATTGTCAAGAAAACTATTGATAAGATTTACAGTATTTTTATCAAACCTTTACAATTGACCTTGTTGACAAAATTAGTATGCCATACTCTATCAAACGCTTTTAAAATGTCTAGAAATACTGCAACATTTTCTATTTGTTTGTCTAAAGTAGAATTTCATGTGTGACTAACATAAGTTAAAAGATTAGATAAAGTTATTTTGTTTTTAGAGTTTTTACATATTAATATGTTTTTTTAATTTTTTTGACAGTTTAGACAATAATGCAATTGTTCTATAGTTTGAAGAATTAGTTTTGTCTCCCTTTTTAAGAATAGGTTAAACATTTGCAATTTTCAACTATTTAAAAGTATTTCATTTTTGTATGATAAAGCAAATATTTTTGTCAAAACAAGAGCTAATCATTTGCAAATGGGTAGAATTTTATCTATACTTGATGCCTTTCTGGTATTTAATTTAAGAAGATAGTTTTTGACAACTCATTGCTTAAAATGAATTGGACCCATTATTTTTTCACTAACCGGCATTGAAGAAATTTATAGGAAAAATTATAATAGAGTTAGATGCAAGTTGGTTTTCAAAAATATGTGCTTTTTTGGATTAGTAGCTACATTGTTTTGATTATTTTGAACAGGAGGTATTAAAGATTTTGTACTATTTTGCAATAAATTTTGTTGTTGTTTATAGAAAGCTAACAATTTCATTAGCTATGTTTCTGTCAACCTTATCTGCTTTAGGTTGTATTAGATTGCTAACTTATAATCATTTTTTAGTCTGTTTAGAAAAATAACTGATATGTTTCTTAAATCTTTTTTTCTTCTTATTTACTGCCTGTTTTGTCTAAATTGAAAACAAGTATTTTTGTTTTGTTTTAATAACAGAGAATAAAACATTTTTTTTATGACATTTTGAATAGTTTTGATAAAATTTTTTGCTGCAATATGTAGACAATTGGAATATAAACTTTTTATATAAGACAATTTTTTTTAAATTTTTACTATGTTCATTTTAGAATAATGATAGATGAGGCGCAGTTTAGGTTTGGTATTAACAGGAAGAAAAGTTTTAACAACAAAAGTAATAAGTGAATGATCAGAATTTCCTAAAGCAGCTTTAACGTTAGTTGTTGTATCTAGTTAAAAGATACAACCTTGGTTTTCCAAAAAGTCCATCAAGGAAAGTGTGTGGGTTGTTGAATAAGTTGAGTAAGATTATGAGTAGCACCAAAAATCATAGCTTGTTGTCCGTATAATTTGTTGTAGAAGATGAGTGATTTAACCATTCAAAAATATGTACATTAAAATTTCCTAACAAAATTATTTCAGCTTTTTTATAAAAAAAGTTTGGTGTTGCCTTATTTTGTATATTCCAATTCCAAAAATAGTTTTATCAAGAAAATTTAGTTTAATATTAGTTTAAGAAATAAGCTATTATAACCAATGTCATAAATTTTGTACGTTGCCAGTAGATTCTAGAATATGCTTGTTGTTTGTAAATGTATGCACAAACACCCTGTTGGTCAGCAAATAAATGTTCAAGATAATACTCCAAAGCTAATAGATTAAAGCAATCTGGATCTGTATTGGTCACTTTAGTTTCCGTCAAAAAAAAAAAAAGATATGGGGTGTTTTATGTTCAAGTTTTTGATAAAAAGAGTTTAAATTATTTTTTAGATCACAAATATTTGAAAAATTAACTTTTAAGCTACAAACTAAGTAAATGTCAATGTTTGGTTGATTAAATTAGTTAGTGGAACAGGCAAGGCCTTGTTCTGCTAGTTTAAGCGTATCAATAGTTTTTGTCTTTGCCAAGTCGTTATCTGGTAGGCCCTGAAAACTTTTCTTCAACTGCCCACTAACGTATCAACTAATAGAAAAGACCAGAGTATTAACCTGATTGTACCCGCCTACATAGTTATTAGCTGCCAACGGCTAAAGATCAAATACCACATATGCGACCATTATTCAGTCCAATCGTGTCGAGCAAGCTTGCACTATTTTAATCAAGCTAGTATCACTAATAATATTAGCGACGTTTGCCTTGTAGGCCAATATACCGTTGCCCGTGTCATTACCACTAGGACTTACGAAGTAAAAGAATTCACCGAAAAACCAAAACACATTGTCAAAACTACAAACTTAAAAGATTATACTTTTTGTACATAGAAGGGTACAATTGTCGATGATTTGCAAACAATCCAGACAAAATAGTTTTTGATTTTTTTTTATAAGATTTAAAACTTTGTCTTTGGCTCCAGTTTTTTGTGCACAAAATACTAAAACAGTGATTTTTTGTAGAATAGGCGTTAGTTTATTAAGAAACCACTCAGTGAACAGTAGGTTTGTCGCAGCAGAATTCTAGCGTATTGTTTTATAACATGTCAACAAGCATAGTTTATCAAGCGCTTAAAGCAGTAGTAGTTTCTAGTATATTAATCAAGTAATGCGCGGCGCGGATCAAATTTACGTATATACGTCAATTTTTAAACAGAGTATAACAAGTATAACTTTTCAAAATATTCAACATTAGGCATATACTGTAGATACATTTATTTCGAGTATAGTTAAGCGGCTCTTATTAAAATTTATTTAGAACAATATATGCTGAACTAACAGTGCAGTGACATCTGATAAAATAGCTGAATGATGTAAAAAACTACGATCAAATTTTACTATACTTGTACGGCACAAAACAGCACAAAAGTCGATCCACTGCATTCTAAACACAAAAAATCTGATTGTTTTTGCAATTTTTTTAGTATGTTTTTTATTATCTAACTTTTATTAAAGTTAATAACTTTTTTTTACATTTAATTACCTCTTATAAATAAAATTACAAGACCGTAAACAATTTGTATATACTAAAAGTAAAAACATAGAGTAAATGAAATACGTATGTATATTGTATTATTGCACAATTAAAGCTTGTTTTGCATTTACGTTTTTTGTTGGCAGATAAATCAATTTTAACAACGCGAGCCAAACAATTACTGTGAGCGGCGAGCGCTACAGAGCCATGCTAAACAATTTTTTTCTACCTCAACTGAACAAATTGGAACTGGAGAACATGTGATTCTAACAGGATGCAGCCACGGCGCATACTGCTCGACCCACAACCGAAATTCTGAGGTTACATTTCCGAGTCGTTTATTCTCTCGTTTTGGTGATTTGCATTGGCCGGCAAGATTGCCCGATTTACCCGTTCTAGACTTCATTTTGTGGGGTTTTTTAAAGTCACGAGTCTATGTCAGCAAGCCTCAGACTCTTGAAGTTCTCCAAAGAAAATATCCGTCAGGAATGCGGGAACCTATCGCCGGAAGTTCTGGCAAGAGTGATGAAAAATGCCATAAATCGATCCAGTATGGTCATCAATTCTGGCGGCGAACACTTGGCGGATATCATTTTTCCTACTTAATAAAAAAAAAAATTGATATCAAATAAACACAATTCAAAAGCAAAACTAAAGTTTTTTATTTATTAAAAAAAAATACAGTCAAACAACATCGGGTGACAACTTTTGCGGCACCTAGTACATCATTCTGTCATGGTACATACTTTTTTGCCGTGCTACATACTATTCTGAACTAGATTTTAATATCATAATCATTCTATATTGCCGCGCAGGCCGTCATCAATTCGCTGTCTTATCGACTTATCGACTATTTACTAAACGGCTTTGACCGTCCCGACCCAATTGGTGCTTCCTTCCTTGTCTGTTCTATACGGCAATTTGGTAAGGCAATTTATCTTAGACACTGCATACAATTAAAGAAAGAGATCGTATCATTTAATTCAAATTGTGAGTATATATTTTTTTAAAGCTTATTGTACTAAAACTATGTAATATGCTGTTTGCATGTGTTTTCTTAAAACCAAGCGTGGCTTAAAAAGTTACATATAGATTACACATAGATTTTCAATATTGAAGTAGGTGTATGTATTTTAAATTATTTGATGTATTATTTAGTTATTTATTCATATTTGATTTTAGTTAAAACTTTGACTTTTTATTGCCCTTAACAGCATTTCTTCAAAGCTTTTGTAGTTTTAAAACAAAATTGTTATAGTGGTCAATTGGCACATTTTATTAAATAATGCTAATAAAAATAAATCATATTTTTGTTTCTGGAAATTATGTATGTATCTTTGTTCGGATTTAGCAATGCCTTTATTTTGATTTGAGATGCTAAAACTAGTTATAATTACAACACGTACTTTGAGCACTGAATGATAATTAGAATGATTATTAAAAAGATTAAAAATCAAATTTAAATAAATTTTTAAAACTAACGTATAATTTATACCACACACAGCATTTTCAATTACTATTAGCATTATGCATGTATTATAAAAATAATTTTAAAGAGATAGAAATACCATTAATCATTTTTATAGAAAAAACATATTTACAAGGTTACACATCTACATCATAATTACAAATTTAATTCAGACTAGTATTTTTTCCACTTTAAAATATAGAATTATAATTTAATAGATACAACCAATAAAATAACATCGGATTTCAAATCTATTATGGTTATTATCTGATCGCAATAATAATACATCTATTTTTTTAAGATTCATTGAACTTATATTCATAAATAATAGATGTGTTTTGAAGAGTTGTATAAAACCCATATAAAATATAATTAATACTTAAAATAAAAGTTCATTGTTTTGTTTTACAATAAGTATCAATGAACTTAATAATTATACAAAACATTTAGATTCGCTATTAAATTGTTTACGTGCATTTTCATATTAATAATATAATAAGTAGTTTGTATTATAGATATGTATAAACAATAATATATTATTTTAGTTAACAATTTTTTTAATATAATTATATAGTATTTTGTTTGTCATTTTATAAATATAAAAGAGCTAGTTGACTTTTGCAATATGTGATAAAATAGTTAATACTCTATTTCACAAAAATGTTCTAAAATATTAAAAAAAGAGGCTTATACTGTTATTGCAATTTTTTAATATAAAGTTTTATTTGTTATTTTATTGTCATCAAATTTTATCGTAAATTATTTGTGGATATGTTTATCAGTGTAATCGCCTCGGCATTCATTTTATTACATTTATAATTTTATGTTATTTCATTTTTTATAATCTCATAAATCTTCTTCTAGCTAAAACCAATTTAGTAAAAACAATATTGTAAAAGCAAACATTTTATATTAAAAAGTTGTAAGTTTTATCATATTTCTAAGATAGTGAACTACTCTTGCAAAAATATTACAAGCAGGTTTCAACTTAAATATTGATTTTTTAAATGATATTCATATTATAGAGTAACAAACAAGTTGATGAAAAACAGTACAGAAACTGTACAAGATTTTAATATAAGTTAAATCATACAGAAACAAATTATTGCAAGACCAAACAAATTGGTACTTGACTATCCTTAGAAGTGGCAATAGATATTACAAAAACAAGTAATTTTGAAAATAATATTTTAATAAAATATTTAATAATCGAGACTTTAAGAATATTGGATTTGGTAAATGTCTATTTTTTTAATTTTAATATATACGTATAAAAAAAACTTTTACTAAAACTACCATTTTTTGATCAACAAAATATTTGAAAATTTTACTTAAATGTTAATGAACCATATTTATTGCTATTATTAAAATCATCATTAAGTAATAGCTGCAAAATTATTCTAATAATATTTATTTTTTTATAGTTAATTTTCAAATTGTCAGACTCTTGCTCTCTTGAAATTCCAAGAGGTCACAAGCCCTGGCAAATGCCAATTTTTAACCCTATGCAAACATGTACGTTTACGGTGTAAAATTTTTATAACATGTAGCGTGCAAGTTGAGACCTTTTGCCTCATATGCATGGCTTGTGACATGAAGCGCTAAGTTAGCAATAAACGGTTTTCTATCACTTTGATTATTACCAGAAAAGTATTCTTCCTATAACGTTGCAATTTATATATTATTATATTATGTAATTGAAAAATCACATCATTTCAATAAATGTGTGTTATTATAAAAAATAATATTCATATATCACAAGAATTATATAAGCTATAATTTATAATATTCATTATATTCTCAAGGATAATATAATAAGTTGTTAATCAAAAATTACAACAAGTTTTATTATCAACGTTAAAAAGCTGACGACTATAAAGCAGAAGGCGTATTATAAATAAAATAATAAAGTTAAATCTATGCAAAATTTTATTTCTTAATAGGTAATTAACAAATATTGATTAGAACGATGTTACGTGATAGATGAATTATAATTTCTTTCTAAATATAATTCGTGGTCTGATAGATAACCAGTAACTACCAATCTTTGGAAAATACGTCTGCGTTCTATTTTTCAATAAAAATATCACTTCTTATTTTATCCTTGTTGGTATTATTGTTTTAAAAGTATCTGGTTTTTAAATAAGTGTCTCAAAAAATGTAAATTATATTAAAAATAATAATAATAATGATAATATTAAAATAATAATAATAACAATAATTCCGCGGGGTGGCGTATAGAGGAAAGTTCTCTAAATATAGAGAGCAGGAATTTTATATTCCCGCGGACCAACAGGACATAAGATAACTAACGGCTTAGAGCAGATAAGTTACCTGTGAGATAAGCGTTTGTTCCCCAAAAGAAGCGGCTTATCGCAGGTGTTTGTACCCTTGTGAGGCAACCTGTAAATTGTTAATCTTAAGTTAAGTTAAGCACCAACGTAAAAATGGCACACTGTCAGTTATAATGGACTACACAAATAATAATGCCTTGGAACATGGATTGGAAAACGTGGATAATAATATAAATAATTTTAAATAATAAAACTTGTGGAACTGGAGTTTGTTAAAAAGTTTGTTACAGCCACCTGCAACCAAGTAAAAAAAATGGCATAGGACGAAGCTAAGAAATAAGAAAACGCACAAAGTAAACAAATAAATTTTATTTAATTATTTATTTATTTATTTAAACATATGCCATTCTACCTTTCGGTGTATGGCTTTTTACATTATTTCGTTTGATAGAGTTCTCTCCATTTTTTTTCTGTCTTGAGTTGTTTGTTTGATTCTTTCCCACGGTATTCCCTTTTTTCCACTTCTTCTTTTACATTGTCGTTCCAGGTTTTCTCGGTCTTCCTCGAGTTTTTTTTTTCTGTTTCTATTGTTTCATATGCTCTTTTCGTTATTTGCGTATTTTTCATTCGGCATACATGTTCAAACCATCTTAGTTGTTCCTCCATTATTTTTTCATTTATAGGTTCTATTTGTAGGTTTTGTCTATGTACATCGTTTCTTATTCTGTCTCTTTTTGTTTTATTTTCTATATTTCTTAGGAATCTCATTTCTGTTGCATTTATTTTCGTTTTGTGTTTTTCTGACAATGTCCATGTTTTGCTAGAGTACATTATTGTTGGTCTTATTACATTTTTTACTATATCTGTTTTTATGTTCTTTGGTATTTCTTTTCTTCAAAAAAATGTATTTTTATCATGTTGAATAATTTCCCGGTTTTTCCCATTCTTTCATTTATCTTGTTGTCTATCTTTCTTTTATTGATAATTATCGTTTCTACGTACTTAAAGTTTTCTACCTGTTCAATCTTTTTTCCGTGTAGTGTTATTCTATGGGTTTTGTTTTTTCTTGATATTATCATTGTTTTGAATTTGTCTATGTTAATCTTTATGTTTATTTTTGTTAATTCCATGTCTATTATGTTGATGTTGTTTTGTAAATCTTCTTTTGTTTCCGCCATTATTGCCATATTGTCTGCAAATAGTAATTCTATAATTTTCGTTGCTTCTATCTTCCGATATCCTACTTTAAGAATCTTTATACTTTTATTTGCATTTTTATGACTTTATCTATCACTATTGTAAATAGTATTGGACTCAGTCCACATCCTTGTTTTAGCCCAATCTTGGTTTCAAACTCTTGAGATTCTTTAATGTTGGTTCTAACAATGTTATTATTTTCTTTGTAGAAAGCTTTTAATAGTTCTATAGTTTTTCCGTCTATGCCTCACTTTTGAAGTATTTTCCATATACATATACTCTCTTATTCTTCAAATGCCTTCTCTAGATCGATAAAGCAGATATGGATATCCTTTTTCTTATTTAAAAATTTCTTGCTTAGTTGTCTTATTATAAATATAAGATTTTGAGTGTTTTTTTCTCTTCTGAATCTGCATTGAGTGTCTTCTATGGTATCTTCAATCTTGTCTCTTATTTTTTATTTTTTATTCTATGATTTTTACCAGAATTTTTCCCAGTACACTACTGATCGTGATTCTTCTGTAGTTATTGCAATTTTTTTATCTCCTTTCTTGTATATAGGTAGTGTTATTCCTATGTTTCATTCTGCTGGTATTTTTGTGTTTTTAGCTATGTCATTAAGTAGTTCTGTTAATTGTTCTATTCCTTTCTTACCCATCTATTTGATCATTTCCGGTGTTATGTTGTCTATGCTTGGTGCTTTTTCTATTTTTAGTTTCAGTATGGCGTCTATAACTTCCTCTTCTTTCGTCTCCTTAATTTCTGGCATGTCACTTGAGATTCTTTATTGTTGGTTCTAACAATGTTATTATTTTCTTTGTATAAAGCTTTTAATAGTTCTATAGTTTTTCCGTCTATGCCTCACTTTTGAAGTATTTTCCATATATATTCTCTTATTTTTCAAATGCCTTCTCTAGATCGATAAAGCAGATATGGATATCCTTTTTCTTATTTAAAAATTTTTTGCTTAGTTGTCTTATTATAAATATAAGATTTTGAGTGTTTTTTTCTCTTCTGAATCTGCATTGAGTGTCTTCTATAGTATCTTCAATCTTGTCTCTTATTTTTTATTTTTTATTCTATGATTTTTGCCAGAAATTTTCCTAGTACACTACTGATCGTGATTCCTCTGTAGTTATTGCAATTTTTTTATCTCCTTTCTTGTATATAGGTAGTGTTATTCCTATCTTTCATTCTGCTGGTATTTTTGTGTTTTTAGCTATGTCATTAAGTAGTTCTGTTAATTGTTCTATTCCTTTCTTACCCATCTATTTGATCATTTCCGGTGTTACGTTGTCTTTGCTTGGTGTTTTTTCTATTTTTAGTTTCAGTTTGGCGTCTATAACTTCCTCTTCTTTTGTCTCCTTAATTTCTGGCATGTCAGTATCATCTTCTTTATGTTTCTACGGGCTTTCTGGTTCTGTCAGTTTTTTGAAATATTGGAAAGGTAGAGTTTCCATTATTTCATCCTTTTCTGTGGTTATATTACTTTTTTTGTCTTTTATGTTTATCAAATTATATTCTTTCTTTCTTTTTATATGTTTTAGTGTTCCATAGAATAGTTTTTGGTTGTCTCTATAGTTTTCCGCTATCTTTTTATCGAATTGATTCCATGATTCTTTTTTAGCTTTTTGGATCTCAATTTTACTTCTTTTTTTTAAATTTTGTATTCTTTGTAGTCTTCTTTCTTTTTTGTACAAATGTATTTTTTTTTTCATTTTTTTTTTCTTTAATTTTCAATTTTATTTTATTCAGTTTTTTTATTGTGTTTGTTTTCTATTTTTGCTGTTTCACAGTTTTTTTTTGCTGCTTCTAGTATAATGTTCTTAAATGTTTTTCATTTTTTGTCTATTTCTTTTGTTTCTCTAATTTTATTTCATTTCTTTTTTACTATCTCTTAGAATCTATCTTTGTATTCTTTTTGTTTAAGTTTGTAGCTTTTTATTATCTCCTTTACTTTCTTTCTTCTCTTATCTGTTTTTTCTTCCAGTTTTCTCAAGTCCATTTTTATCGGATAATGGTTGCTTCTGACTTTTGCCTCTCTTGATACTTTTATCTATTATTGATTTTTTGTTTTTAGTCGGTTCTTCTTTCGTAAGTTTATGTATTCTTTTGTATTCAAATTTTGTGTTTGTTATAAATAAGGTTGTTTTTCACGCTAAGTTCTATAATTCTTTCTCCATTATTGTTTCTGGTTTTAACTCCCCATTTTCCCATGTATTTTTTTATTTCTGAGTTTCCTACTCGTCCATTTGAGTCTCCCATAATTATTACATTTTCCAGTCTTTCATCTATTTCATTCTGTAACTTTTCAAAGAATGCATCTTTATCTTCCTTTTTAGCGTCATTGTTTTTTTCATAGACTGTTATTATAGTCCATATTTCTTTTTCCATATAGCTTTATTTCTACTGACAAGATTCTTTTGCTTATGTATCTTTTTTTTGTAGCGTCTTTTATTTTGTTTGGTGCTATTATTATAGCAACTTTCCCTTTTGCTCTTTCTTTTTCATATACTCTTGACCAGAACATTCAGTATCCTTTGTGTATTTTTTTAAGTCCTTTATCTTTCTTTTTTGTTTCTGTAATTCTTAAAATTTCTATTTTATGTTTTTTCATTTCTTCTACCAACTCTTTCTCTTTGCCCTTTATGTTTCGTATATTCCATGTAGCCAATCTTTTTTTTTGATATTTTCTCTTTTTGTACTCATTTTTTCTTTCATTGCTTTTATGTTATTCGAGTATTTGTTCCAGTTTGTTTTGTTGGTTAATAGTTTTTTGACGCCGCTTGTTTTTTTTTTTTTTGTTTTCTGTTTTCTGTTTTTGTGACCCCCTTTTCTAGCTCATTCCATTCATTTCCTCATTGACGATTAATTTTCTGTATCCAATTTTAACTCTTTTTCCTTCTCCTCTCTTGCAATGCTTTTAATTTCTTTCTATATTTTTCTATCTTTCCATATAAGATCTTTGTCTATGTATGTATTTGTATTTTTTAGTTTACTTTTGGCTATTGTAATATATGTAGTATTCGGGTCAATGTGAATCAAGATACCGAACAGCGAAAAAACAAGATATGTTATATTTGTGTATATGTCAACAGAGTAAATAAAATGAGTTCAGACATTTTTGTGTGTATACTAGACATTACATTGGCGACGATAAACCGTTGGTTTCAATATTTGGATCAAAACATGGAATTCCTATAATGGCAGCAAATCGATTACAGCGTTATGCTTTATTTTTGAGCGCATTTGATTTTAACATTAAATATATTAAATCAAATAGTAACAGTGCTGACTGTCTGTCAAGATTGCCAGTTAAGGATTATGTTGTTGAAGATACAGAGGAATATAACCATTTTAATTATATTTCAGAAACCGAATTAAAAATAGATATTAATCAAATTAAAAAGGAATATCAAAATGATAAAATATTAGTAGAAATTATAGATTTCATTAAAAACGGTTGGCCTAAAAGTTCGTCCGACCCGATTAAACCATATTTTCGACGTAAAGATGATATTAATACAGAAAATGATATTTTAGTGTGGGGGTATAGAGTTATCATACCGGAAAATTTAAGAAATATCATTTTAAATGAACTGCATTCAACACATATGGGAATGGTTAAAACAAAATCACTAGCTCGTTCGTATGTTTGGTGGCCTTCTCTAAATGCGGATATTGAAAAATTATGCAGCAATTGTAAATTATGTCAGGAAACAAGAACTAATCCACCTAAAACACCTCTACAACGTTGGCCTATTCCAGGGGGAGTGTGGGATAGAGTGCATATTGATTTTTTAAGTCCATTACACGGCAATAATTATTTAGTAGTCACTGATGCATTATCAAAATGGTTGGAAGTTTTTCCAATGAAAAACATTACCAGCACGCAGACTATTGTAAAGTTAAGGGAACTGTTTGCTAGATTTGGCATTCCTAAGGTGCTAGTTTCGGACAATGGTACACAGTTCACTTCTCTCGAATTTCGAGAGTTTTTAAAAATAAATAAAATTAAGTTCGTAAATTCACCACCTTATCATCCCGCCTCAAATAGAGCCGCGGAAAACTCAGTTAAAACAGTCAAATCTTGTTTGAATAAAGCGCATTCAATAAATAAAATATTTGATGTTGAAGCAACTTTGAGCAGATTTTTAATTGTTTATCGAAATACTGAGCATTGTGCTACAGGTGAATCACCTGCTTGCATAATGCTGGGTAGGCCATTGCGAACGCGACTAGACTGCATTAAACCAAATGATAAGGTGAGAGAAACTAAATCAGTTAAAGTTGTTAAAGATAATCTAAATAACAGTCATTCCCGAAACAAACATTATTTTAAGGGTAATAGAATAGTAAAATTTGAATTGGGTGAAGATGTTTTAGCAAAAGATTATCGATTGCAAAAAGCAAGCTGGACCCCAGCAAGAATTGCAAAGCGTTTAGGACTAAATACTTATCTGGTAAAAATAGATAATAGCGTGTGGAAACGACATGCCAATCAAATTTTACCAATACATAACAATGAACAATGTGAACAAGGTGAATGCGAGTCAGTGCAGTGCAACGAAAATGTTAGTAATATATCCTGTAATACCGCAACAGATCCTGTTCCAGAATTTATAACGGATAATGATCCATTAAATTCTGGAGCTATTGTCGAAGAAAAACTTGAAATTCCTTTTGTACGTCCTCAACGTAAACGAGCACCTCCAGATAGGTTAAAGTATTAAAAAAAATTCTGTAATTAAGTGGAAGGAGTTGTAAATGTAATTGTATTTTAGTTCTAATGTTTATAATTAATTTAATTATGCATCTTTAATTAAGTGGAGAGGAATGTAATATATGTAGTATTCGGGTCAATGTGAATCAAGATACCGAACAGCGAAAAAACAAGATATGTTATATTTGTGTATATGTCAACAGAGTAAATAAAATGAGTTCAGACATTTTTGTGTGTATACTAGACATTACAGCTATCATGATCTTTTTTTTCTGTTTCCAGTTTGATATTTCCAATTTGATGATTTTGTTTTCTGTATTTTTGTTTAGTCATGTTATTTTCTTAATGTCCACTTTTACTTGTAGCTTTTCTTTTATTTACTGTTTAATCTCTCCTTCTGTGTTTTCTGGTTAATTCAAGCTTTTTATTATGATGATGTTTTTATTCTTTATTTTTTCTTCTCTTTCAATTTTTTCATTGATATTTTTTATTCTATCTGTTAGGCTTTTCACTTCTGTTTTCCAGATTTCTTATTTTTTCTTCATTTCTACTTTTATTGACCTTATCTCTTGTTTTATTTCATTCATATTTTCATCTTATTCATCATTGTTTAGACCATTTTCTTTAATTCCTTCATATCTTTTGTGTCTGTAGAGACCTCTTCTGCTTTCTTATTTTTTTCTTTTTTACTCAATTCTTTTTCTCTTGTTTTCTTTTGATCAGGTGATCTTATGGTTTTTTTACTTCTGTTAAATATTCTATGGCTTTCTTCTTTTTTTATTTCTCTTGTTCTTTTATTCATTCCTTTTTTTTGTATTTTAATTCAGTTTTGTTAATTTAACTTAAATATAAATATAAATGCGGACGCCTCTGTGTTTCCTTCTCCTCGTTGCGCGACTTTGTGCCGTACCACTCGCACCTGTATACTTCTAGCGTGCCCATTTGCTATATGTCGTTCTCTCTTTTTCACTGACTGGCAATTTTTATCCATTTGGAATTCAATGTTGTTATCGATGGTTTTTGTCACTGTTACACTTTTCTTTATTACACCACTGCACACTTTTAACTTATATTTGTCATTTTATTTATGCACTTTTTGCTTAAGTGATAAGTTCTGTTATTACGAAGTGGTTATCGACTGTGACCAAAATACGTCTATACGTAATGCTCTCTAGAACTCAACTATCGTTTATTATATAGTAACAAAAAGTAAAACCAATAGCACAGGATATGTGCAAAAACTATATCAATATCTAACTCAAAAATTACCATATCTAGCAGAACCATCAAACCAAAGTATTGCAGACCAGAAACGTACTATTTTTTAAAACAACTTAATACTAGAACTTCAATTGCAGAGATTATAGGAAGAAGTTTTAGAGGAATTAGACAAAATAGTAAACCAGATACCTGTATAGGAACATAAAACACAAACAACAAACAAACCAACGCAAGAAGATACAATGAACATAAAACAAATATAGGTTAGGTTGTGTTTTGTAAATTTACTTTTATATGCTATATGTTTTTTTATTATGTACAGGCCGGTTTCGGCTATTGGCCATCTTTGGTGTAAAGTCATATTTTAAAAAACAGACAAACGACACTTTATAACACTCAACAATTAATTAACAAAGGTAATACAATACAAAAGTCATGACAGACATTTCTACCAACCGCATAATAAAGGCATAGATGTAAAACTATCAAACAAATAATACATTGTGTCAACTGAAGTGAATATCGTCTCCGACAAAAAGTAAATTTTAAAGTGGAACTGTTAATTTTAGTGATTTTTTTTATATGTGGTGTATTAAATTAAGTGTAACAAGTGTGTGAAATTAATTTTTAAAACAAACTACTAGTTCCTGCATATAAGTGACTTTTAAATTAAATTGACTACTATTTAACTCGACAATTCGTAAAAAATCATTACATTCCACCTTTATTTATTTTATTTTATTTGTTTTTACTATACAAGAGAAAAACCTACCTAGATTTATATTATTTTTAATCAAATTCATACATATAATTTGGTATATTTATTTGATTTGAAAAAAATTAAATAATAATAATTGTAAATTTAATCTTTCCTCTATATCATTTTGTTTAACCTTAACCGTGGCCTACCTATTCAATTGTTACTGTATTTATTAAGCCACTACGAAAGGTTTACATTAATGTTATCAATATAAACATAATTATCATTTTATTAATAATATTAAAACCTATATACGATAAATATTTTAATTTAATTTGTCTTAGTTGCTGACTCTTACTTAAAAAAATGGGTAACATTAATAGTAACATAATAAAAAGTAAACAAAAATCGGTAAAAATTTCTTCTTTAACTGTTGTAAAATTGCGCTATGAATTAGCAATTTGAGACTTAAACAAAAACGGCAAAAAAACTGAATTAATATCTAAATTAAAAAATGCATTAAACGATAGTCTTATAGAAATTGAAACTACAGATAGAAATTCTATCATTGAGGTCTCTACACCTATAAACGAGACAAACCCTGATTCAAACAATCAATATATCACTATTTTAAAGAAGATTGAAGATATGGAAAATAAAATAACATTTTTAACAGATGATAATAAAAAACTCAATAAAATTATAAACAATTTTTCGGATAATCACAAGCAAATTACCAATAACGCAACTAATATCAATCCAAAACAAATAAAAATAAATCCGAACAAAAACATAGATTTAACTAATACTGTAGTAGAAAAATCAATTAGTACAATACGCAATAATTTCAACGTTAAAAATAATAATTCAAAAAACAAAAATAATGCAACTAAGCAAAAATGCATAAAGTAGATAAACCTAAAGTACTAATTTTGGCTGATGATAATGTACGTCATCTAGTTAAGCACATTCATGATAATTTTAAGAAACAATTCCATGTGGAAACTATATTTAAACCAAATGGTACTATGGAAGAAGTAACAATTGATATTGAAGCACTAGCAAGAAACTTTACTGATTCTGTTTTTGTGGTTATTATGGCTGAAAGTAACAATGGTTATAAAGGATACAACATTTTGGAAACATATATAGTTAAGTTGTTATCTTTGTTGCGTAAAACTACTTTAATTTTTGTAAGTGTACCACTAATCATTGGGCGGCCAGTTAAAAATAAATTTGTACATACAATTAATTTTACTTTATCTAATTATGTTAATAACTATAACACAAAGCAAAATCTTGCCCTTGTTGACATAAATAAGTTACTTGTTGATAAACAATCACGCCTTAATAAAGCATGAAAGGCAAAACTTATGGATAAACTTTGTTATTTAATTACTAAACAATTCATTAAATTAAAAAGCTCTCAGTATGTCAACACTGACAATTTGATTGAAATTAATCCAATAGTGTTCAACAAAATTGCAGAAACATCAGTTATCGTAGATAATAGTAATTATATTGTAAACCTTAATCACGTGATAGCAGACATGTCTATTAATGAGCAATACGACGCAGTTATTCAGAATAATGAAAGTAATTGTTCTTTAAATCAGAATCATGTTATAACTGAAGTATATAAATTCAACAAAGGTATTGAAGATAATGGTAATAACTATTTTTTAGAACAGAATTGTGTAATAACGGCAGCTTCAATTTTGTAATATTGTCGGCAAGTGTACAAAGTTTATGTAGCAAGACTTCTTTTATTAAATTAGTACTTAGTAAAATTGATCCCACGCCTAATATATTATGTTTTAGTGAACATTGGCTGCTAGAAGACCAAGCTTCTGTTTGTAATATACAGCCAGACACGAATATTGTGGCCTTTGTATAGGCAACTTAGTATACACAAAAATTATGTTCAATGTAGTTAAACTAATGCCTTTGTCCGTTTTAGCACTTTTCATTTGCGCTTACATTTTAAACGTTCCATGGGCGACGTTGTTCTGGAATTGAAAAATGTTAAAACGAGCAAAGGCATAAGTTTAACCACATTCAACATAATTTTTGTGTATACTAAGTTGCCTATATAGAAGCCACAATATTCGTGTCTGGCTGTAAGAGATTTTAAACTTATATCGTCGTACTGTAGAGTAAACGATATGCATGGCGGTTCATGTATTTTTATTCACAACAGTTTATTAGCTATTTGTAAATCTGTAACTGAAATTGAAATATTATCCTTACAGAAATCCATAGAAATATCCTCAATTATTATTGATAGTAAATCTGTAACTGAAATTGAAATTACTTTCATTATCTGCATTTATTGCTCACTGTCCGGTGATTTTATAACGTTTATGAAAAACCTTGTAGCTGCGTTAAGTTATGCATCGGCACATTACAAATTCCTAATTTTGACGGGAGATCTCAATGTTGATGGTTTAACAGTAACTAATCAATTAAAAACTTTGTTAGATGTCCTTATTTCATTTAATATAACTTCGCTGATAAACGAACCAACAAGAATTGATAAATGAAAAATTTTTAATTGTTCTACTCAGTTAGATTACATGATAACGAATATAAATGTAGACGCAATTGATTGTACAGTTCATGAATTTATGATTTCGGATCACATAAGCATACTCACTTCAATTTGTGTTAAAAGGAAAAGTAAGAAAAAGGATTATAAAAATTTTACTGAAAAAAGACTTTTTAATTTTAACAATATGACTACGTTTAAATATTATTTTATGACATATTATGATGTTTCAAGATTTCACATCAATGTAAATAATTATGACAAGTTTTGGGATCACTTTTTATGGTGCATGAATGCAGCATGTCCAAAACAAATTAGGCAATGCGTTAAACAAAGTATAAAGTTTAAACATTCAGTACAACTTCAAAAAAACTACGATAATCTGAAATTTTTAAATTGGATATGCAAATCAGTTGATTTTAAAGAACTGTATCACACATTTAAAAGCCAGAAAATACAACTAAAGACGCAAATTTTTCAAGAGAAACATCAATACAATTTAAATAAAATAAATAAATCTGACAACAAAGTAAAAACCCTATGAAAAATTGTAAAGGATAATACAGGCAGTAAACCTTGTAATAATAATATCCAGATTTTAAATGAAAATAATAATCTTATTCAAAATAATAATCTTTTAAGCAATACATTTGCTGATTATTTTGCTACAGTGGCACAAAATAAAATTAATGACCATTTTAAAAATAATGTATCTATTTCCTGTACATGTCCAATTTTTAATTCCAACTCTATATATATATACAACCAGTATTAAATACAGAAATTCAGGAAATAATTTTAAGTATGACAAATAAAACAAGTACTGGACTAGACAAAACACCGATTGCATTATTAAAATTTATTAAACTAGAAATATCGGGTATATTATCAGATATAGTAAATTTATCATTTACATCAGGAGTATTTCCAACAATACTAAAAACAGGTTCTGTAATTCCTCTACATAAAAAAGGTGACCTAACGCATATAGAAAATTATCGCCCAATATCACTTTTAAGCTATTTTTCCAAAAATTTTGAAAAATTATTTTGCAATAGAGTTAACAACTTTCTTTATAAAAACAATATTCTTCATCCTTGTCAACACGGTTTTAGAAAAAACAAATCAACGGAAACAGCTTCTTATCAACTTGTTCAAAATATATACGACCAACTAGAGAAAAAGAGATGCGTAGCTACATTAACTAGAGAAAAAGAGATGCGTAGCTACATTAATATTTGACCTTACAGCTGCATTTTATGTAATTAATCATAACTTTCTTCTAGAAAAACTGTATGCTATTGGTATGAGTATGGTTGGGTAAAATCATATTCAAGTGATAGAAATGTTGTAGTAAATGTAAACAGACATCAATTTGATAAAAAAATATTAACCTTGGGGTACCACAAGGCTGAATTGTTGGTCTACTTTTATTTATATTATTTATCAACAATTTACCAAATTATTTAACTGATGGTGATACGGTTATATACGCAGATGATACGTCAGTAACTATTCAAGCAACAACACCAGAAGAACTTCAGATAAAAGCTAGAGACACTATCAGCAAGCAAATTTAAATTATGGTGCTCATCTAACAACTTAATTTTAAACTTAGGTAAAACATCTAGCATTGTTTTTTGCAATAACATACAGCATAATATTTCGTTGGATATTATAAATCAATGTCAATTTACAAAACTTTTGGGTATTTCTATAGATTGCAATTTAAACTGGACTAGCCATATAGACAATATTTGCTCTACAATATCAAAAGGAACATATGCAATCATGAACTTAAAAAATCAGTTACCTTTAAATTATATTAAATCAGTTTATTACAGTTTAGTTTACAGCCATCTTAGCTATAACATAATTTTGTGGGGTCAATCTAAAGATATGAATAGAGTTTTTGTCATGCAAAAACGCGTAATTCGACAAATGTTCAACTTAGATTATAGGCAATCATGTCGAACTACATTTAAGCAAATGGGAATATTAACTGTTTGTTTTATCTATATATACAGACTATGTATATTTGTTTTTAAGAATGGCCATCTATTTAGCACTTGCAAAGAAGTAGCGCAGCACAAATACAAAATCAGATACAATAGACAATATTTTTATTAACAAATATAGAACAGCCCGCTACAAAACATCTCCAAAATGTGCAGGTAGTTATATTTTTAATAAATTGCCAAATGAATGTAAATTGGCCAAATCAATTATTTCTTTTAAAAACAAATTAAAATGCTTCCTTATAGACGGCTGTTTTTATACTTTGGAAAAGTTTAATAATTGTACAATGTCTACGAGCATGTAGTTTTATTAATTTTATTGTTGATTATTATTTATTATTTTAATTTGTGTGTATTTAATGTTTTTATTATATAGTATGAATGTATTCTTAAGTATTTATAAGTATTTTTTTTGTTTGTTTATGTATGTATGTAAAGCACATTAATTGTAATTCTATTTAAAGTATGTAATCTTGACGTTGTTGCCAATAAGCATTTTTAACAATAAATATATATTCTATTCTATTCTAAAAAAAAAAAACATCTAGGTAACCCAAAGTAATTTGTTCCCAAAAACAGAAAAATCTATTATTGCAATCCAAGATCAAGTAATTAGAACTAGGAGTTATAAAAAATATATAATGAAAACCAACATAACAACAGGTAAATGAAGAAAATGTAATAAAAATGCAAAAACTATAACACACATTATCACAAGATGTAATAAACTAGCTTCAACTTTATATATCAAAGATACAACGTAACAGCAATCATACATAAAAAAAATAATATGTAACACAAATCTAGAAAAAGAAGATGACAAAGTATTATACTATAAATAAACTCCATTAAAGAAAACAACAATTATAAAATACTATGGTACATTTCTATAAAGACCAAAATAATACATAACAAACTAGATTTTATTTAAATCAACAAACTTACAAAAACAACATATTTAATAGACATAACAGTTTAAGCAAGTAAAAGTATCATTAAAAAAAAACCGAAAAAAATTACAAAAATACACAGAACTAGCATACAAAATAAAACAAATATGAAATCTAACAAACATAACAATATCACCAATCATAATCTCTGCAATATACACTATCATATTTGCAAAAATCTGTTTTACTGAACACTGCACATAAAACACGTGCTTTCTTAAATTAAGTTTTTTTTTATTTTCTTTCAAACAACATACATATTCATACAGGGTGTTAGACAAAAAAAACGTAAGGCTGAATAACTCCTTTACTTTTTAACCGGTTTATATGATTTAAAATACATTTTAAATGGTTTTTTGAGTATTATAAAGGCAGGTACATAATATTTGATTTTATTGTTAGTATAATTGGTATAACAACTAATTTTATTTTTTTAAATAGCAACATACATTTTTAATTTTATTTTTTGTATAATATTTTTAATACAACCATGTAAAATAATAATATCCTTATATAACAAAAATTTTTAATAAATTTAAAAAAAATAATTTGTTTTTTAATTAAAATAAAAGAGTATATACCTTTGTGAAATCCGCATATAAATAGATAAAACAAGTTAGTAAAAAGAAAAAAAAATAAACAGCTAAAATTTAATTATTTTTTTACTTTGACGTAAATAAGTTTGCAACATGTAAATTATTTTTTTTACTATAGTTAGTTTTTATATAAAGGCTGCATATACCAAAAGTCGTAATCAGATCTAAATGAAGTAATGCCGCTGTATTAGTTAATTTAATTATTTAGACAAAACGCTACGTAACATTTAAAGCAAACAGACCATTTTTACAATTTTAAATTAATTGTTATAAAAATAGTTATTTCTTAACGTTAGCTAATATTTATATCAAAATAATTAATTATTATCCAAACTAATGCACACGGTACATTTAAAAAAGTTTACAATTCAATATTAAACAAAACATTATTTATAATCTAAAATAAAATAAATTTCAGTTTAGAATATCTATTGTGTAAGACTTTACATTACTAAATAATTTATTCTTTCACATTACATTACCTACACATTTTAAAATTCATTAATACATTAAACTTTTTTAAGACATTTTATTATTGTAGAATTATTTAAATTTAATTTTTTATATCTAGGTAATCATTAATATTTTTTATATACGTATTAATGTAATTTTTATTCTATTCCATGAAACGTATTTGTGCCACAGTTTAATGTTTTATAATTGTATATTATAATTATTTGTGATTTTCCATTGTAATAGTTTTTTAATAGCAAAATTAAAATGTTAAATATATAACAACAACGTACACAGTTTTTAACAAAATAATGTTAAATGTATAAATTGCAAATATACATATAATGATATTAAAATATTATATAATTCAGCCACAATAAAACAAATATTATGTATATCACATTCGCACAGTTTTATGTTTATAGAACACAAAATAGTTTAAAAAATTAATTAACAAATGTGCTCTTTGCATATTAACGCAGTTTATTAAAATATATAATATTTGCAGTCACTAAATTTGTAGCAGCAGATATTATTTTGATAGTAAATAGAATGTATTGTGACAAAATGAATAATCATTATAACAAATATTTTGATTGCCAGTTTTGTTGAATCGTTACTATGAAACACTTTTTTTTAATTTATTACATTGTACAAAAATGTTTGATTTTTAAATTGAAAAAAATTGGATACTATAGAAGAACTGAATAAAGTCATAGAAGTAATAATACAAACTTATTATAAAACTGATCAAATCTTAAAAAGAAATAAATCCAAAACGTCTAAGTAGAATTTTTTACATAGTATACATTGTTGAAGGAAAATATAGAAAAAATACTACTGAATTACTTATTAAAAAAAACTATAATTAATTTGTATCAACAACCAAATTCTAACAAACAGCGACACAAACATTGACACAGGTTCTATAAGTTAGTAAATCTCTTCAATTAAAATAAAACTATTGACAAAACGATTTATAAGCGACATAAAATATTAAAAAAAATGTTTAGCACAACATAATGATTAAAAAAATGGAAGAACTTTTTTTTATTTTATAAATTATATTTTTCACTTATAATCTTTATTGATATATAACGGCACAGTTTTATTGTATTTCAAAAAACATATACGTATTTAATTTCTACTCTAATTGCAAAATCATCGTAATAATAATTTTCTACTTATTGTGTTTTTTTTTCTACTTATCACAATCTTTTGCTTTATTCTTCATTTTTTTCATCTTTTTTATTGCAAGTTTTACACCTATTTTACATTGCCCCAGAAGTCTTACGATTTGTTTAAAGAGAGTTGATGGTTCAGTCATATTTAGGAAAACCACGGACTGTTAGCGTACTACGCTAACGCTATATAACTGAGCTATCTCACTTCATCTTATTGAATTCTTGATACGTTTTACTATGATAGTTAAACATTGTATATACAAAAGTTTTTAAGTATAGTAATTAAAAAAAAAACTTAAAAATTCTTATCCGTATAAGTTTTTTACGAAAAATAATAAAACAAAGGCCATTTACGTAGAGCATTTAGATTTTTATTTGCAAACTTTATGTGCAATAAAACTGATTTTTTATAATGTTAAATAAACTGAATTAATTTTTCTACCGTAATTACCAATTAAAATAAGTTTTAACATTGTATACATTATATGCATTATGTATATGATGATAACGTTGTAAGTATTGTAAAAGTTAAAAAAAAATAGTTTATAAATAAATCAGTGGCGTGCAAAAGATCAAAATAAAATTTAAATTTTAGAATAACAATTTTTATTCTTTTGCACATTACTGTTTTATTTGCCAAACAATTATTTTGAAATTGTCACAGAACTTCAACGTTATTACCATATACGTAATGCATATAATGTATAGAATGTTAAAACTTATTTTAATTGATAATTACACTGAAGGAATTAATTCAGTATGCTGCGCATATAAAAAATTAATTCCATTGCAGGTGGCACGCGCAGAAAGTCTACAAATAAAAATCTAATTACACCATGTCAATAGCTTATGTTTTGTGGTAATTTACAATTGTTGCCGGTTTTTGTACTATTGCTCATAAAAAAGTTGTGCAGTTTTACATTATTTAAGAATTTTTAAGTGTTTTTTTTTTTCAAGTTATTGTACTGCAAAAACCACTGCATATACAAAATTTGACTATAATAATAAAACGTCAATAATACGTGTAAAAGAGTTGTCCAAAAATTTGGCTTAAGTTGGTAAGTCATTTAAAAGATATTATTTGTTTTTATTTTTTGTCTTAACTTTGGATCCAATTAACCAATTTTTGTCCAAATTATTTAAATATTTTTTTGTTACTGTTAGTGACATATGATGTATGTTTTAAATGTATAAAACCCTAAAATAATAAAATGTAAGATGTTTTAAATATTTACTTTGTATTACTAAGTCACACATAAAATGGCCTCCGTAATATAATTTGCTTCACTATAAAAACGCATCAAAATAGGGAGTCAGGTATCCAGTTATATTATATTAATGGTTCAAAGCAATATTTTTCACTGTTTATTAAATTCTGTTAAACTATTATTAGCCAACCGTATTATCATACTAATAATGTTCTGATGAACTGGTAATTGCCTTATTTTATTTAATGGTAGTAACACAGGCAATAGTAAACAAGCCTACAAAACAAAAGTCGCTAATATTATTAGTGATACTGGCTTCTTTAGAATAGTGCAAACTTGCTTAACACAATAGGACTAGTTGTTTTATGAAATATTGTCTAAATTGTGCCAAAATCAAAGAGTATTGCAAAGCTATGATGAGCAGCTGAGGTCAAAAATATAGGGCTCATCTGTTGATGACTCGGCCTTGTTTTTAGTTATAAATTAAAATTAAGCTTAAAAGTTAATTTTTATAACTTTTGTGGTAAAAAAAGAAATTTTATTTATCGGCAGCTTGAACATAAAAAAACCTATAACATTTTACCAAATTAAACAATAAAGATCCAGACCGCTTTAATTTGGTAAATTTTGATTATTATCTTGAACATTTATTTGCTGACCAACAGAATGTTTGTGCTTACATACATAAACAAGAAGTATATTCTAGACTAAGCATTGGTTATAACAGCATTTTTTATTTAACTTAATCTTTTTGATAAGATTATTTTTATAATAGACATATACCGGTTTCTAAACTTTTGATTTGTCAAAATTCTTTAAGATAATCATATAAAAGCCAAAATAATTTAATTAATAGATTTTTATAATACTGAATGATTAAGTCACTCATCTTTTACAACACTATCCGGTCAACAAGCTATGATTTTTGCTGCTTTTTATTATCTTACTCAACTTACTCAGCAAACCACAAATTTTCCTCGTAATAAACTTTTTGTTAAACCAAGATTATTAGATCTGTATCTATCAATTATTCTATAAATTACAACACCTACTGGCTTAAAAAATATTTATCATTTTCTTATTACTTCTGTTGTTGATATTTTTCTTCCTAATACTACAAAACCCAAACATTGCCTCATCTGTTTTTATTTAAATAAACATAGTAAAAATAAATCAATTTCTTAATAATTTTGACTTTAATGCTTACTGCTTATATTCCAATAATCTACATATTGCAGCATAAAATCTCACAAAAACTATTTAAAACGTCATAAAAAAATGTGATCCATTCTCTGTTATTAAACCATAACAAAAAAAAAAAACAAACAGCATTTCACAAACACTTTAGTAATTGTTCCAAAAAGATTAAACAAAGTTTTAAAAAAGTTTGTAAATTTTGTGACAATCTAATTTAATCTAAAAAGAAAGAACTGACAAACAGCAAAATTAATAGAATTTTTCAAAAATTGAATAATGATAACCGTTACTATGTAATAGTTTATTTTAAAATAAATTAAACACATTTACTATGTACCATATCACAATTATATTCAATAAACCAAAACATGTTTTAACCTTCTATAAGGCTATCATCAGAAGGTGATACAAACAAGTTGTTTGTATCACCGTGTAATGTAAATAAAAATTAAGAGTTATTAGTGTACAATTAGAATTAATAACATATTAATTGGAGAAATTTCTATGCTCATTAAGCACTCTATAAGTTTTCCTAAAACATAGTTTATCTAATACGTTTTATTAAATCAAAAAGTATACGAGTGGCACAAAATAATGGTATTTTTTTTAAATGTTCTTTCTAATATTCTCAAGTAGATTTAAATTTTGCTCAAAACTTCCAAAACTTTTAGCTTGTATAATTTTAAGTTCTCCAAAACACTATCAAGCTTTTAAAAGCACTTAGTAGTTTATATAAAATATAAAATTAGAAAAAGTTAACCCAGCACAAATAATATTTTGACATGGTGACTTTGCTGAAAAGCCAAAATTCAAAGTCATTTTAATGATCTTCAAAATACTTTGGAAGCTTACCAAAACCTTTAAATTTTAAGGTTTTTCTTACACTTACTACTTTTTTTTATAAAGACAGGTTTTAAAGCTTGGGATGTATTGTAATAATGGTCATCTTATTTATTACTGTATTGTGATATTTTCATTAAAAATTTAGCAAAATTTTTACAAAGTAATTCAAAAGTAAAAAAGTTTGAAAATCTCTAGTCTAACACATGATTACTGTCTATGTAACCATAACTAGGCCTTGTCAGTCGCGCCACAGTCTCTATTCTCTAATTTAACATATGAATATACCCTTGCTTATTGGCTTTTAAAAAATTATACAAAATATACTACATTATTTTATTAATAAATTCATTTTGATATAATAGATCAAATCAAATTAATGTTAACAGAGTTTCTTATTATTGGATAATACACCAACCGTACCGACAATAGATTACCAACATACTGATTACAAAGAACACGAGAGTATATTTTAAGTATTGGCATTATCGGCAACAAAAACGGCAATCAAACAAACGACAATTATTATTAACTTTATAAAACTATTTTCATTCTAAAAGTAAAACTTTAAACACATATTTAATACATTGTTTAAACTTTTGCTATTGCTACATTTGTTTAAATAAATTAAAAATTGAATTGCTAGTATTAGAGTAGATTCACTAATGTTATATCCGCTTAATATTTGATCATAAGCTTTAAAACATGAATTAGAACGTAGCATTAACGTAAAATAATTAATTTGTAATTATGATGTATATTATTAACCTGCCTTATAAATTACTTCATATAATTTAGGTAAGTAACTTGACAAAAATTAATATTTTGTTAGAAAGTTGTTTATACCTTATTACTTGTTTTTAATTATAAAAATTTATCGGAAAGGTCAGATATACATTAAATTTAATTAAACGCATTACATTATACTGCAAAAGAACTAGCTATTTAAAAGCACTTAAATAATTGAAAACTGATTCAATATAATATTTAGAATGGAATGAATATAAAATTAATTAGTTTTGATTTTGTATTTTTAATTAATTATTAACAAATAATCTTAAATAATTCTTTATTTGTATGCAAAGACATTACTCAATTAAACACTAAATATTTATATAATTGTAGGCGTTATATGTTACACAATTTTAATTGCTAATATATTTTTAAAAACTAGATTAAATAAATATAATTGAATAAGTTTTATTAATTATTTTTTTAATAAATATAATTTAATAAATTAAATTAAATATAGAATGTATCTCAAAGTATAATAATATTTGTTTTAATACTTACAATTGTAATCTTCAACATTTTCACAATATTAGTTATTGAGTAGAGACAACTAACTGCGAGAGTTGATACAAGTAATATGATGGATAATTTACAAACTCTTTGATAATCACATAGTTTATCAACAAGCTAGTACTTTCAATGGTAGTAGTAGTGAACGCTTATTCAAACTCAATGACTTAACATATACTAAACTTCACGGAACTGGTGCTAATTATTAAGACCTCTGACTAAGCCAGTCTCAGCGGGATTTCAAAATTATATTCGTTTTTGTGCAATAAATTTTATTATGTCGATACAAATATTAAATATATTTTCTATAAATATTCATATTTGCGTATCGTGTAAGTCTATCGTCAATCGCCAATCTTTAAGGTCAATGGATTTTCAAATTACGTAACTTTTAAGTGTTGTGGTAACCCTGATTTTAGCATGATATCTAGCCATTTACAACAATTTTTCCTTGTGCACCTCTTTTTCTACTTGTATGTCATCACTATATGTATATTGCTATTGTTTGTGAATGAATGGCTTGTGACAATGACATCGTTTATATTGTATTTGTATATTTAAGTAGAGCATTGGTTTACGTTCAAAACATAAAATTTCCGAGCAAATTTTTGATTAATATGAATCATGCAATTCTCCAATTTTGTGTAGTCTTAATAATTATCACTTAAAATGATTAAACATGATGAATCACGCTTGCTTTCTCTCATAAAAAAGTTTGCAGAAGAAGCTCTAATTACATATTTAAACATTAAAAAGAAGACCCTCGGCATAATTTTAATTTAGTTTATTACTCAATATATAATTGATTTAAGTTCAAGTTCTCCGTTAAAAGCTTAATAATATAATATGTACATTTTATACATTCTAGGTAAACATAATTATCTGTATATGTAATAGAGCTATTGATTGAAATAAATTTTCTAACAAAGCAAATAATATTAAATTAAATTTTAACTTTACAGGATTAATATTCTTGAATATATTTTTTTTTTCAAGAAAAGTGTATTTTTTGAGAAACAGAATTAATAAATTATAATATTTATTATAAAGCAAACAGTGGTTTATTTATTTGAAATATTTAAATTAAACGTAACAATAGTTGCTCTACTATAAAATAAGATTTCAATTATTTTTTTAAAACATAATATAATAAACATGCAATTTAAATTTTTATTATAAATTGATTTTTCAGTTACATTAGAAAACTTCTATACTACATGCTGTTTTATGCTATTAATGTCTTTATCAGTTTTAAACAATACGTTAATTTAAAATAAATAATTTATTTAAGAAAAGTTTTTGATTAATATGAAAGCAATTTCAGTTTTAGACCTCTAAAATCCAAATACACAACACACATTTTTATCAAAATACGTCAACTTTGGCGGTTAAAAAAAATTAAAAAATGCTCCTTTTTTTATTGATTTCACTAGTAATTTTTTTTTTTTTAATTAAATTTGCGATTTTTAATCGTAAAATTTTTTTTAAGGGTTTTATACCCTCATGAACAGATCAAAAGACTACTAATAAGTTATAGAAACTGAAAAAAAAAATACGTAAGCAAATTTTGCAATGCACTCCCTGCTTTGGTCCGTTTGGAATAGAATTGCCCATAAACCTTTAATATGTTAAGATTATATTCTGAAAAATAAGCAAACAGCAGAAGTATACGATTTTTTTAGATTTATGAAAACTTGTGTTAACAGTGTTATTTGTTAGCATTTATTATAGCTAATGCTTATATACATTGTTATTTACGTACAGGTAAAGTGTCTGAGATTGTGTTAAGAGTAGAATTGTAATAAACTAGTAATAAATTGTTGAAATTTTTGTTGATAGAAACTATTGGTAAATAATTGGATTATTAAGTATATGTAGTTATCTTTTCTTTGCAAGTTTTAAAAGAAAAAGTTAATTATACAATGGCTAGAGATGCCAAAAGGGTGTAAAAATAATAGGTCGTTGAGATATTTGAGATCTAAAAAATTATGACATTTAATAAATAACACGTTTAAATTGCACCATTTGTTGAGACTCGTGTATAACGTTCGTACTCGTATAAAATATACATAATTCGTGCTTGTTGTACATCATAGTATTGTTCTGAAATTGTCCATTTTTGTTTATTATTGACATTTTCTAAAGTAGAAAAAATAACTTTTTTTTAAGTAGTACGTACTAGTAATAATTAAAGTTCATAAAAATGCTGCATTTACATTAATTTGTTAAAGTCGCCTCTAACGTAATATAATAAATGAATTGATGCGACAAATAAATATAATTATTTTAAAAATCAAAAACGTTACTGCATCTTAATCAAATTTAATTTTTAATTATTTCTTAAATTTGCCTAAAGAAAAAATTATAGATGCAATTCTACTCCAAGAATGTGCATTTACTGTTTTTTCAGTTGTAGTGCAACTGATTAAATATTATTATTATATTAAATTGTATATATAGCAAAAAAATAGTATACAATTTAAGTCAGAAATAAGTAAAAAGACAACAAGACTGAAGATATTCAAAACACATACAGAAAGATAAAAAATAACAAAATAAAAACCAAAATAAAAAATGAAGCCAAAAAATTAAAAAAAAAAACATAAGAACTTATACCGGGTTGCAGTACTATAAAAAAAGTGCAATCGTTTAAAAATAAATTAAAAAAACAACTAATAAAATCAATGTAAGTATAATTGAAGCATGTAAATAGAAAAAGGTGAAAACACCAAAACTTCTATAAATAAAATTGTTAATAAAAAAGATAAATAAAGCAGTACCAATAATATAAAAATTACTGTAAATGCCACCAGTTACTAGTTTATCTTATAGAGGGGTGCAGTGTAGAGATGTACATAAAAAGCCCTGTTTTTTATTTGATGAGTTCTTTCTAGGCTAAAATGCAAGCATCTTAGTTTTACCGGTAGTTAAAATTGTGATCTGTTAAAAATCATAGATGAAAAATGTAAAAAAAAGAAAGTTAAACAAAATCTTAAATTTTCCTACTAAAAATTTAAAAAAATATAAAAGTACATTACAATTTTAACCAGTTCATTTACGTATGCATGGACTACCAACAGATTATGTTTATTTCTATGCTTAATCATAGCACCATGTTTTATAACTTTTTACTTACAATTTAGGCATTTATTTGAAAGGCACAGGTTTACTGTTTATGTGTATGTGGCATAATGCTATCGGAGGCCGCGCGGAAAATAAAATAACTTTCTGTGTTTTCAAAATTGCACCTACTCCGGGATACCCAAAATAAAAATAATATGCTTCTAATAGATAGTATTTATTTTGTTTGTAAATAACTTTATCATTAGATTAAGGTCAAGTATTTTGTAAGTAGGCATAGTTATATAGATTGTGATCGAAAAGTTGTCCGAACTGCGCAAGTAAACAATACATTTTAAGTTGCGCATATATTACAAATAAGTATCATGCACCCGTGTTTTTTTACAAAAAGCTGCATGTTTTAAAAACTGCTACAAACTTTTCATTTCAAGTAAATAGTTTTTATATGCAAACAAACAACAAACGTTCTAAAACATGAATTTATAGTTGTTTCTTGGTTTGAAAAAGTTGTCAAAAAATTCTATTTGTGCCAAGAAGAATGTTAAACTACACATATATATATATATATATATATATATATATATATATATAAAATAACCTAAAGACAGTTAGTTCTACCAAAACTTTTCTCTGAAATAGAAAATTCATTCGTCCGCAAATCAAAATGTAGATGTTTGTCTATAAAACAATAAAAGTGCAAATAAGAGCATTTTTTTAGCTACTGAGCTTTTTTCTTTAATTTTTAAATATGCAAATTTAAAATCATTTTTTTTATGTTTTGCGTTTCAAAACAATATGATTTTATTTTTTGAACTGTACTTACTTTTTTAATAAGAAAGTTTTTTTTTATCTATTAGTCTTTCAAAAACATCTATTATAGACCATTTATAAAATTGTTAGCCAAAAAACTTACACTGTTATCCACGCATTTTTTTTATAGTTAAAGAATATAAAAAATTAATAAGGTAATGCAATATTACAATACAATTAGCATAAAACAATTAAACAAAGAAATAAAAAAGATATTGTTATGTTGGTTAGAAAAATACAAAAAAATAAGAATATAAGCATAAACTACAAAGAAAAAGTATGTGCATTAATGCTGACTATCTAAAAATAAAAACTTTTGAGGTACTAGAAAAAAAAATTAATTCAAAAAAATATAAAATGTAATAATATAATGAGCAGCTAAAAAATAATAATATTATTAAAAATACAAAATAGGCTAAATTAAAGAAAAAAATTAATTTACAGTATTAAAAACGTAAGTAGAAGAAAAAACAATAACAGAAAATATGCCAAAAAACTGTAGGTGCAACAATCACTACAATACATAAAAAACAAACAAAATATACAACAAAAACAGATAGGGCTACAGAGTTAGTTTTTATACCAATAAAAAGTGGTATATGCGCTGCTAAGAAATAACTAAATAAATTAAAAATAAATGGAATATTTCTAAATAGACCGGCAAGATTTAGAAAAAAAAGGTTTAATTGACAACGTATTAAAACAATATGCAAAATGTAGTTAAAAAAAATAATTATACCAGAAAGTACAAACTAGAAGTTTAAAAAATAAAAGACATATATTCAGTAACGGTGAGTAGAATCTGTGTGACTGGTAAAACAAATACAAGTTCCTACGATTACAAAAAACGTGAGGTTAGTTACCGATAAAGTATGCAGATGTATAAGAATACCCAAGACTAACGCAGACAGGCAAAGCTATAGCGGATTAATGTAAACATTAGTAAAAATAAAGAATGTAGTACAAAATAAAAATATAATTGCAGAGCAAGAATTAAAAAAAAATACAAAAGTAACAAAATGATGTTCGATAGTTTTCTTAAGGCAAAAATTTAATGCCTAGCTTAATAGCAAATACTAGTAGAACACTTTTTATTATAATAATAACACGTTGAGCTTTTTTAAATAAACACGTTTATTATTATGTATCAAACAACGTGTGTTTTGGTAGTTTAAAAAAATGTTACTTATCATACTGCAGTACAATTAGTATTTTTGACTCTAAAAAAGAACTAGTCGGTTGCAAATGTGGGATCATATAATATTAGTATAAAAATACTAAAATCTAAAAATAAAATTATGTTAGTATCTTTTTACCAAAAATTACATTAATAAAATTATACTTTTAAAATAGAAAAATAATAGCCAAAAAAGAAAATACTACACAAAGTTTTTAGTTTTTGAAAAATTAAATAATGTATTTTTTTTTTATGTTTTCACATAAGCATAAGAAAACTAAATTTTTTAGCTAAATCATATAAAAGATCGCCAAACCAAACATAAATAAAACTTAAAATCAATAATTAAAACTTTTTGTTCATATTAACAAAACAACCCAGACAAATTTAAGTTAGTGCCCATAATTTAAATATACATTACATTTAGATTTTCCAAAACTATTCTATAAAAATCATTTTTTAAATTTGTAAATCCACCATAAGTATAAGTATTTTTAAAAATATAGTTTGATATGTACTTGTTACTTAATTTACATCTAAGAAGTTTAAAGTATTTTTAATAAATTTATTAAAGTAATAGTGATTTTTTCTAATTTATAAAAATAATAAACTTTTAATTGAAAATTAAGATCAAAAATTAAAATCAAATATTATTGTTAAGACATAATTTTAAAATATAAAATTAATATTGACAAATAAATTAAAAATAATATTGGAAAAAGTGAAGTTTAGTAATGTAGAAGATTTAAACTTATTAATGCCTAAGTGCAATAAACATTGTTTTACCTTCTCACTCAAATCCAGAATCTAAAAATACTTAAAGATTTTTTTTTTGCTGCAAATTCCGTTTCTATTCAGCAATCTTATTTATATTGAATATCAATATTGCCTCCTTTGAAAAAAAGATTTTTAATTCAAACCTTGCTAAAAAACATATTTCATTTTGTTATTGATATGTTGATGATATCTTAGCTTGCTTTAATGGTACTTTACGCCAGTTGGACACTTTTTTAAATTACATCAATAGTATTCATCTCAGTATTAAGTTTACAGTAGAAACCAAAACTAAAATTAACTTTTTAAATTCAACAATATGTCACGATGATAATAGTCTTTTATTTGATATTTTCCGTCACGTTACAGTCACTAATTTGCAATCTATAAATGAATAATCCATAAAGCCTTTAGCCTACCATTAACACCAAATTCTTGGCAAAACGAGAAATGAATTTTGAAAAAACACAATTAAAAAAATTATTACTAAAAAAAGAGTATAACCTCACTATAAAGTAAATTTATTTTCAAATAAAAGTCATAGAACTCATAAAATACATGTCAATAACATATTTTGGCAACATATCTAAAAAATAAGAAATATTCTCAGTAAATTTGATTATAAAGTAGCGTTTAAAAGTCAAAATAGGTTATCAACCATTTTATTCAACGCTAAAACTCGATCAAATACAATTTTAACATCAAGAGTGTATGAGTTAAGTTGTCCTACATGTAATGCTCAATATATAAAACAAACAGAAAGAAATTTTTAAACTAGATTTAAAGACCATTACAGCTCTTTCAGATTACGCCATCAGATAGTACTTTTGCAAATCACATTTGAGAAAATAGTCACATATTCCCAGATGTTAATAAACTTAAACTCATACACAACTGCTCTAAAGGCAAAAAATTAAATTTGTTAGAAGTTCTTGAAATTACTAAATCAAAAAATATTTTTTTTGTAAACTTGATTAATAATCAAACCAACCTGTATAAATCTTTTTTGTTTGAAATAATTTAATCTTCTCATCTTTTTATGCGAAATGTTCTTAATTGCCTTTAAGTAAAAATCGCTTTTTATTAATCTTTTCTCTACCTGCTTAATCTGTTTTTTTTTTCCTTTTGTATTATTGTATGTAATTCATAATCATTTTCGACATAATAACTTCAATGTAAATTTTCACCTCGCTGAACATTTTATGATTTACTGTCTTATACAGGGTGATTCTTAACCTATGCGCATAAACTCGAGGAATTATAGTTTACAATCAATATTCTTGATAAATGTTAAAAAAAATGTAGTAAAATTTTTATAATAAGCGAGATAATGAATTATATAGTATCTGGATAATTAAAATTTATTACTTGAAAATAATCGGTGTGCCATGCCAAAATTAAAATAATAAAAATGTAGTATAGCTTTTAATCAACTAATTATTAAAATAATAAATAAATTACAAAAATGCAAAAATATTAGAACACTTAATATCATAATAAATGCTCAAAATTATTTCCTTTATTTTCCAAACACATCTACGCCTACCAAAACCATGTTGCGAATTGTGTCAGCGGCAGCTAGTATGCGATGTCGCAACTCTTCAACACTGTGAATTTCGGTAACGTATACCAGATGTTTTATATGCCCCGAAATATAAAAGTCTAATGGTGAAATTCATGAAAGCTGATTACAGTTAATCAGCGTTAAATGTGACGACATAACCTCAACATACTATAAACTGTCAAAATTGATTTTATTAATTTAATATAAATACTTGATATTTACTTTGCGTTAGTATCAAATATTATTTTCCTTTTAGTTCTGGTAGTTACATATTGTGTAAAACTTGCCTTTGTGGTAGCATTAGGCTGCAGTCTCACTGCACCACCCACCGCCACCAACTAAAATTCGAACACGTTAAATCATATGGCGACGGTCCCACTGATTCACTATTCTCGCCGGCATCTGTCATTTGGTAACCACCGTTTCATAATATCAAATCGGTTGGTGGTAGCGCGGCAACAGTTGATCGTCATTTGAAACATACTAACTTGATATTTTACAAATCAAAACATAATCTGTCATTTTCGCTTTGATATTTGAGAATTTTAAAAACGGTAACATGGAAGAAACATGGACACCATCCGACATTGATAAACTTATTACATTAGTAAATGAAAGGCACGAAATATAAATATAGCATTTTTTTACTGACATAGAAAAGAGTGGGAAATTTAAATATTTGGTGGTCACCAGTGGCTGCAGTGAGACCGCAGTACATTTTGGTGGTTAGTGGCAAACGGTGATAGTTGGTGGCGGTGGTGCAGTGAGACTGCAGCCTTACTATAAATAGTTTTGCGGTTGTCAAATTTAATTATGGCTTTCATGAATTCCAGCATAAGGGATTTAGATCAGGTGATCTAGGAGGCCAGGCAGTTGGACCTCCTTGACCAATCCACTTCCTCGGGAACACATTGTTCAAATGTTGTCGCACATCTACCGTGCATTATTTTAATTTTGACATGGCACACCGATTTTATTCAAGTAATAAATTTTAATTTTCCAAAAACTTTATAATTCATTATCTTGTTTATTATAAAACTTTTACTACATATTTTTAACATTTATCAATAATATTGATTGTAAACTAAATTTTTTTACTTGTTTGTATCACCGTCTGATGAAGACCTTGTAGAAGGTTAAAACATGTTTATAATGTGTTTTTATTAATCTTAATTTTGCTTCTGTTTTTTTTTCTAGTTTGATTTTAAAAGAAATTTATTATATATTTTTATTGTTTTGTTTTTTTCTTTTGTCTTGTTTGGTTTTATTTTTATTTATATTTTTTATAATTTTTTTTTAAATAGCTATTGCTAACCATTTAAAACTTTTTCTAACTTCTTTTTATTATCTGCTAATATTGCTATAATTTTATCAAATCTAAGCTTATCTAATATAATTATTATTTTATTGTATAGTTGGTATTATGCTTAAATTGGTAATATGTAATAATAAACGTAAACATATATTTGAATTTAGTCTTGTTTTCTTATTTTAAGTTGTGAAATAAAAAGATTCACCAAAATAAACTAATTTTATATAGGTTTAGTATGTATAACTAAACTCTTTGTTGATTTTATTGTATGCTAGTATTAAAAAACAAGAATGTACTTGCAGTACATGTCAGTATTTTCATATCTACATCGACAACTTTATTCTGCCCAAAATATCAGGTCTATGTTTTGCGAAGTGTTATACAAAGGTTACCATTAATGTCTTTTACTTTTGAAATATTTTCTTAAAAGCGGGTTTTAGATAAAATATATCTCTAGAAGCTACTTGAATTTGAAGAATTTAAAAACATTGCTATTAAAGAAAAATTATAAATATTTCTCAATTAATAAAATGATTTCTCCTAAATTGTTACCAGCGTTTCAACTAAAAAATGCGTATGTAGGTTTTCAATACACAGAATAATTGTAAACACATGTAAACAAAAAACTTTATATGTTTTTTGTTCAAAACGACATGAATTTGAATGTATAGAATATTGTCAAGAGTTTAGTTAAAGTTACAGTATTATTTACAGCATCAATTGTGTTTCTAAGAACAAAATTTATTTAAATTGTTGACACACTGACAACGTTTGTAGAACTAAAACAAATGTCCAGTTTGATTCTTGGACGATGTAATTGTTAAATTAAGTTTGAATAAATAATTAATTTATTTCATAATCAATAAAAAAACATATATAGTGATTCAATAAGTAAAGAATAATGTAATGTACAAATAAAGACTATTATTATTATTATTATTAAATTTTAAGTTTTTTTGTTTATTACTCTTTTCATCTATTTTTGCCATCTTTGTTTTCTTTCCAGTTGTTTTTCTTTCATTTCCCCACATTTTTTTAACAGGTGATCCATAATTTCTTTACTCTTTCCATACATTCTGCAATATTTTTTATTATTTCTTATCTAAAATTTTACTTCTACCTTGCTATTAATATGAAAAGTATCTATCTGCTCAGATAGCAGTATTTTTAGCAAAAATACTGTTTTTTTTCTTTAATTGTAAATACCCTGTATATACTATATTAAAATAAAAAATAAAATAGATTTTAATTTGAAAGTATTTAAAACTTAAAATAGTAACTAAAAATAATTTTATAACTAAATTTTTTTTGGCTAGAATTAACTTTGTCAATTTATAATTAAAAAGACTAATTATGTGTGTGTAAAATGTTATATGCAGTACAGAAATTATTACTTAACGTTACAACTGTAATTTGTTTTGTCTTTCTTTTTGTCATTTGTAGAAAAAGTAAAAGAAAAGTTTAACTTGTTCAATTAATACAGTTTGCTTAAAATTTGGTTTATTGTTTTTTTTTTTTTTAGTTTAGTAATAGCATAATATGCTCTTGTTAGCAATTTTGCAATATAATCAATATTAAAAAAATATTTGTTTTGACATTAAATTGAGTTTGCTTCAAAATCTTCAAATTAATTAATGCTGCACCAAATACAGATAGTTTTTGACAACATTCAATGTTTTATTAATTTTTATTATAACTTTATCTAAAATTTATGCATATAAAATTATAGAAAAATCATATAAAAATAAATATAACCACTATTAGTTATGTAATTAATATAGAGAATAAAAAGCAATCAAAACTAAACACTGCGAAACACCAAACAAAATTTTAGCTTGATATTAGTTTTAGTACATTATCTCTAAAACCTATTCTCTCGAGTTTTTCTAAAGACATCTAACATCAAATCAATCAAAAAATTGTGATAGGTTGAAATAAACCTACTGTTAACATTTGAAAATTACAACCTTTAAGGGGGGAGAATTATTGCGCTACTATAAGGGTTCACAGCATCCAACTCAGCAAAAAAAAGCCTGAATATAATTGAATAAAATTTTCACACATTGTAGAAGAAAGTCCAATCTGTGCCCTCAAACTTGTTGAAATTTGATGCAATAAGTCGTTTCTTTGCAATTAATTTTTAAAAAGTTACGTTTTTAATTAGTTTTTTGTTATTTTTTTACTCTTTAAATATAACTTCAAATCTTTATCTAAAAACATGAAGACATAGAATATTGTATGTAGTTCAACATATAAAAAAAGTAATGACTAAAATCTTATCGTTTGGATATTGAGTTGGTTGGCGTTTTGTCCTATAAGAACTAATTTTAATTTAAAATTGGCGTTGTACGTGTTAATATTTTTTTAGAGAGTAAAGATTACTGATATTTTCGTAGATGTGATAGGATTTAATATTTTTCCATAACAATACTACTAGTGGCACCACAACAGGACGAAGCGACTAACTCGGCAATTCTCTAGCGTTAAAAACTTTTTAAAAAAATTTGTACAGTAGAGGCGTCTCTGATTTACATTCTTGATAACCATGTTAAGCATCATTTAACAAATAACAAAGTTTAATAATAAAGTTAATTATTTGTTGAAAAATGAGTTTAGATAAACGAGAGAGAGAGTATAGAAATTGGTCTATAATTGTTAATATTTTTTCTATCCATTTTCTAAATAGCAAAATAAAAGCAGTTTTTAATATAATAGAATAATCACCTGATTCAAAACATTTATTAATTAGATATACTAATAATGCAATGAATGCAAGAACTGACACATATTGATGATTTTGAACGATTTTGTTTTAAATGTGTTTCAGTAACATAATCAAAATGTGTTACAAATTTGTCAATTAAGTTTTCTAAGCTGAATATTTTATTTTTGTTAATGTTTAATAAGGTACTATTATGTTCGCCATTTTATGTTTCTTTATTATGTTCATTATTCGTAATATTGCTATAATATTTAGATTAAGTTTCACAAATGAGTTTATTATAACATACACTTTAAAGAAAAAGAGAAAATAGAAAAAAATTAACGGCCAAGTCTTACTAGTTAAGAAGCTTATGAAAAGGTTTAGATCTGGAAATGTAGAAAGATAAAGTGCAAAATTTAGATATTAAAATGTAGACAAACTTACAGAATCTATTGAGAGAGTAAAGAAACTGTAGCATATGTTAAAAGAATGTGTTAAATAAAGATAGTAAACATGAATAAAAAACGTAATAAACATAAAAAAAACTTAGCAGTGTTTTTTACTTTCCACTTGTTGAGATACCTTGTATGTTTTTTCTTAATTTAAAATGTAGTGTATTTTAAAGTTTACGTATAATTCAGCAGCCTCTATCTAACATTTTAATTACTAATATATTTTTTAATTGTTTGAATAGCGTGTGATTTTTATCTAGCCATTTTAAGTCAAACGAACATTTTTTATACAGAATTTTTTTTAAATTAAAATTAATATATTCAAACTTAATCTAACTAATTTGTTTTAGTTTTACAAACCTTGTCAGTGAACCTTGTGTGACTACTGTATTGCATGATAGCAAAGGACAATTAGAATAAATAATTCTGTTCTTATAAACATAAGACAAATTACTGTAACTTTAACTAAAACATTTTAATACTAAATGTCCGCATTAATCAGTATAATTTAACATTTATCATTTATTTTCGACGGCTCAGTAGCTATAATTTGTTTTAGATTTCAGTAAAAAAATTACGTACATTTAAATGAACACTAGATCTCAGTCAAATCAAAATTTATTCTGAAAAGTAATAAATAATTTTGAATATTATTTTATATTAATTTATTAATATTAATTCCACATTAATACTTAGTTTTTTGTAAAAAATTTAGAAATTTTAAAATTGCAGCTTATTTTGACAAATGCATCATGCAACGCCTTGAAAAAATTAGTGTTGACCTTGGTGACACATAACCTTCAGGCTTATTTCTTGTAATTATAAATTTTCAACATTTACATATTTACATTAACGGTTATAAACATTCCTAGCTGCTTCAATTTTAAAGTCAAGAAATTTTATTATTTCTCTTCGGAAGTAGACTAATTTTTTTTTAATTTTCCTCATACAAAATTCATAAATTAGCTGTTTTCAAAACTTTTAAATGCAAAATTTTATTAACAGTTTATTTTGTTTTATTTTAGTAGACATCCCGTAGTAGCTTGTTGTAGAAAAACAGTCAATGTATACCTGAGTACAGGATATACAAACGAATGTTAAATAATAAAAACATAGAAACAATTATACATATATAAATACAAAATATAAAATTATTCATTAACACATTTTAATTGATTCTTAATTAAAAGTAAATTTTGAAACACAAAATAAATCAATATTATTAGAAAAACAATTCTACAAATTCTACCATTTGGATTATTAAATCCATAATTAGTAGAATGTATAGATTTTTTAAATAATGGAGACTTTCTAGTTATTGTTGGATACTTGAAATGGAAGAGTTACTGGTAGCTTTTGGCAATCAATCTCAGACATCATTAGTCTACGTAAAAGTGATAAATTGGTTCTTTTGCGCCAAATTTTTGAAGATATATTGCAATACAATATGACTGTTTAGATAACAAAAAAAAATTGTTTTGATGCGTTCTGTATTTTGTATATGAATACTGTAGAATGAGCGCGTACCAAACCGTAATAAATTAGTTTGAGTGTGCTTGGAGATAGTTTAGTTGACATTTTGTACACAAACCCTCACATTTTCACGGTTGCATATATAGTTTATATGCTCAACAAAAGTTAGTTTTAAGTCAAAAATACGCTTAAATCTTTTATTTGTGTAACATGTTCCAAAACATTATTATCAATAGTATAGTCATACAATACTTGACTTGAACTTCTGTTAAAGCTTATCAAAACACATTTATTTGCGTTAAGCAACAACTTATTAATAAGACATCATGAATAATAGAATCCAAATCATCTTGCAAATAAAGGATTATTAATGAAATGGAAAAACAGAATTGTTCCACAATAAAATCTTTAAGAAACCCCAGATAGACCAACAATTTTTTGTGATAAAAAGTTATTAATTTTTACACATTGAGTACAATTTTCAAAAAAGTTTGACAACACGCACGCAACAACAGATTCATTAAAACTTAAACTCCAAAGTTAAGCAATCAAAATTCTATAATTAACACAATCAACGCCTTTGAAAAATCTATGTAAATATAATCAACTTAAACTCTCGATTAAAAGACATTTAAAAGATTTAGAACGACTCTCACAAAATCCATGTAGCTGTTAGACTAAAATGCTTTTGCACATCCTTTGTTTTTGACCAGTTACAATTTGATCAAACACCTTAGGAATAGCAGACTGGATGCATATACCTCTATAATTATGTAATATCCTCCTTAGCTCCAGATTTATGCAAAAGCATAATGTAGCTTTGTTTTGAAACTTAAGGAAACTTAGCTTTATTAAGAAAAGCCTCAAAAAGTAAATGCAATGGCGTAGAAATTGAATAAATACACTGTTTTAATGGAACACTATCCGGTCCAGTGCTAAAGTTATATTTAAGATTCTCAATCCTTTTAAATATATCCAACAGACTTATTAAAAATGCTTTATGTAGCTTGAAAATCATTAGTTTTTCTACAAATTTTCAAAAGTGGTTAGGGTTACTTTAAATGTTGAAATCTGTTTGAGTAATATATTGCTTGTATAGACATGTACTAAAACTTTTACACAAAGTACAATTGAATGAAACTTGTTATAATTTGACAAAAGTCTTAAGATTTATAACGTTCATAAACAGTTATTTTTTTTAGTTTAGTAAGTGAAATCAATTCTTTATTAAACCAAACTAAAAAATTAGTTTTACGCCACAGTTTTTTGAAGACAAAACAGTCAATAGCAAAATGCAACACAGAGTAATATAAATTAACGCAATTCAACATCAAAGTTATAAAATATGGCAGACCAATCAACATTCAGCAAAAATTTATTGATTACGTTAAAGTCAGCAAATTTAAAATCATTATAAACATAATTACACATTAAAATATCACGGCTAGTATCACATAAGCATAATGATGTTGGCAAAGTTTTAACAAAACATCCACAGCGTTAATCACAGATATTAGAAAGCATAAATCTAAAAATACACCACCATCATTAAATGCATTTTTAGAATCTATAACAGTTATATAACAAAATGAACAGAATAACTATTATTACAAATAACATTTATGTCTAACTTATCATTTACCCATGCAGCTGCGGGTAAATTAGTTTACTGTTCGGATATTTGTCAGCAATAGATTCAACGGAATAACAATTATCTAAATATTTATCACATGCCGAGTTAGGTGGTAAATAAACTGCACTAATAATATATGATACAAACTTAAACTTAATAACTACAAACAAATGTTCTACACTTAGATTGTAATAAAGTACAAGTAAAACAAGTTTTAGTAACAATTAAGACACTTTCGTTCAGCTTAGGGCTTGTTAATGAAGAGCGATTACATCTAAACACATTGTAACCAATTAATTAAAGCTTTGCATCGCTGTTGTCGTAATTAAACTAGCTTTCGGTCAGTACAATACTATCATAGTCAGATACAGCCAGCATAAGGTTTTTGAGCTAAGTTTTTATACCCCTGACGTTTTGGTAACAGATAGAGATTCCGCTTGTGTTCCTGGTAACGGGTTTAAGTTGTTGGCTGAACCCTCACTTTGAAAATCTACTAAAGATAAAGCAAGAACATTATTAACTTGCCTATAATTAATAAATTTCTTGACCGCTATATTTACAGGCCAAATCCTTACAAAGAATGGATTGAGCATGTTTAGCTGGAATAGAAACTTTAAAGCTGCTGTAGCTACTAGATTTTACTAGTAAATCAAAAACGTTAATTGATAACGTAGAAAACTTAGATTTAATATAATTTACTACATCACTTTTTTTAGTTTTACGTCTAAGTTAAAAAACGTGTACGTAGGAAGTAGGCACATAAACCTGCAGTTTGTCATTAGTTGGGCCACAACCAAAAATAGTTTGACTTTTTGACTGAGTTTTTTTATTAGATTTTTCATTAACAATAGAGCTTGCCAAAGAAGGAAAAACTGCAAGCTGAACCACTTGCACCGTTTTATTAGTAGTAGGAGCAGTTAGTTTTTCTCTTCAAGATACTAAGTTTTATAGGTAATTTTATCTATAAAACTTGGTATAGAGTAATATTTTTTTATAAAGTTTTGTAAGTTTGAAATTATCCAATTTAAACAAAGTACCGCAATGGCATTTTTTATGAAAGATAACGCTACAGTTGCTACAAGTTATACCAGATTGTGCAACAGTTTTGCATTTACAGTCTAGATCGGTTATAGTCACAGAAGCAGTTACAAACATGGCTAGAGAAGTAAATAAATAAAAACAGGATAAAGTTAATACAAAGACACAATTTAAAACCGGTGCGGTCAATCACTGGTGACTGACTAAAAAACAAATACAGGTAGACCACTGTAAGGTTACACCAGAGACAGTAGGATTATAGAAACTAATAATAAAATAAAACGTTAAAAAACAAAAGTTACGCCACTAGTATGCATAGTTAATAATATGACTACTGAAAGCGCGACAAAGCAATAAGAGAGAGAGACTATAATTCTAGCAGCAGGAATAACATGATCTTTAGAATTGTAAGCACTATATTCTACACAAGTTAATATTTATAACATAACACATACCAGTGGCGTACATAATCTTAAATTCTAACACTAATCTTGCTGATATAGCACAAACAAAAAAATTTAAACCTTTAAGATTTGATTTGATCTTTACAAACCGGTTCATTAAAGAAAATTATTTGTTTATTAATGACTACTATTGGACGGCGTTCTAATTTCTAATTTTAATTTTATTTACTGTTTTTGCGGCAAGTTATGTTGTTTCTACTTGAGTAATGCTAGCTTAATACATTTTAATTTGAAGGATTTTTAGAATTAACATCATAATTGAAATTTCTAAAAATTTCCTGACTATTTCTAATAACAAATGTATCAATTTAGTATTTTTTTTTAAGTATTTTCAATTAGTGCAGGCAATAATACATTTCAAATCAGATTTATTAAAATACATTCCTATGCAATCTAAAGTTATCATTTCCACGTTTATAGCTTGTATTACAAAAATATTAAATTCCGGATCAGAATCTATTTAAGTATACACTAAAAAAAATTGTAAAAAGCATCAGTATTTTTTTTATCATAATTTTCAAAAAAATATGTAAAACTTATCGGAAATTATTGCCTAGCCAAATGCACTGATGTTAACTATACAAGAACATACTTCTAAACTAAACAAATGTAGTTGCCCAATATATTAATAAATGGCAGCACATACCAGTCTTCTTTAATAAATTGTAAGCTTTCAAAGCAACTAAGAAATATTTTGCTTAATAACAGCTTAAAAACCAAATGGCCATTAAAATGAGCACGGGCATCAGTAGGATATACAATTTAACAGCAGTTTGACACAAGACTAATAATACGAATGTCAGTATAACTTCTTTTACATAGTTTACGGTATCTAGTGTTTTTGACTATCAGTTATATTAAATATTATTCCTAAGCTTGAAAGCTACATTATTTTTTTAAATATCATTTAAAGGGGAGCTACAAATTATTGACAACCAAAAATTGACTAATAATTAAATACTTTATTTAAATACATTATTTAACAATTTAATATGCATAAACATGTTTTTCTTAAGTAAACAATCGAGTAAGTAAGTAAATAATCAATACAAATAGTATTGTATATAATTAGCCTACTATAGAAACAATAACAATTTGTAACCTTAAATAATTTATTATTTATTATAATCTCTTTTTATATAGGATTTGTATGTTATCTAGTAGTAAAATCCTATATAAAATAAATTACAAAATAATAAAAAGCAATTTAACAATATAGTCAAACATAGAAATACACAACCATAAATCCAGAAGATACTTGCACATAAGGACTACAAAATATATAATTGTCAAATGCAAACAGACACTAACAACAAAAACCATAAAGCAATATATTGTTTTAAGATTATAATTTATATAAAAAGGCATTTAGGCCTCAAAACTGTTATTCGTACAATAAACATTATAAAAAACTGAAATGTGTCTACATAAATCTTATTATCATTTTTTGTATTTGCAAATCAATGTTGAAAGTGTATTTTATGTATATGTTTACCGTGTTGTTTGTCAATGTGAGTAAATTACATTTTCTTGCATTTTATACGTTTTATATTGTATTTGCCAATTTTGTTTACAGATTTAGCCAGATTAGTATAATATTTTTATTAAATAAAGAAATATTTTACTAAATAAAAGTAAAATACTATTTTTGTAAGTTAGAGTTAATTAATTCTTGAACACAAACACGTTTGTATTTTTATTATTTTATATGACCATTACGTACCTACTTATCATAATATATAATAAATTAATCTTTCTACCTGAAATTTTATTTATACTTGACATTGTGCATGCAATAAATAATTAAGATTTATTAACGTTCCCTATGCACAACAAACAACGCATATTATTTCTTTATATGCTAATTTAAATAATTAGTTAGTGTATTTTTATTCTCACATATAACAAATCAATCAATTTTTACAATAGCAGTTTTACTTATTATTTACGCTGTATATTTTATTAAAAGTAATAAATATATTTAAAGAATTTCATGGCTGCGTATTAAGTTGTCTAACTAACAGTAAATGCTTATATAGAATATACAATATTATAAAAATATAAATATATGCAAAATAAGATCAACAGAATATTTCATATCAATGATTTGAATTGTAAAAATTGTATATGCTGTTGAAAAACTTATTTAATGCAAAACCAACAACGTCATAATAAAATTGTTTGCAATTTGTGGGAAATAAGATTTGCATCAGGAATGAACGGCGTTTTAATTAGTTATTTATGTAGGTACATCCTGAATTAAACAGTTATTTTGCACAGTCGCACGTATAAAATACTTATTAAATATTTACATAATATAGTGTTAATTAATATTAATTACAATTAGAAATAACAATTTATATTGTATGAACTTTTAATTATATTTTATTTGAAAATTTAACCTATTTGCTATACTTTAATTAAATTGAGAATATTTCTTAATTCAAGCTCTTACTTAATTTTGTTAATTAATTTACATTATCATACTTAAGATCTTAACTGTGTTTGTGTATGTAGGGTATTGTTGCGGTCTAGTTGCCGTATACAGTTTCTAGTTGTAGTCCTGTCTGCGTTTTAAATGTACATATTTAATTTAATTATTAAGTTGTATACCTTATGTATTAAAAAGAAAAACACATTAGGCTTGCATTTCAGATGCTTGTTTGTGATTCATATTAAACAAGGCATTTAATATAGGAGTATATATTTAACAAAACTAATACAACTGTTATTTGATTTAGTCGAATCTTAAAAGCTGAAAAACCCATTTCATTTAATAAAAATGCTGAGTCAAATTGCGTCATTTGAAATAGATTGCTAAGTCTCTGATCATTACATCTTTAGTTCTATTTGCTACTTTCCTATTCAAACAAATAACAAAAAAAACGTTTATAGAAACTAGAGTGGTAACTACAGAAAAATTGCATTAAACTGCTCTTCAAACATATTTATGTGAAACCTTATAACTATGATTCTATCGATCTACATTTTAATAAATATATTCACTTAAGCATATTAAATTTGTTCAAAATAGAAATTGTTACTTTACTTATAAAATATATGACAAATAGATAAGTGCAAGTAAAACGAGATATCTACGCAATATAAATTTGTTAAACACGACAATTTAATATAAAGAGTTTTCCAACAAAAGGTTTCATTTTAAATAGCAAGCTATTTGGGCAGCTGTCTATTTTAAAGCTATTATCTTTTGACATTTGACAAGTCAAAACTACACCATTATTCAAAATAGAACGATACACGCTTCAACAACGAATTGAAATTATTAAAATTCACTACAAAAATGGTGAAAATGTTGCAGTCACAGTTCGCAAAACTAAAGCAGTTTTTGGTCGTCGTAAAGCACCTTCTGGCCGGCAATAGTAAACCTGGTGAAAAAATTTGAGCTGTTAGGACAAGTTTGTGATGTGAAGAATTAAAACCGTGTGCAACGCTCAAGAACACATGAGAATATTGCTGATGCAGCCCGTAGTGTTGAAGAAAACCCAAGTTTGTCGATTCCTTGTCGATCTTTGGAATTAGACATTCCACAAACGACATTACACCGTATTTTGTATAAAGGCTTAAGTCTTAAAGTTTTTAAAGTACAGTTAACACAAGAACTCAAACCGGTTAATCACCATATACGTCGTATCTTTGCTGATTGGGTCCTTCAAATGCATCAAAATGATCCGGAATTTTATCGAAAAATCATTTTCAGTGATGAGGCTACGTTAATAAGCAGAATTGTCGCATTTGGGGCTCAAAAAATTCAAGAATGATTGTTGAAAAGTTTTTGCATCCTCAACGTGTCACTGTTTGGTGCGGTTTTTGGGCTGGCGGTGTGATTAGACCCTACTTTTTCAAAAATGAGGCTGGTGCAACTGTTACGGTGAATGGATGGCGCTACCGAGCTATGATTAATGATTTTTTATAGCCGGAATTGGATGATATTGATGTGAACAACGTTAATTTTTAGCAAGACGGCGCTACGTGCCACACAAGCAACAAAACAATTGCAATTTTGCAAGAAAAGTTTTCTGACCTCGAAGAAGTGCTCACCGAGATTTTGTGACTTAACACCTTTAGGCCAAAATATATGGTCTATGTCATTGCTCCACAATCAATTCAACACCTTAAAAATAGAATTTGTGAAATTATCGAAGACATACAGGCGCAAATGTGCAAATTGTGTACTGCACATTCTTTTCATAAAATTTTCCATGACCAATTTGCCGGCCATTTGACAGATATTGTTTTCAAATGTTAATGGCATACCTTCCTCTTTACAATGAAATAAACATTTATTGATTTCTCTTAAAAAAATACCCGTTTTTTTTATAATATCAAAATGAAACTTCTTATTGAAACACCCTATAGATTAAAATAACAACTTTTACAAAATATATTTATTTAATAATGGCCAAAGTAGTAAAACTCAATTTATTTAAAAAAATCATTATTTGTGCATCCACTTATTCAAAAATTAACTTGAGAAATTCTGACAAAAAATTAACTTTGATTTTAAAATAATATTTATAAGTTTACAGTTATAAATTTGCAGTATTATTATTATTTATCTTTAGTCTTTAATAACCTTTTTGGGTTATGGACTGTATTATTTTATGCTTCTTTTTTTTTTCAAGCTTGTCTATCTTAGACTATTTTTGCTATCTCGCTCCACTCTATTAATCTTTTTCTATTGCTTTGTAAAATTGATCGGACCTGCTCTTTGTTTTTCCCTTATATTTCTTACTTTTGAGCACTTCACTTTATCTTTTCTCGTTATTTTTTTAATTTTTATTAGAAATCTCATCTCCATTGCATAAATTTTGCTTTCATTTCTTTCTGTTGTTGTCCAAGATTTGTTCGAGTTTATTCGAGCTGGTCTTACTATCTTTTGTATTTCTGTTTTTATTGTTTTTGATATTTCTTTCTTAACCAAGAATTGTCTTTTGAGTGCATTGAATATTCTTTTTCCTTTTTTAGTTCTTGAACCTATTTTTATGTCTATATTCCTTGTTTCTTCTATTATTGTACTAAAATAGTTGTGATATTTTACTTGGTCAATTATTTGTCGATCCAATACTATCTTGTGCCTCTTAGGTTTTATCGCTACAACTATTGTCTTTGTTTTATTTGTGTTTATTTCCTTGCCAATCTTTTTTAGTTTTTCTTTGAATATTCTTTTGTTTCCTTGTTGTTTCTCTTTTTTGTCTGTTATTAATATCATGTCATCCGCAAACATTACGATTTGAATACCAATTTGTTCCATTTTTCTGTATCTTATCCTCGTGTCTTTGGCTCTTTTTTACTTTTCTGTATAGCCTCGTCTATTAATGTTGCAAAGAGTATAGGGCTTAGGGTTCACAAAATAATTAAAATATATTGTGTTTCAAATTTTTACTTTAAAAAAATGTTTATAGTGAGTCAAAATCAAATATATGGATATATAATTTTATATGCGACCCGCGGAGTTATGATGCATATCCAAAGTGGCCCGCAAAATCATTTGGGTTGGCCACCCCTGTTCTAGACTGACGACCTACAAAGTTCAGGGCATTGGTTATAATTAGAGTGCAGATAAAAAACAGTATTTTTTTTTAAATAAGCGTTTATCATAAGTTATGTTTAAAAAAATAGCAAAAATGCAAAAAAAAAAGATTTTTATTTGATAAATTATATTATATATTAAATCTCATTGCAAGTTTGAATTAAACTCTACAAAACAGTAATACCTATACTAAGAAAATATTAAGTTGTATGATATTAAATATTACAAATTATAAAGTAAAAAAAACTAAACATTATATTATCTTATATTATATATTATTAAATATATTTTTTTTAAATTTGTAATTATAAAACGTTTTGTTTGGTCTAAAATATTTTTATAAATAGATAAACTTTTCACATCTTTAACATCTACTAAAGTAATAAAAACTAAACTACGTCTGGTTAAATCGATATTTCAAAAGTTACGAACGCGCTCAGATAATTCAAAGGTGAACATAAACTTGCTTGATAAAACAAATGACATTAAATAAAACAATAATCTAATAAAAAAAGAAATAATAATAAGAATTTACTCATAAAATTGATGCAACACAATTTACACACAAAAATCCTAATGTAATAATTCTATAATAAATCATGTTATCTCAAATGTCAACAAACATGAATTAATTAAAGTAAAAACAGTTTTTTTTATTTAGATCATAAAGAAATTATGACAATATGAAATTAAAAAAAAAATACTAAATTAATAAAAAAATAAAAATCAATTACGACAAAATTAACAAACAATTCAATATGGCTGATAAAACAAAAATTACTAATTTTTAGAATTTAACTTAATTAATAAATGACATAAAAAAGAAATACCAAAAAAAAGTCAAACTAAAAATTAGACAAGGAAAGAAAGGGATAAATAAAAAAATAATAATAAAAGAGTAAATGCATACACTATTAACAAACAATCGTCAGAACAAATATATACAAAAACAGTGCCAGGAATTAAAATAAGAAATAGAAAAACAAATTAAACAAAAGAAGATAGATTATTATAGCAATAAATTTAAGAAAGCAAATTAAATTTTAAAAAAATTTAGGTAAAAATAAACAAATTAACAAGAAACTGTAAAAAATATTCTAAAAACAACAAAATAAAGAATATTTGTGTATATACTAAGTCCAATACTTACCATCTTAATAAATAACGTCCTAACATCGGGAGTCTTTTCTAAAAAACTAAAAGGTACAATAATATTACCTATTTACAAACAGAAATAAGCGGTTAATCTAGAAAACTATTAACCCATAGCTTTAATATCAATCCTTTTCAAAATAATAGAAAGACAAACAAATTATCTAGAAAATAATAAAATTATGGGCAGTTTCCAATATGCATTTCAGAAAAATATTGGCACAGCAACAGCTACAACTAAATTAATACATTGCATACAAGAAAAAGGAGATGCAGGATACTACATCTCAAAAAAGCTTTTGATGCCATATCAGAAACAATATTGTTAGAAAACTAAACAACTAGAAATAATTAACACAACTAACCACCTAATTAAAACATACTTGTATAACCAAAAACAAGAAATTAAGATTGGAAAAACTATGATCAAAGCAAAAACACCAAGTTATAAACTTCCACAAGGTGAAGTACTAGCACTAACTTTTTTTGTAATTTACACAAATGACTTGACATTTCTGGAAAACTTTATATGTATGCAGATGATACATGCTGCAGTTTATAGCATCAGTATATTATGGTCTGGAAAGAATTGGACTGAAAACAACTTATTAACAACAAATGAAGAAAAAACAAAATATATGTTATTTACAAATAAAACACGCACTTACATAAGACGCAACAAAATACAGAAAACAAATGAAATAAAATATCTCAAAATAACAATAACAAACAATCTAAAATGAAACAAACATATACAAAATATATACACAAAACAAAAGATAGTAATGGCAAATTGTATAAAATAAAAAACTACATAGATAAAAAAATGAAAATCACTATATACAATTTACTTTTTCTATCTCATTTAAAATATGCAATGCATGTATGGGGTACTACAACTCAATACAATATAAACAAACTTCAAAGACAACAAAACAAAGCAATTAAATTATTATACAGATATTCAGAACCAACTAAAACAATACATAAAAAAACTAATCACTTAACTATACAAAACCAGATAAATCAACAACAATGCATTTATATTTACAAATTTAAACACAAAAAAACAAGATCTAATTTAAAACTAGTTATAAATATAAAAATACATAAACATAATACCAGACAAAGAAGCAACATACGCATTGAACAAAATTGTACAAAAATAAATAATAACAGTTTAATATCAAAGGCGTAATAAATTATAACAACCTGTCAAAAAAAAAAATTAAATTAGAAACTGATTTAATTTAAAACACAATTTAAACAACATCTATTTAGCATTCAGCTGGTGAATATATAAAGTGATAACGATAGAACATAAAGAAACACCCCACATACTAACTTAGCAAACAAAACAATCTTTAAATACCAGATTTTAAAAAAAAATTACATAAGAATATATTATTATTTAAAAAAAATTTCACTCTTCTACCCGTTATAGAAAACCAAAAACAAAAACTAAATCAAATTAAATTGCATCATTAGCAAGTCTGGCACCTTCCTAATATTGGTAACTAACACTTTATTGTTAATTTTAGGACGAGAGTGGTAGTTAAAAAGGCCAGAAAAAAAAATTGTTATTTTTACACAAACATTAAAATCAAATCATAGTGTAAAACATAATATATAAAACAGACATAAATAATTTAAAAAAATTAAAATAAGCAAACAAAAAAACAAAAAACACACGTAACGCCAAAAAAAGCAGTAATTAAGCATTTAAAACACGTATGTCAAAAAAAAAAAAAACAAAAAGCAAATTAAAAGTTGTGTCTAACTGTTGCATTTTTTATAAGACGTATGTAATTAAAAAAAATTTGTTCTGCATTCACTATTAACAAATAAGCAAATGTCATAAATTTGCACTCTAGTTATGATAGCATATTTTGTAATCTAAATCAGGGATGGCCAACAGGTCGATCGCGATCGACCGGTCGATCGCGAAGCAATTTTTGGTCGATCATAGCTGACAAGAGACAAAATTAAAAAGAGCGAAAAAAATTATTAAATAATTTGTAAAATTTTATTTTTTGATTTGTCAGATTTTTTATAAAATAATCAATCAAAAAAAGTTTTATCTAAGAAATAAATTATTTTTTAGATGATTGGAACTATAAATATTTTAGTATGCGTGCAAACGTGTGCTCGTGGGATTCCCCGGCGTTTATCGTGTTTATCGCAAGCGTTAGTATTTCACTTGTTTACTTGTGTAGTAAAAAACACTTCAATTCTTAAATGAAAGTGTTATTATAAAAGTAAGTTGTCATATTCCTTAACATGTTAAAACACAATTTCCTTAAAAAGTTTGCGCTCAAAAAACCGATCTAACAATTACTTAATCTATTTTAAAGAGCGTCAATTGCTGAATTAGAATTATACAGCCAGACACGAATAGTGTGGCCTCTATAATAGGCAACTTAGTATACACAAAAATTATGTTAAATGTGGTTAAACTAATGCCTTTGCCCGTTTTCGAATTTTTCATTTGCGCTTACATTTTAAACATTCCATGGGCGACGTTGTTCTGGGATTGAAAGATGCTAAAACGGGCAGTCGCAAAAGTTTAACCACATTCAACATAATTTTTGTGTATACTAAGTTGCCTATTATAGAGGCCACTCTATTTGTGTCTGGCTGTACCTAGCAATTAAATTTCATTTAGGGCCGTAATATCCAACTCCTAATAAGGCACCTAATAAACTATTAGCTAATTAGAAAATGATTCTATAACTCTACAAACTGATTTAATTTTAAAAGCCAGAGAACTTGAAAAATATTTTTGGAAACACGTCAATCAAGAAAAGTATCCCAATATCACCAAATGTAGCGAATACATCTATTCTTGTTTTGGATCCACATACATACTTATGTGAATCGGCCTTTTCATATTTAAAGTTAACAAAAACTAAACATCGTTTCTTATTTACGGACTCCCATACTCAAGATACATTAGCATTATCTTTATCTGGATACACATCAAATTTTGAACGCTTGGCTGGAAACATGCAGACACAGACTTCTCATTAATAATAAAACTTAAAAATAAAATGATTAATTTTCAAATAAAAAATACTATTAAATATATATTATGTTAGTTTAATACCTCCTTCCTCGTCATTACTCATTAGTACACCAGCCGCATGTTTGAAGTGTTATATATATATATATCAAGACTTTAGTAGGTAGATCGCGACACATTTTTAAGAAAAATAGTCGATCATATATATAAAGAAGTTGGCCACCCCTGATCTAAATGTTCTCAGTAAGACTATTTTTTCCAATATGGCATATATCGTTCTTCAAATAAAGCAACTTAATTTTTTTTTTAATTTTTCTAAAAATGTTGACAAGCTTTTTTAATTATTGTAAAGCTAAAATAATTTTAATGTACATATTACAAAATGGTTAAACCATTTAAAACACTATCCAGACAAGAAGCTATAAGTTTTACTGCTTTTCATAATCTTACTTCTGATTTCTTAATGAACCAAGATTATTACATCTATATCTTTCAACTATTTTAGAGATTACAAACACTACTGTTGAGGCTGTTTTAGAAAATTCTGATTATTCACTCTTTTCTGTTTTTAAAACTTCTCTATCTACTATCAACCTTAAACCTTACAAAAACTATTTAAAAATTATCAAAAAAATTGTTTTATTTTTTGTAATTAAACAAAAACAAAAGTACTTGAACAAAATTCAGACAAAACAAGTAGTTAATAAAAAGCAAAAAACATTTAACAAATACACTAGTAATTGTTTTGATCAGATTTATTAAAAGTATTAAAAAATCTTGTGAATACAATTTAATAAAATCTAAAAAAGATAGAATTGACAGAAACAAAACTAATCAAATTTTTCAACTTTCTAGTAACAACCAACATTTCTCTAACACAATAAATTCATTGCAAGATAGTTTAAGTTATTGGTTAATTTTGGATCAGCAATGTTTCAAATACAAATCTGTTAAAATGTATACAAAATTTTTAATGAAAGTTATTTAAAAAAATTCATTAATGTAGATCAAACATAAAATTGAGAAAAAACCAAAACTTTTAAGAACACCAGCATTAATAATTTTAAGGTCAAAGGTAAAACTATTATTTCTAACTATAATTTTTATAAAGGGTGTCAATAATTTACAAGTGTTCTATGGCTAACTTTGTTATTTTAAATGTTATAGAGTTGGTTTAATTAGCGAAGTTGAGCAGAATTTCCAAAAAAATGTAAAGCCATTTTTAAATTTATCATAGGTCTTCAATTTGTTGGTTGTTTTTTCCAAACTTAAATAACTTTTTGTCTATTTACTCTAAAGCAAATTTATAAAATTATTTTGTAAATATTTTTGTGTAGAATTCAAATAAATTAACAAAAAAGTCACAGCATTTTTTATTTTTGTGATATAAACCAAACTTGCTTTTTTTAAATAGCAACCTTAGTTGGCTATGCGTTTATTAAAAAGCTTATTTTTTTATTTCAAAAATGTATAATTTGTTATATCTCAATTAAACAGTTTTTTTCAAAATTTTCCAAAACCAAGAATTAATTAATAAAACAATTATTACTACATACTATAAGAGTGCCTTGGAATTAAAAACAAAATAATAATAATATAATTTTTCATTTATTCATATAGTTGTCAAATTTAATTGTTTACAGCTATTCAAAAAAAACGCATTTATTTAAACAACATTTAAATTTAAAACTATTGTGTTTATAAACAATAATAATAAAGTTATTACTATCCCGGATAATATGGCTTATTTGGTGGAAAAAAAATATGTTGTTTTGTTACTACAATTGTAATCGTAATACAAACGCAGCATCTGAATTGTATCTACAAACAAACATAGAAAGAAAGCTGCCAAGTAAAAGCTTGTTTGCAAAGCTAGAAAAAAATAAAAAAAAATATGGATCATTTTGTAAACCAAAAGAAGCCAAAATTAATTTTAATAAAAACTCATAGATACGTGTTTTGGCATACAATACTTTTAAACCAACCGCATCTGTACGAGAGATTGAACAAGAGTGTAACGTATCCAAAAAACAAGAAAAATATTAAAACAACATAGTTTTAAGCCTTATTATTATTATATTGGAAACACTTTGTATCCAACAGATTTTGAAAGAAGATTAAATTATGTCTCATAGTTTATTGAAGAAAGTCAAAAACAAAAACTATTTTCTCAATCAATCTATTTACTGACAAACCAAAATTTACTAATAATAGATTATTCAACCAAAAAAATCATATGGTACTGGTAAAAAAAATTCACACTTAACAATTGAAAAACGAGATCAACATGTATTCTGTATTAATGTCTGGTGTGGCATTCTTGAAACAAACATATTGGGTCCGTATTTTTATAAAGAAAATCTGAATTCTAAACGCTATCTGTCATTTTTACAAAATAAATTAGAAGATTATTTTCCTTGATCCAAAATTTTAAGTATTTTCAACTTAATGCGCGCCTGCTCACAATGCACACATCGTATCATATTGATTTGTCAGAAAGATTTTCTAGTTGGATAGATAATAGAGGTTTATTTGCATAGTTTCTTAGATCTCCGGACCTTACACCTATTGATTTTTTTACAAAGAAAATCCACATAATATTGATGATCTGAAAACTAAAATCAGAAAAGTTTTAACAAAAATTAGACGACATAATACTTTATTAAACGTACAAAATAATATATTGAAACATTATCAACTATGTATTCAAGAAAACGATGGTTATTTTGAAGCATTATTACAATAATAATTAATTTAATTTATATCATTATTTATTATTATTTAGTTAGATTATTAATAAAGTTATTGTATATGTTATTGTTTCATCAAAATATATTGATTACTAATTTTAATTAATTCCAATAAACAAAACAAAAACGTAACATAATTCTCAAACTCTAAATTTGGTTTTTTGTTTCATCACAATTACAACCATAGTAACAAAATAACATATAATTTTCTTTTTCCAACAATTAAATCCATATTTTTATAACAATTAATCTGAATAAATAAAAAATAATATTTTTATAATTTATTTTGTTTTTAACTCTAAGGCACTTTTATAATATGTCGTAATAATTGTTTTATCAATTTATTCTTGTTTTTTTGTAAATTTTGAAAAAACTAATTAAATAAGATCTAACAAACTATAAATTTTTGTAATCAGAAAAAAAGTAGGCTTTCCAATGAACTCATAGCCAAGGTTGCCATTTTAAAAAAATCAAGTTTGGTTTTTATTTCAAAAATCAAAAATGCCATTACTTTTTTGTTAATTTATTTAACTTTTACACAAAAATATCTACAGAATACATTTATTATTTTTGCTCTAGAGTAAATACACAAAAAGTTATGTAAGTTTAAAAAAAAACAACCGTTTTTAGTTTTTTTAGAATATTTAAAAAGTTGAAGACCTATGACAAATTTAAAAAAGACATTGTGTTTTTCTAGAAATTCTGCCCAACTTTGCTATTTTAACCAACTCTGTAACATTTAAAATACCAAAGTAGTATTAGTATTGACACCCTGTATTGTCAAGAAAGCAGTGGCATAGTTAAGCAGATGTTAAATGTGTGGTGAAACATATAGCAACTTTTCAAATAAATTTTTAAAACTTAAAATCACCTGTGTTTTAATTATTACTATAATGTAAAATTTTATCATGAATTTGTCGCATCAATTCTATATTTGATTAGTTTGATCAGAATACTTAATTATAAATTTGTTAAATGCTTTTTACTTTAATTACATGGCATACCAAATTTATTTTCTGTTAAATATATTATTGCCCATAACTCTTTAACTAATTTTCGTAAGTTTTGGACAAAAATGTATAAAGCATTTTTGACTTTTTGCTTACCAGATTAATTATTGAATTTTGGACAAATGAGAACAATAATACATTTTTTTATTAAAATTATAAGATAAGATTTAAAATACTTTAAGACTGGCAAATTTCTGCCATAAACTGAGAGCATGTTCATTAAGAAAACTACTGAACGCAGAAATGTGAAATTTTTAGGAATTGCTATTGGTATAATTGTTTATAACTTGGCATATTTTGTTTATTTTTTACGTTATATTTTACAAAATAAATGGAAATTATTTTTTTACCAATTTTAAATTTATGTCACTGTATAGAGAAAAAAATCAGAAAAACCACTAAATTTTTTGTTTTTTTTTTGTAATTTGCATTAATAATGGAGATGAAGTAGAGATTATTCCGCTGAAAAAGATAGTAATGTGCTGTAGTATTATAGTTGGATATTGGTCAAATTTAGACCTATGTGATATTTGTCATATGTTCTTGAAAACAGTTGTACTTTCTAATATATCTAGCGTTTTTATCCAGATAAACCCATTTTAGAGTTGGAACAAACCAGAGTGATATTTTAAACATCACCTTATGTAGAGTACCATTGTTCAATTAGTCAAGGATAAAGTTGTTTTCTTCTAGCAGTTGAAGCTTTAAATTGAGAAAGTTATGTTAATAATTTTTTATAGAGTACATCTGACAAATCTATAGCATTGAAATTATAAAATCAATTGGTTTTGCATTGTTCAATTGTAAACTCTGAGAAAAATTGATTCTCAAATCTAATAGTTTGTCTGGTACTATTAAACTGTTGGCAATATTTTATTCTGCTTGAGATGTTTTTTATTACATAATTAAGAAAATGATGTTAACTACTATTTCATGTTATTTCTTTAAAAGTATTGTAAGAATTGTTGGTGCTCATAGTTATTATAAGATATAAACGCAAATACTAGTGATATGATAGCTGTTATAGCTATTATTTATTTTTAAGTGAAATTAACTAATTTTGTCTTAGTGAGTTTAGTTGTTGCTAAATTACGTGTAACGCCTTTTAAAACCTGAATAATTTTTTTATTAGAATTAAGTGTTGTCTGGTTGTTGTTTAAATTACGTTTTTTAATATTTCCTGCATGGATTTTATTTAAAACCATCAATATGATTTGTGGATTTCAGTACAGTTTTTGGTTTACACTTTTTTTTATTTTTTAAAAAACTTTTGTGGTAAATTATGTATCACAAATGTATAAATTCAATCCAAAATGTAATTGGAGACTTATTCCGGGAATTTAGTAGATTGTAAATTTTAGTAAAATAAACTTGAGTTTATTCAAAAATTTATACCACATTGGCTTGTAATAAATAAAAAATTACTTTGTTCTAATTTATTTAAAATTAAAAAAATAAGTTTGAAATCTATTATTACAAGTTTGAACTTATCTGAATTTGTAAATTTGTTCAACAAAATATCTTCATTTATAAAAAAATATTACATTCATGTTGCAATTTGTAGAGGTTGAGACATACAACAGGTGACATCTTCTAAACTTAACGTTATAATAATTGTATTATCTCACGTTGAATATTAGAATGCTTAAAGCATTAGGTTATTGGAATTACGTAAACTATTCATTTGAGTAATTAAATACGGAACATTAGTAGTGACGTCACACGACAGTAGCGTCATTGGCGCCAAAGTGGATTATCCGAACAACTATTTTTTACATAGGTTTTTGTGGGGAATACTTGTTGGATTTAATTGTGTCGTTATAAGATATTTTTCAGCAATTCAGTGTTTGTGCAATGATCATTTCGTTCAGCAAGGTAATATTTTATGTATAATATGTAGATAATTAATTACACAATTTTAAATTAACACATATTAAAACATTCACTACAATATAACCTCACAAAATGTTTTAATTAAATTTTAAAATACATTTGTTAATTTAAGTAAATTAATATATTTTTTATTATATCTATACTATTGTATATTCAGTAAAACTAATTTATGATAATAGGTAGTATTTTACTCAAGAATTGACTCAATGAATTAGGTTTAATGGCTCGATTATCCAACATGATATTTTTGTTATTTGTTTATTAATTATTTGTATTTATACTCCACCCTCATTTCGGAAAATTAAAAAAAAAAAATGAAGATTATTTTAAAAATTTGTTTTGAAAATTGCATTACTGAAATGACATGAACTATTAGAATACTTAAGCCAATAATAATAGATATAATAACGTCCATAAAATTAATAAGTAATTACAGAAGAAGATTAAATTAAAGAAAATAATTCAAAAATTAAGTTTAATTATAAGAATCGTAAGTTACTATAATTTATTAATTAACCACGGGCTAATCTCCAATCTGATATACAGGTTTAAGATCCTGTATGTGATAATTCCCTTTACTAACTCCTTCTGGTGTTACTAACACATAAACATTTTTACCCAACCTTCCCTTAACTTTATATGGCCCTGAAAACTTTTCTCCTAATTTTACATTAAAATGTTTAGATGCATCAGAGTTTTTGAACTTCCGCTTCCATACTTGATCCCCAATCTGGAACTGTATATCTCGTCTGCGCAAGTTATTTCGAGTTTGTGTCTGTTTGTGTGCTTCTTTAATTTTTCCCTGAACAATATCCTTAACTGTTTTAAGTTTAACATTTTTAAATTCTTCTGGGGGTTTGGATCTACGACCTTTTTCAACAAAATCCTGCTTAATCCTCCGTTCCTCATATTCACTACCATCGATAACCATTTCTGTTACAAAATTATTAAAGTAAGGAGTTTCCCCTGTTACTTTATGTCTTGATGTACGCAGAGCACACCCAAGCAGTGGTAAACACGCATCCCACTTACGTTGATCATCTTTAACGTAACAAGCAATCATTGTTTTAACCACTCGATTGACTCGCTCACATGGGTTGCTCTGCGGATGGTAGACAGCGTTGTAAATTACATTTACCTGGTAACCGGACATCAACCTGGAAAACTCCTTACTGCAAAACTGAACACCATTATCCGTTATGATTATTTCAGGCACTCCAAAACACGAGGAACACATTGTCCTTCAGCAACCTGCATACGTTTTGTGTGGTGGCTTTCCGAATGGGAAATGTCAAGCAGAATTTGCTAAGGAAATCAGTTACAACAAAGAGAAAGGTGTTACCTTTAGAACTACGAGGCAAGGGTCCTATCAAATCCATGCTCAGCATTTGCCAACATCTGGACACCTGAGGTCTACCGCCCATCAAACCAGCTGGCTTCTGCTGTTCCGGCTTATATTTAGCACATACCGTACAGCTGTTAATGTAACGTGCCACATCTGCTTTTATTTTAGGCCAGTAGAACTTATTAGCCAGCCGATTATATGTTTTGTAAATCCCCAAATGACCAGCGGTAGCATCATCATGGTATTGAATAAAAATTTGTTTTCTTTGATTCTTTGAAATAACCCTTTTCCAACCACCTCCTTCAGTATTGTTCAAACTGAGCTCCATATGCCTAAATAATATATTGTTTGTTACCCTCCAATTTAAATAATGAAGTGGCTTTTTCCTAACTTTTCCTAACATACGCTGTGTATGTTAGGAAAAGTTAGGTTACCATTTATCTGATATAGGTAGATCTTGCTTCCCAACCGATATTGTTGATTCCCTTCTTTGGAAAGTCGACAAGAGCGCGAGAGAGGCAGTCAGATACTACGTGATCCTTCCCTTTTCTATGTATAATTTGGAATTGGATTTGCTGGAGCTTTAAAGCCATTCGGCCCAGTCTACCTTGAAAATTGTTCAGCCACAACAGACTATAGTGGTCTGTTATGACTGTAAATCTGCAGCGTTAACCCCGCCTCGGTCAACCAGCGAAAAACCTCCTTGAAAATCCGGAGGTGGGTTGGGAAATCTGGGGTAGTGATGATAACATCATTTAGGTATTTGAAAAGGTAAGGCTCTAACTCCGGTCCGAATAACTTGTCCACCAGTGCTTCGAAGGTACCCGGAGCACCACTCAGACCGAGCGGCATTCGCCGAAATTAAAACAGTCCTCGACCAGGGATAGTGAAGGCGGTATAGGCCCGACTATCCTCGGCCATGGGGATCTGCCAATATGCCAATTTTATGTTAAAACTACTAAGAAAACAAGACTTTCCGAGTTTCGTTAGAATAGAGTTAATATATGGCAAGGGGTACGCACAAGGTTGCGAGACAGCATTCAACTTCCGGTAGTCCACATAGAAGCGATAAGTTCCATCGTTTTTTGGAACCATTAGAATTGGGGAGCTCCACCCACTGGTGTTTTGTTCTATCACCGTAACACCTTCTAACATCTCCTCAACTTCTTTATCAATGAGACGCTGCATATATGGACTAACCGGATCTTAATTGGCTGGCTGTCTATCAGAATTCGATGTTCAACTTGTGTCGCACATCCCAACCGTATTCCTTTGGTGCTCTCAAAAAAACGTCTCTACGACCCATAGCAGTTCTGACCTCTGTGAGCAGTCCAACTCGCTCAAGCCATACAGGGAATTCACCCTCAAGTTTTGCTCACGTTTGATAACGTCATCTTCACTTCCGAAAAACCATTCTCCTAACCTTAAGTTAGGAATAAGCCCTACCCCCACCCAGAAATTAATCCCTAGCACCAAACTATGACACAACTCTGGAACCACATATACATCAAAAATCTTTATTTTATTTTGAACCTCTATAGGGACTTTCAGCTTTCCCAAGCACTTAACAATTTCCCCGTTTGCTACGGAACACTTCGTCACACCCACTTAACTTAAGGCCTAACTTTCTTAGTTTTTCCCATCCCATTTTTTTTTAAATATCCCAGTCGCCCCAGAGTCTAATAACCCCAACAAGGGTATCCCCTGATTGATTTAAAATAAAATTAAGATATAATTTATCCATTTTGCTACCCTCTTTACTAACGGCCAACTCTGACTCGGGGTTTGCTTGTGGACCGATTAGCAAACCCGACGATCGTTTTCCGGACACTGCGACTTTATGTGCCCGAGTTTCCCACACGCAAAACATTTACTAACACGCTTTTCACAAATACGAGCAATGTGACCCGCTTTCTCACATCTAAAACAAGTCACATTATTTACCCTTCTATTGTCCGGCCCGCTTCAAAGTTGAGATACACTCCCTTGCGGTCTGGCAGATCTAAAATTGTTCTAATAGTGCGCACTATCATGAACCCTACTGGATGACGGACTCGGCCCAGGCTCTTCCCACCGCCTCCGAGCATCACCTACCTCATTAATTACGACCCTCTTGGTCCTACTTCTCACATAAACTAGATCTGCCTCTACGCTCGAGCTCTCTACGGGAGGACAATAATCCTCAATATACCCTTGCTTCTCGTCAATTTGTTTCCCTAACTCTAGGAGGTCATCCTCCAACTTTACCTCGGTGTGTACTAGGAAGTTCTGGTACAACGGGAGTAAATTTGTGGTAATGGTTTTTAATTTAATCTCTTCCGACACCGAACATGTTAATTGGTTAAATAAATTATGCATATATGCCATATAAATGTCAACGGGTTCTTCTTTACCTTGAGTCCGGGACCTAATTTGCGCCCACAATTTTTTATTGTAGATGCGAGGTAAAAATTGACCCCGCAACCCCGCGCAAATTCCTTTCCAGTCGCATAATTTAGCTTTATTTGCCCAATACCATAACAAAGCCTTGCCGTCCAGCAGTTCGGTAATGCTATGATATAGGACGACTCGTTCTACGCCCCGAGATGTACGAAACTCTTCCACCCTTTCTAAAAACCCGTTTACGCTTTTGATTGCTTCACCACAAAACTTCAAAACCCATTTATTGACTGCCGCTGTTTCTATCTGTCGCCTTAGAGAAGTGTCAACTGTTAACATTTCATCTTCTCCATCGAAATCTGCCGCAAGAACTGAAACGCGGCTCGGGGTTGAAGTAGGCCCTAAACCACTACGGTTCAGGATCGACTCCGCCAGAGTTATCTCTACAGGCACGTCCAACTCTGCCTTTTTCCTTTCCTGAACCAGATCTCAAAATTCACCGTATGCAATTACTGATAGAGTATACAAGCTTGATCTCAACGACTCTACTACCTCATTATCCGCTTGCTGACACCTCTCTAACCATGATAAAATATGGGCAAATTTAGTCTCAGATTTCCTAATACTTGAAGTCTCAAGCTTCCTTTCCATCACTTTTAATAATTCTGCTAACTTTGTCTGACACGCAGTTACGTCATATTCAGCCGTACCCTCCCAAACATTTTTAAAAACTTTCCCGGATTTTTCTAGTTGCTGAAAGTCTCTAAGAGCCCCCGCCATTTCCTTAACTGTTTCAGTCTTCACTTTTACTCCCCTTACCGCCAACTCGTAAGCGAGCTCCTCTTTTAACAGCATCTCGGGCTCTAACTTCGACATTTTGTCGATTACACAAAGAATTACTCTACACCAAAAAAAAACTAATTATCCTACCGAAGTTAGAAAGTATACAATAATTGGTTTTTAATAGCAGTTCCACCCCTTTAACACAAAAAAAATGAAGTACCCCAAAACCACGGGTAATTTTACAATAAAACGTACACTTGATTATTTTGGCCCCACGTTGGGCGCCAAATACAGTTTATATTTTTTTAAGTATTGACTTTATTAATGAAATTATAATAAACAACTAAACTTCTCAAATCAAATAAGATTTTTGTGTAGTAAAATTTGATTATATAAGTTTCGGATTGTATTATTGGCAAACCGAAAGTATTTATCTTTAATATATTTGTAAAATAAAAAATATTTTATAAAATTCATTGTTAATACACAAACAAAAACATTATCAAATACAGTACAATTACAAAAACAATATATGCATAGTTTCTTTACACATAATCGGAACATAGATAATTAAAATTAATTATTACTCGATTAAATTCTTAACATAACACACGAAAAAAAGGACACCTTAACATGGAAGTTAACCGAACAACTTCAAAAAATCAAAGTTTAACTGTCAAAGGCATTAAAGAATTTAACAATATACCGGAAGAAATCAAAAGTATATGCACAATAAACAATTTCAAAATTAAATTAAAACAATATTTAATGAAAAAACAAATATAAAAATTAAAATATAAAACTAATGCACATCACAACATTACAGGATAAATAAATAAATTTCCAATACCAGGCCCCGGGAATCCTCACGGATAGATGGCGGTACTGCTGGAATATTACAAAAAAAAAATTTTTTTTTTCTTTAATAAAATAAAATGAATGTATAAATGTACATATGTATATTATGTATAAATAAATGTATTAAAAAAAAAAAAAAAAAAAAAAAAAAAAAACAATTTAATTAACTGGTTATATTTGTTTTTATTATGTAAAATAATGTAACCGTATATATATTATATTAAATATTTTAAATAGCAGAAAAAAATCTGCCGATAAGCTTTTTCAAATTGCTTACTTATTGATTTTAACAAATGTTACGTATAATGATAAAATTTAAAAACACAAATATATGTTATTATAAAATTTATGAAACTGTTGGTTTATTATTAAAGATTAACATATTTACATACTCAATTACTCAGTTAATATTTTTTTTATTAAATTTATGAAGTCTTAAAATTAGCTAAATATTTATTTAAACTTAAACTTTAATAATAATTTGTTGCAGTTGATCATTTTACAGTATAACTAACATTAAACTCAAAAAGTATTTATTAAATATTTACAATTTGTGTGAGGTTATGTTGTATTTTCGAATTTCAATATGTGTTTATTTTAAATTGTATCAGCTAATATATACAAATTGTACATCAAAATATGCCTTAATATAATATTAATCCATTTTGGTGCATTAGATAGCAAAAAAATATTTTATAACACACAATTAAATCAAACAAGTATTTCCAATAAGAAAATCTCTGTATAAAATAGTTGTTCGGATAATCCACGTTGGCGCTAGTGGTGCTACTGTCGTGTGACGTCACACTTAAGCCCCGTATTAGTAAATTAGGGAAAAAAATCTATAAATATTACCGAGATTTGATTCTTATTATCAATTTTTAAGATTTTATAATGGTGGGGGATAAGATTAATTGCTCTAAATTATTCTTTTTTTACTCCAAGCAAAAGTCTTTTACTCCTTTTGGTAAATTATATGCATTTTTTTTGCTATGGCAGGCCAAAATTAGTTTAATTATTGCTTCATGGGCATTATTGAATTTAAGAAGTTACAAGTTTAACTAGACAACGTGTTTTTTGTGATTTAAATCATATTGTATATATAAAATCAGTGCAGATTATCTAACCAATAATGGCGTAATTGCCGTTATACCGTATAAAGCCTTCCAGATGTATTAGTCGTGTTTGGCTAAATTATGCAAGTCCGTTTCTAGTAAAAACTTTATGTTTAAAAAGTAGAAAAACTTATTATTTTTACTTTACTTTTACTAAAAATTGTTGGGTGATTTGAATTAGTTAAAGGTATAAAAATTTATTTGGATCAAAAGATTTATTGCAAAGTAGTTCAAAATTATTATTATCCCTTTTTAAAATGATTAAAACAATCTACATACTGATTCAAAAGAAAAGGCAAATATTTTTGCAAACTATTTTGCATCTAATTCTACTATTGCAAATCTTTCTACTAATGCCGGTTAGTGGTAAAATGGGCTAAATTCATTTTAGACAACAAATTGTTAAAAAATATTTTCTTAAATTAAATACCAGAAAAAGATCAGGTATAGATAAAAAAATTATTTTTAAAACATTAGCAAATAAATTAGCTCGCAGCTAATTAAAATATTTGCTATATTTTATAAAAATGCATTCTCAAACTGTTGAAAAATGGCAAATGTTCAACCTATACATAAAAAAGAAACAAATCTAATTCTTCAAACTATAGACCAATTGCATTATTTTCAAATATGTCAAAAAACTTTGAAATATATATTAATTTTCATATTGTCAAATACTTAGAACAAATTAAATTAATCTCAAATACTCAATATTTTTGATCAAAACGTTCAACAGCTAATATTAATCACAAATGGAATTCTACTTTAAACAAACATAGAAAAAATCTTGCAGTAGTTCTACACATGTTCAAAGCATTTGATAGGGCATGCCAGACTCAATCATTCCGCTTGACTCTCTAACAGTTGCAAATTTGCAGCCTGTCTACCAAATTTATAGCAAAAGGAGTTTAAAAATCATATTAATAGGTCATAACAATGGGTTTTCAAAAAACACAATTAAAAATATTATTAAAAAGAAAGACTATAGCCTTACTTAAAAAACCTTTTAATAACTTATTTTAGTAACATATCCGAAAAAATAGAAAACATTCTCAGTAAATTTAATTATAAAGTAGCGATTAAAAAATAAAATATGTTATCAAACATTTTATTCAACGCTAAAGACCGTACAGATACAATTTTAACATCAGGAGTGTATAAGTTGTCTCACATGTAGTGCACAATATATAAGACAAACAGTTTCAAAATTAGATTTAAAAAACATTACTGCTTTCATTCAGATAGTACTTTTGCAAATTATATTTTAGAAAATAAACTTGATTAATGATCAAACCGACTTGTATAAATCTTTTTTGTTTGAAATAATTTAAACTACTTTTTTTTGCGGAATGTTTTTTGTCTTAACTACCTTTATGTAAAAACCGCCATTCATTAATCTTTTCTTTATCTGCTTAATCTGTTTTCCTTTATTTGTATTGTTGTTTGTAATTCATAATCATTTTAATCATAATAATTTTAATGTAATGTTTTACCTCTCCGTGCATTTTACTTATTTTTACTGTTGTATATATTGTTTGAATCACCGTCTGATGATGGCCTTGTAAAGGTTGAAACATGTTACGGTTTATTTAAAATATTTGTTATATAGTACATAGTGAATATTATGTTTTATTTATTTTATAATGAACTATCACGCAGTAACGGCCACCACTATTCATTTTTTTAATAATAATATTTATTTGTGTTATATATGCAGTAATATTTACAAAGATCAAAATACTTAATAATATGGCCACCTAATATTAAATTAAAGATATTTATTAACAGAATAAAATCATCAGTAATATTATTATTATATAATTAGAAATTATGTTTACATTAGAAGGTGTTATATGATATGCTAATAATAAAAACTGCATAAACAAAACTACTATTTAGCACATTGTTTTGTCTTAATGTAAGTCAGCTGAATACAAAATCAAGTTATTAATTAAATTAAAATATCCTATATTGACGTACATACTACACACGCGAAATAATTAGTGATTGTTTTAAATAATTATTATTTGTTTAACACTATACCATGAGAAATGTAAAAGTGTCTATTATCATCAAGATACAACTTTAATGTGTAAATATTTAATAAGCAAGTAATCACATTGTTTCTATTTGTCCAAATAGAATTTGTTTTTACTGATAATGTAGATCATCCAAATTAAAACACATAAATATAAACAACAAATTTAACAACTCCAACTATAGCTATACAATTACTAATATTTGGTTGATGTAGATAATAAATAATAATAATAGATACTATAAATAAAATTTTGCTTAATAGTTTCTAAAGTTGACATTTTGTTAATTTGTACTAAAATCAAAAGTTGACCTTTATAGAATATTGATGTGACGATGTCATAATGAATACAACATACACAAACTGAACTTTTGTAATATGCATTCAGTGTTACCAACATTGTAATGATTCTAAACAAAGCAATTAAACAGTGATTTGAATCAATTAAAATTATAACAAAAAATGTATAAGTGTTTTTAATAACTTAATAATTTATAATTTTAACACAAATGTATAAATAAGTTATGGTCGTGCAAAAAGTTGTATGCAACTTGTTCCCTTATGCAAATTTATGCCTAAAAACTAACTTTTGTGCACTTGATACATACAAAAACTATTTAGTTATAATTTAAATGTAAATAGTATAATCAATAAAATAAACTAATAAAAGTTATAACTTACTTTTATATAGTTTATTTTACTGAAAAAATATAATGTAATGCAAAAGCAATATTAAAATTATGTACAGTTAGTTATTATAACTACAAAGCTGAAAAAGAATGCTTGACATGTTTAAATCTGAATTATCTTTGCTTTTATCATTTGATAAAGGTAGTGGGTGGATTGGCAGGTTGGTTGCTTGGAGGTGCTTGATCTATTATTTTATTCACCAAGAACGTACTTGAATTATCTATTTCTATTTTTTTCCAATTTGTAAATCACATATAAAATCATGTTTATAATTAAGTAGTTATAAAAAATTCAACCAATTTTATGTAGCATTTTTTTAAGAATATTATTTTATTTTATTATTATTTATATTTCAAACTATTTTAACTTGAGAGAAGATTTTTAGAGCAACTAAGTACCACACTTGATAGATTCAAGTTGCTGCAACTAATACATTTTCAAAACATTTTACAAATTAAAGTTAGTTTATTAAAATTAATTATTGGAAATTTTTAATTATATTGTTTTATTTATAACCTAATTATATACAATCTTCACTTTAGTTCAATATTTTAATGAGATATAAATAAAACAATTCCTATTGTAAACATAACAATAACTACAGGCTATAACAAAACCTTGATTTTCACCAAATGTGTGAGTCAGATAGTCACACTCACAGTAAATAAATAAAAAGTGTTAAATCATGGGAAATCTCATATGTAGAACGAGCGCACGTTTTTACTTTAATTATTTAATTCCTTCCTTATGCTTCACATATAACATTGTTTCAGGATACATTTCAATATAACAACAATGGATTTCGTGCCGTATATATTGGTAATATTCAGTAATAAATTATACAAATGATGATAATAATGTAAAAACAAAATAATTATATCTGCAATGAGTAATACGATAATTAGTAACATCCGTATTACAATAAGCACATGTGCATTAGTTTAAAATTCTTTATTACGTATACATGTAACACGTTATTTTTTAATTATAATTATACATTTCTTGTATATCATTACATATGAAAAGTTTTATTCCATTCGTTCAAGGTTCAATTTAACAATAACTATCGAAGATTCAGATATAATTATCATGAATTAAACCTTATTAAATTAGCATAATAAATCGATTATTACTAATTTTAACAATCATTATTATTGGATCTCGGTTTTCTTGGTGGGAACATACGCAATTGCTCTATAGTTCATTATTTAAACTAGTGTGGTAAAAAAATAAAATAAAAATTTAATACTGAATTATTATAACTTACATACTTCAATTAACTTTGTAGTATATATCTCAAATTTAAATTGTAATAATTTTACGATTGGTATGCAAAATTCTTATTTTAGTAAAAAACAAAAATTTAAAATCAATTATTCAAACCCAATCAAACTCCAAAGCGGTCAACCAAATACAGACAATTGTTTCGGTTTTCACAAATCCTTTAGTTTTAGCTTTAGAAGAGCCGAAACTAGTAATGTATTCGTAAGAATAAATTTGTGAAAAGAACATAGTAAATTGTTTAATTATTTTATAAAAAATATATAATGCTATTTAAAAAACTATGGCTGAGTATTTTTGTATCAATATTAAGAACAACAGCATACTAATAATGATATGGTTTTTGAACTATTTAAACTGGTTATTTGCTTGTACGTTTTTTGTCAATACTTTGTCTTTTATTTTTTTACCATCTGGTAAAAAAATAAAAGACAAAGTATTTTGTTTAATACGTCTACAATTTATTTCTTTGCTCACTATGAAAAGCTCTTAAAGATTAAAAACAATAATTTATAACTCTTTATGCAGCTATTTCTTATTTAGTCTGTATCATACCCCCACCTAGCTTTTTTTAACTTTGTTGTTTGTTTCTTCAAATAATTTTGTTTAATGTTCACACTATTTTATTATTGTTTTATTGAAGTTTTTCTCTGTGTTTATACGCGTTTTTTCAGCCTGTATTGTTTCTATTACTAGTATTGTCTAAAATTTGTTGCATTTTTTTTTGTATATTTTTGCGCAGTTTGGTACTTTATTATAGTTGCTTGATTTTTTACCATTGTTTTCTTTTTCTATTTTTTTTTATTTTCTGTATTTTGTATAGATTTTTTTATTTTCTGTTATATATTGTAATTGTTTTAAATTATATCTTTCTTATCAAATAGTTTTGTCTTAATATGTTGTAATTTTTGTTTTGTTTTTACTGCTCCTGTAATATTTTTTACCAAATCCAGTATTAATTTTATAATTTGTCTTACTCTTTGTTGATTAACTGTTAGCTGATTTTTTGACATATTTTTATTATTTAAATTATCGTTTATTATTTAAAAAAAAGATTGTTTTTTTCTTCTTTTTGCTTCTCGTTTTTTACTTTCTTTTGCTTTTTCTTGCAGATTTATTTTGGTTGAAACGCGTTGCTCACTACACCACAAAGTACTACTTTTTACTACTTATTTTGCGCGCGTCACTAATTTATAAATGTGTTTTACTTGTTTATGATATCTTAAAAAAAAATAGAAAAAGACAAAATTACAGAAAAAAACAAAAATTACACCCTAAAAGAGAAACAATAATAAAAACAAAAAAAGCAAAACAAAAATAACGACAACGAAAACAAAACAAATCACACAGAGAAAAGATGAAGCAAGATAATAAAGAAAACTAATTTTTTAAAGTTTAGGTTCTACATCTCTAAACTGTCAGTGAATATTTGTTAGAATTTTTAGCAAAACTACAAATAAATATTTGTTTATTTGACAATATGTCTTCTATTTTGTTTAAACAATGAATAGAAATATCTATAGAAAATGCAAAGATCTGCAACATTACGCCTGTGCTGTAACCTAACGTTTTTGATAGCATTTAAAAGAGACAGTGAAATTTTAAAAGGTCTTTTCCATACTTGAAAACAATATTCAATACAAAAACGACTATAAATTTTAAATTAATTTATATATATATATATATATATATATATATATATTTATATATATGCAAAAGCTGAACAGAAGTAAAAAACTGTTTACATCTATTAAAAAATTCTAGTTTTCTAGATACTTTCAAAGCTATGTCAGCAAACATAGTTGTTTCAGAAAAGATTGTGAGATAATAAAAGACGAATTGAAAAAGATTTAGATATGGATTTGTTGTTTAGTTTAATTATTGGTATTAACAATACTTTGGATTTTGATTTTAAAACAGTAAGAAATTAAGTTTTTTTAGAGTTAAAATTGTTGGGAGTGCCTTATTTAGATATTGTTTTGAGGTTGTTGATTATTGATGCAACAGATTCTAACCTAGAAATTTCAAGACGCATTGCTATATTTGTTGATATGATTTTTAGAAAATATGAAGTATAAAGGGTGCTATCACCTGCAAAACTATGAATAAAACTTTTAGTTATTTAAAGAAGATTATAAATGTAAATAAAAAATAAAGTTGGCAAAAGAGCAGAACCTTTAGAAACACCATCATTTATGATTTTGGGGTCAGAGTTAAAATTATCAATTCTAACAATAATTTTTACAGATTTACAGATTTATGATCAAGATCCATACAATAAAGCTTGTTAATAAAATTAAGATGCCATACCATATCAAATGCTTTGAAAATGTCTAGAGCCACTGCAAAAAAATTTCACATTTGTCTAAAATAGAATTCTATTTGTGAATAATATAAGTTCTGTTGTCAAACGGTTTGATCAAAATTCATACAGAGTATCTGAAATAAATTTATTTTGATGTAAGAACTTGAGAATGTAAAAATAATCAATTTTTCAAAAAAATTTGAACAATTGGACAATAACGCATTTAATCTATAACTTGAAGAATCAGACTTGTTTTTCTTTTTAGGTATAGGTTGAACAGTTGCAATTTTTTAACAATTTGGGAATCTTTTATTTTTGTATAATAAAGCAAATAATTTAAAATGGGAGAGAATTTATTTGCAAATGTCTTTAGAATAGGTGAAATTTTATCTTTACTTTAGGCATTTTTTGTATATAATTTAAGAAAATATCTTTTGACAACCCGTTCCCTAAAATAAATTAAAATATCACAATTTATAATAGTAGATGCAAATTGGTTTGCAAAAATATTTGTTTTTCTATTGAATTAGTAACTAGATTGTTTTGATCAGTTTGAAAGGTATTGAAGATTTTGTACTACCTTGCAATAAATTTATTGTTTTATAATTTTTTGTCTTGTTTATGGAAAGCTGAAAAAGTCAATTAGTTTTGTTTCTGTCAATCTTATAATAATAATAACTAGTCTTTATTCAATACATTTATATGTACATATGAATAAGCAAAGTTCAGATTATTTGGTGCTCTTCCACTTCACCTTTCAGTAGTAACGCTCTGTGTGTGACACCGCGCCAATTGTTATTTGAATTTTTTTTCTTTATCTAGAAAAAGTTGATTCTTGATATTTTAGGAGTTTGCACTTCTAATGTGTTTGCAAATGTAGTTTAAATTTGATTGCAAAATTTTAATTGTTGCGTCTAGTAGAAATTATTGCGATGTCAGACACCGTCGTTACTATTTTCGTTCAAATTCAGTGTGCTTGAGTTTTGTTTTTATTCTAATTTAATAATAATTAAATTAAGAGATGTATTTTTCTATAAATTTACTTTTTGTTAAAATTTAATTACATTATTCTCAGAATACGGTTCACCAAATGTTATTTGAAAGTAAATAGTGTTAAGCTTTATTGTAATCTTTTAATTTTATGTTTTATATTATTGGTTTATTCCTAATTTTTCTATTTCTGGTTTATAGGAATTTTTGAATACCATCAATATGCATTGATATAAATATCAAAAAAATTAATATTAAATTTAGTCTATTAGCTACTTATGCTTATTATACATTTATATCTTTTAATTTTACCTTTACTTTGTCAAGTTTTGTATTTTGTTTTAAAATACAGTACTGTAATTGTAAAAAGGAATACTTTTATTACAAGTTTAATGTACGTTATAGAGTCCTATGAGGCGGAACAGGACCGCTGTCAGAAAATAAAGACAAACTTTTAACGGATGAGGTTGATAGAACAGAAAATGATAATTCAAAAATGGATAAAGAAGAACGTGTGCTAGATAAAAGCAATTCTGAACAAAAAAATTCTGATGTTGATGAAAATGACATAAATAACAGTTTTAGTTTGTCATTTATTGAAAAAGACAATAAAGCCTATTGAAAAAAAACTAGACAAGAAAATATTATAAAACGTTTTTTGGTCTTTGTCAAGCAACTAAATCAATAAAAAAATTACAAAAATATGGAATTATTTTATTAATTATTCAATAATTACTACAATTTCCAATTATACAAATAAATATATTGCAATAGTTGCCAAAGAGTATGCCAACTCCAAAAATATATATCTATATAATTATATTGAACTTCGTGCTCTCTTTGGACTATTGTAATGATTGACGGCTTTAGCATTGAAATATTTCATCTTACTATGTTGTTTCAAAGGTTTTAATTTTTATTAACTCAAAATGAAAGAAGAAAAATAGACAAACTTGCTCCAATTCACGAAATATTTGATATTTTTAATCTAAATTGCTAGAATGGCTACCACATTTTGGAATTTATACAATAGATAAAATGTTAGCACCATTTTGAGATAGATGCAGCTTTATAGTATATATACCATACAAACCCAACAAATATAGTTTGAAAATATAAGCATTATGCAATGCTAAAATGTTTTATACTAGCAAATTGAAGATATATGCTGGAGAACAACCGGTCGGGCTTTTGAAGATTTCCAATATTGCATTTGATGTGGTTCGTAGGTTCTGTGAGCATATTTCTGGTTCAAACAGAAATGTCACCATGGACAATTAGTTTACATCAATGCCTCTGGTTTGAAGCCTACTGCAAGAACATAAACTTACCGTCATTGGCACCATCAGAAAAAATAATAAAAAACTTTCTTTAGATATTTCAAAACCTTCTCTTCGACCAGCTCGTACCAGCATGTTTGGGTATTTCAATGACTGTTCTTTGGTTTCATACATCATAATGATGAAATTGACATAGATAGTAGAATTTTGTAAAAGCCGGCAATTACTATAATAAAACCAAGAGAAGCGTTGACACCGTTGACAAGCTATGTGCCAGTTATGATTGTGCCAAAAATACACAAAGATGGCTGATGGTGCTTTTTTATTCTATGTTGAATTATGCTGGAATTAATTTGTTAATTATATATTTTGCAAATAACCCAGAAATTAGGATTTTAAGACAAACTGTTTTAATAGACTTAGCAAACGGCTTACTGCAACTACACTTGCAAGTTAGAGTTTAATTCAGTGTTCAATCTTTCACGAGGCCTTTCATTTAGGTTACAAGAGGTGTGCAAAACTCAAACTTTATTTCTTCAACAGATTATTATTATTAGAAGATGTTTTTATTGTGATAGAACAAAAAAACAAAAAAAACAAGGTTTTCTTGTTTCAACTGTAGAAAGCATATGTATTTTTAGCATATAACAGCAGTTTGAAAACTTCATTCTTTACCAAATAATTTAATGTTTGTTATTTATTTCAATTATTAATAGTATTAATAGTACTATGTTTTTTTTTAATTTATTATTGTAAATTTTTTGTTTTAAAATATTTGATTTGATGCGTATTACAACAAATTATATATTTTAAGTTTTATTTTATATTTTTATTAATAAATAATATTTTTATTGCAATTTAGTTTGTGTGTGTGTTATACTTACAACTATTATATACCAAAGCCAAAATGTAAAAAAATTGAAAAAAGTAACAAAAATATGAATGCGGTCTTAGACACCGCCGACACCAAGCATGACTAAACCACCACTGGAAGGTTTCCCCATTATTTTAGTACTATTATAAATCCAGGTTTCGATTTTCATGATAATATTTACTATACTTTCCAATTCTTATAATTTTATCAAATAAAATATTTTATGTCAAAAAACTATAATGCATATAAAAAACAAAAAACAAAAAACAATTAACAAAGCAAAACAAAACACACAGAGGAAAAATGAAGCAAGATAATGCAAGCAACAAATTTTTTTTAAAGCATTAAGAACATTTAGCTTGTTCAGATTGTATCAGATTTTTTTTATTTTTTTTGTTTTTTATTAACTGCCTGTTTTATCTGAATTAAAAACAAATATATAATTTTTTTTTAAATTTAATAACAGAGAATAGAACTAATTTTTCGATGACATTCTGAATAGTTTTTGTGAAGTTTTCTTTTCTGTTGCAATATGTAGAACTTGAGAATATAAATAATAAGTATCAAAATAAAAATTATTAAGAAATTCTTTAATTTTTACTATGTTCATCTAAAATTAATGATATGAGGCGCGGTTTAGGTTTGGTGGTAATAAGAAAAAAAGTTTTATCAACATTAACCGTTGTAATCTTTGGAATAGTTGAAAGATATAAATCTAATAATCTTGGTTTTCTAAGAAGTCCATCACAAGAAAAATATGTGTGTTGCTGAATAAGTTGAGAAAGGTTATTAAAAACAGCACAAATCATAGTTTGTTGTCCGGACAGTGTTGTAGAAGATATGTGACTTAAAATCTCCTAACAAAATTATTTCAGTTTTTTTATGCTTACATTGAAAAAGCTTGTCAAAATTTTCCAAAAAATCATCAAAAAAGTTTGGAGTTGCTTTATTTGGAGAACGGTATATGCCAATTACTAAGATAATCTTTTGGAAAAATTTAGTTTAAAAATATGCTATTACAACCAATGCCTTATATTTTGTACGTCCTTAATCTAGAATACTCTTGTTGTTTGTGTAAGACCCTGTTGGTCAGCAAATGAATGTTTAAAACGCTAATCGGAATCTATTAGATTAAAGCAATCTGGATCTTTATTATTTACTAGAGTTTTAGTCAAATAAAGAGTATGGAGGTTTTTACGTTTAAGATGCTGATAAACAAAATTTATTTTTTTTAAATCACAAATTAACTTTTAAACCATAAACTTACTCAATTTTTAGTTAATAAAATTGGTTAGTAGAACAAAGTCTTGCCAATACAATTGCAGTTTTATGGCAGTTGCTTGATAATGGTTGAGCGGAGCCTACCACGTCGCCACTAATTCCAACCGGAACTAGGGTTGTTTGTTTGTACATTATAATAAAGACATACGTAAAGTTTAAAAAAAAGAAAATATTTAGGAACAAAGAACATATAATAGCAGGTTGGACATACTTAATACTACATACATAATATTTCAAAGATTTACTAAATCCAGAACAAACAAATCTGCTAGAAAACAAAAACACAAACAAAAATATAGACTATAAAATAGACAAAACTAAACAAAAAGAATTTAAAATAAACATATTAACAAATGCAATACCCAAACTAAAAAAATGTTAATTAGCAAGACGCGACAAAAAAATGTCAAAAATGTTAATAAACTTAGTATTAACATAGAAATACTGACACATCTTTTCAATAAAGCGGCAAACAAATGTTGCAAACTTAAAGACTAAAAACTAAGCATAACAATACCAATTCACAAAAAAAAGCAACACACGTGATTGCAAAAAATACAGAATAGTTACCCTATTGAAAATGATAGCCACACTATATTAAAAGTTTTTAAAAAATAAACTGAAAGTAATAACAATAAAAGATTAGAACAGTCGGAGAGCGATTTTAGAATAGAAAATATAGAACCACATTTTACCATTAAACAAATTATCTAGATAAAGCATTTGACAACGTTCTAAGAAATGTTATATGAAAAATCTTAAGAAAAAAACTTAATTGTAAACTAATTAGCAATATAGCCAGTATATTTAAAAATACAAAAAACTAAGTCAGAACAAACAATTTAGAGTTGGAAGAATTTAAAACTAAAAAAAACTAAAATAAGGCAAAGTATTAAACCAAACTTTATTTAATATAATACTATAAAATAAAAAATTGTTTATAGGTTATAGAAACATGAAACTAACATGTTTGATTGAATGTACTTTTGCAGAAAATTTAATGACATATGCCAAAGGCTAGAAAAAACTACAGAAAAACGTGAAAATATAGAACACAGCACTTAGACAGAAGTTTTTTAAAATAAATATTAAAAAAAAAAACAAAAACATTAGTAATAAAAAAAACAAGCACATACAAGCATAGCAGTAAAAAAAACAAAAAGATAACTTCATACCTAGAAGTAAAAATACAAAAACAAAGAAAAAATAACGCTAAAAAAAATAGCAAAATAAAAAACGCAACAAAATTGTTTTATTCACCGAGTAATAATTTTATAAAAAATAATAAAATAACAACAAAAGCAAAACTAACAGTACATAAAAAAATATACAAATTAATATTAATGCATAGATGTAAAAGTTGGAATGAAAAGCAAAACACAAACAATGAAAATTAATTATTCAAAAAGAGTAAAAAGAATTATAACAAAAAACAGAATCCGCAATGGTACAGTAAAAAATGACTTAAAATTGGAACCAGTACTAAATAATATAGAGCGGCAGCAGCCGAAATGGCTTGGACATCTGCTAAAAATTAAAAAAAAAAAACAGACAAAAGTGTGGCAAGTAAATACACAAAAGTTTTATAAGCAGACCAATAAAAACATGGAACAATGTGGTAACAGAAAATCTTTCAAAGAAAAACAAAACCTAAAAAAAACAAACAAAAAACGAATGAATAAAAATACTTTAAACATTTATTTATAGCTAAACACTTTAACACCTTTGAGTATGCTAAATTTCTGGTTATGTATACAACTTGACATTTTTATTGGAAAAAAGTAGTAACCCAAAGAATATCTTTGAGAGAATGATGGCAGTGTATAAAAAAAATAAATTGTCTTATTTTTAAAGCAAGTATTGGTGCAAACAGTTTAAATAGAACAGAAAATCCATTCATAATAAATTAAAATGTAGAAAACCTACAGAAGCACAAACTGTCAAATTCATTAACAAAGTTGAAAATTTGGTATTGATTGACAAATTATTTACTTTGTTTTGACAGTTTAAATGTCAAGCAAGGTTATAAGGATATATACAAATAAAGAAAATATTTTTATTATCTTACTTTAGGAGTGGGCGGTTTGGTAATGGGGAATGGCTCTATTCTATTCCGAGAGAGTTTTGACAGAAGTAAACAATGTAAACATATGAAAAAAATATTTTTATTATTGAATCCTAAGATAGAAATCTTTATTTACTCATTTACGGCACAAACGTACATGTAGAAAATGTTACATAAGTATTTAGAAACGAACAAAGTGTTAGCATAAAAAATTTCCAAGCTGCTTAGTTTAGAACAAAAACTTTGTAAACGACAAATTTGCAAAAAAAAATTGACTCAAACTAAAGGTTTTTTCTATAAAATTTTAACTAGGACTCTGGTTAAATATATGCCAAAAACTTACAATAACGGGAAACGTCTACAAATATACAATTAAAAACTTAAAAGCAGCTGATCATGGAAAAAAAATCTCACAGTTATGTTTTCAAAACTCAAAAAAATACATGAGAAGGCGTTGTTTTTTATTGAATTTTGAAAAATTACGAAAAGAATTTTATATTTATTGGTTATTATCTTGATGAATAATATAGTCATATCAAATGCTGTAAATTTTATCCATTCTATTCTATTCTATAATTACTTGGATTTAAAATTCTTACCTGCCTGAACTATTATTTAATAGAATATATTAAATAAATATAATAAATTACCAAAATAAATAAAAACGTTAACAATAAAATAAATTATAATAAATGTATTATCTATTAATTTTGTGGTAGTGTAATTTTGTGTGCAATAGATATAATCTATTAAAAAATAGATGCATTTAGAGACCCCAACTATTAGCAATAGTTGCGAAAGTTGACTGATTATATTTTTTTAATTGAAATTAAAATGTAAATAGCTTCCACTTCATCAAAAATTAGTGGACTTTGCTTTGCTTGTGTTTAAGGATTTTGCAACGGTTGACAATAATCAAAACAAAACATATTGTTAAAAAACAAAGTGATGCAAATCAACAGTTGCATTCCCTAAACGCGCACAATGTATTTATAAAAGGTCGTTAGCGCGCGTTGCTAAGTGGGCGACGGGCCTAATGAAGGTAACAAATATTATTAATCATCTCACAAAACACTTTCAACGGGATCAACGACATCCCGTTTACGTTATAATGTTTGGTGGTCACATAGATATTGAAAAATATAAAATAATTAATTAACGCATTTGCTAATGGAAATGATTAATAATCTTAGATATACAAACATTATTTTTATTGGTTGTGTTTCTTATCATAATCATTCATTCAACTTCAATTATACTGCGCATATGATTTATCCTAATATTTATAATTAGTGAAATAATAAACTATAATCTTTTTTTAATTAATAAAATAATCAATTGATTAGTTTTTTATTCATTTCCTAAATGAAATGTCTTCTTGCCGATCCAGTTAATTAAGAATAAAGCATTTTTAACAGAAAAGAAAATGTAATTTATGTGCAAATATGGTTTTCAATGTATTTCCAAGATCGTAGCAGTTAATTCTTTAATATATTTTGCATTTTTTTATTACAATTTTTTATTGCAATCTTGTAGATTTTTTACTGATAGTGTTCTAATAAATATCATAGATATGTTCGGTTTTAAACTAATTCTACAGTATATAACAAAACATTGGTTCTAGTAGCCCGCTTCTTTAGATTATATTTATGAAGTTTTGTGATTTCAATCAGCTTTAATTTGTCTTAAAGTATTTTTTCGGTATTTTTTGCATAAACTAATATTCTCTTGTTTCTATTAGAAACAAATGTTGGACGAACCGGACTTTTGACATTTTTATCTATGGCCCTAATGTTTGTTAATTATCTAAGTACATACAAGGTGTTCAAAAAAGAATGTAAAATATTGAAGGGGTGGTAGTACAAACCACAACAAACAAAAAAGTTTTCATAAACATGGGTTGTAATAACAACGGTTTCGGAGATATGAAACAATATTTATTTTTATACAGAGTATATAAAATTTAAAAAAAAAAACAGAAAAAATAAATAAACCGTTAATACCAGAATATAATATGTATTCCATTCAGTTGCAATACATAATCGTAAAAGCTCGTATTTTGTTTATTACGGTATATTTTTTTTTAAATTTGATTAAGAACGTAGTCACGGCAAGTTGACAGCTAGTTGTTTTGAGAAAAATACGTTGCACACTTCAAGTACGCAATCTAACCTTTAGTTACTATTTTTTTCTTTTTCTTCTTCTTTCTCTTTTTGTTTGTTCTGCGGTCGGCTCTTGAACTTTTTGATAGAATGCTATATGCACCTTTTATTTGCTGATTGCAAGTTTACTTATAATTAGCTTTGTGTATGTTTTTTAAGTTATCGTAAAAGCTTAAAGTTATCTTAGTGCTCAAATGTTGATTTTACCGGAACCGGTCTCTCAGCTCACGCAGTGGTTGTAGGTTTTATTGAGAGTTGCTTCTACTAACTGTGATAACTTTAGTCTAAACTGTTTCTAATTGTAGTTTAAGTATTGTTATAATTTGTGTTATGTTTTGATTACCGCCAAATCAGTAGCGGTTAACCTTAGGTAAGCCACAGAAAATTGTTGCTACTACTTTTTTAGTTATGTTTAGGAAGGTTGCTCTATACGCTCGGCTGTAAAAGTAGATGTTTTTATATGTTTTTATCGCAAGTTTCAACTATGTTCTTGTCGCAATCTCTACAAAACTTCTATTCTAAGTGCCAATTTGCACTTGTTGGTCAACTATGTCAATACAATCAAACGTATATTTCTTAAAAAGTACACCTATCATTACAGTGCAAGAGAAGTTAGTCGTTGCTTTACAACTATGTTTTGAAAAGTTGTTATTAGACTATGCTAAGTTGCAGTTAGCAAATAATTTTTTAGCAGTTGTAAATAATTAATTAATTTAGTTATTAACTATTTTACAAAATTACAATCTTGCAGCATGTGTAAGTCAACTACTCACTATATTTATTGTAAACAAAAAATGATTTATGTTAAATTTCTATATGACACAGATAAATATTTTCAAAGCAATGTTTGTTTTGTATGGTAACAACATAAACCATCTTAGTCATGGCCAAATACACGAAATAACAACGCATTAAAATTGTCCAAGCCTATTATGAAAAATGAGAAAAAATGTTTTTTGTGTTCTACTCAAATATTTTAGTGCTTAAATTTAACTTTCCAAGCGCACAATTTAGAATTTGATCTAAATGTTTGAACTAACAGGGTTCGCAATTAACGCCAAAGTACCTCAACATACTCGCAACGGTTACTCTGTGCAGAATATTGCCAATGTTTGTCAAAGTGTAACTGCAGAACCAAGAACATTAGTTTGTCATTGATCGCAGCAACTGGGCCTTGCGCAAAGTTTTTTTACAAAGTATTTACACTTACAAATATTAAGTAAAGTAAATGGGAGTAGCTGAAAATGGCCCAGTTTTCTAACTCTAGCTATATGAAGCTTTGCATTATTTTGTTGGAAAACCAACTTTTTCAGATAGGGCAATATTGTTAATTCTATAACTGTGTTAATGTAGCAATTTGAGTTTAAAGTTTTTGAAATAGACACTTAAAAAGACTTACATCTATAAGCGATTGGTCCCCACACCATCACCTCGCGTGAATGTCACTCTACAACAAACTGTAAATTTTTTTGTTCTCTTTGGCAACTCTCAATTTCTCGCTAAAGATAACTTAATATAGCTGACTCATTGTAGTCTTTCAATGAACAATTTTATACGGCATTTATTGAGGAGTTCGGAACAAACATAGAAAAAAGCGGTACGACTTGAGATAAAATAATTAAATTTGGAGCCAAAAAACCCAATTTTTACGTACTGTAGTGCTTTGGGGCGCAATACGTAATCATTTTCTGTAATTTACTGCAAATATTGCAAAGTTAAAGAAAATTTTAATTTGCTTTTAAAAATATAAAAAATTAAAATACTACTATGTTTAACAAGATATAATATTACGATTTACTTTGTTTCCGTCCTTAGAAACTTTTTGCATTTTGGTCCCTAGAGACATCATTTAGGTGTAGAAAAGCTTTAAGTTTATTGTAGTAGTTTTGTTAAGACTTCCAAATGCTAATATTATTTGGTGAATTAGCTCTACTTCAAGTACGGTGTGTTCAGCGCCGTCAAGCACTTGTGGTCCTTGTGATGGTGGTAAACCGCTCCTTTAGCATAAGAGTAGGGGGTTTGTTGGTGTGCAGATAGTTTTTAATAGCTTTTAATAGTCAATCTAAATGTTATTGTTGTAATTCTGTTCAATTGCTGTGTTGCAGTCTTGATCCGCTAATTTATAATTTAATTTTAATCTTCAATTGAAACTTTCTTAGATTTTTTTCGGTGCTGCTTCCGTAATAGTGATCTGTCTGCCATCCCGATTTTGCACTGAAAAATAGTTTGGGCTGCAGGTCAGATGTTGTTTAGTTCTGTTGGCACGCTGGCAGTTAACAAAGCAACTCTGAAATTTGCCCGCCAGTGCAACCAATATGCACGTTGCTGATAAGACTATTCTAAACCCGGATATTATTTGGTCTTTACTTTGGTTTAGTTGATGTTTGAAACTTTTTTTGTGATTTGAGGAAAACATTTTCTAAATCCAGCCTTTTTTAATTTATTTTAAGAAGTGATAGTGTCAATTGGTCTCCTATAAAATATTTGTCTTTGTCTGGTTTATTAAGTTTGGCAAGTTTTAAGTTAAGTTAGGTTAGGTAATGTTCTGCGAGAAAGGTGGCGGATAAGAAATTGCACACGCAGACCAATGTCATTTACCTCGATAATGAAACTACTTTCTCTTCTTTTCTTTCCTTTTTGAACTATCGTTTGCCCTTGAACAACTCTGCGGTCTTCTTTAACCTCTTTTCTGGTTACCAACGCTATTAGGTTTCAAGAGCTTGGTAATTAAAACAAATTCTTAAATTTTTCTCTTACAGTAGAACAAAACACTTTAAACATCTATTAGGGTGCGCAACTGCCAGATAGTCAGAAAATGGATTTATGGCCACTAGCCCAAAATGGAAAATGGAAAAAGTTTTGAGTAAAAAAATGCTTAGGAGAGTCTTGCAAACACGGGAAACCCTTTCCCACGGATAGCAGTGAGCTGCTCCAAGGGTTATGAAAAGAGCAATCAAAACTCAAGCATGACGACAGAAATTGACACCAAGGATGAAGGGAAAGCCTTCTAGAAAACGAGCAAGACAGCCAGATTACCCGTAAGACGACACTCCATAGCTGGCATGTCACACCCCCCTGAGGTTGCTGATGGTGTGGTAAAGGAAACCCAAATAGCACTAACAATGGTACTTAGCAGCAATGTGCTAGAGCAAAAGTCTAAAAGAAAAAGGGAAAAAACTTCGCCAAAATTGAAGGAAAAAACAAAAAGTATGCGCAAAGAACACAGCAGAATAAGTTAGATGATAAAAGAAATAATGGAGGGAATAACAAAATGATTCAAACAAAAAAACACAAACACTTAAAAAAATTAAGTCAGCTACATTTGGGCTAGAGTGCGTGGCAAGCAGAAAAAGAAACAGAAGGACGTTGGCCTTTGTAGATAACTTGTTCACAAAACTAGACAAAAAAAAGGAAATAATAAAACTTAAAAGAAATGTGGAAGAAAAAACAGAAATGCGGCTGAGAGAAAAATGCAGACAAGCAGATCAATGTCACAAGAAAAAACTTACTAAACAGAGTTGAACAAACCATAAAAATGGACATAAAAAAAGAACAAACCATTGCTACATTAAATAGTAAATGGCCAGAAAAAGTCTTTAAAAAATGCCAATTTATTAATGGAGACATATTAAACGACAGAACGAACAACTTGATGGTAATGATGACAGAAATGACTATCCCGACAATCCGGCAACTACAAGAATAGAAAAACGGTATTTACAGCTAAAAGAAATACTAGAAAAAAAAGAGCTTTGACAAGAAGAAATGGTATGCAACATCATTAAAAGTGGCTTTATAACTAGAAAAGGGACAATTAGTGATAACAGGGAAAGGTATGTCTTCATGGTTGCTACCGAAAAAAGAAGAAAACAGGAAGACATAATAAAAAACCTAAACAAATAAATAAAACATGTGAAAAAAATTGCTCTAAAAAATCATAAGAACAAAGTGGTGTGTGCGGTCACAAAAAATGCGTTAACTCAAGTGTATAAAAACATGCTAGAATATGTCTTCAGAAAATCAAAAATGGAAGTAAGCATGTACAAGGCAAATAATAACATAAACATAAGTAAACCAGGCACGACCAAACAACAAAATGACTGTAGGGGCAACAAGTTTAAGAGCAATAAAAAGAATAAAGTCGAAACAATTATCCTTGAGTCCAAAGAAGGCATTACTTACGCACAGATAATAAAGGACCTAAAAAGCCAGGTAACGGTGAAGAAAGTGATGATTGTTAACGTCATCAAAACTGAAAATGGCAGCGTCCGACTGAAAGTAAAAAAGAGACAACAACAAAATTTAGAAATTTGCTTGGCAAAAAAATAAAAAATATAGCAAACATTGAATTGAGGCGGAAACAAACAACCATCATGATAATAAATATAGATGAAAATACTTTAAAGGAAGAAATTAGAAAAACACTCGAAAGCAAACTAAAGGAAGGTGAACGAAAGATAGGCAAAATAAACATGGCTATCAAATCAAACAAAGATGGAATGAAACATGCGTTTGTAATACTTGATTGGAAAGCTGGGCAAGAACTGGTCAATAAAAAAAAGTTGGCAAAAGGTGGAAACAGGTAAAGAATACTTGAGGTAGTGGAATCTCTAAAATGCTTTAGTTGCAAGAGAATCGGACACAAAGCAGCCGCATGTGTGAAAAAGGAGGGAAAAAAGTATGTCACAATTGTGCAAGACAAGACATTCACAAAAAGACTGTAAAAACACAAAAGCATGCTACATATGTTATAAAAAAAAACACAAAACAAAAACGATGAAATGCCCAATATATAAGGAAATGTGTGATTAACTAAAGACAAAGAGTGCAAAAAAAAATAATGAGGGTACTCCAGAGTATCCTTAGAAGGCGGCAATAAACCTGCTGTCCAAAACCATGATAGCTTAACAAATTTTGAACAAAAAAACAGAAAATTTACTTGGATAGAGGTAGGACAATACGTTCTATATGGGTACTACTTTTTACCAAATAAAACAATAGAAGAGTTTAAAAATTATATTTAGAAACTGGGCAGCAGCGTTAGAACACACAAAAAAAACATCATTATTGCTGGAGATTTAAATTTAAAAGCCATGCTATAGGGGGCCAATTTAAATGACAGCATTGAAAAACTGGACTGAATAGCAGAAGACCAGATAACAGCAGCAAACGTTGGCAACAAACCAACTTTTAAAAAGAACAAATCTAAATTGCATATTGATGTGACACTATATACGAAACACAGTGCAAATAATATCTCTGGGTAGTTAATAAAAGCAGTAAAGGTAGAGTAAAGGTAGAGGTAAATCTCAGCTTTCACAAAAACATTTATTTTACCTTAACATCGCATACAGTTTAAGATAAACAGACAGGAAATAAAAAAAGAAAGATTAAAAACACTTGAAATATTTAAATTTAAGGCAAAAGTACGCATAAAGTTAGCTAAATGATAGCTTGAATGCATATGACGCAATGAAAGGTATAAAAAGAGCAATGGATTCAACAGTCTAGAATAAAACATGTGGCAATTTAAACAAAAAGTATACTGGTGGTCAAACAACCTCAATGCACTGAAAGCTGAGTGCATAAGAGCCAGAAGAGAATTGCTCAGAAAAAAAAGAAAGACTATAGATCAGCAAGACAGAAATAATCTGCGCAAAATATTAAATAAAAAAACTGCAAATTTTAAAAAAGCAATAATAGCAGTTAAAAGAGTAGCATGGTGCAAAGTGCTAGAAGAAGTGGAGAATGACGTGTGGAGGCTAAGTTACAAAATTATCATGAACAAATTTAAACTAACAGACAACTTCAGGCTCAGCAATTGCAAATAAAATGAAATAGCAAAAGATTTGTTTGAAAGATGTCTAAAGATATGGTGGCCGGATATAGTAGAGAATAAAGAAACCTTACCTATTACGCGGCAAAAGTTGCAAGAGATGACTAGTAAACTGAAAAACAAATAAGCGCCAGAAGCAGACGGGATACTTTCCAATATAGTAAAATAATAAAAGCGGCACCCGAAGTCATACTAAATATGATAAACAAAAAATTTTAGGAGTGCAAGTTTGCAAAGGTTTGGAAGCAGTCTAAATTAGTATTACTGACAAAGGGGAAACAATATACAAACCAATATGCCTTATTAACACTATGAGAAAACTATACAAACACTTTATAGCAAAACGACTAAGAGAATAACAAACTATTGGAGAATCAATTCGGGTTTAGAAAAGGATGGGCAAAAATACAAGATGTTGTGTATCTTAACCACACTAGATATTAAAAACGCGTTTGATACAGTTCTGTGGAAAAAGGTAGTAAAAACACTGAATAAAATAAACGTCAGTAATAGAATAATGCAAATCGTAATGAGATAACTAAAAAACAAAAAAGTGTTTATAAGTAATTGCAATAAAATGGAAACTACGTGTGGTTTGCCACAAGGCTCCATATTAAGACTTCTGCTGTAGATAATCTATTACAATAGCATTCTACAAACAACTTTTCAAAAAAAAAAATTGCTGTTGTGTTTTGCTAATGACACTGCCATTGTCACCACAGCTAAAAGAGAAGCCAAAACCAACTTGGCTATAAGCAGAGTCAAAAACAAAATAGAAGAACTGAAGCTGGAAAGAGCTGCGAAAGCTGTTATACTGTACGAAGGAAAGAAAATAGTGTAGGCAAAGAAAACATCACAACAAAAAAGTTCTTAAACAGCTAGGCGTGTAGTTTGATCACAACACTCATATGAAGGAACATATCAAAAAACAACTTAATGCTTAACGTAAAGAGACCTTTGGAAAAAAAGAAAAGGATGTTGTCAAACAAGGCACGTTCCATAATGCTTTATGGTGCCCAAGTGTGGGAAAAAACTATGAGCTACAAACAATATAAGAGTATGCTGTTAAAGCAGCAACAAAGACTGGCGCTGAAAGTAGGTAGCAAATACCGAACAGTATCAACGGAAGCTATTCTGGTAATTGCATTGATCATATCAATTGACTTACAGTATAAGACAAAATCCTACAGAAAAATACAATGAAATCATAAAAAAAACTGAAAAGGGAAAAAGTCAAAAAATTTAAAAAAACCTAGGACGCAAACACAAGGATGGCGGAATGGACAAAAAAGCTAATCAAAAATGGCTAAAGAGAAAGTTTGGTAGTGTTAACTACTACTTAACGCTACTGCTAAGCGGACATGGCTGCATTAAAGCGTACTTTTATAGGTTCCACATCACAGATTAGATAGTAAAATTAATGAAAAATTTACGCTTGATAACACTATTAAAATAATGTTAACAACTCAGGAAAAGTGGGCACATGTAAACAAATATATTAAACATGTTATCAAGACAAAATAAAAAAAAAGAAGGAAATAACCATCTAGGGGTTAGCTATAGTTAACGTCCGGGCTAGTATTTTTGAAAGTATGTTTAGCAATTCCAAGAATACCGGAATCGTGCCAAGTAAAAAAAGAGTTTAGTGGGTGTAGACCTACACTCAGGCTGGTAGAGCTTCTCCAAACCACAATAATTTTTTTTTTATTAGGTAAGGTAAAACGGTTATCAAAGTATTTTTTAGTCAAAGTTTTAATGTGTTGGAGCAGCGGGAAGATATCGAGTTTTACAATTTTTTTTGTAAACATACCATAAAGTAGAACTTTGAAAAGCTTGAGACAATAGAGTTGCGTGTTTGCAGCCGTTCTCTAGTGTAGTGTATATCCGGATTTTGTTCCTTAATAGCATGCTGCTATTTTGTCAAAGAACTAAAACTAGCAGGTTTTTTGCCAATCTTGTTTTGTTTGGGATAGACTGTACGTAGAATTTTTACGTAAGTTTTTTATCAAAGATAATACCCAGATACTTGGCAGCATTGGACATCAAAATAGAAACATTGTTTAAAAGCTTAGATATAAAGCTATCAGCAGTGCAGTTTTAAAAATAGGCTTTTGTGCTAAACCTTGTCAAAGGTTTTGTCAACATCAAAAAAGACTACCAAATAGTTTCTCTCAGTTTAAAACCTATGTTAGTGGGCGGTTTGTTAGAGATTACTCTAACTTTACGTAAGGTGCATAAAAGACCGTATGACCAGTAGTTTTAAAAGAAACTGTTTTTTTAAGTTCAGGAATGTCTATAACGTGAGATCTTTTTCAAGCTTTTGTGAAATGCCCAGGGCAAAAAATTGCATAGGTCTTTATTACTTTATGCAAAATAAATTTGTGTCAGAAGCAGATTGAGTTTTGTAGTTTTGACATAATTTCTCTAATTTAAGAAGGTCAAACGCCGTTGAACGGTGTATTGTCTTCAGTGTCCTCTAAGAAGTGATTGATTTTTTTATGAACCTTTTTGACGTTTTCCAGATCAATGTCTTCAGTCATTGATAGAAAATATTGAACAGTAAATGTCTGCACCGGCTGGTAAAATAATGTTCTTTTATAGCAGCCAGGATGTGTTTCCACCTTGTTAATTGGCTAATTCCGATGTTCAACTTGCAGTTTTATACGTAGGTAAATACATGATAACGTGACTACGTAACGGGCGGCTCAATCTATGGCTCAATCGCATAGAATGAAGATAAAATCTTGATTTTTTCCGTTTCTTTTGCTGGAGCGCATTTACAATTATAATATAAACTTCTTTTTAGTATTGTACAACAGAATTTAAAAATGTAATATTTTTTTTAGTAATATTTTAAGTTTTTTAACACTTAACCATATTTGAAATTTGCAGGCGGACGCTATAGTAAGTAGCGTTCTGTCAAGTGCGTCTCATCTATGCCAACATCAAGCTATTGTACTGACACTTATATTCATAGCCATATCACCAATTGCGTTAGAAAACGCTTAATTATTAATAAACTCCACGCTGACCGACAAACTCCGGGCATATTTGATTTAAATGAAGAACTAATCAACTGAATTGCACAATAAAATTGTAATGTCACAGTGAATCGAAAAAAATATTTCTTTTATTTTTAAACTCCAAAGTAAATTGATTAAAAACTATCATAGTTTTTTGTTAAAATTATAAACATTTTTTAGTGGGAATAATATACAAATATAAAATTTTGATAAAAAATGAGGGTACGGGTTCTTAGTGTTCTTTTACTTTATACATTTAATAACAAAGTATGTAGGAATACATCGCACCGCTGAATCAATATTGAGAATACAAGCAAGACTGACCTGAGAAATGTGTATATTTACATGCATTTATAAGGAACATGATAATTATAAGCATAAATGGACCGTAGAGTAAGTGAAAAAGTTAAGCATCTGTTGTACGGTAAAGGTCCACGAACCCCCCTTCTGCTTTACGAAGATATATTTTATGAAATGTAATTTACTGCATGTACTTTGTTGGGATAAAATTGTTATTATATTTTATAATATTACTTTATAGATAACCTAAAATATATCAGTAATAATTATTAATTGTGTACTAAATATATGCTCTATTAAATATTTTAAGAACAAAAAAAAACCTACAAATATTTATTTTAAATCATTTAAGTTGACAGTTTTAAAATGTTTCTATTGTTATATCTAAATTTAGGACATAGCCACAAAGTGGAAGTTGCTCAATTATAGTGAACAACAGGTGGCATATAATAAAGAGAAATTTATTATAATATTTATACTTACACCCATAATAATAATAAATAATCATTGGAATGCTACTAATAGTTCTTTTCACGCGTATATTAATTTCATTTAGAAAACCCGCTTAATTTCGACGAAGGGACAATATCTTACAATTATAACATGCATTAGTGAACTTGTAGATTCCGGATGTGATACTCTTTCGAAGTAATTTATTAAATTTCTACTGTTGTAATAGCTATAAACAAGTTCACATACATTAGAAAAAAATATAAAGTGGGAGTGTATAGATTATATGAGGCTAATATTTGCAAATAGTAACTTTAATAAAAATGTTTTGTTTCATTGAGTAGCAAACAAAAACAATCAATGTATAATGTCCAAATTATAAAAGACCACAAAGCAGTAGTATTAAATTTAATTGTACATGGAACAATTCTTTTCTAGTAACAATATGACATTTACATAATGCTCGATTCACTGGCAAGTAAAATACACAATAATATTTGACATTGACCATGAAACGACGTGATTAAGTGAGTTATGTGTATTTATGCGATGTGGTATATGTATTATTAATCTATATTACCATACAACATTCTTTATTAAATACATTATTAAAAAATGTGTAAATCATGTATTGTACAAAAATATGTCTCGTTGTATGATTAATACATTTATGTAGCCATTATTAAAAATATTTTAATAGCCCATTTAATGGCCTGAACAGATGTTAAAAATATTTAAATTAACGCCATGAATAATAATAATAGAGAAAATTTTCTTTAGATGTCAACGATATAATCGTTCTAATTCTTAAATATAAAAGTGTGTGGACATGAATCATTTTAAACTAGTTTAGTTTTAAATAAAATGGCACAAACTACTGTCAAGAATTTATTATATTTTCTAATTTAATCTCATAACTATAATAGAATATTGTATTATATTATTATTTAAAAGAACAGACATTTATTTTTCATAATATTTAATTGTCATTAATCTAATTACATATATAAAACATACCTTTCTAATCAGTTTATATAAATAATATTGTTTATATATTATTACAATAATAAGATATGCATTCTTGATAACTTAAACTAACTATAATTTAAACGTAATTATAATAATTAAATTAATGTCTACACTATAATACTGACGGATATAAAAAATAATAATTCACATAAATACATACTTTAAACTTAAAATTGAATTTAATCATCACCGTTTTAATAAAAAATGTATTCTAATAGTAAATCAATATTATTCTGTAATAATACCACCCATAATCCAATTATCCCAAGAACCACCATTGGCACAATAAATAAATTCCCCCAAAGTAATAACAACTAAGATCACAGCCAACAACATAATTTTATAAAACGTAGATACTACATAATTTTGTGATATCAATTCACGTTAATTTATTATGCATGCGTCTTCTTGCGTATCGTGATCTATAAAGATGTCGTTGGTTCCTCACTAAACTAGAATCCGTTGTAAGAGAGATTTTGGTTCCAAAATGTTTAAATTTATCATTTGGTTTGCGCACAAATAAAGTTTTAACAGGCTTACGAGTGTTTTGAGTAATATTAGGTTTCTTCAGGGTGCTGGGTAGTTTAAATTTGTTATTGACATTCGTTCTTCTATTATAATTTCGATTATTTTGGTTGTTCATTATATTTTGCTTATCTTTACTGTTATTAACAACTGTATTATTTTGTTTAGATTGCGGTATAAATGATTTTCGTTTATTGAGCCGTACTTGATTAGATTTCATTCTTTTTTGATAACTTCTTAATTTTTCTACATAATCGCTTGTTTTGACAGTTTCATGTTTTGTAACATCGTTTTCCCGTTCGTCGTGCATTAATTTCTTATCTTCTGTATTAACATCACTCACAATTTTCACTACATTTGTTGTTTTATTATTAGAATCATTAATCTTTTTAACTTTTTTAATTTCACTATTCACATTTATATTAATTTTGTCAATTACTTCAATCGGTTTTTCTTTTATAGGCACAATATCACTTTTTACATTTTCTATCACTTTTTCCCTGAATACGACGTAATTTCTTCTATTTGAATCTGCCGTTTCCACATCATCAAAATGATTATTATTCACTACATTTTCATTAATTTTAACATTTTTAATGTTCTGAGCTGCATGATAAAATTGATGGCCACCATGTCCATTAGTAAAAAATCTAGGTGGATCTTCATCATATGCATACAATCCATTAAGCAGCACCACACAAATTATTATCTCCTTCTGCAAAATAATGAGACTCAAGTTTAATAATATATTACGATGACAATGTAATTTCATGACTTACCATCGCGTTCTAAGAGTGGAGAGAGTTCTGCTCTGGTGGAACTAGTGGAAGAAACTAAAACACAAGTACGAAACTAATTATTTATATATGTATTTTTATCTCTAGCAAATTAATGCTATTTTTAAAATGTACGGAATGATTATGAGTGTATTATTTAGGATTCATACGGTCTGATGGTTAAAACAGGAAAAAATGCCGAATTGTATCGTTGGGAACACAACGCGGATCTCATTTAATTGTTTATTATGTTCTATTATGAATTTATCTTCCGATCTACAGAATTTTGGTACTGTTATGATTTTTGCATACGCTTTTCTGCTAGTTGATTTATTCGTCGTACCATTAAAATATGAATTATTAAGTTTTATAAGAAGTGGGCAATTAATTGGTGTTATATAATTATTCTACTGTATATATCTACTGGGTAATCCCTATAAATTGTAATTATAGACAGGATTTACTTAATTGCTTTAATTATTAATATAATTATTGTTTGTAATTAATGCTGTATAATGGGATGAGTTTTATTATTTTATATCTTTATAATAATATTATAAGCAGTTTACTTAAGTTTAAAATATTTATAATATTACGTAGCATATATAATTTGCAATAGTTTTTTTTAACCACATAACTTATACTTGCTTGGACATTATAAGCAATACTATGTGCATATATCTTACTTTGTTTTACAAAATTTAAGAAAATGCAAGTTATATGTAATTTGGATTATAATGTTAATCGGTTTTTTTTAAGCCACATTAATCTATTAATTTATATTAACGTTTCTAGTACAAAAATTCCTTCTTTAAAGTCAAGTTTCTCGTTTGAGAAATTTGATTAGTCACTTATAGTTAGTTGATGTACTATTTAGTAATTTTAGTTAATTTGTTTAAAATATAATAACTGATAGTAGTTAAAAAAGCTTACTATTTGCATCTAAGTGAGAAAAGATATCTTGTTGACTCAAGTTTTGTTGTCTGTCTCACTATCTTAATTTTGTTTGTTTGTTATTTTATCTTTTCGGCAACAACAAATACTTTTTCAATCAACAATAAAACACTTACTATATAGTGTACTACAAGAATTGTTTCTTAATAAATTAATGTTTGATAAAATGTTTCAATGCTTTCGATCAAATTGTATTTTCTAATAAATACTTTTCTAGTAATTTAATTAAAAAAATCGAAAATAAAAATTTTAGGAAATCTGGCGCTGATTAAAAAAAACTAAAATATATTTTTTATTTTCCGGAAAATATACGCAAAAATTAATAAGATTGATCTATTAGACTATGTAGTAAATTATGATATTCGAGTTATTTTTAGATAAATATAATGGTCAATAGTAAATGCATAAGAACTAATTAGTTGATTGTCAATCTTTTACAATCTGGTAATTACATAAACTTTGTTTAAAATGTGAAAAAAGTATATAAAAACAGCATGAATTGTTGAAATAAATAAATAATTAAAAACTAGTATGATTTAAATACAAGGCTTTGCAGTAACTTAAATAAAGATTAAAAAATGGAATTAATTTTATTTAGATTCTATAGATGCTTATAAAAATAAGTAGTTGTAAAATTTTGATAATATCAATCAACAATAAACTTTTTTTTCAACCGCAATTTAAAACTGTGACATACAATTAGTATTTGGCTATGTACTTAAACTTAAACAAAACAAGCAACATTATAATATGACAAAACTGTTTACTGAGCAATTCTGTGCTATAAAAAATGTTGTTCACCAAGAGAGAATAAATTAATAATTAATAATTTTTAAGTTTAGTAGTATTTACATATAACTTTGTATTGTTATTATTTCAGCATACTGTACATTTTTTCAGCATAAACTAGTTACTAGGTTTTAAGTTTGTTTTTGTTGTCTTTTGTAATACTACTTTCTAAGTAGCAACGTTCTGTCACTTCTGTCACTTCTTGCATTATTTTGTTTTTTATTTTAACATTAAAGTTTTTTCTTTTTTTCTTGTTTGTCATATTTCATGACTCAAAAACGAAATAAAAGTAAATAAATGTAATTTACTTATATTTCGTTTTTGAGTCATTAAAACAGGTTTTATTTTTTAACTAACTATAAGTCTTTAATTTACACTTTTCTTAAAAATTTAAAAATAAATATTGTTAACTTATTTTATTTTTAACAAGACGGATGCCCAGTTTACAATTCTCTGATTATGCGTAATTGGTTAAACAAAAAGATTAGAAAAAAATTGATCAAAAGAAATAGACCAATTTTACATTCTCTTCAACATCTCAATTTATTTGAAAGGTTGATTAAATCAGTTAGTCTCAAAACCATTAGATAAAAAGTTATGACGAGTTAAGAGATTGTATTGCAATTGAAATGGCTAATTTAAAAAGTTTTTTAACAACTCTTGTTAACTAAACATTTGGTAAACTGCTTATATTTAACAAAAGGCAAATATAATTTTATTAAAAAAATCAATATTTATAAAGTTTTGTATGGATTAATGATTTTTTATTGCAAAAACTTCTTATGAAAAAAAAATGAATTACACACATTGTGCTTTGTACGAGGGACACTGCCAAAATTTGCGGAAAATGTAAAGCAAAACACAAAACACGATATGTAAATCGTTTTATTGCATCTTAAAATATTCTCCTTTAAACTCTATACACTTTTGCATCCGATGAAACCAATCTTCAATCAAAACAATTTTGACACTCTGAGCAAGGTACCTCCAAAACAAGTGATTTAAATGCTTTAACGGCCTCTTCAGGCAATGAAAAACGCTTGCCACGCATTTTATTTTTGATATGTCGAAATAGAAAGAAGTCATTGGGCAATAAATCAGGCGAATATAGGCAATAAGTCATAAATTAAATATTGTTACTAATCAAAAACTTTACAGTTTGTCATGCTGTGTGAGCGCTTGCATTGTCATGATGAACAATGATTCGCCGGTATATGTTGTTCCTTATGATTTCAGCAATAACTTTTGGCAAACAAATTGAAATATATCAGTTAGCATTAACTGACCTTCAATCCTCTAATGCAACAGTTTTTCCGAAGAAACAAGCAATCATTTTTTTCAAAACCACCACTACCACTTTTGTGGGTTTAGGTTTGTTTTGAAACACCTATACAGTCGATTGCTGTTTAGTTTCAGGCTCATATAAATATATCCAAGATTCGTCACCTGTTACGATGTTTTATACCAAATTTGAACCACCCCCTTCAAATTTCTTTAGCATTTCCTTGCACCACTTGACATGTGCTTTTTTTGTTCTTCTTTCAAATTGTGTAGGATCCAACGACTGCAAAGTTTCCTGACATTCAAATGATCGTGCAAAATCGTATGTATTTGTTTTGCTGCAATGTCTAAGGATGCCTTTATTTCACTATAGGTCACATGCCAGTCTAACAAAATTATTTTACGCACAGCATCAATATTTTTTGCGACAATAGACGTGCATGACAACCTTTGCAAAGATCGTCATCAAACGTTGGAATACTACGCTTGAATTTTGCAAACCATTTGTAAACCATACTTTTGGATAGTTCTTTATCTTCAAATAACCACCTATTTTTTCCTCACATTGCTGCGTTGTTAAACCGTATCGAAAATGATAAAAAATTATCACTCGGAAATCACAATTAATTTTTTTTTATTTTTCACACAATTATTACTCTCGTTAAATTTTGTTTTTGTAATTAAACTGTCAACTAAATTATAGGTGAAAAACGTACAATTTTACAAATTCCGCAAACTTTAGCAGTGCCCTTTGTAGTATTAATTTGCAAATTTAAGACATTTTCTATTTTTTTCCTCTTTTGTCAAAATTATTTTTTTCTGGCTTTTTCAATTGCTTTTCAATTATTCCAGCATAAATGTGGTCAGGTTGTTGATGGTTAAATTTTTTCCAACTTGACATATCATACATTATCTATAGTTATAAACCAAAACATCCATGGCCTGTAAGAATTTGTGTGATATGGTAGTTTAAGTTTTCATGTTCCCTGTTTACCTACGGCGTCACCAAGGACATAAAAGTTTGCAACCATTTGACAACATCTCTTTGTTTTTTACACAATTTTTTATAGTCTATTTTTTACAGTTAAAATTGCTTATTGTGTTTTTTTATTCTTTTTAAATTCTAATTGGTTTTTGGACAGTTTTTTTTTAAATTTTATCTTATATTGTCTTATAAATAATTCTTGCAAATACTTTAGATGCATGTGACAGTACATTTTTATATATTTGGTTATCTAATCAGTATAATTTTATTTATGTTTTAGTTGTTTTGCAACATGTTTTATAAATTGTTGTTTTAAACTTTGATCTAATAATTTTATAGTCTTAATTATGGTTATTGTATCTATAATTTTTAACTTATTTATTACTTGTTTTTTTAATATAGTTCTACTACATATTTATTTAATGTTTATCTATTTTTTGTTTTTTTTTTTGTTAGTATTTGTATTATATTTCAAACTTTATAACTATTAAATTATAATCACTATCTAAATCGACTGTAAAGTAGCTCTTTAGTTATATCTACTGGCAATTTTTTTCCGTGTATACTTGTACAATATCTTTTGTGGTTTATTATAAAGTGTGTTTGTAATAACTAACTTATTTTGTATGCAGAATTCTATCTGCCTTTTTTTCTCAATAATTTTTCTTACCCAATCTAAGCGGTCCATTACCGTAGCATTACAGTGAAGATTTGAACTTTTTGCTTTACTTGACTGTGGTAATTTAGTTTTAAAAATCCACATTATAACTATTTTTTTAAGGAATGGAAGGGTGGTGTTGGTTTTATTATTGTTTATCATAACTACATATATCTCAAAAGCCAAACAAAAAGTTTTTTAGCATTTTTGAATTAAAAAGGTCACTTGGCGTTTTTCTGCCAATTAATCTACATCTTGTAGATTAGATTTATATAATCTTTTATTGATTTTTAGAGTTGATAGCATTACTTTTATTAGTGTGTGTACAAAATAAAACTATGAAGTCATTTGACATATAGGGCCTGACTACCTATTATATATGTTTATTCTATTGTACATTGATATTGAATTAAAAAATCTTTTAATAAAATCTAAGTTTTATTATTTTTAATTCTCAAATATTTGTCTCATAGATATTTAATATCTGTAACTTATTTTATTACAGGATTATTAATCTATATTTATTTACAATACATTAAATTATAGTTTATTGCTACTAAATATGGTAATAGTAAATAATTTTTTACATTTATTGTTTTTAATAATCAAAAAATATGTTTTAGTAATTCTGCAAAATACAACTATACAAAGTTTTTTAAGTCGTCATTTGATTAAAAAAACTGCGCTTTCTAGTTTTGGAAAGAAATAATAGTCACAAAGATGTTGTATTTTTTAAAACCGCATTCATTAACATTCTTGAAGAATTCCTGCTTCATGCACTCTGCAGTTCTTGCGCACAAACAGAATTTTTTAGCATAATTGTATAGTTTTTTTTTTGAAGTATAACCGTTTTTAAGTATTATATCTTTGTGAACATTCTCCGTTGTTGTAGTTTTTTTTAATAAACTTAATTATTTTGTCCACAAAATAGGACAATCTATTTTTTCTATATACTGCAATTTCTCTTGGATGTGTTTTTTGTCATTTTTTTATATGCGTTTTGAGTTACTGCCTTTTTTTATTACTTTTTTTAAGACTTTTGCTTTGAAATTGCAAATTACTCATGTTTGCCTTTTTAAATTTATATTAAAATAGCAAATGTTAAACGATTAAAACCAAACTTAGAGATGACACTATAAAATGTCACAGAAGCAACAACATATTTTCTAGCTAGGTAAATAACATATAAAACTTCTTTAGTACTTTTCAAAACCCTATTATATTTTTTTTTACTTTTAGACTATTTACGGCATTCCACTCGTTTACCCAATGCATCAATAAATCTATTTTTTTCTAACAAACCTACAATTTTTTGAAATATTATTCATTCTTTTTTTTTACTTCCGCACTTAAATCTTGCAATCATAGTTTATACATTGATAATTTTTTTTTGTCTTTTTTGAAAACTTAGACAGATCTTTGTACATTTGAATCTGTTAATACTTGTTATTGTATTTGTTGTTGCTTAATTTTGTTAACTTTGTAGTTCTACGTTTTCTAATTTTTTTTTGTTTTTTTTTACACCTTTTTTATATGTTTGTTTCTTTCCTCCCCGTCTAGATATTGTTGCGTAGTGCAAACTTTTTTTTGTCACCATATTCATTACTTATTTTACAATTCTATTTGTTGTTTGCATAACAATGTAGTCAAATGTTGTTTTTTCCTAATTTTTTTAAAATATTTTTTTGCATTTTTTTTTAATTTTTTTACATTTTCTATTTTTTTGTTTTGTATAATAAAATAGTTTTACTCATGCCTTTATGACTTTTTTTTCCAAAATTGTTACCGTCACCAACTTTTTTTTTACATTTATTTTTTACTTGTTCTCTACTTGATTTGTCGGATGCAGTTATAATTTCAACATTTTTTTTAAACAAACTTCATTATTTTTATTTTTTAATAAGTGTTCATCTATTATCAATTTAATTTTCTTAAACTCCATTTTTGTTCTTTTTTTATTTACTCTATTTTTTCATTTCAAAGTCACACATTTCATATTTATAATAAATACTCCAAAAATTAAAAAAAAAAAAAACAAGAACCTATAATTCAATTTTTATGAAAATTATGTTATTTATTAATTTGACACATATTTTTTTTTTATAATAATAATATTAATACATTTACCCAATGTATCAATTTTCAATATTAAATATAAAAAGTTTTTAGTTTTTATATGGTTTATATTAAAAAAAATACAAATACGAGAAGCACTGCCAAAGTTTGCGGATAATGTAAAGCAAAAAACAAATTACGTTATGTAAATCGCTTTATTGCTTCTCAAAATATTCTCTTTTAAAATCTATACACTTTTGCATTCAATAAAACCAATCTTCAAAACAGTTTTGCCACTCTGAAGAGTTACCTTCAAAACAAGTGATATAAATGCTTCAGGCGATGAAAAACGCTCGCCAAGCATTTTTTTTAATTTCTTATTTTTAATTTTATTAACTAAATTTATTATAATATATTTACATATTTACAACATTTTTTTTTTTTTATTTAATTTTTTTTTCTCCCCACTTGCTGCTTTACAACGTTTCCGAATATGGTAGGCTGCAAAGCTTAGTATTCGGGGCACCATTTTTTCTTTCTCTTTCCATTTATCTTATTTTGTGTGTATTATCATGTTTGTTTATTTATTTGTTTGTTTTGGTCTTGTTAAAGATTTCGTTTTTTTAATATTTTCAGGTAATTCATTGTATGTGTTTAGTCTATTGCTTAGTATTGTTTTTTTCGCTTCTATTATTCCTTCTTCTCGTGTTATGTCTGTGAATTTTTTGTTTAATATTATTTGTAGATTTGTTTTAATTTCTTTTATTTTAATTTTATATATTAGTTTGCATTTTTTTGTTTTTATTTTTTCGTTAATGTTTGTTTTGTAGATTATTTTGTATACTTCTTCTGTTGGTGTTAACTTTGGTAGTTTATGTATTATTTTAAGTATTTTGTTTTGTTGTCTTTGTATTTGTTGTATATTTGTTTTTGTTGTCTCACCCCATATATTTATCAAATACATAGTTAATTTTTGATACATATAGTGAGTAGTATATACTTATTGCAGTTTTTATTTTGTATGCATTTTCTAGTTCTATAGACAGCTCCTATTGTTGCTGCACTTTTTTTTAATATTTTGTTTATTTGTGTATCTCATGTTAGTTTCTCTGTTATTATTATTCTTAAGTATTTTGTCTGTATTGCTCTGGTAATTGGTATGTTATTTATTTTAATTTTTATGTCAATATAATTTGTATTTTTTTGTTTTATTACCATATACGTTGTTTTTTCTTCATTTATTGTTTGTATGTTTCCGTCGTACCATTTCGTTAATTTCTTAACGTCTTCATTTATGTTTCTTTCTATTGTTTCTTTGTTTTTTTCGTGATATATAATACATGTGTTGTTAGCATATGTATATATTTCTCCAGTCAAGTTTATCTCATATATATCATTTATGTATAATATATACAATATTGGTGCTAGTACTCCACCTTGTGGTAGCCCATATTCTACTATTGTTGATGTACTAAGTATGTCGTTTATTTTTGTTCTTTGTGTTCTGTTTTTAATACATGTTTTTAGTAATTTTAAGTTTTTTATTCCAAGAGTTTTTATTTTCTTAATCAATTTGTCTTTGTCGATGGTGTCAAAAGCTTTTTTCATGTCTATAAATAATAGTATTACATACTGTTTTTTATCCAGCTTTTGTGCTATGTGTTGTATTATGTCAGTTGTTATGCCCATTGTGTTTGACTTTTTTTGAAATGCATATTGTCTTTTGTTTTTTATGTTATGTTTGTTTATGTGTGTCATTAATCTGTTATATATTGGTTTTTCAGTTATTTTGCTTAACACTGATATAAGCGATAGCTGTCTATAATTTTCTAATTTTGATTTTTTTCCTTTTTTGTGTATTGGTTTTATAATTTGTTTTTTAAGTATTTGTGAATATTCACCTGTTTGTATCATTTGATTTATTAATTTTTTTAGTATTGGTACTATTTTTTTTATAGCTTTTATTACGTCATGGGTTATTTGATTTTCTCTTGGGGCGCTTTTTATTTTTAATTGTTTGATTATATTTTCTATCTCTTCTTCTGTTGTTTTGTCAAACGTAGTTTCTTCTTCTTCTATTCTTACACTTGTTATTGTTTTCCTGCCATCATATTTTTAAATTTTGTTTGCCAAGTTTTTTTCCCACTGTTGCAAAGAAGTTGTTCTGTTAGTTTGCTATGTCAATTTTATTTGTTTTTTTTTTGTCCGTGTTTTGTTATAATTTCTGTTATTTCTTGTTTTGTTTTTTTCTTTGTTTTGTTTAGCATACTATTTATTTCCGACCATTGTTTAGCTTGATTTTCATTTGCATTTTTAATTTTGTTTTTGTAGTAATTTTCTTTTCTATCCTTAATTTTATCTTCTACTTTTTTTTTTTTCTTTTAATTTTTTTTTAATGACATCATTGTTTAGGTTTTTGTTGTATCTTTCTTGTGTTTTGTTTCTATCTTTTATCATTGTTATTATTTCCATATTTATTCACTCATTGTTTTCTTTTCTTTTTATTTCCGTTAATTTTGTATTTTTTTTTATTGTGTTTTGTAATATTGTTGTTAGTGTCAAAATCAGGTATTGTTTTATTATCTATGTTTTCAAGTTTTTTCTTAATTTTATCGTAGTTTATTTTATTTTTGATATGTAGAAATAAGAAGAAGTCATTGTGCGATAAATCAGGCAAATATGGAAAATGAGTCATTAATTAGATGTTGTTACTGGTCAAAAACACTACAGTTCTTTGTGCTGTGTGAACGCTTGCATTGTTATTGGGGGATCATAAGTTTTAGTTTAATGAAAAAATATATTTAGGCTGTTGTAAATTTTTCAATATTTCTTTCAGGTTGTTTTACTTTTGTTTGAAATAATTTTTAATTTTGAGGTAAAAATGGTTTTTGATTAGTTTTACTAGTTTGTGATTGGGGGATCATAAATTTTAGTTTAATGAAAAAATATATTTAAGCTGTTGTAAATTTTTCAATATTTTATTCAGGTTGTTTTATTTTTGTTTGAAATAATTTTGAGGCAGAAATGATTTTTGAGTAGTTTTACTAGGTTGTGATTGGGAAGTCATAAGTTTTAGTTGAATGAAAAAATATATTTAGGTTGTTGTAAATTTTTTAATATTTCATTCAGGTTGTTTTATTTTTGTTTGAAATAATTTTTAATTTTGAGGCAGAAATGATTTTTGAGTAGTTTTACTAGGTTGTGATTGGAGGATCATAAGTTTTAGTTGAATGAAAAAATATATTTAAGCTGTTGTAAATTTTTCAATATTTTATTCAGGTTGTTTTATTTTTGTTTAAAATAATTTTTAATTTTGAGGTAGAAATGATTTTTGAGTAGTTTTACTAGTTTGTGATTGGGAAATTATAAGTTTTAGTTGAATGAAAAAATATATTTAAGCTGTTGTAAATTTTTCAATATTTCATTCAGGTTGTTTTATTTTTGTTTAAAATAATTTTTAATTTTGAGGCAGAAATGATTTTTGAGTAGTTCAAATTTTTTTAGCATTTCCCTGCACCACTTGATACGTGCTTGTTTTTGTTCTTTTTTTAAATTCTGTGGAATCCAACGACTGCTAAGCTTCCTGACAAATAATCGGGCAAAATTGTTGGTATTTGTTTCGCTGCAATGCCAAAGAATGTCTCTATCTTACTATAGATCACATGCCGATCTGACAAAATCATTTCACGCACAGCATCAATATTTTTTGCGACAACAGAGGTGCATGGACGACCATTGCTAAGATCGTCATCAAACGTTGGTCTTCCAAGCTTGAATTTTGCAAACCATTTAACAAACTAAATTTTTCCACACATTGCAAAATCATAAAAAATCATCACTCGATTCAAAATTTCCATTTTTCACACAATTATTACTCTCGTTAAATTTTATTGAAACGAAACCGAGCAGTTTGAAATCAAACTGTCAACTGAATTATAGATGAAAAACGTTAAATATTTCAAATATGACAATTGTATAACGCTGGCAATACCCCTCGTAAAAAACATAATAACAATAATACAATTCTCTTTACAATTCGATAATTGTTACGCAAGAACTGAGCTGCTACAATATTATTGCAAAACTTCGGCGGAAAAATGTCATTTTCAATAATTAATTATAAAGTTAAACATGTCTGAAAAACATTTTTTTCACTACGCAAGCTTGATTAAGTTTTAAAACCAGTTCAAAATTTTGTCAAGAACATATGAGTTTTTAAGTTTGAATTTATTTGTTTGGGCAGTTTTTCAATAACTTTTGCGGCGTGTTTTTAGGAGCTATTTGAATTTTTAATCTATGATTATTTGCAGTTGCAGTTAAATTTGTGTTGAGCAAATTCTACTGACTGTTTTTTGTAAAGTAATATGAGTTTATTCTTAAACAAAATTAAATTTTGTTATTGCTTGCATTTTTGTTCTTTTTTTAATTGCTATCAAACAAATAAATTTCACAAAATGACTGTAAAACTTATTTATTTAAATGTTAAATGGTTGTTTACCTACTTACAAATTTAGCAACAAAAAAAGTTACTTTTAAGAACAGATAATTATAGTTTTGTAGTATCTGCCAGCAGATATGCCGTTTTCCAATAATTATATTGTATTGAACTAATTGTTTTGTAACGATTATTAAAAGTTCACTTATTGAAAATTGTTGTTGTAACGGTAATCGTAACGTAACTGGTACTTAATATGAAATCAATCGTTTGCAACTAAAGTTTTGAACAAATAACGATGTTTTATTAAATAATCTGTTACTTTTATAAGAGATTGCTTTTATTGATAGACCCATTGTAATTTCTCATTACACCATCCTAGATGGCACCGTTTATGATAAGAAGTAGAACAAACAAAAGAAAAAGAGGTATGACTTGAGAACAAGTTATTGAATTCTTTGGTAAACTGATCAACCAGAAATTTCTTGGTTAGTTAAGTTACAATTGCTTTTTTAGTTGTCTAGGTCGTAATGTCTACCATTATTCTTGTCTCTCAATCCATCAAGCCATTATATTGACACTGTTAATTCGTTTGGCAATATTATTATTCTTTGAACCCAAATATAGTAGCAATAAATTTTATTTTATTTTTTTACCAATAAAAATTTCCAATACCAGGCCTCTCGAATGGTTCTACAAATGGATGGCGGCACTGCTGGAATAACCATTTTATAATAAAATAAAATAAAATGTAAATATTTATATAATAAATACTCCAAGGTGTGAATTTATAAAAAATTTATCGTGGTTTTTGTTAAAATTTTAATAATTTTTAGTGTGAATAATTTACATGTTTTCTGAAGTTATAACCAAAATTTTTTGTGTTCTTTTACTTTTGACGGATAGTATAACTGCTTAAGTTCAAAAAGTAGCTCAGTTGGGTGAGGCTCCTAACTCGAGTTTTGACGCGTAAGTTCTTGCATAGAACATCAGTTCCGACAAAGAATTTTAAAGAGTTGTTGGCATTTATTAATTTAGAACATTAGTCTAATACATGATTAGTGTTCATGTAACTGTAATTGCATTTAGAGTATTGGTTTGGGAAAACAAATACACAAAATAAAAGCCATAGAAGAGAAAGGAAAGAAACAAAAGAAGCAAAATGGAAACAACAAAAGAAAAAAAAGATTTAAAAAAGAAATAAGGAAGGTCAGAACAATTATGCGTACCAAGAAATAGAAAAAAAAAGAAGAACATTTACAGAGACTACGATACCAAACAAAATGCAGAAATAAGGAGAAAAAAAAATGTTAAAGGAATGCAGAATAACAAAAATAACAAGGCAAATACCAAATGGTAGATACGCTATCTCAAGGTTGACAAATAACGCAACTTTTAATATAGTCAAAATATACTTGGCAATAACAAGACACAAAGAAGTAATCCCAGATGGAAATACAAGGATATCACTGGAGGTAAAACTAACAAATTAAGGACTGCCAAAAGGAATACAGCTAACGGAACTGCATAAACTATTTATAAAGGAAAGAGTATCCTCTTTCCTTCAATATAAAAGAAGTGAACAAAGACCTAAAAAAATTAAGAACGCATCTGAGAACAAACTAAATAATTAGAATAAATAACACACGGATTAGAGAAAAAGATAATGTAAACCTGGATGTCAGTGCAGAAAAAAAAAATTTTTAAAAAAAGACAAAAGAGACAAACAAAAGATAAGGGCTATAGAGAGAGGGGGGCAGATTATGTGTGAAAATCCGCAAAGCAATAACCAGCCTACTTCAAACTACTGCCAAATCTAGACTAGTTTGACAAAGACATATAACAACAGGATTTACGCAAAGAAGAAAACCGGAAAGTATTGTCATGCGTAAGTCATTCTTAAGAGCCACTTGTTGAAGCCAACACTTCAATACGTCCAAAAGAAAAACAAAAAAAGGGTGTGAGTTTACCAGATACTAGGCCTTGTCCAGTATCTGAAGCGCTACCATACTTTATATTAACATTATTTGGTAGATATTATGTAATTAATTTACCGGTACATATTCAAAGGCAGCTGTGAGGTAGTAATACAAGCGTAAGTGCTATAATATTGGCATCTATCGTGTAAAAAGAATACCAGTTTATATACATAAGATATACTTGATAGTATAAAAAGTTGACCTTGTTTTGTGTTAATAAACAAAATCAATACTTAATATTTTTTTGGTTGTTGTATATGTATTGGATTTATTGGACTAATTTATATTAGTCGCCTAAAATAACAAGTTTTTTGTATGGCTTATCACAAATATTATGTAAACATTGTAAAAATTCTGTATGGTTTTAGTTTGATAACTACATACACACAATGTTGTAATAATATAATTTTATTAAATAAAATTACTTTCAATTACTTGATTAAAAATTATGTTTAGCCGTCTATTTTTAATATAAACCGCAAGTACAGATTTTATATTAGAAAAATTATCTGTAAAATTTTTAACGGTTTTAAAAATACAGTTATTTGAATATTAATTAATATAAAAAGAACCACAAAATATTAAAAAAATTAAGTCACCGTTTTAATTAATTAATTGATTATTTGAATGCAAAAAAAAAAACTTCAAATAGTTTATTCACTGTTGGTTTTACATGTTTAAAAGAAGTATAACAGTATTGTATTAGTATCACTTAATTTAATTAAAATACTATTTAGTAAAATCAGCAATGTACACATACTGTATCAAAATATAAAAATGCAAAGTGCTTTTAGAAACAATTAAACAACTTTTTGTAGTGTTTTTAGTAAATTCTTAATTGAGGTATCAAAAGGTATTAGAAACTGTAGAAGCTATTTTCTTTAAAAAAATATGTATTTAATTAAGTCTTATACTTTATTGTTTAATTGTATTGTTTAAGAATTTATACATTGCTACTTTAAACAAGCGCTCAAAAAAGTTTGTAAAATAATTGTTGTCTGTTAATTTCCAACAAGCAACAATGACATAACTAAGAAAACATTTAAATGTTTGTTAGTATTAATGTTAAAAGTTCAAATTGCATTTTAAAAACAAAGTTTACATATTACAAAAAGCTTTATTATTTACGTCTGAAAATGATAAATCACTCAGTATATTACATTATATGTTTTTCAATAAAATGTTAATATTCCACAAAATTTGCTGATTCGTTAAACTTTATATAATATAAATCTCAACATTGCATAATATATGTACTTATTGACAATATGCGAGCAATGCGGAACTAATGAATGGCTATTCCAATGATAAGTGACTATAAATGACTAATAATATTTTATTAGTTTATAATTTTCTCTTTAAACAATCAGAATCGGAAGTGGTACACTAATATAATAATATAATTTATTGCTTTTTATTGCCATTGAACAAATCAACTGTACATTTCACAAAGATTTTATTTATGTATCTATTAATAAATAATATAAAAAACTTCAAGGCCGATTCAATACTTTATTATGATATATTTATTGGTTTTATTATCATTAAGTTTTCTTTTATACATTAAGAATTAACTTTAATTAAATATATTTTAGTGGTCGATAGCACATATACAATTAAAACATAACATTATTTTAAAATAACTTGCTTTGATATAAAATCACAAAACATAAAAATAATGATACTAAATTGCGATAACGACCTAATAATTATATTAAATCATTGTTTAATATATTATGTACAATACAAAGAACACAAGAATAAATTACAAGAAATTCGGCAATTTTCCAGAAGCATAAATCTCGTGCAAAATAATTATTTATTCATTTACGAATCCCATTAAATATGATTATAGTTCAGAAAATCTTTTGCGGGCATTTATTTTAAAGCAATTTAAAGCTTAATTAAATTCTGTTTTATTACTTACCGCATCATGATGTTAAACTTATCCGCAGAAGATATTTGAAACAACTGGTATAAAATATAAAATACAACGAGTAATATACAAGCAAGGATATAAAATAGTTAATTGCTTTTATTAGTATTTTTCCAAGATGATTAAACAAAGACAATACTTCCATGTAATATGATTGAGATTAAGCACTTAGAACTAATTAAATAATATAAGAACTGAAAGATTATTAATATCCGTTATTCAAATGATTTCTTGTATTTTAAATTATAATGAGCTAATTATTATAATATAGACAAAAATGTAACGCAAATTTGAAATTAATAATTATAATAATAATAAATTTATTTTGAGATACACGTTTTGGACAATTTAATAATAAAATGTTTTACATGGTGTTAAAAAAAATGTAATGTATTTAAAGAAGTAATAGTATGAACAAAAAATATACAAAAAAGTCTTAATAAACATGGGCCCGCAAACTAACGGATTCAGAGATGAGAAAGTTTATTCTTTTTTTAACAAAAACAAAAAAAAGAGTCTCATAAGGTGATCAAAGTTCTATTTCTAAGCAGGCAGACAAAGTCAATGTAAGATCCAAATCATACATTGACATTACCATAGCAACATGGGAAACGGCTGGAGTAGTAAGGGGCTGGACAGTAACTGAAGAAGAATCGCTAGGTTTAAATAAGTACATACAATACAGCATAAACGGAAAAAAAGAAGACAAAAGAGAAGGAAAATGGAACATAAGAAGGATGGACAGAGAAAAAATAAATAGAGTTATAGAAGCAGAAGAAGTGACTGAACACGAGATCATAGAGGAAAAGGACCGTACTGATGGTGCAAAGAGGTCAAGGAAAGCAGGAAGAAAGCAATACAAACAGCAAGAAAAGTCAAAAGACAAAAAAAAGAGTGAAGATTCTGTTGAAACTGAAGAAGAACTGAAAAATGACAGAAAGGCTTTAAAAGAAACGATCAAAGACAGTAAGAAAAAATGCTGAAAAGAAATGTTAGAATTGGGGGCATACTATACAAAATAGTAATAAATAAATTAGAAAGAATGAAAGCAGTGTGCTTAAAAAAAAAAAGAAAATTAAGTAGTAATCATTGAAAAATTATTTCCCACTGCAGGAATGGTAGAAAACCAGCAGGAATAGCTGAAGTAACAGAAACAGTCCTTGCAACAGTAGAGGAGATGAAACAGATTATAAAGAAACTACCTAATAATAAAGCACCAGGTCCAGACAAGATAACAACGGAGATAGTGAAGGCAGCGCTAGAAGAAAATGAGATAAAGATAACACAACTAATAAACAGATGTCTAAAAGAAGGAATTTTTCCGGTTTGCTAGAAGGATGCAAACCTAGTACTAACTGAAAAAAAGAAAAAAACAGTCAAAACAACGACGTATAGACCAATATGCCTGATCAACACATTAGCAAAAATTATAGAAAGGGTTATCGTAAAAAAAATTGAACAGGAAATAGAAGAAAAAGAAGGATGGAAACAAAAACAATATGGGTTTACAAAGGAATAAACAACTCTAGAAGCCAAAAAGGTAAAAGCCGTAGCAAAAAAAGCAAACAGTGGACCATACAAAAAAAAACAACACTGCGTCATAATAGCTCTAGACATACAAAATGCGTTCAACAGCATACCATGAAAAGCAATTATAGAAGCAACAAAAAAAAACTAACAAATAAAACTACCAAGATAATATAAAGCTATCTTCAGAAGAGAAATCTACTGACCAAAAATAGAAAATTTAAGCTGACTAAAGAAATACCACAGGGTTTTGCGCTAGGTCCTAAACTATAGAATTTAGTTTATAATCAGCTAATCAGAATGCGGGTAGATAAACAAATTATAACCATACAAAAAAAATGAAATACCTTGAAGTTGCACTTGAAGCAAAGAGATGGAATGAAGAGGTTAAAGAATCGGTAAAAGAAACAAAAAAATGAAAGGAATGCTTAGTTAGACTTATGCCAAACAAGGGAGGACCAGGAGAAAGAGCAAGAAGGCTAATAACAACAGCGGCTAGAAGTAAACTATTGTATGCCGCAAAAACATGAGGAGAAGCTTTGAAGACATAAAAAAACTGAAAAAGTAAGAGAAGCAATGAAAGCAAGTTTGTTAAGTATCTGCATTGCCTACAGGACGGTGTCGCAAGAGGCACTAGAAGTAATTGAGGCGATACTACCCGTAGATTTGATAGTGGAAGAAAGATTAGGTATAAATAAATGGTAAATAATAGAACTAGTAAACAAGAAGCAAAGAGACAAGCAAGAGAAAATATGAAGGAAAAATGGCAAAGCCATTGGAAAGAAGAAGAAAAGGGAAAATGGACAAGGGAACTAATACCAAAAATAAATGAATAAGTAGAGAAAAAACCGGAGACGTGTTACTATACAACACAACTACTTTCCTACATGGAGCCTTGAAAAGTACTTACAAAAAATTTAAGAAAAAAAGGAAAAAATATATATTTTGTCACGCATGACGACGCAGAACATACGCTAGTAGATTGCGAAGCGTTGGAAGAAGATAAGAAAACGCTAGAAACGGTATTAGAAAACAAAGTAGACAAATCTACAAATTTCAAAAATTTCTGAATCACAAAAAGAAATGAAAAGCTCTAAAAATTTATGCAACAAAAATACTAAAGAAAAAAATAAAAAAGATTAAAGCTTTGAGATTTAGGTAAACCAAAATGGAAGAAAACAAATTAAAAGCCATAGAAGACAAAAGAAGAGATCTGTTCAAAGAATATAAGTTGACGGAATTGACTAAACAATTTCCAAACAAAAGTTACGCTATCTCGAGGTTGACAAAAATGGTTTCGTAATGGTCAGAGAATATCTGGCAGTCAGGAGACACAAAAAACTAATCCCAATTTGAGATTCAAGAATCTTGCTAGAAGTTAAACTAGCAAATGTAGGACTACCAAAGGGGATGCACTTAATGGAGCTACACAAATTATTTATATAAAAAGTAGATACAACTAGGAAGAAGTTAATGAAGATATAGAAAAACTAAGAAGATACCTAAGAACAAAGCAAATATCTAAACTAAATATCACAAGAATGGGTAAAAGGAGAAGAAAAGGAAATAAGGCAAAAAAATAGGGAATAGGAAAAGATGAGCCGGGAATAGCATGTGTTGCCGCAGCAGATTGCGTAAATTCCGCAAGGCCAAAACCAACCTACCTCAAACTAGTACCACATTAAAGATATTAACTAAGACAAATTAACAGCAAAACTTACGTAAAGAAAAAAACCAAAAGGTATTGAAATGCGTTAGTTATTCTCAAAGGCCACTTGTTGAGGCCAACATCATAAAAAAAAAAACAAAAAAAAAACAGGACATGTTAGTCTGAAAGATATTCAAACTTTTTTTAAGATCTCTTTATTGGCTCGAATTACAGGAGTACCATAAGCCAAAGTTTCCAAAAATTAAAAAAAAAATCTAGAAAGGTTTAAATCAGACAATAATGCAGTTTATAAAACAAGTTCGCCCCTTCCTACCCATCTACGTTAAAAAGTTTAATGGAGCACCATTATGCTGAAACTACAGCCAGACACAAATACTATGGCTTCTATAATAGACAACTTAGTATACCCAAAAATTATGTTAAATGTGGTTAAACTAATGCCTTTGCTCGTTTTAACATTAACTTTTATAATTTATTTTTTAAACTTTTGCAACTTTTAGAATTATTAAAAACATATATGCAGCGTCAAAATCGGTTTTTAATTATTTTGACTTTTTCAAAATATTCAAAAACATTTTTTTAATTTAAATTTTGTAGCAAATTTAATTTCTTACAAAATATTTCAATACATATTAAAAAAAATTGACTCCAAGCATTTTTGATAGGTCTAACTAGATACTACTTAATACTAAAGCTAAAATAGATACTTGTTATACTCCTCAACTTTATTTCTAACTTTCCTAACTTTTGAGATATTTAACGTTATAAGTTTTACAACTAAAATATCTGCATTTGATAAATTAACTATTAAAATGTCAGCAACAATTATTTTAACTTTTTTAAAACTTAAAAATTTAACTATTTATATTTTAAACTTTCTAACGTTTTAAATGTTTCAAGTCTTTTATTAACTTTTAAATAATCAAAGAATTTTGTTAAAAATGTTTTTTAATCATTTTGTGAACTGTAAATAAAATATTTAAAAAAACCTATTTCTAAAATTTTGTAGAAAATTTTTTATTTTTCTAGTTTTTATCGCTTTTGAGATATTTGAAGAAACTGACTATAAAACCAAGTTTTCTGCTTTTTAGACAGTTCTAACGTCTAAATATCCAAAAACCCTTTTGATAAATATTGTAAAAAGTTATTTGTTTGAAACTTTTATGATATAATTTTTTACACTTTTATAACTTGTTAAATAATATCCAAAACTATATATATAACTCTTTTATAGATTAACTGTCTAAAATTGAAAACCTGCATAATGACAGCTTAATTGTAAAAATATTAATATAAGTTACTTAAACTTAATCAACATAATTATATTTTGCATCATTTTTATTCTATATCGTTTGTTCAAACTTTTATAAATTTAAAAATATCTGAAATCAAGTTTTTTGTAGCTTATATTAAAATACTTTAAGAATTACTTAGAATTAATCAAAATAATTAAGTTTTGTACAACTTTTGTTCTAACTTTCAAAACTTTAAAATATTTTAACAAATTAGCTTTAAAATCAAGTTCTACATTTTGACGGTATAATTGACAAACTATTAAAAAACTTTATTAAAATAATTAAATTCTTTATAATATTCATTTTTTAACTTTTTTTTTAACTTTTTAGATTTTTAAAGAAATTAGCTCTAAAACAAAGTTTTTTCATAAAAGTTTATGAGTAAAAATTAGATTTTATTAATATAAATGTTTGCAGCACCATTTATATTCTTTAAATTTTATTTTAACTTTTTGAACATATTTGAAAAAAATATTTGTTTAACTTTGTTTTGTGCATTTTGACAGCTTAATTGTCAAAACATTAAAGAGATACATAAAATTTATTAAGATAAGTAATTTTTGCACAACTTTTATATTTTAATTTTCAAGTTTTTCTAAATTTTGACTACTCAACTGTCAAAATATTTAAGAAAGTTGCATATTTTAAATACACCGTTTATAGCTTTCAACATATTTAAAGAAATTAGCTCTAAAGTCAACCCGCCGATTATGTTAGCTTTGTCGCGTAAACAAAAGACGTGTCTAAAAGTGTATATGGTCTAAAAATCAGATGCAAAGTTTAAGTTTCATATCATACAATAACATTTGAAAAACTTTCAACTATTTAGACTGACTTGTAACATAAATTGTGTTTTTTTATTTTATTAATAAACATTTGACAAACATGTTCTTTCCTTTAAAAATAAAAAATAAAAAAGTTTGTTTTTCCATCTGGGAACACACTTGTAATAAATAGTAATTTCTAATAATTCAAAAAGAATTTTATAAAATAAATATATTGAATTTATAATCTTGTACTTATAATTGCTTTAAAAAAATGACAATTATCAATTATTTATTATTATGTACTACACATTTTTTTTGTTTATGATAGTTTGCTTATAGCCGTTTGATTTTTTGATTTGTTCTTAAATGCTTCGGCACGTATGTTATATAAATAAGAAAACGTCAATTATTATGATTATTATGCTATAATATAGTCATTTAAATAAGGAATTTTCATATTTTTGTCACTATTCTTCTTATTATTTTTTTCTCGTTCATCGTCCATTGCTGCAGAATGTTTGTCATCTACAAGACTTTTCTTCATTTTGTCTTTAGTGTGTTTGTTATTATTGTGTATCTTGTGGCTTTTTTCTCCCTTTTTAAAAGCGCCAGTAACATCAGTTGTATCACCACAGTTGCAATTGCAATTACATGTGTCTTCGCCATATTCATAGAAAAATTTTTCTTTTACATCTTGTTTAATATCTGTATCTTCATTGTCAAAATCAGGAAAATTGTCTTCCAAGTCTTTTTTAATATTCATACTATTAACAAATGTTATAGCTATAACAGCTATTACACAAATTAATAAAATCTAAAATAAAAAAAAATTTAATATACATATTAAATTATTAACAAAATAAAATTATAGATAAAACCTTTTCTTGTTATTTTTTTTTTTTAAATATACTAAGTAAACAAATAAGTTTTTGTCTATATAAACCTTGAAAGAACTACTAAGTAATAAACAAAAGCAATAAAATAATTTAAATCTTCAATAATTAAAACAGAAATTTTGTATTAACTTACCTGTTTAGGCATTGTATTTATTTTTGATTACAACTGTAAGTTAAATGGAAATTAAGTTACTTATATAGCCAGATTAATAATGATTGATATAAATTGTGATAAATAAATCATTAAATAGCTATTTTCAATTTCTAAATAAATCTCATTTAAATTATGCTTTAATGAGAACCAATTAAATATTGTTTTTTGTTTGATATAAAAATCTAATTAGAGTTTTAACAATGATAGGCATATGTAGTTGTAAATTTATTTAAATCAGTAATATCTCTTTCACACGTTCTAATATTAATACAATTTTACATTACAATTTAGAATTATCTCAAATTATATTTTCATAATGAATGCGGACTGGGATAATAATAATGACAATAATTTGTATTTGCCAATTTTATTAAAATTGATTTAATTAATATTGTTTTTAAATTACTGCACTACAAGCACTTTTTTGTATACAATAATAATTACTTACCTACCATGTGCGATAACTAAACATTACGATTTGTGTTGTCATTAAAACATATATTAGTTTAGTGGAATTAGTTTACTGTTTTCATCAACAAACAGAAAGATGTGACTAAAAAAGTAAATAGTCGTGAAAGTCAAAATAAATATAAGTAGTTACACGAAAATAAAAAAAAGACCTAAATAAAGAAACAACAAGATTTTTTTGTAATGTAATTAATAAACAGTTTTGATTTAATGTAACATTTTTTTTTTGTTATTTTAATTTTATAAAGATAAAGTATAAATTGACAAACGTTTTAATATCATTTAAGTTTATGTGACATTTTATAGTGACGTCTCTAAATTTAAATCTATGGCAGAAAGTTCTTGGGCATTTTTGAAAGTCAGGAGCTCTGGCGGATAAATAACACGTGAACGGCATTTAATTGTTTATTGTCTCAAAAATTAACCTTAAATTATAAATATAAATACAAATCCTTTAACAAGTTATTAAAACATAAATTAAAAATAATACAGTAGTTACATAAAACAAACACTTACCTGTTAAAAATTTCTAACCAATAAAACTTAGTACTAATACTATTATTTATAAAGATCTGCGCAATACACTGGCCAAAACAAAAAAAAAAGATGTGCATCTTTTACAAATGGCATAGTCATCTAGGGTAGTAGGTTAATCTGCCACAACTACTCCCAAATCATTTTGTTCCTGCTTACAGAAAACAGATACAAGATCATTTTTAGCTGTTATAATTTTGGGTACAAAGCAAAAAATGTACCTTTTTCTTGTTCAAAGGTTTGAAATTGCAAAACGTAAGTTGCTAAACTAAAACGTTTTTTAATCCAAAAAAACCGTTTAAAAAACAACAAAAAAAGTGGATTAATTTTTTATAATACTGACCCGCTAATTGTAAACTGGCAAAACGGCTATTCTGAGTGTGGTTACATTCTTTGTGAAGCTTTGTTTCTTTTGCCAAAAATAACCTACTTTGCATTCAGAACTGTCAAGCTGTAGTTGTGAGAACAATGAGCCAGTAGACTCATGCACTACGTTTTTTTAACGTATGTGCCTGATGTGGTAGTTCACAGACTCAGCAAGTATGTTTTGCTTACAAACCCTAATACTGCCATCTTATTTAACAACCGGCAGCAAACGAAAATTGTCTCCAAACTTAATTCTGTAGCATAAGGTTCTCAAGATTCTTTTAAAATAGGGTCAACGGCTCTGATGTGCAGGTAAAAAACACGTGGGCAAATTTTTTTTATTGTTCTAGAAATCAACCATAATTTATACATATAGGTTTAAATCTTATTACAAACTATTAAAACATAAATAAGCAATAATACATTAATTACATAAAACAAACACTTACTTATGCTGGTAAAAATTACTATCAGATAATAGTGCAAGTAGTTCAAATAGAGCAGATCAACAACAAAACTTTAGTTATTGCTAGAGAAATAAAAATATCAAAAACAACTATTTTTTAAAATATATATACAGATTTGAGAGTAAACAAAATGTTGGCACAATGAATTCCCAAGCTGCTCAGTCTCAAACAAAAACTGTGTAGACAACAAATTTGTAAAGAAAATTTGACTGCTTTATTCCAAGATTAAGACTTTTTCTATAAAATTGTAACTAGAGATAATACCTAGGTATACTACTAGAATCTTCCAACAAAACAAAAGTTTAAACAATGAGTTTATAAGAACTTTCCACCAATTCAAAACAAATGCTGGCCACAATTATCTAGAATGCTAAAAATATTTTTAAAAAAGTATATGACGAAAACATAACATAAAATGTCTACAAAAACACAATTAAAAATTTGAAAGCAGTTTTCTTAAAAAAATAAACATTTATAATTAAAAAACTTTGCTTCTGTACAACTGCATAGTAAATAAAGCACATTTTTTTTTTAAGTAGTTAACTATACAGTTTTAAAAAACTACAATCCAACTTATAATCCCAAACTCGCTTGTTAAAAACAGAAAGTTGCTTAATTCAAAATTGATCAACAATGTTTGTCATTAATTTGATTTGTAATATTGCCAACTTTTACTAGTTTCATAAGTTCTAGAATTTTATTCTATATTTATTTTCAGTAAAATTTTTTGTTTCGATTCTCCCAATACAACAATTTAATAATAATTTATAATAGTGAAAAAGTTCAATAATTTTTAATATTTATTTACACTTAATAAAAGATTTAAATGGTTTTTGTACTTTTTATAAAAATTAATTTAAATTAAAATTTTGTTTTGGTTATGATTATTGCATTCTTATTAATTAATTTACTGATATTATTATCATTTTATGTCATTTCATTATATTTGTTAATAAATAAAAAAACAAATGATACTAGTATCAAGCAATTAATTTCAAGTGTTCCTTATTAAAAAAAATGTTAATAATAAACATTAGATAACATTGATATGTTCAATCATTTTTTGAAAGCTAAAATTTCTTTTTTGTTATTTTTAACATATAATATAACAACGTTTAAAATTGTGATCATTGCAAACTGCATATAAAGTAAGAATCTATACTTTATTTTTAAGTTTTGTGAACTGAAGTTAACTTTAAATTGACATGTTTCTCAGATTGGTCAGGTAAATTTAAACAACAATATTTACGGCTGCTGCCTGCTATAGAGGCTCTTTATTACTTCAAACTATACTTCAATATACAATGTTAGTTTCAACTGTTGTTTTGTACTGTTCTCGAACCGTGCAAACCAATCACACAAATCAAATAAGATTGTTGAAATAGAAACAATATTATAATTGAATGCATGGATTTGCAAGACTTGAAAACCGTTTTATTTATATACAAAATGTTCAAAATCTAATCGATATACGTGCAAAATCATGTTAAAAACACAAATAATTGTTTAGATTGCGCAAAAAATTTAAATATACGATTGATAGTTTTTCGTTATTTAATGTACTTAACCGTACTACCCATATTTCTTGTGAATGCACACTAATAAATAATAAAGAAAACTTATTTTAAATATTTTAAAATACTGCACTTAAGCAATGCTTAATCTACCAGTGCTAAAATGAAAGAGATTATCAGGAATGTCAATTTATTTCATGGATATTTTTTTGGGTTTAGTTCACATTTTCTAAAATAATTTTATATACATGTAGCACTACAAAAAATACTATTAAAATGATTAATAGATTGATTGACAAGACTAATTTTATTAATAAAAAGTGGTTATTAAATAAACACAGAAAATCTAAATACACACAAAACAGTTTTTCATATGATTATTTTTTGTTGTTTAATACAGTCACTGCTAGACACGAATTGTGTGGCCGGTATAATAGGAACTTATTATACACAAAAATTGTGTTGGCCGTGGTTAATTAAACTCATGCCTTTGCCAGTTTTAGCATTTTTGAATCTCAGAACAACGTCGTCAATACAATGTGTAAAATGTAAGAGAACATGAAAAATGCTAAAACGGTCAAAGACATGAGTGCAACCACAATAAACATATTTTTTGTGTATAATAAGTTGCCTATTATACAGGCCACACTATTTGTGTCTAGCTGTAGTTAAAAAATTGTAACAAGAAAATTTAAAAAAATCTATTGTATTTTGATTGTATATATAGTAAAAATAATACAATAAATCTCTAGAAAACACTTTATTTACGATCACAAATATATATTTTTATGTATACAATAAAATTATTCAACTGCATCTGCATTGTTTATGCTTCGAATTGGTTCTGCTTGATTTATTAATGGATCTGAAACAAACATTATTTAACAAGTATACTCCTTATTTTTATCTGCAATAATATTATATGTATAATTTTGTATTATAATTATTTGTAATATAGATATTTAAGTGCACAATTTTGTAATTATGTAACTACTGATACCATCTAATAATATTTTTTAAGTATTAGATCAAATTTATAAAGCCATGTATGAGTGAAGTAGTATAAAAAATATTTTTTTATGTCGCAAACTTTGGGGATCGGTTTTTTGACATTAACTCCGGTTTCTTTAGATTTTTTTAGATTTTTTCAATAATGTAAATTATCTTTTTTGCAATTTTTAAACGTCTTTAACTTTTTAGGATTTTTTTTGCATAATATTAAAGACAACATTTATTGCTTAAAATTGATCAAAAATTCTAAAAAAAAGTGTTGGAGATATTTCCGTTAATTTTTAAAATGTTTTTATTATATTCAATTTGACAAATCATGTTGCATTGAGAACTTTAGTCTGCACCCAAATAAAATTCAAGACCTAAAATAAATTCAAGACTAGACTTCTTTCTTTAGAGCCAATTTAAATTGCAACTCTATTCAAATAAACTGCAAACATTGATGCCCTCAAAGTCAACATAACAAACGCCATCTATCAAATTTAGCCAGATTTATTCATCAAAATCATCAAAAGTTAGTTGCGGCAGATATTTTAACAACCATACTTAATGCCATAAAATATTTGTTCAATAAAAAAAAATTAGTAGATATCTCACACACAACTCTAAAATAATTAATTTAAATAACATTTATATAAACAAAAAAATTACAAAATTAAATAACGGTTTTATTTGCATCTCCTGTGCAAATACATCATGTTTTTTTATTTTTATAAATGCAAAATTTAAGTACTAGTATTTATCAAAATGTCTGCCGACTATGCACATGTTACGTTTAGGAAATAACACAAACTTAAAAATTTTGCGTTTTGAAATTATAGCGTTATGGTTTTGGTACAACAGTTTTTGTTTTATTTTAGCATTTTATGTTTTATTAATGTGTCAGTAAACAAAACATTATAGTATAGTAGTATAGCGGCTTATAAGTAAATCTATATTGGCCGCCAAAATTAAAAAAACACCAAGAATATGTAACTCATTTTTTGTGATAATTTTAGGTTGTTTTTTAAATATTTACACTAAAAAATAATAATAATTTAATAATAAATTTTTATTTTTTATTTTTCTTTAAATAGGTTGCTTCTCCACAGTTTCTGGACCACTCAGCAACTCACTTAAGCATGCTAGAAATCAAATTAAAAAAATTAACCCCAAGCTTCCTGAATACGCATTTTTAGTTAAAAAATAAAGTACAACTCCTTGCCTCTAAATGATGAGGTGCAGGTAAAATTGTTTGATAAATAGTTGTTTTAAATTATGCTACTTAATAAAACACGCCAAAAATAACTTGCTTTTATTGTTTGACTCATTGCATTCTCTTATTGCACTATTTTAGACAGTACCTATTATGGTGAAGAGTTAAGAGCAAACAAAAAAAGAGCAGTACGACGTAAGATTAAATAAATGATTTTTTTGGTAAAATCTTTAAATGAAAATATGTTGGTTAGTTAAAACTCTCCAGACATCTTCAATTGCTCTTGTTATTCAAAATTAATCTTTACATCCTGCAGTGTTTTTAGTGCTTCTCAACCGTAATGTCTGCCGTTGTTTCTGTCTTTTGATTCATTTACGCCAACATCGAGCTATTGAATTGATACTTTTACTAATTCATTGGGCAGTATTACAAATTGACAACCTTTTTTCTCTGAGCCCAATTACTCTACTATACCAAATTCAAATCCACGCTGAACTAAAAGTATGTAAAAAACCGCGTGAAAAGCACTTGAGCAAGCCTGCATGCAATTGGTCATCGTCATTGTCATCTTGGGGCTTGGCTGCGTAATCCAGACCCCATTAAGTGAAATTTTATTTATTTTGCCATGTACGAAAACAACGCGTGTATTTGTTTACTTTTAGCCAAGCGTAGATTTGATTTTAGTATAAATTAAAAATTGCTTAATTGTTGAAAAATGCCACGCTAACAAATTTAGGACATATTTTAATTTGAATAAACAATTAATAAACTTATTTGTACAATAAAATTACTAAAACTAGCTAGGCGGATATTTAGAAAGTATCACAATTTTAAAGAGTCCTCCCGGTTGACATATGTAGGTGAAATGTCTCCCGTCACAAATATCCAAATTACCTTAAAAATTATTTTCCTAGCATCAAAAAAACATGTTTGGTAAAATTTTTAAATTTTGAAACCACCCTCTTTTCTATAGAGAGCCAAAAATAGCATTTTCTTGTTTTTATTTTTTTTTCTACGCCCTATTAAATAAAAAATTCTAAAAAAAAGTTTATGAAAGTAGGGTTTTGGGTGGTCTTTTAACACAATTTTACATAGAGTAGGTATTCTGGGTATTATATTTTCATCAATTTACAATAATTTGACAGCTTAAAACACGATTTATCGTATTTTTTACGAGACAAAACAAATAAAATATTTTTTTTCAAATTTTTAAATGTCAGTATGTATTCCTGGCATCAAAATTAGTCAGCAAACTAATTTTTATCAAAATCGGAAAAGGTCAAAAAAACTACCCCTATCAAACTTTTTTTACAATTTTAAGACTTTTTGCACTAAAAAATCAAAACTCAAAAACGGTTAGTAATTGAGACACTGAACAAACTCCATCATCTACAGAAAGATGAATTTTATCAATATAATCGGTTTAATTTTTTTTTATTCAACTTTTTTTTAGAAAAAAAAAACATAAAACTCACATTATTGGCTGTCATTTTTAAATAGTTCAACTTTTTTAATTTTTATTTTTTTATTGAATAGGGTTTATCAAAAAGTTTCTAATAATGTATAATAAAGCAGCATATTCTATGCAATCGGAGGTTTAGATAACCTAAAATCAATTTCAACTCTTCTGGTTTAGCCAAAGCTGTAAAAAAAGACAAAAACACGCAAAAATTTCAAAATATTTATAAACATAGATTTTTTAATTAGCAATTAAATAAAAAAATAAAATAGTATGCAATCGGAGGTTTAGATAACCTAAAATTAATTTCAGCCTATCTGGATTGTGAAAAAGAATATAAGTAAAAAATCGATTTTTAATATTGGCGCACCACTCGCAAAAATTTTAAATGTAGATTTAATAATTGTTTATTACATTAAAAAATATAATTCGATGCAATTCGAGGTTTAGATAACCTAAAATCAATTTTAATCCTTCTGAACCACCCAGGTTAGTATGACCCGCAAAACTGCTTTATTGTACATCGTTGGAAAGCTTTTGATAAACCCAATACAAAAAAAAAAAAAAAATAAATTGAACCATTTATAAATGACAGACAATAATCTGAATTTCATGTTTTCCCCCAGGACTCTTTAATTTTTTCAGTTTATTAAAGATATTACATTCTGTAGCAGTGTTTTTTATCTGCAATAAACGTACCATATGACTTAAAAATATTAAAAAAATTAAAAATTGCACCTGTTTTTTTTTCTGTTTTTACAATTTTTTATGCAAAACCAAACATTTACACCCTTGTGCATAGTCATATTTAGTAGCTACTAAAGTGCTACTAGCTAGATATTACTGTTGACCGTATGCATAGTGATATTTAAAGCGCTACTAAATTTAGTTGTTAACTAAAACGTTAGTAGCCAGATTGCCTTGTTTTGCATGTGATTAAATACAGGGAGTTTATAAATGAATGGGATTATGTAATCACTTTAAATGTGCCGCTTTTTTTAAATTGTTTACTAAACTATTTGTTTTGACAGATCAACTTTGACAGCTGTCAAGCAAACATATGAAAACATATGTAGTATAGTGGACGATTTTAAAAAGGCGGCATATTTAAAATGATTACATAATCCCATTCATTTATAAACTCCCTGTACATTGTAAATTTAACCAACAGCTGCCAGTTGCAAATATTGAAATATTTATTATTATTTTATGACATATTCCTTTATTTATTGCAATATATAGTAATATATAAATATTAGAACCAAAATGTAGTGGTTGCTTCAAATATAATTAATAAAATAAATTAATGTTATTTATTTTAATAATTAAATTAGTTTAGTGTTCTTCTGTAAGATAGCAGCACAGTCAAAATAAAGTTATAAAAATTAATACGGCAGCAGCAAACCTCTTACTCTGACTAAACATAATGGTTGTTTGTCAATTTTAATATACTTTAAAATTATTATAGCTTAAAAGTTATTAATTGTATGTGGTCTTATTTTTCAAGCTCTTTTATTTTAGATAACAACAAATTACATTTTCAACAAAACAAAAATATACTTTTACATTTGCATTTTTTTTTCAATCAATTTTGTTAATTAGGTTTTTATTTACAAGTTCTACAATCATTATTAAATTTTTATTTTTGTGCAAAACCTTTTCATTAATTGTTTTTATTGCGCAAAAATGAGACAAGAAGAAGAAGAACTTCATGTCACATAATGGTGTGTTGCCAAAGCATAATTTTATAGTTAGTAGGTACTAACTAAAAATTAACTACGCATATGACACATTTAGTATGGTGTAAGTAGCTTCTAGTTAGTAACTTTTTAGTAGCATACTAACCAAACAACTATGCATAAGGCTGTTAGAGTTTTCTTAAAAACTTTGTGTTTGGAAAACGGGTGTCTTCCAAGTGTCAACCGTTAACGTCATTTACTATAACAGTTGTTGATATTGCAGCGTTGATGGTTAGAATCTTTTCAGGCAAACCTTAAACTACGTTTCTGATTCAAATATAATGTCCCTGCTTTATCCATACGTTGCAAATGCTTTGTTTTAATACAAAACGGCAAAAGGTGCAAAGAAAAGACACATTTGCCATACTCAAACAACTTAGAATCAAATTATGTAGTAGAAAAATACTATATTAAGTAACAGCTTGATGTATTTAGTTAATATGCTGGTTTAACTTATGCATGCCTCAAAATAAAATTGGCGCAGACTTAAAAAACTTTTTGGATACCAGGTTATGTACGTATCAAAATTTATTTATATAACTACTTATCAAATGACGCAAATCCCATAAACAACATTCTTATAAGTCTTGATGACCTTAAAAGTTTTCTGAATTTAAAAATAATTAAAGATTAGCAGCAGTAATAGAACAACTTTGAATTAAAAAAATAAAACTTTCCATTACGTCACAAAAGTAATTGGTAAGTCTCAATATTCTATCCCTTGACCGGCGTCACGATTGTTTAACAATAAAGCATATCTTAAGGAAATGCTTTATTTAGGCTACCCAATAAAGTAGGCTAATAGCGTCTATTTGGTCAAACAGTCAAATGTTTATTTTGAGGTGCTAACCCCAAAGTCTTTTACAATTTTAGCATTTTAAGTATACGTTTTAGTTTTGGTATTCAAGTTTTTTTTTAATTAGATGTTAGCTGTTGTTTTAGACTTACAATTATGTAATTATTTATTTAAAAAAATTATATGTTGTATTGTGTTGTGTACTTATGGGTATTTTGCAAAGAGTTCTATAACTAGAGATTTCAACCCAGCGTTTTGCCATACAATTCGGTATCTCTGTTCTTGTCGCACAACGCTATATCCTCTCCCTCTTTTTTCTAATGAACGAGCGGTTATACGTTGTAGTTGATAGAGAAACGTTATAGTGCGACAAAGACGGAGATACCGAATTATACAGTAAAACGCTGGCTTAGAATCTCTAGTTATAGAACTCTTTGGTATTTTGCTTAATATTATTATCAGATACTGCTTTAGCATATGGCTTAATAGTCTACGATTACACACAAAAAAAATTAACAACTTACAATTGCCATCGTTAGTAGTCTCGTCCTCTATGTTGCCTTTTACATATGCATCGTAAGTACTTAGTAAAATTGCAATAATAACAGTCGAACATGCTAGTACCAAATATATAAAGATGGCAATTAAAATTCTTGTAACTATTGTAATTACATTCCATGTCCATTTATTGCTAACACATAGTACAATTATACTTATTGCATGGAATATTTTCTAAAATTAATTTATAAAAAAATTAATCAATAGTAATAATGAATTACTTACTAAGATGATTGCACTCCAATAACTACTAATAAACTTTCCAAGTGTTGTACATTTTTTATTGTTTATTTCTATTTCTTCAACATGGTTATCACACTCTGTGTCTTCAAACATGGCCATCTTTATAATTTCAGTCTCATCTATTTCAGTTTTATGTTCTTCTCTCTCTTTCATTTTAGTTTCATTTTCTTCATATTCAACATAGTCATTGTCATCAATGTCAGTATATTCAGTTTCAGAAGTATATGAACTATCATCTTTTGTAAATCCAATATTTTCATTAACTTTAATCTTCCTTCTAAATAGAGGATTTTCAGTAGCTTTCTTTGACGATTTTGTTCGATATTCGTTAGGGGTAATATAATATTCCTTATCTTTATGTTCACTGATATGAACCTGTTTTTTATTATCACCTTGCTGTTTAACTGTGTCATTTTCGCTCCATATTTTCTCGAGGTCGTTTTCAGATACGAATTGTGGAACGCATAATTCCTTCTCTTCTACTACTAAAACATGTTTAGCATCCCCATCGGTTTCCATATTTGCAAATATACATTAGATTACAACATAATAATTTAAAACGGCAAATTTAAACAAATTCTAACAAGAAATTTTGATGTAACATTTTGACATAATAGTTCCAATCAGAAAAGCCCACTACGCATTTTATAAAATTAATATACGCTTGCGTCTACGTCTAAATAGGAACTAACTGTACTAAAATTAAAATAAGACAAAGAATATAACACAATCATAACTTACCTGTTTAAAACAAATATAAACGGATGTAGCTATAAAATTACTATTATTGTACTTGCAAAGAACGTAAATAACAGCAACAAATTAATTGAGAAATTAAAATTAACATTTGATTGCGTAACTGTAAAAAAAATATTTCCAAATAAGAGTTCATCATAGGTTATCAAATAAAATTTGTATTTGTCATCGGAGAATACTGCTAATTACTAGCGTAAGCAGTGTAGTGTTATTATTTTTCAGTGAAAGACAATGTTTACTTAAAGATAGTCGTTGGGGTATATATTGTGGATCCGTTTATTAGTTATTCAGTGCTTAAAAAATAATTGTGAAAGTGTATGTTAAAAATACATAAGAAAATCAAGATACAATATGAAATATTTGCAGGTAGGATTAATTATAAAGTTTGTAACACTTAATTCAAATATGTTTAATTTAAAATAAACAAAATGTTTGATTTAAGTCAATATTAATAACTAGTTTGATTAAGGTCAATATTAATAATTAGTTTTTTTTAATAAATATCTTTAAATTAGAATAAAATTTTATTAAATTTAATTAAGTTATATACACTTTTATAAAATATCTTGTTTTATTTTATATATTAAATGAATGAACATATTTTGTAGTTTCAAATCAAATATAATTTTATTACGTATTGTCGATTATTATTAATTGTTTAATTATATTGTTTTAGGCGTTTATATATCTAGTCGTAGCTGTAGCATGCAAAGGTGTTCCAGTAGAAAATGACAATGTTCAACATTCCCAATTTATTCTAGCAGCTGTAGAACATACAGATGAACTGCCACAAAATGCAATTGAAGTTAATCACCATCTTCCAAAAGGAACCGAACACAATGACCACGTGTTAAATAATAAGAAAATTTATGCTATTCCAGCTTCGCATGTGAAACCTGATACCAATGTTCTAGTTAATGAATTTGGAAAACCTGTTGTTGCTGAACCTACCGCTAATTCTGATGAAGATATGGTTACTGCTGATAATATTGTTTTTCGACCATTATTTGCATACAGAAGAAAATTAGCTCAGAGAAGAAGAGTATACCAACCTGAAAATTATAACAGAAGAGTTTATGTTCCTGTATATTATTATCCACAGTATAGACCTACGCAATATAGGGATGTTCCATTCCCTATTCTCCCTTGATTCATTTATGATGATAAATAATAAGCCATGACATATTATTGCCATTTTATATGTGTATTTTTATAATTTATAATATTTATTAATATTTTTTTTATCTTGTATGCTAAATTTGTAATTCGATTTTTTCAATCAATGCTTGTTAATATTAATTTGTCGCAATTTCTCTTGCCGTGTTTTTTAAAGGTAATTTCTAATAAAAATTTATTAATAAAAATGTATATTATGTTTTATTTATTTAACGTTGTAAAGTTGTTATGTTAGTTTATTGCAGTGATTCTCAACAGGGATGTAAAAAGATGCCCTCAAAAAAATACACGTTTGATACAACATTTTTAATAGTGAATAAACTATTGATGTTAACTAACTGATTTAAATTATTTTTTTCGAAAAAGATGTCAGATTTTTTTCAGATTTTTAGATTTTTGTTAATAATGAAAAACCATACATACTTGTAATTATGTTAAATATTTACTTCTTGTAGTTTACCATAATAATCTTCTACATATAAATCAATCATTATCATTATTTTTTTAACAGTTTTGTAATAATTAATATAATTTATTTTAATAATTACCTATTGTTTTAAACAAATTCTAACAAAACATTTTGACATAAAAGTTCCAATTAGAAAATTAATATATACTTGCGTCTGCACTTCTAAATAAGTGTTAACTGTACTAAAATTAAAATAAGAAAGAATATAACACAACCAGAACTTACCTGTTTAAAACAAATATAAACCTAACAGATGTAACTATAAGATTACTATTATTGTACCGTACAAGAACGTCATAAACTGCAGTAACAAATTAATTGAAAATTTAAATTAACATTTGATGGCGTAACTTACTGCAAATAAAATATTTTCAAATAAAAATTCATCATAAGTTATCAAAAGAAATTTGTATTTGTCATCGGAGTATAATGCTAATTATTAACGTAAGCAGTGTAGTGTTACTATTTTTCAGTAAAAGACAATGTTTACTTAAAGATAGTCGTTGGGGTATATATTGTGGTTCCGTTTATTAGTTATTCAGTGCTCCAAGAAATATTGTAAAAGTGCATGCTAAAAATCAACAAAATCAAGACACAATATGAAATATTTGCAGGTAAGATTTATTATAAAGTTTTTAACATTTAATTTAATAATATTAATATAAAAAAAGTTTGATTTATATCAATAATAGTTATTAATTTTATTTAATAAGTTGAAATAAAATTTTATTAAATTTAATTGACTAGCACATAAGTTATGAACACTTTTATAAAATATTTTGTTTAGTTTTATATATTAAATTTTCTCATATTAACATATTTTGTAGTTTTAAATAAAATATACATAACATATAACAATTTTATATCAATATAAAATATAATACGCAATTATTTTATTATTTTGTTTTAGGAGTTTATATTTCTATTCATAGCTGTATTATGCCAAGGTATTCCACTACAAAATGACAATCTTAAAGAATCCAAATTTATTATAGCATCTGTAGAACATATAAATGAACTGCCTCAAAATGCAATTGAAGTTAATCACCACCTTCCAAAAAGTACGAAAGACAATAACCACGTGTTAAATATCAAACAAACTGATGCTATTTCATTTTCGCATGTGAAACCCTATCCCAATGTTTTAGTTAATAAATTTGGAATACCTGTTGTAGCTGAACCCACCGCTAATACTGATGAAGATATGGTTACTGCTGATAATATTGTTTTTCGACCATCATTTACATACAGAAGAAATGTAGCTCAGAGAAGAAGAATATACCAACCTGAAAATTATAACAGAAGACTATATATTCCTAAATATTATTATCCACAGTATAAACCTGCAAATGCAATGCAATATAAGGATGTTCCATTTCCTGTTCTTCCTTGATTCATTTATTTGTTTATTATCATAAATGATAAACCATGACATATTATTGCCATTTTATATGAATATTTTTATAATTTATAATATTTATTAAATTTGTAGTTTGGTATTTTTAATCAAAGTTTGCTAGTATAAGTTTATTGCAATTTCTCTTGCCGTGTTTTTCAAGAGTAATGTATAATAAAATTTATTAATAAAAATATGTGGAATGTTTTCTTTAAACGTTATAAAGTAATTGTAGTTTATGTGGTTGCAATGATTCTCAACTAGGATGTAAATAGAGTGCCGTCAGTTAAAAGTAAACTATTTTTTTTTTATTTTATAAAAAATATTTTATGATTTGAATCATTTTTGTAAGTAACTGTTACAAACTTTTTTTTTATTTTCACTTCCAAATCTTGTTATTATCTTTTTTTTACTGTTTTTGTGTACTTTAAATTATCACAATTTTTTTTTATATCTTACCCTTCTTTTTTCTGTTTCTACTTTTATTTCATCTCTTTTTACTTTCTCTAACACAATGTATATTGGGTTTTCCCTATTTAATTTTAGTAACTATCTCCAGTATTTTGTCTATATAGCTTGTAATTCATTTTGTTCCTTTCACCCCCAAATTTTTGACACATAAAGCATCATACCAAACCTAACCTAACTTAACCTAACCTAACCTAACTAGACTATAAAACATTGTCAATTTTATTTTTATGAATTCAAACTTTTTTTCATCTGTTTTTTACACCTGTCTTACCAACTTTTTTGCTAACTGTTGTATGTGTTCATTTTGCCCTTATTTGCACATTTGCATTTGATTTTAATTTTTTGATATTTTGTTCCTCCTATTTCTATCTTTTTTCTTATGTTTTTTTCTCTTTTTTTAAACATCATAATTTTTGTTTTATCAACATTTACTAAAAATGTTTTTTTTTTCTAAAATATTTTTTCAAACATCTAACTATTTTCTTTCATTTATTTTTGTTACAATCATGTTGTCATCTACGTATGCTAACAATTTTACTTCCATTCTACCTACTACAATTTTATCTGCTTGAGCAAAACTTTTCTTCTATGTCTGCAATATATGAAGCAAACAGACTAGAATTACATGAGCATTCTTGTTTCACACCTTTTGTTATTCAAAAATGTTTACTCATTCTACTATTTACATATACTTTGCTCACCGTTTCTGCATATACATCTTCCATTTTTCTTATCAGATGTACACTAGTATATTTATCTTTCAAACATAAATACAATTTTTCTCTATCTACTCTTATCAAAAGCCGCCTTAAAGTTCAAGAGAACGCATATATTTTTCCTTTTATTACATCTAATTTTTTTTCAATTATATGATTTAGTATATTATATATACAGGGTGTTAGACAAAAAACGTACAACTGAATAACTACGTTATTTCTTAACCAATTTATATGATTCAAAAACCATTTAAAATAGTTTTTTGAGTATTATAAAGGCAGCTACACACATTTATGTTTTTATTATAAAAATTGTTGCTATGGCAACTAATTCTTTTTTTTTTATTGCAACATAGATTTTTTATTTTGTTTTTGGAATCTTTACTATATTTTTAATACAACCATATAAAATAATAATATACTTTTATAACAAAAAGTTTTGATAAATTTAAAAGACATAATATTTGTTATTTATTTAAAATAATTGTAATTAAATAGTTTATTTTTTTAAGTGTTTTTATGTTATTATGCATAATATGGTAACTTAAAAAATCTTTTTTAAATAAAAAAACAAATATTATGTTTTTTAAATATATTATAAAAAGTAAATTATTTTACATAATTGTATTAGGAATATCATAAAATTAAAAAAAAAAAACTAAAAATGTATGTTGCCATTTAAAAAAATAAGTTGGTTCCCATAGCAACTATATTAAAAATAAAAACATGCATGTGTGTACCTGTCTTTATAATACTCAAAAAACCATTTACAACAGTTCTTGAATCGTATAAATCGATTAAAAAATAACGAAGTTATTCAGCCGTACGTTTTTTGTCTGTATATTGTTTATAGTACTTCTCACTTTTAAAAATCTTGTCTGTCTATCCGGCAATATTTATTTCCTATATCTTGTATGTTATATTAACTAATGGTAATCCTCGATAGTTTTCAACTAGTTTTTTTTTTTCTTTTTTTGTATACTAGGCATACAAAACCCACTTTCTAGTTGCTAGCAAATCTTTCTTCTTACCATACTTTACGTATTACTTTTTTCAATCTTTCAATTAATTCTGTTGTTTCATATGCTTTAATCCGTATTCCCTTTACACCTGGCGTCTTTTTTTTAGTTTTTTAATTGATTTTGTATCGTTTTTCTTGTGATTTTTATGGCTCTTGAAGTTTTTTGTTTTGATTTTTTTTTTCTGTTAATTTTGCCATTTTTCTATAGTAGTTGTTTTGTTTGGTCTTGTTGTTCCATGTTTCTTTTTTTTACTGTATTGCTTTTTTTCTGTTTATTTCTGTCTGTTATCTCATTCTTTTTGCATTTTTTTTAATATGTTTCTATCGCCTTTTGACAATTTTATTTGATTCTTTTGTTGTTTTTCTATTTCAGTAGCATCTTTTTGTTGTCTGCATGCATTCCTTACCTCACCATCTGCTTCTAGAGACATTTTCTGTTGTGTATAACTTTTTAACTTGCTTTTTTGTTTTCTTTCAACCATATTGCTTGTGTTATTGTTTTTCTTTTGTTTTATTTATTGAATTATTTGTAAATATATTTCCATGGCTGATGATCTGATTCCACTTTTTTCATTTATTTTTTGCTAAGCTTGTTTATTTACTATCACGTAGTCAATTGTTCATCTACAGTTTTATTTCCATTTAACTCGTCCCACTCTTTTTCTTCTATCATTTCTAGCATATATGTATATTTAGAGAACCGCTCAGTGATCATTAAAATTTGGCAAAAAAAAATTTAAGCTCTACCCAAATATTTATTTAACATTTTTATTCACAAAAAAATAATACAAAAAATAAAATAAAGTATACATGTTGTGTGCATAAATATGTTTAACATTCTTTTATAAAATTGCTATCGACTTTAGTCTTTTAGCCAGCATTTTTAACGTATTTTTATTTTCTGTTTTTTTATTTTCTTTTTCTGATATGGTGTTTTCTTTTTTTTTTATCCTATTTCCGCATTGAAGTTTTTTTCTATTATTAGTATTTTTTTATCTGCCGCTTCTACTATTTTTTTAAATGTTTTTTTACTACTACTATACAATGTAACTATCAAGTTTATCTATTCCAGCAAAAACTTTGTTGTATATCTTTGTTTTTATCTGCTTATTATAACATTCCTGCGTTATTTCTTTACGTATTCTCGTAATTAATTTACCCTATACACTATCTTTTTTATTCTTTGACTGCTGGTCTATACTTGTTTGGCATATTTTCTTTAATTCTGTTCTATCTTTCTTCATCCACTTAGGTTTCTACCATTGCAATTACGTCAAAAGTTTTAATGTTATCCTAAAAATCTTCTTCTTTATTGCTTAGTCTTGGTACATTCCAGAATAGAATTGCCGTTGTTGCTTTCGTTTTCTTACATCTTATTTTTATTGGTTTTTTGGACTACTTTCAACCTTTTTTAAAATGTTCTTTTTCACATTCTACATTGATCATTTGCTTTCAATAAACTAATATTAACTGTTATTTTTCTTCTATTTTTTTTACCGAGTCTGAATACTTCCACACTCATATTAACCTTTAGGTTCTCTGCCAATTTTGACAAAACAATATCAGTTTTATCTTCTTCTCCCAGTCTGCTTATTACAACATTATTATTGTATTAGAATTTTTTAATTAAACCCACAGTTTGTCAGGAAAATGTCAAATTTATTTGTGTGTTAACATTTGACATCATTAACCCAACAAAAAAAAATCGTGCGCGGTAACCCACAAGGCAAAAAAAAAAAATAAGTAGTTGAGGGGCTATAATACTCATGTTTAAAAAAGTGTTAGTTTCATCACACTACTTTAGCCCTAACTTCTGGTAAAACACACATTTAAATATAACAAAAGCGTTTGAACTCATAAATCACTGGATAAACTATACTAATATAAAATAAAAGGCACAGCCAGTTTTAAGCTGGATTAAAAATTATCACCTTAATAGCTACTAAATATGATTATGCATTAGAGTGTAAAGGTTTTGGCTGCACTTTAATTGCATTCTTCGTACAGCATTACTATGCCCAACAATTTATTGTTTAAGTAAACGCCATTTTAACTTACACTACACAGCAAAAAGTATAACAACAATAACATTCAAGTGTTCTGTTGTCTACATTTTGTTTAAAAAAATGTGTGACTTTAAATCGCTTTTTGAACCGATCAGTGTATATATACTCAAATCACATTAGTCACACCTTACTCATATTCTGGCAACCTAACTGATGACGACACATTTATGTTCACATGTCCGTTAAAATAATTTAATTTAATACAATGAAAATTGCACATGTATGTATGTTCACAAAAAATACAATATATATTTTTTTCTAAAATCATAAAATAGATTAAAAAATAATATGGTAAAAAGTATTAATTATAAAATTGTTATTTGTTATTGTAAACAAAGCAGTGATTACATTTTGATTTCTAGCAAGTAAATTTTTGTAGACTTTTTGTGAGGTCAAAATAGTAAATAAGTTTGCCAGAAAACGACTATTGTTTTTGTAAATTGTCTCTAGCGGCTATACAATTGAACATTATTAGAGTGGTCTATCTAAAATGTAATATAGGCAATGATTTAAACTTCTGACTTTAGTAACGTTTTAATTTAGAAATTGCAAGTTTTTCAAAATTGAATTATTTTTTTAATGTCAGTTTGACTGGTTTGACGTTATTTTACGTTGCACAATACAAAATAATATTTAATTTTCATTTAACAATTCAATATTTCATATATTACTTGAAATATAATAAACTGCAATTATAGCCTTTTCAATTACTTACAATGCAATTAATAATTTACATTAAAATAATCAAAAATTGGTCCAACAAACCATCTTAGTATAATATAAAATAACAAAATTATTGTAAGTACGTGGAATATTTTTTATTATTTGTAGATTTGGAGAATGTTGTTTGTGTGTATTATTGACTATTGATTTATTTATACACAATATTAGATATCCTAACCTCATATGTCATTTCAAAATTATTAGTGCGTTATCAACAATGATTATCTTTAGAGTAATATTTGCCATTAGAAAATGCGTACGCTCTTACACCAGTAAAGTAAATTCTACGCAGAAGCTGGATTCTGTTAAAATGGCTTATTCATCCTATGAATCAACAAGCTCGTCTACACAAAATTTACCACTATTAATAATGCATGGGTTGTTTGGTTCAAAAGGTAATTGGAATAGTCTTTGTAAGCCATTGCAGCAGCGAACTCAACGTAAAATATTTGCTGTTGACGCCAGGAATCATGGAGATAGTCCACATTCCGGTCAACATTCATACGCAAATTTAGTAGAAGATTTGAAATTATTTATGGATCAGTTTAAGATTAAAAAAACAGCTCTCTTAGGACATTCAATGGGAGGACGTGGAATGATGCTTTTTGCTTTAAAAAATGCAAGCTTGGTTGAAAAACTATTAGTAGTGGATATTTCTCCAATAGGTACCAGCCCATCATTTAAAACAATGCCTTCTCTTTTTGACTATCTACTTCAAATTAAACTACCTACTACTGGAACTATGGCACTTGCAAGAAAAGCTGTTGACCAAGAATTGGCTAAAAAAGTTAATGACCGAGCTGTGAGGGCTTTTTTACTTACAAATTTAATTCAAAGAGGAGATGGAACATACACTTGGAGAGTGAACATGGAAACACTAGTTTCTAATTTTAACGTACATTTAGCTACTTTTCCAAAACTAAAAGGAGACACATTCGATGGTCCAACTCTTTTTGTAGGAGGCGAGAAATCAGATTACATCCAGAAATCGGATCAGGTTGAAATACTAAAACTATTTCCAAATGCTAAGTTTGAGTATATTAAGGGAGCGGGTCATTGGCTACATAGTGAAAAACCCAAAGAGTTTTTACAGATAACTGTGGATTTTATGAACAAGTAGGATATTATTTTTAAATCATTATTGTAAATACATTAAGAAATGAAATTAGATAACAATTGTATATATTTTTTAAGAACTGATGTTATATACTGGCAAACAGCATCATTAATTTTATATAAGCTGTCGGAACGTTGTTTTATTACAATAATTCTATTATTATTTGTAATAAGCAAATAAAAACTAAATGAAAAATACATTTACTAACATTAAAAACAAATAAATAAAATAAAATAACAAAACAATTTAGTACGTTTTTATTACTTAAGTATACTAGTTTTGACTTGACTAAAGCCTTCTACAGATGTAATTAGTTAATTTAGTTAAAGAATGAACATTATATTAATATATTTTTTTAATTCATTTTTGTAAATTATGCAATATTTTAATGTTCTCTAGCTTTGGAAAAGTATGATATTGCTCCTGGGCGTGATTTGCAAAAGTTGCATCTAATTTATTGTTTTAAAATAATTATAAAATTTTGGCCTATTAGTTTTATGTATATTATGTGAAAAACGAGCTATTCAAATCATTGTCAATTCAAAATTAACTCAGATACTATTATAACATTTTAGATTTTGTATTTTCAATAAATAACAAATAATTTTCGACAGCTTAGAAATGTAAGACCAAATCTTTTAACAAAGATGTTGTTTCTAAATTAAAGTATTGCATAACATGCACTGTTCAATTTTTTTATTACAAGCTCAATGTGTACATTCCATTTCAAGTTGTAAATCAATTAAGCAAGTTTAATCTTGTAACAGACTCACTAAAAAGTATGTCTACTGTTTTGTTTTATTAAAAAAAAGGATACCAATAGTCTTTTTATTGTTTAGTATTAAATTGTTTTTATTACACCATTCTTTAACTTTATCTATGGCACATTTTATTTATTTATTTATTCCATTGCCTTTCTACCTTTTGGAGTAAGGCGTATGGCGTGTTATTAATTTATATAATATTTATGCCATTTCTTCCTATCCTTAGCTATCTTCTTTATTGCATCCCAAATGTTTCCTTTTTAAGTGGCTTTTTTCTTAATTCCATTCTTTTTTTTTTGATTTCCTGTTACTCTTGTCTTATATATTTTCTTGGTGTTTCTTTCTTTACCCCTTCTTCCGATATGTCAATACCATTTCATTTTGACTTTTTGTAATTTTTTCTTAAATTGGTTTTATTTCTAAATTCATCATGTATGTTTCGTTCCTTATTTTATTATTTTTTTGTTTTGTTTGCGATCTTCCTATGAAATCTCATCTCCATTGCATTTATTCTTTATATTTGTTTTCTTGTCATAGTTCATGTTTCACTACTATATGTTAATTTTGGTCTGATTACTTTTTTAACTATATCTGTTTTTGTAGTTTTCAATATTTCCTTTCTGTTGAAAAAAGTGTTATTTATCATATTATACATTTTTGCTGTTTTTCCTATTTTGTCATCTATCTCTGTCAAGTTATCCGTTGCTCTGTATTATTGTTTCTAGGTATGTGTATCGTTCAACCTGTTCAACCTGTTATGTTTCCTTTTATTTTTATTTTGTGATTCTTTGTTGTTTTGTAGTTTATTTTCATGTTTATTTTCTTTAGCTGTTCATTTATTATTTCCATGTTGTGTTGTAGCTCTTTTTCTGTCTCTGTAATCACTGTCATATTGTCTGCAAATAGTAGTTCTGCTATTTGTGTTATTTACATCTTTCAATACCTTATTTTTGATGTTGTCATATTTTTCTTTGCTTGCTTTATCGCTTTATCTAAAACAATTGAAAACAGCAATGCGATTAGCACGGATCCTTGCTTCACCTCTTTCTTTGTTATGAATTCTTTTGTTTCCTAGTTCTTATATAATAAAAAGTAAAATATTGTACAAAAAAAAAAACTAAAAATCTACTTTAAATTTCACAATAAAATTGACGACCATTTGTGCATTTTACATACTTTTAAAGTTTTATCTATGATTATACAAAGTGTTTCCTAACTGGAGGCAAAATATAAAATTTTAGATACATTTTTGAATTTCAAACCGAAAATCTAAACAACTCGCTTCGTTTCCGAGATTTTATTATCTACACATTATTTAAAAAAAAAAATATTTTACAAAAAAAACAAACAAATAACATTACTTTAACAAGTAATGTGCCTTTGATACTTGTTAAAATTGTGTTTAGTTGTAAAATTTGATAAAAACGCGGTTCAACAACGGAGAATACGCAAATATCATGGTAATGTCCCAGCTGCATGTCGCAAGTATCAATAAAGATTTCCCGACAAAAAGCAAGTTTCTTGTCGCGTGTTTTCAAACTCATTTCAAAGACTCTGTGAATTAGAAATTAAAAATCGTCGTAGTAGAGGTCCACATCAATAGCACACCGTGGCAGAAGAGAAACAAATAGTTGATGCAGTTCTTGATGAACTAGAAATCAACGTTAGGCAACTTTCCGCCCGTTTATAACTGTCTAAAAACTTTGTCTGAAAAACCTTAAATAAGAACATTCTTTACCTACATCATTATTAAAAAGTACAATACTTACAACCAGGCGACCAGCACAACAACTTGCATTTTCTTAATGGCTTCTTAAACGACATCAGCAAGATCCTAACTTATTAGTTTAATATTGTAGAGCAATAAATCTATGTTCACGAGAAATGGCATTAACAATGTACATAATGAGCATATCTGGTTATTAGGAAATCCGTACGCAGTTAGAGTACAAGCTTACCAACACAAATTTTTAGTTAACACATGATCTTACCACCTCGTTTATACGCAGAATTTCTTAAAAATCAGATGAAAAATGTCCTTCTTGCCTTACGTAACAGGATGTAGTACCAGCACGATGAAGCACCGTTGAGCGATAGTAATTCGGTGGCTCAACAATAATTTTAATGATAAGTAGATTGGTAGAAAAGGTCCATTAAACTGGCCTGCAAGATCTCCTAATCTAACACATAAAACAATTGGTATATGCGGAGCCAATAAACAACGAGGAGCAGCTACCAGAGAAAAATGCAAATGCTGCATTGCACATTCAAAACACAACATATTTTGAAGCAGTTTGTCATTTTCTTTTAGTGCGTTGTCAAGCTTGCATCAACGTTCATGGTAGCCATTTTGAAAGTTATTAAAGTAATATTGTTATGTTTGTTGTCAGTATTGTTACAAATGTTTTTTTACTTAAACTTTTTTAAATAAAAAGTTTTCTTAATAATGTTTATTTTTTAATTAAATGAATAGAGATAGACAAAAAAGTTATTTAGATTTTCTGTATAGTAAAATATAAATTGTACAGTAATAACTAAATTTTAAATAATGTGTATGCATAAACTGTAATTTAAATTGCAAATTAGATATTTAAATTATACGTACAATAATGTTTACACAAGAACAAAATGCCTTAACACTGTAGGCTCATTATTGCAGTGGAACAGTGAGAATGGCACATGGTTGTAATTTCTTATCTGCATCAATTTAATGAAAATTTTCCAGTTTTGAAAATATCTTATAAAACGTTTGAAAATCACATATTAGTGCTTAGTTTAAAGAAAAAAATTGCACTTTTAAGAAGGGACCACTTGACAGACTATTTTTTAAAACTAAAAAAGTTGTTCACAATATAAATAACAATGAAATATTGGATATAACCTTTTTACCGAGTTTTCAAACTCTATAGCTTACACAAAACAACTTTACACTTAATTAAAATTGGTATTTGGGTTAAATTGGAACTTTAAGGCAAAGAATAAAATAGATTTATAATTTTATAAAGCAATGCAGAACTGTACCGCACTATAATTTTAGATAAATTTCTTCAACAATATTTTATTATTATTCAAATGTTTGTTAAACCAGTTGCAATATGCAACTCGTTTATAATCAAGTAGAAGTACTTTAACTAACAATTCCTTATACAAGAACAAGGGACACTGCTAAAGTTTGCAAAAAATGTAAAGCAAAACACAAATTACGTTATGTAAATCGCTTTATTGCTTTTCAAAATATTCTCCTTTAAAATCTATACACTTTTGCATCCGATAAAACCAAACTTCAAAACAATTTTGCCACTCTGAGCAAGGTACCTCCAAAACAAGTGATTTAAATGCTTTAACGGCCTCTTCAGGCGATGAAAAACGCTCGCCACGCATTTTATTTTTGATATGTCAAAATAACAAAAAAGTCATTGGGCAATAAATCAAGCAAATATGGGCAATGAATCAATCATTAGATGTGGTTAATAACTCGGTCATGTGGTAAATGAGCGAGGTGTACACACAGACCCCGACAAGGTAAAAACAATTTTGCATTTTCAAGTTCCCAGAACAGTCCGTGAACTAAGACGATTTTTAGGAATCGCATCCTGGTATCGGCAATTTATCCCGGCCTTTTCTCAATTTATCCCGGCCTTTTCTCAATCTCTGCAACACCTCTTGCAGGTTCATAAGGTGTTCGTGTTTTGTCTTACCCAATACTATGATGTCGTCCAAATAAGCAAACGCTTTTGGATCCATTTCCGGTCCAATAATTGTGTCCAGGTATCTCTGGAATGTGGCCGGCGCGGAGTGCAGCCCAAAGGGCATCACAGTGAATTGAAATGGACCCCAGCCGGGCACTGTAAAGGCTGTGATGGGTTTGCTGTCCTCTGTCAAAGGTATTTGCCAATAACCATTTTTGAAGTCAAGGGTTAAAAAGAACCTAGAATCCTTTACATTGTCTAAAATATGGTTTATAAATGGTAGAGGATAGGCATCTTTTATTGTCACTAGGTTGACTTTACGAAAGTCAATACAAAAACGCGGTTTCCCATCCTTTTTGTGGACCACTACTGCTGGCGAGCTTCAGAGACTGGTGGACGGTTCGATGTCTCCTATTTTCAACATTTTATCCATTTCGGCACTTATAATTTCCTGCATACAAAGATTTTGGGGCCGGTGCCTTTGCTTAATTGGATCTGGATTCAGTAACCGGATTTTGTGAGATACCGACGGTGTAGGTTTAGGCAGATTAACTGCTAATCGGTTGTGTTTATCCAATATACTGTTTATGCTGATTTCAGGTTTTGTTTCTATTATATTCATAATATTACGGGACTTGAAACCATAAAATTTTACTGTACTGTAATGGAAGTTGATGACTGCACCCCAGCGAGTCAGAAGGTCACACCCCACTTATAAGAAAGATACCATTCCGGGAAGCTGTCTAACTTCGATACTGTCGTGGCGTCCCCCTGCCATGGTTATTGGCAGAATGTAGGCCTTGTCAAGACGGGTCTTAACTCCGGTTGCAACTAGAATGGTTTCCTGGATAGCTTGTGGAACGACGCCTTGATCTTCTAACCATCTACTAAAAAGACTATTGACGTAGGATCGCTTTGATCCCGTGTCTATTAAGGCCCTGCAGTTTGCACCCAGGATTGTAAAATAGGTAATTATTTTTCTATCTTTGGTAAACGGGGTTGGGGTGCAAAATACTAATCGGTCTACCTCTATTTTTCGATCAGCATCTAGTTTCCAGCGGCGGCAAAACATTTACAGTCGCGGGACCAAGTCCCCATTAGTCCGCAGTAGGAACAGAACTTTACTACTGCGTTCCGGCAGGTGAAACGATTATGCCCAGCAACCCCACACTTCCAACAACAGGTATCTTTATTATAAGTGGGAAGTCGTGTAGTTATATTTACATTTTTGGGTTGGACCTTGGGAGTTTTAAGCTCTGAGATCTTAATTGGCAAACGGGGTAGGGGCAGGTTTTCTCCATGGCAATTAATGCGGGTACTGTATCAAAATCGCTGGGCCGAATGTATGCCCGGTATTCCGGTCTCAAGTTTTCATAGATACGGATGAGAGCCTGTTCCGCACTAAATCCATCGTGTCGGCGTATTAAGTTTTGTAAGCTAACGACATACGTCTTTATGTCTTTCATAGATTTTTGTTTTTGATTTCGGATGTCGTCTTCAAGGTTCTGAATTAAACGGGCTGACAAGAAAAACCCGCAAAAATCTCTTATAAAATCGCTCCAAGTATTCCAGTTACGTTGGTTATTTCTGTACCATGCAAGAGCGGACCCTTTCAGTAGTTCTGGCAAAGCTACCAGTAACTGATCTTCTACTACGTGGTACGATCAGGTTAATTCCTCTAACCTTTTAAGAAATGAAAGAGGACACTTGTCCCCGTCAAATTGCACGTTCCACTTCCGGACTTGGGTGCATAATAAAGTTTCTGGGCTATTGAATGTATGTTTGCGGGATACAGGAAGCCGGGAGTGTTCAGGGGACGTTGTCAAATTATGTTCAGAAGCGCTGGGAGTGGAAGCATTGACTGGTGAGGTTTCACCGTGCTCAAAATATTCGCGTAATCGCTGACAACATTTGGGCATTGTACCAGCAGTTTCAATCCAGAACATCCGTAGCTGGTCTATAAGGGTTTCTCTGGCCGCTTGATTTATCCAGGCAAACCGATCTGGTGGTTCTGGGCCAAAACTGGCAGATGTGAAGTGCCAAGAATTGCGCAACATTTTTTTGCGGTCGCGTTTACTCAGCGTGGCCATATTTACTACGCGAAGGTTTGGGTTATCTATTAAAAAAAAGATTACTGTATCTTACTAGCAAATCACAAACTATTTGGATTGCAACAAATAAATGGAAATTACACAGAATCCCAAACACACAGGTATATTAAATGTTTATTTTGTTCAAACTCTACCGGTTAGCATCAACATATAATTATACATATATTTATATTATTCTTATGTTACTGGTCATCGATCCGTCCACCAGTCCCTGGAGCTCGCCAGTAGTAGTGGTCCACAAGAAGGATGGGATGCCGCGTTTTTGTATTGACTTTCGTAAAGTCAACCTAGTGTCAATAAAAGATGCCTACCCTCTACCATTTATAAACCATATTTTAGACAAAGTAAAGGATTCTAGGTTCTTTTCAACCGTTGACCTCAAAAATGGTTATTGGCAAATACCTTTGACAGAGGACAGCAAACCCATCACAGCCTTTGCAGTGCCCGTCCGGGGTCTATTTCAATTCACTGTAATGCCCTTTGGGCTGCACTCCGCGCCGGCCACATTCCAGAGAAACCTGGACACAATTATTGGACCGGAAATAGATCCAAAAGCGTACGCTTATTTGGACGACATCATAGTATTGGGTAAGACAAAACACTAACACTTTATGAACCTGCAAGAGGTGTTGCAGAGATTGAGAGCGGCCGGCCTCGAGTTAAACTTTAAGAAATGCGAATTTGGTAAAACTAAATTAAAATATCTCGGTCATGTGGTAAATAACCAAGGTGTACACACAGACCCCGACAAGGTGAAAGCAATTTTGCATTTTTAAGTCTTCAGAACAGTCCGTAAACTAAGACAATTTTTAGGAATCGCATCCTGGTATCGGCAATTTATCCCGGCCTTTTCTCAAATAACCGCTCCTTTAAATGGTTTACTGAAGAAAAATATTAGGACCAAAGCTTTAAAAAGATAAAAACACTTCACACCCATGCTCCTATTTTGGTCGGTCCTAATTTTAAGCAACCTTTCTTTCTCCAGACGGACGCGTCAAACTTTGGGATTGGAGCAGCCCTGTTGCAGAGAATTAACGGTCATGACTAGGTAATTGGCTGCGCTAGCCGAACTCTCAATAAAGCGGAACGCAATTACTCCACAACCGAAAAAGAGTGTCTGGCAATTGTATAGGCTATCCAAAAGATGCGATCCTACTTAGAAGGTTATCACTTTACCGTAATAACAGACCACTAATCCCTAAGGTGGTTGCACTCGTTAAAAAGTCCCAGTGGAAGAATTGCTCGATGGACAATTCTTATGCAGCAGTATGACTTTCAGGTGGAATATTGCAAAGACGTTCTAAACCAGGTTGCTGATGCCCTTTCAAGACAACCAGTAGGAAAATCCCCCGTAGAAGAAGTCTTAACGATGACGGATGTGCCGGATTCCTGGTATGCCCGCATGCTGCTAGAAGTCACCGAACGACCAGAAACATATCCTGATTTGGCCATCAGAAACGAGAAGCTTTATAAACACCTCTGGGATCGAGATGCGTACCAGGATGCCAAAGATGTTTCCCATTGGAAGTTGTGTGTAGAGAAGCCACTCAAAAGTTGCGTCCTGATGAAAAATCACAATGATCCCACCGCTGGTCACCGTGGTATAGCCAAAACAATAAGTCGGATTACTAGGATATACTACTGGCCAGGGATGCATAGGGATATTAAACAGTACGTACAAAAATGTGTGACGTGTAATCGTTTTAAGCCGCTACAGCAGAAAATACCAGAAAAAAATGGCAAGCTCCCGAATCACAGAGCCGTAGGAAACCCTTAGTGTGGATCTTATTGGTCCACTTCCGCGATCTTCAAAAAGAAACGTCTACCTATTAGTAATGCAAGATAGGTTTACTAAGTGAGTAGAATATCATCCCTTGGGTTCTGCCACAGGTCTGCCAATCCGACGTATTCTCAAGGATAAAATATTCTTTTGTTTTGGCTGTCCCCGACGTTTGATAGCAGACAACGCAAAGCAATTTGACAACAAGGAATTTTGTTTTTTCTAGAGGATTTTGGGATTGAATAGGCCGAAATTCCCACATACACCCCACAAGCAAATCCGGTAGAACGTACAAACCGATCCATTAAAACAATGATTGCCCAATACTGTGAAAATAATCATCGCCAGTGGGACCAATATCTGCCGAAATTAATGTTTGCCATTAATACCGAGAAGCACGCTGCCATCGGATTTTCTCCGGAATTCCTAAATTACGGCAGAAACCTTTTATTCCAAAGCGACGCGATAGAGTTGCGACCCGATGTTCCCGATGTACCATAAGTAGGCCGACCTTCTTTTGTTTCTAGGTTTCAAAAGTTTCAGGAAGTTTTAGAACTAGTCCGGGTAAATCTAGCAACAGCTAGAGGCCATCAAGCTCATTATTATAATCTCCGACAAAGGGAATGAGAATTGAAAGAAGGGGATCACGTCATAAAGAAATTGCATCACCTTTCGTCTGCAGCAAATAGTTTTGATGCCAAACTAGCCCCGAAATATGATGGGCCGTACGTGATCGCCAAAGTGCTGTCTAAAGTACGATTAATGATCCGAAAACTTGAAGGAAGAAAGATGTGGCATGTCTACATTAAGTATCTAAAACCCGCACACTAAATGTTATAATATAACTCACCATGTGTAAATATTTTTTTTTTGTTTAACAAGCCCCTTTGCATCCAAGATGGAGTGGTTGGATATAGACACCTCTCCGTTTCCATCACCTTCCACGCCAGGAAAATCCGTCAAGGCAGAGGCCAATTATGCCTTGAAGCTCGCCCAGCTGTTTGAGATAATCACGCCGCCAAATTTCTTGGCGTCCCCTACAAGTTCGGTTGGAACTGCAACCTTGCCGCCCACGCCAAATTTTCATGTGGAAAGCATCAGTCGGTTGGAAGACACCGGGATCAATATAGCATTTCCAGAATCAACAAAGACACCAGCCAGCCATGAAATACATATATTATCCTTGTATGTGAAGCTTGCTCCGCAAAGTGTGCCCAATAACATAGTGCCAGTGCGGGTAGGACATTCCCCGATTAGTGCTCCACCATCAATAACCAAACGCAAACGGAAGATAGGCAAGAGGAAGTACCGCCTAAAAATTTCAAAGACAGAATTTATTAAGTTTTTTAGAGATGATTGTTGGAATAAAGTTGTATGAAAAAAAATTGTTTTCTTTTTTTTTGAAACAAAAAGGATGTTTTCCTTATTATGCTTAATTATTTTAATTGCACCGCCCTGTATATGATAATATTTTGACGGGCCCTATATATCAATAATTTTGATAATTAATTAATCAATTAATTACCGTAAGAATAATGTTTTGGGCTGAGTTATGTTTAGAATATTTATTATAAAATATCCGGTTAATAAATATTCTTCGTTTAAGCATTAAATGCCAAATGTTTTAAACATAACCTAGCCGCCACGTGTTTTACTAAATAGGTGTTCTACCTAACCCATATGCTTTATTTGATTTAATCAAGGCTTCTCACTAATTTGAACATTCAATCAGCACTTCACGCATATTATTTAACACTATTTAACTATGTATTGACCGTGAAAATCAGCTGCTGGAAACAGCTGATTTTGTGGCTATGTTTACAAATTATTTATAAGGCCGGATTGATAAAATTAAAAGGGGCCACATATCATGTAATTAGTTTTATTAATATAATTTCTATTAATTTTAGTTTTTTTTGTTAGTTAATATTAATTTACGCGATTTCTCGAAAAGTACCGATTATTTCAAAGTACAGTAGTTTCCGAGAATCGCGTACTATGTTTTATGCAATTTAGTTTTAAGATATCTTTTAATTATTATTTAATTAGTTAGTTAGGGATATTTGTAGTAATTGTAAATCAGTTGGTAGGCCTGGTTGGCTATCCAATCAGGTACTACAATTTATCCCCTCTTCAGAGGGATATTGGGTATAAATACGCGAGAATTGTTAGAACAAAGTCAGTCACTGCCCGACCTAGTTAGCCTGATCTTGCCAGGACAGACCTAGTCAGCCAGTAACAGTGCAAGAGTGTACCAGAGTGAAACACTAGAAATAAAGGTAACTCTCACCAGAATTGTGTATTGCCTGGTCCTGACAGGACGTACATATATTCTGGGACGTACGGTATTGTATTGTTAGACAATATTGCGTGTCTTGATCCTGCCGGGACATTGTAGTATCGTCAAATACAAATATTGCTAGTTGGATGCATTACAAATCTTGATCCTGCCGAGACTTGTAATCCTCCGATAATTTACCGGTATATATATATATAAGTTTCAATATTTTTGCAGTAAGTTTTATTTTAAGTTGTCTGTTCATTATTAGTTTTTGTTATGAATATAAATTTGAAGCAACTCTAAACAGAATAGTGTATTGCCTGGTCTTGACAGGACAAACATGTATTCTGTAGAGTGCGCTATTGTTAGACGTTATTGCGTGTCCTGATCTTGCCGGGACATTGTAGTATCGTCAATACAAATATTGCTAGTTGGAGGCATTACAAATCTTGATCCTGCCCAGACTTGTAATCCTCCAATAATTACCTGTGTGTATATATATGTGTTAACACTTTTCCGTTAAATCTTGTTTTTAGTTTTTTTCTAAACATTGCCGTTAATTTATGAATAAATCTTTTGTTTTACATCCTGTTTTTTTATTATTATTTTTCCATTCTTTTTCTTCCAGCCCACATTTATATGTGGTGACGTCCGAGGCATCTAGAACACACAAAATCCGAACCCTGTTGATCACGACTGTTTGCTACTCGTGCCGCTTTCCAGTTTTCAGAACAGGGAAGCGTTACAATTTGTAGTGCTGTGTGAACGCTTGCATTGTCATGATGAATAATGATTTGCCGGTTTATATTGTTCCTTCTGATTTCAGCGATGACTTCCGGCAAACAAATTGAAGTATACCAGTCAGCATTAACTGTCCTTCAATCCTCTAATGCAACAGTTGCAAAATGACCTGTTTTTCCAAAGAAACACGTAATTATTCTTTTCAAAACGCTTTGCGAATGCACCACTTTTGTGGTTTTAGGTTCATTTTAAAACACCCAAACAGTCGATTGCTGTTTAGTTTTAGGCTCATATAAATGTATTTAAAATTTGTCACCTGTTACGATGTTATATACCAAATTTGAACGACCCCCTTCGAATTTCTTTTGCATTTCCTTGCACTACTTGACACGCGCCTGTTTTTGTTTTTCTTTCAAATTGTGTAGGACCCAACAACTGCAAAGCTTCCTGATATGCAAATTATCGTACAAAATTGTATGTATTTGTTTCGCTGCAATGTCTAAAGGATGCCTATATCTTACTAGAGGTCACATGCCGATCTGACAAAATAAAAAACTAAGTTTTTCCACATATTACTGCGGTGTTAAACTGTATCAAAAATTATAAAAAATCATCACTCGGAAGTCACGATTTGAAATTTCCATTTTTTTACACAATTATTACTCTAGTTAAATTTTATTGAAACAAAACCGAGCAGTTTGAAATCAAACTGTCAACTGAATTATAGGTAAAAAATGTCAAATTTTACAAATATGACAACCGCAGAACGCTGGCAATATAGGCAGTACTTGATTCCGCAAACTTTAGCAGTATATAAATAAATATATAATAAATTTCCAGTTAGATCAGATAGTTTTTTTATTCATATTTGTGGATAAACATGCAATTTACAGTTTGCATTACAGACAGTTCACAATATTTTAAATTTACATTGCATTTTACAATTCTTAATTTATTATTAACTTAATCTTAAAATATTATTATAATAAACATTTACTTTATTTTAACAATGATCAACATCTATGACAAACTCTGTCTTGTCGAAAAAAGCTTGGCTGCAATTTATTGTTGTATACTTGATAAAGAAATTTATCTAAAAGTGTAGGTCATTCATTATTAAGCTTTTTGTTTTTGTGTAAACAATATTGTTTGTATAAAAGTCACAATTTTGTACAATTACAGTAATCTTAGTACATGGTAGCCGATATAATAAGCAACTCAATGTACACAAAAAAATTGTTTGTTATGTTGTACTCATGCGTTTGCCCGTTTCAACATCTTTTTTTTGCGCTTACATTTCACACATTCCATAAACCACGCTGAACTGGGGTTGTTATACCTGTCATTACAGTTTACAATTGTATACTTAATAAAGTAATGCATTTAAAAGTGTAATGTAATAATAAGCATTTACTATAAAAACGTTTTGTTTTTGTGTAAACATCATTGAAGATATAATGTAATCATTCAGTTTCTAATCTTGTACAATTACATATTATTATTATTATTATTTTGTATACCAAGCATTGATATTTTTGATAATGATTAACCGTATAAAAACAGACATTTGTTGTTTTTTATATAAATTAAAAAATAGAAACATTTTATTTAAGTTTATTTATATATTATTTATCATTGAAATTGATGTTTTTTTTTTACTCTTAAATAATTCATTATCATGTATTATGTAATATGTACTTTGAATTTTATTTGTTTATTATTTCATTAATTACCACAAATAATAATTTTGTGTTACGCCTATGATGATGGTCTAGCAATATTTTTTTAATATTTACAATAAATGTATATTTAGTTGCCTACATCGTAAATCTTGTTTTTTCTGGTTAACTCCTGTATTTGGCAACAAACATTATAAAATTGTTATAGATGTTAAACACATATGTTAAATTATTTTTTATCTGTTTTTATTTTTATCTTTATTCACACATTCTATTTACATATTAAATTTATTATAGAACATACCATGTGACAAATTATATTTTGTAATAATTTTATTACATTTTTTTATATATATATTTACATACATAAATGCAGTTTATTTAATACGTTGTATACGAGTAATTAATGTGATGACTAGAATATATTTTATGAATAAATACCTAAAACTATATTTTAAAAATCAACATCGACATGTTGATAATTAATGTTATATGCGTAAATTTTTTTATTAATATAAACTTACAATAACAAATTATTCTCTGTATTAAAATCAACCAATCTATTCATTTATTTCATCAAACTCATAATAGTTGATTTCGAATATCGATTACTTTTAAAACTTGTCAGTGCTTTACTTCAACGCTGGAAATTTTGCATTTTTATAGTAGTCTGGTTCCTCCTCACTACTTCTTTGAAATAATTTTCTTTGGTTATTTATAAATATAGGTTTGTTGCGTGCATCTTCATTTAATAGTTCTACAAATATTGCATTAGACGGTATATTTTGTTCATCTAATGGACTCAAAACAAATACATCATCGCTGTTGGCTGGATAGCACAATCCAGATTCTAATAAAATTGCCAGAAATATCTTAAATAAAATAAAATAAATTTGATTATAAGACAAAATCTACAAAATAGTTAAAAAAAAATATAATTATAAACAATAAAAATATTTAACTTACCAGTTTAATCATTGTTAATATGTCGCGAATAGTGTTTAAGACTGTATGTGCATTAATGTTGTTGAAATATGATTATATAGTATCCAGGGCTGTTCTTTAGTGATACAAATTATTATATGTATTAGCACACATTTACAAGCGCACAAGAAAATAAACATAAATATTTGTTACTATTACAAGGAATAGTGCTAATGGTCGATTATAGTGCGTAATAAATAAATGTATTTATTATAGGAAAAATAGGTAGGTCACAAAAGTGCAGTTGTTTACTTCTTGTTTGCAGAACAAATTTAAACTTTTCTTGGAATAATTACGCGCGGACTATTTTTAATTATTTTGTTTATATTGTTTTATACCAATATTACTATTATTAAACATGGTTTCTAATAATATAAGCATAAATGTAGTCCAGTAAATGTTAAAACTAGGATTTTCATTAAAATACTCTAAAGTTTTTAGGAAGTAGTTCTGAATTGGCAAAAGACTTGATTCAAGCAAATAAAATTATAAATAATAGTAACCATATTAAAACTAAAAAAAAAATTGTGTATGTACAAAAACATAATATTTATATCTAAAGGTAAAAAAATCAGCCAATTTACTTCTGATTACGATTACATGATTACTTTGTATTTCCAAACTCGCTTATTAATTTTTTTATTAATTAAGTAATCTCATCATCTAGTAGTTTAAATTAGAAAAAAAACGACATTTTCTTCAAATAATATGATATCAACACTATCTCTCAAAGATAAACTCAATACATGATCACACAAGATTATCATGTTCTGTCATTGTTTTTTACATTTTAGTCCAGTTACTATGTCCAATAAATAGGAGAGAAACGCCAATTAATTAAAAGTGCAATTTTTTAAATGTGTAGTAGAGTGAGGTTGGTAAAGGTTAACCTCAAGTTGTTGACTAAAATTTTCTATGATCTTTTTCAGTAAACTTTTAAAAATGCAAAAAAGTGTTTTGCTACAACTTAGCTCACTTAAGTGATACAAAAATAGTGACTATATAAATTATTGTTGCTTTTTTACGTTCTATAATTTAGGTTACATGACTTTATTATTAATTTTTGTCCAAATATTGAACTTGGACCACTAGCCGCTGTAGTCGTCAGATTGAGTTTGAATAAATTATTAATTCATTGACAATTCAAAGTAAGTTATGTTTATCGGCCAGGCAGAATAAGATAATCAAACGAATAAAAAGATTATTTGCACGACAGAAAATTTTAATTAACATCCCTAAAAAGTTTTGCACTACAGAAAAATATTTCCTGTTTGTATGGCAATATCTTATTTATTTCTAGTTCTTCACTTAGTTTTTCTACTACTACTATGGCGTAGATTTTGTATGCTACACTTAATAACTTAGTAACTTTATAACTCTGTAATTTTCTGCAAACTTTTAATTTTTATTTTTTGTGTATAGACATACAATACCTAGTCTCTACTAACTAGATTATTTTATTTATTATCTCACTCAGTCTCTTAATCAAATCTTCCGTTCTATACATTCATGTTTTATTTTGTATTAAACTTACTCCTAACGCTTTTTGTTTTTAAGTTTTTTTTATTTGCTTCTATATTATTTCTTTTGTTATTTTATTTACATTTTGTTTCAATTGTTGTGTTGTCTTTAGTTGTTTATCAGTTTATTTGTTCAAAAAAAGTTTTCAAAGGTGCATTCTTTAGTCTTCTATTAAAATTTGTTTCTTTTTTTTATTTCTTTTTTCTATGTTTATATATTTCCATGATTCTTCCTCTAAACGTATTTCTACTATCTCTATTTATTTCTTTTTTTATACATTGCCTTAAGTTTTTTGCATTTTTCTTTGTATACCTTTTAAACACTCTAATATTGTTTAGTTGCTTTATTTTACTTTTCTAACTTCTTTTTTTTTTCTGTGTGCATTTAAAATTTATTTGCTTTTTCAATTTTTTTCTATTTGTATAAACGTTTTTTTTTACTGCTGCGTCTGCAATTATGTTTTTTAATTTTACCATTTTTTTGTTCAGCGTTTTTTTTCTTCAAAATGTCTTTTATATAAATTTTACTTTTACATTTCTATGCGTGTGTTTTTTCTATTTTTGTTAATATTTCTTTTTATTTTTGTTTGTTTTTTTTTATTATGTTTCTATTTATATACATTTCTAGTAGATGATGATCCGACTCTTTTTTCAACCTTAAATTTGTCTTTTGCCACGTTTTTTCATTTACCATTACGAAGTCAACTGCCGATTGATCCTTTGCCTTTATGTAGGTATATTTTCCCTCTTTATTTCCTTACATATTTGTGTTTAGTGCCTCACCACTTTTCTTTGATCATTTTTGTCATTTCTATTTCTTTATTTGCATTTATTTGCTTATTTTTCAAATATAGTGACTTAAAGAAGAAAATAAAGAAGAAAAATCAAAATCTTACTTAGCGTGCCGTATGTACACGTGCGTCACGCTCTATATTAAAGCGCTTTTTGGAAATTCAGAGAAAGAGCAGGCATAATAAACCAATAGGCAGGGCAATTGTTGAACTTTAAAAAAAATCTTTATTAACAATCATCAAAAACATCAACATAATATGTTAGAAACTGTCGATTCAATCGGGGCTATGCACGTTGATAGAAGTAAACAAAATAAATATTGCTAATTAAGGATATTCGGAGCTATTCTCTATGTACATTGCTAGAATGTAAGCAAGATATATGTTGCTAGCTAAAAATATGAACTGTCATTTTAACAAATCTTGCTTGATAACAAAATTATCTGTCATTTTAACAAATCTTAATGACTAACAATATGAACTGTCACTTTAACAAAATTAGTTTTTATATATATTATTATTATTTTATCTAGAAATTTGCCACGCCTCTTAATGTTATGACCGTAACATGACAGTTTATATTGTTAACTAGCAAAATTTGTTAAAATGACATTTCATATTGTTAGCTAGCAATATATCTTGCTTCCATTTTAGCAACATGCATAAAAAATAGCCCCGATTAACTTTGTTTTAACAAATCTTGCTTGCTAGCAATATGAACTGTTATTTTAACAAATCTTGATTTCTACCAATATGAACTGGCACTTTAACGAAATATATTTTTATATATTTTATTATTATTTTAGTTAGAAAATTGTCAGATTTACCACTCCTTCTGATGTAATATCCATTAAAATTGTTAACCAACCAAGTTTGTTAATATTGTTAGCAAGCAAAAATTGCTAAAATAACATTGTATGATGTTAGTTAGCAATATACATGTATATGTTGCTTACTTCTAGTAATGTTCATAGCCTGAATAAGTGTTTACAATAAGTTTGTAGCACTTATTGTAAACACTTATTCAAAATATAAAAATAAAAAACTAGGGTCGTTTGCATCTTGACAAAATAAATCTGAACCAGAAAATCTTAAAGAACTAGAAAAACAACTGCACTGGGGGGGGGGGGGCTATTTTTAATTTAAAAAATTAATGTTTTCTTGTAGAAAGTAGTTTATTCAAAATTTAAAAAAAAAATTAAAAACTTAACAAAGAGTTTAGTAACATTAAGAATGCAATTTCCGCGTGCATAACTACATAATACCAAAAACAAATTAGACAACTAAATATGCTATCAAATCCTTAAAAAAAATAACAAAGATATGGCGGTATGATTATCAATAAACAAAAACGCAATTGAGTGATTTGCTCTCACATTACTACACAATGTTATAAACATTCTTTCGGATAAATGGTACAAACAAAAATTAAAAATCCTTAAAAAAATATAATTATTTGCTGCAGCAATTGTCCACAAAGACATTAAAAAACAATTTATGGAAGATGCCAAAACCGTTATTCTTAATATTTTAAAAGTTTTTCTTTTCCCAATTATTACAAAAGAACGTGATGCATTTAGAAAATTTAAAGAAAAAAATGTACATCGATTTTGCGCAATAATAACAGCTGTACATTTTAAATTTTAAAATGTAATATGTAAGAATTACTTATATGGTACAACATAAAAATATTTAAAGTTTATAAGTTTTAGGAAATACTGAATTTGGAAGTTTAATCCATGTGTCGATATTACGAGGTGCACTGCTAAAGTTAGCGGAATCAAGTACTGCATGTATTTCCAGCGTTCTGCAATTGTAAAATTTGTAAAATTTGACTTTTTTCACTTATAATTCAGTTGACAGTTTGATTTCAAGTAATAATTGAAATTGAAATTTTAATCGTGACTTCCGAGTGATGATTTTTTTATAATTTTTGATATGGTTTAACACCGCACCAATGTGTGGAAAAACTTAGTTTGTTATTTGGGGATGAAGCACCATCCAAAACTATGGTTTACAAATGGTTCGCAGAATTTAAGCGTAGAAGACCACTGTTTGATGACAATTTTTGCAAAGGTTTTTTATGCACCTCTGTTGTTGCAAAAAATATTGATGCTGTCCGTGACATGATTTTGTCAGATCGGCATATGATTTATAGTGAGACAGAGGCATCCTTAGGCATTGCAGCAAAACAAATACATACAATTTTGCACAATCATTTGAATGTCAAAAAACTTTGCAGTCGTTGAATTCCACACAATTTGAAAGATAAACAAAAACAAGCACTTGTCAAGTAGTGCAAGGAAATGCTAAAAAAATTTGAAGAGGGTCGTTCAAATTTAGTATATAACATTACAACAGGTGACGAATCTTGGATATATACATATGAGTCTAAAAACTAAACAGCAATTAACTGTATGGGTGACTCAAAATAAACCTAAACCTACAAAAGAGGTGCGTTCACAAAACGTTTCAAAAAGAATGATTGCTTGTTTTTTTTGAAAAAACGGGTCATGTTGCAACTGTTGCATTAGAGGATCAAAGGACAGTTAATGCTGACTGGTATACTCTAATTTGTTTGCGAAAAGTTATCGCTGAAATCAGAAGAAACAACATAAACCGGCTAATTATTGTTCATCATGACAATAAAAGCGCTCACACAGCACGACGAACTGTAGAGTTTTTGACCAGTAACAACATCCAATTAATGACTCATTGTTTATATTCACCTGATTTATTGCACAATAACTTCTTGCTATTTTGACATATCAAAAATAAAATGCTTGGCGTAATATATTTTTGGTATTTAATAACACATAAACTTTTAAATTGAATTTTTTGAAAAACATATTATTTTGCACTAAACTATGTAAATTTATTAGCTAGTTTATAACTAGCATTGATTGTTACATTTTTGTCGACTGTCGGGTTCCGAGCGTGACTTCATATTTATATGGCTGAAACGCAGTGTCAGCATAATTGTAACAAAGCACATCTCGGAACGCAGCTGCATAATTGCGTCGTCTTATATTTTACGAATAATTTGGCAAGTGGATAGATGCTATATCAGCAAGAATAACGTTACAAATTAATATTATTACAATTTAACATTAATATAATATAAACACGAGCGTTTTTCATCGCCTAAAGAGGCCGTTGAAACATTTAAATTACTTGTTTTAGAGGTACCTCGCTCAGAGTGGCAAAATTGTTTTGAAGATTGGTTTCATCGGATGCAAAAATATATAGATTTTAAAGGAAAATATTTTGAGAAGCAATAAAGCGATTTACATAACGTTATTTGTGTTTTGCTTTACATTTTCGTAAACTTTGACACTATCCCTTGTACAATTAAAAAATCTCTTTAAAAGTTTTGGTAGAGCATCTCTGAACTGTCAGTGAATATTTGTTAAAATTCCTAGCATGCTTTATACTACAAGTAAATATTTGTTTGGAAAAAAATTTGACTTGATGATCCAAATAAATTGTTTTTGAATAGAATTTAAAAGAAATAGTGTAGTTTTGAATGCTTATCTTTATGCTTAAGAACAATATTCAATACTAGGAAAAATATAAGTTTAATATTTATACAAAAGTTAAAAAAAAAAAAATTAAAAAAAACTGTTAGTTTCCTAATTTGCATTGTCAACAACATAGTTGTTTTAAACAACATTATGTAATAGTTCAGGAGTTGGTGACAAAAAAGTGCAAGAGTTTTGAAAAGCCTGATATTTTCAAATTTATCGGCAGATAGTTGATGCATTACAAAACCTTCATCAAGCAGTTGTTGTTATTTCTTTTTTTTTTCGTAATATTAACATAAAATTTGTTTTATGTTCATTAATTGTTAACAGGTTTTTATTATACCAGTCATTAATTTTATTTAAGTCTTTTTGTACTTCGTGTTGCAGTTTTGTTTTGTTTATTTCTGTATGTACTAGAGTTGTGTCGTCTGCGTATATGTATAGTTTTCCGTTTAGCTTTAACTCAAATATGTCGTTAATATATAAAATATATAGAAGTGGTGCAAGCACACCACCTTGTGGTATACCGTAGTCACTATATTTTACTGCATTCAGTGTATTTTTAATTTTTGTTTGTAAGGTTCTTTGTTTTAAATAAGTTTGAATTAGATTTAGTTCTTTTTTCGAATACCGATTTTTTCTAGTTTTGTAATTAGTTTTCGTTTACATACAGTATCAAACGCTTTCTGCATGTTTATAAATACTGTAAGACATTCTTTTCTTACATCAAGTGCATTGTTAACGTTGTGCATTATGTCAGTAAGTGCAGAGCCTGTACCGGTTTGTTTTTAGAATGCGTATTGCCGAGTGTTTATAATATTATGTGATTCTACATGTTTTAATATTCGTTCATAAATTATTTTATCGACTATCTTGGCTACAATAGAGAGTAATGCAATAGGCCTATAGTTTTCCGGTAGATGTTTGTTTGCTTTTTTAAATATAGGTATAATGACAGTTGGTTTTAGACACTCTGGATATATACCTTGTAATATTGTATTGTTGATTAATTTAGTTAGTAGCGGTATCAACTCATTTTTTACAGTTTTAATAACTTCTGATGTAATCATATCTTTTCCATCTTTAAGTTTGTTTATAATGTTTTCAATTTCTGCGTCCGTCGTTGGGTTAAATGTTACGTTTGAGTCTATATTCTTTTGCAATGTAATAGTTTTGAGTGATGTGGAATTATTTGGTTTTTTGTTTGCAAGGTTTTTTCCAATGTTTGCAAAATATATATTAATTGTATTAGATATGTCTTCAGGATTTGTGAGTATTGTTCCATTTTCGTCGGTGATTGTTGATATATCTTTGCTTCTTTTTTTATTTTTTATAATTTGATTTATTTTATTTCATGTTTTTTTTTGGATTATCTTGTACACGTTCTATTCTATTCTGATAGTACATTTTTTTTCTTTTCATTTACCTTTTTATCAACGTAATTTTTCATTGTAATGTAGTTTTGTTTGATTATAGCGTTTGTTTGATTTTGTTTATATCGTTTAGTATTTCGGTATTAATCCAATCATTTCCTTGTTTATATTTAAGTTTTACTTCTCTGGTGTTATTTTCTATTAGTTTTGTCATTATTTCAATTAATGTATCAAAAGTTTCAATTTGTTTTTCTCTAATATGTTTAGCAAATGTTTCTTTAATATTAACGTAATTTATTTTATATTTGTTTGTTATATTATATTCATTTTTATCTCTTTGATGTTCCATGTGGTCATTATTGCATGGTGGTCAGAGTATGGAGCATATTTTATTTCAAAACTTTCCGTTTATTTGTTATTATATGGTCTATTATTGATATTTTGTTATTTTTGCTTGTTCTTGTACTATCAGCCGTATTCATTCATTGATATCCTTGTTCTGTTGTTATCATCATTTTATATGTGTTGGTTTTATTTGAGTTTTCTGCTAGATTTATATTCATATCTCCCATAATAATGTGTATTTTTTTGTGTTAAGTATATTGTTTTCAAGAACATTTAGTAGTTCTGTATTTGTTATTTCTGGTGGCTTATAGATTGATGTTATGTATATGTTTAGCTCTGTTAGAAATATTGTAATTAATTTTATAAAGTTAATTGTTTTGTTAGTTATTATTTTATATTTTATATTTTTCTTAATATACATGTTTACACTACCTCCTTTCGTTTTCTTGAGTTTTGTACGCTGTTGTAGTTTTTTAATTCATAGTAGTCTTCCTGATCTTCATATAGCCATGTTTCTGCTATCGATATTATTGATGATTCATTATATAACTTTGGGATAATTTCTAGTTCGTTTAGTTTTTGTTTAACGCTTCTAATATTGTGAAAATATAACGTTAAAGAGTTCATTTTGGATGGGTGATTGTTTATATAGTGTAATGTATATTATTTATTTTGGTTTTTATTGTTTTAGTTTTTTTATATCTTCTAGACAATGAATTTGTAAGATCTTATCATTTTCAAATTTTCTAACAAAGATATTTCCATTTTTTGTCCATATGTATTTGTATGCTTTTGTTGTTTTTAATTGTCTACATTCGTAATATACTTTGCTGTTGTATTTAGTAAGTTGCTCATTTTGAGTTGTTATTTTTCTTTCCTTTTAGTTCACATTCTTTAATTTTAATGGTTTTAATTTCTTTTCTTTTTTCTATAATTTGTTTTTTTAGATCTTCAGTTCCTATCTCAATAAGATTAGACTATTGTCTACGTGAATGATTTTATACAACTCATTAGTAAATAAAAATCTGTGCTTATTTTAGATCGATATTATAGCAAACTTTTCTAATAATTGCTCATAAGAGACATCTCTATCCGGATATACTTTGTATTTTCTAAAATATAAGTGTTTCAGAAATCTTTTCTGCACATTTTCTAGAGCATTCATGTGACGTGCGTAGATAGGTGACCAAATACAAGCACAACAGTTTAGTTTGCTTAAGATAAAAGCCTGAAATAGTTTTATGGCGGCAGTGACATTAATAAACTTACGAGTATTACGGATAATAAACCCAAGTAGTTAACATTCTTTGACAACTTTTTCAACATGTCCATTAACAGACAGTTTAGAAACACCTGGCGTGCTAACTCTACAAAGGCGTTCTATAGCCAAAATAAAGTCCGATCAAAAAATATCAAATTTTCCAAGATTCTTGCACATTTTTGTTACCAGCTCCTGGACTATAAGATTGTGACCCTTAAAAGACAAATTGAAAAAGATTTAGATATGGATTCGTTGTTTGGTTTAACATTTGGTACTAATAATACTTTAAATTTTAATTTTGAAACTGTAAAAAGTTTAATTTGAGTTGATCAACTTACCCTATTTAAATATTGTTTCAAAATCTCTGTTTATAGATGTTACAGATTCTAACTTAAAAAATTCAAGACGCTTTGCCATATTTGTAAAAATGATCTTTGGAAAGTATAAAGTATAGAAGGTGCTATCATCTGCAAAAAGTTCAATTATGTAAATCAAAAATAAAAAAAAGTTGGCGTAAGAACAGATCCTTGAAAAACACTAGCATTTGTACTTTTATGCTCCGAGTTAAATCTATCAATTTTATCTTCAATGTTTCTATTGTCAAAATTGTATATTTATTTTGATTTAAAAGCTTGATAATGTAAAAATTAAAATATTTTACTAACATTTTTGACATATTGGACAATAAAGCGTTTGGTATATAATTTGAAAAATCAAATTTGTTTCCCTTTTTAGATATAGGTTGAACATGTGCAATCTTCCAACAATTGGATGAAAGTTTTTTTTTTGTATGATAAGACAATATAATGACTGGACCATTTACTGTTTATACATTTGAGTTTAGCATTTGACATGCGTTAAAATAAATAACAATTAATATAGTATAATTAAAATGTCCTAAATATTAATAAAAAAATGTTTATTGGATAATCTATTTAAAATAGTTACAAAGGTTATACAATACTTTTTATAATAAGTTAATTTATATATTACAATAATAAAATTTAATAATAAAACTACTGCTTTTATAACGTATGCAACCAAACGTGCACAAGAATACTTTACATTTAAATTATTTGTGTAATTACAAAAGTTGGTTGATTTTTAATTTTTAAGAAGGTATTTTAATATATAATCATTTTTAAGTTATATATGCTATTTATCATTAACCACCAAATCTGTTATTAATTCTGAAAAGTATTAAACAATGTTATAAATAGCAGTCGACAGATATTATATTATATTATAATAAAACAATCAACAAAATTATTTAAAGTATTTTGATCTTATGCCGCTAGATATATGTGCTAGTTTGCCGGCAATAATTGAAAAACTGCGGAAAATTTGACAACATTTCTATTGTATAAAAAACATTACAAAATTACTCAAAAAACTGTACAAGATAAAAAAAAGGAAAAACTAATAATAAATCAAATTAAAAAAAGAAAAACGCAGAAACCATATCAAGCCAAAAGTTTTGTTTAATAAACAAGACAATAAAAAAAAAAAAAAAATTCAAAAATTATTAAAATTTATAGGAAAAAAGTAGGAAATAAAAACAACAACAAATAAAAATTGACCGGAAAAATTGTAGACTTAGAACACCAACTTAAAAATGAACAAGATCTAAACGTCAAATGCTAAATGATACAAAACGCGTAGATGCGTGGTACAGTTTGATCAAAGTTTACGATGTAAGCAACCAAATATACAATTATTGTAGATATTTTAATTTAACCCCCAACTCTATTCTGGCACTCATTTTGATATTGCGTTGCATCATCAATTTTCGCTAACGTTTTAGTTGACAACTAAACTTACTAGCATTTTAAATATCACTAGGCATACGGTCAACAGTAATATCCAGCTAATAACATCTTAGTAGCTAATAAATATGACTATGCATAAGGGTGTTTTCTTGCAAGAGCTAAAAAATGATCTGTGGTTACTATGAATAGCTTGTCAAGTGGTTCCTTCTTACAGTGACATAACTTTAATTTGTAATTTACAAATGTTTTATAAAAAAAAATAAAGACTGCGACTATAAATGTACTGTGTTCTTGTATAAAAAAACTTAAGTTTTGCCATGTGTTTTACTAGACTCAAGTTACCACATAAACCAAAAATGGTTACGCAAAATTATTACGTAAATGTATGCAAAATACTTTAATTGTTTTAATGCATAAACTACAAATGAGTCAAAATTAAGAAACAAAAATTAATTTTTTATTTTGTGTTCTGCTAGTTTTAAGATATCACATGTCTCAAAAATAGTTACGCAAAGTTGTTACGTAAACAGAAGATATGATTTTTTTTTAATTAATAAAAGTTTAGGAACAAAAGTTGAAATTTTTAACATGTGTTCTACTAGTTCCAAACTGTCATATGAAGTAAAATGGTAACGCAAAAATGTAATGTAAACTTTTGCAAAAAAATAAGTTTTAATGCATAATCTAAGAAAAAGAGTATTTTGCCCAAAGTTTAAGAACAAAAGTTGAAATATAATTTTTTTTTAATTAAAAATAACTTTTAGTAATAATAAATTAGATTAAATAAAAAACGATGCAAACAAAATATTTAACTTAAATAGTGAAATAATTTATGCTACTATTAAAGAAAACAAAACAATTTTAAATAAAAACTTTATATTAGTCATTTGAATGAAAATGTATTCTTTCTTTTTTTATAAAAAAAACGAAGGTTTTAATGAATGATATACATTACAAACATGTTTAATTAAAACCTAAATTCTATAAATTATAAATATAATTTGTTATAAAAATGACTACAACTTTTTATAATAATTGAATGTATGTGACAATGTAAATAAGGGCAGATTTTAATGCTTGTTTAATTTTCCTTTCAATCAAATAGTAAGTATTGACGCCCTTATTTTAAGTGTACAAAGTATTTATGCGTAATTGAATTGATCTTGTAGTTAGCAACAGCATAAAGCAAAGCGGTAATTTAGATTTTTTGTTGATCAGCACAGTAGTCAGAAAATAATATAGTCTTAAAAAGGTCTTAAAACATCAGCCTTTTCTTTTAAATAGTGCAACAAGCGTATGCTTATTTTAACAGCTCTATTTATGCTACATTAACAATTTACAATTTTTTGTCTATTTAAGTAAGATCACAAACAGTAAATGTATGTTGGCAATTTTTACATGTTTTAAAAACTGGATTTTTGGCCATTTGGGGTAGGTATAAACTTAAAAATATTGATCTTATCTCTTTTTTTTTCAAATATGAAATTAATTTTTTAGATCTAATTGTTTATTTTTTATTCCTTCTGAATTCTCTTTTTGTAAAAAATGTTAAATTTATTGTTGAAAATGCTCCTGTTTATTGTTACGTTAGCAAAAAGGTTTTCTTTAATTTCACAGTCCGCTTTATAATTTTGATAAAACTAAGCTATTGTCTTACTCCTTTCAATTACAGCTTTTATGTGACATTGTATAGTAATTTTCAATTGTTGGAAACATTATTTTTATTGTTTTTTGACACTTTATTGTGTTTTCTTTTTAAATTTTAAAATGTAATATTTATGAATTACTTAATATCTCATAACTACATAAAAATATTTTTAAATTTTAAGAAATAAAATTACACCCGCTGAAACTATCAAATTGAACATCGATCTTGTCAATGTCTAGATAGTACAGTTTAAAAAATGTTATTTAAAAATTTGGATCCTATATTTTCAAACTTCTTCTAGCAAGATTTGTACTACAAGTAAATATTTGTTTATGTGGCAATATGTATGCATATATATATATGGGTAATTTCATTACTTTTTCACTAATTTGAAAAAGTCGACCTCTTTGAATTTGCTCAAATATTCAGGGATCAAAATATGGATAAAAAAATGAGATTCCCAAAATGTTGGACCTTAGAATATTGCCTGTTCAAAATGACGCACATTTGAAGGTCAAAAATTTTACAATAAAACGTTTTTTTTTTTCAGCTTATTTTGTAACTCAATTTTTGGATTTTTGGAAAAAGATAAAAAGGTCCACAATGGCTCAAATTATTTCTTATTACATGTACTTTAAAACCCATATTTTTATGTTTATTATTGTGGCAGTCATTTTGATATATTAAGCTTCAAACATTATTACAAAAAAAAAAAAGTAAGTTTAGCAAAATCGCAAAACTTTGCTTTCTTTAAACTGTTCCAACTTTGTCAAATCTTAACAAAACTTGATCCTTAAGGTCTAGATTTCTTTGTATTCAATCTCTTTTTAAAATGATCACACAAGACTTATAGAATCAATACGTATACACCACTATTTTGAAGCAGGAAGTTGCACATATTTTTGCGATATTCAAAACTTGTAATTTTCAGGTCCCAAAAAAGCGCTGCCACCCTATGTCGATTTTAGTCAAAATTTCAGTAAATACTTTTTAGAACACAAGAAAAAAGGTTATCTATATGAAAAATGGTATATCGGGCATTATCAAGAATTTTTTAATATTCAAAAATTGTCAAAATTGACAAACCGCACATTTTTGTATCTCAATTTATGGGCCTTTAGAAAAAAATAAGAAAGTCCACGATGGCTCAAAATATTCCTTATTACATGTACTTTAAAACCCATATTTGTTTATTTAATGTTGGGGCAGTCATTTTGAAATATCAAGCTTCAAACATTATACCAAAAAAAAACCGTAAATTTAGCAAAACTGCAAAATTATGATTTGTTTAAACCGTTCTAACTTTTTAAATTTTAAAGAAATTTGATCCACAAGGTCTAGATTTCTTCGTGTTCAATCTTTCTTTTAAAGTGAATTTACAAGACTTATAGAATTAATACATATTCACTACCATTTTGATGCAAGAAGTTGTACATGTTTTTGCGATCTTCAAAACTTGTAAAAACCTAAGTTTTGAAAAAACGCTGTTACCTTATGTCGATTTCAGTCAAAATTTTATTTTTATGTACATTTTTAAATTTTAAAGAAATTTGATCCACAAGGTCTAGATTTTTTCGTGTTCAATCTTTCTTTAAAGTGAATTTACAAGATTTATAGAATTAATACATATTCACTACTATTTTGATGCAAGAAGTTATACATGTTTTCGCAATCTTCAAAACTTGTAAAAACCTAAGTTTTGAAAAAACGCTGTTACCTTATGTCGATTTTAATCAAAATTTTAGTAAATACTCTTTAGACCACAAAAAAAAGGTTATTTATATGAAAAACAGTATATTGGGTATTATCAAAAAAAAAATTTTATTCAAATATTGTCAAAATCGGCATTGTTCTTTAGAAAATCTAAATCACTTTTTGTCTATCTTGCTTTGTTTTTGAGATAGTCAACAAATACAAAATATTTAAAAAACTTTTTATTTAGCAAAAAAACACAAACAAAACAACATTACTTTAACAAGTGTGCATTGATGCAAGCTTTTAATACTTGTTAAAACAGTTTTCTTTGGTTCGGTTAGTAAAATTTCATAAAAATATTGTTCAACAACGGAGAATACGCAGATATTATTTTTGTTTACGGATTTTGTAATGGTAATGTCTTATCAATTGAGATTTCCTGACAGAAAGCAACTTTTTTGACGAGTTTTTTAGTGAAAACATTCACCCATATTATTATCAAAAGTACAACACCTACAACCAAGCGACGCAGCACAACGAGTTGCATTTTCTCAATGGCTTCTTGATAATACCTGATATACCATTTTTCATATGAATAACCTTTTTTCTTGTGGTTTAAAAAGTATTTACTGAAATTTTGACTAAAATTGACATAGGGTGACAGCGTTTATTTAAAACCTGAAAATTACAAGTTTTGAAGATCGCAAAAACATGTGCAACTTCCTGCATCAAAATAGTAGTGAATATGAAGTGATTCTATAAGTCTAGTGTGATTTCTTTAAAGAAAGATTGAACACAAAAAAATCAAAACTTTGTGGATCAAATTTTATCAAGATTTTACAAAGTAAGAACGGTTTAAACAAAGCATAATTTTGCAATTTTTCAAATTTACGTTGTTTTTTTAAATAATGTTTAAAGTTTGATATATCAAAATGACTGCCTCAACATTAAATATACGAATATCGGTTTTAAAGTGTATGCAATAAGGAATATTTTGAGTCACCGTAGTCCTTCTTATCTTTTTCCAGAGGCCTAAAAATTGAGATACAAAAATGTGCCGTTTGCCATATTGACAATTTTTGAATATTAAAAAATTCTTGATAATGCCCGATATACCATTTCTTATATAAATAACCTTTATTTACTGAAATTTTGACTAAAATCGACATAGGGTAACAGCGCTTTTTCTGGACCTGAAAATTACAAGTTTTGAAGATCGCAAAAACATGTGCAATTTCTTGCATCAAAATAATGGTGTATACGTATTGATTCTATAAGTATTGTGTGATCACTTTAAAAAAAGATAATACACGAGAAAATCTAGACCTCGCGAATCAAATTTTGTTAAGATTTGACAAAGTTAGAACGGTTTAAAGAAAGCCAAATTTTGCGATTTTGCTAAACTTATGGGTTTTTTTGGAATAATGTTAGAAGTTTAATATTTATCAAAATGACTGCCACAATATTAAACATAAAAATATGGGTTTTAAAGTACATGTAATCAGGAATAATTTTAGCCATCGTGGACTTTTTTATCTTTTTCCAGAAGCCCAAAAATTGAAATACAAAATAAGCTAAAAAAGACGTTTTATTGTAAAATTTCTGACCTTCAAATGTGAGTCATTTTGAACAGACAATATTCTAAGGTCCAAAATTTTAGAAATCTCATTTTTTTCATCTATATTTTGATCCCTAAAAATTTGAGCAAAATCGAAGAAGTCAACTTTTTCAAATTAGTAGAAAAGTAATGGAATTACCCATATATATTGTATTTTGTCTGAACAATGTTTATCTATAAAAAAAGGGCTTTAACTTTACGCCGGTGTTGTAAAGTTTTTAAGTCTTTAGTCAATTTTAAGTTAAATTGTTAACAATAACATAGAACGGCTGTTTTATCTACTAATGTATAAGTAGATTTTATTCACAATTTACGTAATGCATATAATGTATACAATGTTAAAACTTGTTTTAGTTGATAACTACACTGGAGGAATTAATTCAGTATGCTGCGTATATAAACATAACTTCCTTTGCAGATGGCACGCGCAGAAAGTCTACAAATAAAAATCTAATTACACTATAAAATGGCTTATAGTTTGTGCTAATCTACGAATGTTGTCAGTTTTTGTACTATTGCTCATAAAAAAGTTGTGCAAGTTTACATTATTTAATAATTTTTAAGTGCTTTTTTTAAGTTACTGTACTCCAAAAACCTTAGCAATACGTGTAATAATGTTGTGCAAAAATTTGGCTTAAGTTGGTAAGTCAATTTAAAAGATATTAATTGTTTATTAAAAATACATTTTTTCGGATCCAATTAATCAATTTTTGTCCGGATCATTTAAATAGTTTTTTATTACTGTTCGTGACATATAATGTATGTTTTAAATGTATACAACTCTAAAATAATAAAATATAAGATGTTTTTAGTATTTACTTTGTATTACTAATGTCACACATAAAATGGCCGCCGTAATATATTTTGCTTCACTATAGAAACGTATCAACATAGGGAGTCAGGTATCTAGTTATATATCTATGTATCTATACCTCATTCATTCTTTTCATCAATAAAGCCAGTTTCTCAAAAAATGGAATAAGAAATTTTCATAACAACCATGTGTGAGCAGATAAAAATCCGCATCTAGTATAAAAATCGTTTTCAACATCAGTTCTCCTTGAATGTTTAGGTTGAAATTGTGGGCGACTGTCTATATTTATATTTGGTTTTTATGCATATTACAACAGTTTTTAGAAATTTGCTATGCTATTGCTAAAACAAAAAACTGTTTTCATTTTTTTTTATAATATTTCATGATATTAATAATAAATAATAATTATATTAATATTTTGTTATAATTTAAATAATAAACAATTATAAAATTGTATCTCTCTTCACTGACTGAATTTTAGCGACCGCGTTAAGAGTTAATGCAAAAAGTTTCCAAATATAAGCCAATTACAAGCGATAATTTTGACACATTTTTGCTTTATTAAAAACTTAAAAAAATAAAGTTTGTTATAAATTTTGTTTTTCAATAAATATATTATACATACTATTTGTTTGATTTATGTTGCATATAGTTGCATATTTTGGCATATTTTTGCTATTTTTATAGATATTTAAAGCTTTTTTTTGCATATTTTACCGTTTGTTGAATATAATACGGTGTTTACTAATAACAATAACAAGTTATAGTTCAACCTCCGGCACTTGCAGCAAACATACATCAATTATTAATAAATTAAATTTATCAATCAAATTAGGCAACCCAACTCTAATTTCTGCACATAAAACAAACTAGGATAAGTATCCACAAACAAATAAAAATAACCGTTACACAACATACTAGAGTATCTTTATAACCTAGTACCATATATATTAATTGTTTATCACAAACGCATTTTTGGTCTCAACTTTGGCTCCACTTAACCATATGTTGTCTAGAACATTTTAATAGTTACATTACAATGATTTGGTCAAATTGGCATGTGACCTATAGTAAGATAAAAGCATCCTTAAGCATTGCAGCAAAACAAATACATACGATTTTGCACAATCATTTGCATGTCGGGAAGCTTTGCAGTCGTTGGATCCCACACAATTTGAAAGAAAAACAAAAACAGGCACGTGTCAAGTAGTGCAAGGAAATGCTAAAGAAATTTGAAGGGGGTTGTTCAAATTTGGTATATAATATTATAACAGGTAACAAATCTTGGATATATTTATATGGGCCTAAAACTAAACAGCAATCGACTGTATGGGTGTATCAAAATGAACCTAAACCCACAAAAGTGGTTCGTTCACAAAGCGTTTTGAAAAGAATGATTGTTTGTTTTTTTCGGAAAAACAGATCATGTTGCAACTGTTGCATTAGAGGATCAAAAGACAGTTAATGCTGACTGGTATACTTTAATTTGTTTGCCGGAAGTTATTGCTGAAACCAGAAGGAACAACATAAACCGGCGAATCATTGTTCATCATGACAATGCAAGCGCTCACACAGCACGACAAACTGTAGAGTTGTTGACCAGTAACAACATCCAATTAATGACTCATTGCCCATATTCGCCTGATTTATCGCCCAATGACTTCTTCCTATTTTGACATATCAAAAATAAAATGCGTGGCAAGTGATTTTCATCGCCTAAGAGGTCTTTGAAGCATTTAAATCACTTGTTTGAGAGGTACCTTGCTCAGTGTCAAAATTGTTTTAAAGATTGGTTTTATCGGATGCAAAAGTGTATAGATTTTAAAGGAGAATATTTTGAGAAGCAATAAAACAATTTACATAACGTAATTTGTGTTTTGCTTTACATTTTTCGCAAACTTTAGCAGTGTCCTTCGTGTCAATAAAGAAAACATATATTTGCTATTTTGCATAATGATTATGTTACAAAATAAAAACATTTTATTTAAACTTATTTATTGATTCATATAATATTTTTATAATCATTGAAACTTTTATTCTTTTTTTATATAAAGTTCTTAAATAATTTATTATTGTGTATTATGTTTTTTGTATTTTAACTGTTTATAATTACATTAATTACCACAAAAAATACTTTATGTTACTCCTATGGTTATGGTCTAAAGATTTTTTTATGTTATACCATTTAAGAAAAATGGCCAATCACATTTATATAAACAAGTATGTATATTAAAATAAATATTTTATTAAGTTAGTACATCATATTTTTTTGTAATTTGTTATCTATCCATGTACATACTTATTGCAATTACTCTTTGCGGTGCTGCTCTGGATTTCTCAAAAAGAATTTTGAAAATGCACTAGACAGCGAATCTCCACGAACTGGTAATGATTCATATTTGTTCTTGAATTCTTCATTTTTTGGTATAAATTTATGTCTGTATTTATGAATTTCCTCTGAGTATGGTGAGATGAAGTAATCCTGCGAATTGTCATCATCATAATATTCTAATTTTGTTAATACCATTGCTAAAGTAAAAGGTATTACAAGCAAAACAAATGCAATAATATTACCCTAAAAATACAAATATATATTATTACGTGTTAAAAATAATAACCTTAATTTATATTACCTTCATGTTATATTGTAAAGTATTCTCTGAAGAACTATCTAATATGAATGTTATTGTATTCCAACATAATATTTATAGGTTAATAATCGTCATTTTTGTTCAAGATCATCAATAAATCAATACACGTAGTATTGATTTATTGATGATATTGAAAACGACGTATTGTCAATTACTACATATTTTAATTAGCACGATTATAGGATTTTTTAGATATGTAGTGTAAATACTTTATACAAACGCCATGTACACTTCAACTGCATATATCTAGTTTATACATTTTACTTATTGAATTATTATTAATTTATAAATAATAACATAAGGACTCAATTAACTTTATTATATTAAAAAAATCTATTAATTAAAAATGTTTGTAGTTTGAGAAATTTGTAGTATGCATTTTTGCAAAATGTACTTTGGAATATGTATTGAACTGTTGTTTATTTTAACACATGGACGTCTGTCTGAGTCTTTAGTAAGCAAGCACGTTGTAATTAAATCTACAACTACTGTAACTTTCTTAAGATTGATTTAAACATAACCTGCATAAAAGTCTATATTATATGTTTTATGTGCATTGGCTAAAGTAAATCATTTTTCTGGTTAACAAAGTATTACTTTCTTACCTATAATAGTATTTTTGAACAAAACCGTACAGAACGCAACACTCCTTAGTTAATTGCTGCTCTATAAACATGTTCAAAGGGTAGTAGATACCCTCTTAGCCAATAACACTTTTAATTGAATTTGTGCTCTATTATTTTTTATTAAAACTAATTAATGAAACATACTTATTAAAAAATACGTTTTGCAGACTCAAATTGTAATAATTGTAAAATGTTTATATTTACTTCATTTGCATGGGCACAACTTTGGTTTGATTGTACGTATTAATTTTAATGTACACAATTAAATAACAATGTCAATCAAAATGTTTTAGTAAAAACAAATTTTATATTCTAAAACCAATATTTTTGAAACATTTTATTACATGTACATTAGGATTTTAATAAATTTTGTTTGTTGTTAAATTTTTCAATAATAATACAACATAACTGTATGCATAAACTTTTCGTTATTAATCATTTATTATGAATATAGATTGTGTGTAATTTTAAATTCTTGTTAGTTTAATAAATAATGTTTTCTAATATTTACTATTATTTACTGTCATAATATTGTTATATTATTTCTTATATGGGCATTAATCATGTATTAGACTAATGTCTAACTGTTTTAAAATGTTATCTACAGCTAGAGATTAAACCTGCGATAATTTTGCTTTACTCAACAAAACCACTTTTTGACAAAACATTATTAATTGTGAGATATGACCATCTAAGTTAGAGATCTAGATACAGTTTTGGAAAATTAGTTACAAATATGCGCACAATTGACTAAACAAAAAAAAACAACAATATAATACAAAAGAGTATAAAACTGACAAAGAAGCAAACACTAAATATAACATTTAAAACTAAAAATACTTTCATTACGACTTCCACAAATATATGATTACATATCAAATATCAAAATTATGGTGATGAACAAATATATGACAAAAATCATAAAAATTGCCAACAATGTTAAAACAAACTTAACTTTTATTAGTTTTCAGATCAATCAAAACTACGTATCATTTACAGATTACCTAAAAGTATAGAAAATAGTAGAAAAACTGACTAACCTTTTAAAAAATCTCCAAAAATACCACGCCTTAAATAAAAATTGTTGATGACATGACCACAGACCAAATACTTTTAGAACGAGTTTATGTAAAGTAGAATAAATTTATTTATATATTGTTAAGTTGATGCACAAAATGTGACATGAAAATGTTGGTTTAAAGTTTAGTAAGTATCCCATTAATAATCTTGTTATTATGTTGATAATATTTATCATGAAGTTGAAAGTATTTTTGATTGGTGCATTGAAACACTTTATCCAATCCAAACTGGTTGAAAAATACGGCTAAAAAAATGCCTAGGTATTATTAATTATAATTTAAATAAATGCAAACTAATATAGTTTGCTCACTAATGCTAATTTGTAGTATATACAATAAACATATTAAAAATATCAATCCAAAATCGACAATTTCAAACTGGAATTGATGTTTTTTTTTTATTATTATTAAAGAGGAAAACTTCTTGTGGGCATATGCTAACAGTGAGATAACTCAGCTGTAGAGCGTTAGCGTAGCACACTAACAGTCCAAACTTCTATTTCTAAAATATGACTAAAATAATAACTTGCTCTTTACTCACCGCAGTAATTTGAAAATCACCTAATAAGTTGTTGGTCCCATCAACACATTTCAAACTAGTAAAATTTAAAAAAATTAAATAACAGTAAACTGCACAATAAAAAAAAAACAGAGGGTATGTAAGACTCTTACTAACTAAATTCTCTTGGTACGAAGTGATGCAACAGAATGACCTTGCAGTATTACTTTACTGCATTTTTTTAAATTATTATTATTACACATTAAAATAATTTTTGTTTTTTGTTATTCTATTAATATCTTAATCACTGTGTAACACCCTACCGGCTGCAAAAATGCACCACCTGAGGTGGCGGCTCCGGCTAGCTGTCGGCGGGGCCTGGGTCTTACGGAAGGACGGGTAAGGTTTGTTATATAATAATAAGAGCGTCAGGTTGTGAACTATCAACTTTATTATACTATTCGTGTCGGCATAGGTACATGTATATTGTATACTACAAGTTATACTATAACGTCTTCCGCACTTGCGTCAAAGACCGGTTATGCCAAACGGATTCAATCCACACATATGCAATACATAAAAAGCCATTTTTTTGGGAACAATCAGATTTATACTAAAATGGCTGCAAGGTTTTTGGAGGATTTCCGAAAACCTGTTCCACCAGATTGTTTCCATTACTACCAACAACAATAACATGTAAGTTGAGTAGCTTATCCGCCATTCTATACGTACTACACGTTACAACTGCTTTCTACTTGGCTTTGCTTTACAACACGTGTGCAATTATGTTTTTAGTAATTAGTAGCATTCAAACATTTATTGTGGCTTCATTCTTTATTTCTGATCATCTGGTGCATTTTAAGATAATCTGCTTTGGTAAAACATGTTTTCTGCATTAGTTGCTTTTGGCAGTATTTGTTATGTTGAAACGTAGGAGATATGCTTTAAAACGTCTATGGTCGGTAAAAATTGCAATGCAATAGTACTATCTTGCCATTGTAGTTTTTTGTCTGTTTGCTTGGTCTGCCGTTTTGCTGTGCTTGGCCTCATGCGCACATTCAAATATAAGTAGGTAAATAGGTATACACCAGTAATGACTTAAATTACCTTAGTTGATGTTGTTCTGTAGAAACTTACTATTCTAGTGGCAACTTTTTTTTGGCACTTTCTATGTTTTCTAAATGTTTTTAACTCTTCATTTTTTACATGTTAGTGCTCCGTACAACATAATAGAATGTACTACTCCATTGAAGATTATTCTTTTTCTGTTTTTGGGCCGCCAATGTTAGGCATCACTCTGTTTAGGACCGCCGGTGTTGCAACTACTTTTTTATATTTTTTGTAGTAGCCGTCATGTTCATAGCTAAAGTTTCTCTGACCAGAATCTTTTTTTCATTTTTTTTATAAGTTGTGTAAACAATATAGAAATTGCATTGAGCAAACACAAGGCTCCATATGCTCTTAAGCTATTTGTTTTTCCGGATTAGGATAGGATTAATCTGCCTACTTTCCATTATTTAAAAATGGTTTATTTTTTTATTATATAGTTTACGGTTTACACCAACTAGCTTTTGCTCTGCAGTTTACCACTTTTGATAGATATTGTCTGGTTCTGCTGCCATGCATGTTTTTATACGTTTGCATACTTCTCTAATTTTCTTTGCTGTGCACAGTGTTTGCTGTCTTAGGTTCCATTTATTACTTTTTGCTTTTTGGATTGTTTCTTGAGTTTGTTTTAGCATTCCTTGAACTGTTTATGAATGTTCTTAATATTAAGTTTGCATAGGCTTATTTTGACTATTTTTTGCTTTATAACAGTTGTTTTAAACTCCAATATTTTTCAGTTCCATCTGTTGGTCTTCACTTGCCTGTTGTGTGCATATTATTTTTTGAATGTGAATTTTTTACATTGTTTAGAATAATGCTAATACTAATGACAACACAAACACGAAGTGGGAATAATAATATAAAAAAACTTCAAGAATATAACATTTATTTCTCACCAATATCAAAGAGAATGTTACTCATTCAAATAGAAAGCACACCTATTAAACTGAACATCATTCAAGTCTAAGTTGAAGAAGTATATCAATCACTGACAGATATACTCAAACAACTCTACAAGCATTACATAACCATTATCATGGAGAACGTAAATACCAAAAGGAATAGGAAAAAGTAGAGAATACATAAGGGATTAGGGCCTAAAGTCAAAAATGACAGATTAGATAAATTACAGTTATTTGCTGAAAAAAAATAATTTGTCATACTGAACACCTTTTTCAAACATCACCACAAAACCGACGTGGGAATATCATCAGAAATCAAATCGATTATGTGCTTGTAAATAAAAGATTCTGCAACAGCTGCCTATCAATTGAGACTTATTCTAGGGCAGATATGTCATCAGACTATTGCCCTTTAATTGGAAAATTCAAAATTAAACTAAAGAAAATAAAGAAGAAAATTATTAGAAAAATGTTGAATATCAGGAGTTTAAAAGAACAAGAAACGCGCAAAACAGTGAAAAAATTAATTAACATTAATCGTAAAGAGATAGAAGAGCAAAGGAATATTACAGTTGAAACACTAGATAAAATTCTAGAAAACCTATCTATAATGCTCAAAGAAGTAGAAGACAAACACCTAGTCGATAAGCAAAAGAAAAAAAAGCTGGATGACGGACAAAATACTAAAGCTTATAAAGGAAAGAAAGAAAGTAAAAACCAACCAAGCAAAACACAAAATTTTGCAGAGACAAATAAAACTTAGATTAGAACAGCAAAAGCAAACTGGCTTAATATACAATGCGCAGAAATAGAGGCCCTGGAAAAAAAATACAATTTATTTAATATGCAAAAGATAATCAGGGAAACATCAGGTCTTAATAAACCCAATACAACAGGAATACTACGTAATGATAATGAAAACATAATAATAGACTAAACAGAAAAATGGACACGTAAAAAACGTATCTTACAGAACTCTTTGAGGACACCAGGGAAAAACAAGGTCCTGGAATAACTTTAATTTCATGACTATAACAACATATGAAGTCTCAAAAGCAATATCACAACTTAAGGATGGCAAATCTCCAGAACCAGACGGCATTCACAGCGAACTAATAAAACTATTTGACAAAAACGTCATAAAATGGCTAACAGTCATACTTAAGAAAATATACTAAAATTGACGTTCATAATGTTTTTTTTTTAAGAAACCTAGTGCGCAGCAATTTAATGATTACCGTACCATCAACCTAATGAGCCATTTATTAAAAATATTTCTGAAAATCAAACACCGGAGAATAAACAAGATATGCGAAAAACATGTAAGTCGCACACAATTTATATTTAGTAACGCGTTAGGCACCAGAAGCGCTAAATTTACTGTCAAAGTCCTCGTTCAGAGATGCAGAAATGTGGACTGCAATGTACATGTATGCTTCATCGATTAATCAACAAGCAATGTACAACATGGTAAGCTCATAGAGATACTAACAGAAATAAGGCTGAAACACCATAACCTAAATATCATAAGTAATTTGTACTGAAACCAAACTGCCTCTGCACGCATTTAAGAACAGCTCTCGGAAAATTATGTTTAACGGAAAAATCATAAACAATATAAAATACGCAGACAATACAGCAGACACTCACAAACATCTCCAGATGTTAATAAACAGAGTAGAAGAAAACAACCAAAGATATGGCCTTGCACCTAACATAAAAAAAACTAAATACATAATAATTTCCAAATAGAATCATGATCAAAACCAAATAAAAGTGAACAACAAAACAATAGACAGAGTAGAAACATACACTAAAGTCTCATTTATAAAAATGTCAAAGATATTTAAAACACACGACCTACTTATACCAACAAAAATAAGATTACTTAAGTGCTACATATTTCCAATCTTGCTATACCAAGCCGAACCCTAGACTTTAACAGAAGCTACATACAGAAAGCTAAAATCCTATGAATTATGGTTATACCACCGCATTTTGAAAATACCCTGGACGGATCATGTCAGCAATCAACATGTTCTAAACAGAACCGGTAAAGAAAAAAAAATAATTATGACAATAAAAACAAGAATATATCTAAGACATGTAATGAGAAATGAAGAAAGATACGGGTTACTGCAGCTAGCCTTACAGGAAAAAATAGAGAAAAAGAAGACCAGGAAAAAAAAAAGAACCTTCTGGTTAAAGAATCTGCGCACATGGTTTAACAACGGTGGGCCTATTCCGCGCTACAGCAGATAAAATAAAGATAGCTATGATGATCGCCAACATTCAATATGAATAAGCACCAAAAGAAAAAAAAATAATGCAGTAATTTTTACTTATTTATTCCGCAAGTGGGTTGCCTATCTTGTTTTTTTTTGGCAAAAACCCCAGTTGTATGAATTGGCGTTAAAGTCATCTCTCATTAAGATCTTCTTCTGGTGCTGCTTGGCTGCTGGTAAGGTGTAGAATAAATACAAAACAATATCATTCTTTTTAGCCCACACAAAACCATTTTTTCTCCCCATTTTAAGGATTCTTGGTTAAGATTTTCCAGCGGGCATATGACCGCGTCTGTCCTCTTATTTGCCTGCTATTGTGCTTGTTCAACTTCTTTAATAGCACGTTTTATTTATGCCTAAAACTATTACCGTATTCTTTCTTTGTATCACGTCTACTGTAGCAACCATCTGTTTTTTTTTTCAGCACTTATAGAAAATTGTCTAAGATTTTTGCTATAAATTTTATAGCAGTTAGCATTTTAACTGCAATTTTTATATTTTTTGTGTTTTTTTTTTTAATTCTTTATAGGTAGCTGTTTTGTTCTGTGTTCTTTGTTTTAGTGGGTGTTTCTACCATTTTTTCCGGTTTTTTGGTTTTCAATAAGTTACTGGTAAAGACTTGTTGTCAGTTGTCATACCCAAGTTGTCATTATTAGCGTCATATGTCTTGCGGTCGCTAGCTAGGTCACACAACGTTGTACTATCCATAGCTTCAGAAACTTGTTCTTACATTTATTACCACCTGCCAAGTTTGTGTTTGTCAAAGTATTTTCAATCTGGTTGAAAAAATAATATGAGATGGGTTGAGGTAACATGACAAGATATGAGATAAAATCTTTGATTTTCTAGTATTTGATACGTAATAGCTTTAAAAATCGAACGGTGGTCAAGAATGAACCAAAAAATGTGACTACCCGCCACTTATGACGCGCTTGAAAGAAGTTTTACTCTCACCTATCCTTAAAACCAGAAACCATATGACTACAACTTTAGATTGTTTCAATAGATTTTATTAAGAATAAAAACTTAATATAAGCATCCAAACATACGCATGTCTTCTCTGTCGCTTGGCTACCCCAAAAAAGAGCGGCGTTACTAGGTATACAGGTATACAACAAACTAACAAATTATCATCAATTTGACCTTTTTTTACATTAAATAAGTCAAACATTGAACAATAAATTGATTAATGTAAGTTTAGTTGCAATTTATTTTGATTATTTTTATAAAGTTTGTCTTGAAACATTTAAGCATTTTGGAAAAAAATCATTTATGCTAAAGCTGTTTTTACATTTGTCAATTTATTGTTTAATTTTAACGATAGTCAATCTTACGGATTTGTTTCACTTTACACCTACACAATACACTTACACAATTTATTGTTCAATTTTCAATACTGGCAACTGATTTTGAATTTAAATATTGCCATTTTAAATTATTACACAATATTTCCTACTGTGTGTATGTATTTATGTATTTATGTACTTATCAACACAAAACACAGATTATAATACACTGAACCAACATAAAACACTTTGTTAAATAAATTAAAGTTGTATAGCAGAGATTAGCAACACTTTGTCAATAAATTAAAGCAAAATAAGACTGTATGTTTTAATCTGATATTTTAAAAAGAAATTGGTCAATAAAATGATAAATGTAAAGAGACAATTTAATCTTATTAAAAAGTCAGTAAGTCCTTATAATTAAACAATAAATTAGCATATGTAGAAACAGCTTTAAATACGACGTTTATCAACAAATTATTTTTGATTATTTTTTAAATCATTTTATTGTATAAAAAGATAATATATTTACAATATGTAAAATAATTATACTTAAATATAATGTACACAACTGGTTTGTTGACAATATAAACATCTTACTAATATTGTATAAGAAAGTAATTGTAAATTGAAAAAATACTAACTTCAAACACTCTGTATAATAGAATTTGAAAATGGCGCTTTCTATGTTGATAAATTAAAGATGTCGGCAACCCAGCCAGCAATTGTCTTCTATCAGCTGTCAGTCAATAAATGGCGACCAAACATATGACGTAATTCATCAAGTAAGTACAAATTTTATTTAAATTTTTTAAACAAAGCTCTGAATCATAATATTTATTTTACAGATTTCAGTAATATATATAGATTATCAGCAAACAACAAAATGATTCTAAATTCAATCTCCAGACGTTCCATAGCACTTGGGGCTAAATTAAGATACCCATCCATCAAATTCAGATATGGTCCCTCTAGGGATAATAAAACTTCAGCTGCAGCTTCATCCAGTTCTTCTAGTCAAAGTAAGCAACAACAATCTGGTGAAGTCATATACGATTTTCAACTACCATTACGATTCCGAAGGCGACCAATGGATCAAGAAGAAATTGATTATATAAATAGAGGTGGCCCAGCTTAATTATTATTATTATAAATTATTTATAGAATCAAATAAGTATATGTTCGTTAATGTAAAATGAAAGCTAAGTAATAAATAACCAAGTAGGAGATAAATTATGTTTACTAATTTTATTATGATTTTGTATACTTATTCTAGTACGTATACGTTTGTTGAAATTTATTAATGGTAAATAAAAAAATTGCTAAAATTAATTTTATATTTGGTTAATATATCATATAACAATAACGTATTTACATAAGAAATCTAAAAATATAATTGGAATTATTCCAATAAAAATGATTATATTTGTAGTGTAATGCTAGTCAACTTACCATAGGTGGTAAGGCATGGTAAATTCAATTATTTTTAGACTGACTTGTAAAACTTTCTAAACGTGTTTTACAAGTTCAGAATGTAAAACAAATTGATATAATAGTTTTTGTGAAAATATCTGGTCACTTAAACAGGAATAAGATTATATCGTTTTATATTTATGTTAAATTTTTCTGATTGTATTTTGGTTTTTAACAAAATTATGCAAATTAGGATAATTTTATGATAATGTACATTCATGTATATGTTACAATATTAATATAATTTTTTTTAAATATATAGCCACACTTTTATAGTTAAAAGTATGTAGTATATAAACTGACTACACCACAATTTGTTTTTTACATTAAAGAGAAAAGTAAGTTATGTTGTAATATGCATATTTTATATTGTTTTGGTCCAAATATGTGCAGTTCCTCACAAAATTTAAGAATGATTGTTTTTCTTATAATTTAACAAATTCTTGAAAAGAAGGTAAAGTACCGGAAAATTGAAAAAAAAATCTACATACACTTATTTTCACTATATTTTTTCCTGTTTATTTCATATCATTTCTGTTTTTTGATGTATATAAGCGGCTAACTCGATTAACTAGTGGTCCATTTAACCGGAATTAACTATATTTATTTATAATGCTGCCCGCAATAATTGTTGACTGCTTGACACAATTTTTTGGATGAAGTATAGAAAATTGTAGTTGTATTTTCATTAAAATTAAAAATTGTAAAATTATCAAAGATTAAGTTTTGTGCATCATGCATTCTTACAATAAGCAAATATTAAGATTCCAATAATAGTTCTCTTTCAGGTCCTATATAATATTTTTTACATTTTTTTATTCTTTTCATTTTTAGTAATTCTAGTTTTTTACAACCAGTTGGTTTTTTTATATGTGATTTATTACATGCTTCGCTTTATACAAAAAGAGGATATTAAAATCAGGATTAATTAAAGTATATCTATAATAAATATTGATTGTTATCTGTACTTGATATATACAAACTTTTTGCTCAAGTAACTTTTGAGCTACTCTGTTTTGTTTCCTCTTCTGTAAGACGTCTGTCTAAAGGCGTAGTATTTAAATTATTTATTCCAATCAGAATTTTTTTTAATTGATTGATTAAATCAATACTATTGGGATAGTAAATTAACGTTTCCCACTTTATTAAATTGGCAGGTAGTTCAAGATTTGCTGAATTCATCAATGACTCACTTAATTTTTTCATTTTTTGTTGATTGTTTCTTCTATATTATTGATGTTGAGGTTGTTATCTATAAAAAAATAAATAACTTACTATACTCTTATATATTTATCCTTCTAGCATAACTAATTAACTTAGTTATAAGATTGATATAATATTGTTATTGCATAACAAATTGCAGTATTACATCACTTACCTGAATATGTTTAGATTGTATCACTTTAATCATACTTAATTATTTTTGGTTGCTAGAGTTATACATGATTGCACAACCTTTTTTAAAAACTTAAGTCATCAGTAGCAGAACAAGTTTGTTTATTATTATAAAAAGTCAGGGGCGTCCGAGACAGTAGTCTATGCAAGCGGATGTTCGATATCGATATTGCACGCACACGCTCTTCATCTACTTGGAAATGGCGCATGTTAACACGTAAATGATTAAATCCAGAGCCAGTTTTTGGAGTTCCGAATAGTATGAGTTGCTTTTGTATGGTGGCTTGGGTATATGCCGTCCGTACGTTTTTAGCAAGTAAGTTGTTGTTGGGATTTGATAAGATCTTTTTTAGCGGCAGTGAAGGCATTTTCAAAATCTTGGCAAAAGAATTTTTATGATTTTCATTGACGAATAAGTTTTTTAATATTATAATAATCTTTTTTTGACGTATTTGTAGAGCAACCAGTCAAAATTTTTATTTTGAGTTTGCTGCTATTTTGGAGGATTTTCTTGCAGTCTCCTTAATTTGTTTCAATTTGTCACACGATGGTACCATCACAACCAGACTTAATTAAACATTTTTTTTTTTAATTTCTACACATTTGGATTTACTTAAAACTATATACACACAACTTTGCTACAGATGACAAAATGAACCAACTAAGTCATAATGATAATTATAAAACTACTGTAAATGAGCAAAGTACTGAAGAGTGTAGTAAATGCAAAATTGATTATCTCAAAAGTTTGCCATGGGTTTTGTTGGAATCTATGTTTTATTTTGTACGTGTTCTAAAGTGCAATTTACGCGGGCAAGCAAAACTATAGCAAGTTTATATCTGAGAGTACTTGCAAATCATTTGCGCAATGTAAATAGTGTGTCCAAGAGTTTTCTCCCGGCAAGTGGCACAACTTGCGGCAAGTGGTTGCAACATAAATCGCTTGCAAGTCTAAACAAGTTGGGAGAGCGCTCTAGGAAAGTTAAAATTTATTTTGGTTTTGTTGAAAGTTGTGTGCAAAAACTACATACAAAATGGAGCGAAAACATTTGTGGTTAAAAGAAGATACCTTATCTTTAATAAATATTTTATTACCGAAGTTATGGCAAATAAAAGTTAAAATCGGTCTGTCATACGCAAAAAGTTTTTTTAATTTATTTGGATCTTCACTTCTTAATTCATCTAATAACATCGGGTAACCACCAGGAATTGGCTATCTATTGCATTCTTTAAACCATATTCTTTCTGTAGCTTTTTATTTTTGTTGTTTTTTGAAATTGTAGTAAGAACAGCGGCAGCAACCCTCTTTCTTCTGCAAGATATTTTTTCACAATAGTATACTATACCGTGTATATGCCCATACAATCACTTGCTGGAAGTATTCAGCATGTAGTGTCAACAGAGCATTTGCCGAGAGAAATTGCTTTTGCAATTTGCTTATATGTAAACGCTAGCGCAAGTTACTCTCAAAAGTGCTATAGCTAGTAAATTGCTCGTGTAAATCAAACATAACTTAAATTTTATCCATCTGTGATTTTAGATAGATTTAATGTGGATCAACGACAGTTTTTTTTTAATATTTTTAGTTGCCACTGTAATATTTATTACAGTCTGGCTGCGAGATATAATAAACGATCATACAATTTTTTTTTAAATTTTTAGACAATAAAATTGTGTAAAAGTTTACGCTTGCTTCTTTTTCTCGAACGATATAGTGGTAGATGGCTTCACAATCAATGGTGGCACAGTTTTTGTTGCTACTTGTACAAAGTACTCTAACAAATACTTCATAGATGCTGAAGGTAGTGTATTGTAGCTAGTTATGCAGACGTCACATTGATGTCCGCTGAGAGCTAGGTCATAAGAAATGCTGTTATATGTTTATGGGGTTCAACTTACCGTCAGTCAGGTTTACAAAAACATTTCTATCAAGTTTATCAAATCCACCCTACGTTTTCCGAGGATTCTAGATGGTCATTGTATCATAACATATGTTTTATTGAATTATATTGACCCAGTATTTAGTTTGAAGTGGAGTCTTTTGTTTCTGCCGTTGTCCGAATAGGACTTGCTTTTCTAGGGTACTGTCTATTTTACCTTTATACTCTTGTACTGCTGCGTTACGTCTTTGGTAGTTATCTTAATAAGCTGCTTAAAGAACATAGCTTACTTGGCTGTCTTCAATTTAGCTCTTTTACATTGTTTTTTCCAATTCTTAAACGAACAAAGCGAAAGACTCCTTTAAATTGGATTACCGGTTTATAACATGTTTAAATGTAGAACCCAGAAAAATACTATTTTTGTACATGAATAGGTTACAATAAGCAACATTTTGTTTACAGAATATGAGAAGCTCAATGTTTTTAATAGTCATTTAATGTTAACGTTTCAGTATTTGCTTTTTATCCGTCACAAAATTGATACCTAAGTCATCAGTGTGCGTACATTCGTTTACCACCGGTTTAGTTAATGACCTGTGTAAGCCGTTAATAGCTATCGTAAACGGCGTTATATTTAAAATGGATTTTTGGGAAATATTATTTTGTTGCAAACGTTTATCCGAAGTGCCATTGCAGACAAGAACTTTGAATCAGCGAGTAGTTAAGAAACTCTTTATAATAAATGCCTTTTATGTTCAGCAAAAATAAAATGGTAATAAATTTAGATAATACTAAATCAAATTACTAGACAATAGAGAAATAGTTATAAATAAAATTGACATTTTAATTATTATAACTTGAATATAGTCATTGTTATTATTATTGCTAGAAACGGTAGAATAGACATTTCCTGAAGTTTTTTCACACCTTGAAAGAAAAATGGTAGTTACATATTCTAACCAAGAATATCTAGTGTTTTTTGCAAGACGCTTAAAAAATATTTAATTTTAAACAAAATTATATCTTTATTTCGCTTGACAATGCTGTTGAAATCACAAATTTAAGGTTAATTTTTAAGATGTGTTGGCAAGTGCATTGAAGTATTAAACACTTGGAAAAGGGAAACGTTTAATTGCAAGAGACTTTATATAAAAATTTCAAAAAGTATCTTTCCCAGTTTCTTGTCAGTGCTGCTAAAATACAGAGGATATAATCTGACGACGCATTCGCATCTTTAATGAGAAAGTTACGAAAATTTTGTTTTTATGACTAGATAAATTTTACTATTAAAATGTTGCAACAGTTTAAGTATATGTACAGTTATGTGCTTTAGATATTTTGTTTACTTTTTGTTATATTAACAAATTAAATATTGATGTTACTTCGGGTATCTCACAGGGATCACATCTTGAACCTTTACTGTTCAATATCTTTAACAATTATGTGGTACACTGTTTTCTAATGCGCGGTGTCTATTGTTTGCTGACGATATACATTTTTTTATAAAATTTTCTTTTTGGATGATGCTGTACAACTTAGTGAAGATTATTTTTTTCTAGTTGGTGCCAAGCTAATAACTTACTACTTAATTTAAATAAGTCAAAATAATGATATTTTCTAGACGTCAGTCTACTGTGGTGTATGGTTACTTTTTAATGAATGAAATGTTGTAGAAAGTTAACACTGTTTGTGATTTAGGCATTACGTTTAATTCAAGTCTATCTATTTACACTACATATCGATACTATCGTGGCTAAAGCTTATCAGCTTTTAGGATTTGTCAAGCGTAACTTTGAGGAGTTTTGTGACTCCTTTACTCTAATTATCTTTTACAATGCTCTAGTATGCCCCTACCTCAAGTATTGCTCAAATGTGTTGTCTCTATGCACCGTGCAGTCAGTAAAGGTAAAATTGAACAAAACCATAAAAACTTTGTTTGCTTTTTGGAGTGCAACGTTGCTGGCAGCTACATTGATCTGCTTTCTACATTTAATATGACTAATCTTGAAAAAAGACGTTTTAATTTTGACGTGACACTCGTTTTTAAAGTGCTTTGTGGGATTATTGACTGTCGCTGGCTCCCGGACTATCAATGATCTGTTTTTAAATTATCTTGTGCAGTGAAAGGCTGTTCTAATATTAGAAGGATAAAACCGGAATATGTTTCATTCCATATGTAAACTTTTAAAGTTTAGAAATTAACAAAATTCAGTAACCTTAAAAACAATAAATAATACAATGAAACATTTTAATTAAAATTTAGTGAAAGGTTATTCTAATGAAGGAAAATTGTTTTATTTTATATACTCCGCATATTAAATTTTCTTAAAAGTTTTACTGAGACCTACATTTTGCAGTAGACACTCAATGATCTTATTCCCCTTGCTTACATGAGATTATCTATAAAATGTAAAAAACAAATTATTTACAAAGTCTTACACGACTATTTCAACCACTATTCAGGGGGATTTTTTCAATGTGCAGATTAGAAACCAGTGGAGTGTGAGTAATTTTTTATCAGTAAATTTATCATATTGCACAAGCTGTGTATTTTTTCTCTAAAATTAATCGGTAATTTAGGTCGCTGTAAATTTAAATGTGTCTTTTATTAAACCATGTATAATTAATTTATTATTTTGAATACAGAAGTTGTATATAATACTTGCCGCCTAACTTATAAATTATTTCATTTATTTAATTTAAGAAACAATTTATAAAATTTTAACTTTTAATTGTGCATTAGACAAAAAACCGAGTGCTCTGACATTTTAACAAGAGGAGGTCGCGGCTTAAACTAAATTGTTTCGAATTCAACAGACATCATTTTTTTCTTGTGCGTATAAAAATATTTTAATGGCATTTTATAGTTTTTTTTTTCTCTCAAACTGAAAACTTGCGTTTTTACAAAAATACAAAATGGGCTCTGTAAAATTCATTTTAAGTGAAAAATTAATATAAGTTGATCAAAAGCCCTCAATTTTCTGTATGGAGCCGACATATTTTTGATTTCCAGCAGTGGAGCGCCAAAAATGCTAATTTTTTTAAAGTGCGCCACTGGTCAAGCCGGCATAAAATAAATTTGCCTAGTTTTAAATGAAAAACTTATCTTTATTTTTTGATATCTATACAAATAAACCAGTTACGGTTTTTTTTTGCCAAAAATTATTTTGCGCTAAAGAATAGAATCAACTTAGAGAGCTGAGCATAGTCTTGTTCAAAAACGAACAGAATTTATAATCAAATTTTAATTTTTTTGTCCACAATCAGATTTATGGTTTTGACCAATATTTTTGTATAAAAAAACAGTTTGAAGTTTTTTTCAAATCAAAATTAGTTAGTAAACTAATAATTAAGCGGTTTTTTGTTTTAATTTAAACATCTATTTTTCAGATAAAAACTGAAATTTACATTATTAGCAGCCATTTCTAAACGGTTCAACTTTTTTTCAATTTTTGTTGGATAGCATTCATCAAGAGCTTTCCAACAATGTATAATGACTAAGTCTTGAAGGTCATAATAACTAAAAAAAAATTATTTAAATTTATCCATCATCATCATTTTCAGTCAGAAAATACTATTCATATGCGTCTGTCTTGCATGAACCGACGAAAAACACTATCCATATGCGACCCTTTATTGGAAAACATCTAATAAAACAAGGGCTTTACTGTCTAAATATTACATTAAAATTTTTGGTTTAGACATAGGATCCTGTATCAAAAAACACTTGACAAAAATCCCAAAAACTGTCTCAACTATTGCACATTCAACAAAAACAGAGTCTTTCTGTACCGATATTAATTATTATACCGGGTAATAGTATGTATGCCAACATCTATAATATTTGTTTATAATATAAATACAGTTTGTTCATGGATATATTTTTTTATTGAACATTTTTGGAAAAAAAATCATTCATCATAATGTTTTCTGCTTGTCATAATAATACAAATTACGTTAAGAAACTCCGATTTTATTGTAAATGGAACTTTAAAAATTTGTAAAATGCACAAATGATCATCAATTCTTTTTTTTTACAATGTTTTTCTATGTGTTGATTCCACTTTAGATTTTGATGTATTATTAATTCTAAATACTAAGCACTTTCTCCCCTTTCAATACGTATGTTTAATATTTATAAGAAGATTTCTTTTTCAGTTTTTTCTTCATGAATAATGCATGTATTGTCTGCATATAAAGAACCATTTTCTAACACAATTCATTGTGTTTCCCTCACTTTATTTTGTAGTTTAATTTATAATATTTGCTCTTAAATTAACTGCAAACTTCATTTGTACACAATTTATCAAGTTTTTCCTAAAATAATTACTAACTTCATTTTGTAGCATAGAAAACTATCAACTATTGCACATCTAACAAAAAAAAGACTTCTCTGTTCCATGATGCAAACATCTATATATTTAGTTTAGACATAGGACCTTGTATTGGAAAACACTTGACAGAAAACCCAATAGGTGTTTTCCATTTGAGCGTTTCATGCACCCAGTGCATTTTTACATTTTCAAACAGTTGACAAACGCACCATAAAATATTTGACGTTTTTGGGACTTTCTCTACCTTGAAAAACATATCAAAAATGTAAGAAGCGTTTGACGAATAAATTCAAAAATCACTGAATTAGTGCCACCAAGTGATAAACCTATAAATTGTTTGAACTATTACACATCCAACAAAACAAGGGCTTTTCTGATGCAATAAATATTGATGTACCAAATAATAATATGGCGCATACTAGGTTATTCTACTTGAGATTACCCTCTTTGAAGCTACAAAACATAATATGACATATTACACTTAATTTTAAATAATTTTTTCAACAAACGTCGGTGTTTGTAACTTTTTTACCACCAACTCAATATTAACAAAATCGCACTATTTTTGATTGATACACGAATACTTTAACATGTATGTCTATTGTTATTTTTTTCAATCTAATATGTCCAAAATTATCAAATTTTAAATAGCATCTATCAAATTATAAACGATCTAAGATGATTAACTGTCAAAAATATTTAATCTAAAATGTTCTTATTTTACATAATATGTATATCTAAAATTACTAAATTTTACATAACCAATAAAAGATTATCAACTGCCAAAAACTTATTCTAAGATGTGAATGTAAATATTGCACTTTATGATAGAACCATTTTTTACTTTTTATAAATGGATGTTGCAGTGTTTAACAGTTTATGGTGAATTTTTAGTGCTCTTGTACAATAATTTCATACTTTTTGGCCAGATTTTCAACAGTTTAGAAGCGGATTTTGGTGCTTCCTGATAAAATTTTCAGCCCGGTTTTAGTTCTTTTCAACAATGTGTTGAAAATTTATGATTGGATTTTGTTATTTTTGATATTTCATTAAAAGAATTTTGCACTTTTTACCAGTTCATGCCGAAATTTGGTTTCTTACAACAATATCTTCAATATTGTATAACTGTATTTTGCTATTTTTAAGATTTTATAAATAGTGTGTACACTTTTTAATAACAGTTTATGGTCGAATTTTGCTTTTATAAAATTATATTTTTAATACTTTTAGTACGTTTTTTTATAAACCGTCTCAAAAACAGAGCACAACTGAAATAGGTAGCTATAGGCTCCCGGCGGACGCTTTACTTTGTTACCCCAACAAACTAACCACACTGAGACAGGCACTGTCCAAAACCTGAACACCGTCTCATCTATTAAGACTGGACACGACAATTATTAACGGTTTGGCAGTACATTAGACACGTCGGTAGCCAGATTTTTGTTTTTGAAGAACTCATTTATTTTTATATTAGTTTTTTATTACATAAACTTTAAAAAACATCATGTTTGTTCAAACAATTGGGATTATTAAGACTCAACTAAAAAAAAGTATATTTTTTGTTATTTTGAATTAAAAAGAGTATCCTAATTTTTCTCCATAGAATAGTTACCATTTCACCCACCATTGCGCTAGCAAGTAATCGCATTTCAAATTTATACAGTATGGCGTACGACGTAATTTCATAAGAACTATATAAGCAGTTTTAGAACTATATTTTAAACGTGTTTATGTCTTTAGAAAAAGACGGTCAGTACAAAAATTTTAAATTAAGATTATTAACTTAACGACTAGTTTATGAACACCCTGTATAATTATGTTACTTAGGAAAATATTACATGTAAATTCTTTAAATTTAATAAATTAAATGAAGTTTAAATGGTATTCGGAAGATTAATGCATAAAACTAATATTTGACAACTGACTAATTGATTTTTGTGTAAAATGGCAAATCAAATATGGTAAATTTTTATAATAATTATTCAAACTAAGCTCAAAACTAAAAATTTTGTAATTTCTTTGAAAAACTTAAGTTGCAGAAGGAAATGTGCTATTAATTCTAGACAAACAATACACGAGCACAATACACTAGAAATGTGCAATAAATTCCTCAAAACCACTGTGTATACTGTGCAACTGCTTCAGATTCAAGATTCTTTACAAGTGTAGTACCATTATAAACTCCGTTAAGATGTTATAGATTAACTCTATAAGAAGGCAATATACTAGGGTGTTGGTGTTATTATATAATATTTAAAGAAACATCATAAATACATATACATATAAAGTTTCCTTAAAAACTAAAGCTTTTCCCTTGAGGTCGGCCCTGAAAACATCATCTTTCACTTAACGGATAAATAACTTATACAAAAAAATACTAATACTGATTTTAAACTTTCCATTTTATTTTTGTCTACTATTCTCTCAAATAACTACTTATATAATATTTATGATTTAAATATTTGCCATGTCTTCTCGTTGGCTCAGTATTTGTCGATGACAACTCAATTTAGGTAACCAATTTCAATTTTCTACCCAGAATTTTGATGTGAGCAATAATGTCATGGAAAATACATTTATTTTATTTTATTTTTAATTTAACAATCAATCATTACAAACTGATATAATTAAATATAACAAAAAATAAAGTTGTAATATATTTATTTGAATATGAACATAAATACTATATGCCAATACCGATTCTATATAATCAACATTATTTAATTAGAACAATTTTCGGAAAACCAATTTTTGTTTTGAATGCAATTAGTATTAACACAATGTGGGCAGCGATTTAAAAATTTTGCACCCACACTTTTACCACCTTTCAAGTGCTGTTTTACCAAATCAGTTAATGCGTCAATAAATATGGGATGATCATTGGGTGCAGGTACACGACGAATTTCTTCAATTCCAATTTCTTCTCCCAATTCTTTACAATATTCAATATCCAATTCATGTAATGTTTCAATATGTTCATTAACAAATGCGATCGGGACCAATAAAAATGTTTTCTTGCCCTGCTTAACATATGCTTTGAGAGCATCATCGGTGAATGGGCCAAGCCATGGCATAGGACCAACCTTAGACTGCCAAACTAATTGATGTGGATTACAAAAATTCAATTGTTCCATTACTGCCTGGACGGTTGCCCCTACTTCAGATGGATAAGAATCTCCTCTGTTGACAGTTTTAAGTGGTATAGAATGAGCAGAAAATAATATAATAGCTTCTTGTCTTTTATTTTCAGGTAATGTAGCCAATTCTTTGCGAATCAAATCTGCAAATGTTTTAGCTAATAATGGATGAGTTGCCCAACGGTCAATAATACTTAACTTTAAACCAGTAGGTAATCCATTTTTCTTATAATATTTATAAATTGCATTAAAACTTGATCCAGATGTTGCGCAGCTATATTGAGGATATTGTGAAAATATAACCACTCTATTGACTCCATCATTTTGGACTTTTTTAAAAGCATCTTCTGTAAAAGGTTCAACGTACCGAAACGAGGTATAATTTTTATGTGGTGCAGAATCGGGACATTGTTGATCCAATTGCTTGCAAAGTAATTCACCTTGTCTCTCCGTCCATTTAAAAATAGGTGATCCACCTCCGATTTCTTGGTATTTCTTTTGAACTTCAGGTGTCCGTCGCTTGGCTATCCATGGACCTAATTTATCCTGCATGACTGGGAATTGAATCATATCTCTATCTGTCATGATTCCTAATAAATAGTCATGGACTTGATCTATAGTTCTTGGTCCCCCCATATTTAACATAACTATGGCAGTCTTGGGATTTGAAACATTGCTGGCAAATCTATAAACGGATGAAATAGATTTCGTAGCACCAGAAAATAACTTAATTGTACGTAGAGGCACCATTTTTAATATATAAACTAAAATTTTAACAATTTAACACCACATCCTGTTATTTTACGAAAATTATGTCGGTCATGTCATGTCATTAATGGTTATCGGCAAGTGGCCGGCGTGGCCGCAATGTACGAATGTACGGTTATGGCAAGTTGTTACGTTATGACGTTATTATTGGTTGTTGAGATTAATTTAGATATTTATTATAATTCTATGCAATTTAAGTTGCCTACCATGATAACTGCATATACGAGGGAAACTAAATAGAAACTGTACCCCCATTTTTGATATACGCGCGCTGTTGAATAATATAAAATAATATATATAAACTTTCAATATTACAATAGATTAACAGTTTTTTAGGAGTTTTGTAATATATCAACATTTTTTTGTCTTTTGGTACGATATTTTTGATGAAAATTTGAATTTAAGCTTTTCAGTGCAATGCCAACATCTACTGTAAAAATTTAATGGTGGGAGTTTTTTAGAAAATGCTATGTCTTTTTTGTGCAATTTCACAATAGTGACGTTTTGTATATACATTGTATTATGTTTTATTTCTACAAATAAATTTTACTATTCTATTTTATTTTACTATTTTTTTTTTTTTAATGTGTTCCCGGGAATAAATTTTGATATAAATTTGTATTTAAGCTTTTCAACAGTAGAGTTTTCCGGAAAATGCCATTTAATTCTTATAAATTTTTACTATTTATTTTTTATGTGTTTTCGAACGATATTTCTGATATAAATTTGAGTTTAAGCAATGCCAACCTACGGTGGGTTAGGGGTGCAAAAAACAATTGATTATTGACTTAAGTGTTATACTTAAACAAACCGAACAACTTAATCTATACGAAACTTTTATAGACTAAAGAAAAGCATTTGATAGCATTTCTTATAGCTAATTAACTAAAGTTCTAGAAATATATATAGTCAATCTTACAATAATTAAGTTTTTTAAACATACTATGCAAGTATGAAAAACAAAACTACACTTGCAATCAACTACACAATTGATGGAGTCAAACAATAGAGATAAAACGTAGATTTTTTTAAGAAAACTCATTAAATGTACTCTGGTTTTGCATGTGTTTAAATCCACTACCTGAATTACTAAACGACACAAAATCAGGGTTTCAACTTAAGAAAAATAAAGTCACAATACATAAAATTAATCTAAAGGATGGTTGAGACCTTTACTACGTGGTAATCCATAATAATAATAAAATAAAACACTGTCTACGTTTTTTACCACAAATTTGTGCTAAAAAACGTAGACAGTGTTTTATTTTATTATTATAAAATTAATCATTTTTTTTGTATGGATAACACAAAACTGTATGCTGGTACGAATACACAAATAACATCACTATTCAAAATTACAAAAACAAGATTTTTTTTCAAGGTCGTCCGGAGAGTAGATCAGTTGGGTTAAGAAGCTAACTTAAATCTCGGCGCATACATTGTGACAGGTTTGAGTCTCAGAGCCCAGCTCCGGCAGAGAGTCGACTGCCAGCAGCCGATCAAACTAGTCCACTACGAGAACGAGCCAAGAGACGCACCGACTTTTGGATCCGATCGAGGATAAATGCAATTATCATTGCACGCTAGGCGCGGATGAACAGTTGAAAGATACTGCCATCCACTACTAATTCAACTGTTTAATTAGTTAATTATTAATTTAATTAATTAATTAAACATTTTATTCCAGCATGGACCCCGACGGCAAGATGTCGGACCGGGAGATACTGGAGCTCATGTATGCCGTGGTGGAGAAGAACAAGATGATCATCGAAAACCAGGCGAAGAATATCGACTCGCTGGAATCCCAACTCATAGCTATGATGGAATGCCAGACAAAGAGGATTACCGAGCAGGACGCCCAGGTTAAGGCGATCCGAAAAGATGCTAAGGAGGCGAAGGCCGCCATTAGTAAAATGGAAACTTTCATCAAATCCACTCTCGCCGAGCTGCCCATCCAGCTCACACCTCCAACGGCACCAGCCTCGACCACCACCAAAGAGGCCCCAATGGAAACCTGCAACCAGGTTCTATGCGCAACAGCGGCCTCCCAGCCCAGGCTTCCCTCAAGAGACCTGTCGCCGGACCGCCCGACTTCATCTCCTCCGAGGAGGAAGAAATGGAAACCATCCAAAGCGAGGTCGACCTCGACCAAGAAGACCCGTCCGAAAAGGGCGAATTCATCCTGGTCGAAGGGAAGAAAGGTAAAGCAAAGTCGAAGAAGATGAGGAAGGAACTAGGTGAGCCTTCTCAACCTTCTTGCTCTAATAGGCCTTCAGCCGACCCCACACGTCAGGTGCCTTCAGCACCATCAAGGCCATCAGCCACCAAGGCCAAAGGGTCTTCAACCCGGCCCGCCCCTAAGGCAAAGCCGACCAACTCTGGTCCGGCTACTTGCACCTTAGGCCAGTCAACACAGCCGGCTCCCACAGTGGGAGCCGGTGCACGCCGCCCTCCTCCTATTACCATCCATGATAAGGCTGTGTACCTAGGGCTAAAGGCGATCTTCGAGTCGTTAAACATCACTATTGATTGCGCAGTAAACGTGGTCGATGGCATTCGCCTGCACCCCTTAACGCTGGATGACTTCAGGGCGGTGATCAATTATTGCACAGAGCATGACATCAAGTCCCCCCGACTTTGACTGCTGGAAGTTCGTCCTCGGGTGGACATTACCTTCCTGAATGGTTGTGTTTTCAACACGGGAAATATTTACATAATGCAGTTTAGTCGGTAGGCGCCCGTGAGGATAGAATAGAAAAAAGAAAGTGGACAAAAACTGAAGGTATACAAACAATAAACTAACAAACAATCCTATCTATAAAAAAATAAAAACCAACAAATATCTACGTTTTAAACAAACTACTAAAATAGACAATACAAACTTTAATAACTAAATTAACAGAAACATATAATAAAAGGCTTAGGGCCGGTATTATAAAGACAAAATATATCACCAAATAACAAATCTCAAATTGAATATATTTGACGAATAAACGTATTCCGGTATTAGGGGTCTATTCTGTAACTATTCCGATAAAATTTAGAGGCCTCTAAAATTTTAACGGCATTTAAAATAATATTCGTATTCACTAACTTTGAAATCTGTTAAAATTTTAGCGGATCCTTTAAAATTACCCGTTAAAATAGTAATTTTTAAAGGGGTGTTAAAACTAACCTTAAATTTTTAACGGTATTTTAATCGTCAAATTAGAGATACGTTTAATTCTATGTGTTGTTTTTTGAGAAATATTTTTAATAAAATAACTATTAAAAAAATCAAACTGGCATTTCATGATATTATTGGTGAATCGTTAATGCAGGAATTTATAGAAAATGAAGAAAGGTATTTATTATTTTATTAAATTAATAAAGCTATTTTTATAGAGCTGAATTCAGACTGCACCAAAGGTTTATTAGAGATATGAGCAATCCATTTGACCTACCAACAAAAAAAATTAAAATGCTATTTCGTTTTGGCAAAGACGTTGCTCGAATAATTATTGACAAGGTTGGCTCTCACATGCAAATAGGACAGCGTGTTACAGCTGTACCATTGGAATTAAAGATTCTTGCAAGTTTGCATTTCTATGGTACAGGAGTTTACCAACTATCTATCGGACAGGGTTACAACTTCGCTATAAGTCAACTAGTTATGAGCCGTTGCCTCGATGAAGTAACCAATATAATATATAATCATTTAATGTCAAATTGGATAGTTTTTCCAAATAATAATGAATTAAGAAATAAAGTTATTAATGGTTTTTTAAATAAATATAACTTTCCGCAATGTTTAGGAGCAATAGATTGTACCCAAATTGCAATTATATCACCATCGGAAGATTATCCAGCATTACCATATTTTTGTAGAAAAGGATCTTACAGCGTTAATTGCCAAATAATTGTAGATAGCGACTATAATATTCTTAATATGAACGCAAGGTTTTCTGGTTCTACTCATGACTCTGCAATTTGGCAAGCGTCAAACATAAAAACTTTAATGGAAACTGAATATGTCCGAGGCAATAATTCATTTCTAATAGGTGATTCTGGATATCCCTTACAGCCTTTTTTATTAACGCCATTTGAAATTCCTCCAGAAAATACACCTGAAAGTAATTACAATTATTATTTTGTAAGAGCTAGAAATTCAATCGAAAGATTAAATGGTGTTTTAAAATCACGGTTTCGGTGTCTATTAAAACATCGAGTACTCAATTATGATCCACTTAAAGCAGGAAAAATTATTTACAGTTGCGGTGTTTTACATAACATTGCTCGATTTTATAAAGATGAATTTGATGAAGAAGAAGAAATTGTGGAACTAGATGATGATAATAACTACGTAGAACAAAATATTCTTCAAGAAGACAATTGGTATCAAAGATGGGTAGAAGCACGTAATCAAATAATACAATATTTAAATCGTTAGAATATAAAACATTTTTATTTATAATACTAACAAATTTACATTAATAAAACCTATTTTTATTAAATATTATATTTTACCTATCTTTTTGAATTTATGGCTCTTGCCAAGTTATTAATTGCTCTTGCCACAGCATAATTTGAATTGGCAAGGTATTTTAGCTGTTGATCATGTGCATTTATTGCCGACAACATTCTATTACCCTGATTAGCAAATTTCTTTCTTGGGCGGTCACATTTTGTCTTATTTTTACATTTGTTTCTTTCCGGTTCATGTACAATTTCTATTATTGGTGCAGTTGACACTTCGGGGACTTTTTCCTTTTCAAGCTGTATTGTGGATATATCGTTATTATTATCGGGTACAATAATCAATGTTGTTGCGACTGCAGGGTCATCCAAAGTAACAATTCCACCATCCATTAAACTAGCCCCATCGATGGTTAATGTAGAAAGTAAAGATAATAACCGCTCTTCTAAATCGGATAATGGCTTGACTGCAGACCCACCTCCCGTACCTTTATAGCCATATTTTATGGCTCTTGCCCGTCTTTTAGTATTTGTTTTTAATTCACTGATTGTCTAAAAATTGTATAGGTTGTAATTAAATAATATTTAATTCATTTATACATACATCTTTCCATTGCCTAATTGATTTAACCGGACCAATTTTATTTAGCTCCAAAGTAAGGTGCTCCCATAATGATGTAATTTTAGGCAATTCTAATGGATTTATTTTACCTCTCAACAGAATTTTATGTTCTTCCAGATAACTAATTAAATACTCTTTTTGTGTTTTTGGTTGTTCTTGCCGATCGCGGAGGCATTATGACTGATTCTATATCTATATTATTTATTGATTGAAGTAACATATGATGTTTTGAGGTTAATATTTTGCTTAAAAATTTCATTATGCAGCGTTGCCAGTAATATCAATTGTATTTTTAACGGGACCCGTTAAAATTGTATGTTTTTAACGGACCCTTTAAATTTGTAGTTAGTGAATACCAATGTCATTAAAAAAATTTAAAGGTCCGTTAAAATATTCTTTTTTAGAGGGCCGTTAAACTTTAAAGGAAAGTTACAGAATAGACCCCTTATAAAACTAAATTAAATATTCGTAAAATAAGGAATTGTATCGCCGCAATTTTATGTTATTTTAATATTGTAGTTGTTGATGTGTTGTATTGTAGCCTTTGTTATATTACAATAATTCCCTACAACATTTTGAAAGTCAGTTGCATAACATGTTAGAGCAATCAAAAATTGATTTCCAACAGAAATTGTCCACATTAAAAAAATATGACATGTGTCAAATTATTTATTGAATAAATTTTAATCCTTAGATTTTGGATGATTAATTTATTCCATAGATTTATTTACCTACTTTTATTATTTGACGTTTATAATACCGAAATCAGTCAAGTAAAATAATTTACTTGGTTAGTAAATAAAATCTACAGATTTTAATGGTTTATAATACCGGCCCTTAAACAATTTTTAACAAAAAAATTAAACGCAGAAAACCTTGGTAAAGCTATAAATACATATGCAATACCAATCCTCTCCTACTCATTATAATTAAGTAGCTATCCACAGATCTTGATACAGTAGGTAGAAATACAAGAACTCTTTTAACTAAACACAAAAAGCACCACAGAAACGCTTGTATAACGAGTCGCAAATTATAGATCGAGTTCGAAGAACGAGATCTATAATGCGACGAGTAAAAAAACACGCATTTTACACGTGTAACATACACTATTTTTTGTAATTTTGGAGTATAATCCGCAAGTTTCTGATAATTTTTGTTTTTTTATGGATGTTATTACAATCTAGTTAACATATTGCGTCAAGTTTTGAGCGTACTTTATTTTGCGTTGCCATACACACATAAACAAACCGTTAAAAAAGTATAGTGGATGCTGTCAACCCCATTGTGAATTAACAATTATTAAATATGAGTGAATCCGACGACGATATACCTGCAGATATAGAAGCAGCTGCACAAGCTGCTATATCAACCTTGCTGCCAACAAAATCAAAACATTTATATGAAGCCGCATACAAGAAATTTGAGAAATGGTGCATACTGAAAAATATTAAAATAATCACGGAGAGCTTATTTTGCACAAAAAATGACGAATCAAAAAGCTTCAACAACTTGGACCCAGTATTCAATGTTAAGAGCTACGTTGAATATAAAAAAGAACATAGATATCAGCAAATTTACTACTGTAATAGCTTTTTTGAAACAAAAGTCAGAAGGATATAAACCTAAAAAATCCAAAATATTTACGAAAAATCAAATTGATGCATTTTTGAAGCAAGCGAATGACGAAACATATCTACTAGTGAAGGTAAAAATATATTAACATGTTTTCAATTAAATTTAATTTTTCGATTATATTTCTTAGGTGGCTTTAATTATGGGTATATTTGGTGCATGTCGCCGAGATGAACTAACTAAGATGACTGTATCAGATATTGAAGATATTGGAGGATGCATAAAAGTTTCTGTGCCAGATAGTAAAACAAAAGTTTCAAGACAGTTTGTTGTAACAGAGGGAAAAATCCAAGGCGTCAACTTGCTTGAAATAGTTAGGAAATATATAAACCTACGACCACAATCTATCAACCGCTTTTTTGTTGGGTTACGAAACGGGAAATGCATCACTCAACCAGTAGGAATAAACACAATGGGAAGCTTTCCAAAAATAATTGCTAATTTTCTTGCTTTGCCCAATAGTGATCAGTATACTGGTCACGCTTTCAGAAGATCTTCAGCTTCTTTGTTAGCTGATTCCGGGGTAGATACGTCAATTCTCAAACGCCATGGAGGATGGAAATCTAGCAGCGTTGCTGAAGGTTATGTGGAGAACTCGCTTAAGAATAAAAAAACAAATTGCGGCAAAAATTTTAGGAGAACCTACGATTTTAAAAGACTGCGGAGAAAATAATTTATCAGTTGTTAATTGTACTACAACCTCAAGAGAAGTTAATAATAGTAGTACAACCGGTTCATTAGGTTCTGTTCAGTTGAATGATTTAACAAATTGTACCGTTCATATTTATATTAAATCAATAATTGTTCATTTTTATATATTTAATATTTGCTTAATTTGTTGATAAAAAATAATAAAAAAACATATCATTTGCTATTTTATAAGTAGTTATAACATCGAAAATGGCAACTGAAAAGTCAATATTATAGTTCAGAATTGCAAAAAAATATTTACAGTATACCACAGCACCAGGTTGCAAATTAAAAAAAAATGTTTTAGTAGACGTAATTAAATAATAGAAATGCATAAGGGCAATTCCATTTCAAACGGACCAAAGCTGGGGGGGGGGGGGTGCATTGAGAAACTTGCTTATGTATTTTGTTTAGTTTCTATAACTTATTAGTAGTCTTTTCATACACTACTACACTACAACAAAAGTCACAAAGAGAAAATAGACAAAATAGCTACATTTACATAACTTAAAAAAGATTATTTATTCCCAAAAATCAAATGGTTTCTACAGGCCATTTAAGACAAGGTAATAAACACAAAAACTGATAGACTGCACATAATTAAAGATCTTTGAAACAGAAACAATAAATGTAAATGCTGCAAAAACGAACACGAAATCATTGAGCATATTACGGCTGCAAAATTTTAGCTTCTACCTAGAATACAGAACGGCACAATCAAGTAGCTACAATATTTCATTAAGAATATAACAACAAATTAGTTAGCAAATGGGAACTATACTTATATAATTTATTAATTAATGTAGAAAAAGACAAGTGCAAATTATACTGGGACAGAGCTATTCTGACAAACAAAACCATTGCACATAACTGCCTAGACATTTTAATATTGGTGGGCTATTATTGTTTTTTTTTGTATCATTTGATCTGCATTGACATTAACCTCTGAGTTTTTTTTCTTTCTCTAATCTGTGTGTTATATATTTTAAATATTTGGTTCTTAGTTTTTTTAAGTGTTTGTTTACTTCTTCTTCATGAACAGTTTATCTAGTTCCATTAGCTGTATTTTTTTTTTGGCAGTCCAAATTTTGTAAGTTTTACTTCCGATAATATCTTTGTATCTCTATTTGGGATTACTTCTTAGTGTTCTTTTGTTGCCACGTATATTCTGAACATTTCAAAGGTTGCGTTATCAGTCAACCTTGAGATAGCGTATCTACCATTTAGTAATTGTTATTTTGTTATTTCTGTTATTTTGCTTTTTTCAACATTTCTTTTCTCTTTTTCCTTATTTTTAATTTTTTTTTTGGTTTTTTAGTCTCTGTAAATGTTTTTTTCTTTCAACTGTCCTTGTCATTATTTTTTTCTTTTTAGTCTTTTTTCCTGTTTTTTTGTTTTAATTTTGCTTCTCTTGTTTTATTTCTTTCTTTTCTATGATTTTCATTTTGTATGTTTGTTCTCATTGTTTGTTTTTCTATATTCTTGCTAAATTTCATAGCGCCTTTCATTTACTCTTTTAGTGCTCTTAATTTATTTTTATCTCTCAGATATTTTTTAATGATTGTTGTTCTATCTACTGCTTTCCATTACATCTTTTAGTTTTTGTCTATCTACTTCTCACGCCTCGCATTGTGTGTTTCTTCTTGACAATATATAGATTTTTTCTCTTCTTTGATTTTTAAAATTTTTAAACGCTCTTTGCCCGGTTAGTATTTGTGTTGTATAATAGAACGTTTCTGGTTTATTTTTTACCTATTCTTTAATCTCCGGGATTAGTTTTCTTATGTATTCTTCTTTCTTTTTTTTTCTATTTCACTATTTTTGCCATTTTTTTATCCTCTTTTCTCTTGATCTTATTGTTGCTTCTTTTTTACTGGTTTCTTTTTATACAATTTTTTTAAATTTGTATTATTTTTACCATCATATTTGCGGGAGGTGTTGCTGCAATTACTTCTATTGTCTTATGTGACATCGTTCTGTAACTCCTGCCGAGTTTGCTTTTTGCTGCCGTTGCTATTAACTTTCTGGCTTTTTTTCTTGAACCTTTGTTGTTGTCCACCGAGCTTTCTCTTCTTTTCTTTTGTTTTTATGGCTGCTTCTTTAACCTGTGTATTCTACCCTTTTGCTTTGAGTGTCACTCTGAAATATTTTATTTTCTTTCTTATAGTTATCACTTGATTTCTTACTTGTTTCTCTATTAGTTTTCTTAGTCGATAACCTCTATTTTTGTGTTGCTAATTTTAAAGTCTTATATTTTATCTATATCTGTATCATATACATATATTGCCAGTTCTAGTTTTTTTTTTTAGTGCTACGTCGTCCGTAAATGCCGTTATTGTTACACCTTCTGGCAGCTTTATCCAAAGTAGCTTGTTATAAACAAGTTTCGAACACTGGAGTATTCCTTTGGTAATTTTTTTTTAAATTCTTTTTTATTAGATTTTTACCCTGTAAGTAGCTTCATATGATCTTGATTGTTTTTTTTTTGTTCAGCTTTTTTTTCTTTGCCGCCCCTATAATTGCTTGCCATAACACGCTGTTAAGCGCGTTTTGTATGTTCAACGCTAACATTGCACAACGTGTTTGTATTGTTTTTTCCTGCAATTTTTTTATTTTTTTTGCACCACCATTATGGTCTTGTTTGTTTCCGTTTTTAGTACTTGGATAGTAAAATATCATTTGCATCTCTTTATTATGTTTTTGTTTTCTGTCACTTTTTCTGTTTCCATAGCTTTCTTTATCTTCTTTTTGTTTATTCTTCTTACGTTTTATCTACATTGTGTAAGCTCAATGATTCTTCTTTTGCAACGACTCCTTCATTTGTTGCAAATTGTTAGAAGATTTTTTTTTAAATCACACTTATATACTTTTTTTGCTTTCCTGATCTTTCATTGATTTCTAATTGGCTAAGGGAGTCATTTTTGTTAAGGCAAAAACTATATACGGTATGACAATAATTAAATCTAGATAGTATCAACGAGTCACAAAGCAATATTTTTAGTTTTTTGTTTAAAATGTTTTGATTTTGGTATACAGATTTTAACTTTCCATAAGAACATTGGATCAGTTTAGATACATGTTCACTAAATCTAATGTCATTGTCAAAATATAATCAAAGATTTTTTGCATATTTAATTTCTTCTGTTTCAATTTGCACTTTTAGATTTTTTAAAAGAAGCTCTCTTTTATTATTTTTACAAAACAACATGTACTGAGATTTGTTTGGATTTATTAGTAAGTGATGATCGCTCGCAAATAATTGTATATTACTTAAATCACTGTATATCATATCCAATGCTTCACAATATAGATTGAAAATAAAATTGGTGATAGAATTGCGTCTTGAAGACTGCCACTGCTTCACAATAGTTTGATGGATTAAATGATAAATAGAGTTGGGTATCATCAGCATAACAGTGATATTTACAATATTTGAAGTAATTTTGTAGTTGGCTAATATAGATTTAAAATAAAATTGGTGATAGAATTGCGCCTTGAAGACTTACAAGTGGAATAAGTTTTGATGTTCTGTTGTTCAATTTTACAGCCTGTGTTTGTTCACTCAAATAACAAATGAAAAAATTGGTTGTTTTGTTACTAACTCCAATTGATGTTAAAATTAAATCAGAATATCATGATGTATACAATTGAAGACTTTTTAAAAGTTTAGTAGTACTAATACTGTTGCTTTGTCTTTATCTAAAGCACTCAAGATGTCATCTGATACTTTAAATAATGCTGTATCGCAGCTACAAACAACTGGATCAAAAACCTGATTGTAAAAATGGCAGGATTTTGTGATTATGCAAAAACTCTTGAAGTTGTTTAGATTAAATGTTTTGATAATGTGGACAAAAAACTGAGATCCTTTAGATCTTTTGGATGGCTACATTTAAGTAGTGACAGTATAATTGCATGTTTCAATATGTTTGGAAATACATTTTTATTAATGCAATAGTTTATTATATGAGTAAAAAAAAGAATAATAAAGTTTTTGTATATAAACTTTTTTACAAAATATGATTTCAATTCACGTTTTATGAGTCTAATATTATTGCTTGTTTGATTTCTTTTGCCTAATCTACAAATATGATTTAAATCGGCTGCGATGTTTATTCCTAATGTATTGGTCAACAAATCAATCACATTTGTGACTAAATGTGAATTTTTTTCTGGTAGGCCAAATTAATCATAATTGTTTTTCTTACGATCTTTTTCCAGGTATGTAATTTTTTCTTCTAGAACCTTTTTTCTTCAAGGTCAATAACCCTCGTTGATATTTCATCACACTGTGCAAGAATATCTTATGCATATTTCTTGTTTTAAACTATTTACTGTCTCTATTAAAGCTCGCAATAAACATCTTTGATGTTAATATTTTTGTCATTAGTCATTTTAAAGATTAATTCTATTATGTATATAATTTTAACAGAAAGAGGAATTAGACATGAACACTCATTTCACATCAAAAGGCCAATTTTGGTGACTAACAATTAAATACAAACAGAGAATTATAGACCACGGAAAGAGTAACACAATTCAAAAATAAATAGGAGTAAACTAAGTTTTTGAATATAAAATTTTAAAGTAAATACATTATAATAAACAAAAATAAAAGCATATAGCTACGCCACTGGTAAATGTAGTGTGCGCTCGAATGATAGTAATTTGGCAACCGTTTTTAATATTCAATTACATTATTAATTTTTATTTATTCGAGAGAACATCACGTGACACACGATATACGTGTGTTAAGTGGAGTAACCTTGGACCATCAGTGATGTACTGATTGGTTCTTATCTCACGTTTTATATAATTAACTATTAGTCTATTGTTCTTCTACGGGATAAAATATACACGGTACACTACACATTCCAAATAAAATTGTGTATCCTGTGATCAAATATTAATAAATTAAAAGCAAGATGGCACAAGATCGTGATATATTGGAAGAAATACCGCTGACTGATTTACATAAAATTAGAGATTTATACTCTAATCATTTACCATATGCAACACACGTATATAGTTTTCTAAACACCGCTATGAAATGGATAAAAGTAAGACCTGATAAAAATTATTTCACATTTTATGCTCCTAATGGTGATTGGAGTGATGGGACCTTCATTGCATTAATGCAGGTAAGATAGTATAACTTTTACTTTATGATTAATAAAATTGTCACCGCGTTTTTTTTATTATTATTATTAGATTATAATTTTTTTTTAATATCTTATGCGTTTTGTCTGTAGTGACTGCGCACCAGCATATAATATATACATTATCAGTGGCGGATTTAGCATGATTCGTTGATTTGATTTTTAAACATTTTATTTTTTGTTATGATTCAACGTTAAATAGAAATAACAAACAGAATTTACATATGAAATCAATATTTAAATTATTTTTGCAATTTTCTTCAGTAATTTCGGCCAATCAATTGTCAATTGTGGATCGATATCATAAATAGGGTTTTCTAATAAGAATTCCAATTTTAAATAAAACATTTATTCATTCTTAAGTAGTGCACATTTTTTTAACTTAAATTACAATTTAAAGTACATACAATGCGATTATTGTGAAAAATTATGTCTAATAAATGCCTATCTCGATTCTGTCTGCAAGAGTCATTCTTTTGAGAAAATTTTGTAAAACATTTTTGCACAATTAAGGCTCTATCTGACAAATAAAAACTTGAATATTGTCTTTGAGGGCTGGATTTGTTTGCGGAGCATTAGCGTAGACTCACATAGCTCAATAATGAAAGGCTAGCGGAGTTAAATCGCACGATCGGAGGGCCAATTTATGTCCGAGTTTTGCAAAATATTTTTTTACGGCTTGTGTGGCTCGTAGCGCCATCCTGCTGGAAATAAAAATTGTCTATTTTCAAATTGTTCATTTTTGTCGTTCTCAAAAAAGTAAGGTGCCATGACTCCACCGACTCAAAAACCGCACCAAACAGTAACTCGTTGGGGAAAAGTAGGTTTAGAACCTACTGAGATGGAAATAGGTTTTGTAGCTAAAGATGATTTTTTCTAAAAAGTCAGAATTTTCTGCTTGCATTTTCAGCACTAAAGAAACGAAAGTTTGGCGTTGTTCATGATTAGTCTTGGGATAGACACACCTGTTTTTTTGTTGTTGCAAAGATTAATATTTTAGGGCTTACGCTTGTGTTACTACCTCACAAGAATCCTTTGAATATGTACTTAAAAACAAATATACACTATTGCACTCGTTTATTGAGAGAATAGAGGCGCTGTATCTCTCTACAATCTCGTGTAATTGGCGTCAAATACTTTTCTTACATCTATAGTATTTATCCCAGTATTAAGTTTACAATAGAGATCTCAAAATAAAATTAACTTTTTAGAATTAACGATGTCACAATAATAGTAATCTTTTATTTAATATTTTCCGTAATCCAACCTATACAGACTCAACTATTCCGTTTGAATCTGTACATCCTAATACTCACAAACTTGCAGCCTACCATTTAATGGTCCATAGTGCCTTCAGAAGAGAGCGTGGTGGCGCAGTGGTCTAGGCATCCGGCCGCTGTACCGAAGATCGTGGGTTCGATTCCCATATACCGTGATATACTTTTCACTTTCTATACGCTCTCCCACTCCCCAAGCCGCCTTGCCAGCGTGGGGTTTTACGGCTAAAACCTTCTCTGATGGAGTGATGAATTCTCTCCAGTGGTTCGGAATCCACTTAAAACTGTAGGTCTCTTGTAATGTAAGTTGCCAACATTACAAGCAGAGAAAGAGGCTAAGACGCCAGCAGTGGCGTATGAATGGCTGACTTCACACACACAGTGCCTTCAGCCTACCATTACCACCACCAAATTCTCGGCAAAAGATAAAAGTCATCGAACCCATAAAATACATTTCAAACACATATTTTGGTAACATCCGAAAAAATAGGAAATATTTTTAGTTATATGAATTGTAGCATTGCCAAGGCTCGTGTGCGATGTTTATACTCGGGACAAATGTTTAACTTTGTGCTTTTTAGTCAATTATGATTCAATGTTTATTTTTATAAAAATATATGCCTTTATCAGTTCTGCCAATATCAAACAATATAGCGTTTAAAAGTCAAAATTGGTTATCAAACATTTTATTCAACGCTAAAGACCGTACAGATACAATTTTTACATCAGGAGTGTATGAGATAAGTTGTTCCACATGTAATGCACGATATACAGGGCAAGCAGGAAGATATTTTGAAACTGGATTTAAAGAACATTACCGCTTTTTTAGATTACGCCATTCAGATAGTACTTTTTAATTTTATAAAATAGTCACATACTCCCAGATATTGTAAACTGTACAACTGCTCTAAAAGCAGAAAATTAAATTTGTTAGAAGCTTTTCAAATTACTAAATCAAAAAATAATCCTTTTGTAAACTTGCTTAATGATCAAACCGACATGTACAAATCTCTTTTGTTTGAAATAATTTAATCCTTTCCTCTTTTTGCGGAATGTTCTTTGTTTTAATTACTTGTAAGTATAAACCGCCATTCATTAATCTTTTTTCTACCTGCTTCATAACCAATTTAATCATAATAATTTCAATGTAATTTTTTACCTCTCTGTACTGTTTATGTTTTACTTTCGTAATTATTTTTATATTCATACTTGTTTGTATGACCGTCCGATGATGGCCTTATAAAGGTTGAGTTGAAATATTTTAAATATATTCGATATAGTTGTATAGTAAATGTGTTTTATTTATTTTATAATGAACTATCACAAAGTAACGACAATTTAATATATACATTATACATACATAAGACAATAATATCACAATCACTGGCCTTAATAGTTTTATTAATACATTAATTGATTTTAGTGGTCTTGTTATGATTTATTTTTATTTACACTGGAAAAAAGTGGAGAGCAATTATATAAAAGTTTAAAAGATACTAAAAGAATTGATTGGAATCGTCGTGTTTTGTTTAATGCGGTGCATACAGATCATCTTAATGTTGTTTTTAAAGCATTGAATGAAAACAACATACCTATACATTATGAAAAAAAAAATGACTTTTGGTGGATGCCCAAGGAAAAAGCAGCACTATTAAATCCAGAGTAAGTACGGTTACATAGCATACAATTAATAAAAACACTGAATTTCTAGATGTCCTGCTGAATATTATATAAAAACTTTAAAAGGAGAGAATGCACATACTGTTAATGAGCTGTGGCCTCATAAGTATGATGGATCACTTGAATACGTCAGAACATTTATTGAATTAAATGGAGGGCATGGAATCTTTACAAAATCTAACAATGAATTGGTGTCTTGGGTCTTAAAAAATCAAACGGGTACATTAGGTTTGCTTCAAACAAAAGATAGTTATAAGCGTAAAGGATTAGGCTCGATTATTACTAAATCGTTAAGTAAAGAAATTGCACTAGAAGGGCATAATCCGTTAGGTAGTGTTTTACAAAATAACATTGCCTCACAAACAATGTTTGCAAAATTAGGTTTTGAAGTAAAAGGTTGTTGTTCGTTTATTGGTGTTGGAAAATTAAAGTGATATATAGAACAAATTTACATTTAACAATTAGTTATAATATTAATAATAAATAAATAAAAATAAAAAATATTTGCTTTAAAAAAGTTTTTATAAAAGTTTAATGTAAAAATGATAGACAATCTATTGACATGATATGTTTAATAAGTTTACAAATACTTTTGTATGTATTGTAGGTATTAAAATTGTATCATTTTTCAGTTGTTTGAATTGTAGCACTTGCCAAGGCTCGTGCGCGATGTTTATACTCGGGAGAAATGTATTTATTTTGTTCTTTAGTAAATTATGACTCAATGTTTATTTTTGTAAAAATATATTGCTGCACTGCCTAATATCATTAAGCAGTAAGTCTTATAATAAAATAAAACGATAAGTAAGCTTGTAAAAACTTCATCATTATTAATTATGGGTTACCACATAGCAAAGGCTTCAACCATCCTTATAATAACTCCTAGATTCTTGCAGAAACATTGAGTTTAAGTAATATAATTTTAACCTTTAAATGCGCGTGCTGGTGTATTTCAGGCACCACTCCGACTAAATCAACTGCCATTTTTAGCAAAGAAGACTCATGCTCTTGCTGCATCGATGTAACCTATCACAGATGTGTTAGTTATAAGCTCTGTCAGTACTGCTCCTGTTGTCGCAGAGGTTAGTTTGCAATTGCGCAAAATCCTTGTCGCGGTTTCGAGTGGTGCCTAGAATACACCGCGCGCATAGGATGCGCGCGGTGTATTCTAGGAACTACTTATTGTAGAAGACAAAAAAATAGGGTGACAACCATGGCGTCTGGTACATGTAACATTCCAATATGCAAAGAGCATTTTCTCTTAACTTGTAAGAAATGCACTATTGATGGTGATAGCGATGATAATAGCAAGTATTGTTTTTAGATAAGATTTTTGTTTCAATTATATTTTTTTATTTTTTTTTATCTATTAAAGTCTAGTGTTATAGTTATAAATATACAATATTTTTGTAATAAGTCCACTATTTATTTGAAACAGCGATCCTATAGTGCCATTTTAGAGCTGGTGCCTGGAATACACTACGCGCGTGGTTACGTTATGGTTAACTGAGCGAGTAGTTAAAGGTTACATGTTTTTTTTTTTAATTAATAAGACGTTGATTTAAAGTAGAAATACGTTAATATTTTACCTCAACGCGTTCTTAAATGCAGGACACTTGCTCAAAATATACGCAAAAGCCGTTTGTAAATACAGGAGAAATACTCTCTCGGATCCCATGCCTATACCCTGATAGATAGGCTGCAGGCAATTTAAAATATGTTCTTGGATTGTATTAAGAAGTAATATTTTTATGTAAACCTATAATTATTATTTGTTTTGATTAACCAATTTTGCACATATTATATTATGTATAGGTTAGGGTAATTAACTAATTCTTATGAGCTTTAGATTTATTTATTTATTTGACCGGTTTTGAGGTTTTTTACTTCATTATTAGCGCTAACACAATTAACGTGTTAATTACAGAATAGATTATAACAATTTTAAATTTACTTACAAACTTACAATTTGTTATTATTTGATTATGTATTATACTAGATGCAAGTTAGTTTTTATTATAATAAATGACGTTAGTTAGTTGTTTCTGTAATTTTAGATGGCGTTTCTACATTTTATTTTATTTTATTTAAATGGTGATTTATTAAAAGTAAGTAGTGGAATTATTAGAATGAGTGGTAAGATGGTGTATATTTTATGTATAAATGATTAAAAATGTTATTAATTTGGTTATTTTGTTGTGATGGAGGGACACACTACCCCAGTGCACGTTCTAAGTGTCAATTTCTCTTGCCCTGACATCCTCTCCCTGGTTAAGTTATCAGTTGACTGATGATAAAAAATAGAAATTGCTGATTGCGTTTTTTAAAGAGCTAAGACGTACTTTTAAGGTTTTACGTCGGAACCTTAGACCATAAACACTTATTTAATATAAATAATGTTGGGCATAAGATAATAAATTAGACTTGTTTTAAATTGTAACATCAATTTATTTTGTCACAATTAGTAAAACAACGGAAGCAGAATATGGGGTACCACAAGGTGGAGTGCTGGCACCAATACTATATATATTATACATAAATGATATATATAATATAAATTTACTGGTGAAATATATACATATGGTGATGACACATGTATTATATATTACGGAAAAAATAAAGAAGCAATAGAAAGAAACATAAATGCAGATATTAAGAAACTAACTAAATGGTACGACAAAAACATACAAACAATAAATGAAGAAAAAACAACTTGGTAATTAGACAAAAAAAAAACACAAAAGATATTGACCTAAAAATTGATATAAATAACATACCAATTACTAAAACAAAACAAAATATTTAAGAATAATATTAACTGAAAAACTCACCTGGGATACACATATTAACAAAATATTAAAAGAAAGCGCAGCAACAATAGGAGCTGTAGATAGAGCCAGGGAATGCATAACAAAAGAAACTGCATTAAGTATCTACCATTCACTATTTTTAGCAAAAATTAATTATTTAATAAACATATGGGGAGAAACATCAAAAACAAACATATAAAAAATACAAATACAACAAAATTCTAAAAATAATACACAAACTTCCAAAACAAACATCAACAGAAGAAGTATACAAAATAATTTACGAAACAAAGATAAACGACAAAATAAAAATAGAAAAATGCAAACGAATATACAAAAATAAAAATAAAGAAATTAAAACCAACCTCCAAATAAAAACTAACAAAGAAATTCACGGACATAACACTAGAAGAAGAAGCAATATACATGTACACACAACAAGGACAGAAAAGGCAAAACAAACAGTACTAGGCAATGGGCTAGTCAGAGAAAACAAAATGAAATATAATCTATAAATATGTAAATATATTATAATAAATAACTATAAAAAAAAGCATAATCATCAGTCACTAAATATTAAAGTGGTTATTTAAATAATAACTAATAATCAATTAATTTTGAAACAAAAATAAAAGCAACAAATATTATATAGTAGTCGTATTATAATAGTATTATGTTTGTCAAAAGAAAACACCAAAAATTATTACAACAATATTATAAGTATATTAATATTAAAAAATTATTTTGTCTACTGAACAAAAATAATTTGTAGATTTCTTCAAGATTTAATATTAAAAAATAAATAGATTGTTGCAATTCGCCGTGAAAATTTTAAGCCATCAAAGCATTCTAAAATATGCTCAAAGCACTTTACACTAGACTCGTTTGATACTATTTGTTGTAGTTCAAGAAAACATCTTAAAATTTTTGGTTTTTTCAGTCAATGATAAAGAAAATTACAACTAGAAAACCTCCAGCAAATAGAGATCTTATATATATATATATATATATATATATATATATATATATATATATATATATATATATATATAGAAAAAATTCTTTGTATAGAAGCATCTTTAGAACCACCCGTAAAAAAATAAGAGCATTTTATAATGGTGATTTTAAAGAACCTGGTTTTCTAAAAGCAATCAACATTACAGGTGTATTGTACAAAAAGTACTTAATAAGAAACAGAAACAAATTAAAGCTCTTCAATAAAGGAATAGAAGACTTACTAAAAAGGTATTAAATTTAAAATCTTTGCTGAATCACCTGAAACAGCAGCGGTTGATTGATGAAGAATTTTCACTAAAACTTTTGGTAAGTAAAGTAGACAAAATTCAAGTATTTATCTGCATTATTACTATTGATTGCATGTTATTGACAACCATTTGTGGTTTGTTAGCTAAGAGTTATTTATTATTTTAATTTATTGTAGGATACAATTCCTGTTTTCTCTAAAACTATACTTAGCCAGTTGTTAAAATCTAAACGCAACAAAATTTATCCGTCCAAATTGAAGAGTTTTGAACTTATCTTAAATTTCTACTCACTTATGTGTATGTAACTAATATGCTTCCTCACCCACAAACTTTACAAAAATGGTATGAGACTGTAGCATGTGGGCCTGGGTTTCAGGCAGAATCAATAAAAGTTTTAAAACAAAAGGTATTACAGCTTAAAGAAAAGGGTAAAACATGTATTTATAAGAATTTATTTGTGCTATTACTATCAGATTTACACATGTCAAAATAAAAGATATAGAAAAATACAGTATTAAAATAATAAAAGTATAAGTACAAATTAAAATATTAAATAAAATTAGTAAATTTATTATCCATAAATTCCTCAATAGTGTAAAAAGCCATTGATATTAAATAAGCCCTAATTGTGCTTTTAAATTTATTACGCGATAATTTTTTAGATCGTTTGGTACAATATTAAAAAACTTTATTCCATAGAAATTTACTCCATTTTGTGATTTACAAAGTCTTGTCTTGTGTGGATAAATGGCATTCTTTGTTCTAGTATCATAGGAATGGTAATTCTTGTGAGTAAGATAATTATCTATGTTGTCATATATAAAAAGCAAGCATTCTAAAATATACATACACGGTAGAGTTTAAATTTTTAAAGATTTAAAAGATGACTCGTACAGCTCGTCTTTGTAATCCAAATAATCTCTGAGATATTGGAGAGTGTCCCCAAATTAGCAAGCTATAATTTAGGTTAGCTGAACACAGTGAAAATATGCCGATCTCAATGCAAACTTTGGTAAAGCTTGTGCTAAATGGCGCAGTAAGTAAATGTTCTTAAGTATCTTTTTAGACAACTCTTCGCCGTGAATCTACGTTTGGAGTCTATATGAACTCCAAGAAATGTTGTGGACATTGCAGGTATTTTGTTACTTAGTGAGAAAACTATATTGACAGTTTTTTTAGCATTCAGACATAGAGAGTTTGATGAAAACCAATTTGAGGTATTACCAAGTCTTACATTGTTTTGATCAATAGCCTCTTCCAAACTACTCGATTTATTTGCAAACGTAGTGTCGTCGTCATACAGCGGCAGATCATTTACGTATAGTAAGAATAGTAATGGGCCAAGTATAGATCCTTGTGGAACATCATGTTTTATATCAACTAGTTTGGAAGTAGATCCATTGACCGCAACACATTGTTGTCTTTTACCAAAATAGCAAGAAATCATACGACAAGCTGCTGGATGAAAATTATAATAATATAATTTTCGTATTAATGTTGTGTGTTGAACACAGTCAAAGGCTTTGCTAAGATCAATAAACGTGGCGGCAGTATATTCACTGCGTTCATACGCTGCTAGTACATCCTCAGTTAAAGCAAGAATTGCAGCTGTGGTTGAGTACCCCTTACGAAACCTAAACTGGTTGAGGTTTAATATATTATTTGCATCGAGAAATGCTATTATTTGGTTGAGCAATACCTTTTTCAATACCTTAGAAATTATTGGAAGTAACGAGATTGGTCTATAATTTCCCGAATCATTAATATCCCCTTTCTTGTATACAAGTATAACTTGCGCAATTTTCATTCAAGATGGAAATGTACATTTTAAGATACACCTATTTATAAGTTTAGTAAGAGGATATAAGATCATATCTTTAACACTTTTCAGTATGTTTACTGTTAGACCATATATATCTTTGGCTTTACTGCATTTTAGTGAGTTTATAGTTTTTCTCACTTCATTTGGAGAAACTTCACTAAATTGAAAGTAACTACCGTTAATAGTAGCATTCTCGTGCATAAAATTAATTGGATCACAGTTAGCGGGTTGTAAGTTTATGACTAGATTTTCAGCTATATTATTAAAATAGTTATTAAAAGTATCACAGTTTAAATCACAAGTTTTATCACAGTTTGTTTTTTTATTATTATTAATGAGTGACCACATGGTCTTTTGTTTATTTGTTGATAAGTTAATATAATTAGCATTAGCATTGACTTTGGCTAGTTGTAAAGCTTGTTTGTAAGAGCGCTTAAAATAAACATATGATGCTTTCAGATCCGTGCTTTTGTGTGATGCTTCTTTAAGCAAATGAAGAGTTTCCCTCATATTTCTTAAATCATTGTTGAACCAATGGATTTTTGCTTTATGATTGTTCTGAGATCTGCCAAGTTTAGTAGGAAATTATGCATGAAATTGAACTTTTAAAACATTATTAAATTGATTAAATTTATTTTCTGCAGATAAGTCTAAATCATCAATAAAGTTCCAGATGGTGTTTTCTAACAAGGGATAAAACATATTAATACCTTGCTGTGTTATTAGAGTGTAAGTATATGGTTGCAATTTATTATTTGATTTAAGAATCTCAACACTTAAGAATATTCTTATATGATCAGAAAATCCAAACTTAGCAGGACTCACCTTTAACGTTTCCTCAGGTAAATTGCTAAAGATATTGTCCAGACAGTTTTCTAACCTTGTTTTGAATGATATCAATGGATATAAGCCATGTGATCCTAGTAAATCGCATACTAATCGCGCTCTAGAGTCATTGCTATGGAAGTGCACATTAAAATTTCCGCCAATGACAATCGGTCTATTGAGGAAATTTACGTTATCTAAATTATTGTTTAAAACATTTAAAAAATATTTGTTCATTAATGGTTGACAAAATGGCAATACACAAAAAAAATTGAATGGGATAGAGAAAAAAATGTTAGGGTATGGTTTTCTTGTAAAATGCATGACGTTTGTGCATGGTAGTAATAAATTATGTATTTAATAGATGAGTTACATACAATTATAAATTGTTATAAATAATTTTGTATTACAGGTATGTTGATTTTTGATGTGAGCGTCAGAGCGATACTGTTTCGAAATCAAAAGAAGCATTTGTTTTTTTAATTAATAGTGTGAACGATAGATGGAAACTACTTGTTGGTTATTTTCTTATTAGTGCAATATCAGGGATTCAAAAAAGCAACCTAATAACAATGTGCTTAAAAATGTTACATGAAGCTGAAGTTATTATCACTAGTTTGACTTTGCACAAATGTTCCACATCCTGTAACAAAACAGCCTATTTATTATGTGTTGTAGCATTTTCCACATGTGCTTAAACTGATACGTAATACTTTAGGTATATATAAAATTTTGTTTGACGGTAATGATGAATAAATTAAATGGAATTATTTTGAAAAGTTGGTAGATGCTTAAGAAAAAAAGATCTTTATTTGGCAACAAAAATGACAAGAAGACACAACTAGTTTAAAGAAAACCTTAAAGTCAAATTAACTGCACAAACTTTTAGTCTAAGCGTTGCAAAAGCCATGAATTGTGTTAATTAAGGGAAACTCAAAATTTGATATTTTTATAAACAATGTTTTTGATATTTTAAATAGCAGAAATTTGCTTTCAAAGCATTATAAAGCAAGTTTGCAGCAATATAATAAATATATATTATTTTCAAAAATAAACGAAATAATCAAATATATCACGTCCGTTAAATGTATTAAAAGTGGAAAGTGGAATAATTATCAGCTTAAAATCTTACATGGGTAATGGAAGCAACATATAGAAATTGATGGTAGTTTGAAGTAAGTTATGCCAAGACTATCTTGAAGATTTCTTTAGTGCCATAAGGAGTCATGGAGGATTTAACAATAATACCACTGCAAAGCATTTTCAAGCTGCATACAGAAGATTGCAAATTACATTAAGCAGATGCCATTTTAGCAAGTACTACAAAGATAAAAATAAACACTTTTGATCATCTAAATAATAATGAAGAAATTGATGACCAAGATCTTGTTTTAAGTAACTTGAGTTATTTTAAAAATATGTCATTATATGTTTTAGATTTTGTAGAACATATGGCAAGATTTGTAGTATAAACGATTAAAAAACAAATAGATTGAGATATCTGCTTGGCTGCAATACAGTCGGATAAATTACATTCAACTTTAATTATAGGAAAAAACTACAGCAGTGTTTAATCCAACCATTGAAAGATGTTATTTATATATGCAAAGTAGCCGAGAGAGAAATAAGAATAACTAAAGATACAAATAAATTGACTGAAAAAACTTATCAATAATATCAAAATTAATTATAAGTATAATGTATAATGTTTGCGGTTCTGTATTTGATGCATATAAAGAACATGATGTCGAATGCAATCATTTAACAAATTTAACTAAAACGATTAGTCATTATTACTGTAGTATTAGGTTATATCATCTAGCTGAAACTTTAAATAAATATTCGAACAGAGTAAGGAGTAAATTAACAAAAACAGTTTTGTTTAGTGGACAATAAATATGTCTGTCAAAATTATTATTTTTTTTGGAAATATTCTTATTTGTTATACAAACTATAATACTGGTATTATGTTATACAAACAATATTTGTCAAATATTTATTTTACCACGTATATAATATATATTATGTTAAATTTATAAATTTATAAATTAATAAAATTATTTTTTGTTTTTTAAATAATTATTTATTTTGATAGAATAAGTTTGTATGTAATGCTTTAAATTTATTTTTGAATTGGATTAAGAATAAGGTAAGAAAGTAAAATTATATATATGTTAATTGGTTATCAAATAATCAATATTGTGTAAAATAAACAATATTAATTAATTACAGAGTAATTAGTTAGTCATAGTTAATTAAGGATTTATCAATATTTCAATTTGAATGATAAAGTAAGTTGTTTCATTCACGCTTTCAATAACAAGTCTAATGCAGCTATATCAATCTGCGCGTTTTTGCCACCACATTACGTCACTCTCCCCGATCTTGTTGGGTACGCTGTGTCGACAGACTATACAGTCTATATGTATATATGGTCTAAGGTCGAAACATTACCTACCAACCCTAACTACACTCTCTAAATTGAAACGCGCCTCAGATTATTAATTTATTAAATTTTAATTAGCGTAGATAAAATATTGTTTCATTCAATCATGTGCAGTATTAATATACTGTGCGCTTACAAAACTGAAAATCTAGTTTTAAGCAAAAACAAAATGTTAACTTTTGTACTAGTTGCCTGTATTCAATTTGCACTTACAAGGATAAATTGTGTCAGTTGAAAGATGAGAATAGGTTATAATTGCCGGATGCGTTCTATTTTAAAGAAGTAAAAACGTGTTTACATTGAGACGTTTGTCTTAACTAGTTAGCTAACGTTTGAGTTTAAGCTCAGTTCAAATCAGTTTTGTGTATTTTGATTAAAAACTGACGTTGTCAATGTAATCTGTCATAATGTATTATTTGTAAATAGGTTATGTATCATGCTTTGCGGCAGGAAAAAGCAAGCCATTTAAATTTAAAATAAATATTGGTAAAATTGTAAAATAGGAGTTGTTGCTTAAAAAGGTTGTGCATCACATGTTATAAATTAATAATATTTTTTAAAACGCAACGATAATGCAGTTTAAATATGTTTATTTTGTCATTTTGCTTCAAACATTTTACAAAATAAAATGTCATAAATAAAATGAAGATTCTAACTTCATTTTGTTTATGACATAACCTAACCTAACCTAACCTTACTTAACCTAACCTAACTTAAAATACATTTATTATTTTAATTTTAGATTATTATGTGAAATAACTAAGTTAAACATAGGATTAAGCTATGATTGAAATACCAGCTCTAAATCGGAATCCCTTTGCTATTGTTTATATTACGTTTTAATACTTGCAGAAAATGGTTTATCATTAAATTCTATTTAGTTAATTAGATTCAAAATCCAACGCAATTTATTTTTGATTTTTCTCAGATTTAGACGCTATTTGATTGTTTTGACCGCAGATATTAAAAAATGTATCGTCAAATCTTAATTGAACCTAATCAAAAACCATTTAAGAAAATTCTTTGACGTTCTATTTCAACAGAAAACATAAAATGTTTTAACTTAAATACTGTCACTTATGGTACGGCACCTTTTTTTATCTATTTGTTGCTTGGTTTTACCAACATCTAATAAAATTTATTTGTCGAATAAATGCCTTATTTGCTCAATAAATGTTTCACTAATAAACTAATCGGCCAAAATGCATCGAATAACTTGACAAATAACCTCAAAACATTTAGGAGACATTTATATATTGTAAATAATAAATGTATTTTAATTTATTTGATGTTGATTTCAAAAATTGTTTTTAATTAAACAAAGAATCTATGCTCTCTATTGCTAATTATTTCCAGAACTTTTTTCTGTAAAATGCACAAATGATAATCAATTTTATTATACATTAAAATTTTAAAAACATGCTTAAGTTTTTCTGTATACCTAATCGACTAAAATAGTTGGGTTATATTATAAACGCTATTTCTCACATTTTATGTGTTAATTTAAAAAAAAAAAAAAAACAAAAAGTGTACAATTTCACAATAAAATTGTTGACCATTTGTGCATTTTACATATTTTTAAAGTTTTATCTATAATTATGTCAGTATCATACGGGCATTACAACAAATATTTTTAGTTTTGTGCTCTGTCAGTTTTATGTTGATATGTTTCTACTTTACAAATATTTTGAGGTTATGCATGCGTTCATACTGGTTCATGAACTTTAACAAATTTTCTGTTTAATATGTTACCAACTTAGTAAAAATCACGGAATTTTTACCTTGGAGAAACGTAAAATTACTAGTGATGGGCATAATCGATTATTTCAATAATTAATTATCTAGTATTCGATTAATTTAATAATCAATTAGTAAAGTTAGTATAAATTAATTTTTAATGTTAAAAATATAACGTTTTATTATAGGTTTACTCTGAAAATTTTAACATCGATGTTAGTTAAAATTAATTTTTAGCCAATCAGTTTTTTAAATTAATTAGCAACGTTCTAAATATTAATTAACATCGCATTAATTAATATCACAATCACGCAAACAAAAATATCGGATGTGAATGAAATGCGAGCAGAAAGATGCGTCATCGATTAAATCTAACCAAAAGTAGTAACTACTTTTAAACCACTCGAGTCCCCCGCAGATCTCGCTTGTGCGAAAATAACAATTGTCTCGAGAAAGTAGTTACTACTTTTATAATCCATTACGGGACTCACATTGAAATCCATAGCCGAGCATCAAAAAGTACAAGCTATGCTGCTTTCTAGAAAGCGATGCGAGTCCCTGAATCGTTTATAAAATGCGAGTCTCTGAATCGATTATAAAATGCGAGTCCATGAATTGATTATAAAATGCGAGTCCCTGAATCGATTATAAAATGCGAGTTCCTGAATCGATTTTAAAATATCGGCTATGAATGAAATGCGAGCAGAGAGATGCGTCATCGATTAAATCTAACCAAAAGTAGTAACTACTTTTAAATCACTCGATTCCCGCACATCTCACTTGTGCAAAAATAACAATTGTCTCGAGAAAGTAGTTACTACTTTTATAATCGATTACGGGACTTGCATCGGAATCCAAAGCCGAGCATCGAGAAGTACAAACTATGCGGCTCTCGAGAAAGCGATGCGAGTCCCTGAATCGATTATAAAATGCAAGTCTCTGAATTGATTATAAAATGCAAGTCCCTGAATTGATTATAAAATGCGAGTCCCTAATTATTATTTTTAATACAGTTTGTGTTGTTTTGTTTGCACTAAATTTATATATCGATAAAAAATATATTATTTATTTTATATTTTAACCTGAATGAAACTACCATTCAATGAATCTAGACTATTTATAAACTATACCAAGCCCACTGAATATAGTCGAATAAATTTGCAAGTTTGTGTTAGTTTTTATGAAAAGCATTTTATGTATTATGACTTTTGTTTGGGACATGTGAAGTTGATGAAGTTTTTTTATTTTTTTTAATGAAACAATTAAATGAAATTGTACATGAGATTTATTACTAATGTAATAGTAATTATTTAGATAAGATTACTGATTATTTATTAATAATAACACATTTATTTTTTAAATAATTTAATAACGCTTCAATTTTCAACAATTCATAATGCACACGATTTTATTGTTAACAGAAATTTTTATATTTTTGATCTTGAATCTTGATGATGCAGCACATATATTTCTTGATTTTCTTGAATTCATTGTTTATTTTTAAATAGATAAATTTTCAAATTTAAAGCAGCTCGAGTCGGCAATGAATCGAGTTTATAATGTCTCGAGTAGCTAATGACTCGAGTTGTCAAGGGCTCGTCTTCAAAAATGACTCGAGTTGTCAATGACTCGAGTTGTCAATGACTCGAGTTGTCAATGACTCGAGTTGTAAATGACTCAAGTTGTCAATGACTCGAGTCCTTAATGACGCGAGTCCTTAATGACTCGAGTCCTTAATGACTCGAGTCCTCAATGACTCGAGTCCTTAATTTAATGACTCGAGAATTTCGAGATGTTTTAATAATCGATTCAGAATCAATTAATGACTCGAGTTTGCCCATCACTAAAAATTACTTATTTAATGAATAAATTTTATTCGACAAATAGTTATTTGACAATTTATTAAACTTTAGTAAAACCAAGCATTAATAACCAAAGTCTGAATTACCAATTCTGCTATAACTCAAAAACTATCAGATTTGCTTTATGAACAAATACCTTTGTGCGGTATTATGCTTATAATTTTATTTGTATTTAATATTTAAAAAAAAAATCAAACAGGATGAGATTTTCTGCACAAAATTTACAACAGTAAGTATTTTCAGTTTTGAGAAAAGATTACTTGGTCAGAAAATGATAGATTTGACGTAGAAAACCACATTATATAAAAAACTCATTTTAGAAACATTTTTTGTAGTGTCATAAAAAACAATTTAATTATTAGTATCAAAATTGTAGATATTGAAATAAATAATAAAAATAGATTATTTCTTTAGATGTTTTATATTCTTAATAATAATACGTTTATTTCTTGCCTTTCGGCCTTGAAAATTACATTTACAAATACATTTACAACTTCCCAAAATAATAAAACTTAATCCTTATAAAATTAACACAATTAAGAATATTTTCTTCTCTGTTCGTCTATTTCTTTTCTTCGTTTTTTAACTGCCCTCATCCATTCTACCCCTCTTCCGTCCCCTTTCAATATCTCATTTTTTTCCATCTGTTCTTCTCTCATTTCGTTACACTCTTTCAACATATGTTCTATAGTTTCCTTAGTCTCTCCGCACATTCTGCACATTTTCAAATCCTCTTCCATCCAAAATCTTGTCACTTGCTCTTCATTACCACATCTGAATCTTGCAATCATCTTTTTGTCATCTTTACTATATCTTTCGCTCACTAAGTACATTGGCAATTCATTTTCTATAATATGTTCATAGTTTGCGTTGTACCTAGACTCTTTCACTCGCATTCTCCTTTCTTGCCTTTGTATATCTCTATCTCTTTCCATAATTTCGTACCATGTCTCTCTCCCAGATTCTCTCATTCTTTCAATTTCTTGGCTCGCATACCCATTTCTATTGTAATAATTTTCCCTAATCTCCCCTAGCTTTTCATTTCTTGCTCTCATTTTCTCTTTCATGCATTCTTGTAATATTTTGCATTCGTGTCTCTGTCTCATTCTTTCTTCATACTTCATTGCTCTTTTTCCTGCTTCTACTCTTAACTTATCTTTTTTGACTTCCTCCAGCACAATATATGCTGGAGTTTCTCTATTTAAACCTAGCACCCATCTCCAATATTTTACATGTATTGCTTCTAATTTTTCTTGTTCCTTCCATCCCCATATTTCTGACCCATACAATATCATACTCTTAACTAAACTATCAAACATAAGCCCTTTTATTCTCATACATTCAAATTTTCTTTCACTTATTCCCCAAACTTGTCCCACTACTTTATTTGCTTTTCGAGCAATCTCTTTAATGTGCTCGCTCTCGGTGTTACTCGTACAAAAAACATATCCCAAATATTTAAAAGATTTTACTTCCGTAATACCTTGCCCATTCCATTTCCAGTCCTCTACTTTTTTTCTCCCACCCCCTTTTTTAAACACCATAATTTTTGTTTTTTCTACGTTAACTTCTAAGCTTTTTTTTCTAAAATATTTTTCTAAACTTTTCATCATCTCTTTCATTTCCTTCGCTTCTTTTGCTAGTATTACCATGTCGTCTGCGTATGCTAGCGACCACACTTTTTCTCTACCAACTATTACCCCTCCTGCTTGAGCCAACCTCAATTTTTTTTCTACATCTGCTATGTAGATTGCAAATAAAGAAGGACTCAATGGGCAGCCCTGTCTTACTCCTTTTGTTGTCCAAAATCTTTCACTCATTTTTCCGTTAACACATACCCTACTTGCTGTCTCCTCATACACGTCTTCTATTCTTCTTACCAAATGCTCGCTAATTCCTTTCTCTCTCATACACTTCCACAGTTTCTCTCTATCCACACTATCAAATGCCGCCTTTAGATCTAGAAATAACGCATATACTTTCCCCCCTTTCTCTGCTATTTCTTTTTCCACAATATGATGTAAAATATATACGTTATCCATGGTACCTCTTCCCTTCCTGAAGCCGGCTTGCCCATCTGGAATTATCTCATTCATACTTAGTTCCTCATTCAACTTTTCTTCTAATATCATGGCGTAGATCTTGTATGCCGTACCCAGTAGTGTTATTCCTCTGTAGTTATTTACTTGCTTTTTGGATCCACTTTTGTGTATAGGGCATACAAGACCTTCTCTCCATGGACTCGGAAACCCTTCTCCCTTCCATACTCTGTTTATTAACTCACTCAATCTCTCAGTCAGTTCTTCCGTACCATACAACCACGCTTCATTCTGTATCCCATCCATACCTGGCGCTTTCTTTTTTTTTAGTTTTTTTATCTTCTCCCATATTGCCTCCTTTGAAATTTCTTCCGCTTGGTGGATTGGCTTTTGTCTTTCTAGTTTTTTTTCTTTTTTCTTTTCTCCTCTAAACAAACTTGAAAAATGTTCCTTCCACGCTTCCATTGGTATTTCCTCAATATCTCCCTGTTTTCTTCTTATTTCTTTGTTTATGTATTTCCATGCTTCTGCTTCTGTCTTTATTTTTTTAATTTCTATTTCTTCTTTTTTTATAAATTCACTTTTAGCTTTTTTACATTGATTTTTGTAAGCTTTCTGTTTTTTCATATATTCTTCTTTTGTGCTTTTGTTGTTTCTCCAGTGCCTTAACATCTTTCTGGCTTCTTGTTTTTTCTTAGTACATTCGCTGTTCCACCATTTGCTCTTTTTCATTTTTTCTTCTTTTCTTCTATATGGTTTTTTTACTACCGCATCTCCAATTGTTTCCTCTAATTCCTTCATTATCTCTTCGACATTTCTTCCGTTTTCTCTAATTTTTCTCAGATTTTTTTTGTACTTTATCACACTTTCTTCCGTCCATGTTATCTTTTCTTCACTTTTTTCTTCATTTTCCTGTCTTCTTACAGTTTCCCCAGTTAAGTTGAGTTCTAATGGCTGGTGGTCTGATTCAACTCTTATTCCTACTTTAAGATTATCTATCTCTTCCCACGCCTCCTCATTTACAACTACGTAGTCTATTACTGATTGCCCGTTTGTCCCTATATAAGTAAATTCTCCCTCTTCATCTCCTGTGATGTTTCCATTTAAAATGTCCCAACCTCTCTCTTCTATCATTTCTATCATTTCTTTTCCTTCTCTATTTTCTGTGGTATCTTTTGATTCTCTGTTTCTTGTGTCCTCGTGTTTGATTTTTTCTCCCTTCTTTCCAATTCTTGCGTTGAAGTCCCCTCCTATAATCAATTTTCTTTCTTCAGTTTCTGGTATTAGCGTATCTAACTTTTGTCTAGTGTTTTTCATGCCTCTACTATATACTGTTATTGCTTTATATTTTTCTCCGCCCCTCAAAAAGTTTCGTTCTTGTATTCCCTCCATTTCAATAACATCATCCTCTTCTTGACTCATTTCTTTTTTTATGCCGGTAATTATGCCTCCTTTAGCTCTTCCTTTTTTTTTCTCTTTTATAGCTGGTTGGCATTTCCAGAAGTATTCGGCTGGCATGTTGAGCTTCAACTTTTCCCATTTCTTGTCATCTATCCACGTCTCTACCATTCCAATTATGTCAAAAGTTTTTATGTACTCCCAGAACTCGTGATCTTTGTTGTCTATCCCAGCTACGTTCCAAAACAAAATTCGGTTTGTTTGTTTTTTTGCACTGTCTTTATTTTTTACTGTTTTTTGTTTTTTTCTGTTTTCTGTATCTAAGTCATGTCCTTGGTCCTTGCATGCGTTGTCTACTTTTTTTGTGTTGATGCTACAAATTACTTTTTTGATTTGCGTTCGCTCTCTTTTGAAACTCCTTGATCTTGATCACTCCAATTGTATATCTCTCCATCTATTTCCAATTTTCTGTACCGTACCCATACTCTTTTGCCCTTTGATTTTTCGTCCCTTGCTATATCTCTTAATTCTTTCTGAACTCGTCTTTCTTCCAAGGTCAAGTCATTTTCAATGTATATGTTTGTGCCTCTCAGTTTGTTTTTGTTCTTCATAATATATTGTTTTTGTACCCATGATTTTGTTTCTGCTATTATTGTTTGTTTTTCTTCCTTTTTCACAGAATAGGCAGAAATTATTTCCGTCTCTATTTTTAAGTTTTTTTCTATCATTTTTTCTATGGTTTCTTTTTCTTTTCCTGCCTGTACCTCTACTCCTCTTACTACAAACTTGTTTCTTCTCTCTTCTCTTTCTTTTCGTTCCAGCGTGTCTTCAATTGCTTTTATTTTACTCTTTAGTTCTTTTTTCTCTACTTCCCACTTTTCTTCTCTTTTTATCATTTCTTCCTTCATATTTCTCATTTCCAGTTTTATATTCTTGCAGATCCTTAACGAGCTTGCTCTCGTGGCTCTCGTGGCTCTTCTGTTTTTTTTTTGTCCTCAAGGCGTTGCCCTATTATTCTCATTGTACAATAGTTTACTTCTTGCCGTCGTTGCTAATAAGCGTCTTTGCCATTTCTCCTGGTCTTTCTTTGTTTGGCATAAGTTTACTAAGAATTGTTTCTATTTCCTTTGTTCCTTTTACCACTTTCTTAACCTGTTTGTTCTATTCTTTCGCTTTAAGTGTAACTCCAAAGTTATTTAAATTTCTTCTTGATGCTTATTATTTATTTCTGTACTTGTATTTTTTTGTCTCTTCTATTAGTCTTCTTTGTTGATATTTCTCATCCATCTCTATATTATCTCTATTGCCAATTTTTACTTTTTTTTAAATATTTTTATGTTTATATTCTTACCTACTAGAGCTCCGTCATCCGTAAATGCCGTTATTGTCATTTCTTCCGGCAGCCGCATCCTGAGTAACTTATAAGTGCAGAACCATGTGGTACTTCTCTGGTCAGTCTAAATTTTTCATTTTTAGTCAGTAAATTTCTCTCTTAAAGGGAACTCTATATTATCTTAATAGTTTAATTTGTTAGTTCTCTTTTTTTGCAATATAGATAATTGCTTTTCATAGTATGCTATTGAAATTCTTTTGAATATCTAGCGCTATTATGACACAGTGTTGTTTTTTTTGTGTGGTTCACTGTTTGCTTTTTTGCTATGTCTTTTATCTTTTCAATAGCTCTTAAAGCCGATATTTCCTTTGTAAATTCATATTGCTCTTGTTTCCATCTCTTTCTTTTATTTTATTTTTTGTTTAATTCTTCTCACGATAACTTTTTTCATAATTTTTGCTAGTGTGTTGATCAGGTATATTGGTGTAAACATTTTTGATTTGCATGCTTCCTTTTTCTTTTTAACTAACACTAAGTTTGCTTCCTTCCAGCAAGCTGGATATGTTTTTTTCTTCCGACATGATTTTATTATTTTTGATATTTTAATCTTATTTCCTTCTAACGCTGCTTTTACTGTCTCCGGTGTTATCTCGTCCCGACCTAGTGCTTTGTTATAAGGTAGCTTAGTTTACTTATGAGTTAGATTTTGCAGTAAAGGTTACAAGTAAAAAAAATCTAATTTGATAAAATTTTAGCTTGAACATTTATTTACGTGTATTAATATAACCTTAAGTCAAAGGTATTTGTTGTTGCTTGTTAGTTGATGCGATAAGACTTGTAGATAGATATAAGTTCAATATTATAAATAAAGTGGAAGTTTTTGTAGAATTTAAAAGGTTTTTTTAGCTAAAAGTGAAGCAAAATATCAAAATATGCAATCCGTTGTTTAAGCTTTTTGGGACTTTTTGGGACTTCCGTACCGGGCTTGTAGTTATTTGTTTTTTTTGTTGGTTATCTTGATTAAAACTGCCCTTTAAAAACTATACGCAGCAAAGTTTGGGTTTATCTTTTGTAACTATTTAATTGTCCAGTTTTCAAGATTTTTTTAATTTGTAAATGTCCTAAAATAGATGGCACTAAACTCAAAGCAGCGCTAAACGCAAACTTGCAAAACATCTACAAAAGACCAAGTAAAAAACAAAATGTTGAAAGATAGATCAAAACACTAAAAAAACAATGTTTATATTACTGAACAAATGTTTATAAGCGGAAAAAAACAAGAAAAAACGCTGAGGTAATTCTTCTAGTCAAGAAAGGTGACTACAAACGTTAAAAACTATTGATCAATTATTTTAATCGTTACACCATTCAAGCTGCTGTCAAAAATACTTAAATAACAACTTAAATTTAAAAAAATTATTAACTTATACATACCACATTCAGGCAGACTGCAAGCTGACAGAGAAATCCACTGTAGATTATCAGAAAGCATTTGATTCCATAGTAATATTGGCGGTACTAGAAACCATAAACAAAGAGAACTGACTCAAGATACTCGGATTTAATAAGCCATGTTCCAAGTTAAAATTTAAAAAAATCTACAAAACAAAAAAAATCAATATTCAAACGGAGATGTAGCAAAGCGACATAATTTTTCTAAAATTATTCACTTTGGCACTATGAACAAATGTTCTTACGGAAATGCTGAAACAAGTTTTCCGGAACGTTGGTCTTAATATGAACTTGCAGAAAACCAAAATGTTTTTTTCTAATAAATACCTAAATAACACCAAACGACCACTTTTTAGAAATCATGGAACAATACGTTTATCTAGGACATAACATTAAACTGAGTAGGAACAACCAAATAGCAGAAACTACACGACAAATAAGTTTAACTTGTGCAGCCTCAAAAGAGAAGTATATAATGCGTGCATTTTCCCCGTCGCAACGTATGATAAAAATGCGGCAACTTTTAGAGTTATTAGCATAAGTCTGTCAGAAAGCAATAAAAAGGGCAATACTAGAGATTAGTCTTAAAGACAGAATCCGTGGTACAGAAATATATTCATAAAATGTTTGTATTTTTTTAGTAAATAATAACTATAGCACTAAATAAATTATGAAAAATCAATTACTTTAATAAAATAAGTCTACTTATAAAAATAATATTTAGAGACTTGTTTTCTTACAGCTAAAAGTATGTACGTACTTTAAGCTATGTTTTTGCTGGTTTAGATAAAAACAATCAGTTTAGACACTTTAGCTCTCAGTTGATATGAAATTTACTAGGCAATGGATCAGTCACTTACAATCAACTGCCAGAATGTATTAAGAAAACAAAGACGTATAAAGAATTCAAAGCAAAAATAAAAGAACACTATATATTAAAAAGATCAAAACAAACAAATGAATAAAAATAGATAATACACACAACATTAATAACAAATAAGATTAATTGAAACATAAAATGGTGCCCCGAATACAAAGCTCTTCAGCCATCTATATGGAAACGGTGTAGCGCAGCAAGTGGGGAGAAAACAAAAATAAAATATAAACTTTATTATTATTTAACATTTTTTTTTGCTACAAAATTAATTGTCGATGCCCAAATAATAACGAGACATGTAGGTTACATATATTTGTCGGTAGATGGTTGTCTAGCCGTATTTTGTATTGTGCGTTGAGTATAATAACTGGACGAACACCATTTTTCTAGATTTACTCTTAATACTTACTTTGGGTCTTATCAACTTATCATTCTAAAATTCTCAATTATGATATATACTTTAAATATTTTAATATAATCATTTAAGCATATTATTATACTATACATAAAATAAGGGAGGTATAAGATATTAAATCAAATTATATAATATATAAATTTGTATTTATTTTATTAATATCTATAAATATAATTATATACAATCTCACATGTCTAAATAAGTTAAAATAAATATCTAATCTATTAAACAGTCTTATACAATAATCCAAATGATGCCATGTACATTATATACAACAAATGAAATGATTTATCAACAGCCGTTATGATTGACATATTCCTACCAAACCTATTTTTAGAATCGGTTTTGATAGAAATTGCGTTTTCTAAATAACGGTCTGAAAACGATTGTATTGGCAGCTGTTTCCATACTTTCTGCATTTTTATCAGCAACATCCCTCCTAAATCTCCTACGTCTAAATGAAGGCAAAAACACCATATTATGTGCTGTTTCCATAATTTCTTCATCTTTTTCAAGAGGTTGGTCTACATCTCTTCTAAATCTTCGGCGTCTAAATGAAGGTAAAAATACCATGTTGTGTGCTGTTTCCATAATTTCTTCATCATTTTCAAGAGGTTGGTCTACATCTCTCCTGAATCTGCGGCGTCTAAATGAAGGTAAAAATACCATGTTGTGTGCTGTTTCCATAATTTCTTCATCATTTTCAAGAGGTTGGTCTACATCTCTCCTGAATCTGCGGCGTCTAAATGAAGGTAAAAATACCATGTTGTGTGCTGTTTCCATAATTTCTTCATTATTTTCAGAGGTCTTGGTAACATCTCTCCTGAATCTGCGGCGTCTAAATGATGGCAAAAATACCATATTGTGAGCTGTTTCCATAGTTTCTTCATCGTCTTCAGGATTACGATCAATATTTCGTCTGTAACGTCTTATACCACGAGAATGGTGCCTAAATAGTGGTCTGAATACAATGGAATTAGCTGCTGTTTCTAAATCATTTGTTGTTTCCTTTTCTACAGATCTAACTTGACGTGATTTAATGGTATTGTCAATTGATCTGTAACGTCTATGATTTCTTCTAAATAATGGTCTAAATACTTGTATTAGCAGCAGTTTCCATATCATTTTGAGATTCTTGTTCTGGGTTAATTGATCTTGAATAACGCCTGAAGTTATGTTTGTTTCTGAAAAATGGTTTGAAAACAATTGTGTTGGCAGCAGTTTGCATATCATCTTGAGTTGGTTGATTAGTAGATCGTACAAAACGTTTAAGAGTTTTTGAAGGTTCAATGGATCTTGAAAAACGTCTGAAATTGTTTCTGTGTCTAAATAACGGCTTAAATACAATTGTATTAGCAGCTGTTATCATATCTTCCTTTTCGGTGTTATCTGATCTGGTTGGACGTTTGAGATATTGAATTGTGTCCACTGGATTATTTTCTAATTCATACGTTTCATCTGCTTCTTCTGATTGCCATTGTTTATAATAATCATCATCAATAGATCGTTTGCTTATTTTTTCACCAAGCAAGACAATATTATCTTGTCTAGTAATGCCAATTGAAGTGGTGTAGTTGATACTGATGCTGATGATAAAAACAATGCTTATTTTCTGCAAAGAAATAAATAATTATAATAATATTATTCTCCAAAAAGTTATGTAATAGTAAATTTTGATTAAATATTTTGATAACTTACCATGTTAAACATGTTAATAATTAATATTATTGAAATTATGTAGTAGTATGTAGTAAATATAACTTATTATACTGCAAGCACTTGAATGTAGATTTGCTAGTGTTCAAATGTTTATGCACAATCTGGGATAAATATTTCCTTATATACCAGCGATTTACGCTACTACTCGCTGCACTAATTGCCTATTGACGCTCGTAGTATGTGCTAATTGTAAAACAAAACGTGCCGATAATGAGTCTATTATGATGAATCAACGAGAACAATATCTAGAAATTGTTACTTGTTTACAAATATAATTTTTTGATATTTTTTGGGAAGAATATTTACATTACGCAATTAGTATATTGGATAATATTATTGGAAATGTGGATGGATATTATAACAAATTTACCAGTGACTAATTTTTTCTAAAGAATGATCAATCTTTCTTTTCGACCTTTATTATAATTTTTTTATTTATTTAGGTAGGTATACTAGATCAATGTTATTTGAGGCTATATAGAGTGCTTTTTGTATACTATAAAACAGTTAGTGTAGATTTTGATATGCATATGTAGTGATAGTATAATTTAAATACTGTTTCCTTATATGGTATATTACATGATAAATGCCATTGTTCTGAATCATTTAGTCAATACTAACTACTCGCTAGTTGCAGTTATTAGGAGGCTGAGTCATTATATATGTATTTGATAAGTTTTCTTTATCATGACCGTTATATTAGTATATAGCTCAATGGTACCTTAAATTAGTATTATTATTAAAAGTTGTTATTGCGGGTAGAAAAATAGTTTTAAAATTACGCAACATTTTGAGCTTTAGTACATTAATGTTATTTGAATATAGTTATATTTTGTTACCGGTTTAGAATCTTAATAGCTATAGTTTCACAATAAATTTATCTTGTATATTATAAGCTTTAATTAATTCATATTTTATCTGAACATTTTTGAACTAAAACAAACAATTTCTCAAAATATTGAGAATATTCAATATTATAGACACACAAAAAATCTAAAATTAAATTGTGATTTATAAAATGTTTATCAAAGACTCCTTCTTAAAATTGATGAAATATATGAAAATTTAAATTCTTCAATTGTTTATTAAATTTTGAAATTAAATTGTATCTTTCTTTGTTTGCTCTGCAAATTTTGTGCAGTTTTTATTCTACTATAAATTATTATTCAAAAATAACGGTTTTACTTTTATTTTATATGCTTTTATAGTGCTGGTCAATGTTTTAACCATACCGTAAATTTTTTGTAAATCAAGATCATTTATAGTTGCAATTTCTTTTTAAAAAATTAATTTAAATTTTGCATAAATATGATACAAATAAGTTTACTTATTACATTCTACTAAATTATCAAACTGATAATAATAATTTACTATTATTTATGAAGTCCGTTCCACGCACAAAAGGCAGTTTACAAATTATTTAAATTAATAATATCTTACCTCCAAAATAACTAATTTTCAAATAATTTTTAATTTATTCATATTAATTTTTAAATTTAGTTGTTTACAGTTATTCAAAGTGAACGCATTTATTTAAACAACATTTAAACTTGAAATTTGTTTAAAAAATATGGTCATTTTGCAAACCCAACAGTAATTTTAATGAAGGTTTAGAGATACGTGTTTTGGCATACAATACTTTTAAACCAACCGCATCTTTACGAGAAAATTATGCTTTATAGTTAAAGAAAGTCAAAGACACAATTTTTTTTTCAATCAATTCTATTTACTAACAAGGTAAATTTTACAAAAAATAGATTATTCAACAGAAAAAAATCATATTTAGTAGGGGCAAAAAAAGTTCACTTAGCAACGAGATCAACATGTATTTTCTATTAATGTCTGTTGTAGCATTTTTAGTACAAACATATTATGTCTGAGTTTTTATGAAGAAAATTTAAATATTAAATGCTATTTGTTATTTTTACAAAATGAATTAGCAGAAGTGCTGGATGATCTTTCATTGAACTTGTTGCAAAATTCCAAGTATTTTTATCATAATTAAGCGCCTGCTTACAATGCATACATAGTGTTTCAAATTTTCTAATTGGATTGAACCTTACACCTATTGTATGGCATTAAATTACAAAGAATATTGTATAATATTGATGATCTGAAAACCAAAATCAGAAAAGCTCTAACAGAAATTAGATTATATCTTATTAAAAGTGCAATATAATATATTAAAATTATGTATTCAAAAAAATAGTGGTAATTCAAAATTATTACAATAATTATTAAGTTATTTATAAAAATAAAGAAATTATAATACCAATAAAACTCAAATAATAAATGTAAAGAATTGTGGAAAATACTCAAACATAAAAAAGATGGTAATGTTTCAAACACAAATAAATGTATAGGGTATATAGTAGATGACACTAATATAAAAATAGAAAACCCACAAACAATTGTTAATACAATAAATTCTTACTTTGGTATTGTTGGTGGGACAACAGGAACATTAAATATAGCTGACTGTAGTATAAGAAATTGTGTACTAGAATCAATTTTTCTTTATCCTGCAACTGAGTTAGAAGTCACAAAAATAATACATGACATAAAATGCACTACTACAAAAGATCTTGATGACATCAATGTATGTCATTAAATACACTCATTGTTTTATTATTAATCCACTTACCTTAAATCATTCATTAAATGATACCGTAATTCCATCAATTTTGAAAAAGAGAAAAATTATTCCAATTTACAAAAAGGGAAATTCATACAAAATATGCAATTATAGACCTATTTCGTTGTTCTCAAAGATATATGAACGAGTTATTTATATTAGATTAATAAACTATTTAGAGCACAATAACACTGAATGCCATAAACAATATGGATTTAGGAAAGGATTTACAACCTCCCATGCTATATATAATTTTATTAATTTTATTTTAAATAATCTTGATAAAAACCTACATGTCTCCTCGGTGTTTTTCAACCTAACAAAAGTATTTGACTGTGTTCCGCATGAGTTACTATTAGCCAAACTTGAAGCTTACGGAATAAGAGGACCGTCTCCTGTCTTCCTACTTGTCAGAAAAAAAAACGTGAGAAATGCTTTCATTAGTAATACGTTTTATACGTCAACCAGTGTCTCTCCAACCGTTGTTGTTGTGTACCGCAAGGAAATGTTTTAGCTTCATTACTATTTTTATTATTTATCAACGACATGCCTCTGACAGTCAATGCACATATTACACAATGTTTGCAGATGATACAACTATCAATACGAAACATTTTTGCCTAAAAAAACATAATGAAGCAACAATTGAGATGCTCATGGAATTGGACGTCTGGCTTACAAGAAATAATCTTTTGGCAAACATATCTAAAACTAAAGTTATAAATTTCAAAGCTTGTTGGGTCAAACTGATGTAAATATGGGCAATCATTGTATACTTGACACAAACTAAATAACATTTTTAGGAAATACAATCCAAAATGATCTTAAATGGAAAACCCACATACAACAAGTGTGTTCAAGGATATGTAAATTTTCATATTTAATTTATGCAACACAAAAAAATGTACACAAAGAGACAGCGAGAATTGTTTACATGTTATACTGCCAATCACAAATCACATACGGCATAATATTCTGGGCTTGTACATCAAACAACAGTTTTCAAAAATTATTTGTTGTACAAAAACGACTAGTGCGAGCAATTGGTAATGTTAAACCCACATTTAGTTGCTGACAACTGATTAAAAAACTAAATTTAATCTATGTTTTGTTTTATTTTTATTTTATATATATATATATATATATATATATATATATATATATATATATATATATATATATAATGAATGGCATAATATGGTTATTACTTACCTTGTTTCTGATGTTATACAGTTGATGTTTTTTGTTCTTCGTTTAAGATTCAATAATGTACAAAAAAGGGTAGTGCCCTGTATTCACAATTCCCACATAAAGGTTTCTGTAATACCGACCGGACGTAGCTCGTAGCCGGTTAACCCTAAAAAAATCACACTCACAAAACGCATGGCAATAAGACATACCAGCCAAACTAATTACAGCCAACAAAAGTAAACCTCATATTAAGGGAATCCATTTGTTATTTTATTTATACATTGTACTGTCCATATACACCGACATGTTAGTTTAGTTTTTATTTATATTTTCCAATTAATTTACATCAAAATACGTCAACTTTGGCGGTTAAAACAAATTTAAAAAATGCTCCTTTTTGCCCAGCCCACTAAGAACAAATACATGGTTTTATGGCTTTTGCGGCTTATAGACAGTGTATAGATTTGAAATGGCGCCAGATTTAGATTCTACAAAAACATTCTGGTTGATTTCATTAGTAAATTTATTTATTTTGAGTTAAAATTGCGGTTTTTAAACAAAAAATGCGATTAAGTTAAAAAACGACAAAAAAACTAAAAAAATCGTAGAATTTTTTTTATCGGTTTTATACTCTCATATATTGATCAAAGGACTACTAATAAGTTATAGAAACTAAATGAAATACATAAGCAAGTTTCTCAACGCACCCCCTAGCTCTGGTCCGTTTGAAATGGAATTGCCCATATATATTATAGTTTATTAGCCAATAAGTTTTAAGAATTACTCAAATCATGTGTGCATCAACCTGTATACTGTTATTTTTAAAGAGAAATACTCTGCTCTATGTTGACCAACCAATGAATGTATATAATTTGTTACTGGAAATAAACACTATTCTATTCTATTCTAATCTAATCAAAAATTTAAACTAGCATCATATAATTAAGCATAGAATTTACAAATTAAAGTAATCTTTTGCATTGGCATAATTTTCTTTGCTACATAGCCTTAAAAAAATCGTTGTCATTTAATTTACACCGGGTAAAATATGTCAAATGTCTATGGTCAACCAGATTGTCTAATAAGTGTGAGCAAGTAATATGCAACACACACATTCCATGGACCACTCGGTACTAGGATTGCTTTAATAATTATTTATTAGTAAAGAAATTAAATGTATAATTATTAACGTTATTAAAACTAATGCCAATAAAGTGGAATTAATTGCTGTGCTAATAAAGGGTGATCTATTTAGAGGTACTTTTTTAAAAAATAAAAAAGAATAAAGAAAAACCTTTTTATCGGGTAATCTTTATGATTATACAAACAACTATTTTGTACATTTATTTTTTAAAGATTATTATTTTTTCAAATGTTGGCTGTAACAACGGTTAACATAGTTCATTCAGAAGTTCTAATTTTTAATGACGCGTTTAACCATTTTAAGTGGTATTTGGCAAATGACGGAAGTAATGTTTGTCTCCAATTCCCCAATCATAGTTGACTTACCCATGTAAAATTTGGATTATTTGTAGTTTCAAAATAAAAAGTTTAGGAGTGCATTATTACAAGATCTAAGCGGCCAATTTGCCGGTCCAAGGCGTAAAATTAACTGTTCACTAAATCGTTCTCGCAATAAAACCATGGTTTTACGGGCTATTTGGCAAGTAGCACCGTTTTGTTAGACTCAAATGTTGTCGAGATTACCGGTTTCAATGTTAAGCAGCAAATAGTCTGTTATCATAATGCAATAACGGGCTATTCACAGTTACTTTCCGGCCGGGCTTGTTTTTAAAAAAAATTTGCACTAGCCTATAAATCACACCAAACCGTTGTTTTGTTTGAATGTAATGACAGCTTTTGAATTTCTTCTGGTTGCTCTTCAGCTTAAATACGGCAATTTTGCTTATTGACTTAGCCAATAATCCAAAAATGGGCCTCATTGGTCAAAAACATTAAATTGAGTTAAATTTTGTATGCTTTTAAACCAAGATTCTTACGTAAAATACGCCAAGTTGTTCCATACGACAAGCCAAAATGTTGAGAATGGCGCCAAATTGATTCATGACCGGTCATTGCGTACACTCTCACCTACTGACGATACATTTTATTCACTTACCTGCTGGATGTGGTCTATTTGGTTGAGTATTATCTAATAATAAATATTGAGTTATAAATTTTTCATTCTTTCCATGATAAAATGTTAAACATTACTAAACAAAAACTATAACAGTTTGACTAAGCGCACGCTTTATCTAACATAAAACCCCTACTGAAAAAGTACCTTTAAATGAATCACCCATTAGTAGCAAAATCCACATTATTTCCAAGATTTTCAGTAAATCGAAGCGTTGAAGGTTTTCTATACATAACATATTACTTTTAGCAACCCTGGATTATCTTCTATGTCTAATTTATATTGCATTATTTAATTATAAAACAAATAATAAAATCTATTTACAAAATGGAAAAATTAACAAATAAAAAATCTCAACAACTAATAATTAAAAATAAAATTAAACAATAAAATATAATCTTTATTCAAAAGATTAAACCAAGTTAAAAGAGAGTTTAAATAATACAAAAAAAAATAGGTATCCACAACACTAGAAAGTAGATTAATCTTAACATAATGCGGATTTTTTAAAAACCAGTTATAATTACTGTGAATACTATTTACGTCATTTCTGCAAAATGTTGATCATAGTATCATAGTTACAATGTCTAAGTTGCTTCAAAACCCATTTACAAAAAGCATCTTTACTTAGTTGATTTGTTGTACGTGCTGCAAACTTTGCAAAATTCGTAAGCGTGTGGAAATTCGTATAGTACTTATACCGGGTTGATCTATTACTTAGTTCACTATTTCTTCTTTTACATCAACATGATAGTGCGCACGTTTACCACCGCTACAATTTTTACCAATACCATACTGTCGAAACCTCTAGTAGGGTCATGAATACACTTTGTGCGATGGATGTTTCCTATTAAAAAAACCTTTGGATGTACTTTCTACAAGCTTCCAATGCATTGCCATTACAAAAACCACATAGAAAATTATATCCGCAAATTCTTCATTTATAAATTGCGACATATTTTCTTAAAATAATAAGAATTATTATTATGATAGGTTGCAGATAACAATAACAGTTGACAATTGACAAAAAACAATAATTATTAGGTGACTAACAGATCGTAGGTGACAATAGACAAATTATTAAAAAAGACTACTCTTTAATAGAAAAATAACTGTTGGTAGCCAAATGATTTTACCATTTTTTCTAAACTGTTTTTGTATTGTTTTTATCTGTGATCATCATTTTTTTTTTTTTTTTTTTATTTACATTAATTTTTTTTTTGCTTTCTACTTTTGTAGACTTTTTCATTGCAACTTGTCAATTGTATATACCTTAACTGAAAATAATAGTAGAGTTAAATACAAGTAATAATACATTAAGTATAATTATACCCAACTCACTTATTCTTACAAGTATGCAAAAATGATTAATCAAAACAATAATAGTACAGCAAGCGATTAGAAAGTTTTGAGATGTGGTGCTATCGCCGCATACTTAGGGTCTCATGGACATACCGAGTAACTAATGAAACTATACTTATGCGCATGCAAAAGGACAGAGAAATTCTAAAAACGATAAAGCAGAGAAAACTGTCATATTTCGGCCATATTATGCGCAACAGTGAAAGGTACAAAATTCTGCAGTTAATTATACAAGGCAAAAATGAAGGGAAAAGATCACCAGGAAGACGACGAACCTCCTGGTTGAAGAACTTGCGTCAATGGACCGGCAATACTTCAATTGAATTATTTAGAACCGCGGTAGATAGAATTAGATGGGCCAGATTGATCGCCAACGTCCACTGAGGATACTGCACATCAAAAAGAAGAAGAAGTGAAAACCAACTTAAATATATAACGTATATAAGTAGATGTGAAAAAATAAAACTGTTTGTGATTTTTTATTGTATTAATTCAACAAATATAACATTAAAATAAAAATTGAAACTAATTAAATTAACATTTTGGTGAACTGGATTCAAATCTGAAACAAGATTTTTTTTAAATTAATTTAATTTAAGAAATAAATTGAAAATAATGTTGTAACAGAATAAGTACAAATTTAAAACAGCTGCAATATAACAACGCAGCTATTAAGCAACAAGAATATGTGATGCAAAAAAAATCAAATAAAATTCAGTTTTTTGAATAAATTACAAAATATTCACTGTAAGTGCAGTTTTTATTTTATTTCTTATTTAAAAAAAAAAACTCATTTTTTATATAAAGTTTTGCTTATTATGAAAAAACTATAGCAATTATGTATAGCTATAATTGCTATAGTTTTTTTTTTGAAATGTGGTTATAATTTACAGAATTTTATTATAATAAATTGCAAGATTAGAATTGATAATATGCCAAAAATGGTTCCGTAAATTGTAATTAAGAAGTAAGAAGTCAGGAAACCTTTTTATTTTTTTGTTCAAAAATAAAAACTAGACATACTATATGTCCTAGGATTGAATTAACAAGAAAAAAAGCTTTAGGTTTTTACATTTGTCGAAAAAATCTTATTCATTATAAAAAGTTAAATTTGTTGAAAAATATTAAGGTGGTAGAGTTATTGAGTTTTGATAAAATTTTGATTTATTTACAAATATATCTCACACATTTTTAAACAAGAGACTCGACTTCTTGCAGGTGTTTCTGCAAAAAAATACTTTTAGGGTAAAGGTCGTTTTTGCCAAACCAGGTTTATCTGCAACTTTAAATTAGCAATAGTTTGGTTGATCTCTAACAAATCTTAATTAGATATTTTTTTCAAAATCAAAAAATTAATGTATTTTTTTTTTAGTTATTGGACACTATATCTAATGCTTACTTTTCCTATGCTATTGTTGTTGGACTTTTATAAAATAAAAAATTTTATATATAAAAAAAAACAAAAAAATGGATTGGTATAAATCTACTTATGCTGATAGATATGTAAAATCTATTTGACTATCTGCAGACTATTTATAAAATTATTGACTATATATTTTATTATAGTGAAATAAATTACTATAGACTAAGCAAAACAACGTTAAGTCAAGATAAATTATATTAAATACAAAAACAGTGTAGGTTATTTGTACAGTATTTGCCAGAATTTCATAAACTATCAAGGTTTTTTATCTAAAATTGTATTTTACTATAAGAATGCGACATACATTATGCTTAAGGTAACCTAAAAAAATAAAACATTAGTATAATATTGTGTGATCTAAATGGCCAATTGGAGTTAATGTGTACAAATTTGCGCATTCAGAAAATTGTTTGGAATTGTCTTACGGATTGTTTGGCTTGTACCTTACTGGAAATAAACATGCTCCAAGTTTTGCTCAATTTTCACCTCTTCAGGGAGGTTGCGCTACCAGGTATACGCAACCACTCCCAGCTGCCAGACGCGGCGCGTCCCTACCTATCGTCAATAAGGATGGAAAATATTAAAAAAACTAGCCGAATAAAATTATTTTTTTGCGACTTTGCTGGCTCTTATACTAGCACATGGAAAATATTGACAAGTACATTTTATTGATTTAGCTCCAATACCAAACAAGTGCATGCATTGGCTGCATGCCATTAAATACTAAATTCATTATCATTAGTCACTGATTTCAATAACCATAAACATTTTTTATTTGGTTTTAATAAGATGAACATATTTATTTTGTTTGCAATTAGTTATATTACAGTTTTTTCATGAATAACTGATAAATAATAGGCTATCGACCGAAGTCTTTCTGCCATTATGGACAATATTAACATATTATGTTACTTAAATATCTATCTTAAATACAAATTAAAAAAAGTGCATACGATAAGAAGCAACAAACTAAAACAAAACAAAAATCAATCAGTTATAATAACGATTACATTGAAGGATTATCATATTTACATTACATGTCAATAATTGGCTACTCAAATAATTTCAATGTCTTTAATTAAAAAAATCTAAAAATAGATTGCTTCCACATGATCTTGATTACATAATTAAGTCACGCACTTTTTTTTTACCTTGTTCTATATTAATTGTTCTAACCAATTACATTACAATGTGTATTGATATAACCCACAGACATTACAAATAATTGTTTTGAAAACACCGGATATCCTAACGATATTTATGTTAAGTGTTGGCAGGTTTGATTGGCAAGGATGGTTTATAGTTTGTTTACAGTTGCTGTGTTTACTTAAATAATTATATTTTACAATGTGAGGTATATTTATGAATTATTATTATTTTAAATATGACTTGTTAAGTAATGAAATATATTTATAATCTAAATTATATAACGGTTTAAATTAATGCAAATATTTTATATCAAAAAAACTATAAAAATCAATTTAAAATGTCAAAAATTACATTATACGCAAATACATTCTTTAATTACTAATATTCAGTAAAAAGTATTGCAAAAAAGTTCTCTATATTGGCTTTAGAATTACGTGCACTAAAGTAAATCAGCACACAAGATTGCCTGCCGCTCGTCTTACTATTCTCGAAAAGTTCAGTTACTCGTTACGTAAATAATTATTAACAAAACTCGACTTTATGTTAATTCATTTTGTTTATTGTTTCTTGGATATGCTAATATTTTTTTTATACGTTCATACTTTTATTTATCAACATGTTTACTTTTTGAGCTTCTTTATAAGTTGGTATGTCTTGACATACGCCGATGATATTGTAAATTTAAAAAAAGCATAGCGTCATAAGACATGATTTACTGATACATTGTAAATACAATAAATCGATTACAATGTTTTACTATTATATTTATATTAAAGTAACAAAAGAAGTTAAAAGAATTTTCTTATAAATAATAATTGCTTTACGCTGTGCCGTGTTCACAAACTCGCGGATTAACTCTATTAAAAAAAACATACACTATAGACTTTTCAGATGTGTGGGACCGGAGTATTGATAAATCAAATAAGCTAACAAACTCAACTCATTATTATTTCAATTAATTCAATTGTGTTAAGATCTCCACTTCAATGTAGTTGGTTTGTAGAAGTTTAAAGGTATTTAATAGTACCTATTAAGTAGTTCTAAAATATAACAATATGAAATTAAAAAAATAAAAGTTTTTGAAGTTTGTTAATTAACATTTTTATTTTGGTTGTTGTTGTTATTGTTGTTGTTGGTTAATGATTTTTTGTATTCTGAACTGTTACCGCCTATCTATGTATTAGCTTAGCAACTGATAGGTACATTTTTTGGTAGCTTGCAGTGAATGAAATTTTGTGCTATTTTAGATCGTACTGTTGAAAGTTATTTATTAACAGTTGTCACTACGTTGTTGGATTGGCATAAATTGTTATTAATAAATTCCAATAAAAAAGTATAGCTTATTGCACTAACAATGAATCCGTTACCATGCTGTTCTAAGTTAAGTAAAAGTACGCCAGAATTATGTAGTAACAAGCTAAGAAAGATTGTACGCAGAGCGGTTTTTTAACAGATTAACGTCTAGAAAAACTGGTGTACTACAAATACACCAAGGTCGTGTTGGTAGACCTGACCAACACCAAAAATTTGATGAATATCAATAATAAAGTTTTAAACTTGGTTGAAAAAATATCTTGCCAAGTACACTCTATGATAAATTTATTTATTTTTTATCAATTTAATTTTTAATTTTTACTACTTTTTAACTACAATTTGAGACAAGCACAGTTAAAAAAAAATTAGTAGCAGTGTAAATTTTTTTTTTTTCAAAAAAATAACATAAATTTGCAATAACTGGAGTAGTTTTGTTCTCAAGAAAATGGAATAAAATCCAAAACTATTTTTTTATAGCATACCATTTTTTGTGCAGTGCATAACATGTTTTACTAGTGGCGTTTTAAAATTGTAATTTTAAGGAATTTTTTGAGAGTTCGCCACAAGTTAACATGTCTACTTTATTCTAATAAATTTTGGATATCTATATATATATATATATATATATATATAAACCAGTGACATCAAAAAGTAGTGTTTTGCAAGCGTTGTTTTTAAGATTCGAAATAGAAAAAGTTTGAATTGTTGCTTTCAACATCTTTTATGAGTTTTTAAAGTTGTCTAATTTTTTAGTATAAAAAAATAGTGACTTTTTTAGATTTGTGATAATAAATAAATTTGAAAAAAACTGCACTCCAACCGCTTGTTTTAAAAAACTTGGACTTATTGGTCCCACACCAGCATCTTTACCGCAATTCCTTAAAAAGTTATTAAACTCTAAAGTTTGGACTAAAAATCGCCAGACAGATTAGAAAATTTAATTTGAAAATTTATAACATTTGAAAATTTTAGTTTGTTGATTTAGTTTTGGAGATATACGATATATGTTTCCTAACTGGAGGCAAAGTATGAAACATGTACATTTTTTTAAATTTTTGTTTTTTAAATAATTAAAAAATACACATTATTTAGAAAACATTTTATTTAGCAAAATTTAAGTAAAAAAAAACATTTGTAATAATGGTAACAACAAACAAAACAATATTACTTTAATAAGTTCTTAAAATGGCTACCATGAACATAAACTGCTTTAAAATCTATTGTGTTTTGAATGTGCAATGCAGCATTTGCAATTCTCTCTTTTAGTTTCTCCAAGTTGTTTATTGGCTCCGCATAAACCAATTGTTTCACATAAAAGTTTAATAGATTTAGATCAAGACATCTTGCAATACTAGGTCCTCTCCTGTTTTTTATTTACATTAATGTCCTTGAGTATAATATAAAATTGGCTACAACATTTCTATACGCCGATAATACAACACTTTTAGAAAATCTAGCAAATAACTACTCTGTAGTTCAAGATCTTAATGAAGCCCAATATCGGTTTAAATGTAATAGGCTAATACTAAATAGCAATAAAACTGTTTATATTAAGTTTTCTCTTAACAGTATGGCTAAAATGGAAAGTGTAAAATTTTTAGGTATACACTTACAACCTAAATTAACATGGGAAGTAATTATAGATATGATAGCAAATAAACTTAACAAGAGCATATATCTGCTTAAAAAAATAGCTCAAAACACAAATCATAATGTTACAAAGACTTTGTATTTTGCATATATACACTTTATTTTAAGTTATAGTGTATTATTCGGGGAAGAATTATTGCTGCTATCCCACAATTAACAAGTTATCGTCTACACTTTAAGGTTTTAAATATAGTAACTGTTTTTTTAGTATTTGTTCTTCAATGCTTTTTATTTGTTAAAGACAACATTTCAAATCAAGTAAGACAAAAAGATATTCATAACTACAACACGAGAAAATCAACACAGATATAGTATTACCTACAGATAGGTTAAGCAAAGTTCAAAAAAGCTATGAACTCCTTTCTATAAAAATGAGCAATTACTTACCAACTTGCATCAGAAAATTGTCAAGAAAAAACTGTTATTGAATATAAACTCTGTCAAAAAGTTTTATATAACTATGAACTTTTTTTAAACCAGCATTTAAACGAGGTGGTAAGATTTGAATTAGTAGAAGTTGCCCATTAAAAACTCTACATCATGTGTTAAGACCATACCGACCGCTACCTTGATTTGTAGTATTTTAACAAAAACGGCAATTTCCCTTTCATCACTGCTTCTACAAATAATTTGATAATCGATTTATTTTTTACCAGTACATTTAGAAAGGATTAAACTATGATATGTCGAAGTCATTAGGAACATTTTTAACAGTTTATAACATCTATGATTGTCAAGAACATTTTATAATATTTATGACAAGTTAGGAATATTTGGTTTGATACATTATATGATTCATAGCAGATTAGAAACATTTTAACAATTTGTGGTTTTTAACTTTGCAAAAACACAATTTTTGACCGCTCACCAATTGGAACAAGTTAAGATTGATTTGGTTGGTTCACCGATTTTTGGTCAAACCAAACAAATTGCGCAAGCGTCCTCGTCTCAACATTAAAGGCAGAATTTGACATAATATTACCAAACTATGATGTAACAAAACCGGATTTTGATATATTTTGCCCGGGTTTTAATATATTTAAAATATATAAAAAGAAATCCGTTATCTGGGACCGTAATTCTGGCACGTAATTCTGGCATTTAAATCCAAGATTCTAGTTTTAAGAAGACAGATCTAGTTTTTGAAAAGGAGTGTCCTTGAGTGTACTTAAACTTTTGCAAATCCGTATCAAAAATACTATTGTCTTACCTATTCCAAACGCAAGAGAGCTAAAACTAGCTTTTGAAAACTGGTAACCCTGCTTCATTACTATTTTACCTTTTTTAAAACTTACTCCTTAGCTTAATTACTAACAATAATTGCTAATTCACAAATCAAACCGCTTACAAAGTCAAACATGGTCTACGATACGATTAAATTGGCGGAACAAAGCTTTGCCACTTCTAGTAACTATTTGTGGCTTAAAAGCTATTTTTTTAAATATTTGTGGTCTCAAAAAGAATTTAAATTCTGTTTTGACTTTTTGACTGAAACCAAAGTAAACAATCAAGATCCAGATCGCTTTGATCTAGTAGATTTCAATCATTATCTTGAACATTTATTTGCTCTCCAACTGGATGTTTGTAATACATCTACAAACAACAAGCATATTCTAGACCGATAACGTACAAAATTCAAGGTGGTTATAATAACATATTTCTTGAACTAAATCTTTCTGGTAAGATATTTGTATAATTGGCATATACCGTTATCCAAACAAGATAATTCAAATTTTTTTATATGATCTTTCTGAAAGTTTTGACAAAGTAAATGAAATATAAAAACTTAAAATAATTTTGTTAGAAGATTTAAATGTATATAAGTCAATCATCTTCTACAACAGTATCGAAACAACAAGTTATAATTTTTGCTAGTTTTTATAATGTTATTCAACTTATTTAGCAACCTACACTTTTTTGTGATTGACTACTTGATGAATTAAAATTATTAGGTTTGTATCTGTTAACTATTTTAGAAATTACACACATCAACTACTGTTGAGGTTACTTTAGGAAATTTTAAATTCTGATTATTTACTTAATACTTTTCTTGTTAAAAATTCTTTTCCTGTTGCTACCAAACCTAAACCGCGTCTTATCTATTATTATTGAAAAATTAATATAGTCAAAATTAACAAAATAAATTAATAATAATAATTAATAATTTTGATTTTGTTATTCATTGCTTATATTCTAAGTATTCACATACTGCAACAGAAACTCTTACAAAAACTATTCAAAATGTTATCCAAAAAATTTGTTTTATTTTTTGTTATTAAACCAAAACAGAAGTAGTTGTTTTTAATTTAAACAAAACAAGAGTTACTAAAAAGCGACAAGCATTTAAGATACACATCAGTAATTGTTCCGTACAGACTAAACTAAATTATAAGAAAGCTTGTAAACATTGTGACAATCTAATACAACCTTAAAAATATAGGATTGACAAAAAGAGCAAGCAAATCAAATTTCTCAGCTTTTCAAAAAACAACAAAAACTTCTATAAATCAATAAATTTATTGTAATGTCTTTTAAAATGTTTAAAACAATTTAGTTATAATCCAAAAGAAAAGCAAATGATTTTGCAAGCTTTCTACAATTATATATCTTCCTATTGCTGTATCTAAAATGCCGGCTAATGATAAAACAATGAATCCAATTTATTTAAAGCAACAGGTTGTCAAGAGATATCTTTTTTAAATTAAATACCAGAAAAGCATCAGGTATAAATAAAATTTCACCTTCTATTATTAAAACATTTGCAAATAATTAATTAGCTCCCATTTTGACAAAAATATTTGCTTTATCATAACAAAAAACAAAGATACCTGAAAAGGAAGACAAGTCTGATTCTTTAAATTATAGACCAATTGCATCATAATCCAATCTGTCAAAAATGTTTGAAAACTATAGGATGTAGGACCGAAACTTTTAAGAAACATTTCTTTAACCAAACTATCGACATAGTATTTCCCTTATAAGCCACAAATCAATGTTTACAAACTGCTTAAATCTAATCTTCAATGCAATAGTTTTATGGTTTTACTCGTTGAAATTTAAAGGTATTTTTATATTGTTGTGACATATTAAATAATATGTATATATAAATCAAAAAAACCGTATTTTGATATAATATGGCATGTAACCATGCTAGATAGAAAATTAATAAAGGTTAAAAACTCTACCCAAATTATGCTATCAATCTTTTTTTACAGTTATGGAAATTATTCTTTAAAAATTAATATGAAAAATGCGTTACCGTTAATGAAGATTGTTACAAAACGGTGATTATTTAATTCCAAATTTGAATAATATTGATTGTGGTTTTAACAGGATGACATACAGCTTTAGTGAGAAAATTATTTTAAGAAATTTTATGTTAACTGGTCACAAAGAAAGATACATCTTTAGATTTTTTTTGTGTTTTTTTATAATTTTTGATTGACAAGAAAAGATTTATTATTATATAAAATTACAATATTTTAAGTAAAATTTAAAGAAAATTATTGCTTTATCAAGACAGTTAGGACTGTCGGCTTATTTCTACTACGAAGCTAATTATCGACAAGGTTAGAAGTACTAGATCTGAAAACTTGGTCGCATATTCAGTGATTCCAACTTAATTGGTTGGTTTCTTTAATATGCACGCAATAGTTTTTTAAAGTTTTTTTTTAATCCAAAAGAAGACATACTCATCACATCATTTTTAAGCAAAATAATAGTTCTTCTGAATAGGAGATTTGAACTCAATATATACTAATATATTATAATATATATTGATTATTTATATGTATATACTGTATCATTTTAAATAATACGAATTTTAATTAGATTGCTAAATAAACGCACTTTTTTTTATGTATCTATCTGACTTTACCATACTAAAATTGTTATTATAAATGAATCTCAAATTTTAGTTTTATTGGATAGAGCAAAGATATATTGAAGATTGGGATATATAGGAATTTATGTTTGACTGTTTTTTTTTTATAATTTTGTCTTATACTAAGAATAGCTATTATTATGTTTGCATTAAACATTGGAAGTTTTTAATTAATTCTAAACGACTACCAGAAAAAAGTATAAATTAGGCTAATTGGTGCAAGCAAATTTTGATAAATTATGGAGAAGATGATTGCAGCTTTCTTTCATACTTTTTCTTCATATGGATATTATTTGTAATGTGTGTAATGTGTAATGGGTCATGTATATTAGAAATGGAGTTCAAAGAAAATATATAATAAATTTATATGATACATAATTTTCATTATATAAATCAATTAAATATTTAAACAACTTTCTTTTATGTTGATGCACTTGTAGTTAATATTTGCAAATTGAATTATAATCAGTTGGACGCATATCACATGAATTTCACACGAAACAAAGCTTGTGTTCATACAAAGAACAATACAAAACAAAGCATGCTAATTGGCGAAATAAATAAAAGGAACGTGAAGTAATAAGAACAGCAAATACTGGTAAATAATTACTGACGCATTTTAGAATGTTGAAACTATTTCGAACCATCTATGGCTTCCAAAGAAAATCTATTCTGTGAATTATTTGTGAATATGCTATTTTAACATTTGGTTTAAATTATTATTTGAAATTTTATTTTATCAACGTAATAGTTTCTTTTTAATTTTTTTATGCTTCTAAAAGCAGATTACAGTAATTTGTATAAATTGAGCAAACGCTGGTTGGCCTACAAATATTACTTACACACTTCTTGATTTAATGCTGCATGTTTAAATAATAAATTGTAATTTATTTATTATATTGTATCGAAAATGTCAAAATTTACATGGATAAATTTGATTCAAAATTGTATTCGTAGAAGTTAAATTTTATTGGAAATTAAATCTGAATCAGTTACAAGAAACATGCTTGGAAATTCTACTTATAGTAATTAATGATAATTATTAAAAAAATAGATAATTAGAATTTATTTGTTTAACACGATATTTCCAGAAACTTCTGGAGTTTTGTTAAAGTAAAAAGCACTAATATTGAACTAGTATAAACTAGTCTTATAAAACAATCAAAAAATCAAATTTTATAATAATATGTTTTGCCTTTTGGTTTCTAAAATGATACTTAACATAAGTTTACAATATTTTTAAGACCACACTGACCGCTACCTTGATTTGTAGTATTTTAACGAAAACGGCAATTTTGATGTTATTGCTTTTTACATATAATTTGATAATCTATTTATTATTTTACTAGTACATTTAGAAAAGATTAAACTATAATATTTCAGAGTTTTTTTGCCAAATTATATTTTTAAATAGCAACAAAATGCATTCAAAAATACATAAAATCGCATTTATTTTTATATTTGATGAGTTTTTTGGCTATTTTCTAACTATTAAATGTACTGATAAAAAATAAATTGATTATCAAACAATATGTAGAAACAGCAATGAAGCCAAAGTTGTTGGTTTTGTTAAAATACTACAAATAGGTAGCGGTCGAAATAATCTTAAATTCAATTTAAAAACAAATTTTGACAAATGTGCTTAATGCCCGTATGACACTGGTCTATAATTCTTTAGTGAATTATATATATAAAAATATTTAAATCTTAAAAAGTCTCTAAAATGCACAAATAATCATCAATCTTATTGTAGATTGAAATTTTAAGAATATTTTTAGTTTTTCTTTAGAATTGACGCAAGAAATGTACAAATTAACAGTTTTATAAAAATACTTATGTTATATTATAAATTCTATTTCTCACATTTTATGTGTTAATTATAGAAAAACCTAAAAGTTAATTAAATGTTTTAGGAAATTATGGAGAATATGAGTGTTTAGGGAGTAATTGAAGTGCGTCGCATCTCTAACATGCAAGACGAAAAACACAAAGAAACCTTTAAATATATACTGATATTTATCCGTCCACAACTTCCTACTGACGTACATTTTTTATAACCTTGCAGTCAAGTCCTATGTTTTGGAGCCATGCGTTGTTTCAAATGTCAGAGGTTTGGTCACACAACTGATCGTTGCTCTAAAGAAAACCTCTGCATAAAGGCAGCAATTGTCAACAGCCAATTACGTGCATTAATTGAAGAGGAAAGCACTCAGCAAGATCACGTAATTGAACAAAATATTAAAAAAAAATGATGATCAAAAACAAATTAACGTATTTTGAAACACGTAAATTAGTATCAATCTCTACACCGATTAATGGAATATCTTCCGCTATAGCTACAACTGCATCAAAAAGCTTTGTGTATTATAACCTATTGTAGATAGAATTAAAAAAAAAACATTAGTTTATATACAATAAATAATAATAAAAACAAATTTATTTTTAATTAAAAAGATATAAAAATCATTAATACTTTTTTCATTTGGGAATTTTGTATAAGAAAACACACTATATAGTGTTAGATTTAATATTAGAATTTTGTGTACAGGTATTAAGTTATAAATAGGTCTAAATATGTTAATAGAATATACAAATTAAAACATTGTGTTAGTATAAAAATAGAAAATAAAAATGGGTTATGTAATTATTAATGTTTTATACATATTATGGATGTAATAGATAAGAAATAGTCAAATTCAATAAATAGTTTATTATATTGTGTATCAGTTTACTATATGTATAAATATAAATATAAAATTATAAAATTAATTATTAGCATTTTTTTCAGAATCGTCTACTGTTGTCTTTGTATTGTAAACGTCGTCTGTAAGAAAATAGCGGTCTGAATACGATACTGCTTTCAGCAAGATCTAACTCGATATCATCAAATGCAATTGGAATTGTAGAGGGCGGCGTTTTAATATTTACATCATCACGTACATTTATATTAACTTGATTTATATCAATTTTAATCTGTTTATGTAGTGTTTCTTCGTCAACACTTCTTGTATGTTCACGTCTGCGTTTTGTATTTTCATAATAAAATGATGGTATAAACGGTATATCTTCTTCAGCAATCATATCATCAAAGTCATCAATAGAAGATGGTGTTGTAGGTCTTTTGTTTGTTTCTTCGTTTATTAATGAGTTTTTAGTACTGTCAGTAAATCTTCTTCTTCTACTTATTCTTTCATGTATTGGAAAATAAAACGGTTCTCTTATGTGAAAAAATACATGCGTTGCTAATATATATTTGTTGATTATGGTTGGTTCATTATGATGCATATTTGGTAATTTATCTGTAGGCATAGCAGTAGTTGCTATTAATACATAAAATAGAAGCAGGGCTATCTGAAACTAATATAAGCAATCAATTTAGATCAAATTTTATTTTATATTTACTAAATTTTAAAACGGTTATTTGATTTTATAGCATTAATTGTTATGCATTTTAAACTCACCATAGTATATTATTATAAAAAAACAAGTGTCACCAACTGTGTATCAATTTGTTGTAAATTATAACAGTGTCACCATTTATACATAACATTCTAAAAGTTGCTAATTTTTAAATCAAAGGACATTATGTTAATCATAATATTTATTTTGCTATGCTTAGGTCTATATAGGAAATATACATAATATGTAATCACTGTTATTGCATCGTTTTTGTGCAAGGACAAGTATCTAAATTGAAAATGTTTATTCATATGTTTTTAAATATTAATTTTTAAATATAAATAATAATTAATTTTAATCTTAATAATTTTATACTTAAAATTTTTACATTTGTATTGTATTTAAGGTTTTATTTAATTTTACTTACGAGTTTAATATTAGATTTATAAGATAACTATAGAAATAGTTATAAAATTAAGATATTTCAGTTTGAATGTTCTCTGTATGCAACACACTCAGCAGATATAATGACTTGCCACATACATCTTCCAAGATTTTTTATATAAAATACATAAACATTTCATGAAAAGTTCAGTATAGGAGCTTAACTTAATAATAAATAAAAATATGATGTTTCTATAAGAATATAAAACTAAAATATAAATTCCAATAAAAATAAAAATTTAAGAACACATTTACTTTAGAATAAAATAATGAAATGTTAAATATATTTTAGTTTATTTTGTAAATAGATAATAACTGATTACAGTTTAAACATTGTCTTATTGATTTATTAGGTTGGTTTTTCTTACGTGTTTCATTTTAATAATAACTACTCTTCCTAGTCGCATTAAAAGTTTGATTTAAATTTTACTAATTAAATAATATAAAGAGAAAAATAATATGTTGTAAAATGGAATATATAAATTAAGAATAAATAGATAACAAAAATAAAATAAACTATCACAAACTATTAAAAACAGTAACAAAATATGACTAGATGTATATGAGCCATAACAATTATATATTGGACAAAATCAAATACATTTATAATTCAGTTATTTGACAGTTTTTTTTTTTTTTTTAATAATTTTTTAAATTTAATACTGTGTAATTAGTTAGTTAACTACAATTGGAACCAGTCAGCAACTTAAAAAAACAAAATACTTATTCTATCATCTCACCTTAACAAGAAAAATGTTTAGTTTTTTGACAACTAAATAATGAAACATAACACGAATTTTTATTTTTAATATGGATTAACATTGCTTTTATATTTTATGACCGCTTGAATTTTGCTTGGCATTGACTCAAATAAGGATCTGCACGTTTTGGGAGCAAATTTATTCAAAATTTGTTCTATTTTGACTCTAAGTTTAAGTAATGTTTGTTGTAGATTGTTCTTCAATGTTTGTTATATTACATGTCATACTGTTTTAATGACATTAAGGTCAAAACTGTCGAAAAGCAAAGAAAGAACATTTACGTTGTGGTTGCCAAACTACGTTTTTGTGGTTTTGGCCGTATGACATCTTGCTGAAAAATGTAACTTTTGCTAACATTTAACTTTGCAATACTTAATAACAGACTGCATTGCAGTATTTGTTCATATTTTAAAGCATTTACGGTACGTTGAAATTCAAAGGTATTTTTATGTTGCTGTGACATACTAAGTAATTATTATATATCACATTTTAAAATTTAGGAAAAATATAAGTGACCTTTATGAATGATTTACACATGGCAATACATACGGTTTTTATTTTCTGCGTAAATCTTGTTGTTATACTGTTTTTGTCAAACTAGTCTAGATTTGGCAATAGTTTGAAGTGGGTTAGTTATTGGTTTGCGGGTTTTTGCGCAGCATCTCTTTTACATTCTTATTTTTTTCTAATTCGTGTGATATTTATTTTTATTATTTGGTTTGTTTTCAGATGCGTTTTTAGTTTTTTTATGTCTTTGTTGACTTTTTTTTGTTGAATCTCTTTTCTTTTATAATTATTTTATGCAGTTTTATTATTTGTATTCTTTTTGGCAGTCCTAAATTTATAAGTTTTATTTCCAGTGATATCGTTGAATTCTATTTGGAACTACTTCTTTGCGTTCTTTTGTTGCTAGGTATATTCTGACCATTTCAAAGGTTGTGTTATTTGTCAACCTCTAGAAAACGTAACTACCATTTGGTGTTAGCTTTGTTATTTCTGTTATTCTGCTTCTCTTTAACATTTCATTTTTTCTTTTCTTTACCTTTGTAATTTAATTTGGTCTTTGTAAAATAAAATTTCTGTTTTTATTTTTTTAATTTTATTTCTTCTATTTTTGAGTGTCAATAGTTGTCCTGTCTATTCTTATTTCGGTTTTTTGAGCCTTTTTTTTGTTTTCATTTTGCTTCTATTGTTTTTTTTTCTGTCGCTTTTATTTTGTGTGTTTGTTTTTCTATAATCTTCCTTTGTCAAATTTCTTAGTTTTTTTTATACTTTGATTGCAAAGTTTCTTAGCGCTATTTGTTTATTTTTGTTTCACATGCATTTTTTAATGATTGTTGCTTTATACACTTTGTTTTTCAATGAGTTTGTTAGTTCTTTTTTACCTTTCTCAAACGCTTTGCATTCTATTAATGTTCTGCATTATTGTGTGTTTCTTCTTGACAGAATAGACATTTTTCCTTTTCTTTTTCCTTGTTTTTATTTTTTATTTTTTGCAAGAACTTTTTAATGATTCCGCTCTTGGTCAGTATTTGTGTTGTTTAATAAGATGTCTCGGGTTTATTTTCTACTCATTTTTATATCTCCGGTATAAGTTTTTTTTTGTCTATTTTTTCTTTTCTCTTCTATTTCACTGTCTCTGTCATCTTTCTATTGTTTTCTTTCTTCTCACTGATTCTTTCTTTTACTAATTTTATTTTTATCTATTATATCCGCGCGAAGTGTTGCCGCATTTACCTCTTCTGCTTCCTGTGAAACAGTTTTGTAAGTCTTGCTGAGCCTGCACTCGTTCCTTTTATTTTGTTTCTATTTTTTTGTTTTCATAGCTTCTCCCGTTGCTATTAGCCTTCTGGTTTCTTCTTTTGGGCTTCCGTTGTTTGGAATAAGTTGTTTACCAACTTTTTCTCCATTTTCTATGTTCTTATGACCGCTTTCTTAAGCTGTATATCAAGGCGCATGACAAACTCCACTATGCAGTGTAATTACGCTTCGTACATTATAATTTGTGGTCTTGAATAGCAAAATACTTTGTGTGTCAGCTAAACAACATCAATTGTTGTAGAAAGTTGCAAACATCTATAAAGCAGGGAATACACATGCCATAAAATTTGGGAAGTAGCTTGCATGCTCAAAAATGGCATGTGCCAGTTAATGGCACAGTGAAAATACATGTGCAAGTAAAATTGCATGCAAATTGTTTATAGCACGGCTGCTAAGACAAGTAGCTGACAAGCGAGAATACAAATGCCATTTGCTTGTCAATAAATATTTTTTTGTAAGCATCATATATTATATTTTTATATAAATTTGAATTGCTCAAATTCCAAAAACATTCAAAATTTGTAAATAAACTAATAAACTTAATAGTTAAAATGTAGAAACAAAAATATAAATTGTTACCTTTGTGTCAGCTACTGGCATGCCAGTACCTGTCGTGTGCGTTCATACATGCCTTATGGCATGTCATTTGCCGTCCCTCACCATCTTACTTGCACATTGCATGCCAAAAAATCAACTTGCATGCTAGCTAGAGGCTAGTCATTTGACAGAATACACGTGCAAGTAGCTGGCATGTGCAAGTAGCTGGTATGAAATTGTGCAAGAAACTGGAATGTGAATTCCCGACTTTACCCAAGCTTTGTTTGTAACATTTTCATTTCCAACTTAGCAAACATGTCAGCTTTTTTATTGTCATTAATACTTACGCGACTAGAGATTTAAACAAAGTAAGCAGTGGCATTTATTTCAGATACCTGAAGCAAAGTTGAATGAGTTTGTTTAAGAAAGTAATGACCAGGATATTAGTCATCTATGGCGTTTAATGCACTCAACGTACATAAAACATAAAATGAACTGTGTTTAGTTAAATTTACACTGCTAACATTTGGCAATCCAAAGACAAAGTGATTGTTTAGCTGCTTTGCGCAAAACACTAACAATAGGGCTATTGCAAAATGCGCCAGTTGCTAAACAAATTCTATGATGAACACAATCCACAATACGTAATGTGGATGAAGCTGCAAAAACATAGAGATTATGGAATCATAATTTGTTTTCCGATCCGCTCTTTATGATATGACTATCTATTCAACGATCTCAGCAAGTTTAGTGCCGGAACAAATTTTAATCTCGGACTTAATAAACGAGGATGCCAAGTTAGAGCACGGTCATGAAATGTGACACTGTGAAATCAAACATTTTTCTGAACAAGAATAGGTTTTTTCCTAATATATAATAAAAAGCTGTGTTGAGTTTGTTTTTTACAAAAATGGATAAGCAATGTTTTACTGATAAAAAAAGTAAACACATTGCTATTAGCCCGGTTTATAATAAAGTTGATAGTTATTTGAAGTTGACGTTTTAATGTTGCCATGTTTCTCAAGATACATTAGATACATAGTCATTAACATACATAAATGCATGGTTATTGTTTCCTCTTTAAAAGCAACAAGAAGTTTTGATACTCCATAAAATTTTAGTTTTAGCTATCTAGAAGCAACACGAAGTTTTGATGCTACATCAAATATTAATTTTACACTTCTGAAAGCAACACTGAGTTGTCATAAATTATTATTGCTGTCTCTCTAAAAGTAAAAAGAAGTTTTGATACTTTATACATTTTTATATTTAGCTATGAAGAGACAACAGGGAGTTTTGATACTCTATAAAATTTCATTTTTAACTATTTAGAGGCAACAGAAAGATTGATATTTATGTTAGTAACACACAAATAAAAAAAAAATATTTATTAAAATACTAATTAATCAATTTTATTTTTTACATAACTGGTTGTGTAGATAATTGCATTTTGTAGTGGCGGCATCTTCTTTGTTTGTCTAAATGCCTTTGTCATAGTGACATTTACGAGCGCAACGAATTGAATAAAAACATAAAAGATTTGCCGGCAGTACATGCGTTAGAAATGTAAAAACCTTAAAATTAGTTTCTCATAAAGACAGATAGATAAATTTTAGACTAATAAAATTTAAACAAAATTGTAATGTGCGTTACAACCGTTGTAATAGTATAATGGTTAAAATCATTATTATAGTTACAATAAAAACGTAGTTTTAACTTTTTGTTTATTAGCGTTGTTCTATTTTTCATCGACTCTGATGACATATCAAACTTAGATTAAGCTGCCGCTTTTACAAGTTTTGGCTAAAATTTAATCTTAGTTTTTTAAGGCTTTGACTTAAAGAATTAATAGAATAAATTGTTGCTTTAATTGGTTTTGACCCGATACCGACACCTTACATAGTTTTGGCTTAAGATTAACCTTTATTTAGAATGGTTTTAGTTAAAATCCTTCAACTTGTTGTGGCTTTGGTCTAGATTAGACCGCATTTAGTTTTGGTTTTGAGTAAAGTAAGAGAGTTTATCTGTTACTTTGATCTTGACTATCTTTCTTTCTTTGCATCTTATTATTACAATTTACGCATAAAGGTAAATTGGTGCATGGATTTAGGTCATGTTTTTTTTTTACTGCATTTTGCACACGTTGCAATACCTGTACCCATTGGTACACATATTTTTACGTAAGACAAAAACCAATGTTGCACGATAGAAACAATCCTGTTGTTCATTGTTAGTTAGTTTACTTACAGCACTTACTCAAGTAATAGATGAAATTCTTAAAGCGACTGATAATAAAAAAGTAACAATACTGATGCTATTAGATTACAGTAAATTATTTTATAGAGTTTGTCACACTACTTTAATATGAGTTCTTAATTTTATTGGTTTGGATTCTGCTGCGCGTGATTTAATTATTTCATATCTAAGTGATCGTAAACAAACAGTGCGTACAAAAAACAGCAATTTTTCTTCAGTTGAGGTTAAATTAGATGTACCGCAGGGATCTATTTTAGTTCCTTTGCTGTACACTATTTATACCAATGACTTACACTGAGTAATCAGCAACTGCAATTATCACCTATACGCGAATGACACAATTATCTTTTGATGTAAATGATTTGAGTGCTGCAGAAGATATAATTATTAGTGATATTCGAAAATTAATCAAACATTCATTACAAATTAATGTATCTAATTCAACAGTATGGTTTTTGGATCAATCAAATCAAGAAACTTAGTTAAACAGAAAATGAAGTGTTGAGTTTCACTGATTGCACTAAAAACTTAGTCATTCTAATGGATAGTGATCTTCGTTTAAAGAAAAATGCTTCACTCTTAATACAAAAGTTTTATTTAGCTCTAAAGCCTATTTACATGAAACGCCACTTTATGAATAGAACGGACCATACTATGCAAATCACTTGTTTTGTCTAATTTTAATTTCTGATGTTAATCGAATTCAAAAAATGCAAAATTTGTGTTTGAGGTTGATATTTGACATAAGTAAAAGACTAAAAATTTCACACAAACTTAAAGAAATTTGTAGTTGTGTTAATCTTATTTATATATTTTATTATATACGTTATGTGGTGTTTATAAATATACTTTTATATGCTGTGTATTTTTTATTATTATGTACAGACCGGTTTTGGCTGTTAGGCCATCTTTGGTGTACTACAAAAAAAGGTTTTTTATTATATACATATATAAAGATAGAGAGACTTACGTTATGTTTACATATATTGTGATGTTATGATGTTATAAAATATTATGAGTAATGAAAGGTGTTAGTCTGGTTGCATAGTTGGTGGTTGAAGTTAATATTGTATGTGTTAGGGGTTATTGGCTTGTGTATTTTTAAGTGGTTTGAGACAGTTGTATTTTTTGTTGTTTTCAATATGTCTATTTTGTATGCTTTCAGTATGCTCATTTTAAGTCCTTTTTGCATTTGTGCATAAGTTTTATGTTGTTATGGTTGTTAAAGCTGTGTTTATATATGTGTAGATGTTTAGATAAAGTAGATTTGTTGTTTTTTGAATTGTGTTCTTTAATTCTGTGTTTTAATGCTCTGCCTGTTTGCCCAATGTAAGTGGCGTTGCAGTCTTGGCAATCTATTTTAAATACTCCAAATTTCATTAAGATATCTGTTTTTTTTGTTTGTTATTACATAATATGTTTTTGATTGTATTAGTGGTGGAGAAAGATCTTTTGATGTCATATTTGTATAGAAGTTGTTTTTTATTTTGTTTTATTGTTATAGTAAATGAGTTTTCTGTATTGTGTTGTTGTGTGTTTGTTATTGTGTGTAAGTGTTTTGTTGTTATTTAATTCTATTTTGTGTTTGTTGATTATTTTGTTTACTACAAGGTCATTCATAACAAAACTTTTTCATACTTATTTTAAAAGACCGGTAGTAACAGTCGACCGTTTTAAAATTTTACTCAATCATTGCCTTCTTTGCATATCTACAACCACGGTTGTAATACTGTCGTACTTTTAGTATGGTTTAATATTCTCAAATATAATTTTCAAAACTTTGTTCACAAATTGCTAAATTATTTTAAATAATTAATATTAAATTCTCCATTACATTCAAATTTAAATTGATATTTTTTGTTTTTATTACCAAAATCATGATTGTGCAAAATATAGTATAATATTCACTTAAATGTTATTATTATTATTATATATACGTTTATTTCTTACCTTTCGGCATTTTTTTTAAATATCACTTATAATTTGAGTTATTATATAATTACTAATTGATAGTAATAATAAGTCATCAAAACTAGTTTGTATAAAAATAAAAATATAAAAGTTTTATAAAATAAATAAAAAAAATATTAAAAAAAAACTGATGTACATATATATTCTATATTTTATTTGTTAATTCTATGAAAGTTTTGTTATAATGTTCATTTTATGTATATGCTGCATATTTAGTAGTTTTTAATTATAAAACTTTAACAAACTGCTTGTAGAAATATGATTTTAATAAACTGCAAAGGTTGTTATTGCATCTAGAAAATCGTCATTTATCTATCGTTTCATTTTAACAGTAAAAATTTTAAAACAATTACTTCAGTTGTTATTATTTTAAAATTAGTTTAAAAACAAATTGAAAAAATAGGGTGCTAACATACACGTTTTTATAACAACCAAAGGAGTAAAAACCTGCACCTACTTATTCAACTAAATTTGGCAAAAAAATTCAACTATTTTGGAGGTTTGGCATAATCAATAAAATGAACATGAACCCTATTGGTTTTTTAAATAATTGATGTATGACTAAAACTGGTATATATCGCGTTTTCTCTAATTTTGCTTCAATTTTAATAGATTGTGCTAGAGTTATTTATTATAAATATACAAATTTTATAGTTCAATAAAGTCTTTATTTATTGAATATATGTTCAATAATATTTTAATCAGTAGTATGTCAAAACAGTTTGTTATAAATTTAATAGTATATTACGATTTGCATCAACATTACTTAAATCTTAAGCTGTTTTTAAAACAACAAAGGTTGTTTATTTTATTACACTAATAGTTACAAGAAGCTTATAGTTTTATGAAATAATTAAATTTAAATTTAAGCGGTCAATATTGTTTGCTTAAAAAAAACTTTTATAGTATTCTGTTACGCTTGTCTAGTGTACCACCATAGTTTATTACATTTATATATACATCTATAACATACAAAATATTTATCGGTAATTCCATTACTTTTGTACAATTCTCAAATACTCAATGTCTCAGAGATGCGCCAAACTTTAGTACATAAAAGTATGAACCAAAAAAAGAGGATTCTCAAAGCTTTAGCTCTCTAGACCCTTTTTTGCTCTTTTTATACTACCACAAACCGATTTGAAATTATGAAACGGTGGTTACCAAATGACAGATGCCGGCGAGAATAGTGAATCAGTCGAACCGTCGCCATATGATTTAGGCTGCAGTCTCACTGCACCACCGCCACCAACTATCACCGTTTGTCACTAACCACCAAAATGTACTACGGTCTCACTGCAGCCACTGGTGACCACCAAATATTTAAATTTCCCACTCATTTCTATATCAGTTTATACAGGGTGTAGATTAATTGGCGGATAAACGCCAGGTAACTTTATAGATCGTGCCAAAAGAAATCGAAAATCTTAATTCCAAAATGCTGAAAAACTCTTCGTTTGGCCTCACGAGGTCTTCAAAGTTTCAATTTTGTCAGTACAAATATTGTTTTAATTGCGTATATTATGTACCAATTTGCTTTCTTTTTTAGTATAATAAAAATTACGAGGTTTATTAAAACTTAATAATAAAAAACATTGAAAAATGTGCAAATTACTTTTGAAGAATAAATCAAATTTAAATTAAAAATACACTTGGCAACGTAACAAAATTTTTAATAAAATTCAAATTATAAAGTAGGCAATGCAATAAATGTCAGGGGGTCAATTCTGATCTCCGGTGACTTTTGTCATCAGTGACTTTTAAATTCAAATAAAATTCAATTTAAATATTATGATATTCTTTATTCTTTTGATAATCATTAATTTAAAATTGTGTGAGGTTGCACATTGACGACACATACCGCATTATTAAATTATGAATGGTGTTTTGATGCATTTGCGAAATATATTATGTTGCGTTCGTCTAGTATGCGGCGGTCTGCCTTATGTCTGTCTCGGATTAACAACTACTACGTTGCCATGTCAATCCCGTGACCATCCTTGACAAAAACCATCGGTGACTTTTGTCGTTTCACCATGCGGCTAAAATGCGTTTTCAAAATAAATGTGTGAATCCAGCAAATAGGTACTATAATTATTATTGAATTATAGAACAATTTATACATTGCAGCTGATACAACTATTATAAATTATTAGATTCTGTCATAAATAAAAATATTAATTATTTCAATGCACAATTGATTGTTTGAAAATATATTTAAAATAATTGAAATGAATATAGCAACTCTGACAGATTTAACATTTAACGCCGGCGATGCTTGAGAACGTCATAAATTCGATATCGATACGTGCTGTAAAGTGTTTAGAAGTAAACGGTGGCCAATTTGAACATTTGTAGTTTATAATAAAAAATAAAATTTGATGTGTGTATTAAATTGCCTATTTTATGTGTCTTAAGTTGCCTACATTATAGGTTTGAATTTAAAAAGTTTGCAACGTTGCCAAGCGTAACAAAACTTTGAAGACTTCGTGAGGTCAAACGAAGAGTTTTTCAGCATTTTGGAATTGAGATTTTCGTTTTCTTTTGGCACGATCTATAAAGTTACCTGGCGTTTATCCGCCAATTAATCTACACCTTGTATGTTTATATTTTGGGCCTTTTATTTACTAATGTAATTAGTTTATTATTGTCGGATGGTGTCCATGTTTTTTCCATGTTACCGTTTTTAAAATTCTCAAATATCAAAGCGAAAATGACAGATTATGTTTTGATTTGTGAAATATCAAGTTAGTATGTTTCAAATGACGATCAACTGTTGCTGCGCTACCACCAACCGATTTGAAATTATGAAACGGTGGTTACCAAATGACAGATGTATGGACAGATGCCGGCGAGAATAGTGAATCAGTCGGACCGTCGCCATATGATTTAACGTGTTCGAATTTTAGTTGGTGGCGGTGGGTGGTGCAGTGAGACTGCAGCCTAACGTGTTCGAATTTTAGTTGGTGGCGGTGGGTGGTGCAGTAAGACTGCAGCCTTAGGCGTGAAAGTGACAATATATAGAAAGGAAGAGAAAAAGGTTATTTTTTAATTTTTGTTTTTTCAGCCCTGGAAATAGATACTGATACGTACCCGGCGGCAAATAATTTGTTATTTTGTGTACTTTAGCTTGAAAATTTTGCGTGTTGAGGTATCTTGTAGATACATTGATATATACCGCTCCGATTGTGAACACATTTTATGAAATTTGACCTGACTTCAAAGTGCTGCCACACGAAATTACAATATAATTAGATTTACAAGGTCTCAAAATATTCTTTATTTTATTATTCTCTCTCTAAATGTTTAAGGTGTTTTATGATCACTCAAGTACTTCTGGAGATATAGTGTTTCAAAGTTGGAAATTTTTGACATAAAACGCAAAAATTGACATTTTTAAACATGCGTAAAAAATTCTGTCAACATGAAATGACTTGAAATTTTGGGAATATATTCTTCAAACATGTATAAATAAATTCTGAAAGTTTGGATATGGAACTCGGAGTTTGAAATAGCTAATATAAGGTGTAAAAATTTGTTTCTGCATCACATTGGTTGCGTTCAGTACAACTCATCAGTTGCCAGCGCTGACTCATCAATTAGAGACGAGCAATAATTTATATTTTTAAAATATATTTGCCGATTAAACGCTGGTGGCTAATAAGTTGCTTTGTCAGCATAAAAGCGTACCTAAATGTATGATGAGTCAAATGACAAGCGCTGCCAGCAAACGATGATTCCCGCCGCCCGTTCAGTTTGAATGATTGACAGCGATGAGTCGTTCTGAACGCAGCCATTTTTGCAGAAACAAATTTTTAAAATTTTTAGACCTTATATTAGCTACTTCAAACTCCGAGGTTTTGATCAAGAAGTATTCATTTTTTTCAAAACTTATAAAAAAACAAAGTAGTAGAACAAAAAATTTTCCGTCGATATAAACTGATGTGATGTTTTCAAATTCTGCGTAGTTTTATCGCTAGATGACACACAGAGAAAAAACTACAAATTTAACTGAAAAAACAAGAACAAGAACAAGAAGAATTGAAATTTTACGTATCACATAAAATCAACTCAGACGGTAAAGCAGAACTCTGCACAGTCAGCAGATATCAAAACAACGCTTGTACAACTGCGTTTACGTTATATAATATACAGCGTGTTAGACAAAAAACGTACGGCTATATGAAGTAGTATTTTTTTTATTATTATTATTTAAAAAAATAAAAATAAAAAATAAATGCACCTCAAAAAATAAACATTAGTTATTTTCAATGTCAACTATTCAATTACAATCATTTTAAATAAAAAACAATGTTTTTTAAATTTATCAGAAAATTTTGTTATAAAACTATATTATTATTTTACATAATTGTATTAAGAATATCATAAAAATTCAAACAAAAAAATTACAAAATGTATGTTACCATTTAAAAAATAAAGTTGGTTGCCATAACAACTATACTAAAAATAAATACATACATCTGTGTACCTGCCTTTATAATACTCAAAACACCAATTTTATTTAATTAAATTTTTGAATTTGACAGATGACAGATGACAGATGACAGATGACAGATGGCAGATGACAGATGACAGATGACAGATGACAGATGACAGATGACAGATGACAGATGACAGATGACAGATGACAGATGACAGATGACAGATGAAAGATGACAGATGACAGATGACAGATGACAGATGACAGATGACAGATGACAGATGACAGATGACAGATGACAGATGACAGATGACAGATGACAGATGACAGATGACAGATGCAGATGACAGATGACAGATGACAGATGACAGATGACAGATGACAGATGACAGATGACAGATGACAGATGACAGATGACAGATGACAGATGACAGATGACAGATGACAGATGACAGATGACAGATGACAGATGACAGATGACAGATGACAGATGACAGATGACAGATGACAGATGACAGATGACAGATGACAGATGACAGATGACAGATGACAGATGACAGATGACAGATGACAGATGACAGATGACAGATGACAGATGACAGATGACAGATGACAGATGACAGATGACAGATGACAGATGACAGATGACAGATGACAGATGACAGATGACAGATGACAGATGACAGATGACAGATGACAGATGACAGATGACAGATGACAGATGACAGATGACAGATGACAGATGACAGATGACAGATGACAGATGACAGATGACAGATGACAGATGACAGATGACAGATGACAGATGACAGATGACAGATGACAGATGACAGATGACAGATGACAGATGACAGATGACAGATGACAGATGACAGATGACAGATGACAGATGACAGATGACAGATGACAGATGACAGATGACAGATGACAGATGACAGATGACAGATGACAGATGACAGATGACAGATGACAGATGACAGATGACAGATGACAGATGACAGATGACAGATGACAGATGACAGATGACAGATGACAGATGACAGATGACAGATGACAGATGACAGATGACAGATGACAGATGACAGATGACAGATGACAGATGACAGATGACAGATGACAGATGACAGATGACAGATGACAGATGACAGATGACAGATGACAGATGACAGATGACAGATGACAGATGACAGATGACAGATGACAGATGACAGATGACAGATGACAGATGACAGATGACAGATGACAGATGACAGATGACAGATGACAGATGACAGATGACAGATGACAGATGACAGATGACAGATGACAGATGACAGATGACAGATGACAGATGACAGATGACAGATGACAGATGACAGATGACAGATGACAGATGACAGATGACAGATGACAGATGACAGATGACAGATGACAGATGACAGATGACAGATGACAGATGACAGATGACAGATGACAGATGACAGATGACAGATGACAGATGACAGATGACAGATGACAGATGACAGATGACAGATGACAGATGACAGATGACAGATGACAGATGACAGATGACAGATGACAGATGACAGATGACAGATGACAGATGACAGATGACAGATGACAGATGACAGATGACAGATGACAGATGACAGATGACAGATGACAGATGACAGATGACAGATGACAGATGACAGATGACAGATGACAGATGACAGATGACAGATGACAGATGACAGATGACAGATGACAGATGACAGATGACAGATGACAGATGACAGATGACAGATGACAGATGACAGATGACAGATGACAGATGACAGATGACAGATGACAGATGACAGATGACAGATGACAGATGACAGATGACAGATGACAGATGACAGATGACAGATGACAGATGACAGATGACAGATGACAGATGACAGATGACAGATGACAGATGACAGATGACAGATGACAGATGACAGATGACAGATGACAGATGACAGATGACAGATGACAGATGACAGATGACAGATGACAGATGACAGATGACAGATGACAGATGACAGATGACAGATGACAGATGACAGATGACAGATGACAGATGACAGATGACAGATGACAGATGACAGATGACAGATGACAGATGACAGATGACAGATGACAGATGACAGATGACAGATGACAGATGACAGATGACAGATGACAGATGACAGATGACAGATGACAGATGACAGATGACAGATGACAGATGACAGATGACAGATGACAGATGACAGATGACAGATGACAGATGACAGATGACAGATGACAGATGACAGATGACAGATGACAGATGACAGATGACAGATGACAGATGACAGATGACAGATGACAGATGACAGATGACAGATGACAGATGACAGATGACAGATGTGATGGTTTCGGTGATACAATCAAACAAACTGTCATGGGCCATTGATTAAGATCTCCTCCAGAGAAGCAAATTACTATCCCTCTTGAGATGTTTCAATTCGCATCTATAGAAATTGTGTTAGATAAAATAATTTATTATCAATTTCTTTATACTTTCCGATTTTTGACTGTAAACATTAAAATATTAACAAGTTCTAATGTTATTGTTCTTTTCAAATGTTTGTGGGTACCTGATTCAGACATACAAAAACATGCTCGGAAGTTAAAATGCAGATTCGACCAAGCTGAAACTATTATCAAAACTAGAAAGCATCAATGTTTCATATTAGTAGATAAAAATACAATAGAGATCAAAAGAACATCATTTGATGAGCAACATTTACTTGTTAAAAATGGTGTTCCGCAAGGAAGTGTTTTAAGACCAACATTATTTGTGATTTACATTAATGATTTATTAGATAGAATGATTGATAATAATGTTATGACTCTGAATTATGCAGACGACACTAATTTTTTAATTTCTGGAAAATCAATCCAAGACACAATCAATACTGCATCACAAACTTTTGAAAAAGCAGAATCGTGGTTTACTGAAAATAAATTATTATTAAATGTTGACAAAACACAAGTCATATTCTTCAGCTGTAACTATTTACAGACAAACAAACCACCAGATTTTATAAACATTTGAAATAAAATTGTAAATAGAAATGACTGTGTAAAAATTTTGGGAATCCCTATTGAATGTACAAAATGGTTCTTTTGTATGATCATAAAGATTATCTGATAAAAATATTTTTTTTGTTTTTAATTTAAAAAAAAGTATTTCTATATAGATCACCTTTTATATGTTTCAAAAATAACTTACAAAGACGTTGAGTTATTAGTCTTATACAGGCCCAGATTGTCATTAAACTAGCGCAGCTGTTAGGTAAAAGATTGCAATTGCTACACAAAATAGTTTATAATTTAAATAATTTATTTATTGTAATTAAACTTATATTGTTTCATATGTTTATTAAATAATTTAATTTTGTAGTTGACTTGTTTGTTTGAATAGTTTGAAAAATGAGTTTTAATAAATTGTAATTTTAAAAAATATTAACGTTATTTAACAAATATCAATTATATTATTTTTTTTTAATTTTTACAAAAAATTATTATAGATTATCCAATCTTATAAATTTATTAAATTCATTTAATACATAGACTTTTCATTAAAGCCAATCATATTTTATATACACTAATGTTAATGTTCTAAATCTGATGATAAAAATACGATGAATTTTAAATAGACTGCAATACAAGTAGAAGTAGTTGTATGCAAAATATGTATACTGAATTAACCAAACAAATTCCATCTGATGGCGGAAACAAAAATAAATAATAGTGTTGACAATATGTTATGTTATTATATCAAAAAGTTTAAAAAATATACAAATAACAATTAAACAAAATCTCATTAGTTTATTTTATACAAAAAATTGTTTATTTTTGATATTACATGGACATACATAAAAAAATACAAAAATGAGCACCGTTCGGAAATTTCAATTATCCATTTAGAGGTGGATTAGTCCTTTAAATAAATACATTTTAAAATTAAATAATAACTTAAGCAAAGACACACTATTGATATATGCACCAACTGGCGTTTGAAGTAATTGCTTACCTAATACGTCATTAAAACTATGTTTATCATACATAAAGCTATGGTGCAGAATCAGTAGGTGTCTTGTATATGTTTTTTGTCAATGAATTTGTTATTATCCCCAATATCTTCTATTCCACCCATGTCCACCCCAACCTCCTCCGTAACCCCTGTTGTATCCACCATATCCTCCGTATCCGCCATATCCACCGTATCCACCATATCCACCGTATCCATGGCGGCGCCATCCACCACCGTAACCACCATAGCCGCCACCATAACCGCCGCCATATCCACCACCATATCCACCATATCCTCCATAGCCTCTACCTCCGTGACCACCGAACCAGAAAGTGTTAGCAGTTTCTAAGTCGGACCCTTCAGCTGCAGCTGGGTTAGCATCGGGTGCGCTAGCAAGGTCAGCTGGTTCAGATCCAGCAGGAATTTCCGCCGGTACTGGAATAGTTGGCTGCGCTGATAATTTAGGATCTTCATTATTTGCAGCTACAAATGATTGAACTGGTTCAGATACGATTTCTTTAGCGGGTTGAATCTCTACAGCTTTTTGAATTTCAACTGGTACTGCTAATGCAGCAGTGAAAGTAAGCGCAAAGAATGCGCATAATGTCTGAAAAATTATAAATTATATTAAGTTATTGCATAAGATAATATTAAAATCTAAAATTAATAAGAAAAAATTAATGAATCATCTAACGGTTGTTTACGCTTAAAAGTATTCTTCAATGCTGCATGCGTTTATGTTGTTACGAATCAAGTTCGTGACCTGTAGCTATATCCGATCGGATCAATTAATGTAATTACAGATTAATGCATGCATAATAGATTGAAACAGTTAATTGATCTTTTCATAAAGATGTAATCTTAATTGGCAGATGAAAAATATTGAAATACTTACAGTTATTTATTAAAATAATCGTAAAACTAGTAAGTACACACAATTTTAATTTATAAATTTAAATTATTAAAAAAATTAAAAAAGTATATAACATTAATTATGATTTTAATTTATTTTTATATAATTCAATTTTGTTTTATTGTTTAAGTTTTATTCAAATTCTGTTAGAATTTTATTAATACAATTTTAAACTGACTTAAATAATAATAATTAATTTAATTATTTCATACATTTTTATCATTAGCAGCTTAAGTTACTCCAAATAAACCTAGTTATTCAAATATTTTTAATAATTATTAAAAGAAGCATTAGTTGATGTGAATTAGTCTTAAAAATTAAACCAATATACATGTTTTATATAAATGTTTAGTAAACAAGTACCAAGTGAAATTATACATATGTATTTATATATATTATTTTTATGTACTTTTTTTAATTTAGAAAATTATTTTGTAATAAACAATTTCAACAATTTTAATTATTAAAATATAAACATATTTTTTAGAATTTTTATTATATTTATTTTAAAATATACAAACTAAATGTTGACTTAATATATTTCTAGTAACTACATAAATGTAATAATAATTTAGTAATTATTTATTTAAAAAAATATTTTTGGATTATCTAGAAATATAAATACAAAAAAATTGTAATTATATGCTACTTAACAATTTAAACTGTAATATATAATAATATAAAATAAATACATCAATCTAATCAAAATATCACTTTATTGAGTTTACTGCTTTACTTCTTATTATTATTTAGCAACAAACACGATTAATAAATAATAATAAAATTTTTGTTTAATTTAAAAATGTATTAATTTAAATTGAATTGCAGTACAAAAATGCCATTCTGAAAAACACATCAGAATTTATTTGATCAAAATTAAATGAAAATTTGATCTACTCTGTATAAATTAATTAAATGTGTTAATTATTTTTTAAATTGCAAAATTTAATGTAATATAAATATATAAATACTTACAGTGGCTGTCGTCATCTTAGACGATGTCACTGGATGATATCTGTCTGTCCCATCTTCTAGGAGTCTACCTTATATAGTTGCGAGGCTGATGACCGGTTGGCTGATGGTCAAGGCCAAAACATGCAACTCCCCGCAGTAGGGCGAATTTCATATCGTATGCAACTATAATAATCGTCGCAAGGTATATAATTAAAACTCAATAATACATTTTTGTCGGTCCTTTAGGCTAAATATAAAATAGGTCTTATTTATGATTTTTTAAATGACAACATTTATGATATTTATAGCATGGTGTTAAAAGTTTATCTTATATTAATTTGCACAGATTAAACTAAAATGAATATTAAATAAATATATAGTTGAAATTAACATTTTTATTATATACTTAAAAAGTGAATCTAAATGATATCATTGCATTGCATCAAATTTAAAAATATAATAGCTACGAGGCTTAGCAATTAAAGCCTTAAAATATCAAGCTATTATAATTTAGGTTACTAGTACTGAATATAAGAATTTGTACGTTGCTTCATTTCCTTCGCGCAACAACAAAAAATAAGATATTTCATGTTATAGTAAATTTTTATGGTATAAAAGTTAAAGTAGTCCAATTTAATATAGTAAAATAATCAGTTTGTTTTTAATGATGGAAAAATTAATAAACACTCAATAGTAATAGCATATCGTATGAACATAAAAAAGTATTAACATGTATTGTACATATTTTCAGATTTTTTTTTAATATGTTTTTAACAATTATATTATATTAGTGAAACATTTTTGAGAATTATTAATTTAATAATAAAACATATTTTGGTCACTTTGTGTTATATTAAACAATCTAAATATAATGTTTAACAATTCATTTTCAACAAAAATGTTTTTATTAATAAATTAAATCTATAATTAAGTAAAGCTTTGATAGCAATGCATGTTATAAACTGTAATTATTGTAACGTGTAAATAACAAATATTTTCAAATAACGCATACAACAATTTTAGTGGCGTTGGTGGTTCAGGTTTCTTAAGAATAAAGCACTTTTGAATGTTATTGACACCAACTGCAGATCAGTTTGTCACTGTTTAGATAATTTATTTGTCGTGGGATTCCAAATTAAGTTGTTGAGTTTTAAATGTGTTTCGTGCAATTACTAAAATGTTTTTTTTTTATCTGAAAATAGATGCTCGTCACAACACATTTTTTCTTAACCAGAAAAACTAACTCTCCAAATAAGAAACTCAGACCCGAGACCCCTGGTTATATAGTTAATATAATAGTTAAGTACGCTAACCACTACATCCGGGTAGTTTTTTTTATAAGGTTAATGTTCATTAAATATATGAAAACATCAATATTTAACATAATAAACTTTTGTTGTTGTCTATAACTAGAGTACTTAATTTCAAGTTTTATTAACAGTTTACTCTTATTAACTTTAGAGTGTATTAGTTTTTTGTTGACATTGTAAAATTCAATTTATATTGTAAATAAGTTAATAATGATTGTACATTCAAATATATGATATTTCCAATGTTTTTTTAAATATTTTAGTAGGTCTTGTGTACTGTTTTGATGTTGCGTTGTCGTTACATTAGTCAAATGCATTATTATGCGACGTTTGTTCTGCTGCGTTCTTTTGTTTGAATTTGATGTTGACTTTCGTCATAATATAATTCTTTAATCATATTAGTTTTTTCATATTTGTTATATTAAGCTGTATCATTTTGAAAAAATACAAAAATATGGTAAATCAATCTTGTAGACTCAATAAAAAAAACAGTTGTTGCATTTTGACGCATTAGTCTTAGTCTCAAAACTTTGCAAGATGTGTTGATCAGATTGGTTTTGCACAAATTCTTAGACAACGTGTTTGTTGTCGGCAAGTTTGAGAGTAACCAATTCTAATTTTTTTCTAAATTGTTTAAAAAAAAACGTACAGATCAAAGTTTTACTTTTTGCATTAGTTGTATTATAGATTCTTCTATCCAATTAAAAATTTTGCTTTTTTCTTTTGTTTTTTAATTGCCCTTATCTATTCTATCCTTTGACAATCTCTTCAACTTTTTGTTTTATCCAATTTTCTTTTTCTCGTTACACTCTTGTAATTTTAATATTTATAGTTTTCATTTTATTTCTGCTTCTGAATCTTGCAATCATCTTTACTATACCTATTTTGTATTCTTTTTACTTGTTTTTGTATCTCTATTTATTTTGCAAAAAGTTTTTTTCTTGTATTTCTTTATTTTCCATAACAATAATTTAACTTCATTTTTTTTTTCTCTTTTATAGTCTGTTGGTATTTTTAAATGTATTCGGCGGTCATAATAAGCTTCAACTTTTTCCATCTTTTGTCATCTATCCATATTTTTACAATTCTAACTAAATTAAAAGTTTTTATATGCTCTCAGAACTCATAATCCTTGTTATCGATCCCAGCCAAGTTCCAAAACAAAATTTTAAATGTTTGTTTTCTTTTTCTGTTTTTTTTTTTTTTTTTTTTTGTGTATCTAAGTCATGTTCTTGGTCCTTGCACGCGTTGTCTACTTTTTTTGTGTTCATGATACTATTTATTTTTTTGTTTAATGTTTATTCTCTTTTGATACTCCTTAAGAGCATACCGTCCGCTACTTTAATTTGTAGTATTTTAACAATAACTGCTAACTTTGGCTTTATCGCTGCTTCTACAAATAATTTGATAATCGATTTATTTTTTTACTAATACATTTAGAAAGAATTAAACTATGATATGTCAAAGTCTTTTAGTCAAATAATAGTTAGGAAATAACCAAAGAAACCTATCAAATATAGAAATAAATGCGTTTTTTTGTGTTTTTGAATGCATTTTGTGGCTAGTTGCAAATATAATTTTACAAAAAAGACTTTGACATATCATAGTTTAATCCTTTCTAAATGTACCAGTAAAAAATAAACCAATTATCAAATTATTTGTAGAAGCAACGATGAAGCCAAAGTTGCCGTTTTTGTTAAAATACTACAAATCAAGGTAGCGGTCGGTATGGTCTTAAACTTGATTACTCCAAGTTGTATACTTTTTCATTAGTTTCTGTCAAAGTCAAATCACCACTATTCATGTATTGCTAAGATGTTTTGTTAAGTTTGTACGCATTAATTCATTTGTAGATAATTAATAGTAAAGCATTTGTATATTTTTTTTAGTAAGTATTGTCAATATTGTCATCAAGGGGAATCGATATATCAACAAGCAAAACTGATTTTAGCCTCTAGCCGAGCTTCTATCTTATCATGCAGAGTTTCTAAGTTTATTATAAAACCATCTACCAATAAACTTTATAATTGTTATATTTATTCGTTTGCTTATATAAATAAAAGATTTATAGGTAGATTTTGTTTAAACAAGTCTTATTGCATATGTTTTCATTGTGTAAACAGAAACAATATGTTGAATTAATTTTTTTCTTGTACCGCTCATTCTACGTAAGTAAGAGTCAAGTTATTTTTTTAAGATATGTTTTCTGTAGGTTGTGTTTGGAATTACTTGATCTGGGATTGAAGCTAAAAATGTTTTTGTTTTACAAAAATATATCCTGTTCTTTCACAGCTAGTCAAATAAAGCATTTGACCGCTCTTCTGCGGAAAAAACAACAAATTTTGTTGTATAGTAGCGATTTTATAGTTGCATGATCAATTTGAAATTTTTAGTTTCTGTGCTGTAGTGTGCCGTGCAGTATAACACAAGAACGCGTTTAGTAATGAGTAAAGTTATTTTATATTATTCTTTTCTTATCAACAAAACGTACATTGATCAGTGAAAGGTTTATTAGTCCTGTTTTTACTCTTTAACTAGATGTATTGAAGCATTTAGAGTATAAAATAAATAAAGATTTAGAACGTATTTAATATTTTATACGCTGATATGAACAGACATTTAGTTATCATACTATCAACAAAGAATCAGACATAAACCTATTTAAAATGTTAACATACTAAACCATTTTAAAATCTAATCGATTTTATTACTGTCAACAGAAAGCAGTGAAAATATTGTGTCATCTTGTAGAAAATATATTATCTATTTACCTTTTTGCAATGTTATAGTATTTCTGATTATGTGATTTCTCTATGATATTTAATATATTTTGATTTTATATTTAATTATAGTTAAATTTAGAATTTATCTAAAATTTTTTTTGCAACAAGTTAATTTCTTGTGTGTAAATAATTAATTTTAAATTTAATTAATAGTCAAAAATTTGCTTTTTTAGTTATTAGAATACCATTGATTTTTGCTTTTTCAAATTTTTTTGACTTTAGATTAGTGCATTATGATAATTCTATAAAACAAATGGCGTTGTTATACTTGCTGCTTATACAGGGTGTTAGACAAAAAACGTACGACTGAATAACTTTTTTAACCGATTTATATGATTCAAAAATCATTTAAATGTTTTTTTTTAGTATTATAAAGGCAAGTACACACATTATTGTTTTTATTTTTAATATAGTTGCTATGGCAACCAACTTAATTTTTTTAAACGGCAACATACATTTTTTTTAATCTACGTAGTACGTTTTTTGTAAAAATTACGACTGAAAAATATAAAAAATCAATTGAAAATAAAAAACCTTCTTGATCTCTAATTGTTGTTTAAGTAAAATACTTATTTTATTGAACCATTTATGTTTGTTTTATTTTTGAAAATAAAAAATATAAAAATATTTTAAAAGTTTTATCTATTAAAAAAAACATGTATAAATATGTAAGAACATGTTTAGTCAAAACAAAATTAATATTATTTGAATTTAAATTCTTATTTTTATATTTTCTAAAGGTGACCAATTGTATAAAATACTGTTTATTAAGTTTTGGAAAGAGATAATAGCTACAGTAAATAAGGCGTTGACTGTAAAGTAGATGTTGTAATTTTTTAAAACTGCATTTATTCTTGAACAATTTGTGCTTTATGCATGTCGTATAAAAGTAGTTTTCTTAGCATAAAAGATTTTTTGTGTATACTTCTTTTAAGTTTTTAATTTTGTATTTGTAGACAGTTTTCATTATTGTAGCCTATTTGGTTTACTCAATTAAGAAAATCATTTCAACATCCCACAAAACTGTAGACATCACTTCTTGCGCAGAAAATTGCGTGTTGGCCTTCTTGGAAGTTAAAAAGCCTTTATAAACCTACTGCATGAACTCTTTTTTTGTAAACAGTCAACTTTTTTTGCAAATGTGTTACTTACAAAGTTTTTTTTTGAAGATTAATTTTTGGTATTCTTATTTTTTAACAATAACTATTTTTTCCGCAAACAACCAACTTCATATATTTAGTTTTGTTCATAATTTTTTGTCAGTTTGTGCGTCTAGAGGTCTTCTACACTTTAAGTTATCATAAACAAAATCCTTGCCTTATTTGAACTGTTTGCATCAATATATTTCTTGAAAATACGACAAGCTATTTTGTTTATACATACCATTCTTTCATAAATTTTCTTTGGAGTAAAGCTTTTTGGCAATAACATTTTTATGACATTACTGTGTAGCAAATCATGTTTGCCTCTTTAAACTAGTATAAAAAACAAACCACCAACTAAAAAATGACACTATAAAATGTCACAGAAACTTATGATAAGCAAATTTTTACAAAACACATTGTTTTTATAACTAAGTAAAATAATAAACCTATGTGGTAAAAATAAATAAAGTAAGTGTTACGTTTACCAACGTCTTGGAGTTGATCTCGGTGCTAATTAATTGACCGTATCTAATGTTTTGACTTGGCTTAAACTTATGAACAGTTAAGAGAAAAATTATGCTCTAATTAAGATAATTGTTTACTAAACGTAAAGAGAGCGATTTATTTGCTTGTTTCAATTTAGCTTAAAACACCTATAAGAAATGAATTCATTAAGACATGTAAACTGCTTAAAGTACAAATGCGCTAATATTATGTTTAATGATAAGTTTAGGTTTTGTCTTTACAGTAATGGATAAATGGATGCATGCGTATTGATTGTCAGGTAAATTACTTTGAGGATTTGTTTTGGAATTGTACGTTGATTATATAATACTATAGTTTATTCTTTAGAAAAAAAAATTTTATCTTTTGACATGTTACATGAGGATATTACCTTACTTAACCAATTGAAAAAGTCTTTTCACTTGAGTAACGTAATTAATTTTAAAAAATAAAGAGATAAAATAAAAATTATAATACAATATAGTAACATGAGCTCTTATACATGTGCAGATATTAACGTACAAGAAGTTTTGATTTAACTATTTTGTAAAAGTTTAGTTTTTAAAAGTTACGTAAACTATTGTTTTTATGTATAGTAAAAATCAAAGCTATCTAATTATGCACAAACATTAACATTTGGTTTTGAGCTATAGTTTTTTCACGGTAACAACTATAAGTAAGTTAATATGAGCTAAAAACTAAAATAGACTATTTACATCACACATATTAAATTAAACAAAAAGTATACTTTTTTGAAGTTAAAGTTTTTTTTTTAGTTCAAAATAATATTTTAATTAAGTTTATAAGGTGCTTATTCTTAAGTATTTTTTTTATCTATATCTATGTCTATATCATAAAATAATAACCAATTTGAAATTATTACTATTTGAAAATTAATTGAATGTAAAATACAGAAAGCAACATCCCAACCTTATACTCTTTTTTACTTATAGAAATTTAGTCACTTTCTTTAAAAGAACGCAAATTATTTAAATTTCTTTATCAAGTAATGCTATACCACAATGTCAAGACTTTGAGAAAACCAAACCAATTTTGTGTATTTAGTAAATAGCTATCTAAAGCTATTTTGAGGTTAAATAAGGTTTAAGTAATTGATTTTAATTTATTGTTAACTAATGTAATAATGGGACGATGCACGACTAACAATTAAAATTTATTATGAAAAATTTAATTCAATAATTCAAACTTATTGTGCATTATTTAAATTTTATAATTGGAATAAATGTCAATCTGAATAAACTATTTGTCAAACTGTAAACAGATTTAAAAACAATTATTTTCTACAACATTAAAGGACAAATAAAATAAAAAAATGTTTATAAGTATCCAAATTTGTCAATCTTTTACCAATGTTTAGCATATTTTATAAAATGTATTAGGTTTACATCTTTACTACAGCTACAATTCCAATTAGTTAAACATCTTCAGTTTAAAATTTATCATTTTGACTGTAAAATATTGTTTATTGACAAAGCTTATTTTTGACTTTGTTTAAATTTTTTAAATTTAAAATAATGTGGTATGTAAATAATTAATATAATTTAATGACATGACGTATTTAATAACTACAAATTGATAAAAATGTATATAAAAAACTATTAAATTTAAAATTAAAAGACGTCATCATTGAAAAAAGTTCAAAATTTAGTGTCATAAAAAAAATGTACACAGAATTAAAAATAGTTTTCAGCTGTGATTCTAACTTGCATGATATGCGAGTTAGAATTTTGAACAGACATAATCTATTAATTTAATTGCTTATTTTTTAAACAATGGATCTTAAAATGATTAATTGTTATGTAATAATATTCATTCAGAAAAAAACAGTTTAATCGAGATTATAAATTTATGATTGAAAATAGATTTTTGTTTTATATTCTATTAATATATATTCAAATATGAATAAAATTAAGATTTTAAAATTGAATAGTTGTAAGACGTCAGAAGCCGTGAAACGCATCTTAAAACAAACAAACAAACAAATAAATAATTAATACAATTTTGAAACTTTAGTTTGGTTGCTTTCTTAACTAAAATAGATGACCATCAATTAGATCACTTTTATTAAATATAAAGAAACATTTAAATGCTTGATGATACATAAACAAAATATTATTCATTTATTATTGCTATAAAATTTAGATTAAGAGTACCAACTTCATTTTTACATTTGTTATAAAAAATTATTAGCTGTATATATTACCTACATTTCAAAAATTATACTGGAAACTTGAAACCTCTAATTGATATATTATGTATATTTATGACAATAATGTCCCAAATTTAATAATGTATGTGTACGTGTCGGATATAAATTCTATATCACACAATATTATAATCAAATTCAGTATTTTGCAAACAAATACAATAACTTTAAATGTATTATTTATGAATTATTAATTCATTTATGATTTCACCAAAAAAACATAAATTAAAGTAATTGAATACTTTGGATATCAATTTAAGTAATAATACAAATTGCTATAATTAATACCTTTATATTCTTTATTTGATTTTAAGTACTGAATAGCACCTGACATGAATTTTTCTTTCTGGGAAATTCTGATCCATTCACAATAACATGCGATCCACAAAAAATAATACTGTTAGTCATTATTTGCGAACGCAAACAATTATTTGCGTCTTACTATATAAAAAACATAATTTCGCGTAAAATCCCAGATCAATAAATACATTAAAATGAAAGATGCCTGTCCCAATTACCTTCTTTTATGATTGTAATTATTATTATTATTGGGGACGAGCTAGAATAAAAAATAAATTGTAGTTATATTATATTTAAATTTATTACTACTATTAATGTACAATATAATGATTATGAACCAGACAGTTTTTTATACAACTTTTAAAAGTTTTGGTTGTGTTTCTTACTGATATACAAAATATTGGACATATATTTTATAATTAAAACATTTTTTGTTTTTATTTATATTTTTCAAATATATTTTTTTAGTTACAAACTTGCATTTGACTTTGTTTTTAAACACATTTTTATATATTTTGGCATTTTTAATAGTTTAAAATCAAATTTCAAATGTTATATTATATACTAACATCCACTAAAGTATCATATTATCATATTATCAATTAATTTAATTGATTTTTCTGTTACCGACCTTTAAATACAAAATGATACGTATAGTACTTTACGATACGCATTAAATAATAACAAAAACTATGGCAATACTAAACATATAATGTAAACACAAAGACCACAATAAGAGTCTACTTTTAATAAACATTGTACATAAGCTTTGACGAGTGCTGCTGTTCATACTAGTGGAAATAGATTTTTGTTTGACTTGTACACTATGATTTGTCTACTGTAATACCTATAATACTTATAAAAATAGTTATTAATGCATTAAATGACAAAATAAAGTTTTAAATTAGATAATTTATTAAATTTGCCACCTCTTACTATGTGGCACATTTTTGAATGGAACTTTGGTGTTAAAAAAATCATTTGAGAACATTAATAATTACCAATATATTTATTTATTATTTAAACAATAAAATTTAAATTAAAAAAATTATTTTATTTTCTTATGCAATATTGACAACATTTCATATTATTAGTAGTTGTTTTATTTATATAATATTTTAATTTTAATTTAATACAATTATATTTATAGTTACTGATGATGCCTTAAACGGCGAAACCGGTTTAAATATTAAAAATAATAAAAGCATATAAAAGTATAAAAAAAATTAATTATACAATTTAAAATATTTCATAATATGTTTAAAAATCAAGTCATCTGAATACTGAGTAATAATAGTGCATCACAATCTGTAAATCTAAAAACTGCTGGCAATAGAAATGTTTCATGATGTTACTGTAGTCAAATTTGTATGTAAGCAGCCGCATGGCGTCTTATGTTCTTTTTGGTAAAATTGTTGTTTGAGATAAAAATTATATGAAAAAAAGCGATTGTGTCGATAGGTTTTTTTTAACTAAATTGTGTGCAACTGTTTTAATACAAGTTTTAAAAAGTTGGCTTTTTGAAAATTTGTTTTCAATTGGTTTTGTTTTACCAAAACTAATCTATTTTTTTTTTCTAATTTAAAATGAAATTTACAAAGTCATTTATTTTAAAAATAATATATAATCAAAACAATTTGTTAATTAAATATCAAAATGTTATTAAAAACAAAACATAAAAACACCCAAAAACATAGGTGCTGTGACAAAATTATAGTCATCCGTTGAGGATGTACTACATTATGTAAAAAAAACTGATTTTATTTATACATTTTGTACAAATAATTTAATATAATTAAACAGTTTTTCTCATCCTTTCGATTACTTCATTTATGCATTTTTGAAAGGTTTTACATTCGTGTTTCTGTCTCATTTTTTTTGTACCTCTTTGCTTTATTTCCTGCTTCTGACTTTTTTTTTTACTTTCTCCAGCACAATATATGCTGGTGTTTCTCTATTTAAACTCAGCACAGTCAGCACTCACCTACAATAGTTTGCATGTATGCTTCTTATTTACTTCAAACTAAACTATAAAACATTCCCCATACTTGTCATTTTTATTTGCTTGCTCTCGTTGTTATTTGCACCAAATACATATCGTAATTGTTTAAAAGATTTTACGTCCGCAATATTTTGCCTATTCTATTTCTAGTCCTTGACTTTATTCTTTTACCTCTCTTTCTGATACCACTATTTTTGTTTTTTCTACATCAACTTTTATTCTAAAATATCTTACTAAATTTATTTATTTTTGTTAATTTTACTATCCCTTCTGCTTGCTCCAACTTCAGCTTATTTTTTACATTTGCTATACAAGTCCCAAACAATGTGGGACTTAATGGGCAGCCATGTCTCACTCCTTTTGTTGTACTAAACCTTTTAATCATTTTTTTGTTGACTCACACCTTGTTTGCTGTTTCTTCATAAATTTTTGTTACGTACTTCTTACAAGATGCTTGATGATTTGTTTCATTCTCATACACTGCCACAATTTATCTCTATCCACACTATCAAATGCTACCTTTAAAAATAACGCATATACTTTTCGTTTTTATTTGTTTTTGTTTAACTAAAACCAAGCCTTTCTAAAATTATTTTATATAACTTTTCATCTAACTTAATACAAAATGAACTAAAAATCATAGAAAGGTAGTGTAAAAAGAAAAACTATTAGTAAAGTTAAGCCTTTTATACTCATCTAGGTTATGTGACTAGAAAGGTAATTCGGGTGCTGTTTGCAAGCATATCGATAGTCGGACTAACCTGATATGACAAGAAGTGACCCATCATCACATATAGAGCGCTAGTATAAAGTAAACACTGCTGTTGCTACTACCAGTGCACTTAGTTGTAATAATGAAGGAAAACAAACAGCGTTGCCATTACAGATAACTAAACATATTATAAGTTTTGAGGTTTACAGACTAGGAATAAAATTTGTTACATGAAAAAAAAATACTGAAGATGAAATTAGAGTTTATAAAAAATTATTGCATTCATAAGTCTGACAATACCGTCGTGAAAGAAATAGACAAATAAAAATAATTAAATACAATTAAAAGAACTATCTGCTATACAAATAAAGCTAAAGATTACAATAGCACTGAAACTGAAATATACAAAAACAGGATCCGGAAAAGTTGATAACATTATTTCTAGGTAACTATACCTTAGTCTTAGGAGATAGATAGAACTATGGATAAGCAGAATTTTAGAGAGTCATGTCGTAATACTTTTAAAAATCTTGGAATACTTACTGTAATTAGTGTATATATTTACGAAGTTGCTGTATTTGTCCATAAAAACTTAAATATATTTAGAATTAATGGATCGCATCATAATTTTTACACCAGACATCAGGACAACCTATGTATCAATTCTCATAATTTAAGTTTATATGAAAATGGTTTGCACTACAATGGATGTATAATTTATAATCACTTACCAAAAGAATTTAAGCAATTGTGCATATCAATTTAAAATCAGATTAAAAAATATTTTAATTCAAAGTACTGTAATACAGTCTTTCAGAGTTTTTTTTCTTTATTTCTGTCCTAATTTTATATATTTGTTGTTTTTTTTTTACATATTTGTACTGTTGCGTTAGTTGTAAGTAATTACCATTGACTCGTTTTATATATTATTATATGTTTATTATTATATGTATGATTATTTATAAAATAAATTAATCTATCTATCTACAATTAAATAGTGCGCTAGAAACATGACTTCTTGGGACTTAAACTTGTTACTAATAAAATCCAAAACTGATGATGAACTGCATAACCAGTTTGAAAATATTAGCAACAAACAACAGAGTGAAAATGGTTTCGACATCAAAATATCAGGGTATAAAAAGGAACCTTAAAGCAAATCATTTTGGTAAAAAAATACTACACAAAAACCTGTTTTTGGGATTCCATAGAAGACACGTAAACAAATATTTTGTTGTAAACTTGAGAAGGAACACAGCAACTGATGTCAAAGCTATTCTCAACTATTAAACTATTGCACATTGCTGAAACTATGATAATGCACATGAGCAAAACAAAACCGAAAAGTTTACAAAATTTATAATTGTAGTCTAAATAAACAAATGTATTTAATAGGAATCCAAACAGGAAAATCTGCGCCGCGGATGTTTTAATAACAATAAACTATGATGCGTCTGTTGAGCGAGTGCAAAGCTAACAACATTCAACATATTGCCTTCTTCGGCATACCAAAAAAAAATCAATACAGCCTTTTAGCAAAAATTGCTAGATTTTAGTAAAAAATCGGAACTTCCAAAGAAGTAACTACCAAAGGTGCACAATAGAGTAGACTAAAGCCAATTGTGAATAAAATAAAATACATACCTTGTTGGAAAGTTTTTTATTGCGCTATATTTAACTTTGACACGTCTTAACACTTGACTACTAAATAGTATTGTAAAATTTTATTTTAAAAACAGACTTATTTTTGCTTACGTCAATATGATGTCAATTTCTGCTTTTAGACTTTACAAATTAATTGATTTACTATCACTTAATTTTACATTCAGTATGATGTTACATATATTTTATATGTATGGACGTAATTTAGTTAAAATAATAAGCTACAGAATTTTGATTGCATTACTTACTTTTAATGACAGGCAACATTGGATAAAAAAATTATAGCTTTTGTTCTAGGTCTTTACATTTTTTTACAACATTTTTGGCAACGGGTATGCTGCTTTGTAAGTTCTTCAGACAAAAGACAATCATATATTTGTTGAGTAAGTAATTATTAGTGACCGAATTATAATATGCATTTTGCATATTTCAACTTTTTTTAGGCTTTATTGCATATTTCATCTATATTTGGTTTTTATGCATATTTTACTAACTGTTAACAAACAAAATTAAAACCGTGATTTTATACATGGACAATTTCATTTCAAACGGACCAGAGCAGGAGAGGGTGCATTGAGAAATTTGCCTATAACTTATTAGTAATCTTTTGATCGATCTTTAAAAAAAAATTCTACGATTTTTTTTAGTTTAAAAATTGCAAATTTAAATTTTTAAAAAATTACTAGCAAATTCAATCAAAAATTGTTCGTAGAATTCAAATCTGGAGCCATTTCAAGTTTCATGTACCGATCAAAAGACTACTATTAAGTTCCTGCTCCCGTCCGTTTGAAATGGAATTGCCCACATATGTTTTTTAAATTTATTGCAAAATATTGTTATAAAAGTATATTATTTTTTACATGTTAAATTCAAAAAATTATAGAAATGAAATGCTTTTATGGTACTCAAAATGGTTTTCGGATCATTCAATTCGGTTAAACTCTGTATATATGATGTACACACATTTTTGCTAATTAACTTTATTAAAAAAAAACTGGTAAAAAGATAAAACTATATTTGTTTTTATTTATGTTGCATATAGTTGCATATTTTGGCATATTTTTGCTATTTTCATGCATATTTAAGCGTTTTTAAGTTGCATATAGTCAGGTGTTAATAAGTAATTATTAATTAATAATCATACTATAATTTTTTTTAGAAAAAGTATATATGAAATAATAATACAAATCTGACTGACATGACATATAGATTTATTAAAAAAAGCGTATTTACTTAACAGCACAACTCAGACAAAATATTATATTACAATATATATTAAGTGCATTTTACAGATAAAATGAAATAATATGTTTTATAAAAAATAATAATTTGTTTTATTAAAAATATCAATTTAAATTTAAATGTAATATTAAATATTCAAAATAATTTTGTAACTTCAGTAAAATATTAAAAAATATCTGACAAATAAATTAAATGTCAAAAATAAAATAATGAAACATTAAATATAAATATCATTATTTTAAAATAAATTAATAATTTATTCAAACTCAATCTAACGATCACATCGGCCAATTATGATTGTGATTATTTACATCATTATTTTAGTTTATTTTGCAATTTCTAATTAAATTAGAAATTGCAAAATAAACTAAAATAATGATGTAAATAATCACAATCATAATTGGCCGATGTGATCGTTAGATTGAGTTTGAATAAATCATTATTTTAAAATAAATTAATAATTTATTCAAACTCAATCTAACGATCACATCGGCCAATTATGATTGTGATTATTTACATCATTATTTTAGTTTATTTTGCAATTAGAAATACATAACTGATTATGTTTTAAACATCGATTTCTTATTACATTGGTGATTTAAGTTACTGTACATGTGCTTTTTGCAACATTAATAAATACAGTTTGTGTTGTCCTGAAAACAATAATTTGGTAAAATTAACTGTATGTTTCTATCAACAACATCTGTTAGTACCTTAAAAACATGATCGTGCAAAAACAAATATCATGGCTCAAACAGAGTCACTTAATATAACAGTATTTTTAAAATAAATATAAGTAGATTATAAAAACTGGGGATGTAACATATTGTTAACATTGTTTTCTATTGCATGCTTAATTTCATAGAAAACAATATTTTGCTTAAACTATAAGTAAAAATCAAGAGAATTAAAACTTTGCTAGTTAGTTAATGTAATTAATAATTACAATAAAGCCAGACATAACAGTAAATAATAGGTTTTGAAATAATAAAGTTTTTTTAATTTATTTTGTGGTAGTTTTATATATGTGGGTGTGCAATATTAGTGTTTATATTAAATAAATTACGTAAACATTTCAGATGTTTTTCATATTAAAAATTAGTTCTTTTTTTTATATATTTATTTTTTTTAATTTGTAATAAAATTATGATTTTATCTAATGTTATTTTTACTATAATTAATAATATGGTAAAACTTGTTAATATTCATATTGTTTCATAATTAGATATTGTTTTACAATAAGTTATATTTTAGTTCATGAGAGTAAGTTCAATACAAAATACAATTTAAATATTTTTCTGCTATATAGATGAAGTAAGTACTATTCATCCAAAATAATAGCAATGAGACATTCACCTACATCAATACCTAAGGTTTGTGAATAAATAGAGCAATGTTAAAATTTTCAGAATAATAAACTCAATCAATGCGCTACCGATGAAATTTACGGCAAATAATTTATTCAATTGTTTGTAATAATAGTAATGATATATATTTACAGATCAACCTTTACATTAATTCGATACAATTAATTTTAAAATATGTAGTTAATAGTATTATTAGTACACAACAAATTCCAATTCAAACATCGTCAAATATAAACACTTTTAGTCATGCGCTTGGGCCGCTTTTACATATTCGTTATTATTTATCGGTAACGAATTGTTTTTCTATATTTTTTTGCAATGAGTCCACCCATCATTTTTGGCGTACATTAGTTTAAAAACCTACGGCACAATATTAGATCATGTATATTATAAATAATTTTAATTTTAAAACATGTAGATTATGATTAAATTAATAACTTTTTAATATCTGTTGACTGGTTTTCATTCAATAATAGTCCCAATATTAACAATGCTACTCAAATATTTTATGACATCATTTATTTTGCTATAGATTTATTTGTACCTAATTTGTTTGCTACGTTTACGACTAATGTATCGGTAAATTTAAATTTAAAAAAATTAAAGTTACTGAGAATTTTACTTAAGTTTGACCAGTGTTTATAAAAACTAACATACAATATGTTTACAATTGTAGTGCCCGATCAGAAAAAGAATGTTGGTTCGGTTAAAGCTGGTGTCGTTGAAAACCCAAAATTGTCAGTTTGTAAACGTTTACAGCAAGTCAACAATCCTATATGCATAATATTTATAAAATAATCTTTATTTAAAATTTTATAAAATAGTTGACTTAAGAATTTATTAGAAAAATGTAAGACATCAACAATTAAAAAAAAAAAACCTTTAGCAATAAAGTTTGTTTTGAAATTGATGAATACGAAAACTAGAAAAATTGTTAAACATGTAATAAAAAAAATCCAAATGTGTGTGGTGTGGTGTGGTTTTGTACGCAAAAAGTAATTGGTTCTTATTTCTTCCAAAATAAACCTGGTAATGCTGTTACTGTAAACAGAACTAGATACAAAACAATTTTTATAGATTATTTGTGGAATGAATTTGAAAGTATAGATGCTCTGAACATGTAGTTTCAACAGGACGGTGTCTCTTGTTTGATTACAAAATGTGTTTTATTTGATGTATTATAACACACATTTTGTAATTAAACAATCTTTTGAAAAACTGACGTAAATTGGCTGTTTAGATGAGCAAGTTTACAATCCTTCATTATTTCCTGTAAAATCATTTAAAAGAAACAGCTTTACTCAAGCAATTAGAGAAATTGACCAAAATGTTATTAAAAGTTTGTTAAAAAATCATGCCATAGAACCAAAAGACGTTACTTGCCAAATATTATTAGACGCAACATTTGTATTTTAAAATAAAATTATAAAATTATAACATTTATAAAGTATTTTGTGTGTATTATTATTAAAACAAATCAGAAAAAAAAGTTGGACACCTTTTATTAACAAATTATTATTATTTTTTTATTTATTATAGTTGTCATAAGAATTACGTGCGAGTTGTACACTATACTCGCACGTAATGATCATTTTGCGCTCGTATGAAATGTAGCACTCGGCAAAGGTGCAAAAGCTTTTATATTCATTAAAAGTAGCTAAATGTACAATATACTATTGAATATTAGTTTATTATTAAAAGTTTCTTTGCAAAGCATAATTTGAGCAATATCTATTACGCATAAAACTATCAAAAAAGTCATCTGTTCAATTATAACCTATAATTTTGAGTACACAATATAATTATTATATTTCTATGTACAAGCTGCTGATGAACAGAATTTAATTTTTTTTTTAACCAAAAATTAACTGTTAAGTTGCAAACTAAGTTAGTGCTTAGTTGATTAAATTGGTTAGTGGAACAAGAGATGTATTAAAAATAGTTACTTTAAAATAATAATAAACATTACAAAAATAAATAAAAGATAGTTTATATTATACACGTCGGAATGTCAATTTTATTCATTATGCTATTTATTTGCTGAGAATTTATTTACTACTAATATGGAAAACACTATGATTGTTTTATAAATTAACATTTGACATAATCTGTATTGTGAATTACCTAATGAGTAATTGCTTTAGAATTATTACGCAGAAAATGTTTTGTAATTTTATAAAAAACGTCATAGATCTGTAGGAAAAATGAATCACTTAGCAGCTATTATTTGTTTAGTTTATAATATTAACTCTGAATCTTTTCTAATTTATTGAACAAATATAACTAAATTTATATATTTTGCGGCTATTATTTGACTATTGTAAACAAATATAATTTTTTGACAAATATAATTTTGTTTGTGGGTGCAACATTTATTTTGTTTTTTTGCGTGTTAAATTTTGAATATATAAATTAATCAATTAGAGAGTTTAAGTCGCGGGGTATAAAAATGTACTGTAAGCCTAGGAAAACAAAATGTAAATTTTTTTTTTCAATAATAATATTGTATATCTAATTATTATATAACTTGTATAAACTTTTATCTAGCTAGCTATAAAAACAAAGACAAGACAAAATTTTATTTTTTTATCGTTTAATAAAATAAATAATCTGCAAAGTACGACTCACGCATCGTTTTTCAAGTTGAAGTTGTAATTTGATAAAAAAAACGACACAGGAAGTGAGGTGGGGACTGTAAAGTAGATGTTGTAATTCCTTAAAATCTCATTTATTTTATTAACTACTTCTTGAACAATTTGTGCTTTATACACCTTGCAATTGTCGTGCAAAAGCAAAGTTTTCTGAGCATAATTGTTGGTTTTTTTTTTATGTATAGCCGCTATCAAGTTTTTAATTGTGTTTTTGTAGAGATTCACCTATGTTGTACTCTTTTTTTTTTATACATATATTTAATTCAGAAAATTCCTTTGGCATCCCAGAAAACTGTAGTCATCGCGTTTTGCGCAAAAAATGTGTTTTTTTGAGTAGTCAATAACTCTATTGCATGGACTTTTCTTTTATGAAAAAATTGTAGTAGTGTGCCTAGATCTTATCCCCAGTTACAAAAAATTGGAATAATAATAACAGTCAAATTCTCCTTGCAAATTTGTTGTCTATACTTTAAAAACCTTTTTTTACTGTTTATATTTCTCTAGCAATAACTAAATTTTTACTCGACAATCAATCAACACAAAATCTTAAAGATTATTCTCTTGGATATTCTACGAGCTACTGTTTTCATAGTTAAATGACATAAAAATTTCTTTTTGTAGTATTGTTCAATTTATATTTGCTCTTTGTTTTTAAGTATCTTCTTTCTTTAATCTGTCCTTTAATGTCATATATCACAATAATGATTTCATTCTTTACATTTCAATTATAAATTACAGTTTTATTATTAACTAATTTATTTATTTTAACTATATGCTTTTTTGTGTGTGTATATGCACAGTTAAATATTAATGCAGTAAATCAAATCGTCGTTAAATCACTAAACAACTGCATAATTAGTATATAGGACACAAATACCAAAAAAGAACAACATATGTAGTTTAAATGTAATAATTGCAAATAAGTACTAGATATATTTGATACTTCTTTGCAATGTTAAATAAATAAAAAAAGCGAGACTGTACGTATCAGTAATCTCGTAATAAAGATTAAAAATCCTTCCTTTGTTTATATAATACTAAAACATTGTAGGTGAAATGTTTAAACTAAACTGTGTTAATTAAATAAGATTATTACATTACACAAACAAATTACAAATATAATACCTAAATAGATTTATCAAAATTATATTTTAAAACTAATCATTTTATAGCCAGTTTTATAAAACAAATTATTAAAATATTTCAAATTTTATTTACTATTATTAATTTATCTAAAAACTTTGGTATTATAAAGGTTTTTTAATGTAATTATGCTATTAAAAGCGTAACAAATCTTTAAACTAATGATTTTTGATTAACAACGAATGTCGTTACAAGTTAAAACATATGGTGCTAAAAGTAATAGATGAATCCAAGCACAATATAAACTATTTGAGTTATTTATTAGAAATTACAATCTACATTTTGCTAAATCAAGTTTGGTATTTATTTTGCAAACATTAAATTAAAAATAAAAAAGTTGGTAATATACAGAAAATCAGAATTGCATCAATTGTCTATCAAATTTCCAAAAATTATAATTATGTATGTATGTCACATGTAGGCCTGTAATTATATTAATTTAATTTATAGATACTATTTTAGATTTTCTAACAAATAATCATACATTATATGCAGAATAATGAAAACGTTCATGAAGCAAATTGCCATAAACGCATTTTTGTTTTTTATTTTTAAATACATGAAAATGTGTCGTATTGTATATTACCTTTTTAGAAACTTTTATTACTTCATTGCGATATAACAAATATATTCGATCTGGTTATGATAATAACCTTGCAGAAGCAACCTACGTTTTCAGATCATAATGCACCATGACACCAAATTTTAAACTTAATAATATTATCTGATTTATGCAATCGTATTAATTTTACGTAAACAAACAAATGTGGCCTTAATAAATCAAGAGTATTAGTGTGAAAAGTCCACTATAACAAAGCAATCAACCATAATAAAATCAACTTTTTAATGCGTCCAAGGCTACTGTTATTTAGGTTCTCCATATTGTAAAAGAAACTTTTTTGGTGATAACTAGTAGAATATTTTACAATAAAATTATTAATTTGAAATAATATTGAATCTATGTAAGTACCTTTTATTTATATTTTATTAAATAATTATAAACGATGTTTCGGTAAACAGTAATGTCATTTTTGTTATAGTTGGTTTATGATAAATATTATTGAAAGAAAACTAGTTTTATCTATATACATTGTGATAAGTAAAAAGATACTATAAATTTTTTTTTTAATTTATAAAAAATATACAATCATGTGTATAAAATGTGTATAAAATATTATTAACATTAGTATTGTTCTAATTTTTCCGAACATTAGTAATATCAGAACTTAACCAACCAGTTTGCATTTTTTTATCTTATAGTAAATTAAAGTGAATTTATATAACAGTATTAACTTTTAAACTTTTTACTATCATTAATATTTTATATTTTTCAAAATAATTTTTATTGTATTAAAATTTTAAACATACTATAATCTTGCCTACAAGGCAAAAGTCGATAATATTATTGAAGATACTGGCTTGTTTGGAGTAGTGCAAGCTTGCTCAACACGATAAGACTGAGCAATGGATGCAATTGTGGTATATTGGATAAAATGTGCCAACATCGGAGGGTTTTGCACACCGATACCAGAAAAAAATTGTATGGAGGCGGGTACAATCAGGCTAGTACCCTGGTCTATATTAGCCTCGGGTGACCAAAGAGATGGTGGGCAGCTGAGAGCAAAGTTAGTTAAGGTTTTTGACATATCATTCTAAAAAGACTATTAATGTCAGAAAGACAAAGCAAATAAATTTACAGAAAAAAATCTCGCCACTTCCAATAATTAATTTTATCAACCAAATATTGACTTAGTTTGTTGCTTAAAAGTTAATTTCTCTAATATTTGAGGTCTAAAAAAAATTATTTTTTTTACTCAATTGCTTTTATTAATAGTCTTCAATTATTAACATTTATTTGCTGACCAACAGGGTTTTTGTGACAACATCCACAAACAACTACCATTTTCTAGACTGACGACGTACAAAATGCATTGCATTGGTTATATAGCATATTTCTTAAACAAAATTTTCTCGAAAATACTATTTTTATAATAAGAATATACCGTTCTCAACTTTTTTGATGACCTTTCTGATAGTTTTGACAAGCTTCTATAAGCTAATTATAGAAAAGCTGAAATAATTTTGTTAGGAGATTTTAATGTTCATAATACCGGATGTAATTAACATAAATAAATAATTTTAATTTTTGTTTAAATTATGTCTAGAATTTATCATTTAACCATGTAGTTCAATCATCTTAACGCAAATTATCAATGATTTGACATACTTAGTAACTTTTAAGATTGTTCCATATTTGATAGTGACCTTCTTTTAAATAGTGATAGCATTACACATGTTAATAAACTGCTAATTTTATTTGATTTGGTGTGATTTATAATATCTTTATTTTGTATAAAAAAACCAATAGTCATTGCAATTTTTTATTTATTGTTATACGAGTTTGCTACTGTACTATGATTTGCAGATAAGATTACATATTTCATGAAACTGCGTAATAAAGCCTTGTTTACATATTAAAAATACATGATTACTCAAGTATTTGATTCAATTAACAAATATCAAAAGTAACAGCTTGTTGCAACAAAAAATTAAATTTAAAGAACGACTGTATCAAATTACAAATACAGTTTTTCAATAAATTAAACTGCACAAATTGCAAAAAACTTGTCTTTTAACTAAAGAACCAAGCAATATACACTTGAAACTAAAATTCCAAGTTGCTTTCAAAGAAGCAAAAGTAACCGCAAATAAATTATTGTAACAAAATCTAAAAAGTTTTAAACCATAAAGCGGCTTTTTAATAATTCTAGTCATAACAAAACACAATGTGATTTAATCTGTAGTATAATTCTAGAAAATTTAATGTTAAATGTAACTAGTAATTGTCAAAATGGTTTTCTTTTTCTTCTTCTTTTTTTACATAGGCAATTTGCCTGTTCTCCTTCCTACTCGTGACTTGTCCCTTGCGATCCTTACTATTCTCCTTCTATCCATCCTCTTGATATGTGTATTTCCATTCCGTTTTCTTGCTTTTTGTCCATTCATTGATGTTGTTCACTCCGCATGATCTTCTTATTTTATCATTGCTGGTTCTGTCCAATCTTGTCTTTCCCTCAATGAACCAAAGCTCTTTCATTTCGGTTGTTGTAGTGAGTCTGTTTGTGTAAGTTGTTTCTGGTCTTGTTTCAGTCATGTATGTAAGGGTAGGTCTTATAATAATTCTTTATTTACGGTAAAAGTTAAACCATATACATCTACAATATAATATATAAATAAACATATTACATAAACAAAAATAATATACATAAAATACAAAAAATACATAAAAACAAGTTTAATCTAAAATACAATTTAGGTACACAATTCAATCAATACGATTTAATTGCGACCTAAACTGCAATTTGGTACATAATCATATAAAATTATTTGGCAAACAAGTTGCCAGTTTACACATCCTAACGAGTGGATTTTTGCACCCGTAATTTGTAGAATGTGTAAATTCTCTAAACAATAACATCTGCCTGGTACGTCAATCGCTAATAGGAATACTGAATGGTAGAGATGCAAGATGGCCAGTAGAGTCTACTACAGACATCACTATTCCACGCAAAAACATAAGATCGGCCCTTTTGTGACAAAATTTTAGTGGTGGCAAATTGTACAAAGATGTAATGTAATTGCGATCAAAATCAACCGCTAAAATCCCCGATTTATAAGATAATAATCTAGCAAACTTATTTTTTTTGTTCAATATTTTGAAAATGAATTTCGTAAGACGGGCACCAGACTGACGGAGCATATTCTAAATGAGAGCGCACTAAAGAACAATAAAGTAATTTGAGTGTGTTTGGAGATAAATCTGCTGACAATCTGTAAACAAAACCCAGCATTTTCATAGCCCGGTCTTTTATTTTAAAAACTTGTTTCAACGGTTTATAATTAATATCATAACCGTTAGGTATTTTATTCAGTGTTCTATTAAAACTAATTGAAAAACATTTGTTAACGTTAAGAAAAAGATAATTATTATGACACCAAGCATTTACGGAATCTAAATCTCGTTGTAACAGATGACAATCATTAACAGATGATATTTTACTGTAAAGCTTTAAATCATCAGCAAATAAAAAAAAGTCGATGAATGAATACAATGAGAAATATCATTGATAAAAAGCAGGAACAAAACTGGACCGCAGTGTGATCCCTGGAGAACACCTGAAGATACAAGAATTGGCTGTGAAAAAAAATTGATAATTTTTTCACATTGAGTACGGTTTTTCAAAAAAGTAGATATCCATGAAACCACAGCATGATAAAAACCTAAAGCATAAAACTTAGCTAACAAAATATTGTGGCTCACACGATCCAAAGCCTTTGAAAAATTGGTGTAAATAGAATCAATTTGTACTTTTGGTTCAAAAGCTTTCAAAATATAATATTCATAGCACAATAAGTTAACAAGTGTGGAACGACTCTCACGAAAACCATGCTGTTCATCAATTATAATGCTTTTGCACATCTATAGTATTTGTTCAGTTAAAAGTTGATCAAATAATTTAGGAATGCAGATTGAATACATATACCTCTATAGTTAGTTATGTCTTCATTAGCCCCAGATTTAAATAAAGGCATAATGTAGCTTTGTTTCCACATATCTGGAAATTTAGATTTGCTTAAGGAAGCATTAAAAAATAGATGTAACGGCGTAGAAATGGAATAAATGCATTCTTTCAACATCATAGAAAGGATGCCGTCTGGGCCAGTGCTAAGATTACTTTAAAGATATTCAATACCTTTATAAACATCAAACAAACTAATTGAAAAATTTGAATGTATTACGTTGTTTTGAAACTCAAACGTTAGAGCTGAGTGAATTTCAGAATTGTAAACAGATGAAAAAAATTCTGCAAATTTGGTGACATAATCATTCTCATTAGTGCAGATTAGGTCTCCATAGTACATTGTACACGGAAAGCCATTAAATTTTCTGGTTATACGGCTTTGTATATCTTACTCTTTGTCTCCTTGCAAAGGTACTTATTAGCCCACATCGTGTTTCTTAAACAGCCCGTGATTCTGTTTGCATTCTCTGCCTGTTCTCTTACTTTTTGTTTAAATCTCCATAGCTGGATATTAGGATTTCCAGATAATTCAATTTGCTCACTTGTTGTATAACAGTTCTATCCACTTCTAGTTTGCTTCTTATGGGGTATGGGGCTATGACCATGCATTTTATCTCGGCAGCAAACATTTTGAGTTTTTTGCCACTAGGTTAAATTAATGTAACAGTTTTTAAAAATCGTCTTTGTTATTTGATATTAGGCCGCGTCATCTGCGTAGCACACAATGTTGAGTTGTTTGTCTCCCATTTGATATCCTCTTCAAGTTCTTACCTGAGAAATTATTTCATCTATGTTAATGTTGAATAGGAGAAGGCTTAGTGAATTTCTTTGCCTAATGCCGTTGCCTGTTTTGATTGGTTTTGTGGTTTTGCTGTTGATTACAATTGTTTTAAGGGTATATACAATTCTTTAAGTATCATGAAACTTTAAAACAATTTGTTAACTTCTTTTTAAAACCGGTTTTTGCACCATGTAGAGAATAAAAATTTTGAAGTCATTAAATATATAAACATCGAAAATTTTTAACTGCTTATTAAATTTTGAAGTAAAAGGTTAGAAGTGGTCAAACACTCAGAAAAAGGAATTTAAAGATCTATTGACAACTTATAAGTTGTTACACGAGAAAAAAGGTCAGAGCGTCGCATTAACAATCGGCTGACGCATGATATCACTACATTAAAGAAATAAACTAAGTGAAAAAATAAGTTAAAAAAAATAGAAGAAACTGTTGATACTTGAGTGAGGACTAGCTTAGATTTTAAAGTTAATAGTTTCATTAAGTGCAGTGTAGGGGAAAGTGTACAACCACCAAACATTGATCGTACAAGTGTACCGGTAAAAAACAAAGTTTAATAAATTTATTTTTAAGTGACGCGGTTGAGTGGTATAAACTACTTAATTTTGAAAACTCATTTTAAAATAAAATTAGATCAGAAAAACAATTGTAATCATTTTTATAGCGGTGATAGAAAATCTTTTTTTTCAGATCAATAAAACACACTTAGGTTTTGCTGCATTCTAAAAACTCTTGATCCGGTTTATGTAGTGCGATTGAGTCTCCTAGACGTTTTTTCAATAGTACACCAGCGGTAAGGTATTATAGAAAATGTTTGAATTGTGGCAAGAAAAGTCATAGTTTTTTTTTATTTTTAAGCCTCCTAGAGCAAAAAATGTTGCTTCAGATGCGGTATCAAAAGTCAAATATTTTATTTCTAAATCAAGTACTCAAAAGACGCGAAATATGAGTGCACACCGACCGACGCACCTTTTATCAAACACTCAATGTCAATATAAAAGATATATATATATATATATATATATATATATATATATATATATATAGTCAGTCAGAAATGGAATTCTACATTAGACAAACATAAAGAAAATTTTGCAGTAACTTTACACATTTCTATTTGATAAGATTTGACATTTTAATCAATAGCTTTCTTGACAATGGAAAAATTATAGTTAAAATTAATGGTTATAACTCTGACCTTAAAATAATGTTTTTCAAGATTCTCTTTATTTGCAGACTTTATTTTTGATTTACATAAATGAACAATCACCCTTCAGTTTTTTTTTTTTTTTTTTAATTATAGCAACAAATATAAAATTATGTAATTTCTAGGTAAGAATCTGTAGCATCTATAAACAAAGACCTCAATACAATATTAAAACTAACCAAGTTGAGAGTACCCCAACTTAGTTAATTTTAACTCTAAATAAACTTAACTTTGTACTGTTTTAAAATCAAAATCCAAAGTATTATTAGTACCCAATATTAAATTAAACAACAAATCTATATCTAATTTTTTTAATTTTTTTTTTAGGGGTTACAGTTTTACATGATGTTTTCTTTGAAAGTATCTAGAAAATTAAGTTTTTTTAACAGATATTTTTTTTTTACTTCTGTTTATTACCCAGTATATTAACGAAAAAATTGTTGTTTTTTATTTATAAAAAATGTTTACTTAGAATTTCATTAAAAAAAATTATAAATAAAAAAGATTCAGCAGCTTTAATATATGCAAGAATAAGCATTTTGACCAAAATACCAAGTGGTATCTCACACTTTAGATATTTGATAAAAAAAAATTTAACCTTTATGTGACTGACAGGGTACCCGGGTAACTTTTTGAACATATACATTTTTGGCGATTAAAATTTTTAAGTATTGAGATTCAGTAACATCTCTTAACTATCTTTAATGCACCGTTTTTTTTTCTTATTGAGAAATTAACGTCTAAACTTTTTACATACGGACGGGACGGTTTGGGTACCTGGGTACTTTAAAAAAAAAACTATTGTAATTAATTGAACAAATGTTTTTTTACAACTATATTATAACTAATACAACATTAACAAAACATATAATATGGCTAATTTAGTAATTGTTCACAATTATTACCGCGTATTGTCTTTGCTACGCCGTGCTCATTGCAAACAGGTTTTGCACAAAAATTACATGCTTTTCGTGTTAACTTGTTAACTAATATAACATTTTGCAACTACCAGAGTACTTCTAGAAGCATTGTAAGCTAGATTTTTAATGATTGCAGCAGCAGGATCTATTATTCGACGTTCTAGAACCATTTCTACATAACTGTTGAATGCATCAATGACAAAAAACAACGGATTTGTTTTTCAATCTGGTTCTTTACTAAACGCAAAATATTTTGCTTTATTATTTAAACTGGTATTATTGAAAAATCATACCAATTAATTCATTTTTTCCAACTAAAGTTGCACTTTTTGAAAGCGTTTCATCTTCATCGCGCTTTCAACTAAATCAAAACTTTCTATTTCAATATTTGGATTGTTTTTTACATCAGATTGTTTCAATACACTATTTACTAGTTTCAAAACATATTTATTTTTATCAGAAGCAACAAACGGCACGTGCATAATGTGTTTTTGTTACGGGGTCAATAGAAGGTGTATTTCTCAGTCATAAAGGTTAAAGAGCAATTCAAAACAAAAAAACCAAGCAAAATTTTGTTGAAGTTTGACATACTCGCGGCATATTTAACATGAAATTGCTTTAAGAAATCCAAAAAAAAATTGTAGACTTTTTTCTAATGTTCTTACGCTGAAGATAAAAATGTTAAAAATCATCTAAAAATAATAATAAATAATATAAAAGGTCTCAAAAATTGAGATGATATATTAAAAAGCTAAAAAAATTTAAACTTATATTTGTCTGTATATTAAATATTGTTTTCAAATATAAAAAGGAACATCTAAAACTACAATATCTTTTCTAAATTTTATTCAAAAATTGGCTATTTGGATTATGATAACCCATGATAATGTTGTGAATCTTTAAATTTTCTTTAGATATTTTCATAAACAATGTTCAACGAACATATATTCCCATCTAAACAAATATTTAGTTGCAGTACAAGTCATTCTAACAAATATTTACTTACAGTTCAGAGATGTAGAATTGAAAATTTTAAGAAAGATTGAAAATGAACAAATGAAATAAACTTTAAAATACAGTTTTTTCCGCAACTTATAAGCCGCACATATTTAAAGTCAATGTTTACAGACTGCTTAAATCTAGTCTTCAATGTAATAGTTTCAGCAAATTCAAAGGCATTTTTATGTTGTTATGACATATTAAGTAACTTAAAAAAAAACATTAAAAATATGCATCTCCTAATACTTATCATATGCCAGCTTGGTGAAATACTAGCGGAGAGTATCGGTCAAAAATCACTGATAAGGTTATGTTTTTTATCATTTTGACACTCAATATATTATTTCTTAGTTTTTTTTTTACAAAATATGCATCAACAATTAAGTTATTATGGAACGCTATTGGGTATCGCCATTGAATTTATTAGAAACAGCATTTCAATATTCAAAAATAAAAAAGATTTTTTTTATTAAATGTACCTTGTTTGAGTTATAACCAAATACTTCAAACTTCTAAAACAAACACATTTATTTTAAAATCATTAAAAATGTAAAAATATACAAGGTGTTTTATTTAAATAAATTTAAAACTTTAAATTTCCATAATGAAATAAAAACAGTTAAGTATTACATGTTTTAATTTTAAAATTAGTTCTACGAATTAAAAAATGTAAAAATATTCAGTGTGTTTATTTTATTAAAATGTCAAAAGTATAGTGTCGTGACGTGTTGTACCAAAATAAATAAATTATTAGTGTTATCTCTCTAAATACAGTGCAGTAGATATAACATACAGAACCTCAGGCTCCTGGACAGTCCGATTTCCGTAAGGATAGCTTGAAGGGGGCATCGGGTGAGCGAATTAAACAAATTAAAATAAGCAAATTAATATAGGTTAGAATTTCTACTATACGTAAACAATAAAGATATTCAATCTTCTCTTCGCTGAAGCAGAGCACATTACAACTTATGATCAAATCGCTAAGACGGTAGTAGCTCAATGCAAAGTACCGCTAGGACCGCAAAGTTTTAAAACAAATTGCGAGTTCGATCCCCGGCATTTATTCTTATTTTTATTGTCTATTTAATAATAAAATAAATAAAATAAATTAGAAAATGGCAAATACACGCCAAACAGCAAAAAATAAAGAAAAAGAATATACAATTGGCTGGCCGAGACGATAAATGACCTAAAAGAATCAATTGAATTTATCCACGAAATTCGACGATTTGATGAAACAAAATAAAGAAATTAAAGATGAATTAGAAAATGTAAAACAAGAAAATCAAGAGCTGAAAAATAAAATATCAACAATGGAAATCAAAATAAATGATATAGAACAAGAAAAAATCAAAAACAATCTAATATTTTAAGGAATTGATATACAAGATAAAAATGAAGACGCTATGGAAATAATAACTAAAATAACACATGGAATGGGAATGAAAATTAATAAAAATGATGTAAAAAATTGCTACCAAAAACTAAACAATAAACAGCCAGGAGATATCGTTGTTGAGATGGGAACTGAAGATCTAAAAAAACAAATTATAGAAAAAAGAAAAGAAATTAAAACCATCAAAATTGAAGATTGTGAACTAAAAGGAAAGAAAAATAATAACATTTACATAAATGAACAACTTACTAACTACAATAGCAAAGTATATTACGAACGTAGACAATTAAAAACAACAAAAGCACACAAATACATATGGACAAAAAATGGAAAAATCTTTGTTAGAAAATCTGAAAACGATAAGATCTTACAAATTCATTGTCTAGAAGATATAAAAAAACTAAAACAATAAAAACCAAAACAAATAATATACATTACACTATATAAACAATCACCCAACCAAAATGAACTCTTTAACATTATATTTTCACAATATTAGAAGCGTTAAACAAAAACTAAACGAACTAGAAATTATCCCAAAGTTATATAATGAACCATCAATAATATCGATAGCAGAAACATGGCTATATGAAGATCAGAAAGACTACTATGAATTAAAAAACTACAATAGCGTACAAAACTCAAGAAAAACGAAAGGAGGAGGTGTAAACATGTATATTAAGAAAAATATAAAATAATAACTAACAAAACAATTAGCTTTGTAGAATTAATTACAAAATTCCTAACAGAGCTAAACATATACATAACATCAATCTATAAGCCACCAGAAATAACAAATACAGAACTACTAAATGTTCTTGAAAACAATATACTTAACACAAAAAAAACACATTATTATGGGAGATATGAATATAAATCTAGCAGAAAACTCAAATAAAACCAACACATATAAAATGATGATAACAGAACAAGGATATCAATTAATGAATACGGCTGATAGTACAAGAACAAGCAAAAATAACAAAATATCAATAATAGACCATATAATAACAAATAAACCTGTACTAATGGAAAGTTTTGAAATAAAATATGCTCGTTACTCTGACCACCATGCAATAATGACCACATGGAACATCAAAGAGATAAAAAAAGAATATAAAATAACAAAAAAATATAAAATAAATTACGTTAATATTAAAGAAACATTTACTAAATATATTAGAGAAAAACAAATTGAAACTTTTGATACATTAATTGAAATAATGACAAAACTAATAGAAAATAACACCAGAGAAGTAAAACTTAAATATAAACAAGGAAATGATTGGATTAATACCGAAATACTAAACGACATTAAGAAGAGAAATGATTTATATAAAAGATATAAACAAAATCAAACAAACGCTATAATCAAACAAAACTACATTACAATGAAAAATTACGTTGATAAAAAGGTAAATGAAAAGAAAAAAATGTACTATCAGAATAGAATAGAACGTGTACAAGATAATCCAAAAAAAAAACATGGAATGAAATAAATCAAATTATAAAAAATAAAAAAAGAAGCAAAGATATATCAACAATCACCGACGAAAATAGAACAATACTCACAAATTCTGAAAACATATCCAATACAATTAATATATATTTTGCAAACATTGGAAAAAACCTTGCAAACAAAAAACCAAATAATTCCACATCACTCAAAACAATTACATTACAAAAGAATATAGACTCAAACGTAACATTTAACCCAACGACGGACGTAGAAATTGAAAACATTATAAACAAGCTTAAAGATGGAAAAGCACCTGGAAAAGATATGATAACATCAGAAGTTATTAAAACTGTAAAAAATGAGTTGATACCGCTACTAACTAAATTAATCAACAATACAATATTACAAGATATATATCCAGAGTGTCTAAAACCATCTGTTATTATACCTATATTTAAAAATGGAAACAAACATCTACCGGAAAACTATAGGCTTATTGCATTACTCTCAATTGTAGCCAAGATAGTCGATAAAATAATTTATGAACGAATATTAAAACATGTAGGATTACATAATATTATAAACACTCGGCAATACGCATTCCAAAAACAAACCGGTAAAGGCTCTGCACTTATCATAAGTACATAATGTACAACGTCAACAATGCACTTGATGTAAGAAAATAATGTCTTACAGTATTTATAGACATGCAGAAAGCGTTTGATACTGTATGTAAACAAAAACTAATTTAAGAACTAGAAAAAATGGGAATTCGAAAAAATAAATCTAATTCAAACTTATTTAAAACAAAGAACCTTACAAACAAAAATTAAAAATACACTGAGTGCAGTAAAATATAGTGATTACGGTATACCACAAGGTGATGTGCTTGCACCACTTCTATATATTTTATATATTAACGACATATTTGAGTTAATGCTAAACGGAAAACTATACATATACGCAGACGACAAAACTCTAGTACATACAGAAATAAACAAAACAAAACTGCAACACAAAGTACAAGAAGACTTAAATAAAATTAATGACTGGTATAATAAAAACCTGTTAACAATTAACAAATTGTATGTTAATATCACGAAAAAAAAAGAAATAACAACATCTTGCTATCTATAAATAACAAACAATTATGCGAAGTCTCACATACAAAATTACAATTACCAATAATTTAAATTGGGACAAACACATACAAAACCTTATGAGAAAAAACACAATAGCTATTGGAGCCCTATACAAACTGAGCAACCTAACTACACAAAAAACAAGAAACATTATCTATAATGCTATCTTTAGCTCACAAACTAATTACATGATGACCGTATGGTCACAAACCAACCTAAGAAACATTGACAAGCTACAACGACAACAAAACAAGGCAATAAAAACACTATATCAAATGGACAAACTAACACCTACAAATGAAATTCACAAAAAAACAAACCAACTTACAATAAAAAACAAAATCTCACAACAATGTATTATCTTAATAAAAAAGATACAACTTGGTCTAACTAAAACAGAATTAAAACTAACAACTAGAAAAGAAATTCATACACACAACACACAAAGAAAAGGACACTTAAACATGGAAGTAAACCGAACAACATCAAAAAACCAAAGTATAACTGTCAAAGGCATTAAAAAATTCAATAATATACCAGAAGAAATTAATAATTTATGCAACATACAATAATTTTAAAATGAAACTAAAAGAATATCTGATGAAAAAACAAATATAAAAGTTAAAACTACTAACACACATCATAACACCACACGAAGAGAAAAAAAAATAATTTCCAATACCAGGCCCCAGTACTGCAGGAATGTTATATTTATATGAAAATTTTATTTTTTTTACAATTTTGTACATATATATATGTATGTATAAAAAAAAAAAAAACACCTGAGTGTGGATTTCATTGTTTTTGATTGAGAAAGCTTTAGAAGCTTTTTTTAACCAATTACTTTGTTTTTGCCGCTGCGGTGCTTCTTTTATTGAATTAGTTTAGTGCAAAAACATGATGCAACAAAATGTTACTTGTTAAATTATTGACGCTTTTTAATAAAAACGTAGCTTTATCGTAAAATATTTCGACTTTAAGATAGTTTTTAGCAGTTACTTAGTTTTGCAAAATGTTTTCCTCTACAATTGATGCACTTAACTGGATAAAAAACAGCTTGTGCATAGGTTTTCCTCGCATGCATTTGTGCTTATGTGCAACCAAACTTCTAATATTTGAAGCATTACATTAGTACACAAATAGCAAGGTATAAAAAGTGAGTAAATGGTTAAAGGTTTATTCTTATTTGTAGTCTTGCATATTAATTTTTTTTTTTACGTAGTAAGGTGTTGGCCTCAACTAGTGGCCTTTAAGAATGACTTAAGCATGGCAATATCTTCCGGTTTTTTTTCTCTGCGTAAATCCTGTTGTTATATGTCCTTGTCAAACTAGTCTAGATTTAGCAGTAGTTCGAGGTAGGCTGGTTATTGCCTCGCGTATTTTTACATGAAATCTGTGGCACGTATGCTGTCCCCGGTCCTTCTCTCTACCTTTTTTCTGTCTCTTTTGTCTTTTTTTAATCCTTTTTATCTGCACTGACATCCAGCTTTACATTCTCTTTTTTCTCCAATCCGTGTGTTATTTATTCTAATTATTTGGTTTGTCCTCAGATGCGTTCTTAGTTTTCTTAGGTCTTTGTTCACTTCTTTTTCATTGTATCCTCTTTCCGTCATGAATAGTTTATGAAGTTCCAACACCTGTATTCCTTTTGGCAGTCCTAAATTTGTTAGTTTTACCTTCAAGGATATCCTTGTATCTCCATCTGGGATTACTTCTTCGTGTCCTCTCGTTGCCAGGTAAATTCTGACCATCTCATAAGTTGCGTTATCCGTCAACCTCGAGATAGCGTACCTACCATTTGGTATTTGCCTCGTTATTTCTTTTATTCTGCATTCCTTCAACATTTCTTTTCTTCTTTTCCTTATCTCTGCAATTTCGTTTGTTATCATAGTTTCTGTAAATGTTCATCTATTTTCTTCTATTTTTTGGTATGCATAATTGTCCTGACCTTCTTTATTTCTTTTTGTTTGATCTTTTTCTCTGTTTTGTTGTTTTCATTTTGCTTCTCTTGTTTCTTTTCATTCTCTTCTATGGCTTTTATTTTGTGTTTTTGTTTCCATTGTTTTCTTTCTATATTCTTTCATTATCAAACTCCTCATTTTTTTTTCTTAGTACTCTTGTTGCAAAGTTTCTTAGCGCCCTCCATTTATTTTCATCTTTTAGGCATTTCTTAATGATTGTTGTTTTATCCACTTTGCTTTCCAGAATTTTTTTAAATTTTTCTCTATCTTCCTCCCACGCTTCGCGTTCTACTAGTGTGTTCTGCATTATTGTTTGTTTCTTTCTGACAGAATATACATCTTTCTTCTTCCTTGATTTTTTTTAATTCTCTATGTCCGGTCAGTATTTGTGTTGTATAATAGCACGTCTCGGGTTTGTTCTCTACACACTCTTTTTTCTCCGGGATTAGTTCTCTTGTCCATTCTCCCTTTTCTCCTCTATTCTACTGTCTCTGCCATCTTTTCATTGTCTTTTCTCTTGCTCTTAACTTAGCATCCTTTTTACTGGTTCCTTCTTTTATTAGTTTCTTTATTTCTATTATTTCTTTCACCATCATATTTGCGGGAGGTGTTGCCGCAATCACTCCTACTGCCTCTTGTGACACCGTTCTGTAAGCCCTGCAGATCCTTAACAAACTTGCTCTTGTAGCTCCTTTTATTTTCTTATTTCATTTTTGTTTTTTTTGTCTTCATGGCTTCTCCCCATGTTTCTGCGACGTATAACAATTTGCTTCTTGCTGCTGTTGCTATTAACCTTCTGCCTTCTTCTCCTGGACCTCCGTTTTTGGCATAAGTCTACCGAGCTTTCTCTCCATTTCCTTTGTTCCCATGACTGCTTCCTTAACCTGTTCATTCTATCCCTTTGCTTCAAGTGTCACCCTGAGGTATTTGATTTTTTTTTTCTATGGTTGTCACTTGGTCTCCTACCTGTATCATACCTGTTCCTCTATTAGTCCTCTTAGTCGATAGCCAGGCCGCTTCTGTTTTTTGTGTTGCTAGTTTTAAACCTTTATTTCTCATCCATAATTGTTTCATATCTATTGCCAGCTCTATTCTTCCTTTAGTATATCCATTTCTACGTCCCTACCTACTAGTGCTACGTCGTCCGCAAATGCCGTTATTGTCACGAATTCCGGCAACCTCATTCGTAGTAACTCATTATAAAAAAGGTTCCATAGTTTTGGTCCTAGTGCTGAGCCCTATGGTACTTCTCTCGTAAGTTTGAATCTTTCGTTCTTGGTAACTAGGTTTCTACCCTGTAAGTAGCATATTAGAGATACGGTGCACTTCAATTACCCAACTTTTTATGCCGTAAAAAAAACAATGTTTATTTAATGGTTCCTAAATTATGTTCTACTGATACAGCCTAATCAGTTGAACAAACTTCAAAACAACTACTCTTACTGCTAAGTTCCGTTTTTAACCTACTTACAAGTTTGAATAAAAAAATTAAAAGATTAGGGAGATAGATATGACAAGATAAACAAAAGTAGATAGCTAAGAATGGCGTTGGGTACATTTGTTTTTATTTCACCAGCGTAGATAAACTTGCCACAACTTTAAACTCCCGTTTAAGCAAAAGCTACTCCGCTTTAGCACGGCAATGAGTACTGTCCATTTGAGGACATTATATTATTAGGCACAATTTTATATTATTTGGCTATTACTTTTAAATAAACTGTATTCCACAACTGCTTAACAAGCATACAAATTATAAAATGAAACACTTGGAAACTCATCAGAAAATCAAAGTTTGTTGAATTGAACCGTGAAACAAAAAAATTTATTTAATAGAATCAATGTTACAAGATTAAAACTTTATTAAAGTGGCAGTAAATAATGAATAGAGATTACTGTACAGTACATCAAAAATTGATTAAAAAAGTATTTTATTGTAGGTTTAGAATTTGTTACGTGTTAATGTCGGATAATAGTTATAAGATCCTACTTTTAAACTAAACTAATAAAAACAATTCAAAAAAATATAACAAAAAAAGTTTTAAAAAATTTAAAAAAACCTTTTATCATTATCTTATGCCCAGAATTATTACACTAGTCTAGTGTTGATAAAACGTTTCTAAATATTTATGGTTCGTTAATTATAAGAAACTAATTTCAATGCCGTTACGTATAATACATTTTTGCACGATCATGTTTTTTTACGTTACTTATTGTTAATAGAAACAGATTTTTTTTACCGCACTACTTACTATGTTTCATCACAAGACAAAGCGTATCCAAGACTGTAATGTTTCATAAAATCACATGTGTGGTAAATACTCAAATCACACTCAATGCTACTAGAAAAAATCTTTAATCAAATATTTCCATTTGTAATAATAAAAGAATTATGTTTATATTATTAAATTCAAATCTACACTTGTAGTAAGTCACAAAACTATTTAAAATAATTATTTTTTACATGCTAATTTTCTTGACCTAAACAATGTATTTGCAGTAATATATTATTTTTATCAGAAATTCATTAAATAACTGCCTTACAAATTTTTTATTAATATCTTTTGTTTCTTGTATATATTTTATATGCAATTAATTTATTATTAAATGTTTCACTGTAGAAAATATGATAAAACAAAAAATAGTAGCATTGGCCAAGAGAATAGTTATTTGTCGGGAATACTGTATAATTTTATATTTGCTGTTTATCTATGGTTCACTTATTCAGAAATATGCTGATGAGACAGATTATACTAAACCCATTTTTATTTTAGTTCATTCCTCCCATAAAAAGTATTTTTAAATTTTACACAAAATTGTACGGTCATACATGTAAATTTGATGGGTTTCTTTTCTTGAGCTATTTACTCTCTTGTAACAAAAAATCCAGACATAAACAATTGTTCTTTTTTATAAAAGAATGATTCATCTTATTCACTGGAACGGGATTTACACTTAATTTCGGTAATTGTTAAATTAAACAGTCTGCCGAGTTATATGACAAAGCAATTTTATTGCTTTTATAATTATAAATAAGTAATTACATCGGTATTTATTTTTAAATTGTACTCATTTTGTTCTATTATTTGAGTTAATATTTATTTAGTTATTACTACATACATATATAAACTACATATGAATCATGTTTTTGCAGTTTTTATTCGGAGACGAAAATAAAACTTATTAATAAAACGAATAAGATGCGAAATTTATAATATATATAATGTATTTATAAATTGTCATGGTTTGTTGTTACTGTATACGTGATTTTAAACTTATTAAACAATACTCATCAGTTTAAACTGTATCTAATTGACTTAATTGAAAAACAATAATTTAAATTATTTAATGATTTGTATTATAATAAATATATTGACAATCATTTCTTTTATATTCTTGACCTTTAATTATTTTATTTATGAACGTAAAAGAGAAATAACCGAAACGTGATTTCAATAATACATTTCAAGCATATTATTTGCGTGCGTTTATTACCATTAATTCTATAGTAGGAAAAATAATACATCTATATGCAGAATGGGATTTTAGTATACGTAAATTGGTTAATTTTAATGCGAGCTTATGCGGTGCAAATAAATAATTATAGTATATTTGCATGTATAATTTTCTGTACTTTGTAAACGACGCCATGGTTTTTCTATTATACATAGTTAAATTGTTAATGTCATAATGCAATTTCGCGTAATTTTATTAAAAAAATAATAATGTGATATTTTTAACTAAACTACGTACTAATTTAATGTAATAAACACTATACAACATGTATTTACAAACATAATTACATAACATTACTGTTTAATTAACACTATCTAATTTTAGATGCCTTTTTGTATATTCTATAAATAATAAAGTTATATTTGTAGTCTGGAACAAAATATAATAATTGTATATACTTTGAAATAGATATAATAATTAATAAACAATTAAATAGAAGTTTGATGTACATATTTGCTACTTTTTGGTCTCTGATTGTTTTGTTTCTAGAAATTATGCAAAATTGATAAAGTAGAACACAAATTTTCTTTATAGATAATTATAAGTTTTGTAGAGGAAACTACTATAGAATAGCATTTTATTAATAATCACAACAAAGCCGTATTCACATAGAGTGAACCATTACAACAGTGTAACCCACAATTCTGATTCAAAACTTATGTAGTTATAGCTTAAAGATGTTACCAGTGGCGCAGCTAAAATTGTTGGGCCCACCGTAAAATATTGAGGAAAGTCTACTACAGAGACGGTTTTAATCAAAACCGTACAATTTTGTTATTCCCAAGTTTTGAAACAAAAGTTTAAAAATGAATTCCCCGTAAAGGATTTGCGCAATAAAAGTTTGTTTGCGACTGTGTAGGTGTTTTCATTGCATTAGAATCGATTAAAAAGTGCACCACGTCTCTTTTGAAGACTTCTAAATAACGCATAAGCCATTTGTATTATAAATTGATTATTGTTTCAAGTGAGTAGATAAAGTTTTTGTACATTAGTAATCTCATCTCACTTGTCCTAATTGCACAACCAAGCAATTTGAGTAAATTAAAACGTTGTTAAACAATGAAAAACACCTGCAGTTCTGTACATGTTTTTAATAGTTATTGTGTGTAGGTGTTTTATTACTTGATTATGCTTCTACTAAGGTTTCTGTTGCAAATTAATATCTTTTTTTTGCTTGTCCACTGCTTAGAGATTTGCACGTTTGTTTTTAGTAAAGTATTGAGGTTTAGTGGTGGTAGTGTAGACCCAATTTTAAATTTACACATTTTTACGCATCATTTGCAACAATTTACGTTGCAATTTCTTCAAAAGATCAATATATGATTTTTGATACGGGCTCTAGATTGTAGAAACATACTCCACACCTGATTGTACCAAGAAACAATACAATATTAAAAAATTTCCACCATTTTTTTTTTTAATAAATTTTACAATGTTTAGTAGTTTTATTACAAATTAATTTTATGTGTACTATAAACGTTAATTTTTGGTCAAATGTAACAATTAATCTTTTATAATTGTTTTGAACACTCCAGATATGATATAAAACTATTAACTCATTTAATTTTAATTTTAATAGTTTTTGTAATAATATTTTTTTGGTTTACTTTATTGAATGCTTTGGTAAAATCCGTATTTATAAAACTAGCTTGCTGTTTATTCTCAAATCCATTAGTAGTATAACTTTAGTAAATTAAAAGATTTTTTTTATGATTTACTGATTGACTGTTCTTCTATAATAATATTTTTAAAGATCCATATCATATATTGTTTAATTAAAATATTGGTAAACATACAATAGTTAACAAAGTTGCATAAAACATTAAAAAGTAATTACAATAAAAATAATAATAATAATCATCATCTTATTTTGCAAAATTACCAAAAAAGCAAAGTTTATCACATTGATGTTCTTCCACTTAACCTTAATTTCAAAAGTTAATTTGATAGATAAAAATAAAAATAAATAAATAGGTACTTAAATGAAATGTTTTGCTGAACTTCATTATAACGTAAATTAAAATTAATTGCAACTCATCCACAAGTTCCTAAAAATTACTTTATTTAAATAACCTACATTGCATTGGGGGCAATACTGTAATTTTTGTTTAAAGTTTTGTATTACTTTTCTCAACAATTCTATTCAATACTCTTAATTTTTTTCTGAAATACGCAATTTAATGTCTGGTATTGTTTGAGACTGCCTCTCATAGATCTTTTCTTTAGATATCCCCACAGAAAAAAATCAAAAGCCGACGGAATCGGACATCCATGTCGTTAAATAAAATCAAGTGACCAGAAAACATATTTTGCAAACACTAATTGAGTTTGCCGTGCTCTATGTGACACTGTCTAGTTAAAACCATACTTCGTTCGTCTGCTTAATTTTAATCTTAAAAATTTTTCTAGCAACTAAATGCAACGTTCAGAACGTTTTGATTATTTTTTGCAAAAAAAATGATACTACAATTTCAAAAATTAAAACACTGCACCAAATAGTGACTTTACAAACATAAAGTGTTTTTTCTTGAAGTTGTTGTAGATTTTCTACACTACATTAGCGGAAGTTTTGTTTGTTAACATATCCACCAAGATAGAAATGAGTTTTATTTGATATCAATAAAAAAAGAAAGTTACACAAACTGGTTTATTGGAATTTTGTAGCTTGTAAAGAACATTTTATATGGGTGGAAGTGCAAATTAGAAAGTAAAGTTTTTAATAAGCTTTTTTTAGAAGTTTTTAATGCAATTGAATGCCTTGTTGCCAATCATCTTAAATTTTTTTCTATGGCTTGTCTGACGCGTTCAATATTTTTGAGTGTTCTACTGTACTTACACTTACAGTAAATTTTGAGCCAACGTTCTCTTTAGTTTCAAAGTTTTGCGCTTACCTTATTATTGTTTGTCGTGTTGGAAATTGTTTGTGCCTTCTAACATTAAACTTGCAGCACAACTGTCTTTGAGTGTTTACAACTGATAGTCTTTGTATGAAGTTTTTAATCACTTTAATTAAAAACGTTTTCATGATTTAATAACAAAATAATTATTTTGTAATAGCCTACTAAAAATAGGTAATACCACTTCAAACCTTGTATATGTGTATGACAATTTTTTTTATAGTATAAACTGAACTCTAAAAAGAAACAGAGACCACCAAACATTACCCGCTAAGTACTCTACTATTTAAAATAAAGTAACATTAATTAATTATTTTATTGTAAGTGTAAATAAAAATAAAATGACTGTAATTAAAAAATATTGAAACAATTAAACAGGTTAAGTGTATTGAATGTAAAATCAACAAAAAAAATAATCTTGGAAAACTGAACAAGTAAATGTAAAAATAACTTTAATCAAAAAACAAAACTACACAGACACAGGACTACATTGTTATGCATAAAACGTAAAAAAGTAGATACGGTAAAAAAGTTTTTGAATGTTTGAAGAGTTAAGTAAAAGCAGATATAAATGCCGTTGAAGTTTGTAACATAAAATTAAAACAACTAAAGGTTTGTTTTTTTTTGTTTATTTATATAGTAGATCTAAAACACGCTCAAAAAAAGATTTTTTTTTAACTTATTTAACGTTAATCTATTTCTGTTATAAGCTAATTACCGATGGTAAAAGTTAACAAATGCTAAGAATTTTACTATTATTTTCAACTACACAAAACCTAAAATTTTAAGTTAAATTACATTAAATTGATCTTCTTGTAAATAAAACGTTTTCAAGTTTTTTTTAGTGTAGCATAGAACGTATTTTAGATTACTTCCTATTGTAGTGTAATTTAAAAACAGATCATTTTGGTAAAGAAAATAGCAAAACTGCACATTTATTAAATCTCACTCAGTATGTGAAATAATAAAACAATTTACTATGTTTTTTTTATTACAAGTTTATTCTTACAAAATAATAAGTTAACTTGTGAAAACTTTATTTGAGCCAAAACTAGTAATGTATTCGTAAGAATAAACTTGTGATAAAAACATAGTAAATTGTTTTAATATTTTATAATATAACATAACATATCACTTAGTAGAAGTCACAACTATCAATTATATTATTTTCACCGGTAAAACCTTTCTATGACGCTGTTCTGCAACACAAAGTATGTTAAATAGTTACATCTACCGTACAGATGTTTATAACTTGGAAAGTCAAATACAATGAACTTGTTCTTTCAGCTCAAATATTTTTAACAAGAAATTAAAAGTCGCTGCAATATGTACGTACAGAAACATATTAATGTAACATTAAAACTATTCGAAAATAATAGTAAAAAATAGTTTTCACATTAATCTAAACTCATTTATTGGATAAAAGCATCCATCAATTAAGTATTTTTTATACAGCTTTAAAATAATTGCCTTAATAGGTATCCACTTGCACATTTTAGTATTTTTTATAAGATGTAATATAATTGTGAACGTTCTTTATTAATTGATTTGTTTTTATTTTTAAACACATAGCATAGTAATTTATACAAATAAATAGATGTTACAGTTAATATGCTTTTGTATTTAAATGGATTACGGCATGTTTCTAATGTAATTTAGATAAAAAATAATGTATTACAAAAACTCTGTTTATGTCGATAGATTGTTCCCAGACTAATATAATGTAACTCATCGCCGAATAGGCTAAAGAATAATATACATGGTGTTAAAAAAAAATAGTAAAATATTTAAAGAGGTAGTAGTATAAACCAAAATTCGCAAGAAAGTCTTAATAAACATGAGTCCGAGTAACAGTAGAGATATGGAATGTAATTCTTTTTAAGTACTTGGCTGTTGTTGTCAGTGCACAAGTTTTTGTTTGCTATGGATGTATGTGTTCTACGCCTACAGCAGAACAAGCGTGTGCGGAGAATATCAGCCAAAGTAAGAATAAGTGCTTTTCTTGTTTGGAGAATCTACCACAAGCAGCTGCTTTATACCTACCATTTACAACACGTGCATGTCTTAAATTCACTTGATCATCAAGCAAGTATGAATTTTTGTTCCTGGTTTCTACGCAATGACGCTGAAAACCCTCGTTTTCTTGTCAATGTTCTGTTTATGGATGAAACCAGGTTTACACAAAATGGAGTTGTTAGTTTTTACAATACGCATGTTCAACAAAAATTTCCATGTTCTAATGGAATCTTGCCATCAGACACGTTTTTTACTTTATTTAGATGAGTTTTATAAACAACATATTTCTAGATTCTGTTGTTTTACCAAACCGATTAACAAGCAATACTTAAACTTTCTGCAGAACACATTGTATGATCTTTTTGTCAATATTACTATTGACCAATGGTAACAAATGTGGTTCCAGCACAATGGTGCTCTATTTTAGTTTTTGATTGTTGTTAGAGAGCATTTACATCAAACTAAAGTAGTAAGTGTTAAAATAGTTTTAAAAATATCTTGAAAACTAGAATTTTTGAATAGATGTAAACAGGTTTTTACTACTGTGCAACTTTTGCATACACATAAAACTCGTTTTAGTATTAAATATTGTATGGGAAGGAACATCTGAAACTACAGTATATCTTCTAAATTTTATTTAAAAACAAACTATTAAAATGATAAACAAGCTATTCAAATCATTGCGTATGACTTTAATAATAATCGTTTTTTTGTATTTTTCATAGATACTTTCATGAACATTGTTTAAACAAAATACAAAAAATATTGCCATCTAAACAAGTATTTACTTGTAGTACAAAGCTTACTAGAAATTATAACAAATATTTAGTGCCAGTTTAGAAATATAGGACCAAAACTTTTAAGAAAGATTTTTTTAATCGTACTATCGACTCATGAAATAAGATTTCAAATTCATTGACTTATAATCCGCAAATATTTAAAGTCATTTTTTTTTTTTAGATTTAAATATTGTCTTCAATGTGATAGTTTCAACAAATGTGGTTTTACTCCTTGATATTTAAAAGTGTTTTTATGTTGTTGTGACATATTAAGTAATTAATATCATATACATAATTTTTTTTTTTTTTCTACTTTCTTGTACTCGTACTTTTACTACAGCAACACAGAATCACATACAAAGCAAGTTGGACACATTAATATAAAATAACAAATACAATACCTACAGTTTTTTTTTTTGAGATCTTATGCACAATGACGTTTTTTGTCTTTTAATGCTTTTTAGTCAACCATGACATCTGACAGATAACTCTTACTGCTAGTTTTAGTAAACAATATGGTAGAAACTGGTCAAATTAAATTCATAGGCTAGTATTTCTAACGAGTAAAGTTTTTTTGATCCGCTGCATATTATTTTATTAATTACATGCAAAATATTGCAGATTTATATAAAAAAATTAATTGAGCGTTTTTATCTAATTTTTTCTCAAATATTTATTTGATTAAAATAGCACCTTACTTTACTGTGCAATTTAGTCGTTGATGCTCTAAGCTTGAGGTAGATTTTATTGTTTGTTTACTTTACTAACTTTGAAATTACAATCGATTAAATTGTCACTTTACATTTGTTAATTTATTATTATTGACAGTTTTAAGTTCAAATTTAAATTAAAATATGAAATTAAAATGTTCTATTTTGCTTCAATTTATTGACAGAGTTTAGTATTTTTTTAGGGAATTTTGTGTTGTCACATTATAACATGTGTGTAAAGGCAATACAATAAATAGACGTCAATTAATCAGATTATAAGTCATTAAAACTGAACAATAAATTGACAAATGTAAAGACACCTTAATACGTTAAGAAATGAAAAATGGTTTTTTAACCCTATACTCTATAAAATATTAACTACAAATGCGTAATTATTCTTCATTTGGTAGTATAATTGATAAACATTAAATTGATTTTATAAATCCATTCATCTTCTAATTTATGTTTGTACAACACAAGCAATTCCGTGCATGGATAAATCATATTCTAAAATTAATAATATTTTAGTAAATTAGTAAAAATAATTAAATTTTACTAACTTATTTGTTTAATCCTTTGCTAGATATTCTACTCCATACATACCTAGCTTGTTGCACAAGCTATTTAGTTAATAAGATTTTGCCATTTTATTTATCGTTTTTTGTTTTTACTATTTGATATTTTAGTATGTTTCTGCTTACAAAAAAAGAGTGGCCGTTTTTTACATGTGAACATGTATGACGTATTATAATTTGCACTTTATGCTTTTAATAATGCCACAAAAATCAGTTAATATATAAACCCAATTAAGTAATGGCCAAGAACAATCTTCCAGCAGCTAATTAAAAGGTCACTTGCGATTCCCAAAATAAGAAGTTCTTGCATCAATATGCGTATAATATAAAATTATAATAATTAATTATGAAGTAATATTGCCCATTTTATTTTAAAATAAAACATTAATATCATTTATTAATATTTCATTTGGATGAGATAACAAAACGTGATCTTTTAAAAAAGTACGGATGATACTGGATTTTTATATTTTTGTGGACAATATTTCATCTCTCACGTTCTATACGATAAAAGCGAAACGTTTCATTGATTACAGTTATTTTAATAGAGTTAACACATTATTGCTACACTTCAAGCCGCATCTCAAAGCTTAAAAATTGGTCGATGAACTCCATAATAAACAATTTGATTTATTATCAACTTCTTAACAGAAATTGACGTAAATGCAGTTTTAATTGAGATTTTATTCAATATGTGATGTAATGTGGCTAATTTAATAACTGGTAACATTTTGTATTATTTTTATTAAACGAATAGCGTAGTCATATTTTAACATAATTTCTATACCTACATGTTAAGTCTACACTAATCTATAAAGCCATTATTAAAATGCAACCGTTCTGTTTCACAAAGATTTTAAAGCCCACGGGCTTTAATATTATTTATTTTCAATTTCTTTCCAACACCTGAATCAAATTTAATTAACATTGCATAACATTAAAATATAAAATAACTACTATTTAAGAATTTAATATTATTCCTTGTATTATAAGACAAAAGTAATGTAAATTGGCTGCCATTTTATTAAAAATAAAAAAATTGGGCGCTGTTTTTGGAAAGTTTATTTGAAGGTGTAAAATTGATAACATTAAGTTGAAAATGACATTGGTCAAACGACCACCTTTTGAGTTGATGCACATTAATTTTCACTTACATCAATATCATGTACAGAAAATACAGCATCTAAAACCAGTAGATTATCATAAACGTATAAAACTTTGTCGGTAGGTCAATAATAATCCTCGCTCATAGTTTTTATAGATGAAACCACAGTCAAAAGTAATTATCAACATTACATATGGTGTAGTAGAGTAGTTGTTTAATTGGCTCTTTCATTTTGGAGAATTGCTTCACAAGAGGCAACTGCTTATTTTTTTTTACAAAATGAATTACACGGACTACTAGTGGATTTTCTATAAACATCAGAATGCAAATGTACTACTAGCACAATAAAGCTGCTGCACAATTTGCTAGTCAAGTCAAGCAACATTTGAACAAAAAGTTTTTATGCCGTTGGATTAGTGAAGGTTGTCCTATTAGTGGTGCATCCAAGGTCCCCAGACTTCACAGCACTAAAATATTGTTTATAAGTGTAAGTGGATACTTAAGATGCACTAATTAAACGCAGCCAATCTTAAACAAAAACATGACTCAATCAAAAGAACAACACTTGTCCTTTGTAGATAAAGCAGAAAATGTTTAAAGATAAATAGCAATATTTTTGAATATTTATTATTAGAAAGCTATAATTACCAAAACGTTAATGTATAAAATTTTGTTTATTTTTAATTATATTATAACTTAAAAACAAACAAAAATCGGATAACAACATTTAAATGTTTTACATTATTTTTACGTGTACAATGTAATTCTAGAGTTTGATCCGTTTCTCCTGACATACCCCGTATATAAGTTTTTGTTCTTTTGCTTTAAACAGTGTTGCTTTTTCAAACCGGTTTTTCTTTAGTAACAAAATACATACATAGTCACGTTTGATATTTACACCAAAAAACCGGTATCAACAACAGATGTTGTATGACAATAAAATGTGATTTGTATTTTATCAATAAGCAAAACAGATTATATATGCATTTGATGCTTCTGGCTGAAAACCTGCCATAAATAAGCAAATAATAATCACTATTAAAGGTTAGTACGATTTGAAGATCTGCATGTAGGTGGTAATTTAATACTTTGTTCTTAGCTTGTAGATTGTTTAATAATAATTTATTAATTCTAACTATAAATTATTGTTGTTCCATTTTAAACAATAAAATCATAGTTGAATCGAATAATGGTGGCTGTTATTATGGAATAGTTCATTACAAAATAAATAAAACAAATTTTCTATGTACTATGTCACGAATATATTTAAGAACAGTAAGTAGTTTCAACTTTTACAATGCCATCATCGACGATGATACAAACAAGTATGAATATAAAAGAAAACTTACAAAGCATATATTTGCTATTTTTAATCTCCTTAAGAGTTATTCATGCCGTTATAAATATAAATTATTCAATTTAATTTTTTTTTTCTCTCCCCACTTGCTGCTTTGCATCTTTCCATGTATGGTCGGCTGCAGAGCTTCGTATTCGGGGCACCATTTATCTTCTCTTTTTTTTTTTTTTTTTTTTGTGTGCATTATCCTTTTTTTTTTTTTAATTAATTTGTTTTTTTTAGTCTTGTTATTATGTAGTGTTCTTTTATTATACGACAATAAAGCATAAAGAATTAAGAGAGGTTGAAAATTACATTAAAATTATAAATTATAATAAATAATAATTATAAATTACATACAATAATACAAAAAAAAACAGATTAAACAGGTAAAGAAAAGATTAATAAATGACAGTTTTTACTTAATGATAATTATGACATAGAACATTCCGCGAAAAAAAGAAAGATTAAATTATTTCAAACAAAAGAGGTTTATACAAGTCGGTTTGGTCAACAACAACTTAACAAATATTTTGAAAAACTCTAAAAAGCTCAAAAACACTAGAAGATTTGCAAACAGTTATTTGAGGAATGATAAAACCGCTATGCAGCAAAACTACAAAAAAAAAAATACGTGATGAGCTAACAAATAGATAACGACAACAAAAATTTACGTTTTAAGTATGTAAACGGTACACCTCGTATTGTTCAGTCAAAAAACTAATCAATTCCCAACTGCATACTCCAATTTTTAAAACATATGATATCTATTACCAGAATGTGCAAGGTTTGTCTACTAAAGTCAATGATGTATATAACAACGTAGCAGCTAATAATTTTGATTTAATTTTTAATTACATTGTGTACAGAGATGAACGGGTAAAAGAGGAAAGGAGTGTTAATTGCAGAAGATATTGCTTATTCGTTAGAGCTATTAGAGCATGTTATATCACATTTATCTAAAGCTGATATTCTTGCTACTAATGTTGTGTTGAGCGGTAAACATATTAAAGCTACATGATTTATTTACCTCCTTTGCTATCTGCAGTAAACTATAAGTTACTGCTAGAATACATCGATACAAACTTAAACACTGACGACGTTTTTCACAAATTCTACAAAAAGTCCCCAACCATTGTATTTAATTTTTTTTCTTAATTTTAAAAATCTTTTGCAGCGCAATACAGTGCTAAATCATAATAAAAGATTATTAGATCTTGTATTAACAACTTCTGATAATATAAATTTTACCATTGTAAGATTTGAGCTTTTTCTTAAAGAAGATCAACATCACCCAATATTACATATAACTGCTTCTATTAAACAGCTAAGTATCGTTAACTTTCAACCCAACTTAAACTTGCAAGTTTGCAATTTTAAATTTTAAATTTTAAAGCAGCTAATTACCTAATACTATATGCGTCCATTACCAAAATAGATTGGAATGACTTGTTATCATGTACCAATGTTAGTTTAGTATGTAAGTTATTGTACTCCAAACCTTATTCTTGTTTTGAAGTCATCAGTTAATACACAACAAAAATATCTGGCATGGTTTTCAAATGATACGACTAATTTGCGTCAAAATTATAATTGTTGTAGTATCGTAGAAAAAAAATGTTTGCAAAGAAATAAAAGCTTCAATCCGCAATGAATACAAATGTTATCTAAATAATGCTGAGGCTAACATTTGCACTGATCCTTTAAAAGTATGGTCGTTTGTTAATAAAATAAAACAACACAAATACCAGAACAACTTTACTGGAATCAAAAATTATTGAATGACTCTCAAGTTATTGCAAACGCTTTTTACAAATATTTTTAAAGTGTTTATAAAAATCATCAACTTTAAATTTAAATGCACTTTCTTTGTTATTTTTATTAGTGAACAAGAAATAAGTAAGGCTTCAAAAAATTTGAAATCAAACTTTACAGTTGGTCCAGATTTATTTTCTGCATTTATAATAAAAGATTGTCCTTTAAATAATATTTTTAATTTAATTTTAAAATGTTCAAAATTTCCTGCAGTATGAAAAAAAGTACGAGTATGTCCTGTTTTTAAGAGTGGAAAATATAGATATTAGAAATTATCGTCTAATTTCAATTTTGAACAAATTTGTTATTTCAATTAATAGTTTCTGAAAAAATATACAACCATGTAAAGGGGATGATAAGTACACAACAATATGGTTTTATAAAAACGAAGTCTACGTCAACAAACCTACAAAATTTGACGCAGTCTATTCCTGAGGCGTTAGTCATCTATACAGATTTTTAAAAGGCTTTTAATATTATTAACCACAACATATTATTAAGAAAGCTACCACATTTTGATATCCATGGCAACACAGTTATTTTGTTAAAATCTTATCTACAAGACCACCTTTAATTTGTTGAGCATAAAGGGTGCAGATTGCCATTCACTCATACAAGTGGTATTCTACAAAGGTCTAACTTAGGTCTACTCATATTTTTTTTTATAAACGATATTGTACAGTGCATTAAATATTCAATTTTGTTATATACAGATGACATAAAAATTTATTTTTGTATATAAACTATTTGTGATTTTATTGTTATCCAAAATGATTTTAATGAAATTAATAAATGGTGTACTATTAATAAGCTCAAATTAAACCAAAATATGCAAAACTATGACATGTTTACGTAATAAACACATCATAAAATTTGATTATAAAATTAATTCACACATCTCTTAGAGCTCTGTAATATTATTAAAGATTTGGAAATTATATTTGATAGTTTTTTTGTCGTTTAAACAGCACGTTCATCATATTTTCAACGCAAGTTATAAGCTTTTGGGATTCATTAATAAAACATGTTCAGAATTTGACAATATTTTAGTCTTGAATCAATTATATTTTGCATATGTCATATCTAAGCTTGAATACTGTAGTGTTGTATGGCGTCCATATTACCCAACACACTCAAAAACTATTGAGTCCATTCAAAAGCTTTTTATTGGAATGTGTTCAGTTTCTTATGATGTATTGTTAAACATGTATGAGTTAAAATGTCTAGTTTTTAGTAGAAATACTGCGTCTATTGTATGTTTGTATAATACTGTAAATGAAATTTCTTAGTGTTAATTTAATTTTAATTTAATTTAATTTAAGGGGCAGTTTGATGAGAGTATCATAAAACTACGAGCAGAACTCACGTAATTTAACTCTTTTTTTTTAATCGGTTTTTTGCAACTACTAGCAGAACTGTAATAATTGTTATTTAAGAAAAATAACTTATAGCACAATAAAAAGTCTACTAAGTTTGAAGTATAACTCTTAAAGTTTAATCAAATATTTCAACAAAAAAATTACAGATTAATTTCAAAATTTAATAAATAATTGAAGATTTTGGATTTTATATATTTTATTAGATTGGAAATTTCATTCTCAACAGGTTGCAAAAAACCGATTTTAAAAAGGAATTAAATTGCGTGAGTTCTGCTCGTAGTTTTATGACACTCATCAAACTGCCCCTTTAATTTTATATATTTTTTTAACTTGTAATAATTGTTTAAGAATAATTTGTATGTATATATATTCCCAATTATTGGATTATGTCTGTTGGGAAATAATTTTTTTTATTATTATTGTTATTATTATTATTAAGCAAGTTTACAAAAGAATTATTTTTTAATTTAGTAATGTCAAGAGCTTTTAATACATTTAATTTTTTGTCTTTAGAACAATTGTGAATAATTTAAAGTTTATCAATATTTGAGAAAGTGTGATTATTTTATAAAATATGATTTGCAGAAGTACTATGGCGTAGTCTAAAGGAGAGATAATGTTCTTTAAATTTAGTTTTAAATTTCTTTGTGTTTGTCTTTAGAATTATATAAAATGTTTGATATCTTATTTTGACTTTTAAACACTACTTTATAATTAAATTTACTGAAAATATTTTCTTAGATATGTTACCAACATAAGTTATTGAAGTATATTTTATGCGTTCCATGACTTTTATCTTAAAATAAATTAACTGCGTAGTAAAGCTATACTCTTTCTTAGTAATAAAATTTTGTATTGTTTTTCTTGCAAATCTATTGTAATGACTTCATTATATGATTTTATTAAGCTATTAATTTGGTGTTAATGGTAGGTTCTATGGACCATTAAATGGCAGGCTGCAAATTTGTGACTGTTATGTTAGGGAATACAGACTCAAACGGAATGGTTGAGTCGGTTGGTTTACGGAAAATATCAAGTAAATTTATTCTGAATTTTGGTTTCTAGTTGGCGTAAAGTACCTTTAAAGTAAGCTAAGATATATTGTGTTTTTTAACAAGGTTTGAATTAATTTTTTTTTCTTTGAGTCATAAATATTTCACTTACTGATGAACTGAAAGTAGCTATTTTTAGTGCAGAATTTTAAAATAAACTATTATTTTGTTGCAAAAGTTAGGATTAATATTTATGTTTTCAAATAAACTCAATGCATTCATTTGGAGAAATGTTGGAAAATACGAGTTTTTAAATTTTTTATAATTGTTAGCAAGTTCTAACAAATTAACTACACTAAATTTTGAAGAAAAATTAATATATTCTTTAATAAACTTATTTAATTTAAATTCTAACTTATGAGTAGGGCTGTTAATGTATGATACCACGAGGCGTATTGGAACATCTGGTTTTTATAAGACCGTATAGCTTTGGTGCTAATGCATTGCTATCTAATTCTTTAATTGAAAGTATCTTTAATTTGTGCTTTTCTCTAACAAAGTTGCAATTGATATTAAATTGTAACCAAATATACGTATCAGATTACTCGGATTTAAGTAGCATGTAAAAATTATTGTAGCTTTTGCAATATTTTTAAATATCAAAAAAAAAATTAAAAAATGCTCCTTTTTGCCCAGCCCACTGAGAACAAAAACATGGTTTTATGGCTTTTGCGGCTTATAGACAGGGTATAGACATGAAATGGCGCTAGATTTAGATTGTACAAAAAAATTCTGGTTGATTTCATTAGTAAATTTATTTCTTTTGAGTTAAAATTGCGGTTTTTAAACAAAAAATGCGATTAAGTTAAGAAACAACAAAAAAACTTTAAAAAATTGTAGAATTTTTTTTTGTGGGTTTCATACTCTCATATACCAATCAAAGGACTACTAATAAGTTATAGAAACTAAAAAAAAAAAATACATAAGCAAGTTTCTCAATGCACCCCCCCCCCCCCCAGCTCTGGTCCTTTTGAAATGGAATTGCCCATATTATAATTTAATTAAAACATCTAACATGTAAAAAATGATTTGCTGGGTTTTTGAGAGTTCTCATATGCATTTACATATCAATGCACGGAACCTTTGTATTTCTGCATCAATAACGTGTATATATGTTTCCAATTTCAATAACACCTTGTTTATTACTCTGCGTAGTTAGTTTCCATACTTTATGCTTTGTAGTAGTCAAAGTCTTCAATGCTATTTAGATTTAGAAAATAACATATAATAACATTCGGCGCAATACTTACGCACATTCACACATGCTCCAGTAAATGATTTTTACAATTTACTCATTACATCATTGGTGTCTACTTTTTCAGGTCCTACGTGCCGCAACTTTAGTTTTTTTGGTGTTTTTTTTTTTTATTTAATTGTAAAATACTTAACACATCAAGATTATTTATTGGTTTTGCATTGAACATTAATTTTTAATGCTTGCTTTTTTATCATTTTGTTTTTTTATATTATTGTATCTTCTAGCGCTATTTCCTTTCTTTCAACACTTCTCTATTCCAAAGCTTGTCTGACCACTTGTTGCCTACTAATCTCCTCCAAAGCCACGTTTCAAAGTTTTACACCAATTCAAAACTTTTTACAATTTTTTTTTTGCAGATTTATATCTAACCTGCTACTCAAAATTTTGTTTTTCTCTAAAACCATTTTTTTGCTACTTCTATGCGTAACCATATTTCTTTCTTGTTTTTCTAATTTTTTATATAACCTTTCAATTTTCTTCAATTTATCTACGTTTACGTACTTGTTTATTTCTTACTTTTTCTTACTTTCTCTTTATTTTGCCTCTTCAGTTTTTATAATCTTTGTCTGGTTTTTGTTTATATATTATATAAGTCCATGCCATGATATTAAAACTATAGAGATATGATCATCACCCGGACGCGTTTTGGTACGTGTTGCGCACCGCGTCATCAAGAGAACCTGGCGCGAGAAACGTGCATGTATTTATATGTTAAATGTAGTTATAATATTATGATGGTGTATATTTTATTTATTTAAAGTAAAATAGAACAATAATTTACAATAATCTTAAGAAAATTGAATTACTGTAGTAAACAGAAACAGACGGCAGGTCTCTTTTTTGCGTCATTGGCCGCGTCATGTGACTGAAAGAGTGGGAGAAACCTGCGCTTGATCATATCTTACTGTTTTAGTATCATGAGTCCATGCATTGATTTCATTTTTTTAAGTTTTTTAACAAGCATCTTCAGTTTTTTCGATCAACCAATGCATTTCTCGCTTAATTCTCGGATCGAGTTGAAAACTATGCAACCGTCAATATAATCCTAGATTCAAATAATCTTGGGTCCACCCAAGATTGTTTATTAGTGTGTCATATATTAATTCTGACGTTTGATAATAAATTACATTAGCCGATCGAAATTATATTCACTATCACGGTATCCGTGAATTGGATTAGAGCCAATCAACGGTTAACAAAATGAATCTCGGATTCATGAATCCAAGATTTATGCCCGTATAGTCAGAGATTAAATCTCGGATTCATGAATCCAAGATTCATTTTGCTAATCGTTGATTAGCTCTAAGCCAATTCACGGATATCGTGATGGTGAATATATGTAGTTGCGATCGGCCAATGTATTTTATTACCAAATGTCAGAATTAATATATGACACAGTAATAAACAATCTAGAGTGGGCCTAAGATTATTTGAATCTAGGATTATATTGACTGTTGCATAGTTTTCAAGTCAATCCGAAAATTAGCGAGCAATGCATTGGTCGATCGCGACTAATGATATCCATGAATTGGCTTAGAGCCAATCAACGATTAACAAAATGAATCTCGGATTCATGAATCCAGAATTAATCCGAGATTTAATCTCTGACTATTAGTACGTACGGGCATTAATCTCTGACTATTAGTACGGGCATAAAAGTCCTGACAAATATGACACGAGCTCTAGCGGCAATGATCAAAAACAAGGCACTTTTTTGTTTTTTTGTTAATATCTTAAGAACTGTTAGTTGGAGGTCAATGTACTAAATATACATAATGAAAGCTGATAAAATTTATAATAAAAATAATCATATACATTTTTCTTTTACTCTCAGCGGTTACAGAGTTATAGGGCGCTAAAAATTGTGTTTTTCAAAAACAAAACAAAAAAAAAGTTAGCACAATATGTAATTTATTGAAAATGCAAAAGCAAGAAAAAAAAGTGTACTTTATACTACCATTTGTTAAATACTAGTAAATCAATATTCAACAATGTTTTACTTACACTTTTGCATACATTGGATCATTGTTTAGCCAAACTTTACAACTTGGTAAAAGAAATCCAAGCAATCTGTACATCTACTTGAGCTGTGACACTTGCTGCTTGAAACACAGTAAGAACAAGTAGCTATAAAACAATTGTGTGAGAGAACTGTCAACACAAATATGAACTCTATATATATATATATATATATATATTTTTATTTAAATTTATTTTCGGATTATCCCGCGTTTTCTTTTTGAGTTGGACTCGACGTTTCGGCTGAATCTCATCAGCCATCATCATGAGATATTTATTATTAATATTTATTAATATACTATTACATCAATATGACATTGATATATAAACTAATTTTGTTGTCAAAGCTAACTTTTAAGAAACTTTATTGTGTGTAAAGTTTCTTTGTTTGACTTCTGGTAGTTGGTCTATTAATTGATCCTTCTACAGTCAAAACTTGTAAAGGAACTGGTTGTGATTTGGATGCTGTAATTAAATTAGTTGTTGTTGGTAAAGAAGCTGTTAGTGGTTTTTTTAAATTTAATTTAGTTGTTGCCAAAAACCACTAACAGCTTCTTTACCAACAACAACTAATTTAATTACAGCATCCAAATCACAACCAGTTCCTTTACAAGTTTTGACTGTAGAAGGATCAATTAATAGACCAACTACCAGAAGTCAAACAAAGAAACTTTACACACAATAAAGTTTCTTGAAAGTTAGCTTTGACAACAAAATTAGTTTATATATCAATGTCATATTGATGTAATAGTATATTAATAAATATTAATAATAAATATCTCATGATGATGGCTGATGAGATTCAGCCGAAACGTCGAGTCCAACTCAAAAAGAAAACGCGGGATAATCCGAAAATAAATTTAAATAAAAATAATTATATCCGCGAAAATTTAAAAAAAAAAAAAAAAAAAAAAAAAAAAAAAATAACATATATATATATATATATATATATTGGAAGTTAAGACTATCGGGTATGCGGCCAAATTACAATCAATATTCACTTCATAACCATCATTTAATTAAAAGCCAATATTTTGGAGAATTATTCCTCCTTCTTCAGGCCACTACAATTTATAATAAATTACAAGATAAAACATTAAATTAACATTAAAAATAAAAATAAAAAACGAACAATAGTCAAATAATTAAAAACAGCAATATTACATTAAACATGTGTACTTACAAGATATTGATGTTAGTGATAATTGATAAAGTCAATTAAAATATACACACGTACCACATTTAAAATTGTCAAAAACAAATCATGCATGTTAAAAACAATTACAAACACTTCAAAATTGTTTTAAAAATTACTTTTAAAATAAGTCAGTTGGAAACGGTTATTGATAATATAAATTATAATATACAATTTAACCGCTAGAGTCTAAAAAGAGAGACTCTGTTTTTTAGAGGTGAGATCAATATTTGAGCATTTTTGACTAGACTATTAGTTACATTTTTACCGTTTACTAGATAGATTAGTTACTTTATTTAATATTACAACAACAAAGTGTCTATGCATGTGAAATTTGCAATATAATTGAAGGGCTTAGGCTGGAAACACATCTTCTGCTTTCCCAGATCTTAATAAACTCGTACGGAATTTAGCATCTGGAATCCCGGCTTGTTTTAAAGCGCCATATCTTGTGGAAAACGGACCGTTTTATAAAGTATTTATTTTAGTTTGCTATAGATAAGCAATTGTCGCATAGAAATTGCCAAATATGGTGACAATAGGTTGAGTTTTATGTAACAATATTGTTTAGTAACAAAAAAAAAACAAATTAATATTTTTTAATAAAATTAATTTATAATACCCGTACGGAATAAATAGAATAGAATAAATTCCAAATGAGTGTGCCGCATTAGATTTAAATATGAATGTTAAGTTTTTAATAGAAAACAATGACAAGCCACATATAATCCTTATTCATATCCGCGAATCTGGTTTTTAGGTACGTGATCCGGTACAATAGTGTGTACCACAACTGTCAATTGACAAAAAAATTGTAAAACAACTGTCAATCTTGAAGCAAAAATAAAATTAAAAAATATATTAAGTGTGTGCGCAAATCGAGAGATTAAATGTAATATTTTTGATTAAATTTATTACATAGCACACCTGTAAATCTAAAGACTAAAATTTTACTTGTTGTACATGACACGGATAAAGCAACTGCTCCAAAAAGAAACTAGTTCCTACCTTGGCTGATATTCTCCACACATTCCTCCTCGGATTAAGCTCTGCTCTAGAAGTAGATACCGACCTTGGTCTTCCGGATAAATAGCACTGTTAGCTGAATGAACTAGTACTACGCAATTGTTTGGTAAATTCTTCTAAACATACGATGTGAAGAAATTTGGCGATTCGGATAAACTTCAACATAAAGACATCGCGCTTTGGTTGCAATCCCATAAGCACAACCATACATAAAATGCAAAATAAAAAAATGAGGTAAAAAAGGAATAACATTTATGTCTCCAAAACCGTTACTTTGCAGACCTATATTTATTAAGACTTTTTTAATAACTTTGATTCATATCTTTTTAAATATTTTACAATCTTTTTTTAACACCCTGTATAAATCAACTTTTAAAATTCTTTCCATAGATTTTGAATCACCTTGCTTAGAAAATTAATAGCACTGATTTTATCATGAACAAGTTTTTTTAACAAACTTACAACAATACATAGTATCCAAACATATTTACATTTACCATAATATATTGTAATATTTATTCCTCGCGACTGTACGCAGGTATTTTAATTGATAGTATTTTGCAAGCTTCCACTTCCATTGTATTGACATTTTTATATGAAGAACTAGTTAATTAATATAGGGAAACAAGTTATACAAGCAAAATACAAATAAATAATTTCTGATATAAAACGTTTCATTAAGATGCGAGATTAAACAAAGTTACTAATTATTATTATTAATTTTAAACATAATTACTATTTATGTATTGATTCATGTTTGATATATTTTCAATAAATATAGAACAATAAAATTATATCTCTATCAAGTCGTTTCGCATCCAGACGAGTTTAATCTTAACGACAACAAATAAACAAGCAAGCTTTTTTATATTACTTAACTTGAAAAGATGCAAGAACTCTGCACAAAACTTCAATGTCAACGTGTTTTCCAGACCTAGGATAACATTAGCACTTCTTATTTACACTTAATGGTCAATTAAGTGATTTATTACTCGTCAATTATATTTCGAAAAATGTATTTATCTAATTTTGATTATTATACAATAATTATTGCAAATCGTTATTGTTTGAGAACGGTACGAATAAAAAAACTATTCAAGAACTTTTATTAATCTTATTTACATTTACATATGGTGTTTATAACGTTTGAAATAGATGACTTAATTAAAATAAACTAACAGCTCGAGCGCTTGAGTTAATGCATGAGACGTAATGATAAATTAAAGTGCATTTCGGTATCCAACAAATCTTATTATTCAGAATTTTAACGAGATTAACTGTGTCATGTTCTAAATAACTTATTCAAATAATGTAACTGGATACGCTATTTCTTCCACATCTAAATCAAATTTGAAATTTAAAGGCCCAAAGGTTATAAAATTAGATTGCAACATGACCATGTCGATGCCCATAAGCGGTTTTCTTGTTGTTTGTGCTACTACGGGGATTTCCAAGAGTCATTGACTGAATTATTTTGTACGCACGATGTCCATCTACTATTCCATAGTAAGGGCATCACAAATAGAATACATTCGATAGCCATTTCTTAAACTAGGTATTATTATTAATTTAGTTGCTTGTTCTAAAAAGATAAATATGATATGTTATAGTAATAGATACTCATTCAAAATTAGTTGATTTCTTAATATGTATGTACAATAGTGTAACAGATAGTTATCTTATAAATGAGTTCCTAGAAAATCAGTTATGCCATACATATTATATTATGTATGATTAAAAATAGTAATTTGTTTTCTAATTTTATTTGTAATTAGTAAAATAAAAAATAATGCAAGGATGACTTTTGTTCATTATAACTATACAATTCGTGTACGTCTGGCTTAATTTTAATATATAATTATCAATTTTTTGATGTATTGTTATTAATTATTAATTTTTAAATTTAATAGAATATGTAGGTAGGTATTTCATAAACTATTAACATTAACATGTGATAACATCCAAAAATAAAATAAGTATGTGATTGTCGATGAAATATATAATATGTATATATATATATATATATATATATATACAGGGTGTCCGGAAAATACGTGTACAACGTTTGACGACAGACTCCTGACGTCAAAATAGGTCGATCTAAGCCGACTTAGTTATATAAAAAATTGTCTCGTTTAGCCGGTAGAGGGCGTCAAAAAAAACAAAAGTATAACAAAGTTGAAAGTATCTATTGTAAGAAACTAAGTAAAACAAAAACATTACTTAAGCAAATGTGTAAAATGACCGCCATCTTGCTGAATACACTTATTAACACTCTTTAAAAAATGATATTGGACCCTATCTAATGTCTCGGTATTATTAAAATGGTTGCCTGCATTTAAAATCCGCTGCAATAAATCATCGCGTGTGTTTACCGGAGTCTTGTAAACTTCTGTTTTAATAGCGCCCCACAAAAAGAAGTCACACATATTTAACTCAGGAGAACGTGGTGGCCATTTTACTGGTGCATCATTGCCTCTTCCAATCCATCGGTTGGGATATTGATGATGTAAGTATTGCCGAACGGCAACGGAAAAATGGGGCGGGGCACCTTCATGCATATACCACATTTCCCTCCGAAGTAAAAGGGGCAAATTCTCCAGAAGAATTGGTAATGTGTCTTGCAAAAAATTTAAATAAATATTTCCATCTAACCTGTCTGGAATAACAATGGGACCAATAAGGTAGTGATCAATAATACCTGCCCAAATATTAATTTTAAATTGATGCTGATGATGTGCAACTTTAATGGCATGTGGATTTTCATCGGAATAAATATGTTCGTTATGCAGATTGGTTACCCCAGATCTTGTAAAGCATGCCTCGTCAGTAAACATAATTTTTCTACAAAAATTTGAAACAAGGATTCTTTTGTTTCTAATAAATTGACAAAATGTAAGCCGCATGGGGGGAGCAGTCGGTAAAAGTTCCTGGACTTTTTGTATGTGGTAAGGATGTAACAACTGTTCTCTTAAAACCTCATTGACAATCGTTTTAGGAACATTTAACTCACGTTCTAAGAGACGGGTACTGGTACTTGGTTCTTCTTCAACTCTTTCCAGAATCATCTCTTCTGTTTCCACAGTTCGAGTTGTTCGCATACGACCCCTGCCTTCAAACTTTTTCTCAAAACTGCCCGTTTCCCGAAGATGACGCTAAATATTGGCAAATGTTTGGTGGTTTGGTATTCGACGGTTAGGAAACCTCTCCATGTAAACCCTAACACTCTGACGCCCATTTCCTTGACAAAACCCGTATACCAGGAGCATGTCAACTTTCTGAGAGTTTGTATAGTTTTCCATTTTTAATGGTAAAATGAACTTGTAATTCAAGAATGTTGATCGTATACTTGAGTAAATTTCATAGACTGGTGACAATTTGTCAATAATTGTCAAATTATTAAACGCCATAGCAACAAGGTCACTTAAAAAATTATTATTACAGGTAATTTCTTTTTAATATTTACAAATTTTTGACGCCCTCTACCGGCTAAACGAGACAATTTTGGATATAACTAAGTCGGCTTAGATCGACCTATTTTGACGTTGTACACGTATTTTCCGGACACCCTGTATATATAACAAATAAAAAATTAAGCAACAAAGGTGACCTACTATTTCAATAGTTTCAACAATATTCACGTGAGGATGATGACTATTGTTTAGAATATTTGAACAACATTGAAAATGAATTGGAAAAATATGTTTCACAAAATGTTAGAAACCCGTTTGAAGTAGATGTAATGGGTGTGAAATTATTCAGATGGATTACAAGAAAAAATGCCCAAAATGCATGATGATAAAATATATAAATAAAAAATTTGCCAGAATAAGTCTCACAAACAGTGACGTAGCTATCTGTAAGCAATGGTTTGCAATGCAAAAACAAAAATGTAAAATTGAACCACCCAAGTTTTGAAATAGACGTTAATATAGCCACGTCTATTTTAAAACTTGAATGAACAAATTTTGTTATTTTTAACAATCCAAAAACAAAATTTGGCATATTTTGACAGTTTATGGCCGGATTTTGCTTTTTTTAACAATATTCTTCAACTTTTATAGCTGGATTTTTTTAATTTCATATTTAGATTTTACACTTTTTAAAAGTTTATTGCCGTATTTTATAGTTTTTATAACAATTATTAAAATTGTATGCTCAAATTTTGCACTTTTTAACAGTTTAAACCAGATTTTGGTTTTTCCTAATCAGCGACGACTTTAGACGGTAAGCAAGGTAAGCGTCGCTTTGATGCGTAATACGTCAGGGGGCGCCGTGCATATTTTTTTGCACCAATCTACCGCAACCGTTCCTACATAAGTTCCTACTTTTTAAGCATCAACTTCACCCCTAAACCGTCGCTAGCTAACCTCTAACAAAGCTGGACCGCATCAATTAACGCTTTAACATCACGGACCCGTTACTACAAGGAACTTTCAATACCTAGTGAAGTTTCTCCGTAGGATTGAACGGATTTTTAACCAAATTTTTTTTTTAATCTAAAATTAACTTATTCTGTGACAAACAAAACTGCTTACTGCTTTGGTACTGTAAGAGAACTCCCGCTCTAACACCGAGTCTGTAGGTGCTTAATATGATTGACCTTGACAATCCAGAAAAGCACCCGGTCACTAAACTCAAATTTACCTAAAATTAATCAATACCACATGGTTAACATAGTTCCTTTACTACTAAACGCAGACTTGGAACTCTTTAATACAATACTTATAAGGCAACTTGTAATATCTTTGATAGTAAAACAAAGTCATAAAAACAAAGGTAGGAAAGTTGCAGATACAGGCTCCGAAAAAAAGAAAGCGTTAAAGTCAACAAATCCTTACCGTGTCAGAACTCCACAACTAGTTTTACATCAGTTTTGAGAGTTGCGGTTGGCCATGATCACCCGTTCTAAGACACCTAACCTTGGAAAGTTTCTCTAACGACCTATGCTAAAACTTAATGGTATCCGCTGTCATATCCCCAGGATGCAGGTTTCTAAAGAAATTCATTGTTTGTAGCAATTATTAAAGAAAAACAATAGCCAAAAAAATCAACAACAGCCAAGAACGTAACTGCATACAAGATGACAAGGTCGCATGGAATAAAGCCGGTTATTTTCTTCACACTCTAAAAGATATATGTAACCTACTTTCTTAAAATAAGCACTCGCAAACTAAATGCGTATACAGGTTTTTAGTAATATTTATGTTCTTTTGATATCTAAAAAAATGAAGGCAACATATTTGTAATTTACAAGAGGGCGCCGTAGTAGGTAACGCTGCCTCTGTTTTTAACAATATTTTTGATATTACAAAAGCTGATTTTTTAATAATTTTATAACAATGTTTACTCTTTTTAAAAGTTTATGTCGAATTTAGGTGCTTTTTGATACCTATATTTTTTTAAATTCCAAACCCAAATTTTGATATGACTACATATTATAAACAATTTTAGCATTTTTCATTTGTTTTCAGCTTTTTTTTTAATATTTTAATATTTTATGACTTAATTTTACTGCTTTTTAACTTTTTATAAATAAAATTTGGCACTTTTAATTTGTTTTAATTGGATTTTGGTTTTTCTGACATAATTAATTGTTAACAGTTTGTGGCTAAATTTTGTTACTTCTGATAGACCCCAATTTTTTTCAGTAATTACAGTATTAAGTAAAGTAGATATTTATATATATATATATAGAGATTTGTTAAACCGCCTATACAGACCCAATTTGCTATATACTACCGACGTTCCCAGACCAAATCCGACGTTCTCAGGCCCGGCGTTGGGTCTGACAACGTTTTCATGTGTTTTTCGTTATTTTTCGGCATAATATAGCAGTAGACAAAACAACACAAACATTATTTTGGGACTGAAAACGTATATCGAATATGTCAACACATACAAGTTTTGTTCATTAAATATGGCAGACTAGGGCGCGCTCGTCGTATTTGTATACGCACTGCAAGACGTTATCAGACCAGCCATGCCATACCGACGTTTTCAATCCAAACATTGGCAACGTTGTAATAAGCTATAATATACCTCGCAGCTGACTTGGCTTTGTGCCCGGCCAGAGTTTTGGGCACGCAACAAAAGTTAATAAACAGCACACATCGCAATGAAACCTACGGGCTGGCGCGGATAAAAACAAAACATGTGAGCGGGCACTGCAACCCAGGTGCCCCGGGTTAGTAAACTATTTTTTTTTTATTTGCGTACCGTGCATCAAATTACTTACTTGATTTAATTGTTGATGATATGCTTTTTTTTTATTTCTTTAATAAAACAAATGGGCTGCATTAGTGTCCATATATCTGATCAAACACGGGACACCTGTGATTGTATAGAAAATATTGTTTTTTTTTAATAGTGCTAGTTTTTGCGTTTTTTATTATAGGTCATAGCCGCTTTTAATTTTCTTTTTATGCAATGGGTGCGAACAGCGGTTCGAGCACTCGAACAATAAAATGGGCGTTTTTAAATACAACCCGAACAAGTGTTCGAACAACATTTGCACGCAGCTAGTCAAGAGGTGGTGCATGACGTGCATGTACAGTGTTGCCACATAGCAAAAATAAAATAATATATTTATCATGGTTATATCAGAACATGGGTACGGTTTTATATACATTATAAAAATATAAGGTATACAAGAAATATGCGCTCATACAAAATATGTGTGAATCTAGAATAATAAGATTTTAAATATTTTACTTGATGCAGATTTGAATTGTATTAATTGACAACACTGGGCATGTAAGCAAAACAAACAACATAACCTTAGAAAACATGTTTTTGACGTTTGAGTGCTATATGCTGTTTTTAAATTACCCTGCACGAACAAACAAAAAAGTTGTTCGTGCAAAAATTGTTCGAACAGCAAGAGCACTTTAAAAACGCACCCAATAACTATTTGTATGGATAGAAAATTAAATAAAACAATTACTGTGTTTGATTTTATTTTTTAGTATGAATTATCACTTAGTAGCGGTCAACTCTGTTCCTTTAGATGTCTATTACTTATAATATAATTTTAAAATAAGAATTTGTTTTTTAGTTTTATCTATATGTTTATTAGAAACTGTTATTAATAGTTATTATATATTTTAATAATAATATAGATGGTTTTGGGCCGCCCGAGTTGGGATTTGAGCCGGGCCCGGATTTTAAGCCTGACATTGGGCTGAGTTATGGGTCGGATCGGGAATTATCAACACTGATGCTTTTATATTATTATATGCAATCTATATACTTTAAATTTATTATTTCTTTATCCCAACGCGGCTGTAGCATTTCGACAAGGAAGCAAGGCTATTGTTTGTTTCCTGTGCCGTGCATAATATTTCTTACTTAATTTAATAGTTGTTAATATGCTACATTTCTTTAATAGAACACACGCATTGGTGCCTAAATGTCCGATCAAACAAGGAACATCTGTGATTGTATATAAAATATTGTTCCTGTTTCAATAGTTCTGGTTTTTGCATTTTTTATTTTGTCATAACTACTTTTAATTTTTTTTAAGCGACAATTGTTCCTTAGATGTTTATTATTTAAATCATTATTACAGGTGATTTTAATGTATTATTTATTTGTTTGGATTGTATTCAAAACTAAATGAAAGTACAAGAAAAAATAATACTATAGATAATATATTTACACATTACACATTACATTATAAGCAAAGCAGAATACAATATTAAAACCTTTAATCTAGGGTTTTCATATCATTTAGCAATTAGTTTTGCATCAACTTTTGTCACGGTTAAAAAAATGAACGCATTAATTACAGACCTATTACAGACAAAGGACTGTTAATATTGTACAACATAATGGATACTGTAGACTGGAGTTTTGTTGCCAATCGCAATTTAACTATAGAATCAAAATTTGACGTATTTATAAATACTGTTGCATGTGCTGTGCTTGAGGCTATTCCAGAGAAAACCAAGATATTAAATAAATCGAACATAGTAAATTGGTTCTCATATGATCTATTCCAAATGAAACCAAAATTCAAGATCTAAATAACTTATATAAGCATGTTTCTGATTCTGATCTTATAACTACTCAATTAAAACTACTCAGAAAAGACTATCAAGTTGCAATACGGTTAGCCAAAAAAAACACATGATGACTTTATTTATACATCAAATAATCCTCAAAGAGCTATGTGGCAGGTAATCAAATCTCAAAGCAGTAGCCATAGCATTAACAATAATAAATCTTTTATACCGGATCAGTTTAATAATTATTTTGTTGATATAGCTCCGACTATTTTTAATAACTTGTCTGCAAGTGGTACATACCAGTTTTATAAGTTAGGCCAGCAAATCAACGCAACTTTTAAATCAATTTAATTTTAGAGAAGTTACCTTTATTGAACTTCGTGATATCGTATCAAATCTAAAAAATTCTAATTGCATGGATGCTACAATATTAATAACAAAATAATAAAATCAATTTTAAATATTATTATGATTCCCCTAACAAAACTTATTAATGAATCAATTATGTCAAATCAATTTCCAAGTGTTTTAAAACTGGCAAAAGTTATTCCAGTATCAAAAAGGTGAAATTGTCTGTAGTACTAACTAACTAACGCAACATTTGGAAGTAAACAATATTTTATGTGAAAATTAATATGGTTTTTGCCGTCATAGACCTACAGTATTTGAAATAAAACATTTAATTGATGAAATTTTAATTGGATTTGAGGTTGGTAGCCATACTTATGCTCAGTTTTGCGATTTGAATAAGACTTTTGATTGTGTATCAAATCATATTTTAATTAACAAACTGAAACATAACAACTTTAGTAAATCTAGTATTGATCTTATGTCATCATATTTGAGTGACCGTTTGCAGTATGTAACAGTGAACTCTATAAATTCAGAAACGTAAAATGTAAGCATGGATGTTTCACAAGGTTTTGTTTTAGGACCAATTTCATTCTTAATCTATATTAATGATTTGCCATATTGTGACACCCAAGCCCATTTTACACTATTTGCAGATGATACAACCATTGTAAAATCTAATAAAGATATAGTTGAATTAAAAGTAGATGTGTGTAATACACAATCGATTGTAAATGATTGGTTTTTATCAAACAAGTTAAATCTAAACGACTGTAAGACTGAGCATCTAATTTTCCCACTAAGACAAATTAACACCAACACTGAAGTAGTTAAGTTTTTAGGATTAATGCTAGATTAAAGACTTACTTGGGTAGCTCATACCACCTATGTAAGCTATAAAATTTCTAAGTATATCTATCTATTGAGAAAATTAAAAAGTATTACTTCACAAAAACTATTGCTCACAGTTTATTCAGTCGTAAAAAACGGAATATTAAACTGGGGTCATGCACCTATCTTAACAAATGTTTTTTAAGATACAGAAAAGAGCACTCAGAATTATAAATAGTCTAGAGTATAGATATGATTGTAAGCTCAGTTTTATTGCGTTGGGTATTTTAACGGTACCTTGTGTTTACATTTACGAATGTATCTGTATATTAAGAATAATATTAACTAATATACCACACAGAGTTCTTTGCATAATTATGCCACAAGGCAAAACAATCATTTAAAGTTTGGTTTTAAACGTTTGCTTAAAAGTAGAGATGGATTCAATTAGTATGCGATAAAATTTTACAACAAGCTACCTGCATATACCAAAACTTTAGAGTTTAATATGTTTAAAATATATATCAAAAATATGCTGATAAATAATGCCTTCTATACCTTTACTGATTTTTATAAGCATAATTTTGAAATAGTTGAATAATCTATGTATTTGCAATAATAACTTGTATTATTCCTATTTTTGACGTGTGTAAATACTTTGTATATAGAACACTAATAAATATTAATACTATTATTATTTAAAACTTTTAAAACATTTCTTTATTTTTTATTTTTATTTATATGCTTATTACAAACTGTTATTATATATTTTAATAATAATGTACTCTTTGAAACGCTTATAACTTGTTAGTAAATAAAAAAAAAACATAAGTTCAAGTTTAAAAGTTGAATTTGACAAATTGCAACATGTTTTACTGTACAGTGTCAGCATTAGGCAGCAGATAACCAATAAAAAAAGCTCAAAAACTAGTAAGTTAAAAAGTTTAAAACGTTTTTAAAGTATTATAAAAAAGATTAGTCAATAAATTATTAAATATTAATTAACGGCAATTTATTTAAATCTGTCTGATCTGACAATAAAATCTTTATTATTTTTGTTTTTCATTTATTACATTTATATAATTTTTTTAATTTTATCAATGTTTGACTCTATTAAATAACATAACATATATTATGTAAATGTTTTAATAATTTGCATAATTTTTTTAGTTTGTTGAATAAAAAAACAACAAGAGAATAAATAAACACAGAACTGAAATAAACTTGCATATACATTTCAAAATTTCTTAAATTTGTCTATAAGTTGTTCAGGCTTTTATTACGTTTACGGCACGTATTTATCACATGCAATAGACACATAAAAAATAGACATACACAAAGAATATGTGCTACATACCTATCTAGGCCACAAAGCATGGCAACACTGCTAGGTCTAAAACCGTCGGTTCTACTGCCTGGGACTAACAGAGATTGCCAGACATCAACTTTTTGATTTCTTAATAATTGTTTACCCTCGTGTTTACCCCTCTTTCACTGCTCTTAGAGTTCTTAATTAATAAATCAAAATTACTTAATATACACACACTTAGAACAAAGGTTTCTAGTGGGTCTGTGGTTGCCTGTTAAACATAGCTGGTAACAGATATTCAGATAGAAATTAGGTTGTTATATTATTATTAATCAAGTAGGCTAGGAAAAACAATACAGGTAAACAAATATTAGTTGTCATATTATTATATTAATTTATTTCATTTGTGTTGTGTCGTAGTGTTGAATAGGTAAGTGGTAAAATTTAATAATTTAATACACAATCAGTAATGTAGAAGAAAGAAGTTAGAATATTACGTAGCTAATTAAATAATATAGAAAATAAAAGTTAGAATATTAGGTTAGTTAAATATAAGGTAGGTAAAACATGTATTGTTCATTTTTGGTGGCATTGCGGCTTGACGGGTTCCGGACTCGGCCGTAACGCTTGACTTCTGTACACAGTATTTAAACTAAGGAATACGGTGCCCAGGGTTCTGGCAAAAACCTGTGATGGTTCAGCAAAAACGGTGTCCGAGACTTTGGCGCACACCTTGAATTACCCATGGAGTGTACTGGGTTTTCGGACTCTCCCGTAAAGTGTGGTGTACAGTTAGTAACCAGGAACAGATTCCCAAAGGAATGTGGTATCCGTAGTTCCTGCGCAAATCTTTGGTGTGTTTTAATTAAAATAGATTATGTTGTATGCAGCCAGCAAGACCAACCCGATCTATGCTATAATTTTTAATAAATGTTACAAACCCCTTTTAATTATGTATCTTAAAATTTAAGCTCTTAACACTTCTAATAGTAAACATTAGAACAAATGTCCATTAATACATGACACAAGTGATTAAATATTAATCTTGAAAAACGAATTAATCGTTAGGCTTGTGCATAGGCGTCTTACAAAGACGAAAACAAGTTGCTTAGAAAATAAAAGTAACTTGCACATTACAATTAGTACTACTAATACTGCAACATTGAAAAAATAAAATTGAAAAATGTGGTAAAAAAAAAATGGGGGATTTTGAAAATAAATTATAGATAAAGGGAATTGGAATCCAATTCATTTTTCCCTTTATCTATAATTTATTTTCAAAATCCCCCATTTTTTTTGTTTAATTTTAATTTTTTAACGACAAAACAAGTGTTGCAACGACAAAAAAATGCAATGCCCAACAATCAAATAAATTTTACGACCCTAGAATAATGCAATCCACAACAAAATAAAACATTACACAACGAATAATATACCTTGCAAACAATATATTCCAGGACAGAATTATATATTTCACGACACGAATATGTGTCTATTGGTGAAAATAACCGATTGGCTAAACTGAATATGCGTACTGTCACTTTCTTCTCAACTAGCGTTGCTGTGTACATACGTGTAACCTCAAATATTTGGAATGAATCAAGGTAAATTTGTAACTGTAAAACTTTATAACAAGCTATTATTTTTACAAATATTATATTACTTTCAGAACTGCATGCGATTTTCTGAAGAAACTAATTAAATATTGATGTTTTAAATAACAAAAATTCTTTCTTTACAAGCACTATCATTTTTTAATATCAATGTAATATTATTTCGCAAAAACAAGAGCAGAAATATAAAAAATACTAATTTTGCAAATTAATCTACAGTAAATTAATAATTAGAACAATGTAGACTATTATTTTAATTATTAATTTGCTGTTGTTCAAACATCTTAGTCGGTCATTTGTTTTATTTTGTCGTGTTAAAGTTATCGTTCTAAAAACTTTTTTTGCTGTTGATATGTTCTGTTTAACGGTTCACATGTTGTCGTGGCTTTTATATTCTTACCGTCGTGGAAAGTATTTAAATATTTACTTTTTTTCCGTGTAAAATTTTTTTTTTGTTGTGTAATATATTTTTTTGTCGTGCAAAACTTTTTAGGCATGTTAGTTAAAATTTTCTGTGATGCAAATAATTGTTTTATCCGTTTGTTTATCCTATTCTGTAGGAGACATTGCACTTGTGCTTCCAATGGCAATGAGCATGAATTAACTGAGAATGGATTTTATGCTCTTAAATGAATTCAAATAGTTTTAAGATATTTTTAATATCAGTTATCCGTCCCCAATCTTGCTTATAAGTAATCTTAGCTATTGGTTTTAATTTATTTTCCAAGTATCGCATCATTAAAAGATTAGGAAATTTTATATCATCTTTATGTTAGTGACCACTTGATATTGTTTATTCGCGTGCTTAGTCATACATTTTATAAAAAAATTAAAATTGGAAAATAAAAGATGCTAATTGGAATATGTTTGTTTAAGTATTTGAATAATCTTCATAATATAACAGTGTATTAGTTATCATTAGAGACCGGATTTGCATATGCATTTGCATATTTTGACCATATTTAGGCTTTGTTGCATATTTTAACTATATTCGGTTTTTATGCATATTTTACCGATTTTTTAGAAAAAAATATTGAAAAACGACACTTTTTAAGTTACTATATTATACATATTGAAATAAAAATATCCCAAAAATTAAACATTAGTTATTTTTTTAAAATAAAACGTTTTTACTTTATTTTACTAGGTTATATTTAAAATATCTTGGAGATTAAAAAAAATAATTAAAAAACATATGTTGCCCTTTAAAAAACTAAAATTATATTATTTTGCCGTACGTTTTTTGTCTAGTACCCTGTATATATGAAGTATATTTTGACACATTTTACCTATTTAACTTTATTAAAAATTTAAAAAAAACAGAATTTGTTATGTTTTGTTTTTTTTATGATAAAATGATTAAACTATATTTGTTTGTATGTTGCATATAGTTGCATATTTTGGCATATTTTTGCTATTTTTATGCATAAATTTTTTGGGCTTTTTTATTGCATATTTGCATGCATATTTTAGTGTTTTTAAGTTGCATATAATCCGGTGTCTAGTTATCATTGACAATAATGTAAAACTTCTACTAAAACGTTTAAAGTTGTTAAGCCCAGCACCGCACCTGTTTTTTTTTAATGTTCCATAATTTATTTTATACTTAATTTACCTAATATTTGTTAATCATATTTTAGATACAAAATACACTGGCGAGCAAAAAATACATATATAATATTAATTTTGGATTTTTTTGTTTTAACTTTATGTTTGCTGTTTTAACTTTGTTTGCAAATTGTGTAAACCAAAGTAGGCGTTTAATAATCTATTTCCTGACAAATGTTATCTGTCTGTCAGTTATTATCAGCGTGTTACAGACTTTTATGAAACAACATCCATTACGATCTAATTGAAAACCTACATTTTGTTGTGGTTTTTTTACTTAGTGTTGATTTTTTTCTGCAAAACTTCATTTACACGGTGTACTGTACTTAACAAATCATAATGCTTTTAGACTTTATTGTTGTGGCAAGAATTGTAGCGTCGATTAAAGATGGATGGGCGAGGAAAACGTGAAACTGCAAGGATTGTTGGTAAAAACCTTTGTGCTTTACATAAGGTGTATTAGAGTTACTTGGATACTGGCCTGATAACCAGAAAATTAGGATCCGGGCAAAAAAAAGTCACCGCAAACTGAGATGACCGGTTTTTGGTGTCCACAAGTCTGCGGAATAGAACAACTTCTGCAGTTTATCTACAAAATCAATTCCATGAAGTTAGAGATATAAATGTTAGTGAATGGGCCGTCGGATTGTCTTGTAGAAAGATGGCTACAGGTCTACTTTTACAACGCCGACACCGTGTTGCAAGATTGGCTTTTGTCCGAAATCACCGGCCATTGAATAACATGGACTGGAGCAGGGTGCTGTTTTCAGATAAGTCGCGCTTTTGCCTCAATGCATCAGACGGACGTTGGAAAGTGTGGAGCAAACGCGGAGAAAGATACGCTTCAGTTTGTATTTATGGGCGGTGGGTCGGTTATGGTTTGAGCAGGAGTTTCTACCGAAGCACGCACAGAGTAGGTATTTATAGAGAATGGCTTTATGACAGCTCACATATACATTATGGAGGTTCTCGAAGTTTATGCTATGCCAGTCATGACAACGATGGGCGAGCGCGGCGTTTTCATGCAAGATAATGCTATATTCACGTGGCCAGAGTTGTCAGAAATTATCTGGATGAAGTGAGAATTTTGCGGTTTGATTGGCTAACTCACAGTCTGGACATGAATCCCATAGAACATGTCTGGGATGAGTTGGGACCGAAAGCATACGCATGCTCCAAGAACTGCTCAAGAGCTAAGACAGTTGCTATTGCAGAAATGGAATAATACCGACTAAAATGTGATCCTTAATTTAATTTAAAGTGTTTCTTGTCTACTTCAAGCAGTTATTCAAGAGGGCGTAATACTCGTTATTAGTGATACGTTTTTTTTTTTGTTCCATATCAGTCCTAGGTACAAAAATTCAAACTTTGTCTAAACCGTAAATTTGTGATGTTTTCAAAATACACAATAAAAACAATAAATATGCTTTACGATTTAACATTGAATTTTTAATTTAGTGTGTAAAATACAGTACAATTGTTTACAATTTGCTAAACAAAAAATTCCAAAACAAAGTTATAATTTTAAAATGACCTTTATTTTTTGATTGCCAGTATTTATAAACAAGTCTATAACAACTAAGGCATTATGAAAGGACATTATAGTTTATAACGCACACTAATGGTTTTTTTTGAAATTTGTTTATAAGCATGTCACAGTTTTCAATAAAACACAAATGTCATTTAAAACGTTACGTAAGGTGAATAACCATAACTATTAACCTTATAACGTTAATAAATGTACTAAAATACCCAACCTGAGATAAAATATCGTTTATGAGATATAGGTAGCACTTACCCATAAACTTATATACGTTTATATTACGTAAACTCTGTTCACAATCGCAATGATATTATAGTGAATGATGCAGATATGTACAAGTAAAATTATAACAATTGCAGAATAAATGCTATCACAGTTTTATTAATAATTTAATTAAGATTTGTTGTTTATACGCCATCTACATATCTCAATCAACGCTTAAAATTTGTTTTCTAAATATTGCAGCATCATTTAATTGGTAAATTTTTGAACATCTCTGTGGTATTAACTACTTCTTATTATTATTCATTATAGTGCTTGCCATGAAATGTTTGGTCATAAAGTTTATAAAATCCGTCATCAAAATTAAAGAATAAATTATGCTGATTTGAGATATGTTATGTTATTATATATTTATATTTATTAGTTTTGATGACAGTGTTTAAACTAATAATGATAAAAAAAAAAAAATTCACCAATTCCATTATACAAGCAGCATATAGAAGTAATTCTATTGTCTTAAGTAAAACTTTGTAGAGAACCAGTTTTTTGATAAAAAAAAAATTGCGAAAAAGCTATAAGAAAACCATGGTCAGAATATGTAACATTAATTTGAAAATTTCTGTTAATTGTGGAAAAAGTCAAGATATGTTTTGGTATTAAACTTGCTCAGATTTTTTAATGGAAAGTTAAATAGAGCAAATTGAAAACTATTGTTATTTTTATATTGCCTTCTGGTGCGTTTAAAACTGGATTATAGTTTCATAACCTATGCTACCGCAGCTTCATCCACACTACTACCGGGGTGTGTTTAGTCACATTTTTATTTAAATGCTACTACGAGGGCACTGCTAAAGTTTGCGGAATCAAGTACTGCCTGTATTGCCAGCGTTTTGCCATTGTCATATTCGTAAAATTTTACGTTATTTACCTATAATTCAGTTGACAGTTTGATTTCAAACTGCACGGTTTCGTTTCAACAAAATTTAACAAGAGTAATAATTGTGTGAAAAATGGAAATTTTGAATCGTGACGATTTTTTATTATTTTCGATACCGCAGCAATGTGTGAAAAAACTTAGTTTGTTATTTGGGGATCCAAAACTATGGTTTACAAATGGTTTGCAGAATTTAAGCGTGGAAGACCAACGTTTGATGACGATCTTTGCGAAGGTTGTCCATGCACCTCTGTTGTTGCAAAAAATATTGATGCTATGCGTGGTTTTGTCAGATCGGCATGTGACGTATAGTAAGATAGAGGCATACTTAGACATTGCATCGAAACAAATACATACAATTTTGGACGATTATTTGCATGTCAGAAAGCTTTGTAGTCGTTGGATCCAACACAATTTAAAAGAAGAACAAAAACAGGCACGTGTCAAGTGGTGCAAGAAAATGCTGAAGAAGTTCAAAGTGGGTTGTTCCAAATTCGGTATATAACATCGTAACAGGTGACAAATCTTGGATATATTTATATGAGCCAGAAACTAAACAGCAATCGGCTGTATGGGTGTTTCAAAATAAACCTAAACCCACTAAAGTGGTGCGTTGACAAAGCGTTTCAAAAAGAATGATTGCTTGTTTTTTTTTTGAAAAACGGGTCATGTTGCAACTGTTGCATTAGAGGATCAAAGGACAGTTAATACTGACTGGTATACTTCAATTTGTTTGTCGAAAGTTATCGCTGAAATCAGAAGGAACAACATAAACCGGCAAATCATTGTTCATCATGACAATGCAAGCTCTGACAGCACGTCGAACTGTAGAGTTTTTGACCAGTTTCAACATTCAATTAATGACTCATTGCCCATATTCGCCTGATTTATCGCCCAATGACTTCTTCCTATTTTGACATCAACAATAAAATGCGTGCAAAAGTGTATAGATTTTAAAGGAAAATATTTTGAGAAACAATAAAGCAATTTACATTACGTAATTTGTTAGGCAGTAAACTAAAAACCAAACGGTTACATTTGTTGTTCATAATAGTTTAAAATGTAGCATTTTTAAGAAAAAAATGTTAGGAACTTTAAAAAATAATATTACAAAACCAAAAAAGTTTTTCCTTGAATTTTGAAAATTTTCCAGAACTTTAAAAAACAGTTTTTTTTAAGATGACGTGTTTTTTTTTTCAAATATAGATCAAAAGGTGCTTTTATGTGTGCAAAAGATACCCTGATAATTTCAGGAAACGCCGTGCACTCCGCTCCGAGATATCTTACAATGTTTCCTCAGAAATACTTAAAAATGGCAAAAAAAGCTTAAATGGACAAAATGATTGAAAATGTATGGCAGTAAAGAAGAAAGTGTATTGTGCGTTTGTTGATCTAGAGAAAGCATATGATCGAGTGAACAGACGTATGTTGTGAAATGTTTTAATAGAGTATGGGGTAAATGAATGTTTAGTATATGCAATTATTGCTATAAATGATGGTAGCAGAGCATGCGTTAGTGTAGATGGTACACTGAGTAATTGGTTCAACATAGAACAAAGTGTCAAGGATGTGTTATGTTCCCATGATTGTTTAATATATTTATGGTTTATTGCGTAAGTAATCCTTGTGAAAACGTTAACGGTGTACGGGTGGATTATGTAAATATAAGAGTGCTGTTCTATGCTGACAATGCTGTAATAGTGTGTAAGAATGAAAATGCAAATAAAATGGATCTGTGTATAAATGTAGCAACAACAGAAATTATGGTCTTTGATAAAGACAAAGTAGGTGTAGAATCGTGTTAAACGTTAAACGCCTAATGCAGGTGAATGCTTTTGTGTATCTGGGAAAAATGTTTAATAAGAATGGTAATTTAGATAGAGAAATTGAGAGACAAGTAAATGCATCGCAAAAAGTAGTTAGAAGTATGTGTATAATTTTGCAAAGAATGAAGTATTAAAAGTAACAAGTATAGACCAGTACGAACGTAGTGTTCTAGGTTAGTCTGGCCATGTTGAAAAAATAAGTTAAAAAATAATATCAAAGCAAATCTATGATGGAATTGTATTTAGATTAAAATGCAGAGGTAAGCTTCGTAAAAGTTAGTTGAATGATGTAGAAAAGTGGCCAAAGAAAAGAAATCTAAGCGCGTTAAATAGCACGACCTTGGTATTCAGTTCACGTTGCCGGCGCGCAAGATAACCATTGTTCTTAAATCAGAGCTTAATCAGCAAACACATGGCGTTATCTACGGTTGTTATTTCTGGGTAAGTTAGATTTTATACGGGTGCAAACCCAAAATCCGACGCAATATTTGACAAATTGAAGCCACAGAAAAGCTAAGTTCTTGTAAGCGACAATAAATTGACTGTTTTGGGTTTTCCCGTACACTCTCACGCACAGCAGCGATTTTTGCGTTTTGGTGACGTACGGGTGTTGGCTGCTTATTAATAAAACCGGATAAACAATTTACAACAAATTTTTCATATGTCGCTTTTACAATATATAACTTTATAATTTTTTTGCGTTCTATTGAAAGACTCTTTATACAGAACATATAAGCATATTGTGTTACAATTTTATTTTTAAGGTTAGAAATTTTTAAAACAACTACAAAAAGTGATTATAACAACTAAGTGATAGTATATCAAACTGATATATGTGAAATATTGTTTAACAGCCCCAGTTTGATCTTCATAAATTAATTTGAGATTTTGAGATTGCTGGAATATTGCCTTCATACTTTTGAAAGCGTATATTTTTTTTTTGTTAGATAAGATTACTTCAAACGATTGAATGTTCATTAAAAAAATCCGTTAAATTTAATTTTAGTTTTTGTGTAAGTCTATTTTATTAAATTTCACTATTTTTAAAAACTGTTTTATTTTATAATACATAAACAATAAAGTAATATTTAATTGGATTGACAAAGTTTTTTATATATTGTTTTTACTACTCACTATTTAATACAAACTTATATATTTGTAGAACGTTTTTTGTTGTCACCCTTTCTTTTCTTGGTGGAGAACAGCCGGTACTCATAACAAATACTGAATGCCGTTCCCGGTTTGTAAATACAAACATAGCGTTGTAAGTTTCTTTGCTGGCATTGCAGAATCTGTGCAGTTGGTAGCAGGATGCTTCGAGTACTGTTTAGGGTATTGTAAAATTTTGTAATTTTTTGAGATTTATCATTTTTTTAATCCATAAAGAATGGATGCTGATTGGTATAGGCTCATTCCTGGCAGTATCCAGTTTCCATAACGTTTGTAAAATAATTTTGGAACGGACGACAAGAAGGCTTTTTGTTTGACTATAGAACCTAGTTTATCTTTGGTTCACGGTATAGAAAAGTATTGTTTGTGGTATTTCATTAAATTCTCAATGTTTTTGTTGTAAAATTCTTGTCAAGCAGTAGATTTGTTATAATTTCTGATGTAATGTCATTTTTTTTTACGTTATGATTGGTGTTGGCTCTTAAGAATGACTTACTTATGGCAATACCTTCCGGTTTTCTTCTTTGCGTAAATCTTGTTGTTATATGTCCTTGTCAAACTAGTCTAGATTTGGCAGTAGGTCGAGGTAGGCTTATTATTGCCTCGCGGATATTTATACAGAATCTGTGGCACGCAAGTTGTCCCCGGCCCTTCTCTCTCTATAGCCCCTACTTTTTGTCTGTCTTTTTTGTGGTTTAATCTTTTTTTTTATCTGCATTGACATCTAGCTTTACATTCTCTTCTTTTTCCAATCCGTGTGTTATTTATTCTAATTAGTTGGTTTGTCCTCAGATGCGTTCTTAATTTTTGTATGTCTTCGTTTACTTCTTCTTTATTGTATCTTCTTTCTTTCATGAAAAGTTTACGCAGTTCCATTAGCTGTATTTCTTTTGGCAGTCCTAAATTTGTTAGTTTTACCTTCAGTGGTATCCTTGTATTTCCATCTGGAATTACTTCTTCGTGTCGTCTTGTTGCCAGGTATATTCTGACCATCTCAAAAGTTGCGTTATCCGTCAACCTTGAGATAGCGTATTTACCATTTAGAATTTGCTTCGTTATTTCTGTTATTCTGCATTTCTTCAACATTTATTTTCTCCTTTACCTTGTTTTTGCAATTTTGTTTGGTATCGTAGTCTTTGTAAATGTTCTTCTATTTTCTTCTATTTTTTGGTATGCATAATTGTCCTGACCTTCCTTATTTCTGTCTTTTTGATCTTTTTCTCTGTTTTGTTGTTTCCATTTTGCTTCTCTCCTTTCTCTTCTATTGCTTTTATTTTGTGTGTTTGTTTTTATTGTTTTTGTTTTTTATATATTCTTTCATTGGCAAACTACACATTTTTTTTTCTTAATACTCTTTTAGCAAAGTTTCTTAGCGCCTTTTATTCATTTTCATCTCTTAGGTATTTCTTAATGATTGTTGTTTTATTCACTTTTTTTTCAGTATTTTTTCTAGTTCTTTTCTATCTTCTTCCTACACTTTGCATTCTACTGGAGTGTGTTCTGCATTATTGTGTGTTTCTTCCTGATAGAATACACATCTTTTGTCTTCCTTGATTTTTTAAATTTTTTGCAAGAACTTTCCAAAGGTTTCATGCCGCTCAGTATTTGTGTTGTATAATAGCACGTTTCGGGTTTGTTCTCTACGCACTTTCCGAGATTAGTTCTCTTGTCCATTTTCCCTTTTCTCCTCTATTCCACTGTCTCTGCCATCTTTCCATTGTTTTCTCTCTTAACTTAGCTTCCTTTTTACTGGTTCCTCCTTTTATTAGTTTCTTTATTTATATCCTTTCTTCCACCATCATATCTGCGGGAGGTTTTGCCGCAATCACCTCTACTGCTTCTTGTGACACCGTTCTGTAAGCCTTGCTGATTCTTAACGAACTGGCTCTTGTTGCTCCTCTTATTTCATTTCTGTTTTTTTGTTTTCATGGCTTCTCTCCATGTTCCTGCGGCGTATAACAATTTGCTTCTTGCTGCTGTTGCTGTTGCTATTAGCCTTCTGGCTTCTTCTCCTGGACCTTCGTTGTTTGGTATGAGTCTACCGAGCTTTCTCTCAATTTCCTTTGTTTCCATGACCGCTTCCTTATCCTGTTCATTCCATCCCTTTGCTTTAAATGTCACCCCGAGGTATTTGATTTTTTTCCCTATGGTTATCACTTGGTCTCCTACCTGTATCTTACCTGTTCCTCTATTAATTTTCTTAGTCGATAGCCAGGCCGCTTCTGTTTTTAGTGTTGCTAATTTTAAACCTTTATTTTTTATTTATAACTGTATCATATCTATTGCCAGCTCTAGTCTTCCTTTTAGTATATCTATTTCTACGTCCCTACCTACTAGTGCTACGTCATCCGCAAATGCCGCTATTGTCACGCCTTCCGGCAACCTCATTCAAAGTAACTCATTATAAACAAGGTTCCATAGTTTTGGTCCTAGTGCTGAGTCCTGTGGTACCCCTTTTGTAAGATTGAATCTTCAGTTTTTGGTAACTAGGTTTCTACCCTTTAAGTAGCTCCATATGATATTGATTGTTTTCCTGTTCAGTTTTCTGTTCTTTGCCGCCTCTATAATTGCTTCCCATAACATGCTGTTAAACGCGTTCTGTATGTCCAACGCTATCATTACACAGTGTCATTTCTTCTGCGTTTCGCTGTTTACTTCTTTTGCTATTGTTTTTACTTTATCTATAGCTCCTAGGGTTGTTCTTTCCCTGGTAAATTTGTATTTTTCCTTTTGCCATCCTCCTTTTTCTTCTATTTCTTGTTCTATTCTCCGTACAATGATTTTTTCCATTATTTTAGCTAGTGTATTTATTAAGCATATTGGTCTGTATGAAGTTGCTTTTCCTACTTCTTTTTTTTCTTAATCAGTACTAGGGTGGCCTTTTTCCAACATTCTGGAAAAATTCCGTCTGTCTTTCAGGCATCTGTTGATTATTTGAGTTATTTCTACCTCATTCACGTCTAGAGCTGCTTTAACAATCTTTGTTGTTATTTTGGCCGGACCTGGTGCTTTGTTGGTAGGCAATTCTTTTATGATTTCTCTTCCACTGTTGCCATGACTGTTTCTTCTTCTTCTTCTTAATTTTTCGGTTTTTCTACCGATTATTCCTTGGAAAACGATTTTTTAATTATGACTTCGTCTTTTTTTAGGTACTCCCTTTGCTCTTCCTTCTAGTTTGTTCATCATTAATTTGTACGGTTTTTTCCAAAGATCACCGTCTATAGATTCCATCATTTCTTTCCAGCATCTTCTTCTGCTATGCCTTTTTAAAGATTTTTCTGTCGTTTTTTAGTTCCTCCTCCGTTTCTTTTGTATTTTTTTCCTGTTTCCATAGCTCTCTTTATCTTCTTTTTGTCTATTCTTCTTACGTTCTATCTACCTTCTCTCGTGTACTCCTGTTTTCCTTTTTCCTTTGTATTATATTGTATATGTTTGTGTAAACTGAGTGATTCCTCTTCTGTCACGTTTCATTCATTCACTATACCTGCCATTTCCCATGTTGCTATAGTAATGTCAATATGTGAGTTTGAGCTTCCTCTTACAAATCATTTCCACTAAGATTTTTCCTCTTAAATCCCTTTTGTATCCTACCCATCTCGGTGATTTAGCATTGAAATCTCCTCTTACTATGATTTTTTTGCATTTTTGTTTTTTTAAACTGTTTTCTAATTCTTCTTTCCATTCCGCAGTTTGGTCTGTTCTTGCATTTTGCAACCTGATGTCCCTCCTTTCCGCATTTTATGCATAGCAATAACCTATATTCTCCTTTGCATTTGTAACATTTTCTTTCGTTTGCTGTTACTTTTTCTACTCTGCATCTTATGAGTTCTATGTTTATTCTTCCTTCTTTTATTATCTGTTCTGCTGCTTTTTTGTCCATCTTGACTATAGCTGTTTGTTTTTTTTTATACCCTTTCTTTAAGGATATTATCGTACTATCTTCTGTGTTTGCTTTGTTTATAATTTCTTACAATATTTCTCCTCTGGTAGTCTCCGGACTAATATCTTTGATAATCACTAGTTCTGTGAGTACGTTGTTGGCTTTTCTTACATTGTAACCCTCCATTTCATTTCTTATTTTTTTCATGTTTTTTTATGTCATCTAGTAACGCAGTGCTATTGCTTCCTTATTTATGTAGTACAAATCTCGCAAAAACATATAATTGTGGTACTTCATTTTTGATAGTAATAGCTTCATCAATAGAATCTGCCTCTGTTAATAGATTATTTACATACAAATCTCTGGTTGAAATGTGGGTTCCTGTAGGATATTTGTTGCTTCTATCCATGGACAATTGTTGCAAACATTTAGTGACCAAGTATGGAGCTAATCGATCAAACACTACGCAAAGTTTTATTGTAATGCTATCTTTTTTTAAGGCAGCATGATGAAGAAAGTAGTAATTATTTATATCATCTGTAGTTAGGATTGGTTTCATATTACCCTGTACATACTTTAAGTATTTATTCATGAATGCTTTGTATTTGTAATTTAGTAAGGTATCTTTACTTAGTTGTCGTTTGACTGAGTGGAGCGCTCGGTAGCCATTGCCTTTAAATATCCTAGACATGGCGGGGTTTGTTAAAATGGTAGTCCTACAATATAACGATTTTCTAACCTGCAATAATGTGTACGTTAAAAATGTTTTTTTTTTGGTATTTTTTCAGGTGTAAAGTATTCTTTGTTTGCAATTTTTTCTAATTTCCAAAAGTTTTCTAAGAACTCATAAAGTAATTAGTTTGTTGTTAAGTTGCACAACGTAGTTTTTGAATTTGTTTGTAGATTGTAAATATTTCCAGATAATATCCAGCTAATGTAAGTTTTTTAAATTGCCGATGATGGTTTGTAGGTTTAATTTGACTTACGCACATTAGGAAACATTAAAGTTGTGCGCTATTTAATAGATCAATTGATTAATTGATGGTATGTAAAACTTTGGGTTAGTCAGGCAAATGTTATTTAGTATGCCATCTTGTTTAACACTTGGAAGTTTAGTTATCTGCTTTAGTATAAAACAATTTATATTAGTTTTGTAGGCGTTAATTCTTGATTGAATTCTCACGCTTTCTCTACCTTCAGTGGTAGAATTGATTCCAGTGACTTGTATACAAGTAGTTTCTTTTGCTAATTTAAAAAAATAATTTAAAACTGACCATGTTTAGAGTGCTCCATTCAGATATTGTTTTGAGGTCTTTGTATATATATGCTACAAATTCTAACTAAGATATTTCTAAATGCTATGCCATATTTGTCGATATAACCTCTGAAAAGTTAGAAGTATGAAAGGTGCTATTATCTGCAAAACTATAAATAAGATTTTTAGTTATTTGAAGAAGTTTATTAATGTAAGTAAAACATAAAGTTGGCAAAAGAGCAGAACTTTGAGCAACACTAGCATTTATGATTTTGAGGTCAGAGTTAAAACCTTCAATTCCAACTATAATTTTTTTATTGTCAAGAAAACTATTGATAAAATTTGCAGATTTATAATCAAGACCTATACAATATAGCTTGTTGATAAGATTAAGACCCTACAAAAAGAATATAAATCTTTGAAAGTTATTTTATTACAGGATGGAATCTATTTAAGTAGATCAAAAAAGTTTAAAACTTAACTGAACTTAAAAAATTAACAACTGTGATATCTACTAACACATTTTTAACACCAGCTTTTAGAAAATTAATTGAAATTGCATTAAAATCTTTTTTTTTATTGGACAAATTTATATTTATAGCATAAATTGGTTTTACATATAAACGCGTAAATATGCGACGTGATGTTGCGCGAGGATGTTACGCGACGTTGTTGCGTTGCGGCACTTAATTGCAACTATGTACGCAATATAAGACCTAAATTAATTTGATGGTACTCTTAAAAATAAATAAATCTGTCCTGCATGAATTTATTTTACATCATATTATAGATAAATACGGTTGACAGTAATTTAACATTAACAAAAAAACATCTGTATGTTCACGAACCAACTCATATCTACAGTGCAACAGCTTCTATGAGAGGTTGGGAATTAAACAAAAAATGAATTTAAGCCAACAACCTAATGTTGAATCCTGCAAAGAATCAACATATACATTTTCATTACTCAATGAAAATAAAAATAATCAATTAAGCAACAACATCACGTCTTTTGTGTTGCAGTTTGATAAGTTTAGTAAACTTATTATTTATCAAATTCACAACAAGATGCAAATTATGATATAAAAATCATAAAGACTTTAAATAATATTTAAAAAAAATATTAATGAGTCATAAAGTGTACCAAATTAATTTTCTTTAGTTTTTTTAACATAACATTACATATTAAAATTGTTATCGTGAATTATAATTACATACTTATTAATAACTCAAATCACATTTGAAACACTTTAAATAAATATTTACTCATTTTACTAAATGGTATTGTTGTTACTTTATTCTAAAATAAAAAGTTTTACTAAAACACAACGCAAAAAATAATTTAATATTTACCGTCCAATACCCTTTACAATAATAATGTTTGCAATATTTCAATAATTGCCTTAATTCTGCGAACATATAACAATAAAAAGTACAATTACCGGCATAATCAGTGATCTAAAAGTTATTGAAACTGACATATTAATTATCTTTAATTTGATAATCAATCAAGTACTCATTATAAAAGCAAAATTATCCTATCAAACTCTAGTATTACAAACAGAACTTATAACAGACAACATGTTAAAATTTTATTTGTATTTATACTTGTGCTCTTTAGTATATATCGTATCAAGTCAAAAAGTAGAAACAAGTATAAAAAATTTAACAGAAATTGATAAAGCAAAACCAAAAAAACGTGGTGATGATCCTATCAAAAAGGACATACGTAAATATTTAAGAGAATGTGGAGCTGACGTTTCTGATGAGGATGAAGAAAAATCAGAAGAAACCGAACATCAACCTGAGCCACAAAATGCACATTGGGCGTACGAAAACAAGAATGGCAATAACAATAAAAAAGATGATAAGAAAAATCGTGGTTCGTATCCTACAAGTTATGGAGAAAATAAAAGAGGTTCATACCCCACTTCTTACGGAAATAAAAACAAGAATGGAGACGATTGTGAAGATAATGACGAAGATGATGATGACGGTGATAAAAACAAAAATCCTAGAAACAAAAATAAGGGCAAAAAAAAGATGTATAGAAGTTCCAAACTAGTTGAAACATTCAACACCTCACACTCAAATTTTGAAAATTACAGGGATCGTAATAACAAACGCGGAAACAAAAAACCACAAAATAGCGAAGACTATGATGAAAGTGATGAGGATGGAAATTGCAATGACAACAACAATAATAATAGGAACAAATACGGAAATAGAAACAACAACAAAAACAATAATCGAGATAGAAACCGGGGAGGTGGAGGTGGAGGTGGAGGAGGAGGAAATAACAGAAAAGGAAATAATAATAGGGGCGGAATGGGTTATGGAGGCAGTAGATATGGAAATGAAGGTAACCGTTATGGGGGTGATCCTTACGGTAATAGATACGGGAATAATGAGGATTTTGGGATGTATGATGCATGGGGTGGGAATCGGGGTTACAATATTTACGGCGGTAGATTAATGCGCGTGTACAATATTACAGAAGAACCAGCTGCACCTAGATCAAAACGTCAAACTGAAAATGAAGATTTACAGGTAATAAAAAAAATATTCAATACATTTTGTGTTTTTACACATTAATTTTCAGTGTTTAAGTCAATGTGTTTTTGGGTACATGGAAATGGTATGTATAACATTAAACTACTGTTCTAGTTTGCACATTATACATTATTTTAGTTAGATGACAATAGAGTACCATCTGAAACAGAAGTTATTAAATATTTGCAAAGCAATATACAAGATGGAACGAAAAGAATGAAAACCGTTCGTGAAGCTCGGAGATGCTTTGCCAGACTATCCACAACTGGTACGTATTTTAGTATTTATGTTAAAATACATTGACTGTTAAATTAAAAAACATTAATATATAAAATATTAGAAAATTTTGAATAACTATTTTGTTTCTTTCAGATAATGATGATGGGTGTAAATTTTCCAAAGCACTTTCAAAATGCATGAATCTGGAAATTGACGGCAAAACCTAACAATATTCAATTGTTGAATTGTACTTATGTAATATATTATTGTTTGTATAATATATATGTACACTGTTATGGGGAATGGGAAGGTTGAGGTATATTATGTGGTTTATTTATGTTATTTATACTGATTGATTGTAATTAAAATTTTAAAATAATATTCAAATGCTGTAGTTTTATTTATAATACGCCTACATTCAATTGCATGATAATATTATTTTATTTGTAACTCTTGAAAAAAGTATAAACATTTCAAAATAGTGTTTATTCTAGTAACTGAGTTTGTTTTTACATTTTAACTTATCTTATTAAAGCATGCTAGTTAATACATTTGTATTTTCTTTTGATCAATTGTATTAATTAGATTTTTATATACATATTTAATAATCATCATTAAATCTATTTTTGTACAAAACTTTTTATTTTTTTTTTTGTTATTACCGCGTAAAAATAATAATGTTATTGTTAGTAGCTACTAACTAAATTATACTAAAAATTAATAACACATTTACGCCCGTAAATAAATCGGAGAATTACTATTCGAGGTATAAGTTTATACGGGGACTTATACCCTTGTTTTCTTTTACCAACAATTTTGGACGGCTTGATAACTATTTCTCATATAAACAAAACAATAATAAGTTGCCAAAACCCATATGAGCAAGGTAAAGATGATATACTTTTTTATATGGCCATGCCTGAGTCAAGTGTACGGAACAAAAATTTGTTTTTGCTCAAACCACTAAAAATGCCTTTCTCTACATGAATCCTGATCTTGTGATTTTTTTAGATTTTTTCAGTGAGCCATTTTTGAGTAATAAGCAATCAAAATTTGAAAAATCGAGATTTTTGAGTTTTTTTTTACAATTTTTGATTATTTGTAACTTCTCAGGATTGCATTTTTAGGAAAAAAAATTATAAGAAACTTCATTTTTTAAAATTGTCCAAAGAATAAGTTTTCAAAAATTGTTTTCTTTGAATTTTGAAAACTTTGCAGAACTTTAAAAAGACAGTTTTTCTGTCTACGTTCCGAGATAACTTACAATGTATTCACGGAAATACTTTAAAATAGCAAAAATAAGCTTAAATTTTAAATTTTTGATCGTTTGTAACTTCTCAGAATTGCATTTTTAAGAAAAAATTATCAGAAGTGACAAACGATCAAAAATGTAAATTTACAATTTAAGCCACTTTTCGCTATTTTTAAGTATTTCTGTAGATACATTATAAGATATCTCGGAACGTAGCACACGGCATTTCCTGAAAGTTTTAGGGTATTTTTTGCACATATAAAAACACGTTTTTATCCATATTTAAAAAAAAATACCTATCATCTTTTTTTAAGAAAAACTGTCTTTTAAAGTTCTGCAAAATTTTCAAAATTCAATGGCTATAAAAACTTATTCTTTGGACAATTTTAAAGAAAAAAGTTTCTTATAATTTTTTTCCTAAAAATGCAATCCTACTCAAAAAGGCTCACTGAAAATATCTAAAAAAAACTCACAAGATCAGGATTTATGTAGAGAATGGCATTTTCAGTGGTTTGAGCAAAAACAAATTTTTGTTTTGTACACTTGACTCAGACATGGCCATATATATATTATAAAGTAAATCTATTTTTAGGGTTAATTATTTTAAACAATTGAGCAAAAAAAAGTTTTTCAGACGTTTTCGCTTGAGTAAGACAACGTTTGAAAGCTTACCGATTGCAATTCAAGATCGATTAAAATCTGCCAGCAATAGGAACCATGCGATAGATCCTTGCACTAAATTGCTGTTTACTTTACGCTTCTATCAACAGGTTTAATGTTGCTTGTTGTTGCAATTTTTTTAGGAGTTAGCAAATCTGCTGCTTGTGTTGCCATACAAGAAGTGACCGAGCTTACGGCCTTGATAGGTAAAAACGCCAGCAACCGCAGAAGAAATACTAGACGTGCAATTAAAATTTCATCAAACTGCAAAATTTCCTAAAGTGATTGATGCGATTGATTGTACGCACATAGAAATTAAATCACCAGGAGTCGCAGATGCAGAATAACTACATATAATATGAGAGTGTGGGTGGACCAGATACTAGGCCTAGTCAGTATTTTCAGCGTCTCCATTCTCTCAATTATCGGGTGCGATAGTATATATTTGTGTTTTCAGGTATATATTCAATGACAACTTGTGCGGCAGTAACTCAAGCATAAGCTCTAAAATATCGGCGGTTGCAACTAAAAAAAAAAAGATAAATTAATGTAAGGTATTTTGGACGATGGAATAATTGTGGAAACAGTGGGTATAGTAACAATTCTTACCTAATGACTCCGTTAGCACATCCAAAATTGCTGGAAGAAATTTATATTTACAATAAAATTCTGTACAATGAGTTGCATATTAAGAGGAAAAACTATGTTGAACTATGGTGTTTGGAAGAGAAAATTTCCGATACTTTTATTATGTCGTTTTTATACATATTGTTATTGCAACAGCTGTGCTCTACAATATAGTAATTGAATAATGAATTGCCTTAATGATGATCCAGAAATTACTGCAGCTGTTCGGGCTAATAAAGCAAAAATATTGCTAGATCTGCAAGCACCACAAGGAAATAAAGAAAATAATGAACGACGACAGTCTTATAAAAAAGACTATTTTGTAAATTTATTGTAAATAATAATTTAAATAATTTTTTATATAATTAAAACATTTTTTATTTATTAATTACAGTTTTATTTAACAAATCTTGTTTTAAAATTTTTGCTTTATGTTCTTTTTTTAATAACTTAGTTTGCAAGTCAATAAATTCTGTTTTTTTGTGTTCAGTTTGCTTTTTCCTATTATTTTTGGTCTATAGGGTGGTATAGTTTTGGGAGTATGTACATCTGCAAATGAAAAATTATTATAACCAATCAAAATGTACAGTATCTACAACTTTGTGATGTAGATGTTACAAACTTGTAACATATGATATATATTGTTGAATTTATTGTATACTATTTTTTTAGTTTAACTAATAAATGTATTTCAACTCGAATAGTTGTTAATTAAAATTATTGAACTTAAAAGACCACTACAACATCTACCAACAGTATAATTTTATTTTTTTTATAAAACAGTTGAACTGTATAAAATAAAATTCTACTTTTTGTCGCAATATTCATTGCTTCTTGGGCTGGTTCATCCGGGATACGCAACGCAGTAGGTTTTTCTTGCCGCGCCGCGGCTAAATATATTAACAGATATTTTGTTAGTGCTAAGGCCAACATTATTTTTATTTACAACACCACTTTAGTAAGAGTTTTGTTATATTATTATCATTTTCACTTATGTGATTAATAGTTTTTGAATCAAAGTTTAACAATTATTACTTTTTTGATGATTTTGAGTTGTTTTCGATATAGTTAAATTTTTATTAAATATGATTTCTGTTTCTGAAATATATATTTTGCAAACACAAGTTTTAAATATAATATGTGTCTACGGATGGACTTAACTATGTAAACATTTTTATTGGATACTTCTCGAAAAAGTAATTTTTTAACATTTCTCCTGCTTGTTATATAAATACGGTTTACGTTGAGAAACTTTGATTTTGTTGTAAAAGGTGTCTAAAAAATATAAAAACGTACTTTTGCTAAACGAAAATTTTAGAAATCAAAAATTTGTTAAGCGTTAAAATTATGAGAGTATAATGAAAAATAAAAAATTCAAAAAAAATATTTTCATGAAAGTTGTCTGAATGTCCTGATAAAAAAATTGTATTTATTTTACTTAAATAATACATCATTATGCCATATAACAACCAACAAAGTTTTATTCAACATGAAACCCTCCTACTTCAACACATTTTTTCATCTTTTGAAATTCATTGATCGGCAATTCTGTTTTTCAAAACCTCAAAATTATTTTGCATATATAGGCTTAAGATAACCCCACAGAAAATAATCTATTGCGGTTAAGTCTAGAGACCGAGCTCGTTACTAGATCGGTCAATCTAATTTAAAAAATGTACATTAAATCAATTTGTAACATTCAAGGCACTATGAGCCGGGCAGCCATCCTGCTGAAATATCATATTTCTTCTAAATTCCAAATTTTCTTTATTCAATTGAAACTAAAAATATGTACTAAGAATTTCCAAATAATAATTTGCGATCAGAATTTGTTTCAGGAAAAACGGACCAATTACTTTAGAAAAATAGTTAAGAGTGCAGCAGCGCTTTCTAAATAGTTCTGCTCAAATTTTTGACACATTTTGGAAAATTTTACTCCATCAACTTGCATTTAGAGCAATTTTTTTGTAATCCAACAGAACCATTTTCAACGACAATTACATTTAATTCAAATAGGGTTCTAACTGTGGCGTAGCTATCTGTAAGCAGGGGTTTGCAGTACAAAAAACCCATAAGCACACAGAGCCCTCTGACGTCTATCCTGGGCTATTTTTGACATTTCAACAAATTATGCCAGATTTTAGTTTTCTCAACAATATTTTGTTAAAATTTATAAAATTTGTACACATACAATTACATATTTTGATGTTTTTAAAATTTGGTTTTTTTTTATTAATATTTTATAACAGAGTTTTATGATATTTTCTGACAATACTTTCATACGTCATGACCGAATTTTTGACGTCTTATGAATAAAATTTCCACTTTTTGACAGTTTTCTGAACTGCATATTTCCGACAAACTTTTAGTGTGTGGCGATTTTAACCTTCCTGAGATTGATTAGTCAGAAAATACAAACATTTTAACTGCCTCTCATCAAATTAATCTGCTTTCTGTAGAAATACTTAGAACTTACAGTTATCTCAACATGTTTCAAGTTAATAAAATACCTAATCCTAGAGATGTGTTTCTTAATTTAATATTTGGATCAGATCAATTCAAGACATCATATGGGGTTATGTATAGTGTTAAGTTCGGTATGTTCTAAAGACATGTTGTGTGATGAAGAAGTTTGTTTTAACTTTATAGAGAAGCTGATTTTATTGACATGAACACTTATTTTACAAGCAATGTTTGGTATAATTTGTTATGTAATACTGCTAATATTGATGATGTAACTGATTTATTTTATTCTATATTGTTTTATGCAGTCAACACGTTACTTCCTACACGTAAACGTTACTATACCTCCAAATATCCTGTGTGGTTTAATGGAGAGTTAATACCATGTTAAATTAAAAAAAAACAATTACATTATAAATATAAGCGTTTAAACCGCCATGAATATTATGTTAGTTTTTGTGGTATGCAAGATAAATGTAAAGATATTATATCATACATATCTTCGCCAAATTGAGTCAAGTATTTTTAATAATGTAAACACTTTCTGGTCTTTTATAAATAACAAACGAAAAACTCGAGGATTACCGGCAAACATGTTAGGGAATCAACTTAGCAACGACTCCCAAAGTACTGCTAATTTGTTGTTGATTATTTTGCATCTATCTATGCCGCTCTTTCTTTTTCTAAGAATTTTAATAACGAATATATTCTAAACAGTGCTGTCGATTTTTTGTATACCCTAAATATTAAACAAGTTTTAGTATATGAATCCATCATTAATTTAAAAAACTCTGTAAATGTTGGACCTGATAGTATATCAGATATACTTTTGAAAAATTGCGTAATTTCTTTCTGCTGCAGTGTTTCCTATGTTATGGAAAAATAGTTTTATTACCCCAATTCAAAAAACTGGTGATAGATCAAATATAGCTAATTATTGAGGTATTTGCATACAATCGTGCATACCAAAGTTATTTGACAAACTTGTAGCACAGCAGATAAAATGGTGATGCGAAAGTACTATAATTGATGAACAACACGGTTTTCAATCTGGACGTTCAACAACAAGCAATCTTTTAGTATTTCAGTCAGATTTGCTAGATGCTTTGGAGGACCAGTGTCAGGTTGATGCAATTTACACTAATTTCTCCAAAGCATTTGACCGGGTAAACATTGCTATTCTTAGTGATAAAATACGCATTTTAGGCTTCAATTTTGGTATTATTAAATGGTTATCTTTTTGTCTTTGCGTAAACCGTTAAATAAATAAGTTTATGGCCGGATTTTAAACTTTTCTGACAATATTTTAATATTTTATAGACGGATTTTTATGATTTAATTTATTTTATATTTTTGAGTAGTTTGTGGCTAAATTTTAGTACTTTTCAACAATATTTTGATGCTTTAATACCAAAATTTGCTATTTTTAAAATTTTATAAATAATATCTTTTAACTGTTTTTGGCCAAATTTTTATTTTATCTAAAAATATTTTATGACCAGATTTGGCTATTTTACACTTTTTATAAGTAGAATTTGAAACTTTTTAACAGTCTATGCTGGATTTTGACGCTTTCTGAAAATATTTTGATGTTTTAAAATTTTGATTCAACAATATGTCGATATTTTTTTCTAGATTAAACTATTTCATTAAAAAAAATTTACACTTTTTAACAGTTTATGTCGGGTTTTTGTTTTTTTTTTACAGTACTATTAATTTTTTATAACTAGATTTTTTTTTTTTTTTTTTAAATATGCCATTTTTAACTTATTATAAACAGAATGTTGCAGTTTATTGTAAAGTTTGGTATTTTTTACAATTTTTTTATACTTTGTAGTTTTTGATAGGTTATGACCAGATTTCAGAAACATTATTTTAATATTTTAGCTGAATTTTGCTAATTTTGACTTTTGGTAAAAACAATTGCATTAAGTTTATAACCAAATTTTGTTACTTTCTTACATTTACACAATTAGAGTTTTATATTTTTTAAGTTTATAGCCGAATTTTGGTGCATAGTAACATTATTTTCATGTTTTACGACCGGATTCTGCTATTTTTTGACATTTTATAAATAAAATTTTGCATTTTTCAACAGGTAGTGACTGTATAAAATTTTCAATATTTTGTGGTAAAACTCAAAAATGCCACTGGTTTTTAACCTAACTATATTTTTCAATATGGAATTTTGTAAAATATATCTTTCTATTTTATTTTTAATGTTTATCAAATGTTCTATAAACCATGCATGGTCCCCACACTAATACTGTTGTTATTAAGATCTTCTAAAAATAAGTTTAATGTTGACAAAGCCAAGTGACGTTATCCAATTTTTTTTTATTATGTCTACTACAGTGCGGTTTTGATCTTGCATTTCTATGTTTAACTAATTTAAGTGATAAAAAATATGATATATTATTGCTTATATTCCAAGGATCCATATTGCAGCAGAAAACCTGTCAAAAACTATTTAAAATGTAGTAAAAAACTCTGTTCTCTGTTATTAAAGTAGAACCAAATTTGTACTCAATTCAGGCAAAATACAATTTTTTTTGCAAACTAATTTGCATCTATTTTTACTATTTTAAATCATCCTACTGTTGTTTCCAAATTGTTGAAAGATTGCAAATGTACAACCTATACTGAAAAAGAAAGAAAGGTCTATTTTTTAAATTATAGACTAATTGCATTACTGTCCAATCATTCAAAAAATGCCTAAAAATATATTAATTTCCACATCAAATTCTTCGAACAAAATAATTTTATCTCAGACACTCAATATAAATTTTGATCAAAACGTTCGACAACAGATATTTGACATACGTTAATTACAAATGAAATTCTACTTTAGACAAACATGGAGAAATTTTTTAAATAACTCTAGATATTTCAGGAGCATTTGATAAGGTATGGCATACTAATTTTATTAACAAACTTTATTGTATACGTATTTATCACAAATCTGTAAATCTTATTAACAGTTTCTTGACAATAGAAAATCAAGGTTCTTTTGCCAACTTTATTTTTGATTTACATTAATAAACTTTTTTAAATAACCAATAATCCTATTTATAGTTTTGCAGATAGTAGCACCCTTCATACTTTATACTTTCTATCTAAAGACTATATTCACAAACATGACAATACGTTTTAAAATTTTTGGGTTGGACTCTGTAGCATCTATAAACAAAGACTTTGAAGCAACTTTTGAATGGAGTAGTTTTACCTTGATCAATTTTAATTCTTAAGAAACTCAACTTCTTACTGTCTCTAAATCAAAATCCGAGGTATTATCAGTAGCAAATGTTAAACTAAACAACGAATATATATCTAAACCTTTTTCTATTTGTTTTCTAAAAGTTACAATCTTACATAATCTTTTTTGAAACGACCATGTTGTTGATATAGTTTTATAATCTTTTTTTTACTTCTGTTCAACTTTTGCATATATTTAAATATTATATACGTTCTTATATTAAATAATGTCCACAATTATGAGAAAGAGCATCTGAAACTACATCACTTTTTCTATAAAAAAAAAGCTATTCGGATTATTGCCAATCCAAAGTTGACTAAAGACTTAGATACTGTAACATGTAATGTTGCAGATCTTTGCATTTTCTATAAATAATTTCATAAAAATTGTTTGAACAATACCAGACATTTTGTCTTCTTATCAAATATTTACTTGTAGTACAAGGGTTGCTAGGAATTTTTACAAAGACTCACTGATACTTGAAAGATGTGGAACCAAAACTTAAAAAAAAAATGGTTTAACCGTACTATTGACACATGGAATAAACTTCCAAATGTAGTACCTACTTTTTGAGACTTATAAACCGTTCACAGACAGCTTCAAATGTGTGTGAATTCACTTGTTAAAAATATTACATTCTAAGATTTTAAAAAAAGAACTATCAAAATGTCTTCCAGTACAATTTGAATGTATTAATTAATAAAAATATTTAATGTAATATAATGTCAGCCATTTTGAAACGTTAATCTTTTTCAAATAAACCAGTAAAATAATATTATTTTTCTATTGTCAAGAAAGCTATTGGTAAGACTTACAGATGTGTGATCAATACACTTTAAGTGACGACTGCGCAAATGCTATAAATGTAGGGTGTTTACGGATAACTCAAACAAAAGAGAAAAGTTTATTTTTAAGTTTGAAAAAAATGTTTTGAGTATATTATATATTACAGTCAAATTTTGATATACATTAACTGCGTTTGGTCTTGTACTTATAATCTATATAGATTAAGAAAAAAGACATAAAAACTAAAAACTCTATTAAAAATAAATGCACATTTTCTTAGAAAGTATATTTCATTTATTTTTTGTGAATCCCCAATACATAAACTTATATTTATTGTAAATAAATAATGTAATCAAATAAACATTAAATTAACTACATAATAAAATGTTTATTATGATTTATTTTATTAACAGTCGTAAACAGACGTTAGTAAAATTTTAATAAAAATGAATCATTTATGATTCACTTTTATAAGAATTGATATAATCTGTAAATTAATCATAAAACAAAATTAATGAATCATAAAAATACAATTGTGCTCTGTGAAGATCCTGTAGTTGCCACCCGCGCTACCCTTCTGAGGTGATGCTAGTACACACCTTCAATGTTAAATCGTGGTATTGCAAATAATTTGGTTGTTACGTAATTGCTCAAATCTATCTTACAATATAATAATCAGAAGCAGATCAACAAATATTGGCCAGTATTTTGCTGATTTTCAAAGACCTATGATAATCATTTATGTAAAACCACAAACTGGGATAATCTGATGATATCAAATCACAAAACAACACAATTAAAAAAAATCATGTAATTATAAATGTAAAAAAATCTTAACTGGGCTGTATTCAATTTAAAATACATATAAAATAGTGTTTAGTTAATTGATTTTTTTTATAAAGTGTTGGTTGGTATCATCTTATAAATAATATAAATTCTCGTTATGTCTTGTCACATTTTATCACTCCAATAAAAGTTTTTCATGATTAAGAGCATACCTACTGCTACCTTAATTTTCAGTATTGTAGTAAAAATTGCTACTTTGGCGTCATTCTTATTTTCACATATAATTTTATTATTTTTTATTATTTTTTTCACCAGTACATTCAGAAAGGTTCAAACTATATTTTGCCAGAGTATTTTAGCCAAATTATATTTGAAAATAGCATTAAAATACATTTAAACTTTTAAATGTATTTTAATGCTATTTTCACCAAAAAACGTATTTATTTCTATATTTGGATTCATTTTCCGGCTATTTCCAATTATTATTTGACTAAAATACTCTGGCAAAATATAGTTTAATTCATTCTGAATGTACTGGTAAAAACATAAATTGATCAAATTATATGTGGAAATAAGAATAACGTCGAACGAAGTAGCTTTTTTCACTACAATACTGGAAAGCAAGGTAGCGGTCGGTATGCTCTTAAAAGTAGGTTTGAAAGAAAAAGTCAATTGAGTTTAAATACAACAATTTTATTTTTCAAATATTTAATAATTTTAATACAAAGTCATAAAAATTCATTAATTATATAATATAATGTTATTTATGTTTAAGAGCAACACACAATATTGTTAAGAAAACATTTTAATGAATATCTATGCTCACTGCTTACTTTCCAACATAAACAAGTGGATAATGTGGATAATAATGGGGTTTATACAAAGGATAGTGATACGGGTATGCATAATATGGATAAGATGGATAGTATGCACTTTCTGCTCCTTCTAGTTTTTCATTTTTAGTTTCATCGATTGGTTCACTCCTGAAAATTAATCAATATTATTATTCATATTAATTATATTAGTTTTATTACTAATCTTGGTTCTTTATAAATGTACATCAAACTAATAAATTATAATATAATAATTACAAACTCATTTAACTTATTAATAGTCTAACAATTTTTTTATATAACTTCATTTTTCAACTATTTCAATCATCATTGATAAAATGCCCTTGTTGCTAATTAGATCTCAGAATAAATAATACTACTTTAACATTATATTATTATTATTTGAAGAAGTTCCTATCTAGTGCTCGGGACAAACATAAACAATATAATTTCTATTTTGTTAAATATTATTTAAAAACACACCGCATATTTCATGCTTATTAAAAAAAATTGCGCTAAAACCAAAAATTACGTCAGAAGCATATTATCTGACATATCTAAATTCTTCCAAGAATTGTTTACAATTTTTATTTAATAAGGTAGATGCGGTATTTTTAAGAAACACTGACCTAACCTATATGAAACTGAATCACTCAAAATAGAACATAACCAAGTGTATATGTTAACCTGAGTAGTGGCAAACCATCTATATTTTGCTATTTATTAAACCCATATAAACTGAGCAGAAAAGTAAGCATTAACACAAGAATGAATAACTTCCAAACTACTTCTGTAGATTATGATTTTTGCAATCACACTGCTATTCTATGATTAAATTACCTAAAGTTTCTAACCAGCCTTTAAAAAAACAAAAGTTAAGGCCATACACAAGAAATGGTAAATTAGTTAGATAATACTAACTGAAGCTTTGTTGATGATTTTAGTTTGGATTTAGAGTATACATTTAAAAAGTTTATTGATATTATTGAAATGCACACACTTCAATCATTTCCACTAAAAAATATAGTAAACAACCACATCCTTGTCAGTTTAATTACTTCTACTCATAACTTGCAGGAAATGCGTAAAACTTTTCAATTTTTGAGAGATGCTAATAGAAAATATACAGACTTAAAATCCAACTACATAAACTACAAACATTAATTTTGTGTGCTTTGCTCATTAATCAGGTAAGAACCAATGCAATATAGATGTTAAGAGCGCGGTTTAAAAAGTGTCATAAACCTACGAGCAAAACTCACGCAATTTAACTTTTTTTTAAAATCGGTTTTTTGCACAAAATGAAATTTCCAGTTCAATGAAATAAATGAAAATCCGAAACCTTCAATTGTCTATTAAATTTTGAAATTTAAATGTAATTTTTTGTCGAAATATTTGCTTAAATTTTAAGAGTAATACTTTATTAAACATTAAATGTAGTAGACTTTTGATTGTGCTATAAGTTATTTTTTTAAAATGACAATTGTTATAGTTCTGCCCGTAGTTGTGAAGTTTGAAATTCCCGCGTGTATTAATTTTTTAAACAGTCTGCTACTGATTTTAATTATTGTAGCAACAATACCAAACTGATAATGTATATAAAATTATTTTTCTAGTGGTTATTTTAAATTTGAAATAGTTAGCATAATAAAAGTTAGAAATGATATTACAAAATTAAAACCTTCTCATAGTCGAGGCACATTCAGCATGAAAACTCATTTGTTAAAAAATATGGTTAACTTAACTAAATTAATAAACTGCTGCATAAAATTTAACAAATTCTAGAATTTTATATTTTCTATTTTTATTTTATAAAATCCTTTTATATTATTCATATTAATGAAGTAATGATTTTATTTTATTTATTTATTTTATTTTATTTTTATTTTTACATACATGTTTCGATGAGTTATATCATCATTTTCAATGTATGTATGTTATATAATATTTCAAACTGATTGAATATTTAAAAAAATTGTTTTTTCCCGCTACCCTGATATCCGTATTATTTATTTAAATTTCTATATTCCCGCTGACTTGAATTTTGATATTGTCATTTATTAGACGTTACAAATTTAAAGGTTAGATAATCTATCAAATAAATATAAATATTTACATTATAATTTAAAATTTCTATTTAACTAAAATTTATTTTTATTAACATATCTAATAGTGGTGAATTATATATATCTAATTGTTCATTTATTACTGTATAATTTTGATTTTTTAAATGTTTTTTAATTTCTAAGCTTTCCAAAAATGTTAAATTTTTATCCGAAATGTGTAGAATATTTAATGATGTTTTTTGATTCGAAATATTATGTTTATTCAGAATTAAATGTTTAGCAAAATTTGACTTTTCTATATCTTTATACTTTAAAGCTCTTATGTGATCTTTATATCTAATATCAAAATTTCTCATGGTTTGTCCAATATACGTTCCGTTGCAATTACTACAATTTAGTTTATAAATTCCACTTTTATTGAAAATTTCTGTTTTTTCTTTAGCATTTATTAATTTTGTTTTTAAATTCATATGTGTTTTAAATGCAACAGTAATTTGAAATTTTTTGTTTAAATATTTTGAAATTTTTTCAGATAAATTGCCAAAATATGTTATCGAGCAATATTTCTTATTTACTTCTTTTCTAAATGGATATATTTCATTTATGCAAATTTTAAACTGTTTTTTACTGAGAATTTTATAAATAGTTGATTCATTATAACCATTGTTTTTTGCAATTTGTTTAATTATATTAATTTCATTTTTAAAATTTTGATTATTTAGTGGAATTGAAATAGCTCTATGTATTAAACGTATTTATTCCACAGAAAACAAAAAGTTTGTTTTAATAAAAATTTTGGCATAAAAACAACAATAACTTACAAAGTAAGTACAGAGGTCAATCTTAAGCTTAATACTAATTATTTTATAACAATCTTTCTAAAATTCAACAGTGAAGTAAACACTACTTTATTTACAGACGACAAGTTTTTTATAACAACAGATTCACTCACAAAAAAACAACTACTTGACAAATATAATATTTTCAAAAAAACCTGATTCCAAAGTAAACAGTGTTTAATTTTTGGGCATACATTTGAACAGTGTAAAGAAATAAAAAAAGCAACTTCTATCAAAGTATGCAAAAGCATATACCATAACTTCTTAAATAGGCTTTTAAAACTGCTTACTTGACTATTTGCAAATTACACCTCACTTATGGATTATTATCTTAAGGTCATTCTAGCTTTCTAAGTAGACTTTTTGGGTTGCAGCGTCGTGCAATAATATTATAAGTAATTAGATTTGTTTCCTGCACTGCGAATTGTCGTAACTCATTTATTACACTAAATGTTTTTCTACTTCCTTATTTATGTACGTAAACATATTACTACTTACTTTGACTATTATCAACTTGGCACCAGATGTAGTAATCTTCTATACCGTGTTTACCTACGCTTAACCAAGTTGCTAAACCATATACTATACTATACTACCTTTAAAACGTTTAAAACTACAATCAAAATGGTTTTTTTTTACAAAATTTGCTAAATAGTTTGTAAACAATATTTGAAAAAAAAATACATAATTCTTACTCTAATTTATATACATTATCTCTTTGACTTATGTAAACTTTTAATAACGCATCAACAAAATTATTAAGTCTGCCTTGTCACTATACTGTTGATATCAATTAATTATCAATAAGATAAACGGCATATTCTTTGTTCAAAATTATTTAAAAAAACTCTCCGCGTTCTATCGGTATTTGTCCAAAAGTTTTCTACTATATAATACTTTACCTAATTTTGTAAAGACAGTTATCAATAAAAAACTATTACTTGCTACAATGTAGTAAAAATACTAAAATCAGTAGCAAAGGTATAAAAAAAATTAAGCATTACCACATTACTAAATATAATACATTTTGTGCACAAATGCACATTGTGATATGTGGCACATAGACGTGCGTTTATGGACTGCATTAGATCTTTACTCTTTTTTGTTATTATTTTTTCATTATTTATCTTACACCGTTTTGTAGTAAACTAGCATTTTGTGATTGTCCACATGATCTCAAAATAGATGTAATTAAGTATTATTTAATTTAAGGTTACCATGCTCAAAATAGCAAATAAAATTAAAATTTTGTAAATTTGTACATACACAGTTAAATTTCAGCACTGTGCACATTACACTAAAATACAATTATTTGTTTTTAAACTCAAACACCCAATTTTTGGAAACAAAGAGTGTTATGACAAATGCAGACCAAATAGTATTTTTTGAATGTAAAGTTTATCAAGATATATAATTTATAATGAAATATTTTCTTTTATAATACTAATGCGTAACTTACCCAGATATGTCTTCGGCAGCTATTGGTGATGGATTTATTTTACCCATTGGAACCGAATAAACAAACGCCACAGTACACAATACTAATATTACCTAAAATAATAAATTTAAAGAACAAATATAGTTTTTTAATAATTAAAATATTACTATTAATTATATAATATCTCTTTGCCAAGTTTAATCAATCATAAATATGAATTGATCTTAAAACTATTATATATGATATATTAATAACATAAAATTTCTATGTTAAATTATTAGCAAGGAACGTATTACGTTTTCTATGTCAATCGTTGATTGATTTGATGATGATACAACACCATATATAATACATTCAAAATTAAAAAAAAACAGAAATCTCATAAGGTGAGTGAAATATTTTAAACCTAGCAAAATTATCATTATATACTTACGATTAAAAGTTTCATGATGGCAGTGATCAAGAACTCGATGTGGTTATCGATATACTAGAACTACTTGTTTTTCATTATCGCATTCTTATATAGTTTTGCAGGAAGAAAATGTAGGCAGATAAATTTTCATAATTATCTAATGATGATCACGGACATGGTAATGTTTATTATACTTCCATGACAATTGAAATTGTAAATATCTTTTTAGTCCCTTCACTATGTATAAGATGAACATGAATATGTTTATAAACACAGGACTGTACTCGCATGTAATTTGTTTATTTGACTATAAAAATATAATTCATTCACTATAAGAATCTAAAATTTATTTATTACCATTTAATTTAATCACTAATTTCTGTATAATAAAATTATTTGATTTAAATTTTACAATATGTATTATAATCTAAATTAAAAAATAATTTATATATAATTGAATGTTCAAGAGAATGTTTTTACCGACGACCCTGATGATACATATAAATTAACTGGATTGTTATTTATGGTTAGCTGTATTTATATACGCCTGTAATGAATTAACCTATCATTAAATTGTAACTAACATAATTGTTACGCATTTTCTTTTTAGTAACGAGATTTTATAAAGTATAATTAAAAACAATGTTAATTCAAATAAAAAATAAGTTTTCATAAAATGCAAATAGAAAAATAAATCACAAAAGCTGCGTTGGATAAAAAAAAATGCATTCATTCATATGAAATCAAATGCACATAGTAATGTTTGATTAAAGTATCATAGCATTTACAAACAAGGAAATCAAATATGTTTATAACCAGTTCTAATGCAGTTTTAGTTATAGATAATATCAAATCAATTCTAAGAACAAATGTAACAATATAATAGTGCAACTTTTTTTTTAAATACCAAGTTAATATCTGTCTATATTCACATTAGGTAAAAAGTACACAGTTTATAACCCATGTACATAAATATTACATATTTTATTGTATAGGGTTTTCCAATAAGAAGTTTCATTTTGAATAGCAGGCTATTTGGGCAGCTGTCAATTTCGAAGCTATTATCTTTTGACATTGAGAAGTAAAAACTACGCCATTATTAAAAATGGAATGATACACGCTTCAACAACGCATTAAAATTATTAAAATTCACTACAAAAATGATGAACAATTTTCAGTCGCAGTTCGCAAAATTAAAGCACTTTTTGGTCGTCGTAAAGCACCATCTCGGCCGGCAATAGTAAATTTAAGCTGTTGGGACAAATTTGTGATATGAAGATTGAAAACCGTGTGTATTGCTCAAGAACACATGAGAATATTGCTGATGTAGCCCGTAGTGTTGAAATAAACCCAGGTTTGTCGATTCCTCGTCGATCTTTGAAATTAGATATTCCACAAACGACATTACACCGTATTTTGCACTTAAGTCTTAAGGCTTTTAAAGTTCAGTTTACACAGGAACTCAAGCCGGTCGATCACCATAAAAATCGTATCTTCGCTGATTGGGTCCTTCAAATGCATCAAAATTTTATCGAAAAATCATCTTCAGTGATGAGGCCCATTTTCACTTCGGAGGCTACGTTAATAAGCAGAATTGTTGCGTTTGGGGCTCAGAAAATCCAAGAATGATTGTTGAAAAGTTTTTGCATTTTCAACGTGTCACTGTTTGGTGCGGTTTTTGGGCTGGCGAAGTTATTGGAAGCTACTTTTTCAAAAATGAGGCTGGTGCAACTGTTACGGTGAATGGATGGCGCTACCGAGCTATGATTAATGATTTTTTCTGGCTGGAATTGGAAGATATTGATGTTGACGACGTTTATTTTGCAAGAAAAGTTTCTTAACCGTGTTATTTTTCGAAAAGGTGACCTTTAAACTTTTTTCTTTGGGGCCACGTAAAAGATAAGATCTACGCCAATGCTATACAATCGATTCAAGATCTTAAAGATAGAATTTGTGAAGTTATCGAGAACATACAGATGAAAAGAATGTGGTACTGCAACCGTAACCGTGGCGGTCATTTGACTGATATTGTTTTTAAATGTTAATGGCAAACCGTCCTCTTTACAATGAAATAAACATTTATTGATTTCTCTTAAAAAATACCCGTTTTTTTTAATATCAAAATGAAACCTCTTATTGGAAAACCCTATATATATATATATGTATATAACATACATAGATATGACACTAGACAAAAAAGCAATATATTTACTAAAAAAACAGAACAACTATAAATGGTGGTTTATTTAGTGGTCCCTTTTTAAAATTTTTAAAAAATAATCAAAAATTGATTTTACTCGATATTTGCCTTAAGAGCCTAAATCGTTAATGAATTGTTCGGTCCTTCACGGCACCCCACAAAGAAAGTCTAACGGCGTCAAATAGCAGCTCCGAGGTGGCAAATTGACGTTGCCGAGACAGTTGATAACATGATTACCAAACTTGGCACGCAAAAGATCGATTGTGGCATGGACTGTGTGGCATGGAGCGCTATCCTGCTAAAACCAAAGATTGTCCAAGTCCATGTCTTCAATTTTCGGCCACAAAAAATTGTTTATCATGCCTCTGTAGCGCTCACCGTTGACCGAAATGACGTTTTTCAACAGCATTTTCATTTTTAAAGAAAAATGGGCCAATGATGCCACCGCTCCAAAATCCGCACCAAACTGTCACTCTCTAAGGATGCATTTGCTTCTTGATAATCACGTGCGGGTTTTCCGATCTCTAGATGCGACAGTTTTGCTTGTTAACATAGCCGCCGAGATAAAAATGCGCTTTGTCAAAAAAGATAATTTTTCGAACAAAATCGTTGTCCAATTCAAGCTGCTCTAAGGACAAAACTGAGAAGCGATAACGAACCGGATGGTCGTGTTTCTTTAATTGCTGATTGCTGTGTATAAGCAAGTAATGCGAGGTCTTTGTGCAAAATTTTCATCAAGCTGGTGCGTAAAATGTTGACTTGTTGAGATCGATGGCGAGTCGATGTTCCAGGACTAAGTCGCAGACTCTCGGCTACGGCAGCCACATTCTAGTCAGTGCAAACAGTACGACGGCGGGAACCGTGTTTGTTGGCCGCTAGCATGCTAGTCTCACGAACTTTTTGCACAAGCTTGCGTACAGCATTTAATAAACGCACTGTTTGGGCTACACAACATTGACTTTGGAAATAAGTTTGCAATATTTCCTAACGTTGTTCAAGCGTAAAGCAATTCATTTCGTTCCGCGGAGATATGATACTGACTTTCTGTCAAGATTTCCTACGGAAAAGACCGTCACTTAAAAAGATATCACTAGATAGACCACTTTTTACTTAATAAAAGCTTACTAGTAGAAGGCAGCAATGAATTTAACAAACTACCAAATAAAATTACAAACATTGGAAATCTTAAAAAGAATTCAAAAAACAAATCGGTAAATACTACAAAAATAAACAAAATAGCTAAGACTACGACATAAATGTATCATTCATACTCATATTTAAACTTATTATCATATTAAAATTCACTCAAAAAAAAAAGTAAACTAACCTTTAATACTAACACTAACACTAATTTTAATAAACTGTATATTGTGTAATAACTGTATATTGTGTAAATACAATTTTATATGTTAATTTTCAATATTAGGTCTCAAATACCAAGCCAACAACATCTCTCATTGAAGTGAGGCCATACATTAAATTGGTAAATGTAGAAAAAGGTGAATTCTAATGTGATCTACCGCTCGACACATGTGCCAGACAGTAAACAAAAAATACATTGTTTGCAAAAATTGAGTTGTGCCACTATTGCCGCCGGTGAGCAATGTATTGTTTACATGACATTTATAGTGCGTTCCGTATATCAACCGAAGTAACCGGCGGTTAGGTTACGGCTAAGATCGGTCGCTGAAAATTTTGGTTGATTTATGGAACGGCAGCGGTTATAGAAACGTCAAAATACAAAACTGAAATATTATAGGTTCAAACTTCATGAATTTATTTATTATTAGCATTAGTGTTATATTTTTTTAAATTTCAGTGCTTAATCTTAGATGATTGTATGTATTTATCTACTTGCTAATACAGTAATCCCAGTAGAGGTTGGCAGGTATAACAGGCAACTATACACAATAATATAATAGCTGCGTTCAGTACAACTCATCAGTTGCCAGCGCCAAGGATGTTATACTATATACTGGATTGGCAACCACCGTATATTAACATAGGGAAATAGTGTGTCCAAATCCGTGGGTAGGCAACTTGCCGTTGTGCCGTATAAATTTGTATGTTTTACTCTGTCGCACTAGTCACTACGCCATATACGGTTTAAATGAGCAATATTAACAAGCGAAATAATGGTTAAATACTGGGTTGCAATTGGATGTAAATCTTTAAAACAAATAAGAAATGGAATTTAATTTTATTAGTAAGCATTTGCAATTAAAATATGTTATGCTGTTTAATATAAAAATTATATTAAATGCAAGTAAACAATATTGTTGGGTAATAATTATATTTTTATATGCTAGTTTTGTGTTTTAATTTTATTCAGAATAATTATTACCTTCCCTTTAAATATCTTATATATAAAATATATGCAAAAGTTCACATCAAACATTTTGTATTGTGATTAATTGTTGTTTTTGATCATTATATTAATATTTATATCATTGTAGTTGTAATAATTTTATAAAGTAGATCTTTATGTTTAATACATTTAGACTCAATGTAGCTTATTATTAATACTTTACTTTCGAGTTTATGCACTTTTTTAAAATTATTTGTAATAAAATATAATAAAATTTGTACTTTTTTAAAAATTATTAACTCTAATTTTTTAACCGTGTAAAAAATCTATTACTGTTTCTATTAAGTAACTTAAGAGTTAATAAATAAATTTCTTTTGTAAGATGTATCAGATACAAGTAAAAACTGACATACGAATGCGTAACTTTAAAGCGCGCATTATTCACGGTTTGGTTAACGAATTATTATGTGAGTACTATATTATGTATATTTGTCAATATATTTTATATTTTAAACAAATGTACAAGTTAGTTTGACTTTTTTATTATTATTATCAAATATATTGAGTGTCTGTAATAAGAAAGTTTGTTTTATTTTTTTATAAATCTTATTAAAGTCATTAATAATTGAAATTATGTTACTTTTTTTTATGAGAAAGATTAGTAATACTTGGTAGTATAATTTAATATATAAAATAGTAAAATACAGTTTGTAATTACTGTTTTAAATCAATTTTTCTAAAATTCTGTCTCTCTTGCCTCGTATACGACTGTGAGATAAAAAGAGATGCTAAAGCGGCACAACGGCGGATTGCATATTTCGATATTTTTCCTCACTTTAAGGGGCTTGGTTGCCAATCCAGTATATAGTATAACATCCTTGGCCAGCGCTGACCTATTAAGCGCTGAGCCCGTCTGAACGGTATATTTTGCCACTGTTGCCAACCGTGTAAACTTTTATCAACTACATAAACATAAAGCTCAAAGTTTTGAATTTAAATAAATGATTTAATTAGTTTATGAAGCCACTACTTAGCGAGATATAATATATTTTCAATAAGTAATGCCAACGAAGTACGGCAATTGATTATCTTTATCACTTTTTACTTCTCTCACTCAAGTTATTACAGCGTTAATATTACGTTGTAATCTCATTTACCCATGTTGCTCCTTTTCCCGTTTAAAAACATATATAACTGCTATGTAGTTTGGTTTTGACATGATGAATTTATTTTTTAAATAAAAGCGCGGAACAAGCGAACTTAGATGTATGATGAGTAAAATGACAAGCACTGCCAGCAAACAATAGTCATCAAGCGCGTTCAGTACGCATGATGAGTCGTCCTGAACGCGGCCATTGTTTGCTCTGTTGCACTCATGCCTTTGCCCGTTTTAGCATTGACAGGAACATACATATACATTATAACCTATAATTAATAATTTAATAAAATACACAAGCAACATTTGAAGCTTTTGTTCACTTTTGATTGCATTTCAAATTTACCGCCATGAATAACCACGATTTATAGAAATTCACCGACGTTTGTTCATGGTGAGTGCGGTCGCAACCCCTGCGACCTTTTTCAGGTAACCGCGTTCCGTATATAAACCTGTTTCAGGATAACCGGGATTTCGGTTGCTTCGGTTGATATACGGAACGCACTATTAATATAACTTAATATAAACAAAAATGTCGTAAAATAAATAAATAAATCAATCATATGACAAACATGCAGTAGTTGACATTTCAACCACCATAGCGCTAATAGCTTAAAAAGTAATCCCAATATAAGATAAAAAATATAATAATTTTACACGATATTTTATATAATTAATAATGGCATTCCAAGACAAGTTTACGATAATAATTTTAAATAAATTATAAGTTACTGTAAAAACAAGCTTTATTTTTATTTGTCATAATATGAAAATATGATTGCAATTTTAATCAAAATTAAGTTTTTTTTTGCATTATCTTATACATTCATTTCGTTTTGTTTTATTTTAATTTAATTCAGTTTTTAGAATGTTTTTCAGCAATTCATATTTCAATTTATCAGCAGATTGTTTCTCCTTCAAAATAAATTTTCAATTTATGCTATTTCCAGAAACCGTTAACAAAAAATGTGAACAAACCTATGTGATTTTATTATTATATTAATATTAAGTTGTACACACAATACAACGAAAGCGCACGCTAACTTTTGGCTAATATCTGATAGGCTAATATCTGATAGGCAGCTCAATTTTAAGAAACTCTGCTATTCTTAGCGTAAGTATCTGTTTAAATGACTAGTGAGAAGTGAGACAGTTATAAAATTTAAGAAACAGTTAGCTGTAAGCAAAACTTTACGTAAGTATTGGTAAGAAGTGTCGGTGAGATCGGCCGTTAATCTAGAATAAAAAACGTAAAAATATGCATGGTGTCCATTTGAAAAAAATAAGTTTATCAAATTTCTATAATAAAATGAACACCCTCTATATTAAAAATATATTTAAACGATAGCTTGTTTAAAACTAAAAAACTTTTTTTTTAATTTTTACGGTTAAAGAATTATTTAGGTGTAATTTTGACTAGCCCTGTATAATTTAATAAATAAATAAATAAATATGCAAGTTATGCAACTTAAAGTACATATTTATTAAGTATTTTTGAGGTTATGTATTTAAATTATTCAGCATGCTGATTATAATTAAAAAAAATAATATGTGGAGCAGTATATTGATAAATTAAAATGTGTGGAATTATTTGTTTAATTACTAAAGAAGAAAATGATTTCGAAAATATCTATTCAAAATGTGAATGTAATATTAAAAGAAGAGGTCCTGATCATTTCAGCAGCATTCAGACAAATTTCGAGGATTACAATTTAAAATTTGCTGCAAGTGTTTTATGGTTACAAGGAGAAAATCTATGCCCTCAACCAATTGAAACCAATTCATCAATTTTTGTATATAATGGAGATATATTTGGAGGCTTCATACAAGATTCACTTCGTATCAAAGTTGGTGATACTAATTTATTTCTATCGGAACTAGAAAATTCTGATAATATATACAATTCATTAACTAACATTTATGGACCATATTCATTTATATATTTTGATAAATTAAATAAAAAATTATATTTTAGTCGTGATATTTATGGAAGACGTAGTTTATTAATATCAAAAGAAGATAACAATATATTAATAACAAGTGTTGCAAGTAATATCAAAAAATATAAATTTATAGAACTTCCTGCTGTTGGTATTTTTTCTTATAATTTATTGACTAAAGAATTTGAATTAATACCATGGCGTGCAAATATCGACATCTGTTTTAACAAATTAGATGAATTTAAACAATTTATATCGAGTGATATTATTATTAATAATTCTAATTCTAATAAAATAGAAATTAAATTTGAAATGCCTTCCTCATCAGATATTTTTTTATTAGAACAAATTATTCAAGAAGAGAATCCATTTAATTTTTTGTTAGCAAATCAAGTCTGGGCGGAAAATGTTAATAAATTGCTAGAGTTATTAGAGAATGCTGTAATGAAACGAATAAGTGCGCAACCTAAATATTGTCATAACTGTATCAAGAATTTTGAAAATTGTAAGCATAGCAGAATTGGTATTTTATTTTCAGGTGGAGTCGATTGTACTATTTTAGCTTTACTAACTGATAAATTTGTTGACAAAAGTTGTCCAATTGATTTATTAAATGTTGCATTTGGTAATTTTGATACACCTGATAGAAAAACCGGTATAAGTAGTTTTGAAGAACTTCAATCACTGAGACCAGAAAGAAAGTGGAATTTTATACCAATTAACATAACAAGTGATGAATTGAATCAAGTTCGGGAGGAACACATAAAACATTTAATTTATCCATTAGTTACCATTTTAGATGATAGCTTAGGATGTGCTATATGGTTTGCCAGTAGAGGACGTAGTAATGACTATACTTCTCCATGCAGAGTTCTTTTAGTAGGAATGGGCGCTGATGAACTGTTTGGTGGTTATACCAAACATAGAAAAGCATACAATCAAGGTGGTTGGGAAGAATTACATAATTCTTTAATAAGTGATTGGGAGAATATAGCATATAGAAATTTAGGACGTGATGATAGAGTAGTTTCAGATCATGGTCGACAACTTAGGACTCCATATTTAGATGAAAATGTTGTTAAATTTGTACAAAGTTTAAAAGTGTGGGAGAAAACTTTTCCATCTTACGAAATGGAACAAGGTATAGGAGAAAAACTATTATTGAGATGTTTAGCATATAAAATTGGTTTGAAAATTGGATGTAAATTTAAGAAAAGGGCATTACAATTTGGTTCGAGAATTGCTAATAGTAAAGAAAATGCTCATGAAGAATCGCCTAGATTAAAATGATTAATTATATATCTTATAACAAAAATGATATTTATAAAATTCCATTAATTTTATAATGTAAATAAAGAAAAATACGAATATTTCACATAAAAATTGCATTTATTCTTGACATTCATAATAAATTAATTACATACAAATACATTTAAAAATTTAATGTCTCGCAGGGGCTACAGTAGAGAGGAAACTTGTATTAAAATCTAATAACTTGTTCTTCTGTCTAAGGTTTGTATCCTGTTGCATATTATCGAACCATCTAGACACATGGACATATTTTTCTTTATCTAAATAAGAAGTAGATTCCTAAAACATTTTTCAAGTAATTTATTTAATGATTGTTAAATGTAAACTCACCATTACACTATACAAAATATAGTATAATACTATATCTGCAATTGTTAGGCTATGGGCCACAAAATAAGATCGGGTGGCTAATACGTTATTTAATTCCTGCAGCAAAACATGTTTTATTTAAAATTAATAAACTAGTAAATCAGTGAAATGTGTTTAACTGCATGGAAGATACTTACTGAAAGTATCTGATGAAAATTCGAAGCATTGTTGCATTGTGAAGCATATACTAATCCATACTCAATCCATTGACATATTTCAGCTTTTTCCTCTGAAGATTTGCCTATTAAACTGGATGATTTTAAATAATGAAGAAGTATATTTGAAAATCCTCTTATAGTTTTGTTTTCATATGAATATACAGCAACCTTCAATTATTGACAAATAATTATTTTAATGTTAATTATTGAATTAATTAGTGCCTTTACCGTGTTGGATTCAATGGTTAGTTTACCAGGTACTACTTTAAGATATTTTGCAATTTGATTTAAATAAGATAAATTATTAACACTCATGATGGATTATTGAAAATTCTTTTTGGACTATAGAAACCGCAACTTGGCTGTACTAACAAGTCTGACAACTGACACATGGCGTTTATTTTATACAAATGTCAAGTAGCATTTTTACTATTAGAGATGGGCGGAATGTAACGTAACCGTTTCAAGGAACCAGTTCCACGCGTGGAACCGTTTCGCGTGGAACTAGTTATTGATTTAATCAAGTTATTTTTGGAACTTCCTAAATAACACGTTTTGCTGAAACGTTTTAAATAACGTAAGTTCCGCTGGAACGCCTGGAACCTCTTGGAACTTGAAACGCTTTAAATAACTCGTTTCGCTAAAACTTTTTAAATAACGTAAGTTCCGCTGGAACGCCTGGAACCTCTTGGAACTTGAAACGCTTTAAAAACTTCTTTCGCTGGAACTCTTTGGAACATTTAATGAAACGTTTTAAATAATACATAACATTGAAATGTTTTGTTTCAGGTATTGTCATGTATCTTATATAACAATTTAAGAATTATAAGACACGGAACTTGAGGTTCCTTTTGGAACTTTTACTATTATTCGTTTTACCTTTACATTTAGTACTCGCTTGCCGACGCCGGCCGGTCTTATATAAGATGCAAGCAGGGATCTTAATAATTATTAAACTTAAATGATGTATGATTTTTAATTGACGCTTGCCGCCGGACACGGACTGCGGATAGTGGGCGGGCATTTGTATATTTTATACAACAGATTTTATTGATTTTTTTATTTTTTTTAAATTATATTTATGCTTATATTTTTTTTTTTATATATTAGTTAAAATTAATAATTTCTATAACTGGGTTTTGTTATTATTATTAATATTTTTTTTAAGCAAAAACAACATTATTATTACTCTAAATAAAAATTAATATTAAAATAGGGTGCAACAATACAGTAATAAAAGCTGCAATTAAATTTATGGTAAATAAGAGTGTAATGAATTTACTTGATATACAAAAATTTACAACTTTTATATAATTTTTATTGAAAATTTAAAGTTTTATCTATATTATTTAGTATTTTATAGTAATAATCTAAATAAATTGTAATTTTGTTATTTTTATTAAACACAGATTATAATAATATAAAAAATATTACATAAATGAATAAAAAATATTAAAAAGGTTGTTAAAAGTGTAATTCCAAACAGTTATACATATTTGCAGTAGTAGGTATAGTAGGTTACTTTATTTATTAGTGGCCCTAGCGCCACCAGTGAGAAGAGTTAGAATTTCTAAAGCACTGCGCATGCGCATTTGTTCTTGAAACTAGTTTCAAAAATAACGGTTGTCTGGAACGTGTTACTCAGCTGGAACTGGAACGTTGGAACTAGTTCCTAAAATTCAACAGTTCCGCCCACTTCTATTTACTATATATATAATTACCGTTGTAACGAAAATATACAGGAAGTATGACCTACTTCAAGCCGGTAGGCATTGTTGCTGTTGCAACAGGGGTGCGTTCCGATTTAGAGAGTGTAGTTTGGGTGAACTCATTGCGATGTCGCCCACGTCATAGATTTCCCCTATCGGAGGGGAAGTGTGAAATTTAAATCATAAATTTGTAATTAATAATAAATGACGTTAAAAAATGCAATTAACATAAAGCTTGGTATCGAGTTTATTACTAGATGATCCTGCAGTACGAAAAGAGATCACCGGCAGGTTTTTAAATTAATGATGACATTAATTGCGATCAGAGATATCGCCACAACCCCCGGTAGACATTACCCATCTCAGAGAGACGGGTTAACTATTACCCGGGCGTCTTTCTCATTTACGAACGCCTTGGACGTACATTCTTGGGCAAACGTCTTGCATTTATGAATGCGTTGGGGTAAAAAAATAACGCCCGGGCGCGTTTGTTTTCTAAATCCGATCGCATCATACCATAGCAACAACTTTTAAAATTTTAACAATTTTTTCAAACACTATTTATTAAATTAAATGAATATTTTGAAAATGAACAATTTGTGTTAACAAACTATGCAATATCGCATGCTACCGTAATTATAATGCACATTAATTTCAGTCTCGTCGGGATGGACTGAAATATAATGTCATATATAAACACGTTTTACGAGCTTGCTCGAGCTATCTATAAGTGTGTTTCGGTTACATCTGACGTCACAAAAGTCTACAAATAGTTACTCGCTAAAAAATGAAAAGCTTGGGGCCTGTTGAAAGATAAAAAGTAACCACTGCTTTGACTACAATTACATATAACAGTTTTATAACCAATAAATTGTATTTATCAACATATTTTTTTTTTTGTTCTTTTTTTATTCTATAGAAAATAAAACTTTTTTTACACACAAAGCATGTTTTCATGTTACGGAAGCATAAGGTATAACTGCAACTTATCGAAGAATAGAAAAAAACATATTTTTTAATTAATTTTATAGAAATAATTGCATCCAAACTTAAATGAGAATATTTAAAAAACAGTATATATAATAATGTAGCAGACAAATACTGACTAATGTATGTGTTTATGCAATCATTTTTACAACTTTATAATAATAGAACGACTTCTTTTAATCAGAGCCGGAAAACCCCGAATTTTCTAGAAGGATTCGGTTCGTATAAAATATTTTGAACAAGGTTCGGTTTCGGTTCAGGTTCTCTAAAACAATAAATCAGAACCCCGGTTTCAGGGTTTGGTTCGGTTTTTTTTGTTTATTTGTAATAAGTAGTAACAACACAGTACGTATGAAAATAAAAAATATTTGTATTTGCATAACATAAACCAATAATAAGTTTTAATTTATAAAAATAAATAAACAAATATTTAATTCAATTTTAAAATTAATTTTTAAAAATAGCAAAAAGGAATGAACATTTTTTTTAATTGATAAAATATTAATCAAAAATATTAGGTTTGACAATACACATAAACAAGATGTATAAATTGGCGTTTTTATATTCTATCGACCTCGCCAACCTGGTTCTAGCAGGCCGAAGGTCAAAACTAAAACCATGAATACCGAATCGGTTAAAACGATGAACAACAAATTTACAAATAATATACGGCAGTGTAGGATTTAAACTCAGTACCCTCAGCATGAAAGGCAATCACCGAAACAACTTACCCACTCTGCCGCTGTTATTTATATTAATTATTCTTTAATAAAAAATATTTAACTTTTTATAATCACTAAACACAAAATTGTAACAATATACAAGTCAATTTTTACTTTGTGCATGTAAAAACAAGAAAAATTGGCTACACTACGAGCTGACGTTAGCCGATCTGGTGTGCAACATATAAAGATGGAACCTTTAAAACCTTGTTTGTTTAACGGGATGCCGGTTCCGGTTCCTCAAATTTTAATTTTAGGGTTAAGGTTCTGGTTCCGGTTTTGTAATATTCAATGGGGTTCTAAGGGTTTTAGGGTTTGGTTCGGTTTTCCGGCTCTGCTTTTAATAAACCAGTGTGTGCTTAGATAACATAACCTAATGTGTTCACCTAAGCAACTTTAACAAGTTCAAATCAAAAATTACAGTTTTTTGGAAATCAAAAGAAATAGTTTTTACAATGCTTATTATATATTATTATAAAGGAATTTTAAATATTTTGACTAACATTTGTTTTTATTTAAACAACAAATGAAAATTATGTTTTAAATTTCCGGATATCCAAGAGTAGAATTTTTTACAACGGAAAATACAGCTAAACTACTTGATTGTATTTTTCGGCTAATATAGTCTTAATTGGGTTCGAATCCTTAACGTTTTAACTAATAGTTGTTTCTATTTAACTATCAAACGGAAATTAAATTTTATTACAAAAAAATATTTTTTTAACTGCATCAATTCATACATGTCAGTAGTTGTGACAAAAACCAGCCAATAAACTAAATCATACATTTTATCTGTACTTTAAGTTAGCGATTATTGCTATTAACAATCAAACAGTGTGTTCTTCACTCCTTCTCTTGTTACAATTGTGAATGTAGTAATCAGCATGTTTGGTGTCTTATTCTGCAACACTGCGCAATATCGTGTATAGCTTATTGCATCACATGTAATCAATTTTAATTAAATCGTATAATCCTTTCCTGGTGCTGTTTACATGTTTATAATTAATTAATAGATATTATATAGATATAAATAAAAGTAAGGCTTTAAAACAGCAACACAAAAACAGAGGCAGAATAGCTATCGACTAAAAAGACTAATAAAGAAACAGGTAAAAAGAAAATCGAATATCTCGGAGTGACATTCGAAGCAAAGTGATGGAATAAACATGTCAAGGACGCGGTCAAGGGAACAAAGAAAATAGAGAAAAAGCTCGCTAGACTTGTGCCAAACAAGGAAGGTCTAAGAGAAGAAGCCAGAAGGCTAATAGCAAATTATTATACGCTAAAGAAAAATTGAGAGAAGCCAAATAAACAAAAAAAAAACAAGAATGAAATCAGTAAGACTTACAGAATGGTATCACATGAGGCAGTAGAGATGATAGGATAGGATAAAAAAACTAGTAAAATAAGGAACCAGTAAAATCGAAGCAAAGATAAGAGGATAAAAAGATGGCAGTAACAGTGGAATAGAGGAGAAAACTAATCTTTTAGATAAAATAATAGGTAGAGAATAAATCCAAGACGTGCTATTATATAACACAAATACTGACTAGGAACGAAACCTTTCAAAAGTTTTTGCAAAAAAATTAAAAAAATTATTAGAAAATATGTTTATTCTGTCAGGATAAAACACACAACAATGCAGAACACACTCTAGTAAAATGCGAGGTGTGCGAGTTTTTTGATAATCTTCTTCGAATTAGTTATAGAAATGTTGAAATTATTTCAATCACTCATCTTCTTCAACACTATCTGGCCAACAAACTATAATTTTTGCTGTTTCTCTTAATCTTTCTGAACTTATTCAGCAGCCCACTTGTTTTTTTTGTAATACACTTCTTGGTAAACCAAGGTTATTAGATCTGCATCTTTCAACTGTTCCAGAGATTACAACAACTTCTGTTAATGCTGTTTTGAAAAACTCCGATCATTTACTTATTACTTAGGTTATTATTCTATTACTACTATTATTACTAATAGTATTACTCTAAGATAAACATAGTAAAAATAAAACATTTTATTTATAATTTTGATTGTGATACTTATTGCTTATTCCAAGGATCTACAAATTGCAGTAAAAAATCCTACACAAACCATTAAAAAATCATCACAAATTTGTTCTATTTTTAGTTATTAAAACTAAACAAAAGTATTTGTACTCAGTTCAGACAAAACAGACAGTTAATAAGAAGCGTAAAAATGCACCTTAGTTTTGATAGTGGCTCCGAATGTTTACCACAAAATGAATAGAATTTATTGTATTCCAATAAGTTTGTAATATAACCTTAAAAAACATGTTTTATTTTGATATAGTTGCTTAGAAATATGGATTTTGAGACGTATACTATCTCTGATAGATCTTAATTATTGTTATACACAAAATATAATATATAAAATATTAAATTTATTGTTTTTGTTTGCATTTTTCAATTGAGTTGAGTTGACTGCCAGTTAGTGGCTTCTGAAATATTTTTAGATTCTAACAAAAATAAGGGCTAGTGCAATAATAGAGAAGATGAGAACAACAGGTAGGGAAGAATTTCTGATTCTGAAAAGATAGAAATATTTTTTTAATCTTTTTATAAGCTAACTGATAATATTAAACAAAATATCTACCTACGTGGACTTATCCACAATGCTACATTAAGCAACGTCTAGCAGTTTTTTTTCTAACTACTACGCTGATGTCAACTCGTGAAACCTAGAAATTCTTCTTGTATACATTTCAAATTAGAGATGGTTGGTTGTACAAAATCTTGTAAAATAATGAACCGTCTGCGTGCATTGACAAGAGAGACCAGAACACCAACGAATAAATTTAATATATGAAAAGCCAAGAAACATAGTTAGTCAATTCCTTCTTATAAAAGTCATTACACTCTTTCTGATGCATCAAGTAGACAATATTTGTCGCCTGATTTAAATATCAGAAAGATGTACCAACTTTATGTAGAAAAATGCAAACAGGACTATACGGAACCAGTCAAAGAACAAATGCACTACTATATCTTTTCTACTTACTTCAATTTGCATTTTAAAACTCCATGTTGACACTTTCCAGCTATGTAATTTGTTGTAAAATATTATTACTTAAAAAAAATGATACAAAAAAGAAAGAAGCAGAAGTTAGCAAGGAACTTTACTTTTGTAATGATCAACAAGCTAGAAATCCTTTAAATAAAGATTAGTTGTCAGCAGGATAAGACATTTATATTGTTACGTTTGAATTAGAAAAAGCTTTAGCCTTTTCAAAATTAAGCACTTCTATTGCCTAATACAAACCGATCATGTTTATAACTTAGGTATTCAATTTGCATTTTAAAACTCCATCTTGACACTTTCCAGCTATGTAATTTGTTGTAAAATATTATTACTTAAAAAAAATGATACAAAAAAGAAAGAAGCAGAAGTTAGCAAGGAACTTTACTTTTGTAATGATCAACAAGCTAGAAATCCTTTAAATAAAGATTAGTTGTCAGCAGGATAAGACATTTATATTGTTACGTTTGAATTAGAAAAAGCTTTAGCCTTTTCAAAATTAAGCACTTCTATTGCCTAATACAAACCGATCATGTTTATAACTTAGGTATTCATGGTTTTAATAATAATAAAGGATTCATGTTCATGTGGGATGAGACCGAGTGCTCTCGTGGTTTGCAGGAAATTGCAGCTTGCCTTGCAACGCATCTTAAAGAGCAAGCTTTCAGTAATAGTCACATTATCTTGTATTCAGTTTGTTGGACTGGTCAAAATAGGAACATAAAGTTGAGTTTATCTTTGCAAAGGCTAATTCAAGATCTAGAAATGGCCGCTGCTGTTATTGACACAGTTACCTTTCTAATGATGCTGATTTCGGTGTAATTGAATCAAAAACAAAATGGTTATTTTTAGACCTCAGGATTAGATAAATTTAGTATCAACAGCAAAAAAAAAACAAATCCATTTCAAGTAACAGTAATGAAGCGGCAAGAATTTCTTTCCACAAAAAAAAAACTTGGAAGATAATATTTGCAATAGAAAGATCAACACTAGAGGAGGTAAAATCAACTGGTTACACGTAAAATGTAAGATATTGCAGAATAATTTTCCTTTTTGTGAGATCAACATTAAAAAGCAAACTTCCATAGGAAGACCTCCTAGCTTGTTTAATATTGCTCAAAATTTACTGTATCTAGAACGTAGACATGTCAATGTAATGAAAAAGAACCATATGCTTTATCTCTGCCATTTATTTCAATAATTACCATTCATATTATAAAAATTTGGATACAATAAACAATAGAACACGAGCTTCAAGTTCAAGAGCAAATCAAATCAACGATGAAGAAGAAAATGGAAGTGACAGTGCTGAATACATAAATTAACTTGGTCAACATTTCAGTAGACATTACACTTAAGTCAGTTTTATTGTTTTTTTTTTGCAAAATATTATTTCATAAACTTTTGTAATTTGCTTTTAATGCACTTGCAACAAACTTTATTTATGTAATTCTTTTCAATAAAAATGTTTTGAATCTTTTCAAGATATGGTTGTTTTCTAATGTTACTATTTTAAAAGATCTAAATATCTTATTTCCATATTTTACTTACACTAATTGGCTTCTGAACCCTTCTATGTTAGGCACAAATAAAATTCTACTTTAGACAAATTTGAAGAAAATCTTGCATCCTAATCTTATTAACAAGCTCTATTGTATAAGTCTTAATCACAAATCTGTAACTCTTATCAATAACTTTGTCAACAAAAAAATTGTAGTTAAAATTGATGGTTTTAAATCAAACCCCAAAATTATAAATGTTGGTTTTCCTTAAAGTTCAGCTCTCTCGCCAACACTATTTTTAATTTACATTAATAAACTTCTTCAAATAAGTTTAAGAACGTCATGAAATTTGCTAGTTTGAATTTGTAGTTTCAATAAACAATGACCTCAAATTAATATCTGACTTAGTCAATTTTAACTCTAAATAAAATCAACATCTTACTGTTTCAAATTCAAAATTCAAGGTACCAATATTAAAGTAAACAACTAATTCATATCTAAATTTTCTTCAATCTGTCTTCTAGAGGTTACAATCTTACATAATCTTCTCTGGAACAACCATGTTGTTAACGTAGCTTTCAAAGTATCTATAAAACTAAGATTTCTGAATACATGTAAACTATTTTTTTTTTACTTCTGTACAACTGTTGCATGTATATAAAATGTATATACATAGGTTCTTGTATTGAATATTGTTCCCAAGTATGGGGAGAAGCGTCTGAAATTACACTATCTCTTCTTAATTCTATGAGCTATCTGAATCGTTGCCGATCCAAAATTGACTAATGGCTTAGATACTTTACAACATAGACGTAATGTTGCAGATCTCTGCATTTTATATAGATATTTTCATAAACCATTGTTCAAACAAAGTACAAAACATATTGCCATCTAAACAAATATTTACTCGTAGTAGGCTTGCTAGGAACTCTAACAAATATTCACTGACAGTTCAGAGATGTAGAACTAAAACTTTTAAGAGAGATTTCTTTAATTGACTTATTTATTATTATTATTCTAACAAATATTCCGAAACTTTTAAGAGAGATTTCTTAACCAGACAATCGACGCATGGAATAAGCTTCCAAATTTGGTATTTACCGAGACTTAAAATCCGCAAATATTCACGGTTAATGTTAACAGACTGCTTAAATCTCATCGTCAATGTGATAGCTTCAACAAGTGTGGTTTCTAATAATTCAAATAATTTGCATAGAATCTTATTGTTTATTTCACATTTTATTAAATATATAACAAATATTTGTAAATAAGCCAAAGTGTTAATGGGTAATGAACTTTGGAACAGCTGTGCTCTAGTAAGATATTATTTTATAGCAGAAATAAAGAAAATTCTTAATTGTAATTATTGTAAAGAGGTTGTTTGAACTGGAATAGTTGCCAATTCTGATTTGAACCAGTTTTTTTAAAGTGTCAGCCTTGCTGCTTGCATGTAATTCAATCCGTTTTTTCACTACGTGATCGTCGTGCATACTTGTGCATACTACAACTCAGTCCTGAGTAAATCCCCTTGTTACTATTTTTAAACAAAGCAATAAAGTAAAAAAGGATCTCTCAATTAAAACCTTTATTAGTGTAATATAACTCATGATAATCAATTAATAATCATTGTATATAATTAATAATAAGTTATTATGGTTCTTATCACGTTTTTTTTTAAGGAATATAACAGATAATTGTTAAAGCTGAGTATAAAAAATATTTGATAATATAGAATTGATTGGACATTTTAATACAATGATTCATAACTAACAAACAATCTAATTATCACAAGCATGCATTATCAAGGCTGCAGATACAACAACAAAAGCAATTAATTGTTGTGAATGTAAATTACATTAATGTTTTCATCAAAATGATGTCCGAATATGAAGTGATATATTTCATGTTCAAATATACATGGGATAACAAAAGGTTGGTATAATGTTTTTGTATACTATTACAAACTCGGATAAATAAATAAATACGAAACATTAATTTCAGACATTTGTATTATAACAAATTATTAGAAGGTGAACCAAGAAGAAAATGTAATGAGGTGGCGTTGCATATTAAGAAATTAGGGAATAATAGCTTTGAAAGAAAAAACAATGAAGAAGCTCGGAAATTGTATATTAAAGGTTTAAAAATTGCAGAACCAAATAGTGACATTTCTGGAATACTACTAGGAAATTTATCAGTTATACACTTTTACAATAAAAAATATAAAGTAAAGATAGCTAAAGACCATAATATATAAACAATAAACATTTAAATTTTTCAGGAATGTATCGAACATATAAAAATAGCCGAAACAACATCTATACCTAAAAAGGTTCTTCTGAAATTATACATTCGTGAAATAAAATGTTGGAAATATTTGAGCAATAATAAAAACGCACAAAAAGCTTTTAAAAATTTCACAGATTGCTTAACAAATATTGATCTCAACAATGAAATTAAAGGTAAATTATATTTTAGATTAACATGTTTTCCATAGCTAATCGTCGGTGAAAGGGCAAGACCTCATATGTGCATTTACAAAAATTTTATAGGAGACGATAAAATTTCATACTTCAAGTATAGATAAAAAAGTTTCATGTTCTATCTTTCTCAATTATAATGAATCATAATATGATAATTAAAATAAACTGAAAGATTCGAGGTTATGTACACATATATGTAGAACCTGGGTTAGGTTTGAATGAGATAAAACAATTTTTGACAAAAATGCATATACGAGGTCTTGCACTTTCACCAACGTAATATAGCTTATACAAGATTTTTTTGTTATATCTGTAGAGTAAATGGAAATTATAAAATTCAAAAAAGTAAAGATCTATGACAAACTTAAGATTGGTATTAAGTATATTTTTCTTTAAAATTCAAAATATAATATTAATGGATATATGAATAAATTTTTATTGTCACCATGTATATGTGAATACCTGCAATTTACATTTTATTAGTATTAAAAATTTGCAGAAACTTTCAAGTTGAATGCTAATTTGGCACTATCTACAGTTAGTGCAGAATGTGATGTAATAACTGACGATTTTATAATCCCAAAAATAAAAGATCAAAATCAATTGTATCCTTTATTTTCCAATAAAGTGGAAGTGAGGTACTTACAATATATTATGTTTTATTATACAATAAAATCAAATTTCAATTTTTTTTAGATATCTATCAAAAGCAAGCCATATTGTTTCAAGATGCCATATAGCAAAAGGCGAACTACTTTTTATGAGTGAACCATTTTCATTATACTGTACGGAAGAATATTGTATTAGTTGTTACAAAAAATATACAGTTTTAGTGCCGTAAGTATACATATGTATTATATGAAAATTTTAGTATACATATTATGTTGATTTAAATAATTAATCAAATCCATCCATCTACATATATTTATAATAAATAACCCAAAAATTCAAATTTGTGATAAAAAACATTGGTGCAGTTCAATTAGTAAAAAAATTACACTGCGCTACACTAGATGTTTCGTTTAAACCGATCCCACAAAAATAATATATGATATTTAGCAAAATATGGCTTATCACATCTGACAATAAGCTCTTTATATGTATTACAAAATTTTCCATCAAGGCATGTATACTATTCAGAATTAATTAAGAAAAACTTAAGGATTGGAAAATTATTATATTAAAATCTGTAATGTTTGTCTTTTTGTGTAAAATATTTTTGTATAGTAAGTGATGAATTTTTATATCTATTCATCTAATATCTAATATAAAAAAACTAATTTAAATAAGCAAATAAATAATATTTGTATTTTTATTTGTATTACATAATTTAAAAAAATCAAATTAGCACTAAACTGGAAAAGCACTATTTTAATTATAATATGTCTTGTCTGTTGTTTGTAGGTGTGACAATTGCCTAACTATTGGATATTGCTCAAAAACATGCAAAGAACATGATGTACCAATCCATCAATGGGAATGTAAATTATATCAATTAGAAATATGTGATAAGCTGTCAGGAATAATATTACATGCTTTGCGTGTATATCTTAGATATTATATAATTAACTCCAAGTCTGTGGTTTATCCAATACCAGTATTATATGAATATATTAAAGCTTTAAAAGATTATTATTATTATTCATTCAACAAGGATAATCCACTTATAATTAAATTAATTGAGGTATGCATATAATACTTATGTATAATAATCAATTAAGCATTTATACTATCCAGTAACAACCAAAAATCTTTCAAATAATATTTATTATTATATTAACTTTTTAGGAATGTGGAGTAATAACAGCTCATTTAAATATTATGAACTTTTACCAAGGGGATCAATTATGTTATTTGATGGGGACATCCATAATAATGCTGGCAATTATTTTAAAAAACAATTCATATAACGTGAATACAGATTCAGGAATTTATATCAGTTATTTTTATCAAGTATATAATAATTTTAAACATTCTTGTGTACCAAATACAGAGTTACAGTAAGTATGATTATAAAATAATTTATTCAAACTTTATCCAACAATCAAAGCTATCAGAAGTTAACCCTATACTACTGTTTTGCAAACTGTATGTATAACTATTGTATTGCTTGAGGACAATGAGCAAATTTTAATAAACATTTTGGTGGTTTTAAAGCTATATGATGTTATTTACTTGCTAATCCAACAATTTTTTTTTCATTGATTTTCAGGATTATTAATTCAAAATTAGTTATCAAGTCATTACACAGTATAGTACCAAACTCACCTGTATATATAGCCTATAAAGGTGTAGAATTTTATCGAATGTCTACAGTTGATCGTAAAGTATATTTAAGTAATAATTATGGAATCACATGTAATTGTATCGGCTGTACTAACATAAACTTTGACCCAGTAAGTCTAGTAGGTTATTTTATAAATAATTTATTTAAAGTATTTATTTTTTTTAGGATGTAATAAATTCAATATTATGTCCAGTCTGTAATGCACCTACAGGATGTCAGCACATATACAAGTTGTTATGTAAATGTAAATACCATTTTGTGACAAAACAGACATATTTGGTAAGTTTTTTTATTTATAATTTTATTCGAACAATTATTAATAACGATGTTCGTATGTATCCATTTATGAACTAAATTTTGAATTTGTAACTTTACAAAATAACTGGGCACTGAGCAAAGTCGTCATTGTAGTTGGCCTACAAGTAGCTCAAATAAAAATAAGGAATTTATTTATTTATACAGGTTGAGTCAGTGTAGCACCCTTATGATGAAATTTAAAACTAAATCCGAGAAACTGATTTGTAAATATATTTGCATTTTATGTAGGTGTGTGTAAAATTATATATACGAGTATTATAAAACAAAAATTTTAGTTAAAAATGCTTTTTGTAAAACTCGATATGCTTTTTTCCCTCTTGTTACACTTATCTATAAGCACCCTCTTTATATACATATATTTTCATATTTTTTGTATGAAGTGCACAACTATTTATACTTTTATTTTTCAATATTGTCATTTTTTGTATTAATTGTGATCTTCAATAAAATGATTTTACTTTTAGTAAAAAAAAATGTGAAAAACATATGTTGTAAGATACAAAATAATTATTTCTTGGTCTTTCATAATTTCGCAAAAAAGGTAAAAAAAAGTGTAATCGAAAGGAAATTTTTCGTAGAACGCGATCTTTATATCCGTTTTTTTTAATTCTTTAAAAAAAAAGCCAGAAAATTAGTAAAATTACGGAAAATCCCTTAAAAGTAACCCATTTTTAGCAATTATTTGTTATATTTCACCCGAAAGCAGTATGTTTCAGGAGTATCATATTCAAATTTCAAGTCTCCAGGTGTAGCGGAATCAAAGATATCGAATTTTCAATAAAATGGTGTTTTTCCCGTTTTCTGCGGAAAATTTCGGAAAACCAAGAGCGGGATCGTGTTCTACAGAAATTTTACTATAAGATACACCCTTATGTATATGATTTTTGACTATTTTTTGCTTATTTACATCACAAAAACTGAAAAGAGACAAAATATTCCTAAAAAAATAAAATGGCCGCCATTTACACTGTATTGCACCTAGAAATCTAAAATAGGAATCGTCATATTTTTTTACCCCAAACATGTGTACAAAATTTGAGCAAAATCGGAGATGTTGATGTGTAGACGTTTGTCCGAACTGTTGTGACTTACCCTTAAATAATATTATGATTAGGGCAGGAAGACTTTGGTCGCGATAGCCTTTTTCATATTCATACTCATTTCTACTTTACTTTTAAATATGTTTATTTTCTTTATAAAACTTTGTATGTGTGTATATGAACTAAACTTGTTTACTACTACTACTCGTATTATGATTATTAATAGTAATTATATTGTTTTAGAATTTAATGGAGCAAAAGCAATGTAAGTTTTGTAATTCTGCATTTTCTGACTGTAACAATGTAGCAACATATACATGCACATCATGCGGGTACACCAAACAAGACAATTCACCTTTACTAGACACTATTTTCTCAGGTACGGTATTTTTACAACCAATTTCTAATTACATAAAAATGGCATTTTTAGATTCAACAAAATCAACCGATAATTTATTAAAAAAATTACAGATAGCTAAAATAAATTCTAGCAGCTATGCTTATTTTATTTGCAATTTAAAAATGACTATTGATAACATTAAAACAGGTAAATATTTTATAGTAACAATATTTAAGTTTTTCTATCTTAATACATTTATTTTATAAATTCAGGAGACTTAAGTAAAGCAGTGGATTGGATTGATAAATTAAAAAATGCATATTACTATCCTTATTGTTATAAATACATTTTTTTGATATTCCAAGCATTGGAGGTAATAACAAAGGATATGTATAAAACAGATCAAATGTTGTCGGATGTGTAAGTATAATAATTATTTTTATGTTGTGTTGCACCACCATCGTGTCAGATGACTGGTTTGAATTGACTCCTTTTTAATATTAACAATGTTTTTTATATTGCAACCAAATCAATTATATTAATAATATTGCATTATATTAATAATTGATTTGGTTGCAATATATAATAAAGATTCAGTAAAATTAACAATAGGAGTAGCCTAAAATCTTCTTAAAACTCGCATGACTTCTCTGGAACGAGAGATGTAGTTGATATTGCTTAAAAGTATCTAGAAAACTAAACTTCTCAAGGGATACAAACATTTTTATTCTATGTCATTGTATTGAATTTTGTTCACAAGTATAAGAAAAGCATCTCAAACTATACTATCTTTTCACAATTCTATTCAAAAACGAATCATTGCTGAACCAAACCTACTTTGCAACATCGACTTAATGTTGCAGTTCTTTACATTTTCTATAGATATTTCCATGGACATTATTAAAAAAAAAATATGTAAGACATATTACCATCTAAACAAATATTTACTCGTAAAACAAGGCTTTCTAGGAATTCTAATTATTGACAGTTCATAGATGTAGGAACAAACCTTGTAAGAGACAGACTGCTTAAATCTCATCTTCAATGTGATAGTTGAAATTCAAAGGTATTTATACTATTATGACATTAAGTAATTACAAAAAATTTAAAATTAAAAAAAAAATTATTAATAGTGTTACGCAGGACAACTATAATTAATTTTAAATTTAAATATGATAGTAAATCAATTATTTTCAGTTTATAAAGAATTTAAAAAATGCTATTTGATATATATTGTGCATTTATTATTTTGTCCAGTCGCACCATCTCGTCGGCAATCATCACGCTATAGCTATTATTTTTTCATCTTGTTACACTTATCCATAAACAACATGTATAAAATATACTCACCAATCGTAGAATAAAACGTTTTCCACCATACTGGATTATTTATTATTTCTATTCTCCAGTGTTTTATATTACTTACAAAATTTTAAATTAAATCCTCAACATCAAATAAATTATAACTTGCTGTAATAGACATTCTGCTCCAACAAACTATTTTATCCTATAATTGCTGTTTGAAATATTATTAGTAAATACTCAGCCATAGAATCCATGTAAAACCTGAAGTGCTGCCGCAGATGGCAAACTAAAATACTGATTTTAATATAATTATTATAACAAACAAATAATTGTGTCCACACGGTATTAGGAATTCTATGCAATCTATTGACTAAAAAATCTTGACTTTCCAGTTAATCATCTACCTAATATTATTTGAATCAACCCTATACTATTAGTCCGGGAGCTAGCGTTGCATTTTTGGCAGTGATTTTATGCCGAATAATTTTTGGTTCTAGTAAATGATTAGGTATTAATGGTGTCTAAAATAAAAGTCAGTCGTCCCACCCGTGGTGGGGGTGTTTGGTGAGAGACTGACAAAGATGTAAAAAAATAATAAATTTTAATTAATTTTATACCGCTCCAAACTTTGTACTGTTGATTCCTTATATAATAATTATTGAAAAAAAAAAAATTGAATTGTATTGTAAAAAATTTAACATTTTTTTAAATCGTTTTTTTGCAACGTGTAGAGAATGAAATTTCTAATCCAAAACCTACAATTGTCTATTAAATTTTAAAATTAAATTGTATTTTTTTTTATATTTGCTTAAACTTTAAGAGTCATACTTCATTGCACCTCAAAATTAATAGACTTTTTGTTGTGCTATAAGTTATTTTTCTAAAATAAGAATTGTTATGGTTCTGCTTGTAGTTGTGAATGAATGATAAAATGTGGAATTTAATATTCCCGAGTGTTTAATTTTTCTAACACTTTGGTACTGCTGCCATATTAATTAAAATCATAATGAATGAATGTAGTCATATTATAAATTGACAGGTTATGGCAGACGGTGTCTTGATAATATTGTAAATTAAATAACAAAATTAATAGTATTTTATTTGCTAGATCATTATAAATTAAATTCTGGCCGTTTAAGTTATTCTAGTAAAGTAAATAAACAATAAAACTAGCTAAATCATGGAAACTACTATATTATACATATATCACAATTATATTATATTATCAAGCCACCATCTGCCATAACCTACCAATCTATAATATTGACATTAATGACATTTATTATGATTTTAATTTATGTAGCAGCAGTACCAAACTGTTAACAACACCCACCACTACTGGTACAGCTGACAGTCGGATGTATTATCAGTAGACCAAAAATTGGCATTGGTAAGATTATCAGCCGGTATAAAATTACTTACCCAAATGTAACGCTAGCTTCCGTACTATATAGTCATCATATAAATATAGAACGCATGAAATTGTCTATACAATGAATCTAACAAATCTGCCGATGTACTAATGTTTATTATTTTGTTTTAGAGATGTTGTTAAGAAAATAATTATGTTCCTAATAAATTTTAAAGGAGATACCGAAATATTTGAACCAAAGAAAAAAATATTTGCTAGGATTGAAATATTAATGACTTTTTATCAATTAAATGAACTGAAATATAAAATGATTCGTTCTGCAATTAATGAAAACTGGTAAATTTCAATTACTATAAACAATTCTTCCAATCTGTGACTGCAATATCTAAACTGGAAACTAAATAAAATATTTGTGATCCGTTTGTACTTACCGGATGGGTTACTTTCCAAATTTCAATTACAAATGCAGTATTTAATAATACAATATATTTAATTTTACAAATAATAGATTAAAACATAAATAGATTAACTGGTTTAATACTATTACATGCACTATATTACATACATATATATTTTTAAATCATCATCTTAAGATGCGCAACTGGGTGTTACCAGTACCTGACTGAATCCTGTTCTCAATCGCTATAATATTATAATATATAATTATAATGTAAAACATATTTATATTTGTTGCCACCATCTTTATATACTGATATTAACACCCACTGGCATGGCATATCTTGTTATATTTATCAGTCAACTTTTGTAATTTAATAATATTATATAAATTTTATAAAAAATTAAAACAATAAATATATCATATAGTTAATATAATAAATCTATGTAAACCTTATTTAAAATGTATCCTTTTCAATGTCAAAGTCCGACAAATTACCATTTCCAGTAAGTTTTAAATTTTGTTCATTTGCCAGATGCAAAAGTGCTATAAATGCCAGAGAACTTGTTAATTCTTCTTTCATTGCATTACTTAAAAGGGAAGGCAACTTTTCATAAATGTCACTAAATTTTGATTTCTGCACTTCATCCTAGAAAAATAAAATTAATATTGTACTATATAGTAAATCAAATAATATATTTAAACAAATATAAACTGTTCAACGTACATTATAATTTTGAATATAGCTCTTGTTACTATTACAACAACAAAAAGCAAATGTACTTTAGATTTTGGTAGTAGTTAATTGATATTTAAAACAGACAGACAAATATACATATAACTTAATAACAGCATACTATAGTTTTTCATTCTTTCTTTTTTAGTATGATATACTTTCATATAGAGACTATAATGAAAACAGTACGCCTTGACATGACCTTGTTGTCAATTGCCAAATATCAATTTAAAATCGACTTATTAATACACCGTGACTAAAGTACATTGGATGTATCAAAATTATTTGTAGATCAGATGTTGTAACGGTCATATCTCGCCATCAAGAAAATAAGTTATAATTAGAATTAATGCTGAACAAAGAATTGCTATAATACAACATGACTATAAGTATAGAGAAAATAAAAATTTCGTTGATAGCAAAAACAAATATAAAACAAAATGGAAAGGAAATGGAACAAGTAGAATCAGATACTTACAAGCAACTCTATATAATAACTAAGGAAATATGGAGCATGAAATAAACAAGAGAATCCAGACAACAAACAGAAGTTATCACTCAATAAATAAAGTAATCTTAAACCAAAAACTATATTAAAAAAACAAAAGTGACACAATACAACAAAACAATGTACAAACCATAGGTAATGAATTAAAAACATAAAAGTAGGATACAGGCAATGGAAATGAAATATCTAAGAAGAGTAGAAGGTTAGTTTCTCACTAATTTTTTAAATTATTTCTATGTATGACGTTTCTTTCTCTTCTTCCTTTTCTTCCTCTTCTTTCTCCATTAGTTCTGGGAATTTCTCCTTTGCTTGTTTTAAGATTCTCAATTCCTTCTTACTTCATCTATATTTATTAAGATTGCCGTCAGATACACATTCATTGGTTATATCTCTCATCTTTCTAATCTGAGAGAATTGATTCTTTTTTGTTTGTTCTCTTTGTCTCATTATTTCTTCCTGGAGAGTCAATTTATCGTCTCTTTTATTGCCGCTATTCTCTTTTGTTTGTTCCCCCATATTTTGTTGGATGCTCCTATTTTCAGGTGGTGAATGTACCACTTTTCTCATTTTATATTTTATTAAAAAAAACGCTATGCAGCGTTCTTTTTTTAAGTTTTAGTTCTACTTATTAGATTTTTTTTTATAACCCTTTTTATGCTCACAATCACTCTCAAGCACTTATTGTTACTTATTTGATCACTAAATTTTATTGATTTAAATATTAAAATTACTCTCTAAGCTAACATGCTTCTATTGCCGCTGCGGTAACACGTCTGTTCTCTGGACTGCTTTAATCTAGTCTTAAATGTGATAGTTTCAGCGAGTGAGGTTTCACTTCTTAAAATTCAAAGATATTTTTATGTTGTTGTGGAATATTATGTACATACTAAATTCTATATTTTGAAATTTAAAAAAAAAGCAAACTGAAACTAAACTAATGTGTCAACAACAACAAACAAGAAAAAATGCTAGATAAAAAGACATGCAGCGGCGAAATGCAAAAGAAAGAATAGATCATAGCTAAGCATACAATGCGGTAAGAAAAGACACCAAGTTTCCAAATGCAAAAACAGAGAATCCTGCTTAAAATACAAAACGATAGGACACAGAACGAGAGAGAAAAGATGCTCAGCTACAAAAAAAAAATAAACAACAAGGATAAATTAAAAAACAAACAGATAAGAGAGAATCTTCAAATCGAAAGCATACACAACACAATAGACAAAAAACAGTTAGCATGCTACAAAGCAAGTATGTTATGCAAGGCTAACAACAAAACTGAAAAAAAGAGGACAACCTTTGAAAACATTGAAAAACAATGTAGGAAAAATATTAAGCTAGCAAGATGCAAGGAGAATGTAAAGAACAGAAAAGGAACGTAAAGAACAATAAGCAAACTAATTTAAAAGCAGCAGCGCCTTTCTCTTTTTGGTTAAATTTTTGTCTCACTTAAATAAATTTTCATTATTTGTGAACAGACCATTAAACCCCTGTAATACCAAAAAAACAATTTATAAATGGCGTGAAGAGGCCAATGAGCAGGAAAGTTAATCCCAAGGCAAACGAAGAACATGGATGCCAAGAAGTTGCCCGGTGTTCATATCAACGGTCGCCAGAACCCGGACCAAAGCTGCTACTGCAGAAGTCCAATAAAGGCACTTGCACCTTTTTAAAAAATTAAATGTACAAGATTGTGAATGTATATCAAAATTTTACATCCAAGTAAATGTTGGCATTAGACACTCCTCTTTTGTTTGTAATAAATTAATTAAAAGCATTTTGCCGTGAGATAACATTGACGTTGTGGTAAAACCGTTGTTGGAAGCAGTTTATTAAGGTGGGAAAATTGTCCCATAAAACTATCGTGCAGCTTTTCTCGGAAGTTAATTAAGATAATTCATTTCCGTTTTCGGCATTATTATGAGTATAATAACAACATTTGAATAAGCTATTTTGGTAAAAATATATTAATAAATAAAAAAGTTTAGTGGTAAAAATTGTTCAATTTATTTCAAACTTAGTTCATATTAATGATATTTATATAAAAAAAATTATGCCGCAAAAATGATCACAAAATAATTATTTGTTTGCTTTAAAAGTAGCACCGAAGATGAGGATACTTTTGGGTGTAAACAATAAGCCCACCGATGGCTCTGCCCATTACGTTCGGTACTGTTTTTATTACACAATTGGTAGTTTGATTTTATTGATCGTCGCCATGGGCGGTATTTTACTACAGTGCGAGTTAGGCTGCAGTCTGACTGCACCACCCACCGCCACCAACTAAAATTCGAACACGTTAAATCATATGGCGACGGTCCGACTGATTCACTATTCTCGCGGCATCTGTCATTTGGTAACCACCGTTTCATAATTTCAAATCGGTTGGTGGTAGCGCGGCGTTTGAAACATACTAACTTGATATTTTACACATCAAAACTTAATCTGTAATTTTTGCTTTAATATTTGAGGATTTTAAAAACGGTAACATGGAAGAAACATGGACACCACCCGACATTGATAAACTAATTACATTAGTAAATAAAATATAAGTATAGCACTCTTCTACTGACATAGAAATGAGTGGGAAATTTAAATTTTGGTGGTCACCAATAGCTGCAGTGAGACCGTAGTACATTTTGGTGGTTAGTGGCAAACGGTGATAGTTGGTGGCGGTGGTGCAGTGAGACTGCAGCCTTAAGCGCTCCCGGTGGTTTATCACGGAACCATTCCTGACAATTCTGTCCTTAAGTCCGGTATGTCAATTTTAAATATGATAACCTATAATGAGATAAATTGTCAAGAATGATTATGAAAATAATTAGTAAAAATTGCTATTAAGTATAAAAAATGAAGATTCTTTGTAAGTAAATGTATATATATAGCAAATACTTTACTAAATTAATAATAATCATAAGAAAATTAATGACAGGTGTAACCGTTTACAACCAGTACGTTTTCGTGAGATTTCCGCTATCACCCAAAAATAGAAAGAGATAGAAATATAACCGCTGTTTGATCGCTGGTATGTACGGTTTCTCACGGCAAAACGCCTTAAGTAAGAAATGGATACCTAATTTAAAATTAACTTTATAATTTACTTTTCTAAACTAATGTAAAAAAAAAGTGTAACAAAAAGTGTAATAAAGCAGAATGTTTTATTAAATATCAATGTTTTTATTGATTTTTGTTTATCAACTTAAGTAATTATTTGTATGTTTTTTTTATGAACATAAATTAATATATTTTGCAGCAAATCTTGTGCAATTCATACAAGTACAAAACACACTATGCTTTTTTACGACTATAATATTTATATCTAGAACTGAGGTTATATGCAAAATAAATATATTTGATGTATCAATATGTCTAAATACTTTCCTAGTTATCTTTCCGAATCACACCAATTAAAATAAAGCTTTAAGCCAGATAGAAATTAAAATTAGAAAAAATAACAGATTTTTAAACTGATAAATGGCATTAACATTTAAAAATGATTTCGGAAATATGACCACCGCAATTGTTCTCGACGTCCAATTTTGGGTAACTTTTTCAAGCACTGCTGGCTTTAAGTCACGAATGGTTCAAACAATGTTGGCTTCGAAGGACTAAACCCGGAATCAGTCACGTATTTAGAAAAAAGTTACTTCATAAAAACTGATCTATTCATTTAAAATATTGTTGCCTGCAGGTAGGACTACAGTAACTCATGGCAGTTTAACGCTTACTGTAGTCAAGTACACTTGCACTTAGCTAATTTAGCTATCTAACACGCAACTAACATCATTATATCATTATACATACAAAAAGCAGTATTTGTTAGAAAAAATTTAACTGCGTGAGGTGTTTATTTTGTGTTTAATGATGTTTAGTATAAATATAAAACCATTGTAATTATATGGAGTTTGAAATAATAAACAATAAGTTTAAGCTGAGTTTAAGACTAATTGGTATTTATTTCTAAATGTTAGATAAAGTCTAACACACGACAAAGCGATCCCGGGTTAATAAACCAGCAATAAGCTTCTAATAACAAAGGTTACAATTGAATCAAACTTTTAGCTTTGTCAAATAGTTGAATTAAAATATATTAGATAGAATATAGAAATAAAATTACCTTATTGGGTCCATTAGTCAACAATTGCCAAATCTTAAGCTTAAGTCTTTTCATGTCCACTTTCTTTGCTTTAGTTGCATATGGGAGGTATGATTCAGGTACAGTTTCTGGTTTATCAATTAGATTATCAGTACCAAAATTTTGATTTTCACATACTATATTCTCTTCTTCGCATACTTCAGGTTCAAATCCTTCATCCTCATCATTTGCCTATAAATTATAATTAATGTAATATTTTAATAGCAATGTCTTTGATTGAAATATTATAAAGATACCCAACCATCATATATGTATATGTAATCACGATCCCCAAGCAAAATCTTTTTATTTATTCTTATTTATAGAAACTATAGTAATTTAGAAATCATAGAAACCATATAGTGCTGCCACAGATAGCCAATTAACATACTCTATTTCAATATAAACAAAATAAGTATAAAATAATAAAGCTAAACGAAGGTTTTTTCACAGTGCCAGTCTATATCTGGTGTTAAAGTATTGAACTAACTACTACATGCCATCACTTGACAGGTTTTTTTTGAGCATCATTTTAAAAAATACGATTAATCATCATTATAATATGTCAATCAACAATAATGTTTCTAGTTACAACTTACAATAGGAACACAATAGTCATGTTCATTATAAAGTTCTTTATTAGACATATTTAACTTCGAGTCATCAGATTTCAATTCAGGCTCTTTTTCTTCCTCATTTATAACTTTATTCATTTTATCTCGGTCTATATATGCTCTCGGTTTTGATAATAAAGTTATCGGTGCTTTCATTATATGATTACATGGAAGTGTTATTCTAAAAGAAAAATATTAAATTTTATACTGATAACTATAACTAAGTGAATTTACATTGAAATATCTGTAATAGGATGGTAAGACCCTTTCAATTTAGTTTTCATATTATTAGGACCATCAATGTCACAGTTTGGATTATTAAAAAACTGTATTGGCTCATAAGGATCATCTTTTAATTTTCTTTTATTTGTATTTTTAACAGCTTTTTCTGCAGTTTGTCCAGAAAATCTACTAGCTAAAAGCATTTTTAATTTAGTAAAAAATATTAATAGAATAACAAAATCTATTACCATTACGATGTAAATGTTTTAACTTCCAATGGCTTGGTCCAGCCCAAATTTGAGAAAGATATTTATTACCAACATTTGTATGATATAGATAATCATTGCTCATACATGTATCATCATCAATAGGTTTTAAGTCATATACAGGTACTACATCGCCACGAAGAGCAATCTGATCAACACATTCTTCTGCTTCTTCATCTGAACTATGATATATATAGTCAGGTTGGTGAAATATATCTTGTATAGAACCATCCAGTTCTGCCAATGGTATTCCCTTATCATCAAACACCAACTCGCTCTGGTGCAATAATGATGATTCCTCATTACTAAAATTAAATGCTCCCAGTTAGTACATCAAAATTTGCTTACGTAGTAAAAGTTACAGTTCATCAGTATCAGGATCCCATTTATCGACTTCAAATTTTATGAATTCCTTACATATTTCAAATTTCTTATCTGTATTTTCTGAGTTATAAGGATATTTTTTCTCAGATACAATGGTTTCATCAGGGTCATTGCTTGATTCCCAGGCCTTTGCGTTATTCCTTTAAATTATATATTAAACATAGTTTTAACATAAATGTGATTCTTAAAACTTACAAAAACATAAATTTACAACAAGATATATCCATTGGTAATTTATTTGTAAAAAAATTATCAATAACACTCCAATCCGAATTAGATCGAGTTTGAAATGTAGCAGATTCAATTTTAGGTACCTCATTAACTAGAGTATTAGGGTCTTTCGCAATGGTATGTTTAATTTCTGTATACTTCCTTTGTTTTTTCTTTTTCTTCTGTTTTGCTTTATCACTACCTTCAATTGCATCTTCTTCTGCACCACCTTCCTCTCCATCATGATCATCATCTTCATTAACTAAAAATTAAAAAATAAGTTAGAAGTAACATACTTATTCCAAATTCATTTAAAAAGTAAATATTTTATTAATTAAATTATCTTGTTAGAAATATTTAATAAAAATGCAAATCAATACAAATACTTTGTAACTAAGTAAAAAACTGTCAAACCAAAATTGAAACTTAACATTATTTTAATTAATTTAATGCCATTTTTTATTATGTCACAAGAACATGAACACACCTTCAAATTTCAATTATTGAAATCACACGTTGTACCATTTGCAAATGAGATTTAAGTATTATGTCTATGAGCTATTTCACTTAGAAAGTTTCTCCTTAGAGATAATCTTCAAAACGTATGGAGTTGTTTAGTCAATACATGATATAAACAATTAAATCCTGTCCCATTATTGCCATGTTCAACAATCCATTCTATCAATATCATCTAAACTGTGTAAACCACAGCAATGCATCATTTTAAAATTAGAATATTAATACAATACATAAAAACCCATACTTTAATGTCATAATAGTCTGCTCTGCAAACTTAATGATTTTTCTGATATAAATACATACCAGTTTTTGTTTTTGAAATCCTTGCCATGTTTGATGCTAATTGCAATCCTTCAGAATGCACGTCATCAACACGAAGACTGTAAACTTTTGTACTAACATCCAAAGATGTGCTTCCAACTTGTAAAGCATTATTTCCAAATTTATTTGATTTCACCATTGGTTTCAAATAATCAATAATTTTTAGATTCCATGCATTTTTAACACTAATTTTCTAAAAGAACATATTAATTAATTGGTACAGTAACTACTACAGATAACTGCTTAGTTCATTATTCATCAGAGAATACAATATAATAATATTAAATCAGTAATTTGTTCATTAAGTTTTAGGTAAAAAGCCCAAAGTGTTGAAACAATATAATTTAAATAAACCATAAACAGAAATAATAAACTAACAACATAGAATAAGAATCCAATATGTATTATTATAATTAATTACTTACATTTTCCGCAAACATTTTCAAACAAATTTCCAAATGTTGTTTAACTTCTTGATCACCAACATTAATTTGTGGTGAGTCTGTTGAAGTTGAAGGCAAATTAATATTCCTCCTATTCGTTTCCACAATACTTCTACGTTTCGATCTTTCAAAATCATCATCACCAATTTCCTTAAAAAAAATCTAATTATTACATTATAATTATATTATATAATATTTCGTGATCTCAACAACCTTTTCGGCTAAGAAACGATTAGCAAAGACGCATGCCAAAAGTGGTTTGTTCACTTCAAAGTTTCAAAGTTGTGGTATCGTTAGATAACCAGTCAGAAAAAGGTTCTTCAAATTTTGATGACAGGTCTTTCTGGCGGCTGTAGAAGAGGACAAAAGTTGCACCACCAAGACACTAGCTGAGAACTTCAATCCAATTGAGCCTCAGATTGTCGTCATTTCAGAAAACTCAGCAAGAAGTGGAAATTGTCCAAATGTATCCCTCATAGTTTTCAGACAACCACAAGAGGCGGGTAAGGAGATGGCAAGATGATAAGCCCAACTCAAGTCAACCTCGCCTGCGAGCGGTGCCCGCTGCATGGAAACTAAAGGGGCTCTGGCAAACACTTTCTCTTCATTTTCCGCTATGATCTGCTGACCTCCCTTGGTCAAACCCTTCGGTCTACTCTAGACCACCTTTCGGTTCCCGACGCTATTAGATATCGAGGGCTAGGGAACCAAAAAGCAATCTCTGTACCCTACAGAGGAGGATAACCTATTAAAAAAATAGTCCCTAACCCGACATCCCCTATCTCCAAAAACCCCTCCCAATTTGGACCCCCAACGACGACCACCTTTCAGTCCAGATAGGTGTAAAAGAATGGACAAGGACAAGATTTTTTGGTAATATGGAACTTGGAAGGTACAAAACAAACGTTTACGGGACAGGGGTCGGATCCCCAGAACCGGTCGATAGTGGCGAGGTAGTAGACCACTTACGATCGTCAGCCAATGACTACGCCAAAACAACAAAAAACTCGGTTGAGGAAGATGAAAAGCGCGATCAAGAGGGCGCACCTCAATCGGCAAACCACTACAACAAGGGTGATGACGACCCGGCAAGGGAGAAAGAAGAGGAAACGAGAAGATTTGAACTGGAGCTTTTGAAGGAACAGGGCAAACGGGGTAGCCTGAGCAGGTCACCTATCAGGAGGATCCCGGATGCAAAGGAAGAAACACCGGCTGCTCAAACAGAGAACAAGGATGGGAAACCTGATCACATAGTCTTGGGAAACCTAAGTGAACTTCCCGCTACTCCATCTAAGGAAACAGGAATAAAAGCGGAGGAAACCCTGCTCCAAAGCAATAAAAGAATGAGGATGGCTGACTCTCCCAAGAAGAGGGAAGCAGATCTAGAGGACTTTAAGATGGACTATAGAAAGCTGAAGGATCTTCTAAGGAGAATAATAGCAGAGAGCTCAAATCTGAGAAACACTGCGCTGGTAAGCAATAGAATGAAACCGGAAGCTAGAGATGCAGCCAACAGGTTGTATGGCTACTCATCAAGGCTGAGAGCGGATGGAGGGATTAACTTCCTAGAAAAAATGTTAGAAAAACAGGAGGGTCAGGGGTCCGTTATAGGATAGCTCCCGAAATGTATAAGCCTAGTGGATAAGGCGGAGCAAACAGAAACAATGGAGACAGCGGAGGAAAGGAATCAACGAGACAGGATCAACGAATGCCTATCACGCAAAAAAGGGGTCGAAGCACTACAGGAGCTGATAGAAGTAGACTGGACAGAAGACCTATTCACGAATTGCGAGCAGACGAGTGATACCTTTAAAGCTGACAGTAAGGAAGACTTAGTAGTAATATTAAGTAGTAGCGAGAGCACAAAGGGATACCCTGAAAAAATAATAGCGGAGAGACACCCGGAATTTATAGCAGCAATGACGGAGGATCAACAAGAAACTAAATGGTGGTGTGGGGTTACAAAAAGCTCCATAATTGCCCAAAATGGCAAAGCAGAAGAGGAAAATGAAAGACTCACGTATGTAGTGAAAACCATGAAGGGGACGGGAACACTAGAAGGAAGTAGCGGAATAATCAACGCAATGAAGGAAGTAAAGGCAATGACAATGGAAAAGGGAAAATCGAGACTAGCCTGTATCACGGATGCAGAACCAGATATGGCCAGGAAAGTGATGGAATACTGTCTTAAAAATGAGGAGTTTAAAATGACTATCCATGGCAAAAGGAAACCAACGCAAGGAAGAAAAAACGAGATGCCAAAGAAGCGCTGGGATAGACAGATGGATACGATTCTAATCAAACCAAAAGAGGGCTGCAGCTATGCAGAAGTAATGAAATGTATGAAGAATGAGGTGAACACGGGCGAGATCATCATCGCAGGGATAAATAAAACGAAAGATGGCAACATTAAACTTGTGGTTAAAAATAATAAGGAAGAAGTAAGGAAGGAGTTCAGGAAAACACTCGATGAGAAAATCAACAAGGTAGCCAACATTGAACTAAATGAAAGAAAAAAGACAATACGGCTTCTAGACGTGGACGGAGACTTCAATGAAGATGAGGTGAAAGATGAAATCAACATGGAACTCCTGAGAGACAACCTGAGCGTCAAGGTAGATTCGGTGAAACTATCAGAAAAGGTCAACCAGAATGGAGTAAGATATGCCTTTGTGAACATGCAGGAAAAGGCAGCAGAGCACCTTATAAGGAAAAGGAAAATAGGCTCAGGCTGGAATAGATGGAGGGTGATGGAGGTATTTGCTCCGCCAAAATGCTACAAATGCCATAGAATAGGTCACAAGGCAATGGACTGTAAAAGTACGGATGGCGAGCCCTGCAGGAACTGTGGGGGGACCGGACATAAAGTGAAAGACTGCACCAATAAACAGAAGTGCTACTTATGCAATATAGAAGGTCACAAAACGGACAGCATGAGATGCCCGGCGTTCAGGAAACTGGTGCAAGCACAGAAGGAGAAAGAAAGGGCCGGAAGGGCTAGAAAATGAAGGTTATACAGGTTAACCTAAACAGATGTAGAGCGGCTATGGATCTACTAGAATGGAACTGTCAAAAAGCAAGAGCAGATTATGCCCTAGTCTCGGAACCAAATAAGAAAATAGCAGCAACTAGGAAAAGATGGATTATGGATAAAAATGAAGACGCGGCAATATACATCCCTGACAATACTAAATCTCCGGCATTAAAATCAGGAAGTGGGGTAGGCTACACCTGGGTGGAGGACCGGGACACAGTGATGTATGCCTGCTACTTCTCCCCAAATGAAAGCATTGAGCATTTCGAAAAGTGGCTAACAGAACTAAGTAAGGACCAAAAAAAAACACAAGAAAGATAAGATCATTGGCGGGGACTTCAACGCCAAGTCAGGCATATGGGGGTCTCCCAAAGACGACCGGAAAGGTGACATGTTGGCGGAATGGGCAAACGAAAACGAACTCTACGTCCTGAATAGAGGGGGAGTACCTACGTTCCAAAAAAACGGAGCAAAATCCTTCATAGATGTGACCCTGTGCACCTCTAAGATGGTAACAAAAATTAGCAACTGGCATGTGGGCGAGGAAGAGAATCTGAGTGATCACATGAACATACATTTCGAAGTCAGGCCGGGGAAGGTAAAGACTTGGGAGAAGACAAGAGAAATCACCGGTTGGTCTTTCCGCAATGAGCAAGAGGCAAAATTCTTCTCAAACCTGGACCTAAACACAACGGGAATGGAACACACTGCTGAGAAGCTAAAAGAATCTATAATAAAAACCTGCAAAAAGACTTTAAAGAAAAAAGGGGGCAGGGTAAACTACAAACCAATGTATTGGTGGAGTGATGATATTGCAAACATGAGAAGGAGATGTATAAAAACTAAAAGGATTGTGACAAGATTAAACGGAAAAAACCCAAGAGACATATACCTTCTGCAACAAGCACAAAAGGCATACGCAGGTGAGAGAAAAGACCTTAAGAAGGCAATAATGGAATCCAAGAAGATGGCCTGGAAGAAACTGTGCGAGAAACTAAATGGGGATATATGGGGCAAAGGATATAAAATTGTCACAAATAAAATAGGACAAAGATCCCCAATAACACTGTCAGGGGAGGAGATAACGGCTGAAGCCAAGAAACTCTTTCCGAACCTAGGCAGAACAACGTGGTTAGAGATAAGAACAGATATGGATATGATACCGGAATGTACAGAAGAAGAAATACTTAAGGTAGGTGGTAAAATTAAAAGAAAAAAGGCACACGGGACAGACATGATACCGCCGGAGGTGATCAGAGCGATAGCAACAAAAAGACCTCAACTCTGCGCGAAGGTCCTTGACAAACTCATAAAGCAAGGCATTTTCCCCAAGGACTGAAAAAGGGCAAAATTAGTACTAATCGAGAAACCTACCAAAAAAACGAAGACAAGGCATACCGACCTATATGTCTACTGAACCCACTGGGAAAGCTGTATGAGCACGTCCTCAACACGAGACTTACAGAGGAACTAGACAGGAATGGAGGCCTGAGTAAAAACCAACACGAGTTCAGAGGTGTCCACTCCACACTGGATGCACTTAGACATGTTAGGGAAGCAGTGGGGCAGGTAGCTGAACATCCTACACACAAACTGGCGGTGTTGATCACCTTTGATATAAAGAATGCTTTCAACTCGGTGCCCTGGAGGGGACTAATAGAAGAATTAGAGAGAAGGGGAATTTCAACATACCTCAGAAAAATCCTATGCCACTATCTACAGGATAGAATCATAGAATGCAGCTCCGGAGCAACTCTGGAAATGACTTGCGGGGTGCCTCAGGGGTCTGTCCTGGGTCCCACCTTGTGGAATATATATTATGATGGTCTGCTGAGAGAGCAGATGACACAGGGGATTACCACAATAGCATATGCTGATGATCTAGCAATGGTTGTCAGGGGTAACAGTATAAGGAAAATAGAAGAGGAGGCAGAGTGTGCGTCCTACAAGATAAGAAGGTGGATCAAAAAAATGGGTCTAGAACTGGCAACCCATAAAACGGAAGCTGTTGTCCTGGTGGGTAGAAGGAAGGACATCACAGTTAAAATCAATCTAGGGGATACAACAATCACATCCCAAGGCAGCATCAAATACCTAGGGATGAGGATAGGTAAAAACTGGAATATGAGCCCTCATATAACAGAGATAAAGCAAAAAGCAGAGAAACTTGTAATGGCCCTGGCACGTATCATGTCGAATGTAGGGGGTCCAAGGGCGGAGAAACGTAAAGCAACGGTGGACTCAATACTGTTGTACGCCGTACCCATCTGGATAGAAAGCTGCGAGAAAAAAAAATACAGAATAATACTAGAGCGGGCCAAAAGAAAAATGGCAATTAGAATAGCCAGTGCCTACAGAACAGTTTCGTCCAAGGCCATACAAGCAATAACGGGCACAATCCCCATACACCTTCTCGCCAAAGAGCGGGCCGAAGGTAAATGGAAACAACCAAAGGGGAACAGCAAAGACAAGAGAGTGGAAACAATGAAAAAATGGGAAGCAGAATGGCAGTGCAAGGGTGACGTCGCCAGATGGACACAGACCCTCATACCCTTGGTGACACCGTGGGTAAACAGAAAACATGGTAACCTGAACTACCACCTCACACAGATCCTAACAGGTCATGGATGTTTTGGGTCATATCTAAAAAGAATGTGCCTAGCAGAACAGGACGAATGCCCCTATTGTGGAGAGAAAGATACCCCGGAGCACACAATGGTAAAATGCCCTCGCTGGAGAAGCACCAGAGAAGAGATGCAGCTAAGAGTCGGTAAAAAGATAACCGTAAACAACCTGACCACACTCATGCTTGAAAGTGCATACTACTGGAGGGCCATTGATGATGGCATACGGAGAATAATGGCAACAAAAGAAGAAGAGGAGAAAGCAAGAGCAGGAAGTCAAGGATAGTAGGATAAATAGAAGGTGTCCAGACTTTGTGAAGTAATACCACAACGGTAATCCCGCAAGACTTGGAGGGCTTAGAGGTTAGGGTTTTTAGTGGGTATACGGGTAACCGGGAGCCCCACACAAAGTGCGTAAGGCATTTTCCCCCCTCAATTAAAAAAAAAAAGAAAAAAAAAAAGGCAACCACAAGACCATCCAAGTCCAAATTTTTACTGATTTGTTTCAGAGAAATAAACAACCAATATATCTTTTAATATTGTCGATATTTTTAAGCAGCAATCTCAACTAAATCCTTCTTTGTACATTATATATTTATAACTTTATATTAACTTACAAGACGTTTTAATTTTTTAATTTTTCAAATGGGCAAGTTTTTGAAAATAACAGGAAATTTTCTCTACGTATGATGCAGAAACATTTTGTTTTTGAGATACATATCCCTGGCAACAACAAAATGCTCTTAGCCTGGTCACTCACACTGAGCTTGACCACAGATCATACAATAGAAGATGAGTCAATTCCCTATAAAAATGTTGACACAAGTTTTTGCGCCTCTCTTAGCTCCTGGGAAGAAAGATGCACAGTTTGTAAAACGGTCGCCTAACAACAAGTTAACTTTGCGTCAATAAAAGCGCTATTTTTAAAACTTGCTATTTTCTCCCCTTTTTATTTTTGGGCCTGGGACCGACAACGGCAGAGTTACAAATGGCAAATTTATTTTTGTGCAATGATTGATGATACATTGTAAACTAAAAAAAGCTGACGCATCAAAATGATCAAAACAAAGATCTTTTTTTTTTACAACAATGAATTTATATTTATGCTACATGCTTTGTTGACAATGTTAAACCAAAGCTACTTTTAAGGATTTTTAGAATAAATTATAAAAAGAATGTTTATTTTTATAACTGGTATCAGTAATATACGTTTATGCAAAATGGCACTTTACATTTATATTTATAAATACCTGGTCATGACATTTTGAAGCCTGTGAGGTAATCCATATATTTAAAATAAACACTACTAATAATAATAATGCCGGCACTTATGGCATGATACGTTGTACATATGAAATTGTATGTTTAAAGTTTGAAGAGCTATTTGACTTTGATAAAATAAAAACAGTATTCAAGCCAATGTTATGTGCAGTTCGTGAACTACCTGTGGCCATATTTGCTATACCTATTGATACACCCAATGGTGGAACTCCCGTGTGTCTTTTAGCTATCGAATCGCCTGACGTAATCGTGACGTAGTACTCGATTCTATAGCCGTATGAATAGATATGATAGGGTGACTTCTCTGACGTCATTTCGCTATCGAAAGCAATGCGATACCCACATCGTATTGCCAGCACAGGGCTTGACTAAAATGTACAGTATTATAGATATAGAAATAATTAACTTAAAAGTGACATTTCTAATTTTAATAATGTTTTATGTTTAAATTATATAGTACAAAAAAATATCAATAAGTAGACTAAATTTACAATTTTGTAGATTTATGCAAAATTCCCTCAAAAATAAGAAATATTGAAGTAGGTAAAAAAAAATCCACAATTATTTATTTTTACCAAAATACTTTTTTTATCAATCTTAATAAAAACATTGTAAGCTAGTTATATAGTACATATTTTACAAGGTGCAAAACTGATGTATTTACTCAACAATGCAATGTTGAGGAACTCTCTGCAAGTATTGAAAAAATAATTTAAAAAATCTTTTGTTAATTTTCCAAGGTAATTAAAGTGCGCAAGAAAAATTCTAGTAGTATTAGTGCTTACCGGTTTCTTAACCTGTTTCCCCTAAACAAAATAATCCTAAAACTCACCAGAAATAAACCAGAATAAACATCAATTATCATTCACTTCTTAATAATTTAATATAATAAAATGGGAATTGTGGAGTATTGTTTAGATTTTTACAAACCAATTTGCATCTAACTCTACTATTATAAATCCTCCCATTGCTGTACCTACAATGCCGGCTAGAAGAAAAATAATGGGTTCAATTGATTTTAGGCAACAGGTTGTCAAAAGATATCTTCTTAAATTAAATACCAGAAAGGCATCAAGTATAGATAAAATTCCACCTATTATTCTTAAAACATTTGCAAATAAATTAGATCCTATACAAAAATAAAAGATTCCCAAACTGTTAGAAAATTGCAAATGTTCAACCTATAGATAAAGATGGAAACAAGTCTGATTCTTCAAATTATAAACCAATTGCATTATTGTTCTATCTGTCAAAAGTTTTTGAAAAATATATTAGTTTCCACATTGTCAAGTTCTTAGAACAAAATAACTCAATATGGATTTTGATCAAAATGTTTGACAACAGATCTTCTGACTTTTGTTAGTCACAAATGGAATTCTACTTTAGGCAAACATGAAGAAAATCTTGCAGTAGCTCTAGACATTTCCAAAGCATTTGATAAGGTATGGCATCCTAATCTTATTAACAAGCTTCATTGTACAGGTCTTGATCATAAATCTGTAAATCAATAGAATATAGACAATAGAAAAATTATAGTTAGAATTGATGGTTTTAACTCTGACCCTAAAATTATAAATGCAAATAATAAAAGTTCTATTCAGATTTGCAAATGATAGCCTCCTTCATACATCATATTTTCTAAAGACCATATTGAAAATTCTAGGTTAGAATCTGTAGCATCTATAAACAAAGACCTCAACACAATGTCTAAGTAGAGCACTCCCAACATGGTCAATTCTAACACTAAAAAAACTCAACTTCTTACTGTTTCAAAATTAAAATCCGAGATATCATCAGTGCCTAATATTAAACTAAACAACAAATCCATATCTAAATCTATTTCAATTTGTCTTCTAGTGGTTACAATCTCATATAAACTTCTCTGGAACAACCACGTTGTTGACATAGCTTCAAAAGTATCTAGAAAAATAAGATATCTTAAAAGATATAAAAAGTTTTTTACTTCTGTTCTACTTTTGCATATACAGGGTGTAGATTAATTGGCGGACAAACGCCAGGTAACTTTGTAGAACGTGCCAAAAGAAAACAAAAATCTTAATTCCAAATTGCTGAGATCTTCGTTGGGCCTCACAAAATCCTCAAAGAACAAATTAAGGCAACTTAATATACACATCAAATGTTATTATTTATTATAAACTGCAAATGTTCAAATTGGCCACCGTTTACTTCTAAACACTTTACGGCACATATCGGTATCAAATTCATGACATTCTTAAGCATCAGCGACGTAATTTGCATATTTATTCAAAGTAAAAGTCATAATAAAATAGAAATATCAACTGACATTCATTGCATGGCCTACATTATAATTTAAATTTTATTAAAAATTTTGCTACGTTGCGAAAGGTATTTTTAATTTAAATTTGATTTATTCTTGGAAAGTATATTTTTTTATTATTAATTTTTAATAAACCTCGTTACTTTAATTATACTAAAAAAGAAAGCAAATTGGTACATAAAATACGCAATTAAAACAATATTTGTATTGACAAAATTGAAACTTTGAAGACCTTGTGAGGCCAAACGAAGAATTTCTCAGCATTTTAGAATTAAGGTTTTTGTTTTCTTTTGTCACGGTCTACAAAGTTACCTGGCTTTTATCCGCCAATTAATCTACACCCTGTATATAAAACTTATATCCATCCTGGTATTGAATATTGTTCCCAAGTATGAGGAGAAGCATCGGAAACTACACTATCTCTCCTAAACTCTATTCAAAAACAAGCTATTTTAGATCAGTGACAATCCAAAATTGACTAATGACTTAAATACTTTACAACACAGACTTACCGTTGCATTTTCTATAGATATTTCCATGGACATTGTTCAAACAAAATACAAGACATATTGCCATCTAAACAAATATTTACTCGTAGTACAAGGCTTGCTAAGAGCTCTAACAAATATTCACTGACAGTTCAGAGATGTAGAACTAAAACTTTTAAAAGATTTCTTTAACCGTACTATTGACTCATGAAATAAACTTCCAAATTCAGTATTTCCCAAGACTTATAAGCCACAAATATTCAAATGTTCACAGACTGCTTAAATCTAGTCTTTAATGTGGTAGGTTTCAGCAAGTGCAATTTCACTCATTGAAATTCAAAGATATTTTTATGTTGTTGTGGCATATTAAGTAATTCCTAAACATCACAATTTAAAATTTAAAAAAAAAGGTCTAATTTTTTAATAGTGTGAAGTGTATGTTATGCTCAAACTGTAAATTGAACAGAATTGTGAATTAGATATTTAAATTATATGTGTTTACACAAGAACAGAATGCCTTTGTAGTGAAAGCTCATTATCCCAGTAGAATTATTAATGTGGATGACACATGGTCTTACTCTCTTCAGTTGTGTCTGAATCCATTTAATGAAAAAAGAAACTATCTAGCAGGCCATCCATTTTAACTTAAGAGGTTGTTGATAATATACTATATCAAGTAGAGCACTCCTCAAAAGTTAATGAGAAAATCTGCCCAAACTAGTGTTTCATATAAAATACATTTGCACCTGAATAAGGTAGCATATTGCAATTTGTTTAACCACATTTAAATAATAAGACCTTTTTATAGGTTTTTTTTTCTTTTTTTCATTTATTGTGCTTTTTACGGCTATTTTACATCGCCATAGTAAGTCTACGACTTGTTTAAAAAGGTTTGATAGAACCAACAGCTTATTAGGTGACTTCCGAACCACCCTGGTGGATAAAGAACAAGTCATTATTTCAGTCATTTTTCGAGGATCAAACCCCGGACTGCTCGCATGATATGCAAGGGCTCTACCATTGAGCAATCACACCAGGTGAAACTTTATTGTTCCTAACTTACACAAAACAACTATATACTCAATTAAAATTAGTATTCAAGTTGCTATTACAGTAAAGCTCCGCTAATCCAGAGCAATTAAAACATGGCTTGATCCGAATTACTAGAACAATAATAAAATAATAAGCAAAAACTAAATTATATAATAAAGCTTTTATTATAATGACAATAAAACAAATTCTCAAAAAAAAATTAAAACTCTTAAGAAAAACACCGATATTTTAGTCTGGCAAATGCAACCTTGCTTAACCTCCATTGCGAAACTTTTATATTATTTCTTGTTTTTCGACTAGAGTTAATGTTTTGTGTAGCCGTTTTGGTGTCATGTTGAAATAAACTAAAAATTCTGGGATTTCTTTTTTCTTTTTCGTTCATAGGGAGATCCTCGGCTAGGTAGGAAAACCGTGGTCGGTCCGCCGATCCGGATTAAATCGGTCCGGATTACAAGGTACTTAATGTAAAATTAATTTTTTTAATTATGTCCGAACTACATGGACATCCGGATTAAAGCGATTCGGATTAGCAGATCTTTACTGTACATGGTAAAAACAAACAAAATGGACCTATATTTTTTTATGAAACAATGTAAAATAGTACCACCCATAATTTTAAATAGATTTCTTTAAGAATTACATAACAATAATTGCAGACTAGATTTTTTTATCAGACTACTGCTAACTTTGAAACTCTTGTATGAACAGATAGTTTCCTCATAGATTTTTGTGATCTTCTTTACTCTAGAGCAGAGGTAAGCAAACTTTTTGAAAAGAGCAAAATCGTTTTGCACTTGCATCAAGATGTTGTAATTATAATATTATAATTATAGTTTAAGTTCAGAAAATATATTTGTCACAATTTTTTTTAGAAATGGAGACTTTGTAGGCCAAATCAAAAACAGATGGCAAGCCATATGTGGCCGGCAGGCCGTAGTTTGCCGACCCCTGCTCCAGATGATGCTGTATATCATAAACAACTTTTTTAGGTAAAATGGATGGCCAGCCAGGTAGTGTCTTCTTACAGGTGTAGTTCCTTCCTTCAAACCATTCAATTTGTGATTCACAAACGTTTTATAAGAAATTTCTGCATCAGGAAAAACTTCATTAAATTGATTCAGGCACGACTGAAGAGAGTACGACCATGTGCCATCTTTATTGAATGTTCCACTGGGATAATAAGTTTTTACTATAAAATTTCTGTTCTTGTGTAAACAATAATGCACATAATTCATGCTATTTCAAATTTACTCTAATCTATAGTTCATAATTTATTATTAAATTTACCATCAAATATTTTTAACCGTATAAAAACATAAATATGCTATTTTTCATAATGGTTTTTTCCTAATTAAAAAATAGAAACATTTTATTTAAGTTTATTTATTTATTCATACATATGTATAATAGAAAATGTTTTTTTTAGTTCTAAAATAATTTCATTGTGTATATATCATAATTGTTGATATTACCACAAAAAAAATGTGTGTTATGCCTATGGTAAAACATCTAGGAATTCTTTTTCATCACATTTGACAATAGATAATACAGGGTGAAGAAAAAGTAATGCAACATGGTTATCTTTTTGTTATTATTGAACTTGAAATTGAAAAAATGTTTCACAAAAAAGTTGTTTACTAAAATTTTGAAGTTGAAGTTCTCCTATATCTCTTTAATAGTATAATTAAATGAATTTTTAAATTTTTTGAATCAACAAGACCTTTAACTTCGGGTAGTATATAAATTTTGATAAGTTACATAATAATATTTTTAAGAAAAACTTGTTTTAAATTTCAAAAATTTTGTTTTTCAATTTAAAATACATTTTACATTAAAAAGTAATTTTGATACCGACACTTCAATTGAATTTGCTTTATCCAGTAATTGTTAATGTATATTGAACAAATTTCATTTAATTCAATTCTTGCTTTTAATTTTTGAGTTCCAATATCTCTGCACATTTTTGAGATCAGAGTTTGAAGTAAACACCTCATTGTTAATTAATAATGATGCAATTATTGTTAAAACTAGATTTTTAATAATTAAAAAGCATGTTTAAACTATTTATTAAACTATTATCAATAAATAAGTTCTATTCTGTTTGCATAAATTAAGTACATTATAAAATATTTAATTTTTGAATAATTATATCATTTTCCATTTATTTAATTTATAAATATAATTAAATATAACAAAAAAATAGATGTATTCCCTATAAATCAGTTAAAAAAGACCGTTATTTATTAAATAAAAGCTCATTATTTTATAGGTTTACTTTTAATTAACAAATATTAGCAAATTAAACAAAATATGTGATTACAAATATATATTTGTATATTATTGTATTTTATTAAACTAAAAACATATTATTTTCTTATATTTTATAGAAATTAAAAATACAATATAAAAAAATATGTTATATGTGTTTCCAAATTAAAAATGTTGTGGAATTCTTTTGTGTGCACCTATGCAAAAAAAGTATGCAATGTCAAATTTCAGCCCTTAAAACTCAAAAGAACATGTGTCTCACTACCTTTGATTGTACAAAGGTTTTAGGTTAACAAGTATCACAGCTTCCAGATTTGAGACAGGTGCATACCCTAGGTTCCAAAAGAAGCAATTGAATCCACTTGCTAATTAGATTCTACATGAAACTTTACATCAATATTCTGTTTAATTTTTTTTAAATTAATGTAGTTCTATCATTTTATATTTTAAACCTAAAAAATTATTAAAATTTGAGAATTAAGAAAACCTTTAAAATGACTTATTGTACACACAAAAATTCCAAAAAATTTATTTTATTTATGTATATCATACATTTAAGAGCCGCTTTTATAATAGTCGTATAAACTATTCCACAGTTATACCTGGTATAACACGCATTGCATTTTACAAATACTAAATTAGTTTACTTTTTAGATAACCTATTGAAACGTGAATGGTGACGTAAGTTGTTTATAATAGTATTTTGTATAACAAGAGTGGATAGTATGCCCATATCGCACGAAGACGAATTTGGAGCACGATGCTGCAGGCGGAGTGCTCTAAACGTCTAAGTGCGATATGGGCATTCCACTCGAGTTGTACAGCTTACTTTTTCTACAACTGGTAAAAATCTAAAAATTATTTTAAAACTGAAAAGTCAATCATTTAACATTATTTTATATTGAAATAAATTCAGGTTATGTTTGACATCTGACATTTCGCATAATTATTAAATTCAGAACTACCTATAATTTTGGTTAAATTATGCTGTAAAAAAAAAAATTTATTAAAAATGTTTTTAAGCTTTATTGTATAATAACAGTTAATAAATAAGACGTTCTTAATCTATTTTTGGCATTTTACAAATAAAAAACCATTTGTATTCAGCGACTTAATCAAATAAACATTGTGATTTGTATTTTTTGTTTTTATGGTTGGTACAGCATATCATATCCACACTAGAGCGAATATATGATACATATCCATTCAGTTAGGCGTGAATAAAAGTGACAATATATAGAAGGGAGTAGAAAAACAAATTTAGATTGTCTCCTTTATAATTTTACGAAACGTGTTTGAATCAGATAATGACAAGAAAAGACAAAAATTGAAGCAACAAATCCTACTTTATTCCTTATTTATTTTCACAAATATGATAATATGTGCGGCGCTTATGAAGCTATGTGCGTTATACTAGGTATAACTACTGCTCAGAGCACCAAATAAGTTATTCCCGGTTTATTCCCTTCCAAACCCTAACTATGCTTTAACTGGGGATTGTAAAAGCAGCCCTAAATGTGTTATTTTAAATTTTCAATATTTAAGTTTTGCATTAAAATAAATCTGACCTTAGTTGCTTTCGTTTTGCAATATCACTGAAAACTTTATCACATGATAATGATGTCATATATACATTGCAGCATTTAATTTGTTTTTATTGAAATGTAATCTGTTTATCAAAACCATACATTATTTGATTACTCAGAAAAATTGATAATTTAATAACTTTTAACAACACTAATATTTACATGTAAGTAATAATATCAGACAACCGAAAGCACATTTTATATTTGCAATTGATTAATAGAAAAATTAAGTTAATCAAGTTTTTAATGTCAATGTCAAACTTTCAATCACTGCAGAAAATAAATTATTCCAAGCAACAAAATGTTGTTAAGCAATAAACTTCTACACAAATGTAGACAAAAACTACCAAAATTAAAACATCGTGAAATAATAAGTTTATTATTAATTTAAAAACCCATATATCTTGGAAAACAAAATTTTTTAATTATTTTTCCAATGCTCACTTTTTTGCAGCACACTATAGAAAAAGCACAATTAAGCCATGCTTACAAAATTTTGTCAACGGGGTTATTTTTCTCTTAATTTGATGATACATCGTTGCTCAAAGTTGAATTTTAACTATAATCAAAGATATCACTCATACTTAGATACGATTAGGACTCTCAGACATGCGGTTAGTAGTTGAAAGGTTAAATCTATATTAATTACTTACAGGCTCTAGTTCTATAGATGTTGATCTATTTAATGATGAATTGTGTCTTTTTAATGGTCTTTTTGTTAAAGCTGATAACCTCTTCACTGATGGTTTTTCCATATTGACACAGTTTTAAATTTAATTATATATATTATAGTACGTAATCCAGTCCAATCCAAAACATCAATTTATAGTCATACCAGTGTTCAAACTATCGTGAAATTAAATTTATTAAAAATTCAAAAAACTGGGTTATGTTGTGATTTGTGGCTGTGGATAAAAACCGGTAAATAATGCCCAATTTTCAATTTTACCCAAGCGAACTAAAACAAATATCCCTACTAGACGCGGGAAATTTAAATTATTTCATAATGCTTTTTCTACAGGGTGCCTCAGAATAAATGTTTTTAATTTTTGAAAATGAAAGAAAATTATCTATTATTCGGAAGTGCTTACCATTACAATCATATTTATATATTACGACATATTGAAAATGTGCTCAAAAATGATAAAATAATTAAATTCGTAACATATCACTACAAATACAGATCATAGTCAACATTCACAGTACACTGAATGTAACGTCACCATTAATACAAACTTTACGACAAACGAATAGAATCTGTGCAGTGCAGTTGACAGATTACATTATATTCTTAAAATAATAAATCATATAATATACTGATGTTATTTTATAAAGACGTACTGTATGTACTAAACGTCAAAAATTGCTAGGAATACGGAATAGCTCCATTGCTACCAGAAATGATTAAAATAAAATGTCACTTCACCGCTACCGATTTGTGACGTTTATTTGCCATCGGTCCCCTTTCTTGCCAAATGACTGGGGAGAAGAGTTTCTATGTACATTAACTCTACCATCTGCGCTACATCTCTTCATATTCTTCTCTGCCTCAAACTTCCAATCTTTTTACGAATCATATTTCTATAAACAAAATTGTGCTATCCAATGCGGGGCAAAGAGACTCCTCGATAAGTCGTGATAACATCTTAACATCTCATACTCAATGCAATTTCAGATAAAAATTAACTACTTCAAAAGTTATTCAATTTTATATTACTTGCTTTAATATAAAATTGAATAATATTATTCCAGAAAAGTGGAAACTAATAAAAATAGTTCCTATTGCTAAAAAAAAGTATAATAGCTTCAGACCAACTTAAGCAGTGGTGCAAAAAGAAAAACATATTGCTCTGTTCCATAACTAGTTTTTGCAAAGAGATCACATTGCCATCAACAATTTATCAACACTTTAGTGTGATCTTATTTCAGCATGGTCTCGCAACTAGACCAGTTCAAGAAGCAAATGCAGGTTGTTTGCTTCCTTGACAATAAAGAATCCTACAATATTTTTTGTATTGTGATGGTAAAGTTGGTCTTCATTATAATCTCGCCCACCTACTTTTATCAATATAATTATTAAACTGTTTGGTTAAAAAAAATTGTTGGTACTTTGGCGAAAATAACCTAATGGTGGTATTCTGAACAAATGTTGTTAACAGCTGTAAACTTAACATCAATAGCTGCTTTCCCGTTATTAGGGTTACTAACCCAGGGCATTTTACCCCAGCGCGCGCCAGTGCAAGTTACACTCGAGCGTCTTGCACCTTTACGGGAACATGTTTCTGTAGCGTTTGTGCATATGTCAAATGTAAGATTTTTTTTAATATTTAGTAATTACTTACATTTATGTAATTATTATTTAATTTGTTTATTTCTCTTTAGTTTTTAATTTTTGTTTGTAATTTCTTCCGTTGACTGTTCCTGATATATATTTTAATTAATTAACGGCTGCTGTCAGATGTAATTTTTAAATTAACCAATCAAATGAGGAAGTGCAACTTGCCCCGCTTGAAAGGTTGCGGCTAGAAGAAGAGGGGAAGGACGACTTTGGGCAAGTTACCCCACTTATGTATACGTAACGGGAACGCAGTGCATCTTGCACTGGCGTGCACCAGGGTCTGTCAGAACGTAACGGGAAAGCAGCTAATGTAATGAACATGGGCAAATTGAACAGCGCTGTTAAAAACGGTATTCTGAACAACCCGATGTTAATTATAGTTTGTTCGCGTTAAGACTGCAGTAGTAGTTGTTGTGGCAACTGGGAAACAATGCTCTGGTTGGCTTAGAAGCCTACCCAATTTACAATAGAATATCTACCAGATTAAAACAAAGCTACATGTAATTGAATAAATTTAGTTAACAATTTTTATTAATTAATATTTATCAGTTTTTTGCGTTATTGTAACTAGGTTAACGCATTTGTAAATAACTATATGTATTTCAACTGTAAATTACAATTTTTTGTTGCTGACGTACATTATAACCTCAAAAACTTAAATATGAGTAAACGTCATGCAATTCTAGGAATTCTTTTTAATAAATTTTAGTATTAAAATTGACTAATATACATTTCTACTAAACATATTAATATTTAATTAAGAAGCAATAAACTATATTGTTTCTGCTTTAAAGTTTTTAAATAATTTAAAACCATTTTATCATAATATAATAAACAAAGTGAAGTTAGCTGTATTATAATACCAACGAGGACATGTTGCAATTACAGTTGTGTGACACTGACTTTATAAACCACTCCCATCACTGCAGTCTTAACGCGGACTTGTTACATCCCCACATTTACAGCGCGGCTAACTTCATTTATTTGTCAGTCTGTCAAATAAAATATTGATTTTAGTAATGTAGTATCTAGTATGTTCTGTGTTTTAGGTTAGCGCTTTAATTTTTTTTTTAATAATGTGATCCACTCAACATTACATCGTTTGAACAGTAAAGGCCTGGTTACACAGTGCGAGCTACCATCCGAGCTGGCCTAGTCAGTTACTGCAATGCAGCTACTCGCACCGAGTAGCAAGTGCTTGGATGTTAGCTCGCACTATCTAACCAGGCCTTTAGTCTGGTATTTAATCATTTTATTTATATTAGTATATGTTTCAATTAAGAAATTTAAGCAAAACGTATAAACGGTCATGTTTATAAAATATTTTTTTTTAGACAATCCTAATAACGCAAAAAATAAATACAATTATTTTATTGACATATCTTTGCTCAGTCTTTAAAAACAATTTACAATGATGGGTGCGTACAGGAACATAAGAGCGGACCGCTCGGAAATTAAAAAAACTGCAGCTCACCGTTGTCGATTTGTGACGAAAGGTCGTCATTTTGAAGAGCTTCCTTTTTTGCGCTCGATTGGAAGCGGCGGAAATTGGCCGTTAGTTTAAAATTGACAACAGTAATTGTCATTCAAATTTGTTTGTTATGAGTTTTTATTATTTACCTTTTATAATAAAGATATTTAATACACAACTTACACAAATCACGTAAACAGCACAATAAATATGTTATAGTTACCGATTATAATCAAACGTCAGATTTTGGAGTTTTATGTTTATGTAGTTGGTTATTGTTTTTATGGTTGGTAACTACTGCTACCTAAAAACCGGAAACTGCACATAAAAGAGCAGCGATCGCTCTAACCGCTGGGCCACGAGCCATGACGCTATGAGCGTAAACGCTCGGCGCTGCAAAAAGGAGCGTCAAGCGTCCAATTCAAATACATGGGTTTATACGTACCAGGCCACGAAATAGCGCTGCAAGACGCAGCGTCGTTTACTTCTAGCGAAACAAACACGAGCGTCCGTTGCGTTTGACGCTCATCTTATAAGCCTCTTAAAAACAAATTAATACAAAAAATCAAGTACGTACACAATAAAATTTGACTGTTTATACCGTTGGAGCGTATTATTTGAGCGTCAGCGTCTGAAACAAATCGGTTTGTTTCAAACGCTCCTAAATATAGACGCTAGAACGTTTTCTTTTTAATTGATAATTTTGTCTAGATTATAATTATAAAAAAAATGTATTTTATCATTATTATGATTTAACTTATTTAACTATATTGAATTAAATAAATTATTATTACATTTTTTTTTGTAAAATTATTAGTTAAGTAAGAAAAACAATGTATAATTTTATGATATGTTTGTATAGGTTTTGCACTATACATATAAAACACATTTTGTCAGTTTTCACAATTATATATTCATAGTTTATATTCTATTATCAAATTTAGTTTGCAAAAGCCAATTCTGCCAAGATTTTGGGTTTTTAATTATAAAATTTGAAGAAATAAAATTTAATTTAAAACTATTATTTTTTATCATTAATGAGAAAAGATGGGAGAACAAAGCTAGATAGTAACAAAAATCACATAGTTTTACATGTCATAGTTCAATAATTCAAATGACAAATACGTAAATAAAATTATTTTAAAAATCAAATTAATTTAGTTTTTAAAATAAATTTTGTTTTCCCGCGTTTTGTAGTTTTCTATTTGTATATATACTTTTTATATAATGTATTTAAAATTTTGTATATACATATTATATTGAAAAGTAAGATCAATATAATTTACCTTTAAATAGTTTATTGGTAGAATAAATAAAATTTGAATTAAAAAAATAATAAAATGTTTATATAAACAAATATAAATGTATCATAACCTTAAATAGAAATGTCAAATGTAATACGAATTGAGCTAATCGTGTTTAGACGCTATAAGCGGCAAGATAATTTTTGTTTTTTTTTCCGCATTCTATGATTTTTTGTTTATGTAAATAATTTACATTTTTAAAATTTTGTATATATTGAAAAGTAACAATAATATAATTTATTTTTAATGAATATATAGGCAGAATAAATATTTAAAAACAAAAAAAAGTGTTAAAAAGTTTATATAAATAAATATAAATGTATCATAACCCTAAATAGAAATGTCAAAATAAACGCTCCAACAAAAATTGACAGGCTCGTGGCCTTGTTTTTGACGCTGCTAAAATACGCTCCCAGCGTCCTTGACGCTACAAGCGGCGCGTTTGTTTCGTGGCCCAGCGGTAAGAGCGGTCCGCTCACGTATTCTTGTACGCGCTCAATATTAGGATTTTGAGAATCGCGTAATATCTTTCGTTGCAAACGCATATAATTCCTAACCAACAAATAAATCAAAATAAATAAATCAATCTCAAGTGGTTATGTTTATTTATTTAATACAAATCATGTAACGATTACTGGTAAATCATTTATTTTGATTAATTCACTTCAAACAACACCAATTGATAAAACTTAACAATCTCCTAACAGTCGTAGCGTCGAGTGTTTTGACGGATGTAAATATAACAGCGAAAATATTAATATACAGGGTGTCCGGAAAATACGTGTACAACGTTTGACGACAGACTCCTGACGTCAAAATAGGTCGATCTAAGCCGACTTAGTTATATCCAAAATTGTCTCGTTTAGCCGGTAGAGGGCGTCAAAAATTTGTAAATATTAAAAAAAAATTACCTGTAACAATAATTTTTTAAGTGACCTTGTTGCTATGGCGTTTAATTATTTGACAATTATTGACAAATTGTCACCAGTCTATGAAATTTACTCAAGTATACGATCAACATTCTTGAATTACAAGTTCATTTTACCATTAAAAATGGAAAATTATACAAACTCTCAGAAAGTTGACATGCTCCTGGTATACGGGTTTTGTCAAGGAAATGGGCGTCAGAGTGTTAGGGTTTACATGGAGAGGTTTCCTAACCGTCGAATACCAAACCACCAAACATTTGCCAATATTGAGCGTCATCTTCGGGAAACGGGCAGTTTTGAGAAAAAGTTTGAAGGCAGGGGTCGTATGCGAACAACTCGAACTGTGGAAACAGAAGAGATGATTCTGGAAAGAGTTGAAGAAGAACCAAGTACCAGTACCCGTCTCTTAGAACGTGAGTTAAATGTTCCTAAAACAATTGTCTATGAGGTTTTAAGAGAACAGTTGTTACATCCTTACCACATACAAAAAGTCCAGGAACTTTTACCGACTGATCCCCCCATGCGGCTTACATTTTGTTAATTTATTAGAAACAAAAGAATCCTTGTTCCAAATTTTTGTAGAAAAATTATGTTTACTGACGAGGCATGCTTTACAAGATCTGGGGTAACCAATCTGCACAACGAACATATTTATTCCGATGAAAATCCACATGCCATTAAAGTTGCACATCATCAGCATCAATTTAAAATTAATATTTGGGCAGGTATTATTGATCACTACCTTATTGGTCCCATTGTTATTCCAGACAGGTTAGATGGAAATATTTATTTAAATTTTTTGCAAGACACATTACCAATTCTTCTGGAGAATTTGCCCCTTTTACTTCGGAGGGAAATGTGGTATATGAATGATGGTGCCCCGCCCCATTTTTCCGTTGCCGTTCGGCAATACTTACATGATCAATATCCCAACCGATGGATTGGAAGAGGCAATGATGCACCAGTAAAATGGCCACCACGTTCTCCTGAGTTAAATATGTGTGACTTCTTTTTGTGGGGCGCTATTAAAACAGAAGTTTACAAGACTCCGGTAAACACACGCGATGATTTATTGCAGCGGATTTTAAATGCAGGCAACCATTTTAATAATCCCGAGACATTAGATAGGGTCCAATATCATTTTTTAAAGAGTGTTAATAAGTGTATTCAGCAAGATGGCGGTCATTTTACACATTTGCTTAAGTAATGTTTTTGTTTTACTTAGTTTCTTACAATAGATACTTTCAACTTTGTTATACTTTTGTTTTTTTTGACGCCCTCTACCGGCTAAACGAGACAATTTTGGATATAACTAAGTCGGCTTAGATCGACCTATTTTGACGTCAGGAGTCTGTCGTCAAACGTTGTACACGTATTTTCCGGACACCCTGTATATAAACATCGATGTAGTTAACAGTCAGTCGCGTACAGAACAGCATTTTCGTAACATCTATCGACGTTAGAACTTTACAGCGCTGTTAACGCTAACATTTGTGTTCAGAATACAAGCAATTTTTTTTTCAGGATCTCCCTCAAAATAGCGCGATGATTCCAATACTCTTTTTTACATTATTAAATTAACCATCTCGACAATTCCATCAGTCAATATCATTTCTTATGCGGACGACCTAGCTATATACTCCGGTTACTTCCGTGACAGTATTTTAAAAAATATGAGTAGATCTTTAATGGAAACCACAGCTTAAGTCAGAACAAAATTTCGATTTGTCCCTAGATAAATGTATGTTTTTCTCATTACGCGCGCGGAATGCGATTTTAATTGATTGTGTCCCTATAATCAATGGAATATCCATATATCTACAAAAGTTTTGTTCACAAGAAATTAACATGTTGTGATGTATTTTATATGGTCTAAGCTAGATTTGGCTTCACATCTTTTTTCTTTTTGTAAAGAGTCCGCTCTTGCTGTTTGTTGTGAAAATGACATAACATATAAATTGATAAATTTACATATTTATATAAATAGTCAATCAGATACGCCAGTATTTTTTTGATGGGCGTTATTGTAACAGCTGATTGATGGCAGTAGTTTCTGTAAATCTACCCCAAATTATGAAATTATAAAAAATATAGAATTAAAAAAAATGATTATTTCATTTAAAATTTGAACTACTGCATTTTTTCATTCGATATATACAAATAATCGCACCTAAACTTAAAACGCAATACTTACCGACTTTTGAGAAACAGCAATGATGTAGCAAACAAATACTGACTAATATATTTGTATTATGTATACGTTGCAACATATATCCTATTAAAATACAAACTTAGTCATTTAAATACTGTCAAAAATCTTTCTTCTTTACAACTAAATTTTATTAAAGGAGTGAGGTAAATAAATTATATACAAAAATACACAGTACTTTTACCATTGAATTATTAAATGAATACATTATAATAAAAAGACATAATATGTAATAGATAATCAGAAATTAACATTCATGATGGTATCCAGTGACTTTAGGTTTAGGTTTTTTTTCCAGATCAACTCTTACATACTAGTCAGCGATAGTAACTAGATATCTGCATCATAATAAATTACAGTAACATTGATCTTAAAATTAATAATGTACAATGCAGATGTTTTTAAATTGATATTTATGCAAGAGCTGCAGCTCCAGAGATGATTTCAATCAATTCTCTAGTAATTACAGCTTGACGGGTACGATTGAATGTTAGAGTCAATTTGCCAATCATCTCTTCAGCATTCTTACTGGCATTGTCCATGGCAGTCATACGAGATGATTGTTCACTGCATGCACCTTCCTTCATGGCATAATAAATCATTGAAGCCAATGAGAATTCCAAGTAGCTCTGCATAACATCATCATCGATCGAATCGTAAAGAGCCAGTTTTGGTGCAGCCTATAATTAAAACATGATATATATTAGATTGATAATAATAATGTTTAAAAAACTTAAAATGTGTTACAATACAAAAAAAAAAATCTTACCATAACAGATGGCAAACTGAATAGAGGCATCTCTTGGGTGGCATAAGATACAACAGACTTGAATCGGTTGTAGATGATTTTACCAGAAGTAAATTCATATCCGGAATCAAAAATAGCGGCAGTAAGTTTTGAAGCATCAGTGAAAGTGGGTGGCAGACGACCCACCTCATTGGCTACCATAAGAATATGCTTGCCATAAAGACGTTGTAAGATACCACGTGATTTATCACCAACACAAACCACTTTAATATTTTCTCCAGATTCGTTAAGCTCTCCTCTGATTTGACGAGCTACACTTGTATGACAAGCACCGCACAAACCTATAAAAGTAAGATTAAATATAACAAACATCATCTAAAGTGTAATTATAAATACATATTGTCAAGTAATTTTATATAATATAAACTTGATAACCAGCATGTATATACATATTTAAACATTCGACAAAATCAGAATATGTATTGTGTTAATAAGCACAAAATGATTTATTCAAATTTGTCCTTGCCAACATTTAAGACACACTGACAAGGTTTGTAAAATAGAAACAATTGATTTATTTCCAAACCAAAATAGTCAAATAATTAATTTAGTAGCGTAATAATATTTATTGGTGTTATATATACAGTAGTATTTACACAGGTACTTGCCTAATCAAAATTAAATTGAAGGTATTCATTCAACAGAATATAAAGCATTTTAACAGAATATCCTTTACATAGGTATTAAACCTTAGTTGTTGTACAAAAGGAGATTATTGAAGAAAGAATGATAGTTAATGTCATCCCTGGATGACATGTATTCTCATTTATTATAGTTATTTTGCATATTATATTGATCCAAATTCTTTTTTATGATTATTTAAACATTCGTAAATATATAAGCAAGGCTCAATTAGTATACAAAATTTAATATATATCAACCTGCAATTCTTCTTACATTAAGTTATGTTTAGAATTTTCTATATATTGATTAAATAAAATAAAAAAATAATGGTTTACTACATACATTTTTTAATTATTTTCATAATGTAAGATACCGCTCTTACTTGAGAGAAAATAAACACAAGTGCTCTTTGTTACCTATGACACAGCTTAGATCCTACTTTCTGTAAATTGGTTGTGAGATGTGTTCATTAGCAGTATATTAAAATACAATGTTAAGTGATATATTTATTAAACAATAAAAAGCCTTCATACAGGTTGCCCCCAGATAGGATACCGCACCCATAAACTTTTTTATTAAACAAAAATGTTGTTCTAAGAATTCCAAAGCATTATTCAGAACAGGGTGTTAAAAAACAAGAAAATATAACTTGTGTTAACCCTTAAGTAGTCGCTACATCTTTCATAACTTAAGTTGTCGCTAGGTGCACTTTATGCTCCTCTGGATATTTTGTTATAAATAAAAAGATAATAACTAAAAACTGTTATAAAAAAGTTTATTTATATATCTAGTACATATAAAACTTATTTATTTTTACATTTTAAATGTAAAATACTATTTGGTTATCAAAAAAATAGCATGCAAAGTTAGCACATCCTTCACATCTAATAGTGGTATTATTTCTTTTTGCGGGTGGACACACAATACATTTACAACATCTCTTTTGAGCAATATTTTCTCTGTGGGTTTTTTATATTTTAAAATAAAACATTTTTATATGTAAGGGTAACTTTGTAAGTACTAGAAATAGTATAAAAAATTATTTAAAAAAATATTTACGTTACTTATCACTATGAGCACTTTATGCTCTCATATGAAACACAACATTAAAACACGTATATCTTTGTAACGTACTGTTCCTCAATCAAAATATGTGCACAAACACTGTATTATATCTTTCCGATAGGTTAACTAGACTCACAAAAGTAAAAGACTTTTTTTGACAGAATGGAGTTTCAATATTTAACGCCGGAGCACTGAGTGCGTCATAGCGACTACTTAAAGGTTAAGAGTATTAATTTGTTTTTCATTTTCTCATTGTAATAAATTGATATAACACATAGTTCACTGGCATCACCTTATTTGATTTATGTTAGGTATAAGTGAAATTTCTTTTTGTACTAAACTTTTGGTTTTTGATGTTAAAAGTACTAATGACACAGCTTTCTGTAAATTGGTGGGGAGATGTGTAAAACAAAAAATGTGATGTAATGTGTGTAAAAAAAAGCTCTTACAAGTTATCTCGTAGTTGGCATGTTAAAGTTCATTATGGAAGCCGATTACTAGTTATTACTATGAGGTTTCACATGTTTTTGAGTATTATTGCAACTCATTATTTTTAAATTAGCATAATTAATGGTGGTTAGAACCAAAATAAATCAATCAATGATAGTTTACGTTAACAAATTTATTTATTACAAGAAGAGAAGTTTGAATGGTTTAAAATTTCAAGTAGAGCATGTACATTTTAAATCCTTTTAAAAACTGTTTTTTTGTAATGTAGAGAATAAATTTTCTAATGACATCTAATATAAGAGAATTCAAAAGCTTCAATTGTAGTGATTTATTAATTTTTGAAACTAAATTGTAAAAATTGTTTAGAAATATTTGTTTAATTATTAGAATTATCACTGCAGAAGTTTTTATTGTACCACAAATTATTTTTCAAAAATAACCGTTACATTTCTAGAAAAATGTGTTTTTTTTTTTAATTTTTAATATTTGATTAAGAGCTGGTATTAACCATTCAGCAAAGTGCTCAGTAGATTTGCCTATAGAATTGCCATAGGTAAACATGTATTAATTGTAATAATAATGTAAACTTTATTTCAATTAAATAACAAACAAATAGAGGTTCAGACTGAGTGTTCTTCCATTTAACCTCTTAAACTTACACTATTTTGATCTCAAATTGATTACCAACTTCTTCTATCTTGCATTCTGTACTCCATTTAAATAATGTTGTAGGCAGTCTATTTACTGTATTTACAACAAGTCATAAAAATGATGTGAGTGTATAAACAACAAAATTTCTTTTTATAAGAATTGTAAATTACACCCAAAATTTCATCATATCAATTAACACTAGCTATTAACAAAAGAAATATTCCTGTTTCAAATTGGAAGTTATTCAGTTGCCAGCTCATGTACTAGAACAGCAGTCACACATGGAAAATCTTTACTGATAGTAAAAAATACACTTGGATACAAAAACTCATTAATTTATCTTTGAACCAGTATTCGAGATGACCAACTGATCATGACAGTTTAAACACATTTTGTATGATGTATTTGCTACTTGAAACGCTTATTTTTAATGCGCAAGTGTCGATTTGCCAATTGTATAGTTGCATGTAGTACAGTAACAAACCTATTCACACATTAACCAATCTGTGCATTGAAGGTTATTACATAGAACCGCTCAAATTGTCACATATATTTAAAAAAGGTTTAATCTTAGTGCAAATAACTATAACAATTTCCATTATACCAATAACAGCTAAACAATTTGAAAAAAATATATGGGCAATTCCATTTCAAACGGGCCAGAGCTAGGGGGGGGGGTGCGTTGAGAAACTTGCTTATGTATTTTTTTTAGTTTCTATAACTTATTAGTAGTCTTTTGATCGATATATGAGAGTATGAAACCTATAAAAAAAAAATCTACGATTTTTTTAAGTTTTTTTGACGTTTTTTAACTTAATCACATTTTTTGTTTAAAAACCGCAATTTTAACTCAAAATAATAATTTTACTAATGAAATCAATCAGAAATTTTCCGTAGAATCCAAATCTGGCGCCATTTCAAGTTTATACTCTGTCTATAAGCCGCAAAAGCCATAAAACCATGTTTTTGTTCTTAGTGGGCTATGCAAAAAGGAGCATTTTTTAAAAAAAATTTAACCGCCATAGTTGACGTATTTTGATGTAAATTAATTGAAAAATATAAATTTGTTTTGTGTATTTGGGTTTTAAGCGTCTGAAACTCAAAAAATCTGCAAAGTAGGCCTATTCTTCAACATAAACTCTTACAAATGCACGTTTAGCCGCGCTCAGAGGAACAATACACCAAATATTATTAAAAATTTGAATTCTGGGGACAATTTCACATAGAAAATTGTCAGTGTTGTACTCATTGTCTATAGAAAAGTTCATCTAGAAAAAAATGTTTACAAAATTTTTATGCAAAAAATGCGTTAAAAATTATTTTTTTTTTTTTATTTACAAAAAATATTATAAACACACTAGGGTGTGGTTTAAAACTTTTTTTTAACAAATTTTAACAAGCGATAGGCAGATTTATGTTTGAATGCCAAAAATAATAATATTTTTAAATTTTTGCGCCGATAGATCGAGTCTAAATTTGTGCCGCAGGCGCAAAAACCATCAAACAAAGAGTAAAATGGCCAAAAATTGGTTCAAGCGACAAAAAATGTCTTTGTTAAATTTCTGAAATCAACTTAAAAAAATATAATCCAAATAATCTTTAAAAAAAATTAAAAAAAAAAAAAATTTTAAGTAAATTTTGAACAAATTTTTTTTTCTAGATGGATTTTTCTTTGCCAGATAAGCACGACACTGACTATTTTCTATGTAGAATTGTTTGCAAAACTAAATTTTTTAATAATATTTGGTGTATAGTTTCTCTGAAAACTGTTAAATGTGCATTTGTAAAAGTTTATGTTGAAAAATAGGCTTATTTTTGCAATTTTTTTGAGTTTTAGACGCTTAAAACCCAAATACACAGAACAAATTTATATTTTCTAATTAATTTACATCAAAACACGTCAACTTTAGCGGTTAAAAAAAATTTAAAAAATGCTCCTTTTTGCCCAGCCCACTGAGAACAAAAACATGGTTTTATGGCTTTTGCGGCTTATAGACAGGGTATATACTTAAAATGGCGCCAGATTTGGATTCTACGGAAAATTTTTGATTGATTTCATTAGTAAATTTATTTTTTTGAGTTAAAATTGCGGTTTTTAAACAAAAAATGTGATTAAGTCAAAAAACGTCAAAAAAACTTAAAAAAATCGTAGAATTTTTTTTAATGGGTTTTATACACTCATATACCAATCAAAGGACTACTAATAAGTTATAGAACCTAAAAAAAATACATAAGCAAGTTTCTCAACGCACCCCCCCCCTAGCTCTGGTCCGTTTGAAATGGAATTGCCCATATATAACCAAAATAGAATTTAAAAAATTTCAGCATGTTGATGCAGAAAGATGTCTTCAATTTTACCATTGGCTGTTAAGGCAAAATTGAACATATAAATTTTATTTCTTTAGTTGTTTAGATAGACTTAAAATGGTATAAATAAATAATCACCAAAATCTCCATGAGTGGTCATTGGATAACACTCACTTTATCAGACAATGAAACTTTCATAATCGATTCAGTGTAAATGTAAATGTAAATAGGTGGGAGTTGAGTTTTTAATAATTCTCTGCAACTGCAAATAACTAACGCTGAAATATACATGCAAATATGCAATGAAAAAGCACAAAATAAGCATGAAAATATGAAAATATGTCAAAATGCTGTTTTAATTTTTTTTTGTCCTAATAATATTTCTTTAATTACGAGAAAATAAATTATTGCAATCATAACACACCAGGATCCAAGATGTGACGTTCTTTTTATCTGGTGACATTACAAATTATCTTTTTAACACAATGATGTTGGTAACAAAACTATTCAAATACACTAGCGATTCATATGCAACACATGCCAAACACACCCTGAGAATGTCGACCAATCGCCAGTAACAGGCTTATCCCTATTTCTATAATTTTATTAATGTTATTATTTAAATTATAATATGATTATTATTTATTGTTAATATTATTACATTATTGAAATAATTTAATAAAAACGGTTTCGTTTCTTGATTTAGTAATATTTTTCTAAAAATTGGTGAAATATGCATAAAAATATGAGTATGGGTGAAATATGTAAATGCATATTTGCATATGTCAATATCATGAGATAGTGGATAATGTACCCCTTGCATTAAATCAGCTTGTAGTTTTAGTACTATCAGGCACCTGCACATTTGGAAGAAATGTTAAGAAGTGACTCAATCATAGTTTTGAAAATGAAAATGTCATACCACAGCAGTCATGATTTCTAGACTTGAATCGCTTGATTATTTTCTTTGGGGCCATATGAAACAACAAGTTTACGCTGTGCCAACAAATACACCAGAACCATTGTAAGAATAATGAAAGACATTCCCGATAAGCTTTTATTTTAGCACACAGGTAGTGAAGCAACCTGTATATTAATAATGAAAGCTACTTCCTATCTGAATTTCAAATAAATGTACAGAATCTTTCTAAGAACATCATCTAACTAATTTGTTTATTGATAGCTCTAAAATAAACTTAATCTTGACTAATCTACAATATAGTTAAGCATTTTTGTTAAAATAAAAGTAACTAAGTCCGAAAAGTAGTTAACATCTTGTTTATTTACCTCTGAATAAACACCTTGTAGGTATCCAGTGTAAAACTCATTACAACTTACATTCCATATAAAAATACTCAAATGAACCAAAAATATCGTAAAATATTAATTTAATAGTCCATGCATATTTCCAATTTGAAACATTAAAAAAAAGTTAAAACCCATAACATCATGTTTAAAAAATGAAAGATTAAATTATCTATTTTACAACCAATTACAAGTAATTAATGTTCCCCTAATAATAATTAAATCAGTGTTACATTTTCCACTAAATCAATATGTATGTAGCAAACAACGATTAACTCAACAAAAACCATATTTATAAAAAACTTTACTAATTTCCATTGCCCACAGAAATTCAATAATTCATCATTTTTTTCATGAAAATTAACATACATTTTATGTTAAAAAACAAAAATACTTTATATAATATATACAATCTTTATGTAATTGACAATTCTTATAAAAATAGATATTTCAGCCAAAAAGACAGGAGCATTTTGATATTCACTCTATTATATATATATTACTATAACAATAATAAAATGTAAATTATATTGTAATTAACTAACTTGCTGCATATTTGATTATATAATCTTAAATTTTTGTTTTGTACAATCATATTGCTACAAAAATATATATCCAAATAAATAATAATATAATCAAGTCATTTTAAAAACCATTTTAGTACATAAAATTATTCATTAAAAGCAATGTAAAGAAACTAAATTATTTACTAAAAAGCAATATTATTAATTACCTCTGTCGGATGTGATGGCAATGATCAGTTTTTGTGGTTGTTCAGCAGTAGATTCAATTTCCGCTTTTTCGTAGAACAATTTAGAACCTTCTCCAATTGGTCTTGCCTGTCTAAGGTCTCTTTCAGCACGTGTATATTTGGCGGCTGACACCATCTTCATGGATTGGGTAATTTTTTGAATATTCTTTACGGACTTCAAACGCATAGAAATGTGTTTAAGAGTGGCCATACCACGCTGTTGTTGAGCGGGTTGGGCATTTTGTGCCACCAATGGGGCTATTCCGCTGAATCTACCCAACATTATATTGAATCTGAAATCAATATATACTTAATACATTTAATTAAAGAAATGAAAAAGAAGGAATTTGTCCTCCTGCAAGATTATGTAAGAGTTGACATAGAGTTCAAATTGGAAAAAGTACAGTACTTATTGACATACATATATTAGTACACGCTTACAGTATGAGTAAAAGAAATAAATAATATATTTAAATCCAAATAAATGGAGAAATGAGGCGATAAAATAAAATAATTATGTCACACTTTACTAACCTTGTCACTGCCACTGATCAAAAAGCAGTGAAGATTGTGAAGAATGCAGTGTTGCCAAACTTTGATATTGATAATTTTCTTAAAATAGTTAACTGCTTTGAGTAGTTTAATTCAATTGGATGAAATAGTTATAATTACAAAATTATGATGTTGTTAAAATATTATGGTTTTAATCTGCAATATGTTGGCTTTGTTTAACAAACTTTTAAATTATTTATAAAAAGTGCAACTGTTGCTCTACTCAATGCGCTGTGCGGCGCAGATCCGTAATCAAACCTTTCTGCTTTTATTCTGCAACACATTTCACATAATGCCCGTATTACACTGTCAATAATTATATCTTGAATTATAATATAAAAATATTTAAATCTTAAAAAGTTTGTAAAATGCACAAAATATCATCAATCTTTTTGTAGATTGAAATTTTAAGAATATTGTTAGGTTTTCTTTATAATTAACACATAACATGTGAGTAATAGCATTTATAATATAACCTAACTATTTTTTAAAAACTGTTAATTCGTACATTTTTTGTGTTAATTCTAAAGAAAAAATATTATTCATGGGAAATGTTCATGTATATTTATTTAAACATACAACAGCTCTTTAGGACTTGGGATGTATTAATTAAAACATCCAATCGATATAAAATACATTTAATATAGTGTACGTTTCGGACATACTAACGATGTCCTTCATCAGCACTGTAACATTTACATTTTTTCAATTTAAACTATTCTAGATGAAATAAAAATAAAAACTATATATTTATAATTAGCATTAAACATGGCTTACCATTAAAAGTTATTTTTACAATTAAACAGCACAACACTTTAAAATTCAATTTTCAGTTACATTAAAAAAAAAAAATATATATAAAATATATTTAATGTAATTGAAAATTGAATTTTAAAGTGTTGTGCTGTTTAATTGTAAAAATAACTTTTAATGGTAAGCCATGTTTAATGCTAATTATAAATATATAGTTTTTATTTTTATTTCATCTAGAATAGTTTAAATTGAAAAAATGTAAATGTTACAGTGCTGATGAAGGACATCGTTAGTATGTCCGAAACGTACACTATAGGTGTGTTCCATTTGCGCACTTTATGCACCCGGTGCATTTTTACATTTTTCAATATTGCGAGCAACAGCGTCTCATACTTGACAAACGCAAAGAAAATATTTGGCATTTGTGGGACGTTCTCTATCTTGAAAAACACATAGAAAATGTAAAAAGCGTTTGACAAATAAATTCAAAAATCAATGAATTAGTGCCACCAAGTGCGACTGTTTTGTCAAATGGAAAATCTCTTATATTAAATGTATTTTATATCGATTGGATGTTTTAATTAATACATCCCAAGTCCTAAAGAGCTGTTGTATGTTTAAATAAATATACATGAACATTTCCCATGAATACATAGAAGAAGGACGTAATCTAATATCGTTTGAAAAAATATTATTTGTGCATTTTACAGACTTTTTAAGATTTAAATATTTTTTATATACAGTAGATTAATTGGCGGATAAACGCCAGGTAACTTTATAGATCGTGCCAAAAGAAAACGAAAATCTTAATTCCAAAATGCTGAAAAACTCTTCGTTTCGCCTCACGAGGTCCTCAAAGTTTCAATTTTGTCAATACAAATATTGTTTTAATTGCGTATATTATGTACCAATTTGCTTTCTTTTTTAGTATAATAAAAATTACGAGGTTTATTGAAACTTAATAATAAAAAACATTGAAAAATGTGCAAATTACTTTTGAAGAATAAATCAAATTTAAATTAAAAATACGCTTGGCAACGTAGCAAAATTGTTAATAAAATTCAAATTATAAAGTTGGCAATGCAATAAATGTCAGGGGTCAATTCTGATCTCCGGTGACTTTTGTCATCAGTGACTTTTAAATTCAAATAAAATTCAGTTTAAATATTATGATATACTTTATTCTTTTGATAATCATTAATTTAAAATTGTGTGAGGTTGCACATTGACGACACATACCGCATTATTAAATTATGAATGGTGTTTTGATGCATTTGCGAATATATTATGTTGCGTTCGTCTAGTATGCGGCGGTCTGCATTATGTCTGTCTCGGATTAACAACTACTACGTTGCCATGTCAATCCCGTGACCACCCTTGACAAAAACCATCGGTGACTTTTGTCGTTTCACCATGCGGCTAAAATGCGTTTTCAAAATAAATTTGTGAATCCAGCAAATAGGTGCTATAATTATTATTGAATTATAGAACAATTTATACATTGCAGCTGATACAACTATTATAAATTATTAGATTCTGTCATAAATAAAAATATTAATTATTTCAATGCACAATTGATTGTTTGAAAATATATTTAAAATAATTGACATGAATATAGCAACTCTGACAGATTTTACATTTAACGCCGGCGAGGCTTGAGAACGTCATAAATTCGATATCGATACGTGCTGTAAAGTGTTTAGAAGTAAACGGTGGCCAATTTGAACATTTGTAGTTTATAATAAAAAATAAAATTTGATGTGTGTATTAAACTGCCTATTTTATGTGTATTAAGTTGCCTACATTATAGGTTTGAATTTAGAAAGTTTGCAACGTTGCCAAGCGTAACAAAACTTTGAGGACCTCGTGAGGCCAAACGAAAAGTTTTTCAGCATTTTAGAATTAAGATTTTCGTTTTCTTTTGGCACGATCTATAAAGTTACCTGGCGTTTATCCGCCAATTAATCTACACCCTGTATAATTCAATAAAGAATTATATATCAGTGTCATACGGGCATAAATTTATAATAAATAAAACATAACATACTGTTTAAGTACTTATAGTATAATAGTTTTTTTTTTTATTGCTGATACTAATGAAGAATTTAAGATTGTTAAAAGTTGTTTTATATTAGGTCGCCCAAACATAATTTAGTATAAATACATATATTGATAAGATCATAACCGATAGCACATATTATATAAAACTGGTTTGCATATATAACCTAGTAACATTAAAATTTTGTTGAAAGTAAAACTCATATTTAATTGTAATACTACCGCTTGTAACTAATTTTAAGTAAGCATGTTTTGCATATTTCAATAACAGATTGTTTATGGAACGCATAACTAAGATTTTAGAATTTTGATATACAACGCAATTTTCAAATATTAAAGTTATATTGTTTTTATTTTCAATTATGTACCTAATCATGTAAAAAATTAAAAATAGAATTATATTATTTTTATAATAATAAAAGTGTAAATATATTTTTAAAGTTTAGATAATAGCTTACATTTTCCATGCAAATAAAGCACTATTTTAAAAGTTAAATTTTTTTGCTCATTGTTTCAAAGTTTTACTAGCGATGTAAGCTCCTTATTAAAGTTGCTTATCTATGTGAACATATATACATTTTTCTGAACGTAATATATGCAATGTATACTAATGCCGTTTTGTGAACGGAGATTCAAAAGACCTATGAGAGACCGGCAAGAAGCCCCAATATTTGACGTAAGAAGATATTGCTCTTTGCCGGTGCATATCCATCTATCCTACAATATGGCGTTCTAAAAAAAAGCGTTGTCAACTAAACACAAAAATATGCACCAAGAGCACCCCAGTGCATAAAAAGTGACACAGCCAAAAACGCTATTAGTAACAAGCGCAGTTAGCCTACAGATTACACCAAATCTTATCTGTCTTTCTAAAACCCATCATGAGTTGTAGTGGTAACAACTTGACGACCGCTAAACCCACTGACACAAGGTTATGGATTCAAACCTACACCGACGACCGCCCCAAGTGCTCAACTTTTAACACCTAGCATGTAAAAACCTGCAGGCTTGTCACTCTATCATAAGTTCTTTCCCGGCTATTAACAACTACTAAGGGAACTCTCCGATGACTACTACCGCCTACTGTATCGGACATTATTACGTTTTGATACAAACGACATCAAGTTCACACACTACTCACGTTATTACACCCACCGCAGTAAATCATATCCCGCTGGGACGACAACAGAGATACGTTGAAAGATTTTAAAACAATATTTTTTACAACCACCAACTCTCCCTTTACCATGCGAGGCAAAAACCGGTAACAATACATGTAACTGAAAAAGAATCTGCTATTCAAAACTATTCAAACGTATTTTTAATTTTTACATCGATTATATATTAACAAAATAAAAAAAAAAAATTTTAAACAAGATGAGTTTAAAGATATAAATTACTAAATGCTAAGTATTTATAAAATATTATTTTGAAAATCTTTGGAATGTATTATTTGATATCAATGTATTTTTAAGTTTCTAAACGTTTAGTAAACGTCAGAACATTTAAATAATTTTGTTTTGTCCAAATTGATCTATAAGAACAATGAGTGAAATAAAAAGAGTGGCCTACATAGATCCATTAATAGTGCAATTTTTTTCTACTTTACCGGGAGGCATGTTGACCTTCTTCCCGTTATTATAGTACAGGGAGTTTATAAATGAATGGGATTATGTAATCACTTTAAATGTGCCGCTTTTGTTAAATTGTTCAGTAAACTATTTGTTTTGACAGATCAACTTTGACAGCTGTCAAGCAAACATATGTAGTATAGTGGACGATTTTAAAAAGGCGGCATATTTAAAGTGATTACATAATCCCATTCATTTATAAACTCCCTGTATATAATTCAATACACTATCCACATCTTTCAAGAAATATCAACGTTTTGTCAGTTAGACTATTGTATTAAAATAATATTGTACACATGAAAATAATAGCCATAGTTCAACACAAGCATTGGAATAACGACCTAGTATAGAAACAAAAAAAATCAAACGCGTGTATTGGCATCATAACCGTCTATAGAAACGATAGTCGAGTATGGGAACAATAGCTTATAGGAATAACAACAAGTCGCATGTATCGGCATAATATTATTAGTATTGGAATAACATCTAAGTCAAATCCGTTTATGAAAATAATCCATTTATAAAAACAATAGCTCAGTATAAAAATAATCCGTCTATAAAAATATAGACAAAACCAGCCAGCGACAACAACAGAAATACTGAGGTTATACGGCAAAACGCTGGCTTGGAATCTCAAGTTATAGAACTCTTTGATATTAGACCATTTACGTCTATATACCCGACAGACAAATTAGTATTAATAAATTTCTTATAGGGTGGAAAAGCAGACTAAGGTAGAAGCAGTACATACTCTTCAAAAGAAAGAGATTTGGTATAAAATTATTTGCATTGTGTGAAAGTAGCACTGGATTGTATTTAATTTTATATTATATACAAGTCCAAATACAAAGTATGGTAATAATCTCTTTAAACATTATTTAATATCTTGTAGAGTTGTTTTGGAACTAACCAGTTCTCTTTTCAATAAAGGATATTGCACATTTTGATAACTACTATACTAACCCAGATTTAGTTGATAAACTAATTTGATATAAAACAGATTGCACAAGCACTATGAAAACTAATAGAGTTGGCATTCCTGCTAAAAGTAAAACAAACAAAAATAAACAAAGGAAAACGCATTATAATGTTTAGAAAAAAAAACAAATGTTAATGAAATGGAAAGACAAGAAAGAAACTGTTCCCGTCAGCACAATGCATGATTGCTCATTCAAACCAACAATTACTAAAAGTGGACATATGGTTGATAAACCTGTGGTTGTGTTAGATTATAACAAACAAATAGAAAGGGTTGATCTAGCTCTAGCAGACAACCTACATTTTTACGCAACAACTAGAAATAGATTTAAAAAGTTTTACATAAAAATATTTTGATATTTTTTAGATTTAAATTGTTTTTGTATTTACAAAAAATTAAATAGAAAAAACTTCTTAATTGAATTAGCAGAGTTACTCATTGAAAACATTTTGATACAAAACATGTTTAAAGAAGAACAAAGACATCAAAGTTGTCCTGATTACTTGAACGTCATTTCCCAGAAATAATTTTACCTACTACATACAAAAAGAAACCACAAATACGTTTGCGCCTCAAAAGGCAAACGGAAAGAATCCATATATTGATGTTCCAAATGTAGAACTGGCATCCTGGCGCCTTGCTTCAAAGAATACCACACCAAACAGTAGATAATTTTGTATTAAAACTTAAAATTTAAATTGTTATTTATATCATTTTTTTGTTATTTGCGTTCTAAATTAACATTTTGATACAAACTACTTTTTTAAATAATAATATTAAAAATGAAAATAATAATGATAATGGTTAGGACGTACATTTTTTTTTTTAAATTATGTTTACGACGTATATGTACGACTGTATTAATATCAACAGCATAATTTAATGGATTTAAATCGGAAACCTGTAAACCAATCAATCCATCCAATTTTTATTAAACCAAGAAATCACATTAGTTTCAATGTGGTTGCACCATCAAGCTGGTATCACATTTAATTTAACAAGTCAATAAAAACGTCATTCAATAAATTTTCAACGCTATTTTGTAAAAAATGCAAATATGTATTAGCATATTTCTATTTATTTAAAATAACCTGAACCAAAAGTAGTTAGCCGTTAAATATGACCAAGCTTTCTAAAACTTTTAAGCGTGTGGAAATTTGTCTAGTACTTATACCTGTTGTATCCGAATATAACGGATTCAAATCGGAAAACCTTAAAGGCTATAAAGTTGGATCGTGTCAACTAATCAATCCATCCAATTTTAATTGAGCCAAAAAATTAAACATTAGTTTGAATGTGGTTGCACTATCAAGTTGGTACGACATTTGATTTAATAAGCCAATAGAAACGCAAAAAATGCAAATATGTAATAGCATGACACGATTTGAAATTACCTGAACCAAAAGTAGTAACCCGTTAAATATGACACCCCACATGTTAACGCTTTGTTAAAATCTTTTTTGTCTAATACAATTTTAAATTCCAATAACCAGAGATGCATTTCTTTACGTCGCACTGTGAAGCAGATCAACCATTTTTTTGGCAAAACATTTAAAACTTATAAAACTAGTCCAAATTAAGCTTCTGATTACAAAAAAAATAATTAAAACTTTATTAATAAATTGGGGTAGTTTTTAAGGGACGGAAGTAGAAATGGCTTAATAAAATTTTGAAACTTTAGATTTGCATAAACTTGGACCTACAATTTAACGAAAAAATAGTTTAAAAAATCTTTTAGATAAAATAAGGTTGATTTTAGAATGACAAAAATCAAAAAACATAATAAAAATCTTACAACATTCTGTTTTTATGAGCTTAGTGCGCTCATTCTTGATAAGCACCGTTCTTTCTCCATGTTTTTAGCCAATTACTATATTTTATAAGAAATCTAGCTTTTGATCTTCTTACATTCATCCATCCTGACTTGAATTTAGACTTTAAAAGGTATATTTTGGTATTTAGAACGTTCTTCAGAACACATTGACATTTTTTAAATTTGGTTTGTTAATAAATGAACTGATATTCAATTTAATTTTGTCTGAAACTTCTCAAAAACATTCATAAATTTTTAAAAGTTATGAACTTATTACCAGAAGTTGTTGAAATTAAGTTAAGACGATTCCGACCGCTACCTTGATTTATAGTATTTCAACAAAAACGGCAACTTTGGCGTCATTGCTGTTTCTGTATATTATTAGATAACCGATTTATTTTTCACAAGTACATTCATATTTAAGAAATAGCCCAAAAAAGTCATCAAATATAGAAATAAATACGCTTTTATGTACGTTTGAATGTATTTTGTTGCTGTTTGCAAATATAATTTGAAAAAAATATAATAGTTCAATCTTTTCTGAATGTACTGGTAAAAAAATTAATTGATTATCTAATAATATGTAGACACAGAAATAACGCCAAAGTTGCTGTTTTCGTTAAAATATTACAAATCAAGGCAGCGGTCGGTATGCTTTTAACTAATTCTACTATGATCCTTTTTGAATGTAATAGTAAAAAAATAAATTGATTATCTAATAATATGTAGAAACAGCAATGACGCTAAAGTTGCTGTTTTTGTTAAAATATTAAAAATCAAGGCAGCGGTCGGTATGCTTCTAACTGTTAAAACTGAAATTGCAAAAAATCGAAAAAATTTAAATTGTACACATTTTAAATATATAAACAAAAGTGCTCGATATAGCTTGATACACAACTAAAAGTTTACCTATCTCTGCAAACACTATTTTGCAAAACAATATACAGGGAGTTTATAAATGAATGGGATTATGTAATCACTTTAAATGTGCCGCTTTTTTAAAATTGTTCATTATATTATTTGTTTTGACAGATCAACTTTGACAGCTGTCAAGCAAACATATGAACATATGTATGGTGCGTTCGTTTATTCTACTTCACGTGCTCCTTTAACTCTAATTGCTCTTTACGCGTTCGGTAATGTCAAACAGAACAAAAAGAGCACGTTCTAAATCGTTCGGATATGATAGAGTGGAGATGATGGTGTTCACTCCACATGCACAACCTCGAGAAAGCGTGTGAGACAGAGTGACCGCCGTATTTGAATTTTATTACATTTAATTAATCGTGAAACTCACTTATATTTTTGTAAATATTGATAAACAAAAAGAATGTCGCAAAAGTGTAAAAAACCTAATTCGATTATAAATCCATGTTGATTATATATTTAAAATTTATTGTAATAAAAGGCCTTCAAACAATTAAAATTTTGAGTTTCATTAAAATTTACTTCATTAATAGGTGACAATATGAAATTACCGGTGTAATATAATCAAGTGTTTTAAATTTTTATAGAAATAGAATTAATAGTTCTTATAAGAAATAACATATTAAAATGAATTATCACGTAGTACAGGTCACAACCATCAATTAAATTAGTATGTTTATCTAAATGTCAGCTTTAAGGTTTGAGGTTATAATTTCTAAATGACGTCGAATCAAATTACAACTTTGCGTTCGGATATATGTATTTACTCTAACAACAATCCACACCACTCCAGTCTATTCTACTCCAACTCCACTTTCTTTAAACGAACGCACTAGTAGTATAGTAAACAATTTTAAAAAAAGCGGCATATTTAAAGTGATTACATAATCCCATTCATTTATAAACTCCCTGTACAATAATAACTTCTAAACATTTTTATTTAAGTGTTTTATTTTGTCACAAATCAAAAATTACATTGACAACTTTATGACAAAAAAGTTAAATTTAGAGCATATTAAGAAAAAAAACGCAGTCTTTAAATTCACTCGACAAATTTTGAATACAACGCTAAAAGCGATCTTCAAAACTCATTTTTCTCAACTGCAGCAAAAGCTAAGAAAGGCGTTATCGGTTCTGAGACGTTTATACAGGTCCAAGTGTGAAATTTACCTAGTACTTATACCTGGATTATCTATGACACAATCCACTATTTTTGCTTCTACATCAACATGATGAATGCACCACCGCTACAATTTTCATCAATACCATATTGTTGAAGCCTCAAGTAAGACCAAAAAAGCTTTTTGTGCAATAAATATTTCCTTTGAAAAACCTCCGAATGTACTCTCCACAAGCTTTTAATTTTCTATTGCAAAAAGCACATGGAAAATACAGGGAGTTTATAAATGAATGGGATTATGTAATCACTTTAAATGTGCCGCTTTTTTTAAATTGTTCACTAAACTATTTGTTTTGACAAATCAACTTTGACAGCTGTCAAGCAAACATATAAAAACATATGTAGTATAGTAGACGATTTTAAAAAGGCGGCATATTTAAAGTGATTACATAATCCCATTCATTTATAAACTCCCTGTATATACCAGCATATGAATTTGCATTTTTGCAAAAAACTTTTTTGGTTTTTAAATATCCCATGCAACAACTTATTGTTTAATAATTTTCTATCTGGTTCTGTGGCGTAAATAGTATAATTGATGCGTTTGTTTACTACATACGGACTAGAGTAAGCTGAAGAGTTGTTGGAGTAAATGTATATATCCAAACAAACGTTAAAAATGATTTATTTTAGCGTTATTTAAAAATGTCAAACGTAAATTAAATCTGCCAATTATAGCTTTTATGTCAGCATTAATGAATAAATAAATAAAATTAAATGTCTTTATACATATGTGAACTTATGTGCACTTCTATTGTTGGCATTATATCAAACAAAATTATACTGATACAAGTAATTTTTCATAATTGCAAATTAATTAATTTGACAATTTAAAACTGACAGTAAAAAAAACTGTCACTCCGTTGACTTTGTCTGCGTTCTTTTGAGGTTGTGCATGTTAAGTGAACTCCGTTAACTCTACTCTATCATATCCGAAAGCTTAAAACACGACCCATTTGCAAATTAGAGTCAAAAGCGCACATGAAGTCAAATAAACAAACGCATTATAAATATTCTGCGTTTGTTCAGTTTATACTTCTTAGGGCCGGTTGTACCAACCAAGTTCATCTCGAGTTCATTGCTTGAACGAGTTCAGCGTTAAATTTACGTTGTACCAACTTGATGAACTCGTTCATCTCAAGGTTAAGTTGAACGGACGCCGTCGGGCAGTTAACTACAAATTTTGCAGTTAAACATAACCCCTATTTATTTGTTGACATTTACGAGAATTTATGTTATGTTTCATGACGCTTGATTATTATTTTAATTGACTTTTATGGCGAGATATATGAAATTGAATTAACTAATTACATTTGCATTCAATTTGATCATGGTATTTTTTCACCAATGATAATAAAATAGTTTTTTCAGATGCATTGAAGTTTAGTGATCTTTAACATCTATAATACTGTATTAATTTACAAAGTTTTAAATTAATTAAATTATATATTATAATAATTGATTTACCATTCTATGTTTTTGTATAATAGGATTAAATAAATTCGGTAAATTATTTTATTATTTTAATTTATTACAACTAATTTTGATATATTTATATTTGATTAATTTATTTAAAAAAAAAATATTTTTTTGTATTTCCCGCTTTTATAATTAATACAGTACAATTTTTTTAAACTCTAGAAAACTAAACATTTGTGCGCGACCCATAAATCTAGGAAATTCCCTAGATATAACTAGATTCCCTGCCATCAACTTGAGAAAAAAAAATAATAACCTAGTTTAGTTAACCGACGGATGGTACAACCCAAGCGCCGTTGAACCAAGGTCAAAGTTGACTCTCTAGTTAGTTGAACTGGCAGTTAACTACATATGGTGCAACCGGGCCTTATTAAGTGCTACAACCCATTTACGCTATGTTGTTACGCTGTAGTGCATTTAACGTATTTAACAAAGTTTACAACACAAAACAGGCAACGCTTCATCTGGAGTTCATTCCAATTTAGAGAGTGTAGTTTGAGCGAACGTCCTGACGTAAGACGTCAGAAGTACGTCTTTTCTCTTTTAAAAAAGAACGCGTCTGTCAGTTTTTACCTTTTGACATCTGTCAACTGACTCAACTTATTTTGACTTTATAAAACTAAATTTATAGTAACTATTAAAATAAATTTATTGTAATAATTTATAATTTTATTTAATATAAAAAACTTAGTTCTTATAATAATATTACTTCATGACACACTAAAGAAACATATTTTAAATCTTCCGCGCCTAGTAGTCTTTACCCATCTCTGAGAGACTGGTAAACTTTTTTTACCCGGGCGTCTTTCTCCAGTATTTACGAACGACTTGGACGAACTTCCTCGGACGAACGTCCTGCATTTATGAACGAGCTGTGGTAAAAAAAATAACGGCCGGACGCGTTTCTCCTCTAAATTGGAACGCACCCCTGGTAGTACTTGGAAGCTAAGTCAGCAAAAACTTTCGTGCCCGCCAGATTTCAGCAAATTTTATGAGTTACATATTTATACATATAGTTGAGTTTCTATTCTATTCGCTCATTCAACTATAGTATTATTAACAATATTTTGCAATGTTGATATACAAATATTAACTATTATTATTGCTTAAATTAACTTTTTCTAAAATTCCTCTCTTAATCCACATACGACCGCTAGATAGAAAAAGATATTTAACAAGTAACTAGAAGGGAGTCTGCTATGAGATGTGTATAGCACAAAATAATATATCTTGCTTACTTCTAGCAATGTTCATAGAGAATATCCCCGATTATCTACTATTATTGTGTATCTGGCAACACTGACATAGTGAATAATGGACGAGTGTGGCTGGCAAACTTCACAGAAATCATCATGAAATCATACAATTTGCTTTTGATTCGTTTCTTAGCTTAACTTTAATTAATATATTAAAATGGGTACATTTGTATTAATTTCTAAGTTTGCTAAGAGATTTACAAATACTTCTTACATTGGACATAATAAATTGAACCGATTATCATGTGATTTTAATTTATCCTGCAAAAATTGCAGTAGTGTAGGATATAACCTTAAACTATTTGAACGAGTTATAACAAAAGCGGCAATTTTGAATTATTCTACTCAAGATGTTAAGAAACACGTCAACATAGGAACTATAGGGCATGTAGATCATGGTAAGACTACCCTAACAGCTGCAATAACTAAAGTTTTGCAAAATGATGGTTTGGCAAATTATATTTCATATGATGAAATTGATAAAGCCCCAGAAGAGAAAGCAAGAGGTAAATTTTGATTTAATTTAGTTATGTTTGGCTATTAAAACAATGTTATTTTAGGAATCACAATAAATGCAGCACATATTGGTTATAGTACAAAAAAGAGACACTACGCTCACACTGATTGTCCGGGTCATGCGGATTATGTAAAAAATATGATATCCGGAGCCTCACAAATGGACGGTGCAATATTAGTTGTAGCAGCTACAGATGGCCAGATGCCACAAACCAGGGAGCATTTATTATTAGCAAAACAAGTTGGAATTAAAAATATTATTGTTTATGTTAATAAAGCAGACTTGGTTGACAAAGAAGTATGTATGTATTTTAATTAGAAAAATAATTTTTTAAAAGCTATAAACAATATTCATAATCTTGTACTTTAAGGTGTTGGATTTGGTTGAATTAGAAGTAAGAGAATTATTATCTGATTTTGGATTTGACAGTGAAAACACACCATTTGTGAATGGTTCCGCATTACATGCTTTGAATGGTGACAATTCAGAAATAGGAGTGGAATCAATCAGAAAGTTATTGAATGTAATTGATGATTATATTCCTGACCCACAAAGAGATACTACTTCTCCATATATGTTACCTATTGATAATGCATTTTTGGTACCTGGTCGAGGAACAGTTGTTATTGGGACTTTATGTCGTGGTGTTATTAAAAAAGGAGAAGAATGTGAGCTTCTAGGATTTGATACTCAAATTAAAAGTGTTATAAATGATATTCAAGTTTTTAAGAAGAGTGTGCCGCAGGTATGTATATAATTTATAATAATTTAATCTAATCTCATCATCTAAGGCTATTGCAGGTGATAATATCGGGGCATTATTAAGGGGTGTTAAACTGAAAAATGTGGAGAGAGGTATGCTACTTTGTGCACTAGGCAGCGAAACTGTTAGTAATCGATTTAAAGCAAGTGTCTACTTTTTGACAAAAAGTGAGGGAGGACGATCAAAACCAATTACTACTAAATATATACAACAATTATTTAGTAAAACATGGAATGTTAGTTGTAGAATTGATTTAGGCAAGAATAGAATGAATACAATATAATGATTTATTATTAAATTACTGATTTTTTAGATGAAAATGTTGCTATGATAATGCCTGGAGATCACATGAACGTTACAGTTACACTTCTTTGGAAAATGGTTATGACAAATGGTCAACCATTTACAATACGTGAAAATAATTCCACAGTTGCAACTGGTATTATAGTTGAAACCTTACCAAAAATTCATATTGAAAAAAGTTTAGGAAAATTGGTTTTATAACATGTACGTTAACACAATAAATTATTAGAAATACACTTTCTTTTTTCTGCATGATAATGGGTTTTCATATTATTTAGGATAGCATTTTGTTTTTGCATTACAAAAAGATAATAAAATTGATTGTGTTTCAATTCTGGAGAATGATTTATTGCATTTATCATTTACTAATTAAATAAACATTTATTAATTTTAATTTATGTAAAATATTACATTATAAAGTATTGCTACCCTTTCAATTAGAAAGCCTAATAAAGCTAATGAGTGAAGGCATAGGCAGAGCACCTGAATTCATTTAAGTAGCAAAGGAAAGGTAATGATCACATTTACTTTATTTCAATTCTGTTACCATCACAGTTACTAATTTTATGAAATTAGGTTTGTTTTAGCCAATATGGTAATCGGTAATTATGAACTATAACTTATTGTTGATAAATTTAATAAATAACATTTCAAATAATGTTTGTGGTACATAAATAATAAAAAAAGAAATTATTTTACTTTAAAGACATACATATTGCAACATCCAGATAACAAACAATTCTTTTACACAACCAAAATCAGAGGATTGCAGATAACAAGTTTTAAAAACAAAAGGTTTTGTTTGAAAATAAAATTTTATTATTATGCAACATTGAAGTAGCTCAGGGGTTTGATCTTTGACTAAATAAACACTTGCTCTTTATTCTCCAATGTGAGTCGGAAGTCACCTAATTCTCCTTCATGTAAAATAGCTGTAAAATTCACAAAAAGAAAACAATTAAAATTAAATAAAATAGTAATCTAAAGTAAATGCTCAAATTGGAATTTTGAATCCACTTCCCACCATCAAATAGGATTGAAACAACCTCTTACTTGATTATTAAAATAATTATTCAACCAATAGGCTATATCTCTTATATTATGAGGAGTGCTCCATTGTGTTTACAACACATTTCCAATCAAATATTTAATGGAATAACATTCATTATTGTACACAATAGCAACATGTAATTTTATAAGATGGCGTGTAACAACGACAATAAGTTAATGTTTTTTTTTAATGTACTCACTACCATTATGAAAAATCCGTAACTATAGTTTTTGGAAAAAAATGGTTTATTATTTTATTTATACTATTTTCAAAATATGTAAGCTGTACATTTACTAAAAATGTCATAAAAACCATAAAATGTACGGCAGTAGTGTACTTAATGAGTAGTTACAGCTTTTATGTTAAATATTGTTGAAAGTTTTAGTTATTTAATATCAACAAAAATAAATCAAATAAAAAAAAATCTGAAAATATAAGATAATAGATTTATTATTACAAAACAGTGATTCAATTCAACAATATTTGACGGCACGAACAACTACTGCGTCCTGAACCCCTCATCAGGTGCAGGCGCCTATTCATCAAGCAGGACTGTGGCAACTTTACGATTCAGTTGTTTTTAACAAACAACCATGAACAGATGTACTGAATGTGCTTTTGTCACAAGCAGTGCTTCAAGTGACTTTACCAACAGACTAGAAGTGCCGATCCGGCAATCCAAAGATTTTCTGAGCGTTGATCTGATTACCTGCCGATAGCTATGTAGCACTACTGACATTACGTTTGTCAGTAATAAAATTTAAACTGGTTATAGATTGAATAAACAGTTTGGGAGCATATAATAGAGTACACCTGGTCTGGGATAGATAGCTGCAACTGCAGTAATAGGGAATATTGTATGACAGGACACAGAACAGAAGGAAGAAGATGCCCGGTCACAAACAAAATGAAATGAGAAACCAAGAAAGAACATAGAAGACAAGAATCCAGGTGATAGGAGATAGCACGAGAACGATGGCATAAACGAAAATGTATACCATCATCCAAACAAACAAATATAGGCAGAGCAGGAGAGGCGCACGACCTACTGGTGGCAACAGCAGTGAGAGGGAAAATAGATATAGTGATACTAACCAAATAAAATAAGTTAAGTGGGGAGTGGAGAAAAAATAAGGACTCAGGCGCGGCTATCTTAGTAAGGGGTAAAGATAATGTAGAAATATGGGGAACACCTAAAAAGGGAATAGTGTGGGTTGATGTAGGAGGTATGATAGTATACAGCTGTTACATTAGTCCAAACTTCGGAATGAAATATTATCAGGATTGGATAAAAAAAAAATAATAATATCACTTTATTTGTCTTAAAAATACAATAAAATTGACAAATTAGTTAAGGTTCAGCACTTCAGAATAATCCGAAGTCTGGTCTGGTCTACCATAACTATAATTGAAATGAACTAACTAATTTGAAAAATAAAAAATATAAATGCAAACATAATACTAACAGTACAATCATTGTACATACATACACATACATCTTTACAGGTGTTCACAATATTACTCTATTAACATATGTACTTTTAAACTTAATTCTAAATTGCGCCAACGAACATGATTTTAAACCGGAGAGATGCCATTGTATACATTGCAGACGATATAAGATGATCCATTTTTAAAATAAAAAGTACGAAATGTTGGTATATTTAAAAGGCTCTTGTTACAAATATTAATATTATGGACGTCAGTACGGAACTTTATTTTATGGTACAAATATTGTGGTGTTTTAAGTAGTATGATTTTAAAAACAAAAGTTGTAATATGAAATTTCCTTCTATTTTTTATATTAATCCAATCTGCTTCTCGAAGTTAAATGAGATAATCTATCATATTTCCTGATTCCATATATTAGTCTCGGACATGAATTTTGTATTTTTTGGATTTTTTGAATTGATACAGAAGTAATGTGTGCATCATATATAACATCAGCATAATTAAAATGTGATAGTACTAGTGAATCACATAATATTAGTTTTAGCTTTGTTAATAAAATATGCTTACTGAAATAAAGCCGCTTTAAATTAGACTAGGTTCTTTGAGCTGCTAAGTTAATATGAGATACAAAATTAAGTTCTGTATCAACAATCAATCCCAAACTTTTGGCTTTATTTACTGGCTGCAATGGTAAGTCAGTAATTAAGAACTGCAAATTATTTACCCGATTTTTATCAATCTTTCTTCTAAATATCAATAATTTTGATTTTAATCCATTAATTATTAACTTATGTTTAGTGGATACATCAACTAAATTGCAAATATCTATTTGAATCTTGTAAATATCTTTTACATTGTCAGGAAAGAAAGAATGATAAATCTGAGTATAATCGGCATAAAAGTGCAGTTTGCACGATTTGACTGACTTGACTTGACTGATAAAAATCTGAGGTGTAAATGGTAAATAAAATTGGTCCTAGAATTGATTCTTGTGGAACACCTTGTATAATTGTTGCACAACTAGAGTTGATATTGTTAAAAGAAACATATCTTTTAAATAATTAGAAAAAAATGTAACAGCACTTAAAATTGAAATTAATATTTCATGATTTATTGTATCAAATGCCTTGCTGTAATCTAACATAATCAGTGCTGTAACTTTTTTTCATCAGTAGCCTTAACAATATCATCAATAACATTGGTCATTGCTGATACACATCTATAACTAGGTGTGAAACTTGACTGAGTTAATGGAAGGATATTATATTTAGTTAGATGTGCTTTTAATTGATTAGCAACTATCTTTTCTAATAATTTAGAAAGAGTAGGAAGTATGCTTATAGGTCTTATATCATTAAGGGTTTGTGGAGAATTTACTTTTGGCAATAGCAATATCTTTCCTTCTTTCCAGCTATCTGGAAAACAATTATTTTTCAAACAAAAGTTTATGATATGAGTTATTAATGGAATGATATATGGACAACATAAATTTAACATTTTTAGACTAAGATTGTCTGACCCTACAGCGTTAGATTTTATTTACAACTTCATCAGTCACTGTTTTAAAAACAAGTAATTCTTCAAATAAACATTTTTTGTTATTATTGTAAAATTCTATTAAAATTTTGAAGTCAGTATTTTGAGTAGGTGGTCTATTATAAAAAAATTGTTTGAGTTTTCAACGTTTTGAAGATGAAATCATCCCAGAGTTTTGGTTCTTAGTTTATATTCAAGGTAACATTTTTTTTCTTTTTGTATTGCATAGTTATAATAGTTGCAGAGATTTATAAGCTTGCTATTGTTCATTGGTTTTGTTTTTTTTATATTTATTTAACGCATAAATTACTAATTTTGATAGGAAGATAAAAGTTAAATAGCACAATCTCTGTGTTATTTAAAAATAAAACTTTGCTGTTAAAATTTTCTAACAGTAATATGAAGATACAAGATACAATGGAAGGTTTTCTAAGTCAGCCTTAAAAGCATTATAGTTTAAATATTTAAAATTTGTATAACTATAAGAATTGTTCAATATTAAATTTGTAGGAATAATGATTTTACAATAAACGAGATCATGGTCTGCTGTTACCAATAAAATAAACATCACTCTCCGCTGTCTCATTTTCTTTAACAATTGTCAATATCAAATCAATTAAAGTTGACGATTGATTAGTGACTTTTGTAGGACTATTTATTAGCTGTTTTAAACTTATAGCTTTGCATAAAGATTAAGTTTACGCTTAGGGGTTGTTTTACTCAGCCAATCAATATTAAAATCATCAAGACACACAATTTTATCTGATTGAGGTACAATATCCGATAAAGTTCTTTCAAATGCTTTCAGAAAATAATCATTGTTTATTGTATGTTGTTTGTATTAAACTCCAACACTGACTTTTTTGTGATTTATTTCACAAGAAATCCATAATTGCTCTAAATTATTATCAGCTCTTATCATTTCATACTTAACGTTTTATTTAATATAAAAACATACTCCTCTCCACGTCCAATACGATCATTACGTATAATTCTGTAACTATCAATTGCAACTATACCGTCATCAATATCCGCCGACAACCATGTTTTATTAGAACATCGCTTAAGAAATCGAAATAATTCTGATAGGAGGCGATTTTAACGCAAAATCTTCAAGATGGGGAAGGACAAAGTGCGACAGGAGAAAACAAATTCTTGAGGAGACGATACCGGCTGTAAATCTTACAATATACAACCAAGGAGATAAACCAAATCCAAATCTAACATTGACATTACCATAGCAACATGGGAAACTCTTGGAGTATTAGGGGGCTGGACAGTGACAGAAGATAAATTGCTGAGCCTACATAAGTACATACAATACAGTACAAATGGAAAAAGAGTAAAAGGAAGACAAAAGAGGAGGAAGATGAAACATAAGAAGAATGGAGAGAGAAAGGATAAAGAGAGTTATGGAAGCTGAGAAAGTGACAGAAAACAAGAACATGTAAAAATGCGAAAGAAACTCGGAAAAGTTAAGGAAGGCAGCGGAAGAATCATTCCCCAAATACAGAGGAGGAAGAAGAGAACCGTACTGGTGGTTAAGAATAGCAGGAAAAAAAGCAATACAAACAGCAAGAAAGGTCAAAAGACAGAGAAGAAGGGGAGAAGATTATGACGAAGCTAAAAAAGAACAAAAAGTGACAGGAAAGTTCTGAAAGAAGCGATCAAGGACAGTAACTAAAGATGCTGTAAAGAAATGTTAGAATCTATAGCCGGGATCTCTGGTGGAAGCCATACAAAATAGTAATGAATAAATTAGAAGAAATGAAGGCAATGTGCTTAAGGGAAAAAGAGAAATAATAATTGAGAAATTGTTTCCTACTGGAGGAATTGTAGGAAAACCAGTAGAAATAACTGACAAAACAGAAGCAGTCCCTGCAACAGTGTAGGAAATTAACTAGAATAAGGAAATTATTTAATAACAAATCACCAGGTCCGGACGAAATAACAACGGAGATAGTGAAAGCAGCACTAGAAGAAAATGAGATAGAGATAACTCAAATGATAAACAGATGCCTGAAAGAAGGAATATTTTCGGCTTGCTGGAATGAGGCAAACCTAGTGTTAATTGAGAAGAAGAAAGAACACTTAAGCAAAAATTATGGAAAAAATTATTGTGAAGAGAATTTAACAGGAAATAGAAGAAAAAGAAGGATGAGAACAGGAACAACATGGATTTACAAATGAAAAAACAACTCTAGAAGTCATTGAAAAGGTAAAGAACATAGCAAAAAAAGCAAACAGTGGACCACTCACAAAAAGACAACACTGTGTCATAATAGCGCTAGATACAAAATGCTTTCAACATTATACTATGGAATGCAATTATAGATGCAGAACAAAAAATAAAAAAAAAACTATCAAAACAATATGGAGTTACTTTCAGGGGAGAAATCTACTGTAAAAAAAAAACAAAGAGACGGGCAAGAGAGAATACTATAAAAAGATGGTAGAGATAGTGGAAAGAAGGAGAAAAGGGAAAATGGACAAGACAATTAATACCAAAAATAAAAGAATGGGTAGAAAAATAAACCGTCCACGTGTTACTATATAACACAGTTACTCGCCGACCATGGAGCTTTGGAAAGTGTTGACAAAAAATAAATAAGATGGAGAAAGAAGAAAGAAAGATGTGTATTCTACCAAGAAGACACGGATGACGACGCAGAACATACGCTAGTAGAGTGCGAAGCGTGAGAGAAAAATAGGAAAGAGTTAGAAAAGGCATTGGAAAACAAAATTGACAAATCTACAATCATTAATATATGCCTGAGTGACGGAAATGAATGGGGAACACTAAGAATCTAAGCAACGACAGTACTGAGGAAAAAGATAGCGGAGTTTGAAGGAGGAGCAAGAAGCTAAATAGAAGCAAAAGAACATTGAAAAAGGCAATGAAGAAGAAAGAAACTAAGAAGGCCAAGACAACTATGCCTACCAAGGAATGAATAGACAGGAGAAAAGCGTTTACTGAAACATTAGTTTTAACCGAAATTTCAGAGATAAGGAGAAGAAGAAAATAACTGCTTAAGGAAAGTAAATTGACGTAATTGACTAATTAATTTCTAAACGGTAGATACGCCATCTTGAGGTTGACAGACAATACAACTTACGAAATGATCAGAGTATATCTGGCAACCAGGGGACACAAAGAATTAAGATTCAAGAATCTTATTAGAAGTAAAATCTAGGATTATTAAAGGGGATACACCTAATGAAGCTGCATAAAATATTTATGAAAGACGAGGCTACGATGTGGGAGAAGTTAATGAAGATATAAAGAAATTAAGGAGATACCTAAGGACAATGCAAATAACTAGGCTAAATAACACAAGAATAGGAGAAAGGAGAGATGGACGGCAGTGTAGGAAGTAGGAAAGAAACATAGGGTATAGGGAGAGATGAGCTGGGGACTTCAAACTAGTACCACATTAGTGACAATGACAAAGACAAGTAGGGTTAACGTAGAAAAGAAAACTGAAAGGGCCATTTGCTGAGGCCAACATTTTACTACGTCCTGAAAAACACTTGGTCTGAGTACCAAAGAACCAAGGTATAAAACAAACCATCAGCTCGCAAAAAAAGACCGAGTACATTTATTGAACCACTTCTTTAGCAAAAGTTTCACACAAGATTATTCCTAACAGGAAACGCGTAGTATCACATAAGTCGAATCAAACTAAGAAGGCTTACAGGACTAATAACCAGATACTGTGGCCTGAATTAGCACATGCATAAAATGGGAATAAAGATGGACTGATGATGTTTGGAGAACAAGGGCACTTTATTACATCTGCTGCTATAAATGTGAAATAATCAATAAGTATCGCACATCTTACTTTGGCAAGCACGAGCTACCTAAAGAAGTGCTGAAGACAATTTCTTGAAACAAGATTTTGGACTGGAAAAAAATTGAGCGTTATGTGAATATGTCACTGTTACACCTCAACTAGATACAATCTTTAGGCTAAACTAGAATGATACTTTAACCTCTGCGTCCTAAATAAGGTTTTGCAATGTCTTATAATGAGTAATTTATAAAAATTTAATTTAAATTTATGTTACTGGAATCTAAGACAGATTCAGAGTTGTTTCAGAATACAACGCAGAAGCACGAGGTAGAAGTATACAAATACAAACTTTGCTATTGGATAGATGAACATATGCACCAACCTTTTGCAAATGTTTACTTACACAACCTTTAACCTGTTCTCAGGTCAGAGAACCTGCCAAAACGCACAACGTGTCTTTTTGGACAATAAGTATACTGTACTGAACCTAGGTTATGTGTAATTGCAAAATTTGGACAAAATGCGTAGGTGGATCTATAAGCGGCTAACCCTGTCACTTTCTGACTTATTGAAGTGGGATTAATTTAAAAATTATTAGAACATGTCTGGGATTTTGTTGCAGGATAAATAACTGCAATGCAGCAATAAAATACAGAAGAAAGCGTTTATCATATAACGCCGAAATAATTGCATCCGTGTACCAGTAAATCGTAATGTTTTTGCAAATAATTACTAACAAAAAGCTAAAATATATATGTTTGATGCATAGTCAAGTTTACTTGTTTAAATTGTATAAAGCTGAACGCATGTCAGATGTTCAAAAACAAAAAAGTTAGTTCCACCGCAATTCAATAATAACAATAACCTGTTATTGTTTTTATAAACTTGAAGATGGTTAAGAAACAACTCAAAAATATGTTAATAAATAAACCAGCGCTAAAATTGAGGTCTGCGTAAAAAGCAATAAACTAGAACAAATAGTAAGATATTAGTTACTTACAATTTGCAACTGAATTGGAAAAGCAAAAGAAATTGCTTACTGCAAAACGCCATAAAAGGCATACGAAAATAAAAAACAAAGAAGCAGATTTGAGATGATCTAGAATATGCAAAATGGTAAATTGAGACAAAGAAAAGTACCTACTGTAAAAGATAGAAAAATAAAAAAATAAAAAATTATAGTAGATAGGCAAAGGTAATCAATGCAACTTTATAAAACACTTTTATTAAAATTTCCAAGATTCATATGAACCCGCCCAAGCATTTATTGAAGTCCATGCAGGAAAAGAGGATAAAAACTTTTCATATTCTGGAGTCTTTGGGTATGATTTTTCATCATAAAAAGTTGCTGCTATTGCAATATCCATAGTAGCTCCTTCAACATAACTACCTGGTACTTCAATATATAATGAAAATTGGAATGTTGCACGTTCCTTCCCATCAACATACAATATAAAATATGTATATCTATTTTTCCATTTTGGTTGATTTGTAGGTATAAAATCCAGAATACTAGTGTTAACAAGTTTCATACCAAAGTATGGAGATACGTAAATATTATAATGATCCGTTCCTAAATAAAAATAAATTGAAATAGGGAGCAAATACTTGATAAATAATGATTGTAATACCTGAAGCTTCAAAATCATATTGAATTATATTAGAAGACAACCTTATTTTGTCAATCAAAGTTATGCTGGCAGTTTTAAACAATTGCGGTGATTCAAATGGAATCCAAATTTGTTCTTCTCTAAAATGAAATAATAAAATTATATATTATATTGAGTTGTATTGTGTTAAAATTTCTTACAATTCTTCTATTGTAGACGTATAAATAGTAGGTAATCCGCAATATAATGCCAAATCGCAGTCTACTGCTAAAGATGATGCATTTTGTAAATAATTGTTTATATATTCTTCTATCATTTTTGGTGAATTGCGATCTTTATTTGGGAATATAATTCCACTATCACTTTTAATGATTGAATTATCTTCGTTGTGCATGATGCGACTAGTATGCTGCAATAATAAAAATTCTAATTTATCTTACATTAATGTATAGATTTTACTTACAAACATCCAATATCTTTGCGGTATAGGTGAATTTATATCTGCTTGATATGGTATAAAGGCTGTTAATGCAGTAATAAGGAATACAATAAATATTACAAATAATACTATTAGCGTATAAATAAAATTTCGTGAAAGATTTACAATTGGCATCTAAAATATAAGAGAGTTCATTATGTATGAATGATACTTTGCATTGTTATTTTATACTATAAATGTGGTGATAAAAATTGTTAATATACAAGCAAACAAGCCAATAATAAATTCCGGATTTGTTTCGGATCCAAATCTACTACATATTGGAATAAAAAGTCCAAATACTTCTAATGTTATATACATGGAGAAAATAGATGGTATAATTGTTGATATTAGATATACAGGTATCCAGATTTTTTCTAAAAAAATTGAGTTAGCAATATACAAGTAGTTTTGTTTTTTAGTAATAATTACCAGAATTTTGTACTCTAAAAATGTATAATATTAAAAATGCGATACTGGTGAATAAAATTGGAATTACTAATATATGCACAGATCTTATATGAATTATAGTGCCTACTAATACTATCAAAGTCCATAACATCCTTACAATATGTAAATATAATTGAGCCTGTGATTGTAATGTTATATCGTTCTAAAATTTGAAAGTGTTTTCTTAAATTTATGTTTTATTATCATATCTACCTACTTACAAATGAGAGATATTTATTCAAAACTAAATTAAATATGCCAATTATTATAATGACTGGAATACTGTATAATCCAATAGCATAAAATGGAAATCTGTACCAACTCATGGTTTTATCTAATGCATCAATTAACGCTCCAATTCCAATTGTAATAGCAAAACAAAATATCCAGCTACCGAGTGTGGTAATTAAAATTGTACATATGTATTGCAAACTTGCAATATCAAATTCTATAAAAATAAACAATTTTATAATAAATAAACTTTTATGATAATAATGTTATAATACTTAATCCAAGCTGATAAAAACTTATAAATCCAGTCAGTAAAGAAAGTATAATAGTTAATATATTTATAACAAGTTCTATTGTGACGTTGTAATATATAAGGAATAGTCCAAGGAAGTCAAAAAATACTGGTTTATTTGGTTCGGCTTTTGCTTCAGAAACTTCTTTTGCATTCGCTAAATGTTTAACAAGCTCTAATACGTTATCTCCAGTATGTTGGTAAGTTCCTAGTTCTATATTTTTGAAGTCATCATATTCAGAATGATATCGGTAGCCGTTTCTGGTGTATGCCATATCATATCCTAAAATAAAATAGTATAATATGCAACATCGCATACTTTTTATATTAAGTTTAGTGAGTAAGATCATAGAAGGATCTTACTCATTAAGTCCAACAATATTTTTTTACAGCGCTTTTTGAAGTAATGGATTATTTAAATTATTCAAATTTGAGAAGTGATTATAATTATGGAGAATAGACAGAGAATGTTTGCTTGTAAAAATTGAAATACATATATTTTTTTATGTAGTTTAGTAAGAGGACACATTTTTTGTGATTTGTCTTTTTTTTTTTGCTTTTACGTTGCGATGCTTTTTTGGGAGTATTAAGTGTTTTGATTCTAACTTACTTATAATTTTTAATTATTTAGTTAATGTATACAAGATATTACCAATGGGATGGATGTTCTCTTGATAACAGATTGTTGAACTAAAAGTAATTAAAAATGAAGTGTAAAAAACTTTTGATTGGCTTTCATTGACAAGATATCAATATGCTGTGAAGAAGAGCTATCCATGCTATATGGTACTGGTGTACATCAAGATCACGTGGCTTTAGATATCACAGTTGTAAACTTTGTACCATTGTTATAAGGGAAATTCTTTATTTAACAAAATAGTAAATTTAGACTAAAATACCAACATTATTTGCCACATTATACAGGGTATTTCAAAGCATGTGTCGGAAAATAAAGGGTGGGATTTTTTGGCTAATTATAAGAAAAAAAGTTCCTATTAACATGGTTCCGCAAACGCACCGTTTTTGAGATACAGAGTGTAAAAAAATATTTATTTTTTATTTTTTGACAATATCACAGGAACGGAAAGAAAAAGTAGCAATATGATCACAAAATCTTTATTTTACAAAACTAAGCAATAACATAAAAAACAAGAAAAATCACAAAAATTGTTGAAAATGACTTCCTCCTACGGTAACGCAGGCTTCCAACCTACGTCGTAGTGACTGACGTACCCGTTCGAAAATGTCTGGAGTGTTTCGTATTGTATTGCAGGATGCAATAATGCGATTTCTTAGTTCTTAATCAGTATTAACAGTTGTAGTGTCAACTAAACTTTTTAAGTGACCCCACAAAAAAATCCAAAACATTTAGGTCTGGAGACCGAGGAGACCAAGCCTGTGGGCCTTTTCGACTTATCAATGGTTCCTATACTGTTAATTTAAGAGTTGACGCGCAACTAAACTAAAATGTGCAGGAGCACCATCGTACATAAACCACATTTTGTTTCTTAATTAAACCGGAACGTTTTCTAAAAGTCCTGATAGCTCTTCTTCAAGAAAATTACGATATGATTGACCATTTAGCCGGCAAACGGCAAAAAATATGGACCTATTAAATGGTTTCTTACAACACCTGCCCAAATATTAACGGAAAATGATTGCTGATGATGGCCTTCTATTATGACATGTGGATTTTTGTCGGCTCATACATGATTATTATGGAAGTTCATAATCGCATCGCGAGAAAAATTTGCTTCGTCCGTAAATAAAACTTTTTCTAAGAATTGAGGATTTTGCGCAATTCTTTCTTGAAACCATTGACACATAGCCATCTTTGCGAAAAATCTGCTGGTAAAAGAGCTTGTACACGCTGTATGAGATAAGGATATAACATCTGGCTTTTTATTATCTTCCACACTGTAACGTGATTAAGGTTTTGGTTTAAAGCTATTCTTCTAGTGCTAGTTGATGGACCGTCTTCGATTTCTTGAAGAACATCTTTTTCAATTTGCGGAGGCAGGCGAGGTCTTCCATTTCCTGCAGTTTTTTTATGTACTCTTCCAGTTTGATGTAGACGTTCGTGAATACGAATGAATGTTCTTTCATTTTGTACTTGTCGGTTTGGAAACCTTTCTTGACAAATTCGACGAGCTTTTGCTGCATTTCTATCGGCAACGCCATAAACAAAATGCATATCGCACATCTCGCTATCACTGTAGTTATTCATTTTGCTATCACCACGCAAGCAAAATACTAAGAATGGGCAAATTAATTGGATAATAAAGATAATAAGTTCCCGCGATATTGACTCTTTTTGGAAAAGAAGGCTATTTAGTTGTTAAACGACAATTGTCAATAACTCAAATGCATGAAACAAATGCATGAACGCTGACGACTAGATCAAAAACAAATGTTTTTATCAACAACAAAACATGTTGCTACTTTTTTCATGTTTTTCATCATAAATTGCCGTATTTCTCTAAAAGGGTTTACGTTAGAACTTTTGACTAGGAGTGCTTTCAGAATGCCAATTTCCCAAGTGTTATAGAAATTAGAGCCATAAAAACCACATGCAACCCTAAAATCTCCGTCAATGGAACATGAAAAAAATTGAATAAGCGCTTAAAAGTAGTAAAGTTTTGTATCTCAAACGGTTCTTGAGATATCGTAAAAAATAAAAAAAAAAAAAAATTTACACCCTGTATATTGAAAACGGTGCGTTTGCGGAACCACGTTAATGGGAACTTTTTTTCTTATATTTAGCCAACCAATTCCACCATTTATTTTTTAACACATGTTTTGAAACACCCTGTATAATAAATTTATGCCGGCTATTTACATTGAGTTAAAAAGTTCTTTTTGTTTTTTTTAAATGATCATACTTTAAATATAATAATATGTATCTGTAAATTAATTATGCAACAAATACTACCGAATTCTTTAATTAAGAGAATAGAGCGCCTAGAGATACTAATACCTAGTAATTGGTCTACTCACAATGTCATAATAAATATAATTATAATTACATGGAGTCAAATTATGCATTAAACTTAAAGTTTTCTGCCGGAGCTGGAGTTCAAATCTGCGACAAACTATGCGGCAAAGTTCAACCCGACCGAGTCATTCTCCGGTTAGGTAAGATTAGGCTACGTTAGATTAGGTTTTAAGTGTTTTGGATTTTAGGTTCAATGTTTTTTTATAATAATAAATTATTGTTTGTTTACTGATACGCCAGCAGTAACAGTAAAAAAAAAAACAGAATTGTAGTTCAAAATGCTTTTTATTAGTACATTAAGTATCAAGGGCAGGAAAGCACTGTTTGCAGCACGCCGCTGTTTGTCCGCCCGAGTAAGCGAGGGCGACGGGCAGCGAAGTGCTGCAAACGCTTTCTTGCCCGTGGTGCTTACGACTGTTTTTTTGCCTGCCCCTGTAAGAAAACAATAACATGTTACAACTTCATTAATATTATTAAAAAAAAAATTGTTAAATACTTCAAGAAGTCTTGTAATACAATCACTCTACACTAGATGTCAATAGTTCTGTCTTTTGTATATAATATTATCAAATCAAGCAAATATTAAAATATATTATTACTAAATCATGTAATAAATTAATTTAATTTTAATTTTTAATTAATAATATTTACTGTTAATTTAGTATAATTAAAATTAAGAATTATATTCAATAAAAATATTATTTTTTTAACTAGCGCCACCTGTGTTTTAAAAGCGAAACCCTTAGCGGGAAGGATTTTACCTCCCTAGGGAGGGAAAGCTCACTTCCCTCCCTAAAATACGGGCGGAGCTCCTGTTTTTCAGAATGGGCATGCAAAAAACATAGTATTTGCCTAATTTGGGTTTAAATCTCAGAGATTTTGCTTAAATTAAAATAAAAACTGAAAAAGATATTTTGAGAATTTTAAGACTTTTTATCAACTAGTATGTTAGAGAATTATATTGATTTTGGATTTTTAAATAATTTAATTCAATATTATTTATTAATAATTTACAAAATACAACTCAACAAATCTTGATCATAACTTACTAAACTCATTAATAAACAGCTGTTAAACCAGTTACCAAAGTGTTTAAAATTAAATACGACACACAAATTTTGCAAAATTATTAAATGTTAAAAAATGATGTTACAGCAGTTTAAAATGTTTGTCCATAATGCTTTATTTATTGTAAAGCAAAACTAATTATACACCTCGTGTAACCCGAACGTTTTTTATTAAAAAATTTAAAATTTTTGATATTTCCAGTTACGAATACTATTTATAATCAATATCCAGCGTTGACCATAGATAAATAGATTTGAAGTACCACGTCATTACATTTTAATTAGTTTGTTTCTATTTTTTTTATAAAACATGATAAAACATCAAATATGATTTGAAAATTGGTTTCTTTGTATCCAAATTCTTTGCATTCAAACTACCTTGTTTTTATCCATACTTAAACAGGGGAAGCTAAACCCGCTTCATTGTACGTGATTTTTTAATTTTAATTTTTAATATTATCTTTTATATTATAAAGTTGTTGATTACGTTTAATTCAGTTAATTATAAACTACTAATCATTATTCTACATGTGAAAAGGCCTCTTATTTGATTCTGCTCTAAAATTGCCGGTAGAACCAATTTTAGAGCAAGCTATTGAAAAGAGAATCTTTTTAATTTTTATTTAATTATAAGTCTATCTATATCTATTTGATGTAAAGCGTTTGTTTAGAGTTTATTTTCCTATTTTATATATTTTTTTCTGTCTTGGGCTAGTTGCTTTTCTGCTATAGTCCATGTTGCACTGCTTTATGTGCCTTTTTCTCCTTGTATTTTTTTTTTTTTTTAAATGTTTCTCTCATTACATTTGTCCAATTTTCTTAGTCTGTCAGCTATTTCTTTGTCTCTTTTCGTTGTTTTCTATTATTGACCCTAAATACTTAAAGTGTAACGCATAAAATAAAGCTAAACAGAAAACCAATACAACCGTCTTCTGTTTAGCTTTATTTTATGCGTTCTTATTTTCTTGAAGGTTATTGTATTTTTTGTTGTGGTGATGTTTATTTTGGTTTGTTTCATATTATTGTGCTGCTGTAACTTGTGTTACTACTATTTTTCAGTACTTCAGTTTTAAAGTCCATATCTGTCGCTTTGCTTTTTTAATTGCTTAATTACTATTGAAAATAGCATCAGGCTTAATATGCAACCTTCCTTTATTTCTATATTTGCTTCAAAATTTGTTGATTTTTTGTGGTTGGTTCTAACTATATTCTTGTTGTTTGTACATTTCTTTTATTATTGCTATTGTTTTTTGTCTATTCCTCTTTTTTTTTAATGCTTTCTATATATAAGGAATGTAGTTTCAAAAGGAACAATCTCCACCGTAATCAATTTTTCAGAAACTTCAAAAAACTGTCACAACTAAAGTAATTCTTAAAACTGATTTCTTTGCGTTTTGAGTTATTTACAAAACATTTGTTAACATTGTTATGAAATTAAATTAATTTGATCAATAAATTATTGAAATAAATCAAATTACAGGTTGCATAATGTCTTTTTAAATTGAGTCTTGCCAAATACTAATTTTTTTTTATTGTATTGTATGAAAAAAAAAAATAGAATCACGTTGTAGAGTGCGTAATTTGCTACAAGATGGCATCACTAACTTAATAATTTCAAAAAGTGGAAATTGTACTTTTTGAAACTACACCCCTCATATTGTTTCTTTTTACTTGGTCAAATGTTTTTTTCTTGCCTATATAGCATATGTGTATAACTCTTTAATTTAATAGATAATTGAAGGTTTTGGGTTTTAATATATTTTATTGCATTCATTTTCTACACGTTGCAAAAAATCGATTTTAAAAAGAAGTTAAATTGCGTGAGTTCTGCTCAAAGTTTGATGATACTCCAAAAACCGCACTCTTAAACTCATTTTGACTAAAATTATTGTCTTATCATACAAAAAAGAACCATTCCCGAGTTGTTGAAATGTTCAACCTATAGCTAAAAAGAGAAACAAGTCTGATTCTTTAAATTATAGACAAATTACAATATTATCCAATCAGTCAAAAGAAAAATTGAAAAATATATTTTTCTTCACTGTCAAGTTTATAGAAAAATATCTTTATCCCAGATACTCAATACTGATGTCAATCAAAATGTTTGACAGACAACAGATCTTCTGACATATGTTAGTCACAAATCAAAAGCATTGGATCTGTTGTTAAATACCAGTATAGAATTGAAATATCAACAAATAGAAAAATAAATGATATTTTATGTGTTTAAAAAAACAACAAATTACATCAAAATAAATAATTACATCACAAGCTATAATTGGGACGAATTTTACAGTAGCAGTGATAATGTCCATGATATAGATGTTTTAGTTCAGTCTTTTTATAATGTTTTATATGAAGCTATTAATATGTTTGTACCAACAAATATAGTTTGATATTTGGTATAATGGAAAATTAATTATGCTAATAAAATAGATGTGATTAAGAACAAGATTGTGCGAATCTATTTGCAGATTATTTTTTATCGGTTTATGTTGATGATGTGTATGCTGTCCCCGATTGTAATGATATTTATAATGCAAGCTTATCGCCGTTTTATATTGATGTCAAAGATCTTTTTGATAGAATTTATGAAATGAAACATTTTGTGAACTATGGACCAGCTGAGCACTTTTGGACCAGCTGAGCACTTTTCTTAAACATTGCATATACTATCACAAAACCGCTTCACTGTGTACTTAAAAAAATATTACAAAACTGGATATTTTTTTACTTATTGAAAGAAGAGCTTTATTGTGCCTATTCATAAACCAGGTAGCAGAAACAGCATCAGTAACTACAGGTATATCTGTTATACCCAAACTGATAGATTCAATTATTGTCTCCCAACTAAGAAAGGTATTATCACAATGTTTAGGTAGCAAACAGCATGGTTTTATGGAAAGAAGATCTAAAACCACAAACTTCTTAACATACCTGTCGGAAATTTTTTTCGTTTTTAAAAATAAATTACAAATGGTGTACCATTCTGGTATCCAAATTAAAATCATTTGGGTTCAACAATAAAGTTATATAATGGATCTACAGTTTTCTTGTTGGTAAGACCCAAACTGTAAAGTTAAAAAACTATATTTTAAAGCTTGTTTAAGTTACAATTCAGGGTTGCCACACGGATCTCACTGTGGACCCATTTTATTCTTGTTTTTATTAACGATTTATGTGACACTTTAACTAACTGAAATGTTTATTGTATGCGGACGACTTAAAGATATACTGTCACATTAATTTGTTAGATGATTGTTTGTTCCTCCAAAGTAATTTAAACAAGATAAATGCGTAGTGTAACAATAATTATCTGTTTTTAAATCTCATTAAGTGTAATTCTATATCTTTTTGTAGACTGCAGGATCCAATAAAATTTGTTTACACTATTGATAATACCCCAATAAAATCTGTAAGCAAAGTTAAAGATATAGGTGTTTGATTAAAAACTAACATTTGGTTCTTATTGTGATATGATGTGCTCAAAGGCTAGAAAAATGCTTGCGTTTATCACAAGATTGAGCAAAGACATCAGTGTAGATGCCTGTATGGTCTTATACAATTTGCTTGTGAGACCAATATTAGAATATGGGTGTATAAAATGGTCAACTTATCAACTGCATTACGCATTAAATGCATTTTAGGTCGCTCTCGAGGCCAAGTGAATTTTTGCAAGATGTGTAAGAAGAAATAGTAAAAATAAAATATTGTGTTGAAAAAATTATATGATTTATAGACAAGTTTATAATTGATTTAATAAAAAAATGAACATTGTGTTAATTATTTCTTATGCCTTGCCTTGAGACAAAATATTTTTGTTAATTATTTTTTAAATTGGTTTAAATATCACTTAATTGAACTTAAGATATGTAAAATAAAAAAAGTTATAAAATAAATATTGTGCATATAAAAACTGTATTATATTTCCAATTGGTTTAATTAATTTTTAATTATTTTTTACGCTTTGAAGAGGCATAATAATGGGTTCAAATACTACAATAAATTTAGTGTTTTGAGCTTAAAAAAAATGTCATGCAATTTATCATTGCAATCTTAATACAAAATATGTGTGAGAGTGCTCTTAAATACTCTTATACAGATTTACATTTGTCATTATCTATAGATTCGCACATTCTATTGAATTAATTATTTCTATTTTTTTAATAAAAAGGATTATTGGCATTTCATTAATTTGTTGTATAATTTTTTTAAATTTTTTTACCTTGTTAAATACTGATAATGATTGTGTATTTAATTATTAACGAATACTAAGTGCTAAACCAAAAAAATATTATTCTATTAAACCCGATCAATTTATTAACTTTATTAATAAACTGGAACAAACAAATTAATTTATTTCATTAACAAACTAAAACAAATTAATGCTTTTAGAGTTTTTATTAGTGACTAATTATTATTACAATGTATATTTTAATAAAATTCTTCAAAGCTGTTAGTATTGTCGCTAGTATGGTTCAGATCTTTAAAAATGAAAGTAATACTTATCTATCAATTTCAATTGCATTAGCTTTTTAAATTAATCTACAATTATGTAGCTTAAAAATATTTAATGAACTAAAACTGTCTTATTCATACGAAAAAGAATCTCACATTATACAAAAAGAAATAGAAGATTTAACTTGTAATAACGTTAATATGCAAGAGCTCTTTCTTAAAATAACTCTCGAAAAAAGTGAATTTTACCTTTCAAATACAACAAGCTTACTTAGCATGACATAATTTCTTCAATATTTATTTAAAACAAAGGAATGGAATCCAAATGCGCAAACATTGATCATTTATGATGGAAATGAAGATATTAACGAGTTGTTTCAGATAATTTTTTTTTTAATGCTTTTTATGGCTATTTTACATCGCCACAGTAAGTCTACGACTTGTTTAAAGTGGTTTGATGGGACCGACAGCTTAAAACGTGACTTCCGAACCACGCTGGTGGATAAAGAGCTAGTTATCATTTCAGTCATATTTCGGGGATCAAACTCCGGACTGCTCGCATGATATGCAAGTGCTCTACCATTGAGCTATCACACAATTTGGAAATTATATTTACTAAAAGTTGTTGTTATAACAAAAACATTAAAATATACTTATATTTGTTGATTCTCTTTGATAATTGCGAATCAACACCAATTGTAATAGGAAATTGCAATAATACCAAAGGATTCAAACAATATTGAACTAATATGATTTATACGATAAAATTCAATAATTGCAAATTTAAAGCAATGTCTATGTGCCTACCCGTAAACCCGTTTCTTATAGATCCGCATTCTAAAACCAATCCTAGATTCATGATTAAAACTGTGCGTAAGGCTGCAGTCTCACTGCACCACCCACCGCCACCAACTAAAATTCGAACACGTTAAATCATATGGCGACTGTCCGACTGATTCACTATTCTCGCCGGCATCTGTCATTTGGTAACCACCGTTTCATAATTTCAAATCGGTTGGTGGTAGCGCAGCAATAGTTGATCGTCATTTGAAACATACTAACTTGATATTTCACAAATCAAAACATAATCTGTCATTTTCGCTTTGATATTTGAGAATTTTAAAAACGGTAACATGGAAAAAACATGGACATCATCCGACAATAATAAACTAATTACATTAGTAAATAAAAGGCCCAAAATATAAACATATAAATATAGTACTGATATAGAAATGAGTGGGAAATTTAAATATTTGGTGGTCACCAGTGGCTGCAGTGAGACCGTAGTACATTTTGGTGGTTAGTGACAAACGGTGATAGTTGGTGGCGGTGGTGCAGTGAAACTGCAGCCTAATAGAAGAACATCTAAAACTAAATTTTAATTACATTTTTTATAAACAAAAAGAATGGAGATTTATATATAGTGATGTCAATAGTACAGGAATATTTAGAGAATTACTTGCAGAAAACACACTACTATTTTTTTCTCTACGCAACTTAACATTAATTAAACTGTTGGAGCCTGTTACTACTGATTCATTTATTAAAGTAAGCTTTTGGGTACCTATAATTTATTCAAATCAGTTGACTTTATTAATGGTATTCTCTAATTATATATGGATTTAGAGAGCTAAAAGATTTAATAAGTGACTGTGTAATCACAAAAGTGGAAATAAAAAAGGTGGCAAATCTCTTGGAAATAGAGCTATGAAGAAACTAGAGTAGAGTAGAGGGGTAAAAATGTTGACACTGACAGTACAGACGAGAGACAATACTGAAGAAAACCTTAAAAATAATCTTATCTTGGACCAAGAGATAATAAAAATAGACAATGAAGAAAACATAAAAAGAATTATCAACAAAGAATGGCGAGAAACAGATTATAAATATGAAAAAATAGAAAAAAAAACAATAATAAGAAAAATTACATATTGGCATTACTATATCAACGTGAAAAATTGCAAAAATAGTGAATGATGTGAAGAATCACTGAGCTTATACCAATATATACAATACAGCACAAAAGAGAAAGGAAAGCAAGAATACACAGAAGAAGGTAGATGGAATGTAAGAAGGATATACAGAGAGAAGATAAAGAAAGCCATGAAAACAGAAGTAGCGACTGAAAACAAAAACGTAGAGATGCAAAAGATACTCAGAAAAGCTGTGAAAAGCGGCTGATAAAGCAATTTATTATAGACGGGAATCTTTGGAAAAAGCGTTGCAAAATAGTGATAAACAAATTGAAAGAAAAAAATAGCGGGAATTTATCTAAAAGGAGACAAAAGAAAAATAGTTTTAATTCAGTATTTGTTTCTCAAGGGAGAACCGGTAAAAGAACCAGAAACAAGGAAATAAGAAGAAAAAACAGTTATGGCTACAGTGGAAGAAATAAAAACAATCATAAAAGAATTGCCGAACAACAAAACAACAGGTTTGGACAAAATAAAAACAAAGATTGTAAAAGCAGCATCAACAGATGCTTAAAAGAAAAAAAAAAGATGGTTGAAAGAGACCACGCTAGTACCGATTGAAAAAACAAAAAAAGAAGCAGGAAAAACATTGTTATACAAACCAATATGATTAATCAACACACTAGCTAAAATAATGAAAAAAAAAATTGTGTGAAGAAAAAAACAAGAAATAAAAGAAAAAAAAAACAATTAAACGCAAAAAAGACAACACTTTGTAATGATAGCATTGGATATACAGAACGCGTTTAACAGCGTGTTATGGCAAGCAATTATAGAGGCAGCAAAGAAAAAAAACTGAACAAGAAATCGATTAAAGTAATATGGATCTACTTACAAAGTAGAAACATAGTGACCAATAAGGAAAGATTCAAACTGAATAGAAGGGTACCCCAGGGCTCAGTAGTAGGACCAAAACTGTAGAACTTTAGTTTATAATGAGTTAGTTTGGATGAGGATGTTGAAAGGCGTGTTATTATCAATGTAGCATTAGTAGGTAGAGACGTAACAATTATAATATTAAAATAGAACTGGCAATAGATATGATAAAAATATGAATCAGATATAAGAAATTAAAATGAGCGACGCAAAAACAAAAGCTATTGACTAAAAAACTAATAAAGGAACAGGTAAGAGATCAAGTGATAACCAATGGAAAGAAAATCAAATACTTGGAGTGACACTCAAAGCAAAGGGATGGAATAAACAAGCGGTCATAAAAACAAAAATAATTAAGAGAAAGTTTGGTAGACTTATGCCAAACAACGGAGGTTTAGGAAAAGAAGCCAGCAGGTTAATAGCAACCTCAACAAAATTAAATTTTTATACACTGCAGAAATATGGAGAAAATCCATAAAGAAAAAAAAGGATCAGTTGGGTTTTTTATTTGTTTTCTAGTTATAACGTAATTTAAAAAAAAATATACATTAAGTTATGGTTTTGTTTGAAATTGTCTGCAAAATTTTTAATACGTGTTGCATCACGAGTTTCTACTTTTGCTTTGTACATTTTATTTTTGAAAAAACCCTATAAACAATACTTTAGTGATGTGAGAACTAGAGATCATGGAGCCCAACTGATAAGACCACCGCAACCAATCTAATGGTTTGGAAACTTTTTGTCTAAATGTTGCTTGACCTGAGGAGCAAAATATGCATGCGCTCTATCATGTTGGTAGTACATTTTTATTCTAATGTTTAAAATCTTCTAGTAGTCAGTGTAGTTTATTTTGTAAATAAATTAAATAGTTTTCAACTGTGAGGAAAATTTTTCATAATAAAATAAATACTTACCATGCCACACCCACGTTTACCGAAAACTTAAAACTTATGTTAAAAATTACTTTCGACTATTGCGTGGGGATTTTTGTCTGACCATACATGACAGCCGTGAGTATTATTAATACCGTTATGGGTGAATGTTGCTTCATCTGTAAAAAGTATGCGCGTTACATTAATTTTGAACTTCAAACATACTAGATAAATATTTTTAATTACGCTATAACTTAAAAACAAACAAAAACTATTTGAGTTTTTTTACATTATTTTCTAGTGTACTCCTGGAGTTTGGTCCGTACATTAATTAAATATTGTCAATGAAAGTGAATTTAAAATTTGATTATGAAGTCGCTTCATTACATTAAAAAATAATAATATAATGTTATCAATGTTTACAAAAATATAACTGATAAAAGGCGGCAGTGTGGGTTAGTTACTTAGGTGCTTGTCTGTCATGTTAGTGGTACTGAGTTCAAATCCTACTTTGACGTAAGTTATTTGTAAGTTTGTTCAACGCTTTAAGCATTTTGACATTCATGGTAGTTTGATGAGGTTGATAGAGTATAAAAACGGCAATTTAATTTTTTTAACTTGGAGTAGAATAAACAAATGTACCAAACCATAAGTGTTAGTGATTGGATTACAAACACTTGGACGTGTTTAAACTATTTGGAGGTAATTATGAACTAGAGCAATTTTCCCAGCAATAGAACTAGGTTTAAGCAATAAACTTGAAAATGGCAACAAATAGTGTAGGCGTACGGTAAAAATTAACTTACTATATATATATTATATACGGATTTGACAAAAAAATCAAATAGGCAATCTTAATCTACTACATTACGATTCCCAACAAACATTTAGAGTTTGGATAAATCTAAGAGAGCTTTCTAGAATTAAAGGTGCAGCAAAAAAAAAACAATAACATAGATAGATCTGGCAAAGCAAACACTAATGTAGGAGCATGCAGTTTTTTAGTAAAAACTCTAATTTGTCACTAATGACATTTCAAGGTGCACATAGGTGAAGTAGTTGGAAAGATATGTAATATAATTTGTTTATTATTGTATTTACTTAGCTAGCTAGTTTACAAACTTATTACATTATTATTAAAAGTATAGATAATTTGCTATATACGGTTTAAGCTATTTAGATAAAAGCTGGATAATTGTTAAAATTATAGAATAAAAAGTATCTAAAAAATTAAGATTTCTTAACTGATTCAAACATTTGTATTAAATATTGTTTACACGTTGGGAAAGGTGCATCTGAAACTAAACTATTTTTTCTAAACTTTTTTTATCTAGCTCTTTAAGTTATTGTCGATTCAAAAGTGACTAATAACTTAGACACACAAGAAAATAAAAAAACATTTTATTGCAGCAGTAAGGCAAATGAAATAGTTAAAAATTTCAAATACCTGGGCGATTACTTTGATTACAACAACACGCACAAAATCCACATAGCAGCATTAGAAAACAAGCAGAATTAGCAATGCGAGAACTCTAGAGTGTTGGTATGAGGAAATTAGGAGGGCATTACAAAGTTAATATGGTTCTTTTTGAAGCAGTTGTAAAAAGTATTTTACCTTTTGGAGGGAAATATGGGGATGGAAAAAAAGAAGAAATTGAGAAAATACATCACAAGTTTATTAGGTGGATGCTGGGTGTTGATAAAAATACTTCTGAATATATTATAATGCTGGAAGGACGAATAGAAAAAAATATCAATAACTGCAATAAAAAATGCTGTCAGATACGATGAAAGGATACAATAAAAAGAGAAGAAATAGATGGGTAGAAGAACAAACAATATTTTTGGAAAGTCTTGAAATATCAGAAGAATGGTGGGAAATTAATAGAAGCAGAGGAAAAAGTATGTAAAACGAAAGTACAGCTGGGACAAAAAAGTGCAATCAACAATTTGAGATACAAGGACATTCTAAGGAAAACAATATTAACAGCAATAAAACAGTGAAAGAACAGAATATAATATAAATGATGTAAGTAGGTAAAAAATAGCGGTGCCTGTGACGTTGCTTATGGCGATTAGCATGGACATCCGGTCGATCTATTTTATGCATATATTTGCGACTGCGCATGCGTCGCCTGCGTCACCCAAGCGCGCTCGGCTGGCGGTACCTCCTTATCAGTTGCTTATCGCTTCTTATCAGTTCTTATCAGCTGTATGGACATCTGTAACGGGGACTCCGTGAGTGTGACTGCATGAAAGAGTGGGATGCAAAATAAGAATAAAATTTGCTGACACAAATTATGAAACGAATCGAGAGAGATGCGTCTCTGTGCGAGGAAACATCGGAATGCGATGCGCGTGCAAAATTACACACTATCGGTGCTCTTATCTATTACATTTGAAACATTATGTATTACATCTGTAACGGATAATGATTTTAATTAATAAGCATATGAATAGATAATAAAATGATGGAAATTAATTATATGTAATAATTTAATTATTAATAAAGAAGTTGTTTGTTTATTAATTTTATTATTAATAAAGATTTAAAATTGGACACATGAACGCGCAGATGGGATTAATATTAATATCCGTCCCGTCAACGCATTAGTAAACTATTAGATAGATGCTATTCCCATCTTGGAGCAAGGAAGGATGGATAAAGAAAAGGAATATATTAAAATAAAAAAAATAATTTACATAGATTATTTATTCTCACCATTCAAATACATACATATTTTTTTAACATTTTCAAATGAACAGTAACTGAAATTATTTTTGTGATTAACGCAATCATGGACGCATTTTTTAAATTTAGGTGATCTTGCTTCATTTTCCAAATCAAGTATTTTAAAACTTGGAAAATTATCTTGTAAAAATTTGGTTTTCTGGTGTCCTTTTACCACGCATGTTACATCGCAGTTGTCCCCCCCAAACGTATAAAAAATATTTTGAACATCGCCGGAATCGACAAAGCCGCCCCAATATGGAATTGAATGATAATTATTTTCCAACCATTTAGTCTGGATTTTCTCTTTTTCCGTCAAAAATGCATACTCCACAGATGGTTTCACCAGATACGAGTAAATATGTTGATCGTTTTTTGCAATACTTATCTCCTTTGGTACAAAGTTTCCCCCAATTACAAAACCCTGCATATCTACGGCCAATACAATTGCCATGGCTTAGATAATTTTTCTAACTGATCCGGTCAATGGTCTGTACTCCACTAAATTGTCCGACAGAATGAGGCAATACGCTCGTGTGTTGGCACTGAAGGCTAACGCTGTTTCCATTTCAATTTTTAAATCGACTGTAGATGACTTCACACTTTCGTTTTGACGAGAAACATCAAACACGTAAATCATTCTATTTTTGAACAAGTCATAATCAAACAGAGGGTTTGATTTATCCTGGTCATAATAACTTTTAAAAAAATCGCAGTACATTTTGTATACAAGTGTCCAATCTCCAATACCGATATCCATATTCATATTATCGTAAGGGTAGCTTTCAGAGTTTAGGAAAACTTTTATGTTCCGAATGTGGCAGTGATCAAAAAAGAAAATGTTTTTTCTGAAATCATCTTTTCGAGCGATTTGAAATGCGACAATGACATAGCGTGGTCTTTCCAAACTGCTCGATGTTTTTACCATCCAGACGTCCTTTGTGGATTCTCGTACGGTAGGAAGTTCATGCAATTCGGCTTTCCGAAAGGCAATGCGAATGGATGAGTCGTTTTTTAGTTGATTCAAAAACCATAATCTGGCGGAATCGTTTATTTGTATGTGCGGAACTCTCCATTCTACCTTGTTTAATTTAATTTTCACATTTTCCGCACCCATGTAACAATTGTTATCGGATCGAGCGCGTAACAAAATTAATTCCTGTTTAGCATTAATAATAACTTTTTGGTAGTCTTCGGCAAAACCTAGCAGTAGTTTTAAAGGAAGTATACAAAAAAAATTTGTTGTTTTTGTGGAGATAGTTTTGCTGTCAAACCATCCCGCAGAACAATAATCCTTTAAATTTTCACTTTGTATTGATGCGTATCCTTTTAGGGTACTGGTAATACCGGGATCCCTTATTTTATCTACTTCAAAGCCATTCAGTTCATAGCGTATTTCTTCGAATAGAAATGCCCACGGATTCCAGCCTATTGAACAGCCTGATGCAGCCTCCGGTTTTATTATTTCGCCTTCTATATGTAAATAACTTTTGTATGTAGCGGTGTATATGTCTTGATGTTGAATTAAAATTCTAATTTCATCAGAGTTTGAAAGCCCCGGGGCACGAGGTTGATAAGTATGGTATTCTTCTTTGGTGATAGAATCATCATATTTTTCTTTGTCGAATATTTGCAACATTACTTAATTTGTAACCCCACAACAACAATTGGTTTTGGTTGTGCGATGTTACCTCTTTAAGGGATCTTTGACTACTAGATATTCGTGTAGGTGTCAACTTTCTATTATACTGAATACCCATTTTTTTCAATTCTAATCTGACAAGAATGCGTTCTTTCCGAAAATTCACTGGATCCCCGTTTTGGTCAATAATTGTTATAGTGATATTATCAATGGTTGACTTTACATTTACAGGTAAATACAGTATATTTCGGGGTTCTATGTTAAGAGAAAAACCCGGATCAACGTTTATTGAAAACTCGTATAGTGTATGGCCTAACTTGTTGCCGTAGTAAGCCCCTGTAACGATGTTACACTCCAAGCGAATTGTCGACACTTTTATAATATCTACGGGTAAGTCCGATTCATGCAATTCGCCGGCCTTTAATTGCAACGGGGAAAAGCCCAACAGTCGTCCAACTGTGTTTGGAGTTGAGAAATCAATATCGTACTTGCATTTTATTTCACATTTTAAAGTATTATTATTTGGTTTAATACTTAAAACCGTCTCTCCCGATTCTTCTTCCAAATGTTTACATAACACTTTTTCTATGTCTCCTATTTCATAAGACCCCGTTTGAATTGTAATTTCTTTATTTCCACAAAGAAATTTATTATTACTTTCATCTATATTTGGTATACTGTTATATGACCGAAATCCTATTAACCCCAAACAATATGTTGCATTCTCGTCTAATTCAATTGGTGGAAACAAATTGATTGATAACACATTTGTGGTACCCTGCAACGTAAAGGTGTGGGACATGACTAATCATAATTTACTTGATTTCTTTGATTTTATTGCAGAAATTTAAATACATTTATATGTTTTATTCTATCAGTCAAACCTTTTGTTTGCAAAACTAATCATTTAAAAACTTTAAACATAAATGCCCGCAATTAAATGTATTATAATTTTGATACCGATTATGGTTGTACATGATTTTACTACCCCGAAAGTAGCGACAGAGTTCTTGAGGGGGTTTTAGATTCCCAAAACTGTCAAAGTATTGGACAATGTTTCCGCGTTTTTTATACGCTACCCAGTGCGTTCCAGGTCCATCGTTTGAATCTAAATTAATAATTGCACATTCAACATGATGTGGTTTGTGAGGAAGGTCATCTCGCATAAACACCCCTCGAAAATGTTCAATATGACTAGAAAATTTTCGAATGTCCTTGTCTGTCAGCGGTCTTCGTGGTAGTTTCCCTAGTTTTTTTGTTTTTGTAAAAAAACTCCCAATCCTTTGCGGTACGGTTTCAAATAAAGTCCGGATCCTTTTTCTGTCCGCGTTCCCAATGCGATTGCTTCCATTATTTTATTGTGTCTTTCTAATTCCTTGCTTTTCCTCATTGCCTCTCTGGATTCCTTTACCGCTTTGGCAATACCCGCTGCTCCTCCAGCTAATGATCCTATGGCACTTAGTCCCGCAAAAAAGGGAATTAACGGTAAAAATCCTCCCGACTTGGGAATGGGTAAAACTCGAGGATGCCGAATTTTTTGCTTTCCCCCCAATTCTCTGACAGCGGCTTTTGCGGCACTTAGAGCTATTTGGGCTCCGTCCTTTATGCCGTTGCGTTTAGAAATTTTAGATTTAAACTTTTTAAGTGCTTTTTTTGCGTTCATTATCACATTTTTTTTCAAATCATGTTTCTTGCTTTCATTGCCAAATCCCATTTTTCTTTTTCCCTTAATCATATTGGTAACTGTCCAAGCGGCCGCTTTTTCACCCAAAGTGGAATCGTTTGCTTTTACTCTTTGCCAAGCGGCTTCCTCTAATATTTTGTCGGCCCTATGTCTTTCGACCAAATCGTTTGATTTACTGTACGCAATATCGTGTCGTTTGCAGGCCGCGTCTAGCGGATTAATACCGGGATCACCTCTGGCTAGACGTTTATGTAATTTGGTTCCGGGTCCGCAATACTGATAACCGGGTAAATGCACTTCAAAGGGTAGTTTGTTGATTAAACTGTTAATCATACCTGTACCGTGTCTTATCGACATTTAATTAATACAGCAATACTCATAAATATTTATACCATACTTATAAGTAGGTCAGTTGGGTAAAAAGAGGAAGACGACATGCATACAGTAAAACAAAGGCAGACTTTAGAAGTCGTTAATATGGACTCTGTGTGTGGCGATGGGTTAAAAAAAAATAAAATACGACATAGTAAATTATTGCCAAATTCTATCCGGGCACTTATTTGCGGTCCATCAAACTGCGGAAAATCAAACGTTATGCTTAGTTTACTGTTTGGGGAAAACGGTGTAAAATTTAAGAATGTGTATATATATTCTAAGTCTTTGTATCAACCTAAATACCAAATGTTAGGTAACATTTTAAAGTCGATGCCGGAAATTGGTTATTTTTCCTTTAGAGAAAACTGCGAAATACTTCATCCAAGTGAGGCAAAAAGTAACTCAATTTTTATTTTTGATGATGTAGCTTGCGACGGACAAGATAAAATCCGAAATTTTTTTAGTATGGGTAGACATAAGAATGTAGATTCATTTTATCTCTGTCAAACATACACTCGAATTCCAAAACATTTAATTCGCGATAATGCTAATTTTATTATCCTTTTCAGACAAGACGAAACAAATTTGAAACATGTTTACCAAGACCATGTAGGTAGTGACATGACTTTCGGGACGTTTAAAGACTTCTGTTCTAAGTGTTGGAAAGATAAGTACGGATTTATAACCATTGATAAAGATAAAGATCTTAACAAAGGCAGATATCGAATGATGTTGGATAGATTTATAGTTGTTACAAATAAATAATTTATTCAGTTATAGTTTGATTTTCCTTTGGGTAGGTCAGATTGTGCATCTGTTAAAAAAACTGATTTGCTAATTTACCTGATTATAACGGTGATTTTGCTGATTCAAAGCCGATTTACCCTATTTAAAAGATGATTTAATTGATTCAACAGCTGATCAAAGTTGATCTTAATGCTGATTTAATCCATTCTAATGTCGGCTAAAACTAAACAAATACTTGATATCAAAAAAGCCATTCGTAAAAAAGTATTGGCTCTTAAACTCGGTAGGGTAGATGAGAATGAAAAACTGACTAAGGTGTACGCACCGCTTTTAAATCCCCTACAAAAAATTGTAGACCACGAAACCAACATTAAAGTAGAGAAAAATGTTGGGGTCAAAAAGCAACGAAAGGAAAGCGTACCAAGTGTAGAATTAGCGGCACATAATGAAAATGTAGGATCAAGTGATATTAATATAGATGATGAGTTAGATAATTCAAATTTGTATACAAGTTTTGAAGAGCCACAAGAATACGTAGATCTCGATAGTGAAAGTTTCAGTGGAGATAATGATGATGCATTTGAAATGAGTAACCCAAATTTCTATGCAAGTATTGCAGAAGATTTTGAGCAGAGTAAATACGATCCATTGCCGGCATCCTATTTTAAGGGGTTAATAAACGATTCACCCGTAAAACCGGTATTTGATACATCAAAAACTACAGGTATATATCATAATCCGAGCACCTTGAAATGGTCAGTTGGTGATTCAGATGTTGAAATTGACGGTAAAGACTTGGTAATAAAAGGAGAAAGATTTGAAGGAACCACAGGTATTTACGAATTGCTTTTTAAAAGAAAGCCCAATTCAGGATTTAGTACAAATGATTTGGAAAACTATCAAAAACTTTTGGACTTAACAAATGCGCTGAGACGTAATCATCAACCCGGTGCACAAATTCAAGGACTTAAAACGTATAAATATACCCAGATTATCAAACCGTTTCGGATCAAACAAAAGAAATCTGTAGGAAGTGGAATGTTTGATAATACTATGATAGTAAATTCTAATCCAATTCAACTTGTTTACTGGGACGATCCCAATGAATTAATAGAAAGATTGGTACTGCTGTTAGCTTCGCAAAAAGCGGGAAACACATCTCTCAACAACGAAATTGTCTCTATCGAAGAAGAATTGCGCGAAGCCAATATAATTGTATAATAAAATCTAATGCATTTCAGTGTTAATAAAAACATTGCGGAATGAGTGTCGATAAGTTTGGACGACACTCGCAAACAACTGATTTAAAACGACATTTGGCTGGGCGACGGGGACCAGCTGGTGTCGGGTTTCTTAAAACACCCGATGGAAATTTTGATATTTTACATAAACGCTTAGAGAATGTTGACGTACCGGTCGAAGACAATGACGCCGTAAATAAAAAGTACGTTAATCAAATTTATAAAGAACTCAATGAACAAATTCAGTTGAATAAATTTAATGTAGCAAAATTTACGGAGGCAATGAATCAGCTCAATTCAGAGATAGAAACTTTTAAAATAAATACCGAAGAGCGTATATTTAATATATTGTTTTCATCTTCGTCGTCATTCCCAATACCGGAAGCAAAGCAAATTTAAATGATTAAAAACCGACAGTAAATGAACAAATCAAGCCGTTAAGGAATGGACAAACTAAAGTACGATGTTGTGACCGAATTACATAAGCCCGCCCGTAAAAATTTTGCAAGACGACGGACAATATTGAAAGGCATTGACGATTTATGGCAGGCGGATTTAGCAGAATTTCAATTATACGCTCGTGAAAATAAAGGATTTAGATATATTTTTGTAGTGATTGATTGTTTTTCAAAATACGTGTGGACGGAACCGTTGAAAGATAAAACTGCAAAATCCGTGCGAGATGCTATGATAAAAATACTTAATAATGGACGAACTCCGAAAAATTTACAAACAGACCATGGCACAGAATTTTACAACGAAAAATTCAAACTGCTCATGGTAGAACGGTCTATAAACCATTATTCGACATACACCATTAAAAAAGCGGCCATAGTTGAACGTGTAATACGCACACTGAAAGATAAATTATACCGTAATTTTAGCATGCAAGGTCGTTACTTATGGTTTAATGTACTGGCAGATATTACTGACTCGTATAATAATACTAAACATAGTACTATTGGAATGAGACCTTGCGACGTAAGCAAAGATAAAGAGAACAATCTGTTACAAACTGTTTATTCACACATTAAAATAGCCGGCAAAGGAAAGTTCAAGGTTGGAGATTTTGTTCGAATCAGCAAAGAAAAAACCATGTTTGCCAAGGGGTATACGCCAAATTGGTCGACAGAAATTTTCAAGATTGTCAAAGAGAACATAACTAATCCGATCACCTATGAACTTGAAGATAATAGAAAACGTCCTATTATAGGATCATTCTATAGTCTAGAATTACAAAAAGTGAAACATTCAGATGTTTATTTGGTGGAAAAAGTGTTGCGTCGTAAAAATGGGAAGCAGTATGTGAAATGGTTGGGTCTTGATCATTCGCACAATTCCTGGACTAGAATGTGATTTTATAGAGCAAACGCTACGAAGAAATGTATTGTTACTCACAGGAAGATAATTTGTCATTTAATTAATTTTATTAAAGCAATAATAGATGATATATAAATATAATTATTTCAAATTAATCCGTAAAGTTAAGATTTTAATAGAAATAGTTAAGAATATGTTAACGAGAAATAAAATGTTTAAATAAAGTAAAATGTATTTATAATTATGTTTTAAAATAAAAAAATTACTGTTTATATGTTTTTTTATTTAACTAAATGTAATAAAAACACTAATATGGAAATAAAATAGACTTAAAATTATTAAATAATATATATTATATACACATACATTAATAGAAATAAACATAAAATTATTGTTTCATATAAAGTTTTAACATATTATTATTGGTTATACATAAATAAAATAATAAGGCAATATAATTTGTTAGTAGGTATAAATGATGCGTTCAGCAAATAAACAAATTTTTATTGTTTGAGAGAATAATGACCCCAAGGGACCGAATTTATTTGATCATCCAAGAGATGTCTTTTATCATCAAAATTATTAAGAGAAATTTTATTTATCTGAAGAGAATATAAGTTATGATTATTAGATCGTATAGTATTAAAAGAGCATATTTTTGATACATTTTTAAATATAGCATTTTTATAGTCTTCAAACTTTAATTTTTTTACACTTGATTTGCCAATACCTTTATGTTTTTTAATTTCACTTCCATTTTCTACGGAAATAGCATACACTTTTGCTCGTATTCCAACATATTCGCGTATTATTGTTCCGCATAATTCATCTTTAAATTTTCCCATGACTTTTTTATTTACCAATGGTATGTTAAATTGATTATTATTTTTGTAGTCTGATGTGTCGTATATTAATAAAGCGTCGCGACGAATAATCTCGTAAATACTTTGGAACTTACTGCCATCCTTTGGTGAGAATTTAGCTATGATACTATCGGTGTCGGAATAACAAATAATCGTATCAAAATACGGATGAACATGGCTGGGTAAATAATCGTACAGAAAACTGTACATAACTGTTTTTGATATGTCTAATATACAAGTACCAACGTATAGGGCCTTATCGTATTTAACTTGTATTTTGTACATTTCAATCGCTACAAGATTTTCATTAAATATTTTGAAATTTTTGAAATTTGGTTTTGCTATTAATTTTTTTGCTGTTTTCCAATTATTCACTAAATGTATATCACGGTACTTTCTTACCGATTCCATCATTTTTCCAAACCCCATATTAGAAAAATCTTTGTATTGTTGTTTCTCAAAATCATTTGTTGCATTTGCACGAAGGCCCGCGTTTAAATCAATAAAAGGCTTTAAAAATTTACTTTGTAAAAATTCAATTCCTCTGTGAATTTTTTTCAAAATTATACCGTTTTTTAAACACTGCATGAGAACATTAAAATGTAAAATGTAATTGTTTTTATTATTCAATGTTAGCATTAGTTTTTTATCGGCTGCCTTATTGGAGTGAGATATATGTTCAGGACAGAACGGAAAATAAATATGCTTGTCGTGCAGTTCTACGGGATAGTCCAAGTCGCATTCCAGCACACATGATTGGCTCAAATCCTCACCGTAACTTTCTTTTATTGATCCATCTATAATTTTATTTTTTAAATTTTCCAAATCATCTAACCATCTAAAATTACCATACGGTAAACTAGATGTCATGGCAAATGAGTACAAACCATTTGCATCTATGTACAAAATTTCTGATGTTTTACTGTGTTGATCGTACGTGTCACTGTACGGAGAATTTGAGACTGCGTGCTTGGAGCTAACCTGGCAAATTCCACCACGAAGACCTTTTTCAAAAAACAGGACCATATCTATGTCAGTCAATAGTTGTAATTTTACTTTAGAAATAATTAAAGCTGCCGAAAATGCTAGACCCGGACCTGTATAAAACGCACATGCGTCTAAATAATACGTGTTTAGTATTAATTGTCTATAATTTTCAAAGACATCCGCAAGCAAGTAAATATCAGATTTTAGATACAGATCTGCGTAGTCTCCCAATGTCCGACATTTAAAGTTATACCAAACTTGGGTTGCATGCAAATAGTCTTCTGTTGTAATATTTTGATCTTGCAGTCTGCTATAAAACTGTTCGAGGTCGGGTAATTTTGTTTCATCTAATCTACTGAAAGACTCTATGTAATCGTAAGGAAATATTCCCTTTTTTCTAACCAAATTAAAATCGACATTATTTGGAAATGCTGACTTAGTATATGTCATTTGTTTATCGGTTAAATTGTCAACTAATTTCTCCAGAGAGCAAGGCATAAACCGAAGTGAATCTAAAAACCTTAAATGAATGTCTTTGTATTTTTTTGTAAACGCAATATACGTTTCATCGGTTGTTGGTATTATGTGTATTGGTTGATTGTCGATGTTGGCAAGTTCCTCGATAAGAAAATGTGCGTCATATCGCGATAAATTATGAAATAATATTGGTAAAATTTTTTTGGAATATTTACACTGTAAGTTACAATTGTTGCATAAAGTTTGAATAAAATTACCAGTAAAATGACAGTGGTGGGCAACTTTAACATTGTTATCATCAAACTCACAATTACATATTGTGCACTTAACACATGAGTTGTGCTTAATTTGTTGAAGTGCAGTTAATGGAGTCATTGGAGTTTTAGAATGTATACTAAAATAGTTTGATATAATGCAAGCTTCTTTTAATAATTCATTAATAAACCATTTTTGAGGATTTTCTCCACGGTATATATTAAAATAATTCAATGTTGAATCGTACGAACAGACGCGTAGATAGGCTACACTAAATGGAATGTGCTTTTGATAGGCGTTGCTAAATGATATATTAGGATTATTTTTGCAACTAGATATTGGGCTTGTCAAACACTCAAAGTCAGCGTATATTACAAATGGTAATTTTAACGTGGCATTGAAACGATTAAATTCTACAACTGACCCATTTGAGGGCATTACCACTTTAACCGCCTCAAAACTTGAGCAATCTGAAGAATGTTGATTTAACTTTTCACTTGAATTAAAATGATTTAAGCATCGATTACATATGTATTTCCGATGTTCAAATTTAGAAATTTGTTTAAAGCATAGTTTATTTAAGTCTTTTATTAGGAAAAAATGACCATTGGATTTATGATATTTGTTAATAAACAATAAGTTAATTATATTCCCATTATTACCTTGATTTTTTGACATATAAAGTGGGTAAATGCACTTAGAAATTTTATCAAAAGAATATATATTTATTGATAATTTTTTATTTTGTTGTTCAAATTTATAAATATATGATATTTGCATCGGGAATTCTAAACCGACTAAATTTAATAGCTCATATAAATTTTGGGGATAAGACTGGGTTAGTGTGGGGTCAGTACCGTCTTCTTCTTTACAGGGGAATAACGCGGCAACAATACACCAGACAAAACATCGTTTATCCATATTTCGAATGTTTAATATGGATTGTTTTTTTCCCTGTAATTCCGTTGGCAGCTCCAGATATGACGAAGACGAACCATTCAAAGGGCAATATTTGACGAAAGAGACTGAGAGGCTGATGATGGATGACAACGCCCAACCACTTTTTCTTTCTTGAAATTCTTCTAACTGAAAAAACATACATATTAAACATTGATCATAGTCCCATAAAAATTAAATACCTTTGTTTGAATTTCCCTGATAAGATCATCAAGGAGATCGTCATCGTTGGACCCTCTCAAAAATATTACATTCCGAGTAGAAATGTATTTATATTCACCTTCTTCTGACGAAGGTTGTATAAATTCACCGCAGAATGTAAAATTTAATTTAAAACAATTTACAAATTTTCTTAAATTTTTTAAACGACGCATTACCAATACTTTAACATCTTTTAAAAAATTTAGAGGATCAATGTGCTTTACATTTACTGCAAGCCCCGTTCTAATCCTTGATTGGAACGCTGACGTCATCTACAATTTTATTTATTTATTAAATAAACAAAAATTAAATAAAAATATCGTACTCACCTCTTGCCATTTTACTCGAGCTGTTAAAGTGTCTTTTTGCTTTCTGTTTATAGATCCGTAATTAATTTGTCGTCGAGGTCTCAGTCCTGCCTTCACTTGATTATCTCCCAATACTTGTAACTTTTTTTTTAATTTAATTTTTAATGCGGTGATTGCGTTCAAATAACCCATTAGTTTTTTTCTATTGCTCACACCGGGAGAGGATTTTAGTAAACTATTAATGATTTTAATCTGTTTATTAATTGTTTTTCCACATGCATTTAGTAAAGCCGGGGTGTCCGATGTTGGTGATGCACTTAATATTTTTTTAATTTCTTTTATTTTATAGTTAATGTTAATATATTCCATTATTATTAGTATTGAGTTATTTGCTATTATTATAGCTAGATTTAAGCTTCCCACTTAATAAACTTTATGTCGTGGCAACTCTTGCCTCCACCCAATTTTTTTAATCCGTTATATACAATTGCGGATTGGGAATAGTTTAGGGCATCTATGTCGTCAGAAGTAAAATGAGTATTAAATCGCTCTGGCATAAATACAATAACATTTTCAGCTATTTCTGCAATTAATTTCTTGCCATTTTGAGTATTTAATATTCTAAATTCCGTTATCGGATAGGGTTTCTTCAGTGACAAATCTCTTAACGGCTTAATTTTTAACTGGGTTTCTGCTCCAGCATAATTTAATTTATTTATAATATCGTCGCGCTCGTCTTCGCTCTTCTTTGTGATTTTATTTGACGGCTCGAGCAAATGTTTTTCTTCTCCTTCCTCGCTATCTAATTGCACTTGTCGCTTCTTCTTCTGCTTTTCCGGAGCACTCTCAGTTAAGGATTGAGTTGGTTGTGGTAGATCTACGACAATCCCATCAGCAGATTTATCACTTATTGAGGACATTTTTTGGTTATTGTTGACGCACGTACAAATTATAACTGATTTACTAAAATCTGTAGTCACTGGTTTATAAGCAGGATGAAAACGCAAAGTTGCAAAACTACAGTAGCAAAAAAGCAACTAATTTTTTTTTTATGAATAAACAATCAATTTAATTAATAATTAATAAATTAATAATGAAACAATGGACATTCATATTAATTATTGCACAATTATAAAGATTAGTAGTTGTGCTATCTTTGCGTTTTTTTCAATTATTACTATTTGATAAAATAGAGGATTTACTAAAGAAAATAATACACTTGATTGCAATTTATTTATTATCAATTATTTTCAATGTTTACATGTTTATAATACAATACTACAAATGATATTAATAACAATAAATAGAATATATATAGAATTCAAATGCGTTTTTTTTTTTATATTTATTTATTTTCCATGTCAATTGTAATAAAGCACCTGCTATTAATTTTCGGTTGCAAAAGTGGCGTGGCGCTTGTCGAGACAACGTTTGCAATTTTTTATGGGGGGTGGTGGACCATCTATATGGGTTCGATCAGTAAGCAGATTATAATGTTTGTGACATGGAAGTCTTCTACGAAAATTCTCACTAGTTTTATGCTTGTCAGGTAGAAAATTCCAAATTGCTTCCAGTTCTTGTCCCTCAATGGAATGCAGGAACCTGCTGGGAAGATATGTTATTATATCTTTGCTTAATTTTCCGTCATGGTATGATATTATAGCCTTGTTTACTTTTTCCATCATAATTTCAAAGTCATTCATTATCACTAAATTTAATTTTGTCAAATTTTGGGCATAAGTAATTTTTGACTTCGTATTCCCAAATAAGTCGTTTAATTTGTTTTATACGATATATTTGTTTCTCTATATTAAGTTGTAAACGTCTTTTCATCGTTTAAGTTATCAACACCGTCGCACTCTTGCACTAGTTGTAAGTCTTTCTTTAATTTGTCCTTATTATATAGCAATGCTTCGTAAAAGCATTCCATATTTTCATAATAAAGTGGTGGGTTTGATTGGATCGCGCTTAAGACTGCCTTTTTCAAATCATTATCGGTGTACTGTTGCCGTACAATTTTATTTAGACATGCATTATAATATTCAAAAAAATGTAATTTACTCAATCGATCAATTCTGAAATTAATTAATTCTTGCATTTCACACAAAGACCCGAAACTGAATTGATCGAATGGTATTTTAATTCCACATCTTTCCAGAGACACCACCTTCTGTATTTTACTTTTTCCGCTTTCCTCAAAATGTAAATTAAACTTATTAAATAAATTCTTAATGTTCGAATCACATTGCAAATCTTCTTCAGCAAGCACATTTTGACGACACGTTTCACAGACAAGACTGCCCCTTTTCCTTTTCACCGCTTTCCTTTTGATTGACAAATACTTGATTATTTGCTCTTTTTGCTGCATAAGTGCATTCCATTCTGAATAGATCATAGATAATTTTTTATTCGAAAAAGTAAATAAAATACATGGGTAGAATCCACGAGCGGCACTCAATCCGACGGAAACGTTGAAACGCTTGTTTAAACAATATCTAACTTCATTTATTAGAGTTTCTTCATTTATTATTGAAGTTTCAAAATCATTTAAAAAATTATCCAACGCATGCGAGGTCGACCACGACAAATCACTTTCATCACCACTTATACTGATTACGTTTTCCATTTTTGCCAGGAGACAGAGTTCTAGATCTCCACAATATCAGTTTTTTAATTAAATTGTAACTATTGTCTAAGTTTAGCTTTATATAATGCTCCCCCACCACTATTAACCCTTTTATTAATAAATAAGTTAATACATACAATTAATCTCAATCGTTTTGTTGCATTATGCGTTGACGGGACGGATATTAATATTAATCCCATCTGCGCGTTCATATGTCCAATTTTAAATCTTTATTAATAATAAAATTAATAAACAAACAACTTCTTTATTAATAATTAAATTATTACATATAATTAATTTCCATCATTTTATTATCTATTCATATGCTTATTAATTAAAATCATTATCCGTTACAGATGTAATACATAATGTTTCAAATGTAATAGATAAGAGCACCGATAGTGTGTAATTTTGCACGCGCATCGCATTCCGATGTTTCCTCGCACAGAGACCCATCTCTCTCGATTCGTTTCATAATTTGTGTCAGCAAATTTTATTCTTATTTTGCATCCCACTCTTTCATGCAGTCACACTCACGGAGTCCCCGTTACAGATGTCCATACAGCTGATAAGAACTGATAAGAAGCGATAAGCAACTGATAAGGAGGTACCGCCAGCCGAGCGCGCTTGGGTGACGCAGGCGACGCATGCGCAGTCGCAAATATATGCATAAAATAGATCGACCGGATGTCCATGCTAATCGCCATAAGCAACGTCACAGGCACCGCTATTTTTTACCTACTGATGTACAATAAAAGATTGAGTGAAATAGATTGCACGTAGAAAAATTTAATGCTAGATGATGAAGGGTTATAAAATTGTTTATTATTAACTAAAATGTAGAAGAAAAGTTTTAATTTATGCCAATAAAAGATTTATATTATATATATATATATATATATATATATAATCTAGACACTTTACTACATTGGCTGTATGTTGCAAGTGTTTGAATTTTTGATAGATAAATATCTAAAGTCAAAACAATTTACGGTTATTGTTTGAAATAAATAAATGCTTTATTATTGTCATCTATACGTTTGTTTTACTATTGACTGTTGAAAAATGTAGAGAAAAAGATTTTACAATAAAACTATCAAAATTAATAATTATTATAATTATTTGAAAGGGTGTACCAAAATAATTCTTTTACAATTATGATCCGCAACAATTTAAAGTTAATATTCAATTGATTAAATCTCGACGTTGTTATGACACATCAAGTAATTCCTAAATATTACATTTTAAAATTAAAAGCACTAATTGAACTACTAAGTTGACTTATGACTTACCTATCGTATTTCCAAAATCTCGAAAAATTCTAAAATCTGAATCAGATGGAATCAAATTGCTTTCAAATATTTCTTCCCCGGCTACCTGTGCATGGGGATGAGGCACTTTACTATAATATTCTATAAGCCAAAACTGTTCCGGTCCCGCTTGAAATAATAATTCTTTTCCTCCGGCACCTGTTGCTTCTAGATTTAATATTACTTTAATATCATCGTTCCACAAGTTTTTATTGGTAATAAAACCATGAGATCCTTGCAAGTAAGACTCTTCCGCACCATTAAACAGAAATATTAGATTATTTTCAAATTGCGTTGATAGTTTGCAGAGCTTTCTGATTGTTTCTAACATGACTGCACACATAATACCATCATCACTTCCACCTAAATAATAATAATAAGATTATATTTAATAATATATACATACGTAACTATTCTGCGTTAAATTTAGTTTTAGCTACGATCAACCTTATTAATGTTATTTTATATTAAATAATAATTAATTCAAAATAAATTTTATAACACAATTTCTACTAATAACTAAGTACTACACATTTGTAAGCATTGCTTTTTCATTACAGTATCGATTTTATTATTATATGCAAATGCAATAAGTTTTGATGATTCTTAAATAATTACAATATTCAGTTTTAATTTTCATTCAATTAATAAATTAATATACAAAAAAATTTGGAACAGAGCAAACTGAAGGCGCGTTTTAAGTGACAAACTGTGCGTGTACTGGTCAATTCTCTCATTCGCTCTTGCCTCAACAGGCAAGTGCATGAGCAAATTCGTGCTTGTATGGGCTGCGTAATAATTGAATTTAATAGATTATTATTATACTTTATAACTAATTATTGCTTTTATTAAATTACCTGGACTATTTGGCATTGTATCAAAATGTGCATTTACTAAAACTGTGTCAGGTTTGTTATCAGTTTTTCCAGGAAATCTAACCACAAAGTTTTGCAAATTATTATAAACATTTATTGAACCATACGGTTGATAATCTAGATAAAATGTGCCAGAAACATCTTGTACGTAATAATTCATACTTAAACTGCATTGATCACGTATTTTTTTTGTTTCATGTTTTAGGTATTCAATTGCAACAATCTCGTTTTCATCGCTTCCTACCAATCTTGGACCAATATCAACTAAACCTTTCAAATAAATTTGAGCTTGTTCAGCAATAAATCTATCAACATTGTCTGCCTAAAAATATAATTTTACATATTTTTATCAAAAAAACTATAATTATTGATATAAGTACCTCGTCTTTAAGTGTTAATCCGCTTGGTAACAAACCGTCAATAAAATAAACCAAACCAAATAATAGAAGAAAAAAACATAATATTATAATACCAATGTAAAAAGGAAGATCTTTTTTTTCTTCATTGTTTGTTTGAAAGTTATACGATTTAGTTTTCATGTTATCAGTACGTTATGTTATAGCTACTGCTGTATTATGTTTTATTACCTATAGAGATAACATCAGTTTTTATAGATTTAGAATTGTAAATTGATATAATCTATCTAATCTTAATGCAAGTTTGATTCTTAGGATTAATTTTATGTTGTTATTCTATTATTTGCAATTTTAGTACTAAATAGTATAAGCCCCAGAATTTTATTGTAAATCATACATTTTTAATTAACTCAATGATAATCTTTTGCTGTATTTGTTTCTCAATAATGTGGTTAGACAGTGAATTTAAAACTAATTATTCAATATATTAATAAATATTTAGTTTAAAATATTGTGTCACAACATTTTATTTTATAACCAGTAAAATAAAACTTATTTTAACTAATTTCTTTTTTATGTAATATAGATTACTCAATCAAAGACAATATTTATTTATTTAATAAAATATTTTTCCATACGATTATATTTTCTATATATATTTAAAATAACAAAGTTACCCATAGAATAATCTACGTGTGTTCTATGGGTAACTTATTTTAAATGTTACAGAGTTGGTTAAATTAGCAAAGTTGGGCAGAATTTCCAGAAAAACGTAATGCTATTTTTAAATTTGTCATAGGTCTTCAACTTTTTTAAATGTTCCAAAAAAAACTAAAAACGGTTGTTTTTTTAAACTTGAATAACTGTTTGTCTATTCACTCTAGAGCAAAAATAATAAAATGTATTTTGTAGATTTTTTTTTTTGTTATATATCAAAAAAGAGTTAAACTGCGTGAGTTCTGCTGCGCAGTGAAGCGATGCGGTCAAATGATTTGACGACAAAAGCCGGGCGCACCGCTGCGATTTGTATTCATAGATGGCATAACCGACTAAAAACAAGCATTTTTTATATTATATATAACTTAACAACTACTTTATTAATTTAGTTATTTAAAAACTAGAAAGATTAATAATTGATTAGTGCAGGCAACGCGAGATTTTGGGGTTGATTTGTTGCATAGTTTGGTAAATGTTAACTTTCAAAAGTAGTCAAATTTCAATTTTTTTATTGGCTCCAATCAATGTAAAACTGCTTTAACGCCTAGATATGTTTATAAAATGTATGTTTCTAATAACGGTTTTTAATAAAAGGTTATAATAATCAAATTATATAAACAAAACTGCGTTGACATAATGTTTAGCCCCATCTCTATGGAAACTTGTGAAACTTTTTATAAAAACTAGTTTAGCTAATATGTACCAGATGCCGACCGAGAGCTAGCGTATCTACACGTAGCAAGTGCCGCAATGCTTAGTCATTATCTCCAGTAATCCGCTTTAATCTTTTTATTATATTGTATAACTGTGTAAACTTTTAAACAGAATTTCTACTTCTTTAGATAAAATAATTTTAGTGAAATATGTACAACATTTTGATTTATTAAGATTATTTTATTATTATTATTATTATTATTATTAATAATAATATTATTATTATTTATATATCATTGTTATGTATTTATTTAATGCGTTCGCAAAGTTTGTTTTAATATTTATTTATTTATTAAAATTTATGAGTTAATACGATTAATTAATTATCGCTTTAGTCGAATATATTTTTACCAAAAACTGCATTAAGCCTATACTAGTTACTTAGTTATTGCTGTTTTACACTTACGATAGAAACTGCACATTAGAAATTATTAACTTCTGTGTACACTTCTTACTGTTTACTCTTTCTTTTTAATTAAAATGTTTTAAAGAATATGCACACAAAAATTTGAACATTGATATTAGTTCAGCTATAAAAAAATTCAAAAAATATAAAAATATAAATAGTATGGTATGGTAAACAAAATCTTCCTGAATCAATGTTTTATTTGTTAAAATAATAAAATAATAAAATAGAATATTTAAAGTATTTTCTTTGCGTTGTATGCTTCTATTGCGATTTTTATGTAGGGAGGATCTATGCATTTTTTGTTTTTTTTTTCCTCTAATAATTTCCGGAGCAACACATTTCCTATAAAATTCGGTCAGTTTAGGGAGCATTGTACTTTTCCAAACAATGACGTCTTTTTTTATTATTTCTACATGTAATGGTGTTTTGTCATTAACATATACCACAAAATAACACTCTTTCTTTTTATTTATATTTAGTTGCCCTTGAATCTGAAACAGAGTTATTGAGTGGTGAAAATATAATAGTTATTATAATATAAACTACAGTTAAAGATTTTTAATAATACTAAAACAACATTGTTCAGAATTCAGCTTATCAACGTAGTAGTTGACGCTGAAAACACCACAAAAAAAATTGTTACCTGATAATAATATTGGTGATTTCGCTTAAGTTTTATTTTGCCCTCCACATTTGTTAAAAACGGTTGTTTTAATTGTGTTATTAATTCTTTTAAAGAATAAATTTTTTTGTCGGGTGCATAAATGCATTTGACTTCGACTACCTTATATTTGCGAACAAGACCTAAAACATAATCGTTACAACTTGCACGTTATAGAACGTTAATACAACTTACCGTCTGGTGAAGCAGCCAAGAAACCATGTTCTTCATCTATCCACAAACCCGAATTAACCACCTCAATATTTTATTTTTTTTTAAATATTCCTATAGCTACATTCTCTTTCAAAATGCCGTACCTTGTTGCGTTTGTTTGAAAATACGTGGGATTCAAACACGTTTTTACTATATTGAGACAAGGTGTTTGCGGTCTTCTTTTTATCACTGCGCCGAATAAGGATGCAGTTAGACAAAGTTTTCTTTCTGCTTCATATATTTTATTTCCAAACTGTCCAATAGTTGTCGTTTCTATTTCTAAAATTTGATTGATTGATATCTGCAATAAAAATAAAATTAGAAAACTTGTCAACAAAATTATAGCAGTAACAAGAATTTACCTGTAGCTTATTTGTGATTTTTTCTGCTTCATTTTGAATAAATTTATAATCTTTCTCGGTTTCTGGTTGGTCTGCATTTTGTCCGTAGTCTATATTAACTACATATGGTTTTTTATTTTTAACACAATTTTCTGTTTCATTAGTTGTGTATAATTTTCGTTTACAAGCTACTTCTTTCTTTCTACTATGTTGTAATAAAATTACTTAAATATTTTCCCGGGCTTCTTCCTGTCAATTTCTTCCACGGACTTCTGTGCCAGTTAAAAGATTTATTAAGTCTCAGACCAGACAAATAAATTCTTCTTTCGTATGAATCTCTTCCTATTAAATTCAATTGCTTTCCGCAATTAAAGCGACTTACAATGTTCATGACCCTTTCCGCTGCATTATTATTTTTATTATTTATTAATAAATGAGCTTTTCTTAATAATAAATTATAAGCACCTAAAATAAAATAACTGTTTTAGATTATATATGTAATAAATTAAAAATTTAAATTTTACCTTGAAGATGGATTTCTTGCTACGTAGTATTGGTTGTGAAGTACTTCTCGGCATGACTATAACTTGCACTAAAATATTTATGACAAATATTACATTTTATAATAATATATGAAAAAAAAAAAATTTATGACAAATATTACATTTTATAATAATATATGAAGAAATTTGCAAAGCTTACCTGATGTATTACACACACTTAAAAAATAGTTTAAAAACCCGTTTTTATACACAGAACACAAATCAAAATATAACTTTAAACACACAAACACACACACTGACAACAAAACGTTCTTCTAATCACGACTACTTAATAAACAAAAGAAGTAAAACAATTCTTGCCAAGTATTTATTCCAAGAGTAAAAACCAAAAGCCAATAGTATTGCTAGAAAATACTTACATATTTCCTATAATCCAATACTAATTATATTTAAAACGCCACCGACTTAAATGTTATTATATAAGTTAATTGTAATCTTTTAATCTTTGTCATTATGGCCATTAGAAATTCATCAAGTAAACCGCCACAACTAATCTTTTAATCTGTTGTACACCGGTATCTCAAGTGGTTCCTTTGATTTTCTTTATATGTACAAATAAATACACTTTACTATTTTACCTTTCTTTTAAAATTGGTTATTTTATATAATATTTATAGAATATATTTACCATTTTCAATGAGAACCAAATTTTTCTGTGACCACATGCAAAACGGTATATTATTCAACAAGCGGGTAATGACACTTATTATTTGCGAGAATAAACTTTGCCGACTTGAGACGTATTCGATTGTCAGTAATCATACGAACATGACAAACCCATAAACAGTGACATGGACAGTATTGAGTATATCATAACATATTTTTAAAATAAAATAAAAATATATAACAATAATATTTGTACTAACTAATAGTATTACGCTTCTATAAGGCAGCGTTTTTATAAAACAAATTATATAAAAGAATTTATAAAACGTTATTATCATTTAAAATAAAAATCAATATATCTAATTTTCAAAACAACATATTCTAAATTTATTACGCAGAAAATGATCAGGTAAAGTCGTAAAAATTAATCCTACAAGTTCCAAGGGTTTCAAGCCGAGACATTTGGACAACAGTTCCTTCTTCATTAGGGAGATAACAACATAAACGTTTAATAATTATTTGAATTTTAAAATATGTTTTGCCATCTGTCTTTTAAAAGATTAACCGTAGACATATTGCCAATAATAATGAATGCTTGGATCCATCCCCACTCCAAAAGTCGCCCTCTTAAGTTAATTAGTATACGTCGTTTAAGCATGGAGTGGTGGTTAGGAGGATTAGCGTGCGTCGCTATATAACTTATATAACTATGTTTTACAATTTAAATAATATTTTTACCCTAAATACCGAGGTGTTATAAGCTATTTAGGGTATATAATACAAACATAATTGCTTCCTCAAAACAATTGGTATTGAAATAATCTGCTGAGATAATTTAATCCCATGTCGTAAAGACACTATTAGTAATGCCGCCGGAACCGGATCTAGATCCGGTATACGGCGGATCCGGTCATTATTTGAAAGATTCGGTTCCGGCCAGAACTTGATAACTATCCGGTCGGATTCGGAGAGATCCATATTTTTTTAATAAATGAAACTAATGAAAGTAGAATAAAAATTAAAAAAAAAACAAGTGAAATTTATTAATGAAATGCAAAAAATATATATATATATATATATATATATAAAAGTAATAATAATAAAAATAAATATAATATAATAATAATTAAAATATTATATTAATCAATATTATCAATAATACTTGAGTTATAATGTAGGAATATTATTTTTTCTCCATGATTGAGAGCTTGAGAAAATAGTGTTTTGCTGAAAACGCTAGATGCCGGATGCTGATAAATATAGATTTTTTTAAATTTTTATGAATCAGGCCGGATCCGGTTCGACATGGTCTTGGATTCGGTTCCGGTTTTTCTTGTAGGTGATGGTTCCGGTATCCGGCTCCGGCCCAAAAGCGGATCCGGCGACATCACTAGACAGTATATCTATGGATATACTATATATTGTGCTGTTAGGTTAGGAGTAAAACGATGGCAAGTAAGGCTATAGCCGAGGCGAAATAACTGTGCAAAACAATAAAGTAAACTTTTTTTTAAGCAAATTTAAAGGGTATTTAAAATAATATTTGCTTGAGATGTGCCAACATATTAATATTTAAAATTAATTATATTATTATTGAGGAATGTAAACTGTTAATTTTTTTCGCCCGTTACAATTTTTTCTCATTAGCACGCTATTAGCACATCGGTCCCGCGTATTTTTTATCAATCTGAACACAATTATTAACAACAATACATTTAGTAAAGTATTTCAATATTAAGCAATACTATTGTACTTTATTATACACACTTTTAATGTTTTTCTTATCTATCTATCTAGCTATCTATAGACAAGACTATTTTAGTATTTGTGTGAATAAACTCGACCAACTCTCTGACACTCTATGTTATACGTAAATAATAAACTGTGTTAAAAGAGTATACAATACATTATTTTTATGGCAGTAATAAACTAGCACGCAACCGTGCCACGGATCGGTGACTGTGCCTTTAGGTTGTCGTCCATTACCACCACAACACATCGCTTTTTTGTGTTTTTGGGAAAGCTTTTCTAGTCTTTGTGAGAAGCTCTCACCTACTAAAACCCTATTTTCACTTGACGTTTAGTGCTCATTTGTGGCATTAGCTCAAGTTTTTTATCAGAAATGGTACGCTCGGACACGCCTTATGCGTCCTCTAAATATTCTTCTTCTTTTTCTTATCACTTGATGATAGATATTGATCTTTGTGTTTTTTTTTCTTCTACTGTATTGATTATCTTTATACTATTCTTCATGCTTTTTGATTTTAACATAGTCTCAATTACATTATGTCTGGTTATTGTTTTATTAATTTTTATTTCCAATTTAAGCTTTACCTTAGCCCACCTTTTACAATGAAAGAATATGTTTTACCGTGTTTTAAGTTTTGAATGCTTTATTCCTTAATTCTCCATTTTATTTCAAAATATTTTTTTTTGTAGATTTAGATGTTCATCCCCATTTACGTTCCATCTATTTACTTTCCTACAGATATCCTCCAAGCACATGGTCAAGTCTATGATTGATTTAGATGACCCCTTACAAAAGTTACGTTTTTTCTTTCATTTACAACTACTAGGTTATGGCTATGCATTTATTTTACTAGTATATTTCTTTTTTGGTCATGATCTGATATCTGATAAAAAGTTAAGCTGATTTTTTACTATTCTTAGTTTTTTTTTATCCATTAATGTATACTAATTGTCATTGCATTTAGAAAATTATTAATAGTTTTACCTAAACATGGCATTTTTTACTGCACAAAATCTTTATAATTTATGTCGTTTTTGGCTGTGTCACTCTTTGCGCACTGAGGTGCCCTTCGTGCTTATTTTTGTGTTTGGTTGACAACGTTCTTTTTTGGAACGCCACATTGTAGGATAGACGTATATGCACAGGCAAAGTTAATATTGCTCTTACGTCAAAAGTTGGGGCACCACAGGGCAACCTAAAACTTCACAGCCAAAAACGTCATTAATCTGTTGGATTCACTTTCCAAAAGTATTGAAGCTCCTACTAACTAATACATTTGTTGCTAAATGATTGTTTGTCATCTTGGCTTTATCCAATATGACCGTTATGTGCAATCTGAAAGTTAAGCTTCTATCTAACTCTATTTCTAGGTACTTTGCAATTCCCGTTTGTGGAACCGGGGCGTCATCGAGATAAATGTCTTCGTAAGAAGTTGGCAAACAATTTCTAGAGTATAGCCTTGTTTTTCTCAGGGTTGATTTTTTCCCATCAGTAATTTAGCCAAATTTGAAGTTTACAAGTAGCTTAAAGTCTTAGCTTGATGACTTTTAGAGGCGTTAAATCAAAAGTCCTTATGTCAGCGTAATAAGCAATTTTGACATTAGGCAAAATGCATGGTATGTTGGATATATACAAGTTGAGAAACATCGGAGATAGAACTGAACTTAGGAGTAGACTTTGGTGCCAGACCTTATTAAAAGCTTTTTCAGCGTTTTGTACAAAACACAGTTTTAATTTGTTTAGTAACTATGGTTAGTTAATGAGTTGTAAAGAGTCTATATCTAAAGCCATGTTGATGATTAGCAACAGGTTTTCAGCCGCCTTTTGATCTTGGATTAAAGATGACAGTTTCTGCAACCTTACTTATTAACAAAAAACGAATTGGGGTAATTTTGTAGGAAATGTCTATCTTTCCCAATCTTTGTGAGAAAAATTACATTAGACCTTTTCTATGAAAACGGAAAATGCAATTTTCTATAATATATATTGAACCCTATAAAATATATGTTATTTTACTATATAGATCACCTTTAGGAAATTGTGATATTTTCTTCAATAACCTTACGGATATTTTATATGACCACTCCGCGGGAGAAGGTGGTGCAAAAGAATACTTTCGTTAGCCTCATTGTTTGTCGTAAAAGGCGACTAATAGGCGAGGAGAAAACCTCGTTAAACATAACACCTTGTGTAACTCACCTGCGTGTTTGCCGTGCTCGGTGAGCCGAAAGTCAAGAAAAGGGGATCTTGGTAGTTGAGGGGCTAATACTCAGGTTTAGAAGAGTGTTAGTTCCAACACACTGCTTTGGCCCAAGGTTCTGGTAAAACGGGAGGTTAAACCTAACCCAGTTTTAAGCCAAACAGGCTTGTTATTTGACTTAAGGGTGAGGAATTATTTATGTGGTGATAGATGAAAGGTTCACAATGTGCTACGGTTTTAGCCCGATAGTATTCTTTGTGTTTGCGGAAGTCTTTCATTTACATTTATGAAACTTATATTGCTCCATTAGCTGTGGCGACTGCATCATTTTGTGATGTAGCGTTCCATATGTAGCTCCGTGGTGGGTGGGAAGATTGAGCAATGAAGTTGACGGAATTTATTATGGTACATTGTAAACCTCCAACAAAATGATTTTGCCTGTTTACGGACGAGAAAGCTAAAGAAGATAGTAATAGTACAAGTAGAAAGTTTGTTAGATATTTAATTGTTAAATGTTTTGAAAATGGCCATAGACTAAAGGAGGTATTTCCAATATTATTAACGGAATTTTAAAATTGTGTAAGAAGTTAAGAGACGATACTTTGCTTATTGAAGTAAAAGATAAAATGCAGAGCAGTAAAATGCAGGAATGCACGTCGTTATGTAATATTGCGGTGACAATTGAGCTGCATAAATCGTTAAATATTTCTAAGAGAGTTATTTTATGGTATGAGTGTTATACACAACAGTTGGCGTCGCAAGGTGTTATCGATTTTAAAAAGTTAACCTGTAGAAAAGATGGTGAGGCCAGAGATACAACATCTATGATCACATTTGATTTCAAACGGCTCCTAGATGCAGTTAAGGTAGCATATGTTACTCGTCCGGTTCGACAGTTTATTCCTAATCCAATGAGGTGTTTCCAATGCTAACGTTTTGGACACACTGCAGTTAGGTGTCCAGGTGTTGCAACATGTGCAAAATGCAGTAAGGAGAAACATGACCCTGATTTATGCAACAGTTTTTATTTATGTGTGAATTGTGGTGCTAAACATACTATTTATTCTAGAGATTGTCCAAAAATTAAAGAGGAAAAGAAGATAGCCTAGATCAAAGTAACAGACAAACTCCCTTACTTTGATTCTTAAAAGAGGTATTGTTTAATTACGGTTCCTACCTTTTTTAGATCGTTTGCTGCAGTAGTTAAAACGCATATTGTTTAACAACCTTCAATTATGAAGTTTATTGTTATTGCAGAAATTTCTTTAAATAAAGACAAGGAGTCTAATGTGAAGTTGCGGGCCCATCAGGCTTAAAACCAAAATTAACTACGGTTCAATTTGGACCAAGGTCACAACGAGTGGGATTTCAAGCAAAACCACTTAAGATGGGGGCTTATTTAAAGCCTAAACCATCTAAGATATTGGCTCGTATCGGGCCAAAACCAACTAAGGTTTTGACTTCTAAGTCAAAGCCTAAAGGTTTTGACTTCTAAATCAAAGCCTAAACAGGCTAAAACTCAGTCTGAGCTACCGCCACCTGAGGTGCAGGTTTCTAGCAATCCTGTGCCATGCCCACAGACCCTAATATTGACATGTTGTTAGAGTCGATGGATGTAGAAGTCCTTATGCGCCACCTACTCTAACAGATGAAATGATGCTAATTAGTGGGAGTTCAATTCCCCCAAATGATAATTTAGAAGTTAAACATAAAATCGCTAATAAACAAAGAGTTAAAATTACGTTTGCAACGTAACTATATATATATATATATATATATAATTCACACTATGAAACTTTTAAAATATTATTAGCCAAAAACTAACCTATCTGCGTTTCCTTACAGGAAACAAATTTTAAGGTTGAAAGTTCTGTTAATCTTTGTGGTTATACTATTTATAGAAAAGATCGTGCAAATGTTGATCATGCTCAGGGTGGAACGGCTTTATTGGTTTGTGATACGGTTTTTAGTAAAGAACTTTGTGTCAACACTGCATTAGAAGCAGTAACTGTTCAACTACATCTCTTTTTCTCACTGACTATTTGCTTAATTTATATTTTGCCAAATGTCAGTTTGGACATTTGATTGACTGATCAATTACTTGAACAACTTCCGTCACCATTCCTGATAATGGGCAATTTTAATGTTTATAACATTATGTGGGGCTCAAGTCGAACTGATGTGCTAGGTCATAACTTGGCCAATCTTTTTTCAGAAACGGATCTAGTTATCTTAAATAAAGGTAACAATACCTACTTTTCCGTGGCCAATAGATCATTCTCGGTTATTGACCAATTGACCTTACCGTTTGTTCTCCAAGTGTCGCAGCATTGCTGGATTGGGAAGTCTTGGAATATCTTTATGATAGTGACCACTTTCCAATATTCATTCGCGTGCTTGGTCATGAAATTAACGAAAACAGTCATTGAAATTGAAAAATAATAGATGCCGATTGGAATATGTTTGTTCAAGTGTTTGATTACGATGACAGTGTCTATGCCACTATTGACGAAGATATTGAAACTTATACCAATTCTATCATAAGGGCAGCACATGCGAGTATATATGCTAGATAATAATGGCTATCGGCAACTTCAATCCTTCGGGCTATAAGCCAACGAGCTGAAATATTGAGCTCCGGGCATTATAATCATTGCAACACACTTGAGCATAAATAATTATTAACTGTTCAATAATACATAAAATATTCATAAAAGTTGGTTTTATTATATTTCATACATTTAATAAATCAAACAAATAAATAGATAATTTCATTTTGCACATTTTTTAATTATAGTTTAAATGTTAATCAATAACACCAAGATTCATATGTTGTTATCCATGGGCTTAAAGCCACCCAGTCCGGAAACTGTTCCAAAAATTGTTCAAACTCTGAAGTTTTTTCAAAGTCGTGTATATATTTTCCAGTAACTGCAAAGTATATATAATTGTAATCCATAGTATTAAGACCTACATCAAATTTTAAATTTAATGACCAAGGCACTCCAGGATCTTCTCCATGAATATAAGTCATGTAGTAAACATCCATTCCATTCCATTCCATTTCACTTTTAGGTATAACTTCTACTGTGTTCAGACCTGTTAAGGTAATGCCCTTGTGTACAGCAAAGTAAATATTCATACGGTCAGGACCTAATATGAAATATATTTTAATCTCAATAATAATAAAATAAATTGACTATTTAGTACCTTTAATTGCAAACTCAAATTGAAGTTGTTCTATTGTTGAAGATTTGTTTTTCAATTCGATAACAACCTTTGGTTCATTTTCAGCTATGTTGCCACTTGGAATCCATATAGATCTTGCTCTGAAATTAGTAAAAATTAATAATTTAATGTATAATTACTTATGAATGAATTGATAATACAATTTTTTTGTAGATCTAGAATCTGTAGTTGCAACTCCGCAATATAGTGCTAACTTGCAATCTGCTTCTAAAGTATTACTTTTTTCAATTTCTTTTACATATTCTTTAATAGATATAGGAGAATTTCTGTCCGTATTTATAAAAGTAAAACCCGAATCTTGTTTTAACGTTACATTGTTTTCATTTCGAATTATTCTACTGGTATGCTAAAACAATAATTGTGTAAAAAGTATCAAATTTATTTTTTATACTTACAGAAACTGAATAGCGATGCGGTGCAATTATACCTTCAATTCCATATGGGTAAGTAACTGGAGTAAATGTTAAAATTGTAAATAGCACAAAAGACACTATAAGAAAATAAATTAAATATATGGAATTTTGCATTGTAGTCATTAATGGAATCTAAAATAAAAATTATTAGTTGATTTATTAGATACATTAATTAAATATCTACATAATAACATGTAGCTAATGTACATAGCAAAAAGCATATCAATCCAACCAAAAATTCAGGGTTTGTACCATCGCCATTTCTACCACAAATTGGTATAAATAATAGAACAATTTCTAGTGCTATTTGAAAAGAAAATAGAGTTGGAATCAAAAGAGCAACTAAATAAATATATTTCCAACTATCTAAAAATTATTAAAGCAATATTATTTGTATACTCGTGAATATAATTACAACTTACAACTTGTGAATTTAGCTAATAATTGAATAATTATAAAAGCAATAGTTGTAAATAAAATGTGGTACAGGAAGATATAAACTGATCTAATTCCTGCCATAGTTCCTGCAAACAATATAATCGCCCACACTATATTATTTAGTTGTATTTGGAATTGTGCTTGCATCGCTACTGTAAATGATTCCTAAAATATGTACTATTATGCTATTAATATAAACTTTATATATTATTTTTAAATTATTCTAGTTAACTTACCGGTTTATTGTATTTATTTAAAACTAAATAACTTGTCAATTGAATGGTAAGTATTGGAGCACAGTACAATCCTAGAATCAACCAAATTGATTTGTACCAACGCATGGTAAAATCTAAAGCATCTAATACTACACCAACTAATAGTACAAAAGCTAATGATAAAATGTATCCAATTAAAAGTCCACAAAGAGTAATTCCAATATATTTAATATCTGAAGGCGATTTATCTAAAAAATAAGTTACATTATTTAAATAAGTCGTTGACTTACTGTGGCGATGTAAAATAGCCGTAAAAAGCACAATAAACAAATAAAATAATAATGTTTAACTAAGATAAAGACTAGACGTATTTTGGTAGTTTTTTATTTAGTTTTTAGACTTTTTGAAGAAGTATCATTGGAACCAATCTCCAGTTATGATTATGTGTGATAGAAAACTAATAAAATACATGTTCTATAAGGTTGCTACTGATGTATTTTATTATAGTAGTATATTTTTACGTCTATTTAGACAAAAAAACAAAATTTATTTCACCGCAAGCCAGAGAGTCAGCAAAATTGCGTATTTAAAATCTGACTGGTAGTGGTGGCACAATCAGAGTGATTGCTTATACACCAGTTGCTTAGAAAATAGAAACAACACAACAATAGCCTAAGTACATTATGGTGAATAAAAGTAGATTCATACTATCAACTCTACAAAGAAAGGTGATGAGTAGAAAAGACAAAAATAAGGAATAAAAGAAAGTAATCTCGCAGCCAATAAGTATGAAAATATTTGAACAAACTGGCCACATGTCTAATAGTATATTAAGTATCAAGAACAGGAAAGCTATGTTTGCAGCACGCCGATGGTTTGTTGCACGAGCAAAGCAAATGTTTTCTTGCCGGTGATGCTTACTATTTTTTAAAAGCACGTAAATCAATTATTCAAATTTATCATTATACAATCAAGCAATGCCGTGCCACCGAGATGCACTGATAAGGGTTGATGAAAACTAAAACAATTGTCTGTATTTGCTTGGCCTCTTTAGAGTTGGATTGGGTTAGAATAATTGATTTTAAACTTTTGTCAATAAATTTTGTTTGATTATCTGCTTTTTTGACATTGCACTTTGGTTGCCAGTTGTGATGGTAAAGTTTTATTGATGATAATTGTTTTTTTTTTTTTTTGTTAAAGCAACATAATGGACTTACAACCGCTTTGCACTATCAATTATAATAAAAATTGTGTTTGTTACTATGGACTAAGTAATAAGCTCAGTTTTGGTTAATCACATTAGTGTCATGTTTGAGAGTCATTTTTAGTATTGTCACTATTGGATGGTCGTAGTCGTAGCGCGCTTAGGTCTACGTTTGCCGGTTTGGAGAACGTGGGTCTTTCTAGGCATGGGCACCGGAGCCTTAGGCAAGGTATGTTCATTCTGGTGCTGAACCATGAATTTTGTCTCATAAGTTTCCAAGTCGTTGTCTAGGTTGATCAGATCAAACGTGAACAGATCTAGCACAATAATAAAATACATCCGTAGCAACCTTATAGAACATGTATTTTATTAGTTTTATATCACACACAATCATAACTGGAGATTGGTTCCAATGAAATCCGGGTGCTGATTTTATCCAGCTTTCGAGGATTGAGAGTACAATTTTTATAAATATAGATTTTTTTTGCTGCAAAAGTTCTTCCTTCAGTAGCAAAACCTATGTGGTTTAATTCTTCTCAATCAAGAGTTTTACAGAATAATTCAACCTTGGTTTAAGTTTGTACAATTTGGTAGTGTCAACTTTTAGATGTCATTCCGGTGGGATGGAACGAGACTCTTTGATTTTTTGGCTAAAAATCCTTTTGATTTTTTGGAGAAGCTCTTTTAAGTATTGGAAGTTTCTTGAGGTGGCTGGTCCCTAGGGTTGAAGCGCTTTTACTACAAGCAACAACTCCAGGCTGGTGTTGATGCCTGCAAATAGGTTACCTATTTTGGGGTTTGTGAATGGCTTCTAACTTTCTTTCTGAAAACTGAAAAGAATAGAAACGTTTGCAAGAAATGACGTCGTAAAGATAGAAGGAGAGGTTACTCTCCAGAGTATCACAAAGTCTTGGTCTATTGCGGGCAGTAGATTTTCCATTGCAACACATGTTCAATTTTTTTAATTTTAGTGTAGTTCTGTGCCCAAAGCAGACATTATACGAAAAACAATCTAGGTCACGTAGTTATTTGCGGTAAAAAGGTCTCAACCGTCCGTTATATCAAAACAAATTCTTTAACTGATGTTTTATGTCCTTGAAAGAGTTATGACGCTATCAAAATTTATTTTGAATGGCAACATAGAATTTTTGTTTTAGAAATTATGTTCAATGCCGTAACTACGACGGTCTCGTCGGTGCCCCCGCACCGGGCGCAGATAACCACCTTAATTTGATAATTTTGAAGATTGTAAACGTAAAAAAAAATAAAGAATTTGCTAGCAGAAAATTCAAGGAAAACGAAAAGATCCACTTGACTCTATCACTGTAAACAGAAAGAAGGGGCGTAAAAAACGCTCTTGCATCGGGCGCATTTGAAGCTATGTAGTTACGGCACTAATTGTGTTATTAATAACGAGCTAAACGTTTTTAACGCCATTTGATTAATTTCAAATATTAAAGTAAACAACAAAAATCTATACCTAAATCTTTATTATTTTGTTTTCTTGGGGTTGTAAACTTACATAGTAGAAAATAAAATTGGATTTTTTAACTAATTACGTTTTTTTTATTTAACATTGTTCTTAAATTAAGAAAACAACTAAAACTATACTATCTTTTAAATAATCAAACGAAAGACTAGTGGCGCCAGCCAGTGCATTTTAATACAAAACGTCCGCATTAATCGGTATCATTTATGCAATTGACAGTCATTTCGCAGAGTAAACAATTTTGAATCGTCAAAAAATTATGAAATGATTTAATAATTTATTCTAACTTAATCTATCAATCACAGCGGCCAAGGGTCAAGCGTAGACAATCGGTTCTACAAAATTCGTCAGTATGCCTTGTAAGACCACGGCATTGCATGATAGCAAAAGACAAATTTGAATAAATATTTCTGTGCTTATCAACACAATAATTGATGATGTAAATAATCAAACAAAACACTGGCATAGTAGTAGTTTACAATTAGGTGAACAGTTTTTTTCACGTTTTGCACTGATAAATTAGACGCCTAAATCATGTAATATCACACCTATAGACCTTTTCCTTTCTGCGTTATTTGCCAAATGCCACTCAAATGCTCAAACCCGTCATTAAAAATTGGAACTTTAGATGGACCACGTTAGCGGCCAACATTTGAAAGAAATAATCTTTAAAATAATGTTTTTTTTTATATGATAATAAAGATTACTTTTAAAAAATTGATTTTTGAAAAAAGTACCTAAGTTCATACGATGCAAATCACTGATTAATTAACTAAAAATAAAAACTCAATTAATTTATCTAAATTTTATATGCAAATTTTACAAACATATCAAAGTTTATGAAACAAATCTTTAAAATCCAAAACAACGTGTGTTTTAATTATTAATTTAAATTTTGTTTAGAGTATGAGTACTAATTTTATTATAGTATTATTTATATAAAAAAAACAAGATAACAAAAAACTATTGTAATTTTAAGTTTAATTAATTAAATAACACGTTTTAAATAGAATTAATTGTCTTGTTTTATGAATAAAAGCAAAATATCAGTTATTATTCACATAATCATACTACACTTGAGATTAGAAAGCATTGACTAAATTATTGGAATTAAAAGATTATAGATATATGATTTTCTTTTGTTACTATTAAAAAGTACACATTCATTGTTCTTTCAGAGGAATGTAAATACTTGCAACTTTGAACTTATAGATTTAGATTATTTACCGACAGCTGACGGGAACTAGTAGAGCGCCGTTTGCCGTAATAAAAAAAAAACAAAGTCACAATTATTAATTGAAAATAAATTAGCAAATTACTTTAAATATCAGATTAAATTATTGTTTAACGGTCGTTTAGTTTATACAAAACAAAAATATATATATTTAAAACAAAAAGTTTCTCAGCATTTTGGAATCAAGATTTTTGTTTTTTTTGGCATGGTCTACAAAGTTACCTGGCATTTGTTCGCCAATTAATATACACGCTGTATATATTTTAATAAATATTTCAAAAACTGTAAGTTTCAGACTTATAAAACCTTAAATTATTATAATTGTTGAATAAAACTCTTTGTAAAAATAAAGGAAAATACAAGAGGTTCCAAAGAACTGACGATGACGTCATATTACGCGAAACAAAGCAGCATTAAAAATTAAACTACATCACAATATAGATTAAAAAAAAACTACAAAAACTTTTATTAAGGCTATTTTTGTAATAAATAAAAAATGCAGTCAGAAATTAGGTGTTCCCACACATTTACTCTACACTGTATAAGTCAAACTCAATTACCATTAAAGAAGGTATTTCTTTTATGTAAGCTATTATGCAGTGATTAAAGTTGCATATTAAAAAAAACATTTTTTTATCTATCCTGTCAAATTTACTAAATGGCGTCTAACACATAGAATAAACGTGGAAGTTTGTGTATGTGTGAGTTTAATTATTAAAGTAAGAGCCAATATATTCACCTTTCAGTAAAGTGCTTAATAGCATTACTAATAGAACTACTATGAGTAAAAGTCTATTCAACGTACTACAAATGTAATGTACTCAAATAAATTAAGTCATTAAAATAAATAATTATTACTATTGCATACGTAAACAAAAATGTTAATTTTATTAGTAATAAAAAGAAAAATAAACTGTATGTAAAAGAACACATATAGCGGTAAAAACAATAGTGTTACTATAATTTTGTTGCCTGTCTCTACCAAAACCATTTGTTTCGGTTTTAAAGCGGCGGGCTGCTAACTCCTATTTTTTGATATACTACATACTTTTTTTGCCTGCTTCTGCCAAAACCTTCTGCTTTGGCTCTAATGTTCGGGCCAAAATAACGATTTAGCAGTTTAACGGTTAATATGCGTGTTTTGCGATATTTAAGTAGGCTGTAAACCAAAACTTCACATGCCATACCTTAAAATTTAACTGTAGTTACAGATTATAATAGACTTTGAAATTTCTTAAAATACTGTTTTTATTTGGAGCATGTTTTTTTGGTGCTACTAAAAGCAGTAAGCTGCTAAAGTCTACTTTTGACTCTTGATACACTATACTATTTTTAAATTAATAAAATTTTAATTAAATTTTTTTCAAATTATTGTTCAATTATTAGAACTAGTAGTAGTGTTGCCAAGTATTACTTACATAGTTTATAATCATATATGTATTTGGCAAAGCATAAAATAGCTGCTATTGTGGTAACCAAATTTATAGCTAATTCACCATCTCGATCATAATAGATCAGAAACAGCCCCATAAAATCATAAAATACAGCATTGACATCACTTTCTTCAATATTATCCATTTCTGGTGCATTTGCAAGACTCTCAACTAATGATAGAACGTTTTCGCCAGTATGCTTATAAGTATGTAAATCAATATCTCTACTATCGTATTTGGTATGATAACGATATCCATTTCTTGTATATGCTAAATCAAAACCTAAAAATATGTTTACAAAATTCTATTAAAATATTATATGCAGTATATGTGTACTTACCTACAACGTTTCCAAAATCTCTAAAAATTCTAAAATCTGTATCTGACGGTATCATGTTGTTTTGAAATACCTCTTCTCCTGCTACTTGTGCGTGCGGATAAGGCACTTGACTGTAATACTTTAACAACCAAGGTTGTTTGGGGCCAGTCTGAAATAATAATTCTTTTTCACCTACACCTGTAGCTTCCAAATTAATTACAGCTACTATATGTTTGGCCCAATTATGTTGAGTAATAAAGCCATGTGCTGCTTGTAACAAAGTTTCTTCGGCACCATTAAACAAAAATACTATATTGTATTTTGGTTTAGATTTAGATTGAGAAAGTATTCTTAGAACTTCAATCATTACAGAACACATTATACCATCATCACTTCCACCTTAAAATAACTATAAAATAAATTTTATAAGATTTATATAAGTTACCTGGACTCTCGACTACAGAATCATAATGAGCATTAACCAACAAGGTTGTATTGCTAGTATCGGAGTTTACTTTGGCAATAATATTTCTAACTCTTCTATAAACATTAACTACATTATAGCCATGCATAGAGTATGCCCCATCAACCATTTGTTCATTATATTCTATATTCTGATTTTCATGTTTCTCATTTATTATTTCATTAATTTTATTTCTGAGTAGCTCTACAGCATGAATCTGGTTTGCTTTACTACCAACTACTCTGGGTCCCAGTTTTATTAATTCTTCGTTAAATTCTACAGAATTACTAACATTAAATCGAGATTCATCCTTAAAAATATTATTAAATTACTATAATTTACAATTTGTTATGAGTAACATTAATATATTAGTCAAACAAAATAATAAACAATTTTGTATAAATGCTTACCAAGCTAACAGTTGGAAAGTTTTGATCCCAAAGAATTGCAAATAACAGCAACAACAGAATATAAATTAACACACCAAACCCAAATATTATTGGTGTTGAATGTTTATAATTTAAATATTCATCATCTGTGTTAAAATCTTCTCTTTTCTTTTTTTTAATAACTCGTAATAAATTATTTTTAATAGACATGTTTCTTGCACGCTTTGAACAAAATAATAACACCGGTATAATGAAATGGTTTATATAGATAAGATAATACAACCAAAAATATAGGTACATTTTTATATTTTTATTAATCGCATAAGTCTTTAACAAATAGATGAGTATAAATTATTATTCAATCTATTTAACGATATTTTAGCTAACTATTATGTAGATAAGCACCGAATCTGAATCAATATTAAGTTGCGTGTTTTGATAAGGTCATATGGCTTCATAAATCTAAATTTTTGCCTACTCAAAAAGTATATAATCTATTATTACCTTGATAGTAATATAGAAAGTGGTATTTTGTTTTCGGTTTTGACATCGATACTGGGTGTTCATAGTTATTATAACTTTATAAACATTAATAAATAAAATTACTTTTTAACAATACATAATTTTTAATATGATGATTGATTTATATTAAATTTTTTGTATTTGAAAATCAACGGCTTTTTTATAAGTAAATTGAATCTTATCATTCAGAGAAAAAATATATATTGATAGTAATGTTACTAAACTAAATCATATACAGGGTTAGTCAAAATTACCGAAACACCTAAATAATTCTCCAACCGTAAAAAAAATTTAAACAAACTTTTGTTCAAATATAGTACTTATAATATACATATAGAGTAATTTTGTTATTGTGGAAATTTGGAAATTTTATTTAAAGTTTAGGAGTTTGCTTACAACTCAAAAATTATGCATTTTATAAAAAACATATTGTTACAAAAAATACTCAGAATTAATCTTAGAATCAAGTAATATACATGGTGTTTTATTTAAAAAAAATTGTTTTATCAATATTATAAATATATTTAAAAAATAGTTTGATTAAAATCAAAATACTTTTGTTTAAAACTTGTTTGTATTTTTTTAAATTATAATTGATAGTTGTGACATGATAATTCATGTTCATTATAATTAAAAAGAAATAGTATGTAAATTGTTTTATTTCTGAATTTAAAACAATTCTGAAATAAAACACGGTTGGAGAATTATTTAGATGTTTAGCGGTTTAAGTTTCAAAATTATTTAGTATAGTCTAGCAAATAATCATGGAACTGTTAACAGCTTTCAAATTGCCGAAATTTATTATCAAAACTTATAGAACACTTGCCCAAGCAAACAATATGTTTTTCAAACAAAGATATTATGAATTGCAACAAGTTAAATCACACTTACTCAATAATGAGTATAGACCGGTGGAAATCAACTACGCACCAGATAGCAACAAAAAATCTGGATGGTTGGTTGATGCCGCAATAAAAAACGACAAATCGACATGGCAGAACCCAAGAAAAAAAAAGACAGCTTATTGCGCCGCAATCCCATTGTTTGCTGCCGCACCGACTGCCGCCAAACCAATTGACGCGACCACGTTATTTGCTGCAATTGCCCTCACTCTTAAATTTGAGAGCTCCAAGCTTTTAGAGCAATAACTGACAATAGAAAAAGATCCAAAGAAAAGAACAAAAAAATAAAACTATCCAATCAGAGTGTGCACAGTTTGGACGGTTTGCAAACTGTCCAAATTGTATGTTGGAACAGACCTATAGTTTATTATAGGTCTGTTCCAACATACGATTTGAACGGTTTGCAAACCGTCAAAACTGTGCACACAAACAAATATTTGTCATCCTTAGGCAATCCTTTATACACAGTAATTTGTTTGTGTGCATAGTTTGAACGGTTTGCAAACCGTTCAAATCGTATGTTGGAACAGACCTTATGGCTAAAAAAAAATGGTTGTCAAAACTGACAATCAAATTTCTTGAAGGCTATGAATCTTATCAGTGTTTATGAAATGTACATAGTACTGCTTATAAAAACAAAGATGTGCAAGAAAACGCTTATCAAAAACTTTGCAAATTAATGGATATTGAAAGCTTTGAAATTGCTGAAGTGAAAGCAAAAATACGTTCTATTAGAAATGCGTATGCTTTAGAATTAGCAAAAATTAAGAAAAGCCGGCACAGACAAATTATACAAACCAAAAGTGCCATGTTTTGCTGTAGCGGAAAAAGCTTTGAAGCATGTACAAAAAAGAGAAACTCAGGCATCACAAATTGTAAGTTTATTTACATTCTATGGATTATTTATCATTTTCATGTGCCAAGCGACAGCTCCGTCACCTATAAACCAATCAGCTAACTTATTTCTGAGCTCTGCAGCTTTTTTAGAATAATTACGGCTCTTGGCGGCTGATTAAATCTGTGAGTCCTTGACTTTGAATTATGTGTCTACAGACTTTCTACTAGTCCACCATTTTCAAAATCTTCAAAGTTTACACTGTTTTGGGTTATACATCCATCAGATGTTTTACGCAACCAGTTATGTAACGCACAAGTGTTTTTCACAAGAATGTCAGCTTTTTTGAAAAATAACGCAATGGGTTTTTCAAATATACAAAACTGAGGAACAAGTTGGATTGCTTGTTCCTCAGTTTTGCGTTTTTTACGATACGCCGAGCACGAGAAAGCCGGTAATTAAACTTTTTTTTTGTGTTACGGCACCATGGTGTGAATACGGTTTTAGTAAATACTCTTTAAGGGGACATGGGACATGGTGTTTGATTGAAGCTTCAGTAAATTATTTTCTATTGCATTTTTCAAACTGTTTTTTGAAAATATCCTTCCATCATATGCTTTTCCGTTTGCATCCACATCTATATATTCAAAATAGTATTGGTCATCAACTAATGCAAGCAGTATACTAAACGTTCTCTTGTAGATGTAAAATTCTGAGCCTGAATGGAAAGGACTTTGCAATATAACATGCTTTCCATCTAAAGCTCCAGCTCCAAAAAAATTCTACCGTGTGGAAAATCTTTGAATAATATTCTTCTATTCTTGTTCAGAGTTTGACATTTGAAAATAATAACTTAAATTACTTTAGTAAGTATTTTTAAAGATATCGGGTTTTTATTATTTATTTATTTTTAGGAAATTGAATCACAATCTCAACCGGATGATTCTCTAGAAAATAATTCTAAAAGATCTTGCCATGCTTCATTCAAACCATCTTTCTATTTAGCAACTGTAGCAGAATCTGAATGTCCGGCAGCAATGAGATGATCTGTTACATCATTAGCAGCAGCCACTCGTTCATTACCTTCAGCAATCCATTGTTCCAAATCACCTATCAAATGAGTCGTCCGTGGCCAGAAAACCAATTGCACAAAAACTAACTTTGAACTTTACAGTCCTAAAGAGAGTTAAAAAAAGGACAAGTAGCATCGATAGGGCTATACAAGGGTTACAGAAAATCGCACAGAAACTAGATGAAAAGCCTAAGAGAGAAGAGGACAATGAGTTTGATTGTTTTGGCAAGTTGGTGGTTTTTTCGTTGAAAAAGCTACCAAAATCAGTCGTTTTTGAATTAATGGAGTACATACAATCTTATCTTGTACGACAACAGTTTTTAAATACCCAGCATTCTCAGCAAATACCACAACCTTCCTTATCTGCCTGATCAAGTAGTTAAGATTATGCTGCAAACCAATGTTCAAACCGTTCTTACAATGACTAATGCTAATAGTCAACAAGACCAGTCAGATCTGCTTTTCGAGAAAAATAATGCTTCAGTCTAACCCCATTTATAATACAGCACAAATACTGATTTAAATTTATGTTTTAATCATCAGCAAAAACAGTAAGATCTGCTTTCACAGACAAAAAAATGCTTTATTATATGACAACAATAATTAAGAAATGTTTGTATTTGTTAGCATTATTTAACCTAAATTACAAACATTGAACTTCTATCTTCTGTATATTATTATGTATCTGCTTACCTTAATAAAGTCTTTTAACGCATAAATGGCTTGGCAAACTTTAGGGATATAATATGATATTGTGCATTTTAGGACACGATATAAATATTGCAATGAAGCGAAAGAATCTCCTGTTGCGAGATATCTTAATGTCGCTTCTAATTTTAATTGTGGTGTTAACGCATTTCTCATGTAGGTATCCATTTTTATAATACGTTGCGTCACACAATCCAGAAGAGTATCAAAATGCTTTTCATTCGTAAATTAAAATTAGAAGTTTTGCAGAAGCACCCAAAGTAGGTCGAAGACTAATTTTTTTAACCCAGACACGACCTTTTTGTCGTTTCTTTTTCTGTATTTTTTTTATATTTTTTACCACTAAAAGTTTAGCGACTATTTTGCAGCTTCGGAAAGTTCACTTGGCATATGGCGCACTGTGAAATACACTAAAAATAAAACTAGCGTGTCACTTATTTTTGTTTTTGTACATGTAGTGTAAACCTTTACTGGCGTGCAAATAGAACTGGCGCAACCACTGGCGCCACTAAATCCATGCATGTCTAAACTCACCTTAAAAGCAACAACATTATGTAGAAACAATTGCACGATACCTTCATGATATTGTTTTGATGCAGATGCGTATAATTTAAAATCATTCATATAGAACTGGTGACAAAATATTATTTGAAAGTTGTTTGTTCAGTTCAAATCCATATGTGCTGGTCTTGAACATAGTACTGAATAGTGCAATGAAAAATCAGAGCGGGCACAAACTGTCACTTTGAAAGATCCTTCCTCTAATGTGTATTAGGTTAGTAGAGTAATATTGCCTTGCATCTCTGATTGGTAGTAAAATTTTTCAGGTATCCATACTTTCTTCTAGCATACTTACTGTTCTTTTGAATATGCGCAGTAGTTTAAGTAACCACAGTTTTTTTTACATGATTTGTGATTACTCCATCTAGAATTAGCAATTTTACTCCTTTTTGTTGCAACGATCAATTTGTTTTTCTGCTCGTATGCTGTCTGCGTTAAAGTATTTGCTTATTTTTGAGTTATAATTTTATTTAGAAATTTATAATAACGTAAGTGTTTTAAGTATCATAAAAGTAATTTCTTTAGTTAAGGACAGAGCTATTGTGGCGGTACTATTATAATTTGCTTGAATTGATTAACAAAAGTGTGTGACAAGTTTTAAAAACACTCCACTAGAAATGATTTAATTTATTTGATAAAATTTTCAATATGACGTTTGTATTGTCAAAACTACAATATTTGGGACTGTTATCCCAATTATTTGTTGTATTTCTTTTATTTGATGTTGTTTCCAGTATGCTTTAGGGGTCTGACATATTTTCACGTTTTGAATATATATTGTTGTTGTTTTTCCTATAACGATGTTTTTTCTTTTCTTGAAACTTTTAATTGTTTTTTAATATTTTTGTTCTTATGTGATATTTTTAGTTAAGATAACCTAATGCAGTATTTTGGTTCATTTTACCTTGCTAACCTAATGCAGTATTTTGCTTCATTTTACCTTGCAGTTTTATTAATTCTTCTTTATAGTTGGGCTGAAAAGATTCAATTTTATGTTGTTAAGCAAAATTTTTTATTTTATGTTTAAAGCTTGGAAAATGGATTTAAAAAAAAAATTGATAAATTAAGCGGCAGCGTGGGTTAGTTGCTTAAATGCTTTCCTCTCATGCTGGGGGCCCTGAGTTCAAATCCTACCCTGCCGTATATTATTTGTGAATTTGTTCACCGGTTTAACCGCTTTGTCATTTATGGTTTCAGCAACAAACAAATTTACAAACAATAATCATCTCGTTTCATTTTCATCACTCATACTTGGAAGGGCCTTCGGCCTGCTAAAACCAGGTTGGTGAAGTCTATAGAGTATAAAAACGCTAATTTCATTTGATAAATTAGCTGTGTATAAGCCGCCGATTTGTTTTAGGCAACCCAGTTGCTGTTGCGGGTTTTTGGATAATACATTTTTTAGCTTTGCAGAAATTTTTAATTTTTTTAACATTCTCACAAAAATATCTCCAAGTTTTCCATTGACGTTGACTTTGACGTATGCGTCTTTTATAATCTTTTTGGGCGTTTTTGCATAATAATCAGTCTGATTGATGTTTTGAATTTTTTGCTCTGTTGAAGGGTTTTTGTGTAGCCTCTTTAAGCCGGCCGAGTTTTATGCACCACTAAAGTATAGTGTTGTTGAATATGGTAGCCAGCGTAAGTGGGCACAAGTCCTTGTGTGCTTGTGTTAAAGAATTGTCCAACTTACTTACACAATTTTCACTTAAACTGCACTTTGCTATAAGTTGTCTCAAAAGGCAATCTTATCGGTCATCCTAGAGTTTTGGTAGGGTCTGATATTTGTTTTCTGTTTTAGGTTTGCAATTTATTTTAAAGAAATTTATACATCTTATTACTAGATCATAAGCAATATGTTTTTAACTAGTATTTTTCCAAATCATTTAAAGCAAGCAATTGTCTGTCCACTATTTAAAAATGATAATCATAACCAACTAGCAAATTATTATAATATAAGTTTATTGCCAAGTTTTTAAAAAAATATTTGAACTTCTTATTAAAGATATACTTGTTAGCTTTATGACATTGTTTGGTTTTATTTCAGAAAAACAACACGGTTTTATAAAATACAAAAACACAGATACAGCTTTGTGTAGCCCCCTATCTGGAGGGTCAGTTTTTCTGAAAAAATGTGTTGTGATGAGTACGCCTTCTTTCGGATAAGAAGAGAAAATTTAGTATGTCCCGTGTACTGCTTTGATGTTGCGTGCACGATAAAGAACCCAATAATTTAGGTTGGAATTCCTGAATTTGCGTCAAAATTCCCAGATGTAGTAGTCTTAACCTCTGGCGTTGGTGATTATACTAATAATTAAGAAGCTGTAGACCAGCGTCAACATGCCTTGGAAATTTTTATTGACCTATCCAAGGCATTTGACAGTGTGGACCATAATACTTGTAAGAATATTGAAAATTGAGCTTGCTTGACTTTTTCTATTATAAGTGAATGAATTTATAAAAATATACTAACAATGAACAATAATAAAACAACGTGGGTTCTATTTACAACAGGTGTATTAAATTAACAATTTCTTGATGAAATAAATCTAAATGGTACTAGTATTGATCTAGTAGCAAGCACAAAAGTTTTGAAAATCAAAATATGAGTATGATATCAACTAAGAACGCTGTTAAAACTTTATACTATGCAAATTTTGAAATTTGGTTTTATTCACTGGGGTCAAAAAACAGAGCTGGTTTTAAATGGCAAAACTGAATTTAAAAAGAAAGGGTTATTAACCTTTCCAAGTTTGTATTTTTATGAAGTTGTTTGTTTTGTAAATAAAAATAAAAACATATTTGAAAAATAATCTAATTATGACCAAAATACACGCAAAAACCATTTTTTAGTTTACCAAAACACGATTCACGACTCTTTAATAAAGGTATTATTGGTAGCGGGTCTTGTTTTTACAAACTGAAAATATCAATTTAAAACTTGTGTGTCAATGAAATTGAGTTTTAAATATTGTTTTAAAAACTGTTTATGTATATTTTAAACTTTGTATTTTATGCCCGTACTAATAGCCAGAGATTAAATCTCGGATTTATGAATCCGAGATCCATTTTGTTAATCGTTGGTTGGTTCTAAGCTAACTCACGGACATTGTGACTGCGACTTAAGTCGGCCAATGTACAATTCATTGCTTAATTCTCAAATCGAGTTGAAGACTATGCAACCGTCAATATAATCTTAGATTCAAATAATCTTCGGATCACCTAAGATTAATCTTGGATTGTTTATTAGTGTGTCAGTTATTAATTCTGAATTTGATAGTAGTTTATGTTCCAATTTATAATGAGTTTTAAATAAATACTGATTGAAATTGATAAATGTTCAATATCCATTATGTTTTTAGGTACAAACAAGGTCTATGGAATTTAAGTATACTGCTATATACTTGACAAACTTTGACTTACATTCATATAAAAAAATCTAGGGTTTATGAATCCAAGATAATCCGAAATTTAATCTCTGACTATTAGTACAGGCATTAGTGAGTATTATTTACATGAACGTTTTTTTTATTCTACAGATATGTGTGACTTGTTTCTAATATTATACAATGGTTTTTTTAAGTTTGTTTTGTTGTGTGTATGTTTTTGGAACAAAGCTTATTATTATTATTATTATTTTACATTAAATTTGATCTATTTGTGATCTGACATTAAGACCGACGTAGATACGTGCTAGTCGTAGATATTGCTTGAAATGCTAAGAGTTACCAGTGAGATATATCTATCAGAGTTTGGTATTTCTAGGTTAGTACTGACAATAAAATTGTAGAGTTGCTTACCCCTGTCATTTGTGTCTTCATTTCTCCAGACAACATAATGGGAGTTGGCGTCACATCCAACTATAAGGTCAACATTTCCTTGCGTACAATAGTGCACCAAATCTTCCAACTGAAAGTGGTAATTTGTGCACAAGGTATGTCGACGCCACAATAGTGTCGGGATTCCATTTGTCTGCAGAGTTGTCAGGATCAACAACGGTTGTGAGATCACTGTCTAAAAGATGTGACAGAAGAAACGCTGTTAGGGCTATTGTGTCCTCCATCACCTCACGTGGCTGAACTTAGCTACGGCTACGGATTCGTTTAAGGAGCGTATTTGTGAATCCGCGCTTTCACCCAAGCATCGCCCAGCTAAATCATCAACATGTGTACCAGCATTGGAATTTAGCGACGCTCTTATATTTGTTTTAGATCAATAACTTAATAATTTAAACAAATTGCTCTGTTATTTAACTAACTGGTATTATTTAGCAATAATTAAATAAATAATAAATTTAATACAACTGCGTTGTCAACAAAATATTTAAATATAAATGGGTGTTATTAAATTACAAATATAATATTAAAACAGCGTTCAATATTATTACAAAAATAATAATTGGTAGATTTCAAATGTTTTTCCAAATATTTGTTTCTTATTATTTAACAAATAGAAATAAACTTTTTGATTTCTGGAAACCAATAAAAAAACTTTTTATTACGCTTATTTATGAGATAAATCTAAATAGTTTGACTAATAATTTAAGGTTGGATAGCAAATGTTTAAACTAAAAATTATTTAATTAACCAATAATAATCAAATTTCAAACTTCCGGATATCGGCTAAATTGGTTGATTGAGTTTCTCGGCTGACACAATCTTGTTTAAGAACTTGATCCTCAATATCTTAGCTGAAAAATGTTTTTATTTAACTAGCAAAAAAAATAAAAATTCAAACTTCTCGATATCTTACCGGAAAATGACTCAAAAACGGAAAATGTAAAAACAGCTAAACTGGTTGATTGGGTTTCTTGGCAAACACAATCTTATTTAATAACTTGATTCTGAATATCTTAGCTGATAATTGTTTCTATATAACTAACAAATAAAAATTCAATCTTCCGGATATCTTGCCAGAAAATGACTCAAAAACAAAAAATGTGAAAAAAGCTAAATTGGTTGATTGAGTTTGTCGGCTAACACAATCTTATTTAAAAACTTGATTCCCAATATTTTAGCTGATAAATGTTTTTATTTAACTAGCAAACAGAAATAAAATTTAAAATTTTCGGATATCTTACCAAAAATGGCTCAAAAAAATGTAAAATACAGCTAAACTGGAGTTTCTTGGCTAACACAATCTTACTTAAGTTCCGCAATGTCTTAGATGATAAATGTTTTTATTTAACCAGCAAATGAAAATAGAAATTCAAACTTCCGGATATCTTACCGGAAAATGGTTCATCACCTAATGTTTTAATGATTATATACAATCATACAAAAAAAATAATTTTTGGCATTTTTATTCTCACCTAATTTTTTTTTTTTAATTATAATAATGCTTAAGTTTGCCAACTTTGTCAGCATAATACTATTTATTTTTTTAACTTTATTTTGGAAAAGTTTTGTAATATTGCTGAAATTAGCATACCTGTATGTAAAGTTATAATAAAAGATAACAATTTCTTTCAAAACAATTATATTAGTAAATAATAACTACTAGTAATAAGATTGTGTTAGCCGAAAAACTCCATTAACTAGATTAGCTGTTTTCCGTTTTTGAGCCATTTTCCGGTAAGATATCTAAAAGTTTGAACTTTTATTTTCATTTGCTAGTTAAGTAGAAACACTTATCAGCTTAGATATTAAGGATCAAGTTCTTAAATAAGATTGTGTTAGCCTAGAAACTCATACAACTAGTTTAGCTGTTTTTACATTTTTCGTTTTTGAGTCATTTTCCGGTAAGATATCGGGAAGTTTAAATTTTTATTTTTATTTGCTAGTTAAATAGAAACATTTATCAGCTAAGATATTGGGGATCAAGTTTTTAAATAAGATTGTGTTAGCCGAGAAACTCAATCAACCAATTTAGCTGTTTTCACATTTTTTTTGTTTTTGAGTAATTTTCCGGTAAGATATCTGGAAGATTGAATTTTTATTTTCATTTGCTAGTTAAATAGAAACATTTATCAGCTAAGATATTGAGGATCAAGTTCTTAAATAAGATTGTGTTAGCCGAGAAACTCAATCAACCAATTTAGCTGTTTTCACATTTTTCGGTTTTGAGTCATTTTTGGTAAGATATCCGAAAGGCTTTGACGTACTCTGTTTCTGAGGTGTCTGTTTTGCCGCAAAGGGGGTTTGTTTGCTTTGTAGCAGCCAAACGCGCCTTTTTCTGTATTTTTGCCTCAGCCCCGCTGATCTTGTGTTTTTTTGACACTAGTCTGTGCAGTGTAGTTTAAAGGCAAAACAGTCAACGCACCAAATTTGTAGTTTTTAAGATATCTAAAAATTTACTTAACAAATTGGTTTTGTAATTTTGTTTCTCTATAATTGAAAGACTAAAAATTTATTTTTATGGCTCCTCACCCGCCATGGAACTCGCAAATTGAGAACGTCTAAAACTTAGATTGTATTCAAGTAACACCAAATCAGTAAGTGTGCGGCGCTGCATATTGCTTCATTTCCAAAGACTCGCCCTGTCGGCCATATGACGTCGCAGCCAATTGATTTAAGTGGGTTAGTTTTGACGCCCTGTTTAAGTAGAAATTAACGGAGTATTACCACTATAATGGATACATAATTGTGCAAATTAATTGTAATCATCTGACAAAATTGTTTTACGAATAAAAACTAACTTGCCGGTCACTTGAAATAATAAAAAACCGCTTGAAACCATCTAACATCTAAGATAGAGTTTATTGTTATTTATTTAATTGGTCCACCCATTTATATATGTCTATCATGTTCCCTTTTGATTAGGTTTCACCCAGCACCCTATCAAACCCGTACCCATTGCCCATATTCTAACCAATTATTTACAAACTAGTCCAGGCCTGCTGCGGATTCCTTCTACGTTGGATCAAAAGCTAAGACTTAAATGATGATTTAAAATAATTTAAATTAATTGAGAACTTATTTTTGTTAAACTAAGAATTCAGTTACCTCTTAAAAATTCCTTAATTTTCCGCAGTAAAAACTAGATAAAACTAATAACGATTGTTGCTTGCACGTGACGCCTTAAATAAATTACAAACCACACCTTTCACAATAATTATTTACTCATTATCACCTGAGGTAATATTAACGAAATTTTTAACATAATTTAATCTTTCTTTTTTTGTGTAACACAATTTTAGCATCACAAAGCAATCTATTTTAGTAAGAATATAAGTATGCAATAAGTATTTTAGTATTCAGTTTGCTTGAACATTCCAAACGCTTGCCTTGCGGCTCAGTTGGTACATTTTCTCTAGCATTGTGGGATGGGAGTTGACAACACAACGAACAGCCTCTAATACAAATGCTATTTTTTTAATTACTAGTAAAAGAAGCTTCAGATCTACGGAGAGTAAAGACACTTGATTTCCACCGGCTTAAAATTTGCGGACTGTTATGCGGGACAAAATTGCAATATTTCTTCAGCAACGTACAACGTTAGCAGCTATTTTGACTTCTATTAAAAATATTTAAATATAATAAAACATATTTTTACATTTTATTTATCAAACAAAGAGACTTTTAACTAAAAGTTTTTATACGTATTATAAAACAAATGTACGTAGTTTATTTTACGGGTTTGCTAATTTTTGAGAGCTAAATAAGTATCATTAACTGTTTTATGCACAATAGGACAATATAAAACAGTAAAAACATAAAATTTAAATTTGATTGTACGGCGATTCTAAAATAACTGTTAATAAAAGTATTCAAAATTTCCAAAAATGAGTAACACTACATTGACGCTAATCCTAATACATCCATTCCAGCATTTGCAAGAAAAGGTGCGGAACTCCTTCTGAATGCGTGGCCGGTGTAAAATTGAGAATTTTTTAATTTAAAAGTTAATTTGCTTATCGTGTTAATACCAACCAATTGATTCAAGCATTTGTCTCGAGAAAATTTTTCAGACAAAGATTAACATACTTCAATATTTGTCATTGTCTGGGCTACTGTTGTTTGTCTTGTGTCCGTGAGTAGGGTAGTTCTTTCCATGTCGTTTTGTGTACATTCTTCTAAGATATTGTGAGTTGTTTCTATTACGTCACAAGTTATGCAAAATGCAATTTGCTTAAATTTGAATTTTTTGTCAGCAATAAGTCCATGTCCTGTTTTATATCGTATAATTTTTGTAATTAAATTTGATTCCTTGACAAAATTGTGTTATTAAGCCAAGGTATTGTTTGCGGCGATTGTTGTATTTGTTTGTAAGTTTGTCCAGTCTCTGTATTTTGTCTATATTTGTCTGTCCATTCGTCTTTTATAATTTGTTTTACATATTTTTTATGTTATTGTAATTGGTTGTTCCACGTTGTGGGCTGCGTTATCTGCTAATTTGTTTCCTCTTATGCTGCAGTGGCTTGGGATCCATTGGAAGTGAATATTGCAGTCCGCACCGGGCGGCACATATTTTGGGGCGGCATTTTTTATATTAAGTTTTATAGCCGTATTCTGAACATTTTTTACAGCGGTGTTAATTAACATTTTGAACGTTGCTAAGCAATATTTAAAAAACTCGATACCTGATTGGTTAAAAATCAATTTCTACAGCGATGTTAGCTAACATCGATGTTAAAATATGTTCAGAATAGACCCATTAGTTGTAAAAAAACACGCTTCATAAGTTTACTATTCGATTTCTACAAACTGTGAATTACTATATATATGATTTCAAATATTTTTCTCATCGTCAAGTCAATGTAGGGTGGAAAATATTATCTCTTAAAATTTTGCTCAGATACAGACATCAATGGTGCTGCCGTCGAGTAGACATTCTATGTATTACTCTGTGCTCAAAGTATATTGAATGTTTAGTACCAACTTTATCATGGAGATAATTTTTATAAAAGTTGCATTTAAAGATACACGGGCGAGCAAAATTGCAAATTGTAAACCAAAGTAGGCGTTTAATAATTCATTTTTTGACAAATGTTATCTATCTGTTAGTTATTATCACCACTTTTATGAAACAGCATCCATTTTGCTTTAATTGAGAACCTACATTTTGTTGTGGTTTTTTTATTTAGTGTTGATTTTTCTTTGCAAAACTTGTCATTTACAGGGTGTACTGTACTTAACAAGTTATAGTGCCTTTAGGCCCTATTGTTGTGGCAAGAATTATAGCGTCGATTGAAGATGGACAAGAAAAACGTGAACTGCAAAGATTGTTGGTAAAAGCATTTGTGCTGTATAAAATGTGTATCAGCGTTACTTGGATACTGGCCTGATAACTAGAAAATCAGGATCCGAGCAAAAAAAAGTCACCACAAACAGAGATGACCGTTCATTGGTGTCCACAAGTTTGCGGAATAGAACAGTTTCTGCAGTTTATCTACAAAATCAACTCCATAAAGTTAGAGATGTAAATGTTATTGAATAGACCGTTAGGAGAAGGCTTCGGGCTGTTCGATTGTATTGTAGAAAAAAAGCTACATATCCTTCTTTACTTGCCGACATCGTGTTGCAAGATTGGCTTTTCTTCGAAATTATCGAGCATGGAATAATGAAGACTGGAGCAGGGTGTTGTTTTCAGATGAGTTGCGCTTTGGCCTCAATAGATCAGACGGACGTCGGAAAGATACGTTTCAATTTGTATTGATGAGCGACTTCCATTTGGCGGTTGGTCGGTTATGGTTTGAGCAGAAATTTCTATCAAAGCACGCACAGAGTTGGTTTTTATAAAGAATGGCTCTCTGACAGCTCACAGATACATTATGGAGGTTCTCAAAGATCATGTTATGCCCTTCATGCATCATGCCCTTCAGACGAGCGTGGCATTTTTATGCAAGATAGAACATGTGTGGGATGAGTTGGTACAACGTATCCAAAAGCATACAAATACTGTTTAGGAGCTAGGAAAATTGCTATTGCAGGAATGAACCAATGGAATTGGCGACTTGATAATTTTGAACTAACTTTAAAGTTATTTCTATTTTGTGAAAACAACTGTGCAAAAAGTAGTATGCAATACTCAAATCGTGCTTCTTGATAAGTTGAAAAAAATAAGCATTTACCGACCTTGTAGCGTAATATACTATTTTATTTACTCAAAACAATAATATATATATACATAAAATATTATTATAACAAATATTTTTATTAAAATAATTAATTAAACAAAAAATAGATAATATATTTGATCAGAACTAAATTTTTAATCAATAAGACCATGATTCATATGTTGTAACCCAAGGACTTAAAGCAACCCAATCAGGAAACTGTTCCAGAAATTCTTCAAACTCAGGAGATTTTTGAAAATCGTGAACATATTTTCCAGTTACTGCAATATGTATAAAATTATAATCTATAGTGTTAAGACTAACATCAAACTTTAATTTTAATGACCAAGGAACTACAGGATCATTCCCATGAATATAATTCATATAGTAAACATCCTTTCCATTCCATTCCATTACACTTTTTGGTACATCATCAATTGTGTTTAAACTTGTTAAAGTAATGCCCTTGTGTACAGCAAGATAAATGTTCATACGATCGGGACCTAAAATTAAATTAAATTAATTCACAATAAACATTTAAAACATATATATGTATAAAAAACAGTACATTTATACATTTAAAAAAAAATAAAAAATTAAGTTATTAGATTAGATTAATGGCAACAAAAAAAAACTCAGGCAAAAATAAAATACAAAACCAACACACAGTAATAACAAAGCATGATGACAAAGAGGTGAATATGAGATAGAAACAAAAGATTAGAACGCAATAGTAGATAACATGAAAACATGGATTGAAAATGTAGAATTAAAAAAAAAATTGAATAAGAAATAAATTATTCACATGGAAAATGCCAAAGAAATATCAAAAAGATTACATATTAGTAAAAATAAGATTTAGAAATGAGCTACCCTATTGCAAGTATAACCAATAATCCTAATATAATAGTAATGACCTGTGTAATGAGTAACAAGAAACTTAAACTAACAAAAAACAAGAATAAATTTAGATAAATTAAAGTTAGAACAATTGCAATAAAAAATGTGGTTATCAAAAAAACATAAAAGAAATGGAATGAAATTAAAACAACAATAATTACAGTTGTACTAATGTATAATTACCAAGAAGAAAGAAGAGTAAAAAAAATAAAAACACAAGTAGTCCCGTCATTATAACCAAAAAATAGGCAAATAAATAAAATAAATTGCTTTCTCCGCCATTTTGATATAAGCAAAAAAAGCAATTTTTGCAATAACTTGACTTTCCGACATAATACAAAAATTGTAACCATACAATATAACTTTTTTACTTACTACTATTTTTTGTCAAGATATTGTGATTTATATAAAAACATTGGTAATAATTAAACTTGTAGAGAATGTAGAGCATGTTAATACCTACAATGCACTTTTTAATTTTTTTAGATTCATTAAAATAACAGCTTCTAACGCGTTGAAAAGTCGACCATAGCGTTACGCTTTATAATAGTGGAGTGCTCTCTGGGGTTTTAGAGAAGAGGTAGGTATAAAAGACCTTTTTCTGTTGCAAACCATTTATTCGTAGCATTTCAGACTGATTGACAAAGTTTACGTGGCCAAAAAGCAGTTTAATTTTTTTTAGCTGCAAGCGTAAGTAAAAGACGTAACGAACATCAGCGTATGTTAAAATTGCCAATTTAGTGAGTACTTATAGTGCGAGCTACAAAATATGATAGTGATAGTAAATCTGAGCTGGCACATCTCAAAGAGCCAAATGTACAACTGCAGCATAGGCCTATTTTTTATTTCAAAATTAAACGCTTGTTTTAAGGAAAACTAAATATCAATCAATTTAAACTGCCGATAAGCAAACATAAAGTAATTTATTTAGTATAAAAAAATCAATTATTTTGGTGTTTCAATCTTGAAGCATATTCAGTATGTACTTGATCTCGTCGCCGCATGACCTTAATACTATCAAAAATGCAATTAGCGTGTGCATACACTACCTGCTAAAAGGATTAAGAAGGAACAACTTACCGTAAATAAAATAGACAATGCCATAAAGAAAATTGACTTTTTTCTAATGAACAGTTAATACATCATAGAAAATTGCCACTCTCGACGAGTGTCAATTTTCTATAAATAATTTGATAAAACAAATAAAAAGAGAATTTGTTCCTGATATCAGAACTGTAAACAAATTGACAAAGATATCTATAAACAAAGTCGCAGTTGCAAGATTTGCTTTTAAATTTTTGGATATAATTTTTTTTTAAAGAATAGTACGAAAAGAAAAATACAGTGGTTTAAGAAGAAAGACTACATGTCATTCGCAAAAAGGACATTAGAACATACTGTTACAAAAATTATCAAATATATTAATAAAAAATGTTATCATAACGAAAAATAAACGTAGTGAATTAGAAAAAAAAATGTGTACATCGATAGTTCACGCAATAATAACAACTGTACATACTCGTTTGTATTGTTTGTTCATGCTACAGATAAATGTCTGAGTTTTTTTGTATAAAAAATTTGGTTCAAAAAACCTTATTAACATTTTATTACCATGGGGTCAAAACAAACTAAAAATAACAATTTTTAAGAATTTGTGTATACATCAAGTTGAATTTAATATTTTAGATTTTTTTCTTCTTAGTTTGTGTTTAACAATGCAGACTTCAGCAATAACACTATCGACGGTTGGATATTACGTAACTCCAAACAACAGTATCAATGTCGCTGTAATTGTCAAAACAAAATTGACCTCAGAAGTTGCACAATTTACTTAGCATCATTTCAATTCTCTTTTACATAAATCCGCGGGTTTAGTATATAAACTTTGCCAATGTCTACATTCTTTGTCACTTTTACATGATATTATATCTATATATCTACAATCCCAGATTTAATTTGGCTTTACGTAAAATAGAGTTGCTTTTCCGAAATTCTAAGATAAAATGGTTTTATGGAGAAAATAACTGCCAATGTGCAATACCAAAGCTCAAGAGTTATCGCCGCCATTAGATTACGACGCAATTTTTATTTTGTTTCTTGAAGCTGTCGAGAAATGTAATACTTTGCATTAAAAAAACCTTTGTTTGTTACATTTGATCAACCATTATACTGAGAAACACGCGACATTGTAGAAATTGTTAACAAATCATTAAATTTAAAGAACGTTAATGTAAGGCAACAATCACTATAATCATGTCTGGCAATGAGATTGAAGAGTTTTTAAAGTTAATCTACGCAAGAAATTGTGTACACAAAATTCTTTTTAGTCATGCAAAAACTCTCGCTACTTTAAAAAAGCCTTAATCTCTACCTCCATGGTGATGTGGAAAAAAGTTTTGTTTTCTTTTGTTGATCATTATCAACAACAAAAATATATGTTTGCAATCTTTGTATCTCGTCAAAAAGCCGAGTTATAGCAAGAACGCTTTTTTGCTTTTATCAAGATGATGGAGAAAGCTCATAGAAAATTTTAGGTTTAGGTTTTCTAAACCCCCTCTACACAATATAAATAAAATTTTCAAATATATTATATGGACTGGACTAAGAAGATAATTAAAAGAAGTTTGTACAATAAATTTAAAAAAGGTTTAGAAAACAAAATCTGTAGAAAATGTACTTCAACAAAAGAAAAATAAATATACTTAAATGTAAACAAATAAGAAAAAAAAATAGATGTAGGCTATAAAAAATCAATTTTGGTAAACCAAGAACAAAAAGCAATATAATAACAGGTCAACAAAGAAAAGAAATTACTGATAATAGTATGTATTAAAAAAATATGAAGAGGAACATAGTGATGATTAAGTTATTATTTTATTTTATTATAATAGATTTAAAAAATAAACAATAAGCATAGATGTGATGCCAAAAAAAGCAAGCAATAGAAAAAATTATAAGTAAGAAAAGCAACATTTATAGCATTTGTCAATTTTGAAATGATCTTTAATAATTGATTGAAATAAAACAAAAATTAATTATAAAGATAGATTAATTATTTACAATTTATATAAAAAATAAACCACAATAATTAGAATTAAAGTCAAAAAGGCAAAAAAAAATCAATGAAAACTATAGTAAAAGAATACAAGAGAACAAAAGTTTGCCGGCAATTTAGCCATATCTGCTAGATAATAAGTTAGAAAAAATAATAAAATGCGTGCAAATTTTAATTTTTGCAAACAATACGATAATAATATAAAAATAAAATAAAAATCATGAGCAGCGATAAACAAAAAAGAATTAAAAAGTAAATGTTAATATAGAAGAAGTGACAGATTTTTATTGCTTGAGAAGTAGAATTACAAAATACAATAAAATCAAAGTTGATATTAAGTGTAGAATGGTTAAATATAAAAAGGCATTATAGAAAACAAAACAGATTTTTAAGTCTAATAGCACTAAACAGATGCAAATAAACAGAGAATAGAAACGTTTAAAACGTGGTGCTACAAAAATGATAAAAATATGATAACAAAAACAAATATTTGTAGATTAGGTGGTTAAGTGAGCATTATGGTTTACTTCACTAGCAAAAGAAAAGTATCTATTATTTAACCAGGGACAATATATAATGCCCGTGACTAGTGTTACGGGTGGAGTAGGTAAAGTGTACCACTGAGATTCAAACTCTCCCGTAAGGCACGGCGTGATACTCACACTGTAAAAAAGTGTACAGCTAATAACCAGAGACAATTTTTTAAAGAAATGCGGTATTTGGGATCCCGACACAAATAAAAGAGTTTTAGTTACGTTTATGCTACTACCACACAAACTGCCTTTGAGTATGTACCTGAAAAGAAAACAAATATATACTATTACACTCGTTAGTTGAGAGAATGGAGGCGCTGTAGATATTGACAAGGCCTAGTATCTGGTCCACCCACACTCTCATATTAAATGTAATTGTGTTTAAATGGACACTAATCATATATTAAACTAATGTTCTGAATTAATAAAAACCATAATTTTTTAAAATTTACTGCTAAGATTCGAGTTAGGTGCTTCACCCAACCAACCTTTATGGCCGATCTTTACTTAAAATTACAGCATTAATTAAATTGCTAAGTTCTGGTTAACGAATTGCACCGTTCACTCAAATTTGTGATTTTTATAGCCATATGCAAAATATAATAATTCTACAAGATGATATTTCATTTGATATTATTATTATTATATGAATGAAAATAACATTTTAATTATGTATACAGGGTGTTTATACTTGATAAACATTTATAGTTAGCAAAGTTCAAGTGAGTTTGATAATTTTCAAGTTGATAAGCAGAGTTAAAGTACTTTTTGTTGTTTGTAAAGTAAAGCAAAAGTAGATAAATTAGCTTCAATAACCAAAACGAGTATATACTCATATACAAAGCTACATCAGGACTAAAGATAAATGCTACCAATTGATACAATGGATAAAAAACAGGAAATGGATGTCTTGGGATGGGTAGAAAAAATCTTTGGGTGAATCATTTCCAAATCCACCAAATTATCAGTTATAGTTATTAGATATACATTGTTTTAAAAGAAACAAAATATTCATGATAACATTAATTTAAAAATATAAGTTTTAAGTTTGCCGACGATGTTGTGATTCAGCAAACCCTGCTGTAAAAACTGCCGCTTCTGCGGTTAATTACAAAAGACCGAGAGAATTGTTACAGTTCTTAAAAAATTGTGATACTATACGCAAATACCTGATAAATAAAAAAGACCGCATCAACAACAGGACGTTTTAAAGTAATCCGATTATGTGAATAAAAGGACTTTTGTCATAAGCGCTCATAATTTGCCACTTTTGCAAGAAAATAAATCTTAAAGAAAATAAATGTGAGCAAAAGATGAAACAATCAAGAGAGGTATTAGTAATTGCTAAAATAAGGAGCACGTAGTAAAGACCTTTCTTAATTTTGAGTCATCTGCATTGATATTGACGCAAGAGACTACAAACACTACCAATTAAAATAAACAAGTGAATTCAAATGTGTTAAAAGATGTAGTTTGAGCACTAAGTAGAACACAACCGATAGAAGTACAGATAGGAGACTACTTAAAGTTGTTAGATATATGTAGAAAAAAATCAGAAAATTTAGGAGCACATCTTAGTAAGACATATTTTAGATCTAAATCAACAAAATCAAGTGATTGTCGTTGATTAACAAATATCAAGATTGTTTTGCTGCAAAGTTAATTGGAAATAGACAAAGCAGCAAGAGAGACTAAAAAATAGACTTATGCTGGCAATTTATAATCCAAAAGCCAAACTGCAAGTACTGATGCATTTCAAGTAAAAATAACTGACATTTTACTACAGAAAGAGTCAAACAGAAGTTTTGCGTCTATGCGATGTTTTAGTCGCGAATTGATTCCAGCAAAAACTTGATGGCACTGGTTTGAACTAAAAACTTTGGCAGTTCTAAAGACCTAAAACGTTTTGTATTTATGAGGCAGGCATTTTAAAGTACACACTAAAAAATCATTCTTTTTTTTAGAAAGCTAATCTAGTCAAGACGCTTTGGAAACAAACCATGACAAAGCCGGTTATTTTGCCGCAGAATAAACTATAGATTGAATTAAAGAATCATATTGGTTTTCCAAAATAAAGGAATACACTGCAAAATATATTGGCTTAGGTTTGTAGTGTTTTAATCATAAAAGCAAAACTAAAAAAAAAAAAAGATATATCCATTCAATACAAAAAATAATATTCCGTTCTATACAGTTCGTATGAACCACTTAGGTGGCAGAAGATATGTACTGTTGATGATTCATAGTTTTACAAAATTTATTTTGTTACATGCTGTTAAGAATACTACTATTTTTGCTGTTCTTAGATGTATGTGTCAATTAATAATAAATAACATACAATTTTTAAAATCAAGTGATAACAGACGGGGAAAAGCATTTACTTGATAAGGTTTTTTAGAATTTTGCAATAAGAAAAGCATTTAACACATTCAAAATGATATAGCTACTTTTAAAGCAAATGAACAAGTTGAACGTTACAACGCTACCATCCTAAATGCATGCACCTTATTCTTTATTCTTTAATGTTTAATCACTTTTATAGTTAAATTTGTATATTGTAAACTTTAATTTATTATCATGGCCAGTCTAGCGTGCAAAAGCAAATTGTTGCACAATCCGACGTAACAGTTGTGGAATCATATTTAATAACAAATTCATAATATTTGTCATAAAAAGTGGCACTGTGGTATATCATTCAAAATTGACAATTCCGAATTTTCAAGGTTTTATAAAGAGACTAAGTTTAGTCTAACAATAAATTGCTATTAGATAAAGTATTGCATCTTGAAGAGAAGATTGCAGACAAAAATAAGGTTGTTTTTGAATACATAACTTGCATTCAAAAGCCTATGTCTTATGTAGCTAAACCAATTATTAATGAGAAAATTCAATTGCTTCCACCTGCGATTAATTCTTTAAGTATTAATTCTTCTTCTTTTGCAATCATTACTGCTCAAACTATACCTAAGCAAAAAATTGGGCCTAAAACCCCAACAATTTTTGGTTGTGGTCCAAGTTACGATAAGTTGCAGGCATATGCGCCAACCTCATATATACATGCCTCAAAACTTAAGCGCGGAATCAATAAATTCGATGTAATACACTACATTAAATTGCAATACAACAATATTTTAATTAACGTTGTAGATCTAGGTGTACAATTTAGAAGCTACAGTAGTTTTAAAGTTTTGGTTTCAGCTAACCATAACTAGTTTTTGCAAAGACTGAATCCTGTCAATAGCTTAGACCTATCTTTAGGAATAATAACGGCTTCTCTACTACCAAAACGTTGAGGGTTTAAAAACAAAACTCAAAAAACTTTTGCTAGCCGTAGCCGTATCAGACTACGATGTGATTGTTTTTACTGAAACCTGGCTATCTCCTGACATTAGTAACTCGGAATTAAATCTAACAAGTTATTATTTATTTAGGTGTTATCGCTTGGTTCTAACAAACCCCAAATCAAAGCAAAAGTGGTGTTTTAATTGCCATCAAAACTTACCTCAAATCTGTATTATGTTATCTCATTTATTAGTGTTTGTAGATGTAAGTTTAATTTTGTGTCATTAATGCGGTGTATTTACCACCTAATTCAATTAATTATAAATATCTTTGACCATTAATCTATAGCCAACGAGCTTCCAAGCTGTAAGCTAGTATTATTGGGCGATTACAATTTACTTGCAGCGTCCTAATTTGTAATGATAGTTACCCTGCTCAACTAGTTGCTAGCTCGTTTGGATTTTTAAGCTGCGTACAATGCGTTTCTATTCCTAATTGTGAATGTGATATTTTAAATTGTAATTATGTTTTTAATGATTTTAAACTACCGACTAGAGCACAATCAATAATTATTTATTAAATGTTGATTGAACTGCACTCTTTTATAACTGTAATGTGATGTGACGTGTCTTGGTGTATTTTCTAATTCTTTCAAAATTTAGATTGAATTGAGAACCTCAAGGTGTTTTTACATTTGTCAATTTATTGTTCAATTCTAAGGACTTATTTATCTTATTAATTGCCGTCAATTTTACGACAATTTATTGCAGATTTGTTTCACTTTACACTTGGCAATTTATTGTTCAATTTCCAATACTGCCAACTGTAGAATAAAACAGCTGATTGCCAGGTTATGTGGTAGATGTAAATATTTATGCACTGTGATTGAATCATATATATTTTGCAGTTGGCTACACCTAACTTCATCAATAAATTAAAGCAAAGTAGGTTATGTTTTAATCTGATATTTTAATCTGACAATAAATTGGTCAATAAATTGGCAAATGTAAAGTGACAATTTAATCTGATTGGGGCTTCAAGGTCAGTAAGTTTTTAAAATTGAACAAGAAATTGACAAATGTAAGAACACCTTTAATAGTATTTTGTACAACAAGAGTGGATAGTATGCCCATATCGCACGTAGACGAAATGCAATATGGGCATTCCACTTGAGTTGTACAGCTTACTTTTTCTACAACAGAAAAATCTAAAAATTATTTTAAAACATTTCAATAAAATTAATAATTTAACATTATTATATATTGAAATAAATTCAGGTTATGTTTGACATCTGACATTTCGCATAATTGTCAAATTCAGAACTAACTACCTATAATTTTGGTTAAATTATGCTGTTAAAATATTTAATTAAAAATGTTTTTAAGCTTTATTGTATAATAACAGTTAATAAGGCGTTCTTAATCTATTTTTGACATTTTACAAACAAAAAAACCATTTGTATTTAGCGACGTAATCAAATAAACATTGTGATTTGTATTTTTTGATTTTATGGTTGATACGGCAAATCATATCCACACTAAAGTTGATATATGATACATATCCATTCAGTTAGGCGTGAATAAAAGTGACAATATATAGATGAGAGTAGAAAAATGTAATTTAAGCGTTGAACCCGACGACATTTCTTCTTTACTGTTAAGGAAGTGCATTTTTTCTATTGCAATTACTTTTCAATGCTTCTTTGAATAAAACTAATTTTTTCCTGAAATATGAAAACTAAGCTACATTACGCCTTTGTTTAAATCTGAACTGACAGAGGACATCACTAACTATAGCGACATGTGCATTCAATCTGCTATCTTTAAATTGTTTGATAAAATTGTAACTGGTCAGTTACAATAGATGTGAAAAAACATATTAGTGGAAGAACAGCATAGATTTCGTGAAGCAAAACTAATTTGAATCTTAGAAAAAAAAAATGTCATGTTCAAAAACTGATAAACAAAGTTTAAATTCTTTTTAGACCACAGACATTTAATTAAAAAAAATAATTATTTAGTACCTGTTATTGCAAAGTCAAATTCAAGTTTTTCTGGAGTAGATATTTTATTTTTCATTTCAACGATAACTTTAGGGTTATTTTCGGCTATTTCACCACTTGGCATCCATATAGATCTTGCCCTAAAATTATTAATAATAAATATTGAATAACTACGTTATATGGGTTGATAATACAATTTCTTAGTTGATCTAGAGTCAGTAGTTGCCACCCCACAATAGAGTGCTAACTTGCAATCTTCTTCTAATGTATTACTAGTTTCAATTTCTTTTACATAATCTCTAATCGCTACAGGAGAATTTCTGTCCGAATTTATAAAAGTAAAACCATTATCTTGTTTTAATATATTATTATTTTCATCTCGAATTATTCTGCTGGTATGCTAAAATATTAATTGTGTAAAATGTATTAAATTTATTTTGTTATACTTACAGAAACTGAATAGCGTTGCGGTGCAATTGTACCATCAATTCCATAAGGGTAAGTTATTGGGGTAAATGCTAAAATTATAAATACCACAAAAGATAATATAAGAAAATATACTAAATATAACGAATTTCGCATTGTGGTAATTAATGGAACCTAAAAAAGAACTGTTAATTACTTTATTGGCAAAATATAATTAAACATTTACGTAATAACATGTGGCTAATGTGCATAGCAGAAAACATATCAATGCTACCATAAATTCTGGATTTGAACCACCACCATTTCTACCACAAATTGGTATAAATAATAGAACAAGCTCTAGCGTTATTTGAAAACAAAATAGAGTTGGAATGAAAAGAGCTACTAAATAAATGTACTTCCAACTATCTAAAAAGTATTAAAATTATATAATTTGTATACACCCAACAAATAACTTACAACTTGTAAATTTTTTAGCTAATTGTATTATTATAAAAGCTGCAGTTGTAAATAAAACATGGTACAGGAATATGTAAACTGATCTAATTTCTGCCATTGTTCCTGCAAAAATAATAATAGCCCAGACTATATTATTTAGTTGTATTTGAAATTGTGCTTGCATTCCAAATGTAAATGATTCCTAAAATATTATAATAAAAATTTTATATATTTTTAAATTATATTATATATTATTAGATAACTTACCGGTTTATTATATTTATTTAAAAGTATTAAACTTGTCAATTGTATAGCAATTATGGGAGCACAATACAATCCTAGGATCAACCAAACTGATTTGTACCAACGCATAGAAAAATCTAAAGCATCTAGTATTACACCGACTAATATTACAAAACCTAATGATAAAATGTGTCCCATTAAAAGTCCACATAAAGTAATTCCAATATATTTAATACCCGAAACGTTATCTAAAAAATAAATTAATTATGTAGTTAATATGAATGTAACGACAATTAGAATAGTTAAATATTCAGACTTTGACATATCATAGTTTAATTCTTTCTAAATGTACTGATAAAAAATAAATTGATTATCAAAATATTGTAAACTTGTAATATAACCATATATATATATTAGGGTGTCCGTTATTTATTTCGATTTAAATATTTTTGTTGCTAATTTGATTCTTTGGTACTAAAAAGTACTACATAAATTTTTTCAGATTTTTTGTAATTCCGGAAACCGTGCCTGTAGACCGTTTTTAACCTCATTTAAATAACATGGAAAAATGTAATAACGATAAATAAAAATTGAAAATATTTAATAGTGCAATTATCATAATCGATGTAAAATTTTCTGTAGATTACGAATTTTTTATTTTCGTAGTCACAAAACACTTTTGAACGACAAAAACTGTAAAAAAATAACAAAAATACGTGATTTAATGCAATTTGCTCTACATTTTTTGCATTTTTTTCTAATTGGACATTCGAATATCAAACTATCATCATCAAAATCATGTTCTACGGAAAATTTCCTGTGGAAAACAAATATCGCAATACCAAAATCAATTTTTAGCTGTTTTTAAAATTAGTAATAAATTAAATAAATCTTTATTTCTTCACATTTTAATCATTTTGAATTTGATGGTATTATTTAGATTTATTTTTAAAGTTGATAGATTTCTCAACAAAAATTTTATGATTGTTTTGTTAAACAAAATAAGGCTAAATACTGACAAATAATAAAAGTTTTTGATATCGCATAAATTGCTAAAAGACATTTTCAAATATTGGCACGTCTCCATCGTCGGAAAGCGTTCGGATTTAAAGAAGCCGGATGTTGATTTTTTTACCCAAACACGATCATAAATGCAGTACGTTTGCCCGAGAATGTACGTCCAAGCCGTTCGTAAATACAGAAGACGGCTGGGTAGAAATAGTTTTTATTATGAAGTACGAGGGGCATTGCTAAAGTTTGCGGAATCAAGTAATGCCTGTATTGCCAGCGTTCTGCGATTGTCATATTCGTAAATTTTTACGTTTTTCACCTATAATTTAGTTAACAGTTCGATTTCAAACTGCTCGGTTTCGTTTCAACAAAATTTAACGAGAGTAATATTTGTGTGAAAAATGGAAACTTAGAATCGTGACTTCCGAGTAATGATTTTTTATGATTTTCAACACGGTTTAACACCGCAGCAATGTGTGGAAAAACCTAGTTCGTTATTTGGGGATGAACCATCAATGCACCATCCAAAACTATGGTTTACAAATGGTTCGCAGAATTCAAGCGTGGAAGACTAACGTTTGATAACGATCTTTGCGAAGGTGGTCCATGCACCTCTGTTGTCGCGAAAAATATTGATGCTGTGCGTGAAATGATTTTGTCATATCGGCATGTGACCTACAGTGAGATAGAGGCATCCTTAGGCATTGCAGCAAATATTAATACATACAATTTTGCACGATTATTTGCATGTCAGGAAGCTTTGCAGTCGTTGGATCCCACACAATTTGAAAGAAGAACAGGCACGTGTCAAGTGGTGCAATTAAATGCTAAAGAAATTTGAAGGGAGTCGTTCAAATTCGGTATATAACATCGTAACAGGTGACACATCTTAGATATATTTATATGAACCTAAAACTAAACAGCAATCAACTGTATGGGTGTTTCAAAATGAACCTAAACCTACAAAAGTGGCGCGTTCACAAAACGTTTAAAAAAAAATGATTGCTTGTTTCTTCGGAAAAACGGGTCATGTTGCAACTGTTGCATTAGAAGATCGAAGGACAGTTAATGCTGACTGGTATACTTCAATTTGCTTGCCGGAAGTTATCGCTGAAATCAAAAAGAACAACATAAACCGGCGAATCATTGTTCATCATGACAATGCAAACGCTCACATAGCACGACAAACTGTAGAGTTTATGATCAGTAACAACATCCAATTAATGACTCATTGCCCATATTCGCCTGATGTATTGCTCAATGACTTCTTTCTATTTTGACATATCAAAAATAAAATGCGTGGCAAGCGTTTTTCATCGCCTGAAGAGGCCCTTGAAGCATTTAAATCACTTGTTTTAGAGGTACCTTGCTCAGAGTGGCAAAATTATTTTAAAAATTAGTTTTATCCGATGCAAAAGTCTATATAGATTTTAACGGAAAATATTTTGAGAAGCAATAAAGCGATTTACATAAGGTAATTTGTGTTTTGCTTTACATTTTTCGCAAACTTTGGCAGAATTCCTCGTAATATTATTATATAAAACAAACCTATAAAAATTTCTATATTAACTAAAATACTAAAACAAAAATAAACTTTATTTAGTAGTTATTATAAATTTAGTTTTATGTTATCAAAATATACATTTTATTAGGAGGTTAAGTAGTGCCAATTGACATTATGCTAACAAGTAGAAGAAATTACGTACTTCTAACGTTTTAGGTCAGGACGTTCTCACAAACTACATTCTCTAAATAGGAAAGCACCCTTAAAGGCTTGGTTACACAGTGCGAGCTAGCATACAACAACAATTCTTAATTTTTAGTTTTTGGAACAACTATAAATTATGAATATTTTATTTTTACCTGTACCAGAAGTAAAATAAATGTTTCAATATGAATTTTAATATAATAAGCAAAACAGTATTTTCTATTCAAATTTATGGATTTGCTTTATTTTCTAATAAGGTATTATTTATATTTATATAAATAAACATAAAGAGTCTGATTGAAGTTTGTAAAAATAATGATGTGGTGCTCAAACTTTTGATGCAATAAAAAATTATATTCAAACATAAAAATAGAAACATTTTTTTTTTTAAACCTTTTTATTTTATTCATTTAGAATTTGTAAGACCGATTTCTCAGCTAAAAATTATTTAAACTTTGGTATGTGATGTTTGATTTTGATAAAAAAAAATTTCATACAACACAATTCTGATGTTGATAGTTTGATATTCGAATTTCTAATTAGAAAAAAATGCAAAAAATGTAGAGCAAATTGCATTAAATTACGTATTTTTGTTGTTTTTTTACATTTTTTGTTTTTGAAATGCATTTTGTGACCACGAAAATCATAAATTCGTAATCTACGGAAAATTTTACATCAATTTATGATAGTTGCACTATTAAATATTTCCAATTTTTATTTATCGTATTGAAAAAAAACAAGAAAAAATTGTCCATGTTATTTAAATGAGGTTAAAAACGGTCTACAGGCACGGTTTCCAGGCGTACAAAAAATTCATGTAGTACTTTTTAGTACCAAAGCAAAAATTTAGAATATCTACATCGGAATAAATAACGGACACCCTAATGTATATATATATATATATATATATATATATATATATAGGTTTGTTTTAAGTGTATTCGTCCTACATTTCGAGTGAATAAAGCGTTGTAGTCCTACACGGTGCGCTACTCCTACGTAGGAGTAACGTTTTGCGTTTAAAGTGGTTTTGTGCTACATTTTTCAGAGATCCGACGGAAGCAAACTTTGTGTTTGTGTAGGACTAACGTCTGCCCCGCGGCAAATTTTTATGTCCCGTTGCGTTTTGTTGGTGCAATAAATTTCAAATGCTCGTTCATGTTATTTTTACAAAGTAAGCTGTTGTTGAAATTTTATTGTTATTTTTTATACAATTTTATAATTGAATGGTTTAGAAATAGAAATTTCTTTATAACATCTCTACTATTTATTATGTAATGCATACATTTGATTATTTATTATTTACAAATAATTTAATATAGCAAATTATTAACTATGTATTACAAACTAATTATTGTCAAGTAATTAATGATAATAGTAGTATTACTAAGATAACATTGCCATAGTAGTATTTAATAACTGCAAAAATCCTGACATTAACAATACCGCAGATAAAGTGCGGAAGACAGACGGGTGAAGCATCTTTATCCGTCGGTGAGCATGTTTTAATATTGCACAAGGCTCCTGTGCACTCTGTGTCTTTTTGCAGTTTGTTATTGCGCTGCGCGTTGGTTCGTTGAGTTAGTTATTATTATTAGTTTTAATAATTTATTTAATCTGAATAATCAATATGTATTTATACAGCATATAATATATTTTTATACTGACATTTTAAATTAACTAGAAATTGTTATTTTGTAAGTTTGGTTAATATTGTAAGAGTGTGAGATACATAATTTTATCAATTTTTATCTTTCAATAAAAAATAACGTTTGCAACATTTATATTTTTATTTAGTCGTTTCCTAGCCATTAAAAAATCTGATAAAATTTTGATAAAAAATCTAATAACAGTTTGCAACTAACTGCATAATTATAAACAAATCAATTATAATTTTGTTTATACATTTGGCAAAACAATTTACAATTTTAGCAGCTTACAGGTAGCAACATGCAGTTTTAAAAATAATTATCAACAAGTGAAGGATTATGTGTAGCAATGTTTAGCTTATTTTCAGTTATAGTTTAAAACTATAAGCAAATATCTTACTATTTAGTTCTTGTTATCTGAATACCCCACATAATCAAGACTTTTTTATACTCTTCAAGAATAAATAATTCGCTGAAATATCAAAATTATTGACACAAATAATAAAAACTATTGGATACAAAGTCAATCTTTAAATCATTTTAAAACAATAAATAATTGAATTATTTCAAATCTTAATTGTTGCAATAAGTATATCTTAGAATGTCTGGCGCCAGTTATTATCATAATTGCAATGCAATAACCAGATTTGTCATTCTATAATTATTTATCAAGTGACCTTGTTCTTTTCAAATTAGTACCATCGCTCTATTTTTTGACGGTTATTACTGAATTAAGTAAGTAATGCGACGGATTTCTTAATACCGCCAACTATGATGCATAAAAATTATTAGTTAATCACGTACGTGTATTCACAATCATTTCAGCACTGAATGGAGTTTTTTATTAAATTCTAATTTAGAGCTGATGATTATTAAAAACAAAACTTATTTCAATTTTTTTTATCTGTTTGTCATTGTTATAACAATAATTCATTAATTATATTTGTTATTTATTAATTATTTATCAATTTAATTAATTTGACAATTTGAAATTATTATTTTGCCGGTTATAAATAAATGCCAGTTTTCATTTTAAATTTTCTGAATTTGTCAGTAATTAATAAGTTTCTTTTTATTGGCAGAGCCGAGGGCAGAGCCCACTTATTTTAATTTAAAGATACAAATTTATTATCTTTGCAATACTTGCAATTTATTTATTAAATTTAATTTTTACAAACTCAAATAACTGTTAAAGATTAAACTAAAATTTATACAGTATATTTTGAAAGCATTAAGATTAGACCGATGATCTTCAGTTATAAGGCGATTGTACGATTTTTTATAAAAAAGCAAAATAAAATAGATGACAAATAAAATGCCGGTTATAGTAATATTTTTCTGAGTTGTCTCTATTAAATACTATAATAAAATGCCAACGAAAAGCACTAGCAACCACTAGCATCAAAACTAGAATAAATAAAAACGCGTTTGCTTTCCAAATACATCAATTGATAGATTTAAAAATAGCAAATCCAGTGATATGTAGTTGAAAAAAAAACTTGATTAATAGCTTAATTGGCAAATATTGCTATTTTGGTGCTAAAATTCACTTTACTACTTTACTTCTACAAGTAAAACCATACTATAAAAAACTTTCTGACTTGTACAGATAATCAATTATTATGGGTCACCAAAATATTTTATTTATACATTCTCACTCTTACAGTCTACATTCTTATTTTCACATTTTTATTTTGAAATTTGTATTTTCATTCTCACATTCTTACATTATCACTCTCACAATCTCACTTTTACATTTTTATTCTTACTATTACATTCTCACTCTCACAATTTTACTTTTATATTCTCATCACCACATTCTCAAACTTACTCACTCTTACATTTTCATTCTTACTGTTAAAGTTTCACTCTTACATTCTCACTCTCAAATTCTTACGTTTACATTCTCACATTTTCATTCTCACTCTTACATTTTTACGCTCACATTCTCACTCTCACATTCTTACTTTTATAGCCGTAATCTGAACATTTTTTACAGCTATGTTAATTAACATTTTGAACGTTGCTAGGCAATATTTAAAAAACTTGATACCTGATTGGTTAAAAATCAATTTCTACAGCGATGTTAGCTAACATCGATGTTAAAATATGTTCAGAATAGACCCATTACATTCTTGCTTTCACATTCTCACTCTCATATTCTTACTCTCACATTCTCACTCTCACATTTTCATTCTCACACTGTCACTTTTACATTCTTACTCTTACATTTTTACATTATCACTCAGACATTCTCACCTTTACATTTTCAAACTCACTTTATTTTTACATTTGCATTCTTACTGTCACATTTTCACTTTTGCATTTTTACTCTTACCATCTCACTCTCACATTCTCGTTCTAACACTTTTATTCTCACTATCACTCTCACATTCTTACTCTCACATTCTCACTCTTACATTCTTACTCTTACATTCTCACTCTCACATCCTCACTCTCATATTCTCATTCTTACTCTCAATTTTTTACTTTTACATTCTCACTTTTATATTTTCACTGTCACTTTCTTACTATCACATTCTCACTCTCACATTCTCACTCTCACAATCTCACTCTTACAATCTACATTATTTTTTTTACATTTTTACTTTCTTGTTCTCACTCTCACATTATTACTCTCACATTCTCACTCTTACATTTTTACTTACTGTTACATTTTCACTCTTACATTCTCACTCTCACATTCTCACATTATCACTCTCACAATCTCACTCTTACATTTTCATTCTTTCTGTTAAATTTTCACTCTTACATTCTACTCTCAAATTCTTACGTTTTTATTCTCACATTCTCATTCTCACTCTTACATTCTCACTCTCATATTTTCACTGTCACTTTCTTACTATCACATTCTCACTCTCACATTCTCACTCTCACAATTTCACTCTTACATTTTTATTCTTACTGTTACATTTTCACTCTTACATTCTCACTCTCACATTCTCACATTATCACTCTCACAATATTACTCTTACATTTTCATTCTTACTGTTAAATTTTCACTTTTACATTCTCACTTGCAAATTCTTACTTTTACATTTTCACATTCTCATTCTCACTCATACATTCTCACTCTCATATTCTCACTGTCACTTTCTTACTATCACATTCTCACTCTCACATTCTCACTCTCACAATCTCACTCTTACAATCTACATTATTTGTTTTACATTTTTACTTTCTCTATTTTACTCTCACATTATCACTCTCACATTTTTACTCTTACATTTTTATTCTTACTGTTACATTTTCACTCTTACATACTCACTCTCACATTCTTATTCTTATATTCTTACTCTCACATTCTCATTCTTACATTTTTGCTCTCTCATTCTCACACTCACATTCTCACATTATTGCTCTCACATTCTCACTCTTACATTTTCATTCTTACTCTTACATTTCACTCTTACATACTTTCTTTCACATTCTCATTTTTACATAATCACTCCCACATTCTTACTCATACATTTTTACATTATCACTCTCACAGTCTCACTCTTACATTTTCATTCTTACTGTTACATTTTACTTTTACATACTCACTCTCACATTCTTATTCTTATATTTTTACTCTCACATTCTCATTCTTACATTTTTGCTCTCTCATTCTCACACTCACATTCTCACATTATTGCTCTCACATTCTCACTCTTACATTTTCATTCTTACTCTTACATTTCACTCTTACATACTTTCTTTCACATTCTCATTCTTACATTCTCACTCTCACATTCTCACACTCACATTCTCACATTATCAATCTCACAATCTCTTTCTTACATTTTCATTCTTACTGTTACATTTTCACTCTCACATACTAACTCTCACATTTTTACTCTTACATTCTCAATCTCACATTCGCACTCTTACATTTTCACTCTCATATTCTCACTTTAATATTTTTACTCTTACATTCTCATTCTCACTCTCAAATTCTTACTCTCACATTTTCACTTTTATATTCTTACTCTCACATTTTCTCTATTTTAACATTTTCATTATTCTTACATTTTTACTACTTTTCATACTCTTATTCTTACTATTCTTACTACTTTCACATTCTCAATATTCTTACATTTTTACTATTTTTACATTCTTACTGTTCTTACATTTTCTCTCCACTCATATTATCAATACTCTTACATTTACTTTTACTAATAACTACTCTCACATTTTCCCAATTCTCATACTCTTTTACACTTACAATTTTACAACTGTTTTTGCTCTTACATTTTTACTACTTTTACTATTCTCACTATTCTCATATTTTCACTACTCTCATACTCAAACTACTTTCACATTCTCCCTACTCTCAAATTCTTACTACTTCCACAACTTTCACATTTTCACTACTTTCACTACACTCACATTATCACTATTAATTCTAAAACTTTTCCTACTCTCACATTCTCACTACTATCACACTTTTACTATTCTCACATTTTTTTTTAATTTTTACATTTTCTCTACACTTACATTTTTACTTCTCTCACATTCTCACTGCTCTCACATCTCACTAATCTCAAATTCTATTTACTTTTATATTCTCATTACTCTCACATTTTAGTTACTCTTACATTCTCATTATTTTCACTACTTTTACATTTTAATTTTTTTTTCAATTTCACTAGTTTTACTACACTTACATTCTTACTATTCTGATTATCGTTTTACTTTCACTACTCCCACATTATCACTATTCTCACATTTTCCCTACTGTCATATTCACAATATTTTCAGATTCTCACTATTCTCACATTCTCACTACTTATTTTCACTACTCTCATATTTTTAGTATAATTATATTCTCTCTACTCTCACTTTCACAACTGTTACATTTTTACTATTTTTACAAATCTGACATTTTCACTACTCTCACATTTTTATTACTATCACCATCTTACTATTCTCACATTCTTTCTATATTTACATTCTCACTATCACATTATCACTATATACAGTATTCTCATATTTCAATACTCGCACACTTTTTTTACTTTAACACTCTTACTACTCTCACATTTTCACTAATTTCACATACTTGCTACTTTTACATGTATAATACTTTCACATTCTCACATTGTCATTACTTTTACATTTTTACTGTTTTTACATTCTCACTACTTTTACATTCACTACTCTCATATTCTCACTAGTCTAAAATTCTAATTACATTCACATTCCAATAACTTTTCAATTTTTACTACCCTCACATTTTAACTATTCTCACTTTCTTATTACTCTCACATTCTCACTATTCTTATATTCTCACTACTCTCATATTCTTAATACTCTCACATTTTTACATTTCCTACAATTTCTCTTGTTTCACATTCTCACTACTTTTACAATTTCACAACTATCACATTGTCACTATTCTCACATTCTCCTTACTCTCGTTCTCACTACATTCACATTCTTATTATTCTCACGTTCTCACGTTCTCATATTTTATCTATTTTACATTCTTTCTACACTTACATTCTCACTTCTTTCATATTCTCACTACTCTCACATTCTCACGAATTTCACATTTAGACTACTCTCAAATTCTCATTACTCTCACATGTTAGTTACTCCTACATTCTTATTATTCTCACTACTCTTTTGTTCTTACTTTTCTTACGTTCTCACTAGTTACCACTCTCACATTTTTACTATTCTTACATTTTCTCTACTTTTACATTTTCACTACTCTCACATTGTCAGTATTTTCACATTTTTATTATTTTCACAATCTCATTATTTTTATATTCTCACTATTCTCACTATTCTCACACTCTCACTATTTTCACACTTACTATTCTCACACTCTCACTATTCTCACACTCTCATTATTCTCACACTCTCACTATTCTCACACTCTCACTATTCTCACACTCTTACTATTCTCACACTTTCACTATCTCACTAAACTCACATTTTTACTACTCTTATATTCTTACTATTCTCAAAAACTTTCTATCACATTCTTACTAATCTCACATTGTCACTATTTTCAATATTTTCACATATTCCCTACACTGACTGAAAGTGATTGAGAATGTAAAAGTTCTCACTACTCTTACATTCTTACTACTCAGACAATCTCATTTTTCTCACATTTTTACTACTTTCACATTCTCACATTTTTACTATTCTTACATTTTCACTACTTTAGCGATTTCACTATACTCACTACTCTCGCAATGTCACTACTTTCACATTATCATTATTCTCACATTCTCACTACTTTTACTACTCTTACTGCTCACATTTTCATACACTGGTGCAATTGTGCAATTGTGTTCACAGACACCCATACGTACATACATTATATAATATCATTTTGACATAAAAACAATACTTTTCTCGTAAGTAGCATTACATTAGAAATGTAAAAAATGCTTTTGAATTAAGAAAAAGAAGAAAATTGGCAATAATATTTATATCAAAGCAACTAAAAGAAGTGTTATGCAGTGGTTATGTACCTGCAATCTTATATTACAGTTTTTCTAATTTACATTTTAGTAATAACACTTGTATAATATATATTATATCACCCACATGTTAATTTTATTAAAATGGATGCTTTGTTCATCTAGTTTTTGTCGTCGTTTTAATTGTAATTAATGTGCAGCTGTTGACTAATAAGATTTTGTAGAGCTACATTTACTAACCTGATAGTAATTATAAAACAATTGAAAATAAATGATATGGTTAAATTATTTTCAATATATTTTGCACATTATTTTAATTTTAAAATTGGCATAATTATTGCAATGTCCGTTAGAATAAGTTAACACACAATATACATATAATACATATTATCAGTTGAAAAGAATAAATTCCACGTCCTAAACAAACATCTTGATAAGATTTAAATAACTCTCTTATTCCATGTTACTTGCTCGACCCTCACAGCAGGCGGTATCTATACGTATCTATAAGCCCGCAGGCTGATTTTTGTGTGTTAAGATATAAAGTGTAATACTCCTACATTCAAATGTAGGACGACAACACATACGATTATATATAAAAATTGTTGGACGAATACACTTCTTACATCTATATATATATATATATATATATATAATTATTAATAAATAACTGATTTAATTGTTATTTTCGATGTTTTCTTTTATTATAAATACACAATATCATTTTCGCCCTTAAATAACTTGCAGGTACCCTATACACTATTTAAGCCAATGTCGTAAAGACACTATATCTATGGGCATACTATAAATAAAACACATTTACTATGTACAATATTACAAAATATATTTAAAAAACCGTTACTAGTTTTAACCTCCACATATTTAGAACAGTACATTATAAAAATATACAGAGAGGTAGAAAAATTACATAGAAATGATTAAGATTAAAAATGTAGATAAAAAAAAGGTTTAATAATTATGACAAACAATATGCCCAAAAAAAATTAAATAAAAGAGATTTATTCAAGTCGGTTTGGTCATTAAGCAAGTTCACGGAAGGATTATTTTTTACTTAGTTATTTCAACAGTTTCTATATAAAAATTACATATTTTTGAGTTGTCATTGTAATCGTTGAGTAACATTATGCTAAAGTTTTTTTCATATACATAAAATGTCAGTACACCCTTTTCAACTTCTACGGAGCAAAAAAAATTTTAACTTCGATTTTTAAACAAGATTTTTGATGATTTTGTTAGGTAAACTAAAAAGTTTTAAATAAAGCTGATTTATGATAATTGACAGACGCAGAAGGTCAAAGTACTTTATAATGATATGACCGTGCTTAGCATATGCGATTGATTCAATAAAATCATGCAAAAATTGTGTTGCATGATTATGTCGAGCTGACAAAAAGACAAATTCTTTCTTTAAAGAAAGCAAATTTTATGTAAGAATAAACTTTTCTAAGCGATTTTACAAATTTAGTATAAAAAATGATAATTTTTGATAAATTTGATAAAAAAATAAGTTCTTTGTGTAAATTTCATGCAATAACTTGCTTTACTGGGCAATTTTATACAAATTAAATATTAAAAAAATAAAATGTGGACAGTAGTTTTTGTTTACATTGTTTATAATAGTTAATCAGAGAGTGTTATTACAAATAGCCTGAGGAGATCTTGCGTATTTGTAAAACAAAGTACATTGGTCTAAAGTCATTACTCATTGTGATATTTGACAGTTGTAGCATGCTAAGTACAGTTTGAGTTCACTAAGCTATACGAGAATGTTATGTATATACTGACATTTCAAGCCTTGTGTAATTTTCACATCAAATTTTCAGAAAATACACATTTTCTTATAAAATTCATAAAAAATTACACAAAATTTCCATTTTTGGTTATTAAATTTGTATAAAATGGCCAATTGATGCATGAAATTTGCCCAAAAACACATTTTTTATTGCTTATAAAAAAACTGCCGTTTTGTATAATAAGCACAAAAATTGCGCAAAAAGTTTTTTTAAAAATTTATTAAAAACTACTATAAATAATTGTATAAAATTGCTCAGAAAAGCTATTGTTGCATGAATATTGCACAAACAAAAATTTCTTATAAAATTTATCAAAACTAACTTATTTGTTGCACAAATGAAATTTATTAAAAATTACACCAAAATCTTATTTGAGAAGTATGACAATTTTTTACAATAAAAATGCTCAGAAAACTTAATTGTTGCACAAATTGTTCTAAAACAACGCAAATATCTATTTTTGAATAAAAGTTGCACAAGAAACATATTTTCTCATAAAATTCATTAAAAATTAAAAAAATACTATAATTTATTTTGTCAGATTGATGACATTTTAGCTATTTTAAATCAAAGTAATTGAAAATCTATAATGGATCTAATTAATAATAGCAGACCGTTTTTTGTATGAAATAAATATATGTGACAAAAAGATGTAGAAATAATGTAGTCTAGTTTAAAAAATTAATTATTTTAAAAATTTAAAATTAAGTGAAAGATCAGTGCCAGAACTGAGCTTTTTTCTATATGTAACACGTTAGAAATAAAGACAATATTATAATTATATTTGTATAAAATTGCTCAGAAAAGCTACAAAATTGTTTCAAAAGTGCAAAAATTCCAATTATTTGCATATAATTTGCACAAAAAAACAATTTTCTCATTAAATTTATTAAAAATTACACACAAAAATCATAAGATGCATCAAAAGTTACACAAAATTATCATTTTTTATACTATATTTACCCTATAATGTAGAACTCTGATGACAACAACCTATCAGAATAAGTATAAAATAAAAATAATTAAGCTTGTAGAATAATATGATAAACAAATCAAACGTTTATGTAATCGAAAAAAGAAGCACCAATTTAGTTTTAAAACGCCCATTTATTTTATCTACCCTTCAGCAAAAATTGCCCATTATCTGTTGTTTTTTTGTTATTATCCAGTCTTATCTGACCTGTATTACACACTTGCGTTAATTGCTTTAATAAATTATGGATAATAAAAAAGTTAAAAATCTACTATAAAGATTTCAAGAAAGATTTTGTATTTTTGTCAGCTTTTTAAAAATCAAGATCGAATTAATTGTATATGCTAAGCACGGCTATATCATACAAAGTTCAATCAGTTACGACCACGGTTGGTCTTAACAACCGTGTCTTTCAATTATCATAAATAAGCTTTTTTTAAACTTTTTATGTAAGTTTATTTCAAAGAAATCATCAAAAATTGAGTTTAGAAATTGAAGTTAAAATTTTTTATGCTCCGTATAAATTGGAAACGGTGAATTGACATTTAAAAAAAAAATCAGTTACAACAATTAAAATGATCAAAAACCCAAAAAAGACACAGTCCGGTAATGATTTAGTAAAGGTTAAAACTAGTAACGGTTTTTGAAATATATTTTGTGATATTGTACGTACATAGTAAATGTTTTTTTAAATTTAATTTATAATTACTATCAAAGTCTTTAAAATTGAACAATAAATTAAAAAATGTAAAAACAGTTCTACGTATAATGTTGAAGAATGCAAACAAAATAAAAACTGCACCTGCACCATTTACGTTTTGTAAATGGATTTTTGATTATATAAATTCTTTGCACGTCAGTGCTGTGACAGTTAATTTTTATTAATATTGATTTTATTTGGAGTTTTATTTTCTATCAAATGGAAGTAGAAATAGACATTAACTAGCAGTTCCACCGCAGCATGTCTCTATGCACTAAATACAATAGTACGTGTACACGAAGCACTAAACAGTCTAATTAACAGTCTTACTAATAAACCTTGTTAAAGAAGTATCCACCCAAACTTAAAACCTACAGTTTGGTAGGTAAAACTTGTCAGCCACTGTTATTGTTGCCGCTGATATGTAAAGCTTCAATAGAAATACCATTTAAGGCGCCTTTTTGCAATACTTTTGAGTACAGATAGAGATGCCGCATGACAGCATGTTGTCCTTAAATAGTCGTTCAAGTTCTGAAAGTGATTTATTGAATAAAACGTTGATAAATATCAACAATGAACTTATCTGCACCGGCTGCAATGAACAAGTTTCAACTATTGAATTAGTTAAGTGCAATATTTGCCTATGTGATTACCATGTGAATTGTATCAAGACAGAAGACAAGTTTGGTTTTACCGCATGTCATCGTTGTGAAAAGTTGGGAGTGCAACGCATAACTGTTCAACTCTTAGTTGTATTAAGAAAAGAATTATATGATCTTAAAGGTAAGGTATTTAAACAAGATGAGTTAATAAATAATCAAGACATTATTATTAAAATGTTAACCTGTAAACTTAATAACAATGATAAAGATAGTAATGAAATTCAAAAACAGGAACCTATTATTATTAATTCTACAAAGAATACAGTAAAGAAAAAGAAACTTGTAGTCAATTTAAATTTAAATAAATAACTTGAAGAAACCTGCAATGTTTCAACGGAAGAAAATTATTACAATTTAACCAAACAGTCAACATCATCGGCTGCCACGGATGCTACAAAGCACCAAGAGATGGCGGAGTCATCGGAAAATAACAAGAAAGAAGAAGGTTGGAATCAAGTTCGAAGCCGCAAGTACCGTAAATCCAACAGCCATTTTAACGGTTCTGCAGAAGATACCACACTTGAAGTATGTTCAAATAAAAGTCGCATGTGGATATTTGTCTCAAGAATTAAGAAAGGTGCCCCCGTAGTTCCTCATGATTTATCGTCAACAGTTATTAATCCCAATTATTGACCTTCAAACACTTTTATAAACCGATTTTATATTAATAAGAATAATCCTCAAACAAATTTTCACAAAAAAAACAACTCAAATCAGCAGATATAATAAATGGATTAACATTTGATTTATTACTTTTAAACATTGGTGCAATCAGTGCATACAAAATTAATCAAGTTGAAGTAGATTATGGAAAACTTAAACTTAATTTTCTTTGCATCACGGAAACTTGGGCATATGATTTAAATATATCATTAGTTCATTTTAATTCTTACATTTTAGGTTCAGAGTATTGCAGAGAAGGTAGAGCTGGTGGTGTAGCCATATGGTGTAAATCTCATTTAAAAACTAAAGTTTTGAATCAATATTGTATTGATAACGTTATTGAAATTTGGGGATTAGCATGGTTCCATAGTAAGTATTTATGTATATATGTAATTACATGCTATAGGCCGCCAAGTGGGAATGTAAAATTATTTGTAACACAATGTGCACTTAACCATATATATTCAGGAAATTTATCTATAGTACTCAATGGCGATTTTAACATAAATTCTCACATAAACTCTCAAGATTACATGTTATTAAAACATCTGATGCAATCTTATAATTTAAATCAAATAAACAATGAATCTACTAGAGTCACTCAAACTTCGTCAACATGTATTGATCATAACTACACTAACTTAAATTCAACTGATACACTTACTACAAATAATACAATTGCAGATCATAAATCGGTATTATTTAATTTTAAGTTACCAACACAAATATTGAAGAACACTAGACAGACTGCTAGAAATTTTAGCAAGCAAAATATATCTAATTTTATAAACCAGATTGAATGTGAGACATGGCAAGACGTGTACAACGAAGCAAATTTTGACGGTCAGATTGAAAAATTTCATAGAACATTTTTGTATTATTTTAATACACATTTTTTGATTTGCGAAAGATCACAATATCAGAAAAAATTATGGATTAATAATAAAGTTAAATTGAAAAAAAGAACATGCCACTTTAATGGAAAACACTAAAAGACAATTTTATCAATATCAAATAGTAAACTCAGAAAATAAGTCAAAATCTTCTTGGCGCGTCATCAACGAACTAACAAATAGAAATCCGGTTAAGCCCAATATTACTTTAATGTCAAATGGTCATACACAAAATGACCCTTGTGTAGTTGGCAATTTATTTAACTCTTTTTTTTTAAATGAGCCTTTAAACTTAATGCAAAAGTTACCAATTAAAGCATCCGCGCAGTCAATTGCCTGACCATTGACTTTTTTAATTAATGAGTCTTTTAAATTTGGCATTTTCCCAAACATATTAAAAACATCTATTATTATTCCAATATTTAAAAAGAATGACCCATTAAACATTGAAAACTACCGACCAGTGACTCTAGTATCGGTGTTCTATAAATTCTTTGAACTGTGCATGTTAAATAGACTTCAAAAATACTTAGTAAAGTATGCTATTTTATCAGATTCACAACACGGGTTTCGTCAAAACTATTCTACTATGACGGCATTTCACTCATTTTACAAGAATTTAATTCAATTTTTAGAGAACGGTGAATATCCAGTGGGAATGTTTATCGATTTGAGTCGTGCATTCGATTGCATTGACAATAAACTTCTTTTGGATAAATTAAATGACTACGGCATTAGAGGAATTGCTAATGACTGGTTTAGATCGTACTTATCTGCCAGGCGTCAACATGTGAAAATCGCACACATCAATGGCTCTAAAACATCTACACACATGTCATCAGAAGAAACTGTAGAAATGGGTGTGCCACAAGGCTCTATTCTTGGCCCCCTTTTATTTATACTTTTTATAAATGATCTTACTAATTTTATTCCTAATAATATATTTATGTTCGCAGACGATACGTCGACAGTTGTTAGCAATTCTTCTAACATTCTATTAGAGAGTAGTTTTGATGAAATCTTAAGTAAATTGATAGACTGGTTTACTCAAAACAGACTTATAACAAATCCTAAAAAATCTTACTACATACGTTTTCATAGTAAAATGCAGACAGAACTTAAATTTAAACATTAATACTGACTTAATTAAACCAGTTACAAATACTAAGTTTTTAGGTATTTATGTTGATGAAAACCTTGACTGGGCAATACACTGCAATAAGGTAGTAACATTATTAAACAAATGCTGTTATCAAATTCGCATCTTGAGAACTATTTTAACTTTAGCTCAACTTAAAGATTTTTATTTTGCAAGCGTCCAATCTAGATTATTATATGGGTTGTGTTTCTGGAGTACTTCTACTGCGTGTAAGTCAGTTTTTATTGCTCAAAAAAGAATAATAAGGTGCTTTGATAATGTAACTCCCACAACTTCATGCAGACCTTATTTTAAGTACTACAATATACAGGGAGTTTATAAATGAATGGGATTATGTAATCACTTTAAATGTGCCGCTTTTTTTAAATTGTTCACTAAACTATTTGTTTTGACAGATCAACTTTGACAGCTGTCAAGCAAACATATGAAAACATATGTAGTATAGTGAACGATTTTAAAAAGGCGGCATATTTAAAGTGATTACATAATCCCATTCATTTATAAACTCCCTGTACTTCCTCTACCTTGTCTTACTATATTCGAGTTATGTGTATTCACATTCAAAAACAAATCAAATTTTATAACAGTAAATATGGTACACACTCATTCCACTAGACACTGTAATAATATTTACGTACCACCATATAAGCTTAATACAACAAAAAACTCTCCTGCAATACTCGGACCCATATTATGTAATAAGCTTCCGATGAATATTAAATCTTTAAAGAGTTATTATATTTTTAAAAATACTTTAAAAACATATCTTTTAAATAAAATGTATTATAGCATTCAAGATTATATAAACGAATCGTGATTATATATCATGTTGTACCTGACGAATCTAATATGTATTATCTGCAATTGTATATGCTTGTAATCATCTATAGACAATAAATAATATTATTATTATTATTATTATTACAGTAAAAATGGCTAAAAAGTTTCTTCCTCTCACGTTCACCTCTCAATAAACGCAATTTTATTTAAAAAAAAAACGCTATTTGCTAGACTTAAGTAATCTATTGTGTTCTGTGAGTTCTTAACGCAACTATTTAACAACAAAAACAAGCACACGTCGGACAAATTTCAATTTGCTTGATTTTGAGCGTAAATTAGACTCTTAAAAGCATCCCGACCGCCACATTAATTTCCAGGATTGTATCAAAAACAGCAACTTTACTGGTGACATTATTTTATTTCTATATATAGGGTGTTCAAAAAGGAATGCAAAATATTTATTTATTTATAATTTAATAATCAATTTATTTTTTTACCAGTAGATTAAAAAAGAATCAAACTATTATTTGTCAAAGTATTTTAGTCAAATTATAGTTGGAAATAGCCAAAAATAAAAATAAATGCGTTTTTGGTACTTTTGAATACATTTTAATGCTATTACTAAAAGACTTTGATAAAATATACTTTAAACCGGCTGCATTAAGTAAAATTTTACAATTTTGAATATAATATAATAATTAATTTAATAATTGTAAAATTTTACTAAGGTAATAAGAGCGCATTAATTTGGTATTTTCAAATTTATGCGCTCTTTTGTCTATACAAGCAATATATTACTCAAACAGAAATCAACATTCAAACTAATCCAAAATACTTGATTTCTTATCTACAATGTATTATAAGCACCAAACTTGCAGTAATAGAGATGAGTATGTTAATAGATTTGCTAAATTCTTTTCTTCTATTTACAATACACAAATTCATCCAACTCTATTGCTTGAGTTTAAGAAAAACGTATTACATACAACATTTTCAATTAGTCTGTTGGATATATTTAAAGAGGTTGAAAACTTTAAATGTAACTTTAGCACTGAACCGGATGGCGTTCCATGTATGGTATTAAAACAATGTATTTATTCTATTTCTATTCCAATGTATTTAATAAAGCTAGTTTGAAAACAAAACTACATTATGCCTTTGCATAAATTTTGAGCTAAAAAGTATATTATTAATTACAAAAGTATTTGGATATGCATCCAAAGCTGCTATTCCTAAGTTGTTTGATTAAATTGTAACTGGCCAAATACAATGAATGTGTAAAAGCATTTTAGTGTAACAACATCATGAGTTTTGTGAGTGTCGTTCTACTTTTACAAATCTTTATTGTTACAAAAATTATCTTTTAAATGCCTTTAAATAAAGAGTTGAAATTGATTCTATTTGCATAGATTATTCAAAAACTTTTAATTGCATTAACCATAGAATTTTGATTGGTAAGCTTTAAGCTTTGAGTTTTTATCATTTTGTTGTTGCGTGGTTGTCTAGCTTTTTAGTAAATCGTACTTAGTGTGTAAAAGTTAATAACTTTTTATCACAACCAATTATTGTTCCATCTAAAGCATCTCAGGGATCTCATAGTAGACCAATTTTGTTTTTACTTGTTGTTAATGATCGTTTTTATTTTATTAATTCTTTGTCTTTTTTTTATTTGCTGACGATCTTAAAATTTATTGAAGAATATCTTATTAATATGCAAAATGGTTTAGGTATTAGGGCAATTTCATTTCAAACGGGGCAGAGCAGGGGGAGGTGCACTGAGAAATTTGCTTTAGTATTTTTTTTTTCAGTTTCTGGAACTTATTAGTAGTCTTTTGATCGGTTTATGAGGGTATGAAACCGTTTTCTACGCTAAATAAGCACGACACTGACTATTTTCCATGTAGAATTGTTTGGAAAACTCAAATTTTTATTAATATTTGGTGTATACTTCCTCTGAAAACTGCTAAATGTGTATTGTAAAAGTTTATGTTGAAAAATAGGCCTATTTTTGCAGTTTTTTTTTCGAGTTTTAAACCTCTAAAGCCCAAATACACAAAACAAATTTATATTTTCCAATTAATTTTCATCAAAATACGTCAACTTTGGCGGATAAAAAATTTAAAAAAATGCTTCTTTTTGCCCAGCCCACTGACAACAAAAACATGGTTTTATGGCTTTTGCGGCTTATAGACAAGGTATAGACTTAAAATGGCTCCAGATTTGGATTTTACGGAAAATTTCTGATTGATTTCACTAGTATTTTTTTTTAGTTAAATTTGCGATTTTTAAACAAAAAATGCGATTAAGTTAAAAAACGACAAAAAAACTAAATTGCTGTTTAATGCAAACAAAGGTTTTTTTTATAAGCTTCAACACAACTTTAATTAAAATTTTGTATGAGTATATGAGTATACTATCAATAATAAAGTTTTAAAACATGTTACACAAATAAAGAATTTGAGCGTAATTTTTGACCAAAAACTAACTTTTGTTGAGAATATAAACTATATGTGCAACCGTGCTTACAGTTAGAATTTGTTTACAAAATGTTTACTAACTTATCTCCAAGCATATTCAAATCACTTTATTGTGCCTTGATAACGCTCTCATTTAGAGTACGCTCAGTTTGGTGCTCATTCTACGGCATTCATGCTCGCAATATAAAACGCAAACAGTTTTTTTTTTGTTTATTATCTATCGTACAAATTAGACATTTTGTCTGAAAATTACGATTTCAACAACATTGTATTGCAATATAATCTTCCGTCGCTGAAGCTTCGGCGAAAAAAACCAATTTATCATTTCTACTTAGTCTTATGATGTCTGAAATCAATTGCCAAAAACAATTAGTAACTTTTCCATTTCAGATATCTAACAATAATTGCCAAATTAGGCAGTTTGCATTGTTCAGATAATTTATAGATTCTACTAACTATGGATTTAATAATGCAGTTGGCTGAATGTGCAGAATTGCAAATAGCCTTTCCAACAACATTGATTGATTTCAAAATAATTGATAAATTTTTTTGCCGTAAATAAAGTATTATTAAAGAATAGAAGCCAGTATTTTTTGAAGTTGCGTTTCTATATGCATGGTAAACAGTTTACAAAGGATTTGTAAAAATATATTTATAAAATACAATTTAAAAAAATAAATAAATAAAGGAACTGTCATCTATGTAAAATATTAATAAAACTGTGTTAATTGATAATAAACTTCCACTTTACACCTAGCTTATAATATTAAGTACGTTCTATTCAATTTCTACTTAATATAAAAATTTATAATCTCAAAATATTATTTCAAGGTTATTGTCAATACTTGTAACTATAAATTATAAATAACAGTTATCAATTAATTCACATTCCAAATGATACTTTTATAAATATACATTGTTTTTCTTGATTACATACATTTAGTATAAAAATATTTTATTATTTCATATCAGTTCATTTTTTAAAGAATTCTGCGACGTTAAATACAAATTTAGTTATTTAAGATAATATACATGCCATAAAAACTGTCAATTCGAAGTAATAGTAAAACATAGTTGAAACTGATCAAGTTTTTATTTTATTTTAATAAGTGAACTAAAATGGCTTATGTTTTTTATTATAAAAAAAAAATGTATCTAAGACTACATTAATTTTACCAATTTTATTTGTACACTCATGTATATAAATTTTATTGTAACTGACAGCACAGTTTGAAGTTCTTTCCCACAATATTCTTAAGCATGACATCAAATTAAAAATAAATTTTGCCAGCGGGTTATTTCACACAAAAGTGTGATTAGAATAGAGTATGTATTCAAGCATACTGTAACTTTTTAAGTAAAGCTTACAAAAACAAAAAAACTACAACTTTAAGAAGTATTGCCAACGATTTTAATAATTTTGAGTACGTTTAAAATGCTTATATAGTTATATAGTAGTAGTTGTTGTAGTAGTAGTAGTACTAACTGTAGCAACAAATTAAGTAATACTTACATAATTTATAATCATAAATATATTTTGCAAAGCATAATATAGCTGCTATTGTAGTAACCAAATTTATAGCTAATTCACCATCTCGGTCATAATAGATAAGAAACAACCCCATAAAATCATAAAATACAGCATTGACATCACTCTCTTCGATATTATCCATTTCTGGTGCATTTGCAAGACTTTCAATTAATGATAGAACATTTTCACCAGTATGTTTATAAGTATGCAAATCAATTTCTCCACCATCGTATTTAGTATGATAACGATATCCATTTCTTGTATATGCTAAATCAAAACCTAGAAATATATGTCTTAGAGTCTGTTAAATTATAATAATATGCCATATACATACCTACAACGTTTCCAAAATCTCTAAAGATTCTAAAATCTGTATCTGATGGGATCAAGTTACTTTGAAATACTTCTTCTCCTGCTACTTGTGCATGCGGGTAAGGCACTTGACTATAATACTTTAGCAACCAAGGTTGTCTAGGACCACTTTGAAATAGCATTTCTCTCTCACCTACGCCACTTGCTTCTAAATTAATTACAGCAACAATATTTTCTGCCCAATCATGTTGAGTAATAAAACCATGTGCTGCTTGGAGCATAGTTTCTTCAGCACCATTGAACAAAAATACTATATTGTATTTTGGTCTATGTTCAGATTGAGAAAGTATTCTTAGAACTTCAATCATTACAGAACACATAATACCATCATCACTTCCACCTGAAAATATTATAATATAACTCCAAAATATACTTTGTGTTAACGTTTATATTAGGTACCTGGACTCTCAACTACAGAATCATAATGAGCATTAACCAACAAAGTTGTCTTGCTAGAGTCTGAGTTTACTCTTGCAATAATATTTGTAACTCCTCTATAAGCATTGATTACATTGTAACCATGTATAGAGTATATTCCTTCATCCACTTTTTGTTCATCAAATTCTATATCTTGATTCTCATGTTTTTCACTTATTATTGTATTAATTTTATTTTTGAGTAATTCTACAGCATGAATTTGATTTGCATCACTACCAACTACCCTTGGTCCAAGTTTTATCATTTTTTCATTAAACTCTACCGCATTATTAACACTAAATCGGGATTCATCCTTAAAAATGTTAACAATTATTATTAGGTTATAGGTAAAGTTAATATATTACTTCTAAATAATATAAATACATTTCTATAAATACTTACTAAGCTAACAGTAGGAAAATGTTGATCCCAAAGAACCGCAAATAACAACAATAATAAAATATAAATTAACACACCAAATCCAAATATTATTGGTGTTGAATGTTTATAATTTGAATATTCATCATCCGTATTAAAATCTTCTCGTTTCTTTTTTTCGATAATTCGCGATAAATTATTTTTAAAAGTCATGTTGTCTTGCACGTTATAAACAACACAATAACATTGATGCAATGAAATGGTTTATATAGATTAGATAAAACAATCCAAAACATAGGTATTTTTATTAATCTCATAAGTCTTTAACTAATAGGTAGGTTTAAATTATAATTAAATATATTTTACAATCATGTAGCTTTATCCATAATAAAATATAAGTAGATAAACAACAGATCTACATCAATATAAAGTTTAAAATTTTTATATGGCTACTTGAATCTAAATTGTTGCATACCGGAACAGTAAGTAAAAGTAGTAGTTTATTTATTAATATAAATAGTACTACTTTTGTATTTAAACAATCAACTGTTTTTTTTATTAAAAAAGCTATATGTTATCATATAATGTCGACGGTTGTCAAAATAATATGATGATTAAAATAATTGTTTTGCATGACTTTAAATGACTAATTTTGTAAATAAAAATATTAATATAAGTTTATTTAATATTTAAATGTCAACATATAAAACAAGCAAATTATTTTAAATTAATCACTATTTTAATTTGAACAGGTTTATTCTATCAAGTTGCCACCTTTTTGAACACATAACTCAAGTCTGCGGCAAAGTTCTTTAAAACTGTTGCAAATTTCAACAATGATGCTATAACTTCTCTTTCTCTCTTTATAAGTTTTTTTAAGATTTTGATGTCTGCAATTGTCAAGTCCAAATTTCTTGGTGGCCACATATAGAGGTGTTTGCCTTAGCAAGTGACCCTTGAAAATAACGAATGGAATTACCTTTCAGTTTTCTTTTTTTGTAAATCCTGTTGTACTGTTTTTGTCAATCTAATCTAGATTTGACACTAGTTTAAGGTGGGTTGGTTATTGCTTTGTGGATTTTTTTTTAAATAATCTTTCTTGCTTTTATTCTTAATTTTTTTATATATTTTATACGGCTTTTTTCAAGAATTCTCGTCTATAGATCATCATCATTTCTTTTCAGCATATTTTTCTGCTATCCTGCTATTCCTTTGTGTTTTCACCTCTTCTTCTCTGTCTTGTGCTTTTTCTCTCAGTTTGTGTTTTGTTTCTTGCATCATATTTCTTTGCACCATCAGTATCGTCTTATTTGTCCACCTTTTCTGTAGCTGGGATTGCTTCATCCGCATCTATGTTTTTGTTTCCTGTCACTTTCTCTCTTCCGTTTTATGTCCTATTGTTTTGCATTTTATTCAGTACTCTCCGTTCCTGCATTCGGCAAGTTGGTGTTCTTTTTTCCGCATTTTATGCATATGACTTCTCATTTGCATTTTGCCGCTACATGTTTTTTCATCCAGCATTTGTAGCATTTTTTCTCGTTTGCTATTACTTTCTCTACTCTGCATTTCCTTCTCTTATTATTTGTTCATTTTGACTATAACAGTTTGTTTTTCTCTATACTTATTTTTTATTGATATTATCTTACTTCACTTTGTTCATCATTTCTTCCATCAGTTGTTCTCTTGCGTATTAATAACCTCGATCAATACCAAAAAACAAACAAGTTTTAAGAACTGAGAATCATTGGGCTATATATAACATTGCCTATTGTATTCTGGTAAGTTTTATGCTTAAATTTAGTATGTCTCTGCAAACTTGAAGAAGTGGCTTGGCTTGTTGATTTTGCAAAAAGTATCAATTTATCTGCTTTCTCATCAGTCCTAACAACTAGTCCTCTGTTTAAATATTTTAAGAACTAGTTTGAAAAATAGCGCCATTTTTCTATTTGTTTAACCTACTTTATCTAACTGCTTATTTAAAAGACTATTTTTTGGAAATAGTAGACACTAATAAACACACATTCTAACTCGTTCATTTAGTAGCTTTGCTTATTTATATGGACCCTAAAGTAAGTTCATTATTGTTTTATCTAAAGTACTATAGAAGACATATTTTGATTTAAGTTTTGAGTAAGAACAACTGCTGTAAAAAAGATCTTTGCACCTTCAAAGTATATTTTTAAAAGCAGTCTTAACCAACGAGTTTTTTAATATAACATTTGTTCAGCAAGAATATAGAGAAAATTTGTAACTTTGTGGGTTAATCCTTTTTTTACAAACCGCACAATTGCTGTAAATAACTGCATTTTTTAAATTTAATTATTGTTTTGTTAACATGTTGCGTCCTGTATTAAATCTGTTAGATTTTCAATAAAAATAAATGTTCAGTTGCTGTTTCGTTATTTTTTTCACAAATTTGACTATTATACATAAAAAAATTAATCATCATACTTTTCATATTTTTATTTAATTAACCAAAAAAATATTCGACCATAAGTTATTTACGTATTTAGTATCACTCTTCTTAAGTTAAAATAGGAAATGGAAATGATAAATGTGATTGTTAAAAATATTATTAATTTGATTTTTTTTTTAGTTAGATAAAAATTGGTTTACTTTTTCCTTTAATTAGTATTTTATTTATTTAACCCTATGCCTTTCTACCATTACAGTATAAGGCGTTTAATTAGTTACTATATTATTTTGATCATTTCTAAAAGAAAGTATTTAAGATTTTAAATTACCTTAAAGCAATGCCATATTGGTTTATAAAAGTTTTTGTAATTTATATAGAGCTGAGAAATTTAAAAACAAAGAAAAAGTAGCAAAACAGCTAAAAACTTAAAAGAGAGTGATTATCACTTCTTTTGTACATGAAATTAATGGCAACTATTTTAAAGTGAGATTGAAATGTTCAAAAAAACTATAAATAAATATTCAGGGCTATTCTATATGCACATTGCTAGTAAGTAAGCAAGATAAATATTGCTAACAAACGATATGAACTTTATTTTAACAAATCTTGTTTGCTAGCTATATGAACAGTCATTTTAACAAATTTTGATGTCTAACAATATGAACTGGTAAAGTGCCACAAACTATATTTTATTATTATTTTATCTAAAGAACTGTCAGATTTCACGCTTTCTGATGTAATATCCGTATATATTGTTAACAAACACAATTTGTTAAAATGACATTTTATATTTTTAGCAAGCAAGAACTGCTAAAATGAGAGTTCATATTGTTAGTTAGCAATATGTATCTTGCTTACGTCTAGCAATGTTCATAGAGAATAGCTCCAATTATCTGTTATTGCTTTAGCTGCAAAATTACAGGCGGCATGCCAACAACGCTAACTGCGGCAATGGAATCAATGATGTATCTACACATCTATGTCGAGAAAGTAACAACATCAGCATTACTGCCGTTGAATGCAGTTGAACTTTGGGTTGGCAGACAGTCACTGTTGTCTTCTTTAAGAGATTGTAAAGAAAACACCTCTGCTATTATGTATTTAAGAAATCCTAAAGTGTACATACACATGAACAACAAGAACAACGTAAGGACAAGGATAAACTCCTTTGGAACTTCAACAAAGGCTCTAATTTTTTTTTAATATCTGGAACAAGAGTCTACTTTCAAGAGCTAGACAACTTGATATTCTTACCCATAGCGATACATACGACTATCTTACTAACCGAGATAGCCCATGCAAAAATGAAAATAGTAACCCGATAAATATCTGGTAAAAACGGACAGCAGAGCAGCAATTCTAGTTATAAAAAGGCCCAAAATTACATCAAAGCTGATATTAGAATGTTATCATGCCCTCATATTGACAGCTCGTGTAAATAGCATTGAACTGTATTGGGCAAAAAACACTCTAACAAAGTAGGCAACTTTAAGGGTGGCACCAACGAAAAATTAGTTAGTAAATTCGGAATCTGTCCAAAGACAGCAAAGACATCACAAGAGCTGGAAACAATAACAAACTTATTTGTCAACTCCATCAAAACTGCTATTGAAGGAAGCTGCCCTAGCACTGTCAAGCACACCTTTAACAAGATTACTTGGTGGAACAAGGAGCTAGACAGGGCAAGCAAGGACGGCTACATATAGAACCAGTTTCTCGGTATATGATAAAAACCCCTAAGCAAAGACCAAATTGGGAACATTGATTCCTTGCAGACCAAAAACGGGAAACACACAGAGTCGGTCAAAGGCACTTTGCAAGAGTTGCTGCAGACACACTTTTCGGGCTCTGTGCTGACGGAATTCCCAAACGAAGATAACCTAGAACTGCCAAACAAAGAGACCACTTTCACAAATACCAAATAACTGGAGAGCGGTAAAGGTGGTATTTATACTAAAACCGGTGAGACCCACATATGCTTTAGCTAAGTCTTACAGACCAATCAGATTGACATCTTTTATGCAAATACTATTGGAAAGGAGCCACGCTCCTTACGTCAAAGGAGGTAAAATGTCTGGGATTAACACTAGGCTAAACTTCAACACACATCTGACAAATATAACAGCAAAACTATTCGGGTGCTTTTTCAACCAAAATGATGGTCGGACGTACATGGGGATTAACACCTAATATGACCAGTTGGTTATACACGGTAGTGGTAAAGCCCATTATCACATACGGAGCGATTCTATAAAGGGAAAATACCACTCTCAAGTGTACAGCCAAAAAACTAGACAACAAAGTTCAGAGGCTAGCATGTCTGCTGATAACGGGGGCAATGAGAACGACGCCCACGACAGCTGTGAAAGTACTGCTATCGTTACCGCCACTTCACCTGATCGTAATGGCGGAAGCTAGGCAAGCAGCATACAGGCTGCAGATAATCGAACACAATGTAAACCTTAGAACCCACAGACCTAACATAACAAATGTCGGACTTCATGAAAGGCCACTGCATCAGTAAGAAATTTAATGTAACCTGAGAACAGTCAAATGTACTATTTAGTACACAGATGGGTCCAAAGACCAAATGGGTGCCAGAACTGGAATCTACAAGGACAAACTTCAAGAAAAGCAAACATGCCTCAATTTTCCAGAGGTGGTTGCCATTGAGTGGTGCGCCAAAGACATGATCGAGAAGGGACAAAAACCGAAGAAACTGATAACTATCATGTCAAACGGCATTGCAGGCCTTGCAATCGTAATAAAGTAATAAAATCCAAATTGGTTATAACCTGCATACACAGTTTGGAATCAGTGACAACAACCTGCAAAGTTTGCTTGGTATGGATACCAAAAAACCAGGGGACAAAAGAAAACCTCATGGCAAATCAGCTTGACAAACAAGGAGCAAAAGGGAAATTCACAGGATTTTTGAAATCCCATACAAGACCGGTAATGAAAGGGTGGAAGGGCTGTAAGGGATTGACACATTCAAGAATATTCCTAACAGGACCATTGCATGATATTGAAACAGTGGCAACACAAATGAGTCGCATCAAACTGCAAAGACTTACAAGACTGATAATCAGACACTGTGGACTCAAAAAGCACTTGCATAAAATAGGAATAGTAAAAGACCCTATATACCGCGGATGTATGGAAGAAAACAAAACTTCAATACACTTACTGATTGAATGCGAAGCTTTCAAACAGCAACTCATAGTCATCTTTGGTAAACACAACCCAACCGCAAATATGTTAAAAACCACCCATTGGCTAAAGATACTGGACTTAATTGAAGAGACAGAGCTGCTTAAGGAGTAGAACAGCAAAGATGTACAACAGGCCCAATAGAACCGCAGTGCAAAGGGCGCCAGACAAACCACCTCAAGGTAAAGAAGGAAAAGAAAGGTTTTTTAGTCAGTAAAAACCTGACACTACTGAACAGTACAGGCTGCCCAGTGTCTTTTGAAGATTTTTCATTTCCTACGCGAAAAAAGGCTTGGCACGCAAAGAGTCAACCCTCAAGATGTGTGGGTCTAAACCCTGGACCGCACCAAAAAAGGCAATGATTGCCCAAACACCACAACGGCCAACAACTACTTGCAACTGTTCAAAAAAAAACCTGTAAACTATTACAGCAATCTTGACAGGGCACTTTCAACTAAAAAAAACCTATGCATACTATTGTAGACAGCTCAATATGTAAAGAAGTAAAATGAATGACAAAACAACCAAGCATGTACTATGTACTTGTTTGACACTCTCCTACGCAAGAAAGTTCATAATAGTATAGCTAAGGAGATACGAGCCCAATTTCTTATGAAAATTTACATCGAGAAAAAATCGCAACTTGGCCGCCATCTTGGGTTTTATGGTTGCTATATTCTAAATTGTTTACTGTTTATCTTTAAAAATAAAACAAAACATTAAATCAATAAAACAAATCGTCCCCAAAACACCAGATTTAAAAAGTACTTATTACCTATCATATGCTAACTTTATTTGGAAAAGAGCCTTAAATAGCTCCTCTATAAAGCTATAGAATGCATTACCAGAAAACATCAAAACCTGAAAATAATTAAATTATATAAAACTAAACTGTTCACAGTTTTATTAGAAATAGAACCATATAATTTATAAGAATTTTATCAAAAAATTTAAAAATATTGTATTCAGTGTTATTATGTATATAAGTTATACTATACAATATGTGGCACATGGTAAAAGTTGAATACAGAAATGAAACATGATATAAAAACATATTTATTAAAACAATAAGCCTGTTTTTGCATAAATAAATTTTATTTGTTACAATATGGCAAACTATTATGACAATTAGATTTACAAAGTATTCTAAATAATTTGCATTCACAGTTTTTGTTGGAGCATTTCTCAAAACAATTTTTAAACTCTTGACCTGCAGTCAAAAACCGTTTTCCAACCATTTCTCAAAAACTTATTCTTTACTACCACTTTTTATAAAGTCTCCTAAACAGTTGTAAACTGATTCTTTGTATAAAGCTGCTTTAGTACTCTAATTTTTATAGCTAATTGATAAAATCATTATCTTTGACATCTACTACAACTGCAATAACGCTGTTACGGTCAGTTTTAGCTTTGTCGATATCAGGTACTTTAAGTTTTACACTTTGGCTAATTTTTGAGTTTTTTTGCCAACGTTGCTTTCATTTGCTTTATTGGTTTGTTTTTCCAAACTTTTTCTCTAAATGCCTCTACAAACTGTATATTTTTTGGTATTGGTTTTATGGAAGCAACCACAATTAGCTCATTCTAAGATATTTTGTCATCTCAGTCATCATGACTTTATTATCGGTAACATCTTTTTCTTTAGTAACTGTTGCATATTCAGTCTCGGTATTCGGCAATACTGTTCATAAAGATCTCATCTTCATTTTTGCTGTTAACATTTTCGAATTCTGCATTTACTATGTGCAAAGCCAGTATTTTCTACAAATCTTTTTAGGAATGTAATTTTTCAGGTATGTTTTGGAAAATTTGTAATGCTCATTTTTATTTAACAACCAAACATTGCTTCATAAGGAGAACATTTAATTCCCTTATAATACGCTCTATTTTTTATTGCTTGAACAAATTTCAATTATTTGGTTGGTCTCTATCCATGTGGTCAACATGTTTTTCACGTCTTGATTGACACGTTCAAAGGACCTTTGAGACTGACTATATCTTGGTTTGTCATGTACATTTTTTAATATCTCAGCACATAGAGCATAAACTAATAATTACCTGATAACAAAATTTGTTAGTTAGAATGAAGTATGTTAAACGTTCCAAAAGTGCTAAATATATCTAAAAAATTATATGAAACTTCTTTTGCTTGCTTAGTTTGAAGTACGCAAAAAAACAAGCTTTCTAAAATAATCCTGATAAACAAAAATGAATTTATACATTCCATATGTAGTAGTTTAAAGGTCTATAAGGTCAACCCGGCAACAATTTTTTTTAAGTTTTTTGTTTTTTTTGGTGGTGGCCTTGCACAACTTCAAATACGTCATAATTGCCTTAAATGTAGTGTTTTTATACTTACAATTGGCCTCTTTTAGTATTCTTGTTCTTTCACCGTAGCCAACAGCAAGATGCACTACTTCAATAACATTAAATAAGTCGTCATAGCAGAGAAAATAACCATTTTCAGCATTGTCTTCCTGATAGGTGCAATTTTTTGTCTACACCTATTTTTAAAATATTATACCGGCGTAAGCGCCTATAATAAATAGCTTCCTGCAAACATTTAGTGTACTTTTCTTTATCAAGATAAAAATGTTTCTTTTTTTACTCACTAACTTGTCCAATATTTTATATACACTTTTTTCACACTCTATTTTAATAAAAAATATTAATTTTTAACAAGAACTCAAAGCACTTTGTATGCAAATATTAGTTAACTGCCGTAAACATGCGCGTAAGCTTGAACATGTCAACTGACTAAAGTGGGGGATATATAAGTTTTTATATGATTATTCAAATATTTGCCGATCCTAGAATTTGCCAACAAATACAATGCACTTTGAATGCAAATATTAGTTACTTAGGTGACGTAAACGTGTGAGTGCGTAATCTGGAACTGACAAATATCTATCAAACGATAGTACAAAATAAACAATGATTTAGTCATACTTTAGAGTTTCCCATTAATCCCAGGATATGAATGTTATTTTTTGACAGTTGAAAAGTAAAAACTATTCCATTTACAAAAATGATACGATATACGCTTCAACAAAGAAAAGAAATAGTGAAAATTTACTGCATATATGATGAAAATTTAGTGAAGACGGCATTTCTTCAAATGAATAAAAATTTAAATAATTGATTTTTTTTATAAAATAAAAATGACACTTATTAATGGAATACCCTGTATGTATATGCGTTTATGATATACCCTAACACACTTCCAAAACTCCCATTTAAAATGCTATTCAAAGTTTTACTTAAAGCATAGATGTAAAAATAGAGTTCATTCCATTGATACAAATGCATACCTACCTGATTCCAGTGACTCAAAATTGAATGTACGGAACCCATCTTGCTATACCTTCAACTTTGGCTTGAGCTTACATCGCGTTTGGACATTCTTCAATTTCTCATTAGAGCGTGATGACACTGTTAGTAATAATTCTTTATCCACGGTAAAAGTTAAACCATTTACATCTACACTATAATATATAAATAAACATATTACATTAACTAAAATAATATACAATATACAAAAAATACATAAACAAGTTTAATCTAAAATACAATTTAGGTACACAATTCAATCAATAGGATTTGATTGCGACCTAAACTGCGTTTTGGTACAAAACAATTTAAAATTACTTGGCAAACAATTTGCCAGTTTACACATCCTAACAAGTGGGTTGTTGCACCCGTAATTTGTAGAATGTGTATATTCTCTAAAAAATAGCATCAGCCTGGTACGTCGATTGCTAATAGGTATACTGAATGGTAGAGATGCAAGAAGCCTAGGACAGTCTACTTCAGACATCACTAGTCCACGCAAAAACGAAAGATCAGCCCTTTTGCGACGAAGTTTTAGTGGTGGCAAATTGTATAAACATATAATATAATTGCGATCAAAATCAACCGATAAAATACCCAATTTATAAAATAATATTCTAGCAAATTTGTTTTGAATTTGTTCAATACTTTGAATTTCAATTTTGTAAGACGGGCACCAGAATGAGAGCGCACCAAAGAACAATAAAGTAATTTGAGCGTACTTATAAGTCAGCTGACATTCTGTAAACAACAAAACCCAGCGTTTTCATAGTTCAACAAATGTGAGTTTGTAATCAAAGATTACGTCCAAGTCTCTTATTTAAGAAACTTGTTTCAACGGTTTATGATTAATATCATAATCGTAAGGTATTTTATTCAGTGTTCTATTAAAACTAATTGAAAAACATTTGTTAACGTTAAGAAAAAGATAATTATTATGACACCAAATATTTACGAAATCTAAATCCCGTTGTAATGATGATGATATTTTACTATAAAGCTTTAGATCATCAGCAAATAAAAGAAAAGACGAATAATGAATACACTGAGAAATATCATTGATAAAAAGCAGGAACAGAATTGGACCGCAGTGTGATCACTAGGGAACATCTGAAGGTACATGAATTGGCGGTGAAAGAAAATTATTAATTTTTACACATTGAGTACGATTTTCCAAAATATAACCACAAAACCACAGCATGATAAAAACCTAAAGCATGAAGTTTAGCTAACAAAATACTGTGGCTCACACAATCAAAAGCATTTGAAAAATCGGTTTAAATAAAATCAATTTGTACTCTTGATTCAAAAGCCTTCAAAATATAATTTTCGTAACACAATAAGTTAGTAAGTGTGGAACGACTCTCACAAAAACCATGCTGTTCATCAATTATAATACTTTTGCACATCCATTGTATTTGTTCAGTTACAAGTTAATCAAATAATTTAGAAATGGCAGATTGAATGCATATACCTCTATAGTTAATTATGTCTTGCTTAGCCTCAGATTTAAACAAAGGCATAATGTAGCTTTCCTTCCACATATCCGGAAATTTAGATTTGCTTAAGGAAGCTTTAAAAAGTAGATGTAACGTCGTAGAAATGGGATAAATGCATTGTTTCAACATCATGAAAGGGATGCCGTCTGGGCCAGTGCTTAAGATACTTTGAAGGTATTTAATACCTTTAAAACCATCAAACAAACTAATTGAAAAAATTGAATGTATTACGTTGTTTTAAACTCAATCGTTGGAGCTGTATGAACTTCAGAATCGTAAACAGAAGAAAAAAATTCTGCAAATTTGCTCAATAAAAAACTGTCTGCAAATTTAAAATCATTAAAAACATAGTTACACTTTAAAATATCACAATTGGTATCACATTTAACATCTATCGCATAAGCATAGTGGTGTTGGCTTGTGTTTAACAGAACATCAACAGCCATTATTGTCACTTAACATCACGATCATAAAGCACAAGTCTAAAAACACACCCCTACTATTGGGTATTGTTATGCATTCAATGCAGTTTAAAAATCCAAAAGAATAGACTACTAAATATGAAGGGGAGGTTTTATTGCAGACTACTTCTATTCCTAACTCATCTATCCACAACGCTGCAGGTAGATTATAATCTCCCAGTAGAATAAGTTTACTACTGGGATATATATCAGCTAATGATGAACATAGTAGCAATGATCGCCGTATTTTTCAATAGCTGAATTTGATGGAAAATATACCGTACTAATTAAATATGACACAAACTTAAAGTTAACAAGAACAAACACATGTTCCAAGGTTGAATACGTAGAGTGCAGTAATATACCTTTTAGATGATATGTAATAGCAATTAAAACACCCCCACCATAGTATGCGTATAGATGACTCAATTGAATACAAATAAGCTATCAGATCCAATAGAAAACATAATTCATAATATCTCGGAAGTAAGATAAATGTAAGCATTAGATTTGACCCCATAAAAACATTACATTGGTAAAACATATATTTCCGTGTCGGCAGACGTGCTTATCACTTTAATAACTTTTTTTTTGGCATACAAATTGTATGCATTCATGCAATGCATAAACCACATCTTAAACCCAGATTATGAAACGTAATATGCCATAATATGCAACTATATGCAACATAAATAAAAACATATTTTTGTTTTTACATGCTGCTGTATAATTATATTTTTACTTTACTACGGGAAAAAATTAAAGTTTGGTATCATAGGTAAACACACCAGGATATTCCGTTATCCAAGATTTATTTTATCTGGTGCCATTGCAAATTTCTAACACAATGATGTTGCGTAACAAAACTAATATATAATAATAAAATTATTAATAGGGTTATATTATTGAAATAATTAAATGAAAACGATCTTTCGTTTTAGCATTTTTTTAAAATTTGATGAAATATGCATACAAACTGAATATGGATGAAATTGCAACAAACCCTAAAAATGGTCAAAATATGCAAATACATATAATCCGGTCACTACTCATAAATAATACATTTTGCCTAAGAATTTTCTTTTTCTCAGTCCTAATCCGGATTCCTCCACTCTCCTATATATACCCCAACTGTTGTTTTCCATTTTTATTAATGTTTATCATTACCTTTATCCCAGATGACCACCAAATATGCAAAACTCTTGGACAACATACAATTAATTATTTTACATTACATTACTTTGTTTGTTGTTAAATATAAATTTGTTTTTATTTAAATGTTAGGAGAGAATGCAAACTAGACATTTGCCACAGGTGCATCATACTACCCTAATTACACCTGTTCAACATTACTAAACACAACTTTAAATTAATGGATTTCTTTCAAATTGCATTGCAAATTGGTTATTAGTATTGATAGCAATTTTTCAATTACAAATATCCTTTCGTACCATATTTATATTATAGAGTTCAGAACAGAATTAATATGATGATAAAAACAATTCAAATATAAAACTAAACATAATTATTTATTGACAGTTTTTAAAATATTCTTAATCACAGTTTTTTTTTTAATTTTCTAAAATACATAGGATTCGTAAGTAGCAACTGCAGAAATTACATCTGCCCAACTAGGAAACTCTTGAAGAAACTTTCTATAATTGTCAGTTAGTTGTGCATCTAAATAAACATATTTTCCTGATATCGCTATATCAATGAGGGCAGAATCCCATCCAATTGGAGCTTCAACATCAACTGTAAAATTGTGTACTGGATTTGGTGTTCCAGAAATACAATGTACAAACACTAATTCATCTGAAGATATATCAGATAAACTAGTAGTTTTTATTATTGATCCTGGCTTCGCCTGCATGTAGATATTTACATAATTTGTACCTATAATTAATTTAAAAAAAATATATAAATAATCTAAGAAACATTACAAAATAAATTAAAGTTTACCTTTAGCACTAAATTCAAATCTTGTACCATTATCAGATATTTTTGTTTTCGATATTAATTGAATTGAAGATAATGCTATAGGTAAAGGTGGTTCAAAAGGAATCCATGTACTACTGACATCACTGTAAAAAACAATCGAATTAATAATATCCTCATTAGTTAAATTTAATTGAGTAACCTACACATTAGCAACCATTCTTGGATTAGAAATGGGTAAACCACACATTAAATATTTATCACAATCTGGCTGAATCGATACACTATTTGAAAATTCAGAAACATATTTGTTTATGTAGTATGGTGAATTGTAATCCATATTAAATGAAAGTATTCCTGATTTTGTTTCAATTATCTCACCCTTTACATTTCGATGGTTTCTGTTGGTGTGCTGTAATTCAAATATTTGTCATAAATGACAAAAGATTTAATAAAGTATAACTTACATAGACCATAAATCTTTCCGGTGTCGGTGACGCATTGTTTCCACTGTATGGAAAACCAAGTGGTGTCATAGCCACAATTAATGTAGCAAAAAATAATGCCAATAAGAATCCAATAATATAACGAGGTTTTCTAATTAATGATATAAATGGAACCTGAAATTGAGCAATATAAGTTTACTGCAACAACTATTACCAATTCATTTCATGACTTACAAAAAGTGAAACATAAGGAACAGTCAAAAGATATGTAACAATACCAATCATCAATTCAGTATTTTTTTCTGCTCCACATCTACCAGTTATTGGTACAAATAATCCTAATACTATTATAGATACATAAAACTGATATGCTGTAGGAAATACTGAGAATAATACATAAATTATTTTCCAAGCTCTTCCTAGAATAAAACCATTTTATATTATGACAAATACATAAATATGTAGTATATTACTCGAATAAAGTTGCCCAGTTATTTTAATGAATATAAAAGCTGCTGTTTCAAAAGCAACCGGTATTAAAATAACATAAATTGATCTTATTCTGAATAGAGTCGCAACCAATAAAACTGCAGTCCAGATCAATCTCGTCAAGTGAATGTTAACTTGAGTTTGAATATTAACACTTAACTTATGCTAAAATATTTAAAAAGTGAAGTATAAATTATTACAGTAAAAGAACTATTTACCTGTCTACGACAATGTTTCAAAGCTAGTTGAAATAATAATAATGTAATAAAAATAGGTATGCTATATAAACCAACTACTATAATTTGGTTACCATACCAACTCATTGCATTGTTAGTCTTACGAAGTAAAGAAGATATACTAAATACAACACCAATAGATGCAATCCATCCCAACAATATATTTATATCAGTGAATATAACATATTTAAGTACAGAGAAATTTAAAGCTGAAATTAAAAGTTATTGTTATTATTTAAGTTTTAATCAATATAAAATACTTACATGAAAAAAAATCTTTTAAAGATATATAAGCAATAGCAAATGACAAAATAACTGTAGTTATATTTATAATAAAAGCGTTCATTTGTGAATAACTAATCATAAAAAATCCAAATATATCATAATAGACAAAATTGTCTGTGCCATGATCATGAGGATTTTCTATTTCTGGTGCATTTGCTAGTTGACGAATAAGATACAATATATTGCCACCAGCATGTTGGTAAGTACCTAACTTCAAATCTATAAAACGATCATATTTAGTATGATATCTATAACCATTTCTAGCAAAAGCAAAGTCATATCCTAAAAATCAAAAAAAAATTACCAAACATGTCATAAATTAATATTATATGTATACTAACCTATTAAATTTCCAAAATCTCTAAATATTCTATAATCCGTATCTGATGGGATTATATTACTTTGAAATATTTCTTCACCAGCTGCATGTCCTGTTGGATGAGGTGCATTTGTGTAATACTTCAACAACCAAGATATATTAGGACCTGTTTGGAACAAAAGTTCTCTATGTCCATGTCCTCCTGCTTCTAAATTTACTAATACTTTGGATTCGTTTGCCCACTTGTGTTGAGTTATAAAAGCATGTGATGCTTCTAAAATTAATTCTTCTGCACCATTGAATAAAAATATAATGTTGTTTTGTGGACGTTCAGAGTTTTGCGACATTTTTCTTATTATTTCCATCATTACAGAGCACATAATGCCATCATCACTAGCACCTTAAAATAATACATATATTATAACCATAGGTTTGTATATTATTACAGATAACTAAAATTCATACCTGGACTTGTTGGTACTGAATCATAATGAGCATTAACTAATATGCTGCTGGTAGAATTTATGCCATGAATCTTTACGATAATATTTTGAACATTATTATAAACGTTTATTAAACCAACTGGTTTATATCCTAAGAAGTATGACCCAGATGATATTTGGTGATCCAATTCTATATATTGACTTTTATGTGCATTTTTTATAATCTGGTTAATTTCATTCTTTAGCAACTCCACAGCTTGTTTTTCATTTTGTGGGCTTCCAATAACTCTAGGTCCTAAATTTGTTAAACTTTCTAAAGTTATCTGAGCTCGTTCTGCTATAAAAGCATTGGGATGTTGTTTCTGCAAGAACATTGATATTTTCAGAAATAAATACATTAATATACTTTTTATGATGTATTGGTATAGTATAATTTAGTTTAATTTATCGAGAACTATTTTACAAGATAAATGACGCGCATTTAACAAACTAAAAAATAATGGTTCCTACACCTGCTTCATAAGACAGTACATTTCAGAGATATGTCGGTATAACCGCCAATCGTGTGCATTCTAACACAAAACTAATGTTATCTTCAAGTGTTCATGTCATTTTCCAGGTAGATAAAATATTTAAATCCAAGTATATTTAGAATGAATGAAAACTGCATCATTCGATAGATTCTATTCCATATATTTTTTTATCATTTTAGATTTGCCAAAACTTTGTGGCGTTTTTAGTTATTAAAATTGAAAAATTTGATTAAAAAAAACATGAAATATGTTATGTCAACCGTTGAAGTGTAAGAAGAAGCACTTATGTTATCATTCTTTCCATCTAGCATGGCTATCTATAAATAAACTAAATTGACTCACAATTGACAGAACAGGAAGCGTTGTGAGAACAAGTGCGTACAGGAAGGCAGAAGCAACATCCGCTCGGACTCCGCTACATTAGTTCGGCATTTAAAATTGATAGCGGAGAAGCAATGTAGCAAAAACCGCTCCAAATGTAGCGTCCTTCATTACGCACCCAATTTCATATATATTTATTAAAGTGGTGTTTCAATTTTTTTTATTATGCCGCAAGCGCGATAACTATCAAAGATGAAAACTTTTGAAATAAGCTTTTTTTGTTATTCAATGTTGTTTTTTACTAGATTGACTTTATGTTTCCAAATCAATTGTTATCAAGTAGAAAGTTATGCAATGCACATAAAAAATATAAGGCAAATAATCTCAAGAAAGGTTTTTATGCAGTTTTCATCGATTTTTTGAAAAAAAAGTTACTATATTACTATATCATGCATATTAATAGTGCGTTCCGTATATCAACCGAAGCGACCGAAATCCCGGTTATCCTGAAACAGGTTTATATACGGAACGCGGTTACCTGAAAAAGGTTACAAAGGTTGCGACCGTACTCACCATGAACGAACGTCGGTGAATTTCTATTAATCGTGGTTATTCATGGCGGTAAATTTGAAATGCAATCAAAAGTGAACAAAAGCTCGTGTATTTTATTAAATTATTAATTATAGGTTATAGGTTATAATGTATATGTATGTTCCTGTCAATGATAAAACGAGCAAAGGCATGAGTGCAACAGAGCAAACATTATTATTGTGTATAGTTGCCTGTTATACCTGCCAACCTCTATTGGGATTACTGTATTAGCAGGTAGATAAATACATAAAATCATCTAAGATTAAGCACTGACATTTAAAAAAATATAACACTAAAGCTAATAATAAATAAATTCATAAAGTTTGAGCTTATAATATTTCAGTTTTGTATTTTGACGTTTCTATAACCGCTGCCGTTCCATAAATCAACCAAAATCAACCAAGATTTTTAGCGACAGATCTTAGCCGTAACCTAACCGCCGGTTACTTCGGTTGATATACGGAACGCACTATAACATAAAAATATCCCAGAAATTAAACATTTGTTATTTTTACTGCCAACTATTCAATTACAACCATTTTAAATAGAAAACAAATAAAATGTTTTTTTAATGTACTAGGTTATATTTAAAATATCTTGGAGAAAAAAAAATTTAAAAAAATATGTTGTCATTTAAAAAACTAAAGTTGGTTGTTATTGCAAGTATACTAAATGTTAAAACATAACATTCAAAATGGAGTATTTACCGTACTTTTTTGTCTAACACCGTTGTATATTTTGACACATTTTATTTACTTTATTAAAAATCTAAAAAAATAGAAATCGTTATATATTTTGTTTTTTTGATAAAATGAATAACTATATTTGTTTATATTTATGTTGCATATAGTTGCATATTTGGCATATTTTTGCTATTTTTATACATATTTCGTGCTTTTTTATTGCATATTTTAGCTTTTTTAAGTTGCTTATAATTCGGTGTCTACTAATGACAATGAGAAATTTCATTTTAAATTTTGCGGCATTTTTTATCTATTGAGTCCTTGACATATCCTTGACATTTGTCATTAAAAACTATACGATTTAAGAAAAATGCTGTTTTTGGTATTAACCACCAAAGTAATTGTAAATCTAATTGCAAAAATTGTGCAAAAAGGGTAAGTTACTTATGTAAAATTGCAGTGTTGCAAGCAAAATTGCAATAATTCGCGAAACTCGGACATAAATTGTCCCTCCAGATCCTAGATTGAGTATTTAACTCCGCTACACTTTTTTCTACGTGTATGAACGAATCTGCGGTAATGACCCGCAAACAATTATAGTCCTCATGATAATATTCGAGATATTATTCGCAGGATAAAGCCACAGTTGTGCAAAAATGTCTTGCAAAACTTCCTAAAAAACGCGCAAAGTTTGTACTTTGTACTAAATTTAAATTTAAAAAATTGTTCTACTTAAAAATAAACAAAATGTTTCTTTTATAATTAAAACAAGACTTCTTATTGAAAAACCTTATATATCCAATTGAAAATATTGAAAGAGATTAATAGTCAATTTTACAAAAGTAGTCTACTCTGCACTATTTTAATTATCAAAATAAAACTATTTCATTCAATAATCTCATTTTTTGTTTGCTTTAAAGTTACCTTATGTTGAAATTCAGGAAAGCCAGTTAAAGAAACGGTTCTTTAAATTTGACAACCTCAAAACTATTTATAATAATGCTATTGCAAAAAAAAGCGAGTGTACACTATAGTTTTAGTACGACTACAATAAATTTAAAAAAAAAAATAGAAATCCGTACAATTTGTACGTTGTTTAATAACTGATTTATTTATAACGTGTAAAGACATAAACTATTTATTAAATATTATAATATGACATTTGACAGGTGATCTTTCACTTGTTCGGTTAATTAACCTAACTGCCAATATTGGACCATGGATAATCAACAAGTAATGTGGTGTAATCCGCCCTTATTTTTTTTAGAAACATGGCACCCCACACAGCAAGTGTTTTTAGTAAAATATTTTAGGAACGAATTATTTAACGTTTTGCCAATGTGCCCTTTCCATCTCGGTCTCATGACCTAACGGCTTGTAATTATTTACTGTAAGGTTTTCTAAAATCCCATGTCTATAAAGATAAACTTCAAACATTGAAAAAGTGGAAAGATGCCATTCGCCGTAAATTGCAAAGAATTGATCAGCAAATTTAAGCTTAAAATTTGCATTCGAGAAAAGAAGACATTATTTAAGTGATATTACTTTTCGCACTTACTTAAACAAAATGGCATTCTGTAACAAAAATTTTAATGTCAATAAACAAATCATGTAAAATTAACCGAGTACTCATTATTTCAAAACCATTCGGTTTCTTTAAATTACCCTGTATATATAATTAATGGGTGATTCATTTAGATGTACTTTTTTCAGTAGGGGTCTTATGTTAAATAAAGCGTGCGCTACCTGTTATGGTATTTTTGATTAGTAATGTTTGGACATTTCATCAATCAATCTGTATTACGAAAATCAGCACTCTATGAAGAAAGTGTTTTGTACGCTTAGAGCAACTTATGGTTTACATAATCGGTCTACCAAACGCACAATTCGCTGTATCACTGAAAAATTTGAAACTTAATATTCATTATATAATACGCGACTAAATAGACTATCCAGAACGCAGTGAAGAAAATATAGCAGTGGTAGCTGAGAGTGTACCCGATGATTGTGATGAATCGATTTGGCGCCATTCTCAACAGTTTAACTTGTCGTATGGAACAATTACTATAGTATAATATTTTACGTAAGAATCTTGCTTTAAAAGCATACAAAATTTAACTCATGCAAGAATTGAAGCCGGTCAACCTTCCAAATCGTCACCGTTTCAGGCTTAGAGCTCTTGAAAAGCTTTAAGAAGATATACTGTTTTTGACCAACATTTTTTTCAGCGATGAGGCCCATTTCTAGCTCAAATGGAAAGTAAATAGGCAAAATTGTCATAATTGAGCTGAAGAGCAACCAGAAGAGATTCAAGAGCTGTCATTGCATTCAAAGAAAACAACGGTTTGGTGTGGTTAATGGTGCAACATTTTTTTTTAAATAAGGCCGGTTGGAATGTAACTGTGAATGGCGCCCGTTATCGCACAATGATAACAGACTACTTGCTGCCTAAACTTGATACCAGTAATTTCGACAATATTTGATTTCAACAAAACGGCGCTATTTGCCGCATAGCTCGTAAAACCATAGCTTTATTGCAAGAACAATTCGGTAAACAGTTAATTTCACGCCTCGGACAGTGTGAATTGGCGGGCCTAGATCATGTGATATTCCACCTCTAAACTTTTTTCTTTTGGGACTACATATAGTCCAAAGTCTACATGGATAAACCGACTACGATTGGAAAATTGGAGACCAACATTACTTCAGTTATTTGCTAAATACCACTCAATATGCTTGAACCAGTCATCAAAAATTGGAACTTCTGAATGTTAGCCGTAGTTACAGACAACTTTTGAAAAAAATAATCTTTAAAAAATAGATGTACAATATGTTTGTTTTGTATGATAATAAAGATTTCCCAAATGATTTTTTTGTTTTTTTTTTAATTTTTTAAAAAAGTACCTCTAAATGGATCAACCTTTATATATATATATATATATATAATAATAGCGTCAAATGTCATTATGCTTTGACATTTATGTTGTAAACAGATAGAAAATTAGTTGACAGCAAGCAATGGAGCAATACACACCCAAAGAACGCGGAATTATTGTTACTGCACCATGTGCGCGAACAGTTAAGCGTTTGGCTGAGCGTCTCGTGCAAACTAGGACTACTAAAGATGTCGCAAAAAGTGGGCGTTCGATCGAGAATATCGCTGCTGTGGCAGATGATGTCCATAAGAGTACACAAACATCGACGAGACAACGATGCACACAATTTGGCATCAGCAGTCGTCCGTTGCGTCAAATTTTGGTGAAAGACCTGAAGATGTTCCGTTACAAAATGCAAACCGTGATGATTTCGTATCCAAAATCATAATGAGCAACGAATCCCATTTCCACTTAGCTGGTTATGTTAACAAGAAAATTTGCTTTTTGGGGCACGGATAAGCACGAAGAGCCATTGCATTCCCTCAAACTGCGGCATTTGCAGTGAAAGTGATTAACCCTTATTTTTTTGTAACTGGTGAGCGCTCAGACAGATGTTAAATAAGTTTCTTTTTGCCGCAAGTTGCTAAATTGGGTCTCAAGCATTGTTAGTTCCGGCAGGATGGAGCAACCGCGCACACAGCTCGGGCAACAATGAAGATTTTAAAACATCAAGCCGTGTGATCTCCCGTTTTGGCAATTAAAACTGGCCCACCAGACCACCAGATTTGACGACGTCAGACTTCTTCCTTTGGGTCGTTATAAAATCTCGCGTTTAGCACAACAAACCACAAACCATGCAAGTCTTGAAAGCCAACATTGAAGAAGAAATCACTAATTTGAAGCAAGATATTTAGCAAGCAACGATTCAAAATGCCGTACAAGTGTGCATTAACTCAGGAGATGGTCATTTAACCAATATAATTTTTTCAACTTAATGTCATCAATTTTACACCTTCAAATAAACTTTTCGTGAAAACAGAGCAATTTTTTATTTCACATTACTTTGCCCACCTTATATTTCACATAAATATTAAATTTTGTAGTACAATTGACATTTATTGCTGCAGAAGGTTTTTTTAGCGGGATGCATACATTTTTTTGCCAGCCTCAACTAAAATAATCTGTTCCGGCCCTAAAATGAGTGCCAACACAACGATTTGGAGGCCCTAGAGTCGGAAAGTCATTTGCGGTATTTAATTAGCTTTTCCTAATATGCGGGCAAAAACAACGATTTAAAGATCGCTGAGCCAAAAAGTCATTTGCGTTATTTGATCGGCTATAAATCACGAATTCACATGACGTCATATATTAAAATTTGACAGTAGTGATAGATAAGAGGTCTGTTCCAACCTACGATTTGTACAGTTTTGAAACTGTTCAAACTATGCACACAAATAAATTACTGTGTATAAAAGATTGCCTAAAGAAGACAAATATAAACTGTACAAATGGTAAGTTGGGTAAGACCTATTAATAAACTTTAAAATTTCCTGAAACAATGTTTTTATGGAGCTGTTTAAAAAAATATAGAATGTAACTCGTGCCAAAATGCTTTAACAGCACTCACTCACTTCATTTTTGTCATTAACCTTAATTTATTTTAATTGAAATTTCTTTTCATTGCAAAAAAACCAAAATTAATTCAATTCATTCCAATTATTAAAGTCAAAACTTTTAGTTCAAATTGTTTAGCAAATTATGAAACATATTGAAAACCGACTGCTATCATAATATGTCTCTGTTATTAATGAAAGAAATACCGTACAAATTTTAAAACAAATATTGATTAACAATCAAATTTATTAATGATCAATATTTTTAGTAACGCATATTCCGAAATATAAAATAGAACGTTAGAAACTTCTAACACTTTATAAGTTTAAATAAACATAAAATGTGACCAAAGCTAGAATCTCTATTTATAGAATATTTTTAGATAAACGCAATTAATTTAAATACAATAGAGCTAAAATGTTACAAATGACATGAATAAACTTTACTCAACTCAGTAATTATTTCAAGTATTATCATTGTTTCGCTTCTGTTTGCGTACATATGAATACAAGCAGCAGCAAGTGCATTGGCCAATGTTCAAAAATGTGTCCGGTTTCACTCTGTAAATTTAATTAGTCAATCAATTAATGTATGAGAAATTTAATCTTAAAAAATCAGAATTATGATCAAACTCTAGAGCATTTCCGCCTCAAAAGATAAAAATGACATAAATCGCCACTTAAATTAATTATTTAATCATGGATTTTTTTTCAAGTGTTATATTTTATGTAGGTTGTATAAAGATATTTTTAAAATTATGATAAATTATATTGCTTTAGATAGTAAGATCTAAAATCTAAATATTTGAAATTTGGTCACACAAAAAGTTGTTTGAGAACAGCTTTATGCTAAAAAATATAAATTTATAATGGGTGATTCATTTAGAGGTACTTTTTTCAGTAGAGGTTTTATGTTAGATAAAGCGTGCGCTGAGTCAAACTGTTATGGTATTTTTATTCAGTAATGTTTGACATTTCATCATAGAAAGAATTAGCCCGGTGCAGCGTCTACAAATTATTCAGTTGTATTACAAAAATCAGCGCTCTATGAGGAAAGTGTTTTGAACACACAAAAGCAACTTATAATCGGCCTACCAAACCACAATGCTGTACCATTAAAAAAATTTAAACTCAATATTTATTATTACATAATACGCAACCAAATAGACCACATCCAGCATGTATTGAAGAAAATATAGCGGCGGTAGTTGAGAGTGTACGCGATGACCGTAATTAATCAATTTGGCCCCATTCTCAACAGTTTGGCTTGTCGTATGGAACAACTTGGCGTATTTTACGTGAGAATCTTGGTTTAAAAGCCTACAAAATTCAACTCGTGCAAGAATTGAAGACGATCTTCCAAATCGTCATCGTTTCAGGTTTTGAGCTCTTGAAAAGTTTCAAGTAGATCTACCGTTTTTGACCAAAATTTGTTCAGCAATGAGGCTCATTTCTAGCTTAATACCTACGTCAATAGGGAGCTGAAGAGCAACCAGAAGAAATTCAAGAGCTGCCATTACATTCAAACAAAACAATAGTTTGGTGTGGTTTATGTGCTGGTGCAACATTTCTTTAAAAATACGGCCGTCCGGAACGTAACTGTGAATCGTGCCCATTATCGCACAGTAATAACAGACTATTTGCAGCCTAAAATTGAAACCGGTAATCTAGACGACATTTGGTTTTAACAAAACGGCGCTACTTGCCACCATGGCTTTATTGCGAGAATGATTAATTTCAAGCCTCAGACAAGTGAATTGGCCGCCTTGATCATGTATTATTACACTTCTAGGCTAGACTAGGAATTGGAGACCAACATTACTTCCGTCATTTGCCAAACTCCACTCAAAATGCTTGAACGCGTCATCAAAAATTGGAACTTCTAAATGGACCATATTAGCCGTAGTTACAACCAACATTTAAAAAAAAACTTTAAAAAATAAATGTACAAAATGGTTTTTTTGTATTTTCATAAAGATTACCCGATAAAAATGTTTTTGATTGTTTTTATTTTTAATTTTTTAAATAAGTACCTTTAATGGCCGATCTTACCGACACTTCTTAAATCGATACTTAGTTAGGTCTTCCTAATAGTTAATTCATCCTTAAATTTTATATGCGTCTCACCAACCATTTGAAACAGATGCTTACGCTAAGTATTGTCGAATTTCTGACTAGCGAGCGGCACATCAGATTTCAGCCAAAATGCATTAAATTGACTTAAACTTTTGCGTGCGCTTTCATCGCATTGTGTGCATAACTATATGAGAACAAAACAAAATAAATTTGACAGACGTGATTTGGATTTGGTGTTGTGCCGGTTGTGATTGTTCTGTTAATGTAATGTATAATTTTTAATATTATTGTTATATATTATATAACTTTTTTTAGTACAATATACTTTTCTTGAAACTATGCTTTCACTTTTTAATTACTATAAAATATACTAGTTTTTAATAAATTCCTTAACCTTAAAATGATCCTTTTTATTTGACAAATGTTGTTGTGCAGAATGAGAATGCAATTAGGCATAGTTTCATCAACAAAAAGATAAATAATTATATTTTCCATCTTTAGTTTACTTGTCACACACAAATTTGAGATTAAGTTGCACTTTAAGCCGGCAAAATTGACGGCTTATATTTAACCAATAGTTAAGCGTTAAGTACGCGTTAATAATGTCGGTGCAACGCGCTAAGCCTTACTTAGCAATTTAACTCTGGCTTAATTTTTAAGTTATGTCGGTGAGATCGGCCATAAATGGACTCGTTATTTACAGAAATGGCTAAAAAATAGGTTATTTTGCTGATGGTTTATTAGGTCTCAAGCTTATACAAAGTTTAATTGCCTTGGAATCCATAATTAAAAAGTGCACTCAAAGTTAAAATCACTAAACTGCCAACATGTGAGCTTTAATAAAATAAATATACATAGAAAAGTTGTTTTATTTATTTTATAATGAAGTATCACATATAGTCCAAGAGCTCAAAGATAAAAAAAAATTATAAAAGTATAAACGCTAATTCTTTAGTATATCATTTTAGTAGTGGTACATTAGGTCTGTTCCAACATACGATTTGGACAGTTTGCAAACCTTTCAAACTATGCACACCGACAAATTACTGTGTATAAAAGATTGCCTAAAGATGACAAATATGTGTTTGTGTGCTCAGTTTGGACGGTTTGCAAACTGTTTAAATCGTATGTTGGAACACACCTATTAACATACTACGGTCAGTCAAGCCCTTGTTGATACAGGCGCCATTAGTGCGTCTTTAAAAATGTTGTGAAGCCCGGGTAGTAAAATGAGTTGCCTGAAGGCTGAAACTTTGTACGTTGATTAATATTAGATATAATAAAGAATTATAATAGTCAGTCAGGTATATATAGTGATGAGAGTGTCCCAAGTATGTACAAAAAATGTATGTGATTGTCAAAACTGGCACATACAACTCAGCATATATTCATAACATCACATCAACAAACGAGTGAATTCGGTGACATAAATTTAAAAATATGGCAGGTAATAAATAAAACAATCTGCGATAAAGTGAAATTTGTCGTAATTTGACATTACAAACATTACTTATTTTTTGATTAAAATGATACATTTATACATTTATCATTTTAATCAAAAAATAAGTAATATTTGACGTCATCACCAAGTGATCAAAATATCAGTAATATTGCGAAACAACGCGTATAGTTGGGTGACCTTGGTCAACATGGAGTAGTTAACATTTCAACAACCATGGCCTAACAACTTAAAAACTAATCATTTATTATTATTTATTAATATAATATTATGATAAGAATGGAACAATGGTTGCATACTCTATACTCACTAAGACTCCCCAAAATCGCACCATTGAATTAATATGCCATTTTTGCTGCACCTTGTTTATCTCATTATCTAATATTTTTAATTATAATACCAATGAAATGAATTTATAACTTAATCAAGATAAATAATAAATTGTCTATGATTTATGTTGTTTAACTAAGCTGGATATCAATTACACGGTAATTTAACTCGTCGTATTGAATCTTAATTCATACAACACCCTGTATAGTGTAGAACTGAACGTGGTTGATTGGTTGCATATATTACCGATCAGTTTTTACTTCTTGTCAGTTTCAGTGAAATAACCTCAAACAAAAACAGGCTGTTAAAATAGGGTTACGTACTTTTAAGAGTTGCAATTTTAATGTAATATGTAATACAATATCATATATAAAATATATGTGTAGCAACAAAATATATATATGTATGACAAATTTCAAAGAATGATTATTCTAATTTGAGCTATGATACAGTTAAAATTATTGGCAAGTTCGAAACCACTGAAATATTGCAGATATTTCTCCACAAATAAAATATATGATGTCATTGTTGTTGGAGGAGGACATGCAGGTACTGAAGCATGTGCAGCATCAGCCCGTATGGGTGCACAAACCCTACTGGTTACCCATAAAAAATCAACAATCGGTGAAATGTCCTGTAATCCATCCTTCGGTGGAATTGGTAAAGGGCATTTAATGCGTGAAGTTGATGCTCTAGATGGAATTTGTGGACGTATTTGTGATGTATCGGGTATTCAATATAAAGTGTTAAATAAACGAAAAGGACCTGCAGTGTGGGGATTAAGGGCACAAATTGATCGATCTTTATATAAAAATCATTTACAGAATGAGTTATTCAACACTCCGAATTTAGAAATAATAGAAGCGGCTGTTGAAGATTTAATTATTGAAAATCCAAGTACGAATGTAAATGGTAAATCTGTAGTTGATTGTGCTGGAATAATATTGGGAAATGGCACACATATTAGGTCAAAAACTGTTGTTATTACAACTGGTACATTTCTTAAAGGTCAAATTAATATTGGTTTAGATATTAGACCTGCTGGAAGAATTGATGACGATGCTGCTATTGGTTTAGCTAATACTTTAGAAAACTTGGGATTAAAATTAGGGAGGATGAAGACCGGTACACCACCAAGATTAAAGGCAGACACGATTGATTACAGTGTTTGTAGCATTCAATTAGGAGATCTTCAACCAATGCCTTTTTCATTTATGAATGAAAATGTTTGGATAAAACCAGAAAATCAATTAGCATGTCATTTAACTAAAACTAATTTTAACATTGAGAATATTGTGAAAAATAATTTACATGTTAATAGACATGTAACTGAAGAAATTAATGGACCTCGATATTGTCCAAGTATTGAATCAAAAGTTTTACGATTTGGTGGTAGAGAACATCAAGTTTGGTTGGAACCAGAAGGATTCGATAGTAATGTAATTTATCCTAATGGATTATCATGTACTTTACCTGAAGAATTGCAGGTACAATTAATAAATTCAATACCAGCATTAGAAAAAGCTGAAATATTACGACCGGGCTATGGAGTTGAATATGAATATGTAGATCCACGAGAATTGCAAAATACATTGCAGGTGAAGAGAGTACCTGGTCTATTCTTAGCAGGACAAATTAATGGTACTACTGGATATGAGGAAGCTGCTGCACAAGGAATAATAGCAGGTATTAATGCTGGATCTTTAGCTTTAAATCAAGACCCTCTTACTGTGAGTCGAACTGAAGGGTATATTGGTGTCTTAATTGATGATTTAACAACAATGGGAACGAATGAACCATATAGAATGTTTACCAGCAGAGCAGAATTTCGATTAATGTTACGACCTGATAATGCCGATTTAAGATTAACTAAAAAAGGTTTTAAAACTGGTTGTGTTGATATTAAAAGATTTCGCAGAGTGGAAACTGTTGAAAATAAATTAACAGATGGGATAAATTTATTAAAAAGTTGCAAGAAAACAGTTTCCCAATGGAGGGATCGCATGAAATTAACATCTTCTGCACAAAACCACATGCAAAAATCTGCTTTTGAAATGCTTCAAGGTGGGACTGAGGAAATCAATATAAAATTATTGAGTGAAGCTGAACCCACATTAAAACCACTGCTTGAAGATCTCCAAATTTTGGAACGATTAAAAATTGAAGCTCTTTATGAATTGGCCATTGTTACTCAAGCAGGAGAAGTAGAGGAAATGCAACGTGAAGAAGCTTTAGTAATTCCAACCAATTTAAATTATAATTCAGACTCCTTAAATCTTAGTTTTGAGGAACGTGAGAAGTTAATGGCAATTCAACCATCAACAATAGCTGCAGCTAGTCGTATTCCAGGTGTAACACCATCTGCCGTTTTTAGACTGTTAAGATTTGTAAAGAACACAAATACAGAACATTTAGTGAGTTAATAATGAACAAATGTTTTAATGCTTTTAATTAAAAATAAATGTTTTAAAATGGTGGATATTTTAATATCATTAATGGCCAATAAAAGTTTAAAAAATATAAAGGATTAGGTAAGATTAAATGGAATATGATATAATTGGTGGATATAAATAAAAATTTGTTTGATATTAAATTGAGATCCATTTCTAATAATAAATTTTATTAGTTTTTTATATGATCCTTAAATTGTATGTCTATCTAAGTTACTTAATCTTATCATTGTAGTATATAATAATTTGTTGTATAATGACAAATACAATATTTATTATTAAGTATTTAAAAGGTTTAGTTAAGTCAAATTTCTCTTTTGATAAGCCATAATTACTATTGTAATCCATATATTTCAAGTTTCTTTATTTTATTATCATTAAAAAAAAGTAGTTACTAACTAATATTTTGTATATTTGTTTATTGCTGCAACCGTTTTGCAGTTTCAGCAATAACAAATGAACTAAGAACATGCATTTATCTAAGTCTCTAAGACATAATATTTCATATACTTATATAAATATAATCTTAAGATTACTCCTACTCTGCCATAAATTATTTGAGGATTTTTTAAACATCCTATAACACACTTCATTCAAAGTAAATTCAGAAAGGACATTTGGCTTCATTAAAGCAAGTTGGGTAAGGTTAGTATAAAAACGCTAATTTCATTTTTATATGTATATTATAATTGTAACAAAATTACATTATACCAATGGATACCCGGAAAATAATTTTCAATTAGCTGGTAAAATATAACACATTCCTATAAAGATTGGGCTTAACCTGTTAATAGATTATAGCGATGATTTCAGTTTCTTCAGAAGATTAGTATCAGTTCAGTGAACAGGTAAGAATCATGTTTTCAGGTCTAGTTTTAATTGGTAATATACTGCTCCTACAATTTTCTCAAATCAGTTGTCAAAGCAAGCATTTACTTAAACAACCTAAAATATTACAGCTGTCTGAAATGGTCAACTGTTGGCAGTCAAGGTATACTCAATGCATTCATTTAGCAACTATTAAAAAGTAAATGTTAATATAATATATGTTAATAAATATTAATTGGTATATATCTAAAAAATGTTTTGAATTCTACAACAGGAAAATATCTACAGAATGATTTTTTTAATTTTTGCTTGGAGCCAACTATCTAACATTTAAAATAACAAAGTTACCAATAAAACACATTGACACCCTATATGTACTGCATTGCAAAAGCAACCTTGCAGCCTTATTCATAGTTGTTTAGTTAGTATGCTACTAAATTGTTCTAACTATTAGCTACTTACATCATACTAAATGTGTCATATGCATAGTTAATTTTTAGTATAATCTAGTTAGTAGCTACCAAAAATAACATTATGCCTTGTTAACTCAGCATTATCGAACTTCATGTTACATTTTTATGAATTGGTAAAGGTAAAAATAAACAAAATAAAAGGTGTTGCACAAAAATAGATTTAATGATGATTGTAGAGCATTTATATAAAAGTCTAATTGATTGGAAGAAAATGCAAATGTATAAATATATTATTATCGATTTATTGTAATTAAAGAGATTGACAAAATAAGCAAATACTTTTAAGATACAATAATTTTAATGTCTTATTAAAATTAATAAATAACCATTATGTTATGTTATATCAAATAATAATAGTACGAAGCTCTGCAGCCAACCATATATGGAGACAATGTAAAGCAGCAAGTGGGAAGAAAAAATTAAATTAAAAAAAAATATATAAATACATACATGTATATTATAATAAATTAATTTAATTAAAAAAAAACATTTTTTATTTTATTTATTATATCCTACAAAACCATTATATTTACTATTATTTAAATATTACCATATATTGCTATAAAAAAAGCAATAAATCATTAAATGATGACAAATATTTGCAACTGACGGTTGTAGGTTATATTTAGTATGCATTTAAACACATGTAAAGAAGGCAATCTGACAACTAAGCTTAATAGCGTTTTAAAAATCACTATGGATATGGTCACAGTAATATCAGGGGAGTAGGTACTAAATGCATAAGACTGCATAAAGATGCAAATAATCATTGAACATACATGTATTGACACCATGTATATATTATATCAGGGTGTTTTTATTTTGTTTTTTTTAATTTTTTAAGCCCCCTAAAAAATTATGTTAAGCTTGCTTACTGTGTATATAAACTATAAACAATTCTTAGAATTTGAAAGTTCTAGCTCATTAAAAATAACCTGTGGTGAAGTAATCGCTACAATAAAATATCGATTAGACCTGACTTTTTGTATCTATAAAAAAAAATCGTAAATCGAGGAATGAGATAATATTTGTGGATAATGACAAAATGAGAGTATTATCTACTTATGTATGTATGTACTTAAAGATAAAGTGAACTAAAATAAAGAACTTTAAATCATGTAATGATAGATAACATAAAACAAACAAAAAATATTACCAAAAAACAGATTATCAATTTATTGAATTGGGTATATGAAAAATGCATTGTTAAAACAAAACAGCATTTCATAATTATTTTTATCATGTCTAGACATTTTTTGAATAGTAAATTGAAGAAAACAAAAACCAAATTGTAGTTATCAATTAATTGAATTTATTCTACCTACAATATTTTATTATCAATAAATCTATGAATTGTTATTGCATATTACGTACATTATGTTGGCATTGGCACAATAAAACTTTCAAGTTGATTGAAGGAAAAAACTACTTATGATATGAATTCATTTATATAAATAAATATGATTCTAATTATTATGAGGTGATACTTTTAATTATTGTTTTTGATAGCCTCTGTTAATAGCAGTTGAATTTTGTATACAAATAATTATACATTATTTGAAATAATTAAAGTTGATAATAATAATTAAGAAAAATCTGTCAACAGTAAGTATGTCCTGGTCCCCATTTGCTTTCCTAGTATATTAGTTTTGGTAATGTTCTCTACAAAACTATTGTTGTACATATATAAAGCAATTATCTAGGCAATAATTGATAGTAATCAAAATGTTGCTGAGAATAGATACCATCTGCTTTAAATAACAAATACTTTAAAAATCGCCACTGCACATGCTCAATTTAGTACACGAGTAACATTTATGAAACTTATTAGATATTGTATAACAATTATTTTTATAACAGTATTAACACATCAATTAAATGTAGATACAATACAGGATCTACATTTATCCCACCTGGATGTAAGTTATTTATGGGTTTACAATAATCATTCATAGTATAGTAGTAAATATATAATTACAAATTAAAATAGAAATGCATAAATATGAAAATACGCTATTCTTAACACGTTCACTTCGGCACCAAAATTCATACTTTGTTTTTGACTGCGTTGCGTACCCCCGAGGGTATGTATTTGGTTATTACTCATGTGCGGTACATACCCCTGGAGGCTATTAAAAAATTTATTTTATTTATGATTAAGTCATTATATAAAAAAATTTACTTGAATTACCTCAATTATTTTGCTAGAATATGTGATATTCACTTATAAGATGAAGCAAATAGAATAAACATTAAATAGCTACATGTTACTTTTAAATACACTAAATAATTGTATGTTTTATATCAATCGTAAGTTGCAGCAGTTTTATAAATATTACTGCCGCACATGAGTAATATGCAATACTAGCCCCGGGGGGTATATAGATTTTGAAACTATTTCTATATTACTATTTTGCTTTGGTTTTTATGAAACAATGATTTGATTTTGTGGGCCTCCATAAAGATGCTGATAAAGCGTGATATCAATTCATTGGTTGTTCAAACAAGATTCTTGTTTTAAACTTTAACTTGTAAGGTGCCATCACATATGCACAAACGGTAAGATACCATCTGTGAGAATGTATATCTGAGAGCTTAAAAAATACAAATTTTAAACAAAATATCTGAAAGTATTTAATTTAAACATGTATTTAACATCAATAGAACTTTTAAAAAACAGTTGAATGACAAAAACGCAAAACATCACTTGTTTAATAGAAGTTAGTGAAGAAACATTGTTATTAATATGCGATAAAAGAGAATTTGTTGAAACCATTATTTTCTAGATACTAGAATATTTGTTAGTACAATGTAATTGCATTTATTTACACTCAACAAAATATCTTGAAAAAATTAATTATCTTGAAAAATTGCTAAGTCTAAACTTTCAATTGTAAATGTAAAAGAAATAACCAAAATATTATAACTGTTATGATATATAAAGAATATAGATATGGAATATGTTAGATACATATAATAATTTAAATTCTATGAGAGAAATGAATTTATCATCTGTAATCAAACTTTTTGTAGTTAATCAAGTTGTGCTAATAATATTCCTTTTAAATTCTCAAGAACATATCTATTTGTCAAATAGTGCCATTTATGCAAGGTGTCAATAATGTACCTGTGTTCTATGTATAACTTTATTACACAGAACCGGTTGATAATAAAAAATTTTTTGGTCTTTTTTGTAGAGTTCAAATCAATTATCAGGAAAGTCATGGCACTCTTGATTGATGATTTGCTGATTTCCAAAATGTATAGATTATTATAATTCTTTCCTTTCAGGTAATTTATTTGAATTCTGAATAAATGAGTACAAAGTTTTTTAAATTTAAAAAAATGGATTAGTAAAACAGAAACTAATCCATTTTTTAATATTCTGAAAAGTTGAAAATTAATGACAAATTTGAAATTGACTAGTTTCCCTTAAAATTCTAACTAACTTTGAAAAAAAAAATCTGACTGTAACTTTTAAAATAACAAAGATTTGGTAGAAATATTAATAATAACCAGTAAAATTGACTGTTATTAATCACATCAACCAAATTGTATTATAATAATATTCGGTAATTATTAATAATAATTATATATTAACTATGGTTTCTTAGATAACCTCACTGCATCATTTTTTTTTCTTTTTAAAATATGTTTATAAATTTTTTTAAATGTTATATTAACAAATGATTTGTTTCTATGCCATATTTTGCAAAAACAAAAATACATCACATTTTTAGTCAATCAATGTAGTTGATAGTATACATTGCCAGTATTAAGTAGATACAAAACATGCACATAGAAGTTGGCAATGACTACAATGAGAGACAATGAGGTACATCAAAACATTGTCAGTGTCTACCATATGAGACACCTTAGGCTCTTTCTGTAGTTGGTAATGCAACACAGATAACACACTTTAATTGTAATTAATTGATAAGTATTTTTTTTCTGATTACTATTTTAATTTAAAAAAATTGTAATTGTTCCGGTATTAAATTAGTGCCAAGTTAAAAGTTAAAAAAAAGTTTAACAAACAGCAAATGTTACAAAAATGTACAGTTGGCATTCTCATATTGCATAATAATTATGTACATAGATTAGAAAAATATTTAAAATGAAGTGTAACAAAATATTAATGGTTAAATATTTAAACAGAATAATTGATATGAGCTTAGCCTTATTACAAATCAGTCATTAACATAACAAACCAAATTATGTTACAGAACACTTAAGCACAATTTAAACATCAAATAATAATTTAAAAAATTTATTAACCATATTTATTCATTAATAAAATAATTCTTAAAATTGACATACCTCATCGGAAACCATCATAGGAGTTGGTAATGTGTTATCGATATGATGTACTGCATATATCATTCCAAATACAGCTCCTATAAAAATTACCCCTACAATAGTAGGTATTTGATGAATACTATTTTTGTTATTTTCTTTATTTCCATAATCCCATGTCGATGACATTTCGTCATCTGCATGGATATCCATAACATCATATCTACGTCTCATTGTTATACTTTATAGCACTGGCACTAAATAAACCATTTAACAATTCACTCTTATATGAAATAGTCACAGTATAAAATATCAATATAAGATAAGGAGATAAGAAAAATAATTAAAATTTTAAACCAAAAGATAGGATTATGTAAATTCTTTTATTGACAAATTTAATATCAGATAATTACTTTATTTTTTACGGTATATAAAAATTAAAAATTGAATTGTTGTGATTAAGTAGATTCACCGGTTCACAAACGCCACACAGTTCAAGTCTTTGGTTCAAGTTCAACTCGCCGCCGCCGCAACCGACCGCAATTTATTTTTTTGCATATTTATTTTGACATTTGCTTATTTTGCTTACCCATGCAATGTTGCCAGATGAAAATACCTTAATACATTAATGGTCGATCTTTTCGACATTTTAAATATTAAGCAATTAAAGTACGGCTTAACTCGTCATTATAACGCGTGACTTAAGCTTAAATATAAGCCGACAATAGTCGACAGCTCAGTTTAACCTTAAAACTGCGTTTGTTAAAATGGCTACGACCAATTGATAATAATAATAGTTTATTTATACAGAAACAAAAGTTTTACACAGGTCAAGTACAATTTGTTTAAAAAACAATATAAGAAAAAATACAATCACATAACATGTGAGTAATAGCATTTATAATATAACCTAACTATTTTTAAAAAACTGTTAATTCGTACATTTTTTTGTGTTAATTCTAAAGAAAAACTAAAAATATTCTTAAAATTTCAATCTACAATAAGATTCATGATTATTTGTGCATTTTACAGTCTTTTTAAGATTTAAATATTTTTATATATATAATTCAATAAAGAATTATAGATCAGTGTCATACGGGCATAACTGTAAGATGCATTTATCAATCAACACATCTTTAATTTTATTTAAAAACAACTTATATGGTAAATCATGGTTATTCTAATAGGTAGAACATTAAAACGTTTGATGCAATAAAAAATAACAGAATTAACGAAATTGTCAAGTGATTACATACAAAGTTAATAATAATGCATAAATTTTCTCCAATTAATCATATTAAATAAGTTATTAAAACTGACAAATGTAAAGACACTTAAGACCGGTTCAAGTTTTCTAATTGGAAGGTATTTTTTCTGGTTAAGAAAAAATGTGTTGTGACGAGTACGTCTTTTTTCAAATGAGAGAAAGACGGGACTTGACGTTGCGTGCTGGCGAGCACGTTAAAAAGGTTTTAGGTTAGAATCTCTAAATTTACCGCAAAATTTTCAGATGTGGTAGACTAATGGCGTTTTTAGCTGTGACATTTAAAAGCGTTTTGAGTTTTGACTTGACGTAATAGGGACTGTCAGTGCATATCCGTCAATCTGGGGTTTTTGGCTGAGACATTTGACAGATCCCCTAGTGTTAACCTAAATAACTTTTATTAGGTTTATTTTTAGTTAAATAATTAATCAATATTTCATATTATTTAATTTATTTATTTGTGACAGTTAACAATAAATTAGTTTATATCCCAATTTTAACTTATAAGTTCATCATTTAGAGTCGGTTAGTATAAGTACTGGTTTCAATTGAGGTGAGATCTATCAAATAAAATGTAAAAAAATCTTTCCTATAAAATCTTATTTTAAATAAATACATAATAAAAAAATAACGACAATTGCAAATTTGATTTCGAGGTTATATTATTAATTGTGCACGCAATGCGATACGAGGTCAAGCAAAAATTTAAGTTGGTAAATGTAATGCAATTCGGCGCAAATCTGATGTGATTTTCGATAGCCAGAGTGAGTAATAATTAGTGAGATGTTTAAAAAATTGTTAACTGAGACCTTATTAAATATTGATTTAAGGAGTGACAGTGAGATTGGCCACCGATGCAACATAACCAGAAAACTCAAAGAGCTGTCAAAACTATATAAGAAAGAAATGTATGTTTTTTTCTTTACTTCACAAATCTTATTTCTTTATCACTGCTCGTAATTATCTATTATAACAAATTTGTTTTTATAGTTGACGTTGCCATATTATAAATAAGCTTTAGTGAATTTTAACATTAGTTGTTATTTATTGTATTGTATCAGTATAGGTAATACATATTAAAAAAATATGTCACCCATATCGGACAATAAATCTGTATTCTTGTTCTGCATTTTGGCAGAGCAATAGCACACGTTGATTTTTTAGTTGCTCTCTGGAAAAGAACTGAACACCGACGATGACCAAACTGTCAAACCAGATTTGTTAATAAATAAAAACAAAGCTTAAAAGCTTAGAGGCGACCGTAGCACAATGGTCTAGTGCAAGGACTGTTGTGCAGGCAGTCCGGATTCAACTCCCGGCAATATCTAATTTGTCGAATATATTTTGATGCGGTCGTCTCCTTTGCAAGGCAATGGCAAATCAGCAAAGTATTTGCCTAATAAACCCATCTAGTGGTGTGGTTCGGATTCCACGTTAAACTGTAGGTCCCGTATGTTTGTGTGGAACTATTATCGCACACCACAAACATACGAGAGGGGTCCCGACGCTCTTAGCGAGTATAGTACTATAAGAAGAACAAGTTATTTACAACATAACCTCAATTGAGATATTAAATATTAGCGAGTTTTTTTTTAGATACTATTGCTTACTATAGTAAGGTGGTTAGTGTTGGCAGACTTACCATTGCGTTTTGGCGAGCATTATGATCCGGTTGTACCATATGTAGTTAACTCCGCAGTTAGTTAAACTTGCAGTTAACTTTGACCTTGGTTCAACGCCGCACGGGTTGTATCATCCGTCAATTAACTAAACTAGTTTATTATTATTTTTTCTCAAGTCGATGGCAGGGAATCTATAAATATCTAGAAACTTCTTTAGATTGATGGGTCACGCACAAATGTTAGATTTCTAAAGTTTAAAAAAATGCGAAAAATACAATTTTTTTTTTTAATTATTTAATCAAATTTATAACTACTTGAAAATGAAATAAATATATCAAAACTAGTTGTAATAAAGTAAAATAATAAAATAATTTACTAATGGGTATCAACTTGGTTAATTTTAGCTGCCGCTAAAAAAGTGTGATTTTAGCAGCCCGTTAAATATTTTAGCGTTATTGCTTATTCTGTAACACATTTTTTTAGCAACCCGTTTTAATTTAAGAAAATTTAGCGTCCCCGTTAAAAATAAGCATAAAACGTTTGTCTTTGATCAATTTTAACCTCAAAAACTGACGTTTAATGTCAAAAATATTTTTACATAATTATTATTAAAAGTAAATAATAACATTACGTTCGTTTTTTACTTCTATTTTGCCTTTTTATATCCTTGACATTACTTTTGAATGCTTCAAATTAAGATTTTTATTATTAAAATACTGTGTTATGTAATACACCGCAAATGTAAATTTAAATAATCTTTTTTTACAAAAGTGATTTAAAGTAGTAATGTATAAGCAAAACAAGAGTTCTTTAAAGACATTCTTTTTATTTCATTATTTGCTGTTCCATGTTAGAAGCTAAGAATTTTTGTATTCATATTTAGAACAGTCTGATTATGGTCCATTATGTTATAGATAATAATTTGGCATTAAATAAGTATTGCTCATATCACGTGAGTTTCTATGTTGTGTTCGTACAGGGTGTAGATTAATTGGCGGATAAACGCCAGGTAACTTTATAGATCGTGCCAAAAGAAAACGAAAATCTTAATTCCAAAATGCTGAAAAACTCTTCGTTTGGCCTCACGAGGTCCTCAAAGTTTCAATTTTGTCAATACAAATATTGTTTTAAATGCGTATATTATGTACCAATTTGCTTTCTTTTTTAGTATAATAAAAATTACGAGGTTTATTGAAACTTAATAATAAAAAACATTGAAAAATGTGCAAATTACGTTTGAAGAATAAATTAAATTTAAATTAAAAATACGCTTGGCAACGTAGCAAAATTTTTAATAATATTCAAATTATAAAGTAGGCAATGCAATAAATGTCAGGGGGTCAATTCTGATCTCCGGTGACTTTTGTCATCAGTGACTTTTAAATTCAAATAAATTTCAATTTAAATATTATATACTTTATTCTTTTGATAATCATTAATTTAAAATTGTGTGAGGTTGCACATTGACGACACATACCGCATTATTAAATTATGAATGGTATTTTGATGCATTTGCGAAATATATTATGTTGCGTTCGTCTAGTATGCGGCGGTCTGCCTTATGTCTGTCTCGAATTAACAACTACGTTGCCATGTCAATCCCGTGACCACCCTTGACAAAAACCATCGGTGACTTTTGTCGTTTCACCATGCGGCTAAAATGCGTTTTCAAAATAAATGTGTGAATCCAGCAAATAGGTACTATAATTGTTATTGAATTATAGAACAATTTGTACATTGCAGCTGATACAACTATTATAAATTATTAGATTCTGTCATAAATAAAAATATTAATTATTTCAATGCACAATTGATTGTTTGAAAATATATTTAAAATAATTGACATGAATATAGCAACTCTGACAGATTTAACATTTAACGCCGGCGATGCTTGAGAACGTCATAAATTCGAAAACGATACGTGCTGTAAAGTGTTTAGAAGTAAACGGTGGCCAATTTGAACATTTGTAGTTTATAATAAAAAATAAAATTTGGTGTGTATATTAAATTGCCTATTTTATGTGTATTAAGTTGCCTACATTATAAGTTTGAGTTTAGAAAGTTTGCAACGTTGCCAAGCGTAACAAAACTTTGAGGACCTCGTGAGGCCAAACGAAAAGTTTTTCAGCATTTTGGAATTAAGATTTTCGTTTTCTTTTGACACGATCTATAAAGTTACCTGGCGTTTATCCGCCAATTAATCTACACCCTATATATTCAATAAAATATGTAAAAATATTATATTTTTAGGTTAATAAAATACTCGTAATCTCATATTTTCTTGAAATTGCTAATATATATTAATTAAAAGTAAACCTATAAAATAATAAACTGCCGTTTAAAAATAACGGCTGCTATTTTTATCCGCTAAAAATAATCAAACTAACGGGTGATTTTAACTCTTGTCGCTAAAAATTTATCGGAAATTACCGTACAGAATACGAATTGCATTTTAACGGTTGCTAAAAAGATAACGGCCGCTATTTTTTAACTGATTCATAGGGAATACACCCATAAATCTGTTTAATTGTATTATACAATAACAAAAAATGGTAAATCTATTACAAGTATTGGATTGAGTAAAATAGCTTGTTTGATAACTTGCTTGTGGTTTGCGCAAACGCATGAACGTGTAAACAACACTCCAACTTGACGCAAGCGTAAAGCCTAGTAGACATGTTGCACAATTTTGGTTTCTGAGACGTGTCTCAGGTTGTCTACGTAGACATGTCTATAAACCAATCCCCGTCTAAGGGCCTGCAAGACCAAAAATTGCAGGTTTAAAGTCTACCGATTGGAATGGGAGATCGCATGCAACGTTAGACATATTGCGCAACATTTTGACAGTGTGGGTGTCACTCGGCGTCTAAAGGCAAGACACGTCCCAGTTTGTCTCCAGCTACCGAGTGGTGTGGTTTGGCTATTTACAGTTATTTTCCAAAGTTTTACAGTTCTTTTGAAAACATGTGATCTAACAAAAAAGTTTTAAAACTAATTAAAGATTACCGTTGGTTGTTACGAGTCCCGACTACAAATCCGGTTAAAAAGCGGCCATGGAATTTCTGGTTGCAAAGCACAATGTGGCAGTGGCAAAGATAGAAAAAAAAATCCATCAAAACATCATTCAAACGAGAGCGAAAAAAAAAACTCTGACGAGTGGAACCTCTCCCAAAAAGTCCACATGGTTTGCTTACAAGTTCCTGTTACCAGCGAACTAGTCAAAGGGCAGCCGGAACACTGATTTGGATGATACACAGAGTGGAAACAATCATCAGAAGCAAATTATCAAAATCAGTAGGCGTCTTTCAGTCTTAATTTATTTATTAATACATTACCAAACTTAGGTCCTTCTGCGAGCACTGCTCACGTTTACTAACGTTTACGTTTTTGCGTTCTTTCACTTGTAATTAGCACTAAGTAGGAACTCATTCCGCACAAAACAATGTTCTCCATGGTGAACTGCAAAGATGAAACTAAGAAATTCAAATCGTAGTGTGGACGCTAGACGAGACACAGAACGTACACGGTCTATAGACAAACCGCGCAACATGGTCTACTAGTGTGTACTAGTTTGTGTGTTGTTGTTTTGTTTGTAATAATGTTAATGAGAAAAAATTTTCCTCTGTCCTTCTATGTAATAGCACAGGGTGAATTCACCATTTTCGTTGCTTCTTAAGCCAACGCCGACGGCGCAATGCCAATATTAAATCAACTTTTTGTTGAAATGATAAATTATTCATATTATTATCGGTATGAAATTACCCACTACTATTTACAGGGATCTTTTTTTTTATATACACTCAAGAAGATACAATCGTATACTGATTGTAGACACGCCACTAAAGCTGATAGAGCCACAACAAGACCAAGACGCGGTGCTAACAGCTCTGCAAACTGCTGCTCTCATAGCCATGATTTTACTGCTGTACTGCCGCCGTAATTTTACTGCTGCTGCTAGCGTCAATTTGTAGCACGTAGAGCCCTAGCCTAATTCTAAATCTAAGGCGTATTATACGCTCGTCGAAAAAAATTAGCATTGTGGACGAGACTGCAAATATAGAAATTATAAATAACTTCATGAAAAAAAACATATTTCAACTGTACTGGTGCACAAATTTGTGCAAGTAAGACTGAGCGTAAAAATAGATACACCAAAAAAAAAAAAATTTGCGCCAATGGCTTGCACAAATCAATTTGCGCAAATTACTTGAGCGTGAAAACCGACCAACGAACACGACCACACATTAGTATCACAACTTGGCAACGTTGTAGTTGTATCTCCATTCTAATATCTATGCTCCATTCCCACGCTACTCAATTCTCATGTAACATTTGTTACTTAAAAATATTGAATAATGATGTTTGAAAATCAAGACTCAGATTCTGAAGTGGATTTTAAAACTAATAATGAATATGCCAAGAATTATGATAACTGGAGACAGAAAGAAGAATTGAATCGACGTAAGTTTATTCAAATATTATAGGTTATGCCATGCAGCCTATCTTCAAATATATTATACTGATTAATTACTATTAAAAAAATGTCTTTGCATGTCTTTTATAAAGATGATTTATACCTGATGATCACAATATCTTTTTAGAATAAAAATCTGTTAAATAAATAGTAAGTTTTGTATATGATAACAGTACCTGGTTAGCGGTTCTTTAAAGATCTCATAATTTTACTTCACCAACATTCATATTAGAAGTAGTCATGTGTGGTGACTTTAATATTTATTTTATGTCAAATTTTATAGCTTATTCTGACTTAATTAATTTTCTAAACTATTATTACTTTTAAAATTACAATAATGAACCAACTAGACTTGAAAACTGTTTATATAATATATGTGTTACTGATAATATTGACTTTTATAAAAGTTATATTAGCAAACACTACTTTTTTGATCACAACATGCAAACTATTGAATTAAAAATAAATAGTACTTTTTAATAAATTTAAATTAACAAATATGAACCTAATAGCAAACAAAATATAGTCGATTTTGCTTAATCGGGTCAGTAAAATACCTTTGACTAAAATTATTTCATAAATCGAATGTTTTTACACACAATTGGGTCTATTCTCTATTGATGCTGTTAAAATTGACACTGCTGTAAAAATTAATATTATAACAGCGGTGTTAAAATTATTAACCAAAATGCTATTTTCTATAATATTTATGTTAAAATTGTAAATTATAACTGCAGCATTAAAAATTAAAGTGAAGTTAGCAGTGGAATCTATAAAATGGGGGGAAAAGTCTACTATACACACTTTAGGGCTACGTTTCTAAACACGGAGTGAGGGTAGAGTGACACCTTGGTTAGAATGATCTTGTGATCGATGGGGGAATACATTTTATGAACGAGTTCGGGCCATGGTATAGGGTAAGCTGTGAAAAATCAAACGTAAAAAGTTATAAACAACAATATAAATAAGAACTGAATGTTTTAAAATAAAGATAATAATATTAGTAATCCATAATAACACTTATTATTTAATATGGTATACAAAAATAATAAATTTAAAAAAATGGTTGCAATTGTTCCATTGACAAATAAAGTAAAAGAATTATTTATTTTATCATTGCCATTAATAGATTATTTGCATAGAGATAATAAACAATAATTTGAAAAGCAATACACAATTTCAAATTTGGTCAGGTGTGATATTTATCCCGCTCATAGAGGATGGTAACTAGGATACGGTATAGGTGTCTTTAAAGACGTTTATGAACGGCGGCTAGAGTGAAATGTTTTCCTTCATCCTTATTATTTAAACATTATTATTGTTCTGGATAGGGTTAAATACTTCAAATTAAAATAAAACAGTGTTTTTACCACAAACAAATAATTAATTAATATTTAATTTAAACAGTTTTGTGACAGCAAGGAGTTACATTATTTGTAGAAAAACCATATTAATTGTTATTTTATATTAACTCAACTCGAATGAATTATTTCCTCCTACTGCAAATTGACAGCTTCCACTTTTAAAAATGTAATGCTGTAGTTTTTAAAATAAAAATAAATTCAGATTAAAACATGATTATGTATGTTTTCTGTCTACTTGTCGTGTTGTACATTGAATACATAAAAAGAAGTTTAAAATTGCTAAACATTGTCATAACCTTACTATTTTTCAATGTATAATTGCTTTACCTTCTTCTTATTAATCTTTAACCTCTATCTCAGGGGTGGCCAACCCGCGGCCCGCGGGCCGCATGCTGCCCGCCTAGAACATTTTTGCGGCCCGCGATACTTATAACACTTTTACAAAATATATTTATTTATTAATGGCCAACGTAGTGAAAACCAATTTATTTAAAAATTACATTATTTGTGCATCCATATATTAAAAAATTAACTGTAGAAATAATGACAAAAATTAACTTTGATTTTAAAATAATATTTTTGCGCATATATGACAGATATGTGTTTCGGACTGTATTATTTTATAATTCCTTTATTCTTTTTTTACAAGCTTGTGTATCTTGGACCATTTTTGCTATCTGGCTCCACTTTATTCCTTTTTTTTTCTGCTGCTTTGTGAGCCTGTAATCTCAATTTATGTATTTTTTTTGTTATTTTGGTTCTATCCAGTCTGTGTATGTGTCCTAGCCTTCCTAGCTGTCTCTTCTCTATTAATATTTCTATAGGTTTCATTTTTAAATTATTTCTTACTTCCGAGCTTTTCACTTAATCTTTTCTTGTTATTTCTTTAATTATCATTAGAAATCTTATCTCCATTGCATTAATTTTGCTTTCATTTTTTTCTGTTGTCCAAGATTTGCTTAAGTATATTAGGGCTGGCTTTACTACTTTTTCTATTGCTGTTTTTATTGTCTTTGTTATTTCTTTCTTAACTAAGAATTGTCTTTTGAGTGCATCGAATATTCTTTATCCTTTTCCAGTTCTTGCACTTATTTCCATGTCTATGTTCCTTGTTTTTTCTATTATTGTACCATGGTAGTAATATTTTACTTGTTCAATTATTTGTCGATCTAATTCTATCTTGTGCCTCTTAGGTTTTGTTGCTACTACTATTGTCTTTGTTTTGCTTGTGTTTATTTCCATGCCTATCATTTTTAGTTTTTCTTTGTATATTCTTTTGTTTTTTTGTAGTTTCTTTTCTTTGTCTGCTATTAATATCATGTCATCCGCAAACATTAAGATTTGACTACCAATTTGTTTCATTTTTCTGTATCCTATCCTTGTGTCTTTGGCTCTTTTTTGACTTTTCTTTATAGCCTTGTCTATTAATGAGTTTTCAAAACAGTTAAATTATATTCTGTTTCAATTTTACACTTCAAAAAAATGTCTATAGTGAGTCTAAATATAATATATAGATATATAATTTTATATGCGGCCCGTGGAGTTATAAAGCATTTCCAAAGTGGCCCGCAAGATCATTTGGGTTGGCCACCCCTATCTAGCGATATCTCATACTGCTATGGTTATATTTTTACGTCTAATTTTAAATATAAACACTCTTCGGATTTTAAACTTTCAGTACCTTTCCGGTTGGACTCGATATTTAGTCAGTAAAAAGCTAACCGATAACGTAGTCACACTTATGAGTTTTGAGCATTTCTTGCAGATAGCGGTATCAAATACCGGGAAGTAGCATAAGTTTTAGACAAATATAAGTTGCTTATATTAATATTTTGGCACTTTTTATATATTTTTTAGCATTTTTTGTTAAATTGACATGTTGCAATCTCAAATGAAAAAAAAATCTGGCAAAAGTTTGATTACACCAATTATGCAACATAGATATGACAAAATCTTAGATTACCAAGAGAGCTGAGACTTCGTATAGAATTTTTACTGCAAATAAGTCCCTGAAAAAAAAGATCCAAATTATAAACAACTTGAAACTAAAAAAAAATATGCGTATTATGTCTCTATAAGCTGAAGAGAAAGACTTTTTTGTTTGTAGGGAATGTGAATACTCAATCTGTTTGGAACATACAAAAAAAATTTGTTCTACGTGTGCAAAAAGCAGCGAATATTAATATTAGTTTATTTTGTTACTTGTAACAATATTATATACTTTTTATATTTGTATTGTAATTTTTTTATGAAAAGGCAATAAAGAAATACCTGAAGTAAAAAATTATATTATAATAAAATATATTCACATATAATAAACGACAATAGATGTGTAAATATATAATAGCGGTATCTGATACCGATGGTAGAGTTTATGTAAGCATTGACAGGGTAGAGGTTAAAGGTTAATGCATGTAATAGTTTTGTAGTTAACATCTTTCATTTTCTTCAGACTAAAATAATAAATGTATTTTAGGTTGGTAGTAAATTTTTTTAAACTTCTAATTTCATTATATTTATGACATTTTATTCTGTAAAATTATCACAAACAAATTTAAATTATATTATTACTATGTTTTTGAAAATATGGTTAATTTAAAATAAAACATGTAATGCATAACTTAACTTTTAAGCAACAAAACCTATTATCACAGTTTTACCAACATTTATTTTAAATTTAAATATCAACATATTTCTATATCCAATAGTAAGTTTTTTTGACTCTGCTTTTGTTTTACTGATTATATCATCCATTAGTGCAATAAAGAGTAGGGGATTCAAAATTCCTTCTTGACTTACTCCTTCTTTCTTTTGTTGTGATATAGAAAAGATTATAATACATGTATAAACTAATTATCTCACAGCTGATACTGACAAATGATTTCTTTAATATCAACAATACATAATTATTAAATTATCAAATTTTAAGATCATTGTTTTTATGATTTATTTAAGGAACAATAAAATTAATGTTCTGGTTATAAGTCATCAAGTCTATATATGTTCTTGACCTTTCATATTTATAAATCAATGAAAATTTAATGAATAAAGCAAATGTAATAAAAGTAGGTGGGTAATTAAATAATATCATGATATTTAACATATTAAGCGCATGTGTATAATAAAAAAATAAGTGGTTTTAACGGCAGCAATTTTTGTTGTATTGCATTTGTGTTTCTTTATTATTTATATTTTTCAATATAATTGAGATTTTAATCTTGTCTCATTATTGTTGTAGATAGTGTTAATGCAATTTCTCTTGTTTATTTATTTTGGGTATAATAATTGATAAGTGGATTTGATAAGTAATTAATCATAGAGAAGTTATTTAAAAATTGAAGCACATTGCATTTCTCCACTTTTGTTTATTGTTTACATTCTGTACTAACCAACCTTTGTTATGTACTCTAGTACAAAATATGATGATTATTTGTATAGACAATACATTAAATTGTTTTTTAAATCAATTCAATTTTTTTAATGTAAATGTCATCACTAAATGATAGAGATAGAAATGATTAGTTTATCAATTCATTTATTCAACAATTTGTATGTAGTTTCTAAGGCTGTTACTTACAAAGAGGTTGAATTTTTTTGTTGGGTTAACAATTTATGTAACTATTACTAATTTTCGGGGATAAGGGTGATAAGCTTTTATTGTATATTGTATCAGTGTTACAGAACTGTAATTGCGACATGTTTTCATTACTATTATAATAGACCTAACTTCACTTTTTTATATTATAACAAAATGATTTTAAATAATTTAAAAACTTTAAAGCAGAAACAATATATGTAGTTGATTGCTTGTTAACTAGATATTAATATGTTTAATAGAAATGTATGTATGTATTTGAATTAATTTATATGAGTTACTTTTTTAATTTTTTTATTTGTAAAAAGTAGTTCTATTATGGCACCTAATGAATTTTTCAATCACTAAGGAACTACATTTGGCATGTTTTATTGCACAATAATTGTATAATGTCAATTTGTTTCACAACGGCCAATTGTAAAAAATGTGTGATGTCACTTTCTGGTTTTTTTAAGGCACGTAACACTTTCAATTGTGAAGCAATAGTTTAGAGGATAAATTTTTAGGTTATCTGTGTGTAATACAATAATCATAAAGATTTATTTTTTACTGCCAAACTGCTAGTTGCGATAATAGGGCAATAGTTATTCTACAATTTATTTACTTTTAAGTGAAGGCATTGTAACGGTATGAACAATATTTTTGTGTATATAAAACTGCCTATTATTATTATAAATCTGGCCATAAAAAATTTAGATCTGATTTATTTAATTAGAAAGTGTTACAAAAATTAAGAATAATTGAAGAATACACTCTAAAAACTTAAAAATCCTGTTGAACAATGAATATCAATGAATCTGACCTTTAAAATTAAAAATAATTTGGATTTTCAAATTGATTATCAATTTGGGGAGGGTAGAAATCATGATTTATTTAGAAGAAAAATGATCAATTAACTAACGTACAATATATATAGTTTTCTTCTTATTGAAAAGTTTATCATTAATTTATTTATATGAAAACATGAGTGATTTTGCCAAGAAGGGATAATTCAAACTTAATAATAATATTAATAATATTTTTTAGAGAATTTAAAAAAAAATACTTTGGTTGAGACTCATACTCATATAGGTTGGCAAAGTTAATTTTTGTGTTAAGTCTTCATGCAAAATTTTTTCTACTGCAAGATTTATATTTTGGACTTGTTTACTTCTTCCAGATTAACTGCAATATATTTGTCTAAAGCATTTATCTACAAAGTATTAAATTTGTCAGTATTAATATCTGTATGCACTTCTGTTTGGTTTTAATAATTTGAGAAATTATTTATTTATTTAAATTTTAACTTTTTTCTACTCTCTTCTATATATTGTCACTTTTATTCACGCCTAACTAAATGGATATGTATCATATATTCATTCTAGTGTGGATATGATATGCCGTACCAACAATAAAAACAAAAAATACAAATCACAATGTTTATTTGATTACGTCGCTAAATACAAATGGTTTTTTTATTTGTAAAATGTCAAAAATAGATTAAGAACGTCTTATTTATTAACTGTTATTATACAATAAAGTTTAAAAACATTTTTAATTAAATATTTTAACAGCATCCAAAATTATTGGTAGTTCTTTCTGAATTTGATAATTATGCGAAAAGTCAGATGTCAAACATAACCTGAATTTATTTTAATATAAAATAATGTTAAATGATTAATTGAAAAGTTGAAAAAAAGCACACGTTTGGAGCGCTCCGCCTGCAGCGTCGTGCTCCAAATTCGTCTTTGTGCGAAATGGGCATACTATCCACTCTTGTTAGACAAAATACTATTGTTAATATTGGCAAATAGAAAACTGTACTGTACAAGTTTTGTTCTCAGAATACTCTTGAATTACTTGTTCCAAGCATCAAAGCTGCTTCAACAGAACTATGTCTATATAAAAATGTACATACAAACTATCTTAGTAGTAGTATATTAACAAACATGGTAGTGTAGTAACGAGTGGCCCTAAATCATTATCCTCATAAATATTGTGTTCTCTGGCTTGACATTTGAAGCTATGCTACTGTACATACATACATAAAGGTGTGCATATTAGTGCGAAGATCCACATACAATTACAACAAGGTAAATATTTTTTTAATTATTATTTTTTATTCTAATAAATGCATATTGATGTATAGCGAGAAAATATAGATTGATTATTTTGGTCTAATGAATTATTGGTAAGATTTATATTTTTATACTTTATTCAATAATAGAAAAAAAAATTATTTATTTTTTACAGGGTGGTTAAAAATATATGCGAAAAAATCTGTAGCTGTTTTTTTTAAACAATGTTTGTTAGAATATATGTACAAAACAACATAGTTTTAATATATAATTAAATTTATGGTCATTTTAAATTATTACCATTATTCAAAATAACATTGAAAACTATTAAATGCTTCTTTTACCAATTTATATAAAACATATTTAGGTAACCTCAAAGAAATATCTAAAGAGTTTAAGTATGTTTTATCTTGTAACTTCAAAACTAAAAAAGTTTTTTGTTTGCATATTATTTGTATAGGGGTCTTTTTTTTAGTAAAACGTCAAATTTTGTATTTTTAATGCAATTCTTTTATTTTACGGCCCATAAATCCAACTTCTAATAAGGCACCTAATAAATTATTAGCTGAATAACCTAACTTTTAATTTAATTTATTTTATTAAAACCTATGAACAGCAAATTAAATATATGCTTAACATATACATTTATAATAAAAATATTAAGGCCTGTAATATTCAACTCCTAATAAGGCACCTAATAAACTATTAGCTGAATAATCTAACTTTTAATTTTTATTAAAACCTATGGACAGCCAATTAAATATGTGCTTAACATATACATTTATAACAAATAAAAACATTAAGCATATAATTTATTAGTCGCTCAGAGGTGTAACAAAAATAAATCAAATTAAATTAAAGCCCTAAGCTTATAATTTATTAGCTGATCAGAGGTGTTGATAAAATAAATTAAAATTAAGTTTTAAAAAATTTATTTATTAGGAGTTGGATATTACGGCCCTTAATGTCTTAAATTACCAATTTGACTTGAAAAATTTCGTTGTAGTTTTTATGCACAAAATTGCTTTTAGAATTATGGATTTAGAAAACTAGAGCACTGAAAAGCCATATTCACTGAGTTGCAGATTGTGGACCACTGGTGTAGTTAATTAATTTAATTGAATTTAGTAAATAAAAAAAGAAAAGTAAACAATTGTGGTTTTTTTCAGCACTTTTGAACTACTGACAAATAAATCTATTTATTCATTATCATTAATTTTTAACTCAGTTTACGTTCATAAATATAATTGTCTCAGATGTATCTGAACAAAACTGTATCTGTTATATTTACAGATAAGGAATATTTATGGGTAACAAATAATGAAAATGCTCTGCTCATCTTCATTATTCAAAATAAATTTTAGTTTGACAATAGTATCCTACAGATGGGATTGTTTTTGAAGTGTTTGTTTTATTATCCATAGTATATTTTATAAAGACGTTTTGAAATGTTTATAATTATTTACTTTTTTTTAATTTATAAATACTAATTATTCTATTTTTGATCTAGCTAAATGGAATTGGACCACAAAATCTATTCTTCTTCTGTTAAACGAATATGAAGAAAGAAAAGACAAATTTTGGGATTTGAAAACAAAGAAGAAAGATTTATGGTCTGAAATTAATACAGTTTTTCATAACAATGAATATGATGTAACAAATGAGATGTTGGATAAAAAAATGAGGAACATGAAAAAAACTTATCGGAATATTATAGACAATAATAAAGGAGAGAGGGTAATTTGGGAGTTCTATGACATTTTCAACAGAATATTTAAAGACAAGATTATTAACCGTGAACCAACTATTGACACCTTAATGATGACATCGTGCAAAAGACCAAGAAAAAGACTACGAAGCCATAGCACAGACAACATACAAATTCCATATCAAGGCCAATCCACATCCCAACACACATCAACATTCGAACACCAATACGCATCCCAAGTTGTACCCATCTGTAAATTGAATAATCTTAACAACAATGATTTTACACCACCAACAACACCAGAATCCCCAAAATATATACAAGCCCCATCATCAGGAAAGCGTTTCAAAGAAGTTGCCAGATTTTGTAACAGACTAGAAAGTATTGAAGATCAGAAATTGAAAGAAGTAAAGCTGATTCGAAATGCCATGCAGGAATACAATAAGATTCAATGTGAAATGAATGAAATTCTTAAAAACTTAAAAAAAAATTAAATTAAAATTCTACAAAATTTATACTTGTGTTTTTATTTTTGCTCCCTTTTTAATACCTATAATATGTATGAAATATAAGCGCAAGAAAAAGATGCTAAAACCAACCGAAGGCTGAGAGCAAACAATCTTTTTGTGTATATTAAGTTGCCTATTATACCGGTCACACTGTTGTAGGATTAATGTATCTACCTTTATGACAAAAGTCATATTTCACAAATAATTTCTGTTAAAACTTATATTGTCTCACATTGTGGACCACAAAAGAAGTATCCAGTATATTCATGGTTTAAACTACTTATTTAATTATTTTTATTATTACTAATCTTTCAAAATAAAGAAATCCATTCTAATTAAGGATACACGTTGCATTTTGATATAGTCTTATGATTAATTCATTATGAACACAAAATTAATAAAACACTAATTGTATGCTTTAGTAAAAACTAAATATGGTGAAGGTATCGACAATTTGGAAGATGAATCTAGTAGTTCATCAGAAGATGATGAAGACTGTGTTGAATTAACTGAAAAAATTGAAAAGGATTTTTTCAAGACACTGTCCAGTTTGAAAAATAAAGATCCAAAAATATATGATGAACAAGTCAAATTTTTTGATGATAAACCTGTTGATACTATAAAAAAGAAGAAAAAAAAAGATGAACCTATGTATCTGAAAGATTATGAACGAAAATTACTTTTAGAAAAAGGTGGACAGATTAGTGATAGTGAAGATGAAATACCACGAGCAAGGTCTAATTTAATGATAATATATTTAATTTATTCTGTATTCTATAATGCAAAGCATGTCATATGTAAAATTTATAGGTCACCAACATACGTTGAAGAGCAACAAGAATTAAAGAAAAGCTTAAAAGATGCTTTAACTAATGTTAACGAAGATGATGAAGATGATTGGGGAGGCATGTTTAAAGCAAGGTCAAAAAGTAAAGAAGAAAAAGAAAAAGAAGAAGCAGATTATAAACAATGGTTGCTTGGTCAAAAGAAATCTTTGGAAGATGAAAAAACAGCAAAAGAGCTGAAACCTTTGAAAGATTATTGGAATGATCCAAATTTGGATGAAGGAGAAAAATTTCTTCGTGATTACATATTGAACAAGAAGTAATTATAAAATGTTTTTTTACAAATCCATAATACAATTGAGGTTTGTAAAAGCAAAACTTGCTATATCCACTTTTGTAAAAAATGTACTGGATTGTTTTGCTTTTTCAAATACTTGCGTTGAATATTATGTAATAAAATGCACGTTATTTTATTTAAAATACTATTTCATAGCAAATCTTGCCTTATCCTCTGTAGTTTATGAACAGTCATTTTTGTTTGTTTTTGATTTGTTTATGTTGGCTAAGGCTTGTTTTGCTTTTACATGCTTCAATTTCTGTATTAGATTTTTAGATAAGGAAGATGATGATCATGTTCCAATGTATGAAGAAATAGTACATGATTCTGATGAAGGGTTATCGGAAGATGAAGAAGCTGTAGAAAAACAAGAAGAATTTGAGCATAAATACAATTATAGGTTTGAAGAACCTGATCAAGAATTTGTAGGTACTACTACTGTTTTATAAATAATGATTGATACAGAGTAGTTATTTTTAAGATTAAAAGATATCCACGTACAATGGAAACTTCTCTTAGAAGAACAGATGATCGAAGGAAGGTGAAAAGAGCCGAGTTAAAAGAACGAAAAGTGAAAGAGAAAGAAGAAAAAATGGAAGATATAAGAAAGCTGAAACGTATAAAGAAACAAGAGATTGAGGAAAAATTGAAAAAATTGCGTGAAATTACAGGCAACACAGAGGTTGCATTTGAAGGACAAGATGTTGATGACGATTTTGACCCAGATGAGCATGATCGAAGGATGCATGCTTTATTTAGTGAAGAATTTTATCAAGGGGAAGAAGGAGAGCAGAAACCTGAGTTTCCTGATCTTGATGAAGAGTTAGAAATTGGTATAAGGGAATTTAATTAATTTTCTTTCAAAAATCTAATTATTTTTTTATATTGTAGAAAGATGGGATAACTATGTTCCAGGTAGTGAAAATAACGAGGGTAACAATGAAAGTGAGGATGTTGGCGAAAATAATGCACCATATTGTGAAGATGATAATTTTAATGTAAATCAAATTTTTATATTTGAAATAAAAATTTATAATACAGAATATTATTTTTAGATGGATTGTGATTATGATCCTGCTTCTGTACAACAAGAATTGATTGAAAATTCAAAAAGTAAAAAGAAACGTAAAAGAAAATCTAAATTTGCTAAAGCACTGGCTGAACCTAAGCCAGAATTTGATCCTAATGATAAAACCTATGAAGAATATTTGGATGAATATTACAAATTGGATTGTGAAGATATTGTTGGGGACATACCTTGCAGATTTAAATATAGAAAAGTAGTTCCTAATAATTTTGGGTTATCAATTGATGAGGTAATCAATATATCTTGATAGACTCAAGCACATAAGTCAATCTTAACCAAACTATTGCATTCTCTTTTAAATAAGTTATATTATGTGCTTCTGTACGTATGCAAAGTATAACAATAGTTACGTTTGAAAAAGAATGCCTGATGAAGTTAGATAAATATAATTTTATTACTTATGTGCTTATTAATAAATTATTGTTTTTATTGTATTGCAGATACTAAAAGCTAATGATAGGGAGTTGAATCGATGGTGTTCACTTAAAAAAGCTTTACAACATAGACCAGATCATGTTGAAAAATATGATCAAATTGCTTTTAGTAAGAAAGCTCAAAATGAGGCTTTGAAAAGGAAAATTTTACCAAGTTTATTTTCTGAGGATATCAAAAATGAAAAAGATTCTGAGCAGAAAATTGTAAAGAGAAAAAATAGAAACATTAATAAAGAACAAGTGACTAAAGATACTACTGTTGAAGAGAGAAAAGAAGATATGACTGATAAAGTTATATCAAAAGAAAATGATATTGCAATATCAGAAAATAAAGTCGAGAATACGAATACTACTAAGAAGAAGAGAAGAAGAAAAAATAAGTCTGCAAAAGTAAAGGAAGTGACTACTAACAAAAATGTTGAGGCATGTACTCGCAATAATAATGTAGAGATAGTACCTACCGAAAAAAGTGATATTAAAAAAGTAGACAAAATTTCCAAACCGAAAAAGGTGGTAATAAATAATGCAAAAAGAAAAACCGGCATTCAGCAACAACAACAAAAGAGTAAAGCAACACATATCAAAAGCAATGCAAAGAAACCGAATCAATATCAATTTAACAGGAAACGTAAACACTCTGGCTCTGAGAATAAAACATCTAAAAATAAAAAAATTAAACCCAATTCAACTGAAAATAATCTTGGTTTATCTGATGCTCGATTGCAAGCTTTTGGTATTAAACCCAAAAAGTTTAAGAATAAGTTGAAATATGGCAATAAAGTGACAACTACTTAAGTGTTGTGTTGTACAAAGTTAATTTTAACATATGATTGTAATTTTATTGATTATAGTTTATACTATATATTTAAAATAAATAAATTTAATTAACTGCCAAATTTAATACCTACAGCAATTTTTTTATCATTTACAGTTTGAATTGGATTCAACAAATGCAAAGGCGATCCACTAATCAACTTATGATAAGTTAATAAAACAAATAAAAACAATTTTTATAATTTATACAAATATCTACATTGTTAATGCTATAATAAATATCAGCTAGACCAGTAACTACATAAATAAACTAATAACAGTGTGTTATCTCTTCAAAAGTAAATACCTTTACATACATAATAATATTGTCTCATTGGTTATCAAAACAAAATGCCGAACTGACATATTTAACAATGAAAATCATGTTAAAGTAAACTTTCTAATGATCCGAACAAGTTCCAATAAGATTGTACTGTAATTTTAAATCACCCTGTATATGATTATATTATTTTATGCACATTTTGAAATTGTTATTTTGATTTTTTTACAACTTTTATATGTATGATGAGGAAAATACTTACCTTTATTAGTTTAATTGATTATATGTCCATAAATTAAAACAAATATAAATTACTCTTATAGTAAGTAATGTGGACTATGAAAATTGGTTTAACTAAGTGCTTACCAATTCACCGATACAGTGTAGTTTCATTCATATGTAGTAATCTTACCTATAGAATCTGTCTTCACGATCAGTCTAGCAAAAATAGATCAGATGTTAAATAAAAATTACATAATTTTATCTTTCAATTATTTATTAGTCAAATATTCAAATAGTTTTTAAAGATAATAAACACGATTTACATTTTTCTAATCTCTGTATACATATAATAGACAATAAAATCATAATCTCTGGTAATATAAATCAAAGAAATTAAAATTGTTTGCACACAAGATAACTATGAACCAGACCTTTAAAAACATATTTACGAACACTTCTTATAGTCTTAATATTAGGGAGAATTGGATATATCCATATTATCAGATTTTTCAGAGGAATCTTTTTCATTTATTTCATTATCCCCCGAATGCTTTTCTTTTTCCGAATCAAATCCTTTCTCTTCTTCATCATAATTCCTAGGTACTTTGGAACGCGATCGTGTTGATCTATCTTTATCTTTTCTGTCACGCTTACTCTCACGCTTGGGTTCTCTACTCTTGGATCTAGAGCGCCTACGTCTTTCACGGTCTCTTGAAGGAGTCCTACGCCTCCTATCTCTTGAACGTGAACGACGCTTTTCCCTTGGTGGTCTGCTCCCTTTACGATCTCTTGATCTTGATCGATATTTTCCACGAGATTGAGATCTTGAACGTTTCTTATCAACTGTCAATTTCTCTTCCTTTTCAATAGTGCTTTCACGATCACTCCTTTTTTCTTTACTTTCTTTATCTCTTGACCTTCCTTTGTCTTTAGATTTACCTCTAGATTCTCTGTCTTTTTCTCTATCCTTATCTCTAGAACGGCGATCCTTTTCTACATCCCTTCTAGAAGATCGTTCTCTAGATCTATCACGTTCCTTATCACGTGATTTTCTATCACGTTCTCTTGATTTTTCTCTCGATCTGCCTTTAGACCTTTGCCTTTCACGCTTTGTGGTTTTTGTATGAGATTTAGATCTGGATCTTCTGGATTGAGATCTACGTGACCTGGATCTCCTTGAACGTGAGCTGGAACGTCTTCTAGAACGTGATCTTCTTCGACGTTCTCGTGACCTTGATCTAGACCTCCGTCTTCTGTCCCTTGATCTTGAACGTCTTGACCTAGATCTAGAACGTGATCTTCGTCGTCTTCCTCTCGAACGAGACCTTGATCTTCTTGAACTCCTTTTGTCCTTTGAGAGCATTCCTATAACTGGATCTATAGCTGCAGATATTAAACTTTGGGCTTCTTTCACTCTTGACATTGCTTCTTCAATTTCTCGCTGTGCAGCTTCATTGCTCTTTGCTTGGGGTTTTACAATAGCTTGTGTTGAATGGGTAATAGATACTATTTTTTCTTTAAACTCTTTACCATCCATCTTCAAGGCTTCTAAAACACTAGGTTGCTCACTGAACTCAATTAAGTAATAAGAAATGCCGTCAGAAGTTCGAACACATGTTCGTATATATTTCACTTCGCCTGCTGCAGTAAAGAAATCAAATATTTCTGATGTTGTTGTAGTTGAATCTAAATTACCAACCAAAACAGTTCTTCTTATTTCTTCAATTTTACAACTATCATAATTTGCAGGTAAAGGAGGATATGATGGAAGTCCATTAACGTCTAATTGTGGATCTGTTGTGACAATTACTTGAGCAGATCCTGTTCCGCTAATAGAATTTACAACATTTGGTGGTAATTTTGGCTCTGTTGGACATAAACCTGGTACAATTGTGCCATTTTTTGTCATTTCTAAAGCATAATATTCATCTGGGATGTCTCCGCTTTGCACTGGTATTACAATTAAAGCTCTATCAATGAAAACTGTGTTGGTCATATGTTGTGCAATTCCTACAGTTATAGCATCTATGAACTTAATGTAACATATTCTTGATTGAACAGGGCAGGATACATCTCTTATTGTGGGATATAAGCGGATATCTTCAATTTTACCCAAGTAGCCAAATAAAGTTTGCATTTGATCTTTAGTTGCTTGAGGAGCAATATTTGTCACTTGGACAACTTTCGTGCCGCCAACTGCCATTTTAATTTTTGTACTTGTGTACTCACTAAATTAATATATTAAAAAGATGCTACATTACTTGTCGGCAAAATGAAATCCACGCTATAATTATTGACAACCGCGTTATACATACGTCCAAACAAGTCAACTCAAGGTTAAACTCAGAATTTGACAGATAGGCAGCAAGGTTGCCAATTATACTTTAGAACTTAGGTAAATATGTAATGAAATAAATTAATAATTTATTCAAAGTCAATCCAATAATCACATTTAAATTATGTAACTAATTGCAAATGATTGTGTTTTTTCTGTTTTCTGCACTAAATTAGAGCTTTTAGTTATTTATGCAATGTTTAAAAATTAAGGTAGTTTTTCACTTCAACAAGTGTTGGGGACTTTGGGGAGTGAAAAACTAGAACTTTTGACCTTTGTTATTTGTAGAACGTTCTCTACTTTGAAAACACATCAAAAATGTAAGACGCGTTTTAAAAATGAATTCAAAAATTACTGAATTAGTGCCACCTAGTGCCAAGTGCGACTATTTTGTCAAATTGATAGTGCGTTCCATATATCAACCGAAGTGACCAAAATGACGGTTATCCTGAAACAGGTTAATATACGAAACGCGGTTACCTGAAAAAGGTTACAAAGGTTGCGACCGCACTCACCATGAACGAACGTCGGTGAATTTCTATTAATTGTAGTTTTTTATGGCGGTAAATTTGAAATGCAATCAAAAGTGAACAAAAGCTTCAAATGTTGCTCGTGTATTTTATTAAATTATTAATTATAGGTTATAATGTATATCTATGTTCCTGTCAATGCTAAAACGGGCAAAGGTATGAGTGCAACAGAGCAAACATTATTATAGTGCATAGTTGCCTGTTATACCTGCCAACCTCTACTGGGATTACTGTATTAGCAGGTAGATAAATACATAAAATCATCTAAGAATAAGCACTGAAATTTAAAAAAATATAACACTAAAGCTAATAATAAATAAATTCATGAAGTTTGAGCTTATAATATTTCAGTTTTGTATTTTGACGTTTCTATAACCGCTGCCGTTCCATAAATCAACCAAGATTTTCAGCGACAGATCTTGGCCGTAACCTAACCGCCGGTTACTTTGGTTGATATACGGAACGCACTATGAAAATCGCTTTTACTCATGTGATAAATATTACTAAAATTGTTGTCACCTTATACATTACTTGTAAATATTTTAGATAAGCAAAATATACAATTATATAATACACGCACAATTCACATTTAACACTGGCTGTGTTTAGAACGACTTATCAGTCGCAATTGCTGAGTCATTAATCGGAGATAATCGCTGAGCCCCGCTGAACGGTTTATTTTAGTTTGACTATTGCCGTTCTTCTAATTACATAAACAAAAAGCTTCTAAATTTTGAGTTTAAATAAATTATTTAAACAGTTAACAAAGCCGCTACTTAACAAAATTTAATATGAGTCGTTCTGAACGCAAGTGCATATTTGGAGAGATTGAAAAGGATAAGTTAGGTTTTTTGGGTTAATGGTGAGTTTCCATTTCTGGCGCCACTATTGGAGGGAGGAGAGGCAATTTCTTATATTAGAACGTATACCAAAATTCAGAAAACTAGTAAATTAAATTAAAAACAAAAACTCTTTAAGCAATGACACAGACAAACGGCAAATTATAGCTGCGTTCGATCAATATTATCATCAATAATATTGAACAATCTATTGTACAATTAGCGATTTTTCGCGAGATACTACTATGTTACTAGTAGTATGATGTGGTAAGAGTAGTGGGAGTAACATCATTTTTGATACAACTTCATTGCTCTAGTAACAAAAGTTGTCGCTAAAATGGCGTGGTTACATATATTAATAGTGCGTTCCGTATATCAACCGAAGCGACCGAAATCCCGGTTATCCTGAAACAGGTTTATATACGGAACGCGGTTACCTGAAAAAGGTTACAAAGGTTGCAACCGCGCTCACCATGAACGAACGTCGGTGAATTTCTATTAATCGTGGTTATTCATGGCGGTAAATTTGAAATGCAATCAAAAGTGAACAAAAGCTTCAAATGTTGCTCGTGTATTTTATTAAATTATTAATTATAGGTTATAATGTATATCTATGTTCCTGTCAATGCTAAAACGAGCATAGTTGCCTGTTATACCTGCCAACCTCTACTGGGATTACTGTATTAGCAGGTAGATAAATACATAAAATCATCTAAGATTAAGCACTGAAATTTAAAAAAATATAACACTAAAGCTAATAATAAATAAATTCATGAAGTTTGAGCTTATAATATTTCAGTTTTGTATTTTGACGTTTCTATAACCGCTGCCGTTCCATAAATCAACCAAGATTTTCAGCGACAGATCTTAGCCGTAACCTAACCGCCGGTTACTTCGGTTGATATACGGAACGCACTATAAAATTATAGACCAATCATTCTTTTTAAACTCTCTGAAATTTCAAACAAATAAAATAAATAATTTTAAATTAAACAACTTTGTTTTTTTCTATAATATTACGTTTTTATTTTTATATTTTCTATCTAATAATCAAATATAATTAACAAATTATATTTTGTACCTACTAAACATCAATTTAGAAATGTATATTGTAATTAAAGTAATTTATTGACATCCATCAAGTTTAAATATAACCTAAATCGTCTGTCAACGACATACTATAAGCAGTAACCTACGTCATAGTATGTCGTGGTATGAACTCGCGTCTGCATCCTGATTTTTTCCGCCATTTTGCTGCCCGACTACCACGTGACTGCCACTAACAACAGCTGATCGATAATTGAATGTTATGTTATATATACTGAGGTTATGTTACAACTCGGCAACTCGCAGACAATATAATTATGCTATGTACTTACAATAAAAAATACCTATTAATTTTTAAGTAAAATTATTTATGTATAATTATTATATATAATTATTTATACTAGTATTATTAATAATAAATATAATATAATTTTTAAATATTAAATATTTTATATAATTTGTTTACTGTCATTGTCTTGGAAAATGTATTTTATTAATACTAGATTTGAAAATATTAATTATTAAAATAAATATAACTCTCATGGATGGAAGACCACGGTCACTGGCTTTTTCAAAACTTTATTTAATTATACTATATATTGCATTAAAATTGTATAAATATTTTGTAAACATAATTTCTTATATTATTATTATTATAATTTTTTTTAGGAATCCTTAGAATACTATTCATAGTAAAAGTTATGTATGTTATGTAAAAGTTCTCATGCTATTTTGATATATAATATAATATAACCGTCCCTAATTCTGTAAAGAATAGTTATTTAAAACTTAATTTCCTGAAATATCAAATAGTAATAAAATGAAGAAGATAGAAGATATTAATAATAAGGTAATGAAAATACCCGTTATATAATAACATGTATATATATATATATATATAATTCAATTGGATTGTATAAAAATATAGATAACTTGTTTTTATTAAAGTATTTTAATAGTTAATTTGTTTATTTTTATCCTAATTTTTTAGCTGATCAGATAAATAACTATGAATAGTATTCAAAGAATTATAAAAAAGAATAACGTTCATTTTATTAATTAATACTTTCAAATCTAGTAATAATAAAATACTTTTTCCAGACAATGGCAGTAAACAAATTATATAAAATATTGAATATTGGGAAAAATTATATTATATTTATTATTAATAATACTAGTATAAATAATTATATATAATAATTATACATAAATAATTTTACTTAAAAATTAATAGGAATTTTTTATTGTAAGTAGATAGCATAATTATATTGTCTGCGAGTTGTAACATCAGCTGTTGTTAGTGGCAGTCACGTGGTAGTCGGGCAGCAAAATAGCTAAAATCAAAATGGCGGAAAAAATCAGGATGCAGACGCGAGTGTGGTATGAAACGATGACGTTTTAACATACGTCATTGATTTCCCCTCCGTTACTAAATGCTCGCAAAAATGCAGTGGTATGTCTGTCAACACTAACCACCTTACTATAGTAAGCAATAGTATCTCGCGAAAAATCGCTATATATTTTGCTAGGACTACATAGACGTTTTAATATAATTGAGCAAACTTTTTGTTAGTTACTGACACTTCTGCAGGCAACAGGTGGAATAAAATAAAGCAAGTTGTGTAACCATTGTTTTAATTATACAGGGCGTTTAATATAAATGAATGGGATTATGTAATCACTTTAAATGTGCCGTTTTTTTTTAAATTGTTCACTAAACTATTTGTTTTGACAGATCAACTTTGACAGCTGTCAAGCAAACATATGAAAACATATGTAGTATAGTGGACGATTTAAAAAAGGCGGCATATTCAAAGTGATTACATAATCCCATTCGTTTATAAACTCCCTGTAGCTAAAAGAAAGAGAAAATATACGCAGATAGATGAAGGAGTAGTTAAAAAAAACTTTTAGGTTAGATTGTACAATAAAATAAATTGACTCAATATAATATGCAATCTTTCAATATGATCTACAGACGGTCAATATTATTGTATAATTTCAATTATTGTGCTATATATTGACTATAATATTGAACGTAACGCTTAAGAGTATAGTTAGAGTCAAATGTAACCGAACGCTAACAGAGTCTGTCACTTCCGTCAGCTGGTTGAGCTGGTTAGCTGTTATATCTATGTTAGGTTACAACTAAAGTAATATTTCAATACCTGTTTCAACATTATTTGTATTTATTTCTGTTTGTATTTGGTAAAATATATTTATATTTTTAAATGTGAAATAATTATCTTGGTTTCACATAATATTATATTTGTCTGCAGAAATCTGTTAAAACTTAAATCATTTAAAATTAATGCGCATGCTGACTTTTAAATCTACGCTCGGCGAGGTAGGGTAAATGGAGTTAACTCTATTTATTCTTTATAATCATAAACTTGAATAAACACGGGTTAGGCAGTTTATATAAGACATATGAGTAAACATATCCTGTATCCGTCAGATATATGTTAGGTTACAACTAAAGTAATGTGAAAGAGTAAAAAGTCGTTTATTATTTATTATTCTCTTTCTAAATACAACTTGTAATCTGATAATAATGAATAAATCAATAACTACTTGCTCGATTAATTACCAATTATTGAAAAATATTGGCACTTTAGGTGGCATAGCATAATTTGTACATAAGCGGCTATTTATCGAACAACCTGACAACCGTGTAAACTATTAATTTTTCAGTCAATATACGATGTTGTCACATGCTCATATTAAATTACTAAATTTTAAATATGAATAAATGCATAATTAAAATAATAATAAATATATTATTTTAGCTTATATATGTTGCTTAGAAATTGTTTTGAAGTAAGAACAACTTTGAATTAAAGTTTTATAACTGAGTAACCAAAAACTTTGGCAACGTGGCATAAAAGTATCTCGTTAATAGAATTATGGATGTGCGAAAATTAAGCATACAATATCAGCGTAGTTTGGTGATTATTTCCAGTAATTTTGCGTTAAAATCGACGCACCACATTAGAAGAAAGAAAAGCGATTGATATTTTAATTACTAATTACCATATTATTATTAAATAAATATTTTAGAATAAATTGAAAATTGGCGACATCTGGTGGCTTAATATAACAGTTCATTTCACTTGGTAAAGTTCATAAGTACACGTGAATATTTGGGTCGTCTGTTCTAGATTGGATTCCTAATTTTTACAATATGGAATCGTGGGGTATGTAATTGATAAATTTAATTTAGCATTGTGTGATATTTTGTTATTTGTATACAGATGACGACGATTTCGAGCCACAAGATCTAAAAGCACCAGCTGCAGCTGCAGTACTTGCTGCTGCCTCTAATAAATGGGAGGGTGAAGACGAGGATGATGATGTTAAGGTAATTTTTGCATATTTATTTTTAGATTTTCATCTATTTGTTCGCAAACCTAATTTCAATGCTATGAATCTTAATTATTTTATTTTCTATTCTGTCACATTTTCAAGGATTTTATAACCTTAAAATTTACATTTGCACTATTCACAGATTAAAATAATTTGCTAATAGTTTGGCAAAGTTCTTGTTATAAATAAGCATATTGTTTTGATGCTATATTGCATTTAGTTTTATTTATTGTTAATAATTATCATATGTTCATTTTATTTCATTTCATATGCAATTTGGTTTCAATTCACAATATCGGAAATTTTATGTGTTACAATACAGACACAAATTTATTATAATGGAAATATGAAAATAATAATGAAAAATGTAAAACAATGATTCACTCGTAAAGAAAAGACATTGTGTTTATGGCCGCCTCTTGATGAACTCTTAAATGATGTGTTTTTTGATTCAAGAATTCTTATTAGAGTAGATAGCTTATTGGAAAATACAGTAATGCTATTTTTCAAAGTAATTTTATATAAATTAATGATTGGTTTATTCATATCTAATCATATTTGTAAATTTTTAATTAAAATAATATATTTTTTTTTATTTCTTTTATAAAATCTCTTTATTGTAGACATTATAAATGGTAAAGATTTTATTTTAATTTGTTATTTATTTTTAAATGAACATGTTTCAATGATTGATAATCATTTTCAATGTAATATATTATTTGAATTTATCACAAATATGAATTTATGAATGGCGTAATGTGTTTACAACACAATTAATAGTTTTTATTTTTCATTTCATTCAAACAAATTGATTATGATTCAGCTGTGTTTGTTTAAGTCTTATAAGTGATATGATATAACATGATTCATCTTTAATTTAATTTTGTAATTGCAATCGGCAATAACATCATATTGTTAAATTAAAAAAAAAATTAAGCAAAACATTCCAGAGCATGTAGATGTGTTGAAAATACTAAAAAGGAGGGAGTTTTTTTTGCTTTAGTATATAAAATTATGTAATAGCTATTAAGCAAAGCCACACCTGTAGTAGATTGACATTATTATTAATATATCTAAATATTCATAATGATATAAATCATTTAGACCTCTATTCTGCAGTACATTTTGATATCACATTATGTCAGATTTCCCTTACCACAAGTGAAATGTGTTATTTTATTCATAAATTTATAATTAACAATCTAATGCCCTAATTTTTAATCTTCATCGATATTGAATCATTTGTTTACACCTGCCAGGTATGGGTGCATTTTTTTTGCAAAGGAGAGTTTTGTGTGCATTCCAATATTGTTTACAGTTTTTTCAAAAATTTGTGTATTAAGAATAAAACATATTTGAACTTTACGTTATATCTTATTAAGTGTACCCCGTCTTGAGACGGCACTGGGCATTAGAGGGTTAATAATAGCAGTACATATTGATGTTTAAAAATGCAATTTAGATTACCGGCAGAAATTTTGAATCAATAGTGATGATTTATAAATATTATTGCAATGTTGTAGAATGGGGGGAATTGTTGTAGATGTAATGAGCATGACAATTCATGTAAAAAATATAATTCTTTTTTGATGGAATAGATAGTTAGCCATGACATTTGTTTAGCAAATCATCATAGAATAATAATAATAATTTTAGTGGACTATCCAAATCAGCTTAAAGTTAGTGAATGGGTCTTTTGGCTCGCACCAGTTTTAATTCTTGTTGGCTCAGTTTTATGATCTTGTGTTGATCCAAAACAGATTGGAATGCAAGATCCATATTTTTTTTTATTGCCAAAATGTTGTAAATATCAATTAGCACTAAAGGTCTATTTTACATATATTTTACCACATTTTTATTAATTATACCTGAGCTATTATTACTATCAAATGCCAGTCAAATATTTTATCTAGCTAGAGTAATAATTGAACAAATCATTCCAGTGAGCCGATTTGAATGAACTGGATTATCATGGCGAACAAAAGTTTTATTTAGAATGGTCACTCTCCCACCAAATTTTAACTTAAAACTTTTTTAATGTTTTTATTAAAATATTGTATTGTGAAGTGAATTCGAATAAACTTATTTATTCTCAGTTTGTTTTACAGGCTTTGTCAAATTCTCAATTTAAATATGATAAATAAAGCTTACTATTAACTAACTACAGTAAAGACCGGTTATAACGAACTCTCGGGTATAAAGTACTTTATTGAAACAAAAATTTTCTCATAAACTTAATGCTATTTTTTACTGGTTATAGCGAACCCGCTTATAACGAACTTTTGGATAAAGCGAACCAAAATATATGTAAAATTGGCACAATTGTCCTGTTATAACGTACTTTTTGGGGTTTATTATCTGGGGTTTGTTTAATCATTACGGTGTACGTTATTTCCCAAATCCCAATTTTTTTTTGAGAGGACTAGTTAAATGTCTTCTTTTCATGATAAATAACTATTTTTAAATAATAAAACTCAGTGGTAAACGTATTTTCGCGTTCCTGCAAGCAAATCAAATTATCCATTTGATTAACATGGGATCATTCATATATGTCAACATACCGTTTTTTTTTTGTAAAAACTATCCTTACGTTACTTTTAACATAAAATAATAAATATATAAAAGAAGTTATGAAATTTTTTATTACCGTTTATAATGAACTTTGGATACGAACTGGTTTTGGTACATTTTTCGAGTTTGTTATAACCGGACTTTACTGTATTAGCCTGAGTAAAGTAAAGACTACGACTTCTACCAACTATATAAAGCCACTTTTCATTTGCACTTTCAAAAATAAAATATTACTTCTAAAGTCTATTTAGAACCGATTGGTCGTTAGCAAGGGGTTTGACTACTCAATCCAGACCTCATTGCAGTGAGATTTTATACATAGTGAAATATTTGTGGTTGTTGAGAAAATATTTATAATTGTAGGTACCTGGACTTGGACGCTAATTATGAATGTAATCTTTTTACTTTTCTAATATTTATTAATATACTTGAATCTTTTCCCATACTTTATAAATCCTCTTTTATTGCCTGCCTGTCCCTGTAGGTGTGTTCGAGCTGTGCATGTGAACAACACCTTCTGTTTACTTTGACTCCAGCGTGAGTTTGCATAGACTATAGCAGGGGTTGGCGTGCAAACTATGATTTGGCATCTGTTTTTAATCCGGCTTTCAAAATTTTCATTTTTAAAAGAAATTGTGGCAAATATATTTTCTGAACTTAAACTACAGTTACAACAACGTTTTTTGTGCAAAAGAAATTTTCATATTTAAAGCTTAAAATTTTTACAATCTGGCTCTTTCCAAAATAAGTTTGCCGACTATAGTGTTGCTCATTTTCAAGTATGGAATTTATTAAAAACACTTGTATTTAATATTATTAATAATTATTAAATTAATAAATCATTAATATTATGTGAAATCAATATAATTATTTTACAGTTAATAATGTAAATAGATTGCACATAATACGAACAAGTATTACATTTAACTAAGCAAACGGTTAAGAAACTTCCAAATAATGTTTGCCAATAATGCCAAAAACAACGAAATTTTTAATGATATAATTCCATCAAAATTTAAAAATCCAACCCAACCTTTGTTCCAAAATATCCTTTCCTTGAACACTGCATTTTTTTGATTTTTTTTATTATCAAATATTGACTTAACTTAGGCTGAAGGACTATGGTTGATGGACATTTTGTAAAAGAATTTTATATTTGTTTATGCGCACAAAAATGTATACAGTTGTTTTATATTATTTTGTATTGATTTTTTCTTTATAAATAAAGATATATATGTATGTATATATATTACATTTAAAGCATTTTATATCGATACAAATAATATTGAAAAAGGTGAAAATATTGAAATACTACTTTAGTTTTAACCTGACATAGATCTGACAACTAACCAGCTGACAAAAGTGACAGACCCGTTAGCGTTTGGCTATATTTGATTCCATTCACACCGCAATCACGTGACAAAAAATCTACTCCAACTAACTCTCACTCCAAATTAATAGCCGAATGCGCGCAGCTCATGCTTCATATTAATTAACTTTATTTGTATTTCTGTAATATATTTTGAGAGCATTACATTTCACACTTGCAACTTTATTTCTATTAGAGAATACTATTTGTTTGTTTTGTTAGTAAACAAATAAGTTTCTGATTTTTCCAAATTAACAGTAACAATTTCATAAATAATTATACTTTTAATTATTTCAGGACTGCTGGGAAGATGAAGAGGAGGATAAAGATAAATCGGATAAATCTGATGAGAAACCTGCAGTCCAAAAACCCAAGAAAAAGAATTTGGCAGATAAAATTGCAGAAAAAGAGGTAAACTTAATTTTGATCAACCAAATAAGAAATAGTAAATATGTGTATTTCATTTACAAACATTTTACACTAAAACATTATATTTATATTTTCTATAATTTCTATATAAAAGTTTATTTCCAACATGGCTCACTTGAAAAGTTATATGAAAAAACGTAATACATAAGCTTATCTTATCTATATTCTTTATTTTTTTGTTAATTCTTATCTTATATAGTTAGCGGCACAAGTAGAATACCCAGAACTGGTCCCAGACTTAAACTCTTTAGATTTTCTTCTTTGAAATATCATAATCTTTAGTTTAAGTATATAATTTTGACTAATTAATAGTTGCATATTCTGAAAGAATTTACTTTACTTTACTTTTGGTATCTTTTATCTAAAATTTTGTACTCCTAATTTATTATTAAATATCCGGTAGCTATAAAACTTTTGTATTTATAAGAACTTTTGAAGTTTGTTATAATCGGTAATTAAAAAAAGTGCATAATATGTTATTTATGTTTATTAAAAGTAATGTATAAACAAAACAAAAAAAAAACATTATACTGGTTCTTAAAAAAAATTTGTGGAATCTTTTTATGTGCTTTCTCATAAAGTGATCTTTATGTAAAAAAAGTAAGCTATGCCAAATTTCAGCTCTTAAGAATTAAAAGAAGATGTGTTGCACTGCTTCATGTGTCATTATTTTAAAAATACATATAGTGATATAATTTACTGCCGTATTTAAATCAAATTATATTTATAGAGACTTAAACGTGAAGAAATTGAAAGAAGAATAAAGGAGGAAAATGATGATGAGAAGGAAATGTCACCAGAAGAACGACTTCGAAGGCAAAAAGAGTCAGATTTAAAAATAGCTCTAGAAACTACATTTGGAGATAGTGTGGGAGACTTAGGTATTGATAGTATGTGCCCAAATACAAAGGAAGAATTTGATGAGTTTGCAAATACTTTAATAAAGAAAATACAACCATTAGCCAAGAGTACTGAATATCCAAATTTTGCGGAAAATCTTATAAGGAGTATTTGTGTTACATGTAAGTTATTTTGTTGGTCTTATAATTATAACTACTTATTTATAATATTTTTAGTGACATCATTTGATATAAAGAAAGTTAAAACAACAATAGATAATTTATATTTGGAAAAACAAAAGATTGAAAAAGGTGATAAAACGAAAAAGAACAAAGGCAAAGGAAAAGTAAAGTTGAAAGTTGAAGATAGTAATGTAAGTATTAATCTTATTATAGAAATTATAATTTATTAAACATATTTTTTTCAGCAATTTTCTGCATACGCTGTGGATGATTATGATGATTTTGACGATTTTATGTAGCAGGCCCATGGACATTAGCTCAGTTTTTAATTATATATATTTATATAATATTTTTATATCTATTTTTTCGAATGATTGATTAGTTTTTAATTTAGGAGAATTATATAACTAGGAAATCATTGGAAATGTTTGATATAAGCCATGTTGCGGTGACATGTTTTTATTAACAGTTTCTTCACACATTTTATTATGTATTAAATTGCAATGCAGTACTATTCTTTAATCTTGTTATTAATACCATACGATATTCGGAAGAGAATAGAATTTTTTATCATTAATAATATCATTAATTTTAAAATTTTTAATATCATTTCAGGCATGTGCAAACTCTTCCTTTTGTTAGGTATTCAGGTATTACTGTATAATGGTTGTATTCAAATATACTGTTTACAAAGAAAATATGAATAAAGTTCATTACTGTTCCTATTTTTTTGATACTTTGTGGTCCTGGTGAGATTATTGAGATAAATTTAGCATAATATTATAAATAAGCTAAATTATAAACTTTAATCGCCGTTTTCTTAAGATTTGGTTTGTATTAGCTAGATGGATACATGTTTACTATATTTTTAGGACGATAAATTGCACTTGCAATTCTAAATTTACAAACTGCTAAATTGCAATTCTAGTACCTAGTATGATTTAATTCAAATTAATTAATTTTATGATTAAGTAGATATATTAAATATATAGGTATAGTAATAATAATAATATCCTGTTGTGGGTATTATTAGTGAGATGAGTAGTTTTTGCTCTATCCACATTGGTAAGAGTTTAACTAGAGGGCCAGAATAATAGGCAGCTTAATATACACAAAAATCATGTTTGCTTTTGCCCGTTTTAGCACCTTTCATTCGCGCTTACATTTCACACATTCCATGAGCCACGCTGTTCTGTCGCTACATACTACCCTTATTCCTTATTTTCTCTCTTTTCCTCAACTACCCTGATGTCAAGAGCGCCCTCAAAGATTTTACAGGGTGTCTTTCAAGCAACAAAATTATAAATCCAGCGTTCAACTGGCCGGTTCTTCTGTTCCTTGCTGGAACTAAGAAGTAATGCCAGTGAAATGGTACAATGCTACTTACAGCCACTGACAGATTTCCCTGACTTGCTGTTTGGGAAAGTGTTTGAGAAGGTGGCCAACAAATGTGGTGTGCGCTTTGAAAATCTTTTTTCTACTGTTTCTAGCAATGCATCACGGGGTTTAAAACGTACTGCGGTATCGCTCACCAACGGTTTCTGTTAGAGAAATCTATTCTGGATCTGGATAAGGTAATATGATATGAAGTGGAGTTATGGAATTCTTCAGAAGATGAGTTGGGCAGATCAGTGATCGTTTGCTCTTTTTATGGAGTACTTTATGCAAAACCGCAAATTAAAAGAAAGGCCCAAAAGATTGCAGCTTTAGTGGTAACCGCTATTAAGAACTGTCTGCATGTTGACAATTTGGTGGACGACATGGCGGGAACTGATTGAGAGTTTAAATATTTGGCGTTCTGTTGTGTTTGAGGTTGGGTTCTGCGAGATTCAGCTTTAGTTTTTGCATCGAACGAGAGATCTTTTGGACCTAACTCCATTAAAAAAACAGAATACTTGTCCCGAAGTGTTCAAGGGCAACTTCAATACCAAGGTACTTATACCTTTCACTGGGTTTTGTTTATTGTCTTTTATGACTTCTAAATTTTCTAATTATCATAACCTTTGTCTTACTGTTATTTATACTTAGTCTGTGTTATTATTCATACTTTTTGTTTTTACAGATTATCTAACAGTATTCTACTTTCCTATCGCACTCCTTTAAATTATCTAAAACCCAATCGAAAGTTTTACTAGATCTATAAATCTTTTTTACAAGCGTTTGATTTAATACTCTTAACTAACTTTACTCTACCAAGGTAATTACTCAAGGTTAATTAGTTAATTTTTGTTTCTTTTTTTTCTCAGCTTTATTATATCTGTTTTAAGGAAGTGATTTGGTCATTTTCATTCATGACGCAAAGATATACGCTTTTTTCTGCATTCAGCAGCTCTACCGGTATTCCATTCTTCCTAGTACCTTTTTAAACATGTATTTTTTCATAGCTTACATTATCTTATGCATCACGATTTTCGTCTATACTTCTGTGTTTAGCCAGGTTTGGTACTTTTACGTTTTATGTACCAGCATCTGTAGTACTCATCTCGTTCCTTTTTGTCCTTTTTGAGCAAAGTTTGGATAGCAAGTATTTTGCCAACTAAGAAAATCGTTCTTGCTCAAGTTTTCTGCGAAACTGTCCCCAGCATTTTTTTGTGGTCTTATTAACCAAATACTCTGTTTCAACTAACGTACAGTGGGAAAAATTCATCTAAATGTTTGGACACGTTTAGATGCACTTTTCCTCTCTAAATCGAAGTTCCTATGTGAATATAAAATGGTAATAAATTTTTACAAGGTGTTCCGCTCTGAAAACAATTTTCCATGTTTATCAAAGCTTTCTTTATAACGCCTATAAACATTAGCTGCACGCAGTTACACCTTTTTTTTAATATCCAAATATTATTAGAAATAATAGAAATTAAAATGTACACAAAGTACCTATAAATGCATTTATTTATTTGTTGTAAATAATTTAATTAGTATTACCGGCTTTCAGCCAAATATACTAGTTTTACAGTAAAGAGTCTGCAATATCATGCAAATATCAAATTCAAAAGCAGCGACTTTAAAAACCTCTATACATCAATTGCAAAAAAAAAGAAATAAAGTAAACGTTTTGACTACGTCGGGCATGTGATGCTCTGAACCATTTGAGAACTATGCAAATCCATTCATCCAAATAAAATGTTTCTGTTTAATTAATCTTACATACACATGATTAGGTTTGTGTGATTGCAAAACGGCACACAGCGGGGTCAGTTACCCTAAAAGCTGGTATTAATTCAAAAATTAAAGTGCAATAAACATATTTGTCTTTATGGCCTAGTGTAGCCAACACTTGGGCCTGTAAAAATGTGCGTGTCTCAGAACCGATAACGCCTTTCTTGGCCTTTGCTGCAGTTTTGAAAAAAATAAGTTTTGAAGATCGCGTTTAGCGTTGTATTCAAAACAATTGTTAAATAATTTTTTTTTTATTGATCTATATTTAACTTTTTTATATAGATCTGTCAACCTCAGATATGTGTTATAGTTTTAGTAATTTTTGCTTTGTGAAAATGTAGTAGCACTTAAATAAAAACGTCTAGAAGTTATTGTATATCGTTCTGCAAAATAGTGTGTTTGCAGAGATAGGTAAACTTTTAGTTGTGTATCAAGCTATATCGAGCACTTTTGTTTACATGGTTAAAATGTGTAGTCATAGTAGAATTAGGGCACATTTTAAAATTTTGCGAGTTTTTGCGATTTTAGTTTTAACAGTCAAGAGCACACTGACCGCTGCCTTGAATTGTAACATTTTAACGAAAACGGCAACTTTGTTGTCCTTGCTGTTTCTACATATTATTAGATAATCAATTTATTGTTTCACCAGTACATTTAGAAAGGACCAAACTATGATATGTGGAAGTATTTTTTGTCAAATTATTTTTGCAAATAGCAACAAAATGCATTCAAAAGTACATAAAAGCGTATTTATTTCTATACTTGATGACTTTTTTCGGTTATTTTCTAAGTATTATTTGACTAAAATACTGCGACATATCAATGTTTAATCCTTTCTGAATGTACTGGTAAAAAAATAAATTGATTATCTAATAATATGCAGAAACAGCAATGACGCCAACATTGCCGCTTTTGTTAAAATTATAGTATTTTATCAAGGTAGCGGTTGGAGTTGTCTTAACTATATGGCTGTTTTTTTATTTTTGCAAATATTGGAAATTATTATTTTTCTTGGTTTTGAACAACTTCTGGTATTAAGTTCATAACTTAAAAAGAATTTATGAACGTTTTTGAGAAGTTCCGGACAAAATTAAATTGAATATCAGTTCATTTATTAACAAAATAAATTTAAGAAATGTCAATGTGTTCTGAAGAACGATGTAAATATCAAAATATACCTTTTTTAAGTCAAAATTCAAGTCAAGATAAATGAATGTACGAAGATCAAAACCTTGATTTGTTATGAAATATAGTAATTGGCTAAAAACATAGAGAAGGAACGGTGCTGATCAGAAAGGTAATGAGCGATTTTTATCAAGTTTTTTGGTTTTTACCACCTTAAAAACTACCCTATTTTATCTTAAGAGATTTTTTTCACCATTTTTCGTTAAATTGTAGGTCAAAGTCTATACGAATCCAAAGTTTCATAATTTTATTAATCCATTTCTACTTCTATCTTTTAAAAACTACCCCAATTTATTAATAGAATTTTTCAATAATTTTTTTGTAATCACAAGTTTACTTTGGATTAGTTTTATAAGTTTCAGATTTTTTGCCAAAAAAATGGTTAATCTGCCTCACTGTGCGGCAGTTAGAACAAAGTGGTTATGCTGTCTAGCCGATTTACTGCAGTAGACATAAACCGTTTTGCTTTTGTTTGTGATATGCTGGTGTGCATTAAACGTATTAGGTTTGGATGAGTTTGAATTGATTTGGTTATATTAAGTTAGATTTGTTTAAATTAAGTAAGTTTATTGTTGATCGGTTCAGTTTTAAAATCTTATATTTAAGTATTTTTGGATAAGTTGGATTTGGACATTTAGTGTTCTGTTTGGTTTGCATGATTTTGGTTGTGCTTGTTGGTTTGGTTTGTATCAGTCCGACTTTGGCCGAATCTTGTTTAATTCAACTGGTTTAGTTTGGGTTAGTTTAAAATTTTATTATTGCAATGTTTTGGCTTGACAATTCAAAATGTGTCTTTGTGTGAGTTAGCCTGCACAAAATTGCAAGTTCGATTGTTCAAATATTTATGAAAAACCGCAACATAGTTACTTAAAACTATTCTGACAAAAATAGTTTTATTTTTTAAAGAAATCAATCTATTATCAAATTATACCTATATAGAACTAGAAATGTTGCTGTTTTCGTTACAAAACTAGAAGTCAAGTTAGCGGTTGGAATACTCTTAATTCAAAACGTTTATTTTGTTGTTGTATTGGTGTTGCTTTTTCATTTCCATTATATTATTAAACTTTTTACAGGAATAGCTTCAAGTAGAGAAATTTTATCGAGAATAGCTAGAACTTACGACATAAATGAATATTTAGTTCAACTTTTTTCCAATATTACCCACTGATATTCTAAATCAATGCAATCGTATCATAAATAAGTTACCTTTCATAAAAATAAATATTATTCCTGGTTGTATAATTTGTAATGATTGGTTGAAAGGACGTTTAATAGGATTTTCAGACAAGAGTAATTATGGAATGGCGGTTGGTTATTTAAGAATTGAAACAAAAATTATGTTTATGTGAATAACTGCTAAATCGAAAGTGGCTACGTTGAAAACTTAGACCGTTCCTCGGTTAGAGTTAGGTTAGGTTAGGTTAGGTTAGGTTCCTGGACCCCAGATTTTGGGGGCAAGGGAAGGTGAAACCCATTCCAGGCGCGTCCCCGGGTGGCGGATAGGGGATTGCACACGCGGACCAACACCATTGCACGGTAGCCATGCTTATGGGACTACCTTTTCTACTTTGAACTGTCGGCCTCCCTTGGTCAAACTCTTGGATCTACTCAGGATCACTTTTGGCAACCTATGCTATTAGGTTACGAGGGCTAGGAAACCAAACATCTCTCTTGCATCTTTTTTTTTTTTCCTTACTTTCTTTTTTCTTTTAACCCGGGCGGAACTCAACGCCGACAAAACAATATACTATGAGAGTGAGCGGCTGCCAGTAGCCAAATACTGGAAAAGAATTAAGCTTTCCAACGGTAGGTCATGAAGCTAGTAGTGACCCGATAGGGCTCTGCCGTTGGGAATGTATGCACCCTATAGGCTGTCCATAAGCCGTAAAAGAATGGAGAAAACATGAATACACAACAAGATTCAGCCTCGGACAAAATAGCACCAGAAGGAGGGGTTACCTTCGGTGTTGATTCCCAAACCCAAATTGACGACATTGCAAACGAAAAAGACATGAGTATGGATTTGATTACGGGTCCGTTTAACACGAACTCCTTTGGAAGAAGGAGCTGCTTAACGCAGAGATCGCCGCCAGAACAGGCCGCGACAGGCAACGTGGGCCAAGAAACTAAAAGGAAAAGGATGGAGACTCCTCCAGACGCAAAACGGCCGCAAGAAGAAACGGCCATCTTAATAAAGAAGGCCACAGTAGAGTTATCCGCGAGGAAGGGCCTTGTCGAAAGCATGCTTACAAGCATATGTACGCTGGTAAAGCTAGTCTCAGAAAACTCGAATACCAAGAAGGAGATGAAAGAAGAGATTTCAAAGCTGCAGCGAAAATAAATAAAAATAAGCTAAAGAGTGACGGGTCCATCGATTTTGTAGAGGAAATGCTACAATGCCTCACATGCTTGGAGCAGGAAGAGAGGAAGAGGGCCACTACAAAAAAACTAGAGTGGCTTGAAGCTGACAAAGAAAAGCAGCTCCGAGGGCGGATCTCGGAACTCACTGGCGAGATTGCAGCGCTCAAGAAAGAGGCAGAAGAAAAAAAGAAGGGTGAGAGTGTGATGGATGAAAGGCAGGAGGAATGTATGGTCCAGCTACCGGAGATAAGGGTGAGTTGTAAAGGGTGCGGGTGCATGGGTATATGCGTTAAAAGTGTGAATGAGGATGAGAGGAAAATGCAGAAGGATGCAGAGGATGCTTTGTTGACTGAAATATGGGAGGAAATGGGTAAGGAAAGAGGGAAATCAGGGGAGGGCTTTTTTAAATTTATGAGAGATGGGTGCCCAAAAAAGGTATTTAGACGAACGAGGGTGGTAGTAGGGGTCCCAAAAAAAGGGGACAACGCCCTCGTTATAGTCGACGTGGGAAATGTGGCCGAAAACCCCATCACAAAATTGTATGGGGAAAAGGGGGCAACTATAAAAGAGTTGTTAACGGGGGGTAAACTGGGTGAGGGAAAACTGGCTTGCGTGGCTCAGGAAGCAAGCGCTTTTCTAGACGGGGAGCAGATGGCCATGGACAGGAGTTTCACCTTCCTGTTGGGTGCTGGCGAAGACCTGGAAGTCAGGGGGGAGGAATTTCTGGCCATGGCGGCAAAGGCGTTGGCGGCGGTGCAGGAGCGGAACATAACAACCCTCGCGGTTGTGTTGGCCTCGGGAAGGGAAACGGAGAGTGTGAGGAAGGTGATGGAGTGGGCTTCGGAAGGAACGGAGTTGGAGATGACCATTCACACTCCCCGTCCCAAGCGCGGAAGGGCCGGTTCAAGTGGAGGGAGGGGACACCTGGAGTAAAGTCGTAAGGAGGGGTAAAAGCCGAAAGACGACGGACCTTGTTACGGTTCAATTTTCAGCTACACCTAAAAATACAAAATATTTGTATTAAAACTATTTAGATATTTTATTTTTACTTATCTTATTATTATCGGAGATACATCGACTAGCCGCCTGGCTTTCCGGTATGTTGGGTTGCTCGTTGAAGGTAGAAAATAGGGATGTCACCTAAAACAGTTATTTTATTTATTATACTTTTTGTTTTGTGTTACTAATTAATTGAAAGTTACATGGTTATTAACAATTTAAGAATTACAAAAGAAAGAAAAATATCCATTTCATATATGGTTAATGAGGATGCTTACAATTTATAAAGTTACTTACTTGTTATTGTTCTTCGGCTTCGTACAACCATATCCATATTTCCTATTCCTTTCCTTGTTACTTAGTACTCGATTGCCTTCCTTTTGTCTACCCATTTCCATCCTTTTAGTTTATTTGAATTCCTATTTGTTTACATCCATCTTTGACATTTGTATTTGATAACCTAGCATTGGAAATAAATTATTAAATTTTATTCAACATCATGCTTAGGGAGTCTTGATTAATTAATTATCACTAATGACTGTTTAAAATAGGTAATTAATTATTGTACTTACCATTTATTTGTTTTATTAATTTAATTAATCCCAGTCAGCCGTCGCTCACGTTCACAACCACATTACAGGAACGTTTACCGACACCTCGAGTTTACACTGTTGCCAATGTTACTCGCTTCGGTTTGAATTTAAATTTCCACATAAAAATATCAGATAGAATTATAGCTATGTTTCGTTCATTATTGGTTATTTTTAATGTTGTTATTTTAATTACTGATGTCATTCCTACTTCTACTCCATCCTTTCATTTTTTCCTTTAAGTAGTTTTAATTTTCTTACTGTGGTATTTAAGATTAGCATGCGCAATAGAATCAACTTATCTTGGGAAGGTCCAGGAGGTTCCGAGTTCGATCCTTTTTACCGGTGACTCTCGGCAGTAAGAGATCGCAGATTTGCGGATATATTTTTCGTTATTCAAACCGCATGTGCGGATGTTACAAATAACGAATACACCGATAAAAGTTAAATTAATTAAAGATATTTTAATTAATAAAATTAAATCCTATTGCTGCATCGCTACTATCCTGGTGAGTTTATTAATTCTTCTTAATTTGTTTCATTTTTCTATTTCGTCCCTTTTTAATTAATTCCAGGTCCTTTGTCGACCCGTGTATTTTTATTGTTTATACATACATATGTATTTGTGTGCTATTACAGCACAAATTAAAAGTATCCCGCTCACATTAGTGAGATCAATATTAAACGCTATTCCTTACTGGATTTGTAATAGATCTAGTTAATAGACTATTCTTAAATTAATCTGCCGACCACGTGGAAGAAGAAACCTATGCTGGAGTATCTTGGCAATTGCCATCAACCAATTTGCTTAATTTAAAAATTCTATTTTTACTGTTAATCTTTCATTTTGTATTTTTTTTTATTTCCAATACTTTCTTTAATTTACTAGTTAACTATTTAGTTTAAGATTCAGTTGGTGTGTCTGGTGTGTGGGTGCAACCTTGGAGGTGTTAACTCACCAATATTTTTATTTTTTTTAATTATTGTAATTATCTTGTTTTATGCAATTCTTTGCTGTATAAATTTTTGTAACTTAGGATATTTGGTTTTTTCCATATCCCCTGATCCTTCCTCTAATTACTTCCCTTTCAGCACCGTTATTGTTTACGTGGCCGGAGACGAGGAACGAGGAAGTGACGTTTTTGTTTAAACAATTGGAGCCCGCTTAGTTAACAATTTGATAAGGATTTATTTTAAGGGTAAGTCCTCATTTATTTCTTATTTTTCTTTCTTTAATTCTTGATGGTAACTTTATTCATATTTTTTTTAAAATCTGCATTAACTGTGTTATTTGACTCCCCCTTCTTCACTGAGTAACCTGGGTATAGCCTTTATAACATCAAGGGCTATTAGGGCGTAGCAATTAACTGGAGCCCAACGTGGGGCTTGTATTAAAAGAGCAAAAGCAAGATAATACGTTTAAGTGTATTTTTTTTTGTAAAAAGGTCGCAATTGGTAATTTGTAATTTCTTTTTTTTTCATTTAATTTTTTTGCGCTTATATAAATACTGTAGTAAAATTTGTTAAAATTTGTGACCATATTTATTTTTTTTTTACTCAAGTAATCTGTTTTTACGTCGTATTGGTGACTGTTAAGCTTTTTAATAATTAATTTCTTAATAGATTCATTATTTTGTTTAAGATTACAAAGTACAAAAATTGTCTAAATATTATCTTATTGTATACTGAATACTCTCGTGTTGTTAATAGTTTTTGGACTTGTTTGGTAATTTGTTGCGCGATGTCAAAAATGGAACCTGACCGATTAAATAAGGACGAACTAGAGTATGAGCTCGCAGTTCGAAGTGTTGAGACAAAAGGGGATGTTAAAACTCTTGCTCGCTGTTTAAGAGGGGCGTTGAAGTTAGAAAAAGAAGGCAAGATGTTTGTTAATGGTTGGGACGGTGAGACTGAAGTAGATCTCGATGAGTGCGAAAAAAAATTAGAAGAGATCAAAGTAATTTTGAGCGAACCGTTGTTAAGTCGGAGCGTGGTGAGACGACTAGAGACAAAAATGTGTCATATTATAGGCAGGCTAGATAGGTGTTCCAGTGAGGACGAGGATTTGAAAGCTAGGCGTAGTACTCTAAACACTCTGGCGCTAGTTACTTACGGCGATCTTCAAAACCGAGTAGAAGAACTAGGCAAAAAAGAACCTGAAGTTCCGGTAGCGGTAGCTATAACGCAAACAATGTTGCAACAACAACACGGTGCTTCATCTACCCCAATCCAAAATCGCTCCGCTACTCCACACGGCGCGACCGTCCTAGACCCTTCCGGTATGGCTAACTTAAGTCTCAGCCGAACTCCTTACGACGCGGTTAGCAAATGGGGATTTACTTTCTCGGGCGATCCTACTCACGATAGCTTAAATGGTTTCTTACAAAGAGTTGAAGAATTTAGTGAGTCTAGAGGGGTCGGTAAATATCAGTTGTTTCAAAGCGCAACAGAACTGCTTAGCGGTAGGGCCTTGATATGGTATCGAGCCAATAAAAGGGCGCTAGTAGATTGGGAGTCTTTGTGCGAAGGCTTGCGCGAAGAATTTTTACCCAGAAACTATAACGAACGTTTGTGGCAACAAATCAACAGTAGAACGCAAGGACTAGATGAGTCCATTGGTATTTATATTGCGTATATGAATAACCTGTTTCAACGCATGACTTGTGATATTTCGGCAGAAATGCGTCTGCGAGTCATTAGGCGTAATTTGCACCCGATCTACCAAAATAAACTTGTTTTGGAAGACATAGACACTGAAAGTAAATTAATTTCATTATGTCGAAAAATTGAAGAGACGCGCGGTCAGGTGGAAGATTATGCTCCGCCAACTCGGGGAAACGTTAGATTGAATCTGGAACCAGACTTATCTTATGTGAGTAAAACGGGTCGAGTAGTTAGTGACACCTATATGAGGTTTGATAATAGGTATGACGATGATGATGTTGAGTGGGAGAGACCTAGTAGAAGGACCAGGGAATGTAGTAGATGTTGTTGTGATGTTCAAGATAATAATCGACGGGGTCGATCTCGTGAACGTAGTGGTGAACGAGGCAATTCTAGTAGTCGAGTATCCGCAAGATATGAGAACGCTAGAAGTAGTGTCGAGAGAAGTGGTAACAAAGGTGATGTTGGTCAGGCAAAAGTGACTTTTGCTAAGTCTTCAAAAAGTACGGAAAAAACCTGCACCAATATAAATGTTACATGTTTTCGCTGCAATCAAAAGGGTCACTATGCACGTGATTGCAGCGTTAAGGATATTAAGTGTTTTGGTTGTGGCCAACCAGGCTACACAAGACCAAACTGTCCAAAGTGCTCGGGAAATGGCAAACGGAGTCAGTAGATGGCTTAGGTCTGACTCCGTTAACTATAACTGCCAATCCTTTACAACAAGAGAAAAAGTGGATTCTCGATTTTATCCTCAGCCAATCGGGGGAAGATGAATGCCCCTATATGACTGTAAAAGTTTATGGATTAGAGATGTTGGGATTGCTGGATTCCGGTGCCAACGGCATCTTCATGGGCATGGTTGGCTGGGAGAAGTTAAATGCGATGGGAATTTGCCTTAAACGATGTCACAACAAATGTACGGTAGCTAATAATAGCCAAATAAGTTGTATGGGCACAGTATCAGCCCCCATCGAATTACAGGGTAAAGTTCAATTGTTTGACATTTTTGTGGTACCCGAATTAAGACACATGTTGGTTCTCGGTGTAAATTTCTGGTCCCAAATGGACATTATTCCTAACTTGAGAACAGGGGAATGGGTGTTTGGAAAGTCACAAGATATCTTGGCCAAAGGAAGCGAATTAAAGCTAAATTCGTTAAAAAACTCGGACGACTTAACTGTCACCGAAAGGGAAGAACTAAACAAGATTGTAGAGGGATATTTTGATAGCATCAAAGAAGGAGAATTGGGGTGCGCGGGAGAGATCTCTCATAAGATCGTGACAAAAAGCTCTCCGATTAAGTCCAAGTACTACCCGGTAAGCCCGTTCATGCAAAAGTTAATTGACCAAGAAGTCAGTCAGATGTTGGATCTCGGGGTGATAGAGCGAAGCACTAGTGGCTGGAGCTCTCCCATCCTGATGATTCCAAAAAAAGACGGTTCTTACAGGTTTTGCGTGGATTTTCGGAAGCTTAATGCTGTGTCCGAGCCGTGCGCATACCCTCTTCCGTTCATCAATTCCATCCTCACAAAATTAGGCAACTCAAGGTATCTCTCCAGTTTAGACATCAAGAGCGCTTACTGGCAGATTCCCTTAGACGAAGGTAGCAAGGCTTATACGGCATTTACCATTCCTGGCCGTGGCCTTTTTCAATTTAGGCGAATGCCTTTTGGGCTAAGTGGGGCCCCAGGGACGTTCCAATCTCTGGTGGATACAATTTTTGGAGCAGAGCTAGAACCTTTTCTATTTACATATCTTGATGATATTGTCATCACAACCCCCGACTTTCCAACCCATCTGAAAATTATTAAGGAAGTGTTTGGGCGATTGAAGCGAGCAGGTTTAACTTTAAGTAAGGAAAAATGTGTTTTCTGTAGAGACGAATTGCGGTACCTCGGTTATATTGTTAATCGTTACGGCCTCAATGTGGATCCCGAAAAAGTACGGGCCATCGTGGATATGCCAGTACCAAAATGTGTCAAGGATGTTAGGCGAGTTATAGGAATGGCGTCATGGTACCGGAAGTTTATACCAAATTTCTCGGAAATGACTGCACCCATGACGTCATTACTCAAAAAGCATCAAAAATTTGTATGGTCAGAGGACTGTGTTAGTTCCCTCAACCAAGTTAAAGAAGCGTTGGTAAAACCACCGGTGTTGGCCTGCCCTAACTTTGAACTGCCTTTTACTCTGCAATGTGATGCTAGTTCTTACGGGTTGGGTGCGGTGTTAACCCAGGTGATAGCTGGAGAGGAACGTGTTATTTGTTATTTGTCTCGTTCCCTTTCTAAGGGAGAACGTAATTTTCATGTTACTGAGAAAGAGTGTTTGTGTGTCCTGTGGAGTGTGGAGAAGTTGAGGTGTTACTTGGAGGGTGCAAAGTTTACAGTCATAACAGACCATTATAGTCTGTTGTGGCTGGACAACTTGAAGGACCCTCAGGGGCGCTTAGGGCGTTGGGCTTTGCGAATGCAACAGTACAATTTTACTGTTGTACATCGCAAAGGGAAGGAACACGTAGTTCCTGATTGCCTGTCCCGCGCCATCCCCGAAGCGTCTATAAGTAACATCTCGCTGTCTGTCACGAGTGATGTCTTGGATAAATGGTATGTGAGAATGATTGAGAAAGTTAAAGAAGACCCGTTAAACTATATGAATTGGCGAGTAGTCGAGGGTCAATTATATAGATGTGTGGAGCGTGGTAATGAATTCGACGGTGACTGGTGGAAAGTGGTGGTGCCGAAGGAAAAGCGTAAACAACATCTTCATACGTATCACAATGATCCTAAAGCCGGCCACTTAGGGGTGTATAAGACGTACCATCGAATAGCGTCTCGATATTACTGGCCCAAGCTCAAGGCCGATGTTGCAAGATATGTGGCGGCTTGTCGAACTTGTGCCACCCATAAACCGGAGCAACAAAAACCCGCAGGGCTGATGGGCACAAGACCGGTAGTATCGCGATGCTGGCAGATGGTAAGTACCGATTTGATAGGTCCCTTTCCTCGAAGCCGGAAAGGTAATACTTATGCTCTCGTAGTGACAGATTTCTTGAGTAAATTCACCTTAGTCTTCCCTTTACGACAAGCTACTACGGCCAGTGTTTGTAGGATTATTGAGGAACAAGTATTTTTACTGTTTGGCGTCCCAGAGCTCCTTGTAACTGATAACGGTGTCCAGTATACCAGTCACGAATTCACAAAGCTCATGAAGAATTATTCCGTTAGGGTAATTTACAACGCTGTGTATCACCCCCAGGCAAATCCTTGCGAAAGGGTCAATCGGGTCCTTAAGACTATGATTGCCTCCTACGTTAATGAAGACCATAGAAAGTGGGATTGTAATCTGCACAATCTTGGGTGCGCATTACGTACAGCTCAACATGAGGTTACGGGAAAAACTCCCTACTTTATCAATTTTGGCTGCGAGATGATTATTAATGGGAAGAGAGGAGGGTCAAGGAAACTCTAACTGACAAGGAAACCACTGATTTATTACCGACAAAAAGTGAGAAGTTAAAGGGCGTTAGAGAGGTGGTACAAAATAGACTACAAACAGCCCAAAAAAAGAGTCAAACACGTTATAATTTACGACGTAGAGAAGTGAAATTAAATGTTGGGGACGGCGTCTGGAAAAAAGAGTATAAGCTTTCTGATGCTAATAAATATTTTAGTGCTAAATTAGGAGGCAAGTTTTCAGGCCCCTATAAGGTAAAGAAAAAGTTAGGCATTAACGTGTATGATCTGGTGGATGATAGTGGCCGCTCCAAAGGGTGTTGGCACATCAAAGATTTAAAACCGGTTAAGCAATTTTTGGATGACGATTAGAGAGGATCTTAATTTTCACTTATTTTTATTAGTTTCGTTTATGTTTAAAAATTTATTTGTATGCAGTTGGTTATGTTTACACAATTTATTAATTTCTTACCATGGTCCAGATTTAATTGAATTTTGATTAAGGTTAATTTAATTGGACAAGGATGTTAATCGTTTTTAATTCTATTAAGTTATTGGCTTACAGTTGCTAAATATGTTGCTTTATTTTATTTGATTTTACAAAGTATATTGCTCCTTTAGTTTATTATTATTTTATTTTGTTATTGAAAAAAAAAAGTCATTGCATTCCTTTTTTTTTAAGCGGGGAAGGGTGAAGTTGTTACGGTTCAATTTTCAGCTACACCTAAAAATACAAAATATTTGTATTAAAACTATTTAGATATTTTATTTTTACTTATCTTATTATTATCGGAGATACATCGACTAGCCGCCTGGCTTTCCGGTATGTTGGGTTGCTCGTTGAAGGTAGAAAATAGGGATGTCACCTAAAACAGTTATTTTATTTATTATACTTTTTGTTTTGTGTTACTAATTAATTGAAAGTTACATGGTTATTAACAATTTAAGAATTACAAAAGAAAGAAAAATATCCATTTCATATATGGTTAATGAGGATGCTTACAATTTATAAAGTTACTTACTTGTTATTGTTCTTCGGCTTCGTACAACCATATCCATATTTCCTATTCCTTTCCTTGTTACTTAGTACTCGATTGCCTTCCTTTTGTCTACCCATTTCCATCCTTTTAGTTTATTTGAATTCCTATTTGTTTACATCCATCTTTGACATTTGTATTTGATAACCTAGCATTGGAAATAAATTATTAAATTTTATTCAACATCATGCTTAGGGAGTCTTGATTAATTAATTATCACTAATGACTGTTTAAAATAGGTAATTAATTATTGTACTTACCATTTATTTGTTTTATTAATTTAATTAATCCCAGTCAGCCGTCGCTCACGTTCACAACCACATTACAGGAACGTTTACCGACACCTCGAGTTTACACTGTTGCCAATGTTACTCGCTTCGGTTTGAATTTAAATTTCCACATAAAAATATCAGATAGAATTATAGCTATGTTTCGTTCATTATTGGTTATTTTTAATGTTGTTATTTTAATTACTGATGTCATTCCTACTTCTACTCCATCCTTTCATTTTTTCCTTTAAGTAGTTTTAATTTTCTTACTGTGGTATTTAAGATTAGCATGCGCAATAGAATCAACTTATCTTGGGAAGGTCCAGGAGGTTCCGAGTTCGATCCTTTTTACCGGTGACTCTCGGCAGTAAGAGATCGCAGATTTGCGGATATATTTTTCGTTATTCAAACCGCATGTGCGGATGTTACAAATAACGAATACACCGATAAAAGTTAAATTAATTAAAGATATTTTAATTAATAAAATTAAATCCTATTGCTGCATCGCTACTATCCTGGTGAGTTTATTAATTCTTCTTAATTTGTTTCATTTTTCTATTTCGTCCCTTTTTAATTAATTCCAGGTCCTTTGTCGACCCGTGTATTTTTATTGTTTATACATACATATGTATTTGTGTGCTATTACAGCACAAATTAAAAGTATCCCGCTCACATTAGTGAGATCAATATTAAACGCTATTCCTTACTGGATTTGTAATAGATCTAGTTAATAGACTATTCTTAAATTAATCTGCCGACCACGTGGAAGAAGAAACCTATGCTGGAGTATCTTGGCAATTGCCATCAACCAATTTGCTTAATTTAAAAATTCTATTTTTACTGTTAATCTTTCATTTTGTATTTTTTTTTATTTCCAATACTTTCTTTAATTTACTAGTTAACTATTTAGTTTAAGATTCAGTTGGTGTGTCTGGTGTGTGGGTGCAACCTTGGAGGTGTTAACTCACCAATATTTTTATTTTTTTTACTTATTGTAATTATCTTGTTTTATGCAATTCTTTGCTGTATAAATTTTTGTAACTTAGGATATTTGGTTTTTTCCATATCCCCTGATCCTTCCTCTAATTACTTCCCTTTCAGCACCGTTATTGTTTACGTGGCCGGAGACAAGGAACGAGGAAGTGACGTTTTTGTTTAAACAATTGGAGCCCGCTTAGTTAACAATTTGATAAGGATTTATTTTAAGGGTAAGTCCTCATTTATTTCTTATTTTTCTTTCTTTAATTCTTGATGGTAACTTTATTCATATTTTTTTTAAAATCTGCATTAACTGTGTTATTTGACTCCCCCTTCTTCACTGAGTAACCTGGGTATAGCCTTTATAACATCAAGGGCTATTAGGGCGTAGCAACCTTCGGGTGGAGGGAAAGACCTTAGGGGCTAATTACGCCGAACGCCTCAAGGCAATTAAAGCGCGAGTAGGGGAGTCTGCCGGAATTAAGGTCCTCGACGCCAGGGAGATGGCCTCAGGGGAAATAAGGCTTAGGCTGCAGGGGGGAGGAGAGAAATCTGTTGATGCCTTCAGGGAAGCCCTCAACAAGGACCATGAAAGCTCCAAGTTAGAGGTGAAGGCATTAAGCAGAAGAGGGAAGGTGCTAGTGTGGGGATTAGATGGGGCAATTACACAGGGTGAAATATGCGCTGCCATCAACAAAATTGTTGGCAACTCAGAAGGGAGGGGTTGCGAGGTTGACAGCCTTAGGAGTCAAAAAAACAGGTGGGGTCGGCAAGACCAGTACGCCGTGGTCTCGCTGGACAGGGGTCCACGCGCGCATCTTTTAGACTTAGGAAGGGTAAACGTAGTGTGGGCGCGCTGCAGGGTGGAGGCCTTTGCTGAAGTGGACCGCTGCTTCAATTGCCAGGAGCTCGGTCACATCGCAGCAGGGTGTACGGCCGAGAAAGTGGGCAAGCGCTGCCATAAATGCGGACAGCTGGGGCATTTGAACTTGCGACAAGGTAGGTCATAGGACTTCATCCATGGCCTGTCCAAAATTTCGGGAGATGGCGGAGCGGAAGAAGGGGGTGGGAAGGGAGGCGCCGTCTGTGTCCGGATGCTGACCGTCGTCCAAATAAACCTGAACAGGTCGGCTGCATCTAGCGACCTCGCGATGCAGCTGTGCGCAGAGATCGGGGCGGACATCGCGTTTATCTCCGAACCCAACGTACGCACGGCAAAGGGAAACGCCTGGTTTATGGACGACAGGGAGGACGCAGCGCTGGCGGTGCTAAACAGTGGGTTGGGAATTGGGAAACGCGGGAAACGCGGGAAAGGGGAAGGTTTTGTGTGGGCTCAAGTGGGTGGGAGATTTTACGTGTCCCGCTATGCCTCGCCTAATAAGGCATTGCAAGATCTGGAGGACATACTGGGATGCGTAAGGTCTCAACTGGGTATGGGAATCAGGGATGCCATTATAGGGGGGGATTTTAATGCAAAGTGCCCCATCTGGGGAGGGAACGTGGAGGACGGGAGGGGTCGTTTGCTAGCGGAATGGGCCGCGTGTATCAATTTGACACCAATGAACGATGGGGTGGCGCCCACTTTCTGGAGGGGAGAGGCACGATCATACATCGACGTGACCTTCTGCGGGACTAGTGTAGTGGGGTTGGCGTCGGGGTGGGAGGTGATGGAAGAGGAGTGCTTCAGCGACCATCGTCCCATCAGGTTTGGCGTCGGTAGAACGGCTCCGTCGCGCGCGAGGGACGTGGATCAAAGCGGGTGGGTTATAACGTTGGGAGGGTTAAAAAAAGTTTGTAGGGATTTTGGGGAGCTTGGGGTAGGAGAGGTTGAAAATGCGGCGCAGTTGTGCGAGAGCATAAAGCATCTTTGCGATCTTCATCTCATCAGAAAGGGGCGTCAAATCGGAAGACGTCCTAAATACTGGTGGAATGAGGAGATCGCGAAAGCAAGGATGCTTTGCAACAAGGCTCGTAGAGCGCTCACTAGAGCTAACGCAATGGGGAGAGGTAATGGGGTTTTAGTCGGGGAATATAAGGGGTTAAAAAAGAGGCTGGGGGGTTTCATCAAGTCGGCCAAGAGAGAGAAGTGGAAGCTCCTGGTCGATGAAGTTGATGCTGACGTATGGGGCAGGGGATTTAAAATTGTGATGGGGAAAGTGGGCAGGAGACCGCCGAAGGTGAACACGGAGGTTCAGAGAGTGGTGGTAGAAGAGCTTTTTCCAGCGCAAGTGGGGAGGGTTTTTAGGAGATGGCCAGTAGAGGCTGGGGGCGTCCGACTCTTCACGGAAGGAGAACTTTTGGAAGCCACGGCAAAAATTAGACCGGGGAAGGCACCGGGGCCTGACGGGTTTCCTACGGAACTTGTCAAAGCCCTAATCGGACGGTGCCCTGAAGCCTGGCTTAGAGTCTACAATCGGTGCCTAGTCGAAGGAAGTTTTCCGGAAGTGTGGAAGAGAGCAAACCTGGTCTTGCTGGATAAGGGGAGGGGGGGTATGGGGGCTAGGGCGTATCGTTCAATCTGTCTCCTGGACGTGGGGGGGAAAATCCTGAACGCGCTTGCGGAGGTGAAGGCGGCGGTAGTTGCTGCAAAACGTTTCAGCTACACGCACAGAAAGGCGTGCGTGTTGATCACCTTGGACGTGATGAACGCCTTTAACACTGCTAACTGGGGCAGGATTTTGGGGGCGCTGGAAAGCAGGGGGGTAGCAGGTTACTTGCTGAATATAATCAGCAGTTACCTGTGGGGTAGGATTTTGTTGCTGGGCAAGGGGGGTCAGAGAGAAGAGGTAAAGCTGTCGGGGGGTGTGCCACAGGGGTCGGTTCTGGGACCCACGCTGTGGAACGTCCTGTATGACAGCGTGGTAAGCCTGGAAATGCCGGAAGGGGTTAAAGTAGTGGCATACGCGGACGATCTGGCGGTGGTGGTCACAAAACGCTCTAGGCTCGAGGTGGAAGATGCAGGTAACTACCGTCCACCTAATTGAGCTTAGGATGGCGAGGTAAACTACTACCTCACGCAGGTACTAACGGAACACGGGTGTTTCCGGGCGTACCTGCAGTGGGTGAAAGTGTGCGAGAGCGATGAGTGTTTGTATTGCGGGCAGCGGGACACGGTCGAGCACACCGTGTTTTGCTGCGAGCGGTGGACGGAAGTGAGGGAGAGAATGATGGTGAGAATGGGCGGAGCAAGCGTGAACCCTGACAACATGGTGGAAACAATGATGGCGTTTCAAGCCGGCTGGGATGATGTGTCCACCATGATAGGGATTATTCTTCGGAAGAAGGAGGAGGAGGAGAAAGAGCTTGCTCCGGTAGAAGTATGGAGGGTGGGGGTCTAACCTTGGGGGGGCCTGTAGCTGGTTTAGTTTGCTTATTTTTTGTTAAAGTGTGAATGAAAAGAATTTTTTTGTAAAATTGTGTTTGTAACTTTTGAACTGTATGTTTTGTAAAAACATGTTTTTTTAAAAAATAAAAAGAGAGGGCGGCAGAAAAGATTAACTGTCGTCCGGGATTCTCCACCCCGAAGTAATGCTTTAGTGCAATCCCGGGGTGGAGTAAAAACAGATATATCCCAATGGGAGGAGGGTTTTAGCCGGTAGAAACCCGGCACTAAATTTTACTCCTCCCAAAAAAAAAAAAAAAAGGTTAGGTTAGGTTAGGTTAGGTTAGGTTAGGTTAGGTTCCTGGACTCCAGATTTTGGGGGCAGGGGAAGGTGAAACCTCTTCCAGGCGCGTCCCAGGTGGCGGATAGGGGATTGCACACGCGGACCAACACCATTGCACGGTAGCCTTGCCACGGCAATGAGACTACCTTTTCTATCCTTCTCTTTCCCCTTTGAACTATCGTTCGCTCTAGAACAACTCTTCGGTCTTTCTTGACTCACTTTCTGGTTATTAAGCTATTAGGTAACGAGGGCTTGGTAACCAAAACCGCTTTAACATCTTTTTCTTACAGTGGAACCCAACACTCTAAACCACTAAAAGGGTGCGCGACTGCCCGGAAGTCAGAAAACGGGAAAAAAAAAAAGAAAATGAAACAATGCACAAAAGTTTAGATAAATATACCCAGGAGGAAAAACCCTCACCGTCTGCTGAGACGGTCTGCCACGTGGAATATGGGTGTGGCAACCTAAACAAAACTGATAACGACAATGGCAACGAAAACGGACAACGAAACTGGACAACCACGGAAGATAAGTCGCTGAGCAGACGTGGCTCAGCCAGACACGAAGACTTGACAGCGGAAGAACTTGATATCCTGCAAAGTTACAACAGGCGAAGGAGTATAGGGAGGTCTCCTAACAGAGAACCTGTGGAGGAGTCCAAGTCGGAAGAATCAAAGAAAGAACCGACAAAACCGCAGGAACTAAAGGAAAAGGAAAGGAAAAAGGTGATTGATGAGAAAAAAAGACTAAGGGAGGACGACCCTCAAGGCAAACCTGCCGAGAAAAGGCGTAACAGCGTTGGAACATTGCCTTTCAGTTTAGAGGTAAATATGACAACGCTGGCGAAATGCATAAAAAAGATGCAAAAAGAAGTTGCTCAAAACACCAGGGTGGATTTAAAAAAGGCCATCGACGAGGTAGCCCGAATTTTTCCAATGGTGGTTACCTCGCAACAAAAAACGATAGTCGGACAGAACCAGGAAGATGAACTAAGGCTTATAAAAGCTGAAACCAAAAAGCTACGATCTGCTAATGCAGAACTTTAAAAAAAAATAGACAACATGACGGCAAATGCTATCAAAGAAGCCGAAGTTAACAAAAAAGAAGAACAGGAGCTAAAAGACAGAGTTGCGGCTCTTGAAGAAGCTGCGAGAAAGAAGTGTGAAAACGGGACGGATGAAAGGACGGAGGTACGCATGGACCAGCTACGGGAAATAAGGGTATGTGAAGGGTGTGGGTGCATGGGCATATGTGTAAAAGGCGTGAAAGGTATGAATGTGGAGGATGAAAGAAAGCTGCAGAAGGATGCAGAGGAGGTCGCACTAGTGGCTGCAATATGGGAGGAAATGGGTAAGGAGGGAGGGAAGCCAGGGGAGGGTTTTCAAAAGTTTATGCGGGAGGCGTGCCCTAAAAAGGCCTATAGACGGACAAGGGTAATATTAGGGGTCCCAAAAAAAGGAGACAATGCTCTAGTTATTGTCGACGTGGGAGACGAAAACCCCATCACGAAACTGTACGGAGAAAAGGGGGAAGCTATAAAGGGCATAATTACAAGTGGTAAATTGGGCAAGGGAAACTTGGCATGCGTGGCGCAGGAGGCAAGCGCATTTTTGGAAGGGGAGCAGCTGACAATGGACAGGAACTACACGTTTCTGTTGGGGGCTGCGGAAGGTCAGGACGTAGGGGGGGAAGAGTTTCTGTCCATGACGGCAAAGGCGTTGGCGGCGGTGCGGGAAAGGGAAATAACAAACCTCTCGGTGGTATTGGCGTCGGGCAGAGAGACGGAGCGCGTCCGAAAAATTATGGAGTGGGTCTCGGAGGGCTCAAAGTTAAATATGACTATCCACACCCCCCGTCCTAAGGGGGCGGAAGGGTTGGCGCAGGTGGAGGTAGGGGACACCTGGAGCAAAGTCGTCAAGAGGGGCAAAAGCCAAAAGACGACGGACCTCCAGGTAGAGGGAAAGGGTCTGGGAAACAACTATGTGGAGCGGCTTAAAGCCTTAAAAATGAGGGTGGGAGAGTCTGCCGGGGTTAAGGTCCTTGAGGCCAGGGAGATGGCTTCGGGAGCAATTAAGTTAAAATTGCAGGGTGGGGGAGAAAAATCAATTAGTGTCTTTAGGGAGGCGTTAAACAAAGGCCAAAACGCGGAACTGACGGTGAAGGCACTTGAGGTGCGGGACGCTATTGACCGAATCGTGGGGGCGCCGGAAGGGAGAGGCTGCGAGGTCAACAGCCTTAGACCGCAGAGCAGCGGGGAAGATGGATGACAAGAGCTTTACGCCGTGGTCACGTTAGACAGGGGTCCCCGGGCGCACATTCTGGACTTAGGTAAAATAAGTATAGGGTGGGCACGGTGCAGGGTGGAGGCTTTTACTAACATAGACCGCTGCTACAACTGTCAGGAACTCGGACATATGGCAGCAGGATGCGGCGCCGCGAAAGTGGGTAGGCGGTGTCACAAGTGCGGAGAAGTGGGGCACTTGGTGAAAGACTGCATTCAGGAAGCAAGATGCAGAACTTGCAACGTGGCAGGTCACAGGACTTCATCCATGGTCTGTCCAAAGTACAAGGAATTAGTACTTATAAAAAAGGGGGTGGGTAAGGCGGCACCGCCGGTTAAAGAATGCTGACCGTCGTCCAAGTGAACTTGAACAGGTCGGTTGCATCTAGCGACCTTGCGATGCAGTTGTGCGCGGAGATTGGAGCGGACATCGCGTTGATCTCCGAGCCCAACGTACGCACGGCAACAGGAAGTGCCTGGTTCATGGACGATCGGGAGGACGCAGCACTGGTGGTGCTGAACAGCGGGTTGGGAATCGGAAAACGCGGGAGGGGGGAAGGGTTTGTATGGATTCAAGTGGGTGGGAGATTTTACGTGTCTTGTTATGCCTCGCCTAATAAGGCTTTGCAAGATCTGGAGGACATATTGGGATGCGTAAGGTCTCAACTGGGGGTGGGGATCAGGGATGCTTTTATAGGGGGGGACTTTAATGCCAAGTGCCCTACCTGGGGAGGGAACGTAGAGGACGGGAGGGGTCGTTTGCTAGCGGAATGGGCCGCGTGTAACGACTTGACTCCAATGAACGATGGGGCAGCGCCCACGTTCTGGAGGGGAGAGGCACGCTCGTATATCGACGTGACCTTCTGCGGGTCAAGGGTAGTGGGGTTGGCGACGGGGTGGGAGGTGATGGAAGAGGAATGCCTCAGCGACCATCGTCCCATCAGGTTCGGTGTTGGCAAAACGGCTCCGTCGCGCGTGAGGGACGCGGAACAAAGCGGGTGGGTAATGACGTCGGAAGGGCTGGAGAAAATTTGTAGGGATTTTGGGGAGCGAGAAGTGGGGGAAAGGGAAAACGCGGCTCAGCTGTGCAAGAGCATAAAGCATCTCTGCGATCTTCATTTCACCAGAAAGGGGCGTCAAATCGGAAGACGTCCAAAATACTGGTGGAATGAAGAGATTGCGGAGGCAAGGATGCTCTGCAACAGGGCGCGTAGAGCGCTGACAAGGGCCAACGCCTCGGGGAGGGGTAACGTGGGTTTAGTCGGGGAGTATAAAGGGTTAAGGAAAAGGTTGGGAGGGCTCATCAAGTCGGCCAAGAGGGGAAAATGGAAGCTCCTGGTCGACGAAGTTGATGGGGACATCTGGGGCAGGGGTTTTAAAATAGTGATGGGGAAAGTGGGTAGGAAACCGCCAAAGGTGGATACGGCGGTTCAGAGAGCGGTAGTAAGGGAACTTTTTCCAGCGCAAGTGGGGAGGGTTTTCAGGAGGTGGCCAGTTGAGGCTGGGGACGTCCGACTCTTTACGGAAGGAGAGCTTCTGGAGGCCACGGCAAAGATCAGACCGAGGAAAGCACCGGGGCCTGACGAATTCCCTACGGAACTTGTCAAAGCCCTAATCGGACGGTGCCCTGAAACCTGGCTGAAAGTTTACAATCGGTGCCTGGTTGAAGGAAGTTTTCCGGAAGTGTGGAAGAGGGCTAACCTGGTCCTGCTGGATAAGGGGAAAGGTAGTACGGGGGCTAGGGCATATCGTCCAATATGTCTCCTGGACGTGGGTGGGAAAATCCTCGAACATCTGGTGGTGGGAAGGCTTTTGGAGGTGCTTCAAGGTGACGCGGCCCTCTGCGAGCGTCAGTACGGTTTTAGGAAGGGTCTTTCAACCCTGAACGCGCTCGCGGAGGTGAAGGCAGCGGTAGTAGCTGCAAAACGTTTTAGCTACACGCACAGAAAAGCGTGCGTGTTAATCACCTTGGACGTGATGAACGCCTTCAACACTGCCAATTGGGGCAGGATTTTGGGGGCGCTGGAAAACAGGGGGGTACCAGGCTACCTGCTAAATCTAATTAGCAGTTACCTGTGGGGTAGGATTTTGTTGCTGGGCAAGGGAGAGCAGAGGGAAGAGGTTAAACTGTCGGGGGGTGTGCCACAGGGGTCGGTTCTTGGACCCACGCTGTGGAACGTTCTGTATGACAGCGTGGTGAGCCTGGAGATGCCGAAGAGGGTAAAGGTAGTAGCATACGCGGACGATCTGACGGTAGTAATAACGAAGCGCTCTAGACTCGAAGTAGAAGAGGCTGGTAACTACGCCGTTAAGATAATAGAGTCGAAGATGAGCGAGCTAGGGCTGAAACTGGCGCCAGAAAAGACAGAGCTTGTGGTACTTTCGTGCTCAAGGAGGGTACCACAAGTTCAAATAAATGTCACGGGGACCACCGTCAGGTCTAAGAAGAAGCTAAACTACCTTGGGGTTGTACTGTCCAGCAACATGGCATGGGGCGGGCAGGTGCGGGAGGTGTGTATGAGAGGAGAGAAGGCGGCCCGGTCGTTGGCGGGTCTAATGCCAAATCTAGGGGGAGCAAGGGCTTCCTACAGGCGCCTGCTGTGTTCGGTTGTTTCCTCCATAGTACTGTACGGTGCAGAAATATGGGGGGACACCTTGCGCAGCAACGAGAGGCAAACGGAGTGGGTCTTGCGAACTCAGAGGAGGTGCTGCCAGAGGATTTGCAGCGCCTACAGGACGGCGTCGACTGCAGTTCTTCTGGTGGTTGCGGGTACAAGGCCACTAGACCTTCTAATCCGTATGAAGACGGAAGTGTGGGATGGGCGTCTCTCGAGGAGCGAAGGGGATGAATGGGTGTGGAGAGAATGGCAGCGAAGATGGGAAGAGTGTGAGTCGAGTGGAGGTGGTAGTGAACTCGGGTGGTCAAAGCGGCTCATCGTAAACGTGAAGCGGTGGGTTGGCAGAGGTTACGGCGAGGTAAACTATTACCTCACGCAGGTATTAACGGGACACGGTTGTTTCCGGGCGTACCTGCAGTGGGTGAAAGTGTGCAAGAGCGACGAATGTTTGTATTGCGGGCAGCGAGACACGGTTGAGCACACCGTGTTCCGTTGCGAACGTTGGACGGAAGTGAGGGAGAAAATGATTGTGAAAATGGGCGGAGCAAGCGTGAACCCTGACAACATGGTGGAAACAATGATGGCGTCTCAGGCCGGCTGGGATAATGTGTCCACCATGATAGGGATTATTCTCCGGAAAAAAGAGGAGGAGGAGAAGGAGCTTGCTCCGGTAGAAGAATGGGGGGTGGGGGTTTTGCCTGGGGTGGGCCCGTAGCTGTTTTTATTATTGTGTAAAAGTATGAATGGAAATGTTATAACTTTTTGTAAAAAATGTGTCTGTAAATTTTTTGATTTGTTTGTTTTGTAAAAACATTGTTTTTGAAAAAAGAGAGGGCGGCAGAAAAGATTAACTGCCGTCCGGGATTCTCCACTCCGAAGTAATGCTTTAATGCAATCCCGGGGTGGAGTAAAAACAGATATATCCCAATGGGAGGAGGGTTTTAGCCGGTAGGAACCCGGCACTACCGTACAGCACTGGCTGCCGGTGTCTTAACTGAAGATTTTACTCCTTCCAAAAAAAAAAAAAAAAAAAAAAAAAAAGGGTTAGGTTAGGTTAGGTTAGGTTAGGTTAGGTTAGGTTAGGTTAGGTTAGGTTAGGTTAGGTTAGGTTGTTTATTTAAGAATTGAAACAAAAATTATGATTATGTGAATAGCTGCTAAATCGAAAGTGGCTACGTTGAAAACTTAGACCGTTCCTCGGTTAGAGTTAGGTTAGGTTAGGCTCCTTTTTTACATGCTGAATATAGAAAAAATATGATATTTTACTGCATTGAGCGAGATTAATATTTAAGTAATGATGTTTTACAATTAAAAAAATGAACATTTATTCTCAAAACAGTATTGTAAACTTTCAGTTTTTATTAATAGTCAGGGTTTTATCATGGTAGGGGGCCAGTTTCAACATTCTTTTTTGCTTTTGAATATTTCATACAGTTAAATATTATTTAGCATTGTTTGTTTGTATGGCCACGAAAGCAATACATTTAGAACCTGTTATGAGTTTGACATCAGAAGGTTGTTTAGATGCTTTTGATTGTTTTCTTGCTAGACGAGGTATATTTGGTTCAACGAAGTAATTTCCGAAAAGCCGTTAACGAAATTTACATGATTTCTAATTTTTTGGACAAGTCTAATGATATAAATAATTAGTTGAAGAAAATTTGAGCTCTTCAAGACGGATTATAGTTGAACATTTATTTATATAAAATAAATATCAATAAATTCATGTAAGTTTGACGTTATTTTATCTATACATATTAATACAGTTCATTTTTTACATTTTAAAACACCGAATCTACATATGAAAGAAATCTTAGTCTGCAGTTAATGCTAATGAACATATTTTGCTCTATTTGTTCATTTCCAATTTAAAACCGGGTATATATTTTTTTCAAACAATGGCAATGGCATAAATAAGTAGCACTTATATTTGCGATACAATGTAATTTTTTACTAGTACAAACACGGTTTTAGATTGGAAATGGACAAAAAGAGCAAAAGTCAGCTTTAATACTTTAAGTTGTTTTGTAAATAATATTTGTTTAAAGATAACATTTCTAATAGTAAGTAACTAAGTGATAGTTGTATGCATGTTTGCTAAACATGACAGATTAAGATTATATACTTATCATTAACGTACAAACAATTTTCAACATTTGTAGCCAACAGTTAACAATGAAATTCTAATTGCGTTTACAGCATTATTATGTCTAACGCAACTTTTTATAATTTTCCGGACTATTTTAAGTTTGGTGCTGCTACTGCATCATACCAAATAGAAGGAGCATGGAATGCTGATGGTAAAACATTAAATAAAATTATAACGTTTTTTATTTTATTCTTTACTTGTAGGAAAATCTGAAAATATTTGGGATTATCAAACACATACGTTTCCTGGAAAAATTGTAGATAGATCTAATGGAGATATTGCATGTGATTCTTACAATAAAATTGACGAAGATGTGAAAATATTGAAGGATATGAAAGTAAACTTTTATAGATTTTCTTTATCTTGGTCAAGAATTTTACCGACTGGATTTCCAAATAAAATTAATGAATTGGGCCTAAAATACTATACAAAATTAATTGATAAATTGTTAGAAAATGGAATAGAACCGATGGTTACCATTTTTCACTGGGATTTACCACAATGCTTGCAAGACTTGGGTGGTTGGGCTAATATAAAGATGGCTGATTATTTTGAAGATTATGCTAGAGTTTGTTTTGAGCAGTTTGGTGATAAAGTAAAAACATGGATTACTATTAATGAACCTTATCAAATATGTCAATTGGGTTATGCAACTGCAAGACTTGCACCATTTTATAAATCAGATGGATTGGGAAGTTATTTATGTGGACATACTATAATTTTAGCTCATGCCAAGGCTTACAATATGTACAAAAAAGAGTTTTATCATAATCAAAAAGGTAAGTTAATTTGTAACTCAATTACAATATATAACAGAATATAAATTTGACAATCATTTTATTTAAATTTATTAAATGATGTTTTTATTTAAACGAAATGCTTCTAGTTCATTTTCAAATCATATTTTAGATTGCATTCATTCATTTCCAAACATTAATCAGTTAAAAATTTTACATACCTGTACAAAAGGTACTAAGCTTAATCTTTTAGAAGCCGCCGAAATTTATAAACATTCCCATAATCCGCTCGTTAACCTTTTGAACGAGCAAACCGATCTAATTCAATATAACCTACCACTTTTTAATATTCTGTAAAATTCCTTGTATTCTCCTGCCAATTCACCAATTGCTCTATATATATATATATATATATATATATATATATATATATATATATATATGTATTGTTTTCATTCATTTGTTTCTCACTTGATAATGACCGTAAAACGTTGAAACTTAAGTCGTGAAATGTATTTTGTAAAATTGTATATGCCTTATATATAATTTTACAACAATAAATTAGTGGTAAAAACATAGTAGTTGTTTTATTTACTTATTAAATATAGAGTACCAGATAGTAACCGTCGTAACCATCTTGATGATTATTTCTATTAATTCTACACGCATGGGTGCTAAATCTAGCTTTTATAACTACTAACCTAACTACTAACAAACAATAAAACTATTAATCCTGACCTGTCGGCCAGTGTAAAACTCGATTACAGTCTAATTTGGAACGAGCCACTAAAAAGACTAAAGGTAATAAAATTTAATTAGATGTTTGTACTGAATGTAATGTATAATAGAGCGAGTGACACTAATCCACGGGTTGTCAAAGCTTCTCCAAGCTTGAATATGGCTTATGACGATTAAATTAACGGAACAAAATCTAGTCCAGTTTATAAATTAATTTAACCAACTTGGAATTGACCTAATTTATGGTTTAAAAGTAAATTTTATCATTATCATATCTTTTTAAGATTAATTTGTTAACCATCTAAATGTTTGTGTCTACACCCACAAACAAATCTAGTCTTTATTTCAGACAGCTTTTGAACTTGATATTTTTATAAATAATAATGAACTCATCTTCTACAACGTGTTCTTTTTTTTTCAACTACGGAGATATCCATTAAAATAATAAAATTGTAAAAACCGTAATTAAACATTTATGCCTCTATCCCCCGTGATATTTTTAATACAAAATTTGTATATACAGAAAAAGAAATGCTCAAATAACTAATAGAGATTGATTCATCTGCTAACAAGTTTATTGAAAGTTCCAGAAAAACTAGCATATAGTAGACTATTGACTAAATTCAAATCAACGTGATTTTATTAAAAGTAAACAAGGTTTTATTTTATTTTACTAACACCATAAACAAAATATAACTAAAAGCTGCAATTAAAAAAGAACAATATTTATTACTATTTATTGCGAATGTAATTATTTATTAAAAAAAATGTCTCTGTGTTAATATGTTGTAGCCTGGAAACAAACAAAATATTATATTATAAAATGAAGCATATAGACTAGATAAATACTGGATTGTATTTCTTTTTCAGGCGCGCATTAACTGATTATAATATTATGTAAAATATAGGAGTGGTTTAGTGGGTAGGAACTCTTTTGAAAAGAAGAGAAGTCCCATACGGCGCCTGTAATATAATTCCATCTCTGGCAAAAAAAAAAAAAATTTACTTGTTATGATCATGTTTTTTAAATTTATTTATTTGGGACAAGCCAATTTTTTTTAAAGGGTACAGAGAAGAGCTAATTTTATTTAAATCTATACATCTTGTACATAAATGTAAAAAAATTGACACCACCACTTTAAATTTTTCTATCTAAACATTGTGTAAATAAATGTCAATATTTTAACACCGATACTCTTTCTCGAGTCATTCATTCTAATCGTTTTAATATTTTTTTACGGATTTGAGAGTGATCATGCGCATTAGCCTTAAATGAGTAAATGTAGCAGATTTCTGCAGACAAACGTAAATTTAATTTAAACATATTTTTGGTTTTGTGTAGTATTAATGATTATGATATGATTATACAATTAGTTAAAAAATGTAATTCTGTTTTAAATAAAATAAAATTAAAAAAATAAAACTTAAATTTACTACTGCAGCGGGACTGGATTTTTGGCATTCAAAACAAAGATTTTGGTTTTGAGTAGACAGATCTAGTTTTCAAGAAGTAGTGTTTTTTTGCGTACCCGAAATTCCATGGGTCCAAAATATTTTATTCCTACCGATTCTTAACGCAGGGAAACTAAATCTACCTTTTGAGGGTTTATATTTTATCTTATATAAAACTTACTCCCTAACTTAACTATTAACAATAACTACTACTAATCTCTACCTGGCGGTAGGTATGAAACGAAATATTATATCATGATGTTTTGGACCTAATTAGAGAGATGCCGCAGATTTGGAACAAGCCATTAAAAAGACTACTAACGCAAGAGTTTTATTAGATGCTTGAACCGTGGATTGTAGAGCAAGTGGCACTAAACTGCGCACAAGGTCAAACATGGCTTATGATACGATTAAATTGGCAGAACAAGGCCTTGTCAGTTTTACTAACCAATTTATTCAACCAAACATTGACTTTTTGGTCTAAAAAAAAATTAACTTTTGTTTATCAGTATGCATCTTCGACATAGAAAACCGCATATCTTTTTTTGACTGAAATCAAAGTAAGCAATAAAGATCCAGATTGTTTTAATCTAGTAGATTTTGGTTATTATTTTAAACATTTATTTGCTGTCTACCTATTACCACAAACAACGAGCATATTTTAAACTGACGACGTACAAAATTTAGGGCATTGGTTATATTATCATATTTCTTAATGTTAACGTTAAGGCTACTTTTGTAATAGGCATATACCGTTTTGCAAAGTTTTTTCAAGATAATCAAAGAAAAACTGAAACAATTTGGCTAGGAGATTTTTATGTATGTAATGCCATTTGCTTAATTCAATCATATTCTACAACACTATGATTTTTGCTGCTTTTCATAATCTTATATCAACCCATATATTTTTAACGTGATGGACTTTTTGGTAAACTAAAGTTATTAGATTTAAATCTTTCAATTATTCCAGAAATTACAAATTATTCCAGGAATTACAAAGCTACTTTGAGAAATTTCGATCCTTCACTTATTACTTCTGTTGTTAAAACTTCTCTTCCTATTACTACTAAACCCAAATTGCGCCTCATCTGTTATTTTGATATATTTTAAGAATATACACATATTGCAGCAGAAAATTTTACAAAAACTATTCAGAATGTTATCAAAATATTTGTTTCATTCTCTGTTATTAAAATAAAATAAAAGTACTTGTTCTCAGTACAGACAAAACAGGCACTTAATAAGATGCGAAAGCTTTAAAAAAAAATCGTTCCAATCAGACTAATAAAGATTATAAAAAAGCTTGTAACATAAAGTTAATTAAATTTTGCAGCTTTTCATAAACAACAAAAAAAATTATAGAACAAGAAATTTATTGCAAAGCTTCAAAATCTTCAATGATCAAAATAATCTAGTTAAGAAAAAGCACATATCTTTGCAAACTATTTTGCATCTAACTCTACTATTCTAAATCTCTCTATTTTTTTTAGGTAAAGATTAAATTTGACCTATTATTCTTTAAACATTTGCAAATGAATTGTTCTCATTTTACCTTAAATATTTGTTATATCATACAAAAAGAAAACATTTCCAAATTGTTGAAAAACTGCAAATGTTTTGCCGTATTCATTTTACACGCATTTGCTGATTATATTATTTTGTAACAAAACGCGAGCTATTACGATTAATTTGTGTATTTATCAATCACGAGCAATTTGTAGCAAAACATGCTTTATCCTGTCTTTATTTTGAATTGTCAATTTGTTATTATCTTTTCTTTGTTTTGTTTTTGAGTTGAACAAACTTTGATTCTACAATTCACGATATACTACTTCAAAAACTAAAGTTTTATGGTTTTTGTAACAACTTTCAATTTGTTAAAATCCTATCTACAAGGAAGAATTCAAACAACGTATTATAAATGTAATCAATCAACAGAAGGCAGTATTCAGTATAGTGTGCCACAAGGTTCTGTTCTGGGACTAGCATTGTTTTTGTTATATATAAACGGTCTTAATAATGCAGTCCTAAACATTATCTTATACGCGGGTGTTATTAGGGTCTATTACTATAACAAGAATGAATTCGAGTTAATTGTTGACATGGATAAAGCATTACACACTGCTATATTATGGTTCCAAGCAAATCGTCTCTGTCTTAATGAAGCATAAACTAAAAAAATGATTTTTTTGCTTAGGTCACATGAGTTGCATGACAGTCACAAAGAGGTGACGTTTAAAGGAAAGCGGTCAGAGTAATTTGTGGACTGAACTATAGAGGCGATGTTGTCGGTATTCAGAAACCTAGGTATCATCTTAACTGTACCTTCTAGATATGTATATACGAATGCCTTATCTATGTTAAAATACACTCGGATTCTTATATCACACATGCAGATCATCTCTATTATGATACTCGTCATAATCAAAATATTTTACCGCGTTTTACCTGCATAAAGAGAGAGATTTTAATTCGTTTATGTAAATGTTTATTTTACTATTTTTAAACTGTTTTTATTGTACATTAATTTGTAAACATTATTTATATTCGTATCACTTGTGTAACACATTTTTTTATAAAAAACATTAATAATTTCTATCTATTCCCAGATGTCAAAATAATGACACCGTTACTTTGAATACTTTGATTTTACTGTTGTAATTGGCATACCTCAAAAACTCCTTATGCTAAATTTTATTTAAATCTAAACATCTACATTTTCTAAATACTATTTTTTTAAATTAAAAAAAAAAAAAAAACAATTTATTTGATATATAGAAATTATGTCTTGATTTTAGTGCGTTTAACAGTTTTTAATTTATTAAAATGTGTGGCTATGAGATTTGAGTTGAGAAAACATAATAAAATACATATTTGTATATAATATTATAAATAACAAAAATATGTATTCATAATTTTGAAAATTATTATTAAAAACTTCTACCTGTGAGTATAATATTTAATTTATTAAACATATGATTAGTATGCATATACAGCAAAGGTGATTTTATTTCACATCCATTATAATTATTAGAATAGTCAATATTAGTTACCTTAATTTGATACATTTTCAAAACAATAACAGTTTATAACTTGTTATTTTGCAATAATTGTCTAGACAGTAGAATAAATATAGATATCATAACAAATTATAAACAACGCGTATTGATTTTTGATATCAATATCAAACTGATTTGTGTATAATAATTTATAATAAAAAAATCTATTGCACTCATTATATAGGGTTTTCCAATAAGAGGTTTTATTTTGATATTTAATAAAAACGGGTATTTTTAAGAGAAATCAATAAATGTTTATTTCACTGTAAAGAGGAAGGTATGCCATTAACATTTGAAAACGATATCAGTCAAATGGCCGCCACGGTTAAGGTTGCAGTACCACATTCTTTTCATGAAATTTTCCATGACTAATCCGCACATTTGCAGCTGTATGTCCTCGATAACTTCACGAATTCCAACTTTAAGGTATTGAATCGATTGTGGAGCATTGGCATAAACCTTATCTTTCACGTGGCCCCAAAAAAAGTCTAAAGGTGTTAAATCACAAGATCTCGGTGGCTAACTGTGATCACCTCTTCGTGAAATAACACGGTCAGGAAACTTTTTTTTGCAAAATTGCGATTGTTTCGTTGCCTGTGTGGCACGTAGCGCCGTCTTGCTGAAAATAAACGTCGTCCACATCAATATCTTCCAATTCCGGCCATAAAAAATCATTAATCATAGCTTGGTAGCACTATCCATTTACAGTAACAGTTGCACCAGCCTCATTTTTGAAAAAATAGGTTCCAATCACACCGCCAACCCAAAAACCGCACCAAACAGTGACACGTTGAGAATGCAGACTTTTCAACAATCATTCTTAGATTTTCTGAGCCCTAAATGCGACAATTCTGCTTACTAACGTAGCCTCCGAGGTGAAAATGGGCCTCATCACTGAAGACGATTTTTCGATGAAATTCCGGATCATTTTGATGCATTTGAAGAACCAAATCAGCGAAGATACGACGTTTATGGTAATTGACCGGCTTGAGTTCTTGTGTTAACTGAACTTTAAAAGCCTTAAGACTTAAGTCTTTATGCAAAATACGGTGTAATGTCGTTTGTGGAATGTCTAACTCCAAAGATCGACGAGGAATCGACAAACCTGGTTTTTTTTCAACACTACGGGCTACATCAGCAATATTCTTATGTGTTCTTGAGCGATGCACACGGTTTCGATTCTTCACATTACAAACTTGTCCCAACAGCTCAAATTTTTCCACCAGGTTCACTATTGCCGGCCGAGAAGGTGCTTTACGACGACCAAAAAGTGCTTTAGTTTTGCAAACTGTGATTGAAAAATTTTCACCATTTTTGTAGTGAATTTTAATAATTTCAATGCGTTGTTGAAGCGTGTATCGTTTCATTTTTAATAATGGCGTAGTTCTTACTTCTCAAATGTCAAAGATAACAGCTTCAAAATTGACAGCTGCCCAAATAGCCTGCTATTTAAAATGAAACTATTTATTGAAAAACCTTTTACAAAGAAAAGTATCGTATTGCTGATGATATAATGTTTTCTAAAGATTAGGAAAGTTTGGGTTTAGGAAATAATTAAGCAAGTTGAAGTATTACATTTGCTCAGTAGTGGATTAGACACTCACACATACCATAACGCAATTGTCAATTGCAAAGGAAATGATAAAATTATAACAATTTACTACACGCGGTGACTGTTAACCGTGATCAAATCCAATCAATCAAAGTGATAGATTAAATTAATCTTGCGCAAGAAAATTGATTTATACGGAGAATTTTAAGAATTTAGTAACCAAAATTACTTTTAAAAACTGTATTCATTGCAGAACTGTTAACATTATTTTAATCTCATTGATAGTTCTACTGCGGCAATGAGCGTTCTTTATACTATTTTTAATGGAGTTTTCTTTGGAGTTGTTTTAATTGAAAGAATAGAAATTACAATGCATTGCGTTTTTTGAAATGCCTAATTTTCCCATTTATTTAGCTTGCATTAAGTTTGTTTTTTTCTGTCTAATTGCTGAAACTTGGTATTAGTTTTTAGGTTCACATTGCAGTTTGGCCTATTTTTTATGTTTTATATTTCTTTTTTTTTGGTTTTGGTTTACAACAAGTTTATGTGTGATTGCGACAGCATCCAGAAAAAAAAATGATGCAGAAATGATAAAGTTGTTACTAAATAGCTTACAACAACGTAAAAGAAAGTTTTTCTTGATAGGCAGGTAAAAATGAACTGTATTAATATGTATAGATAAAATAATGTCATACTTTAATGCATTTATTATGATATTTATTTTATATGAATAGTTGCTCAAATATAACATTTTGAAGAGTTCACATTTTCTTCAACTAATTATATTCTTTTTCTTTTTTCTTGTTTTGTTTTGGTAGTAGAACCATATCACCATATTAATATCCTTAATGTCGCAACATTATTGCAGTTTAGATAAAATAACATTTTTTTTTGCAGTTGTATAAACATGATTTTATGTTATCAATTTAAATTTAAAATTACTATTATTATTAATATTGTTTTTAATATTTATAAATAATAAAATTACATAAAATCCACCATACACCCAAAAGGGTAAATGATTATATAATGTTTTATAAAATTATTATTATGTTTACTTTTGATAAATATTTTTCTCTATTTCTATTTTCTACGTTCAACAAAAACATTGCCAAGACGATTTACCGCAACAACCACTACATAAATCTAACAATTATCAATAATAAAACCAAACAGCTACAGTTAATGTTTTAAAACCATTAACGTTTGCTTTACGCAATTGTGTGGTTGGCACCTCTGCTAATAACCATTGTCGTTGACTAAACTGTTTATTTATTCTCTTTATATCATATAAATAGAAATAGCGTTCTGTTATTTATTTTTTGCACAACAAAAGAATGAAACTCATTGATATTCAGAGTTTGTCACTGAAATAATTGTATAAATGGAGTAACAAATTCTAAAACGTGGTTACTTCCGTGGCTAACTTTCACTGACTTGCTCAAGCAAATCGTGTTGTTGCTTCAGTCAATTTTGGCAATTGGACTTGTACACACACATTATATATAATAACTGTAAATTCTATAGTAAATAGTTTTATGTGTACCAATAAAAACCCGACTACTAAAATTACTAAAAACCTCAATGTTTGTAGTGCCTTATAATGTCTGCTCTTTATGTCCCAACTGTTATGGACTTAATTATGTTTATTCCGTACCAATTATATGCCAGTTTCTGATATTTGGAAGACTACTCAAAGCACATTAACTTTGTGTATTATGGTGGTTTAGGGCGTAACATACTTTGAACGTAAACGAACTTTTGTGTTCATTCCAGGTACATCAAACGCACGTCATTATATTGATATTGTTTTGAAACCAACAACATACGATAGGACTATTTGTTTCAAATAATAATAATAATTTTGTTTGCAATGCGCAAATGTCGATGTGAACATTTTCTTTACGTTTGGAAACTCCTGTGGTCTTAAGATAACCTTTGCAATTTTTATCTTTTTTGTTGTGATCACTAAATTACATTATTTATTAAGTTTAATTTTTTTCAATATGCAGGTTTGGCCATACTAGAGTATTTTTTGCATATATTTTCACTAACTTTGCTTTTAATTTATTAACAATTTTTATTAGTAATATTTGTTATAGGAAAGGTTGGGTTAACAGTAGAAACATCGTGGTTTCAGCCAGCTTCATACTCCGATGATGATGATATAGAAGCATCTAAACGAATGATGTATATGTATGTAAGTATGTATATTATTTACCTTACTATACTGGCAAGCAAAAAATAGAGGTCACTTTAAAATAATGACTTAGTTTTGGAATTTTTTGCTTTAACCTTATGTTAGCAAATTGTAAACAATTGTACTGTATTTTGCACACTAAATTAAAAATTCAACGTTGAATCGTAAAGCATATTATTTATTGATTTTATTGCGTATTTTAGAAATATTACAAATTTACAGTTTAGACGAAGTTCGAATTTTTGTTCCTAAGACTAATATGGAACAAAAAATATTAAAAAAAACTTTTCACTAATAACGAGTATTACCCTCTTTTGCCTTAATGACTGCTTGAAATCGACAAGAAACACTATCAATTAAATTAAGGATCACATTTTGGTCGATATTATTTCATTCCTGCAATAGCAACTGTCTTAGCTACTGTGCAGTTCTTGGAACAGATGTATGCTTTCGGATAGGTCGTCCCAACTCATCCCAGACAAGTTCTATGGGATTCATGTCCGGGCTGAGAACTGGCTAATCAAACCAACTATGGCTACGTGAAGTCTAGCATTATCTTGCAAGAAAATGCCACGCTTGCCCATAGTTGTCATGAAGGGCATAACATGATCTTTGAGAACCTCTATAATGTATCTGTGAGCTCTTAGGGAACCATTCTCTATAAAAACCAACTCTGTGCGTGTTTTGGTAGAAATTCCTTGCTCAAACCATAACAAACCTACCGCCAAATGAAAGTCGTTTATCAATACAAACGTCCGTCTGATCCATTGAGTCAAAAGCGCAACTCATCTGAAAACAGTACCCTGCTACAGTCCTCATTATTCTATGCCCGGTGATTTCTGTCAAAAGCCAATCTTGCAACACGATGTCGGCGTTGTAAAGGTGGACCTCTAGCCTTTTTTCTACAAGACAATCCAACAGCCCGAAGCTTTCTCCTAACGGTTCATTCACTAACATTTACATCTCTAACTTTATGGAGTTGCTTTATTCCAAAAACTTGTGGACACTAAAAAACGGTCATTTCTGTTTGTGATAATTGTTTTTTGCTCGGATCCTGATCTTCTGGTTATCAGGCCAGTATCCAAGTAAAGTTGATATACCTTTTATACGGCACAAACGCTTTTACCAACAATCAATGCAGTTTCACGTTTTTCTCGCCCATCTTCAATTGACGCTATAAATCTTGCCACAACAATAAGGCTTAAAGGCATTATGACCTGTTAAAAACAGTTCAACGTGTGAATGAGTTTTGCAGAGAAAAATCAACACTAAGTAAAAAAACTTCAACAAAATGTAGGTTTTCAATTAAAGCAAAAATGATGCTGTAACACGGTGACAGATAAATAACATTTATCAGGAAAGGAATTATTAAACGCCCACTTTGGTTTACAATTTGCAAACATAAAGTTAAAACATAATATCATAAAAATAAGTCATAATTTTAAAGTGACCGACCTCTATTTTTTACTTGCCATTGTAATACATTACAAACACATAGAAATATTTTTTTAGTAAATTATACATCTTCATGTAACACCAACTGATAAATAGTTTTTATCAGTCACATTAGTTCTAATATAATTTAATAAAACGTGGTTACAAAACATAATTATAATTTACTTGTAGTTGAACTGAATTTTTGAATAAATTTGATATAACATGTTATTATTTCTTATATTATTATATCTAGTTTGGTTGGTTCACCAATCCTATATATTCAAAACAAGGAGATTATCCTCAAGTCATGCGTGAACGAATAGATGCAAAAAGCAAAGAGCAAGGATTCAGTAAATCTAGATTACCGTATTTTACACAAAAAGAAATTGAAGAAATTAGAGGCAGTTTTGACTTTTTGGGATTAAATCATTACACCAGTATACTATGCAAAAGTATTCAGCGCAGCACAAAGATACCTAGTTTTCTCGATGATGTTGGTGCAGAGTTTTTAACAAATGAGGATTGGATTGGCACTGCAAGAGATATATTTAAGGTTGTTCCATTGAGCATAAGAAATGTATTAAAGTGGATTGCTGACCATTACGACAATCCCCAGGTTATAATAACAGAAAATGGATATGCCGGTTTTGGTAATGAAACTATAAATGATTTAGGAAGAATAGATTATATAAAAGTAAGTACTAGATATATAAATAGGTATTATAAGTATGAAGGGAGTATGCAGACTGAACGAAACAAAAAATAAAATCTAAAACAGTAAGCCAGAAATTACTATAGAATTAAGCTTGTATATTGCAATGATTAAAGATTAATTTGAAGAACAACCACAGGCTGAACTTTGCTATTTTCTGGTTTCCAAATTAGTTCTGGAATTTATTAGTTTTCCCAAACTAGATAAATGTTTGTTTTTGTTAGAATAATTGGACAAATACTATGAAAAATTAATGATCTTTTTGGGCTTGTACATTTAACTTCTTTAAAGTTTTACAGTTTCATAAATATTTAATATATCTAAATATTTACATATAAAACTATATTTTTAGGGATATTTAAGTGAAGTATTAAATGCAATACATGAAGATAAATGTAATGTAACTGCTTATACAGCTTGGAGTCTTATGGATAACTATGAATGGACAGATGGATACACGTAAGAATTATATTATTTTGGCTTTAATTTTATTAATTTTATTTATTTTAAGTATGCGGTTTGGAATGCATTATGTGGATTTCAACAATCCGGACAGACCTAGGATTCCTAAAAAGTCTGCCTATGTTTATCAAAATATTATATCTACTAGAATGATTAATGATATCAACCCGGAGTATTATGATGGTTAAAATTAAATTATATTTTGTTCCTTTAATTATAATCACCAAATATATTATACAATAATAACAAATACTAGTTAAAATTTTATTAAAGCAACGAATATTAAATGACTTAAACTTTGAATAGAACTTGCGCAATTTACTTTCTTTTTTATTGTTTTCTTGCAACGTATAGAGTTATAAATTACTACATAAGTCACATTAAAATAATATGCAAATAAATAGACATAAAACAGAGTGGCGGAGCTAAAATTTTTGTGCCCTACCGTAAAATATGAAAAAGGGCCCACTCGAGAGACGGTTTTGAAAAAAAAGTATAATTTTGTAATTTATTTAAATTTTATTTTGTAAATTTTTGAAGACTCAAGTATTGAAAAAAACGTCTGAGGGCTCCTATGCTTGTGGGCCCTTCCGCATTGCAGACCCTTGCTTACAGGCTCTTGATAAAACACTACACAATTTTTATAAAAAATCTGATTGATAATTATCATCTAAGCTATTTTATTAGTTTTAACAAAAAAACTTTCTTTTAAATAAGTTAACTTATTAAATATTGCTTTGCCTAATAATGGAGAACGTCAAGTGAACTATTCGGTTTTGATAAAAGTTATATTTTGTTCTTGTATTGTTATTATTACGTATCGTTACTTTAGTCAAATTAATGTTATAAACCTTCTTAACTGTAGTATAAAATTAAAAAAATGTCTTATATATATCTATTATAAATATAACTAAAACATTATTTAATTATTTAATTTATCTAAAAGTATTTTAAGTTGAACAAGGAAAAATGCCGTAGACAGAATACAAAACTCGTTTTCTCGTTTAGTTCTTTTATAAACATAACCTAAATAGTAATAAATGACGTCATTTTTTTTCCGACTCTAAAATCATATTGTAATTTAGTGAGTAAATTATTTTGTTAGTTTAAAATTGACTAAATTAACTAAAATGTTAATTTTAAATCAGAAAGACACTATATTTTTTCAACTTCAGTTTATTTCTGCTGCTGGCTAATTACAGACGCCAGAGGTTAAAACTACTACATCTGGAAATTTTGCAACAAATTCAGGAATTCCAACCTAAATTATTGGATTTTTTAACGTGCACGCAACATCGAGGAAGTACACCGGACCTACTGGAGTTTTACTTTTCATCCGATATGAGTTTACTCATCACAACCCATCTTTTCTGAACCAAAAAACCTGACCCTCCAAATACGGGATTTGAATCCAAGACCCCTGGTGTAGATTGAGTGCTACTCAAATTCTTAATCTCTTTATTCATTTAAAGTACATATTTATAGACATGTTTATAAAAATTAAAAAAAAATTCCTACCATTAGTTGCAATTTACCTAATTTTATTTTATTTTTGTAGAGGTTAATTTAATTAATTGTTTCATACGCAATTGTAGATCAGTCAATATTTAGATTAAAAGATTTATGGTACAAAGATTAGTTGCAAACAAGGTACACTTTGTAATTAAGTTATTTATTGCTTTCTAAATAATTATAAAAATTAATTGAAATTTTTTTGAAAAGATTTGCAACCGGCTAGTAAATTATTTTATTGTTTTACAATTTCTACTATAACGTTTAAGTCTACTAGTTTCTGTGATTTAAGCAATTTGTTATAAAAGTCTTTTATCTTTTCTTCTGTGTCCGCACGATTCATTAATCGGAAGTAAGCGCTGAGCCCGTCTGAAAGGTATGTTTTAGACTGTTGCCAACCGTGTAAACTTTTATCAACTACATAAACATAAACTTCCAAAGTTTTGAATGTTTTCAAAGATTTGAATCAATTATTCAATTTAATTATCCGTTTTAATAATAATAATAATAATAATAACAAGATTTACAAAATATGGTACACAGTATATAAAACATATAAGTAAATAAAGTAAAACAAGTCAAGTAAGATAAGGTTACTGAATGGCGCTTCCGCAAAAAATCAAAAATTCTTCAATATTATACGGTTCGCAGTTTAAAATTAATTTATATAACGCACGCTTAAATGTTTTGTAGTTTGTCAAAGATTTAATTTTAGCTGGAAGTTGATTAAATAGTTTTATAGATATATTAGGTAGAACTTTTTTCTGTAATATCTAGTCTATGTTTAGAGTAGTAAAATATGTTTGATCTTGTTTTATGTTCATGGTTTTTTAAATAACTTTCAAATTTGGCTTTATGTTTGTGATTAAATAAAAGTGTCTCATAAATGAACAATCCATATACCGTTAGAATATTGTTTTTTAAAATTGTTTCTGCAAGTGTTATTTAGTGGTATATTAAATATAATTCTAATAGCTCTTTTTTGTATAAACATTTTATTCATATGTGAACTACTTCCGCAAAGAATAATTCCAAACGACATAACCGATTGAAAAGACAAATAGTATATAGTTTTCAAGTGTTGTAAATCAAGTTGTTTTTTGAGAACTCTTAAGTCATACATAACAGATTGAAGTTTAGAAATCAGATAATAAATGTGATTGTGCCAATTTAATGTTTCATCAAAAATTATTCAAAGATATTTGCTAGTTTTAGAAACCTTGAAAGTGAAATTTCTAAATACTGCATCATCCGAAGTAATAAGTCTCGACCGGTTTGTCTTAAAAACAGTGCAAGTTGATTTATCAGCATTCAAAATTACCATGTTTGTTCTTAACCAATCGTTCATTTTACTTAAGTAAATACTACCTTCCGCTATTACTTTATCAAAATCAGTTCCATGTATTAATAGAGTAGTGTTATCTGCATAGTTAATTGTACTATGTTGACTATCTGCAAGTATATCAGCTTTATTGTTTATATATATATATATATATATATATATATATATATATATATATATAATAAACAATAATGGGCCAATAATACTTCCTTGCGGTACACCCATTTTTGTTTGTAGTGCTTTGGACGTATATATTTTTTTGTAGATTCTATTTAAACACGCTGGTAACGGTTTGACAGATATGAATTAATCCAATTTGAAGTTGAATTTTGTATACCGTATCTATCAAGTTGTGCAATTAGTATATCATGACTCTCACAATCGAATGCTTTCGAAAGATCAAGAAAAACTCCGAAGGGTATCTCTCTTCTCTCTAAAGCTTCCTTTATATTCTGACATAATTCTTGCACTGCTGTTTGCACATTTTGATTTTTTAAAAACCCATGTTGATTACTTCTGAACAATTTCAGTCTATTTATCGGTTTCTTTGTGTTTGAAGTAGTAGTATAATAGTTGAGTCTGAATAGGTTGGTTCACAAAAAAAATCAAATACAAAATTATTTATATTGTGACATATTGCTAGGCCTAGAAAGTAAGTAAACTTAATACTGGGATAAGTACTATTGATGTAAGTTAGAAAAGTGTCTAAATGGCGTGAAGTACCTTTACAGCAGTCTAAGATATCATCAACATATCGATACCAAATAGGAATATGCTTCTTAAGTTTACAGGATTGACGGTTTGTCACGATAATAATAATCTTTCAATTGATATTTTCCGTAAACCAACTTATACAGACTCAACCATTCCGTTTAAGAAACATATTTCCAGTCTAAAGATATATATTTTTTAATATTGACAATAAATGTTTATTTAGTTGCTTACATTTTAAACTTCAGGTTTTCTAGTTGTCATTGTACATATTTAAATTTTAACAAATAAAATAAATTTATTAATTTCTTTATCTCATCACTTGCTACGTTCAATAAAAATATAGTCTAGGTTTTTATGTTATAAGATTCAGATGTATAGTGAACTTTCTCATGTAATAACTAATTAAAACATTTTTAGATTGTATAAAAAATATTGTTAAAAATGTTTTATTCGGGCTTATTCTTGTTGATTTTAATTTGCTTATCAAATATATATCTTGTGCTTCTATTCTTGTTAGTTTTATCTGCCGTCTCTTGGATGTATGAAAGTATTGTACTTAATAAAACAAGCATAAATAAACACGAATTTGTATTGATATCGGCGTATCGGAGAATATTTCTATAGTAATTTACTTGCGGCCGCTGATTAACTTTTGCATTATTTATTTTGAGATATTGAGATTTGAGAAGTCCTAAAAAGCTGCTAGCGCAACTCGGATTTGCAAGGTGCAGAACTGTTGAAACTGTTGGTGTTTAACTTTTCCAAACATAGCAAATCGTGCCTCATTAACGTTGTTGATCTTTTTTTATGCTGTACATGTGACAAATTAATTCTTTAGTTGTTCATTACTCGTTCAAAATTACGCTGTGCCTGATTTGCAATCGCACCCGGTTAATGCGTGGCAATGAACTGCATACAGATTTTTTCAAAGCTTATTTATTTATTTTAAAGAAAATATCTTTGTCGGAGCATCTAATTAAAACGTAATCTCTTGGATCAATCTTACATGCCAGATATATAATCTTTGTCACCTTCTTCATGTTTGTCGCACGTAAAAATTTTGAAAATTGATTGTATCACCTTGTCATTGCCGATTTTATACTTGTAACACATGTCGTTATTAAAATAGACAGTTTTTGAACCAAAACAGATGCCATCTCATCACTCAATTAAAATTGTATTAAAAAGACCACCAATACTTCTTTTAACAAACAAACAAACAACTGTGGCTCCAGCTAGTGCAATTTAAAACTAAATGTTCGCATTAATCATTTAGCATTTATGAAATTGGCAGTCATTTCGCAAATTAATAATTTATTCAAACTTAATCTACAGATCACAGCAGGGACCATTGTTTTGGTTCTACAAACCTCGTCGTGTGCCTTGTGTGTGGTAGACCATTGACCGCTGCAATCGTTAGATTGAGAATAAATTATTAATTCATTTTTTGTAGGCTTCAATTGCTAGCAACATACGTAACATATGTAAATAATAAAAAAAATAGTATCATAAAAATCTTTAGCAAGCAATATTCATCTTGCTTACTTCTAGCAATATGCTTAGAGAATAAATATGATTGATAAATCTAATTAAAATTACAAACAATTACATTGTTATAATCTAATAGAAACTGAAATAAATAAACTTATCAAGACTAAAGTTAGTTTTAATAATTATTCAATTATTATTATTATTATTCAATAAGTATTTAAAAATAAATCTATACTTTGCTATCAATTATGTAGCATTTTATAATGCCATAATTCTCTGAAAAACACAATATGTTATTTCTATTATAATGTTTAATAAAATTAAATAAAATTACTATGAGAAAACGCAGCTGTTAAAAACAAACATAAAAATTACACCATAAATAATACTCACAGAAAATAAAAAGTATTTTAAATATAATACTAGTTATTATCTCTAATCCATTATTTGCATAAAATATAAAGGTTACAAAAGAATTATTTTCATAAAAGCTGATTAAATTTAATGACTATTAAATGTGACAACATTACCTCACAATTCGATAAAACGTCAAAACTATTTTTATAAATTTGATAAAAATACATGTTATTTATTTTGCGTTATTATTAAATATTATTTTTCATTCATTTCTGATAGTTATTTATTATGCTAAACTTGTTTTTATGGTAAAATAAGTATAAATAATTTAGCGGTTGTCAAATTTAACGATCCATTACTGTAACTGACTATTATGAATACGGGCATAAGTCTAAGAAAATAATGAATTTGGATGCTTACAAGTGCCTACATTTTTGAACTGTCAGTAAATATTTGTTAGAATTCCTAGCAAGCCTTGTACATACTACGAGTAAGCGTATATAAGTTTTATATATATACAAAAATAAAAAAAAAACCGATTACATTTATTACATGACATCCGTTCTGCTATGGCGTATTTTTGTCAATATGGTCTTTGATTAATATGAAAGTATTACCTGTAAAACTATGTACAAAACTTTTGTTTATTTGAAGAAGATTATTACACCAGTATTTATAACTTTGGAGTTAAATCCGTCAATTACAAATATATTTTTTTGTTGTTAAGAAAGCTATTGATAAGACTTTTAGATTTGTAATCAGACCTATACGATAAAGTTTGTTCAGACCTATCCACCAATTACAAATATTTTTTGTTGTTGTTAAGAAAGTTATTGATAAGAATTTTAGATTTGTAATCAGACCCATACAATAAAGTTTGTTCAGATCTATACGATAAAGTTTGTTAATAAAATTTGGTAGCTATACTCTATCAAATGCTTTGGAAATGTCTAGAACTATAGCAAGAATTTCTTCATATTTATATTGTTATAATAAACAACGTTTATTTTATAACAACATGTTTCGGCTTGAAAGCCATCATTTTGTTAAAATAATATATACCTATTGAATAGTTGAGTCTAATAAAAACTCATCTATTTAGAGGTACTTTTTAAAAAAATTTAAAAAAAACAAACAAAAAAAAACATTTTTATCGGGTACATTTATTTTTTGAAAATCATTTTTTAAAAGTTAACTATAACTACTGCTGACATGGTCCATTCAGTAGTTCTAATTTTTGATAACGCGTTAAAGCATTTTGAGTAATATTTGGCAAATGACAGAAATAATGTTGGTCTCCAATTTCCCAATTGTAGTCGGTTTACCTATGTAGATTTTAGACTATACGAGGTCAAAAAAAATAAATTAGAGATGTGATATTACATTATCTAGTCGAGATTACCGGTTTCAATTTTAAGCAGCAAATAGTCTGTTATTATTGTGCAATAATGGGCGCTATTCACAGTTACGATCCGGCCGGCCTTATTTTTAAAGAAATGTTGCACCAGCCCGTAAACCACACCAAACCGTTGTTTTGTTTGAATGTAATGGAAGCTCTTGAATCTCTTCTGGTTGCTCTTCAGCTCAAATACGGCAATTTTGTCTATTAACGTTAAATTTTGGTCGAAAACAGTAAACCTTCTTGAAGCTTTTTAAGAGCCCAAAACTTAAAACGGTGACAATTTGGAAGGTCAGCCGGCTTCAATTCTTGCATGAGTTAAATTTTGTATGCTTTTAAAACAAGATTCTTACGTAAAATACGCCAAGTTGTTCCATACGACAAGCTGTTGAGAATGGCGCCAAACCTACCGCCGCTATATTTCCTTCACTACGTGCTGGATGTAGTTTATGCGATTAAATATTATCTAATAATTAATATTAAGTTTCAAATTTTTTAATGGTACACCAAATTGTCTGTTTGGTCCGCCGATTATGTAAACCATAAGTTGCTCTAAGCACAAAACACTTTCCTCACAGAGCGCTGATTTTCGTAATACAACTGAATAATTTGTAGACGCTGTGTCGGGCTAATTTTTTCCAGAATAAAATGTCAAACATTACTGAACAAAAACACCATAACAGTTTGACTCAGCGCACGCGTTATCTAACATAAAACCGTTACTGAAAAAAGTACCTCTGAATGAATCATCCATTACTTGTTTGAACGTTTTAAATCAAATGAAGAACCGGGGAGAAGATAACATTAGTTAAAAATGGGAGGAAGTACATTTCTAGAATATTTTTGAATATTAACAAACAAATGTATGTTTGAAGAAAAAATACCAAAAAAAAATTAAAAAGTGGAGACACTATAAATATTAAAAAACAACTGCTCAATAAGTTTGTTATTGCACCTGCATTACAAACCGACTCACAACAAAACTAAATTCTTACGAAGAAGTAGAACAGGCATAGTTGCAAAAAAGTTTTGGCACATCAGACCACCTGCAAATAGTTTGAATATTCATAGAAAAAACAACAATGCCACATCTCAATACACATATCATTTATCTTGTTGGCACTGAACAATGCAAAATAAAGTTACCTTTGTTGTAAATTAAATATAAATCACGACTTACATAAGGAAAAAATAAATCTCATTCAAGAAGACCTAATCTCCCCCAAAGTATTTACCGATGCTATAGAAAAGCTTTTAATAATTAAACTAGGACAAAAAAAGCACACAGATGGACGGAGTATACCTAAGCCAACATCTAAGAACTCAAAAGTATGGTAGATAAATCAAACAATCTTTTTCAGCAAATAGGATTGAAAATAAATCTAAATAAAACTAAAATTATGACCAGCAGTCTGCAGGTAGTGGTTATAAAAAACACATACAATTGTAATTGAAAAAAAAACGCGAAAATCAAACACAGAACTCAACTAGCATGGGCAAATTTAAAATGACTTAAAAAATTATGGAACGTGCAATAGCATTGCTGGTTTCAATATCCGGGCAAAAACAAAAATAACAGACAGTCATAAAAAGAACAGCAGAGCTTAAATGGCAATGGAGCCATAAAATTACATTTTAGAGACCCTGGAAACCAAAAGAAGTATAGAAAGACTCCAAACAAGATGGATTGACAACAACAGAACTATAGCGAGGAATCAGGATAAGCATGAATGGAAATAATTAAAAGAAGTCTTTGTTTATGAGTTTTTTTAAAAACGAAACACATTTTTTTGCGGCTGCCATTTTGTGTCTGACCTCTTACATTTTATTAATTTATTGTTTTAAACATTTAAACATGTTATTAATAATAAAAAACATTTAAAATATCTGGATAAAAAATGGTTAATTGAATTCAAAGTTTAGAGCAAAAATATTTGTTTAATAAACAATTGATATATTTTAAACGTACTTACCAACTTAAGCCATTTTTTTACAACATTATTACAGGTGTTACTGACGTTTTCCTGTCTTAGGCAAACTTTGTGTATGCAATGATTTTTACAGTAACTTGAAAAAAAAAAAATTCTAAAACAAATTTTTTTACGAGCAAAAGCAATTTACATAGTGAAATTAAATTTTTATTTGTAGACTTTCTGTGCTTGCCATCTGCAATAGAAATGATTTTTTATGTCCGCGGCATACTGAATCAATTCTTGTAATGTTATTACCAATTAAAATAATTAACCAATTGTTGTCTAGAACATTTTCATAGTTACTTTACAATGTTAATAGCATACAATGCATGTTTTAAATGTTTAAAAAACAAAATGTTTTTAATACATATAAAATATTACCAAGTGCAAGTATTGCGCCACTTTATAAACGCGAGTTTTTGATTTGAGTTAAAATTGTCTTTTTAAATTATTATTCCATAACTTAAAATGGAATACACTACTCCGTAATATGTTGTTAATAAACTACTGTTTGTCCGTATTTATAAAAGCTGATTAAATTTAATGATTATTAAATGTGACAACATAACCTCACAATTCGATAAAATGTCAAAACTATTCTTATAAATTTGATAGAAATACATGTTATTTATTTTGCGTTATTATTAAATATTATTTTTTATTCATTTCTGATAGTTATTTATTATGACTTGTTTTTATGGTAGAATAAGTATAAATAATTTTGCGGTTGTAAAATTTAACGATTAGTTACTGTAACTGACTTTTATGAATACGGGCATAAGATTGCTATTACATCCTCGCATCATTTAATTTAGAAATAATCTCAAATTTATGTTATTTGATTATATATCGTGGAATAAAAATTCAATATATTATGTGCTTTTGAACATATTTAATATTAAATTACGGTCACCCCACAGCTCAAACGAATGAATTATTTCCTTGGTTATATTTACACTTTTTTCTATTTTAGCACTGACTGATATTGATGCATCATTATCAAACAACAACAAAATTTACTTATCTTATCTTCTAAGTTATTTAAACATAATAATGCACCAACGCTACCTTGACACGCTACATTGACACTATTTTTCTGTTTTTTAGATATGATTTAGTTTAATTGACCTTTAATACTCAATATAGAGATATTTTTTAATAGACAGATAGTCGTATGCTCGGGATAGATCAACAAATATTTTGTACGGTATTGTTTCTATTTATTTAATTATAGATTAGTTACAAAACCTGTTGTAGATGACTCTGTCATATAGCAACTTCTGAAGCCTTGTTGAGTTGTACTACTAAATTTATTGGTTTTATTCATAAAGTTAATTACTTTCAAAAACTGTTTTTTTGTATTATTTTAGAAAATACATTTATGGCCAATCTCACCGACACTACTTAAAAGTTAAGCATTAGTTAAATAGCTAAGCTCTGGTTAGCGCGTTGCACCGTCCATTAAACGCAATATTAACGCTTAAGTATTGGTTAAATTTAAGCCATCAAGATCGAGGGCTTAACGCGTACTTAAACCTAAATTTGTAATTTCTGTTGACACGAAAAATGGAAAATATAATAGTTCCACAAGATGATTATTTTTTTCATATTGTTATCATGGATATTGTTGAAAATGGCATTCCAAGGCAAGTTTATGAAAGGAGTGATCATTTTAACTCGATGCCGGACTTGTTATTTTTTCAATATTTTTGTTTAAAAAAAGAGACTGTGCTGCATATTTTGTTGCACCAGATAGAAGAATACGTACATGATCTGTAAGTAGTTATTTAATATATTTGCAATGACAACCAACTTTAGTTTTTTAAATGGCAACATATATTTTTTATTTTTTTAAATATATTCTGCACATTTAAAAAACTAAAGCTGATTGTCTTTGCAAGAATACTAAAAAAACAGTATTTATGTATATACATGTCTTCTTGAGTACTATGAAACCATTTAAAACGGTACTTTTTTTTCTAACACTATATAATAATTTTTTTTATTTTGTTCTTATCAAACTTAATTGAATTTTTATTTTTTATATTAAGTTTTATAAATGACAATTTGTGTGCAATATATGTTTTGTCAAAAAAGTCTGGGTTCTGTTTATGTAGTTTAGCCTGTACCCATATTTCTAATGTTTTGTATTATTGTTCCCAAGTACAGGAAGGATATCATTCTTCCTTCACTTAGATATTTTCATAGACATTGCTTAAAAGAAACAAGGCATATAAGATATGTTGTTTTTGCATCCGAATAAATATTTGCTTGTAGTTTGTATTACAAGACTACAAATTCTAATAATTATTACCAAATTATTGACGATGTTTTGAAATTACAAAAAAATTATTACTTTGTTCAAATTTGTATTATATCTATTAGTAAAAAGTTTGTATATAACGTTTCTATTATACTACTTTCACATGTACATAAATTATATATGATAACTTGTATAAGCAGTGACTGTTGACACGCTAAAACTGGATAAGTAACTCTGATTGTATTATTGCAATAAAAGTCAATGGCCTTAAACGTTATAACAAATTGAGTCTGACAATAATATAATTAATGATTCCATATTAACGATTCATCTATTTATATACTCATTAACACTTATTTATTTTTTTCCATAGACACTGAGTTTGACATTGATCTCAATTTTAATAGAAAGTCACTGTAGTACCCAGTTGGTGTAATAAATAAAACGTTAGGTTCAAACTATATTAAATTTATATATGTATAACAATCAACAAGTAATATTTTAATTAGTTTTTAAAATAATAAAATTTTGATAAAAATAATAATAATAAAAGTACAGTTAAAATGTTCGTAACTATCTTGCAAATATGGTAAGTAATTAAAATAAAACTAGCATTAGCAATACAAAACATTTAATTTAAATAATATATTAGACATTGATGATAACAGTTTCGTTTTCATATCTAAGTATATAATTGTTATCATTAACATCTAAATACGTTATTTATACTTTATTGTGTAGTTGTACTTGCAGCATATTTATCTCAGTAATGTCTGGCACAACTTCTTACAAGTTTCCTGACAATTTTAAGTTTGGAGTTGCTACAGCTTCATACCAAATAGAAGGAGCCTGGAATGTAGATGGTGAGTATATTTTATATTATTTATTTCATTTAGACCATACCGACCGCTACCTTGATTTGTAGTATTTTAACGAAAACGGCAACTTTGACGTCATTGCTGTTTCTATATATAATTAAATAATTGATTTATTTTTTTACCAGTACATTATGAAAAAATTAAACTATAATATGTCGGAGTTTTTTTTTGTCAAATTATATTTTCAAATAACAACAAAATGCATTCAAAAATACATAAAAAACGCATTTATTTCTATATATTTCTATATACTCCGACATGCCACAGTTTGATCCTTTCTGAATGTACTGGTAAAAAAATAAATTGATTATCAAATTATATGTAGAAAATGAAGGTTGCGGTCGGAATGGTCTTAAGCAATTTTAATAATAACATTTTCTTTATTTTATTGTATGTTTTAATATTTAAAAGTCTGTCTATAATTGTTAAATAAGCACAGCATATAATCTAAAACACAAATTATTAATTTAACACATTTTAAATATTATTTTAATATAGTTTTTGTATATTGTTTATAATAATGTTGTTCATTATATTTTAGGAAAGTCGGAAAACATTTGGGATTATCAAACACATACATTTCCTGATAAAATTGTGGATAAATCAAATGGAGATATTGCATGTGATTCTTACAATAAAATTGATGATGATGTGAGGATTTTAAAAGATATGAAAGTAGATTTTTATAGATTTTCTTTATCTTGGTCGAGAATTCTACCTACTGGGTTTCCAAATAAAATTAATGAAATGGGAATTAGGTATTATAAAACATTAATTGATAAATTGTTAGAAAATGGTATAGAACCGATGGTTACCATTTTTCACTGGGATTTACCGCAAAGCTTGCAAGACTTGGGTGGTTGGACTAATATAAAAATGGCTGATTATTTTGAAGATTATGCTAAAGTTTGTTTTGAGCAGTTTGGAGATAAAGTAAAAACATGGATTACTATTAATGAGCCTTATCAAATATGCCAATTAGGGTATGCAGAAGAACTTCTTGCTCCTTACTATAAATCAGATGGATTGGGAAGTTATCTTTGTGGTCATACTTTAATAATAGCTCACGCCAAAGCTTACCGTTTGTATAAAAAAGAATTTTATCCGGAGCAAAAAGGTGAGTTTTACAATTTAACTTTAATTTTTTACAAACAATTAAAATTTTTGGTTTTTTTATATTTTATCTTGCTCAAACTTAATTGTCTACATTTCTATGTTTAATTGCATTTTACTCAAAACTTTTATTTAAATCTGAATGCTCTTAAAAAAATATATGCAAATGGATACTTATTCAAAAACGTAAGACTTTTTTGTAATGCAATTTGGTTATATTTTTGGAATACTTGGAAATAATTTAAATAAATACTCAAAATTATTATACTATTAGGTTGTATGCTAATTTCTAATAGATTTAAATCTAGAAACTAATAAAAATAAAATTGGTTTATGTTGACCAAATTAGTATATTTAATTAAGCCTCTACTGTGCGGGACATATTATAACGATAACAAAATATAATACCAGACATTCAATTTTTTTTTTCAGTTTTAATAAATGAATTTTGAAGTACCTATAATAACTATTTACGGAGACGTAAACAATTAAAGCGCTTGTAGCGAGCCAAAAAATGGGCCTTTTATATTAGGCGCATTTTATTTTATTTTTGTCTTTTTACGCTTTTACGCTACTCATTCCTCCAAAAGTACACAATAATGTTTGCTTTAATTACTTATGTTAGTCACAAACAGAATTTTACTTTAGACAAACATGGAGAAAATTGCAGTAGTAGGGCTTGGCATCTCAATATCAACAAGCTTCATTAATGCATAAAACTAATTATCTGACAGATGACGTTAGCAAATTTATTTTTGATAAAGACCAGAAATAAAAGTGAATATTGTTCTACATACATGATATTTAGTGCTAATCGATTGCTATAGGTTATAATTTAAATTTTAATTGCTTGTATGAATTAATCATGTATCAAATTCACCTCTTCGCAAGTTATATCAGCTTCACAAAGTTTATACAACACATAAAAATTAGATATTACTTTTTTTTAATATTTCACACAAACACTATATTAACAAAACTGCTTTGTTTATGCACATTGCCTGTTTTTTTTATGTAGAAATTAAATACTGCAGGATCCACTTGTTTTCAGTGTAGAAACATAAATTGATTTACAGAGAAATAACATACTTGCACAACAGACTAATACATTCGATTACTTTATTTAAATTACTAAAATGCATTTATTAATTAATATTAACTTTACGCGATGTTGTTTACATAACCTTAAAATAAATAAAACTAAAATCACAGTCGTTATTGTAACTAATAATATTGATATTAACTTTTAAAACAAAAACATGTAAAGTATGCTTGCTAACACATATAATAAATATTTGCAAAACTTACCTTTAAATTTGTATTAAAATCACTTTTATTCCACTAAGCACCTGTAACTTGTATTGACTTACATGTATTTAAATAGAACTAATAGGAGCAGCGTTGCCAGATAACTCTGTTGAAATTACCGAATACCGCTGTCAAAATTACGGTAGAATACGGTAGATTGTATTATTGCATTGGACATTGGTCTGCGCACGCGCTTTGTCTACTTTTGAACACCCTTACCCGTGTCTGGCGGGTTATTTTAAATCATTATGAATTAATAATTTTTAGATTTTGAAATATTTGTATTCAATATTTCATCAAATATCATAATGTTAAGTTAAAACATGTTAATTAAATACTGTTACTATATTAAAACTTGTTAATAAGGAGAAAAATCCTCAGTTTTAAATTATTTACAAATTACGGTAGAATACGGTAGTTTTTAGCGAATAAAAATTTAGAGGTAGAAGCAGTCAAATTACGGTAGATCTACTGTAATTACGGTGAATCTGGTAACGCTGAATAGGAGTAATAGGGCGGCAGCGTGGGTTAGTTGCTCAGATGCTTGCCTCTCATGCTGGGGGTCTCCCGAGTTCAAATCCTACTCCCCCGTATATTATTTGTGAATTTGTTCACCGCTTTAACCGCTTCGGCATTCATGGTTTCAGCGACAAACAAATTTACAAACAATAATCATCTCGCCTCATTTTCATCACTCCATACTCGGAAGGACCTTCGGCCTGCTAGAACCCGGTTGGTGAGGTTGATAGAGTATAAAAACGCGAATTTCATTAGAAGTAATAGGACCACGTTGCCAAGTTTTATGAGCTTGTAAGTAGAAGAGGCTGTGATGGAACATCAAACTTTAACAAAGACTAAAAAATTAAATTAACATCAAATGATTATCCAATCAGGCTTGTCAATTCGCTTCTTAACCGTCCTTAATATTAACACAACAAATAGTAATTCCATTGACATATTAATAATTCATAAAAGGTTTGGTTTTCCTTACCATTTATTAAAAGACTATCACAAAAACTTAAGAGAGCACCAGTTTTGTAACAATTTTGCAATACACATTATATAGGACAATCTGAACAAAAATGTTCGGATCACATCAATCAACATAAACGAGATTGTCGTAATAATTTAGATAAGTCTGGATTACCTTTACATCATTCTTAAGAAGTTATCATTTTAATATCAAAAAAACTACAATATTAGATACCAAAACAGATTTAAAAAAGATTAATCTAAGAGATGTTTTTTTACATTAATTGCAATTCAACTAAAGATGTAGATTCTCTAATTCATAATTATATGATATAATAAAATTTAAGAAAAAATAAATAGGAAAAATTCATATTTTTTAGTAAAGTTTCATTCAATAAAAACTAACAAAAATAATTGTACATTTATTTATACAAAGTTGGTCAAAATTACCGGAACACCTAAATAACTCGCCAACCGTAAAGTTTTTTTTTAAAGTTTCAAATAAAAGTTGTTTGGTTTTAAATAAATTATTAATTGAAAATAGGGTGTATATTTTATTGTAAAAAATTGATTAAATTTTATTGATTCTAAGATTAATTCTGAGTATTCTTTGTAAAAATATTTTTTTTTATAAAATGCTCCATTTTTGAGTTATAAGCAAACTTCTGAACATTATCCTACAAACATACACATTTATTTTAACTAAACAAATAAAAAAACAATAACATAAAAAACAACAGGGTGTATGACAGAATTTTCAACATTTACGTTAACAATCAACTAAATAACTAACTGTTAAAAACTAATAAATAATTTGGTAAATACAAATTAGCTCTAACAGTTTTTCAAACTAAACTATAGCTGACAGAAAACATACTATTACATTGTCAAATGGTGAATACGGCCAGTCTAGTTAATATAATGACTAGAATATAAACATCTTCACTAACCTGCTAAATAACATCTACCTCATATGCATGACATTCCATTCTGTCACAGGTTGGTTATACTATTTACTTTTGTCAATACCAAAAACATAATACTAACCTAATTAGTCATATTACAAAAACTGTATATTTTGTATTTATTATACTTTTTGTTTGTTTTAATATTTACTATTACTTGCCAAAGCATAGAAAGTTTTTTATTAACGTTAATCATTAGAATTACATAAATTTGATGCAAAAATTTGTTACAGGAAAAGTTGGATTTACTGCGGAAACTTCGTGGTTTGAACCTGCATCTACATCCGCAGATGATGTAGATGCATCTAATAGAATGAAACAAATGTATGTGAGTATAATAATATTTTATACAATTTCAGTCACTAATATCTCAAAAACAATGCAATTTCTACTAAAATATTGAGAATATTATGTGCATATGGCAGCTCTTCAGTATTTAATAATAATATAAATAAAAAAGAAAGGGTCTTCCCGGTTAAAAATCATGGAAGTATGGTTTTGGGTGGTCTTCAAACACAATTTTTTTCAGCCCTTCAAACTCTGTATACAACTTTTAAAAATATTTTAGAAGTGTTTAAATTTAAATTTTTAAATGTCAGATTTGTATTCCTGGTTCCTGGCATCAAAGTTAGTCAGTAAACACTAATTTTCATCAAAATCGGTAAAGGTCAAAAAAACCACCTCTATCAAACTTTGTTCACAATTTTAAGACTTTTTGCATAAAAAAATTGAAACTTAAAAACGGTTAGTTTTATAGACACTAGACAAACTCTATCATCTTCAGAACCGTTTTTGAGTTTTGATTTTTTAGCGCAAAAAGTCTTAAAATTGTGTTTTTTTAACCTTTACCAATTTTGATAAACATTAATTTACTGACTAATTTTGATGCCAGGAATACAAATCTAACATTTAAATATTTGAATAAAAAACTTCATTTGTTTTTTGTTTAGTAAAAAATATGACAAACCGTGTTTTGAGCAGTCAAATCATTAGAAATTGATGAAAATATTATACCCAGAATATCAACTCGATGTAAAATTTTCCGTAGAAACCGAATTTCGGTATTTTGAAAGATATAAATGCTTTGCAGTCACAAAAACAGAAAAAAACAGTATAAATGGCAAAAAATTTAAAAAATCGATTTTTAATAGTGGCGCACTACTCGCAAAAATTTAAAAAAAATTAAGGATGTAGATTTTTTAATTACTTATTAAGTTAATTAATAAAATTTTATGCAATCGAAAGTTTAGATAACCAAAAGTAAATTTCAAACCTTCCAAAAAATTTTAAGGGTTGTATACAGAGTTTGAAAAGCTGAAAAAAAAATTGTGTTTGAAGACCACCCAAAACTCTACTTCCTTGATTTTTTTAGAATTTTTTATTAATAGGATCGGAGAAAAAAAAAACAAAAAAATGCTATTTTAGCCCCCTATGAAAAAGAAGGGGTTTCAAAATTTTAAAATTCTACAAAACATGTTTTTTTGATGCTAGAAAAGTATTTTTTGAGGTAATTTGAGTATTCGTGATGGAGGGCATTTCACCTATGTTAACCGGGGGGACTTTTTATGTATATTTATTATTCCTTATATGCACAATTAATAAAACTGATTTGTTTTAGTATGGTTGGTTTATCCATCCAATATATTCAAAGGAAGGAGATTACCCAGCGGTAATGCGCGAACGTATAGATGCAAAAAGCAAAGAGCAAGGGTTTTCTAAATCCAGACTACCGTATTTTACTCAAAAAGAAATTAATGAAATTAGAGGCAGTTTTGACTTTTTAGGTTTAAATCACTACACCGCTTTATTATGCAAAAGTACTAAGTCCAGTACAAAAGATACTAGTTTTATAGAGGATGTTGGTGCCGAATTTTTAACTAATGATAATTGGATTGGCACTGCTAGAGATATATTTAAAGTTGTCCCATGGAGCATAAGAAATGTATTGAAGTGGATTGCAGAACAATATAATAATCCTGAAGTCATAATAACTGAAAATGGATATGCCGGTTTTAGCAATGAAACTATAAATGATTTTGGAAGAATAGATTATATAAAGGTATTATATATTACATATACATTTAGGTATTGCAAATTTGCAATTTTTAATTGCTGTAAAGCAGTTTGTATAAAATTCTCACTTCACTTTATTCTCAAAAGTTTATAAACTATCTAATTAATAGATTGCATACATAAATAAAATTACAATATTTTTGTCTATTTTAGTAAATACCGGGCAAGCAATCTGTGATACGTTTTTTCAAGTATCAGTATCTTAGTAAAAAGTAACAAACAAGATTGCGTAAAAAATAGATAAAAATTTGGTTGCAAATATTTCAAAGGTGGCAACGCAATGCTTTCTATTAGAAGAAACGTTGAACTGTTGTGTGTGAAAGAGAGCTGTAGTACAGTGAAATCCTACACAGACAAACAACGACATTTTTGGCGCGTTTCATTTGAATTAGATGATCGAAACAAATTTATCGTTTAAAATTAATAAATAATAAATTTTAAGTAAATTGCTTTTTAATCCAATGCCAAAAATATGAACTATGAGCTTTTTAATCTAGTAGAAAACATACACTCGTGTTTCAGGGTATGTATAATCAATCATTGCGGGATTGATACAAACTTGTCATCTTCTAATAACCTGTAAAAAAATTGTAATTTTCAAATACATTCAAAAAATGTTTTACTTTGAACTAGACTCAAGAGACCATCTTCAAGCTTTCTCCAAACTTTTATTTTAGCCATCATATTCGGAAGGACTTTCGGCCTGCTAGAACAGGTTTGTAAGGTCGAAATAAGTATAAAAATTTATAATCCGCAACTATATCATTAATATGGAAGTAACAAATATGGCTTTTCATGATTCAAAAGTATTTTTATGTTTTTTATTATTGTATATTATTTTACTTGATATTCAAGGATGTTCTTCTTGCTCGGTCTTATGTTGCTTGACTTTTAGTTAATATAATTAAATATTTACTTATAGAACTTTGTTTTTAGGGATATTTAAGTGAAGTATTAAATTCAATACATGAAGATAAATGTAATGTAACTGCTTACACAGCTTGGAGTCTAATGGATAACTATGAATGGACAGATGGTTACACGTAAGAATTATATTATCTTGATTTAAATTTTATTAATAATATTTTTTTAAGCATGCGGTTTGGTATGCATTATGTGGATTTTAACAATCCTGATAGACCAAGGATTCCCAAAAAATCTGCTTATGTTTATCAAAAGATTATTTCGACTAGAACAATTAATGATAACAACCCTGAAACTTATGACAGTTAAAGTTAAATCAAAATGTGGTTTTACTAATGGTGTTTACAGTTAATAAATTTAATAATAATAATAATATTTATTATCCAACACTTACAAAAATAAACTATTTACAGGATAATATTAAAATAAAACAAATACAATATAAGTATACACACACACATAAATATTTAGTTAATCAATTTATTTCAACACAGCAACAAATACTGACAAATAATGATAATTTTACGCAAATCACGCTTATACACAAATCCAGAAATATTATGACTAACAGAAACATGAACTTATGAATATAATATCGACAATATAAAACTTCATAACTATAAACTTATGTTATACTATAATAGAAAAACGCATATACATAGAGGGGTAGCTATATTTGCTAAAACGCACTAAACTGTACAGGAATACCAATCTAACTATAGAAATGAAAATAGAATGTTGCGCCGTAATGATTAAATCACAAAAAGTGTGTGTGGTGTCTGTATATAGACCACCAACTGGCAATTTCCAAACCTTCATACTCCGATTGGGACAAGCCATAGATTATGGCACAAAAATTGCTGATTTTATTATATTAAACGATTTATTTAATTCATACAAATTATTAAATCACTTGCCACTTAGCAAATCACTTAGCACAACAAATATGTTATGAAGAAAATGAGGCATATAAAATTAAACAAAAATACACACAGACAGAAACAGCAACAAAAAAAATATTTTGAAAACAGAATAGATGTTTCTGAAAATGAAAATAAAATCAATGTGAAAGCTGGTAAACACCGATTTAAAACGCATTAAAGAAAATAAAGATATTGTATTAAATATTAACGGAGTACACATTAAAGATGCAGATACGGTAGCAAATGCTTTTTTCGCCTGCCTCTACCAAAAGCATTCATCATTTTCGGCCCGCATATGACCATTGGGTCACTAAACTATTCGCGGTATTTAATTGGCTGTGAACCACAATTTTATATGTAGACATCATACCTTAAAATCTAACAGTAGTGACAAATTATAATAAACATTGAAAATAATGTTTTTAATTGGGGCAGGCAAAAAAATATCGAGTGTAACTCGTGCCAAAAGACTTTAGCAGCTCTTCGCTTTGGCAGCCGTCACTCGCTTGAGCTGATAAAATCGGCGGGTTGCTGAAGCTTATTTTCGGCCTTTGATACACTATATACTATTGGAGTTCACTTTTTAACAGCTAGTAAAAAAAATAAGAAACAGTTTGGACAAAATGACTTAGCGGATTGCATTACTTTTAACTACCACATACATTTGATGGCAGTATACAAACTTAGTGTATCAGACAAAGAAATTCAGGAACCTCTAACACTATTAATCACTAGTGCAACGAATATTTCCGTCAGCACTAAAACAGCTCGTGTTGTTCCAATCCATAAAAAAGAATGCAAAGGTAATATCAAAAATTACAGACCAGTATCAGTCCTTAATACAATAGTTAAAATATATAAACAAATAATTTCACAGAGGATATGAAACTTATAGAAAAATATAATCTACTTAGTATCATCCAACATGAATTTGTAAAAAAATTGACAGAAACAGCTACTTTTAGTTTTATTGAACATATACACAAAACCGCTGATAATAATTAAACGTGTGCTGGATTATTTTTTGACTTATCGAGCGCATTTGATATTTTAAATGTTAAAACAAATTCTGAAGTTTAGGTATTTGAGGGTTGGCATTAAACTTGATCATATTATTTTTAACTCACCGTATATTATATGTTAATATATGAAAGCATAATTTAAGTACATATGACAATCCACTGGGTGTAGCGCAATGATCAACATCAGGTTCATTAATATTTATTTTATATATGAATGATTTAGTAAATTATAACAACTGGCTTTATGATCAATTTTGCAGATGACATTTCAATGATTGTAAAAGGAGGAAAACCAGATAATAAACTTCAAATAAAAGTTGTAACTGCAATAGAGAAAGTTGAAAAATGCCACAACAAAACCAAACTAATCCTAAAAAAAAAAACAGTAAGCGTGCAGTTTTTTAAAAACAGGTCTTCTACAGTGGACATTCCATTCAATACTGGCAGACAGCAATAAATTTTTGAGTTGTAACATCGATTCTTAACTGAAATGGATTAATTTGATTAACCATGTTGAACACATAAATAAAAAACTTTGCTTTGGCCTATCTTCATATCGCAATATTATTGCATGGGGAAAATCTCAAAAGTAATCTAGAATACAAGTAGCACAAAAACGACTTGTTAGACTTATTCATAATATAAAGTATAACGAAACTTGTAGAACAGTTCTAAAAAAAACAAAAAATACTGGCATTTTACTGTATTTATATTTATAAATGTAGAATTACGTCTTCAATAACCAGTTTACGTTTGAAAAAACTCTCAAAATCACGGCCATCTAACAAGAAACTGTAACAACCTGAAAATTCCACTTCATAGAACATCAACATATAAGAAGTTGCCACATTTATCATGCATTGTTATCTACAATAAAAATGTGCAAAAGTAAAATTAATTTTTAATTTACAGTTAATATTTGTGGCAAAATTGTTTTTATACATTAGATAATTTTTTTTCCTCTTAATTTTATAATTTATAAGTTATTATTTATCATTATTAATATTTTAAAATGGTCTTATTGTAATTTTTATTGTTTAATTTGTATATTGACTTTACAAATGTCATAATTCTGTGATCATACTTGTCGAATAAATTATTATTAAATAAAGTTCGGATATGGTATATATGGTAACAAACTTTTTATAAGAGATGCACTGCAAAAAGAAGAAACTTATTAAATGTACTAAATTTGTAAATTTAATTAGTAGTTTTGAAAATTGATTGATGATTCTTATAAAATATTAACATAAAAGAAAATGCAATCATATTGCCTATTCTGAAATTTTGAAACACTTTAAAAGAAATGATTTATATTGAACTACAATAAAAAAAGATATAAAACATTATATCAATAATAAGTAATATCTGCCAAAAAACCAAATATTTTAGAAACTTATCATATGTTTTACTCAAATTCTTAATCGACCATTTCAATTACTTTGTATAGATATTTTTAGATTTGATAATCAAGAATTTTTTACAATAATCGACGTATTTTCCAAATTAGTTTAAGCTATTCCAGTTCAAAATAAACCTGCAAACAAAGTATGTAATCTACTTATTCTTTGTTTTTTATTTTAAAGTGTACCAAAAAATAACTTCAGATAACACAGTAAAATTTAAAAATGAAACTGTTTAAGAACTTTTAAAACTACATAAAATCAGAATACATTTTACAACTTCTTATTACTACAAATCTAAATTCGCAACAAAACGTCTTTACTATACTCTAATTAAAAATTAAAAAAATCTTAATCTAACATATAATACAAAAAGTTAAGGCAGGAAGTTTTTGCTTTTCTACAACAAACACTCTTGCAGTCCACAATGCCAAGCATCAGATACGCTACGGGATTGTTTCGAACAAGCCCTGGATCAAGTTTTTGCTGCAAGTTAGGTAAACCCCGCTCCGACTGCTATGTACCGTCAACAAAACGTAGCAACGCAAATACAGACTGCGTCCGAGCGCAGGAGCTGAAGATAACTTCAAAGTAAATTATCCGAAGGTGTTTGAGCTTGGTTCTAGCAAGTTTCTTCCCTAGTTTATGTCGGGGGTAAAAACTCGTCTTATTCTGACCTCCTAAAGCAAACGATAAACTTGCCCCGACGTCTTGAGGAGCAAGTTTTTTGACCAAGGATTAGAAAGTGATTTTGTTATAGAAAATACGGCCCATTCATTGTCTTTCCCCAAAGAAGCCTCCGTATACACCGCAGAAGTATATGCATTGCATAAAACTCTGCTATACTGTAAGACGTCATCTCACAGCTCGTCCCTCCTTTGTTCGCTGAGTGCCATCATGAGTATACAGTCTATATACTCCGTCGATCCGCTGTAGTTACCTTTGTCTGAACACCGTGTGATGTGGGTATCAAGAGCAACAAGCTGGCCAATAAAGCCGCCCGTCAGGCGACTGATGCGGATCCTACAGACAACATTCCCGCATGACCCGATGATTTCAAAGGTCGTCGAGGGTTGGCAAAGAGTATGAAACGGCTTCAAGGGCAAATTAAAAGAAATCAAGCTTTTCGTGACGACATAGAAGTCGCCGGAGAGATGAAGTTGTTCTATTTTGCTTGCGCATAAGTCGTACTAACTTGACCTCTTTATTCCTCTTGACAAACGGCGACAAAAACCCGCACGCCAACATGCCACGACAAGTCCATGGAAAAGTGTTACCGGCTCTTGGAGGTGGTCAATAGCGGAGGTCGTCATAGAGTGATCAATTGGGGTCAGCGTAGTCCGGAGCTTTAGAGATTGCATCTTTAAACGGAGGAGTTGTAGTTGAGATGTGTAGGCCTTCAAAGTCGGTGTAAGTGTGTGGACACAACGGTGATCCGACCAATGAACAACCGATCATCGAACTGCGGTCCCACCATCAAACATCGCTCCAAGCATAGAACATTAAAATTTGTTCTAAGGTCGGGCCCTTGCGCACCGCTCGAGCCTCGTATTTATATTAAACTGAAACTTTTTTAGCGGCGTGAGAGTACATATTTTTTAATTACTAAATAATTTTTCGGAGTTGATAAAAATATTATTTTTTTCATCATAGTTTTTTTAAAGTTATGAGTAATGATTTGTGGAGCGTATTTTGGACTTTTTGATAGTATTTCTAGTTTTTTTCCGTAAGTTCTGTTTTAGATAAGTTTACTATTTGTGGCTTAATTGTGACATTGGATTTTTCATTGGCGGTGGAAAATGCAATTTTAATTTTTCTTCTTCTTTAACTCCTTTGTCTAGACCTGAAATTAAAAAAAAACAAAATTTACTTATTGTATCTTTTACTCTATTATCAAAATTAAGTGGGTGAAGCTGATACGTTAATTCCGCATGTACTATTTTAATATAAGTTGAATTGCGGTCCTTTTTTGGTACAAAATTTTAATTTCTCCCAATAATTGATATATTTTTGCTTTTTTCCTAGCTTTATTTGCTGCTACTAATTGAGACTTAAATTTATTAAAATGGAATGAGCGTTTTTCGAGTATGTTGCTAACAATAAAGATTGATACAATGTATAAACTTGTTTCTGATAAATAAAAATCAAATAAATTGAATTTTGGATTAACAAACCACAAACCAGAACAGTATCAATTTAAAATAAGCCAGACAATCTATAAATATAATAACAAAAAAAATAAAAAGAAAACAAATTTAGAAGACCTTATGAACTGATTAAAATTTTGGAAAATAACAACAAAATTGAAACCGTCTTATGAAAAAACTGAAAACCCCTGTTGTTGCAGGATTCTCATCTATATCGGAGCCCAACAATATTCCGTAAAATTTCACAACTCAGATGGAAACCCGGATTATTAAAACAAAGCATTTAAAAAAAATAATTCATTATTGGTTATGTGTGCAAATATATGACATAACCAATTTGATTATTATAGGGTTAAGTGAAAGAACAGCTTTAAAGCTAAACTTCGCCTTTTTGTACATTTTAATGACAAATAAAGAATGCAATAATAATAATAATAATAATTAATAAATTCCAATTTTAAGTAATTATCGTTTTAAAAATTAAAAGACATTTCTCTTTTAATTTAATAATATTATTCAAAAACAATTTTTTCAAATAAATCCAATTACTAACAAAACAAAACGAGCACTAATTAACGATTACAGGCAATTATTTTAACATATTTTTTATTTAACTTTACTAAAAATTAAATTAAAAAAATAGAATTTGTTATATAACATACTTCAGCGTTTTTAAGTTGCATATAATACGCTGTTTACTTATTGCAAATTTACAAACTTTCATTTTTACATTCGGTTTAAGAATATAAACATTCTATGAGAAAATGCAGCTGTGAAATGCAAACAAGAAAATTATAATATAAATAACACATTTAGTAAAATGAGAAGCAGTTTACGTTTAATACTTGCAATTACCTTCATACTTTATTTGCATAAATAAAAAGCAATATTAAAGATCTATTATTATATAACAAAACTCAGTTGTAATAATGTTACCGACTGTGTTACTTATTGCTGCAAACATTTTTTTCATAAACTGTAATAATTTAACAAAATGTGCAGTTGATATTGTCCACAAATTTGCTGAAGATGAATATTTAATTGCTTTTAATAACGTTGGTTTATTGTCTGAAGAAATGGTTCTAACTAATAAGTCGTACATAATTGCAAATTTTAATTTAACAAACAAGATTGTTGTTACATTTAATTTTGGATTGATATTAATAGAAAATATAAATGATTTACAATCATTTCTAAATAAGATCTCGTTAAATCCAAACATAAGATCTAAATTTATAGTAATATGCTTTGAAGATGTGAGCATTAATCAAATGTTGCATATGTTCTGGAAAAAGAAAATTTCTAGAGTTGCAATTGCAACTAAACAACTGAATATATATGGATATCCCTCGTTTCAGTTAAAAGATTGTCTAAGGTACATACATGGAAAGAAATATGGAGATTGTTCAAGTATTCCAAATACCGTTTTTGATAATTTTATTCTAACTAACTACCAAGGATGTAAAATACGTGTCTTAACTCCTAAAGTTGTATTACCGTATGTAATTAATTCATCACACCCTACAAATCCAGGTTACGAAATAATGATGTTAAGAGATATTGCATACAAACTTAATTTTACTATTGATTTAATTGCACACAACTATTCAGACTGGGGGTTTGAATTATTAGATGGAAGCTATAATAAAATGTATAAGATGGTGCTTGATGATGATGCCGATTTGGTATTGGGCATGGTTCTTTCCAATGAAACATTTATTAGAAATTTTGATTGCACTTATTGTCATACCAGAACGGACATGGCATTTTATGTACCATCAGCTAGTGTAATTGAACCTTGGAAAAATTTATTTTATGTTTTCAACAAAAAGATATGGTCTGCAATAGCGTTAACTTTATTTGTTACAATTATAAGTTGGTGGATTACAGCAAAGATTGTATTTAAAGGGGAAGGGTATGATGAATTGTCGTATTGTACCACCGTTGTAATAAGTATTTATTTCTTTGTGTCAACTATGCAACCAAAAACCTTACCAATGAGATATATGTATTTATTGCTGGTTTTGTTTACGTTTATTATAAATAATATATACCAAGGTCTGCTCATTTCATACTTGACAACACCAGTTTACGAATACCAAATTGATTCAATACACGAAATGATAGAAACGGGCATACCTTGGGGTGGTTACCATTCTCTGCGGAATATGTTTAAAGAAGATACGTCAGAAATTTATAAAATTATTTATAAAGGCTGGACTTATTGTCCATTAAACGAAACGTGCATGAATCAAACAGCAACCAAACGAAACTTTGCAACATTTAAAAATGTTCGCCAAATAAAATATTTAATACCAAAGTTTTACTTAGATAAAAATAGACACTCTAAAGTTTATCAATTAAAACCGGTTGGATTTATTAACTTTTGGATGATATTAGCTAAAGGTTCACCATTATATGAAAGTTTTAATGACATGACTTTTAAATTGTCAGCCAATGGGCTTCGGGATAAGCATATCAGAGAGGCTCAAGCGTATGACGAAAGCATGCATAAAAGTGAAAGTAACTTTGTTCCTTTAACAATTGTAGATATGCAAGCAATATTTTTCCTTATTGTATTTGGATGGATTATAGCTTTAATGGCATTTATGTATGAAGTAATATCACATAAATTCCAGGAGAAAAAAATTAAAAAACACATAGTGGTAATGTATTAATCACACAATCTAATACACTTTACATATCAACTGGAATAAATAGATTATTATTATTGTTATTCATAGGAGATTTGCAAACAATATTTTATTTGCATGAATCATAGCTTTAATGTAATGTATAAAATAATAATTCAATAAAAATATTATACCTATTTTGTGAAATAAATAGAGCAAGAATATGGTGTATCCATTACACAGGGATTATATTTATATTTTTTTTTTAAGTAAAATTTATTTGTAAATTTAACAAGGTTAAGTGGAAGAACAGCTGAACTTCGCTTTTTTATATATTGCACAATATTGATATGTAAATAAAAATTAAATAAATAAATAATTAAATAAATATTACTTAAACTCTAGGAGAAGAAAATTAAAATGCAATTAGTGCTAATGTATTAAGTACACTATCCGATACTCATTTTTCACGTATAATGTATATATATATATATATCAACTAGATTTTTTTTTTTATTTTAGTTAATGGACTTGGCTTATTAACCCTTATCCAACATCAACTAAAATAATATAGATTATTATTATTATTAATTGGAGTTTATCTTTAAAAAAATAATATCAATTATGTTTCTAGTGTACCTATAATCAATTAAATTAAACAATTGAGAATAATTGATCAATATAATATTAGAGTAATAAATATCTACAAACAATACATTTTTTTTAATTCATTTAAGTTTAATTGCTTATTATGAGTTAATAAACTTTTTTAATATATTATATTGAGATATGGTATATAATTTAAATCTTTTTTTTGTGAATTACATTTTACATTTTACATTTATGCATATTTTTAATAGTTTTCTACAGTCTCCATAAGGTTTTGTGAAAAATATGTTTAAAACAAGTTTCAAACATTTTTCTAAACATGTATAAATTTCTAAATGTTTTTTTGTTTTGTTTTTGCAAGAAATGTACCATTTTACTGTCATGACTGCTGGTAGCGTGTATGTTGCTAAAACCGCCAAATCAAATCAACACCGAGCCCATTTGGTGTATTGGTTAGCGTACTCGACTGCTACACCAGAGGTCTTGAGTTTGAATCCCCTATTTGGAGAATAATGGGAATAATTTAGGTTGGAATTCCTGAATTTGCGGAAAAACTCCTAGATGTAGTAGTCTTAACCTCTGGCGTCGGTAAAATAAATAAACTTAGTTAGTTACTAATCAAATAAAATCAAACCAAAAAGGTATTTGCTTCATATAACAAATTACAAAAAAGAAGTATTTTAAACTGATTTAAAACAATTTGTTTTAAACATAACAACCTTGCAAAGTTAAGATTCCCAATGAGACATACTTGAAAATTAGTTTGTACGTATTGTATTAGAAACCAAACCAAAATTATTTATTTATTGCCGTGGAGACAAAAATATCAATTTTCATAAATCTTATTAAATACTTTGTAAAAGCAAATGTAGTAGAATTTGAATCAGTTTTTTCAAACATCAATCAAAGCTCGCTCCTGGATGTTCAAGTACGACCCAGAACTGAAAAGGCAGAGCAGCGCGTGGCACACAAAATCATCCCTCCCGTTCCATATCTTCTTTGACGTCCGAGGAATCGTCTATTTTGAGTTTGTATTGCAACAAAAAAACTGTCAACTCAACTTTTTACCTCAAGGTTTTTAAAAGATTAAAACTCCGGATCGCGCGCGTGAGGACTGACATCAAAGACACGGTTAAGCTCCACCATGACAATGCCTTCAGTCAAACGGCCGTCATCGTTACTAACTTTCTAGCCTAAAGCAACACCACAGTGGTCCCACACCTCCCTTTTTTGTTTCCTTGGCTGAAAAAAGAGCTGGAAGAAAAGCATTGAGAGTCCGTGGAAAACATCCAAAAGCATGTTACAAGGTTATTGAAAGACCTTCCTGTCAAGAAATTTCAGGGTGCCTTTCAGGCGTAGCAGACACGTCTCTAAAAGTGTATTAATGTAGGAGGAGAGTACTTTGAAGAATTTTGAGCGTTTGTATCAGTACGTACGATCAATAAATCTATTTTTTATAGAAAATGCGCATTACTTTCATAATGGACCTTGTAGTCTTGTAAAACCGCGACGTCTTAATATTGACCATAAAGCGTTAAACCTGAAAATGGCCGTTTGAACTAACCAAAACAAACAACTTATTTTTGTATCAGTTTTTAGTTTGGTGGCCCGGGTTGTAATTATTGGAATTCTTTTGTCTTTTGATAAATTGTCACAACATTTAAATATTATTAAAAAAATAAAATGTCCTATTGCTCTGGTAAATTGTTTATCTTTTAGTAGTAGTGACACTGGCAACAGTATACTGGCCCACAAGTTAAAAGTTGCTAATATTATTAAAGATACTTGCTTGTTGATTGCATTTGTGGTATATTGGCTAAAATGAGCCAACACGAGACGGTGTTGATGAGTGGTAGTCAAGGTGTAGACATAATTCTAAGTTCTACTGCCAAGCAATATATAAAGAAGTATGGTATGAATTGGTTTTGTCTAGAATCTTATGGATACATATACAAATTGGCAGTTGTAATGAAATCTTAAGTGTAAATTACTTACATGTACACATAGCATAGAAGTGAGCCCAAAACTATGATTGAACGGATTATTATCTTGTCATATCAAAAATGAAAAACAAAAAAAACAAAACAATTAAGAGTCAAAATAGAAAATTTTAAAAATCACAATGTCCGAGAAAATTATGAAAAAACTGTTAAAGAAAACCTAGTTTTACAAAAGAAAAATTTAATGAGAAAATGATAAATGAGAATCGAAAAAGTGTGGAAAAAATTAAAAGTTACAGTAGTTGGTTGTGCAACAGATGTGTGTGTGAAGTTACTGGTTAGAAATATAAAGAAAGATGCATGGCAGAATGCACAAGTAAAACTAGCAGTGTATGAAAAAAAAAAATGAATTGCAGAGAAAAATAAGCTAGAAATAAGTAGGTTGCATATTGAGTGCAGAGAGAATAAACACGTGCGTTTGTTGATCTAGAGAAGCATATAATCGAATGAACAGACGTATGTTATAAAACATTTAAAAGCGTATGCTGTAAATGAATATTTAGTAAATGCCAATATTACTGTATATGATGGTAGCTGATTGTGAGTTAAGGTGAATGATACACTGCGCAATTGGTTCAACATAGAACAAGATGTCAGGTAGGAATGAGTTATGTCCCCGTTGTTGTTTAATATATTTATGGATAAATGCGTAAGGAATGCCTGTGATAGCGTTACGGTTTACAGATGGATAGTGTAAATATAAAAGTGCTCCTGTATGCTGACAATTCTGTGGTAGTTGTGTAAAAATAATCTACAAAATGCACTAAACCAATTGAATGTTGCAGTATATGAAATGGATCTATGTATAAATGTAAGAAAAATAAAATCAGCAAAAATAAACCACGTAAAAATTAGTTGAATGTTGTAGATAAATGCGTGCAAAAAAGAAAAATTAAAAGTGAAAAAAATAAGAGAGCATACATGATAGATATATTAATAATGCAGAAACAAAGGAAATGAATAGAAAAACAACAAATCAAAGTAAGGTTTAAGAACCAATGCAGGCTATTGTTACTGTTTAATAAAAAAAAATTGTAAACAAAATTAAAAAAATAAAATTAACTTTAGCATTAACATATTTTCAATCAATCGATAGAGATAATAATGCAGATAGTGGTGTTTTTGTTAGAATATTTAAAATCAATGCGGTCGGAATGCTATTAATAAATTTTTTTTTTAAATTTTGTATTTGTTATTGAAACAACAGAGCAAAATATATTTGTATGGTATGATCTGTTAAAACAAGTTTTATATTTTTTGTAAATATTTTTTATTGAGTTAAAGAAGTTGCATTAATTATTTTAATTTTATATTAGTTTTTTTTTTCAACAACTTTATCTATTGTTTATAATTTAGAGTTTGATCATCATTATTCTGTAGGTGACAATGCAAGCACGGTGATGTGATTATGTGTAAAAACGATGTTGCAGTTCAGATAATCAGCAATATTAATAGTATATTAATAAACAAAGTGATCGAGTGTGCTGCTGTAGAGATAAAATCTTTAACAAAAACTTGCTGTAAATGCATGTACAGGCTACTAAAAAGTGATATGATAAATTTTTTGAAGTATTAGATAATATACTAGAACACATGCAATCAAAACAATTTGACTATTTAATAGTAGGTGATTTCAATATTAATAAGCTTGTAAAGAATCATACATGTCTTCAATTTTAAAATTTGATAGAATCACACAACGCCAAATTAACCATAGATAAACCAACTTAAACACAACACACTAATATAAATTTAGCTATCCAGACTCTTTTTAAGCAATATACCGTTATAATAAATTAAGCATATTCTGTTTGAATAATAAAAGAGATGTTTTTGCAAACTAATTTGCAAAATAATAAATATAAATGTCTTACAGACACTCTCAGGTTATACCTACATTAATAATATTTCCAGGGTGTTAAAAAAATGGCTTGGATTTCTTGACACTTTTCATTAATTTTTAACTGCAGCTCCACGAGAATATTTACAAGAGTAGCATACACTGATGATTTCAAATATCCTTAAAGAAAAAAATCATAAGGGTTTAAATCAGGCGATCTTGCTGGCCATAAAACTGGTCCGCCTCTTCCTACCCACCTATCTGGAAAGGTTTAGTCTAAATGCTCTTTAACGGCAATCAAAAAATGAGCTGGAACACCATCATGCTGGAAACACATTTGTTGCCTGTAGACCAAAGGCAAGGTTAGTAGAACATTTGTATTTAAAGGTTGCCTGGTTTTAGCAAAAGAGCGGAGTAGTTTGCACGGGTCTCCTATTTACACAATCAAACAATATGTTACTTGGTTACACTAAACAAGCATTGCTATTAAATATGATGTGTTCTTTAAATATAAAAATGTAATTAAATTAATTAATTATTTTTTACACATTAATCCATGTATTAAGTTAGCGGATATTAGCGGGCAGTGGTGTAATTCTATAACTACAAAGGAATTCAAGATACTGCGTGCTTTATTAAACTTAACCTATTTTAGAACAACTATTTATGTAAAAAAAAACACATCTAAAGCAAGACATTGGTCTCCCCCACGTCATAAAACAATTTTACTCCGCACCACTACCCGCACCTATATCATTTAGAGGCAAAACCAGGCAACCTTCTATATACGTTTTTCTACCAACCTTGGGCCAAAGGAATGTCATTCAAAAGATCATACATTGTGTTCTGCAGAACGTTGAGGTAAGCAGCGCCTGTTAATCGGTTTGGTAAAACAACAAGACTTAGAAACCTGTAGCCTACAATACCCATCCAAATGTTTAATGAAAAACGTGTCTGATGTCCACATTCAATTACAGCATGGGGATTTTCGTCGGCCCAACAATGTGCATTATGAACAATAACAACTCCATTTTGTGTGAACCCGGCTTCATCCGTAAAAAGAATTTTGGCAAGAAACTGCGGGTTTTCAGCATCCTTGCGTAGAACCAACGACAAAAAACCAAACGTGTCTAATGATCAGTTAAATTTAAGACTCATGGAGGGTTCTCCAAACAAGAGTAGCACTAATTCCTACCTCGGCTGATATTATCCGTACACTCGTCCCTGGATTATGCTCTATCCGCGCTATAATTTCTTGTTCTGTTCTAGGAGTAAGTACCGGTATCTCTCAATCTTTGGTGAATTCTTAAAAACATACGATGTGAAAGAATCTAACGATTTGGATAAGCTTCTACATAAAAACGTCGCGCTTTGGACCATATTGAAATGCATGTTGGCTAGTTCTGCATTAGAATTATCAGCCATAGCAATGAAAACTTGTGCACTAACAACAACTGTCAAAAACTGAATGTTTATTTCACAAATCATCAATCAACTATAATAAGAAAATGCACGTTTTTGCAAAATAAAAAAAAAATAAAAAAGATTAATAATAAAAATAAATAATGTTCCATATGTCCGAAACCGTTGATATGACAACCCATGTTTATTAAGACTTTTTTGATTATTGTGGTTGGTATTACCACCCCTTAAATATTTTACATTTTTTTAACAATAAAAAATTAAGGGACAAAAAATAATAAAAATAAATAAAGTTCCATATCTCTAAAACCGTTGCTATGACAATTTATGTTTATTAAGACTTCTTTGTTTGTTGTGGTTCGTTTTTCTCCTTAAATATTTTACATTATTTTTTAAACACCCTATATAGTGTCAATAATCTACATGTATTTTATGTGTAACTTCGTTATTTTAATGTTTCAGAGTTAGATAAATTAGCAAAGTTAAACAGAATTTACTACTAAAAATAGTAATTATTTTCAAATTTAAATAACTTTTTGTCTATTTACTTTAGAGCAAAACTAAATGTATACATTCTGTAGATATTTTTGTGTTTAGTTTAAATAAGATAACAAAAAAATCATGGCACTTTTGATTTTCTAAGGCTTTCAACCGGGTTTTTTTGGTATTTTGAGTATTCCACGGAGCAGTAGTTGACTCTGACAATACCAGGGTCGTGTACAATTGCAATAGTACCTAAAAAATAGCATACGGCCTTTGAATTTCCAAACGTACAGCTTCTGCAAAATTTTATAACGCCAAGTTATGTCATACGCTTTTTCTAAATCTAAAAACACCGTTACAAAAACCAGACTGGCTTAAAAACTTTGCTAGTTTGTGCGGTCAAAACACCATCTATAAAGGACGCACTATCTGACCAGTCTGACAATGGTTTCAATTACAATAAAATGATTGTTGTCGCAAAAACCTTCTAAAACATGCCACGATAAACGTGTATACCTCCGAAGTGTAGAAGGAACCCGTGTTGAGGAAGACAGTGTTGCTTTGAACGAGAAGATTTTTTATTAAACGACCTTACGTGTCCTTTCTCAGGGAACCTCAAAGCAAATTTTGTGCATTAAAATTGCCCATCAAGAAAAAAAGGCCAACTTTGTCATAAAAAACAAGGTGCGTTTTACCTACCGCCAGGTTGGAAAAGAAAAGAAGGCTAATGGTAGAAATGTAAATGACAGGTAGCCTGGAATAGTTTTGGGTGTTTTTGATTTGGCTTCAGCTTATTGACCTATCTGGCTCTGCCAAGGATTTAAATTCTCGCCGGCATGGCTCGAGCAGAAGTCACTTCTCACCACGACAAAGTAATGCTTACAAAGGGGTATTAATATTATTATTATTATTATTATTATTATTATTATTATTATTATTATTATCACTTACTCTATCAAAGCAACCCACAGTGTTAAAACAATTAAACTAGTAATGTAAAAATCTGTGTTAATTGCAGCGGGCTTATGTAAGTGAGTAGAGTAAAACCCCCTCTTTTCAGCACTACACTGGAGATTAACTAATGCTAATACGTACCGACTCAGCTCCTTCATACAACGCTAAACAGGATTCGTTTGAGGGTTGTAACGGTTTAGTTTAGCAATTTGGCTTATTTTAACTGGTATTTAATCAATGTCAATATTTAATTTACGTGCAATTACAATTTTTCTACTAATAATAATTAACCATGGCTATTCAATTTCATTTTAAATAAATGGAATAATTGATAAATATTAAACAAATAACCTTAAAATAAATAAATTCGCTCAGATATAGCAAAAACTATCCCGGGCCGGGCGATATCAATTATATTTCGTGCGTACCAAGAGTTTCTTTTTCATTCCAGTCTTTAAAGCAAATTAATAAAATCTTCGACGTTGTGTGCCGTTGGAATCATTTTCGTTACATTGCCAATTGGAATTGTAGTGACCGCAAATTATTATTCGCTATTATGGATAGAAATTATTAATCCGGAAGAGAGCAGCAATAGATGGTTTTTAAGCCGAACTAAACTGTGGAATTTGTTATCTCCGATAACTTTAAGGAAAAAAAAAGAGACTCTGGCATTATTATATAGCCACATTTTTTGTATTGCTCCCTTTTTTTCATTCCGTTGGATTGTTTCAACTGTACAACAAATTATTGAGGTGGATGCAGGTATCCACGCATATTTTATACTGCGAAGGAAGGCTACTTTAAAAATAGCACGCCGGGACGGAGAAGATTCCACGTGGAAGGACCAACGGAACCCCAAACAGCTAAGCTTACATGACTTAATATTACATTATTCTAATTATCATTATTGCATATTTGATGATGGCAATTTCTGCCTCATTATTTTTTTTTATCTTATTAAGCCACCAGGATTCATTCTCCGGTTGGAATTTCATTTAAATTAAATGTTTTTTTTGTATGTCAGATATTAATGCTACTTTATTTTGGAAATTAAATTTTTGTTTACATAAAGTATTTTATTGTTATTACACGCCTAGAGAAATATTTCGTGATATTTATTGTATCGGCTTGATATGTTGGGTACTTATTATCATTAAATCACATGGCGCCCTTTTTTCACCGAATCATTTACCCACCCCTTCTCACTTAGTGTGGCAAGTTGACCAACATTTACTGGAACGCAAGCCTAGCAGTGCCGTAACTAGGGCGGTGACGTCGGCGCCCCCGCATCGGGCGCAGGTAGGTGGGGGCGCAGATAACACCTCAAAAACATGATTTTGGAAATTTTAACCAAAAAAAAATAAGTTTTTCAGTGAGACTGATACTATAAATAATTTAAAAAAATTACAAGAAAATTAGCTAATAGGCTAAAGAGACCAATCATGGTTATTTTATAGTCAAAAACAAAAAACAATATTTTGCTTTGCTTGACTTCTTTGTAATAAAAATCAAGCTTTGAATAACATGATACAGCTCATCTTTAGCTAATCCAAAAAAGGGGTTTAGTAATGGCGACATTTAAGTCCGCGGACCCTATCATAAAAAATCAGCATCTCACCCTTAGAAAACGTCATAAAGTGAAAAAAATTACAAAATAAGTAATCTATCCAAAGTGCAATAGACCACGTGACATATTTTGAAAGTTTATATTAGTGTAATATTGTTTTGTGCAGATAATAATTTAGCATTTAGAAGAAGTTGCAGTAGGTTAACCTCAATCCGGCATATTTTTAGGCACAATTGATATATCTAAGTATAATCCAAAACTAAGGTCGCACATCAAATCTCATAAAAGAAAACAAGTTTTGTCTTTTCTCCACTTACACAAAATAAAATAGTTGAATTAATAAAAAATGCTGTTAGAAAACATATTGTTAAAATAGTAAAAACAACTAAATATTTTTTTACTTTGTTTGACTGCACCTTCATTATTATGAGCAAATGTTATTTTAAAATTTGTCAAAGTAACGGGCAGGTTAACGTTAAAGAACGTTTTATTGACTTTATTCACTCACACAAAAAAACTGGTGCAGTATTAGCCAAAAAAATTGTAAAAAAAGAAAAATGAATTGAGTATAATCGATATTAAAAGACTAGGATATGACAACGGAAGTAACATGAATGGAAAGTACAATAGTGTTCAAGCAAGAACAAAAGGCCAAAACAAGCCTTAATTTAGTATGCTTTCACGTAGCCAGTGTTACGACAGCTATAGTATATCTTGTTTTTAAAATGTTCAAAAAGTATTTCCATTTTTTTAGAACTTACTATTTGCTGCTATATACTTATGAAACACGTTAAAACTAGTTTGAAATGTCATTCAAATACCCGATGGTTATTAAAGGCAAAAGCAGTTGCTGTTTTGCATACACAAATTGACACACACAAAATGTTGAAACAATTTACAATAAAAAAGATTACAATAGATATAGCTGCAAAAATGATTGAAGAATTATGTAAGCAAATACAAAGTATTTGGAACAAAGATTTTCAAATAATGTTTGAAACTGAGACATTGATAAAATAAGTACAGAAGACATTTTTTTACAAAAAAGGAAGAAATAAACAAAAAGTCAAGATATGGATAAAAGCTTTGATGCAATTTTTGATATGACTAAAAAAGAAGATGTTTCAAGTTATACATACATTATTAATTCATTTAAAATGGAGGTTTGAGAAGCTAAATGGAATTGCTAAAGATTTTGATATTAATAAAAGTGTTTTGATAATTACCGGTTTAAAGAAAAAAGAAGCTATCAACTTAGCTTTGAAGTTTCAGATAAGTGAATTTTGATTTTCATTTGATTAAAAGAAAATAAAATTAACGTCCAACCTTATTACTAGCTCTGTAGAGGTGTATTAGTTAATTTATAGAAAATATAACGTCACAGGGTGTCGGACAGAGACAAATGTAGACTTAATTTTCTTACAGTTTAACGTTTCAGACCAAGCGGCAGAAGTAAATTGAGTACATTGATCTTTTTTTAAATAAAAAAAAAATTGTATTTGTGGTAATCTGTTTTAACAAGTATAGGGGTACTAAACACCTCCAAGAACACAAATATGTGTGAAACGCCCATTTTTGAATTAAGAACTGTGTCATATAAATTAAAAGAAACTAATTTATTAAGGGATTCTAATATTATGGGAGTAAATAGCAAAGTACAATGTTTGGTTGTCTGACGCACCGTTTTATGTATATCACTTACCACTAAATGTCAGATTTTAGGGCTGACTAAGTTTTGTACAATCCTAAATGTACAAATGCATCATGATACACCATAATAGTGTCACAAACCAATGCATAGTAAAAGTGGTTTACCTTAGCCTTAACGCAAAAAGCAAATAACTTTTAATTACAAATCAGGGTTGTTTTTTATTATTATTAATTTAAAAAAAAAACTAGCGTTAAACCCAAAGTTAGAAGCGTTGGCCAACAGAAAAAAAACTTTTGTATACAGACTGGATGATTAAGCAATGCATTTATTATAGCTTCTTTTAGGGAGTTAAAACATTTTTAGGAGCTGGAAAATGTTTTACCGTTTGTATTTGCAACCTTTGGGACTAAGCCCTTAAGTTTAAACTCTAAGTTACTAAACACTTGATCCAAGTGCTTGTTGCTGATTAAAACTTTCTGGCGCAACTAACAGATCGTCCACATATGCAAATACAGATTTTGATAAGTTTGGCTTTAACATTGTAACAATAACAGTAAAAGAAGCTACGGCAATTGATAAACTAAAAGAAAAAACCTTAAAAACCTTATTATGGTTTTTATGCAAAAATCCGGTATATTTTCTTTCACCTTCTACGAGTATTAACTGTAGTCTTCTCTTACTGTTATTGTGAAATTTATATTACATGGAAATCGAAACTTAAATAAGGTAGTTAAAGAAATTTAAAATCATTTTTTTTGTTTATTTTTAAAAACGCTCGTAACTGCCGGTAGTAAAAATTTTCTTTTTACTAAGTATTTCAAAAAAATTATCATTGAAACTACCACTAATATGTATAAATATTTAAATATTCAAAATAAAATGCAGTTTTCAATGTTTAGTTATTTAATGCCATCTTAATATTCTCTATAGTTTAAATAAAATTAAATAAAGTTATTACATATAATTGTTGTTTGGATAAAAACTTAATATTAATAATTATCAAAATTGTAATAACTAATCCTTGCTATAAATATTATCTAATTTCACACATTTCATAATAATTTATATATTTGGTATAAATATTAAATTGTAAATTATTGTTTATAATTATTATCATTTTAATTTTTAATTTTAATAAAAAAAACCTTATCAATAGTCATTTTAACATGCAAAACGGATTTCTGATAGTGTTAATTTCGTATGTACATACATGCACATGTTGCATAATGTAAGTAAGTATATATTTTATTATTGCAAATACAACTTTGTAAAAGCATTTAAACTAAAACGTAAAATAATATTTATATAGTAGATAAAAATAAAAAAAAATAGCAGTATTATTATTTAAACAAAAATAATTTCTAAATAAATATTTATTGCTAGATTAGGTAAAGCTTCTATAATAAATTACTAATGATATTGTTGTAAAACATTTTGTAAAATTTTATTTTATGACTATAGCCGTAAAATAAGATTATTCTTCTTAGTGATTAGATAATAAAGTAATATATAAAATAAATTAAATTTAATACTAATATTATTCGATAGACTTTGTAAGAAATAAAATGTCAAAATTCCCAACCAACTTTAAATTTGGTGTAGCTACTGCCTCCTACCAAATTGAAGGAGCATGGGATGTTGCAGGTAATTTAGTTCTATATTAAAACATTAATTTTTTTAAAGTATTTTTGTTTAGGTAAATCTGAAAGTATGTGGGATTATCAAACACATACTTTTCCTGAAAGAATCCACGATCGAAGCAATGGAGATGTGGCTTGTGATGCATACCATAAAACTGAAGAAGATGTAAAAAATCTTAAAGATTTAAAAGTAAATTTTTATAGATTTTCTTTATCTTGGCCACGTCTTTTACCATCTGGATTTGTTAATCAAGTTAATGAAGATGGTGTACGATATTACAATGAACTTATAAACAAATTGATTGAAAATAATATTGAACCTGTAATAACTTTATACCATTGGGACATACCACAATCGTTAGAAAATTTGGGAGGATGGATAAACCCGCTAATGGCTGATTATTTTGCTGATTATGCCCGAACATGTTTTTCTTTATTTGGAGATCGTGTAAAAACTTGGATTACTATCAATGAACCTCATTCAATATGTGGATTTGGATATGGTGGAAAATTGTTAGCACCGTATTATAAATCAGCTGGAATTGGTAGCTACTTATCAGGTCATACTATCATATTAGGTCATGCAAAAGCATATCGTATATATGAAAAGGAATTTAAAAAGAAACAAAACGGTATTACATTTAGTTTATTTAATAATTAGTAACTTAATACAATATTTATAGGTAGAGTTGGAATTACAATTGAAAGTTCTTGGTGGGAACCTGCAACACAATCAAAAGAAGACGTGGATGCAGCAGAACGAATGATTCAATCATATGTAAGATACTAGATTTATTGTTTAAAAAAATATTAATATCATTTTAATTCAGTTTGGTTGGTTTGCGCATCCAATTTTATCTAAAAATGGCGATTATCCTAGAGTAATGCGTCAGTATGTAGATAAACATAGCAAAGATGAAGGATTTTCTAAATCTAGATTACCTTACTTCACTAAAGAAGAGATTAAGATGGTATGTGGGAGTTTTGATTTTCTAGGATTAAATCATTATACTACATTCTTGGTATCTAAAGGAGAAATGGGAACAGTGCCATCTAATGTACATGACATGGAAATAGTATTTCGACCTCCCGAAGGATATCCTACTACGGAAAGATCATTTTTTATGGTTGTTCCTTCAGGCATTAGAAAATTACTAAATTGGGTTAAAACCAACTATAATAATCCAGAAATTGTGATTACAGAAAATGGTATAGCTGGTCCAATTGATGAAAGTTTGCAAGATACTGCCAGGATAGAATATTATAATGTAAATATATTATTTATTCTTCTTTTTTATATAATGGTTTTATTAGATTTATGTATTTTATTAGAGTTATTTAAAAGAAATTCTGAAAGCAATTGTTGATGACAAGTGCAATGTAAAAGGATACACAGCTTGGAGTTACATGGACAATTATGAGTGGACTGATGGATATACGTAAGAAATTATTATTTTTTTTATTATTATTGTATGTTGTATTAATATTATTTTAATTTTAGTATGCGTTTTGGTTTGTATCATGTTGATTTTAACGACCCATTGAGGCCAAGAACTCCAAAGCAATCTGCATATGTTTATCAAAACGTAATTGTTAGTCGTACAATTGACGATACTTTACGACCTGATCGATTTCTACATTAAAAATGGCAGTTAACATTATCATAATATATTCATTGCCTTTTCTTATTAATTTTTATAAAGATTGATTTATAAATTTTAACTATGTTAAGTTGAATGCATTACATGTAAATATGTTAAATGATTGTGATTATTATTACAATTGTATCTTTAATTATAAATATGTAGATAATAAATAATTTAAAAAGATGTTAAAATAAAATAAAAGTTGATACAATATATCATATTCAAATGTGTGTCGAGTTTTAGTAGCTCCGCGATTAACAGCAAATTATTATAATAATGCCAACGCGTAACAGTGCTCTAAAAATTAAAAACAACCTGTGTTTAGTCACTGCAATTGTTTGTGACACCCATATTCTAAATAAATACATAAAATTTAACATCAATAATATCAATGCTTACCATAACCTCTATTTAGAAACGGTTCGCTTTATAACTGTTGTCTTGGCATTGAAGTAACGGTAAAACAATTGTTGAATAAAACTATCACTATTTCCAGCTTGGTTAGAGTATTTTAGTTATTTTAAAACCAATATTAAAATTCATCTTAATATTAAAAAAGGTTTAAATAAAATATATAAAGAAGAGACGCAATGTCCTCAAATGAGACAGTTGTAAAAGCAATAATTTCGAATAAAGCCTAGTTAAATAGGTAAATTTATACGAATGCCACAACGACATATGTAGCGCTCGTTACTATTTGTTCAATCGGACAACCCAATAATAACATTAAAAAATTAAATTTATGAAAAAATATGGATGTTTTTAGTTTAGAATATTTTTTCATAAATTTAATTTTTTAATGTTAAAAAAGGTTCTTTAGTTACAACTGAGGATTCTGTGATGTATGTGCGCAGCGTTGGGATTTGGAGCCCGGCGGATGGTAATAGAACCGTGGTGAAAACGTAACAGATTTCTAGAAAAGGTAATAGACGCGGGAAATTTAAATAATTTATTTTGAATAAACAAATCTAATTTCTAAAAATCAGTTAAAATCACATTAGGTTAGGTTTATACGTTATTAATAAGCACATAAGTTGAAAAAAACTACTAAAACAAACATAATAACATACGCGCGTTATCTGCTCTTCGTCTGCACTAATCATCAATCAATATTTCCCAAATTTTTAAGTATTCCAATGCACCGTATACGCAATGACGCATTGAATAAATTGAAATATTTATGTGTCGTGATCACGTGACTCGCACATGTATTGGCTGTGGCGTAAAGTGAGAAGCAAATACATTTTCAGATGTGAATTTAATTTTTTTCAAAACGTAATAGATTTTGGTAGTTCGTAATAGCGTAACAAACCATTGCAAATGGTAATAGAAATATAGGTTATGTGGGTGTATTGATATACTTTTATATGCTGTATAATTGTTTATTATATTGTACATTACTCATATCATATTCATAACATCATATATATGTAATCACAATTTTACACCGAAGATGGCCTAACAGCCGAAACCGGTCTGTACAATATAATGAACAATTATACAGCATATAAAAGTATATTAATGCACCCACATAACCTATATAATAAAATATATGCACAAGATCAACTCAACTAGTAATAGAAATGTTACAAAAGTAATAGATTTCCCAACGCTTGATCTGAGTAGACATTTACACGTGTGCTCCGTATTTTACATTACATAACGGGTGTTGCTTATTAGCGTAGTGTATTGACATATGTCTTTATTAACTGAAAAAGAAAAAAACAGAAAACAGTAGTGACAGTGACTAAACAAAATACAGAAAATATAGTGGAGATTACAATCAAAAGTCAAGGAAAGAATTTTATGAAAATAAAACCTCTGTGGCGCACAGTGTATATGGTTATATGGTAATAAGACAAGAAAACACAAATAATATTGAAATAAAAATTGGAATAAATAACATACCAATTACTAGAACAAAACAGACAAAATAAACTCACCTGGGATACACATATTAACAAAATATTAAAAGAATGCGCAGCAACAATAGGAGCTGTGTATAGAGCCAAGGAATGCATAAGTATATATCATTCACTATACTTAGCTAAAATTAACTATTTATTAAATATATGGGGAGAAACAACAAAAACAAACATACAAAAAATACAAAGACAACAAAACAAAATTCTAAAAATAATACACAAACTACCAAAACTAACACCAATAGAAGAAGTATACAAAATAATTAACGAAACAAAGATAAAGAAAAAAATAAAAATAGAAAAATGCAAACTAATATACAAAATTAAAAATAAAGAAATTAAAACTAACCTCCAAATAAAAACCAACAAGAAATTCACGGACATAACACTAGAAGAAGAAGCAATATACATGTACACACAACAAGGACAGAAAAGGCAAAACAAACAATACTAGGCAATGAACTAGTCACTTACAATCAACTGCCTGAAAGTATTAAGAAAACAAAGACTTCAAAATAAAAATAAAAGAACACTATACATTGCGTTTCAAAACGTGTGCCAAAAAGTAAAGGGTGGTATTGGTTGGCTAATTATAAGAAAAAAAGTTCCCATTAACATGGTTCCGCAAACGCACCGTTTATAAGACACAGAGTGTAATTTTTTTTTTACGATATCTTAGGAACCGTTTGAGATACAAAACTCAGCTTTTGTACACATCTTAGCATTAATATTAGCTACTTTTTAAGCGCTTGTTAAATTTTTTTCATGTGCCATTGACGGAGATTTTATGGTTGCGTGAGGTTTTTATGGCTCTAAATTCTATGACACTTGGAAAATTGGCATTCTGACAGCACATTGTGAACCACCAATATTTTCTACACAAAAAAGGTCCTTGTAACCAAAAGCTCGAACGTAAACCGTTTTAGAAAAATACGGCATTTTATGTTGGAAAACATAAAAAAAGTAGCAACATGTTTTGTTGTTGATAAAAACATTTGTTTTTGATCTAGTCGTCAGCGTTCATACATTTGTTTCACGCATTTGAGTTATTGACAATTGTCGTTTAGTTGTTAAATAACCTTTTTTCAAATGGAGTCAATTTTGCGGGAACTTATTATCTTTATTACCCAATTAATTTGCCCATTTTTAGTATTTTGCTTGCGTGATGATAAATAAATAATTACAGTGATAGCGAGATGTGCAATATGCATTTTGTTTATGGCGTTGCCGATGGAAATGCAGCAAAAGCTCGTCTAATTTATCAAGAAAAGTTTCCAAACCGACAGGTACCAAATGAAAGAACATTCATTCGTATTCACGAACGTCTACATCAAACTGGAAGTGTACATAAAAAAGCTGCAGGAAATGAGAGACCTCGCCTGGTACCTCCGCAAATTGACAAAGATGTTCTTCAAGAAATCAAAGGCGATCCATCAACTAGCACTATAAAAATAGCTTTAAACCTAAACCTTAGTCACGTTACAGTGTGGAGGATAATAAAAAAACCAGATGTTATATCCTTATCACATACAGCGAGTACAAGCCCTTTTACCAGCGAAATTTCCGCACAGATTGGCTATGTGTCAATGGTTTCAAGAAAAAATTGCGCAAAATCTTCGATTCTTAGAAGAAGTTTTATTTTCGGAAAAGCAAATTTTTCTTGCGATGCGATTATAAACAGCCATAATAATCATGTATGGGCCGACGAAAATCCACATGCCATAATGGAAGGCCATCATCAGCAAACATTTTTTGTTAATGTTTGGGCAGGTGTTGTAGGAGACCATTTAATAGGTCCTTATTTTTTGCCGTTTAGGCTAAATGGTCAATCATATTGTAATTTTCTTGAAGAACAGCTGCCAGGGCTTTTAGAGGACGTTCCGGTCCAATTAAGAAACAAAATGTGGCTTAGGCACAATGGTGCTCTTGCACATTTTAGTTTAGTTGCGCGTCAATTCTTAAATGAACAGTATAGGAACCGATGGATAGGTCTCCAAATCTAAATGTTTTGGATTTTTTTTGGGGGGGTCACTTAAAAAGTTTAGTTTACACTTTATCAGTTAATACCGATGAAGAACTAAAAAATCGCATTATTGTATCCTACAATACGATACAAAACACTCCAGGCATTTTTGAACGGGTCACTAAGACGTAGGTTGTAAGCCTGCATTACCGTAGGAGGAGGTCATTTTCAACTATTTTTTCTTGTTTTTTATGTTATTGCTTAGTTTTGTAAAATAAAGGTATTGTGATTATGCTGCTACTTTTCATTTCTTTTCCGTTCTTGAGATATCGTCAAAAAATTAAAAAAAATAATTTTACACCCTGTATCTCGAAAACGGTGCGTTTGCGAAACCATGTTAATAGGAACTTTTTTTCTTATAATTAGCCAAAAAATCCCGCCCTTTATTTTCCGACACATGTTTTAAAACACCTTGTATATTAGAAAGATCAAAACAAACAAATGAATAAAAATAGATAATACACACAACAATAATAACGAATAAGATGAATTGGAAACATTAAATGATGCCCCGAATACGAAGCTCTACAGCCATCCATATGGAGAGAGTGTGACAAGTGGGAACAAAACAAAATAAAAAAAAAAAAAAATTAAAAATCGTATACTAAAATCAAAGCCATGCAAAAATCAAAATCAAAACTTTGTAAACTACAAATTACTAAAAAATATATAATTATTGACAATTTTCATCAAGTTTCTACAAGCATATTTTAAGACTTTGATATCATAGTCATTACAAAGTGTTATCAATATTTTGGAGTTTTGTATCAAATTTACAAATAACTTACAAACAAAATCTATAGCATAATAAATAAAACAATAAATAAAAATAAAAATTTACCAATGAATTAAAATAAAGTAAAAAATAAATTATTATCGAACAACCAGATAATTGCTGATAGTTTTGGTAAACATGTTTTTACTGTAAGCTAACAACACACCAATCAATTAATTTAATTTAATTTAATATTTTGTTTTATCTAAACCTTTTACAACAATTTAATGTGTATAAATCACTGATGACAAAGTGTAAACAATAATAAATAAATTACAAAAAAAATTACAAGTTTAAATAAATTTTTAAAAGTTTAATAGAAATGTTACTACAGAACAGCTTTTCCGCATTCTTTCTCAGCCATTAATCATTCAATCCTGAATGTAAGATTCTTCCAGACTCTTTTATAAGCATTTAAATCAGAATGAACAAACAATTTGTTTAGTGTTTGTTGTTTTGTTTAGCTTATGCTCATGTTCATTCCACAACAATATTGTCATTAATATGCAAATTTAGTATTACTTTTTAAGAAGTATGTGCTTATTTTTAGTAAAGTGTTAAAAAGTGGTAGTTTAATCTAAACTTTAACATAATGCAGTTTTACGTAACATTTATTTTATTATCACCAAGATAGTCAGTCAAAATAGTGCAATATTTTGTCGAAAATAAAAGTAAATTTGATTTTTAAATTTATGTATTATCACTGTAACGAATTGAAGAGACACTAGTCCCAATTTTGACAAACTTTATTGTCTATTTTGCTTTGTTTTTGAGATAATCGAAAAATACACGTTATTTAGAAAAAAAATTATTTAGCACAATTTAAGTAAAAAAAAAACCATTTCTAACAATGGTAACAACAAACAAAACAATATTACTTTAATAAGTTCATAAAATGACCACCAAAAGGGTTGATGTAAGCTTTACAACGCACTAAAAGATAAACTGCTTCAAAATCTGTTGTGTTTTGAATGGACAATGCAGCATTTGCAATTTTCTTTTGTAGCTGCTTCACGTTGTTTATTGGCTCCGCATAAACTAATTGTTTCATGTGCCCCCACACATAAAAATCCAATAGATTTAGATCAGGAGATCTTGCAGGCTAGTTCACTGGACCTCTTCTATAAATCCACCAATTATTAAAATTAATGTTGAAACACCAAACATCCTGTTACATAAGGCAAAAAGGACATTATTATCCCGCAAATTTGATTTTTGAAAAATTCTGCCTTATAAACTAGCATTTAAACAAAGTGGTAAGTATTGTATTGGCAGTAGTTGCCCATAAAAAACATCACTCCATGTGTTAACTGAAAATCTTTGTTGGTAAGCTTGTACCTTAACTGCGTACTGATTTCCTAATAACCAGATATGCTCATTATGTATATTGTTAATGCCATCTCTCGTAAACATAGATCCATTGCTTCACAATATTGAACTAAAGAAGTTAGAATCTTTTTGATGTCATTCAAGAAGCCAATAAGAAAATGCAAGTCGTTGTGTTGTGTCGCCTGGTTGTAGGTGTTGTACTTTTAGATAATAGTATGGCTAAAGAATTTCCCTATTTAAGGTTTTCCAAACAAAGTTTTTAGATAGTTGTTAACGACCGAAAAGTTGCTTAACGCTGATTCCCGGTTTATCAAGAACTGCGTCAACTATTTGTTCCTTTTTTGCCAAGGTATGCTGTTGGTTTGGACCTTCACTACGGTGATTTTCAATTCAAAACTCACGGAGCCTTCAAAATGCGTTCGAAAATACGCGACAAGAAAGTTGCCTTCTGTCGGAAAATCTTAATTGATACTTGCGACATGCAACTTGAGCACTACCATTACAGACTCCGTAAACAAAAATGATATCTGCGTGTTTTCCGTTGTTGAACAGTATTTTTATCAAATTTTACTAACCGAACCAAAGAAAACAATTTTGACAAGTATCAAAAGCTTGCATCAACGCACACTTGTTAAAGTAATGTTGATTTGTTTGTTTTTTTGCAATATAAAAAGTTTTTTAAATAATGTGTATTTTTTGATAATTTTGGAACCAAGCAAGATAGACAAAAACATTATTTAGATTTAGATGTATCTAAAGCTTTATTTTATGTTTCATTGTCTTTCAAACATACAAAACATAAGGGGTCATATTCTGCAAGTTGGGATTCCTAAAGTAGGTACAGGTACCATAAAGATTTCTGTTTTTTTGAGCCTGTTGATCTGCATTCAAGTTTTTTTTACCATAGTCATTTGGTACTCAAACTAAATGTACATTAATATTTGTGAGAAATGTTTTCAGATTTTCTATATGAGCCATTTTACTACTAGCGTACACAATACTAGTAATGTTTGCTTGTCTATTGGACAGAATAATTATTGATTTGTTAAAGTATAGTCTTGACTATTATGTTTCTAAAACACCAATTAATCATAGCCATACTGGTGACGTAGTGTATCTGAACTCCTTGCTCCGGGACTATTATAATTTGTCTTTATTATCAGTATAGCTAGTAAGAACAACTACTAATCTCAACCTAGCAATAAGTATAAAACGCAATATTATATTAAGATAGCTTGTTCTGAATCTAATTATTCCGCACATAAAACAACCTTTCAAACGGATGTGTGGGCAGACGTCGTAGAATTGTCATCAAAATGACTAATAACGCAAAAGTTTTATTAGATGCTTTGACTGAGTCTAATAAATACAAAACTCAGTTTACCGTAGATTATGGAGCAAGTTGCACTAATTCGCGGGGCAAACTGACCAGTCAAACATGGCTTATAATACAATTAAATTGACAAGAAAAGCCTTGCCAGTTTCATTAACCAATGTAATCAATCAATCATAGAGTATGAATTTAAACTAATATTGAAAAACCGGCTCTTAGAATAATAACAAATGAGGTGCGGTTTAAGTTTTGTAGTAACTGAAAAAGATGTTTTAACAACAGAAGTAATAAGTGAATAAACGGAATTTTCTAACAACATCAATAGTAGTTTTTAAAATAGTTTAAAGGTACAGATTTAATAATCTTAGTTTACCAAAAATCTAGTACAAAAATCTGCAAAAATTATAGCTTTTTGAAGAGATATTGTTGTAGAAGATAAATGACCTAACCATTCAGTATTATGTACACTATAATTTTCAATCAAAATAATATTAGCTTTTTTAGAATTACTATGAAAAAGCTTGTAAAAACTTTCAAAAAAATTAAAAAATTAAAGAAATATATTGTTATAAACAACGCTTTGCAACGCCTACGTCATCAATCTAAAACATGTTGTTTGTAGATGTAGGCACAGATACCCTGTTGGTCAACAACTGAATGTTTGAGATGATAATAGGAATTTACCTGATTAAACTAATATGGATCTTTATTAGTTACCTTGGTTTCTTAGAAATTAATTTTTAAGCTATAAACTATGTCAATGTTAGGTTTATCAAATTGGTTTGTAAATCAAACTACGCTTCAGTAGTCTGTTTGATGACTTGTTCTCAACTTACGACCTACAAGCATATCCAAAAAGTAATAATGATTTTTTTTATGTAGAACGTTATTAGACCCAGAACAATCTATCATGATATGATAATGCGTTTTATATCTACTGCCAGGTCGAAATTAAAAGTTATTGTAAGTAAGTAGTTAGAGAGTAAGTTTTATAAAAGACAAATTATTATAATCCCGGGGCAGGAAGTTTGGGTACGTAAGATCACAAGTCTTTAAAAGATAAATTTAGCTTTCCTGCGTTTAAGATAGTTAAAAATAGTTATTTTGGATATGTCACACGGAAGTTGGGGTACTCAAAAACACTACTTCTCAAAAATTGGATCTGTTCACTTAAATCCAGAATCCTGGTTTTAAACGCTCTTATGCGGCGCGTTTCATACGCGTTTTTTTATATAGTATTCTCAATTGGCATAGTCTCTGTTTTTTATTTAAAAAAAAAAAAAAAAAAATTTGGATTCTTTTCTAACTTCATTGTCTAACTTGTTTTCATGAAGCAGGGCGTTGTCTTTTGCAACATTGTTGCTTGTTTGTCAACTGCAATGTTCTGGGTAAATAATGGAACAAATGAAAGTTTACGATTTATTTGTTGTCAGTTTTATTTTTTCGGAAGCTTGTAAAATCCGAGTGCCAAGATTGTTTATACGCAGACAAGATATGCTGCAAAGCTGCGCTTTTTGTTAGTGCCAGTAGTGAGAAGTTGAATCTATTTTATGTGACTGATTTTGTAGTGCATGAATTGTAATTCATTGATTAATTTTTGAAGTTTGTCACCAAGGAACTGTTCTTTTATGGACGTTAGAACTTTTAGATTTTTTGTTTGTTTAAACAATTCCTCTAATAATAACAATTTTATATATTTTTTTAGAATATTGAAAATGTCGTTTTACATTCGCTAAACGCATAAAAGAAAAGTTTGTTTTTGAGAACAAATAAACAAATGAACAAATGAACAAATGAAAAAATGAACAAATGAACAAATAAACAAATGAACAAATGAACAAATGAATAAATGAACAAATAAACAAATAGGAAATATTTTAATTTTTTTATCAATAATGTTCTTAAACATACAAGATTTGATAGTATTTATGTTTGTTGATAATACTTTCATTGTAATATCAGATATTACATGTGAACTTCTTAAAGATAAAACTGACATTATCTTAGATCAATTTAATTGATTGTGAAAAAAAAAAGTTATACATAATTATATTAAACTGTATTGATATTCTTATTCAAAACATTAAATTACTTCAAATAGTAACAAATTAATGTAATGTAGACATAATTATTCCACACTTAATCCTCTTTTTTACAAGAAGCTGTTATTTTATCTTAAAACTCAATGTAACAACTCTAGTAATAAATTGTGATGTTTACAATTTTCAGCAATTTATTACCTCTTTGCAGAGCACCCAGAGAAAATCCAATAAACTTTAAGCAGTATGTTTAACGGTAATGAGCAAATAATTCTTGCTCCGTTGTTGCTAAGTTGCAAGTGTAGGAAAAAATTAATCTTTCTAAAATGTTCAAAAGCTAGCTAGCAATGTTCTGAAAAAAAAAAAGATATGATTAAAAGAATACTGAAGCATGTAGTAGAAAAGGAAAGATGCTCTAAGTTACACGTTGAAAAAAAGTAATTTGGATTCAGAATAAATAAAACTTGGAATAGATTTGTGTGTCTCGTTGTTGGTTGAGTAATGATCCATTTTTTTAACACCATGGTGATTCAAATTTTCATTGTTGAGTCAAATGGTTTTGTTGACTTATATAAAAGTGTCAGTTTGATAATAATGTATTGACAAAAAAATTTTTAATACTGTAAGATTTTGCTAACAACCTAGTTGATTAGGATTCAGTTTTTCAGTTTTCTAATATCTAACGTTGCCAAAGTTTTGCCATATATTTTTGTCAATTATACTAGTCAGGGTTGAGTTTTTAATTATTATAACAAGGTTAGTCAAAATTACCGTAACATCTAAATAATTCTTCAACTGTAAAAAACTTCAAAAAAAGTTTAAGCTAAAGTTATTGATGATGAAGCTACAACTACTTTGCATCAACATTTAAAATTGCTTGGTTTTCTACAAGCCATTGTTTAAATATATTTCTAACTTTATGATGTTGATTTTTTTATAGATAACTTTATGTATATCTTGTACTATATAAACTATATTATAGGGGTATAGGGCATTTTTTTTTGTCAAATCACATCTCATTTATTGATTAAATGAATAAGGTTTTCAACAAACATGTTTATACAGTATGTTCAATAAAATTTTAGTTAAAAGTCAACATATGTCAAATCATTGGTGTGCAATCTACATTTTTAAAAAAATATTTACTTTTTTGCCCGCTTGTATAGTATAGAATAGTAGTTTACTTTGGACTTATCAATATATTACATTGCACTAATGACACAGTCTGTGATTGACGCACAAAATGTACGCATTAGCCGTTTTAACAAAGTAGTTAGGTTAGGTTACAAATGCAATTTCTCACATTTAATCTGTTATTATAAAGACAAATTAAAACAAGTTCTTATAGTTGTAATTTACAATAAAATTGATGATCATTTGTTTACTTTACAGACTTAAAAAAATGCACTTATTAAAGTGTTGTAACATACTACTTTTATGTATGATATTAAAGTAATTAATCCTTATTTTAAAAATATTATTTTATTTTAGTTTGCATCTAGATTTGGTTAAAGACCATCATCAGACTCAAAAATAATAAAGTGATTATGTGGACATGTGCTCTATAATTCACTTACCTTAAAGATTTTGTTGTTGAATGTAAATAAATTTTAACATTATTAAAAGTTTATCATTAAAATCTAAAATGCGTGAAGAACGCTATGGTAGAGGTGGAGTACTTATTATATGTGTAATAAATTAAAATTTAAAAAAAATTTAAAAAAATGCTTTGTGGTCTGTTACAAACTTCAGTCAATTAATTACAAATATTTTTTTAGACAAACTAGAAAATATTTTATCAATTATTGTACCAGCACATAAAATGGTTGTTCTTTTCGGTTGATTTTAACATTGATATGCTAAAGTTAAATGCATGTAGAGAGAAAAAAATCTCTTAAAAAAGTTTTCCCTACCTTTCCTACTCCTCTCGTCATTTACTTCATCTCACTTAATTTCCATTGACGACCAACTTTTCAGACAGGCTTAATATAATGCAAGAACCTTAATCAAATATAAAAGGTTTAGTCTGTTCCACAAACTTTAATTCATGGCTTAAAATTTTATTCCGTTCATCAACAATCTTGAACATTAAAAACCTTATATTTTCTTTTTGACTGAAACCAAAATAAACAATAAAGATCCACAATTGCTTTAATTTAGTGATTACATCCACAAACAACTAACATATTCTAAACTGACGACGTACAAAATTCTGCGCATTGATTACAATAACACATTTCTTAAACTAAATCTTTCCAATACGACTATTTTTGTTGTAGGCATATACCATTTTTCAAATACAACTCTAAACATTTTTTACCCATTTATTATAAATAAGTTAAAATTATTTTGTTAGGAAAATTTAATGTACATAATACTGAATGGTTGAGTCATCTTCTACAACACTATCTGGCCAGAAAGCTATGATTTTTGCTGCTTCTCATAATCTTACTCAATTCATTTATTTCTTTTATATTGTATTAAAACTTGTTTATAGTTTTAATTGTTAATAAAAACGTGTCAACGCAGAACAATTAGTGTAATTTTGTGTGTTATTATTTAATAAAATAGTGCTTGATCATAAACAAGTTTTATATGTGAACATACGGAATAGAAAGACACTTCAGAATCGGTTTTAAAACAACTTGTATATATGAAATTCCATCTTAAAAAACTTAAAGAATCACATAAACGAAATAAATAACATACCAATTACTAGAACAAAACAGACAAAATACTTAGGAATAATATTAATTGAGAAACTCACCTGGGATACACATATTAACAAATTATTAAAAGAAAGCGTAGCAACAATAGGAGCTGTAGATAGAGCCAGGGAATGCATAACAAAAGAAACTGCATTAAGTATCTACCATTCACTATTTTTAGCAAAATCATTTAATAAACATATGGGGAGAAACATCAAATACAAACATACAAAAAATACAAAGACAACAGAACAAAATTCTAAAACTAATACACAAACTACCAAAACTAACACAATAGAAGAAGTATACAAAATAATTAACGAAACAAAGATAAACAAAAAAATAAAAATAGAAAAATGCAAACTAATATACAAAATAAAAAATAAAAAAATTAAAACTAACCTCCAAATAAAAACTAACAAAGAAATTCACGGACATAACACTAGAAGAAGAAGCAATGTACACGTACACACAACAAGGACAGAAAAAGCAAAACAAACAATACTAGACAATGGACTTGTCACGTACAACTAACTGCCTGAAAGTATTAAGAAAACAAAGAATTATAAAGAATTCAAAATAAAAATTAAAAAACACTATATATTATTTATTTATTTATTTATTCAATTTACCTTTCTACCTTTCGGTGTAAGGCTATTACATACATTTTAATACTTTGTTTAATATATCTTATTATTAATAAGTCTAATAATCTTCATTATTTTATTATTTCCGGCGTTGCTTTACTTTGATAATTGCTTCTATTACTTCGTCTTTTTTTTTTCATCTATTTCCTCTGTTCGTATGCCCTGTATCATTGTTTCATCCTTTCTTGTTTTGTTTTCTTTTACTTCTTGTTACGTTAGTTCTTGTAAGTATTCCCTCCATCTTTCCATTATCTCGCCTTCTTCCGTTATTATTTTTCTATTTATATCTTTTATGTTCATCATAGTGTGTTCCTTCTTTTGTTTTAAATATTTTAACGTTACGTAGTATAGTTTTTTTTGTTCTTTTCCCATGAATCCTCTTATATTCCATGTTCCTATTCTTTCTTAATTATTTTTCTTCTTTTTCTTTTCCTTTTTTTTTCCTATATTTTTTTTTTCTTTTTTTTTTTTTCTTTTCTGTATTTTTCTAGTTATGTTCCTTTTATTTGCATTGTTCTCTGTATTGTTTATCTTAATTCTTGTACCATTTTCTCGCCATTTCTTCTTTTTTTTTTTTCTTTTTTCTGTATTCTTGTTAGTTTTTTGGAACATCCGCTTCTTCTAAACCCTTTAACTCTTTATTCCATCTATATTCCTCTCCGTTAATTATTAACTTTCGGTAACCTATTCTAACCCTCTTTCCCTTCGCTTTTTCTTCATTTGCTAAGTCTCTAATTTCTTTTTGTACGCATCTTTCTTCGTGTGTTAGGTCATTGTCAATGTATATCCTGGTCCCTTTCAGATTTCTTTTGGCTTTCATTATTTGTTGTTTTGTTTCCCATGTTTCGACTTCTACTCTTATTATTTGTTTATCTTTATGTATTATTTGGGCTTTTCCTATTTTTGCTATTATCTGAAGTTTTTCTTTCAAAAAGTTCTCTACTCCGCTTTGTTCTTCATTTTCATTTGTTTTTATTCCTGTTATTATAATATTATTTCTTTTTTTCTGTCTTTCTGTTTTTTCTGCTTTGTTTTCTAAGCTTTCGATTTTTTGGATCATCTGTATTTTTTCCTGTTCCCATTTCATTTCTTTATCCTTTAATTCCTTCTTTATTTCTCTAATCTCTTCTTTTAATTCCTTTGTGTTTTTTGCCATCTCATTCATTAATTCTTTAATCATGCTCTTTAATTCCTCTATTTTCTTTTCTGTATTTGTAGTTTCTTTGTATTCTTCTCTGTGGCTTTTATCCTTGTTTACTTCTACCTTCTCTTTATTTTCTATATTTCTGATTGTATCACTGTTGGATTGCTTTTCTACTGTCGTTTTCCTTTCATTCTCTATTTTCCTTTGTTCTGGAGATCTTAATATTTTTTTGCTTTTTTGAAATTCTTTTAATTCATTTTTAGGTCTTTCTATATCGACTTTTTCTCTCTCGTATCCTCTTTCTCGTTTTGCATTCATTTTGTTTTGTATATTTTTATATTCCTTCTTATTATTAATTTTTATTTCGGGTAATTGTTGTTTTATTATCAGTTATTATTTTTATTAATTTCTATTTATTGTTTTAATTTATTTTGTTGTTTTATTATTTATTTTGTTTGTTTTATGTTCGGTGATTGTGTATATTCTGTTCTTTTCTTTTTTGTGGATTCACTTCTTTTACCTTCTTATTTTATTTATTTTGTTATGTTTTTATAATCTTTGATCTATATGTTTTTTAGCTTGTTATTTATTTTATATTGTTTTATTTTTATATATTTGTATAATGTATGAATTTTTCTTTTTCACTAATTGCTACTACTACTGCACCATAGATTGTAGATTAGATGTTTCATTGTTACACCTGTTTTCTCGTAGCACTCGACGCTTGATATGTATCCGTCACTCTTCCACTCTTATTGTTTAGCCGGGCCACGCTGTTCTTGACTCGGGATACACCCGTCTTCTTCTGACACACTTGATTCTTCTATTTATTTCTCTCTTCCGCACTATCTTCCACTTTATATATTGTTTAGTCTTATTTCATCGTCTTCCTACCACTTTTTCACTATTTTTTATTTATATTCCACTGCCCTTTATATTTCACGTTACGTTTTTTATCTTTCGCTTTTGATATGGCGATAATGCTCGTGTTTAACGAGTTGATTGTCGGCCGCACCAAAAACACGTGTTCACGCAGTTGATACCTCTTGTACAAAAAAAAAGCAAGTCTAGAGAAAAAAAAAATATAAATTGTAAATATGTAAATATTTTATAATAAAAAAAAAGATCTTGTTAACAAACTATAATTAGTTCTTAATTCAAGTACCATATTAAATAATAACAGTAATAACAAGACGAAATAATTAGTAGAAAGTGCTTCAAATTGTGATAACTGCAAATATTTGCTGCAACCTATTAATGATATAAAAGTAAAGTGATAAATCAATTAGTTGAGATGTACGAACTCATGCAATCAAGATTTTACAAATACTTTTGTAAATAATAGCAAAACGTTCAAAATATTACTCAGTGCCCCCTAAAATATTTTTTTTAAATTTTACTAGCAATTAAACAGAAAGATATATGTGTTATTGTTTCAACTTTTTTTGAAAAATATGGTAAAGAAAGGTGTACATTAAAAACATTGAAGTTTGAAAGTATGAAACTATTTATTGAACTCATAATAGAAAGGTAATACAAAAAAAGTTAAAACATTCGAAATCATCTTAATAAGAAGGATGAACCTGGTATGCTGTTACCAATTTAGTAATCATAAGCTCTATTTTTGTCAGCAGTAATCTTAAATCGCACTGCGATTGACTATTTGCAATCGATTTCTTTTTTCTTCTTATTAAATTGGTTACCGCACTGAATCCCCAATCCATTAAATATAATAAAAGAAATGCAGTTAAGAACTTTTGAATAACGGCCCATATTTCAGGAAAGCCGTAGAAATCTCATTTTGCAGCTAGAATTGTTAGTAGCCGCTTTTAAATTTAAATTTAAATTTATTATTTGTAGTTACTTCCATCAGTTCTTCTTCTAACTGTGGTGATTTTTCTGTGTTTGCACTTAAAAAGGGATCCAAAATCCAATCAGGTATGTTCATTTTTAAAATATTATCAAATTGTTGATTAAAATCTGAATGGAGAATATCCAAGTATGTCTTCATCTGTTTTTTTCTAATCCTCATAAATGTGGAAACTGGCTGAATTCCCCTTGTCCGAAATTTTGTTTGTACAGAAGAAGTTTTGTCACAAATGCCAAAATAACAAATTTTGTTATTATTAAATTTAGTTTATCACCTTAAAGCTGAAGATTGATTTCATTAAATTTTTGAAACAAGTTGGTCAAGTAAACCTTGTAATTTTTGGTTTGAATTAAATTTATCTTTCAAAAACTTCAGCACCGAGCTAAACAGTATGAAACAGCAAACGATTAAATTCTTCATTGTTTTCAATACAAAGCTGTTAAAATAATCTGTCATTCAATAAATTACTTCTGATTGTGTTGATAGCTTTAATTACATATTGTAATGAATTATGTAGACGTGCACTTAAATTTTTGGCAACTAAATGTTGACAATGGATGATACAGTGTATTTGAATTTGGCACCTTCTGTTTTAAATATGCAAGAAAATCCTTGTAGCGCCCTATCAACGCTAGAGCACCATCTGTGACTACTTATAAGATATTACTTAGATGTATTTCATTTTCTTTAAAACATTAATCCAATGCATAAAATATTGATTCTCCTTTAGTATCAGTTTGAAAATATTTAGCAAATAATAATTCTTGGCAAATTTGTTCTTCTTTTGTGAACCGCACATATGCTAAAAGTAAAGCTTCATTTCGCAACAAAGTTGATTCATTAAGTTGACACACAATAAATTTTCAACATCTTGAACTATTTCATCAATTCTTCTTTGCACTGTATTATTGCTCAACAATTTTTTTTATAATATCAGATGCTGGCTGTGTAATACGTATTACTTCACTTATAGCCGGTATAATTAGTTCTTCATCAATAGTATGAGGTTTTTCCGATTTGGAACAATTAAGAAAATATTGAAAAAAGCAAGAAAACCGTCGCCATCTTGAGTGGTTGCGGTTGAAAAGAGTTTTGCCAATATCGGTTGTTTGATAAATAATAATAATTTTTTTTTATCACCATGATTTTGAATCAAATGTTTTTGTAATCTTTAAGGCTTCATAGCTTTGTTTGATAAAACTTGTATTGTTTACAGGCGACTCAATAAAACCATATTTCAAGTATTCGATAGTAAATTGTCTACATTTTTTCTTTGGTTGAGCTATTATTATCTGTAGAAAAAAACCAATTCAGTGGCACATAAACAGTAGCAGTGCGCGATTGCACATAACTTAATGTAAATGAGTGAGTATGCGGAAACCGAGCCAATACGTTGTTCAAAGAAAAATTAAGTTTTAAGAGCAAAATTCATAAATCAATTTTTCTAAACTTTCTCTTCTTTTTTTTAATGTTTTCACCGCCCCCTTACAGTTATTCATCGCCCCTAAATGCACCTGTGGCCATCACCGCCTCCCCCCCACCCCCAGATCGCTGCAGCGCACACCAAGAGGCGCCCACTTTGGAAACCACTGGTTTAAATTAACAGACTTGGCAAAAAGATGATAATTAAAACTAACTGTGATTATATTATAAAAGTAATGCGTTATCAATTAATCATGTTTTTCTAACAAATAATATACCACCCCATAATTTGCTTCATACAAATAGAGTTAAATAAACCACAGAATAATATCAATAAGAATAATTTATTTTGAAAATATAGCAGTAGATATATATATTAATATATATTTTGAAAATACCATTGCAGCGAAAAATAAGTTTAATCTTATTGCGGTACAAAAAAGTCTCAAATTCTACGAATTAGCAATTCAAATGTAATTTGCTGCGACCAGAATTTAGAACTGACAAATAAAACAATTGGTGGAGGCGTTTATTAGATTTAATGAGTACATTTAATATTAAACAACTGGATTTGCGTGTGCTATCTAACGTATGTGCGTTAATAAACATCTTAGGGTGCAAATATTTCACAAGTAAACTCACAGTTTTTTTTTGTTATATATTTGGATGAATTGTTTGGCAAATAAATATATTATTATTATTATTATTTAACAACCCACTTATTTTTTTTATTTACTTATAACTTCCGTTGTTAAAACATATCTTCTTATTACTACAAAACCTAAACCACGCTTTATGTATCATTATTTTGAGATGAACATAAATAAAACATTGAATGAAATTTTTATTGAATAATTTTTATTTTTATTTTCATTGCTTATATTCTACGAGACCTATATTGCAGTAGAAAATTTAACAAAACGTTATAAAAAAAAATGTACCATTCTCTGTTTTTAAACCATAACAAAAATACTGGTATTAATACTCAATTCAGTCCAAACAGGTACTTAATAAAAAGCAAAAAGAATTTAACAAATTTTTCAGTAATTGTTCAGAACAGACTAATCAGGGTTATAAAAAAACTAAACATTGTGATAATCTAATACAATCTAAAGAAGATAGAATTGTCAGAAACAAAACCAATAAAAAATTTCAACTTTCCATAAACAACAAAAAATTCTATAAAACAATAAATTTATTAGAAGGTAATTCAAAATCTTCAATGCCTTTTTTTTAAAATGGCTAAACAAATTAGTTATTAACCAATTTGCATCTGTAGACTACTATTTTAAATTTTCTTATTGTTTTCTTATTGTTTTACGATGCGACTAGTGATAAAAAATAAGTCCAATTCACTTAAAGCAACGGGTTGTCAAAAGATATCTTCAAAAATTAAATACCAACAAGAAATCAAGTATAAATGAAATTTTACCCATTATTCTTACAATGTTTGCAAATAAATTAGCTCCTATTTTTACTGAAATAATTGCTTTATCATACAAAAAAGAAACATTCTCGAATTGTTGGGAACTGCAATTGTTCAACTTATACAAAAAAAAAGAAACAAACCAGATTTTTTAAATTACAGAAATTACAGAACATTTTCATTATCATTGCACAATTACAATCAAAAATTTTGAAAAATATAATAATTTCTACATTGTAAAATTTTTAGAATATATTAACTTAATCTCAGTCACTCAATACGGATAACAATTAAAATGTTTGACGAACAGATCTTCTGACATACTAGTCACAATTGGAATTACATTAAAAAATCATTTTTATGTAGTTGTGACATACAGGGTCATTATAAAAGTTTGGGATTATGTAATCATCTAATGTACGGTGTGCGTAAATACAGTTGAAGTTGAACTGTCAAAACAAAGTAAATAGTTTGGTGCACAATTTTAAGAAGACGGCATATTTAAAGTGATTACATGATCCCAGACATTTATAAAGACCCTGTTTAAGTACATAATTCTTAAATATCATATTTTGAAATTTAAAAAAATTCATATTAGAAAAAGCAAATTCATAAATTTACTTATAATTATAATAAAAAATTATAAAACTTATAAATAATAGCTATAATTGACAATAAAACAGATTAAAATCTAATAAAACTAAAAAGCATTACTGTAATTATTACATAAGAAATCGTTTAGAGAGTAGAAAGCCTTGCCAAAAAAATAATTTTAACAACTTTTTTAAACTGAGTGACTGTTGTTTTATAGAATCAAGAAAGAAAATATAAAAATATGTGGACTGTAATTATTTATTCTATTTTGGGACTTAGCTAACGTCAAGACTGTCTAAAGCAAGAGCAAATGCTAGACTTTTGTTTGGTATTATGACTATAAATATTACTACGCACAGGATACGTTGAAACGAATCAATAAATTACTCAAAAACAACAGATTGGATAGTAATGGTAATTGTGTTATCTATAATTTAAAAAATCTCCCTTTAAAAAAAAAAAAAAAATTATAGTTTTTTTATATAATAAGGCAATTATTTTAGTCAGAGTAACAGCTAATCTATTTGCAAATTTGTTGAGAATGACAGGTGGAATTTGATCTATACCGGATGCCTTTCTAGTAATTAATTTAGAAGATACCTGAAAATTTAAATAATAAAGTTTTGATCAGTGATAAGTAGTGACCGGATTACATGCAAATGCATATTTGCATATGCATTTGCATATTTTGACCATATTTAGGCTTTGTTGCATATTTTGTCTATATTTGGTTTTTATGCATATTTCACCGGTTTTTAGAAAAAACAATATTAAAAAGTTATTATATTATGCATATTGACATAAAAATATCCCAAAAATTAAAAATTAGTTATTTTTACTACCAACTATTCAATTACAATCATTATTTTAAATTGAAAACAAACAAAATGTTTTTTTTTAATTTACTAGGCTATATTTAAAATATTTTAGAGAAAAAAAAACATGTTGCCCTTTAAAAACTAAAGTTGCAATAAATCAATCAAAGTTTAATAATTTTTATTTCATTTCAATATTAATATTTCTTACAATGCTTAATACATGTATTCTAAAAATAAAACATATGTCTGTGTACCTGCCTTTAAGGTACTCAAAAAACCATTCAAAATGGAGTTATTTAGTCGTGCGTTTTTTGTCTAACACAATAAAGTTGTATATTTGTACATATTCTACCTAACTTAAAAAAAAATTAAAAAATGAATTTTTTTGTATATTTTGTTTTTTTTTATAAGGATTAAACTATATTTGTTTATATTTATATTGCATATAGTTGCATATTTTGGCATATTTTTGCTATTTTCATGCATATTTTGGGTTTTTTTATTGCATATTTGCATGCATGCAAGTTTTTAAGATGCATATAATCCGGTCTCTAGTGATAAGTGAAGAAAAGGTATAAAATATTTTAAATTACTTAAATTTATTGTTTTATTTTTATGTTTTGTTATTTATAAAAAGTTAAGAAATTTTATTGGCTTTGGTCCTACCAATGCTTTCTAATATTTTGAATAATTTTAGTAAAGTTTGTTGCTGTAATATATGGATTGTTATGCACATAACAATCAATATAATTAAGAAATTATTTATTTTGATGTTTATTTTAGATTAATCATAAATAAGTCAGATTTGATAGTAGTATGAAAGAAGTTTTAACAACAGAAAAATTAAGAAAATGAACAAAATTTTCTACATTAGATTTAAGTAGTAGTAATTTCTTAAATAAATAAAACAACAAATTTAACAACTTCAGTAATAATGTTGGCTTTCTTGAAAATTTATTATTTATACATATTAAAGCTTTTAGAGCATATTAATGCTTTTAGAATATTAATTTAAAAAGTTTATATAAGCTTTACTTGGAAAACAATATAAACAAACCTAACACAAAAATGATTTTATCGAGAAGAACTAGTTTAAAAAATTTGATATTATAATCAATAATATTTTCAATAGAATAAAATGGAACCCAAAACCCTTATAAAACTAATAAATATCCCCAATATTTTTTATTTAAATAACAAATACTATTTATCCACTTCAGTAATACATAGTAACCTTGACAATACTCAATATACAAACAAAAATAGAAAAATTATTTACAAAATTAATCTAATCTTAAAATCAAAATCTACCTTCTTATAATTTAAGCATTCAACTTAGATTTAAGTGAATTAATCTGATTAAGATAAAATAATACAGTGTATATAAAGAAATTTGTCGATGCCATATCATGTAAGAAGATGAAAATTTTAGTACAACTGAGGTATGTTTCAACATTTATTTACATATTACTATCTTAATAATACAGTTTTTTTAATTATTTATTTTATAATAGATTAGTTGGAAGTAGAAACTAATCTATTACAAAACAACAAGAATGTAACAAAAAAATACAAATTTGTTGAATTGTGTGGTAAACTGTTGAAATAATCAACATTTTACAATAGTGATAGAATGTATCTAACATGTTTGTCAAATATATACAATTTCCTTGAAAGCATTGATACACTCAGTTCAACATATTTGCATTGTTAAGTTATATTGTTTACAAGTTTATAATAATAATATTGTCACTATGCAACTCTCAAGATAGTACATGAATGTAAAAAAATATAATGTAATTTATAAACTTTTACATTTTATTTTTATGCATATATATATATTTTTAAATATAAAATTTCCGTATGTAATTAATCAAATTAATTGTTTTTAAGTTTTTTTGCACTTTGTGCATCAGCTTACAAATTTTCTCCAGATTTTAAATTTGGGGTAGCTACATCATCTTATCAAATTGAAGGAGGATGGAACGCTAGTGGTAATAAAACAATATTACGTAATATACAAGTAAAATGATGTTTTTTTATTGTAATAGGTAAAGGCGAAAGTATTTGGGATTATCAAACCCACACATTTCCAGATAAGATAATTGATAAAACTAATGGTGATGTTGCATGTGATTCATACAATCAAATTGACGAAGACATAAAAAATTTAAAAGCACTGAAAGTCAATTTTTATAGATTTTCTATATCATGGCCAAGAATTATGCCAACAGGTTTAGTTAATAAAATCAACGCTGATGGTATAAGATATTATAATGAACTGATTGATAAGTTAATCGAAAACGACATTGAACCAGTGATAACAATATATCATTGGGATTTGCCGCAAAAATTACATGATTTAGGTGGGTGGACCAATCGATACATAGTAAATTATTTTGAAGATTATGCTAGGATCTGCTATGAAAACTTTGGAGACAGAGTAAAGACCTGGATTACATTAAACGAACCTGATCCAATATGCAACTTGAGTTATGGCGTTGCAACCAAAGCTCCTTTTATACGTTCTGATGGAATAGGTTCATATTTATGTGCACACCATCTTCTTTTAGCACATGCGGCAGCATATCATTTATATAAAAATGAATATTATAATACACAAAAAGGTAACTAATAAAAATATTAATAGTTATAAAGTGATAATAATTTATTATATTATAATAGGAAGAATAGGAATAACCTTAGACAGTGGATGGTATGAGCCCGCCAGTGACTCAGCAGAAGATATAGATGCTACATACAGAAAAATTCAAATATTTGTAAATATCTTTAAATTTGTTTTATCATTAATTATTAATTGTTTAATATAACTTACTCTTTAGTTTGGTTGGTTTGCAAATCCAATATTTTCAAGCAAAGGAGACTATCCTGAAATAATGAGACAACGAGTTAATGAAAAAAGTATAACACAAGGATTTACTAAATCCAGACTACCATATTTTACAGAAAGTGAAATTGAAAGTATTAAAGGAAGTTCTGATTTCTTTGGATTAAATCATTATACTACTTCATTATGTGAAAAACCCAACTACGTTTCTGAAACGCCATCTCATGATGATGATGCTGGTGCTCGTTGTTTTAAAGATCCTGAATGGGAATCAACTGCTAAGGAATCTTTTAAAGTAGTACCATGGGGTTTAAGAAAATTATTGAATTGGATTAAGAATGAATATAATAACCCTGAAATTATAATAACTGAAAACGGATATGCGGGCTATCCAAATGAAACAATTGACGATTTTCGAAGAATTAATTTCCATAATGTAAGTTACAATCAAGTACGATATACAACGCAATTAATTAAAAAAAAACTTTTTTTTAGAAATATTTAACTGCAGTGTTAGAAGCAATTAATGAAGATAATTGCAACGTTACTGGTTATACTGCTTGGAGTTTTATGGATAATTTTGAGTGGAGTGATGGATATACGTAAGTAACATTTACATAAGAAAAATATAAATTATGTTGTAATTAATTTTAATTTAAATATAGGACTAAATTGGATTAAATTTTGTTGTAGAAATCGTTTTGGATTATATTACGTTGATTTTGATGATGCCAAAAAACCAAGAACTCCTAAAAAGTCTGCATTTGTGTACCAAAATATTATTGAAACTAGAGAAATTGATGAAGATTTAATACCAGACCATTATATTCATTAAATTATTTTGATCATTATTGTAAATGCTCTCTTTTTAAATATATAACAAACAATTACCAAATCTGAATGATGATTTATAATTTATTATCAAGTCTCTCATTGAAAAAATAATTAGTAGAACCTCAACATATTTGCAAAATACAATTTTTTAGTGAAAGCAAAATATGATTATTAAATATTTTATATTTCAGAGGTAGGTATAGAACAATTAATAATAATAATAATAATAAAAGTCTTTTATTGTCAAAAAAGCAGAATAAATGATGATACATTGCAATCATATTATTAAAGAAATAACGATATAATTCTATAATAGTGTTTTTTGTTTAAATTTTGAATCCAAGATTTTGGTTGTGCTTATTCTCGGTTTGGTAACCAACGTGGTGTATTTAGTTTACTCTATCTAGTTGTTTAAAAAATACTGCTGTAAAGTAATCTATAACTTCATTCATAATGGTGAGGTCAGTCAAAGTCAAAGTTGTAAATAGAATATTATGGCTTAAAGTGTAAAATGCATGTATATACTGCCGCGTATCTATAGAGGTAGGATCAGATAAATAGCATTTCTTTCATATGATGCCAAAGAAAAACAATTTCAATGGTATATAACATGATAATGCGCGCCATTAATTAAAAATAGTAATTAGCAGTAACTAGCAAAGAGTCTCTTAAAAATTGCTATTTTTTTTATGAAAATTCCTTGACATCTAATTAAAAACAGATAGAAAAGTTAATTGTTATTAATCAATTGCTTATTATGCATTGCATCGCAACGACTTATACACTATTGAAAAGACAATAAAATTCTGCATCGGTATCATATAACAAATACCATAAAAATGCAGCAAGTCGCTAAATAGATTTATAATGCAGTCATGCGACGTTAAGGGTGGTTTTAGAAAAACTTAGTAGATCAGTTAAAACTGTAATTAAACTTTTGGACCTACTCAGTTTTTAAGATATTACTATTGTATTGATACTTAATAATAGAATTAAAAATGATTTTTGTTTTGATTTTTATATTGAACCAACGTTTGTTTTAATTTAATTATCGTTTAAAATTTAATTCTAAAAGAATGCGTAAAAATAATTCTATTTTATATACAGGGTGTCTGGAAAATACGTGTACAACGTTTGACGACAGACTCCTGACGTCAAAATAGGTCGATCTAAGCCGACTTAGTTATATCCAAAATTGTCTCGTTTAGCCGGTAGAGGGCGTCAAAAAAAACAAAAGTATAACAAAGTTGAAAGTATCTATTGTAAGAAACTAAGTAAAACAAAAACATTACTTAAGCAAATGTGTAAAATGACCGCCATCTTGCTGAATACACTTATTAACACTCTTTAAAAAATGATATTGGACCCTATCTAATGTCTCGGGATTATTAAAATGGTTGCCTGCATTTAAAATCCGCTGCAATAAATCATCGCGTGTGTTTACCGGAGTCTTGTAAACTTCTGTTTTAATAGCGCCCCACAAAAAGAAGTCACACATATTTAACTCAGGAGAACGTGGTGGCCATTTTACTGGTGCATCATTGCCTCTTCCAAACCATCGGTTGGGATATTGATGATGTAAGTATTGCCGAACGGCAACGGAAAAATGGGGCGGGGCACCATCATGCATATACCACATTTCCCTCCGAAGTAAAAGGGGCAAATTCTCCAGAAGAATTGGTAATGTGTCTTGCAAAAAATTTAAATAAAAATTTCCATCTAACCTGTCTGGAATAACAATGGGACCAATAAGGTAGTGATCAATAATACCTGCCCAAATATTAATTTTAAATTGATGCTGATGATGTGCAACTTTAATGGCATGTGGATTTTCATCGGAATAAATATGTTCGTTGTGCAGATTGGTTACCCCAGATCTTGTAAAGCATGCCTCGTCAGTAAACATAATTTTTCTACAAAAATTTGGAACAAGGATTCTTTTGTTTCTAATAAATTGACAAAATGTAAGCCGCATGGGGGGATCAGTCGGTAAAAGTTCCTGGACTTTTTGTATGTGGTAAGGATGTAACAACTGTTCTCTTAAAACCTCATTGACAATCGTTTTAGGAACATTTAACTCACGTTCTAAGAGACGGGTACTGGTACTTGGTTCTTCTTCAACTCTTTCCAGAATCATCTCTTCTGTTTCCACAGTTCGAGTTGTTCGCATACGACTCCTGCCTTCAAACTTTTTCTCAAAACTGCCCGTTTCCCGAAGATGACGCTCAATATTGGCAAATGTTTGGTGGTTTGGTATTCGACGGTTAGGAAACCTCTCCATGTAAACCCTAACACTCTGACGCCCATTTCCTTGACAAAACCCGTATACCAGGAGCATGTCAACTTTCTGAGAGTTTGTATAATTTTCCATTTTTAATGGTAAAATGAACTTGTAATTCAAGAATGTTGATCGTATACTTGAGTAAATTTCATAGACTGGTGACAATTTGTCAATAATTGTCAAATTATTAAACGCCATAGCAACAAGGTCACTTAAAAAATTATTGTTACAGGTAATTTTTTTTTAATATTTACAAATTTTTGACGCCCTCTACCGGCTAAACGAGACAATTTTGGATATAACTAAGTCGGCTTAGATCGACCTATTTTGACATCAGGAGTCTGTCGTCAAACGTTGTACACGTATTTTCCGGACACCCTGTATATATTAGGCATTTTTTGCAAAAAAACGGGGATTTTTTTTAAATAAAACTTTTATGTTTTACATTAAAGAGACCATCAGGATGTAGAAAAAACAACGTATGATACTTATCAGATTATTTATTAAACATTAATAAGCGACAATAAAAAAAGGTATGTGTTTTTCACTATCTATTGCTCAATCAACATTATGCACAGAAGATTAAGGTGACTACTGAGTTGACTTGTTTGTTTTTGATTAACAGTCATTCTCAGAGCAGATTGGTGTGTTGATTATAGATCTATGGGTTAAAGATTGTGCAAAAGCTGTTGTTCTTGTGGCAGATGGAAGAAGCCAGCAGATTCCTTTATGTCAGTCTTTCTACCGTCCAAAATGCACTCAGAGAGCGGGATCTGGCAGAAAACGAAAAATGATTGCTATGGATGACCGATTTATTGTTCGTACTACTCTACGGAATCATCATGTGATTTTAGTGGAGACCAGAAGCTTACTCCGTGAGGTTTGTGGCATAGCTGTGAGTGTGTGGACAGTTTGTCGAAAGTTTTAAGAAGCTAGTTTAAAATCCTGTAGACCAGCAGCTAGACCAAAATTACTTCCACGTCACCGAGTAGGCAGACTCCAACATTCGAATTGAACATTGGTACAATGGAGGACTGTACTGTTTACTGACAAGTTTAAATTCTGCCTACATTTGCTTTTAAGCACGGGCCATGGTGGACGTTTCCTGATGGTATGTGCAGGAATATCAATGGATGCCAGCACCAAATTGATTGTCATTGATGGAGGATAGCTGATTGCACAGCGGTATATTAAGAAGGAAAAATTACGTAGTCTCATTTGCTTCATTTATCGGCGATGGCTTTATTCTGATGCAGAATAACGCGAGACCGCAGAATGGTGGTGGTGCGTCACGAATACTTGGTTGTAGTTGGAATAAGAAAATTCAACTAGGCTGCATGTACCCCAGATGGAAACCCTATAGAACATGTTTGGGACAAAAAATTACTCTATGAACCGGTTTTTTTGCAGCTGAGTGTATATTTTGTAAAAGTCTGATAAATCTTGCGGGCCAGAAAAAGTTCGACGCGGGCCGCATGCGGCCCGCGGGCCGTGGGTTGGCCACCCTTGCTTTATGCTATATGGTTGAAACGATCTTTTATTAACCTATATCGGTTTATCTTGTCATATTTTTTCAAAACTTTGACTGATGTCTAAAAATGCATTTTGACTTCACTTATTGCTGCTTAAGCAAAATAAAATAAAATAATCTTCGATATATCCTGTTAATTCTTTTGAATAACACTGCATGAGGTCCGAAAATGAATTATAAATGAATTCAAGGTCAATTATTTTATTTTATTCAACCTGCATATATTATAACGGAAAATAAATTGCAAGTCATCATTAATCTATATATGACGTAAATTTTTTTGCATAAAGATGAATAGGTCGATGTATCTATTTATATGTATCATATTTAAACTTGGTAATAACTGCTCATGTTATACAGAAAACGATCTTTAAACCAACGTTTAATGATTTTTTAAATGCACGCATTATCATGTTATCCACCATTAAAAATGCATCCATGCATAATAATAGATTTGATCTAAAAAGTGCATACAGTGCATAAAAGCAGTTACGGCCAACTGTACAATAAATGCATTAATCTTTAAACCGTAATATCTAGAAAACTAACAATACTCTGCAACCATGCACGATATCAAAATTTATTAAAAAAGTGCAAAAAGTGCATAAAAAGCAATTACGGCAAACTGCTTAATAAATGCATTTATCTTTAAAGCATAATATATCAAAAACTCAACTTTAACTGATATATAATGTTATTCTACAACTTTTCATAATGTCAAAATTGATCTAGAAAGTGCAGTTTTGTACGTATTGACATTACTCGAACAACTTTGTCTGCACTTTAATTGGTGGTTGATTGATCTTTCATAAACAAGTTTGAGTTTAACTCAATGTTTTTGTAATGTTGCTTTTATTTTACCCCTTGCTGCAACTGGAAAAAATATTTTTTTGACCGCTTCCAAAATTGTTGATTTAGTTTTTGAAACCTTTGAAAAGCTTACTATCTTTGATTTTTGTAACATTTTCATCTGTAAAATTGATTAATACTAAAACCAAATTAATCAAATATAAGGAAGTGAATAGAAGTTAAGGGATATTTGTCATTGAAATTATTTGACAAAGAGGTTATAGTTCTACATTTAATAATTGCTTCAATTTGTACTGTATACAATTTACCAATCATCACATGTCAAATGAGAATCTCTTAATACACTTTTTAAGTTAGTGCTTTTGATTCTTGCTTTACAGAGTTGTACTTGTGTTTTTACATTAATGAATGTTTTTTAATAAACTGCATTTAATAACCTGCGTGCTTGTTAGAATTTCTTTTGTTTAAAATTTATTTGTTTTTTCAAAATTTTGTTTTGTTGCAAATAAATTTAATCATTTTTTTGAATGAAGAATTATTACATTTACAAATATGTCCATCCTAATTGCGCGATTTGTCTACATTTAGTTTCTCAGATATAATATATACATATAAGTATTGAATCTCACTAATCTACAAGTTTTTTTTGATAATTGTAAAATAATATGTCAATTAATTTTTTTGATATTATCGACGATTCTCTTTAATTGCGTTCTAACTCAAAAACTGAGTATGATTGTGTACTAACAAATTATTATTGTTATATTTTTCACATAAAATATTTTAGACCGTGTCATATGTATATAGCTGCAGAAAATTCTATTAATATTATTACTTGAGCTGCATCGCCTTCTTCACTATGCTCAGCTGCTTGTTATAATATACTGGCTTGAAAAACGCCCTATTTCCTTAAATAGAATTTGTTATTTTCTTATGAAAATATTTTTACTGAATCTATTCTTTTTATGAAATTTAGTAAGATTCTGGAATATAATCCTATTCCACTACATAAAATTTTAAATAATATTTTCTCTTTTTAAAACTATTTCTCCAAGAAGTAGAATGTTATCATTAGTAAATGTTTTTAACTTGGTATTAATAAAAGCTATTTTTTATATTTAATTAGTTTTAGGTATAATGTTTGCTATAGCGCCTGTTTTAATTTTAAAAATAATTTCTATTAATATTTCTTCGGTCCAGGTCAAATTCTGTTGTTGTCGTTTTACGCTTCCAATAAACACAACTATAACTTTTGCATTTTTTGGTCTTCATACCGTACAATTGCAATAAAGTTGATTTTGCGCTTGCTACATTTTCTGTTTTGCGTTAAAGTTTGAATTGCATTGCTCATGCGGTGAACAGCTTGAAGAAGATGCAAGCACACGTCTTTCCTTTACTTTCCAGTAAACGTAGTCTTATCCAGGGTGACCAGATATAAAAGAGTACGCCTCCCCGCGCTTATAAATAAATAAAATAAACTTAAAATAAATAATGTTTCGGAGTACCCGAGTTTATATTTAATTTTATTTATTATTTTATTATTCCATAGTCCTACAAACTCCAAATTTTTTTGTAAAGTGTGCCGGAACAATTTTTTCGGATATTTTGAAGTTGATCTCTTTTTTTGTGCCGTCCGCAAGCGGCGACGCAAGTGTTATTAAGATAGTTGTCATCTTTACATTTGTTGTTAGTCATTATGTTAGAGAAGATGATGGTTGTATCCAATCCTTTGATGACAAATACTTGAGCGCGTGAATGGGTCACTCCAGAACATGAGTACAGACGGATAGTTTGCTTTGGGGTTTTTGCTTACCCTTCTAAGTGTTAGTTATTAAAAAAATAGAAGTTTATTTTCTCAACAAGCGTTAAAAATCATTAAGCAAGAAGAAGCAATAGTGATACTAATCTTTTGATGAAGAACAATTAAGATGGGTGGGTAGGCAACTTTAATTAATAATTATTAATTACCATCAAGCCACCCACTTGCCCAAGTATTTGTCATCGAAAGATTAAAAGTTACTTCTCTTTGCAAGGGTTAAAAGTCATTATGTAAGAAGAACCAATTGTGATTATCTCCACACTTGAGTGAGAAGGTGAGTCATTTCAATTCAATATTTACCATTAAGTAGTTTAAACTGGAGTCACACATCCAAGTGTTTGTTATCAAGAGATCTTTTCTGCAAGTGTTAGATGTCTATATAACCCTTGATGACCAACACTTGGGAGAGTGGTTATGTGGTATACACAAATTTAGTAGTTTAAACTGGAGTGCTCACCCACTTCATTCTGCAAGCGTTAGAAAGCTTTATGTGAGAGAAAACAATATTGATACCAATCTCCTGATGACCAACATTTAGGTGGGAAACTCCAATTCATAATTACCGTTAAGTAGTTTGAACTACTGTCCGCCCAAGTGTTTGTCATTAAAATTTGGTATCACCACTACCTCTTCTTTAATTGTAGAAACTTCTAACGCTTGCACAGAAAAAAAACTTTCAATCCTTTGATAATACATATTTGGGCGAGTGAGTAGGCACTTCAGTTTAAAAACTCTTTGATTTTTAACACTTGCCAAATGCCACGCACTCCGTTTAACTAATTTAAAAAGCTTAACAGTTAGCTGCATTTTAGTACTTTGAGTTTTGTGTTTTTAACATTTTGTGGCTTAATTTTGTATGTATTTCTTATGTTTTGTGGCAGGATTTCAATATTTTTAACATTTTATAGCCGGATTTGTTATTTTTTACAGTTTTTAAGTTTTCTGACAAGATTTTTGACATTTTATTACGCTGGGGTGCGTTCCTAAAGTACTTGGTCGAGGGTGAGAGTGACCCAAATGATCACCTTTGCCGTTCCTAAAGTAGGGGTGAAGGGAAAACATTTCACTCTCGCCGGCGTTCATACCGTACCCTTGTTAACGTCCTCTATAAGCGGGGGAAATATCACACCCGACCGAAGTTAGTCTGTTTTTTTATGTTATCTATGATTTGTTTACGTCGTTATTATAATTTACATTTTGAAAATGAATATTACAAAAATTTCCATTTGTTCACATGAAATAATAAGAACAGAAACAGGAGCAATTCAATTAATTAATCAAGACCAAGTCATGGTCAAAAATAAAAACAATGCATATTGTTCTGACTGCATTTGCTAATGGAACAACAGCTAAAATTTTTCTTCTTTTATTAGCTTGTGCCATATAAACTAATAAATGTTGTTTATATTTGACGCATTGACATTTGATTTTTGACAGCCTTACCCAATGAAGTTGGCTTTACCTTAATACCCTACCCTAAACACGCCCGACTCGTTCATAAACTCTATTCCCCGTTTGATCATGTGACATCACACTCGCCGAGGTGTCACTCTCCCCTCACTCCGTGTTTAGGAACGCAGCCCTGTGTGGCCATTTTATAGCTACGTGACTTTTAAGTTTAAGTGTTTTCGACATCTTATGGATAAATTTTGTACTATTTTTACAGTTTTTAAATTTCCTAGTTAGATAGTGTTTTAACGTGTAGTTAATTATTGCAGTGTAATAAGACAAACTATTATTGTGTAAATTAAGTGAAAACTTGCTTATTGATGATATCTAAGGTATATTAAATCATTATTAACAATGATAAATAGTGAATAAATTTTCCATTACATACGTCACAACAATACTGAGAAAATATCATCAGATATAAAACGTTTAGGCTCAACTGCATTAGCTGGGTAGCCAAGTGTATCGGTTCCCCGGCTCCTGACGACCATGAGCGAGCAGTGAATGTTTTAACAGATGTTATTATTACCTCTCAAAACCAAAACAATTCTCTTAAAATTCATAGATCATTACAAAACCAAATTCTCTCCCCAAACAAAAATTCTCATAACCCAGAGAAATTCTGTCAAAAGGAAATGGCAAAGAACTGCACCACCTGCAGACAAAGCTGCTTTAAAAAAATTAAACAAGCAAATAACAACTCAGCTAAGACAAATAAATAATGAAGCTTGGAACAAAAAACTATACAATCTATCTCATACTAATCTCTCTAGAAAATAACCAAATCCCTCAAAAAACTTTTCCAGTCTATTCATCGCCTTATCGATCTTGCCAACTCCACCACGGCCCTCACAGACAAACAAAAATGTGACATGCTTGCCAGCCACTTTAAATTAGTACATCAAATCAGTAAACAGGACAATATCGACAAACAAAAGACAATTATTGCAGAGACTGGCGACTATTTAAACCGGGACAATGTAAATTAACACAATTTTTACACTCTCACCTCACCTCTCCAAAAAAGTACGTAAAATAATTAAAAGACTGCTAAATCACAAGGCGGGATAAAATGAAATCAACCACTACATGCTGAAAAATCTATCCAGAAAAACAGATATTCAACACATATGTTATCAACTCGATAATTAAACTGACACATTTTTGCAAAGCATAGAATAAAGCCATCGTAATCCTGATTTCTAAACCCGGCAAAGACAAAACATTTCCGTTAAGTTTCAGACCAATAAGTCTACTTAACATAGTAGGAAAAATAACTGAAAAAATAATTTTATTAAGACTGCACGACCCTGACTTTGACATTACAATAGACAAACAGTTTGGATTTAGACATAGACATAATACTACGCAACAAACACTTAGAATAGTTAATGACCTAATAAAAACTTATAACAAAAATAAAGTGACGTCAATGGCTCTTTTGAACATTGAGAAAGGTTTGGCAGACTGGACTGATGTACAAATTGATTAAATTTAAATATCAACCAATACTTATTCAATTGATTCACTCATATCTAATCCACAGAACTTTTAAAGTTAAAGTTAACAACAAAATTTCTAAACCAGCAGAAATTGCTGAAGGTGTCCTTCAGGGATTTCTGTTTAGTCCAAAATTTACTCACATTTGTTCAGTTCTATTGTCGCCAACAAACAACTGCAAAACAAACTGACAAAATGTTACAAAAAGTGGAAAATTAAATTGAACGCACAAAAGACTGAGACAATAACTTTTTCTAAAAAATTTACAAACATTTAAACATTCGACCCACTCAAAATTAAAGGTACTACAAAAATGCCTGGAATTGCATCTAGACTTAAAACTGACGTTTGGACATCATATACAGGAAACGCTCCGTAGAGCGTACGGAGTACTCAAGTCAACACAGTACTTTATGAACAAGAAAAGTGTTTTCCACACTAAAAATAAAAAACTTAGTTATACGACAATAATAAGACCAATCATCACATATGCTTCACCGGTATGGTGTAAATTTGCAAAATGTCATATGACGGAACTACAGGTCTACCAAAATAAATGCATTAGGTTAATGCTTAACAAAGACAGATATACCAAAATAACAGAACTACACAAAAAGTGCCCATTTATCAATGCTCAAAGAGTACATACACGCACAAGCACAAACATTTTACACTTCACAACTAAATCACAACACACTTACAAAATACATTACACAAACACGCTCACACAACACATACCGCCCTCCCAAACATAAATATTATCTGTAGTTATTATTATTATTATGTAACAATATTTACAATTATAATGTAACTATGTATGTATGTATCAACCAATACTTACCAACCATTACTATTATTATGTCTACGCTGTAAAAAAAAAAATGATTAATATGCTATGTAAGTAACACCATAACTAGCTGTCTGCAAATTATGTATGAATTATTTTATATAGTAGAAATGTCTAGAAACTTTCACATATTCCATAACCTGTAACAATGTTTGCAAAATATTTTTTTTATTTTGATTTGAAATATGAATTTGGTTCCCCGGTTTTAAGTTTGAGTCTACATTATAACTGAAGTTTATTTTATTTATCATATTAAATATATTGTAATTATGTACATTTTTTAATTATGATTAAAATAAATGTTGTGGTTTTAGTTAAATAATAATTTAATAATTTATTCTTGTTAATTACAAAATGTATTACAAGTTTCAAAGAAAAAAAAAAATATATACATAGCTATATAAGATATAGATCTTATTCATCTATTCTAAAAGGCAACAGTGATTGTGACGCACTTGGAAATTGAAGTGAATGTAATACGACAACCCGAGATCAATATGTTATATAATTTTAAAACTATTTTATTATTAACCTCAAACTATTACTAACATCCTGCTTTGCGTGGTCTACCAAAACTCATAGTTGTCACAAGTTAGTCACTACTTAATGTGGTGTGAAGTGTTATCCTTTTTTTCTGTTATTTCCTCTAATATTATATTTTTAATGAATTTAAAATAAAAACTAGACAGCAACTACAAAATGATATTAAAGCAGCCAATATCGATAACAATAAATTTAATACTTATATATATATATATATATATATATATATATATATATATATATATATATATATATATCTATATATATATATTAATTCTACAAGTAATAGTAGCTGTAATACCACTGTTAATGTTAGCACTATTAGCATTATAGCAAACGATCATGATCACCTTCTTACAGATTTGCGAAATAAACTAGCGGATAGGAATACTGAAAACACTTTGTTAAGGGGGCAGTTTGATGAGTGTCATAAAACTACGAGCAGAACTCACGCAATTTAACTCCTTTTTAAAATCGGTTTTTTGCATCGTATTGAGAATGAAATTTCCAATCTAATAAATTTTGAAAGTTTTGACAAAAAAATTACAAATTAATTTCAAAATTTAATAAACAATTGAAGGTTTTAGATTTTTATATGTTTTATAATATTGGAAATTTCATTCTCAATACGATGCAAAAAACCAATTTTAAAAAAAGAGTTAAACTACGTGAGTTCTGCTCGTAGTTTTATGACACTAGTCAAACTGCCCCCTTAAAAAACAAGTATTATTACTGACAAAACAAATCGAGTATCTAAATCAAGAACTAATTATGAATATACAAAACATTAATATATTAACTGAGACTATTAAAAAAATCCATTCCAAACATTTAATGCATACACATAGGCAAACTAAATTAGGCAACTGTTCAAATTCTTCTATATAAACCCAAACTAAACGTATAAATTTTCTGAACAAGTAAAAAACAACAGAACAGAACAGAAAAAACGTCTCGCCAACACTATAAATCAAAGTTTGTATAACAAACCACCACAAAAACTATTATCCAAAAGTCGAGTAAAATTTATAAATTTTGAAATTAATAAAGTGGAGATAGATATGCCAAAAGATTGTCTATGGAATTTAAAACTATCAAATCTCAAAGTGTAATTAAACCAGGAGCACTATTTGCACAAGCTGATAATGAATTAACAGCAGCATTAAAGCATGGAATACCCTGAAATAAATGCACCATAATAATAGCCGGTTCTGTGGATCATTGAACAATGTTACAACTAAAGATAATTTACTAAAACAATAAGAAACAATAAAAATGAAACTAAATGAAATTATCGATATGCCAGTAATTATTTCTGCTATATATAATAACTCATATATAATACATTTATTGAGAAACTATATTTAGATAAATGCAATGTTTACGATATAAACAAGATTTTAAATTGTGTCCATTTTACGTCACACGGAAAAAACTTAAATAAAATAATAACTCACTTTTTAGGCAAATATTTAAAATTAATCGTAACAAAATCTACAAGTTTAAAAGATTTTAATATAAATTGTCTAACTTGTTCTGATGCTCCAAGAAAATCTACATCAACATGTATATGTGATGTAACTTATTGCAAATTTTTTTTTGTTAAAACATTGAACCATCAAATTGGTTATTACAATTCATCTGTTATTAATAGCTAATCTGTAAAGAATTTTTTCTTGAATAACAAATCAAATAACAAGCCGTGTTTTCGGAAACTTCCATACAACAAAAAAGATAATTCTATATAAAGAGATAAAAACTAAATTTATGCATCTAAATATAAGATCACTACGTAACAAAGCTCATGAATTAGAAGCATTTATTAAAGATACAGGGAGTTTATAAATGAATGGGATTATGTAATCACTTTAAATATTCCGCCTCTTTAAAACTGTTTACTATACTACATATGTTTTCATATGTTTGCTTGACAGCTGTCAAAGTTGATCTGTCAAAACAAATAGTATAGGAAACAATTTAAAAAAAGCGGCACATTTAAAGTGATTACATAATCCCATTCATTTATAAACTCCCTGTATAAGTAACGTATACGCTCTATGTTTAAGTGAACATTGGTTAAAAGAGGATGACATTATAATTGACAACTATGTAGTGGCAAATTTATATTGTAGAAAAAAAGTTATTCATAGAGGTTAATAATATATCTTAATCCTACAGTAAATTATTTAGTTATAGATCTACCATCAATTAAAGTAGACTGTGAAGTTACAGCTGTAGAATTAGTTAAATTTAAGATAATATTAATATGCATATATAAGACACCAACTGGGCAGTTTTTTATTTTTTTAGATAATATAAATACAATATTTAAATAAAAAATGAACCAATCAAAAAAATCAAATTTATTTATTAGGTGATTTTAACGTTAAATTTGATACATAGTATTTACTAATTTATGTCACAGTTACGGTTTCAAAATTAATATTAAAGAGCCAACCAGAAAAACAAACACACTTGTTTTTAATTCAGGTCTATCTGCTCATTCATCTCAAATTTGCAAAACCAACATTAGTATTAAAAATAAAAATAATTTTTTTTAATACTAATTATTTTTACTGATTGGTTTAATGATAATATTAAGAAAATGCGGAACACTATACAATTTGTGTTGGCTTATTATAATCATGCTGAATCAACATCTGTTAATAATTATATCAAGGATTTAAAAAAGAAATATATACAATTAATTACAAAATCCAAGCAAAAATCAAATGATGATTTTATTAAACAATCAAGTAATAAAACTAAAGCTTGTTGAGATATAACTAATAAAATGAAGAATAAAACATATCAAGATACAAACAGCAAACTATCATCGGAAGAATTTGCAGAACACTTTACAGAAACACCTCACAAAATAATATCTAGCATAGACAAAAATGGTTGCTCTATTAGCCTAGATAATGTAGTAACAAGTTCTACTCTTACAACCAGTTACTTATATTGAAATTAGAGATATAATTCAAAATTTAAGTAATACTAATAGTAGAGATATATATGATATAAACTCTAAAATGATTAAATTGGCAACAAATTCAATTAATAGTCCATTAGTAAAGTTAATAAACATTTGTTTCAATGAAAGTACTTATCTGACTATACTCAAAACTACAAAAGTTATTCCTATTTTAAAGAAAGGAGATGTAAATAATCTAGGCAACTACAGGCCAATTTCAATTATTCCATCATTTTCAAAAGTACTTGAGACAGCAATAAAAAATAGAATTGTCAGCCATATGGAAAAATATAATCTTTTCCACAAAAACTAATTTGGTTTAGGAAAGGTTTATCAACAACACACGCCATATACCATCTAACAACAAAAATAATAAAATGTTTTGAAAATGGCAAGTATATGAAAGTGGTATACTGTGACTTAACGAAGGCATTTGACTGTGTGTCTCATAGTTTATTACTTAACAAGATGAAATGGTATGGCATAGACAATTCTATCATTACTATAGTTCATTCGTATCTGTCTAACAGGAAATTACACGTGTATTACAAGGATGACATTTTAAGTGTAAAAGATATTACTGTAGGTATACCACATCGTTCAATATTAAGACCAATTTTATTTATTATATATATTAATAATATTTTTAAATTTATACCTTAGTTGAAAGTATTCTATATGCTAATGATTCGACACTTTTGATAAGTGATAAATGCAGGAACCAAGTCACATGAGCTTCAGGCAATGCTATTGATAAGCCAAATGAATAGTGTGCATTAAATAATGTATCACTTAACAATAATAAAACTGTTATAATAGAATTTTTTATGCGTTCATTACCTATGGAAATAACTGAAAAAAACTTAACAAAATTCTTTGGCATACATGTAGATTCAAAATTCAATTAAAATGTTCACAGTAATTCAGTAGCCATTCAAATTTAAAAAAATATTTGCACAAAATATAAGTGAAATAGTTTCTCAATCAATAATAAAAATAGCTTACCATATAAGTACTACGCCATACATGTTTGGGGAATTCCAGTAACTCCAAAAGAATATTTTCGTTACAGAGAAAAACAATTAGAATTATAGCGGGCTTGTCATATCAAGCTGATTGTAGAGAAGAATTTAAGACATTAAAATAAAGAACAAAATAAAGACAGATAAAAATTAAACAAATATGGCTGGTAATGCAAAAGACAACGTAAAAAAACTAATACAATAAATCTATAATGAGTTTGTAAAAAAGTTTGCTATTGAAATCTAATGTGATGTTTAAAATGCTGTGTTTGATATTTTATTTTTGTATTAATTGTGTTTCTTAAATAAATAAAGGATTTTCTACTCTTCATCAAAAACTTGTTTTTAATCAAACCACTGAAAATGCCTTTGTCTACATGAATCCTGATTATGTGATTTTGTTTAAATTTTTTCAGTGAACCATTTCCGAGTAATAGGCTATCAAAATTTGAAAAAATCAAGGTTTTTGAGTTTTTATACATTAGTTTTGATCATTTGTAACTTCGATTAAATTATAAAAAAAAATTTTCTTCAATATTCAAAGAATAAAATTAGAAAATTTCGTAGAACTTTAAATACAGTTTTTTTTCTTAAAAAAAGATTACGAGTATTTTTTTTTTAAATATGGATAAAAATGTCTTTTATGTGTGTAAAATATACCCTGAAAATTTCAAGAAATGACGTGTGCTAAGTTCTAAGATATCTTACAATGTACCCACAGAAATTCTTAAAAATGGCGAAAAAAGGCTAAAATTTCAAATCTACATTTTTTTATCGTTAATAATTTTGAAGAAAAATGTTTTTTTCCTAAAAATTTCAAATTTTGATTGCTTATTATTCGGAAATGGCTCACTGAAAAAATCTGAAAAAATTCACATAACCAGGATTCATGTAGAGAAAGACATTTTTTGTAGTTTGAGCAGAAACAAATTTTCATTCCGTACATTTGACTCATACATGGCTATAGATATATATATATATATATATATATATATATATATATATATATATTGGTCATTTTTTTAGTACATTTGGTACTATTTTTTCAGTTTGCCTCTAATTTTTATAATTTTGGATAATGGTTACGAAAAACTTACTTTTACGCCACAAAATATTTTTTGTTTTCATTTGCAACAAAAAAATGTTATCCAGTATGTCTACCATACATTACATTTTGTATATTTATTATAAAGAAAACCCCAAAAACTATAAATTTTTCAGAATTTGAGATATTTTTAAGCCATTAATAAGTGTCAAATGTTGGCACATTTAACTTAGTTTTTTTTTTGACAAAACATAAATATGATAACCTTAACCGAAACCAACCTCAAGTTCAAACTATAACAAACACCAAACAATAAAGAACAAAAAGTTTTACCGCAGCATTTAATGATGTTTTAACTTAGTCGGTTATTTGTTTTTTTAATGGCCAAATAGTTGGTTTGTACCAACATTACTACTTTTTACTGACAAATTACAGTGTTTATCTTTACTTTTTCAACATTATTTTCTGTAGATATACAAAACTAAGGGTATATCAAACAATCCGTTTGACGTAACTGCTTCAATTTATTAATGACTTTTTGTAAAAGAAAAGTATTATGTATAATATACTAGAGTATTACGTTACCTTAAACTGCAATCAAAAATTTAAGACTACCATGTACTGAGTAGTTTGTTATGAAGCACGATAAAATAACAACATATATATCTTGTAAATAATTATTATTATTGGTAGTGTATAAATTAAAATATTTCTTAAACACCACATAAATTAACACTTTGTTTAATGGCATATTTATATACTTAGATAAGGATTCTACTGTCTTATCAATAATAACATACATTGGAAAGATAAGAAAATTACAATATATCTTTATTGAATAACAATTAGTCATCAACTTAAAGTATTTGGTTTACCATTGTTATGTATTATACTGTGTGGGCATATCTTATTTCAATTAAGTAAAAAATATATTAGTTTTTTATAATTCTTAATTTTAAGATACTTTTTGATTAATAAATCTTTTAAGCAAAATATATAATTTTTGCAATTTTTACATTAAATATAACAATTTTTGCTCTATGTTATCAATAATTACACAATATATTTTTTATTCATTCTGTATAATGCGGAATTTTATTTATTAAAAAAACCCACATCAAGGCTAGTTATACATTGAAAAAAAAAACAAGAACATATTAGTACGGTGCAAGTAAAAATTTAAAATATTTTCTATATTAATAGTAAACATACTCCCCCTCTCTATACATAATTAAATATATATATATATATATATATATATATATATACAAAGTGTACCTACCACTACCACAGTTAAAACATATTCTAGTTAGAGAGATAATAAAATAAGTTTATACTTGCAGAAAAAATGTTTTCTGTTTTTTCTTTATTATTTTTTTGGTATACAGTTCGAAAATATTTGCTATATTAATTTTTATAAATTACTTTAATTTGTAGCATCTTCAAGTTGGGTAATTCGGCTAAATATAACTTTTCCGAAGACTTTAAATTTGGTGTTGCTACAGGATCATATCAAGTTGAAGGAGGATGGAATGCTAATGGTAAGAAATAACAATAGCTAATAAAACTTTCTGATTCTATTTTAATTATTTTTAGGAAAAGGCGAAAATATATGGGATTATGTAACACATACATTTCCTAATAGAATAAATAACCAATCCAATGGAGATATTGCTTGCGATTCATATAATAAAATCGATGAAGATATACAAAACTTAAAAGCTTTGAAAGTAGATTTTTATAGGTTTTCAATATCTTGGTCTCGACTATTACCATCAGGTTTTTTAAATGTAATTAATAAAGACGGCATAAGGTATTATTCAGAATTAATTAATAAATTACGTGACAACAATATTGAACCGGTAGTCACTATATTTCATTGGGATTTGCCACAAAGCTTACAAGAGTTAGGAGGATGGGCTAACCCTGATATGGTAGAATACTTTGCATTGTTTGCAAGAATATGTTTTAAAGAATTCGGAGATAAAGTAAAAACTTGGATCACAATAAATGAACCTTTATCCATATGTATGGGAGGTTATGGGGCACAACAATTAGCTCCATATCTTAGATATTCCGATGGAATAGGCACATATTTGTGTGGGCACCACCTTATTTTAGGACATGCTAAAGTATATAGATTATATAGAAAAGAATTTTATGAATCGCAAAAAGGTAATAATTAATATTTTGATTATTTCTTATCAAAAATTATGTTAAAATATTATTAACTGTTAAATGATTACACAATTTTAATTTAATGTAAATAAAATTTAATATATAGGAAGGTTAGGAATGACGATTGAATCTTCTTGGTGGGAACCTGCAATTGGGTTTTTGCCCGATGCCGCAGAGAGAATGCGTCAAATGTATGTAAGTATTACCTACATTATTATACAGGGTTAGTCAAAATTACCAGAACAGCTAAATAATAATTCTATAACCGTAGAAAATTTCAAAAAAAGTTTAAAACAAAATTTTATTGATTTTAAACAAACTATTGTTTAAATATACTAAGAATATACAGAGTGTTCATTTTTATGTTAAAATTTAAAAAAAATTTTTTAAATAAAATGCATCATTTTTTATTTATATGGTAGAATATTACTTAAAATTAATCTTAAAATCAAAAAATGTAAAATATACCAGATGTTCTGTTTAACAAAAAGCTTACCAAATTTCCACAACAAAATGAACACCAGGTATTTTAAAAATATATTTAGTTTGTTTAAAACAAAAAAACTTTTGTTTGAAACATTTTTTAATTTTTTTACGGTTTAAGAATTATTAAACATTAATTAATTAACATATTTTATGTTGTAGTTTGGCTGGTTTGCGCATCCTATATATTCAAAAACAGGAGATTATCCTAAAATATTACGCCAAAGGATAGACGATAACAGTAAAAAGCAAAATTTTAATTCATCAAGATTGCCTTATTTTTCTAAAGATGAGATAGAAATGGTTAGAGGCAGTTTTGATTTTTTAGGATTAAATCATTATACAACTTTTTACGTTATTGATAACTATGTAAACCCATTAGTTGATATAGTATTAGGTAAGCCATCATTTGTTACCGATTTTGGAGTAATACCTTTTCCATCACCATTCTGGGAATCTACTGGTAGAATCACATTTAAAGTTGTGCCATGGGGACTTAGAAAGCTACTGCAGTGGATTAAAAATGAATATAATAATCCAGAAGTGATAATAACCGAAAATGGGTATGCAGGAGCAGCAGATGAATCTCTGAATGATACGGCTAGAATTAGATATCATAATGTATAACAATAATTAATCAGTTAGTATTATTTTACTATTTTTATATTTTATAGGGATATTTAACTGAATTATTAAATGCAATAAATGAAGATAATTGCACAGTAACTGCATACACAGCTTGGAGTTTGATGGATAACTTTGAATGGGGTGATGGTTACTCGTATGTCTTGTATTTTAATAATAACTATTTAAGTGGTAATTATGTGTTTTTATTACAGGTTAAAGTTTGGAATGTATCAAGTTGATTTTAATGATCCTAAACGAACGAGAACTCCAAGACAATCAGCAGCTGCTTATAGAAACATTATTGAAACCAGGGAAATAAGCGGGCCGACTTAAGCAGTATATGATTCATTTGTTTTCTTAATTATGATTATGGTTGCATTCTTAAATTCTGTACTAGTTGTTATAATAAATTTTAACTAATTAATATTAAATATATTATAACCTTTAAAAACTAATTGATGTCTATCTAGAAGCCAAATAAGGTATGTATTTTCATTTTAATTAATTTACACTGTTTTTTAACAATACATATCTAATTGCAATTGGCTTTATTAATATTAAAACTTATGAAGCAATAAATTAGTTTTATTAATTTTAATAAACTAGTGTAATAAAAATATGATCTGTGGGCATTACAGATCTTTAAAAAAACACTGTTTTACATCAATTTAGTAAAATAATAATATTAATAGATGTCATAATTATTGGTATATTTATGGCATCTATCAATATAAATGTCAGTGATTCTTAAACTCGGGTCGCGACTCAAAACCGGCAGGTATTTGGGTGGGTCGCATTTCAACGCGTTTTTAATATCTTTGATGATATAATTTTATTCGATAGGTATGTACTTTACTAGTGTTGTCTCATCACTACTATTTATTGACAGTTGCAGTTTAGAGCTATTTTTTTAATGCAGAATTGCAAATATTTTTGTCGGATAAGAAACAAAAATGAGCTGAATGCTTCAATGAAGTGGATAGCAAAATTGGCATATTTGAGTAGATTTTTTTACCACTACTAATTTAGTTATACAGAAATGCAAGGTCAAAATCGTACTGTAAAAAACATAAGTAAAAAAAAATGATAAAGTTTTCAATACTGAAATTGTTTTTAGAAGATCTTTAACGACAACAATATTCTCGTAAGAACTATGCCTATTTTTAGAATGTTTAAAAAATTTGAAAATTAACTGTAAAGATATATTCTATAAAATGTGTATATCAAAGAATATAGTTGGGTTGGAATCGCGTTTGAAATAGATGTAACTGATGTTGAAAATGATTCAGATAGATTACAAAAAAATTGCCCAAGTTGCAAGATAAGTATTAAAAAAGATTTGCTAAATGTTACGCTACTGGTAGCTATCTGTAAGCAAGGTTTTTCCTATTTTTGAAACTTTATGTATGTGACTTTTATACATAATTTAAGAGTTTATGATGCTTTATGACAAATGTTTAAAATTTTATAGTTAAATTTTACACTTTTCAACAGTTTATGTCAGTTTTGGTTTTTTCTAAAAATATTTTTGATATTTTTAAGCTGGATTTTGCTATTTTTAAGATTTTATAAAAAAAATACACTTTCTTAAAAAACATAGCCGGATTTTGGTGCTTTCTGACATGTTTAAAATTTCAAAACCAAATTTTGCTGTTATACCATTTTATAAATAGAATTTTGCAGGTTTCCATCATTTTTAGCCAAGTTTTTAATTTTTTTAGTTTTTTTATATTTTACGACCTAATTTTACTATTTTAAATAGAATTTTTCATTATCATCAGTCATCAAATTTTAATGCTTTTTTATAACACATTTACCGGCAAATTTTGCTATTTTTGAAATTTTATTAAAAAAAATAAAATTTTGACAGACTATATCAAAGTTTTGCTATTTCTAATATTTTGAAATTTTGCTATTTTTAGAATGTATTAATTTTTTTCACTTTTTCGGCAATTTATGGTCGAATTTTGGTGTTTCTTGACATTATTTTGCTATTTTTGATTTTTAATAAACAGAATTTTGTATTTTTAACTGTTTTTGCACGAGTTTTGGTTCTTTCTGACATTATTTTATAACTCAATTATGTTGTTTTATTAACTTTTAATAAAATTAATTTTACTTTTTTAAGCAGTTTTTAATGTTGTTGGTCGAGTTGTGATAGTTTTGGAGCTTTTATTTTTACATTTTTAACATTGTTCATAACAATATTTTGATGTTTAAAAACTGCATTTTATTATATTATACATTTTATATTTTTTAATTGTTTTTGACAAGATTTTGATTCTACCTAAAAATATTTTAATGATTTATGATCGGATTTAGTTATTGATATTTTATTTAGTATGTTAATTTGATGACAAAACTATTTTTGACGTTTTATAAATAAAATTTTAAACTATTTTATGGCCGGATCTAGCTATTGTTGACATACCATTAATAGAACTTTACATTGTTTAACCGTTTTATGACCAAATGTTGGTGATACCTAACAATACTTCAATATTTCGTTGATAAATTTTGCTAATTTTGACATTTTGTAAACAGAGTTTTGCACTTTTTAACCGTTGTTTGCCGGATTTTAGTTCTTTCTAAAATTGTTTTAATATTTTATATCCGGTAATAAAAGTTATTTTTTACTTTTTATTAATAAAGTTTTGCACGTTTGAACATACAAAGAAAGTACAAAATTGTGTACGTTTTTTTCCTACAAAACTGTGGGAGAAGGAAGGTTTTTCAATATTTTGCAATAAAATCAACTATTCTAGGTACTCCACCGCTCACAACATTTTGGGACACTATCTGGATATCCCATTTTCCTGTTTTGTTGTTATGATAAGTAAGTACAAGATTAGACCGGATTTTCAGCATGATATGCAGTGTGCACTTTCTACAAACTTAACACTTGTATACGTTTTTTTTGTTCAAAAATACAACACTAAAATGAATGTCAAACTGTATTGAACAAAAAAAACCATGACAGTTTTACTCGGTGTACCTTTGATCTTTTATAAAATTTCTATTAAAAAGAATATCTTTAAATAAATCACTTAACAAATATTTAGAATTTTTTTTACAACATAACAAGACAAAAAAGACATTTAAATCAAAAACTTTCAATCTAAAGTTTCTGAAGCTATTTACATAAAGTATTCAAGTAAAAAAATATGCATATAACAATAAATAAAAAAGTTTAAAAATGTTAGAATCCTCTGTAAAAGAAAACATAAATTAAATATGTATCCGCCACTTCTAGAAGGTTTTTCAAAGTTACGATACAAGGTTATCAAACAAAATATATAATGCTTTGCTTATTTAGGTTCACATAATATTAGAAGTTGTATTTATATCTAACTACGCTTGTAAAGTTTGCGGAAGTAATAGTCATAATACCTTACTACATTTAGAAACAAGGCAAAAAAGATTTGTACCAATGCTAATTTAGTTATATGGGAAAATGGCACCATTGTTGTTTGGTACTTGAGTCTGGCAGTCAGGTAAACTTTATAAGCAGTTGTTTGGTTTCAAATATCTTTTTTTTACAACGTATAGCTTGTAAAATGTAAGTTAGCACCATCTAGATCATTAAATAATATGATCAATTTTGAGGCTGTAGTTTTGTCACATAATACAGCAAAGTTTTCTATTAAAAGAAATACAAAACTAATTTGAAAATTTGGAATTAGCCGATCTATATTTTGATAAAAATGCGCCATTGAATATTTTTTTAATTGTAGTTTTAATTCTTGATATCTTTTCTTCTTGATCGTAACTACATAACGAAGTATCGTGACATTACTGATATATTCAGGTTGTGTTGTAGACCTGGGTTTTCTATTGTTGTAGGTCTGCTGCTTCTTTGAGACTGGTGTGTATTGATTGTCTTGTAAAGTTTTTAACTTGGTCCAGCTCGCGCGTCGGAGATCTTTCTCTCGCCTTTTTCCCCTCGAGCCTTTCTTTAATACCAAGTTCGTTAAGTATTGATGTATTGGTTCTGCGTGCCGTCCATGGGATGCGCAACATCCTTCTTCAGCACCACATTTTGAAAGCGTCTATTCAGTGTATGTCCGACGTTTTTATGGTTCATGATTCTGTGCCGTATGAGAATATAGAGAAAACTAAAATTCTGACTAGGGCCATTTTGGTATTGTTGGTGATTTGTATGCCCCTCCAGATCTTTGCTAAATATGTTATGGCCGCCCGTGCAATTGCGATGCGTCTCTTAATTCCAGGTTCGCATCCTTCTTGGTTGGTAATTAGCGACCCTAAGTATGTAATGTTCTCGACATTTTCGATTTAAATTTGATTTGTGAGTTGTAGTGTGTTGGCTCTGTCCACTACCATGAGTTTGGTTTTGTCTAGATCAATGTCAAGCCCCACCTCACAACTCTCATGTGTGACCGACTCCAGTAGAGCAATAATTTCTTGGCTATTAAGGTGGTGTTGTCGGCATATCTTAGATTGCTTATTTGTTTACCATTGATTGCGACCCCTCCTTCAAAGTTCTCTAGTGCTCGTCTCATTATGTGTTCTCCGTATGCGTTGAAAAGTCTAGGTGAGAGGATGCACCCCTGGCGCACGTCTTTCTGTGTTCTAAAGCAACTTGAAGTTATTTGTTTAAGGTTAACGATGACTTCGCTGCTGGTGTATAACTTAGCGACCATTGACGTTAGGTGATTTTTAACTCCCATTTCCTTCAGTGCTGCCCATAAATTATTCCATCTTACGCAGTCAAATGCTTTGCTATAATCCACAAAGCATAAGAGCATAGACGCATTAAACTCTCTTGATTTCTCTAATAGTTGCCGCATGTTAAATATCTGATCCCTCGTGCCTCGACTCTTTACAAATCCTACCTCTTCAGGTGGTATTTGGAATTCCAGGTATTTTTTTAGCCTCTGGTCAATTATTCACAGTAAGATCTTACTTGCGTGTCCTGTTAGGGATATTGTGCGGTAGGTTTTGCACTTTTTCGTAGAGCCTTTTTTGTCGAATGAGACCATTATTCATGTACGCCAATGGTCACTCTGCCACATATTGTTGCATATGTTGTGTATTTTTATTTCCACGCCAGTTTCTCTCAACAGCTTCAACATTTCGGCAGTAATGCCGTCAATCGGGGCTATTCTCTATGTACATTACTAAAATGTAAGCAAAATATATATTGCTAGCTAACAATATGAACTGTTATTTTAACAAATCTTGCTTGCTAACAAAATAACCTGTTATTTTAACAAATCATGATTCATGATTACTAACAATACAAACTGTCACTTTAACAAAATAAATTTTTATTATGTTATTATTTTGTTTAGAGATTTGCCACGCCTCCTGATGTGATATTGTTAGATAGCAAGGTTTGTTAAAATGACATTTCATAATGTTAGCTAGCAATATATCTTGCTTACATTCTAGCAATGTGCATAGAGAATAGCCCCAATTGCCCGGTGATTTGTTCATTTTCAGGTGTTTTATGGCTTCCTCTATCTCCGTTCTCAGTATGTTAGGTTTCTGCTCAGTTACTATACTTATGGGTGACCTAGTGACCAAAAAGGGAAGATTCAAACTTGCCAGAGGGGTACCGCAGGCCTCAGCACTGGGACCAAAACTGTGGAACCTTGTCTATAACAAGTTACTTTAAGTGAAGATGGCGGAAGGCGTGTCAATAACAGCATTTGCGGACGACATAGCAGTAGTAGGTAGAGACGTAGAAATAGAAGTACTAAAAGGAAGATTAGAGCTGGCAATTAATATGATACAAACATGGATGAGAAATAAAGGTTTAAAACTAGCAACACAAAAAACTGAGGCGGCATAGCTATCGACTAAGAGGAATAATAAAGGAACAGGTAAGATACAGGTGGGAGATCAAGAGATAACCATAGGAAAAAAATCAAATACCTCGGAGTGACACTTAAAGCAAAGGGATGGAATGAACAGGTTAAGGAAACGGTCATTGGAACAAAGGAAATAAAGAGAAAGCTTGGTAGACTTATGCCAAACAACAGGAGAAGAAAGCAGAAGGCTAATAGCAACGGCAGCAAGAAGCAAATTGCTGTATGCCGCAGAAACATGGGGGGGGGGGAGCCATGAAAACAAAAAAAAAACAGAAATAAAGTAAGAGGAGCCACAAGAGCAAGCTTGCTAAGGATTTGTAGAGCTTACAGAACAGTGTCACAAGAGGCAGTAGAGGTAATTGCGGAAACACCTCCCGCGGATATGATAGTGGAGGAAAGAATAGAAATAAAAAAACTTGTAAAAGAAGGAACGAGTAAAAAAGAAGCAAAGATAAGAGTAAGAGAGAAGACTATAAAAAGATGACAAAGAATTGATACAGGAGAAAAGAAGAAATAGACAAGAGAACTAATCCCAGAGATAAAAGAATGAGTAGAAAAGAAACCCGAGACGTGCTATTATACAACACAAATACTGACCGGGCACAGAGCATTTGAAAAATTCTTGCAAAAAATTAAAAAAATAAAGGAAAAAGAAAGGTGTACATTTTGCCAGGAAGAAACACACAATAACGCAAAACACACTCTAGTAGAATGCGAGGCGTGGAAGGAAGATAGAAAAAAACTAGAAAATATACTAAGAAGCAAAGTGGATAAAACAACAATCATTAACAAATGCTTAAAAGATGAAAATGTACTAAAAAAAATAAATTGAAGAGTTTGACAATAGAAGAATATAAAAAACCATAGAAGAAAAAGAAAAAAGATGAGAGAAGCTAAATGAAAACAACGAAACAGAGAAAAAGATCAAAAAGAAAAAATAAGAAAGGACATGACAATTGTGCATACCAAGAAACAGAAGAAAAAAGAAAAACATTTACAGAGACTACGATACCAAACGAAATTGCAAAAATAAGGAAAAAGAGAAAAGAAATATTGAAGGAAAGCAGAATAACAGAAATAACAAGGCAAATACCAAATAGTAGATATGCTATCTCGAGGATGACTGAGAACGCAACCTTCCAGATAGTCAGAATATACATGGCAACGAGAGGACATGAAGGAGTAATTCCAGATGGAGATACAAGGATATCACTGGAGGTAAAACTTACAAATCTAAGACAGCCAAAAGGAATACAACTAATGGATCTGCATAAATTATTTATGGAGGAAAGAGGATACGATAAAAAAGAAGTGAACTAAGACCTTAGTAAGCTAAGAGCACATCTGAGAACAAATTATATAATTAGAGTAAATAACACAATGATGGGAGAAAGAATAGAATGCAGAGGTAGATGCCAGTGCAGATAAGAAAAACCAAAATATAGAAGAGACAAACAAAAGTAGGGGCTATAGGGAGAGAGGGGCCGGGGACATCATTCGTGCAGCAGATAATGCGTGAAAATCCGCAAAGCAAAAACCAGCCCACCTCAAACTAGCGTAGTAGGTTAGTTTAGACAGGATTATTATAACAACAGGATTTGCGCAGAGAAAAAAACCGGAAGGTATTACCATGCGTAAGTTATTCTTAAGAGCCACTTTTGTTGAGAGCCAAAAACTCACTACGTCCTAAAAAAAAATACTTATAGGTTGTTTGGTTGTTACCATAAGCTCGTCTTTGTATAGTTCTTCGCAGTATTGCTTCCATCTTTCTGCGACTTTATCGCCTTCCCGTATTACCAATTCTTGATATATTTAATTCAAATTTGAAATTTATCAGGGGGAATCGTAGTGCTAGGTTAACTAATTTTGGTTGGATAATGGGTTCTAAAACTCAATCTAACATCAATACTGTTCCATTAAGTCATTTAGAACTATATTATAAGATTTATTAAATAATACTTTAAAATCATTCTGGGAAAATATAGAAACTAGTTTATCATCACATACTTCTAAAGAAAATTATTGATGCAAATTATATTATAATAAAACAAAAACTTGAGATCAGTTTGTTGGTATATCATTAGAACTCTATTCAAAGATGGAATACAATCTATATTAGGTTGAAAAAGGAAAAACGCAATTAATTGTTTAGTAAAATTAGAGACAGGTTTCATACGTGATAAAAATTTTGAAAAATTATACTCAGACAATATTCACGATTATATTTTAAAAGGTCATTTATTACCGGTAAAAGTTGTAACTGTTTATATTTTGACTCACCATAGAATTAAAAATGACAGAGCATCTGGAAGTATGGTAAGTGTAGTCTTTTATCCAGCAGAAAATAATTTAAAAGGTATTTTTCTTAAAAATACTATGTTTAGTGGTCCAAAATTACAAGTTGATATTGAACATATAATGAAATGAAATATGTCAAATCTTTAGTGAGGTTTTTTTGAATTTAGGAGATTGTACTTATTAACATATATTCAAGTAAAGATCCTATTTTAGAATGAGAACATACAACGGTTTACTTTAAAACAACTTATTTCTGTTTAAAGAACTATTCAACAGATAGTTGAAGATAAAGGAAACAATTATCAATTTGCAGCAAAAACTTGGCGTTTGGGTAGTTATGTTAATGATTTATTATGGGGTGCGGATGATGGATTCCAGATTTTTAGAATTGCAAAACTAATTAACTCAAATTAGGTAGTTTTGAATTGGAAAAGAAAATAGGAAAATTCTAATAACACACTTTCTAATTTAGATGACACTTCTTTATTTAAACTACTAACAAATTCTGACAATATTAAGCTGTTAGATATATCTTGAAACTTTAAATTGAATTAATTTTATTATATTATTAAACTTTCCAACCAACCAAGAATAGCTAAAACTTACACCATTAATGAATATTTAGTTTTATGTTTTATTTATGTTTTCTTAAAACTTTTATTACAACAATAAAATTGTGGTTGTTAAAAATAGATTGAAATGTGATATTACTTACTGATATTCTAAATCAATGGAATTGTAAAATAAATTACTTTTTAAAAACTATTATTCCTCGTTGTATATATTGCAAAGATTAGTTAAAAGGACGTTTAGTAGGGTTTTTAGACGCGAGTAATCATTGAATGACGGGAGTTGTTTATTTAAGAATTGAAACAAAAAAAAATGTTTATGTAAATTTGATAGCTGCTAAATCAAAAACTAACTCCGTTGACTTGCACCATTCCTTGGTTAGAGGTAGGTGCAGCATAGCTGTTATTAAAATTTATGCAATCTAATAAACCTTCCTTTTAAAAAACACTGATGTTTTCTAATTTTTCTACTGATTGAGTTGGATTAATACACCTCCATATTTATTGAAAAATTTTGTTGCTAAAGTAGTTCAAATACATAAATGTAATCTCAAAATTTAATAGATACATATTCTAAGAATACATAATCCTAGAGATCCAGCTAGTTGAAAATTATCACCTTCAAAATTATTGGATTTATAGTGAAATCCTCTTTCTCTATAAGACCATAGATGAATGCATACCACCTATTTTTGAAACTAATGTATAAGTTTTTGAATTGAATCATAAAAATAAATTTTCACATTTAATTTCTTTATAATTCTATGCTTTCACTAAATTATTGAAAAAACTGAAATACAATGTATTTTAGAATATATGTTACGTTATGTTCAAGTTTTAAAGTCAAATGTGAATCTTAGTTATGATAAATAAACACAATATTTGAGTAATAAAACATTACAATTAGAAAACAGACATTTATGCTCAAAGCAATATTGTAAGTTTTTACTTATTATTAATCGTCCTCGCTGTTTTATTAGAAATACAAAGCGACTAACTTTTGTCCTAAAAGTGACAAACAATTAGAAGTAAATTTGCTAAATGTAATCGACAAAACAGCTAATATTTTTAATATTTCAGTTTATAAAGATTATATATCATAATATAAACAACTAATTAAGGAACTCAAGTCATCAAATTCTGTATTATAAAAAAAAACAAGTTAATTTGCTTACTGGTCAACTTGATTAAAAAAATTTAGAAATAAATAATCTGAAAACAAAAATTATTCTTGATGGTAACTTGATGAATCCGCTTCAAATCAAACCAAAAGATCATTTTTGGATATTTCCACCAGAAATCAAAACTCCACACATTCTATAGATAATAGTATTATTAGCATACAACAAATATCAATTTAAACATCGTCAAATATAAACATTTTTGGTCATGCTTTTAAGTTAACAACTCATTGTAAACCATTTATTCTTGGCAACTCTACTCTCAATCATTCTTTTTGTGATCAGCAGAATGGCAACACTGGCTTTATGTTGGTCAAGCCTGGTGTTAAAAATACAGTTATAATAAAATACGAGAATGAAGTTAAATGCTTTTTGCTTGCTTCCAATAAAAATACCAGTGTAAGTGTATGGTATAAGAAAATCTTTAATTTAAAGTCTATTAAATACAAACCAACGATTTCCTGGCATTGAAATAAAAAAGTTTTTCCTCAAGGTCTTTAGAAAAAGCTTAGCCGCAGCTAGCACAAAAAATGATTTGGAGGAGTGTTTATATTTAAAAAAAATGAGTTAAAATCTACCAAAATACTCACAAATAATACTTTGGAAACGCTTAGTGTTAAAGTTATCATTAATATTATTAATTTTATAAAATTTATTATATGCTGCTGCTACATCTCATTTAAATTTAGGTTTTTAAAATGGTGATGTTCTACTAACAAATTGTCTTCTTATAATTATATGTCATGTGTACCACCCATCATATAATGCCTATATTAGTTTAAAAACCTGCAACACAATATTGGATTATGATATAATATTAATTTTAAGCGTGTTAATTATAATAAAATTAATAACATTTTAACACCTTTTGACTAATCTGCATTTAATAATAGTCTCGATATCAACAATGCTACTCAAATATTTTATGACATCATTTATTTTGTTATAGACTTAAAGAAAGTGTAAGTTACAGTAATTACCCAACTTGGTTTACTAAAAAACTAACTAATATGATAAAATCTAAAAAAGAAACACTCAAAAAATAGTTATTATCTTGAAAGAACTTTAAATACATAAAATTTAAACAAATTAGAGCTCAATGTAAATCTGAAACTTTGTTATGTTTTAAAAGGTATTTAAACAACGTTGAGCAGTCAGTTTCTTATAATATAAGTGTTTTTGGTTTTTTGTTCACCAGAATAAAAATGATCAGAAATACCAACTTGACGGTCAAGATTTGTTTTAATTTGTTTCATAAATATTTCTCTTCTGTTTATAAACTCGCAACTAAATTAGTAACTACATTTACGTATTTATCGGTAAATTCAAACAGTTTTAACATAACACTTGAATGTGTATTTAAAGAATTCTCTCAGTTAAAAATGACTTGTGACTCTGGTCCAGACAACATTTCTTCTAAACTGTAGTAGTACATTAGCTTATCGTTTATATAGATTGTTTTTAATGTCGTTAAATTTAAGCATTTTTCCCGACGCATGGAAATTAGCATACGTATCACCTATTCATAAAGCTAAATAAACAAAGTTCTAAAACCAATGTTAGAATTTACAAATCAGTTTCTGTGTTTTCAGTCATACCCGAATGTTTTGAAAAGGTTATATGTAGTCAGTTCTTTCAAACATCCTATTATGCCCGACATTTGTTTTATTTTGTCGTGTTAAAATTATCGTTCTAAAATTTTTTTTTGCTGTTGATATGTTCTATTTAAGGGGAAGTTTGATGAGTGTCATAAATTTACGAGCAGAACTCCAGAACGTTTAACTATTTTACTATTTTTTTGCAACGTGTAGAGAATGAAATGTTCAACCTGATGAAATATATAAAAATGTAAAATTGTAATTTTTTTGTTGAAATATTTGCTTAAACTTTAAGAGTTATACTTTATTGAACATTAAACTTAGTAGACTTAGTAGTTGTAAATGTATAAAAAAATGTGAAATTTGAAATTTCTGTGTGTATTAATTTTTCTAACAGTTTCGTACTGCTGCTACATTAATAAAAAAATAAATAAAGTGGTTGTCTTAACAATGTTGTTTTTGATAAATGTAAAAAAGAGAAAAAAAAAAAAGAAAAAAAGAGAAAAATATTTGTCAAAAATAAACACAATTTTATGTAATATTAATTATTATTAATAATAATAGTACTTATTTAAATTGATAACATACAATTATGTTTATACAATTACAACTACTAGTAAATATCTTCACCAAAACAAAACATGAAATATTGTTAGCAAGCAAGATTTGTTAAAATGATATTGTTAGCATAGCAATATATATATATATATATATATATACAGGGTGTCCGGAAAATACGTGTACAACGTTTGACGACAGACTCCTGACGTCAAAATAGGTCGATCTAAGCCGACTTAGTTATATCCAAAATTGTCTCGTTTAGCCGGTAGAGGGCGTCAAAAAAAACAAAAGTATAACAAAGTTGAAAGTATCTATTGTAAGAAACTAAGTAAAACAAAAACATTACTTAAGCAAATGTGTAAAATGACCGCCATCTTGCTGAATACACTTATTAACACTCTTTAAAAAATGATATTGGACCCTATCTAATGTCTCGGGATTATTAAAATGGTTGCCTGCATTTAAAATCCGCTGCAATAAATCATCGCGTGTGTTCACCAGAGTCTTGTAAACTTCTGTTTTAATAGCGCCCCACAAAAAGAAGTCACACATATTTAACTCAGGAGAACGTGGTGGCCATTTTACTGGTGCATCATAGCCTCTTCCAATCCATCGGTTGGGATGTTGATGATGTAAGTATTGCCGAACGGCAACGGAAAAATGGGGCGGGGCACCATCATGCATATACCACATTTCCCTCCGAAGTAAAAGGGGCAAATTCTCCAGAAGAATTGGTAATGTGTCTTGCAAAAAATTTAAATAAATATTTCCATCTAACCTGTCTGGAATAACAATGGGACCAATAAGGTAGTGATCAATAATACCTGCCCAAATATTAATTTTAAATTGATGCTGATGATGAGCAACTTTAATGGCATGTGGATTTTCATCGGAATAAATATGTTCGTTGTGCAGATTGGTTACCCCAGATCTTGTAAAGCATGCCTCGTCAGTAAACATAATTTTTCTACAAAAATTTGGAACAAGGATTCTTTTGTTTCTAATAAATTGACAAAATGTCAGCCGCATGGGGGGATCAGTCGGTAAAAGTTCCTGGACTTTTTGTATGTGGTAAGGATGTAACAACTGTTCTCTTAAAACCTCATTGACAATCGTTGTAGGAACATTTAACTCACGTTCTAAGAGACGGGTACTGGTACTTGGTTCTTCTTCAACTCTTTCCAGAATCATCTCTTCTGTTTCCACAGTTCGAGTTGTTCGCATACGACCCCTGCCTTCAAACTTTTTCTCAAAACTGCCCGTTTTCCGAAGATGACGCTCAATATTGGCAAATGTTTGGTGGTTTGGTATTCGACGGTTAGGAAACCTCTCCATGTAAACCCTAACACTCTGACGCCCATTTCCTTGACAAAACCCGTATACCAGGAGCATGTCAACTTTCTGAGAGTTTGTATAATTTTCCATTTTGAATGGTAAAATGAACTTGTAATTCAAGAATGTTGATCGTATACTTGAGTAAATTTCATAGACTGGTGACAATTTGTCAATAATTGTCAAATTATTAAACGCCATAGCAACAAGGTCACTTAAAAAAATATTGTTACAGGTAATTTCTTTTTAATATTTACAAATTTTTGACGCCCTCTACCGGCTAAACGAGACAATTTTGGATATAACTAAGTCGGCTTAGATCGACCTATTTTGACGTCAGGAGTCTGTCGTCAAACGTTGTACACGTATTTTCCGGACACCCTGTATATATATATATATATATATATATATATATATATATATATATATCTAGCAATTTGCATTTGACTGCCAAACATCAAACCAAATATTAATTTTATTGGTTTTACGTGCAAAATTAACAATAAAGACAAATATTTTATATTCATTCTAAAAACTATTATATAAACTACTAATCGGCTTATGGTCAATAATGATTTTTTATAGAGTAATATTCTCCGCGTGTTTAACCACCTTTACCTCAACATAATAAATTTTAAAATTACTGTGGAAAAAAAAAACACATTAGTTTTAAACGTGTATTTGTCAACTAGGTTGCTGGCCAATGTGCCAGTAATAATAAATGTATCACTGTGTAGCATGATAACATGTTTAATAGAAAATTGTGTAAAAAAATATTTTTTTTAATCTAATTATATTTTTAATAATTGTAGATTATCATGCATGTATAAATATTATATATTATTGTTACCGTACCTGTCCAAGCAATGCCGAGTCAGCAGATCATTATTATAAAAGCAGAAGCACGAACAATAACAAAGTAGTTATAGTAGTATTGTAGTAGTAAACTTGTTGACCTGTTCCGCGCTTCCTAGCTACACGGCAAATATTAACATCAAATTCTTTTTTTATATTACCAAATAAAACTTTTTTAAAATAAAACTAGCGTTGAACATTCGTTAACTGGAGCAGTCGGTAGGATAATTCGACGTCATCCAGTTCTAAAATTGTGGAGTGTTAACCTAAACGTAAAAAAGATTCCCAACATTCCTTACTTCAAAATCCACTCTTGGAGATTATTCAAAAAATTGAAGAAGAATTAGACATGGCTTGAGAAATTAAACCGGTTGACCAAAATTTAATTCCCGTTTTTCTGAAGAAAAAATTACTCTCAGAAGTTATGTCACTGCTTGTGAATACTTAATCGATGAATTTTTAACCCCTAATCCAAGTGACACACGTATGCAAATTAATGATATTCATGGGTTAATTAGAGGGGAGAGCCCGAGAAGCCCTGAATGCAAACAGAATGCCAAATACATGGCCTAAACTTAAGCATATTTTAATTTTATATTTTCCATATTTATTTTATAAAATCGTTTTATTTTATTCATATTATTTAGGTTGATGATTTTATTTATATATTTATTTTATTTATATACCATACATGTTTCAATAAATTATTATCATTTTCAATGTGGTATATAAATAAAATAAATATATAAATAAAATCATCATATTTTAATTCACAGCTTTGGCAATAAACGATCTAAAGACATATTAGCTTACGATCTAAATAATATCAAACTTATTAAAGGAGACAAATCTAAAAAATATGCTGCAAAAATTAAAGCCATTCTTTATACTCTGTTGTCAAAAATTAATTTGGAAGAAAATCATGTTAACATGCGTCAATTAAAAATTACGCAGTATAATGCAATCGCATTGCGTACATTCTTATTTGAATTCGACATAATTAATGATCGTGTAGGACTTGAAGTAAAATTAACAAATCCTAATGATATTGCAACTGCAGAAGTATTTGCCAGCATAATAGAAATTATAATATTCATAAAAAACGTTATTTAGAAATTCCGAGACAAACATTTACGTCGTCGCTAAATTTGATTACAATGCAATCATCAAGATACTAGCCACCAAAGCCAATGTTGCAAGTAAATAAAGCGCCATATCGTTTTATTCCGCAACAACAAATAATGCCGCAAAACGCATTCCAGAGATTTGCACCCACACATGCACAGATAAATCAAGAAGCACCACAACAACAAACACCTATGAAAGTTGATAGCTCTGCTGTAAAACAAGCCGTGCGACAACCATTCAAGCGACCTTGTTTACAACATCTGATGCTTGAGCAACAACAATGCGCTGACGAAGGAAATTCCGACTATTATGTCGACGAATTCCAAGAAAATGATTATGATTATGAATATTATAATGATATTAATGATGAACACTTAGCAATCGCAGCCGATAATCCTAAAAATACGGAAAATGCAGAGCAAATAGAACATTTAAATCCTGTTCTAAATTTTATTATGACTCGCGAAACAACCGACGATACATAACACAATCACATATAATACAGAATCGGATCCACAATTTCTTTATTTAAAATTTTACTGCTATAAAATTTTAATTGATACCGGCGCGCTTCTAAATCGTTAATTAATGAGGAAATTTATAATTCGATAAAAGATAATTATGTCATTCAAGAAGAATTTAAAATACAAACATGGGGGGTTTGTATTTTAAATTCTTATAGAAGAATCGGCATAGAAGAAGGAACCAGAGCGCTTAAAATTGAACTACCCGACATTTTTCAGGATCCACGTGAACACGTATTTTATTGTTTTAATTTTTCAACTCATTATGACATGCTTATGTTATTGGTATGGATGTTATAAAGTCAATTAAAGAACAAATAGATACTGTCACAAAAGTCCTTCAAATGCCTAAAGTTAAACTTCCTTATTACACTTACGCTTAGATGACGAAAAACTTTTTCCAAATACCAACCAAACCAATGCCACTTCAAAAACAAATAATATAAAGTTGACACCTGTTGAACAATTTACAGAAATTTATCATTTAAGAGCTTAACCTATAAATATAACAGAAGTCTACAACCAAAAAATATAAAATATTTTGAAACAAAATTCATTAAATTTAGAAGAAAAAACTTTATTGAAAATTCTGTTATTAAAATTCAAAAACATTTTCTTTTTGGAAGGACAATTAAACTTATTATTATATTTTAAGAATCTTATATATAATATATAAGTTGTTCATAATCTAAAATGAATTAAATATGTAAATATGTATGTTTTTCAAAATGATTTACTTTTGTTTTACGTAAATAAATGACTGAATTTGTTTTACAAGGTTTTACATAGCAAAATCCAAGACTTTGATAAACACAGTTTTGTGAAAAACCTATCTTTGTTGTAAATTAAAAAAGTAAGTTGTGATAGAATTATATTATAGAAACATTGATTGCTGTTATAACTGTTACGCTAGATGTGTACTACAAGCGTTTGCCGAATTAAATATATACATTTTTGCGCTTATCGAAGAATATTAAAAATCAGCTGGATCAGCTGGGTTGAAAGAATAACATTCTATAGAGAAAAATCAAGTAGAAAATAATCAAAAATACTAAACTACTAGACACAAAATAAAACGTTTCTTAAATATGAAGGATAATGAACCTGTTTATGTTTGCATGTACCGTCTACCTTTTGAAATGAAGAGCGAAATAAAAAAACAAATAAATGAATTGTAGACACAAGACATCATTCAGGAAAGTATTTCACCATGGTCTCCACATGTACATATTGTAACGACTGAAAAAGATGGAAGAGTAATAAAACGCATGGTTATTGATTACCGCCAACTAAACAAACAAATGATTGAAGATAAATATCCCATCCCTAACATTTCTGATATTTTGGATAAATTAGGGAGAGGACAATATTTTACATCTTTAGATTTGGCTAGCGGGTACCAATAAATGGAAATGGAACCAAAGGACAGTGTTTACTACAGAACAAGGACATTATGAATTTAAGCGTATGTCCTTTGGGCTCAAAAATGCTCTAGCAACCTTTCAACGGATGATACATGTCTTGTCTACTTAAACGATATAATCATATATTCTAACTCTTTACAGGAACATATTATAAAACTCAATAAAGTATTTCAACGTCTAAAAGATGCAAATTTTAAAATACGTCAAAAAAGTGTGAATTCCTAAAAAAAGAATTAAAATATCTTGGACATGCAATAACATACAAAAGCGTAAAAACAAACCCTGAAAAGATCATAGCAATTTTAGATTATCTAATACCTAAAACAAAAAAAGAAATTAAGTCTTTTCTTGAATTACTTGGATATTATCAAAATTTATCCGAGATTTTGCACTTATAACAAAACCTTTCACCAAGTGCCTCAAAAAGAATGCCAACATTGAAATAACACCAGAATACAAAACTGCATTTGAGAAATGTTAAACCATATTAACAAATGACCCAGTTCTACAATATTCAAAGTTTGACAAAGAATTCATTGTAACATCCGATGTTTCTGACGTAGCGCTAGATGCAATCCTATTGCAAGGAACTATTGGCTCTGATAAACCCCTTTGCTATGCATCACGTACACTTTCAGATACAAAACGCAAGTATGCAACTATAGAAAAAGAGCTTTTAGCAATTGTCTATGCTGTAAAATAATTTAGACCTTATATCTATGGACCTAATTGTCGTTTGATGAGATGGAAAATAAAATTAGAAAAATACGACATCAAAATAAAATATAAAAAGGGTAAAATAAATAGCAATGCTGATACACTGTCAAGAATAGAGCTAAAACAACTAAATATGTTAACAGCAGAAGAGAACAGTGAATCACAATCAGTTTGTGTAAATATAGATGACAATGAACTTGACAGAATAATAAGAAATTTAGGAATTGACACAACAGATGAAAAAATCCGTTAACAAAAATAACAAGTACAGATGTCGTTGCAGTCAAAAATAATAACTCAGATAATAATACCATCCATTCAAATGCAACAATTAAACTCACAAGAGGAGTTGAAATTTTAGAAACAATTTTGGATAACAAAAAAAGACAATATTTATTCAAAACCGGAATTAATGATGAATTAGAAATTTCCCATCAACAGAAAAATAACAACAAAAAATTTGAATTTAAAGAAGACCAAGTTTAACAAACAGAAATAATTATGAAATATCACAAAAGGCCACAAAATCATAGAAGAATAGAAAAAACTTTAAAACATCTACAACTGGTAAAAGAAAATAAAAAATTCAATAAAGAAATATATTGATGGATGTGATACATGTAAGCTAGCAAAGTATAATAGGCATCCGAAAATTACAATCTTATCAAGAAAATACTTAACTTTAGTAGAATCATTTTAAAGAATGGGACAAGCTATTAATATTAACAGTAAAAATCTAAGTAAAATAGTAGAAACATTAATACTCTATTTTACAAACTCTGGAATACTGGATGAAATTAGTTTTGATCAAGGTACCGAATTCAACAATAAATGAATAAAAAAACTTCTTAGGAATCACAAAATAAATGTACAGCAAAAAATCCAGATTCTCAAAGTAATGTTGAACGATTTCATTCAATATTGATAGAACACATAAGATGTCTAAGTAAAGACAGAGATAATAATGTAGAAAAATAAATGCAATTAGCAGTAATAGCTTATAATAATAGTATTTCAGAAGTCACAGGCTTTACTCTAATGGAACTACTTTTAAGACATACTGAAACAAGAAATCCTATGGATCTATTCTATGATGAAATTGATTATTAGGAACAAATAAGTAAACACAAAGAACGAATAAAACTATTATATGATCAAATAAAAAGAAAAGATATTGCAAGGAAAAAAAAAACTCAAGAAAAACAAGGTAAAAGAGTTAACCAAACAACATGGAAAATTGGAGAAAAAATATACGTTGAAAATGTCACAAAGAGTAATAAAAGGATGAAACTCTATTATGAACCTTATGTCGTTACTAAAATAAATAATAATAACACTATAAAAGTAAAAACTAAACATGGAATTCAAAAATATCACCAACGACATTTAAAACATAGTATTGTCTCAGATGTCTCGTCCACTGGACAGCAGGAGATGGCAAGTTAATACCTATTCAAGAAGTACTGTTTCCATGCTATCTAGGAACAGTTGAAAACAAAATATCATCATGGACCGTTGCAACTCAATACAATATGCAACCTTTGATAATAGAAATAAAGCACATGAACAAAAGATTTCAAGCATTCTACAAAATTTTGGAAGATTCAAAAGAAAAACCTAGTTATGGACAAGAATTAACAGGAATGTTATCATCTTTAAAACCAAGAAATAATGAATGACAACTGGACACAAGTATGGCCTATCATCAGAACAAAACGCGGAGCTCTTAATTTTGTAGGAAGTATAATAAAAGCTATTTCAGGAAATTTAGATCAAGAAGACGCTGAAGTTATGATAAAGCCATCACAGTGCTTAGTAATAACCAAGAAAAAAATTATAAGATCACAATATAATCAAATTTCACTTTCATTAGAAGGAATTAAAAAACAATTTAGAAAAAAATCAATTAAGAATTAAATCAAGAATACTACAACTAGGACCAGCTATTTAAAATAAAAGTATATTTGTAATTGATATCAATAACTAATAACTTAACAGCAATAAACATGCTTTTAGAAAAATTCATAACAGCCAAAGCTATACCATGTTAGCTAACAAAGTTATGCTACTAGAATTTCAAAGCATTCAAAAGCAAGTTGCAACTGTAAAGTTACCATTACCTGTTGAGGAAGAAATCATTTATTCTATGTCAAAAATGTTAACAATAAAGGAAATATTATAAGCTTCTTAATGGAAATTCCCATTTGTAAATTACTAACCTATCAGTTTTATCATCTCTACCCAATTCCACAATTTATTGGTAATTATTCATATATCTTAAAGATCAAAAATCCTTATTTGGCAAAAAACAATAAAAGGTACATTTCAATAAATCACTTATGTAAACCTATTAAAGAACGAAAGTATCTGCGTGAAGAAACAAGCAAAGACTCTTTTGGTGAAACTCCTTGTGAATACAAGTTAATTAAACATAAATATGAAAAGAATCAGTGTTCATATGAAATGCTTCGTACAAATCAATCAGAATTAAAAAAGACATCTAACAACAAATAGCTACTATTAACTTCAAAAAAAGAAAATTGACTACCACCTGCAATAAAAAACAAGAAATTCGACAAGTCAATGGAACAACTCTAATCCAGATAAGCAGTAATTGCAATGTAACCTGAAATAAAGAAATCATGAAGACGCACATGTCAAACATACCCAACAGAGAATATCAAATACATCTAGTGAATCTGTCGACTATAAAAGAAGACAAGGTACGTCTTGGAAGAATGAAAACTTTGAACTAAGTAAAATCCAATGAACACAATTTGATATAACCAAACTGTTTTTGGAAAAGTTACTTAAACATTTGGACACTTTGAGAATTAATCATCTTAGAACCAAAATTGGAGTATTAACTCTTGGTTTTATTATATTATTAACATTTATTATAATTTTAATCTATTGGTATAAGTTTTACAGAAACAAAAATTTAGTACCCTTAAACCAAGAAGAAGCAACAGATATGATCGAGACTCATGTCAGTTCTCACCCTTGGTTGCAAACTTCCAACTAAGAAGAGAGGTGTTACCCGTCTCAGCAATGCACGGACAATAACAAAGTAGTTATAGTAGTAAACTTGTTGACCTGTTCCGTGCTCGCAGCTACACGGCAAATATTAACATCAAATTCTGTTTTTATATTGTCATATATAAAGTAGTATTGTAGTTTATTTTTAAATAAAACTTTTTAAAAATAAAACTAGCGTTGAACATTCGTTAACTATATATTTTAAAATTATATTTATACATCTTCAAACACATAAACATAATTTCTACAACAACAACAACAATATAAAGTTAATTCATGAATGCAAAAAAGCTTAAAAATAAGCATTCTTGAATCATTTAAAATAGATAGTATAAAAAATAACAACAAATTTAATTGCCTAAATGAACAAACTAACACTAAATACCAACACATATACACTTTTCTCAAACCAAACACAAATACAAAAATACAATAAATAAATAACACTTAACATTAAACATTAATCAGTATACTACACATCATTTTAAGTTTTTCAATTTTATTGGCAAATTTTTTTAAATATTTTTATTCATATATTTTCAGTTTATAGTTATTATACCGAGGATGGTCTAACCACTGAAACTAGTCTATTTTAATAAAAGACAATTAAAAGCATATAAAAGTATATTTTTATAAATCTAATTTTAAAACATATATAACTATATTTTGTTAAAGTAACTGACGGTTTGTTGACAATTTAATTTAAAAACCTGCAAAAGCCCACTACTTTACATTGCTCATTAATTTGCAGCTTATTAATTTAACAAATTAAGCCAACCACGTTAAAAATTTTACTAAAAATATTTCTCTGTACTTGTTTCAAAGCAACGTAGGAAACAACAGCAAACAAAAATTTTCAAAAAGCTGCGTAAAACTTGCAAGTACTAGTACGTTTTTTAATCAAAATTAGAAAAAGTAAACCTGATAAGACCGACTATATATAATTTAATAGTCTTTTGCTAAAAGTATTAAACTCATATGCTGAAATGAGCATATATATATTTAATTCATGTTTGGATGAAAGGTAAAAAATATACATTTTATAAATAAATTTGCTAAGTTTTTTATTTTAAAATTTTTGAAAATTTCTTATAATTGAGAATCTGAGAATGATAACTCGGTAAAAACCAAATATACAATTTTACAGGAGAGCAAAAAAACTTATTATTTTCTTTAATGTTCGAACATTTTTGATAAAGATTGATAGCAGTACCATTCCTTATATACTTGAGGTATATACTCAGATAGTTCTGGTAAATTTATTTTGTTTTAGAGATTGATATTAGCTCAAAAAGATATGCGTACCACTGCATAAAATGTATGCTTTACCACTATTTCGGTTTGATTTGTGTGCTTCTTGCTTTCACAAGTGTTTATTCTTCTTTCTCTTCTTTGATTTAAGTTGCTAACTGATATTATCACTACCATATTTACTGCTACTTTCAAAATTGATTTAAAACTGATTATTATTTAAATTATTTGCAGGTATTTCTGTTTCTAGTTTATGTTTACGTGTAATAGACGTAAAGAAGTTCATTTTGAGTTTTAAACGTTTTAAAAATGTGTACCTTTTATTCATAACATCGCCAGACTCTCTATAATTATGATAAGCGTCATTGTTTGTCATTACTATATTGTCATATCGTAACTTGTGTCCATATTTCAGTTTAAGAAAGTAGATGAGAATGAAATGTAAGTATATCCAAGATATACCGAGTTTTTATTCTCACTCTTATTTGTGGATATACATTAACAACATCTAGTATCAAAACTAATCACTTGATATACTTTATTGTCATACTAAACTAAAAGTTAAACAAAATCGAAATCCTATAAAAACCCATTTTTGCCAAAATGGTCTTTACCCACTTATCATTTTCAGATTCTCAATTATTAAACGATTTTTTTATATTTAAAATCTTTTTATCTCAACGTCGTCGGCGTGAAGGTCCCGAATATTTTTGAATATTTGTTAATAGTACAGTTAAAAAAATCTTTTGTGATAGTTTTGGTCCTACATTTCTAAACTGTCTGTGAATATTTGTTAGAACTCCTAGCAAGCCTTGTAATATGAGTAAATATTTGTTTAGATGGACAAATGTCTTGGATTTCGTTTAAACAATGTCCATTAATCTATAAAAAATGCAAAGTGTTGTAAAGTATCTAAGTCATTAGTCAATTTTAGATTGGCAATGATCCAAACTAGCTCGCTTACGAATTTAGAAGAGATAGTGTAGTTTCCGATGCTTCTCGCCATACTTGGGAGCAATATTTAATACAAAGACAAAGTAAAAAACTTTTTATATCTATTAAGAAATCCTAGTTTTCTAGATACTTTCAAAGCTATGTCGACAACATGGTGGTTCCAAAAAAGATTATGTAAGATTGTAACACCTAGAAGACAAATTGAAAAAGATTTAGATATGGATTCGTTGTTTAGTTTAATATTTGGTACTGATAATACCTCGGATTTGGATTTTGAAACAGTGAGAAGTTCAGTTTTTTTAGAGTTAAAACTGACCATGTTGGGAGTCACCATTCAGATATTGTTTTGAGGTCTTTGTTTATAGATGCTGCAGATTCTAACCTAAAAATTTCAAGACGTTTTGCCATATTTGTCAATATGGTCTTTGGAAAGTATAAAGTATAAAGAGCGCTATCATCTGCAAAACTATTAATAAAACTTTTAGTTATTTAAAGAAGTTCATTAATGTAAATCAAAAATAAAGTTGGCGAAAGAGCAGAGCACAGCCTTGAGGAACACCAACATTTGTGATTTTAGGTCAGCGTTAAAACCATAAACTCCAACTATAATTTTTATATTGTCAAAAAAACTATTGATGAGATTTACAGTTTTTTTTATCAAGACTTAAACAATGAAGCTTGTTGACAAGATTAGTATGCCATACATACCCTATAAAACGCTTTGGAAATGTATAGAGCTACTGCAAGAGTTTTTCTTGTTTGTCTAAAGTTGAAATCCATTTGTGACTAACATAAGTCAGAAAATTTTAATAAAATACACATTATAAACTATTGCGGAGTTATATATAACAAATATTGAAAATTGCAATTAAATTTAAATTGTTACGTTCATTAAACATTTGTGATCAAATTGTGTACTTTAAAAAAATTTATGACCATATGTTTTTTATCCAACACCTTAAATAACAGAATTATTTTTAACTGATAATAATTTAATTATTAATACGGTTATATTTATCAACCTGACAGAGTAAAATAAACAAACGGATAAAAAAATTGTTTGCTCGACAGTAAATTTTAAATAACATCCCTAAAAAGTTATGCACGACACAAAAGTATATTACACGTCAAAAAAATGCTTTAAACAGAAAAAAAAAGTATATTTAAGGACAGTAAAATATATTTGAGAAATTTCCACGACAGGGCAATGCACGGCAAGAATCTGAAAGCTACTATAACATAAGAACTGATAAATAGAACAATTCAAGAGCAAAACAAGTTTTTGGAACGGTGCTACATACATGTTCAGTTTAGCCAATCGGTTATTTTCACCGGAATCATATGTATTCGTGCCGTGAAATATATAATTCTGTCGTGGAATATATTTTTTGTCGTGCTATGTATTAAATTATTTTGTCGTTGATTGCATTATTTTGGCGTCGTAAAATTTATTTGGTTGGTCATTGCATTTTTTTGTTTGTTGCAAAAATAAAAAATCTGGCGTTTAGCCTATTACTGTGTTGATATCCTGTCGTGCAAACAACCTTTTTTGTCGTGTCATTAATATTTCCCCTTATCAATATAATAAGGGCCATAATATTCAATTATCAATAAGGCACTTAATAAACTATTAGCTGAATAACCTTTTGATTTAATTTATTTTATTAAAACCACTGGACAGCTAATTAAATATGTCCTGAACATACATATACATTTATAATAAATAAAAACATTAAGCATATAATTTGTTAGCCGTTCAGAGGTGTTAATAAAATAAATCAAATTAAAATTAAGGTAATAGTTTATTAGGAGTTGGATATTACTGCTTTAAATGTTATTAATTTTATATTAAAAACTTATTTACTTTAGTATTTTGTTTTTTTTTTTGCACATTTATAATTTTTTTTATTATGTTTTGTTAGTGAATAAAGTGTGAAATAATTGTAAATTTTTTTTTTAATTTGCTAAAAAGAAAAATTAATTATAAATTAAATAATTAGCAAATATTAACAATAATTTATTGCTAGTTTTACTTCTTTAATTGAGTTTAATTAAAATAATTATCGGGTAGTGTCACAAAAAAATATTTATTTACATTTATTTGTAAATTTATTTGATTAAAAAGACGTATTAATGTATAGAAAATATTTGATTTGTAGTGAAAAGGTATTCAAACTTGATTTTTTTATGATTTTCATTTTTTATTAATAAATAAAGATTTACATTATACCTGAATAATAACGGCATTAATAAAAGTAAAAACTTGCCAATCATATTACGACATAACTTTTTTATTTGATATTTTTGATTGAATATATTTTCAAACTTAATAAAATGTTTTGTCATTTAGAAATATACCTGCAAATATAAATTTATTCATCAAAGTATTGCCTGTTCTTAAAACCATTTTAAGCCATAAAACTCTTTTCGGATTATAGCAATAAAATGTTGATAAGGTGTAAAATTGCATGTCAATACAAAACATTCAGAGCTGGCAAGTTGGTGGCGACTGTACATTCGGAGGTAATATGTATGCGCCCAATTTGAATAATTTTTTATTTATATTCAAGTAAAGTCTAAAACTATAATTTGTTTCACCACTCTATTTTAAGGTACACCCACGTAAGGTAGAAATAAATGTGGCAGTACAGCTACAGTTTGCTTTAGCTGTTATTAGATTTTGACAACAGATAGAACACACAAAAATTTGAAATTAAATTAACCTGTTTATAATCAGTGCAATAAAATTTTTATTTACTTTATTTTAGTATTATTTTATATATCTAGAAATAATACTTTATTCACGGTATAATCTTACCATTTACATCTACACCAAATATACACAAACAATGATGTCTTACAATTCAAACATAAAGAATACAAAAAAATAACATACATAAAAGCGCACATATTAAACATTAGTCAGCATGACTCAGCTGACTTCTAAACGTAGATTTAGAGACACAAAATACATTTATATCAATTGGTAAATTATTTGCAAATCTACACATTCTACCGAGTGGATTGTTGAAACCATAATTAGTAGAATGGGTAGACCCACGGAATAAAGAAGAATGCCTGCTATGTCTATTATTAGGTGCTACATGAAATAGAAGAGTACCAAGTAGCTCCGGACAATCAATCTCAGACAAACAAAGACAGCCCTTTTGCGGCGAATCTTCAATGGCGGTAGATTGTACAATGAAGCAATGTAGCAGTAATCATAATTTACAGATAATATGCCCAATTTATAAGACAATAAACAACAAAACTTCTTTTGAATTTGTTCAATACTACGGTTATGAGTTTCATAAACAGGACTCCAAACTGACGGAGCATACTCTAAATGCGAACGCAGCAAAGCACAATATAAAAGTTTTAATGTACTGGCTGATAAATTAGCAGACATTCTATATACAAATCATAACATTTTTATGGCACGGTTGCACATGATGTTAATATGTTCAACAAATGTAAGTTTATGATTAAAAATAACGCCTAAATCTTTTATTTGTGTGACTTTGTCCAACACTTTTGTGTCAATTATATAGTAAAAAGATATTTTACTTAAAGTTCTATGGAAACTTATTGAAAATCATTTATCAGCTTTAAAGAATAATTTATTAATAAAACAACAAATATTTACAGAATCTAAGTCCAGTTGTAAAAGATGGCAGTAATTGAGAGATGATATTCTTTTATACATTTTTAAATCATCCGCAAATAAAAGAAATTACAATGAAATCCTTGAGGAACAAGAATGAGCTGTGACAAAAAATTATTAATTTTTACACACTGCGTGCGATTTTTCAAAAAGCTAAATAACCAGAAAACCACATCTTGATGAAAACCCAGAGCACTGATCTTTGCAATGAAAATATGATGGCTCACACAATCAAACGCCTTTGAAAAATTGGTGTAGATTGAGTCAACTTGTACTTTAGATTCAAATGCATTTAAAATATCATTTTCATAACAAAGTAAATTAGTAAGTGTGGAACGCCTTTCACAAAATCAATGCTGTTCTTCTATTAAGATGCTTTTGCAACTGACCAGTTACAATTTTATCGAACAATTTAAGTATTGCAGATTGAATGCAAATGCCTCTATAGTTAGTGATATCCTCTTTGGCTCCAGATGTAAACAAAGGCTTATAGCTTTGTTTCCATATTTGAGGAAATTTAGTTTCATTCAATGAAGCATTGAAAAGTAAGTGCAATGGCTTTGCAATAGAATAAATGCACTTTTTTAACAGTAAAGAAGGAATGCCGTCGGGTCCAACGCTTAAATTACATTTAAGGTTTTCAATTCCTTTAAAAACATCACACAAACTAATAGAAAATTTTTACTGTATTACGTTATTATTAAAATTAAACAATGGAGTTGGATGGGTTTCGTTATCATATACTGAAGAAAAAAAATCTGCAAAACTATTGACAAAATCGTTCCCGTTATGACAGGTTTGATCCTTATAATACATTGTGGCTGGGAAACTATTAATTTTTTTGTTCTCATTAACAAATCTCAAAAAATTAGTTTGTAAAATATATTGCTCGTGCACATCACACTGAGATTTTTGCACGTGGTACAAATAGATTGGAATTCATTATAGTCCGACAATAGTTTTGAAGATTTATAATGTTTGTGTACATTTTTCTTGAGTTTAGTTTAGTATACAGGATAATAAATTTTACTTTATTTGCAAATTATTTTCTTTATTAAAAATGCAGCATGTTAATCTATTGAACAAATGATTAATTAAATTTGTTGCAGCATTATATCCAGCTTTTGCTAAATTACGTTCGAGAGCATCTCTTAGTACTTCTGTTAATTTTTCATTTATTGATTAGCTGTTGCGACACATGTTCATTCATCTTATTCGGAAGTTTTTTCCATTTCAGTTTGCAATACTATGTAACATTTTTGACATTTTAATAAAAAGTTTTCAACAGTTTATGCTAGATTTTGGTTTTTCTGAAAATACTTTTTATAGCTGGATTTTGATATTTTTTACATTTTATAAAATCGGTTAATTTTGATTCTTTTTAAAAATATTTTAATGTTTTATGAAAGAATTTTATCCTTTTTAACTATTCATAAATAGAATGTATCATTTTTCAACAGTTTATAGTGAGTTTGAGTACTTTCCGTCAATAATTTTATACTGTATGACCAAATTTTAAATCTTACTGACAGACAATATTTTATAACCTATTTTTGCTATTTTGGATTTCATAAAAAAATATATTTTCTAACAATTTATGCTCAAATTGTAGTGCTTTTTAAGAATATTTTGATGTTTCAAAACCGGAATTTGCTGATTTTGACATTTTATAAATAAAGTTTTGCAGTTTTTTTCTATTTTTGACATTTTTTACCAAATAGAATATTGGAGTTTTAAACAGTTTATGGTAAATTTAGCACTTCACACACATATAAACGGATAGATGTTGTAAAGGCAGTAACTACAAATAAATCTCTCTGATACATAGAGATGTTTTTTTAACAACTACTTGGTCGCGCTGCATCCGCCTCGCACGAAACCCAGAAGAGAAGAGAGTGTTCTTCTTTGTCAAATTCTCTTCTTCTCCTCTCTTATATTTGTTTTATTCAATTTAAAAATTATATTTATTTAAATACGACCGTTACACTAGAATTTTGATACTTTTAAACAATATTTTAATGTTTTAAAGCCGGATTTTGTCATTTATAACATTTTTTTTTATTGTTATTTATTATAATATATTTACATATTTATAGATTATATTTCATTTTGTTTTCTCCCCACTTGCTGCTCTACACCGTCTCCATATGGATGGCTACATAGCTTCGTATTTGGGGCACCATTTTATGTTTCAATTCTTCTTATTTGTTATTTATGTTGTTTCTATTATCAACTTTATTCATTTCTTTGTTTTGATTTTTTTAATATATAGTGTTTTTTTATTTTTATTTTGAATTCATTGTAGCTCTTTATTTTCTTATTACTTTGAAACAGTTGATTGTACGTGACTAGTCCATAGCCTAGTATTGTTTGTTTTGCCTTTTCTGTCCTGTTGTGTGTACATGTATATTGCTTCTTCTTCTTCTAGTGTTATTTTCGTAAATTTCTTTGTTGGTATTTATTTGGAGGTTGGTTTAAATTTCTTTATTTTTAATTTTGTATATTAGTTTGCATTTTTTTATTTGTATTTTTTTGTATATCTTTGTTTTGTTAATTATTTTGTATACTTCTTCTGTTGGTGTTAGTTTTGGTAGTTTGGGTATTATTTTTAGAATTTTGTTCTGATGTTTTTGTATTTTTTGTGTGTTGTTTTTTGATGTTTTTCCCATATGTTTATTAAATAATTAATTTTTGCTAAATTTAGTGAATGGTAGATACTACAGTTTTTTTTGTTATGCATTTCCTGGCTCTATATACAGCTCCTGTTGTTGCTGCGCTTTTTTTAAATATTTTGTTAATATGTGTATCCCAAGTGAGTTTTTCAGTTAATATTATTCCTAAGTATTTTGTCTGTTTTGTTCTAGTATTGGTATGTTATTTATTTCAATTTTTATGTCAATATCTTTTTTGTTTTTTTGTCTTATTACCATATAAGTTGTTTTTTTTTTTTCATTTTTCATTGTTTGTATGTTTTCGTCGTACCATTTAGTTAGTTTCTTAATGTCTGCATTTATGTTTCTTTCTATTGCTTCTTTATTTTTTCCGTAATATATAATACATGTGTCATCAGTATATGTATATATTTTATCAGTCAAATTTATATTATATATATCATTTATGTATAATATATATAGTATTGGTGCCAGCACTCCACCTTGTGGTACCCCATATTCTGCTTCCGTTGTTTTACTAAATATGTTGTCTGTTTGTGTTCGTTGTGTTCTGCTTTTAATATATGTTTTACAGTTTTAATTTTGTGGTTTTTATTCCTAATAACTCCATTTTTTTAATCAATTTGTTTTTGTGGATGGTATCAAAAGCTTTCCTCATGTCTATAAATATTGGTATAACATACCGTTTCTTGTCCAACTTTCCTGCTATATGTTGTATTATATTGGTTATTATGCTCATTGTGATTGATTTTTTTTTTGGAATGCGTATTGCAGTATATTTATAATATTGTGTTTGTTTATGTGTGTCATTAGTCTGTTATATATTGCCTTTTCTGTAATTTTGCTAAGAACTGATATAAGTGATATTGGTCTATAATTTTCAGATTTTAATTTTTTTCCTTTTTTGTATATTGGTTTTATAATTTGTTTTTTAAGTATTTGTGGGTATTCACCTGTTTCTAGCATTTTATTTATGAGTTTTTTCAATATTGGTGCTACTTTTTTTTATCACTTTATGGGTTATTTGATCTTCTCCTGGCGCGCTTCTTATTTTTAGTTGTTGGATTATATCTTCTATTTCTTTTTCTGATGTTTCGTTAAATGAAGCTTCTTCTTCATATCTTGCGGATGTTATTGTTTTATTGTCATCATTGCTGTTATATGTATGTTTGTTATTTAAGTTTTATTGTTAGTATTTCAGTATTTCTTTCTGTTTTAATTTCTTGTACTGTTGTTGTTATTCCGCCTTTTATGTATATTGCAATGCCCCCACCTTTCATCACTCTGTTGTTAAATATTGCTGTGTAGTTTGGAATTGGAAATGGAAAATATTTTTCTTCATTTGGATATAGCTATGTTTCAGTTATTACAATAATATCAGGTTTGTATAGAACAGGTATTGTTAGTATTTTATCAAATTTTTTTCGAATACTTCTTGCGTTATGTAGATTTTATGAATTATAATTTTACATTTTGCTATAAAACCAGATTTTGGTGCTTTTTAACAATATTTAAATGTTTAACGCTACTGTATGTAATATATTATATAATTGTTTTGCTGCTGTAATAGGTTTTAATAATGGAGTCATTAAATATGATCGAAGGTGATATCCCAAGTCTCCAAGTCGCCTAAAAAATAACATTTTTATCTTAGTTAAAATATACTATTTTCATATTGCTCCTTCTGAAAACACTAGGATCATCGAGCAACTAAATCAATAATTTTAATTTTTTAAATTTTAATTTAGAATATACTATATATAAAATAATCATGTATTTTAAAATATGACTAGGTACCTACCTGGTAAAGTAAAGCAACTTTAAAATAATTATTTTGTGTTTACATTACTTCTTGAGGAGAATTAAGAAACTTCTGGCTTCTAACTATAATGTAAGATGCTTTATATACAAAAACGAAAAAAAAAAAAAAATGGCTTGCACATCAATTTTAAAAATGATGCGTGCTAAGCTTATAATTACATAATTATTTTAAGAATTTCAAGATCATCATTAAAAATATTTAAAAATCTATCCATTTGTTACACTTGGAGTAACAAAACCAAATAAATAAATAAATATAAATTTATATACGATGACAATAAGTTAATAATTATATCTTTTTTTTTTTTAGTTTGGCTAGTTATGAAAAATAAACCTTATAGTGTTAGAACATGTACTAACTAAATTTAATATTAGATAAAATTAATGTTGTACCATAAATTTAGGTGTAAATAAAAAAAAACAATAGGCAAACAACGAAAAATAGTATCTACTGGGTTGAAGTGCAAGAGCAAAAGTTACCAAACAAAGCAAAGTTAGCATCATATAAGAGTGTGTTTGCATTATAAATTATATATGGATGTAAGTAAATACAGTAGTAACCCAAATCTAGTTTAATAACAAATAATTAATGAAAGGTGTGTGGAAAAATAAAAATAAGTGATAAGTAATTAAAATTTTTGTAAAAAATTAAATAATTGTTTTAAATATTTTTCATAATTATACTATATTTCTTTTTTTAACCTTAAAACTATTTATAATCGTACCTTCTGTAAACTGGACAATGCAAACAATTTTATTTAATAATTTTACCCATTTTTGAACTAACTTTGAATATAATAATATTGAATATTCTTTATTTTTACCAAAGTAACAAATTTGTACTTGACATTCAAAACATATGTTCTGAATTTCAATTTCCATTATAAAGCAAATTCTATTTGTTTGTTACATAATATGGACGTCAATAATACAGATACAGAGTCTTGTATGTTGCACGAATGAACGTATGAATTAACTGTGACATTCAATGTGTCATTATAAAGTACATATGTATAATTAAAAAAACTAAAATAGAAAAGTATTAATTTAATTTAAATATAATTATAATATTAAAATATTGTTCTTTATCAAATAAATAATATTTACATAAATATGATAATAAATTTAGAACATAAATAATTGGATATAAACTTTATACGTCCCAGGTACAACTCATGTGAGAAAGTTTACGATAATATTATCTTAGAAGATTTTTAAGAAAGCTGGCAATGACATTTAACAAATCTTAATGGAAAATAAATACGACGATTGAAAATATTAAATCTCATTTAACCTGTCTTTATTTAATTTGCAGTTCCCGTAACAAATCTGGAAATAAAAGAATTAATTTAATAGATCTATAAAACCTATTAAGGAATACGCACCTCAACATTACATGTTAAAAATATATTGTCTTTCTCTGGAAATTTAAATGCGGTGAAATTTGAATATAGTAATGTAGTGAATTTTTCAATATTTTTCACTTGTTTCCAATAATTTACTTTGTCACTAGAATTTTAAAATCAACTAATACATACAAACAATATTGTCAGTACTTACTAAGCGTTGTCAATAGTATCAGAATCATTATAAATAGTAAATACACGTTTTGATTCTGTGAATTTTTCTTGATCATATGCTAAACAGTCATTAACAACCATATCGTATAATCTACTTCTATCATTGTAATATATCATTATTGAAAGGGGTGTGCCAATTTTTACTTCTTCTGTAATAGGAGTTACCTAAAAATATCATTACAATGATAAAATAATTTAACTTTAATAATAACTACATTCGGATATATTCCTTCCTGTACGTCAATCCAGCTTATTATCGGATGCTTGGAAACTGGTACATAAAACGACTTGATTTCTTTGTTTGGTGAAAACAATACCATGTTTGAATGATTTGCATTGACCTGGAAATAAGAATTTTATATAATTAAAGCGTTTTCACATAAAAAATAAATCAATTCAATGTACTTCCATAAACGCAATATTACATAATTTTATTTTCAATATTTGCTAAATATTTTTGTCTATTTTATATTATATATATATATATATATATATATATATATATATATATATATATATAGTAAAATTAATTAAACATAGAATAGATATTTAAAATATTGTCTATATATAGCTACAGTACATTTGTAAATCAATTAGTCTCAATAGTCGCGGAACCGTGTTCTTTTAACCATAAATAAATATAATTTTTTAAAGTTATTATAAATTTGTGAGATTAAAAGCCACAAGATCACCTTATGTTAAAAGCTATGTTTGAATAATACTTACAACAATAATTATTAAAACACTTATACCCACTCGTATTATATTCATATTGCACTTTATATTAAAAATAACTGCACAAGATTTGTTAAACACTATACTGTTTTATTACTCAAAACACAGGTTGTTGCTCATTAATTAACTAATATATCATATTCGCGACTAGGTAACACTCTTTCCGAGCGCGTATTTCATAAATATTTGCGGAAGTTGCAGTAGAGCATTTCTGTATAAAACGTTCCACCGGATCAACACTATTGGAGTTGCTATTGGTTAATTTGGTTTAGTATGTCATTAACAACGCGTAATCGTTTCTTTTATACTCCACCTCAGATCTCGGCGCGTTCATATACTGATTTATGTTAAATTGTTTTTCGAAGTTAACATTAAAGTGAAAATCTATGTCTACATTGGAAATTAATTTCTCCACACACTAGTACAATATTTTATTTCATGGGTCGTGATGCTTATGTTAAAATAGAAAAGTTACGACTGTAACCATTATTCAAATTTATATATTGAAATTTGATAGTTTTGTAATCGTAGAAAGTTTATTGAATCATTTATTAATAATCATTTCAATATAAAAAAAATCACTCAAATATATCGAAAGTATATTTAAAAATAAATAATATAATATTTTTACAAAAACCGATCAGCATGGGATATACAGTATGTCCACGGATTGAATTACAAAGAGATATTATTGACAATTTTTTCAAATTTAAGAAACTTTATTCCACTTCTACATATTTATTATTTTCTTTTTACACCGTCCGTTTCCATTTGGCTGCAGAGCCTCGTTCAAGGCACTATTCTAGATTTCTCTTGTTCTTTTTTATTTTTTATATTTTTTTATGTTTGTTTTATGTGTATTATTATATTTTTTTTCTTAATTTTGTTGATTTGATCTTATAGTTTTAGTTTTCTTACTACTTTGTGGTAGTTGGTTGTACGTGACTACTTCGTTGTCTAGTATTGTTTTTTATGCTTTTGTGTACGTGAATTTCTTTATTTAATTTTTCTTAATGTTTGTTTTTAATTTTATATATTAGCTTGTATTTTTAATTTTTGGTTGTGTTGTTGTTTTGTATACTTTATCTGTTGGTGTTAACTTTGGCAGTTTATGTGTTTCATTTTGTTGTATTTTGAGTATATTATTTGTGTTATTTATTAAAAACAAACTTTTTGTTTAATGAAAAACAAAGGTTTAAAATCAATTACCCAAACTCAATCCAACTCCAAAGCGGCCAACCAAATACAGACAATTGTTTCGGTTTTTTCAAATCCTCATCAGTGCATCTTAGTGGTACGGCATTGCTTGATGGTGAAAAATGAATTCGAATAATTGATTGATGTGCTCTTAAACACAAGTTAGATAATAATTGGTGGTGCAAAGTAGCTCAAAATCATCGATAAAACTTCAGTATCACAACTGGCAACCAAATTGCAATGTTTAAAGAGAAAGACAATCAAATATAGTTTAATGAAAAACAAAAGTTTAAAATCAATTACTCAAACTCAATCCAACTCCGCTTTGGAGTTGGATTGAGTTTTATCATATTATAAATTGCTAAGTTTTGGTAGACGGTAGCTTGATAATATAATATAATTGTAATATATAATATAGTAGTTTTTATGATTTAGCTAATTGTTTATTTACTTTACTAGAATAAACAATTTATAATATAACTATATTCATTTGTTATATTTTTTTTAATGTAGCAACAGTACCAAACAGTTATTAAAACTAATACACGCGGAAATTTTAAATTTTACATTTTATTACACATTTACAACTACAAGCAGAACTATAACAATTGTTGTTATTATAGAAAAATAACTTATAGCACAATAAAAAGTCTACTAATTTTAATGGTCAATAAAGTATGACTTTTAAAGTTTAAGCAAATATTTCAACAAAAAAATTACAATTTAAATCAACATTTAATGCACAATTGAAGGTTTTGGATTTTCATTTATTTCATTAGACTAGAAATTTTTATTTTCTACCCGTTGCAAAAAACCGATTTGAAAGAAAAGTAAAATTGCGTGAGTTCTGCTCGTAGTTTTATGACACTCGTTAAACTGTGTCCTTAAAAAGATGTCTTTTGACCACTTGTTGTTGAATTGAACTTATTATTTTACTTTTTTTTTTTTTTATATTTTCTATTTTTATTTTATAAAATCCTTTTATATTATTCATATTAATAAGGTAATGATTTTATTTTATTTATTTATTTTATTTTATTTTTACATACATGTTTCGATGAGTGAGATCATCATTTTCAATGTATTTATTGTATATAATATTTCAAACTGATTTATTATTATTTAAAAAATTGTTTTTTCCCGCTACCCTGATATCCGTTTTTTATTTATTTAAATTTCTGACTTGAATTTTGATTTTGTCATTTATTAGACGTTACAAATTTAAAGGTTAGATAATCTATCAAATAAATATAAATATTTACATTTTAATTTAAAATTTCTATTTAACTAAAATTTATTTTTATTAACATATCTAGTAGTGGAGAATTATATATATCTAATTGTTCATTTATTACTGTATAATTTTGATTTTTCAAATGTTTTTTAATTTCTAAGCTTTCCAAAAATGTTAAATTTTTATCCGAAATGTGTAGAATATTTAATGATGTTTTTTGATTCGAAATATTATGTTTATTCAGAATTAAATGTTTAGCAAAATTTGACTTTTCTATATCTTTATATTTTAAAGCTCTTATGTGATCTTTATATCTAATATGAAAATTTCTCATGGTTTGTCCATGTAATTGCAACGGAACGTATATTGGACAAACCATGAGAAATTTTGATATTAGATATAAAGATCACATAAGAGCTTTAAAATATAAAGATATAGAAAAGTCAAATTTTGCTAAACATTTAATTCTGAATAAACATAATATTTCGAATCAAAAAACATCATTAAATATTCTACACATTTCGGATAAAAATTTAACATTTTTGGAAAGCTTAGAAATTAAAAAACATTTAAAAAATCAAAATTATACAGTAATAAATGAACAATTAGATATATATAATTCTCCACTACTAGATATGTTAATAAAAATAAATTTTAGTTAAATAGAAATTTTAAATTAAAATGTAAATATTTATATTTATTTGATAGATTATCTAACCTTTAAATTTGTAACGTTTAATAAATGACAAAATCAAAATTCAAGTCAGAAATTTAAATAAATAAAAAACGGATATCAGGGTAGCGGGAAAAAACAATTTTTTAAATAATAATAAATCAGTTTGAAATATTATATACAATAAATACATTGAAAATGATGATCTCACTCATCGAAACATGTATGTAAAAATAAAATAAAATAAATAAATAAAATAAAATCATTACCTTATTAATATGAATTATTATTTTACTACTAGCCGGCATTGTAAATACAACAATAAGAGTATTTAAAATAGTAAAGTTCTTAAATTTTTGGTTTTACGCATGAAATCTGGTTTTTACAAGTTTGTTCTTAAATTACTAAATAAACCACAAAAACCGTATATTATTGTTTGTTATAAAAATTTATTTTTAAAAAATTTGAATTATCTATTACATGTACAAGAAGTATGTGTATAATTATTATTATTATTGTTTATTTTATTCAACATACAGAGTTAGCCAACAAGTATTGACGATTTTTAAGGTAAGATTGTAAGCTTATTAATTGAAACACAGAAATAAGCATGACATATTAATTACATATATAATGCAGTTTTTATTGGTATTTAAGTTACATATCCGGTCTAATGACTCATATCTCCTGCCTTATGTTTTGTCTTAACTCTTCTAAGGTATTGGGCGTGTCGACTTCAAATATCCCTATAAGAAGAAATCACAAAGAGTTAAATCCGGGGATCTTGTAGGCCAATTAACACTGCCGTAAAATCAGTTTTCCTGCACACATCTGTTTCAACGCCCTGATACATACTTGTGCAGTGTGACTTGTTGTTTTATCTTGCTGAATCCACAATTCATGTATGTTCTTTTCCAACTCCTGAAGTTTTGCAGGTAAAAAATTTCATTGTTAAATACCGTTGAGAATTTACAGTAACCGTCCAACTATCTTGTTTAAAAAAATAAAGCTTAAGTATTCCAAAGACAAAGACGCCACTCTACACTGTGACATTTGCGGAATGTATTTGTTGCGTTTGAACTGCACGGGGTTGTTCAGATGACCAGTACCGAATGATTTGTTTGTAACAAAACCCAATAAATAAACTTGTGTTTTATCTGATAGAATTAAATTATGCAAAACACTTGCATTATTGCAAAGAAGAGCAAGAAAATCTGCGCAAAATTTAGTGGTTTAATATTGTTTCTATTTGAATTTGATAGGGATAGAATTCTAAGACGTCGAGTTAACGGGCTAGTGTTCAAAATGTTTAATGCTCTTGCTTGGCAAACTGCCAAACTTTGTGGACTTTGCTGTACCGCTTGTCGCACTCTTTTGATGTTATTTCTGGTATTTTTGAGGCCTGCGATAAACGTTGTTTCCATAAAACGTTGATGCCATTCCAATATGGTGTTTCTTGAAGGAATTCTACTCCGTTGAAGATCGTTATATTGTTGTACGTCTCTGAACTTCAATTATGGATATGGTTCTGACAAAAAATAAGCTGCTGCATCGGCCACAAATCTATGGTTACTAAAATTGCATTATATTTTAAACAAGTTACCCATTTAATTTTTTTCTTATTTTTTTTTAGTTTCTCTACTACAACGCTCCGAAATTTGTCAATATCTTTTGGCGGATCCTGTATGTACTTTTAACTTTTACACGTTTTTCAATCCTTCTTCTAAACTCTCTACAAACATTTTACCAATTAATTTTAACAACAGAGTCGCATTGTTTTAAAATTTCAACATCATGTTAAAAAAAAATTGTACATTTTTTTAAAGTACTCCTCACAATTAAAATGGAATCAAGTTTGGTAATCTGGCTCACCACAGTATTGGCCCGTATCTTCTTATTTACTGCGCTTGGAACTTCTTATTTAAAAACTGTTATATCATAACCGAGAATCATAAAAATGTTTCCAACATTGCCAAATAACTATGTTAATTAACATAAAAATATTTTTATATAGTTGACATTTTTTATTAATTTTGAAATGGAAGTTTTTGTAAGCTCAAAATTGTGTTGCAGTTTTGTGAGAGATACACCATTAGTAATAAAAAATGATTTATCACTAATTAAAATTGATGTACAAAAATTACGTTATTTCAAAAAAAAAATTAACCAGAATTAATCAGAATTTTATTTTCTTTGCATCATTACTATTTTTCAGTGTGTGCCTAAATTTTGGTTTAAAATTTTTGTGTTTTGAAAGTTTCTGTAAGCCACTTTTACTAATATTTATTTGATCGCTTTTTTCTTTAAAGATGATTTTAACATTTCTCTAACGCACTGTAAAGCTAATATCGTAGCTGCATTGTTTTCTTTATTATAATTTTTTTTCTTAATTTTGTTGTTTATTGAACTAGTTTCATCAAATTTCTAACAATTTTTTTGCTTGACAGTAAGCTTTGCTGGTTGACAACTAATTTGTTAACATTATGTAAATACGCTTTTGTCAATCATGTTTATTTCAGTATATATTTTTAAACATCTATAAACAAAAAACAAACAGGGTATTTAATATTTTGGGAACGAGTATACTTTTTTATAAAAAAAATTAAATTGAAAATAGGAAGAAAATTTATTGCGGACAATCTACAAACTTGCTGTGTACAGGGTTAGTAAAAAATACCGGAGCGCCTAAATAATTCTTAAACAGGAAAAAAAAAATTAAAAAATTCAACCAAAAGTTATTTTTTTTAAACAAACTTAACTTTTCTTTAAATATGTTTTTTAACATGTTTATTTTATTGTAGAAATTTAGTAAACTTTTTTACAAATAAAACACTTTGTATATTATTTATATTTTTTAAAAATAAAACACCCTGTATATTTTTTAATAATTTAATAATTGTTTTGTTATTTGTCTTTAATGATATTGTTTTTTTTATACTTTTAAAACTATGTCAACAATATGGTTGTTTTAAAAAAGATCATGTAAGATTGTAAAAAATCAAATTGAAAAATATAAAGATTTGGATTTGTTGTTTAGTTTAATATTTAGTACTAAAACAGTAAGTAGTTGAGTTTTTTTAAATTAAAATTGACCATGTTGAGAGTGTTCAAATATTGTTTTAAAAACTTTGTTTATAGATTATACAGATTCTAACCTAAAATTTAACATTATCCCGTATTTGTCAATATGGACTTTGAAAAATATGAAATATAAAGGGTGCTATCAACTGAAAAACTTTGAATAGGACTTTTAGTTATTTAACAAAATTAAAATTGAAAAAAAAAGCAGAACCTTGAAGAATACCAGCATTTATAATTTTAAAGTTGGAGTTAAAACTATCAATTCTACTATTGATAAAATTTACAGATTTATAATTAAGACTTATACAATAGAGCTTGTTGATAAGATTAGGATGCCATTTTCTATTAAATGTCTAAAACCACTACATAAGTTTTTCCATGTTTATTTAATGTAGAATTCTATTTGTGACTAACATAAGTCAGAAAATCTGTTGTTGAACGTTTTGGTCAAAACCCATATTGAGTATCTGAGATAAAATTATTTTGTTCTAAGAAGTTGACAATCTAGAAATTAAATTTTTTTTTGACAGATTGAACCATAATGCACTTAGTCTATAATTTAAAAAATCCGACTTGTTTCCATTTTTGGTGTACATTGAACATTTGCAATTTATCAACTACTTTGAACTGTTTTTTTTTTGTATGATAAGGCAAATATTTGAGTAAAAATGGAGGCTAATTCATTTTTGCAAATCTATTAAAATTAATAGTTAAAACTTCAACTATAATTGATGCCTTTCTGGTATTTAATTTAAAAAGATATTTTTTGACAACCCGTTGTCTAAAATGAATTATATCATTATATATAATAGTAGAGTTAGATAAAAATTGGTTTGTAATTATTTGTATTTGCCAATCTCCAACTAGAAATAAATATATATATTTATTGATATTCTATCTGATATGATGACTGATATTGACAAGTTGCATACAAATCTAATAATACGTAGCAAATTAAATATTAATTTTTGTATCAATTTTATTGCAGAGCGATTATAAATCGATTATATGGTCACTAATTATTAATCAGTTTTTTTAGATATGCGTCAATATTTTTTTAATTATTAGATCTTCATGCAAAACTAACGTTTATTACAATGTTATCATGCATTAATAAAATGAATACAAATAAAACTAAAATTAAAATACTAATAGATCATCTAAGTACAGTCAAATGGCAGATAATCAGAACTGAAAATGCAAATACAGAATAATGACAACAAATATAAAAAGAAAAAAACTAATACGTAAAAAACTTGAACAAAAAGTATATAAAGCATAAACCATCAAAATGGACAAATGATTACAAATGCCAATAACGTAGCACATTTAACATTTTTGCAGAGCAATTTTTTTAGTATAACGGAACATTTTAGACTGTGTCTACTTCATGCACGTTTACAAAAAAACATATATTCTAGTGAACGCAAAATTATTAATGTTACTCACAATCTTAGAAATGGTGCAAGTTTTGACATTCAAAAAATTTAATAAATGTGGATGTGGGTAAGTGCGTTGCAAGTTTCTTTTATGACGCAAGTTTTTGACACAATTGAAATGATAACTTAATGCACTTGGTATACAAGGAACAGCGTTAAAATTTCAAGAAAGAAGAAACCCCATCGTTGGATTAAAAAATAAACATAAACAACAAACGTCTTTCTAAAATCCCTCTATTTAAGTAGTAGTTTGCACACCGTTCTAGAACGCGTTTTTTCAGGCTGGCGGACCATGCACCAAATACTTAATTACGTAAAAAATGCGCTTTGAAATTTACATATTTGTTGCCAAATATGTTTAGAAAGTTGTGTTTGATGGCCGGATTTTTGAACAAAATTTAGTATTTAATAGCCGGATTTTATAAAATCATAAAAATATATTTTATTTTTAAATTTTGATATTATAAGGCCAAATTTTTGACAATTATTTGAATTGTATGGTAAGATTTTTCATATAATTTCCAGTTTTTTTTATAAAATATATATTTATGGCCAGATTTAATCAGAAATTTAGGTTTGACGTTTATAAAATTGTAAAAAAATAATTTTATTTTCAAATTTTATAAAATAATTTAACATTTATTTAATTTTATGGCAAGATTTGATCATGCAATGGTCAAATTTTTTATCAACTACATGTTTAGGTTTTTTTATTAATTAGATTTATCCAATGGATTTAATTAATAAATAATATCGAAGGACGTCCAAAATTAATATTATACATGTTTAGGGCCAAATTTAATCAGAAATTTGTATTTAGCGGTCGGATTTTTGAAATAAAGAATAAATAGTAATAAAGAAAACCTACTTTATTTTAAATTTTTAAATTACATGTTTAGATTCGGATTTGTTTTATCCGGCCTGATTTAAAAGAAATTTAGTATGTAATGACCGGATTTCATAAAATCATAAAAAGCTACTTTATTCTTAAATTTCGTTAAGAAATAACTAGATTTTTGACAATTGTTTGATTTTAATGGTACAATTTAATATTGTTTTTGAAAAAAAAAATCTTGAAACAATTTAGGCGTCGCTTGAACAAAGTTTATAATATGCCAATAAAGTGTAAAGTTGTTTTGTGTAACTAATAGAGATTGATATCATCCACTAAACTTTATTGTTAAAAAGGTCTTATTTAATATTTTATCATTATTTATATTGTAAACAACCTCTTCAGTTACTATGAATAACTTGTCAGGTAGTTCTTCTTACAGATGCATAATTAGTAATTTGTAATTTACAATCGTTTTATAAGAATTTCTGAAGACTGAAGAAAGTACGACTAAGTGCTATCTTCATTGATAGTCTCACTTTATTATTGTACATATAACTTAAACATCCAATTCACAGTTTGCATAACACATAATTCACATTATTTTGACCTAAACATTAATCGGCGCGGTTTAGGAAGAGTCATGAAACTACAAGCTGAAATGCAATTTATTTAAAATCAGTTTATTGCAACGAGTAGAGAATGAAATTTCCTTACATTATGTAAACAAACTGTAATGTGCTCGTAAAAAAGTCTTATGTGTAACAAAGATTTTTTTTTTCATCAATTGTTTGGGTTTCTTATAATTAGACGGGTAAATAATATTAAGTCTAGTATTTTTAAGCTTTGATTTGTTGACTTAAAATAAACAAACAATACTACAAGTTATTAGAATAACTGCTTTCTTTATTAATATTATTAATAAAAAACTTGAGAAAAATACTTTGTGCAAACTACCCAATTGACAAAATGTAATGAAAACACTCCTTCGCAAATTATTAGTAATTAGTTTTATTTGTCATAATGTATTAATAGTATTTAGAAATTTCTATAACTGAGAAGGTATTTGATGTTGTGAAAACGTTATGCGTATTGGAAAAAGATATGCCATTGTATGTTTGACATTTTCTTTTGCAATACCATTTTGTATCACTATACGGTATACTAATACTTAATATGTTTATTTTAAATAAGACATAATAGTAATTTTTAAGCCAATATTTTTAAAGATGCAAGTTGCGACCGGGTTTTTTTTTATTGTATAATTACAATTCATCAAAGCCGTGCATTTTTTTTAAAGAAAATTATATACAATTAGAAACATTTATTGAATAATGCTTAAAAACCAATAATTGCTAATAATTCAATTATTGCATAAAATTTAGACTTATTTCTTGCACAATTTTTTTTAAGTTGTGTTACTGAATTTATTTGTATTGCATTAAATAATTAATAATGACATAAAAATACGTAAAAATGTACAAATTTTAAAAATTGTTTAACATGTCCTGTTTGGTAATAAATGCAACTTTTGCATCAAATGATAAAAGAAACTTCTTGGATTATCTGCCTATTTAGGATATTTTGTACAGCATACACAAAATTTTGTATATGTGCCATGTCAAAAAACAAATTGTTCTACTTAGTCGCCTGGTTGCAGGTGGTAGAGTGATAATAAAAAAGATGCATTTTTTTGCATCGTAATGTTCTTCAGCCAGTTGATTCAAAAATTGTCTTATTTACTGCTTTCCTTTCAAGAGCAACACGCTCCCGGGGCTTGACGCACAGAACCGTTCTGATGCACCTTACGGGTAGGTGGTGCATGAGGGGAGAGGGGAAGGAAACTCTGAACAAGTTGGGGCGTCGTGCTCTCTGTCCAGAACAGTGAAAGGAAAGCATCAATTGTCTTAACGCAAAGTGTAGAAGAACACTATTGGGCTAGTACCACGTACCACGTCTGATTGCTAGAAAAACATTGTCTAACAATTTTCCCAAACAATCTTATAGAAAATAACTGTTGGTGGTAAAACAAGTGAACCAATGAGTATGTTATCATAAATAATTCTACACTAAACATTCATTGAAAACGTATGTTGATAATTTGGCATTTTGATTTTATGTAAAATCTTTAAATTCTAAGAGTGGTTGTTCTTTCAGTTCATTAATGTATTCCTTGTAAATATAATTTGTAGGTGTCAATATTGAATTATTTTAACGGGAATTTTTTTTTCTATTAGCAAAATCTGTAGATAAAAAGGCTTAAACAGGCTAAATATGAAATGGATTTTATATCCATGGTATTTTACTGTTCTCCAAACTTTTATTTGTGGTACATTAAATTGTGCAAATACACGACAAACGGAGGTGTATTATCAAACTTAATGTGTTTGTGTCCTTGTTGTCTAGTATTTGCTGTATTGGACGCTCAGTGGACGGTTTTGGGACAATTGCATGTTTACGTAAGTGGATGTGCACTCGTTAGAAAACTCGTCGGTCTGTTAGTCGCCGATTTGGAAATTTTAACTCATCTCGAGCTGTTATTTTTATCACAAAACTGTAAATGTAACGGATATCGGCTTACTCTTGCGTTATAAAAGTAAACAACAACACATAAGCGCAAACTTTTTTGTTTTAATCTTTACTATCACCTGTCAAAGCGTATATTAATTAAAAAATACCATGTATATGTAACCCAATAATAAAAGTAATAGATAAACAATTATTTTTCTTTATCCGACTTAAATCTCTGTGATATAAATTTGGTTATTAATAAAAGTTATGGTATTAAAATTAAATCGTTTCAAAATGCAATCAGCAATCCAAGTTTACCAAGTTAGTTGTAATAATAGTCATAATAATAATAATAATCTTTTATTTATGGTAAAATCTCCTTAAAATTACAGTAATAATATAAAATAATGTTTTTAAATGTAATTTACAAAGTATAACTTAAGTTTAAAGGTAATACAATTTGTTACTTTATGTAGGAAAAGCGCCGTTAAAAATTTTGTGTTTGATTTGCTTCAAAGTCGTTTTCAGTAATAGTTGTATGATAAATTATTATTATTATCACTATTGGTTATATTATATGATTAACAAAAGTAAAATCTGTAACTTATATTGAAATGTTGCTGTAATTAGGTTACGAAAAATAACTTACATAAATATTAAATAAATCACACATCGTTCTTTACGTCACTTTGCTTAACAATCATGCTAAAATGAATCATTTTCATATTGTAAACCATGAATAAATTAATTTGCTATATAATAAAATGTTATAGGTTAGCAACAATAAAATAATTAGAAATATGAATTATCACTGTATATTATATAACAGACAGATAAGACACATAATTCTTTAAAGTGTATTTTAACACTTTAAAGAATCATTAAATTTAATAATACAATAGAAAGCATATCCAATTTTAAATAAAAATTTAATTCGCATTGTTGAAATATGCTTTTGCTACGATACAAATATTCTATTAAACCATTTACCATATTTAATGGAATTAAAAAGATTTTTCTGCATAACAAACCATTATCAACTAAACCTGTAGATGTAAATACATATGATGGTAAGATGTGTTTTATTATAACTAGCAAATTATGAAGATATATTAAATTTTATTTTCAATTACTCATTTATAAAGTTTTGTTGTTATTCGAATAATTTACATCATTTATTTGTTATGGATGCACTAAATTATTAACATTAGTGGATGTTGTAATATAATACAGTTACATGTCACTTTCATAACTTGCAATCACATTGTTGATAGCAATCAACTTATACAATTCTATAAATAAGAAATTTATATTTTCTTTATACTAATAATTACACTCACCAAATATTTGTAAAAGTTTAAATTATATATATATATATGTATATATTTATTTTAATAACATCCAATTAAATAGAGTTAACATTAACTGAAGAACTGCAATTTAGATTTCAAATAAAATTTAACTAAAAATAATAAGTATATTTCATAATTAACAATATAACAGAAGCAAAAAAATAACAAAGTGATCAGGTTAATTGAATTTAATACATTAACAGAACAAGACATTTTACAAGAAATTCCATCAAATGAGTTATACCAAATAAGAGATTTATATTCAAATTATTTACCACAAACTACACATGTGTACACATTTTTAAGCAATGCTATAAAATGGATTACGTTGAAGCCCGACAAAAAATATTTTACGTTTTATGCACCAAATGGGGACTGGAGAAGTAATGGAACATTTATTGCAATAATGCAGGTACAATTATTATTTTATTAATTATTTAAAATATGCAACTATACTAATTTTAGTGGTCTTGTTACAATATATTTGCGTTTACATTAGAAAATAGTTGTGAACAGTTATATAAAGGTTTATTAAAAACTAAAAATATTTATTGGAATCAACATATTATGTTAGATACAATACACCAAAATCATCACAGTATTTTCTTAAAAGTAATGTGCGAAAAAAATATACCAATTGTATATAATCTAAAAACCAACTTTGTATGGATGCCTAAAGAAAAAGCTGTTAATTTGCAGATAAAGTAATTTATCATTATATAACAATTTCTATAATAAAATTAACAAATATATTTTTAGATGCCCAGATCAGTATTATATCAAAAAATTAGATACAATTGATGCATTTACAATAAACGAAGTATGGCCCCACAGATATGAAGGTTCGCTAGAATTTGTGTCAACATTTCTTGACATGAATGGAGGTTATGGAATTTACACAAAATCTGACAACAAACTTGCCTCATGGATCGTAAAAAACCAATTGGGTATTTTAGGTTTTCTTCAAACACAGCCTGACCAAAAGAGATGTGGATTGGGATCAATTGTAACAAAATGTTTAAGTAAAGAAATTGCAAGCAAAGGATATGATCCGGCAGCAACCATAATATTTGATAATATTGCATCAAAATCTATGTTTCATAGAATAGGTTTTCAAAAAATGGAATGGTGGTGTTCATATATTGGAGTTGGTAAAGATGTACCAGTATAATAAAAATTAATATAGTATAAAATTAAATAAATATATAATATACATGCAAGTAACGAGCTATATAGTTTTATGTTATTATGTGGTTTTGCCATATCAAGATACTTTTATTACAATTGATTATTTTATGTATAAGTACTGTATGAGCAATTATTTTTTTATTAGTTTCATATAAAGATGCCTAATGAATTACCTTGAACTCAATCCATTTTCATGAGAACTTCTAATTGCATAAGTGTCGTTTATATTTATTAATTATAGGTAGAATATTAACTAACATGCGTGTATGCGTGTGAAACATTTCATAATTTTTATTTAATATTTTTTTGCTAATTGCATGCAAATATTTTAATAATTACTTATACTTATACATACGTTTGTGTCATATATACATAGATAAAATACAAATTATACAATTATAATTTAAATATTAAAATATATTGCTACTATTTTTTAAGTAACATTAGTACAAAAGTATGTATAAACAAACTAAATCATCAAATGCTGTTTCGATAAATTAATATTAACAAAATTTAATTTTAATTTCTAATCTGTTTTTTAAGTATATTTATAAATTGACAATAGACATTTTTATATATTAATAATATATCTTATGCCCGTATTACACTGACAATAATTATATCTTGAATTATATATAAAGATATTTAAATCTTGAAAAGTCTGTAAAATGCACAAATTATTATGAATCTTATTGTAGATAAATTTTAAGAATATGTTTAGTTTTTCTTTATAATTAACGCAAAAAATGTATGCATTAACAGTTAAAAATAATAGTTGGGTTATATTATAAATGCTATTTCTCACATTTTATGTGTTAATTATAAAGAAAACCGCCGTTGTTCGCGATAGTCTACATTTGCATTATTAATATAAAATTGCAAAATTATTTTTTAAATTATCACTATAGTCATCTCAGTACAGTGTAGCTCATAAAATTTATCAAATATAAGCGCGAGAAAAGGATGCTAAAACGGGCAAATATAGGAGTGCAGCAGAACAAACAATATTTTTGTGTATGTGAATACTGTACCACAGTTAAAAAATATGTTTAATTTGCTCTTAAATATATCAAATCTTAATATTACTATGACTAGTAAGATATCAGATTCCGATTCACGTTATTACCGGCTGGGCTAAAAAAATAACACCGAAGGCGGCTGGTCCTAGTCCAGAAACGGTTGGGTGGCTTTCGGTAACAGTTTTTGGAGTGTTGTATTTAGTCGTGAGAGTGGTTTTTTATCATTTCTTTAACGCACTCACTTCACATAGCGCTTAGTAGAGCTGCGTGTAACAGTTACAAGGTAATGGTAATGACGCAATCTTTAAAAATTTTCAGAGGATTACTGTGATGGTATGTAGATAACACCAGGTTTAGGGCCGTTGTCAAAAAACTGCAGTGTATGAAGTAAAGATAGCAAAGAATTCCAGTCTATGTGGGTCTAATATAACAAGTCAACCACACTTGCAGAGCAAAACCCTGGGCATTACAGCAGGTCAATCACACTTGCAGGCTAATCCATGGAATAGACTGGGCTGACTATTAGGCACACCACACATCAGTGTATCAGCTCAGTAAGTTTATAAGCCAAAACATTGTCACCAATCTTAGCTAGCGGATCAATTTAAAGAAGCAATCTAACAACTTACCTAATTACTAACATGCCTTAAATTAAAAAAAAAAAACTATTTAGTATTGACGTAGAAATCGACGGACAAACACGAGTGGCTTCGCCCAGAGCAATGCAATTGAAAACAGCAATAGCTCATTGATAATCACCAACAACGATCACGTATCATTTATTGTAGGTAAAAAAACAAGCAACGCTTATTTTTTAATCGCATTTAATTTGAGTAAAACGGTTTTACTGGAACATAACTGACAGAGTAACAACAATTCCAGGCTAGATTACACTTGGCAATGTATACATTTTGACAAAAGCACAACTCATTGAGGTATACCCTACTCTACTAGAGAAAAAGAACTAAAAATAGCTAACTAGTACGATTGTTTACATTTGTATTTGCCAATAACATTGCGATCACGCACAAAATAAAATTGAAAAACCATACCTCAACTGGACACCTTGTCTATAAAAAATAATAAACTTGCGGACCAAAAACAAAACTGTTCTTCTGTCAAAGATCTACAAATCCCTAAAACTTTTACAAAAATAGACCTAAAGATAGTGATATTTGCAGATACCGTTAGAAAAAGAACGCTTTCACTTCACCAGCTTTGCATCATCAAACGGCGGGACTAACCGGTTTAAAATCATACCGTTTTTAAAATTGATAGATTGGATAGTGACCGGTTTCGACCGACAAACAAAACACAAGCATTTTTGTAAAATGGCATTATCGAAACAGTCTTTCAACAAACAAAAAAAGTTTCAGAAACATATTATATCCTATCTTAGCGCCAAGCTGAATCATCCCCAGACGCAGTTCTACTCAAATAAACTGGAGTGTATGGTTATCGTTTAGATCATTAAAAAATATCGGTCATAGTTTAAAGATAAACTATTTACATTGAACACAAATAACATTATAGCTATCATTGCAAGATTTTTTGGCAAGGTTAGCTTTCTGTCATAAAAAAAACAAAGCTTTCAGAACCAATAAGTCTTAGAAACGAACTGATAAATCGGTCAAACAACCTTAACCATTCTTAGGACTACAATTAAAGACAAAACAAAAACAAAAGAAATTTTGGATAAAGAACATATTTTGCTGGGCATGCTAGAACATTAACTTGAAACGAAAGAGATCAAGAAATTCTATTAAAAATGACGAAACATAAAATTTATATATAAGCTATACCCAAAACAAAACGCATAGGAAAACAAAAAGTAGCATACTCTAGATACATAATCAAGTACAATGAAATCGAGAAGCACAAAAAAGCAACAACAAGAGTACAAATATTAATATATAATAAATACAATTAAAACATAAAAAATAACAAACTCAAATTTGTTTTTTGCTATTATGCAATGCCGTGATCATACAAGGCACATTAACATGGTTTGTAGAATTAAAACAATTATTTGTGCTTGACCCTTGACCGCTGTGATGTTAGATAGAGTTTGAATAAATTATTAATTTATTTTATAACAAAAACTATTCGCTACGTCAATGAAATAATCCTTAAATTAACCATAAACACCAGCTAAGAAAAAATATACAATATTAACGTCTACACACCGGACATCTATAAAACTATAGAAAAACAAAATAGACGGAATTTCTATCAGGCACAAAACAAAATAACAATACAAAGTGTAAAGCAAAAACACAACGAACCGCGTACCAACTATAATGAAAAGATACTCACAATATCCTGTGTGCAAAAACGAGCTTAGAATAAAAAATACATACTTTGACAAACCACAAAATAAAATAATGATGTGGAAAAGAAGCACAAAAAAATATAAAAAAATGCTGCACCAAAAAAAAACAAGAAGTAAACAAGTACAGCATGACACAACAATTAAAAAAAAAACAAATGGGAGAACCACTTACTTCCGGCAATTGTACGACAAAGAACAACAAAAAATGCAGCACGCATAAGAGTACTTGTAGCTGTAGGAGTAGAACAGGTAATGTTATTTAAAAACCTCGGAGTAGAAGTATCAGCCAACCAAGAGAGACCAGCCAAACTACAGACCCAAATCAACAAAGCCTTAAAACTATTAGAGTGCCTAAGAGACCTAATATGGAAAAACCAATACATGTATTATAATATAAGATCAAAATATACAAAATTTGTATTCGACCAATAATAATTTATGCCACCAAGACTAGAACAAAAACCAGTAAAACAAAACAAAAAATTGAACAAACAAACAAAATGAGGTCATTCAGGAACATAACAAAAAACTTTCTTAGCCTCAAAGACAAAATACGCAACACAAAGATAAAAAAATGCTGATGAACAAGATAGAAGCGTCGAGCATAAAATAAACACTTATTCCAAGTACCAAACACCAGAATAGCCAAGCAATTGAGAAATGGAAAGCTAAACTCCAGAAGATCCCTAAGCAAATCACCAAAACAATAGAAAGACAGCTGGACTTTAATATTACAAGACGCAAAATAAAAAAAAAACATGCTGTAAGCCTAAATCAAGAAAAAGACTTCGGTAAATAAACATATTGCCTACGTTGTCCCGCAACTATAGCAACAAACTAGTAAATGATGACAATAAAGAGCAGGAAAGATTGTTATCTCTAAAAGTCAAGACTGCTAGACCACCACTGAGCCTGAACGTTCTACATTAACGACTACAACTATTAAATTACCAGTGTACAAATACTTGTTTTAGAGGCAGAGACAATAACAGAATCGGTTTGACAAACCTAACGTAGCTGAATGCATATACAATTTTAATACTTTTTTTTTACTATTAACAATTATTTATTATTATTTTAATTATTTATTTATTTCATGTTTTTTAAAATCAATTTTAATGAAATTTGTTTTTTTAATATTTTTTTTAAACTAAACAAAAGTTTTTTTTTATATATGGTTTATTAGTTTACAATAAGTTTGAACGTTCAAGGGCGCTGCATATGATTTTCCCACCTTAAGCCGCAAAGTATCACTTTTTGATCTAAAATAGAGCAGAAAAACTGGTTTTCAGTGTGCGACGGAAAAAATTATTTAAAATCAATTACTCAAACCTGATTAAAACCCAAAAGAGTCACAAATTGACAATTGTTTTGGTTTTCTCAGTTTTTGTCAGTATATCTAGTGTTTATGAAAAAACACATTAATCTAAATAATTGGTCCTTTACTATTAAGCAATGCTGCTTTTTTGGACTGTACTTATTACAACAATATAAAATTACAATCACTTTGCATCACAATTTTTTAACTAACTTTTATTTTTTAAATTATGCGTGTTGACTTTTATACAATTATAATGAAATTCATAATATACGTTAGAAAAATAAGATTGTAAAACTTAAAATAAACTGTAAAAATACGCAATAAACTTTTTGTAAGAGTAAAAAAAAGCAACGTTAATAGTCAAAATTATTAAAAACTAATTATCCGGCATATTTATACACAAAAGCAATTCTTTGTACAAAAAAAAATGTACAGGAATTGTAACATTAGATACATTTTATCTGTTTTACACAATAATAAACTGGAAACAAATGTTAGATGTCAATTATAACCTATTTAAAATTATAGGTATTAACTTTTAATGTTTTTTTTTTTTAAATCAAAAAATCTAGAAAAAATAAAACATGACAGTTATGAATTTATTTATTTTTCTCATATATTGTTTAGTATTTAAAAAATCTTTTTAATAAAATAATGGTCAAATTGTATTTTTTTAAATACAGAACCCTACATGAAAAACAGTCAAAGCTTTAACGTGCATATTTATTAACTGAGTTTCATAAAGATAAAGTATTATTTTGTCATTAAAAAAGCTATTCTTTTACTCTAAAATTGTCATAATAATAGCTAAACGTTTATTTTTATTTATCTTAAATGGCACAATATATTTTTGTTAATACATTTTAATCAATCAAGTATTATTTGTAGATAATAACAAACGTCCACAACTTTTTGACTTTACTGCAGCAATAAGTAATGACAAATTTACTGACAAAAGTTTATTAAAAAAACCGCAAAGTTGTCTGCGTATACAGGCAGAGATTCAGTTTTTCCTACTCATTTCAAATTTTTTCCGATTACAATCTAATGTACGGCAATATTGTGCATTTAATAAGTCAAAAATACTTCAGCAAAATTTTTCCAAAAACTTAGAAATTCATATTTTACAAAATGTACAAAAAGCATCCAAAATGTCTGTAAAACAAATTGCACACAATTGTGCGACATCAGGAAAAACCGTTATTGTTGTTTTACAAAAACATAAATACTATTTATACATTTCAGGAAAATTTTTTATGTTCTTTACCTAGATATAAAACTTTCTTATGTTAGGTTCCTGTGACATTTTATAGTGTCTTTAATTGCTACTACTACTACTACGACTATACTCTAAATAGTACTGCAATTGTCAGAAATAATATTCAAATTGGTTATGGCCTGCATATACAGTCTAGAAACATACCAAAAAAGAGCCAAGAGGAAGGACATTTACTAAACCAGAACCAGCTTTTGGGGTTTCATACAAGACCAAAAAGAAAATAATTTGTAGCAGACTTGAGTCGGAACACAGCAATATGTGAAAGAACTGTAGTAGGTTTGGCAGGTGTATAAAAAAAAATAAGTTTTTGATACACTTGCTGAGTGAATACAAAGCTTATAAACTGCAATGCACAACCTCTTTTAGCAAGCAACCTTACTAAAGCAGAGCTAAAAGTAATTCTATGACAAAAGATGCTGGACTTCAAAAAATCAGAACTGTTAAAAAAGTAAAACAACAGAGATTTTTAACAAAATTAACAAGACCTCAATGCAAACTACCTCAGAAAAAAAGGGAAAGGTAAAGTTTTCCCTTTTCTACGCAAAAAATAAAAAAAATAGTCCGACTTATTTTCTATTTTTTATTCCTGAAAAGAGTTCTGAAAGCACAAACTGACAAAATCATCAACAAAATCAAAGATTTGTGGTTGATTGACCACTGAGTAAAAGTTTCAGTTATTGCTAGATAAATAGGAATATTATAATATTCTATATAAAGATTTGAATACGGGCAAAGGTTGGCACTATAGATTTCCAAGCTACTCAGTCTCAAACAAAAACTATGTAGACAACAACAACTGCTTTATTCTAAAATAAAAACTATTTTTATACATTGTAATTAAGGATGCGACCACTGAGATTTTTCCACAAAGGGTCTTCACAACACAAAAAGGTAAGCATGCTATTTTGTGCAAAAAGGGATGCAAAAGTTTTTTGAAACGTTGAAAAAATTGTCTTTACTGGGATTACAATAACGGGTTTTAAGGAATTACAACATTCACCTTGCAGTTCTAACGTTAACCTCTGTCACTCTTGTTTCATTTGAAAACTCAAAAAACACTTGAAAAGGTTTTGCGTTTATTGAGTGATAGAAAACTTTATGGAACAGTATTTATATTTTTAATTCTAATTTCTGCAAAATGGTCTAAGAATTTAAGTTAATTTTTAAATGTGTTTCTTATTGAGAATATAATTCATACATCACCTAACGATCTTGAACAAATTAACTACTTACTTATTTATGTATTAAAAACTAAAAATGTAACGCAATGTAGTCTTGTATTGTCACAGCACCAAACAAAATACAATGTTTAATCAATTTAACTTATGAAAGCATACGCGATTAAAGTAGCGCGTATCTTGAAATATTAAATTAATGATAAATTTAATGTATAACGACACTAGAACACAATATATTGAAAAAAAATCCGATAACTAATATTCATAAAATTAGAGATTTGTCATTTACAATATGCAACAGACGTATGTAGTTTTCTAAGCATCTCTATAAAACGGATAAAAGTACGATCCCATAACAAATATTTCACATTTTATGCACCTAATTGTAAATGAAGTGATGCTTTATTACAGGCAGAGTTGTTATGTTTTAAACAAATTGTTTTGTAGACGATTTTGTTTTAAACAGTTTTAAACATGTTTAAAATATTGTTCTTTTTTAATTTGTGTTTTTTTTAATAATTGGTTTTTATCTCCGAAAAATCAAAAACCAATTATAATAAACTTCAAAATTTTTTGATATATAGTTTTCATTTGGGGCAGCCAAAAAAAGAGTGTAAACAAAATGCTTTATTTTTAGCTTTTGACACATTATATACCATTTAGTTTATCTGGGTAAACGCTTATTGGTATACAATAATACCATTGTTTTTTTAGTTTCAAGTTTTTTCAATTTGTTTTCTGCATTTCAAATTGTGCTTAAATAATTTTGTTCTGTTTTTTTAGTAACATTTAATTTTGTTATATAACATTTTGTGTTTTGAATTTAATAGATAATAACTTTTGATAAATTAAAGTAGTTGCATCACTAAAAAACTTTAATATAAAACAGGATATATGACAAGTTTCACATCCAAATGTACTTTTTGCAGTACCCGAATAAACCTAAATATGCAACTCATGTGAAGTGGTTTTTTGCTTGACTGAATATTAATTATGCGTATACATATTATTATAATTTACAATACGTATTTAGTAAATGCTTTTTACAAGTCAAGAAAATAATATAGCAAAACAAAGCCCACAGGTATTAACTAGTTTTCAAGACCTGCAGTACTTAAATAAGTATTGTATACCGTTATTTGCTAATAAAACAGAAAAAATGTCTATTTAAATTTGATTATTTAAAATAATTCAGTGATTTGTGAGTAAAATTTTGAATTTTTATCTAACAAAGGGTCCCTTCGGTTAACATAGGTTTTTGTTTTTATTTTTTTTTTCTGCGCACCTATTATATAAAAAATTCTAAAAAAAAACATGAAAATAGGGTTTAGGGTGGTTTTCAAACAAAAAAATTTTCAACTCCTCAAACTTTGAATACAACCCTTAAAAATTGCCAAAAGGGTTGAAATTTACTTTTGATTGAAGATGATGAAGTTTCTCCAGTGTCTCTATTACTAACCGTTTTTAAATTTTGATTTTTTATTGCAAAAAGTCTTGAAATTGTGAAAAAAGCTTGATAGTAGTAGTCTTTTTGACTTTTACCTATTTTGATGAAAATTAGTTTACTGACTAATTTTGATGCCAGGAATACAAATCTGATGTTTAAAAATTAAAAAAAAATTAATTCTGTTACTACTGTTTTGAGCAGTCAAATCATTGCAAATTGATGAAAATATTATACCCAGTATACCTACTCGATGTAAAATTTTCCGTAAAATCCGAATTTTGGTGTTTTGAAGCTGTAAATACATTGCAGAGTCACAAAAACAGAAAAAAACAGTATAAATTGCAAAAAAGTGAAAAAAACGATTTTTAATAATAGCGCACTACCAGCAAAAATTTCAAAAAAATCGTAGATGTAGATGTTTCAATTACTTATGAAGTTGAAAAATAAAATTCCATGCAATCAAAATTTAGATAACCAAATATTTCACCTATGTTAAATGAATATTATAAATAATTAAATGTAAAATATAAATATTATTTTATAAATAATCAAACAAACCACTGTGGAAACCAGCTAGCGTAATTTAATACTTAAATGTCCACATTAATTGGCATTATTTAGCATTTATGCAATTGGCAGGATTTAAACACTGACTAGGTTTATAGAACCAAAACATTTTGTTAGTTTGTTTTGCAAATAGAAATAACTGATTACAGTTTAAACATTTATTTTTATCAATTATTACATTGTTTTTTTCTTCGTGTTTAATATTAATAACTTTAATTGCATGTGCCGTAAGTAAACATTGCGGTTTAAGATACTGTTTGTGCTTAAAAATGACTTTTTATCTAATTTTAAATTCTAAACTTTGTAGTAAATTTAACATAATTATGTATTAAATCAAATAGTTACCAACTAAAAAGTTTTTCTTTTAATTTCAATTTTTGATTGAATATGGTTAGTCACGTAGCCTCAAAAATATTAATATTGTCTCAAAAAGTCCCACAAATAATTACCACATATTTAGTTTAATTAATAGAAAATTGCAGTTTAGAGTTAAAAAATAGATAACTAATAACATGAATTAAAACAAAATCATTTTGTCAAATTTATCAAACTAATTAAAAAAAATAACAAAAAACATTCTTTTTAAGAGGAATTATTTGTAATTTGCTATAATATTCTATAATTTAACTTACACTAGTAGATCAAAATTAGTGATTACACATTTTTTGAGAATTGTACATCAAAATATATTTTGATGTACAATTCTTAAAAAACATTATAATGTTTTCTAATAAAAATCGTAATTCTTCGCTTAAAATCGACCAAATAATAAAATGATTTTGATGCATTTTTGTAAAAACAAAATTTGTAAAAATAGTCATATTTTTAAAACAAAAACTATAACAAAAATAAAGATTGAAAATCAATTACTCCAACCCAGTTTTAGCTGCAAAACGGCCAACCAAATACAGACAATTGTTTCGGTTTTCACAAATTCTTATCAGACAATCAGTCTATCTCGTTAGACATTGCAATTTGGTTGCCAGTTGAGGTACTGAAGTTTTATCGATGATATTCGTTTTTTTTTTTTTGTTGAAGCAACATGATGGAGCTACAATTACTTTGCACCACCAATTAAAAGCAATAACATTCTAAAACTGTGAATCTTCTAAGATTAAATTGTTTTACATATTAAAAAATTTTACATTACATTGATTTTTTCCGTTTAAGTAAAGGAAGGAAAGATGTGGATGTAGAACAATGCGTCACTTTTTTCAGGTGTAGCGGAATCAAAGATATCAAATTTTCAATAAAATAGTATTTTAATTATTTTCCGCAAAAAAAATCAGAAAACCAGGGCGGGATTGTGTTTTACGAAATATTTCCTATAAGATTCATCTTTTTGAATATGATTTTTTGCACAGCACATAAACTGAAAGAAGACAAAATATTAAAAAAATTAAAACGGCTGCCATTTACACTGCACCTAGAGATCTAATAGATATAAATAGTTATCTTTTCTCTAAATATGTGTACAAAATCGGAATGTCGATGTGAGAACGTTTGTCCGAACTATCTATTATTAAACAGAATTTATCTATTATTAAAAAGAAAAAACAGAAAAAGCGGATATAAATATGTTAGACGCTGTAGAAAAAGTCCTAAATAAAGCAAAGCAGCTTGATATTAAAGTAATTGACATACCTATACCAACAAGAATTGCACTAAAATAGGAAAATCATAATAAATAGCTTTATTGCGTACACATATAAAGATGATATTGTGCGTTCCGACACAATTGCAAGCAACAACATACAGAGAAAGGAGGCCACAAACTATAAAGGTAAACAAGGTAGATTCAACATAAACATACTTATTAAAACAGTCAAAAAATCAAATAAAAGGAACGTTGTTAAAGAGCTACAAAAACAAAAAATTGAAAGTTGTTACTAGTAACAGAATCAGAGACAAAAAAAAAATAGAAAAAGTAAAAAACGAAATAGAGGCTTTCAATGTAAGAAGAGCAAATAATTACCCCACAGGAGAGCTAGTTATAATCAAGGATATACGTCTGGAGACAAACAAGAAGAAACTGCTTGAGGAACTTTGAGGTAGAGGTGACAACAAAAAGGAAAAGGAATACAAATATACAAACGGCTATAATTAGGACAAAGAAGAAGACAACAAAAAAACTAATAAAAAAGGAGTATAAATAAAAATTATAAATATTGGGCTCATGAGATGCAGATAATGAAGTATAACAGCTAAAAAAAGCAAATGTTATAAATGTTGAATAAAGAGTCACATAGCGGCAGACTGCAAAAGAAAAGACAGATTGTTACTACGCATACAATGCAAAAAAGAAAAGCATCAGATTGCCAACTGTAGTAATAAGAAATATTAAATAGAGTATAAAGTAACAGGACACAGTGAAATAAGAAGATCAAGAAAGAACGTAAAAGACAAAAATCCAGATAATTGAAAACATTAGAAAAACAAAGACATATAGAAAAAGTTATAACATCATCCAAACAAGTATTGGCAGAAAAAAAGAAGCGCACAACCTACTGGTAGCAACAGCGGTGAGAAAAATAATAAACATAGTGAGTGAACTAAATAAAAACAAACTAAGTAGATAGTGAATAAAAGATAAGAATTTCAGACGCGGCTATCTTAGTAAGGAGTAAGTGTAGATATAAGGTAGAAATATGAGGAAAGAATAGTGTAGGCCGGTTTAGGAGGTATGATAGTATACAGCTGTTACATCAGTCCAAACTGCAAATTGGAATATTATCAAGAGTGAATAGAAGAATTAGAACACAGTTTAAGAAAACAAAAAAAAAAAAAACAAATTCTGATAGGGGGCAATTTCAATAAAAGATGGGGAAAGACAAAATGCAACAAAAGAAGACAAATTCTTAAAGAGATGAAAGCGGTTGTAAGTCTTACAATATGCAACCAAGAAGATAATCGTGTGCAATAGAAAGATCCAAATCATACATTGACATTACCATAGCAACGTAGAATACGGCTAGAGTAGTAAAAGGCTAGACAGTGACAAACAAAATTTGCTGAACTTGCATAAATATATACAATACACTACAAGTAGAAAAGGAAAAAAAAACAAGAAAGAAAAAAGAGGACCGTACTAATGTTGCAAAAAGATCAAGAAAAGCAGGAAGAAAGCAATACAACGAGCAAATAAAGTTAAAAGATAGAAAAGAAAGAAAGAAGACAAAGCTAAAGAAAAACTAAAAAATGACAGAAAAGCTCTAAAAAAAGCGATCAAAGACATTAAAAAAAATGCTAACAAAAATTTATTTGGGAAAAACCATACAAAACTGTGGCAAAGCAATATCTGCAGAGTGGATGATTGGGGAAACACAAGTCCTTCAGCTCCAGAATGAATACACCGATGCAAATAATATTTTATTCCAGACATCAAATAAATCAATCCATAGGTAAGTTAACATTAATTAAAAATATAAATCATAAATCTGTAAAGAAAACAATAAGCAATAAGCCAAACAAGCATGCGGGCCATGCGGCATACAGGTTAGAAAGCAAAGCAATGCATATTCATTAATATAGATGTTATACAAATACATTACATTACATTAATTACATAAATATTAATTACTAACCTATGCGGGTCTAAATCCACTCTTGAGTAAAGAGTATTTTAAGGTACTTGTAGGCTTCAGAACTATAAAGTTATATAACTAATTCTTGTTTTTAGATGTTGCCAGTAGCAGGAGATGAAGCAAAAAGAACAAGCCAGCAGGAAAAGAATCCAGGGAAAGAGCAGAAAGAAAACCAGGTATTGCCACCTATAATAATAGTTAGCAATACCTGAAACAGATGTCACTACTAATTTGTATTTTATGTTCAGTTTATTAAAATAAAGTATTTTAATAAATATAATTGTTTCATTACAAAACAGTATTGAATACATTAAGAGAAATCAGTGTGCTTATAGGAAGAAAAGAGCAAAGAAGTAATAAATGAAAAACTGTAAAAAAACTAACAAAAATAGTCCCTGCAACAGTGGAGGAAATAAAACAGATTATAAGAAAACTACCTAATAACAAGGCAATAGATAGTGAAAGCAGCGCTAAAATGAATTGAGATAAAGTTAACACAAATAATAAACAGATGTCTGTAGAAAGGAATATTTTTGGCTTGCTGGAATAAGGAAAATCTAGTGTTAATTGAGAAGAAAAAAGAAGCAGGCAAAATAACGGCGTATATAAAAAAAAGAAAGGATGGAGACAGGAACAATATGGATTTACTTTTATTCAATAAACAAATTTATTTTATAGATTAATGTAAACACTATTTTATTTATTTATTTACTTTTTTTAATATTATTTATTAACATTACAAGTTTTTAATGTTTTTAATCTGTTGGTTCTGCAAATATTGCATGACTTGTAACATTTTAATTTGTATTTATGTATTGTATTTATTTAACGTATTCTATCCATAATTTTGACCTAAACGATGAATAAAAATGATTATTATTATTATTATTATTATTATTATTATTATTATTATTATTATTATGATTATTATTATTATTATTATTATTATTATTATTATTATTATTATTATTATTATTATTATTATTATTATTATTATTATTATTATTATTATTATTATTATTATTATTATTATTATTATTATTATTATTATTATTATTATTATTATTATTATTATTTTTTTTTTTTTTTTTTTTCACAGGTATTATCCTGGGAGTTATTTATTGGACGGGTACGGGACCAGGTCCAGTAAAGATTGTCATTGTTTTAGAAAAGACCTAACGATGTTACATGTTTTTAGTATCACAGCCTTTTGCATAGGTAGTATAACATATTCTTTAAGCTGTAATTCATTTAGGTTTTCCTTTAGATTTAGTGGCACTATACCTGTTGATGACATAATTATGGGGATTATTCTCACTTTGTCTTTCCATATTTTTTCTATTTCGTGCGCTAGAGGTAAGTACTTATCAATTTTTTCGTTATATTTGACCTTGATGTTATGATCTGCTGGTATTGCTACATCAATAAGATACGTAGTATTTACATTTTTTATAGTAAGAGTAATGTCTGGGCGGTTATGTGCAACTGTTTTATTTGTCAGAATAGCTCTGTCCCAGTATAATTTGCACACGTCGTTTTCTAGGATATTATTATTATTATTATTATTATTATTATTATTATTATTATTATTATTATTATTATTATTATTATTATTATTATTATTATTATTATTATTATTATTATTATTATTATTATTATTATTATTATTATTATTATTATTATTATTATTATTATTATTATTATTATTATTATTATTATTATTATTATTATTATTATTATTATTATTATTATTATTATTATTATTATTATTATTATTATTATTATTATTATTATTATTATTATTATTATTATTATTATTATTATTATTATTATTATTATTATTATTATTATTATTATTATTATTATTATTATTATTATTATTATTATTATTATTATTATTATTATTATTATTATTATTATTATTATTATTATTATTATTATTATTATTATTATTATTATTATTATTATTATTATTATTATTATTATTATTATTATTATTATTATTATTATTATTATTATTATTATTATTATTATTATTATTATTATTATTATTATTATTATTATTATTATTATTATTATTATTATTATTATTATTATTATTATTATTATTATTATTATTATTATTATTATTATTATTATTATTATTATTATTATTATTATTATTATTATTATTATTATTATTATTATTATTATTATTATTATTATTATTATTATTATTATTATTATTATTATTATTATTATTATTATTATTATTATTATTATTATTATTATTATTATTATTATTATTATTATTATTATTATTATTATTATTATTATTATTATTATTATTATTATTATTATTATTATTATTATTATTATTATTATTATTATTATTATTATTATTATTATTATTATTATTATTATTATTATTATTATTATTATTATTATTATTATTATTATTATTATTATTATTATTATTATTATTATTATTATTATTATTATTATTATTATTATTATTATTATTATTATTATTATTATTATTATTATTATTATTATTATTATTATTATTATTATTATTATTATTATTATTATTATTATTATTATTATTATTATTATTATTATTATTATTATTATTATTATTATTATTATTATTATTATTATTATTATTATTATTATTATTATTATTATTATTATTATTATTATTATTATTATTATTATTATTATTATTATTATTATTATTATTATTATTATTATTATTATTATTATTATTATTATTATTATTATTATTATTATTATTATTATTATTATTATTATTATTATTATTATTATTATTATTATTATTATTATTATTATTATTATTATTATTATTATTATTATTATTATTATTATTATTATTATTATTATTATTATTATTATTATTATTATTATTATTATTATTATTATTATTATTATTATTATTATTATTATTATTTTACTGAGGCTTTTGCCTCTTAAGTCCGGTGTTCATTCGCGTCTTAAGTTGCCCCGAGGCAAGTGACTAACAAGTCCATGCGACCGCATGGTAACTAATTCGCCCTGGAATGGACCGAGTGCACCCTTAGTAGTTTGGCAAAACCAAGTAAGATGCATTTTTGCGTTTCTGTAGCAAGAGATTTATGATTCTTAAAGCAACCAGGTAATTTTTGAATATTTTCTGTAAAATTTGTTGATATGCCGCCTAAACAGCCTATTATGAGTGTAATGGTTTTAATTGCATACTCTGGGTAAGTGATATTTAACTCGGAGACAAGCGGGCGGTATTTATGCTCTTTTTCGGTGAATTTGTTTAATATATTGTTTTTTGCGGGAGAAGAAAACTCTATTATATACATAATTTTTTTATTTAAATCCTGTAATACAATATCCGGTTTATTAGCTGATATTTGTCGTGTTGTAGAAAAACTAAAGTTCCAAAACAGTTTACAATCGCTATTAGATTCAACGGTCTCTATGTCGTCTTGAAGGTAATATGCAATTATTTTTTCATCTATTTTAAAGTAATGCCTGAGATGAAAGTATAACACTTTAAGCGCGTTGTTATGCCGGCTTATGTACTCTGTTTTTGCATAGTGAAGACACGCTGATAAAAGGTGCATTAATAATTTCTGGTGTTTGTGGCATGCTCTACATAATGTGCTTATAATATTTGTTAAGGTTGCTAGAATGCAAAAAAAAGTAAGTTGGCTCGATAACTTAAGATCTCGGATGTTTTAAAAAAAAGATACTGTGCATATTTTTATCTAAATGTTTATAGTTAATAAGGTATTTTGTTTGGCATTTTTGCATAAGTTTTTAACTTCTGATACCGGTAATATTCTAAGGTCGTCTAAGTTCTCTAATTAAAGTTTTGATATTGTTTTTAGTGCCGCTTGACGTAGAAAGCTTGTTTGTTGATTTATTTCATAAGCTTGAACAAGTTTTATAAGAGGATCGGATTTTTGAAGAACATTTAAGTATGTACACAGATTAATTCTGTTGTACATATTTTCAATGTTGACAAGTCCCTCTACCCCCTTTTTTCTAGTAATGTATATTCTTTCACGGAAACATTGGGATGTAAACTATTGTTCATATGCAAATTTTTCTTGTTGCAATATCCTGTTTTCGTAGTTCTTCTGCAGTCCATTTGATGCACCCAAATGTATGTGTTATGATTGGTACTGCAATCATATTGGTTGCTAATGTTTTATTTTTTCCGCATAATTCGGACCGCCAAATGTGTTTTAGCATATTTTAATATTTGCTACTTATCTCGTTTTTTACAGTTGTAGTATCTTGAAAACTGCTTTGTTTAATTCCGAGGTAGGTGTAAGTTTCGTCCTGTTGAAGATGTCTTATGATTCTGCCGTCAACCAATTTTACATCATCTCTTTCATCGGGGTCTTTTCCACAAAGAATATGGTATATTGCACATTTTTCTATGCTAAAGTTTATACCAATATCGCGAGTATACTCACTTCGCGTAAAGCATGGTTAAGGTTTTGTTTGTTAGATGCAAATAATTTTAGATCGTCGACATAGAATAGATTTGAGATCTTATTATAACGGCAGCCTGGTTTATCTGCGCAATAGCTATTGTGTTGTTTGAAAAGTGTAGAAAGAGGAACTATTGACAGGCAAAAAATAAGAGGGCTAAGAGAGTAGCTTTGGTAAATTCCTCGTTTGTATGTAATAGGATTAGTTGACTTTGTATGTTTGCCGTTCCTATTGTAACTTTAGTTTTTCATAGCTTCATCAAGTGTTTGATACAGTTAACAAATATTTTATCCAGTTTCATTATGTTAAAAATGTGACTTATAAGGTCGTGTGGTGTTGTATCAAAGGCCTTTTGGTAGTCCACCCATGCCATTGATAGATTACGTTTGTAATATCTGGCGTCTTGATATATGCATCTATTATTATTATTATTATTACAGTAAAGATCGACTCTGGTAAGAGCTATTGAAAAGGTAAAAGACATAGCAAAAAAAGCAAACATTAGACCACACAAAAAAAGACAACACTGTCTCATAATAACGCTAGATATATAAAATGCTTTCAATAGCATACTATGGGAAGCAATTATAAAAACAAACAAAAAACTAACAAAAAACAATCAAGATAATATGAAGCTACTTTCAGTGGAGAAATCTACTAATCAAAAATGAAATATTTAAACTGACCAGAGAAGTGCCACAGAGTTCTGCACTAGGGTTTAAACTGTGGAATCTAATCTATAATAAAATGTTCAGAATTCGGCTGCCGAAAAAAGTGACAATAAAAACATTTGCGGATGACGTAGTTCTGATAAGTAGAAATATAAACAAAAAAGTATTAAAAGAAAGATTAGAGTTGGCAATAGAAACCACAAAAAACTGATGAAACGGCATGGCTATTGACAAATAAAGAAATAGGAAAAATAGAAAAATACCTGTAAGAAAACAAATAACAACCATTGAAAAAATAATTAAATACTTTGGAGTTACACTGAAGCAAAAGGATGAAACAAACAAGTTAAGAAAGCGGTTAAAAAACAAACAAAAAATAGAAGCAACGTTTAGTAGACTTATTGACTAATAGCAACGGTGACTAGAAGTAAACTACTGTACGCCGCAGAAACATGCAGAGACGCTTAAAAGACAAAAAAAAACAGAAAAAAAATAAGAAGACCACAAGAGCAAGCTTGTTAAGAATCTGCAGGATCTGCAAGACGTAATCCTGGCAACATCACCAACAGATTTGATGGTAAAGAAAAATTAGAAATAAAGAAAATAGTAAATGAAAAAACTAGTAATATATGCCTGAGTGACAAAAACAAATGAAGAGCACTAAGAATCTATGCAACGACAGTAGTAAAGAAAAAAGTAAAAGAATTTGAAGCTTTAAGGTCTAGATAATAAAAAAAAAGAAAACACATTGATTGAAAGCCACAAATTACAAAAAAAAACGAAGCCAAAAGCTAAATAAAAGCAAAAAACATAAAAAAAGCAATAAAAACAAACATTAGTACCAACCAAAATAAGAAAAGCAAATTGACGGAATTGACTATCAAACGGTAGACAGACAATGCAACTTTCAAAATGATCAGAGTATATCGGGCAACCAAGAGACACAAAGAACTAACTCCAAATGGAGATTTAAAGATTTCTCTTTTTTGATTGGATATAGGACTACCAAAGAGAATACACCTAATGGAGTTTCATAAAATATTTATGAAAGAGAGAAAATAAGATGATGCCTAAGGGCAATGCAAATAACTAGACTGAATAACACAAGAATAAGAGAAAGAAAAGCTCAGTGTAGGAAGTTGGGCAGAAAAATAGAGTATATGGAGATATGGGCAGGAAACAGCATTTGTTGCCGCAACAGACTGTGTGAATTCCGCAAGGCTGAAACCAGTCTACCTCAAACTCGTACCAAATAGTGACAATGACAAGGACAATCTGACAAGGACTAACGCAGAAAAGAAAACCGAAAAGTATCGCTATGCGCTAGTCATTCTGAAGCGCCACTTGCTGATGCCAACACTTCACTATGTAAAAAAAAAGATGGTAATACAAAAAAAATGTAATTGAGTTTGAGATTAAGTTTTGTTTATGAATACACCGCCCTACGTAAATTTATTAAACAAATATATACTCGTATAGTTTTCAGAAAGATTTAGGATTTTTACGACATCGGCTTAAATTATCTCTAGGGATCATTTCATTACCGTTCGCCGGGAGGCCAATTATATTTGTATTATCGACCTGGAAGTTATTCAAGGGTGAAAAGGGTATTGTATATCTATAATAAAAGAAAACATTGAAAATAACAAAGTATGCATAATATGATTAATCAAAACAATATTTATTTATTTAATACAATTGAGCATATCTGTATTATTATTAAATGTTGCTTAAAAAATTATCTAAAGTATTTACTATTCCTTACTAGCATATTGCTTGAAAAAAAATATTTTTATTTTGCATACGTTTTTTATATTCATAGATTATTTATTCGATAAAACGTCAGTGGTCTTTATTAGCATTATTACAGCTGAAATAGTACTGAGACAAGAGCGCAGCCGTGTTTGTTCAGTTTATAAATCACGTGACACACGATGATCTGTGCACACGAATCACACGATACACATGTGTTATGTGGTGTAACCTTGAACCATCAGTGCTGTACTGATGCGTTCTTATCTCACAATTTTAAACAATTAACACTTACAATCATATTGTTCTTATATGTGATAAACCATATACACATTACATATTCCAAGTATTGTGTATCCTGTGATATTAAATATTTAATAAATTAGAACAAGATGCCACAAGAACGTGATATACTGGAAGAAATTCCGCTAACTGATTTACATAAAATTAGAGATTTATACTTCAATCATTTACCATATGCAACACATGTGTATAGTTTTCTAAACACCGCTATCAAATGGATAAAAGTAAGACCTGATGAAAATTATTTTACATTTTATGCTCCTAATGGCGATTGGAGTGATGGGACCTTCATTGCATTAATGCAGGTAAGATAGTATAACTTCTACTTCATAAAACATATTGTTTATTGTTATTTAATTAAAATGGTCAATGTTTTTTTTGGCTTAGAGGATTATAATTAAAATATATTGGTGATCTTTATTAATGTCTTATTTATCTCGTCTTCAGTGACTGTTTACCAGCACAAAATATATTATAAAAATTAAAATATGTTTATCGTCGGTGGCGGGTATTGTAAGACAAGACAAGCTTGAGGCGATTAAAATTTGGGGACCGTAGCCAATTTTATTTTTTGTTGATTCGTTAATTAAAAACGAATTACATACATTTGCAGCATGTTGCGGTATCATTCCCAACTGAATTTAACAAATTTGTATTCAAATAAAGTGATTGCAAAGTCACTTCTATTTGATTAGCTTTTTTTAATTTTGGTATCTCAAAAACGTCTCTTGACGCCAGTAATGAGACGTGAATAAATTGGTTTTTAGTAAATGGAGTGTTTACTTGTTCAAGTTTAAGTTTGCCTATATGTTAACATTTTAATGTTGAAATTATGCTTCATTGATAAACATCATTTTGTTACGGTTGTGTTCCTATACAGTAGACAAATTCACGGTTGTTTCTATGGTCTAGATAGAATTCTTAATATTTTTGTCAACCAAACTACAAACAGTGTCAAACAAAAGTTTTTAGTTACATCTGTAGCCATATTTTCTTCATGGTGTATTTTTTTGAACCGGCATTTATTTTCGTGGACCGGTTTTGTGGGGCCCCTACACATGTGCTGATTTCAGTTGCCACTGTTTATCATATAGAGATAATTTGGTGATTATTTTGACACGTGTATTGTACCATGCCAAGAGAGTTTACTAATGAAGAATATGCAAATTCTGTACGTCAGTACGAAATGCGTTTTTTAAATAGGAGGCTCCCAATTGCTCAATTATTCACCAACGTTTTTGTGAAAAAGTTTGAATTGAAATATTGGGCAAAACAAAAAATAAAAATTCAATTCAAAAATAAATAAAAACCGGGTTCTTCGTATATTTGATTTGATTTAAATCTTAGGCTCAGCTCTTGAAGGGCAGTTCAAGAACTTTAAGTATTAAAATCTAAAGTACTACTTAAATTTGATAAAGTTAGAACAAAAGCTTACCATTTGACAACTGATTTAAGATTTCATTCTAGTGATCCGGAAAAAAAGAATAGTATTTTGGTGAGAAGCTTCTAAATGAATTTGATAACTTTAGTAATGATAATATAATAATACTATAAATTATGTTAGTTGGACTTTTAGTATAAAAACTTTACTTATAGGAACTTTTTTGTTCTATTTGATGAGTTGAATGCACTGTTTAAGTTTTCCAGATACAATTTGATATCATATATTTATTTCTAGACGATTGCAATGTTATGTTTTGTAATGCATGCTCTGAGGCCTTAGAGGCTGCCTTGCAGTAATTTACATTAATCTGAACAGCTTTCAACAATTTTGCTTGTTTTTTTGCCTTTTTGATGGGGCACTTTTTTGGTTTGTTTTCATCTTTTTTATGATGGGACAGTGCCCAGAGGAACCCAGGTGCAAATTGTGGATGCATTTTAAAAACGAGATGATGCATACCTCTTCTTCAACATATCAATCTTTCTAAGAATAGAGGATTTGATAAACTTCTCTTTATCAGCATTGAACTGGAATGTTTGAAAGAGTGTCTTTAAAGAGTGTCTTTAAAGGTTCTTTCTTTCTTCTTTTATTTTTTTGTACTTTTCTACTGTTTGTTTTTTGTGGCGTCGGTGTGCTAGACAGGTTCTGCGTTTGAGCCATTATCATGCTTGATATTGGTGGCGAGTGTTGCTGCTGTGTTCTGGGGGTGTGCTTTGATTTTTATGTATGCTTGCGTAGAGTTACTTGTCCTTGCCGAAGAGGTTTACTAGATTGCTAGTGAACTTTTTCTTGCCTGCCCCCGAGTGCATAGGTTTTTTGGTCGCTGTCGCTGGGTTGGTACTCTGCATTTTTAGAGTTACCCACCTGGGTACTGGTTAGAACTTTATTACGGCCTTTAGTTCATTAATTTACAATTTTATATCTCTATTGAAGTGATCTTTTAAATTTTGATCATAATTAGCTGATCGTTTCTCTATCTTAACAATATTTTTTTTCAATCATATTGTAGAGCAAAGTGACTTACGTATTTTTTAAAAGATTGATGTTGAATGAGTTTTAGTATAGTCTGCACTTATTTGCACAATATTTATTGATGGGTATTGAACACCAGTGTTTTGTCATTTTTTTCTGACCTGCATGCAACGCAATCACCTGCGTTTGGCTTGGGGAGTCAAGTGTTTTTGATCATATAAAAACACAACGTTACACTCCGGCGTAGAACAAGCTCGACTTAAGCGTGTTCAACGGTTATATACTTTTTTTAAATTTTAAAATGTGATATTTAGGACTTACATAATATGCCACAACAACATAAAAACATCTTTGAATTTCAACGCACTAACCACTCTTGCTGAAACTATCACATTGAAGACTAGATTTAAGCAGTCTGTGAACATTGATTTTGAATGTTAGTGGCTTATAAGTGTCAGGAAATACTGAATTTGGAAGTTTATTCCATTTGTCAATAGTACGGTTAAAGAATTTTTTCTTAAAAGTTTTGGTCCTACATCTTTGAACTGTCAGTGAATATTTGTTAGAATTTCTAAGCTTTGTACTACGAGTAAATATTTGTTTAGGTAGCAAAATGTCTTGTATTTTGTTTGAACAACGTCCATTAAAATGTCTATAGAAAATACAGAGATCTGTTGATAAAGTCATTAGTCAATTTTGGATCGGCAATGATCCGAATAGCTTATTTCTGAATAGAGCTTAGAATAGTGTAGTTTCTGATACTAGGGCAATTTATTGGCAACTAGATTTTATCAACATATAATTCTGTATGACATTCACTAAACTATTAATAGTTTTGATAATATTTAATCATTTTAGTGGTCTTGTTATGATTTATTTGCATTTACACTGGAAAAAAGTGGAGAAAAATTATATAAAAGTCTAAAAAACACGAAGAAAATTGATTGGAATCGTCATGTTTTATTTTATGCGTTGCATAAAGATCATCGAGAAGTTATTTTTAAAGCATTGAATGAAAACAACATACCAATTCAGTATGATACTAAAACTGACTTCTGGTGGATGCCTAAGGAAAAAGCAGCACTATTAAATCTAGAGTAAGTACAATTACTAGAATATCATACAGTTACTAAAAACTCTAAATTTGTAGATGTCCTGATGAATATTATATAAAAACTTTAAAAAGCGAGGATGCACATGTAGTCAATGAGTTGTGGCCTCATAGGTATGATGGATCAATTGGATACGTCAGAACATTTATTGAGTTAAATGGAGGTCATGGAATCTATACAAAATCAGACAATGAATTGGTATCTTGGGTCTTAAAAAATCAAATGGGTACATTAGGTTTGCTTCAAACAAAAGATGAGTATAAACGTAAAGGATTGGGCTCGATTATTACCAAATCGCTAAGTAAGGAAATTGCACTAGAAGGACACAACCCATTGGGTACAGTTCTACTAAATAACAGTGCCTCACAAACAATGTTTGCGAAATTAGGTTTTGAAATAAAAGATTGGTGTTCGTTTATTGGTGCCGGAAATAAACCCCAATCGGAAAAGTGATATATAGAACAAATTCAGTATTTGTTATAAATTTAATATATTTACAAATAAACTAAAATAAAAAATATTTACTAGCCTATTATTTGCCAATAATATTTTATATACTGAATATATTATTATTGTACATTATATAACGCTCTTGTCTAATGCTTTTATTGTAGTATCACAGTTATAACCAAACTAAATTAACGTAATTACTTTACTATAAACTTTAATTGAATTGTTTATTAATAAAAGAGTCATTTTTTGGTCATTTTATATATTTGACATTATACAAATCAAGACACCGTTTGGTTAAAATAGGAACTTTTGTTTGTCTAATTCTTACTTGATTTATCGAAATTTACAAACAAATAAAATATATATATATATATATATATATATATATATATATATATATATATATCATTATTGATATATAAGGGTTTATGAGACCAAGGAATTATGAGACCATTGCCGCTGGTCTCACTAACCTTCTCGCTGGTCTCATAAGCATGCCGCTTGGTCTCATTTGCATTTGCCGCAATAATAAGCCAATATTAGAATGTTACTCTATATTTTATAATTATAATAAATAGCTAAACCTATTCGAATATATTCAAATAAATTAGGGTAACATATAATAAAGGTAATAAATTAAAACAAATTAGTAACTCATACAAAAATTACGTAGTAGCCCTAAAATTTGATTTTAAACCCTTGAACTTTATGAATGTTAAGTAAACTTATTTTACAAATGTACTATAGTAATCAAATAAGAACAAAATAGAAACTTGTATAAATATTTTTAGTACTTTCAAACAGTATAATTTTAATGTAATCCCCCTGCTTCTTCCTAAACATTGCACCAACCAAATATAAGCATAAGAGTACAATTATCGCACAAATGTAATATAAGTATCAAATAAAAGCAAATACTGTAACATACAATTATTGTAGAGTACCCAAAACATTGTGCCCTATCGCCCCCCCTGCTAAGCAAATTAAAGGTACAAATATTGTATTATTGTAATATAGATCAATTAAAAGCAAATATTTACTATACATACAATTATTTCAAAGTGCCCCAAAACATTGTACCCCATTGTCCCCCTCCTAAGCAAATTAGAGGTACAAATATTGCATATTTGTAATATGGGTATCAAATGATAGCAAATATAAAAACATACAATTGGTGTAGAATACCCCAAAATATTGTACTCTATCGTCCTCCCTGCTAACCAAATTATAAGTACAACTAACGCATAAATGTAATATGAGTATCAATTGAAAACAAATATGATAACAAACATTTATTTTAATGTACCCCAAAACATTGTACTCTATCGTCCCCCCCGCTAAGCAAATTAAGGGTACCAATATTGCGTAAATGTAATATGGGTAACAAATGAAAACAAATATGGTAACATACAATTATTGTAGAGTACCCCAAAACATTGTACCCCATTGTCCCCCTGCTAAGCAAACTAGGGGTACAATTATTACATAAATGTAATATGGGTATCAAAGGAAAGCAAATAAAAAAACATACAATTGATGTAGAATACCTCAAAACATTGTACCCTATTGTCCCCCCCTGCTAAGCAAATTAAAGGTACAAATATTGCTTAAATGTAATATGGGTATCAAATAAAAGCAGATACGGTAACATACAATTTTTTTAGAATACTCCAAAACATTGTACCTAATCGCCCCCCCCCCCCCTGCTAAGCAAATTAAAAGTACAAATATTGCATTACTGTAATATAGGTATCAAATGAAAACAAATATAGTAACAAACATGTATTTCAAAGTACCCCAGAACATTATACCCTGTTGTCCCCCTGCTAAGCAAATTAAGGGTACAAATATTGCTTAAATGTAATATGGGTACCAAATGAAAGCAAATATGGTAACATACATTTATTGTACAGTCCTCCAAAACATTGTACACTATCGTTTCCCCTGCTAAGCAAATTATGGTACAAATATTGCATTACTGTAGTATGGGTATCAATTGAGAGCAAATATAGTAACAAACATTTGTTTCAAAGTACCCTAAAACATTGTACTTTATCGTCCCCCCTGCTAAGCAAATTAAGGGTACCAATATTGCGTAAATGTAATATGGGTAACAAATAACAACAAATATGGTAACATACAAATATTGTAAAGTACCCCAAAACATTGTACCCCATTGTCCATCCTGCTAAGCAAAATAGGGGTACTAATATTGCATAAATGTAATATGGGTATCAAATGATAGCAAATATAAAAACATACAATTGGTGTAGAATACCCCAAAACAATGTACTCTATTGTCTCCCCTGCTAACCAAATTCTAGATACAACTATTGCATAAATGTAATATGGGTATTAATTGAGAGCAAATATCATAACAAACATTTATTTTAAAGTACCCTAGAACATTGTACCCTATCGTCCCCCCTGCTAAGCAAATTAGTGGTACAAATATTGCGTAAATGTAATATGGGTAACAAATGAGAACAAATATGGTAACATACAATTATTGTAGAGTATCCCAAAACATTGTACGCCATTGTCCCCTCTGCTAAGCAAATTAGGGGTACAGATATTGATTAAATGTAATATGGGTATCAAATGAAAGCAAATACAAAAACATACAATTGATGTAGAATACCTCAAAACATTGTACCCTATCATCCCCTCTGCTAAGCAAATTAAAAACTGCATTACTGTAATATGGGTATAAATTGAAAACAAATATAGTAACAAACATTTATTTCAGAATACCCCAGAACATTGTACCCTATTGTCCCCCCTGCTAAGCAAATTAAGGGTACAAATATTTCATAAATGCAATATGGGTATCAAATGAAAGCAAATATAAAATAAAACATGCAATTGGTGTAGAATACTTCAAAATTTTGTACCCTATCGTCCCCCCTGCTAAGCAAATTAAGGGTACAAATATTGCATTACTGTAATATGCGTATCAATTAAAAGCAAACATAGTAACAAACATGTATTTCACAATACCCCAGAGTATTGTACCCTATTGTTCCCCATGCTAAGCAAATTAAGGGTACAAATATTGCATAAATGTATTATGGGTACCAAATGAAAGCAAATATACACACACATATTGCATTACTGTAATATGGGTATCAATTAAAAGCAAATATAGTAATAAACATTTATTTTAAAGTACCCCAAAACTCTGTACCCTATTGAGTTCCTTGCTAAGCAAATTAGTGGTAGAAATATTGCATACATGTAATATGGGTACCAAATGAAAGCAAATAAAAAACATACAATTGATGTAGAATACCTCAAAACATTGTACCCTATCATCCCCTGTGCTAAACAAATTAAGAGTACAAATATTGCATAAATGTAATATGGGTACCAAATGAAAGCAAATATGGTAACATACAATAATTGTAGAGTCTTCCAAAACATTGTACCCTATCGTCTCCCCTGCTAAGCAAATTAAAGGTACACATATTGCATTACTGTAATATGGGTATCAATTGAAAGCAAATATAGTAACAAACATTTATTTTAAAGTACTCTAAAACATTGTACCCTATTGTGTTCCTTGTTAAGCAAATTAGGGGAAAAAATATTGCATAAATGTAATATGGGTATCAAATGCAAACAAATATAAAAACATACAATTGTTGTAGAATACCTCAAAACATTGTACCCAATTGTCCCCCCTGCTAAGCAAATTAAGGGTACAAATAAATCATTACTGTAATATGGGTATCAATTGAAAGCAAACATAGTAACAAACATTTAATTCAGAATACCTCAAAACATTGTACTCTATTGTCCCCCCTGCTAAGCAAATTATATATTTAATATAATATCAAATAAAATCAAATATGAAAACATACAATTATTGTAAAGTACCTCAAAACATTGTATTCTATTGTCTTCCTGCTTAGCAAATTAAAGGTACAAATATTGCATAAATGTAATATGGGTATCAAATGAAAGAAGATATGATAACAAATATTTATATTGCTTGAATGTAATATGTGTATCAACTGAAAGTTAATATGGTAACATAGAATTATTGTAGTGTATCCCAGGACATTGTACCCTACTGCTTCTCTGCTAAACAAAATAAGGGTACAAATATTAAACAAATTTAATATGAGTATCAAATAAAAGCAAATAATTTAACTTACAACTATTTCATAGTGCCCTATAACATTGTTCCATATTGTCCCCCTTGCGAAACAAATTAAGGCTACAAATATTGTATAAATTAAATATGGGTATCATATGAAAGCAAATAAGGTAACATAAAATTATTTTCAATACCGAAACACATTATACCCTGTTGTACCCCTTGCTAAGCAAATTAAGGGCACAAATTGTGCCCTCTATCCTGTTAAATAGATTAAGAGTACAAGTATAGCATCAATGTAATATGTTAAGTTATGGTAACATACAATTAGTTTATAGTACCGTAGAACATTGTAGCTTATCATCTCCTGATAAAACAAATTAAGAGTACAATATGACACTAATGTAATATGAGTGTCAAATGAAAGCAAATGTTATCTTGTACAATTATGTTTTTTGAGTTTAATTATTTAAAGGTAAATGTAACGCACAACATTTCAAATATATATGTAAGATGAGTTTCAAATTAGAGTAAATATGTTAATTTGTACATTTTTTATAAAACTAATAACTTTGTACCCTATTGCCTTTATCTAAATTTATTAAAGGGATATTCTTATATCACCATTGTAATTTGCATACTTAAAAAACCAATGTTTATTAAATTTCATTTAGATCTGAAGATGTTATTACATATTATAATAAATAATTAAGCCGCCCCTAATATGAATTTACATAATTTAAAATCGGTTCATGTATGGAAATCTCTATTTATTTATTTTGTAATTGGCTTTGCTACAGTTTAGAAAAGAACAATTTTGTAAACATTTATCTTTTTATAGATTTACGTTCTGATATTTCTAATTAGATTAAAAAGTAAAATCATTCATGTTAAAAAATAAATTCTATTTTGAATGAAATATTTGTTGAGTGAAATAATTATAATAAAAAAAAACTCCGCCGGTCATGTCTGAATGTTTACTCATGTTCCTGGCAAAATACACTTTTTATAAGCGTTTCGACGCGATGGGTTTCGGTGTTCAAATAAAATACTGATATAAAATTTGTATATTTCTAATAAAATTGTAATTTTGTATATCTACTAAATCAATAAGTAAACAAAATGAAATTATTTTGTTCTACATATTTCTTCTATAATATAACATTTAAAATATTTCCGTAATTAGGAATGTAAGAGCGGAAAGCAATAAAAACATAAATGCGTATAAAAAAGGGTATTCTATTGATGCTTTTGTGCCTTTTAAGTGTGGCAAGGACAAGCAAGCGTACGTGCTGCATAAACCCGAAAAATATGAATGTGATAACAAAATCTTTGCTGTAAACATTCTATAGTGTTAATTCTCATTTATTCTTTCAGAGTTAAAATTTTATTAATATAGTTTTGATCAAATTAAGTTTATCATAACATTATCAAGTTAGTTACAGTTGTCCTAACATATAAAAACACAGGAGTGATGACTCTCAAAACTCATTTTTCACACCACAGGACTGTAGATTTCATATTGCGGGCGGCTCAATTATGATTATATTGTACTCAATCTTCATATCCAAATGAAATTTAGTACATTTGAGTTTTTAAGTATACCGATTTCGAATTATCCTAAATTTTTATGGCGGTAGGCTCAGTTAATACATTATTATACAAAACATAAAAGTCAAAATAAAATAAGTACACATATGTTTTTAAGAATGTTAATTACAATGATAATTATAAAATAAATTAATAATTTATTCAAATTCAATCTAACGATTGCAAAATGGAATCAGTCATTATTTATAATAATGTTAGAATCAATTGAATTGATATTTAGCTTGCTCAATTATGATGCTATTGTAGTTATAGTTATAACTTTTGTCATCTGACACCTATAATTTATTTGTGTTCTACCTGAACTCTTAATTGAATTACATGGGGGTACAGTTTGTTACTATAAAATAATTATACATACCATGTAATATGTTTGCTCTCATTTGAAGCATTATTTATATCCTGAAATTGTTTAACAAGGGGGACGATAGGGTACAGTGTTTTGGAATATTATACAGGGTTGGGCAAATGTATGGAAACACCCTATTTCTGACTGCATTTTTAATTTATTTCAAAAATGACTAATAAAAGTTTTTATATATTTTTTAATCTATACAGTGACGTATTTTGATTTTGAATGCATGCTTTGTTTCGCGTGATATAACGTCATTATCAGTTCTTTTAAATGGAATACCCAGTATAGTTTTTTTTGTTAGAACAAATACAAATACTTACGGTTTTTGAAATATTCAATAGAATAATAAAACAAAATGCAGTACGTTTAAAATGATTTATAGTAATAATAATAAGCATATTTAATTGTACTTGACTTTTTGCTTCAAATATTCATTTATTTTTACATTTTTTTTTAATTGTATTGAGAATAACAAAATAACATTATATGTTTTTACTTGTTGCTATGGTAATAAGAACATAATCTATTACATTTTGTTAAATTATTTTAATAAATATTTCAAAAACCGTCAGTTGTAAACCCATACAACCATATATCATAGTAATTGTTGAAAAATTCTCTTTCTAAAAATAAAAGAAAATACAGGGTATTATACCTCGTAAAATAGAGCTTGTACTAAAAATCAAAATACATCACTACATAGATTAAAATTTCTACAAAACCTTTTATTAATGTCATTTATTACAAAAACTAAAAATAAAACCAATAATCGAGTGTTCCCATACATTTACCCAACCTTGTATATTTATGTTACTATACTTGTTGCCATTTGATACTCAATCTGTTAGCAGGAGTGCGATAGAGTACAATGTTTTGAGGCATTATAATAATTATATAATACCTTATTTACGTTCACTTGATACCAATATTACATTTGATATGTGCACCATTAATTTGTTTACTAAAGAGGCAATTAAGACAATGTTCTAAGACACTATAAAATAGTTGTACGTTACTTTATTTGCTTTCATTTGATACTCATATTACATTTGTGCAGTATTTGTACCTCTTGTATTGTATAGCAAGGGGTACTAAGGTACAAGGTTCTAGGCCACTATAAAATAGTTGTAAGTTACTTTATGTGATTTCATTTAATACCCATATTACATTTGTGCAGTAATTGTACCTTTATTTTGTTTAGCAAGAAGTAATAAAGTACAATGTTCTGGAACACTATAAAATAGTTGTAAGTTACCTTATTTGCTTTTATTTGATACTCATATTACATTTGTGCGATATTTGTACCCTTAATTTAGTTAGCAAGGGGGCAAAATGGTATAATGTTTTGCGGTACTACAAAATAGTTGTATGTTACCTTATTTGCTTTCATTTGATACCCATATTACAATTGTGCAGTATTTGTACCCTTAATATGGTTAGCAAGGGGGCAATAGGGTACAATGTTCTAAGGCACTATAAAACAGTTATAAGTTACCTTATTTACTATTATTTGATACCCATATTACATTTGTATAATATTTGGACCCTTAATTTGGTTAGCAAGGGGGCAATAGGGTACAATCTTCTGTGGTACTTTAAAATAAATGTTTGTTACCGTATTTGCTTTCATTTGATATCCATATTACATTTATGCAATATTTGTACCCTTAATTTAGTTAGCAAAGGGGCAAAATGGTATAATGTTTTGCGGCACTATAAAATAGTTGTATGTTACCTAATTTGCTTTCATTTGATACCCATATTACAATTGTGCAGTATTTGTACTCTTAATATGGTTAGCAAGGGGGCAATAGGGTACAATGTTCTGGGGCACTATAAAACAGTTATAAGTTACCTTATTTGCTTTCATTTGATACCCATATTACATTTGTATAATATTTGGACCCTTAATTTGGTTAGCAAGGGGGCAATAGGGTACTATCTTCTGTGGTACTTTAAAATAAATGTTTGTTACCGTATTTGCTTTCATTTGATATCCATATTACATTTATGCAATATTTGTACCCTTAATTCAGTTAGCAAAGGGGCAAAATGATATAATGTTTTGCGGCACTATAAAATAGTTGTATGTTACCTTATTTGCTTTCATTTGATACCCATATTACAATTGTGCAGTATTTGTACCCTTAATATGGTTAGCAAGGGGGCAATAGGGTACAATCTTCTGTGGTACTTTAAAAAAAATGTTTGTTACCGTATTTGCTTTCATTTGATATCCATATTACATTTATGCAATATTTGTACCCTTAATTTAGTTAGCAAAGGGGCAAAATGGTATAATGTTTTGCGGCACTATAAAATAGTTGTATGTTACCTTATTTGCTTTCATTTGATACCCATATTACAATTGTGCAGTATTTGTACTCTTAATATGGTTAGCAAGGGGGCAATAGGTTACAATGTTCTGGGGCTCTATAAAACAGTTATAAGTTACCTTATTTGCTTTCATTTGATACCCATATTACATTTGTATAATATTTGGACTCTTAACTTGGTTAGCAAGGGGGCAATAGAGTACTATCTTCTGTGGTACTTTAAAATAAATGTTTGTTACCGTATTTGCTTTCATTTGATACCCATATTACCCTTAATTTAGTTAGCAAGAGGGCAAAATGGTATAATGTTTTGCGGCACTACAAAATAGTTGTATGTTACCTTATTTGCTTTCATTTGATACCCATATTACAATTGTGCAGTATTTGTACCCTTAATATGGTTAGCAAGGGGGCAATAGGGTACAATGTTCTGGGGCACTATAAAACAGTTATAAGTTAGCTTATTTGCTTTCATTTGATACCCATATTACATTTGTATAATATTTGGACCCTTCATTTGGTTAGCAAGGGGGCAATAGGGTACTAACTTCTGTAGTACTTTAAAATAAATGTTTGTTACCGTATTTGCTTTCATTTGATATCCATATTACATTTATGCAATATTTGTACCCTTAATTTAGTTAGCAAAGAGGCAAAATGGTATAATGTTTTGCGGCACTATAAAATAGTTGTATGTTACCTTATTTGCTTTCATTTGATACCCATATTACAATTGTGCAGTATTTGTACCATTAATATGGTTAGCAAGGGAGCAATAGGGTACAATGTTCTGGGGCACTATAAAACAGTTATAAGTTACCTTATTTGCTTTCATTTGATACCCATATTACATTTGTATAATATTTGGACCCTTAATTTGGTTAGCAAGGGGGCAATCTTCTGTGGTACTTTAAAATAAATGTTTGTTACCGTATTTGCTTTCATTTGATATCCATATTACATTTATGCAATATTTGTACCCTTAATTTGCATTGCAGGGGACGATAGGGTACAATCTTCTGGGGTACTCTACAATAATTGTATGTTATCTTATTTGATACTTATATTACATTTAAGCAATATTTTATTAAAATACGATTTTATTTAATAACATTGTCACTCAAAATGCTTTTATAATTTTCTAGGGATCAAATAAATGTGTGAAAGTCACAGTCTATCGCCTGGTCTCATAATGCTAACCGCGAAATTCTTGCCGCTATGGATATACGCTTTGTCGACAACTTCACATTATTGAAATTGGTCTCACTATCCTGTGATTTGAAGCTTGCTTATGAGACCAGGTCTCACTATCCAAAATGGTCTCACTATCCTGCGATTTGAGGCGCAATTGGTCTCACTATCCTGTCGCCGGAAACATATATATATATATATATATATATCTAACACTGGAGTAACTGAAGGCTTAAAAGAAAAAAAGTTTTTAATGATTGTTTCGAAATGCTGTAATGTAGTCTCGATTCAATATAATATTTCTTTTATTGATTAAATTATTACATTAAGTTACAAATAAAATTAAAATTAATTTTGCATTTTCTCGTATATGTACTTTATATAACGTCTTTATCTTTAATCTTACTATAATGTCTATATTTTGCTACTTTAACAAGTAGAACGGAGTCATTTTTTCATAGTAAAATAATATTTTATTATGTTACTAGTATTTTTATGGAATAATGCATAAAAATGCCGACGCACTTTTAATAATTAAATAAATGTCGACGTTTGCAAATAATAACATCGTAACTCGATTTTTGGCGTAAATGAGTTAAGATCATTTTTCAATAGGAAATCACACTATCTTTCGATACAATCAACTGCTTTTTATTTTTTTTTTGATAATTTGCCATATTTTGTATAAAGTTGTTTTATCGTATCTTATCTGGCCATAAAATTGCTCAAATATAATCGTATCTACATATACGATTTTATTGACCAACTTTTAACATGAGTAGTTCATCGTATCTTAAGTTGCGCGAGAGCTACTGGGAATACCATTCGGTAATAGCATCGTATATCTACTTACAATGATATTACATGTACTTTATTATCTTAAGTTAACATACGATGTTATTATTTTACGTATGCCTACTTACACTTATATCGTAACTTTAAATAGGATGTTATTACTAACACGTTGTCTCTAACAACGATTATGGTCTTTATGGTAAAAATTACAAACTAATAACTACATTTTAATTTTTAGTTTGTATCTGATATTGGACAAACAAACTTGAGTGAAAACAATAATTTCATTGCAGAAGAAGATTTATTAACAACTGTAGAAAATAATATTGATGATGAATCTGTTCATGTAGGTTTAAAAAATAATATTATATCACCAGGTAGAAAAAGATATCGCAATCCACAAAATTGGAAAGTGCAAGATGCTAAAAAGAAAAGAAACTTGTGAGAAGAGTATTTATCTTATCCAACAAAGAAAACGGTTAAAGCAAGACAATTAAAGAAAAATTGTGAAAAAAAGAATTGTTGAATCAAATGCTTATTAAAAATTTTAGAAGATCAAAGAAAATTAAATTTAAAAACTTTTGGAAACTAGACAATCATTATAAACATATGGACTTTCTCTCAAAACATGTAATAAGAGAACTAAAAAAATTAGAAACTGTAAAAGATAATGCATCTCGACGTCAATTTACCATGACCACCAATTTTACAATTGGGGAATCGTTTATCAAGGTTTGCAAAACATTTTTTTTAAATACACTTGACATAACAGACATTTGGATAAGAACAGTAATGAATAAAATAAATAAAAATCAAATTGGAATAGGAAGTCCGGATGCTAGAGGAAAAGTTTGCACTAAAAATCCAATGTTGAAAAGACTAGAATATACATACGAGAGCACATAGAGAGTCTACCTACAACTGAATCTTACTACATTCGCAAAGATTTGAAACGTCAATATCTTCAAGTTGATATACAGTCTTTAGCTCAAATGCATAGGTTGTACATTGACTGGGCTGAAGAAAAAAAAAAAATATATATATATATATATACTAGTTGCCGCATGTAGACAATACCGCTATGTTTTTGAACATGAATACAATATTGGTTTTTATTTATTCAAAAAAGACCATTGTGATGTCTGTGACAGGTATTTATAGTATGTATGGGCAATTTCATTTCAAACGGACCATAGCTGGGGGGTGGGGGGTGCATTGAGAAACTTGCTTATGTATTTTTTTTAGTTTCTATAACTTATCAGTAGTCTTTTGATCGGTATATGAGAGTATGTAACACAACATAAAAAAAATTCTACGATTTTTTTAAGTTTTTTTGTCGTTTTTTAACTTACTCGCATTTTTTGTTTAAAAACCGCAATTTAAACTTAAAAAAAAAAAAATTTCTAATGAAATCAATCAGAAATTTTCCGTAGAATCCAAATCTGGTGCCATTTCAAGTCTATACCCTGTCAATAAGCCGCAAAAGCCATAAAACTATGTTTTTGTTCTCAGTAGGCTGGGCAAAAAGGGGCATTTTTTAAAAAAAATTTAACCGCTAAAGTTGACGTATTTTGATGTAAAGTAATTGGAAAATTTAAATATGTTTTGTGTATTTGGGTTTTAAGAGTCTAAAACTCTGCAAATCTGCAAAGTAGGCTTATTCTTCAACATAAACTCTTACAAATGCACGTTTAGTCGCGCTCAGAGGAACAATACACCAAATATTATTAAAAATTTGAATTCTGGAGACAATTTTACATGGAAAATAGTCAGTGTTGTACTCATCGTCTATAGAAAAGTTCATTTAGAAATAAATGTTTACAAAATTTTCAGACAAAAAATGCGTTAAAAATTAATTATTTTTTGTATTCACAAAAAATATTACAAACACACTAGGATGTGGCTTAAAACTTTTTTTTTAACAAATTTTGCTAAGCGCCAGGAGGATTTGAATGCCAAAAATAATAATATTTTCTAAATTTCGCGCCGATAGATCGAGTCTAAATTTGTGCCGCAAGCGCAAAAACTATCAAACAAAGAGTAAAATGACCCAAAATTGGTTCAAACAACAAAAGATGATTTTGTTAAACTTCTGAAATAAGCTTAAAAAAATATAATCCAAATAATCTTTAAGAAAAATAAAAAAAAAAATTTTTTAAGTAAATGTTTAACAAATTTTTTTTTTCTAGATGGGTTTTTCATCGCCATATAAGCACGACACTGACTATTTTCTATGTAAAATTGTTTGCAAAACTCAGTTTTTTAATAATATTTGGTGTATAGTTTCTCTGATAACTGCTAAATGTGCATTTGTAAAACTTTATGTTGAAAAATGGGCTTATTTTTGCATTTTTTTGTGTTTTTGACCTTTAAACCCCAAATACACAGAACAAATTTATATTTTCTAATTAACTTACATCAAAACACGTCAACTGTGGCGGTTTAATTTTTTTTTTAAATGTTCCTTTTTGCCCAGCGCACTGAGAACAAAAACATGGTTTTATGGCTTTTGCTGCTTATAGACAGGGTATAGACTTAAAATGGCACCAAATTTGGATTCTACGGAAAATTTCTGATCGATTTCATTAATAAATTTATTTTTTTTTTTGAGTTAAAATTGCGGTTTTTAAACAAAAATCGCGATTAAGTTGAAAAACGACAAAAAAACTTTAAAAAAATTGTAGAATTATTTTTAATGAGTATCATACCCTCATATACCGATCAAATGACTACTAATAAGTTATAGAAACTAAAAAAAATACATGAGCAAGTTTCTCAATGCACCCACCCCCAGCTCTGGTCCGTTTGAAATAGAATTGCCCACATATAATTTAACCTTATTTGACATTGGTAACAAAGCCAATTGTTACATATGGCACGAGATAATACAAAACGTGGAGCCAACGAAATTGGTAGTTTTGTCTTAGATTACATAAAAAGACAATCACAAAATGGAGTTACCATTTTTGTATTTTATACAGACAACTGCGCTGGTCAAAACCAAAATAGATTTGTTTTTGCAATATATGCATACGCTGTAGAAAAATATAAAGTATCAATTACACACCGGTTTTTAGAAAAAGGACACACCCAAAATGAAGGAGATAGCGTCCATGCCTTAATTAAAAGACAAAGAAAAGGTAAAGTGATATATACTCCAGATCAATGGATTATGTTAATAAAAATGGCCAATGTTACGGGTGAACCATATAATGTGAAAAAAATTATGATATATAATTTAAAACAATTAGTAGGAAAAGATAAAAATTGAAAGACTGATGAAAACGGACAAAATGTAAGTTGGAACGATTTAAGAGAAATAGCAAATCTTACCATAAACCCTTTAAAATAAACGTAAAATACGATTTTATAGACACAAATGCCATCTGCGTGCTAAACTTAACCAAACAATTTACGAAAAAAACAGAAGGTAAATCTAAAAATGTTAGCAAAGAATTAGTAGAAGCGTACAAAAAATGTATAACAATTAAAAAAAAAAACCATCTTTTTCAATTTTTGTGCAAGAACGGCGTACCGAAAACATACCACGGGTTTTATAAAAAAAATTTTTTTGGAGACATCTAAGAAGATGACAATAACACTGACGACACCTTAAATATTTTTAAGTTTTTTATATTATATTTATACTTTTATGACATTATTTTTTTAAATATTTTACTACTATTCCATCCATAAGTATAAATTTTCATTTATTATTTTTTTCTGTAAATTTACGTAACTATAGATAAGATTAAATAAAATTTAATAAATAAAAATACATACTTCGTATCTATAGACAAGAAAATATCTGTTAAAATAAGGTGAAGCAGTTACATCGTATCTATAGATAAACTATTCTTTAACTTAAAACTAGTAAATAGTTACATCGTATCTTTTTAAAGTTAATTTGTTACAAAAATTACTATATTTTGACATTTAATAAATAGTTTTATTCTTTTTCAAGTGCTCATTTTCTACTTGAACGAATTTCACCACTGGACAGCTTGTGTGCAACGTTTACACTCGTGGAAACTGAACATCGTACTGTGCTTGCTACACAATATACTATTTTATATTCTTTTCTGTAATATATTGTTTATAAAACGTTATTACGTTGTTATTTCCAACGTTTTAAGACTCACAACGTTCATTATAAAATGAATATGATTGGACGTTTGCCGTATTACTATAGGTAATAAAATTGTAGAAAAATTAATGTTCAATTTGAAGAAATGTCATTTTTTTACTTGTATGAATGCAGCACTTGCCAAGGCTCGTGTTTATACTAATGGAAAATGTATTTATTTTGTTCTCTTTAGTAAATTATGACATAAATGTGATTCAAATTCTAAATTGTTTATTCTTATAAAAATATATTGTTTGCAACAGTTAATTTTGCATTATTATTATTATTATTGATATAGTTCTTATTTAAATTGTCTATTTTAAAGTAAGTATGTACGCATCTTCTCTTAAAAAAACTTAAGTAAATAAATTTATTATTGAAACTGCTATTTTAACATTCACTTTGTAATACTGCAGTTGCGGACTTTTAACCATTGTTGTGAACAAAATTAAATAAATTAAAACAATGATTTAATAAAATTAAAATTTTCTATAGAATATAATTTTTGATTAATTAATTCTTATCTTTATTTACTACATCCGTGTATATGTGGTTATATATATATATGTACATCTGCAGTGTATATGTATTAAAATGGGTTCACGTGATTAAGATAGTGAAATCATTATAAGCTTTTATCGAAAACAAAAAGTTAAAATCATATACAGTGAATGTTGTATAACAATGCTATCTAACGATGGCGACGTTGATATTTTACAAGAAATTTTGCTGAAAGATATACCATCATTAAGAGATTTGTACAAGGACCACATTGCATATGCACCATACGTATTTAGTCTACTTAATACGTCATTAAGATGGATGAAAACTAGACCAAATGAAAAACTATTTACATTTTATGCACCAAATGGAGATTGGAAAAGTGATGGAACCTTCATCGCAGTCATGCAGGTAGTTTTGTCTATATACAACTCTTATATTTATATTAATAATTATATAATTTCAGTGGCATTCTTATGAACTATTTATGTTCACACTAGACAAATCTTTTGAAAGATTGACTAATGCTTTAAAGAAAACAAAAAAATTGAAACTAAAAACTAATCCTGTCCTATTTTTTGCATTGCGCGATGAACATGTACCTGCAGTTTTAGATGTACTAAGAGAAAAAGACATTCTAATAAAATCAGAAAATAAAACGGATATATGGAGAATGCCTAAAGACCAAGCAATTCATGTAGATGTCACGTATGTTCAATAATATTATTTTAATTTAAAACATATTAAAAAATTGTTTTTACAGGTGCCCAAGTAATTATTACATTGATACTTTAAGGTCTGAGCATGCATCAATAATAAACAATGTATGGCCGCATAGATTTAAGGATTCTGAGGACTATATTAATACATATATTGAATTGAATGGTGGTCACGGAGTATTTAGGAAAAGTGATAATAAATTAGTTTCGTGGGTACTAAAAAATCAAATGGGTACATTAGGAATGCTGCAAACTCTTGATGAATTCAAAAAGCTGGGTTTGGGATTAGCAGTAACACTATCTTTAACAAAAGAGGTTGCTTTAGATGGACATGATCCTATAGCAACAATTTTATATAATAATTATGCCTCACAATCATTGTTTGCAAAAATTGGGTATTATAATTTTGGTAAATGTTCTTTTATTGATATTTGAAAGCAGTGATACAAATACATATTATTTACACATGGTTGCATTATTTCAATATAATGTTTTATTGTTTAAATCACATGAAATACATAAATATAAGCAATTGTGCGATAAATATATATAAATATCTTTTGCATAGCAACACAGTGTCTACTGTGTAGTGCTATGCAAGAGGTATTTGATAACTGCATACTATACATCTAGATTATTCAAATAACATACATAATATATTACAACATTATTAACTTTCAAAATTATAACTGTGACTGAATTATAATAAATATACATAATTATGTGAAATCCAATAATAATGTAATTAATTAATAAGCATATACTAATAAAAAAATTGACATTATTTATGAACTTTTAGATAAAAAAAAAAAACCAATAGATGGCAATTAAAAAAAAAAAATTTAAGTAAACTCGTTGACACATAAGTATATTCAAAATAAATATAAAACTGTCTGTATATGTAAAAAATATAAATAATTAACATGTTTTTATTTTTACTTCATAAAAATATTCAGCTAATAAATAGGTTTTAATAAATTTCATTAAATATTAAATTAAGCATATATTTTATTAAATAAATAAATTTATTGTGCAAATTAGTTAGCAATATTGTGTCGTTTGGTAAGAAAACACTAACTTTGTTATAAATCAATATGGAAGAAAAACAAAAATAGATATAGATAACTGAATAAACGCAGATTTCAAAAATGCAAAGCCATTGCTTAGTTAATGATTGATAGAGGTAACTAAATAAAATGCCAAATATTCAACCAATTAACAACTACATTAAAACAAAAATAAAATTATATTTCTGATAAAATGATCAAAATTGCTTTAAAACTTAATTAACAGCAGTGCGTATTAATAAAAAAGATCGATACTCTTATGAAACGTACACACAACTTTTGAGGTTTTTATCTACAAGGAGAACCTATGACGATCTCAAGTTTTTGACGTGTATTTCTAAATTTTCTTTCGAAAGTATGATTCCTGAAACGTGTGTTGTCATTTACAGTGTATTAAAACAAGAACATTTAAATGTAAATTTATTGTATATTAATTGTATATTACAATAATTTTTAATCTGTGGTACAAATAATTTGTTTTTCAAGTTTTGTTAAGCTGACAAAAATAAATGAGAAGTAGATAAGAAAAGTTTTATTATACACAAGAGGTACTCATACATGTGAGGAGTTTGTGGTAACGGTGCACCAGCTTTTTTATACCCTTCTCATACAATGTTGCCTCCTGGATTGCCAGCCAATGTTGTACACACGTTTTCAACTCGTTGTTACTGTTGAACCGCTGTTTTCCCAACTATTTTTTCTAAGTCCGGGCTGTAGCACTTTCTTAACAAAGCCATCTGTTGCTACGGACTTTCTTCCCTGACACACTTCATTATGGACATTAATTTGTTCTTCTAGCTCCACATTTACATTGCATTATTACTAACAATTTTTAATTTGCAATATTACCTGCTTGAAAAAAGCGGATCACATATTGAATCTTGCATTTGGCGGGAGCTTTAATTGTAGTGGCCATGATAAAACCACGCTCACATGAAAACTACGTTACGTAATAGCCGACCCGTTTAGGAATTACTAACAGATAGATTACCAAACACTATTGCGCAAGCGTCACTTCAATTTAACAACTGAGTATCTATAGCCAACCTAAAAAAATTGTATGTTGTGAGTCTGTGGACGATTTACTACATTCATCTTGTTTGGGTTGATTGTGAGATAGTTGAATATTTTTGGAAATAACTAATTGTTGTTGATGTGATTGAATGAGTTTTGAAAATGGTTCTGTATGTTTATAATAATATGATCCTGTTTGTAATTGTGGTTGTTTTTTGAAAACAAAAGAACTGAGTTTTTCTTTTTCAGAAATGCGTTGCTCCACCACGATTTGTTATGTCATTTAAACGGCGGGGTATACTGTCAATCAGATGATCATTTTTTGCGATATATTACTCTAAGCTTTTTGAATTTGCAGACGAATATGCTGCAAGTTGTTTAGTGGGTGTGATAAATTAGTCAGCTTTTTAATGATCATATTTCAAACATGCTCAATGGGTGATAAATCTGGCAACCGATCAGGCCATAGAAGGACAACAATGTTAACTGCGTGTTGTAACCTTTGCTATATGAGGGCGTGCGTTATCTTGTTGGAACAACCAACCCCAAAGAAATAAAATTGCAACAGTTTTATATTGACAATGTAACTGGTTGCAATTATGTTACCATCAATGAAGACTATACATATTGCACCTCATATCATCACTCCTTGTGCGAGGGTTGTGTTGCGTTCTACAAAAAAATGAAGAATTTATACGTTCTTTACGCATACGTCTGACTTGCCTAGAAATGTCGTGAGTTTACAAACAGAATTGAAACTTGTCACTAAACACAATTTGATGCCATTCTTGATCCCAATTTGCTCTTTTATTGCTTCATTCTAGTTTGCGGGTACGGTGAAGTGAAGTAAGAGGAAGACTGTACGAATGGAGTCCATAAGATTTTATCTGGCAATAAACATATGACACGGACATTATGTGTCTATAATCTTTCATTAGATCTATTGAAATTGAGCAAGTTGTTGAAAATCTGTTTTTTGTGGCCAAAAGTCTTCACATTCTGTAGTCACCAGGAGACCAGCAATATCTTTAAACAATAGTCCGGCCTTTCTTATACTAATAATACGGCCACGTTCAAATATATTTAGTTGTCGATCATTTTCACGTTGGCAGGCAAATTCTTGGCATTTTTAAATTTTTACAAAGCAATAGTGGACAAACTAATAAAAAAATTGACTTAAAAAAAGCTATTTTGATACACATAATTAATACTAAGTGACAACAAAAAAATTTGTTTGTTTTATCAAAATAAGCGTTTTGTGACAAATTTATTAAAATTGATCAATAACTTCTGTGTGTTGCTTTTTTTATGAAAGTTAATATATATATATATATATATATATATATATATATATATACGTTTTTGAATTATATTCAGGACTATATTACATTTGTCGTTGCGCCTTTTTGACACTCTAGATGATGATTAGGCGAAGTGAAGTGTAAGAGATGAGATGTAACTGAAACTGGCGAGGCTGGTTAGGATGAATGATCAATTTTAGATTGAAGTTCAAGTGTCTCAGAATTCTAAAAAAGCACATAATAAGCTAATGCATACATAGGAATAAAATAAATTATTGTAAAGTTAGGTGACTTTTGTCCAGTTTTGAATTTTTGAAGTTGTTTTTCTCAAATATCTTCTAAACCTTGCCACACACAATTTAAATTATCAGTAAATTTACACCTCTGTTATCACAGCAGCATATAAGATAATAATTAAAAAAATACTTTTAATAGTTGAATCATCAAGACAATGTAGACATAACAAACAAATTTCTAAAAATTAAAAAAAAAATGATAGCTATAAACACTAAACTTTTTTGATTTTACAGTTTTCTAAAACTACAGCTCGTGCTTTTGAAAAAAATGGAGTTTTTTACAAATTCACAATAAAGCGCTCTAGACGGAAAGTACGTACAAATTACGGCGCCTGGAAGTGGGTTACATATTAATTACAAGAAAACCTTCAGTGTTGTTCTAATAAGTAGGTATTGCAAATGCTACCTACGAGTTTAATACTGTGATATTAGAACGGTCTAGTATCTGATGGAAGAGTCATTGAAAACACTAAATTTATGAAGAACTTGGTAGCAAATAAACTAAATTTACTAAGTTGTACCATGTAAATCATCATTAAACTATGTGTTTGTGGGAGACGAAGCATATAATCAAAGAGAGCTTGATTGTCAGAAAAGAATATTTAACTACTGTTTGTCTAGAGCTAGACAAATTATAGAAAACAGTTTTAGAATTTTGGCTAATTGTTTTAAAGTATTCCATACATGCATTAATTTAAAAGTTGATAATATTGACAAAGTTACTTTGGCATGTTGTGCGCTTAATTTGACGTTGTTGATATATCAACTGGTGTTACCAAGGAATGCAAACATACCCTCACATTTTATTACAAGTTGAAAGCAGCCACAATCGTCACCATAGTAAAGAAGTAAAAGATGTGAGAAATAGTTTTGAAAAAACTTTTAATAATTCTGGTAATGTATGACAACATAAAATTATTTCTAACAATAATACTTATAAGTTAAAATAACTATATTAAGCCAATACAAGCAATTAGATACACTAATAATTATTATTAGTAAATAAACTAATACATAATTATAAAAACTCATTTTATAATAATAATAATAATAGTATTTATTAAGAAAAAATATTTACAAAATATTGTCAGTTTACAATGTATTAATCATTAATTTTAGTTTAGTTAATAATAAATATTTTAAGTTTCTTTTTAAATGTAGCTTTGTAATTAATTTTAAGTTATTTTACCTGCAATTTGTTATATTCATCCATATTTGATAACAGTATTTCTTGAAATTTTCTGGTCCTATAAAAAGTTTATCAACTCAAAGTAACACAAATATAGAATACGATGTTTTGTGTCGGCACTAGAGCTCTCAGAATAATAAACTTTTTAAAATTTTATTTGGTATGTGGTAGATTTAAAAGATTTTGGATATACATTTTTTTGTTAAAATACCTAACACAAAAACAAACGTTTGTTTCATGTTTTTGAAAACTATTATAAAATTTCTAAAAAATATATTAACCTTTATCCTATAAATATAGATCAAATTAATCTAAGTTTATTTATAAACTGGAATGGGAAGTGTAGTAAGCAGTAGTATTAGTATTCCTTTTTCTTCAACATGATATCGAGCTTAGCTTTCGGTACTCTACAAGTGGATGGAGGAAGTGACCTGGTACAACTAAAACGACACGGCACGGTGGTTGGAAATGTAATAACTTTGTGGAAGGATATATTGATAAATCAAGGAACAATAAAAATCAAATACAAGCAAAAAAAATTGAATTTGTAAAAAATAGAAGAAAAAACATTAAAAGTTTGATTGTAAAACACTCTTCATTTTAATTGATTAAGTTGTTTAAAAGTAACTACTAATCAATGATTAAATCATAAGTAATTTAAATATAATGTTTAGTTTTGTATTTTTTAATTCAATTAATTTGTTTAAATTTTTAGAAAGTCGTAGAAAAAGTAAATTAGTAAATGTGAAAAACGATACATGTGCTAAACAATAAAAAAAAGTATAGTCAAATGTATTTTTTTAAGCTTGTTTACACTACCAAACTTGTATTCTCCTTTACTAAACTGTTTTCTTGATCAAAAATGTTACCTTTGACACTTGTTACACAATATACAATTTTTTGACTTAACAATAAAAAAATATTCTTGTTAGGCAAAAACTATTAACAAATTTGCAGTTTTTCATACACAGAGCACTCACTATCATCTACACATATACAACATGAGTTTAACATAGTTAAACAACTACATGGTTATAATATAAATAAACAATTTGCTTTAATACAATAGATAAAATAATTAAAAAACAAAAAAAACATACAAAACAGTATAAGAAACATCACTCATTATAGAAAACTAACCTAACTAACATGTTATAAATTACAATAATTACTATTTAAATAAACTTTATTTAAGAGCTCTAATTTGAACTTAAAAAAGAATAAAACATTAACTAACAATCAAAAAATGTAAATTTAAAAAAACCCTTTTTGCTATTTTTAAGTATTTTTGGATACATTGTAAGATAACTCGGAGCGTAGCATACGGCACTTCCTAAAATTTTAAGAGTATTTTTTGCACATATGAAAGCACGTTTTTTGAGAAAAAAAAAATATTGAAAAAAAACTATCTTTTAAAATTCTTCAAAATTTTCAACATTTAAGGAAAAAAATGTTTAATTATAAAAACTTATTGTTTGGATTATTTTGAACAAAAAGTTTCTTATAATTTTTTCCTAAAAATGCAATCCTAAAAAGTTACAAACGATCAAAAAATGTAAAAAAACTCAAAAACCTCCATTTTTTTTCAAATTTTGATTGCTTATTACTCGGAAATGGCTGACTAAAAAATCTAAAAAAAAATACATAATCAGGATTTATGTAGAGAAAGGCATTTTTAGTGGTTTGAGCAAGAATAAATTTTTATTCCGTACACTTGACTCATACATGGCCGTATATACATTTTGACAAATTAATTGCAAATTTTAATGATAATTTTAAATATTTACTATACTTCAATTTGTACGTCTTAAGCTTTACTTTATTGTTTCTATTTCTTTTTATGCTTCAAGACATTAGGTTTTATACTTGTGTTCTTTTTCTGCTTTAATTTTCTATTTAGTCTTCTATTTAGTAGTATATATATGACTATGTATGAGTGTACAAAATGATTTTTTTGTTGCTCAAACCACTAAAAATGCCCTTAATATTTCTGGAAGTGCCGTGCATTACGCTCCAAAATAACTTACAATGTATCCACAGAAATACTTAATTCTATTATTCTTTGAACAATTTTAAAGAATAAAGTTGTTTACAACTTTTTCCTAAAAATGCAACCCTAAAAAAATACAAACGATTAAAAAATGTAAAAAACGCAAAAAATCGATTTTTAAAAAAAAACACATCTGCGCTTGCCGAAGCCATGTTGCGCTACATGCACGTTGAAGTCTCGGTGGTTGCCGAATTGTGTCAGCGGCAGCTAGTATGCGATGTTGCAACTCTTAATAATAAGATAATTCATATGCCCCCAAACATAAAAGTCTAGGGGATTTAGGTCAGGTGATCTAGGAGGCCAGGCAGTTGGACCTCCTCGACTAATCCACTTCCTCGGAAACACATTGTTCAAATGTTGTCGCACATCTATTGCAAAGTGTGGTGGAGCTCCGTCGTGAAGATACCACATGCGCTGTCTAACATTAATTGGAACTTCTTCCAGTAGTGCTGGTAGGGTCTCTTGTAAAAAATTTAAATACACGATTTGACAACAAAAACGGTCCAATAAGATTAGATTAAGTTTACAATTCCAGCCCATACATTCACCAAAAATTTGTGTTGAAAGTTTGTACGCCGCCGCGCCGGGTAATATGTGGATTTTCAACTGCTCAATAATGCGTATTGTGTACATGGTAGGTATACAGTAATTCATGCTTTAATATGCGCCATACAGTTGACTGCGACACCCCAGTTTGATCGGCAATTATCCGGGTTCTGATGTCAGGACGTTTTTTAGCAATATTGACAATATCCTACTCGAGATTAAAAATATGTCTTGGTCTAGAACGTCCCCATATTGTCCAGGTCTGGGCTGCAAGTGCCCAGTTTCTGTTGCACGCTGTACCAAACGTACAAACGATCCACGAGCCGGATGATACCTTTGAGGAAATCTCTCGGAATAAAGGCGAGCTGCAGCCACTGAATTTTGATGAACTTTTCCATACACCAATATCATATCCACAAATTCTGCATTGACCATGTTATGTTGCTCCATAATTTAATTTTATTACATATTGACAGGCGCAACCTAGTTCTTTTTTTCAATTTTTTGGCCACAAACGCCGGCACACTAATTTTTTTCAAGTAATAAATTTTAATTTTCTAAAAACTTTATAATTCATTATCTTGCTTATTATAAAACTTTTACTAAATTTTTTTAACATTTATCAATAATATTGATTGTAAACTATAATTCTTCGAGTTTATGCGCATAGGTTAAGAATCACCCTGTATAACTATGTTAGTTGTACATAGTTATACAGGGTGATTCTTAATTTTGTATTTTTTTTATTTAGCACTTTTTCATTGTAGTAATGCACACTTGTAACATAGTGCCGTACCACATCCGTAACATTACCCCGTAACACGGAATATTATTTTCAGTGTATTGCAACAAAAAAAAGTATAACAAAACAGAGACCGATACAAATAATATAGAAAATATCTATAAATAAAATATATTCATTTTAACAAATAAAATAATTATACATATACAAAAACAGAAAAAATACAATATACAAATTAACAAAATCAATCTTCTTATAAATTGAAATGAGAATAAATAATTATTAATGGTAATTAAGACGCTTAGGATTTTTCCTAATTCTAATAATAAGAATAATTTTGGGTTGTTGTGCCCAAATTACAGTTGCATCACTAGGTTTAGAAAAGGGATGGTTAACAGGGATATGATTGAAATACCTAAGCATTTGATTACTATGGAGCTTTTGTTTTAAAAAATCTTAACTAGTAGGATTTTTGAAAAACACTTGAATTGTTGTTTTTCAGTTCATGAAACTAGTTGAAAAAACGCAAGCTAATTTGAATGCGCGTCAATAATTATTAAATAATATTTGCTCACTTGTTCCATCTTCTTCTTAGCCTGTATACGTCCACTCCTGGACATAGGCCTCTTCCATTTCTTTCCACTTCATCCTATCCTGTGCTGTCTGCATCCAGTTTTTTCCTGCGTGGCGTCGTATGTCATCGCTCCACCTTGCTTGTGGGCGGCCAACGCTTCTCTTTGTTTGTCTGGGTCTCCACTGGAGCAGTGTTTTGGTCCATTTCACGTCATTTCTCGCAACGTGTCCCGCCCATTGCCACTTTTGTCTCGCCACGCGGTCTGCTATATCTGCGACTCCTGTCCTTCTCCTTATCTCCTCATTCCGGATTTTATCTCGGAGACTGATTTTTAGCATTGCTCTTTCTATAGCTCTTTGGCATGCTTGGAGTCTGTTTCTGCTGTTTTTAGTGAGCGTCGTAGTTTCCAGTCCGTACGTTGTTTCTGGTAATATGCATGCATCATATACTTGTCGCTTCAGGTTGATCGGGATTTCCGGTTCTCGGAGTATGTGGCTGAGTTTTCCGAAGGCTGCCCATGTTAAGCCTATCCTTCTAGTAATCTCGGCTGTCTGATTTTCTTTACCAAGTTTAATATTATGTCCCAAATACACATAGTTTTCAACTAACTCGAGGGTGTGGTTGTCTATGGTTGCAAATATGTTCGTAGGGCTCATAATTTTTGTTTTTTGTGGATTCATTTTCAAACCTACTGCTTGGGAGGCATCTTTAAGTTCTTGTATCATCGATTTGAGTTCTTCCGGGTTACTGCTGAAGAGTACAATGTCATCGGCGAAACGTAGGTGGTTTAGTCGTTTCCCGTCGATGTTGATGCCTTTTTGCTCCCAAGATAGCCTTTTAAATGTATTCTCTAGCGCCAGAGTAAAAAGTTTGGGTGAGATGGTATCCCCTTGTCTGACGCCTCTTTTTACAGGGATTTTGCCCGTAACCCATTCTTCGTCCATTTTAACATTTAGAGTGGCATGCTCGTAGATAGACTTAATGAGGTTGGAATATCTTGAATCTATACGTGCTTGGTCCATTGCCTCGAGCACGGCCCAAATTTCGACGGAATCGAAGGCTTTTTGGTAGTCTACGAACGCTAAATGTAATGGGATGTTATATTCGGTGCATTTTTCGATGAGTGTTCGCACTGCTTGAATATGGTCGGTTGTACTGTATCCTTTTCTGAACCCCGCTTGTTCGATGGGTTGGTAGAAATCGAATTTCTGGCTGAGGCGGTTGGTTATGATTTTTGTCAGTAGTTTATAAAGGATTGAGAGTAGACTAATGGGTCTATAGTTTTCTAGATTCGTACAATCCCCCTTTTTAAAGAGCAAGATGATCTCTGCGTTGTTCCATGCATCTGGAATTTTGCTCTCTTCAATACATTTATTCATCAGTATTAAAATTGCATCTTCTAGTGCTTCTCCGCCAACTTTTAGCATTTCGCCCGTGATCCGGTCTTCCCCTGGCGCTTTACCATTTTTTAGTTTTTTAAGTGCGTTTCTTAATTCAGCTTTATCTATGTGTGGTATATCTTCTGATCCCACGTTCAGAACGGGTCTTTGCAGTTCTTCTTGCTTGTCTTGATTTTTAACAGATTGGCTATAAAGTTTCCGGTAGAAGGTTTCGATGGATTCTGTGATCTTGTCTTTTTCTACAACGACTTCTCCAAGCTCATTCTTGATTTTATGAATTTGTAGCTTTCCTTTTGACATATTTGGGCGTAGAACTTTCATATTTGTGTTGTTCTTAATGGTTTCCTTGATTTTGTGAGTGTTGTAGGCTCTTACATCTCTTCTGATGGCTTTGTTCACGGTCTTGTTCAGTTCTCTGTAGTTTGGTGAGTCCCTGTCAGTTTTCCTTCTTTCTTCAGTTAGTTTCTTGGTGTTAAGACTGAGTTTCGGGTTACCGTGTTTCTGAAGCGAGGTTACCATTTTAACAGCTGTTCGCATGCTATTCGTGATTTTAATTGATAGTTCATTTAACTCCATATTACGCAGATTTTCAATTGGTTGTAGTTTACGTTCGAGTTGGGTATTGTACTCGTGCTCTTTCTCTCGTAATTCTCCAATGCTTGGTTTACTTTTCTTCTCAATGGAGCGTTTCCTCTCTAAATGTGTGTTGACTTGGATCTGAGCCCTTACTAGTCTGTGATCGCTACCAGTATCGAAGCTGTTAAGTACTGACACATCTACGCATATGCGTTTGTCTGTGACAAGCACGTAATCTATTTCATTTTTAGTCTTGTTATCTGGGCTTCTCCACGTCCATTTTCTTTGGGGTTGTTTTTTGAACCATATCCATATAGTCACAATATTCATACGTGACCATGGTATTTTTGGCTATTTCCATAATTGTAAATCGGTTTTTGGGGGGATTATTTTTGTTGTTGGAACAACCTTTGGAAGATTTGCATATTTTTTCTATGTCCTGTTCAATACCGGTTCACCAAATATATGAACAAGCAAGACTTTTAAGTTTTCCCATAAACATAAATCTCATTTAAAATATTTCGAATATTAATTATTTCAAATTAATTTTCAATTAATAGTTCTTATCTATAAGAATAGAATCTTTTAATATTATTGTTTGAAATTGTGTTTGTTCGGCCAACCAGTTTGTACATATTTCATAAATTTGATAAACAAATTTTTTTACCAAACTCTTTCTGAATACATTTAGCATCAGCAGATTATTTGAAAATAATTAATGTAAACTACATCTACTTTATTAGAATTATCTTCAGAATTATTCAATAGAAGTTTTGATAAAGAATCTGCTTCATAACTGTCCAACGTATGAATTGATTGGCAGAGTATTGAGGTATTTTCTTTGTTCGATTAAATATAGTAACCAATAGCTTATTATCCGTCACCAGCGTAAATATCTGACCGTATAGTATATACAAGTATTGATAAAATTTACATACGCAAAATATTATGCTTAAATCTTCTCTTTCAATTTGTTTGGTATTATTTAGTGTTCATGATACAAAATAATTGGTTTCTCTGAACCGTCAGACATAATTTATGTTAAAACACCATCTGTACCATAGGAAGATGTATCCGTTGTTAATTTTTTAATGTAAAAAAAGTTTGCAATAGTATTTATAAATTTAAAAGCTATGCTTATACAAACACAGCAAGTAGTACAGAGGAGAATAGCATAAATCAAGCAAAAGCAAAACCACAAAAAATTTTCAACAAGCTGATTAAACAAAACTAAAAGTGTAGTGTAGAGTACACTACACCAAAAAAAAGAAAACATAAAAGATACCTCAATTAACATTATGATAGTCAACAAACTATTTAAACAAAAAAATTAAAAACCAAGCAAACACTAAAGATGTACCGGAACGGTAGGAGGGGTGTGAGTAAAAATGACTGGCTTAATAATTTAAAGTATATTTAAACACATTCCTTTTTAATAAAGAGGATGAGTTGATAACACAGTTAATTAATAATAATTTTATATAATCATTTAAATAATATTAGGTGATGATAAGCATGTTTCAGGCAAAAGGCCCGATTAAAGCCATGCTAGGATTTCAAAAGGCAAGTTTACATATAACCCATAATCTCATATCAAGCATTTAATAACAATAATCAAAGAGCATGTTTCAGGCAAAAGACCCAATTAAAGCCATGCTACTATGCAATCAAAACAAGTTTACATATAACCCACAAACCATATACATAAATATACACGTGTGTAAAGACACGTGTTAATATATCCTGTAAAAGGATGTTAACATAAATAACAATTACATATAAATAATAATATAAACCTGAGAACTAAGCATACCTTTGCAACAGCCAAATACCTTTTGAATTAAAAAGCCACGGTAACTGCTAGAAGCAGCCGGATGATTGAACACGTGCGTTCACGGGACAAGATGAGCACTAAAAGGCCATTTTAGTCGTTGCAAGAACAAAAGTTAAATTGTTAACAAAAACGGGTGAATATATCAACAGCGCGTTGAGTTACGGACACGCCTAGAGATGGCAACAGGCAAGGTTGGTAGAGTATTATGTATATACAGGGAGTTTATAAATGAATGGGATTATGTAATCACTTTAAATATGCCGCCTTTAAAAAAAAAAACAAGTAGGCGGAGCGAAGCACACCGGCTGTACGTGTGACGTATGGGGAGACCCACCCAGCAATATTTATACTGTCTTTATGCGAAAAATAATAAGAAAATATAAATAACGATAACGTAACAATACGTAGGTTATTGTACAATAAATAATTTAATATATTTATAAATGAAATAAGAAAAACATGATTTTTATTGATTCTTTTGGTATCATCGGTTTTTATACAGGGTGTAGATTAATTGGCGGATAAACGCCAGGTAACTTTATAGATCGTGCCAAAAGAAAACGAAAATCTTAATTCCAAAATGCTGAAAAACTTTTCGTTTGGCCTCACGAGGTCCTCAAAGTTTTGTTACGCTTGGCAACGTTGCAAACTTTCTAAATTCAAACCTATAATGTAGGCAACTTAATACACATAAAATAGGCAATTTAATACACACATAAAATTTTATTTTTTATTATAAACTACAAACGTTCAAATTGGCCACCGTTTACTTCTAAACACTTTACAGCACGTATCGATATCGAATGACGTTCTGAAGTATCGCCGGCGTTAAATGTTAAATCTGTCAGAGTTGCTATATTCATGTCAATTATTTTAAATATATTTTCAAACAATCAATTGTGCATTGAAATAATTAATATTTTTATTTATGACAGAATCTAATAATTTATAATAGTTGTATCAGCTGCAATGTATAAATTGTTCTTAATTCAATAATAATTATAGTACCTATTTGCTGGGTTCCCACATTTATTTTGAAAACGCATTTTAGCCGCATGGTGAAACGACAAAAGTCACCGATGGTTTTTGTCAAGGGTGGTCACGGGATTGACATGGCAACGTAGTAGTTGTTAATCAGAGACAGACATAAGGCGGACCGCCGCATACTAGACGAATGCAACATAATATATTTCGCAAATGCATCAAAACACCATTTATAATTTAATAATGCGGTATGTGTCGTCAATGTGCAACCTCACACAATTTTAAATTAATGATTATCAAAAGAATAAAGTATATCATAATATTTAAATTGAATGTTATTTGAATTTAAAAGTCACTTATGACAAAAGTCACCGGAGATCGAATTGACCCTCTGACATTTATTGCATTGCCTACTTTATAATTTGAATTTTATTAAAAATTTTGCTACGTTGCCAAGCGTATTTTTAATTTAAATTTGATTTATTCTTCAAAAGTAATTTGCACATTTTTCAATGTTTTTTATTATTAAGTTTCAATAAACCTCGTAATTTTTATTATAGTAAAAAAGAAAGCAAATTGGTACATAATATACGCAATTAAAACAATATTTGTATTGACAAAATTGAAACTTTGAGGACCTCGTGAGGTTAAACGAAGAGTTTTTCAGCATTTTGGAATTAAGATTTTCGTTTTCTTTTGGCACGATCTATAAAGTTACCTGGCGTTTATCCGCCAATTAATCTACACCCTGTATATTATTATAATTTATTCTATAAAATTAAATTGTTTTAGAAAAACATTTAAAAAAAATGTATGTTAAACATAAATATTAGTAAAAATAAGATTTCATAAAACATTGGCGTTTAAATGTATCATATAAGTATTTCTTTAAGTTATTATCTTTTTTAGTTTTTTATTTTGTTTGATAGAATTTGAATCTTGTAGCATTAGACATTTTTTATTTACAACTATTTTATTTTGCTGAATTATACAATTTAAATAATTACAGCAAATATAAATTATTTGTCTAACATATGCCTTAACTATAGATTTAGATTCGGATTTAGATAATATTTTACTATCTTGTATTTTTTATTTATTTGTATTTATTAGACTATTATTTCAAAATGCAAGAACTGTACGAGTACCAGGCATCTAGAAAATGTATCCTATATAATATTTTGTTATAGATATAAATCACAATGATACAATAAAATAACTATTGTGTAATCATATTTTTTTGTGAATTGAAGTATCTTATAAAAGTTACTTAATGTTTAATCAATGCATAATCAACAATTTTTCAGATAATTTAATATAGTAACTTATTAATGCCCGTATTACACTGTCAATAATTATATCTTGAATTATATACATATATATATATACAGGGTGTCCGGAAAATACGTGTACAACGTTTGACGACAGACTCCTGACGTCAAAATAGGTCGATCTAAGCCGACTTAGTTATATCCAAAATTGTCTCGTTTAGTCGGTAGAGGGCGTCAAAAATTTGTAAATATTAAAAAGAAATTACCTGTAACAATATTTTTTTAAGTGACCTTGTTGCTATGGCGTTTAATAATTTGACAATTATTGACAAATTGTTACCAGTCTATGAAATTTACTCAAGTATACGATCAACATTCTTGAATTACAAGTTCATTTTACCATTAAAAATTGAAAATTATACAAACTCTCAGAAAGTTGACATGCTCCTGGTATACGGGTTTTGTCAAGGAAATGGGCGTCAAAGTGTTAGGGTTTACATGGAGAGGTTTCCTAACCGTCGAATACCAAACCACCAAACATTTGCCAATATTGAGCGTCATCTTCAGGAAACGGGCAGTTTTGAGAAAAAGTTTGAAGGCAGGGGTCGTATGCGAACAACTCGAACTGTGGAAACAGAAGAGATGATTCTGGAAAGAGTTGAAGAAGAACCAAGTACCAGTACCCGTCTCTTTGAACGTGAGTTAAATGTTCCTAAAACGATCGTCAATGAGGTTTTAAGAGAACAGTTGTTACATCCTTACCACATACAAAAAGTCCAGGAACTTTTACCGACTGATCCCCCCATGCGGCTTACATTTTGTCAATTTATTAGAAACAAAAGAATCCTTGTTCCAAATTTTTGTAGAAAAATTATGTTTACTGACGAGGCATGCTTTACAAGATCTGGGGTAACCAATCTGCACAACGAACATATTTATTCCGATGAAAATCCACATGCCATTAAAGTTGCACATCATCAGCATCAATTTAAAATTAATATTTGGGCAGGTATTATTGATCACTACCTTATTGGTCCCATTGTTATTCCAGACAGGTTAGATGGAAATATTTATTTAAATTTTTTGCAAGACACATTACCAATTCTTCTGGAGAATTTGCCCCTTTTACTTCGGAGGGAAATGTGGTATATGCATGATGGTGCCCCGCCCCATTTTTCCGTTGCCGTTCGGCAATACTTACATCATCAATATCCCAACCGATGGATTGGAAGAGGCAATGATGCACCAGTAAAATGGCCACCACGTTCTCCTGAGTTAAATATGTGTGACTTCTTTTTGTGGGGCGCTATTAAAACAGAATTTTACAAGACTCCGGTAAACACACGCGATGATTTATTGCAGCGGATTTCAAATGCAGGCTTTTAATAATCCCGAGACATTAGATAGGGTCCAATATCATTTTTTAAAGAGTGTTAATAAGTGTATTCAGCAAGATGGCGGTCATTTTACACATTTGCTTAAGTAATGTTTTTGTTTTACTTAGTTTCTTACAATAGATACTTTCAACTTTGTTATACTTTTGTTTTTTTTGACGCCCTCTACCGGCTAAACGAGACAATTTTGGATATAACTAAGTCAGCTTAGATCGACCTATTTTGACGTCAGGAGTCTGTCGTCAAACGTTGTACACGTATTTTCCGGACACCCTGTATATATATATATATATAAATATTTAAATCTTAAGTCTGTAAAATGCACAATATATCATCAATCTTAATGTAGATTGAAATTTTAAGAATATTTTTAGGTTTTCTTTATAATTAACACATAAAATGTGAGAAATAGCATTTATAATATAACCTAACTATTCTTTTATAACCGATATGATCATTTGTGCATTTTACAGACTTTTTAAAGTTTCATCCATAATTATATAATATATAATTCTATAAAGAATTATAGATAGTGTCATACGGTCATAAGTCATTAAACAATAAAACAATTATTGTTTGGGTATATTTATTATAGTTGAAACCATCAATGACATTATTTTTATGTTTAATCCGCTTGTAGAAAACTTAAACTTTTCTTTTCTATACACACAAGACATTAGATTGTATTTTTAGCTTATGGTGATAAAATAATAATATTAATAAATTCAATAATTTAAATACTTGAAAGAATGATTGGAACGACGCAATTTGCAATATTTTTTTATATTATAATAACGTACAGCGTAGGTCTCGCTGGGCTCCGCATTCGTCACGAATCAATTTCGCCCCGCACCACTACCCGCTCCTAAACTCGTTGGCGGAAGAACCTGGCAACCGGCACCGCCACATTCCGTTCTACTATTGGGGATCGCAGCTAAGCAATACGCTATTTGGCGGCAGATTTGTTAACGAGCCGTTGTTGACACTTTGCTATGTTTACATCTGTTTACATATGTACATATCAATTTGAATGTCATAATTTGTTTACATTTATTTTAACCTGAAAATTGTTTTTAAATACTGTCGATTCCGCTTAATCGGACCACATCGGGAGCGGCTTGTTTTGGTTCGATTAAGCGGATGGCGCTAAAAGCTTAAAAAGTAATCCCACATATGAATGGCAACACCGGCACATGCAATAGTTATCATTCCAGCCACAGTGGCGCTAAAGCCTCGTTCATACTCATCCGATTTGCGTTTTGCGATTTTTTTTATTGTAACAAAATATTTCTCGCAAATTTCGTTCATACTGATCCGATTTTTTTATTGCGATTTTTTTTAGTGACATTTTGTTTTTATTTTAGTAACTTTTATATTTATACTAATATCGATGGTTAAAGTGTAGAACCTCGTAAGTCAATTTTAGTGAATTTTACAGGAGAAGGGAATTGAATTGATTGTTTAGGTGAATTAGTTTTACTGGGTTTTGATAGATGGAGCCTGCAGTCCTATAGACTTAAATTTAAGTTACGAGGATTTGCAGTTTAATAAATGTGAATATATATAAACTTTTAGTGTAAAAAACACGTAAACGGAAAAAAACAACTTACGAGGTTTCACACTTTAACCATCGATATTTGATTTAAAAATTAGATCTATAATACCTCTCAAAACTTAAAAATATGTTTTAATTTAATTATACTTGTTTTAAACAATAATAATTTTATTGTATTTAAACATTATTTAAAGTTTAAAAGTAAAATTATTTATTTTTAGTATTTATATGAACCAATTTTCACCACATATTTAAAACTAGTTATTTTTGTGAAATGAAGTTAGGCACTTTTATTAAAAATAAAATCGCACAATGTTCAAACTGATTCATCTTTGTCCGATTGATAAAAATACAAAATATCATCAAAAATGACTTTCAAAAATACAATTTAAAAAAATAAATTTTATCAAAGTTAACCTCGAGAACACAGAAACAAATGTAGATATGTTACAAAACGCGTCATTTTTTTTTTTATATTTTTGTTATATTGTTGGAGTATTATTATTTTTCTTTATTTGATGTTTTAATTAATAATTAACATTGGAGATTGTTAGTATTTAATAAATAAATTGTTTTTAGCTTTAAATTATTGTACATAAGTTTGGCAACATCGCGCGTAACGTCGGTTAAACGAAGAATATAATAAATTCGTGGTAGGTGGTGCATGAGGGGAGAGCGGAGAGAAACTCTGAACAAGTTGGAGCGTCGTGCTTTCTGTGAAAAGTACATGGGGCCTCAAGCACAGAATTGTTTCGAATCGTCCAGAACAGTGAAAGGAAAGCATCTATTATCTTGAAAAATTAGAACATGTTCTATTTTTCCATCTATAATCGACGCGAACGTGATGTGCGCTTATTATTTTGTATTTTGTATTTTTTTTTTCAATTTTACCACTGCAGCTCCACATATAGCAATTACTACCACTTTTTTAATTTGTTTTGATTCCATTTTTTATTATTTTCATTAATTGTATAATTAACTGCAGCAATAATCAATTATGCACACACGACTTATCTGAGTCCCAATTGGATTTTGTGTGTCTGTCAATTTCCTCTTTCTCTGAACTATGTAGTGGAAAACTGGCGGCAATGTCCTGTTCCTCCATAATTTGAAGCGGGCTGTGGAAATCTTCAAATTGTTGGGTTTCTTTGTACTTATGTTCTTCAGCTCTATCAACGGATTTTGATCTTCAATTGTATCTCCTGAGTGCATGTTGGAGAGGCATGGTTTCCTTACTGCCCCACGTTGGGCGCCAAGTTGTAACAGAGCAGGGGTGTAGACAAATTATTAGCAGTACCATACAATTTACGTTCTGTTTATTCTTTGTTAATTACAATCAGATGTACATGTACAGGTGCACGTAGCGTGTTGAACAACCCTAAAATAAACAGCGCAAATAATTTAATACAATTAATTATTATGCATTAAATTGAGAGATTTACATATCTGTACAGGTAAAATGCAGGCTTGAATTATACCGGGTTTAATTACCAGGAAGCACAAGCTGGTTTGAGGTTTGAAATATCACCAGGTGCACGGTTTCTTAACACGGGAAAGAATGGACGGGGTTAGTTTCGGGTCTTAAGTATGACGCGCATCTAAATCGCGCGCTTTTGCGCATGTATTGCGCAAGCAAGTATAGATATCTTTTACAACTTCTAGTAACTTGAGTTGTCAAAGAATATTAGGTTATTCCTAATTAAAATATTTCCTCTCCTTTCAGGTTTTATACCAGCGTTTGGGTACGCATTTTTTTAGTTTAAAGTTTGTCTGTTAAAAACGTTCACTTCTTTTGTTTTTTTTTGTTATTAAAATTTCTTGTATATTTTAGACATGCGCATGTATTCTGATCTACTGTCTTTCTATTTGGAACACATAATAGGTTATGCTCTTCGTCGCACATTTCTTGGCAGCAAGTACATTTACCTATTTCAGTTTTCTTATGTTTTAAAAGTACGTAGGTGTTGTTATAATCTACTTTTTCATAGAATATATCCAGTAATTTTTTAATGTTTAGTATTTGTTTCAGCCACGTGGAAATAATTGAATTTACGTCCTTACGCGGTCAAAGTAGATTGGGTAGGTTTTTATAATAAACGCTGTCTTTTTACTCTATGTATTTATTGCTGCTCGATTGCAAGTAATAACTGACTCTATTTTACATAAAATACAATTTATTAATGGGTAAAAGTGTACAGGGGAAAAAAAAGGGTGCAATGATTAGTTTTTAACAACGAGTAATAAAATTCATATTTCTGGGAATTTAAAGGTTAATCAGGTATAAAGGCTTAAAAATAAATACATCTGTACAAATAAAACAAATAATTACAAACGGATGTCACAATAACCATAAATATAAAATAATTAGATATAATAAAACGTATTAAATAATAATACAATTTGGCGGCGCCTACAGTATTTTCAGTAGTTTTTTTTTTGCATGTATTCATTTAATTTTTTTTTAAGTTTTAAACTTAAACGAAATTCTAACAATGACTTCTTTTTTTCTTTTCTCTGCATTTTTAATTGTTTTTTTTTAACTTTTAATTTTGATATATTTATTTACCTATCTAGTTGGTTTAAAACTAAGTTGATTTCTGCTAATAATGTAAAATGCTTTAAAGAAATGATTGTACAAAATTATTCTAAATATGTTGGTGCTGTATATTATCAATATTTCAATATTTGCCTATAATTTTTTACTTTAAATTTTAAACCATTTTAGAAATTGGTAAAATGTAAGATATCTTTTATATTACAGGTAAGATATCTAACGATAACATCAAATTTACAGTCTTAGTTTACTCAGCTGAATTATGTAGTTTCTATAAAAAATTATAGTTATAAGATTTACATAATTATCTTAAGTGTACAAATCTGTCATAATCGATCAAGTTTGATGTTGTTTTTCAGTTGTTATAAATTTGTTTTGTTTATAGCTGAATTAACTTTTTAGAAAACAAGAAAAACACAAAATATTTTAACGTTTCTTTAACAGTGCAATTGTTTAGAAATGATCTATTAATATTTTATAAAAACATATTGATTTGAGCATATTTTATTTCTTTTTTTTGCAGTATCCTACTCAACTGCCAAATGTGAAACAAAATAATAAGTTTTTGGGTTGTTTGTGCAAAATATAATATATTCTAATAATGAGTGTACAAATTATGGAAGCGCTCCGGAAGCCGTGTACATAACTTTTCTTTTATTATGACATAGTGTCATGTGCTGAATAACATTTATGTCAGAAATTAAGTTTAGTAAGTCGTATTTTTTTTTTGTTAGTAAATAATTTTACTTAATATTTTAGTTGAAGTTTGATGTATCAAACTTTAACAAAAATATTAATTACGCGATAACTACAAGCCACAAGCATCAAAACTACACGGGCAACAAACGTAAACGACGTCATTTGGCTACCTTTTGCCACTTACCAAGACTACCGCAAAGCGCGGGACATCCTGGAAAGGAAACTATTTTAAATTTTTATACTTATCAAACCAAGAAACAAAATTTTAAGGTAGTAATTGGCGGTATTTTTCTCAACTTTACAGACAACTAGGTAAAATTCAAACTCGTATCATTAGAATACAAGGTTATATCAGTTTAATGCATGGGGTATTGGGACGTAAAATCCCCAATGTTGTATGTGGAATTTTTGAAAGCTGACAAAAATAAAGAGATTTTTAATATAAAAAGTCTGTTTTAGTTTATGTCCGGATTGAAGCTAAACGCAAGACCGATGGGGTACACCATTGCCACCGTTGTCATTGCTTATTGCACATTGCTTTGTTGTGATTTAGTTCCTCAATCTGCGTTAAATGCACACACAATGACGGACTTCTACAACGACAAAAAACGTATTCTGTTGTGCTTTATGCAGGGCATCACAAAAAAACGCATTGACGCTAACGGTGGAATAAACCAAACTCTACCGCTCCTACAACTCACAAACTCTCTCCTCGCCCGTCCCAGTTCCAGTAATTAATCTAAACAATTCTTTAAGTAACTCAAACCAAAATGCGTTAGCAGACATATACAAACAAACTGCTGTTTTTCAATCGATAGTGGCGACAATTTTGCAAACTCTCATAAAATAATATGGCTAACTCGCCAGATAATGTTAGTCTTTGTATATGCTATTAGAATGCTATTGAAATCCTAATAGTATAAAACGGAAAACGAGCAAAGTTCAAGAGTTTTTTTTTTTAATGACATTGATGTAATGTTAATTGGAGACAAATCTTTGCACCTAAAAATAAGGTAACCCAAATACCTTTACGTATTTGGATGACACCAACATAAATTGGATGCATAGTACGGCAATCATTGACAAACGATTGGCGTGTTATTCGGAAGTTGTCACTCTCAGCACAAGCACGTTTGAGCTAAACTCGATTATAACTAATGAGCCTGGTCAAGACCAAATTAAACTTGTTTTAGTTTATCTAAACTCAAGTAATACGATAAAAACTTTTTAAACGCATTATTTTTTAAGCTACTTCCAACTATTTTAGCGAAAGATCTTTATTCTAAACACCCGGAATGGTTTAGTTGTGCAGTATTGGAGGAGTGCTATAAGAAGGATGGTCGACATTTGGACAACTTTGTGTTTAAAAAATGAAATCCGCATCTCTGTACTTTCTTAATTTAATATTAAAATTATTCCAACACTTTTTATACTGTTATTATAACGTGTTAAAAACTGAAATCTTTTCTAAGTCACCTTGTATATGCATTATTCCTGGTTCTAAAGACGGCATTTGATAGTGTGGATAGAGAGAAACTGTGAAAGTGTATGAGAGAGAAAGGAATTAGCGAGCACCTGGTAAGAAGAATGGAAGACGTGTATGAGGAGACAGCAAGTAGGGTTTGGGTTAACGGGAAAATGAGTGAAAGATTTTGGACAACGAAAGGAATAAGACAGGGCTGTCCATTGAGGTTGGCTAAAGCAGGAGGGGTAAAGTAGTTAGTAGAAAAAAAAATGTAGTTGCTAGCATATGTAGACGACATGGTAATACTAGCAAAAGAAGCGAAGAAAGTTAAAGAGATGAAGAAAAGTTTAGAAAAATATGTTAGAAAAAAAATTTACAAGTTAATGAAGAAAAAATAAAAATTATGGTGTTCAGAAAGACGGGTGGTAGAAAAAAAAGGTGAAAGAATGGAAATGGAATAGGCAAGGTATAACGGAAGTAAAATCTTTTAAATATTTGGGATATGTTTTTTGCACGAGTAACACCGAGAGCGAGCACATTAAAGAGATGGCTCGAAAAGCAAATAAATTAGTGGGACAAGTTTGGGGATTAAATGAAAGAAAATTTGAATGTATGAGAATAATAGGACTTATGTTTGATAGTTTAATTAGGAGTATGATATTGTATGGGTCAAAAATATGGGGATGGAAGCAACAGGAAAAATTAGAAGCAATACATGTAAAATATTGGAGATGAGTGCTAGGTTTAAATTAGAGAAACTTCAGCATATATTGTGCTAGAGGAAGTCAAAAAAAATAAGTTATGAGTAGAAGTAGGAAAAAGAGCAATGACGTATGAAGAAAGAATGAGACAGACACAAATGTAAAATCTTACAAGAATGCATGAAAGAGAAATGGGTATGCTGGGGTATGCTAGCCAAGAAATTGAAAGAATGAGAGAATCTGGGAGACATGGTACGAAATTATGGAAAGAGATAGAGATATACAAAGGCAAGAAAGGAGAATGCGAGTGAAAGAGTCTAGGTCACAGAACATACAACAGAAGCGCGAGCTCTATGTTATTTGTCAGAATCTCGATATTAGTTCTCCACGTCACCACTTGGGAGCGCTTCGAGCGCAAAGTGATTAATGCGGGAATATTTAAATTTTATTATTTAATAATATTGAAGACAACGTTTTATTTTTATATTATTAGTTTGTCAAAGATATATATTAATCTTAAAAAACTAAATAAATATTAGTTTTATAAATACAAAGTATCTATTGAATTAAAAATATGTAAGAATAAAACATACATTTTTACTAATTAACTGTAATTTAGAAATAGCTTTGTTTTTAATAGTGCTTACCTATTTATTTAAAATATTAAAATACATCCAAAAACGCTTATACATTTTCCAAACGTCAACAAATTGATATCAACACAATAGCCTCATTTAAAAGATCATATCTTAAAAATCAAAGTTTAGCAAACTAGTTGTGACATAAATTATACAGAAATTAATGATTCATTATTACATTTATAGACAACATTTGAAAAACTGTCTAGTCTGATTGCCTACATTTAATTTAACATCGCTGATAAAAAGAGTTTTCGTTAGTAGACATTTCCAGCTGATTTATCACTGATGACTAAAATAAGGTTGTATGATATATATTTAAAGCCATAAATTAAATAAATAAATTTATCACTTTGCAGATACTTTAGTTCGGTTAAAAATTGTAGATGCAGGCAGAATAATATATTAATCGTTTGATAAAATATTTAATATTGAATAAAAATTAGAAACATGCAATAAAAATAATTCATAAATTATTTGAACTGCTGGATAAATAAAATTAATTCATGTTGAAAATAAAAAACATTTGATTATTTATATAATTTTTTGATAAAAGAGTATATGTTCAATTAAAACAGTAAATATTCATTTCAATATTATGAGGTTCTTACAATGCTTAATACATGTATTCTAGTTCATCAGGAGCAACATTAATAAAAAATTAATAAATATAACAAAAGCTATTAAAAAATTGAATGGAAGATTTAGAGCCATGATATCCAACTCCTAAAAAAGCACCTAATAAACTATTAGCTTAAGGGCCGTAATATCCAACTTCTAATAAAGCATCTAAATAAACTATTAGCTGAATAACCTAACGCTCAGAGGTGTAACCGAAATATATCAAATTAAAGTTTAAAAAAAGTTAGGTTATTCAGCTAATAAATCACCAAATAAACTATTAGCTGATGCCCGGTTTCACCAACGTCTAATAAAATTTATTCGTCGAATAAATGCCTTATTCGCCCAATAAACGTTTCACCAACGTTAAATAGCGTTATTCGTCGAATAAATCTCTTATGCCCGGTTTCACCAACGTCTAATAAAATTTATTCGTCGGATAAATGCCTTATTCGCCCAATAAACGTTTCACCAACGTTAAATAGCGTTATTCGTCGAATAAATCTCCTAATAAACTAACCGGCCAAAATGCATCGAATAACTCGACAAATAACCTCAAAACATCTAGGTGACATTTATGTATATATTGTAAATAATGAATGTCATGTTCAATTTATTTGATAATGTTGATTTCAAATTTCATCACTATTGGAAATAATTACAATTTGGATTCTCAAAATCAGCGGAACAATCTCATTTAAAAGTATGTAAAATTCACAGTAGATCATTAATTTTATTGTAGATTGTAATTTTAAGAACATATTTAAGTTTTTCAGTATAATTACGCAAAAAATGTACTCATTAGCAGTTTAACAAAATAGTTGGGTTTATATTATAAATTCTTTTCTCACATGTGTGATTATAAAGAAAAACAAAAAATGTACTTAAAATTTCAATCTACAATAAAATTGATGACAATTTGTGCATTGACTTTTAAAGCTTTATCTGTAATTATATACCGGCAGTGTAATACGATCATAGCAACAAATATTTTTAATTTTGTGTTGATATATTCTTACTTCATCAATAATTCGAGGTCATGCATGCATAAATACTGGTTCATTTGAACTTATTTGGCAAATTTTCTGTCTACTATATTACCAACTTAATAAAAATCACGGAATAGTTATTTAATCTCTGAGATACCTGTGAAACGTAAAATGACTTAGGGCCGGTATTATAAACCATTAAAATCTGTAGATTTTATTTGCTAACCAAGTAAATTATTTTAATTGGCTGATTTCGGTATTATAAATGTCAAATAATAAAAGTAGGTAAGTATGGAGTAAATTAATCATCCAAAATCTAGGGGTTAAAATTTATTCAATGAATAACTTGACATATGTCATGTTTCTTAGGTTATTTTTAATGTGGAGCAATTTCTGTTGAAAATCAGCTTTTGATTGCTCTACGATGTTATGCAACTGACTTTTAATATGTTGTAGGGGATTATTGTAATATAACAAAGGCTACTATAGCTGTTTTCCATTTGACCAAATAGTCGCACTTGGTGGCACTAATTTTATGAGTGTGACTAATAAGTTGTTCCATTTGTCAAAAGCGTTTTAGATATTCGATGTGTTTTTTCGAGGTAGAAAACGCCATATTTTCTTGTGCAAGACGCTCTTGCCCGCGAAATTTAAAAAAGGCAGTACAGATTTGATGAATTAATTTCAAATTCTATATTATACATATCCGCCATGGTTTTATACGACTGCTATGTACAAATCATAGATAAGTACATTTCAAAATGCACAATTTAAGCGCGGCGGCCATGCACTAAACAAAACTGACGTTTTAAGCGGGAATGCCAGCGGCGCAATGTTGCAGCTCGAATGTTCCACATCGAAAATAGTCGCACTCGACCTCTAACGCACCAGGTGCATGAAACGGTCAAATGGAACATACCTAATATAACACATCAATAACTACAATATTAAAATAACATATAAATGCGGCGTTGCAATTTCTTATTTTACGAATAGTTAATTTAGATTTATAATACCGAAATACGTTTATTCGTCGAATATATTTAATTTGAGATTTGTTATTCGGTGATTTATTTTGTCTTTATAATACCGGCCCTTATTTGATGAATAAATTTTATTCGACGAATAGTTATTTGACAATTTATTGATGAAACCGGGCACTAATAAACTAACCGGCCAAAATGCATCGAATAACTCGACAAATAACCTCAAAACATCTAGGTGACATTTATATATTGTAAATAATGAATGTCATGTTCAATTCATTTGATAATGTTGATTTCAAAAATCGTTTTTGATTAAACAAAGAATCTACGCAATCACTATTGGAAATAATTACGATTTGGATTCTCAAAATCAGCGGAACAATCTCATTTAAAAGTATGTAAAATTCACAGTAGATCATTAATTTTATTGTAGATTGTAATTTTAAGAACATATTTAAGTTTTTCTGTATAATTACGCAAAAAATGTACTCATTAGCAGTTTAACAAAATAGTTGGGTTTATATTATAAATTCTTTTCTCACATGTGTGATTATAAAGAAAAACAAAAATTGTACTTAAAATTTCAATCTACAATAAAATTGATGACAATTTGTGCATTGACTTTTAAAGCTTTATCTGTAATTATATACCGGCAGTGTAATACGATCATAGCAACAAATATTTTTAATTTTGTGTTGATATATTCTTACTTCATTAATAGTTCGAGGTTATGCATTCATAAATACTGGTTCATTTGAACTTATTTGGCGAATTTTCTGTCTACTATATTACCAACTTAATAAAAATCACGGAATAGTTATTTAATCTCTGAGATACCTTGGTGAAACGTAAAATGACTAAGGGCCGGTATTATAAACCATAAAAAAATTAAATACCGGAATAAGTTTATTCGTCGAATATATTTAATTTGAGATTTGTTATTCGGTGATTTATTTTGTCTTTATAATACCGGCCCTTATTTGATGAATAAATTTTATTTGACGAATAGTTATTTGACAATTTATTAGGCGTTTATATTTTATTAAAACTTATGGATAAGCAATTAAATATATGCTTAACATATACATTTATAACAAATAAAAACACTAAGCATATAACTTATTATTAGCTCAGGCGTGTTTAAGAAATTAAAGTTTAAAAAAAGTTAGGTTATTCAGGTAATAGTTTCATTAGGTGCTTTTGCTTTATGAGTATTTGGATATTACGGCTCTAAATTAACTTTTAATTGAGTTTAATATATTTTATTTTATCAACACCTTTGAGCAGCTAATGAATTATATGCTCAATACATTTTTAATTGTTATAAATATATATATATATATACATATATATATATATATATATATATATATATATATTAAACATATATTTAATTAGCTGTCTAGTTAATAAAATACATTACTCTAATAAATAACTAAACATAGGTTAGGAATGAAGGAATGAACAAAACAAACCGAATATTATGACCTTCAATATTTTTGGCTCTTTAAATTTCTACTAGCGTCCTCTGTTTTGCTTCACTTCGCAGCTAGATGACGCCACTAAACCGCGTTGAACAGTTCCTAATTTAAAGTTTCAGCCCCGTGGTCTAGGTAGAACGCAAATTATGAACATATTATAGAAAGTGAACTGCCAATGTACTTAGAGAGCAATAAATATAGTAAAGATGGAAACTATGGAACATATGTTGAAAGTGCGTAACGAAATAAAAAAAGAACATATGGGAAAAAAGAGGATATTAAAAGGGGACGGAAGAGGAATAGAATGGATAGGCAGTTATAAAACAAAGAAAATAAATAGATGAACAGAGAAGAAAATTATTTTAATTGTGTTAATTTTATAAAGATTAGATTTTATTATTTTGGGAAGTTATAAATGTATTTGTAAATGTAATTTTCAAGACCAAAAGGCAAGAAATAAACGTATTATTATTATTATTACATAGATTGAGGGAATTTATTCGGGCAAAGCGTCGAGAAAAATTTACAAAAGCAGTCAGGTTTTTGCACAACACACCTGTGCACACCGCCGAGATTGCTCAACTGGGCAATGTCAAAATTAATTTATTTTTCACAAATTTTGGATAGGTTGAATAGTAATGATTGATCTATAATTTGAAGAAACAGACTTGTCTCCCTTTTTTGATTATAGGTTTAAGATTTGTAATTTTCCAAAAAATCGGGAATGTTTCTTTTTTGTATATGACACATATGCTGAGAAAATTGATTATAATATCCTTCAATTAATTACAGGCTTAAATAAATTTAACAAACATAAAATAGATTAAGTTCAAAATAGTCCATTAACCTTGAATATAACCTCTCCAAAGAAAACTAGAACAAATCTCATTTGGTCAAAGATGTGAATTTACTTACCTGCAATATATTGGTCCAAATGAACACCCATTGCGTTTGCAGATTATATAGGATTAAATAGAATCAAAAGATTAAATAAAATAAAATGTATTTGTGATAAAAAGAGCAAAAATAGGAACTATGTGTTGTTTTATAAACAATAAAATGGGATTAAATAAATATGTCCTAATTTTATATAAATAAGACTGGCATTAACTAAATATTTTGCAACACCTTAATATATAATGTATATATAATAATTATATTCAACCCTGTTCTAAAACCTATTACACATTGCTAATTAAGCAGCTTAATAAATATTTAAAGCAGTTTTAGGCCAGGGTTAATAAAACAAAAATGCTTTTATGGTTTCTGGAATCCATTAGGATTGTTGATTTGCCAATTCCATGTATCTTTACACATATCGTCTATATCTTTGGTTGCAGTCCAATTTAATTCTGTTTCAGCCAAAGAGGCGTCTGCATAACTTGCAGCCACATCACCTTCCCTTCTTTCAACAATGTTGTACTTAATTTTTCTACCAGATGCTTTCTCAAATGCATTGACCATCTGTAGAACAGAGTAGCCTTTTCCAGTACCTAAATTGTACGCTTTCCAGCTACTGAAAGCAGGGTCTTTAGTTTTTTGAAGAGCTTTCACATGACCATCTGCTAAATCTGTTATGTGAATGTAGTCACGAACTCCAGTACCATCTGGTGTTTCATAATCTTTACCAAATACTTTCAGTTCATCTCTCTTACCTACAGCTACCTGTAAAAAAACAGTTATTATAATTTGGAATAATAGTTAGAAGTAACATATTAGATACACTAAATTAATACAATGTTTAAATAACTTTCCAACATTCTGAACTAATTCAATACAGGATTTGTATATTCACTTATGTCCTTATGATATGAAAACTATTGATTTGATTATTAGAAGCAGCATATTTTTAAAGCCGGTATTGCATTAAGAAATCTTAATTTGTAAACCATTAGCATCATTGTTACAAAGTCAACAACATTTCTTTTTATGATAAAACTTATATTACAAATTGACATTAGCACCCCTAACACATCAAGTCAACGTTTCACAGTTTACAAATTATAAAAAAAATGTTTTCCATAAAACTTAACACAATTTTTAAATAAAAACTTGTATAGTGTATAGTCGCAGTATCAAAATTAAAATGAAAATCAATATTAAGTATTCTTGAGCTTTTATGCCAATTATAGTTCTCACAGGGCAGCACAGCAATACAATTATCATAGTTCGACAAGTGTTAAGCAAACAACATGTATCAATTGTAAGGACTTGCTGATGTTAACGTATATCTTAAACTAAATTCTCTATTTACGTCTGTCAATTTATTGATCAATTTTATTTTATTACATTAAAACTTGCGTCAATTTATTGATAACATTTGGTATTTTTTGTGTTGCCACACAATCTGAAACTAAAGTTATTAAAATTGAATAACAAATTAATGAAAAAAATTGTTTAACATTGATATTACAGATAAACTTTTGATTTATATATATATATATATAGTTTAAAGTTTTTGTCATTAGGTAATAATTGGTTGGGTATTTGTAGTTTTAAACAAAAAAGTTGATATATTCATGGAACTTATTACTAGTTTCTGAGCTTTTGAATAATTATAATTGTTATAATGACAGGCGCAGTTTCATTTCAAACATACAGAATAAGTAAAAAAATATGTTCAGCACTTATCCAATTAAAACAGTCATTTCACTACAGTGATTACAGGTTGATGTTGCGAACATCAACCTGTAATCACTGTATTTTGTTTAAAATTCCATATAAGGTATCCCACGGGTAAATACTAAGTAATGGTCTGAAAAATGTGTGTACAGTTTACAGTTAATTTATGTTCTATATCAAATTCATCGTGCTACCGTAGCCCAGTCAAATTTGAAACAAGACATGACGATTTGAATACACGCAAAAACAATGAAAACATACATCCCTATTCATCTACAAATCAAGCAAAATATGGGCCATTTATATAACATCTATGATCCAATCAGTTAGCATCAAAACAAAAAAATATTTTTAGCAGATTTGAATTTAACCTGATGAGACTCGCCAAATTAAAAATATCAGCAATAAAAACTATGAAAGTATAAACGCTACTTTTTTAATATATCATTTTAGTAGTTGTCCATATTTCCCTTGGATTATACTTAGAACAAACCAATACTCTTCCTCAAAAAAGAACATGAAGAAAAATGTAGATCAATTATATTACAAAAAAACTGCAATTTTAGAGTGATCCAAAATGATGTCCATATATACTTCACATCAACATCTATAAACGGTATATGGCAAGCATTAAACATAAAACATTTCAATTTTTCAATTATCCTGGTAGATAAAGACATGGTAACTGCTGTTAAGTATATCCAAGATATTTTGGCCAAAAATAGTTAAAAATATGTACCAACAAATTGTGAATACTAATATGGTTCCAGTAAGTTCAAGAGCATTATTTAAAGAATGGACCAAACCTGGAGTAAAAACCTATTATCAAATCTCAATGTGGAATTATTGCATCCCAGGCATTGCATACATGCATACATGCATTCCTAGTTACGTCGTTCCCTTTCGGGCTATGCAATCGAGGTTTTAGACATATCGAGCCATAAAGAAGAAATTTGTATATTTGGTTGCCTATATAAAGTAACGAATACATTTAGAAAAAACACTACGCTCTGCAACACTTGTTGGTCACCCATCCAAGCTGCTTAACTTTTGTTAGCGTTGTTAATTTCTCTGACGTACTTGCCGAGCTTAATATAGTTTATTAGTCTATGATGAGTGTTTATGAAATCAAAATTAGTTTTGGTCTGGTTCAGACAACTAGTCTATATCTACAACGCTAGGAGCATGTTCCCCTTACTAATCTTGGTTATCTATTATAAAATTAAATCCCACTGTATAAATTTAATTAACAAGATAATGTAATTTTTCAAGAGAACAGTTTAAATTTAAACTATAGGTTATAACAGTTTTTCTAAACTATTTTGATTATCTAATTTTTCAAACTTTATCACTCACAACAATTTGCATATAAAATTTAGTTTATATCGTCTTTTGCCGAACAATATCAGTAAAATCATGCAACATTACAGTGTTACATTTTCTTCTGTAAATAAGCCATTTAATAAACTATCCGTATGAAGAGAATTAAAAAAAAAGAAGCATTTTTTGAGTAGTCACTTTTCTTGTGTGCAAGCAATATATTCAAAGACACGTTAGGTAATGTGTTAACACAATCATGATTTGTTTAAATTTTGTTGCAATACTTTTTTGGCAAACTGAATTATATATCTGTGTTTTTTACTCATATTCATATTCCAATCTACATCCATTTTATTTTTTATTGGTGTTAGTAGATTTATGATGGTTGATAAACCCACTCTTCATAAATATGCTAAAACTTTTATAAACAAAGTTGGTGCAGTTATGAGAAAAACCATTTTATTGTGGTTTAGTTCCTTCCTGCAAATAGCCAATATCAAAAGAATTTATTATGGAGTAATTATTCAACTGTGGAAATAATCTTATCATGTATGGTCAGTTCCTCATCTACCCAAATATCTTCCAAAATAACATATTAATCAATCACAATATTAGAAACTATAGTTAGTACAGGCAGATGAAAGATTTAAATCCGGGTAATTTTAGAATAGATGAAACCTCATTTGTTAATTATATTATTAGGTTAAATTTGCCGTTGGTCCTATCAACCCCCATCAAGGTGAGGCAATCTAAAAATTACAATAAAGAACAAGAAATGTTAAAAATAATGTTTAACCTAAAATGATGAGAGAACAAAGCTAGATAGGAAAGAAATCGTTTGGCTTTTATTGAGGAGCATAAGATGTTTTGTAAACTGTTGAGGCATAAAAGACATTTATATTTTCATTCTGTCTATTTAGCATGGCTAACTGATTTGGTAGAATATGTTATGCCTGTGAGTAGAAGTAAGCGAATGTGCACAGCATAGGCAATTGACAGAACAAAGAGATACAGATTAAAAATATAATTATCTCTCACTTATCAACAGTCTACAATCTAGCACACTGTCGCAAAGTTGTTTGTAGAAAATGTAACGCTCTATAATAAAAAACCCATGATTTTTTTTCCTATCTATCTTCGTTCTCACAGAGATTAAGTTGAACATAATTTTTTAACATTTCATCAATTTTAATATATAAAACGAGGCTAAATTAGATTCTGAAATTTAACTTGATAATACGTCAAATAGTCTATAAAAAAGTTTCATCCTTTCTAAAATTACTCGGAAATTATGACTTTTTATGTCTAATCTGCCTGGAACATACAATGTATTTTACCTGAGATATGTATGGCATTAAATTATTAGGAATTCCCGAAGGATCTTCTCCGATAATTCCAGACTCATGTGCTCCAACAGGATTGAAATATCTTAACAGAATCACTTTCCAATCCTAAAATAAACAAATTCATAAATATATTTTGTTTATAATATAACCATATTGTTAATAAAATTGCATAATTTTACGTCATTACAAAACTAATTAAACAAATAAAAAAAAAATGATCTTACAATAAGAATTTGTTTTGATGTACATAATTACATACAAAAATAAAAACATTCATATTTCAAAGAACAATTAAAATACTTTGTGTTACTATGCATTAATGGTAAGAAATAGATATGAAAACAATATTAAAATTAATACTTACAGGATCACTTGTGCAAACATCTTTTAAAATTTCTTCTACAAAATATTTAGTCTTTCCATAAGGATTTGTGCAGCCTTGTCCAGTTGGATGATCTTCAGTGATAGGCAAGAATTGTGGTATACCATATACCGTTGCAGATGATGAGAATACTAATTTCTTGACATTAAAATCGTTCATTACCTATATTAGTATGTCGTTAGTTACTAATAGTTGAAATATTAAAGTATCAAATCATACCTCAAATAATGTGATTGAGCCGGCAATGTTGTTTTGATAATATTTTAATGGAATTTGTACAGATTCACCAACAGCTTTTAATGCAGCAAAATGGATTACACAGTCTATATTATGCTGAAATTGATTTAGAATTTTTAATTTTATGTATTAATATATGGTGGCAAAGCATCAGTATACTTATTTATTTATTTTATTTTGTGCAATGTGCAGCGTGAGATTAATATTTTATGAGTACATGCATTAGCAAAATAATAAAGAGTTAATACTAAACCATTTCATGGCCTGGAATGAAAATAATTACCCCTGAAAATAAAATGTATTTATATAAATATATGTTTTTTCAGATACTTAAATAAAAAATCTATGAAATACAAAATATCAATTTTGAATCAAATATTACTATTTATTTTCTACTTTGTATGTTGATTTTGGCGATAGTAATTTATGATTCTTTTTATTCTTAGTTCAGTTTAGCATTTAAATAATAAAAAATTAAAATATGCTTTGAGCATAATGTTGAAAGTTTTAGTTAAACGCTCGGCGCTGCAAAAAGGAGCGTCAAGCGTCCAATTCAAATACATGGGTTTATACGTACCAGGCCACGAAATAGCGCTGCAAGACGCAGCGTCGTTTGCTTCTAGCGAAACAAACACGAGCGTCCGTTGCGTTTGACGCTCATCTTATAAGCCTCTTAAAAACAAATTAATACAAAAAATCAAGTAGGTACACAATAAAATTTGACTGTTTATACCGTTGGAGCGTATTATTTGAGCGTCAGCGTTTGAAACAAATCGGTTTGTTTCAAACGCTCTTAAATATAGACGCCAGAACGTTTTTTTGTTAATTGATAATAATTTTTTTTGTATTTTATCATTATTATGATTTAACTTATTTAACTATATTGAATTAAATAAATTATTTTAAATTTTTTTTTTGTAAAATTATTAGATATGTTTGTATAGGTTTTGCACTATACATATAAAACACATTTTGTCAGTTTTCAAAATTTTATTAATAATGAAGAATTTAAACTGGCATAATTTTAGAATGGATGAAACCTACATTGTTTGATAGATTATATTCTATTATCAAGTTTAGTTTGCCAAAGCCAATTCTGCCAAGATTTTGGGTTTTTAATTATTAAATTTGAAGAAATAAAATTTAATTTAAAACTATTATTTTTTATCATTAATGTGAAAAGCTAGGAGAACAAAGCTAGAAAGCTTTGAATAACAAAAATCACAAGGTTTTACATGTCATGTTCTAAATGACAAATAAGTAAATAAAATTATTTTAAAAGTTAATTTAGTTTTTAAAATAAATTTAGTTTTCCTGCGTTTCGTAGTTTTCTGTTTGTAAATATACTTTTTATATATTTAAAATTTTGTACATATATCTTATATTGAAAAGTAAGATTAATATAATTTACCTTTAAAAGATTTATTGGTAGAATGAATAAAACTTGAATTAAAAAAAAGATTAAAATTATTATATAAACAAATATAAAGGTATCATAACCTTAAATAGAAATGTCAAATATAATACGGAATTGACGCTATTTGTGTTTAGACGCTATAAGCAACAAGATTATATTTGTTTTTTTCCGCATTCTATGATTTTTTGTTTATGTAAATAATTTAAATTTTAAAATTTTGTATATTTTGAAAAGTAACATTAATATAATTTATCTTTAATGAATATATTGGCAGAATAAATATTTAAATTTAAAAAAAGTATTAAAAAGGTTATATAAACAAAAATAAATGTATCATAACCCTAACTAGAAATGTCAAAATAAACGCTCTAACAAAAATTGACAGGCTCGTAGCCTCGTTGTCATTTGTCAATATAACGTGATAGAAATGAAAATTATTTTATGTGTTATTAATACACTGCTCAAAATAATTAGACATATTTAGGTCTTGATAACTTTTTTATTTTTAACAATATGCAAATTAATGATGCTTAACTCAAAGATTCACATTTTGTTCTAAAAAATTTGCAAAAACAAAACAAATTTTATGTATCACTTTTAAGATAACAATAACAATTCAAAGAAACTACAAGAAACAAAGTGAAGCAAGCAATAAAAAACATATTTTAAAAATGTAGTGTTCTTTGGATAGTAAACAATGTTGATACTTCATCATAAATTGTTAAGTTTGACACCACTATATCAAAATAAGACATCTGGATGAGGCAGAAGTCATTCGTAATGTTGTTTTTATCGAGAATAGCACCAGTATTCGACAAGTTGCAAGAAATTTTGAAGTCAGCCTTCTGCCATCCATTGTGTGTGCAATCGATACCTAGAAACCGAAAGGTATAAAAGACGCATTGGATAAGATCGTAAGAGCAAAACAAACCAAATTCAGGACCGATTTTTAGTTGTACCCTCATTACGTTTTCGCACATCTACAGCCAAAGATATTCAAAACTTTTAATGTGGAGATATCCAACCAGACAGTTAGAAATAGACTGAGAGAAGCCAACCTGTTTTAACTCCGTGCCACATAAGATACATTTTGCAAGTGAACATGTCACATAGCAACTTTAACAGTACTCTTCATAGTTGAGTCAAGATTTCGTTCAACTAGTTGTGATGGTCAGTACATGTATACCGACATCCATATGAACACCACTCTGCACAAAATATGGTAGTGGATATGTGATAGTATGAGGCAAATGTAGTCTTTATGAAATAATAGAGTTTGTGACAATTCCAGCAAAACTAAACGCTGAACGGTTCAGTGTAATAAAATATATCAAAATTCAAAATCTTCAATAGTCGATTAAATTTTGCTTAAACTTTAAGAATCATACTTCATTGCACCTCAAATTTAGTACTTTTTATTGTGCTATTTTAGTTCAGCTCGTAGTTTTTTCTAACAGTTTCGTACTGCTAACAAAAAAAAACACCAAGTATATTACATTAAACCGTTTATAAAGTTTCTGATACAGCTGGAGGCTTAGTTTTGAAATGTGTTATTTATACCGCTTTACCGACTGGCGTTATTTTATCACTTCCTACAATAGCACGTTTGTCTGTCGTTATGTTAAAAATGCAAGTTTTGAAATGTGATATTTCCATGCGTTATGTTTACCGTCAGTGGTATCCGTGTCGGTATCTAAAAGTGCCACTCGGCGTTCATACATCATTCCATTATAATAGGAACCAATCACATTGCGTCGAAAATCTACATAAACTTTAAATTTTAAATTTATTATTACATTAAAAATTAATGTATAATAAAAATTTATAATTTTTAATAATTATATATATATATATATATATATATATATATATATGTTATTTTTTAAATTTTCGCGGATATAATTATTTTTATTTAAATTTATTTTCGGATTATCCCGCGTTTTCTTTTTGAGTTGGACTCGACGTTTCGGCTGAATCTCATCAGCCATCATCATGAGATATTTATTATTAATATTTATTAATATACATCAATATGACATTTATTTATAAAACTAATTTTGTTGTCAAAGCTAACTTTCAAGAAACTTTATTGTGTGTAAAGTTTCTTTGTTTGACTTCTGGTAGTTGGTCTATTAATTGATCCTTCTACAGTCAAAACTTGTAAAGGAACTGGTTGTGATTTGGATGCTGTAATTAAATTAGTTGTTGTTGGTAAAGAAGCTGTTAGTGGTTTTTTTAAATTTAATTTAGTTGTTGCCAATGCTGTTTTCCAAGTAGATGGTAAACGTAAAGCATCATCTCTCTTATTGAGATTGTCTGGTCTTTTTTCAATTTCGATGGCTTCTCTAGTTATTCTAGTATGAAAATGATTAATTTTTGCTAAAATTTTAGTTCCTTCAAAGTTAATTTTGTGATGACTTGAATTTACATGTTCCGTTAAAGATGAAGTAGATTCATTTTTTTGAACTGCTCGAATATGTTCTTCTTTTCTTGTGCTAATTTTGCGGTTAGTTTGTCCAATATAAGATCTCGTACAATCTGCACATGGAATTTCGTACACGCCTTGACTTTCTAAAGGGATAATATCTTTTGGGCTTTTTAAAACTTGACTTATTTTTAAATTTGTATTGAAAACTGTTTTTATGTCGTATCTTTTTAAAACTTTAGAAATTTTGTTTGTGGTACCTTTGACAAATGGTAAAAAAGCGTATTTTTGTGTTTCATCTTTTTCTTTGTCGTTGTTTGTAATTTTATTGTTTAATAACAGTTTTAATGATGCTTTATTGAAACCATTTTGTAAGAGGGCGTTTTCTAACGTTTCAATTTCTTCTTTTATGTGATTTTGATCACATAATGTTAAAGCTCTATGTAATAAAGATTTTGTTACTGAATTTATTTGGGCTGGATGATGATGAGAAAGTGCATTAAGATAACGGTTTGTATGAGTTGATTTTCTATGAATAGTATGCCCTAAACTACCATTAGATTGTTTAATTAATAAAATATCTAAAAAGGATATTTTATTTTCTTTTTCAATTTCAATTGTAAACTGAATTTTATTATTTATATTGTTTAGATGATTTAAAAAAGTATCTAAATTATTTTTACCATGTTGCCAAATTACAAATGTATCATCTACATATCTAAGCCATAATTTTGGTTTTAGTGGAGCAGAATTAATAGCTTTAGTTTCAAAATCTTCCATAAATAAATTAGCTATGACAGGGGATAATGGAGAACCCATTGGTGCGCCTTCTATTTGTTTATATCGTTGACCGTTGTAAATAAAATATGTATTTGAAAGACAGTGATTAGCTAGGTCCATAAGATAGTTTGGTGGATTATATTTTAATTTAATTATTTCTAAAGCATCATTTATTGGAATTTTTGTAAAAAGGGAAATAATATCAAAACTTACCAGAATGTCGTTTTTATCAATATTTATGTTTTTTATTATATCAAGAAAATGTTTTGAATTTTTTACGTATGATCTGGCTTCTTCAGCATGAGGCTGCCATTGTTTAGCAATGTATTTAGCAAGTTCTTGTGTTGGAGATCCGATTGAACTAACTATAGGTCGTAAAGGAATATTTTGTTTGTGAATCTTTGGTAAACCATATAATTTAGGACATATTGAAGATTTTTCTCTTGGTATCAAATTAACCATGATTTTTTTGTCAATAAGTGAATTTTTAATTTTTGCTTTGGTAGTTTTTTCTAAATATGTGGTTGGGTCACTGTTGATTTTGTTATAAGCTTGGTCTTCTAGAAGTTTTAACATTTTGTTGTTGTAATCACTTCTATTCATTACAACAGTTGCGTTACCTTTGTCTGCTTGTAGAATAATTATTTCGTTATCTTCTTTTAAATGTTTTAAAGCAGTATGTTCTTCTTTACTTAAATTTGGTTTTGGTGGATGTGCCTTTCTAAGAATTGTTACAACTTCTTGGCGTATACATTCAGATGATAAATTATCCATACCTTTGATAGCCGATTCTATGCCACAGATAATGTTTTCTACAGGTATTTTGGATGGAGAAATAGCAAAGTTAAAACCTTTAGATAAGACTTGTTCTGCGGAATTGCTTAATATTTTGTTTGATAAATTATAAACTGTTTTAATTTCTCGTCTTGATTTTGTTACATTTGATTTATTATTTAAATTATTAAATTTATTTTTGAGTCGATTGGTTTTAATTTCCATGTTTGTTTCAGTTCTAAAATATGCCAATGTTTCTATTATATTCCATAATATTGGATGTATTTTATTTGCAAGTTCTAAGTGTAGGATCAAAAGTTCAGTATCTAAATTATTTAAATCTCTTCTGGTTTTGTGAATCGATTCTCTTACTAAAGATTCACTGCATTTATTTAGTATCTTGTTGATTTGTTTTGAATATCTGTTAAATTTAATTTTCATACATGTTGGTATTATGTGACAGTTTCGACATCTTTTGAAAAATGTTAAATCACAAAGAAGTTCTCCACGTTTTGATCGTAGTTTTTCATATTTCTTTAGTTTATGTTGTATTTCCTCTCCGTAAAGGTTTATAATGTTATTTTTTAAATTTTCGCGGATATAATTATTTTTATTTAAATTTATTTTCGGATTATCCCGCGTTTTCTTTTTGAGTTGGACTCGACGTTTCGGCTGAATCTCATCAGCCATCATCATGAGATATTTATTATTAATATTTATTAATATACATCAATATGACATTTATTTATAAAACTAATTTTGTTGTCAAAGCTAACTTTCAAGAAACTTTATTGTGTGTAAAGTTTCTTTGTTTGACTTCTGGTAGTTGGTCTATTAATTGATCCTTCTACAGTCAAAACTTGTAAAGGAACTGGTTGTGATTTGGATGCTGTAATTAAATTAGTTGTTGTTGGTAAAGAAGCTGTTAGTGGTTTTTTTAAATTTAATTTAGTTGTTGCCAATGCTGTTTTCCAAGTAGATGGTAAACGTAAAGCATCATCTCTCTTATTGAGATTGTCTGGTCTTTTTTCAATTTCGATGGCTTCTCTAGTTATTCTAGTATGAAAATGATTAATTTTTGCTAAAATTTTAGTTCCTTCAAAGTTAATTTTGTGATGACTTGAATTTACATGTTCCGTTAAAGATGAAGTAGATTCATTTTTTTGAACTGCTCGAATATGTTCTTCTTTTCTTGTGCTAATTTTGCGGTTAGTTTGTCCAATATAAGATCTCGTACAATCTGCACATGGAATTTCGTACACGCCTTGACTTTCTAAAGGGCTTTTTAAAACTTGACTTATTTTTAAATTTGTATTGAAAACTGTTTTTATGTCGTATCTTTTTAAAACTTTAGAAATTTTGTTTGTGGTACCTTTGACAAATGGTAAAAAAGCGTATTTTTGTGTTTCATCTTTTTCTTTGTCGTTGTTTGTAATTTTATTGTTTAATAACAGTTTTAATGATGCTTTATTGAAACCATTTTGTAAGAGGGCGTTTTCTAACGTTTCAATTTCTTCTTTTATGTGATTTTGATCACATAATGTTAAAGCTCTATGTAATAAAGCTAATCACTGTCTTTCAAATACATATTTTATTTACAACGGTCAACGATATAAACAAATAGAAGGCGCACCAATGGGTTCTCCATTATCCCCTGTCATAGCTAATTTATTTATGGAAGATTTTGAAACTAAAGCTATTAATTCTGCTCCACTAAAACCAAAATTATGGCTTAGATATGTAGATGATACATTTGTAATTTGGCAACATGGTAAAAATAATTTAGATACTTTTTTAAATCATCTAAACAATATAAATAATAAAATTCAGTTTACAATTGAAATTGAAAAAGAAAATAAAATATCCTTTTTAGATATTTTATTAATTAAACAATCTAATGGTAGTTTAGGGCATACTATTCATAGAAAATCAACTCATACAAACCGTTATCTTAATGCACTTTCTCATCATCATCCAGCCCAAATAAATTCAGTAACAAAATCTTTATTACATAGAGCTTTAACATTATGTGATCAAAATCACATAAAAGAAGAAATTGAAACGTTAGAAAACGCCCTCTTACAAAATGGTTTCAATAAAGCATCATTAAAACTGTTATTAAACAATAAAATTACAAACAACGACAAAGAAAAAGATGAAACACAAAAATACGCTTTTTTACCATTTGTCAAAGGTACCACAAACAAAATTTCTAAAGTTTTAAAAAGATACGACATAAAAACAGTTTTCAATACAAATTTAAAAATAAGTCAAGTTTTAAAAAGCCCAAAAGATATTATCCCTTTAGAAAGTCAAGGCGTGTACGAAATTCCATGTGCAGATTGTACGAGATCTTATATTGGACAAACTAACCGCAAAATTAGCACAAGAAAAGAAGAACATATTCGAGCAGTTCAAAAAAATGAATCTACTTCATCTTTAACGGAACATGTAAATTCAAGTCATCACAAAATTAACTTTGAAGGAACTAAAATTTTAGCAAAAATTAATCATTTTCATACTAGAATAACTAGAGAAGCCATCGAAATTGAAAAAAGACCAGACAATCTCAATAAGAGAGATGATGCTTTACGTTTACCATCTACTTGGAAAACAGCATTGGCAACAACTAAATTAAATTTAAAAAAACCACTAACAGCTTCTTTACCAACAAACAACTAATTTAATTACAGCATCCAAATCACAACCAGTTCCTTTACAAGTTTTGACTGTAGAAGGATCAATTAATAGACCAACTACCAGAAGTCAAACAAAGAAACTTTACACACAATAAAGTTTCTTGAAAGTTAGCTTTGACAACAAAATTAGTTTTATAAATAAATGTCATATTGATGTATATTAATAAATATTAATAATAAATATCTCATGATGATGGCTGATGAGATTCAGCCGAAACGTCGAGTCCAACTCAAAAAGAAAACGCGGGATAATCCGAAAATAAATTTAAATAAAAATATATATATATATATATATATATAGGTTTGTTTTAAGTGTATTCGTCCTACATTTCGAGTGTATAAAGCGTTGTACTCCTACATGATGCGCTACTCCTACGTAGGAGTAACGTTTTGCGTTTAAAGTGGTATTGTGCTACATTTTTCAGAGATCCGACGGAAGCGGCATTTGTATCCGTGTAGGACTAACGTCTGCCCCGCGGCAAAGTTTTTATGTCCCGTTGCGTTTTGTTTGTTCAAATGCTCGTTCATGTTATTTTCACAAAAATAAGCTGTTGTTGAAATTTTATCGTTATTTTTTATACAATTTTATAATTGAATGTTTTAAAAATAAAAATTTCTTTATAACATCTCTATTATTTATTATGTAATGCATACATTTGATTATTTATTATTCACGAATAATTTAATATAGCTAATTATTAACTATGTATTACAAACTAATTATTGTGAAGTAATTATTATTAATAATATTATTACTAAGATAACATTGTCATAGTAGTATTAGTAGTATTTAATAACTGCAAATATCCTGACATTTACAATATCGTAGATAAAGTGCGGAAAACAGGCGGGTGCAGCATCTTTATCTGTCGGTGGGCATGTTTTAATATTGCACCAGGTTCCGTTGCACTTTGCGCTCTTCCGCAGCTTATTGTAATGGGCGTTGGTTTGTTGCGTTAGTTATTATTATTAGTTTAAATCATTTATTTAATCTAAATCATTAATAAGTATATACGGCATATAATATAATTTTTATTTTAACATTTTAACTTAACTAAAAATTGATATTTTGTAAGTTTGGTTGATTTTGTAAAAGTGTAAGATACATAATTTTATCAATTTTCTTCTTTCAATGCAATCAACATAAGGTTTTATAATTAACGTTTGCAACATTTATATTTTTTATTTAGTTGTTTCCTAGCCATTAAATAACTGATAAAATTTTGATAATAAATTTAACAACAATCTGCAACAAATTGCATTGTTATAGACATATCAATTATAATTGATTATAATTTTAGTTATATATTTAGCAAAACATTTTACAATTTTAACAGCTTGCCGGTAGCAACTTGCAATTTTAATAATAATTATCAACAAGTAAACGATCATGTGTAGCAATGTTTAGCTTATTTTGAGTTATAGTTTGAAACTATAAACAAATATCTTTCTCATTTAGTTCTCGTTATCTGATTACCCTCACATAATTTTTATACTCTACAGAAATAAATGACTCGCTAAAATATCAAAATTATTGACACAAATAATGAATACCAGTTTTTTAAAACTACAAGAATCAAAGACAAACTTTAGATTGTTCTAAAACAATAAATAATTAATTTATTTCAAATCTAATTGTTGCAATAAATATCTCAAAAAGTTTAAATTCATTCGTCTTTTTTGTTACAATTTTTTTAGTTTGGTGGTAGTTATTATCATAACTGCAATACAATGATTGCCGTCCGCAAAAATGCATTCGTGAGATTCCAATAAATTATCGGCAATATTCTATGCACTAGGGATATTATAGTTTTCAGAAAGATTTAGGATTTTTACGACATCGGCTTAAATTATCTCTAGGGATCATTTCATTACCGTTCGCCGGGGGGCCAATTACATTTGTATTATCTACCTGGAAGTTATTCAAGGGTGAAAAGGGTATTGTATATCTATAATAAAAGAAAACATTGAAAATAACAATTAAATAAGTTATTTATTAATAATAATAATAATTTATATATGGTTATATTTACAAGTTTACAAATTAATAAAATAAAAGTTAATCTAATCAGTATAAAAGTCACTTTCATCACTTGATTCAGCTCCTAAGTGTATTATGAGTGGATTTACCAATTTATTTCTATAATTATTTTCTTCTTTAATTAAGTGCTTTACGCAATTTTTCCACGCTTCTGGTGAAATATTTCTTACTTCTGTAAGAATCAATTCAACAGTTTCATTGCTAAATTTACATATGAATATTTTTAGAGCATTAAGTTTAAATCCCTGACTTTTAGTTATAATGCGATTGTGCGATTTTTTATTGAAAAACAAAATAAAAACAATGAATTGGCAAGTAAAATGCCGGTTATAGTAAAATCTTTCTAATGCCCGTATGACACTATCTATAATTATATCTTGAATTATATATATAAAAATATTTAAATCTTAAAAAATCTGTAAAATGCACAAAATATCATCAATCTTATTGTAGATTGAAATTTTGAGAATATTTTTAGGTTTTCTTTATAATTAACACATAAAATGTGAGAAATAGCATTTATAATACAACCTAATTATTTTTCAGTGTCATACGGGCATTATGCCCGTATGACACTGATCAATTTATTTAATTTGACAGTTTGAAACTATAATTTTGCCGGTTATAAATAAATGCCAGTTTTAATTATAAAGCTACTGAACTTAAATAATAAATTTCTTTTAATTAGCAGGACACACTTATTTTAATTTAAAGATACAAATTTATTGATCTTTGCAATAAATGCAATTAACTTATTAAATTTAAGTTTTTACAAATTAATATAGCAGTTAGTGATTAAACTAAAAATTATACAGAATATTTTTAGAGCATTAAGTTTAAACCCCTGAGTTTTAGTTATAAGACAATAGTGCGATTTTTTATAGAAAAACAAAATAAAAACAATGAATTGGCAAGTAAAATGCCGGTTATAGTAAAATCTTTCTAAGTTGTCTAATAAATACTATATTAAGATACCAATGCAACAAAACTAGATTGAATAAAACTGCATTTGCTTCAAAATACATCTGGTAGTGGTGCTGCACTATATAATCACCTACCAGCGCAAATTAAAGAATTAAATTATAGTTGTTTTATAGCAAATTTAAAACAAACATTAACGGAATGTTGTTTCTATTCTGTTGATGAATATTTGTAACAACTATTGTTGGTATTTTATGTAATTTGTAAAATTTTATGTTATTGTATTGTTATTCTTAGACAAATGATCTAAGAAGATTAATAAATTCTATTCTATTTTATTCTATTCTATTCTATTCTATTCTATTCTATTCTATTCTATTCTATTCTATTCTATTCTATTCTATTCTATTCTATTCTATTCTATTCTATTCTATTCTATTCTATTCTATTCTATTCTATTCTATTCTATTCTATTCTATTCTATTCTATTCTATTCTATTCTATTCTATTCTATTCTATTCTATTCTATTCTATTCTATTCTATTCTATTCTATTCTATTCTATTCTATTCTATTCTATTCTATTCTATTCTATTCTATTCTATTCTATTCTATTCTATTCTATTCTATTCTATTCTATTCTATTCTATTCTATTCTATTCTATTCTATTCTATTCTATTCTATTCTATTCTATTCTATTCTATTCTATTCTATTCTACATCAATTGACAAATCTTACAATAGCAAATCCAGTGATACGTAGTTAAAAATATTTTGTGATTAATAGTTTAGTTAGCAAATTATGCTCTTTTGTTGTAAAATATACTTTTCAACAAATAAAACCATACTATAAAAAAAACAAATTATTTTACTTTTACTCTCACAAACTTGAGATTGATCTCATATTATCATTTTCAGCTTTTTACTTTGTTCTTACTCTCATAGTCTATATTTTTAATCTCGCATTTTCAATTTTACATTCTCACTCTCATATTTTCATTTTTATATTATCATTCTCACTCTCATATTTTTAATCTCTTATTTTTATTTTTCTATTTTATTTTTATTCTCACATTCTCACTCTCACATTCTCACTCTCACATTATCACTCTCACATCTTCACTCTCACATTCTCACTCTCGCATTCTCACTTACATTCTTACTCTTACATTTTCTCACACATTCTCACTCTCACATAGTTACTTTTAGATTCTCACTCTTACATTCTTACTCTCACATTATTACTCTCACATTCTCACTCTCACATTTTCACTCTCACATTCTTACTCTTACATTTTCACTCTTACTCTCACATTCTCACTCACATTTTTACTCTCACTCACATTCTTGCTCTCACATTTTCACTCTGACTCACATTCTTACTCTTACATTTTCACTTTCACTCTCACATTCTCACTCTTTTATTCTCATTCTTACTTTTACATTCTTACTCTCACATTCTCACTCTCACATTCTCATTCTCAGATTCTTATTCTCATTTTTACATTCTTTTTCTCACAATCTCACTCTTACATTCTCACTCACATTCTCACTCTTACATTCTCACTCTCACTCTTAATATAATAAATGCAAAATTTAATTATAAAGCTTCTGAATTTAGTAAATAATAAATTTCTTTTTATTAGCAAGACATACTTATTTTAATTTGAAAATACAAATTTATTGATCTTTGCAATAAATGCAATTTACTTACATTTTCACTTTCACATTCTCACTTTCACATTATTACTTTCACATTTTCACTCTCACATACTCACTCTTACATTCTCACTCTCACAGTATCACTCTGACATTCTCACTTTCACATTATCACGCTCACATTATTACTTTCACCTTATCACTCTCACATTATCACCCTTACATTTTCACTCTCACATTCTTACTCTTACATTCTCACTCTTACATTTTACTTTTATATTTTCACTCTCACATGCTTACTACTCTCACATTTTTATTACTCTTACAGTCTCTTAAGTATCATATTCTAATTAGTTTTACTACTTTTACATTGTCTATACTTTCACATTCTTATGTTCTCACATTTACACTACTTTTACATACGCTACATTTTAACTATTTTCAATATTTTTACATTTCCACTACTTTCACATTTTTACTACTTTCTATACTTTTACATTTTTACTTTTCTCACTATTCTCACATTATCAACACTCTCACATTATCAGCACTCACATTTTTACTATTTTTACTTTCTTACTATTCTTACATTCTTTCTCCACTCACATTATCACTACTCTCACTTTGATGCTATTTTCATAATTCTCACATTTTTACTGCTTTCAATTTCTCACTACTCTCACAGTTTTCCTATTTTTACATTCTCATTACTTTTACAAATTTTACAACTCTCACTACTCTTACAGTCTTACTACTTTTACTACTTTTACTACTTTTACATTCTTATTATTCTCACATTTTTATTACTTTGACATTCAAACTACTTTCACATTCTTCTTACTCTAAAATTCTCATTACTTTCACAACTCTTACATTTTCACTACTTTCACATTACTACTTTTACATTCTCACTGTTTCTACTACTCTTACGTTCTTACTAGTTTTACTACTCTCACATTCTTACAATTCTCTTTACTTTCACATTTTTATTACTCTCACATTGTCACTATTCTCACATATTCCCTACTCTCACATTTTCATTATTCTCACATTCTAGTTTCACATTTTCACTAATCTTATATTCTTAAATTCTGACATTCTTACTATTCTCAAATACATTCTACTCTCACATTGTCACTATTTTTAATATTTTCACACTTTTACTACTCTTTACTACATTTTTATTACTTTTTCTTCTCACTACTCTTAGATTTTCACTACTTTCACATTTTTACAATTTTCATATTTTCACTACTCTCACATTCTCACTATTATCATGTTCTCCTTACTCTCACATTCTCACTACTATCACGTTTTCCCTACTCTCACATTCTCACTACTTTTACAACTCTTACATTTTCACCATTTTTTCAACTTTCACTACTCTCACATTCTTACTACAATCACATTCGTATTATTATTATTATCAAATTATTACTATTTTCATTATCAAATTATCACTATTCTCACATTTCAATACTCTCACACTTTTTTTACTCTAACATTATTACTAATTTCACATTCTCACTATTCTTACATTCTTACTACTCTCACATTTTCTTTAAGCTCATTAATTTCACTACACTCAGATTGTTACTATTTTCATATTTTCACTATTTTTACATACTTACTACTTTTACATGTATAGTGTTCTCACATTGTCATTACTTTTACATTCTTAATGTATTTACATTTGTACTGCTCTCACATTCTCAGTTCTCTTATATTCTCACTTCTCTCCCATTCTAACTACTCTCACGTTCTAACAACTTTCCAATTTTCATTACTCTCACATTCTAACCATTCTCACATTATTATTACTTTCACATTCTCACTACTCTTATATTCTCGCTACTCTCACATTCTTAATACTCTTAGTTTTTTTACTTTTCTTACATTTTTACTTTTCTTACATTTTCTCTAGTTTTACATTCTCACTACTTTTATATTCTCATACTCTCACATTTTTCCTAATGTTACATTTTCACTACTTTCATATTTTTGCTACTCTCACATACATACATTCTAACTACTCTCACATCCTCACTACTCTTTAATTACATTTTAGTTTTTTTTACATTTTGTTTAGTATCACATTCTCACTACTCTCATATTTTTATACTCTCACATTTTTACTAATGTTGCATTCGCACTACATTTTCACACTTCTCACATTTTCCCTAATACTATCACATTCTTACTATTCTCACATTCTCACGTTTTTTCTATTCTTACATTCTCTCTACACTTACATTCTTACTTTTCTCATACTTTCACTACTTTCATATTTTCAATAATCTCACATTCTAACTACTCTCAAATTCTTATTACTCTCACATTTTAGCTACTCTTACATTTCTACTTTTACATTTTCACTATTTTCACATTGTAACTATACTCACATTTTCACAAGTCTCACGTTCTTGTTACTCTCACATTATCACTATTTTTACTATTCTCACATTCTTACAAAAATCTTACTATTTTCAAATACTTTCTACCCTCACATTGTAACTATTTTCATTATTTTCACATTTTCACTACTCTCACTACTCTTACATTCTCACTACTCTCACTTTTCTCACATTCTTACTACTTTAACATTTTCACATTCCTACATTCTCACTACTCCAACGATTTTACACATTCTCACAATTTCACTACTTTCACGTTTTCATTATTCTCATATTCTCATTTTCACTACCCATACTACTCTTACTGCTGTTACATTCTCACTACTCTCACTACTCTCACTTTCTTACATTTTTACTACTTTCACATTCTCACATTTTTGTTATTATTACATTCTTACTACTCTCACCTTGTTACTACACTCTCACATTGTCATACATTAATGCAATTGTGCAATTATGTTCACAGACATAACCATACGTACATACATTATATACCATTTTGTAAATTAAAAAGAGAAAAAAACTGGCAATAATATTTATATCAAAGCAACTAAATAAGGTGTTATGCAGTGCACTTGCAATCTTTTAATCTTATATTACAGTTTTTCTATTCACATTTTAGTAATAACTCTATAATAACTCTTTGTAAATTTTATTAAAATAGATTCTTTGTATGTACATGTTGTTTTTGTCGTCGTTTTAATTATAATAAATGTGCAGCTGTTAACTGATAGATTTTGTAGAGCTACATTGCCTAACCTGATAGTCATTATAAAACAATTAAAAATAAATTATATGGTTAAATTATTTTCAATATATTTTTATTTTAAAGTTGGCATAATTTTGTAATTTCCGTTAGAATAAGGTAACACACAATATACATATAATACATATTATCAGTTCAAAAATATAAATTCCACGTCCTAAACAAACATCTTGATAAGATTTAAATAACTCTCTTATTCCATGTTATTTGCTCGACCCTCACAGCAGGCGGTATCTATACGTATCTATAAGCCCGCAGGCTGGTTTTTGTGTGTTAAGATATAAAGTGTATTGCTCCTACATACAAATGTAGGACGACAACACATATGATTATATATAAAAATTGTTGGACGAATACACTTCTTACATCTATATATATATATATATATATATATATATATATATATATATTTACAATGCAACATGCAAAGTCACTTTTATACTTTTCTAATTATTGAACATATAGATAGAAAATCAAATTTGCAGCAGAAAGCTAACTGTACTTTTCTTTTACACTTTTAAATAAAAAAGTTACAACAGGTTTTAATTTGTGTAGGCTGGCCGATAGAACAAATAACGCACGCCCATTATTTTATTTCCATGGCCAACGTTGCTAGTTAAGCAAACTGTTATGATTGTAAATACCTAACCTTTTACATAATACAATTCTTTGTCTTCATTGTAATTTTATTTTACCCTATTCTGAATGAAATGCCATCACACAAATTTAAATATACCAATCATTCAATTAATTTATTAGACAAGCAAGCAATTATTTTTTTTAATTTAAATCTTCTTTATACTATTAACAAATCAAGTTGCATTTAATATAATGTAATATTTTACATTAAATTCGATATAATTATATTAGTTAGTATAAAACGAAGCATTTAAAAACAGGAATATATTAACTTCTTCACTCAACCTTCATCAATAAAAGGGGAAACGTAAAACTATAAATAGATTTTATGTGTATTTTTTTGTAGTAGACCGTTTCTTTTGGATATTACAGCATCCTTTTAACTTATTTTCGCTGTAATGATATTTGTATAGGCTACTATTATTTTATTTTACATTATTTTATTTTAAATTATGATGGATGGATTTATTTCTTATTATATCACAATAAATGTAGTACAATTAAAAACACTTTTATGCTAGGTATCAATCTACGTATATAAGCGTGAAGAAATGATTATTGTTATTTTTTTCCACTTGTAAAAAGTGTAAACCGTTTTTGCGCATGTTAATTGATTATTTAATTTGAAAATGCAATTGTCTAAGTATACAAATAAAAAATTTGTTTTTTAAGTAACAGTTAAATTTTTTATTTTATAATTTTTACGCTGCGTATAATATGGTTTCAATAAATACAACAATCCAATATTAATTAAATTATTATTTAATACAAGATAACTTGCTTAGAATTAAATTAAATGAATTAATATTAAAACTTAAAACATATTAACCGCATTAAGCAGTAATGGTCCGACGGCGGATATTACTTATTTTATTTTATCTCAAAAAACACATAATATTGTTACTTATTTGTTCCGTTTGTGTGAAAAAAGTAAACAAGTTAACAACTAAACAACAAACTAACTAAACAAGTTAACAAGTTAACAAATAAACAAGTAAACCAGTATACAACATAACAACTAAACACGTAAACAACAAAACAACTAAACATGTAAACAACTAAACAAGTAAATAACAAAACAAAGAAACAAGTAAACAAATAAACAACTAAACAGAACAACAAGTAAACAAGTAATCAAGTAAACAACTACACAAGTTAACAACAAAATAAGTAAAAAAGTAAACAGGTAAACAAGTAAACAAGTAAACAAGTAAACAAGTAAACAAGTAAACAAGTAAAAAAGTAAACAAGTAAACAAGTAAACAAGAAAACAAATAAACAAGTAAACAAGTAAACAAATAAACAAGTAAACAAGTAAACAAGTATACAAGTATACAAGTAAACAAGTAAACAAATAAACAAGTAAACAAATAAACAAGTAAACAAGTAATCAAGTAAACAAGTAAACAAATAAACAAGTAAACCAGTAAACAAGTAAACAAGTGAATAAATAAACAAGTAAACCAGTAAATAATTGAACAAGCTTCATCTATAACTCTTTCTTGTTATTTATTTTATTTTTATTCACTTATTAATTGTAATATTTTTTTGCGCATAGTAGTAGTTTAATCGAATTGCAATTGCAATTTTCTAAGTATATAACTAAACATTTTTTCTTTAATGTAACAATTAATATTATCTAAACTTTATAGTGTTTATCCGTCGGCAGTTGAATTTCTTATTTTATATTATTACACCGCATAAAATAAGCTTTTAATAAACACAAAAATTCATTATTCAATTAATCTGAATGATCACATTACAAGATATCTTGTTTTGAATTAAATTGAATGCATTAAGATTAAAACTTAAAATATACTAACTGGATTAAAGTGTAATGGTCCGACGGCGGATAAATTATTTATTTTATATTATCTCAACATACACATAATATAGTTATTTATTTGTTTCGTTATACAGTTGTTTGTGTGAAACAAGTAAACAAATAAACAAGTTAACAAGTAAACAAGTAAACATGTAATCAAGTAAACAAGTAAACAAATAAACAAGCAAAGAAATAAGCAAGTTAACAAGTGAACAGGTAAACAAATAATCAAATAAACAAGTTATCAAGTTAACAAGTTAACAAGCAAACTAGTAAACTAGTAAACAAGTTAACAAGTAAATAAATAAACAATTTATTAAGTTATCAAGTTATCAAGTTAACAAGCAAACACGTTAAGAAGTAAACAAGTAAACAAATAACTAAACAAGTAAAAAATTAAATAAATAAACTAGTAAACATGTAAACAAGTAAACAACTAAACAACTAAACAACTAAACAACTAAACAACTAAACAACTAAACAACTAAACAACTAAACAACTAAACAAGTAAACAAGTAAACAAGTAAACAAGTAAACAACTAAACAACTAAACAACTAAACAACTAAACAACTAAACAACTAAACAACTAAACAACTAAACAACTAAACAACTAAACAACTAAACAACTAAACAACTAAACAACTAAACAACTAAACAACTAAACAACTAAACAACTAAACAACTAAACAACTAAACAACTAAACAACTAAACAACTAAACAACTAAACAACTAAACAACTAAACAACTAAACAACTAAACAACTAAACAACTAAACAACTAAACAACTAAACAACTAAACAACTAAACAACTAAACAACTAAACAACTAAACAACTAAACAACTAAACAACTAAACAACTAAACAACTAAACAACTAAACAACTAAACAACTAAACAACTAAACAACTAAACAACTAAACAACTAAACAACTAAACAACTAAACAACTAAACAACTAAACAACTAAACAACTAAACAACTAAACAACTAAACAACTAAACAACTAAACAACTAAACAACTAAACAACTAAACAACTAAACAACTAAACAACTAAACAACTAAACAACTAAACAACTAAACAACTAAACAACAAACTAACAAAACAAGTAAACATGTTAACAAGTAAACAAGTAAACAAGTAAACAAGTAAACAAGTAATACTCAAACAAGTAAACAAGCAAAGAAGTAAACAAGTAATTACGTAAACAAATAAACAACTAAATAAGTAAACCAGTAAACAAGTAAACAAAAAAACAAGTAAACCAGTAAACAATTTATTCTGTAATCTTTTATTGTTATTTATTGTATTTATTGTTTTTTTTTTCACTTATTAAGTATAAACCTTTTTTGCGCATAATAATAGTTTAATTAATTTGCAATTGCAATTTTTTAAGTATTTAACTTAACATTTTTTCTATAATGTAACATTTAATATTATCTAAATTTTATAGTATTTATCCGTCGGCAGTTGAATTTCTTATTTTATATTATTGCACCGCATAAAATAAGCTATCAATAGATACAAAGATTTAGTATTCAAATAATCTGACTGATCACTATTACAAGATAACTCGTTTTAAATTAAATTGAATGCATTAAGATTAAAACTTAAAATATGTTCACTGGATTAAGGTGTAATGGTCCGACGGCGGATAAATTACTTATTTTATATTATCTCAACATACACATAATATAGTTATTTATTTGTTTCGTTATACAGTTGTTTGTGTGAGACAAGTAAACAAGTAAACAAGTAAACAAGTAAACAAGTAAACAAGTAAACAAGTAAACAAGTAAACAACAAACTAACTAAACAAGTAAACAAGTAAACAACTAAATATGTTAACCAGTAACCAAGTAAACAAGTAAACAAGTAAACAAGTAAACAAGTAAACAAGTAATCAAGTAAACAAGTAAACAAGTAAACAAGTAAACAAATAAACAAGTAAACAAGTAAACAAGTAAAAAAGTAAACAAGTAATCAAGTAAACAAATAAACAAGTTAACAAGTAAACAAGTAAACAAGTAAACAAATAAACAAGTTAACAAGTTACCAAGTTAACAAGTTAACAAGTTAACAAATAAACAAATAAACCAGTATTCAACAAAACAACTAAACATGTAAACAACAAAACAACTAAACATGTAAACAACTAAACAAGTAAATAACTAAAAAAATAAACAAGTAAACAAATAAACAACTAAACAACTAAACAGAACAACAAGTAAACAAGTAATCAAGTAAACAACTACACAAGTAAACAACTAAATAAATAAAAAAGTAAACAAGTAAACAAGTAAACAAGTAAACAAGTAAACAAGTAAACAAGTAAACAAGTAAACAAGTAAACAAGTAAACAAGTAAACACGTAAACAAGTAAACAAGTAAACAAGAAACAAGTAAACAAGAAAATAAGTAAATAAGTAAACAAGTAAACAAGTAAACAAGTAAACAAGTAAACAAGTAAACAAATAAACAAATAAACAAGTATACAAGTAAACAGGTAAACAAGTAAACAAATAAACAAGTAAAGAAGTAACCAACTAAACAAATACACATGTAAACAAGTAAATAACTAAACGTCTAAATAAGTAAGCCGCCAGATCATTACTATTTAATTCAGTTAGTTTTCTAGATGACAAATATGCGAGTAAAATTTGATTGTTTTATCCCAAGATGATTTCTTCTATAACTGTAGATGAGACCTAAGTACATCACTGAGGTTTTCACACAAATCAAGGATCTATGCACTAAGTTTATAAAAGCTTTCCACCATCCAAGAAGAAATAGACGCAATTTTCTGCGCAAAAAGTGATGGCCAGGGACACTGAAGAATTTCTTTTAAGTATATACAAAAAACTACAATAACAATGAATGTTTACAAAAACACAATTAAAAACTTGAAAACGCTTATACAAAAAAAAAATTACACTTTCTTTGCCACAACTAACTCGACTCGACTCAAGAGCGTTTTCAGACAATTAGTCTTGGTGGGGTAATTAAAAAAAAGATAAATATGTGTTTTATAGTACAAAAAACAACATAAAAAGAACCGTTTCTAACGTTTCAAAGCGTTGGAAAAATTTACCGGTTATGTTATTTGTTTCGAATATGAAATATGGGTAATTTTTAACAATAAAAATTGATAAGCAAAAAATTTTTAGGGCAGTAATTACCCGATTACCTGAGATGCTGTATTTTTTAAAGCCGCATTTATTGACTATTTTTTGAAGAATTTATGTATTATGCAGTTATCGAGCAAAGTTTTCTTATCATAATTGTAATTTTTTTTTTTGTATAAGCGTTTTCAAGTTTTTAATTGTGTTTTTGTAAACATTCATTGTTATTGTAGTTTTTTGTATATACTTAAAAGAAATTCTTCAGTGTCCCTGGCCATCACTTTTTGCGCAGAAAATTGCGTCTATTTCTTCTTGGATGGTGGAAAGCTTTTATAAACTTAGTGCATAGATCCTTGATTTGTGTGAAAACCTCAGTGATGTACTTAGGTCTCATCTACAGTTATAGAAGAAATCATCTTGGGATAAAACAATCAAATTTTACTCGCATATTTGTCATCTAGAAAACTAACTGAATTAAATAGTAATGATCTGGCGGCTTACTTATTTAGACGTTTAGTTATTTACTTGTTTACATGTGTATTTGTTTAGTTGGTTACTTCTTTACTTGTTTATTTGTTTACTTGTTTACCTGTTTACTTGTATACTTGTTTATTTGTTTATTTGTTTACTTGTTTACTTGTTTACTTGTTTACTTGTTTACTTATTTACTTATTTTCTTGTTTACTTGTTTCTTGTTTACTTGTTTACTTGTTTACGTGTTTACTTGTTTACTTGTTTACTTGTTTACTTGTTTACTTGTTTACTTGTTTACTTGTTTACTTGTTTACTTGTTTACTTGTTTACTTGTTTACTTTTTTATTTATTTAGTTGTTTACTTGTGTAGTTGTTTACTTGATTACTTGTTTACTTGTTGTTCTGTTTAGTTGTTTAGTTGTTTATTTGTTTACTTGTTTATTTTTTTAGTTATTTACTTGTTTAGTTGTTTACATGTTTAGTTGTTTTGTTGTTTACATGTTTAGTTGTTTTGTTGAATACTGGTTTATTTGTTTATTTGTTAACTTGTTAACTTGTTAACTTGGTAACTTGTTAACTTGTTTATTTGTTTACTTGTTTACTTGTTTACTTGTTTACTTGTTAACTTGTTTATTTGTTTACTTGATTACTTGTTTACTTTTTTACTTGTTTACTTGTTTACTTGTTTACTTGTTTACTTGTTTACTTGTTTACTTGTTTACTTGATTACTTGTTTACTTGTTTACTTGTTTACTTGTTTACTTGGTTACTGGTTAACATATTTAGTTGTTTACTTGTTTACTTGTTTAGTTAGTTTGTTGTTTACTTGTTTACTTGTTTACTTGTTTACTTGTTTACTTGTTTACTTGTTTACTTGTCTCACACAAACAACTGTATAACGAAACAAATAAATAACTATATTATGTGTATGTTGAGATAATATAAAATAAGTAATTTATCCGCCGTCGGACCATTACACCTTAATCCAGTGAACATATTTTAAGTTTTAATCTTAATGCATTCAATTTAATTTAAAACGAGTTATCTTGTAATAGTGATCAGTCAGATTATTTGAATACTAAATCTTTGTATCTATTTGATAGCTTATTTTATGCGGTGCAATAATATAAAATAAGAAATTCAACTGCCGACGGATAAATACTATAAAATTTAGATAATATTAAATGTTACATTATAGAAAAAATGTTAAGTTAAATACTTAAAAAATTGCAATTGCAAATTAATTAAACTATTATTATGCGCAAAAAAGGTTTATACTTAATAAGTGAAAAAAAAAACAATAAATACAATAAATAACAATAAAAGATTACAGAATAAATTGTTTACTGGTTTACTTGTTTTTTTTGTTTACTTGTTTACTGGTTTACTTATTTAGTTGTTTATTTGTTTACGTAATTACTTGTTTACTTCTTTGCTTGTTTACTTGTTTGAGTATTACTTGTTTACTTGTTTACTTGTTTACTTGTTAACATGTTTACTTGTTTTGTTAGTTTGTTGTTTAGTTGTTTAGTTGTTTAGTTGTTTAGTTGTTTAGTTGTTTAGTTGTTTAGTTGTTTAGTTGTTTAGTTGTTTAGTTGTTTAGTTGTTTAGTTGTTTAGTTGTTTAGTTGTTTAGTTGTTTAGTTGTTTAGTTGTTTAGTTGTTTAGTTGTTTAGTTGTTTAGTTGTTTAGTTGTTTAGTTGTTTAGTTGTTTAGTTGTTTAGTTGTTTAGTTGTTTAGTTGTTTAGTTGTTTAGTTGTTTAGTTGTTTAGTTGTTTAGTTGTTTAGTTGTTTAGTTGTTTAGTTGTTTAGTTGTTTAGTTGTTTAGTTGTTTAGTTGTTTAGTTGTTTAGTTGTTTAGTTGTTTAGTTGTTTAGTTGTTTAGTTGTTTAGTTGTTTAGTTGTTTAGTTGTTTAGTTGTTTAGTTGTTTAGTTGTTTACTTGTTTACTTGTTTACTTGTTTAGTTGTTTAGTTGTTTAGTTGTTTAGTTGTTTAGTTGTTTAGTTGTTTAGTTGTTTACTTGTTTACATGTTTACTAGTTTATTTATTTAATTTTTTACTTGTTTAGTTATTTGTTTACTTGTTTACTTCTTAACGTGTTTGCTTGTTAACTTGATAACTTTATAACTTAATAAATTGTTTATTTATTTACTTGTTAACTTGTTTACTTGTTTACTAGTTTGCTTGTTAACTTGTTAACTTGATAACTTGTTTATTTGATTATTTGTTTACCTGTTCACTTGTTAACTTGCTTATTTCTTTGCTTGTTTATTTGTTTACTTGTTTACTTGATTACATGTTTACTTGTTTACTTGTTAACTTGTTTATTTGTTTACTTGTTTCACACAAACAACTGTATAACGAAACAAATAAATAACTATATTATGTGTATGTTGAGATAATATAAAATAAATAATTTATCCGCCGTCGGACCATTACACTTTAATCCAGTTAGTATATTTTAAGTTTTAATCTTAATGCATTCAATTTAATTCAAAACAAGATATCTTGTAATGTGATCATTCAGATTAATTGAATAATGAATTTTTGTGTTTATTAAAAGCTTATTTTATGCGGTGTAATAATATAAAATAAGAAATTCAACTGCCGACGGATAAACACTATAAAGTTTAGATAATATTAATTGTTACATTAAAGAAAAAATGTTTAGTTATATACTTAGAAAATTGCAATTGCAATTCGATTAAACTACTACTATGCGCAAAAAAATATTACAATTAATAAGTGAATAAAAATAAAATAAATAACAAGAAAGAGTTATAGATGAAGCTTGTTCAATTATTTACTGGTTTACTTGTTTATTTATTCACTTGTTTACTTGTTTACTGGTTTACTTGTTTATTTGTTTACTTGTTTACTTGATTACTTGTTTACTTGTTTATTTGTTTACTTGTTTATTTGTTTACTTGTTTACTTGTTTACTTGTATACTTGTATACTTGTTTACTTGTTTACTTGTTTACTTGTTTACTTGTTTACTTGTTTACTTGTTTATTTGTTTACTTGTTTACTTGTTTATTTGTTTTCTTGTTTACTTGTTTACTTGTTTACTTGTTTACTTTTTTACTTGTTTACTTGTTTACTTGTTTACTTGTTTACCTGTTTACTTTTTTACTTATTTTGTTGTTAACTTGTGTAGTTGTTTACTTGATTACTTGTTTACTTGTTGTTCTGTTTAGTTGTTTATTTGTTTACTTGTTTCTTTGTTTTGTTATTTACTTGTTTAGTTGTTTACATGTTTAGTTGTTTTGTTGTTTACGTGTTTAGTTGTTATGTTGTATACTGGTTTACTTGTTTATTTGTTAACTTGTTAACTTGTTTAGTTAGTTTGTTGTTTAGTTGTTAACTTGTTTACTTTTTTCACACAAACGGAACAAATAAGTAACAATATTATGTGTTTTTTGAGATAAAATAAAATAAGTAATATCCGCCGTCGGACCATTACTGCTTAATGCGGTTAATATGTTTTAAGTTTTAATATTAATTCATTTAATTTAATTCTAAGCAAGTTATCTTGTATTAAATAATAATTTAATTAATATTGGATTGTTGTATTTATTGAAACCATATTATACGCAGCGTAAAAATTATAAAATAAAAAATTTAACTGTTACTTAAAAAACAAATTTTTTATTTGTATACTTAGACAATTGCATTTTCAAATTAAATAATCAATTAACATGCGCAAAAACGGTTTACACTTTTTACAAGTGGAAAAAAATAACAATAATCATTTCTTCACGCTTATATACGTAGATTGATACCTAGCATAAAAGTGTTTTTAATTGTACTACATTTATTGTGATATAATAAGAAATAAATCCATCCATCATAATTTAAAATAAAATAATGTAAAATAAAATAATAGTAGCCTATACAAATATCATTACAGCGAAAATAAGTTAAAAGGATGCTGTAATATCCAAAAGAAACGGTCTACTACAAAAAAATACACATAAAATCTATTTATAGTTTTACGTTTCCCCTTTTATTGATGAAGGTTGAGTGAAGAAGTTAATATATTCCTGTTTTTAAATGCTTCGTTTTATACTAACTAATATAATTATATCGAATTTAATGTAAAATATTACATTATATTAAATGCAACTTGATTTGTTAATAGTATAAAGAAGATTTAAATTAAAAAAAAAAATTGCTTGCTTGTCTAATAAATTAATTGAATGATTGGTATATTTAAATTTGTGTGATGGCATTTCATTCAGAATAGGGTAAAATAAAATTACAATGAAGACAAAGAATTGTATTATGTAAAAGGTTAGGTATTTACAATCATAACAGTTTGCTTAACTAGCAACGTTGGCCATGGAAATAAAATAATGGGCGTGCGTTATTTGTTCTATCGGCCAGCCTACACAAATTAAAACCTATTGTAACTTTTTTATTTAAGAGTGTAAAAGAAAAGTACAGTTAGCTTTCTGCTGCAAATTTGATTTTCTATCTATATGTTCAATAATTAGAAAAGTATAAAAGTGACTTTGCATGTTGCATTGTAAATATATATATATATATATATATATATATATATATATATATATATATATATATATATTAGTATATTAGAAATTAAAAACCAATGTGTAAAATAAATGTTATATTTATACAATATTGGACATAAAATATATGATAGCATATATTACAGTTTCTGTGCCATGTGAGATTGGCAAGATTGAAATAGCTGTCAACTGTCAATAGTTGAAGTTGTTAGTTGTGACATAGTATTGTATTTCTAATGTAAGTATTCTTTATATTATTTACTTATATAATTGTAAAATACAATGTTATTGTATTATAGCGTTTAAAGTGTCAAAACGATCCAAAAAAGTGAGTAAGGAGCAAAAAACCATAATAGTTAATTTTATGGAGAACAACCCTCAACTGCTCCAAAAATTTACTTCATCATTTACCTTTGAAGACAGCAAGAAGCTTTGGGGGCAGTTGAGGGAGGAGTTGGAAGCATGTGGAGATGGAGCTCACGGTAAAACTGTAGAGGAGTCGAAAAAGGTAAGTCATATACGATGACCATTTACGGTTTGTATTTTCACCATTTTAAAATTTTAGACATGGCAAGATATGAAAAGAAAAGCTAAAGAAAAGGCCAGTTTAGTGAGGCGGGAGGCTTCAAAAACTGGTGGCGGTGAAGCTGATTTTTCCATTAATGAGCTAAGTCCTCTAAAGCAGAGGATTTGCTCCATTATTGGAAACACAGCTATTACCGGACATACCAGTTGCCAGGAGTTTGGTTATGAAGTCATGATGGATGTACCTGTATGTTTTTATAATAATTATTTTATATTAGGTTTAATACAAAAAGTATTTTTTAGGCTAATAAAAATGAAATAGAAATGGAAATGGAACCAATAGTTATAGATATGGTAGAACCATATATTGAAGGTATTTATTTAGTTTTAAATAAGATTATACTAATTTAGCTATATTTTAATTTAATTTTGTTATTTAATTTTAGTTCCGGTTATAAATGTACCTGAATCGGCAGAACCACTTCAACCTGAAATGAGGGCAAGGAAAGGTATGTATGCATATGATTTTTTTAATATTGATTTAATATATTTAATTTTTAGTAAACAGGAAAAGAATTGCCAAAAAAAAAATCACTTATAGAGATACAAGAAGAGGCGAATGGCTACATAAAGCGTCAGGCCATTGCTCTAGAGAATGCAAATAAAATTAAGAAAAGAAAAACAACATTCTTAGTGAAAAATTAAAACTAAAAAAACTTAAATTATTTTGGCAAAAAAAATTTGTCAAATTTGTAGAAAAACTTGTTGAAGTAATGCAAAATAAATAATTAATAATTATTAATAATTCTATTGCGTATTATTGCCCCAGCCACTTGTAAATTTTGTTGGATAGGGATGTTGCCTTCAATTACTTCTCTAAAATTGTCTTCGTCTTCAAGTTCTTCATCAAAAGGTATGTTATTTTTTACGCACATATTATGTAAAACTACACAAGCATTAATGATTTTTGTAGCTTGTGGAGGAGCATAATGTAAAGTTCTGTGTCTTAATAGGCAACGCCACTTTGATTTTAATAAACCAATGGTGCGCTCTACACATGCTCGTGTACGTTTTTGATTAATGTTGTAACGCATTTGTGGTGTTCTATCTGCAGCGTTTGGATAAAGAAGCAATTAGTTAATCATAGTAATAATTTGAAATGTATAATTTTAACCTAATAACCATATGCTATTCCATTGACCATTATTGTACAAGGTTTCAATATTGTTTCTAACTTGTGAATTTCTTCATATAAATGAATCGTGTGTTGAGCCGAGATACAGTGCATTGATATTTATAATTTTGCCATCCGAGTCTGTTATTTAGAAAAATAGTAATAAAAATTTGGCGATAATTAAACTTTTCACTCACTATTTGTGTATTTATTGAATGAAAAGATTTTCGGTTTAAATATATTTGCTCCGGATAGATTGGGTCATGTTGAGGAGGAGCAACAATTGCAATATGTGTGCCGTCAATCACACCTACAACTCCAGACATTCGGTATTTTTCATAAAATCTAAAATATATTCAGTATATAACAAATTTATTCAGAAATTTAACGTAATACGTACTTTCTTCTGGCCATATTTAGTTCGTAGGGCTGAGTTGGAAATTTTATCCATCGTCTGGCAAGATTATCATTTATAGCATTTGTAACCAAATCCACAGATTTACTGACAGCGTGCTGAGACATTGGAGTTGCAGCATCTTCGCCAACTGATAATTGGTAACCACCTTGGGCATAAAATCGAAGAGTGGCAAATATCTAAAATTCTATTTGTTAGCAATAAAATATAACCTAAAACTTAGTTTCTTACTCTATGTTCGCAATCTCCTAGAAACTGGAGGTATATAATCCCTTAATTCATTAATTAAATTATGAACACATTGTTTATTTAACCTAAAGAGTTTAATAAAAAATGTATCATTATAATCAAAAGGATTATTTTGATCTCTAAAAATTCTGTTTCGATTTATTTGTCGTGCTTCACGTTGTTGTACTAACAATATTAAATTGAAATTGTGTAAATGGGCCATTTTATTTAATTAAATTGAAACAAGCTATCAAAAATATGACGATAATACTAGCGATAGCGATGTGATAGTTAACACTAGCAATTTGATAGTGTTATTTTATGGCGGTATAATACCGATGCGTTAATATTAGCACGTCTATTTTGACGTAACACATTTCAAAACTAAGAATTTTTACGAATGCGGTATTTTAACACGTGACGACACAAACGTGATAAGTTACCGCATGCGTTATTATATAACATATTTCAAAACTACAAATTTTTAAAAACGTGTTAAAATGACACATGACGTCACGAAAGTGATAAAATACCGCATGCGTTATGATTTAACACATTTCAAAACTAATCATTTATAATTTAAATAATTGTAAGATAAGACCATGCGTAATTCTACAATAATTGATATTGAATTTAAATGTATTCTTATATCATTACTTTTAATTCGTGATATTGTAACTATAAAACATTTACATTCATTCACAGATAATATAACGAATATGTATTACTATGCCAAAAATAGTCACAAAAATGCAAGATTGTCAAATGTATTTTTCTTAAACTTAAGGGTTCGAGGCAGTAACTGCCATATTTTGTATACAAAATGAACATACACTTATGATTTCAGGATGATTATAAATAATAATTATAATCCAAAAAGAAAAAATGTCTTTTGAAATTTCAAATAAAAGTTACTCTTCATTAAACTGTTTACTTGTACTCAAACCGGTAATCATAACTATTATCTAATAGAAATATTAAAAGTATGCAATTAATATGCCAAGAAATCACCCTGTATGAAAGAAAATGTTTTACTTTCTTTGAAAAAACTTTGATTTTGAAAATTGTCGTTTTAACTACTAAAGCTTGATGGTTTTTCTCCCAACTTAACGAGGCATAGTATTTATCTACAGGCTAAACTCTAACAATTTAAAATAATTACAATTATTATCATATTTTGCAACCTGGTCATCATCTTTATTTGTAAAGTTACAAAAAACGTAAAGTTCATCAGTTTTAATGTTCTTTCACCTTAATTTCAACAATTAATTTGATACATAAAAATAAAAATTAATAAACCCTGCTTATTTTGTAGTAGATAATGTCTACCTTATTGTCCATTTTTTAGAAAAATATTTTAATATCAAAATATAAATATGCTGTTGTTTTTAGTATACTTGCAATGACAACCAAATTTTTTAAATGACAACAATTTTGAAATCTCCATGTTATACTGAACCCAAAGATGTATAACAATATTTTGCCATTCTGATGTTAAACATGTTAGTTGTATATGTAACTGTATTGTAATTGTCATACCGTTTTCTAACTAATTTTTACTGAAATTGTTATTTTATACCATTTTGTAATAAAATGTATTTTTTCTAAAAGCACAATAAATTAAAATAACTATATAATTATTAATTTCTGCGATATTTTTTATGTAATTTTAAAACAAAAAAAACTTAATTAATTTCAAAAATTATTTATTAATTAGATTTATCCAATGGATTTAGAAAAACAACCATGGAATGGCAATAGGACCTGTTTTTATTTATTTATTTGTATTAATTACATTTGTCGTTTACTATCAGCGAACGTTTCGGGGATGAAACTATCCCCTTCCTCAGCGCTAGAAATGGTTTATATATAAATAAGAGATTAATAAACATAAATTATATTCATAAATAGTTTATCATGTCATCAATATAAAATTACCTTAAAAAAAAAAGTTTCAAAAACCACCTACCTAAACAAAACAACACATTTATTAACTTATGGCAAAATATTGATAAGTATGAAATTATTCAAAACAATATTTCAAAAACATAACAAAAAATGTATGTTACCATTTAAAAAACTAAAGTTGATTGGCATTGTATGTAATACCATTGTTTGTATAATTTTTTATTTAACTCAAATTTACTTATTATAATCAACCAACTTCCTTAGTCTATGGCAGTATATTATGATGATTTTTTTATACTTTCTCTACTATTTTTCCATATTTATTTAAGTGATGCAAGATGCAGTATTAGACAAATAAACATATTTGTTTTAATCAGCATAGTAGTCAACTTTTCATAAAGATTTTATTTATTGTGCTTTGTATTTACATTAATTGATTTTCTGTATTATATATTAAGAAAAATTAGTTAAGAATTAAAAGTTATAAAGATTTAATAACCAAATAATAATTTATGAAGTTTCTTTAAACTCCACTAAGTCAAAAATAATTTAATCATAATTGACCTTTTTAAAAGTTTATATTAACATAATTGTATATTTATTAAAATATGAACACTGAACAGAAAATCACAAATTGTCTAAAATGATTACATTATGTATTCCAAAACAAAATTTCTTCTCATTTTGTCAATAAAATTTGAATCACAAATTCACATGAAATATTTACAGATGATAATTATTATAAAGTTTGTGAATTGATACCATTCATGGCCCACGATATTGATCATAGTTTTTTGCATTCAAATCATGTTTATTTATATTTATAGCATTTTTAATGTCTAGAATTTTCATATTAATTTTTATTTTCAGAACTTAAATGTGTTATATTATATTTTTGATTTAATTAAAAAGTTATTATTTCTATCAATTCATAAATTATATCATTGCTTATTTTATAAAGTAATTAATAATGTACTCGACGCTTTGCCAATTAGAATTTCCACATAGATAAAAATAAAGAATTATAATTTAACTTACAGTTTTTAAAACTTTTTCAAGTGCAGTTCGATCTTTAATATCCACATTGTAAAAAACAACATTCTTTCCTGTAATTTTTTCGACACGTTTGAGACTCTCTGGCTTTTGATTCTTTTCCGCATAGCAGTTGACGAGGTTGTCTATTGAAACTACAGTGTAGTTGTTATTGAGTAATTCTATAATTGTATGTGATCCCACATATCCTGCACCCCCTGTCACCAATATTACACCCTTTCCCGCCATTTCCTTCTCAGCAAATCCCCACCTGAGGGCAAAACATAAGTTATCATTACAATGGGGTCACAAATATTGCACTCACCTTACTTTGTAAGATAACCAATCGGTATTATAACATAGTAGATGGAGGCAAGTGTATAAATACCGTTTGTAAACCAAATCATTCTTATCAGCTAATTTTGTTAACTATTTTTTTTTAACATTCAAACATGACGTTGAAACGTCAAGTGTCAACCCGGCGACTGGTCACGTCGACAAGTTTTTTTTAAGTGAAGAGTATGAAGGTTTTGATGACCACGGATTGCAGCTACTTTTTTTTTGACATTTTCTGGGGATGAGCATTTTCATTTTCTATTGGTCGTACATACTGATGTCGATTCTATTGCTATATTAATTCTTACAGGATTTAACTTATTCATGACTTTTTTAATGAACTGATTTGATAATTAAATTTACTTACAAAATAATTATAGCGAAACACAATGAAAGGCAGACAAAAAAAATGACAAGAAAAGCTAATAAAACGGTAAGACAAGTGGTGAAAAAAATTTAAATGTATGAGAATAAAAGGAATGATGTTTGAAAGTTTAGTAAAAAGTATGTAATTGTATGGAGCGGAAATTTAGGGGCGGAAAGAGCAGGAAAAAGTAAAGACTATTCAAACAAAATACTGGAGATGAGTATTAAGAGTAAACATAAAGACCCCAGAAGTTAAAATAGACAAATTAAGAGTAGAAGTAGAAAAGCGTGCAGTAAGGTATGAAGAAAGAGTGAGAGAAAGAAATGAATGTAAAATAATACAAAAAAAGAAAATGAAAGTAAAATGCGGAAAAATTGAAACATGCAGAAAAAAATATTTTAATATGAATGGCTATGCTAGTGAGAAAGTAGATTGAGAATAGATAAAAGAATAAAACTATGATAAAAGATAGAGATATACAAGTTCAAGAGCGTAGAACACGGATAAATAAATTTAGGTACAATTCAAATTATGTACATATTATAACGGATGCACTACCAAAGTACCTAAAAAGTGTAAGGTATAAAAAAATAATTTAAAAAAATGATTGCAAGATGTGAAAATAAAGAGAAAGGATGCGTGTGTGTGTGTGTGTGTAAAATTATATGTTATATTAGAAGTGAATTAAGTTTATATGGTAAATGTTATGTTAAGTTTTAAATTTTCAAGACTAAAAGACAAGAAATAAACGTTTATTATTATAAATAAAGTTTTGCATTTTTTAACAGTTTATGACCTTTTGGTAACAATATTTTCATATTTTATTGCAAAATTTTGCTATTTTTGAATAAATTTTTACACGCTACAGTAAAGAAACTGTAAAAGAAATAACAAAATTTAAAATAACAAAATCCGTTCATAAAATATCAAAAATATTGTCAGAAAATACCAAATACCGGCTATAAAAAAGTTTTTCTACATTTTTCAACAGTTTATAGCCGGATTTTGGTGCTTTCTGATAATATTGTAATACTAATACTATATAACAATGTGTTGCCAAATTTTGCTACTTCTTAAAATTTCATAAAAATTTGTACACATTTCAACAGTTTATTATTTTTGACATTTTATAAATAATATTTAGCACTTAGTTTATAGGCGGATTTTAATGTTTTTTAATTATTATTTAATGTTATAAAATCATTTTTTTTGTTTTTTGAAATTTCATAGCTTGACTTTGCCACTTTTGAAATTTTATTATTTATGACATTTAATAAGTATAAATTTATTTTTTTTAACAATTTTATGGCCGGCTTTTAGTGCTTATTATATTTTAATATTTCATAGCCGGATCTATTTTTTTAATTTTACCACCAGTTTATTTTATTATATAAAATTTATCAAAAACGTCTTTTTGATAAATTTTATTACATAATTGCAAAGAGCTTCATAAGCATTTTGGCACGAGTTACACTCAATATTTTGTCGCTTTATTGTAATCTGTCACTACTGTCAAATTTTAAGGTATGACGTCATGTGAAATCGTGATTTAGAGCCAATTAAATACCGCTATTGACTTTTCTGCTCTTACCGCTGGGCCACGAGCCATGACGCTCTGAGCGTAAACGCTCGGCGCTGCAAAAAGGATTTATACGTATCAGGCCACGAAACAGCGCTGCATGACGCAGCGTCGTTTGCTTCTAGCGAAACAAACACGGGAGTTTGTTGTGCTTGACGCTCATCTTATATGCTTCTTAAAAACAAATTAATACATATAATTAAGTACGTACACAAAAAAATTTGACTGTTTATACCTTTGGGGCGTATTATTTGAGCATCAGCGTCTGAAACAAATTGGTTTGTTTCAAACGCTCCTAAATATGGAAGCTAGAACGTTTTTTTAATTGATTATTTAGTCTAGATTATAATTATAAAAAAAAATTATTTTATAATTATTATAATTTAACTTATTTAACTATATTCAATTAAATAAATTATTATTATTTTTTTTTTGTAAAGTTAACAGTTAAGTAAGAAGAATAATGTATAATTTGATAATAAATTTTGCACTATATACACATTTTGTTTGATAGATTATATTCTATTATCAAGTTTAATTTGTCAAAAAAATGTTATTATAATACTAATGAAAACATGTTGTATTACAGTTGCGTGACACTGACTTTATAAACTATTTCAATCACTACAGTCTTAACGCGGACCAACTATAGTAGTAAAATAATGGGTTTAATTCATTTTAGGCAACGGGTTCTCAAAAGATTTTTTTTTAATTAAATACTAGAAAACACTAGGCATAGATGAAATTTTACTTATTATTCTTAAAGCAATTGTAAATAAATTAGCTTCCATTTTGACTAAAATATTTGCTTTATTATACAAAAAAAAACATTCCCAAATTGTTTAAAAATTGCAAATGTTTAACATATACCTAAAAAGAGAAACATGTCTAATTTTTGTCCAATCTGTCAGAAATAAAACAAAATATCATAATTTGCACATTGTTAAGTTTTTAGAATAAAATAATTTTATCTCAGATACTCAATACGCATTTTGATCAAAACGTTCAATAACAGATCTTCTGATTTATGTTAGTTACAAGTAAAATTCTAATTAAGACAAATATGGAGAAAATCTTGCAGTTTTTTTAGACATTTTTAAAGCATTTGATAGGATATAGTCTTCTAATCTTATTAACAAGTTTTATTAAAGGTTTTGATCTCAAATCTGTAAGTCTTTTTAATATTTTTTTTGACAATAGAAAAATTATAGTTAGAATTGATGGTTTTAACTGAGACTCTAAAATCATAAATGCTAATGCTTTTCAAGCTTATGCTTTTTTGCCAACTTTATTTTAAACTTACTTTAATAAATTTTTTCAAATAACAAAAAGATCTATTTATAGTATTGCAGTTGATAGCACTACTTATACTTCATACTTTTTAAAAATCATCAAAACAATACCTAAATGGAGTACTTAAAACTTAGTTAATTTTAATTTTAAAACCACTTAACTTACTATTTCAAAATCAAAACTTTAGGTTTCATCGGTACCAAACATTAAACTAAACAACAAGTCTATATCTAAATCTTCTTCAATTTGTCTTTTTGTCTTTTACAGTTTCACGAAATTTTTTTTTTGAAACATTGATGGAGCTTTGAAAGTATCTAGAAGACTAAGATTTTTTAAATAGATATAAACAATTTTTTACTTCTGTTTAGCTTTTACACATATACAAAGCTTATATTTGTCCTTGTATTAAATATTGTTTCCAGGTATAAAAAGAAACATCAAAAACTATATTATCTTTTCTAAATTCTATTCAAAAACAAACTATTTGGATTATTGCCAATCCAAAACTGGTTAATGACTTTGATACTTTACAATATCGGCTTAGTGTTGCAGATCTTTGCATTTTCTATATGTATTTTTATAGACATTTTTTAAACAAAATATTAGACATATTGCCATCTATTCACATATTTAATTGTAGTCCAAGACTTGCTAGAAATTCTAACAAATATTCATTGACAGTTTCAGAGATGTAGCACCAATACTTTTAAGAGATTTTTTTTTTAACCGACACATGGAATAAACTTTTAAATTTAGTATTTCCCAAGACTTATAAAAGTTCAATGTTGACAGACTATTTAAATGAAGTCTTCAATGTGATAATTTCAGCAAGTGTGGTTTCACTCTATAAAATTCAAAAGTATTTTTATGTTGTTGTAACATATTATGTAATTCTTAAATAATTTATTTTAAAATTTAAACATTGATGTTTAACATCCAAAAGAAAATTTTGATAAGCGTTCAAAAACCTCAAAGTATGCAATTTTAAACAATTTCATTTGTGTTAAAAAATATTGCAATAAACTCACGCTGCATACATATTTTTGTTAAAGTAAAAAGAAGTGAATTACACTATTTACTAAAAAAAAAGTTACAAGATATTAGTACTTTACTGATATTAAGTTTAAGACCATTCCGACCCGACTACTGTAAAATCCCAAGCTCAATTCTAAGTGAACAAAAATTAAAATATTGACTGAACTATTTTCTCTTCAAATTAGAATCACCAACTTCCTATTTTTTTTTACACCCTATGGGTAGCCAGGGCACCTGATTATATATATATATATATATATATATTACAAAAAATGTAAACAAACTAAATAGAACGGCGTAAAGTAAGCAAGCAGAAAGTTTTATTTCAGAGTCAACATCTTACATTTTTATAGCTTATAACAAACTATTTACGTAATACAGTGTTGCATCTTGAAACAACAACAAGTACGTACCTAACCTATATTTTTTACCGCTTCTAAAAATAATAATCTTAAACACGAAAAAATAAAACTCACCAACATTAGAAAAGCTAAAAACAAAGGGCTTTTAAAGCCCAAAATAATGGCACCACCTGGCCGCCAAAATAAGCGACACAAACAAAACCCGCCGGACACAAAAATCATGTCACAATCACAACCGACCAACACTGAAAACGACCTCATGGAGACGACAAAAACTTCGCAAACGAACGAAATTAATATTACGGACAAGATACATACACAAATATTTCCTACAAAAAACATAAGCAATGCATCTAAATCCTCTCCTTCACATAACAATATTATAAACTTTGCCACCACATCATTCCAACAACAAACAATCTCCCGTGATCAATCTCTCAACATACAACCACAAAACAATCCTATAAATACAACCAGAAAATATAAAAAAGATCATCCAGGACCATTTTTAGTGATTATTCAAACTGACTTGGAAAATGTTAAAATGCATCACCCTTCCAAAATAGCAAAAATTTTATTTGACAAATGCAGAGGAATAACAGATCTAGAAATATCCAGGCTATCTAGAATACGAACAATATGCAATACGGCAGAAGATGCAAATAAATTAATAGAAAATGACATAATAAAAAAACACAATTATCATGCCATAATACCTATGCAAAAAAACGAAAAAAAATTAATAATACACATAGATAACGAAACAGACATACAAACATTAATACTTAATGCACGAGGAAATAACAATGAAAAAATAACATACGCTCGAAGATTCACTTCTAAAATTACAGATGACAACGGACAAGCGAAGATTATTCAACTAAATACTGTTCAAATAACCATAGAAGAAGAAACAACCCCAACACATATTTATTTCGATAAAATAAGATACAAAACACACACATACATTGAAAGACCTTTTCAGTGCTCAAACTGTTTAAAGTTTGGTCACATCCGTAAACAATGTCGAGCACAATTAAAATGTCACAAATGTGGTGGCCATCATAACAACATAGATTATCAATCTAACACCGACAGATGCACAAATTGTAATGGAAATCACAATGCTATAGACAGATCATGCCCAATCTATATAAAACAACAACAACAAATCACCCAAAAATATCAACAAAAACAAACAAATGCCAATAATCAAATAAAAACTAATACACAAACATATTCTAATGTAACAACAACACGCAAGAACTACCTGACAAATAACACCGTAAGTCAACATGACAAATTAATAGAAATACCGACAGCAATAGATTTCTCAAACACAACAGACACTCTAACAACTTTAATTAAAAACGTGCCTTACAAATCCGAGATAATAGCACTAGTCATACAACTTACATTGTTAATCATCAATATTATTATCGAACAAACATCACAAATTCCCAACAATCAAAATGGATAACAAACATATTATCATAGTACAATGGAACGCACAAAGTCTACCAAAGAAATGGGCCGAATTTCAACATTACATGACAATAAATAACATACATGTAGCAGCAATCCAAGAAACATGGTTAAAAAACAAACATACACTAAAAATGAAAAAATATAACATATACCGGCAAGACAGAATGGACGGTCACGGCGGCGTGGCTTTTATAATACACAAAAACTTTGTACAAGAAAACTACACACATATATTAATAAATAACATGCAAACACAATCCATTACGATAAACAAAAATATAACAATTAACAACATCTAAATACCACCAAACGCAAATGTTAACAAAACCAACATAATACAATTTCTAAAACCACAAACGAAATATAACATAATGGTAGGTGACTTTAATGCACACAACACTCTATGGGATCACATAAAAACTGTAAAAGAGGAAAAACAATAGAAGAAGTAACTCACGACAATAACATTGTATTTTTAAATGACGGTAGTCCAACCAAAACTCAAAACATTACAGATAAAAACCGATCATGTATTGATTTAACAATCATATCAAGTAATTTAGCAACCCACACCGAATGGCAAATAGACAAAGACAGCCAAGGAAATAACCATTTTCCAATCAGAACAAAAATACTTCTTAATCATTCTCAACAAAAAAGCCGGTACTCCAGAAGAAATTACAAAATGGCAAATTGGCAAAATTACTTTAATGATATTGATACTGATATACACAATTATGGAACTTTAGACATGGATTATAATATTTTGGTAAATATAATCCAAAAATCTGCAAACAAAAATATTCCAAGAACAAAGACGAATTCTAGCAAAAGTCCTAAACATACACATAAATACTGGTGGACACCCGAATGTAACCAGGCAATCGCAAAAAGAAGATTAGCATGGTCAATTTAAAAAAAAAAACTAACAAAACAAACTACGAATCATACAAAACACATTGCCAGGAAACAAGCAAAACTATAAACAACACCAAAACACAAAGCTGGAAAATATTTTGTGAAGAATTAAATCCCAAACAAGATAGTTCAAGAACATGGAACATTATTAAAAACATCCAAGGTACTAACAAGCTCCAATACAAAATAAATAATGACCTAGAGTTAGCAGATAAATTTCTCTCTCAAATATCACCACCATATGTCTGCCCAAAAAATGAGCAACAAAAATTAGAAATTAACAAATCTACAGAAGATATAATTTTAACCGAAATAGAATTCGCGCTAAAATACAAGAAATCTACCACTTACGGATATGACGAAATTAATTACAAAATGATACAACTCTTACCACTAAATGCAAAACTAAAACTAATAAATATATACAACAACTGGTTAAATAAGAGTCAAATTCCAAAAGAAGTTAAACTGATCAAAATAATCCCAATAAAAAAGAAAAATAAACCAGAAGAGGAACACACGTCATACAGACCAATAGCTCTAATACCATGCACACTAAAAATTTTCAACACAATAATGAAAAACAGAATATGCTATATTATAGAAAGCACACATGCAATACCAACTACAAGCTATGGTTTCCGCCAAAACAAAAGTACAAACAATGCTCTTTACAGATTATACACAGAAATCAGAAATAACAATTCAAATATGAACATTACATCAGCCACCTTTATTGACATAAACAAAGCATATGATTCAGTGCACATACCAACCCTCATACAAATATTAAAACAAACAAGTATACCTAAAATATATATACAATACATACAAACATTTTTAACAAACAGAGAGTATACCATATCAACAAACGTCAATGATATAACCAGAACATGCAATATAGGTTTACCGCAAGGATCAGTTTTAAGCTCTATACTATTTAATATATATATATATATACAAAAAACATACAAGAAAATTTGAACATAGGGGTTATACAATATGCAGATGACATCACTTTATTTACACACAACAAAGACATTAACAAAAATATTCAAAATATTCAAATCAACTTACAACAAATTAACTGCAACCTTAACAAAATTAACCTTGAAATAAATCTTGATAAATGTTTCATTTTAGTCGTAAACATAAAACACCTGAACATCGGAAAGTTAAAATAAAAGACAAATATATCCTCGAGAATGAGGAACACAAAATTTTAGGTTTGTGGTTTGACCGAAAACTACACTTTAAAACACATATATCAGACCTAACAACACAAATCAAAAAGGACACTAACATCATCAAAGCTTTTGCATCAACAAAATTCGGTACCAGACAAAAACACATGTTACATATTATATACAAAACAATGATAAAACCAAAAATCCTATACGGTTCACCAATATATGGAATAGACAACACTAAAGAACAATACTACAACATTCAAAAAGTTCAAAACAACTGCATTAGAATATGTCTGGGGACTCTAATATCAACACCCATACATTGCATGCTAAATGAAGCAGCCGAACTACCCCTTCGTTACCAAATAAAAACAGAGACATATATCTACATCTCAAGATCTTTTCCATACAACCGACAACACCTAGAAAACTTTAAAAACATATATAAGTCAAACTCGTTTTGGAAAAGAAAACATAAACCGATTGATTTATAAGCTTTCCAAAAATTAAGTCAACAACTAAATCAACTAAACCCCAAAAACGCAAAACAACAATGTTACCCGCTAACCCGAAAGCCATTGAATATACGTACTTTTATACCAAACATTACATCCAAATCCAATGATATAATAATCCTAAAACAAGCCTCCCTCCAACACCTCCAAAAAGTATACCCAAACTTTGAAAAACTTTACACAGACGGGTGTAAGAAGAAGAATAATACAGCAGCTGCAGCAGTGTGGCCAAACAAATTTAAGACAGCAGATCTCAAAATACAGACAGAAGTACAGCCAGACACGAATATTGTGGCCTCTGTATAGGCAACTTAGTATACACAAAAATTATGTTAAATGTAGTTAAACTAATGCCTTTGTCCGTTTTAGCACTTTTCATTTGCGCTTACATTTTAAACGTTCCATGGGCGACGTTGTTCTGGGATTGAAAGATGTTAAAACGGGCAAAGGCATAAGTTTAACCACACTCAACATAATTTTTGTGTATACTAAGTTGCCTATATAAAGGCCACAATATTCGTGTCTGGCTGTATCTATAACAACAGCCGAAATGACCGCAATCAAACTGGCCATCTTCCTTATAGCCCAACATCCTTCTTCATGCAAAAGCAAAGTCATCCTAACCGACTCTCTATCATCCCTCCTACTTTTAAAACAAACCACCCAAACCACAAACAAAATAAATAACATTGCCGAAGAAATATATACAACAACAGAGCATTTAACAAAGCAAGGACACAATATTTATTTCCAATGGATCCCAAGCCACTGCAGCATAAGAGGAAATGATTTAGCGGATTACGCAGCCAACAACGTGGAACAACCAATTACAAAAACAACAATAGCCTACAATGACATAAAAACATATGTAAAACAAATTATAAAAGATGAATGGACACACGAATATAGATAAAATACAGAGACTGGACGAACTTACAAACAAATACAACAATCGCCGCAAACAATACCTTGGTTTAACAACACAATTCTATCAAGAAAACAAATTACAAAAATTATACGATATAGAACAGGACATGGACTGACTGACTTTTGCATAACTTGTGGCGTAATAGAATCAACTTACCAATATCTTAGAAGAATGTACACAAAATGACATAGAAAGAACTATCCTACTCACAAACACAAGACAAACAACAGTAGCCCAGACAATGACAAATATCGAGACCCACTTAAAACACTTAAGTACATACATAGCTTCACTACCAGACATTTAACAGACTAATTAAAACAGACGGATTTTTAGGCTTCATGTTTTTATATAGAACTTCGGCCAACTATATATGTTATATTGTATATAAAATGTAAATATGTAGTAAATAAAAATTAAAAAAAAAAAAAAAAGCGGTTGCTTTAGATGGACATGATCCTATAGCAACAATTTTATATAATAATTATGCCTCACAATCATTGTTTGCAAAAAATGGGTATTATAATTTTGGTAAATGTTCTTTTATTGATATTTGAAAGCAGTGATACAAATACATATTATTTACAAATGGTTGCATTATTTCAATATAAAGTATTATTATTTAAATCACATGAAATACATAAATATAAGCAATTGTGCGATAAAAATATATAAATATCTTTTGCATAGCAACACAGTGTCTACTGTGTAGCGCTATGCAAGAGGTATTTGATAACTGCATACTAGATATCTAGATTATTCAAATAATACACACATAATATATTACAACATTATTAACTTTCAAAATTATATCTGTGACTGAATTATAATAATATATACATAATTATGTGAAATCAAATAATAATGTAATTAATTAATAAGCATATACTAATAAAAAAATTGAACTTTTATATTACAAAAAAACCAATTGGTGGCAATTAAAAAAAAAATTAAGTAAACTCGTTGACACATAAGTATATTCAATATAAATATAAAACTGTCTGTATATGTAAAAAATATAAATAATTAAACATGTTTTTATTTTTACTTCATAAAAATATTCAGCTAATAAATAGGTTTTAATAAATTTCATTAAATATTAAATTAGGCATATATTTTATTAAATAAATAAATTTATTGTGCAGTTTAGTTGGCAATATTATGTCGTTTGGTATGAAAACACTAACTTTGTTATACATCAAGGTGGAAGAAAAACAAAAATAGATATGGATAACTGAATACACGCAGATTATAAAAATGCTAAGCCATTGCTTAGTTAATGATTGACAGAGGTAACTAATTAAAATGTCAAATATTCAACAAAAAATAAAATTATATTTTTGATAAAATGATCAAAATTGCTTCAAAACTTAATTAGCAGCAGTGCGTATTATTTAAAAAGATCGATACTGTTATAAAACGTACACACAACTTTTGAGGTTTTTTCATAGGTTCTCCTTGTAGATACTAGTTTTTGACGTGTATTTCTACAACAATTCCTGAAACGTGTGTTGTCATTTACAGCGTATTAAAACAAGAACATTTAAATGTAAATATATTGTATATTAATTCTATATTACAATAATTTTTAATCTGTGGTACAAAAAATTGATATACTTTTTTTTCAAGTTTTGTTAAGCTGGCAAAAATAAATGAGGGAGATAAGAAAAGTTTTATTATACACAAGAGTTACTCATACATGTGAGGCATTTGTGGTAAGAGGGCACCAGCTTTTTTATACCTTTCTCATACAATGTTGCCGACTGGATTGCCAGCCAATGTTGTACACAAGTTTTCAACTCGTTGTTACTGTTGAACCGCTGTTTTCCCAACTAATTTGGTCCGAGCTGTAGCACTTTTATGACAAAGCCATCTGTTGCTACGGACTTTCTTCCCTGACACACTTCATTATGGACATTAATTTGTTCCTCTTGCTCCACATTTACATTGCATTATTACTAACAAATTTTTAATTTGCAATATTACCTGCTGAAAAAAGCGGATCACATATTGAATCTTGCATTTGGCGGGAGCTTCAATTGTAGTGGCCATGATAAAACCACGCTCACATGAAAACTAAGTTTCGTAATAGCCGACCTGTTTAGGAATTACTAACAGATAGATTACCAAACACTAAGGCGCAAGCGTCACTTCAATTTAACAACTGAGTATCTATAGCCAACCTACAAAAATTGTATGTTGTGAGTCTGTGGACGATTTACTACATTCATCTTGTTTGGGTTGATTGTGAGATAGTTGAATATTTTTGGAAACAACTAATTGTTGCTGATGTGATTGAATGAGTTTTGAAAATGGTTCTGTATGTTTATAATAATATGATCCTGTCTGTAAATGTGGTTGTTTTTGAAAACAAAAGAACTGAGTTTTTCTTTTTCAGAAATGCGTTGCTCTACCACGATTTGTTATGTCATTTAAACGGCGGGGTATACTGTCAATCAGATGATCATTTTTTGCGATATATTACTCTAAGCTTTTTGAATTTGCAGACGAATATGCTGCAAGTTGTTTAGTGGGTGTGATAAATTAGTCAGTCTTTTAATGATCATATTTCAAACATGCTCAATGGGTGATAAATCTGGCAACCGATCAGGCCATAGAAGGACAACAATGTTAACTACGTGTTGTAACCTTTGCTATATGAGGGCGTGCGTTATCTTGTTGGAACAACCAACCCCCAAAGACATAAAATTGCAACAGTTTTATATTGGCAATGTAACTGGTTGCAGTTAAGTTACCATCAATAAAGACTATACATATTGCACCTCATATCATCACTCCTTGTGTGAGGGTTGTGTTGCGTTCTACAAAAAAATGATGAATTTATACGTTCTTTACGCATACGTCTGACTTGCCTAGAAATGTCGTGAGTTTACAAACAGAATTGAAACTTGTCACTAACACAATTTGATGCCATTCTTGATCCCAATTTGCTCTTTTATTGCTTCATTCTAGTTTGCGGGTACGGTAAAGTGAAGTAAAAGGAAGACTGTACGAATGGAGTCCATAAGATTTTATCTGGCAATAAACATATGACACGGACATTATGTGTCTTTAATCTTTCATTAGATCTATTGCAATTGAGCAAGTTGTTGAAAATCTGTTCCTTGTGGCTAAAAGTCCCTAACGGCGTCCTTCACATTCTGTAGTCACCAGAAGACCAGCAATATCTTTAAACAAAAGTCCGGCCTCTCTTATACTAATAATACGGCCACGTTCAAATATATTTAGTTGTTGATCATTTTCACGTTAGCAGACAAACTAATAAAAAAATTGACTTAAACAAAGCTATTTTGATACACATAATTAATACTAAGTGACAACAAAAAAAAATTTGTTTATTTGTTTGTTTCAGCGTTTTGTGACAAATTGATTAAAATGATCAATAACTTCTGTGTGTTGCTTTTTTTATGAAAGTTAATATATATATATATACATATATATATATACGTTTTTGAATTACATTCAGGACTATATTACATTTGTCGTTACGCCTTTTTGACACTCTAGATGATGATTAGGCGAAGTGAAGTGTAAGAGATCAGATGTAACTGAAACTGGTGAGGCTGGTTAGGATAATTGATCAACTTTAGATTGATGTTCATGTGTCTCAGAATTCTAAAAAAGCACATAATAAGCTATGCATACATAGTAATAAATTAAATTATTGTAAAGTTAGGTGACTTTTGTCCAGTTTTGAATTTTTGAAGTTGTTTTTCTTAGTAATCTTCTAAACCTTGCCACACACAATTTAAATTATCAGTAAATCTACATCTCTGTTATCACAGCAGCATATAAGATAATAATTAAAAAAATACTTTTAATAGTTGAATCATCAAGACAATGTAACAAACAAATTTCTAAAAATTAAAAAAAAATTGATAGTAGCTATAAACACTAAACTTTTTTGATTTTACAATTTTCTAAAACTACAGCTCGTGTTTTTAAAAAAAAATGGAGTTTGTTACAAATCCACATTAAAGCGCTCTAGACGGAAAGTACGTACAAATTACGGCGCCCTGGAAGTGGGTACAATTTAATTACAAGAAAACCTTCAGTTCTAATAAGTAGGTATTGCAAATGCTACCTACGAGTTTATATACTGTGATATTAGAACGGTCCAGTATCTGATGGAAAAGTCATTTATAACACTAAATTTATGAAGAACTTTGTAGCAAATAAACTAAATTTACTAAGTTGTACCAGGTAAATCATCATTAAACTATGTGCTTGTGGGAGACGAAGCATATAATCAAAGAGAGCTTGATTGTCAGAAAAAGATATTTAACTACTGTTTGTCTAGAGCTAGACAAATTATAGAAAACAGTTTTAGAATTTTGGCTAAATGTTTTAAAGTATTCCATACATGCATTAATTTAAAAGTTGATAATATTGACAAAGTTACTTTGGCATGTTGTGCGCTTTATTTGACGTTGTTGATATATCAACTGGTGTTATTACCAAGGAATGCTAACATACCCTCACATTTTATTACAAGTTGAAAGCAGCCATAGTAAAGAAGTAAAAGATGTGAGAAATAGTTCTGAAAAACCTTTTAATAATTCTGGTAATGTATGACAACATAAAATTATTTCTAACAATAATACTTATAAGTTAAAATAACTATATTAAGCCAATACAAGCAATTAGATACACTAATAATTATTATTAGTAAATAAACTAATACATAATCATAAAAACTCATTTTATCATAATAATAATAATAATATTTATTAAGAAAAAATATTTACAAAATATTGTCAGTTTACAATGTTTTAATCATTAATTTTAGTTTAGTTAATAATAAATATTTTAAGTTTCTTTTGAATAAATGTAGCTTTGTAATAAATTTTTTACCTGCAATTTGTTATATTCATCCATATTTGATAACAGTATTTCTTGAAATTTTCTGGTCCTATAAAAAGTTTATCAACTCAAAGTAACACAAATGTAGAATACGATGTTTTGTGTCAGCACTATAGCTCTCAGAATAATAAACATTTTAAAATTTTATTTGGTATGTGGTTGATTTAAAAGATTTTGGATATACATTTTTTTGTTAAAATACCTAACACAAAAACATGTTTTTGAAAACTATTATAAAATTTCTAAAAAATATATTAACCTTTATCCTATAAATATAGATCAAATTAATCTAAGTTTATTTATAAACTGGAATGGAAAGTGTAGTAAGCAGTAGTATTAGTATTCCTTTTTCTTCAACATGATATCGAGCTTAGCTTTCGGTACTCTACAAGTGGATGGAGGAAGTGACCTGATACAACTAAAACTGCACGGCACGGTGGTTGGAAATGTAGTAACTTTGTGGAAGGATATATTGATAAATCAAGGAACAATAAAAATCAAATACAAGCAAAATAAATTGAATTTGTAGAAAATAGAAAAAAAAACATAAAAAGTTTGATTGTAAAACACTCTTCATTTTAATTGATTAAATTGTTTAAAAGTAACTACTAATCAATGTTTAAATCAAAAGTAATTTAAATATAATGTTTAGTTTTGAATTTTTTAATTCAAAATAAAGTTTTGTTTAAATTTTTAGGAAGTCCTAGAAAAAGTAAATTAGTAATTGTGAAAAAAGATACATGTGCTAAACAATACAAAAAAAGTATTGTCAAAAGTATTTTTTTAAGCTTGTTTACACTACCAAACTTGTATTCTCCTTTACTAAACTGTTTTCTTGATCAAAAATGTTACCTTTGTCACTTGTTACACAATATACTATTTTTTGACTTAACAATAAAAAAAATTATTGTTAGGCAAAAACTATTAACAAAGTTGCAGTTTTTTATACACAGAGCACTCACTATCATCTACACATATACAACATTAGTTTAACATAGTTAAACAACTACATGGTTATAATATAAATAAACAATACAACAATGCTTCAATACAATAGATAAAATAATTAAAAAACAAAAAAAAAATATACAAAACAGTATAAGAAACGAATTAATAATTTATTCAAAATCAGTCAATCGAATCACAGCGGCCAAGGGTCAAGCATAGACAATTGTTTAGTATTAAAAAAATTGCAACTAGATGGCAAACCAGTCTTTCGTTTGATTATTTATTATTTATAGTATAAGAAACATCACTTATTATAGAAAACTAACCTATTACAAGTTATAAATTATTATATTATAATTTGAATTTTAAAAAGAATAAAACATTAACAAACAATCAAAAAATGTAAATTTAAATAAACTCTTTTTGCTATTTTTAAGTATTTTTGGATACATTGTAAGATAACTCGGAGCGTAGCATACGGCACTTCCTAAAATTTTTAGAGTATTTTTTGCACATATGAAAGCACGTTTTTTAAGAAAAAAGAAAATAAATTTTGAAAAAAAACTTTCTTTTAAAATTCTGCAAAATTTTCAAAATTTAAGGAAAAAAATATTTAGTTATAAAAACTTATTGTTTGGATTATTTTGAAGAAAAAAGTTTCTTATAATTTTTTCCTAAAAATGCAATCCTAAAAAGTTACAAACGATCAAAAAATGTAAATAAACTCAAAAACCTCCATTTTTTTTTCAAATTTTGATTGCTTATTACTCAGAAATGGCTCACTGAAAAAATCTAAAAAAAAATACATAATCAGGATTCATGTAGAGAAAGACATTTTCAGTGGTTTGTGCAAAAACAAATTTTCATTCCGTACACTTGACTCATACATGGTCACATTTTGACAAATTAATTGCAAATTTTAATGATAATTATAAATATTTACTATACTTCAGTTTGTACGTCTTAAGCTTTACTTGATTGTTTCTATTTCTTTCTATGCGCTTCAAGACATTAGGTTTTATACTCGTCTTCTTTTTCTGCTTTAATTTTCTATTTATTCTTCTATTTAGTAGTATATATATGACTATGTATGAGTGTACAAAATGATTTTTTTTTGTTGCTCAAACCACTAAAAATACCCATGCATTACGCTCCAAAATAACTTACAATGTATCCACAGAAATACTTAATTTTATTATTCTTTGAACAATTTTAAAGAATAAAGTTGTTTACAACTTTTTTTTAAAAATGCAACCCTAAAAAATACAAACGATTAAAAATGTAAAAAACGCAAAAAATCGATTTTTTAAAATTTTGATTGCTCGACGAATTATAGTTTACAATATTAATATAATTGATAAATGTTTAAAAGAATGTAGTAAAAATGTAACATTATTAGAACACTTAATATCATAATAAATGCTCAAAATTATTTCCTCAATTTTTCAAACACATCTGCGCTCGCCGAAGCCATGTTGCGCTACATGCACGTTGAAGTCTCGGTGGTTGCCGAATTGTGTCAGCGGCAGCTAGTATGTCGCAACTCTTCAACACTGTGAATTTTGGTAGCGTATACCAGATAACTCATATGCCCCCAAACATAAAAGTCTAGGGGATTTAGGTCAGGTGATCTAGGAGGCCAGGCAGTTGGACCTTTTCGACCAATCCACTTTTTCGGAATCACATTGTTCAAATGTTGTCGCACATCTATTGCAAAGTGTGGTGAAGCTCCGTCGTGAAGATACCACATGCGCTGTCTAACATTAATTGGAACTTTTTCCAGTAGTGCTGGTAGGGTCTTTTGTAAAAAATTCAAATACACGATTTGGCAACAAACACGGTCCAATAAGATGGCCGTTTACAATTCCAGCCCATACATTCACCAAAAATTTGTGTTGAAAGTTTGTACGCCGCCGCGCCGGGTAATATGTAGATTTTCAACTGCCCAATAATGCGTATTGTAAAAATTGTGCACACCGTTACGAGTAAAAATTGTCTCACCTGTCACTAAAATGTTAGTAAAAAAATGTGGGTTCACATCATGCTGACACAACAGCCATTCGCAAAGTACTAACCTAAAAGGAAAATCTGTTGGTAACAAAGCATGTACACGCTGCGCATGGTAGGGATACAGTAATTCATGCTTTAATATGCGCCACACAGTTGACTGCGACACCACAGTTTGATAGGCAATTATCCGGGTTCTGATGTCAGGACGTTCTATAGCAATATTGACAATATCCTCCTCAAGATTAAAAATATGTCTTGGTCTAGAACGTCCCCATATTGTCCAGGTCTGCAAGTGCCCAGTTTCTGTTGCACGCTGTACCAAACGTACAAACAATCCACGAGCCGGATGATACCTTTGAGGGAATCTCTCGGAATAAAGGCAAGCTGCAGCCACTGAATTTTGATGAACTTCTCCATACACCAATATCATATCCACAAATTCTGCATTGGCCGTGTTATGTTGCGCCATAATTTAATTTTATTACACACTGACAGGCGCCACCTAGTTCTTTTTTTAAATTTTTTGGCAACAACCGCCGGGACTTCAACGTATGCTTTTAATTTTGGCATGGCACACAAATTTTTTTCAAGTAATAAATTTTAATTTTTCAAAAACTTTATAATTCATTATCTTGCTTATTATAAAACTTTTACTACATTTTTTTGAAAATATACGGGCCAGTATATTTGAAAATATACAGGGTGTCTGGAAAATACGTGTATAACGTTTGACGACAGACTCCTGACGTCAAAATAGGTCGATCTAAGCCGACTTAGTTATTTCCAAAATTGTCTCGTTTAGCCGGTAGAGGGCGTCAAAAATTTGTAAATATTAAAAAGAAATTACCTGTAACAATAATTTTTTAAGTGACCTTGTTGCTATGGCGTTTAATAATTTGAAAATTATTGACAAATTGTCACCAGTCTATGAAATTTACTCAAGTATACGATCAACATTCTTGAATTACAAGTTCATTTTACCATTAAAAATGGAAAATTATACAAACTCTCAGAAAGTTGACATGCTCCTGGTATACGGGTTTTGTCAAGGAAATGGGCGTCAGAGTGTTAGGGTTTACATGGAGAGTTTTCCTAACCGTCGAATACCAAACCACCAAACATTTGCCAATATTGAGCGTCATCTTCGGGAAACGGGCAGTTTTGAGAAAAAGTTTGAAGGCAGGGGTCGTATGCGAACAACTCGAACTGTGGAAACAGAAGAGATGATTCTGGAAAGAGTTGAAGAAGAACCAAGTACCAGTACCCGTCTCTTAGAACGTGAGTTAAATGTTCCTAAAACGATTGTCAATGAGGTTTTAAGAGAACAGTTGTTACATCCTTACCACATACAAAAAGTCCAGGAACTTTTACCGACTGATCCCCCCATGCGGCTTACATTTTGTCAATTTATTAGAAACAAAAGAATCCTTGTTCCAAATTTTTGTAGAAAAATTATGTTTACTGACGAGGCATGCTTTACAAGATGGGGTAACCAATCTGCACAACGAACATATTTATTCCAATGAAAATCCACATGCCATTAAAGTTGCACATCATCAGCATCAATTTAAAATTAATATTTGGGCAGGTATTATTGATCACTACCTTATTGGTCCCATTGTTATTCCAGACAGGTTAGATGGAAATATTTATTTAAATTTTTTGCAAGACACATTACCAATTCTTCTGGAGAATTTGCCCCTTTTACTTCGGAGGGAAATGTGGTATATGCATGATGGTGCCCCGCCCCATTTTTTCGTTGCCGTTCGGCAATACTTACATCATCAATATCCCAACCGATGGATTGGAAGAGGCAATAATGCACCAGTAAAATGGCCACCACGTTCTCCTGAGTTAAATATGTGTGACTTCTTTTTGTGGGGCGCTATTAAAACAGAAGTTAACAAGACTCCGGTAAACACACGCGATGATTTATTGCAGCGGATTTTAAATGCAGGCAACCATTTTAATAATCCCGAGACATTAGATAGGGTCCAATATCATTTTTTAAAGAGTGTTAATAAGTGTATTCAGCAAGATGGCGGTCATTTTACACATTTGCTTAAGTAATGTTTTTGTTTTACTTAGATTCTTACAATAGATACTTTTAAGTTTGTTATACTTTTGTTTTTTTTGACGCCCTCTACCGGCTAAACGAGACAATTTTGGATATAACTAAGTCGGCTTAGATCGACCTATTTTGACGTCAGGAGTCTGTCGTCAAACGTTGTACACGTATTTTCCGGACACCCTGTATATATATTTTTAAAAAGTTTGTAATTACAATGGTTAACCGTTAATGAATAAATAAATAAAAAAAATAAATAGTTAAATTTAATAAAATAATTTTAAGAATATGACGGGTAATGGGGATTGCAGTTAGAAAATACGCAATCTGGCAGCAGATTTTCAACAAGCCGTTGTTAAAATTTTGCTACGTTCACATAAGTTACGTCTGCACAGTATTCATACAGAGTTGTTTTCTGGCGAGAAAATGTAAGTTTTGGTAAGTTGCAGTTACACCTTACTCGTATTCTGGCAACCTTACTGATGACGTCACACCTTACTTGAGTATGCTTCAGTAACATGAAAACAGGTTACTGAAGCTTACGGAGATCTAGACTTCCGTATGTGAAAAAAGTAAGGTGCGTTCGCCGATTTATCTTTACATGTGCGTTAAAATGATTTAGGGCTGTAATATCCAACTCCTAATAAACTATTAGCTGAATAACCTAATTTTTAATTTTAATTATTTTATTAAAACCTATGAACAGCCAATTAAATATACGCTTAACATATATATTTATAACAAATAAAAACATTAGGCATATAATTTAGCCGCTCAAAGGTGTAACAAAAATAAATCAAATTAAAGTTTGAAAAAAGTTAGGTTATTCAGCTAATAGTTTATTAGGTGCTTTATTAGGAGTTGGATATTACAGGCCTTAGTTTAATACAATGAAACATTTATATACACAAAAACTACAAGATTCTTTTCTATAAACTCATAAAATGATATGTTCATAATTATTATTGGTTATAAAATTGTCATTTGTAACTGTAAACAAAGCAATGGTACTTTTTATTTTATAGCGAGTAACTTTTTGTAGATTTTTTGTGACGTTAGCGTATGACGTCGAATGTAACTGAAACATACTTTTAGATAACTCAAGTAAGCTCGCCAGAAAACGACTCAGATCAATTTTATTGGCATATGAATAACGCATTATTGTTTACATGACATTTAATATAACCTAATAAAAACAAAAATGACGTAAATTAATTAAACATATCAATCATATGATAAATAGTAGTTGACATTTCAACCACAATGGCACTAACAACTTAAAAAGTAATCCACGCAATCTGAGATAAAAATGAAATTTGTCGTTCTTTGTAATGTATCATTTTAAACAAAAATTAAGTGATATTTGACGTCATCACCAAGTGATCAAAATATCAGTGATATTGCAAAACGAACGCGCCTTTAACAAAAATCACGTCGCATAAGTTGTTGCGTTTGTTTGACTGATGTTTTCACTTTAAATCATTTAGGGCCGGTATTATAAACCAATAAAATCTGTAGATTTTATTTACTAACCATGTAAATTATTTTACTTGTTTGATTTCGGTATTATAAACGACAAATAATAAAAGTAAAGTAGGTAACTAAATCTATAGAATAAATCATCCAAAATCTAGGGATTACGATATTATGCAATTGACTTTCAAAATGTTGTAGAGGATTATTGTAATATAACATATTTTACGAATAGTTAATTTTGTTTTATAATATCGGAATACGTTTATTTGTCGAATATATTTAATTTGAGATTTGTTATTCGGTGATTTATTTTGTCATTATAACACCGGCCTTTAATGTAATTCATATTTGTAAAATTGTTTTTACACCTATGAAATGGAAATAACCTTTAAACCAAATTTTTGATCACTGATAAAACAATCGGCAAATTTAAAATTTATATAAAAATTAGTAAAAGTTGCAAAGTTGGTTGCGTATATAGATGGAAGATACACAACAGGTTATGTTATGAAATATTTTTTTCAGTCCGTGAATTTCTATAAATCGTGGTTATTCACAGGTTACTCGTCTATCGTCTAGTGTCATTATGTCATTAAGAATTAAAAGATAATTAAACTTTTCATAAGCTTAATGGTCTTAATGTTAGCTGCTGAGAGGTTAATAAAATAAAACAAATTAAATTAAAAGTTAAGTTATTCTGCCGTATTATGAGTTGAATATTACGGCAATAAATACAAGAAAATATTATAATAAATTATTTTTGTAAAGTTTATTAGAATGTGGACATTGCCAAGTTTAATGAGAAAGATTAAACCATAAATTATAATAAATAAATTCATGAGGTTTGAGTCGATAATATGTTAACATTTTAGTTTTGAGTTTTGTCGTTATTATAACCGCTGTCGTTCCATAAATCAACCAAGATTTTCAGCAACCGATCATAGCCTAATCTAACCTAACCGACGGTTACTTCGGTTGATATACAGAACGCACTAATAGTATAACATTCTTGAGTTTTGGTAACATAAATTTAAAAATATGGCGGAAAATGAATAAATTGATCTGAAATAAAGTGAGATTTAACGTTCTTTGAAATGCATTATTTTAAACAAAAATTAAGTAATATTTGAAGTCATCACCAAGTAATGAAAATTTCAGTGATATATTGAAACGAACGCGCCTATGGTAATCTAAAATAGATTAGCCACCGGTATAATAGGGAACTTAATATACACAAAAGTTATGATTGCTCTGTTGCCATGATGGCCACAACGTACTGAGATTACTGTAGTAGAAAAAAAGGAACCCACAGACTAGCCACTTTAGGCTAGTCTGTGCTAACTAAAGATAAATGAAATATATTCATAAATGTTTATATTAAATTTATTTGTTAAAATGATCATATTTTATTTATAGAAATTTTCTATATTTTTTGTATCTGTCTCTTTTTTGTTTATACTTAATTTGATTACATTTATATTTGCCAGTCAATCTTCAGGTCTTGTTTGTTCCATATTGAACAAAGAATTAGTTATCATTAACTTGTTGGCAAATTAAAGTGAAATGTTGGGACATTTAAGAGTTTGATTTGCAATCATTAAATAAAACACAACTCGAAAATTATTTTATTGCAAATAAAATTGTAAAAATTAATAGAATACGACGCAAGATTCAGTTTTTTTAGCAATGTATAAATTTTATACATCAACAAAAAATATCCATGAAACAGCTAATAGTTGTCTAGACTTCGATCATTTACATCTAATTGTGCATCTGAAGCTACAGAAGTGAAAGAAGTGTTACGTGATCATTTTATTATTGTACAAGACAAATTGTTAGAAGAAAAGAAGAATTTTCGAAGCGGTAAATATTGCAACAGCAAAAATGGCAAAATGTACTGTATGCGACAAAGGTAACCATAAAGTGAATTAATGTTTTTATTGCAATACATTTTGCAATCGATGTAATAGAAAATGACATCAAATTCTTTTAGTAATTTTACTTGATTTATGCTATTCTCCTTTTTCTTTTAATATAAAAAAAAGTTTTTGTTTTTTAGAAAGTTAGTCTAAAACAAACAAAAGAATTTGGTCAAAGAAAAAGAACATATTATAAAAATAAAATGGAAACAAAACTACTTAAACAATGATGTTGGAGACGCCTTTGGTTAGTTTTATTTTTTTAACTTTTAAAATCCAAACAAATTTATCTATTTTGGTTAACAAAGAAAAATATTTTGATGACTTTGTAACAGAGCGGGGGTGTGGAGAAATGATCAGCAGTACCATACAATTTAAGTTCTGTTTATTCTTTGTTAATTAGAATCTTATAACATGTAGAGGTACACGTGGCGTGTTGAACAAACGGAACCCTAAAACAAACTGCGTAAATAATTTAATACAATTAATTATTATGCATTAAATAGAGGGATTTACATACCTTTGCAGGTAAAACGCAGGCTTGAATTAAACCGGGTTCAATTACCAGGAAGCACGAGCTGGTTTGGGGGTTTGAAATATCACACACGTGCACGGTTTCTTAACACGGTAAAGAATAGACGCGCGTTTTGGCGCAATAACCGCGCAAGCAAATATCGATATCCTTTACATCTGCCGCTATCCGAAGCATTACTCAGACTACAGTTACATTAAATTACTGATGCAGTCTAGGCTCTAGCAAAAGATTTTTAAAAAACGCATACATTGAATACACCACGCTCAACTTACGTATCCGGGAAGTTCAACACAAAAATTTTGGTGGCAATTTGTTTTGCTACTACATAAGGTCCTTTAAAGAGGCAGGAATTTTTTAGTTTTGCAATCAATAGATGATGAAATTGGATTTGCTCTTAGCAGAACCAAATTACCCGGCTGAGGTAGATAACAAGGGTTATCAGGTCCTTGCTTTACTCGTTGCTGAGCTTAAGTTTCTAACCTCTGAGCTGCCTAATAAAGCTTCACGTGGCAATCAAAAGATCTGGAGAGAGGCAACTAAAAATATTCTTGCAAGGGCGACGATTCCACGGTACCGAAATGCAACTCATCGCGGCAGAAACCAGTAGACTTATGTACAACATTATTTAAAAAGGTGGTGAACCTGGGAGTTTTGCAAGCTCACAAGGTATGCTTTTTGATAATACGTCCGAGAAAGGCGACCTAACTCCGGCATAACGCGTTCTACAGAATTTTCTTGTGGATGACAAACTAAAAAAAAAAAATTAATTGCATTTGTTTGTCTTGAATAAACGTTTTTCAAGCAGTTGCCGTAAATTGGGTTCCTTAGTCGCAAAAAATGCGAAAAGGTTTTCCAATAGAAAGAAAGTAGTTCTTAGACATCCGAATTATGATAGTACTGGTGGTGGCACGATTTACCAGGTACAAGGTAACAAGTTTTGTAATTACGTCTAGCACAACACACGCTGCCTATCGATTTAGGTTAAGGTCCGTAAAAGTCTTCCAAAATTAAGTTGTTTGGACCGGCAGGAACAATAGGTTTTAATGGGGGTTTTGGAAGAGCGGAGGCATTGCTAGTCTGACATAGATTACAGGTTTTGACCATACACAAAAAGCGGAACAACCAATCTAGGGGTGCCGCGGGTCGGCAAGAGGGATAACGTGATAACTCATCAAGTATCACATTTTTGGTGCCAGGTATGTAGTTGACCACATAGTCGTACTTCTGGAGTGCGTGGCGATAGTAACCTGCAAGTATTTAAATATAACAAAGATCGATATTCCGTATGAATAACAAAAGGTTTTTCTACTAAAAACACTCGCTATCGGTATAGCGCGCATAATATGCTTAAAAGTTCTTTTTCCGGTACGGAGTATCAACGTTCTCAGTTCAACAGAGTGCTACTGAAATATGCTACAATTATTTTTTTACCAGAGTTTTGTTTTGGTATAAGACTTATCCAATATCTACGTCGCTGGCATTGCTCTGAACATGAAATGGTTCTTCAAAAGTACGATGACGCAGTAGCACCTTTTATTTAAAGCGTTCTGTTGTATGGCACCCCAATGTCATTGCGTTTCTTTTTGCAGCAAACTTATTAAAGAAGTTGAAAGGGTAGAAATGGCCTATCAAAATGGTGTTTATTAAAACAAAGCGTAAATCCCGCATTGGACAAACGGAAAAGCACTAAATCCAGATGTTGTAGATGCTTTTCAAAAGTAGCCGAAGTAATCAGTAAATCATTATTAAAAGCATAAACAAATTTCTCATAAGATAATCCTAAAATTTGATCTATACGTCTTGTAAATGAACTCACTGTTGTTTTTAGGCCAAAAAGCAATACGTTGAAGTGGTAAGCTTGCCACCTACGCAAAAACCAGTATAGAGTTTTATGCTCTTGTGAAATTGGTATCTGCTAACAGGAGGCGGTAAGATCAAGAGACAATATGTATGTAACATCAGATAAACCATGTAGTAAATTTTCTATAGATTAAGGAAGCTCAAAGTGCGGCTTAGTCACACTATTTAAACGGCGCGTGCGTCTAAACATAATTGGACAGTACCGTCTTGTTTAAGCATTGTCATTAGCGGACTAGAAAATGGGGAATCATCTACCTGTACAGCAGCTCTGTGTGCAATTGGAATAGAGTATAGCTTTACGGTAAAAGGAGCTGGTTTGGTAAGGTGAATCTCTGACAAGCCGTTATCAGACCCGGTTTTTCTGAAAAAACTCTTTTATACATATTTAGCAAGTACCTAAACTTTAGTTTTTGACTTAGGATTAAGGTTAACTTTGTTATTGTGTCCGTAAAGTCTATATCATTTTTCTTAATGCCACTGGCGCTATTGGAGGATAAAAGTGGTTAATTGCGCACATGCGTATATGGCGACTAGGTAGAGTTGCTAGTTCATGGTGTAGAGGTACTTTGGGTATAACTAAGAGGCATCCGTTCCACATAAATGCTAAATGCACTATATCGGATGCTAAACTTAGTTTTGCGTTAAGTTCTCTAAGGATATCAATGTCTATAATAAAGGTTTTCAACTACCAGGAATTCAAAATTTAAGTTTGTTTCCCCTATAGTAAACGGAAGCATTAGTTGATGACTAACCTTAGCGGGTTTTCTTTAAAAGCTCCCTTAACCCTAACACCTTGGAAAGGAAACATAGAAATTTTCTCAAGGTTTGCGTCTATTTGTTTGTACACTTCCCCTAATAAACAAGATACTTTGCTACAACTATCGAGTAATGCCGGGAATTTTATTTGAGCAATTTTAAGAATAATGACATTGGAGTTTATGTTACTAACAACATGATTAATTTTGCATGTGTCTTCAAGGAGAGATGGTTTTGGATTTTGGTTGGAATATATATATTAGTCCTGTGAATTGCATTTAACTTTGGACTTAGTAAGTTAGATGGCTTTCGTTTGCCAAATGCGTCTCTTCCTCGACATCATAAGAATTGAGCTTTGGGTTTACTGTAATATTAGCAATAGGTTGGAATGGACCCGCGTTTTGCTTTGGGTTTCTAGATTCAAATTTGTTTTGGTTTGGTTGACTGTTACTTACAAATTGGTTTGCGTTTTGTGTAAACGTTGGCTTTGGTTGCTAGAATATTTGCTCTAATATTCTAAGTTTTTTCAAAGCTTCGCATAAATTTCTACTGTTGGCTAAACCTGTTCCTATGTAATCGGAAAAATGTGCTGCAAGCGCGAGAACTAGATATCTTTTTCATAAGGTGGTGTTAAACACTTTGCATCTGTCATAACTTTGACCCAATATGCCAAATAAGAACTTTCGAATGGGAAGTAACGGCCGGGTTTGATATTGCTTCTTATATAAAGTTTGCTAAAATCATTAAAAGTATTACATATATCAATATTGTAATAGAACCAAGTTATGGCAGATTGAAAAATATTCGAATTGAACGCGGTACATATTTATCGCCAATTCAAGCCTGCGTAAGAAAATGATCAGATGTAAATTCATCCTATCAAAAACCGAAAACATTTTATAATTTTTTTTATAACAATTGGTGACTGGTAAATAATTTTTTGTAATTAGCGCAGTTGAAATAGGGTTGTGATTACTAGTAACATTACAAGTTTTATTTTTTAAATTAGGTTGCATGTCATTTTTTAAATAATTGCAGTCATAATTTTTATTAATATAAACATCAAAATTATTTGGTTGATTTTTATTTAAATGAATACCATTTTTAAATTTATTTTGTTTTAAAAAAATATTGGAATATAATAATATAATATCTGATTTAAAACTATCAGGTTGCCTTGACTTACGCTTATTCTTTGCGCTATCAATTTTTTGCGGTCAATCGGATCAACATATTCTTTGATTATTATAAATTTTATTTTTATTATCCAATCAATTTTATTTTTAAAATTACTGTTTTTAATTATAGATTGATTTAATTGATTTACATGCACACACGACTTATCTGAGTCCCAATTGGATTTTGTGTGTCTGTCAATTTCCTCTTTCTCTGAACTGTGTAGCGGAAAACTGGCGGCAATGTCCTGCTCCTCCATAATTTGAAGCGGGCTGTGGAAATCTTCAAATTGTTGGGTTTCTTTGTGCTTATGTTCTTCAGCTCTATCAGCGGATTTTGATCATCAATTGTATCTCCTGGGTGCATGTTGGAGAGGCATGGTTTTCATACTGCCCCACGTTGGGCGCCAAGTTGTAACAGAGCAGGGGTGTGGAAAAATTATTAGCAGTACCATACAATTTAAGTTCTGTTTGTTCTTTGTTAATTACAATCAGATGTACATGTACAGGTGCACGTAGCGTGTTGAACAACCCTAAAATAAACAGCGCAAATAATTTAATACAATTAATTATTTTGCATTAAATTGAGAGATTTACATATCTGTACAGGTAAAATGCAGGCTTGAATTAAACCGGGTTTAATTACCAGGAAGCACAAGCTGGTTTGAGGTGTGAAATATCACCACGTGCACGGTTTCTTAACACGGGAAAGAATGGACGGGGTTAGTTTCGGGTCTTAAGTATGACGCGCATCTAAATCGCGCGCTTTTGCGCATGTATTGCGCAAGCAAATATAGATATCTTTTACAACTTCTAGTAACTTGAGTTGTCAAAGAATATTAGGTTATTCCTAATTAAAATATTTCCTCTTCTTTCAGGTTTTATACCAGCATTTGGGTATGCATTTTTTTAGTTTAAAGTTTGTCTGTTAAAAACGTTGACTTCTTTTGTTTTTTTTTGTTATTAAAATTTCTTGTACTTTTTAGACATGCGCATGTATTCTGATCTACTGTCTTTCTATTTGGAACACATTATAGGTTATGCTCTTCGTCGCACATTTCTTGGCAGCAAGTACATTTACCTATTTCAGTTTTCTTATGTTCTAAAAGTACGTAGGTGTTGTTTTTTTAATGTTTATTATTAATGTTTATTATTTGTTTCAGACACGTGGAAATAATTGAATTTACGTCCTTACGCGGTCTAAGTAGATTGGGTAGGTTTTTATAATAAACGCTGTCTTCTTACTCTATGTATTTATTGCTGCTCGATTGCAAGTTCAATAATAACTGATTCTATTTTACATAAAATACAATATATATACAATTTATTATTGGGTAAAAGTGTACAGGGGAAAAAAAGGGTGCAATGATTAGTTTTTAACAACGAGTAATAAAATTCATATTTCTGGGAATTTAAGGGTTAATCAGGTATAAAGGCTTAAAAATAAATACATCTGTACAAATAAAACAAATAATTACAAACGGATGTCACAATAACCATAAATATAAAATAATTAGATATAATAAAACGTATTAAATAATAATACAATTTGGCGGCGCCAACATGCTCCCACCTTAAAAAGATTAATTTCTTTTAAAATAATTGTTTAATTGTCACCTTGATTTGGTAACAAACATATTTTTGAGACCGCACGTTTAAAAACACCACTTGCAGTTTTTAGTGATACTACACGCACATGTCCATCGCTTCCTTTGAATAGTTCTAAAATTCTGCCCATTTTCCACGTTGCAGGAGGATCATTTCATTCGATAAGTAGAACCATCAGACCTTCTTTCAGTTGGTGTGGATTTTCTTTACGCCACTTAGTGCGTGTTTGCAAGTGATTTACGTATTCTCGTTTCCATTTTTGCCAAAACTGCTGCGTTAATTGCTGCATACGTTGAAATGTCACTAAACGATTGGTTGGTACATCGCTGAGGTCTTCATCAAATGTAGTTGTTAGTGGTCTTCCAATTAGAAAATGTGAAGGGGTAAGAGGGTTCAAATCATGTGGATCGCTACTAAGAGGATATAAAGGACGCGAGTTAAGTACAGCTTCGATCTGTGTTAGAACCGTTTCAAATTCTTCATGAGTTAAAATTAATTCCCCTACTACGCGAGTGAGATGCCGTTTCATCATTTTTATATTAGCTTCCCAAATTCTACCAAAGTGTGGAGATTTAGGCGGTATAAATTCCCAAGTTATATCAATACCTTCATACGACATGGCGGTATCAAGTTCCAAATTCTAAGTGATAAATTCTTTTTTGAGGCGCTTTAATTCTGAATTAGTTCCAACAAAATTGGTTCCATTGTCCGATAATATTTTGTTAGGTTTACCTCGTCGCGCTTTAAATCTGCGAAATGCTGCTAAGAACGCTTGAGCTGATAGATCCGATACTACTTCTAAGTGAATTGCTTTAGTGCATAAGCAGATAAACAAACAAGCATATATTTTAAACGTTTTACTTTCACGAGAACGTCGTTCGTGTCCTTTAAATGGGCCAGCAAAATCCACGCCTGTGGTTAAAAATGAAGGTGATGGATTGACTCGACGTTCGGGCAAATTTCCCATCATTTGGATGTATGGTTTAGGGTTAGATTTAAAACAAGTTACACATGTTCTTACAATTTGCCTAGTTAAATTTCGCCCCCTAACAGGCCAATAGTTTTGTCTCAACATAAAAAGAAGCTGTTGGGGACCACAATGCAAGTTTATTCTATGATAGAATAAAGCCAACAACGTCGTTAAATGATGATGTGGCAATATAATTTGATGCCTTTGATCAAAATTTTGATTATTTTTTTTTTAATCTTCCTCCTACTCTTAACAAACCGTCATTGTCAATAAATAGAGAAAGTAAAAGAATTGCGGAATTTGAATGTAAATTTTTTCCATTTTTTAATTGTTCAAGTTCAATTCTATAAGATTGTATTTGAATTAGTTTTATTAACAATTTTAATGTTTTGCGGCGTTCTTGTGCTCCAATGTTGTCTGAATAATTTTGTTTCTGTCTAATTTTATTAATAAACCGTAAACAATAAGAGAAAACACAAATTAATTTTGGCAAATTTGAAAATTGTGATGTAATATTTAGATTAGTTGTTACAGTATATGAAACTACTAATCTTTCATCAGGTGTTTCAACATTAAGATGGCTTTCTACAGGATAATCGTTTCTTTGGAGCCATGAGGGCCCCTGCCACCATAAATTATGAGCGTCGGTCACTTCTAGAAATGAACCTCGAGAGATTAAATCAGCTGGGTTGTCAATGCCAATTTTCTGACAAAGTTAACTACTGAATTTCTGAGACCCTATTAGCCACAAAAGTTTTCTAGCAACTTGGACAAGATTTTATGCAACATATTGTAACCTTTGAATGAGACCACAGAAAAATTTTATTAAATTTAATTTTTAGTATTGTAAGAATACGTTGGGTCAATTTTGCAAGTAGTACACTCGCGCAAAGTTCTAACCTGGGTATAGTAATTTGTTTGATTGGAGCAACTCGACTTTTGGCCGTCAATAATTCAATTTTGTGTACGTTGCAGTCATTTATACTTTTAATATATATGCACGCGCCATATGCCTTTCCGAGGCATCTGCAAATCCGTGCAGTTCAATATATGTGTAGTTTGTGCTGATTGCTTGCCGTTTTATTTTGATTGAGTCTATTTTATTTATATGTGATAATTATCGTTTCCATTCATAATCAATTTGTGATGGCACTGGGTCATCCCAACTGCTTTTTAGTTTCCATAAGTCTTGAATAATTAACTTTGGAATAATAGTTAGTGGACTTAGTAACCCAAGTGGATCAAATAGTTGAGCTGTTCGACTTAGAATTGATCGTTTTGTATAAGAAATTTTATCTGGGCATTTTTAACTATTATACTGGAACTGGAATTCATCTGTTATTGCATTGAAAACAATACCAAGAGTTTTTGTTTCATTCGTAAATATATTTGAAAACTGTGAATTGTTTTCATTACTGGACTGAAAGTGATTGATCAATTGTTTACAGTTTGAATTTCATTTACGAAGTGAAAATCCCGCAGAAATTAAAATGTTTGAAACTTCAGTACAACGAGTAATTAAGACGTCTAAGTTATTGGGCCCTGTTAGTAAATCGTCGACGTACATATCTTTTTTGATAATACTTGAAGCTTCTGGATAATTGTCTTTATTCTGATTTGCCAATTCAAATAAACATCGTATAGCAAGATATGGAGCTGAAGCCGTTCCGTATGTGACGGTATTTAACTCATAAAAATTAAGTTTTAAATCTGGATGATCACGCCACACTATTTTCTGTAAACATCTTTGATCAGGATTGATTAATACCCGCCTATACATTTTCTCTATATCCGCTATAGCTACGAAACAGTATTTCCTAAATTTTATTAAGAGAGTAAAAAGATCTGACTGAATGGTTGGACCTACATGTTGAATTTCTTTTAAAGATATATTTGTCGAGGTTTTTGCGGAACCGTCGAAAACTATTCTTAATTTAGTTGTAATACTATCTTTGCGAGTAACGCAATGATGCGGATGAAAATATTCGTGTTTTTCGTTTTTAGAAGAAATGGGAGACATATGTTTCAGATCTATATATTCAGTTATATAATCTGAATACATTTGTTTTTGAGTAAGATTTTTATTTAAACGATTTTCCAAACTGTAAAATCTTCGCAGGGCTTGTGCGCGTGAATCACCTAATTCATACTGAACTTGTTTTAATGGAATTGAGACTATAAATCGACCCGATTAGTCACGACGAGTGGTAGTTTTAAAATGTGATTCGCAGAACTCTTCATCTGGTGTTAAAAAAATTGAATTTTTCTCGTAATTATCAAGTTGCTAGAATTTTTCTAATTGTGAATTCAGTGACAAACAAGAAACAACTTTGTTTTGATAATAATTAACTGGTATGATACCTGAAATGATCCAACCAAGTTGTGTATTTTGCATCTTTAAATCAGAATTTTCAATGATAATTTAACCATCTAAAATAATGTTACAAAAAAGAGTGGAACCAACGAGTATGTCGATCGGTTTTGACTGATGAAATTCTTCATCAGCAAGTAAAACATTGAATGGGATATTAAAATTAAATCTTTTAAACGATATTTGTGGTATGTTATCTGTGAGTTTGTCAAGAATCAAACACGACATTTCAGTTGCAAATGATGAAGTTTTAGATGTTACCTTTAATGTAACACAATGATTAATATGTGACAATTTTTAATTTATTCTCGATACTGTATGATTAAGTGAGTGTTTGTTTAATTTTAATTTATTTACTAATGAATTTGTTATGAAATTGGATTGTGACAGGGAATCTAATAAAACACGAGCTTGGTGTGCCTTTCCAGATTGATCAAACACATTGACTTGAGCAGTACTTAATAAAGATATATTATTTTTAATCGTCGAACAATTGACTACTGCGGAAGGTTCAGTTGATTTTTCGGTTGATTGATTGTTTACAGATTTTTCAAAATGAAGTAAAGTATTATGTGATAAATTACATTTGCGACATGCAGACGACTTGCATTCTTTTACATTGTGACCCTTTCCAAGGCAATTTAAACATAATTTCAACATTTTAGCTAAATTGAAACGATTTTGAATAGAATTTTCAAGAAATTCGGAACATTGATTTATATAATGTGTATTGTTACACACTGGACAAGAATGTGAGCTTTTCGAAGTTATTGTGAATGAGTTTATGTGTGATTTATTTTTTGATACATTTTGAGGCTGATATCTATCTACCTGTTTCAAAAATATACGATTTTTCTAAGAGAAATTTGATTAAATGTTGACAATTAGGCAATTCATCGGATTTAAAATTATTATTCATATATAAATCCCATTCAGTATTAGTTCTTTTGTCTAGTTTTGATAGAATGTGAGGAATAAGGAACAAAATTTTCAGGAGATATTTTTAATGATTCGATACTACGAATATATTGCTCAAGCGAATTAGCGGCAGATTTTAGTGAAGTAAAATTGAAATTTAAAATATTTTTTGAATGTGCGTAAATAATTCTTCGACGTTGATTGAATCGATCTTTTAAAATATTGTACGCGACCATATAATTTGATGCAGTAGTTTCTAATGATTTAATAGTGTTTAATGCTTCACCGCTTAAGGCAGATCGCAAATAGCACAATTTCTGAACTTCCGGTATGGAACCATTTTCATGAATAACTGCGTTAAATGCGTTCTCAAATGAACGCCACTTAGTAAAATCACCATCGAATGAAGGTAATTGTATTGTGGGTAGTTTAATGTTTTTAGATGAGTCCGTATTAATAGATTCTACTTTTTTAATGTCTTTTGGTTAAATAAGAGCAGACGCGGCACCCAAAAACATATCAATTAATGATTCTAATTCAATTCGAATTTTGAATTCAGTTTCAATTTTTTTAGACACTGACTCAATTGAAGATTGAGTTGTCTCAAACTGATCTGCATTTTCTTGTAACTTTTTGAGTCGGCGCGATATTGTTTCGACGTCAACATTACTTAAGGGTTTATTGACAAAACTATTTATAAATTGTTCGAATGACGTTTGCTGCATTAAAAACGCGTTTTGTTTTTCAATTAGTTGCGGTTCTGTTAAACGAGGCATTGTTTTAAGATCGAAGCTTTACTAACACGAGAAACGAGGAAATGGGAACACTAAGGAAAGCACTTACTTGTTTGTAAATATATTTGTGTTGTTTCGACAAATGATGAAGTTGAGGTGCTGCGAATGACCTGGTGCAAACTTCTTAAAGACGGTTTTTTTTTATTATAAAAATTCGGAACGAAGGAGCATTGTTTCAGTCACGTGGAAATAATTGAATTTACGTCCTTACGCGGTCTAAGTAGATTGAGTAGGTTTTTATAATAAACGCTGTCTTCTTACTCTATGTAATTATTGCTGCTCGATTGCAAGTTCAATAATAACTGACTCTATTTTACATAAAATACAATATATATATACAATTTATTAATGGGTAAAAGTGTACAGGGGGAAAAAAAGGGTGCAATGATTAGTTTTTAACAACTAGTAATAAAATTCATATTTCTGGGAATTTAAAGGTTAATCAGGTATAAAGGCTTAAAAATAAATACATCTGTACAAATAAAACAAATAATTATAAACGGATCTCACAATAACCATAAATATAAAATAATTAGATATAATAAAACGTATTAAATAATAATACAATTTGGCGGCGCCAACAGTATTTTCAGTAGTTTTTTTGCATGTATTCATTTAATTTTTTTTAAGTTTTAAACTTAAACGAAATTCTAACAATGACTTCTTTTCTTCTTTTCTCTGCATTTTTAATTGTTTTTTTTTTAACTTTTAATTTTGATATATTTATTTACCTATCTAGTTGGTTTAAAACTATGTTGATTTCTGTTAATAATGTAAAATGCTTTAAAGAAATGATTGTACAAAATTATTCTAAATATGTTGGTGCTGTATATTATCAATATTTCAATATTTGCCTATAATTTTTTACTTTTAATTTTAAACCATTTTAGAAATTGGTAAAATGTAAGATATCTTTTATATTACAGGAAAGATATCTAACGATAACATCAAATTTACTGTCTTAGTTTACTCAGCTGAATTATGTAGTTTCTATAAAAAATAATAGTCATAAGTTCAAGTTCAAGTTCAAGTTTGATGTTGTTTTTCAGTTGTTATAAATTTGTTTTTTTTTATAGCTGAATTAACTTTTTAGAAAACAAGAAAAACACAAAATATTTTAACGTTTCTTTAACAGTGCAATTGTTTAGAAATGATCTATTAATATTTTATAAAAACATATTGATTTGAGCATATTTTATTTTTTTTTTGCAGTATCCTACTCAACTGCCAAATGTGAAACAAAATAATAAGTTTTTGGGTTGTTTGTGCAAAATATAAAGGTAAATATATAATATATTCTAATAATGTGTGTACAAATTATGAAAGCGCTCCGGAAGCCGTGTACATAACTTTTCTTTTATTATGACATAGTGTCATGTGCTGAATAACATTTATGTCAGAAATTAAGTTTAATTAGTCGTTTTTTTTTTGTTAGTAAATAATTTTACTTAATATTTTAGTTGAAGTTTGATGTATCAAACTTTAACAAAAATATTAATTACGCGATAACTACAAGCCACAAGCATCAAAACTACACGGGCAACAAACGTAAGCGACGTCATTTGGCTACCTTTTGCTACTTACCAAGACTACCGCAAAGCGCGGGACATCCTGGAAAGGAATCTATTTTAAATTTTTATACTTATCAAACCAAGAAACAAAATTTTAAGGTAGTAATTGGCGGTATTTTTCTCAACTTTACAGACAACTAGGTAAAATTCAAACTCGTATCATTAGAATACAAGGTTACATCAGTTTAATGCATGGGGTATTGAGACGTAAAATCTCCATTGTTGTATGTGGAACTTTTGAAAGCTGACAAAAATAAAGAGATTTTTAATATAAAAAGTCTGTTTTAGTTTAAATGTCCGGATTGAAGCTAAACGCAAGAGCGATGGGGTACACCATTGCCACCGTTGTCATTGCTTATTGCACATTGCTTTGTTGTGATTTAGTTCCTCAATCTGCGTTAAATGCACACACATTGACGGACTTCTACAACGACAAAAAACGTATTCTGTTGTGCTTTATGCAGGGCATCTCAAAAAAACGCATTGACGCTAACTTGTTTTAGTTTATCTAAACTCGAGTAATACGATAAAAACTTTTTAAACGCATTATTTTTTAAGCTACTTCCAACTATTTTAGCGAAAGATTTTTATTCTAAACACCCGGAATGGTTTAATTGTGCAGTATTGGAGAAGTGCTATGAGAAGGATGGTCGACATTTGGACAACATTGTGTTTAAAAAATGAAATCCGCATGTCTGTACTTTCTTAATTTAATATTAAAATTATTCCAACACTTTTTATACTGTTATTATAACGTGTTAAAAACTGTAATCTCCTTTGAGTCACCTTGTATATGCATTATTCCTGGTTCTAAAGGCGGCATTTGATAGTGTGGATAGAGAGAAACTGTGAAAGTGTATGAGAGAGAGAGGAATTAGCAAGCACCTGGTAAGAAGAATGGAAGACGTGTATGAGGAGACAGCAAATAGGGTTTGGTTTAACGGGAAAATGAGTGAAAGATTTTGGACAACGAAAGGAGTAAGACAAGGCTGTCCATTGAGGTTGGCTGAAGCAGGAGGGGTAGAGTAGTTAGTAGAGAAAAAATGTAGTCGCTAGCATATGCAGACGACATGGTAATACTAGCAAAAGAAGCGAAGAAAATTAAAGAGATGAAAAAAAGTTTAGAAAAATATTTTAGAAAAAAAAGTTTACAAGTTAATGAAGAAAAAATAAAAATTATGGTGTTCAGAAAGAGGGGTGGTAGAAAAAAAGGTGAAAGACTGGAAATGGAATAGGCAAGGTATAACGGAAGTAAAATCTTTTAAATATTTGGGATATGTTTTTTTGCACGAGTAACACCGAGAGCGAGCACATTAAAGAGATGGCTCGAAAAGCAAGTAAATTAGTGGGACAAGTTTGGGGAATAAATGAAAGAAAATTTGAATGTATGAGAATAAAAGGACTTATGTTTGATAGTTTAATTAGGAGTATGATATTGTATGGGTCAAAAATATGGGGATGGAAGGAACAGGAAAAATTAGAAGCAATACATGTAAAATATTGGAGATGGGTGCTAGATTTAAATTAGAGAAACTCCAGCATATATTGTGCTTTAAGAAGTCAAAAAAGATAAGTTATGAGTAGAAGTAGGAAAAAGAGCAATGAAGTATGAAGAAAGAACGAGACAGACACAAATGTAAAATCTTACAAGAATGCATGAAAGAGAAATGGGTATGCTGGGGTATGCTAGCCAAGAAATTGAAAGAATAAGAGAATCTGGGAGACATGGTACGAAATTATGGAAAGAGATAGAGATATACAAAGGCAAGAAAGGAGAATGCGAGTGAAAGAGTCTAGGTACAACGCAAATTATGAACATATTATAGAAAGTGAACTGCCAATGTACTAAGAGAGCAATAGATATAGTAAAGATGGAAACTATAGAACATATGTTGAAAGAGCGTAACAAAATAAAAGAAGAACATATGGGAAAAAATAAGATATTAAAAGGGGACGGAAGAGGAATAGAATGGATGAAGGCAGTTAAAAAACGAAAAAAAAAAGTAGAAGAACAGAGAAGAAAATATTTTTATTTGTGTTAATTTTATAAAGATTAGGTTTTATTATTTTGGAAAGTTATAAATGTATTTGTAAATGTAATTTTCAAGACCAAAAGGCAAGAAATAAACGTATTATTATTATTACATAGATTGAGAGAAATTATTCGGGCAAAGCGTCGAGGAAAATTTACAAAAGCAGTCAGGTTTTTGCACAACGCACCTGTGCACACCGCCGAGGTTGCTCAACTGGGCAATGTCAAAATTAATTTATTTTTCACATATTTTGGATAGGTTGAATAGTAATGATTGATCTATAATTTGAAGAAACAGACTTGTCTCCCTTTTTTGATTATAGGTTTAAGATTTGTAATTTTCCAAAAAATCGGGAATGTTGCTTTTTTGTATATGACACATATGCTGAGAAAATCGATTATAAAATCCTTCAATTAATTACAGGCTTAAATAAATTTAACAAACATAAAATAGATTAAGTTCAAAATAGTCCATTAACCTTGAATATAACCTCTCCAATGAAAACTAGAACAAATCTCATTTGGTCAAATATGTGAATTTTTCATTAGATTTCTAGACTTACCTGAATATATATTGATCCAAATGAACACCCATTGCGTTTGCAGATTATATAGGATTATATAGAATCAAAAGATTAAATAAAATAAAATGTATTTGTGATAAAAAGAGCAAAAATAGAAACTATGTGTTTTTTTATAAACAATAAAATAGGATTAAATAAATATGTCCTAATTTTATATAAATAAGACTGGCATTAACTAAATATTTTGCACATCTTAATATATAATGTATATATAATAATTATATTCAACCCTGTTCTAAAACCTATTACACATTGCTAATTAAGCAGCTTAATAAATATTTAAAGCAGTTTTAGACCAGGGTTAAGTTAATAAAACAAAAATGCTTTTATGGTTTCTGGAATCCATTAGGATTGTTGATTTGCCAATTCCATGTATCTTTACACATATCGTCTATATCTTTGGTTGCAGTCCAATTTAATTGTGTTTCAGCCAAAGAGGCGTCTGCATAACTTGCAGCCACATCACCTTCCCTTCTTTCAACAATGTTGTACTTAATTTTTCTACCAGATGCTTTCTCAAATGCATTGACCATCTGTAGAACAGAGTAGCCTTTTCCAGTACCTAAATTGTACGCTTTCCAGCTACTGAAAGCAGGGTCTTTAATTTTTTGAAGAGCTTTCAAATGACCATCTGCTAAATCTGTTATGTGAATGTAGTCAGGAACTCCAGTACCATCTGGTGTTTCATAATCTTCACCAAATACTTTCAGTTCATCTCTCTTACCTACAGCTACCTGTAAAAAAACAGTTATTATAATTTGGAATAATAGTTAGAAGTAACATATTAGATACACTAAATTAATACAATGTTTAAATAACTTTCCAACATTCTGAACTAATTCAATACAGTATTTGTATATTCACTTATGTCCTTGTGATATAAAAACTATTGATTTGGTTATTAGAAGCAGCATATTTTTAAAACCGGTATTGCATTAAGAAATCTTAATTTGTAAACCATTAGCATCATTGTTACAAAGTCAACAACATTTCTTTTTATGATAAAACTTATATTACAAATTGACATTAGCACCCCTAACACATCAAGTCAACGTTTCACAGTTTACAAATTATAAAAAAAAAATGTTTTCCATAAAACTTAACACATACAAAGTTTTTTTTTAAGAACATTGGTTCATCAATTTTTAAATAAAAACTTGTATAGTGTATAGTCGCAGTATCAAAATTGAAATGAAAATTAATATTAAATATTCTTGAGCTTTTAAACCAATTATAGTTCTCACAGGACAGCACAGCAATACAATTATCATAGTTCGACAAGTGTTAAGCTCACAACATTTATCAATTGTAAGGACTTGCTGATGTTAACGTATATCTTAAACTAAATTCTCTATTTACGTCTGTCAATTTATTGATCAATTTTATTTTATTACATTAAAACTTGCGTTAATTTATTGATAACATTTGGTATTTTGAAAATCTGAAACTTAAGTTATTAAAATTGAATAACAAATTAATGAAAAAATTAGTTTAACATTGATATTACAGATAAACTTTTGATTTATATATATATATATATATATATATATATATATATATATATATATATATAGTTTAAAGTTTTTGTCATTAGGTAATAATTGGTTGGGTATTTGTAGTTTTAAACAAAAAAGTTGATATATTCATGGAACTTATTACTAGTTTCTGAGCTTTTGAATAATTATAATACAATTATTGTTATAATGACAGGCGCAGTTTCATTTCAAACATTCAGAATAAGTAAAAAAATATGTTCAGCACTTATCCAATTAAAACAGTCATTTCACTACTGTGATTACAGGTTTATGTTGCGAACATCAACCTGTAATCACTGTATTTTGTTTAAAATTCTATATAAGGTATCCCACGAGTAAATACTAAGTAATGGTTTGAAAAATGTGTGTACAGTTTACATCTAATTTATGTTCTATATCAAATTCATCGTGCTACCGTAGCCCAGTCTAATTTGAAACAAGACATGACGATTTGGATACACGCAAAAACAATGAAAACATACATCCCTATTCATCTACAAATCAAGCAAAATATGGGCCATTTAAATAACATCTAAGATCCAATCAGTTAGCATCAAAACAAAAAAATATTTTTAGCAGATTTGAATTTAACCTGATGAGACTCGCCAAATTAAAAATATCAGCAATAAAAACTATGAAAGTATAAACGCTACTTTTTTAATATATCATTTTAGTAGTGGTCCATATTTCCCTTGGAGTATACTCAAAACAAACCAATATTCTTCCTCAAAAAAGAACATGAAGAAAAATGTAGTGCAATTATATTACAAAAAAACTGAATTTTAGAGTGATCCAAAATGTTGTCCATATATACTTCACATCAACATCTATAAACGGTATATGGCAAGCATTTTTTGCAACATAAAACATTTCAATTTTTCAATTATCCTGGTAGATAAAGACATGGTAACTGCTGTTAAGTATATCCAAGATATTTTGGCCGAAAATAGTTAAAAATATGTATCAACAAATTGTGAATACTAATATGGTTCCAGTAAGTTCAAGAGCATTATTTAAAGAATAGACCAAACCTGGAGTAAAAACCTATTATCAAATCTCAATGTGGAATTATTGCATCCCAGGCATTGCATACATGCATTCCTAGTTACGTCGTTCCCTTTCGGGCTATGCAATCGAGGTTTCGGACATATCGAGCCTTAGAGAAGAAATTTGTATATTTGGTTGCCTATATAAAGTAACGAATACATTTAGAAAAAACACTACGCTCTGCAACACTTGTTGGTCACCCATCCAAGCTGCTTATCTTTTGTTAGCGTTGATAATTTCTCTGACGTACTTGCCGAGCTTAATATAGTTTATTATTTAACATTTTTATTCATAAATAATAAAATATTATACTATATAATTATTTTTTTAATGGCAAACATGTTTCACAAAATGATTTGCATTTTCAATGCCATATTTATGATTAATAAATTATTTATTTTTTTTTAATTTTTAATTTTTTTTTTTTTAAATAATTTATTAATCATAAATATGGCATTGAAAATGCAAATCATTTTGTGAAACATGTTTGCCATTAAAAAAATAATTATATAGTATAATATTTTATTATTTATGAATAAAAATGTTAAATATAAAAAAATTTTACAAAATAAAAGATGAAAATATTAATTATAGTTTATTAATTAATATTTTCTTCTTTTATTTTGTAGAAATTTTTTATATTTAACATTTTTTATTCATAAATAATAAAATATTCTACTATATAATTATTTTTATTTTTAAATGGCAAACATGTTTCGCAAAATGATTTGCATTTTCAATGCCATATTTATTTTTATTGGTGTTAGTAGATTTATGATGGTTGATAAACCCACTTTTCATAAATCTGCTAAAATTTTTATAAACAAAGTTGGTGCAGTTATGAGAAAAACCATTTTTATTGTGGTTTAGTTCCTTCCAGCAAATAGCCAATATCAAAAGAATTTATTATGGAGTAATTATTCAACTGTGGAAATAATCTTATCATAAATAATCTTATCATAAATATGGCATTGAAAATGCAAATCATTTTGCGAAACATGTTTGCCATTTAAAAATAAAAATAATTATATAGTAGAATATTTTATTATTTATGAATAAAAAATGTTAAATATAGTTTATTAGTCTATGATGAGTGTTTATAAAATCAAAATTAGTTTTGGTCTGGTTCAGACAACTAGTCTATATCTACAACGCTAAGAGCATGTTCCCCTTACTAATCTTGGTTATCTATTATAAAATTAAATCCCACTGTATAAATTTAATTAACAAGATAATGTAATTTTTTAAGAGAACAGTTTAAATTTAAACTATAGGTTATAACAGTTTTTCTAAACTATTTTCAAACTTTATCACTCACAACAACTTGCATGTAAAATTTAGTTTATATCGTTTTTTGCCGAACAATATCAGTAAAATCATGCAACATCACAGTGTTACATTTTCTTCTGTAAATAAGCCATTTAATAAACTATCTGTATGAAGAGAATTAAAAAAAAAGAAGCATTTTTTGAGTAGTCACTTTTCTTGTGTGCCAGCAATAAATTCAAAGACACGTTAGGTAATGTGTTAACACAATCATGATTTGTTTAAATTTTGTTGCAATACTTTTTTGGCAAACTAAATTATATATCTGTGTTTTTTACTCATATTCATATTCCAATCTACATCTATTTTAATTTTTATTGGTGTTAGTAGATTTATGATGGTTGATAAACCCACTTTTCATAAATCTGCTAAAATTTTTATAAACAAAGTTGGTGCAGTTATGAGAAAAACCATTTTTATTGTGGTTTAGTTCCTTCCAGCAAATAGCCAATATCAAAAGAATTTATTATGGAGTAATTATTCAACTGTGGAAATAATCTTATCATGTATGGTCAGTTCCTCATCTACCCAAATATCTTCCAAAATAACATATTAATCAATCACAATATTAGAAACTATAGTTAGTACAGGCAGATAAAAGATTTAAATCCGGGTAATTTTAGAATAGATGAAACCTCATTTGTTAATTATATTATTGGGTTAAATTTGCCGTTGGTCTTATCAACCCCCATCAAGGTGAGGCAATGTAAAAATCACAATAAAGAACAAGAAATGTTCAAAATAATGTTTAACCTAAAATGATGAGAGAACAAAGCTAGATAAGAAAGAAATCGTTTGGCTTTTATTGAGGAGCATAAGATGTTTTGTAAACTGTTGAGGCATAAAAGACATTTATATTTTCATTCTGTCTATTTAGCATGGCTAACTGATTTGGTAGAATATGTTATTCCTGTGAGTAGAAGTAAGCGAATGTGCACAGCATAGGCAATTGACAGTACAAAGAGATACAGATTAAAAATATAATTATCTCTCACTTATCAACAGTCTACAATCTAGCACACTGTCGCAAAGTTGTTTGTAGAAAATGTAACGCTCTATAATAAAAAACCCATGATTTTTTTTCCTATCTATCTTCGTTCTTACAGAGATTAAGTTGAACATAATTTTTTAACATTTCATCAATTTTAATAATTAAAACGAGGCTAAATTAGATTCTAAAATTTAACCTGATAATACATTAAATAGTCTATAAAAAAGTTTCATCCTTTTTAAAATTACTCGGAAATTATGACTTTTTATGTCTAATCTGCCTGGAACATACAATGTATTTTACCTGAGATATGTATGGCATTAAATTATTAGGAATTCCCGAAGGATCTTCTCCGATAATTCCAGACTCATGTGCTCCAACAGGATTGAAATATCTTAACAGAATCACTTTCCAATCCTAAAATAAATAAATTCATAAATATATTTTGTTAATAAAATTGCATAATATTACGTCATTACAAAACTAATTAAACAAATTAAAAAAAAATGATCTTACAATAAGAATTTGTTTTGATGTACATAATTACATACAAAAATAAAAACATTCATATTTCAGATATTAAAATACTTTGTGTTACTATGCATTAATGGTAAGAAATAGATATGAAAACAATATTAAAATTAATACTTACAGGATCACTTGTGCAAACATCTTTTAAAATTTCTTCTACAAAATATTTAGTCTTTCCATAAGGATTTGTGCAGCCTTGTCCAGTTGGATGATCTTCAGTGATAGGCAAGAATTGTGGTATACCATATACCGTTGCAGATGATGAGAATACTAATTTCTTGACATTAAAATCGTTCATCAACTATATTAATTAGTATGTCGTTAGTTACTAATAGTTGAAATATTAAAGTATCAAATCATACCTCAAATAATGTGATTGAGCCGGCAATGTTGTTTTGATAATATTTTAATGGAATTTGTACAGATTCACCAACAGCTTTTAATGCAGCAAAATGGATTACACAGTCTATATTATGCTGAAATTGATTTAGAATTTTTAATTTTATGTATTAATATATGGTGGCAAAGCGTCAGTGTACTTATTTATTTATTTTATTTTGTGCAATGTGCAGCGTGAGATTAATATTTTTTCTACTGCCTTCTATATATTGTCACTTTTATTCACGCCTAACTGAATGGATATGTATCATATATTCACTCTAGTATGGATATGATATGCCGTACCAACCATAAAAACAAAAAATACAAATCACAATGTTTATTTGATTACGTCGCTAAATACAAATGGTTTTTTTATTTGTAAAATGTCAAAAATAGATTAAGAACGTTTTATTTATTAACTGTTATTATACAATAAAGCTTAAAAACATTTTTAATTAAATATTTTAACAGCATAATTTAACCAAAATTATAGGTAGTTCTGAATTTGATAATTATGCGAAACGACAGATGTCAAACATAACCTGAATTTATTTCAATATAAAATAATGTTAAATGATTTACTTTTCAGTTTTAAAATAATTTTTAGATTTTTACCAGTCGTAGAAAAAGTAAGCTGTACAACTCGAGTGGAATGCCCATATTGCACTTAGACGTTTGGAGCACTCCGCCTGCAGCGTCGTGCTCCAAATTCGTCTTCGTGCGATATGGGCATACTATCCACTCTTGCTATACAAAATACTATTATGATTTCATGGCCTGGAATGAAAATAATTACCCCTGAAAATAAAATGTATTTATATAAATATATGTTTTTTCAGATACTTAAATAAAAAATCTATGAAATACAAAATATCAGTTTTGAATCAAATATTACTATTTATTTTCTACTTTGTATGTTGATTTTGGCGATAGTAATTTATAATTCTTTTTATTCTTAGTTCAGTTTAGCATTTAAATAATAAAAAAATAAAATATGCTTTGAGCATAATGTTGAAAGTTTTTTAAACCGCTAGGCCACGAGCCATGACGCTATGAGCGTAAACGCTCGACGCTGCAAAAAGGAGCGTCAAGCGTCCAATTCAAATACATGGGTTTATACGTACCAGGCCACGAAATAGCGCTGCAAGACGCAGCGTCGTTTGCTTCTAGCGAAACAAACAGGAGCGTCCGTTGCGTTTGACGCTCATCTTATAAGCCTCTTAAAAACAAATTAATACAAAAAATCAAGTACGTACACATTAAAATTTGACTGTTTATACCGTTGGAGCGTATTATTTGAGCGTCAGCGTTTGAAACAAATCGGTTTGTTTCAAACGCTCCTAAATATAGACGCCAGAACGTTTTCTTTTTAATTGATAGTTTTGTCTAGATTGTAATTATAATTTTTTTTTGTATTTTATCATTATTATGATTTAACTTATTTAACTATATTGAATTAAATAAATTATTATAAAAAAAATTTTTGTATAGGTTTTGCACTATACATATAAAACACATTTTGTCAGTTTTCAAAATTTTATTATATTAATAGTTAATAATGAAGAATTTAAACTGGCATAATTTTAGAATGGATAAAACCTACATTGTTTGATAGATTATATTCTATTATCAAGTTTAGTTTGCCAAAGCCAATTCTGCCAAGATTTTGGGTTTTTAATTATTAAATTTGAAGAAATAAAATTTAATTTAAAACTATTATTTTTTATCATTAATGTGAAAAGCTAGGAGAACAAAGCTAGAAAGCTTTGAATAACAAAAATCACAAAGTTTTACATGTCATATTCTAAATGACAAATAAGTAAATAAAATTATTTTAAAAGTTAATTTAGTTTTTAAAATAAATTTAGTTTTCCTGCGTTTCGTAGTTTTCTGTTTGTAAATATACTTTTTATATATTTAAAATTTTGTACATATATCTTATATTGAAAAGTAAGATTAATATAATTTACCTTTAAAAGATTAATTGGTAGAATGAATAAAACTTGAATTAAAAAAAAGATTAAAATTTTTATATAAACAAATATAAAGGTATCATAACACCTTAAATAGAAATGTCAAATATAATACGGAATTGACGCTACTTGTGTTTAGACGCTATAAGCGACAAGATTATTTTTGTTTTTTTCCGCATTCTATGATTTTTTGTTTATGTAAATAATTTACATTTTTAAAATTTTGTATATTTTGAAAAGTAACATTAATATAATTTATCTTTAATGAATATATTGGCAGAATAAATATTTAAATTTAAAAAAAGTGTTAAAAAGTTTATATAAACAAAAATAAATGTATCATAACCCTAAATAGAAATGTCAAAATAAACGCTTTAACAAAAATTGACAGGCTCGTAGCCTCGTTGTCATTTGTCAATATAACGTGATAGAAATGAAAATTATTTTATGTGTTATTAATACACTGCTCAAAATAATTAGACATATTTAGGTCTTGATAACTTTTTTATTTTTAACAATATGCAAATCTAATGATGCTTAACTCAAAGATTCACATTTTGTTCTAAAAAATTTGCAAAAACAAAACAAATTTTATGTATCACTTTTAAGATAACAATAACAATTCAAAGAAACTACAAGAAACAAAGTGAAGCAAGCAATAAATTTTTTTTTTTTTAAATGTAGTGTTCTTTGGATAGTAAACAATGTTGATAGTTCATCATAAATTGCTAAGTTTGACACCACTATATCAAAATAAGGCATCTAAATGAGGCAGAAGTCATTTGTAATGTTGTTTTTATCGAGAATAGCACCAGTATTCGACAAGTTGCAAGAAATTTTGAAGTCAGCCTTCTGCCATCCATTGTGTGTGCAATCGATACCTAGAAACCGAAAGGTATAAAAGACGCATTGGATAAGATCATAAGAGGAAAACAAACCAAATTCAGGACCGATTTTTAGTTGTACCCTCATTACGTTTTCGCACATCCACAGCCAAAGATATTCAAAACAACTTTTAATGTGGAGATATCCAACCAGACAGTTAGAAATAGACTGAGAGAAGCCAACCTGTTTCAACTCCGTGCCACATAAGATACATTTTGCAAGTGAACATGTCACATAGCAACTTTAACAGTACTCTTCATAGTTGAGTCAAGATTTCGTTCAACTAGTTGTGATGGTCAAGTACATGTATACCGACATCCATATGAACACTACTCTGCACAAAATATGGTAGTGGATATGTGATAGTTTAAGGCAAAAGTAGTCTTTATGAAAGAATAGAGCTTGTGACAATTCCAGCAAAATTAAACGCTGAACGGTTCAGTGTAATAAAATATATCAAAATCCAAAATCTTCAATAGTCGATTAAATTTTGCTTAAACTTTAAGAATCATACTTCATTGCACCTCAAATTTAGTACTTTTTATTGTGCTATTTTAGTTCAGCTCGTAGTTTTTTCTAACAGTTTCGTACTGTTAACAAAAAAAAAAACACCAAGTATATTACATTAAATCGTTTATAATGTTTCTGATACAGCTAGAGACTTAGTTTTGAAATGTGTTATTTATACCGCTTTACCGACTGGCGTTATTTTATCACTTCCTACGATAGCACGTTTGTCTGTCGTTATGTTAAAAATGCAAGTTTTGAAATTTGATATTTCCATGCGTTATGTTTACCGCCCGTGGTATCCGTGTCGGTATCTAAAAGTGCCACTTGGCGTTTTTACATCATTCCATTATAATAGAAACCAATCACATTGCGTCGCACATGTACATAAACGCGGGAAATTTAAATTTATTATTACATTAAAAATTAATGTATAATAAAAATTTATAATTTTTAATAATTATATATATATATATATATATATATTAGAAATTAAAAACCAATGTGTAAAATAAATGTTATATTTATACAATATTGGACATAAAATATATGATAGCATATAATACAGTTTCTGTGCCATGTGAGATTGGCAAGATTGAAATAGCTGTCAACGGTCAATAGTTGAAGTTGTTAGTTGTGACATAGTATTGTATTTCTAATGTAAGTAATCTTTATATTATTTACTTATATAATTGTAGAATACAATTTTATTGTATTATATCGTTTAAAATGTTAAAACGATCCAAAAAAGTGATTAAGGATCAAAAAACCATAATAGTTAATTTTATGGAGAACAACCCTCAACTGCTCCAAAAAATTACTTCATCATTTACCTTTAAAGACAGCAAGAAGCTTTGGAGGCAGTTGAGGAAGGAGTTGAAAGCATGTGGAGATGGAGCCCACGGTAAAACTGTAGAGGAGTGGAAAAAGGTAAGTCATATACGATGATCATTTACGGTTTGTATTTTCACCATTTTAAAATTTTAGACATGGCAAGATATGAAAAGAAAAGCTAAAGAAAAGGCCAGTTTAGTGAGGCGGGAGGCTTCAAAAACTGGTGGCGGTGAAGCTGATGTTTCCATTAATGAGCTAAGTCCTCTAAAGCAGAGGATTTGCTCCATTATTGGAAACACAGCTATTACCGGACATACCAGTTGCCAGGACTTTGGTTATGAAGTCATGATGGATGTACCTGTATGTTTTTATAATAATTATTTTATATTAGGTTTAATACAAAAAATATTTTTTAGGCTAATAAAAATGAAATAGTTATAGATATGGTAGAACCATATATTGAAGGTATTTGTTTAGTTTTAAATAAGATTATACTAATTTAGCCATATTTTAATTCAATTTTGTTATTTAATTTTAGTTTCGGTTATAAATGTACCTGAATCGGCAGAACCACTTCAACCTGAAATGAGGGCAAGGAAAGGTATGTATGCAAATGATTTTTTTAATATTGATTTAATATATTTAATTTTTAGTAAACAGGAAAAGAATTGCCAAAAAAAAAATCCTTTATAGAGATACAAGAAGAGGCGAATGGCTACTTAAAGCGTCAGGCCATTGCTCTAGAGAATGCAAATAAAATTAAGAAAAGAAAAAACAACATTCTTAGTGAAAAATTAAAACTAAAAAAACTTAAATTATTTTGGCAAAAAAAATTTGTCAAATCTGTAGAAAAACTTGTTGAAGTAAGGCAAAATAAATAATTAATAATTTTATTGCGTATTATTGCCCCAGCCACTTGTAAATTTTGTTGGATAGGGATGTTGCCTTCAATTACTTCTCCAAAATTGTCTTCGTCTTCAAGTTCTTCATCAAAAGGTATGTTATTTTCTACGCACATATTATGTAAAACTACACAAGCATTAATGATTTTTGTAGCTTTTAGAGGGGCATAATGTAAAGTTCTGTGTCTTAATAGGCAACGCCACCTTGATTTTAATAAACCAATGGTGCGCTCTACACATGCTCGAGTACGTTTTTGATTAATGTAACGCATTTGTGGTGTTCCATCTGCAGCGTTTGGATAAGGTGTCATTAGCCAAGGCTCTAATGGATAACCACTATCTCCTAAAAGAAGCAATTAGTTAATCATAGTAATAATTTGTGTATAATTTTAACCTAATAACCATATGCTATTCCATTGACCATTATTGTACAAGGTTTCAATATTGTTTCTAACTTGTGAATTTCTCTATATAAATGAATCGTGTGTTGAGCCGGGATACAGTGCATTGATATTTATAATTTTGCCATCCGAGTCTGTTATTTAGAAAAATAGTAATAAAAATTTGGCGATAATTAAACTTTTCACTCACTATTTGTGTATTTATTGAATGAAAAGATTTTCGGTTTAAATATATTTGCTCCGGATAGATTGGGTCATGTTGAGGAGGAGCTACAATTGCAATATGTGTGCCGTCAATCACACCTACAACTCCAGACATTCGGTATTTTTCATAAAATCTAAAATATATTCAGTATATAACAAATTTATTCAGAAATTTAACGTAATACGTACTTTCTTCTGGCCATATTTAGTACGTAGGGCTGAGTTGGAAATTTTATCCATCGTCTGGCAAGATTATCATTTATAGCATTTGTAACCAAATCCACAGATTTACTGACAGCGTGCTGAGACATTGGAGTTGCAGCATCTTCGCCAACTGATAATTGGTAACCACCTTGGGCATAAAATCGAAGAGTGGCAAATATCTAAAACTCTATTTGTTAGCAATAAAATATAACCTAAAACTTAGTTTCTTACTCTATGTTCGCAATCTCCTAGAAACTGGAGGTATATAATCCCTTAATTCATTAATTAAATTAATAACACATTGTTTATTTAACCTAAAGAGTTTAATAAAAAATGTATCATTATAATCAAAAGGATTATTTTGATCTCTAAAAATTCTGTTTCGATTTATTTGTCGTGCTTCACGTTGTTGTACTAACAATATTAAATTGAAATTGTGTAAATGGGCCATTTTATTTAATTAAATTGAAACAATCTATCAAAAATATGACGATAACACTAGCGATATGATAGTTAACACTAGCAATTTGATAGTGTTATTTTATGGCGGTATAATACCGATGCGTTAATATTAGTCTATTTTGACGTAACACATTTCAAAACTAAGAATTTTTACGAATGCGGTATTATAACACGTGACGTCACAAACGTGATAAGTTACCGCATGCGTTATTATATAACATATTTCAAAACTACCAATTTTTAAAAACGTGTTAAAATGACACATGACGTCACGAAAGTGATAAAATACCGCATGCGTTATGATTTAACACATTTCAAAACTAATCATTTATATATTGTTGTTATTCAGAGATGCATACATTGAGGTTATGTTGGGAAGGTAATAATGTAATTTAAATACTTGTATGCTTGAGATCTTTATTTTCGACTATTTTCGAAACTAGTCGAAAATAAAGATCTCAAGCATACAAGTATTTAAATTACATTATTACCTTCCCAACATAATCATTTATAATTTAAATAATTGTAAGATAAGACCATGCGTAATTCTACAATAATTGATATTGAATTTAAATGTATTCTTATATCATTACTTTTATTTGGTGATATTGTAACTATAAAACATTTACATTAATTCACAGATAATATAACGAATATGTATTACTATGCCAAAAATAGTCACAAAAATGCAAGATTGTCAAATGTATTTTTCTTAAACTTAAGGGTTCGAGGCAGTAACTGCCATATTTTGTATACAAAATGTACATACACTTATGATTTCAGGATGATTATAAATAATAATTATAATCCAAAAAGAAAAAAATGTCTTTTGAAATTTCAAATAAAAGTTACTCTTCATTAAACTGTTTACTTGTACTCAAACCGGTAATCATAACTATTATCTAATAGAAATATTAAAAGTATGCAATTAATATGCCAAGAAATCACCCTGTATGAAAGAAAATGATTTACTTTCTTTGAAAAAACTTTGATTTGAAAATTGTCGTTTTAACTACTAAAGCTTGATGGTTTTTCTCCCAACTTAACGAGGCATAGTATTTATCTACAACTCTAACAATTTAAAATAATTATAATTTTGCAACCTGGTCAGGTAATAAACTTCTTAAATGATTTTAAATGTTTTTATAAATACTTCATCATCTTTATTTGTAAAGTTACAAAAAACGTAAAGTTCATCAGTTTAATGTTCTTTCACCTTAATTTCAACAATTAATTTGATACATAAAAATAAAAATTAATAAACCCTGCTTTTTTGTAGTAGATAATGTCTACCTTATTGTCCATTTTTTAGAAAAATGTTTTAATATCAAAATATAAGTATGCTGTTGTTTTTAGTATACTTGCAATGACAACCAAATTTTTTAAATGACAACAATTTTGAAATCTCCATGTTATACTGAACCCAAAGATGTATAACAATATTTTGCCATTCTGATGTTAAACATGTTAGTTATATATGTAACTGTATTGTAATTGTCATACCGTTTTCTAACTAATTTTTACTAAAATTGTTATTTTATACCATTTTGTAATAAAATGTATTTTTTTAAAGGCACAATAAACTTAACTAAGTGGCGATTAAAATAACTATATAATTATTAATTTCTGCGATATTTTTTATGTAATTTTAAAACAAACAAAACTTAATTAATTTCAAAAATTATATTCATAAATAGTTTTATCATGTCATCTATATAAAATTACCTTAAAAAAAATGTTTCAAAAAGCACCTACCTAAACAAAACAGCACATTTATTAATTTATGGCAAAATAATGATAAGTATGAAATTATTCAGAACAATATTTCAAAAACATAACAAAAAATGTATGTTACCATTTAAAAAACTAAAGTTGATTGGCATTGTATGTAATACCATTGTTTTACATTATGCTTGAATCTGTTCAAGTAGTATATATAAATTAACTCATTGTAGATAAGATATAGTAAGTTGATTATTTGTTTACATTAAACATATCAATGGTTACAATAATACACTTTTGTATTTCTCCAAACAAACAGGTTTTTATTAATTAAACCCGTATTATATTATAGTTGACATTTGATAAACATATTCTTATTTTCCACCTATTATTTTAGAGTGGTATGATATTTAAGTGAATCAATGCCTTATTAATACTCAAAAAAACCATTTAAAATGGCTTTTGAATCATTCAAATCAATTGAAAATTTACAGTTATAAAGCCGTACATTTTTTATCTAACAATGAGAATGTTGAAAAATATACACAACTACACATTTTCCCTCTTCTAACTTTTATCCGTAAACATATTGTATTTAGAATCCATGTTTGTATAATTTTTTATTTAACTCAAATTTACTTATTATAATCAACCAACTTCCTTAGTCTATGGCAGTATATTATGATGATTTTTTATACTTTCTCTACTATTTTTCCATATTTATTTAAGTGATGCAAGATGCAGTATTAGACAAATAAACATATTTGTTTTAATCAGCATAGTAGTCAACTTTTCATAAAGATTTTATTTATTGTGCTTTGTATTTACATTAATTGTTTTTCTGTATTATATATTATGAAAAATTAGTCAAGAATTAAAAGTTATAAAGATTTAATAACCAAATAATAATATATAGTTTCTTTAAACTCCTAAAGTAAAAAATAATTTAATCATAATTGACCTTTTTAAAAGTTTATAATTGTATATTTATTAAAATATGAACACTGAACAGGAAATCACAAATTGTCTAAAATGATTACATTATGTATTCCAAAACAAAATTTCTTTTCTCACTTTGTCAATAAAATTTGAATCACAATTTCACATGAAATATTTACAGATGATAATTATTATAAAGTTTGTGAATTGATACCATTCATGGCCCACGATGTTGACCATAGTTTTTTGTATTCAAATCATATTTATTTATATTTATAGCATTTTTAATGTCTAGAATTTTCATATTAAGTTTTATTTTTAGAACTTAAATGTGTTACATTATATTTTTGATTTAATTAAAAAGGTAAAATTTCTATAAATTCATAAATTATATCATTGCTTATTTTATAAAGTAATTAATAATGTACTCGACGCTTTGCCAATTAGAATTTCCACATAGATAAAAATAAAGAATTATAATTTAACTTACAGTATTAAAAACTTTTTCAAGTGCAGTTCGATCTATAATATCCACATTGTAAAAAACAACATTCTTTCCTGTAATTTTTTCGACACGTTTGAGACTCTCTGGCTTTTGATTCTTTTCCGCATAGCAGTTGACGAGGTTGTCTATTGAAACTACAGTGTAGTTGTTATTGAGTAATTCTATAATTGTATGTGATCCCACATATCCTGCACCCCCTGTCACCAATATTACACCCTTTCCCGCCATTTCATTCTCAGCAAACCCCCACCTGAGGGCAAAACATAAGTTATCATTACAATGGGGTCACAAATATTTCACTCACCTTACTTTGTAAGATAACCTATCGGTATTATAACATAGTAGATGGCAAGTGTATAAATACCGTTTGTAAACAAAACCATTCTTATCAGCTAATTTTGTTATCTATTTTTATTAAACATTCAAACATGACGTTGAAACGTCAAGTGTCAACCCGGCAACTGGTCACGTCAACAAGTTTTTTTAAGTAAAGAGTATGAAGGTTTTGATGACCACGGATTGCAGCTACTTTTTTTTGACATTTTCTGGGGATGAGCATTTTCATTTTCTATTGGTCGTACATACTGATGTCGATTCTATTGCAATATTCATTCTTACAGGAATTAACATATTCATGACTTTTTTAATGAACTGATTTGAAAATTAAATTTACTTACAAAACGATTATAGCGAAACACAATGAAAGGCAGACAAAAAAAATGACAAGAGAAGCTAATAAAACGGTAAGACAAGTGGTGAAAAAAAAATTAAATGTATGAGAATAAAAGGAATGATGTTTGAAAGTTTAGTAAAAAGTATGTAATTGTATGGAGCGGAAATTTGGGGGCGGAAAGAGCAAGAAAAAGTAAAGACTATTCAAACAAAATAGTGGAGATGAGTATTAAGAGTAAACATAAAGACCCCAGAAGTTAAAATAGACAAATTAAGAGTAGAAGCAGAAAAGCGTGCAGTAAGGTATGAAGAAAGAGTGAGAGAAAGAAATGAATGTAAAATAATACAAAAAAAGAAAATGAAAGGAAAATGCGGAAAAATGGAAACATGCAGAATAATATATTTTAATATGAATGGCTATGCTAGTGAGAAAGTAGATTGAGAATAGATAAAAGAATAAAACTATGATAAAAGATAGAGATATACAAGTTCAAGAGCGTAGAACACGGATAAATAAATGTAGGTACAATTCAAATTATGTACATATTATAACGGATGCACTACCAAAGTACCTAAAAAGTGTAAGGTATAAAAAAATAATTTATAAAAATGATTGCAAGATGTGAAAATAAAGAGAAAGGATGCGTGTGTGTGTGTGTGTGTAAAATTATATGTTATATTAGAAGTGAATTAAGTTTATATGGTAAATGTTATGTTAATACGAAGCTCTGCAGCCATCCACATGGAAACGGTATAGAGCAGCAAGTGGGGAGAAAAAACAAATAATATAAATTGTAAATATGTAAATATTTTATAATAAATATTTTATAATAAAAAAAAAATGTAAAAAAAAAAGTTTTAAATTTTCAAGACCGAAAGACAAGAAATAAACGTTTATTATTACATAAATAAAGTTTTGCATTTTTTAACAGTTTATGACCTTTTGGTAACAATATTTTCATATTTTATTGAAAAATTTTGCTATTTTTGAATAAAATTTTGCACGCTACAGTAAAGAAACTGTAAAAGAACTAATAAAAATTTAAAATAACAAAATCCGTTTATAAAATATCAAAAATATTGTCAGAAAATACCAAATACCGGCTATAAAAAAGTTTTTCTACATTTTTCAACAGTTTATAGCCGGATTTTGGTGCTTTCTGATAATATTGTAATACTAATACTATATAACAATGTGTTGCCAAATTTTGCTACTTCTTAAAATTTCATAAAAATTTGTACACATTTCAACAGTTTATTATTTTTGACATTTTATAAATAATATTTAGCACTTAGTTTATAGGCGGATTTTAATGTTTTTTAATTATTATTTAATGTTATAAAATCATTTTTTTTGTTTTTTGAAATTTCATAGCTTGACTTTGCCACTTTTGAAATTTTATTATTTATGACATTTAATAAGTATAAATTTATTTTTTTTAACAATTTTATGGCCGGCTTTTAGTGCTTATTATATTTTAATATTTCATAGCCGGATCTATTTTTTTAATTTTACCACCAGTTTATTTTATTATATAAAATTTATCAAAAACGTCTTTTTGATAAATTTTATTACATAATTGCAAAGAGCTTCATAAGCATTTTGGCACGAGTTACACTCAATATTTTGTCGCTTTATTGTAATCTGTCACTACTGTCAAATTTTAAGGTATGACGTCATGTGAAATCGTGATTTAGAGCCAATTAAATACCGCTATTGACTTTTCTGCTCTTACCGCTGGGCCACGAGCCATGACGCTCTGAGCGTAAACGCTCGGCGCTGCAAAAAGGATTTATACGTATCAGGCCACGAAACAGCGCTGCATGACGCAGCGTCGTTTGCTTCTAGCGAAACAAACACGGGAGTTTGTTGTGCTTGACGCTCATCTTATATGCTTCTTAAAAACAAATTAATACATATAATTAAGTACGTACACAAAAAAATTTGACTGTTTATACCTTTGGGGCGTATTATTTGAGCATCAGCGTCTGAAACAAATTGGTTTGTTTCAAACGCTCCTAAATATGGAAGCTAGAACGTTTTTTTAATTGATTATTTAGTCTAGATTATAATTATAAAAAAAAAATATTTTATAATTATTATAATTTAACTTATTTAACTATATTCAATTAAATAAATTATTATTATTTTTTTTTTGTAAAGTTAACAGTTAAGTAAGAAGAATAATGTATAATTTGATAATAAATTTTGCACTATATACACATTTTGTTTGATAGATTATATTCTATTATCAAGTTTAATTTGTCAAAAAAATGTTATTATAATACTAATGAAAACATGTTGTATTACAGTTGCGTGACACTGACTTTATAAACTATTTCTATCACTACAGTCTTAACGCGGACCAACTATAGTAGTAAAATAATGGGTTTAATTCATTTTAGGCAACGGGTTCTCAAAAGATTTTTTTTTTAATTAAATACTAGAAAACACTAGGCATAGATGAAATTTTACTTATTATTCTTAAAGCAATTGTAAATAAATTAGCTTCCATTTTGACTAAAATATTTGCTTTATTATACAAAAAAAAACATTCCCAAATTGTTTAAAAATTGCAAATGTTTAACATATACCTAAAAAGAGAAACATGTCTAATTTTTGTCCAATCTGTCAGAAATAAAACAAAATATCATAATTTGCACATTGTTAAGTTTTTAGAATAAAATAATTTTATCTCAGATACTCAATACGCATTTTGATCAAAACGTTCAATAACAGATCTTCTGATTTATGTTAGTTACAAGTAAAATTCTAATTAAGACAAATATGGAGAAAATCTTGCAGTTTTTTTAGACATTTTTAAAGCATTTGATAGGATATAGTCTTCTAATCTTATTAACAAGTTTTATTAAAGGTTTTGATCTCAAATCTGTAAGTCTTTTTAATATTTTTTTTGATAATAGAAAAATTATAGTTAGAATTGATGGTTTTAACTGAGACTCTAAAATCATAAATGCTAATGCTTTTCAAGCTTATGCTTTTTTGCCAACTTTATTTTAAACTTACTTTAATAAATTTTTTCAAATAACAAAAAGATCTATTTATAGTATTGCAGTTGATAGCACTACTTATACTTCATACTTTTTAAAAATCATCAAAACAATACCTAAATGGAGTACTTAAAACTTAGTTAATTTTAATTTTAAAACCACTTAACTTACTATTTCAAAATCAAAACTTTAGGTTTCATCGGTACCAAACATTAAACTAAACAACAAGTCTATATCTAAATCTTCTTCAATTTGTCTTTTTGTCTTTTACAGTTTCACGAAATTTTTTTTTTGAAACATTGATGGAGCTTTGAAAGTATCTAGAAGACTAAGATTTTTTAAATAGATATAAACAATTTTTTACTTCTGTTTAGCTTTTACACATATACAAAGCTTATATTTGTCCTTGTATTAAATATTGTTTCCAGGTATAAAAAGAAACATCAAAAACTATATTATCTTTTCTAAATTCTATTCAAAAACAAACTATTTGGATTATTGCCAATCCAAAACTGGTTAATGACTTTGATACTTTACAATATCGGCTTAGTGTTGCAGATCTTTGCATTTTCTATATGTATTTTTATAGACATTTTTTAAACAAAATATTAGACATATTGCCATCTATTCACATATTTAATTGTAGTCCAAGACTTGCTAGAAATTCTAACAAATATTCATTGACAGTTTCAGAGATGTAGCACCAATACTTTTAAGAGATTTTTTTTAACCGACACATGGAATAAACTTTTAAATTTAGTATTTCCCAAGACTTATAAAAGTTCAATGTTGACAGACTATTTAAATGAAGTCTTCAATGTGATAATTTCAGCAAGTGTGGTTTCACTCTATAAAATTCAAAAGTATTTTTATGTTGTTGTAACATATTATGTAATTCTTAAATAATTTATTTTAAAATTTAAACATTGATGTTTAACATCCAAAAGAAAATTTTGATAAGCGTTCAAAAACCTCAAAGTATGCAATTTTAAACAATTTCATTTGTGTTAAAAAATATTGCAATAAACTCACGCTGCATACATATTTTTGTTAAAGTAAAAAGAAGTGAATTACACTATTTACTAAAAAAAAAGTTACAAGATATTAGTACTTTACTGATATTAAGTTTAAGACCATTCCGACCCGACTACTGTAAAATCCCAAGCTCAATTCTAAGTGAACAAAAATTAAAATATTGACTGAACTATTTTCTCTTCAAATTAGAATCACCAACTTCCTATTTTTTTTTACACCCTATGGGTAGCCAGGGCACCTGATTATATATATATATATATATATATATTACAAAAAATGTAAACAAACTAAATAGAACGGCGTAAAGTAAGCAAGCAGAAAGTTTTATTTCAGAGTCAACATCTTACATTTTTATAGCTTATAACAAACTATTTACGTAATACAGTGTTGCATCTTGAAACAACAACAAGTACGTACCTAACCTATATTTTTTACCGCTTCTAAAAATAATAATCTTAAACACGAAAAAATAAAACTCACCAACATTAGAAAAGCTAAAAACAAAGGGCTTTTAAAGCCCAAAATAATGGCACCACCTGGCCGCCAAAATAAGCGACACAAACAAAACCCGCCGGACACAAAAATCATGTCACAATCACAACCGACCAACACTGAAAACGACCTCATGGAGACGACAAAAACTTCGCAAACGAACGAAATTAATATTACGGACAAGATACATACACAAATATTTCCTACAAAAAACATAAGCAATGCATCTAAATCCTCTCCTTCACATAACAATATTATAAACTTTGCCGCCACATCATTCCAACAACAAACAATCTCCCGTGATCAATCTCTCAAGATACAACCACAAAACAATCCTATAAACACACCCAGAAAATATAAAAAATATCATCCAGGACCATTTTTAGTGATTATTCAAACTGACTCGGAAAATGTTAAAATGCATCACCCTTCCAAAATAGCAAAAATTTTATTTGACAAATGCACAGGAATAACAGATCTAGAAATATCCGGGCCATCTAGAATACGAACAATATGCAATACGGCAGAAGATGCAAATAAATTAATAAAAAATGACATAATAAAAAAACACAATTATCATGTAATAATACCTATGCAAAAAAACGAAAAAAAAATTAATAATACACATAGATAACGAAACGGACATACAAACATTAATACATAATGGACAAGGAAATTACAATGAAAAAATAACATACGCTCGAAGATTCACTTCTAAAATTACAGATGACAACGGACAACCGAAGATTATTCAACTAAATACTGTTCAAATAACCATAGAAGAAGAAACTACCCCAACACATATTTATTTCGATAAAATAAGATACAAAACAGACACATGCATTGAAAGACCTTTTCAGTGCTCAAACTGTTTAAAGTTTGGTCACATCAGTAAACAATGTCGAGCACAATTAAAATGTCACAAATGTGGTAGCCATCATAACAGCATAGATTGTCAATCTAACACCGACAGATGCACAAATTGTAATGGAAAACACAATGCTAAAGACAGATCTTGCCCAATCTATATAAAACAACAACAACAAATCACCCAAAAATATCAACAAAAACAAACAAATGCCAATAATCAAATAAAAACTAATACATAAACATATTCTAATGTAACAACAACACGCAAGAACTACCTGACAAATAACACCGTAAGTCAACATGACAAATTAATAGAAATACCGACAGCAATAGATTTCTCAAACACAACAGACACTCTAACAACTTTAATTAAAAACGTGCCTTACAAATCCGAGATAATAGCACTAGTCAAACAACTTACATTGTTCATCACCAATATTATTATCGAACAAACATCACAAATTCCCAATAATCAAAATGGATATCAAACATATTACCATAGTACAATGGAACGCACAAAGTCTACCAAAGAAATGGGCCAAATTTCAACATTACATGACAATAAATAAGATACATGTAGCAGCAATCCAAGAAACATGGTTAAAAAACAAACATACACTAAAAATGAAAAAAATACAACATATACCGACAAGACAGAATGGACGGTCACGGCGGCGTGGCTTTTATAATACACAAAAACCTTGTACAAGAAAACTACACACATATATTACTAAATAACATGCAAACACAATCCATTACGATAAACAAAACTATAACAATTAACAACATTTATATACCACTAAACGCAAATGTTAACAAAACCAACATAATACAATTTCTAAAACCACAAACAAAATATAACATAATGGTAGGTGACTTTAATGCACACAACACTCTATGGGGATCACATAAAAACTGTAAAAGAGGAAAAACAATAGAAGAAGTAACTCACGACAATAACATGGTATTTTTAAATGACGGTAGTCCAACCAAAACTCAAAACAATACAGATAAAAACCGATCATGTATTGATTTAACAATCATATCAAGTAATTTAGCAAATAGACAAAGACAACCAAGGAAGTAACCATTTTCCAATCAGAACAAAAATACTCCTTAATAATTCTCAACAAAAAAGCCGGTACTCCAGAAGAAATTACAAAATGACAAATTGGCAAAATTACTTTAATGATATTGAAACTGATATACACAATTATGGAACTTTTGACATGGATTATAATAATTTGGTAAATATAATCCAAAAATCTGCAAACAAAAATATTCCAAGAACAAAGACGAATTCTAGCAAAAATCCTAAACATACACATAAATACTGGTGGACACCCGAATGTAACCAGGCAATCGCAAAAAGAAGATTAACATGGTCAATTTTCAAAAAAAAAACTAACAAAACAAACTACGAATCCTACAAAACACATTGCCAGGAAACAAGCAAAATTATAAACAACACCAAAACACAAAGCTGGAAAATATTTTGTGAAGAATTAAATCCCAAACAAGATAGTTCAAGAACATGGAACATTATTAAAAACATCCAAGGTACTAACAAGCACCAATACATAATAAATAATGACCTAGAGTTAGCAGAAAAATTTCTCTCCCAAATATCACCACCATATGAGTGCCCAAAAAATGAGCAACAAAAATTAGAAATAAACAAATCTACAGAAAATATATTTTTAACCAAACTAGAATTCGAGCTAAAAAACAAGAAATCTACCACCCCCGGATATGACGAAATCAATTACAAAATGATACAACTCTTACCACTAAATGCAAAACTAAAACTAATAAATATATACAACAACTGGTTAAATAAAAGTCAAATTCCAAAAGAACTTAAACTGATCAAAATAATCCCAATAAATAAGAAAAATAAACCAGAAGAGGATCACACGTCATACAGACCAATAGCTCTAATACCATGCACACTAAAAATTTTCAACACAATAATCAAAAACAGAATAAGCTATATTATAGAAAGCACACATGCAATACCAACTACAAGCTATGGTTTCCGCCAAAACAAAAGTACAAACGATGCTCTTTACAGATTATACACAGAAATCAGAAATAACAATTTAAATAAGAACATTACATCAGCCACCTTTATTGACATAAACAAAGCATATGATTCAGTGCACATACCAACCCTCATACAAAAATTAAAACAAACAAGTATACCTAATATATATATATACAATACATACAAATATTTTTAACAAACAGAGAGTATACCATATCAACAAACGTCAATGATATAACCAGAACATGCAATATAGGTTTACCGCAAGGATCAGTTTTAAGCCCTATACTATTTAATATATATACAAAAAACATACAAGAAAATTTGAACATAGGGGTTATACAATATGCAGATGACATCACTTTATTTACACACAACAAAGACATTAACAAAATGATTCATAATATTCAAATCAACTTACAACAAATTAACTGCAACCTTAACAAAATTAACCTTAAAATAAATCTTGATAAATGTAACACAATACATTTTAATCGTAAACATAAAACACCTGAACATCGGAAAGTTAAATTAAAAGACAAATATATCCCCGAGAATGAGGAACACAAATTTTTAGGTTTGTGGTTTGACCGAAAACTACACTTTAAAACACATATATCAGACCTAACAACACGAATCAAAAAGGACACTAACATTATCAAAGCTTTTGCATCAACAAAATTCGGTACCAGACAAAAACACATGTTACATATATACAAAACAATGATAAAACCAAAAATCCTATACGGTTCACCCATATATGGAATAGACAACACTAAAGAACAATACTACAACATCCAAAAAGATCAAAACAACTGCATTAGAATATGTCTTGGGACTCTAATATCAACACCCATACATTGCATGTTAAGTGAAGCAGCCGAACTACCCCTTTGTTACCAAATAAAAACAGAGACATATAACTACATCACAAGATCTTTTCCATACAACCGACAACACCTAAAAAACTTTGAAAAAATATATAAGTCAACAACTAAATCAACTAAACCCAAAAAAACGCAAAACAACAATGTTACCCGCTAACCCAAAAGCCACTGAATATACGTACTTCTATACCAAACATTACATCCAAATCTAATGATATAATAATCCTAAAACAAGCTTCCCTCCAACACCTCCAAAAAGTATACCCAAACTTTGAAAAACTTTACACAGACGGATCTAAGAAGAAGAATTATACAGCAGCTGCAGCAGTGTGGCCAAACAAATTTAAAACAGCAGATCTCAAAATACAGACGGAAGTATCTATAACAACAGCCGAAATGACCGCAATCAAACTGGCCATCTTCCTTATAGCCCAACATCCTTCCTCATGCAAAAGCAAAGTTATCCTAACCGACTCTCTATCATCCCTCCTACTTTTGAAACAAACCACCCAAACCACAAACAAAATAAATAACATTGCCGAAGAAATATTTACATCAACAGAGCATTTAACAAAGCAAGGACACAATATTCATTTCCAATGGATCCCAAGCCACTGCAGCATAAGATGAAATGATTTAGCGGATTACGCAGCCAACAACGTGGAACAACCAATTACAAAAACAACAACAGCCTACAATGACATAAAAACATATGTAAAACAAATTATAAAAGATGAATGGACACACGAATATAGACAAAATACAGAGACTGGACGAACTTACAAACAAATACAACAATCGCCGCAAACAATACCTTGGTTTAACAACACAATTCTATCAAGAAAACAAATAACAAAAATTATACGATATAGAACAGGACATGGACTGACTGCTAACAAAAAATTTAAATTTAAGCAAATTGACTCTCCCCTTTGCATAACTTGTAATAGAATCAACTCACCATATCTTAGAAGAATGTACACAAAATGACATAAAAAGAACTATTCTACTCACAAACACAAGACAAACAACAATAGCCCAGACAATGACAAATATCGAGACCCACTTAAAACACTTAAGTACATACATAGCTTCACTACCAGACATTTAACAGACTAATTAAAACAGACAGATTTTTAGGCTTCATGTTTTTATATAGAACTTCGGCCAACTATATATGTTATATTGTATATAAAATGTAAATATGTAGTAAATAAAAATTAAAAAAAAAAAAAAAGAGGTTGTTTTAGATGGTCATGATCCTATAGAAACAATTTTATATAATAATTATGCCTCACAATCATTGTTTGCAAAAATTGGGTATTATAATTTTGGTAAATGTTCTTTTATTGATATTTGAAAGCAGTGATACAAATACATATTATTTACACATGGTTGCATTATTTCAATATAAAGTATTATTATTTAAATCACATGAAATACATAAATATAAGCAATTGTGCGATAAAAATATATAAATATCTTTTGCATAGCAACACAGTGTCTACTGTGTAGCGCTATGCAAGAGGTATTTGATAACTGCATACTAGATATCTAGATTATTCAAATAACACACATAATATATTACAATATTATTAACTTTCAAAATTATATCTGTGACTGAATTATAATAATATATACATAATTATGTAAAATCAAATAATAATGTAATTACTTAATAAGCATATACTAATAAAAAAATTGACATTATTTATGAACTTTTAGATTACAAAAAACCAATTGGTGGCAACTAAAAAAACAAAAAAAAACTCAACGAGTTCAGTTGACACATAAGTTTATTCAAAATAAATATAAAACTGTCTGTATATGTAAAAAATATAAATAATTAAACATGTTTTTATTTTTACTTCATAAAAATATTCAGCTAATAAATAGGTTTTAATAAATTTCATTAAATATTAAATTAGGCATATATTTTATTAAATAAATAAATTTATTGTGCAGTTTAGTTGGCAATATTATGTCGTTTGGTATGAAAACACTAACTTTGTAATAAATCAAGCTGGAAGAAAAACAAAAATAGATATAGATAACTGAATAAACGCAGATTATAAAAATGCTAAGCCATTGCTAAGTTAATGATTGATAGAGGTAACTAATTAAAATGTCAAATATTCAACCAATTAACAACTACATTAAAACAAAAATAAAATTATATTTTTGATAAAATGATCAAAATTGCTTCACAACTTAATTAGCAGCAGTGCTTATTAATAAAAAAGATCGATACTGTTATAAAACGTACACACAACTTTTGAGGTTTTTTCATAGGTTCTCCTTGTAGATACAAGTTTTTGACGTGTATTTCTAATTTTTCTTTCAAAAGTATGATTCCTGAAACGTGTGTTGTCATTTACAGCGTATTAAAACAAGAACATTTAAATGTAAATATATTGTATATTAATTGTATATTACAATAATTTTTAATCTGAGGTACAAAAAATAGATATACTTTTTTTTTCAAGTTTTGTTAAGCTGGCAAAAATAAATGAGGGAGATAAGAAAAGTTTTATTATACACAAGAGTTACTCATACATGTGAGGCATTTGTGGTAACAGGGCACCAGCTTTTTTATACCTTTCTCATACAATGTTGCCGACTGGATTGCCAGCCAATGTACACAACAACAAGTTTTCAACTCGTTGTTACTGTTGAACCGCTGTTTTCCCAACTAATTTTTCTAAGTCCGGGCTGTAGCACTTTTTTGACAAAGCCATCTGTTGCTACGGACTTTCTTCCCTGACACACTTCATTATGGACATTAATATGTTCTTCTTGCTCCACATTTGCATTGCATTATTACTAACAAATTTTTAATTTGCAATATTACCTGCTAGAAAAAAGCGGATCACATATTGAATCTTGCATTTGGCGGGAGCTTCAATTGTAGTGGCCATGATAAAACCACGCTCACATAAAAACTACGTTACGTAATAGCCGACCCGTTTAGGAATTACTAACAGATAGATTACCAAACACTAAGGCGCAAACGTCACTTCAATTTAACAACTGAGTATCTATAGCCAACCTAAAAAAATTGTATGTTGTGAGTCTGTGGACGATTTACTACATTCATCTTGATTGGGTTGATTGTGAGATAGTTAAATATTTTTGGAAATAACTAATTGTTGCTGATGTGATTAAATGAGTTTTGAAAATGGTTCTGTATGTTTGTAATAATATGATCCTGTCTGTAAATGTGGTTGTTTTTTGAAAACAAAAGAACTGAGTTTTTTTTTTCAGAAATGCGTTGCTACACCACGATTTGTTATGTCATTTAAACGGCGGGGTATACTGTCAATCAGATGATCATTTTTTGCGATATATTACTCTAAGCTTTTTGAATTTGCAGACGAATATGCTGCAAGTTGTTTAGTGGGTGTGATAAATTAGTCAGCCTTTTAATGATCATATTTCAAACATGCTCAATGGGTGATAAATCTGGCAACCGATCAGGCCATAGAAGGACAACAATGTTAACTGCGTGTTGTAACCTTTGCTATATGAGGGCGTGCGTTATCTTGTTGGAACAACCAACCCCCAAAGAAATAAAATTTCAACAGTTTTATATTGGCAATGTAATTGGTTGCAATTAAGTTACCATCAATAAAGACTATACATATTGCACCTCATATCATCACTCCTTGTGTGAGGGTTGTGTTGCGTTCTACAAAAAAATGATGAATTTATACGTTCTTTACGCATACGTCTGACTTGCCTAGAAATGTCGTGAGTTTACAAACAGAATTGAAACTTGTCATTAAACACAATTTGATGCCATTCTTGATCCCAATTTGCTCTTTTATTGCTTCATTCTAGTTTGCGGGTACGGTGAAGTGAAGTAAGAGGAAGACTGTACAAATGGAGTCCATAAGATTTTATCTGGCAATAAACATATGACACGAACATTATGTGTCTTTAATCTTTCATTAGATCTATTGCAATTGAGCAAGTTGTTGAAAATCTGTTTCTTGTGGCCAAAAGTCCTTAACGGCGTCCTTCACATTTTGTAGTCACCAGGAGACCAGCAATATCTTTAAACAAAAGTCCGGCCTCTCTTATACTAATAATACGGCCACGTTCAAATATATTTAGTTGTCGATCATTTTCACGTTAGCAGGCAAATTCTTGGCATTTTTAAATTTTTACAAAGCAATAGTGGACTATTAATAAAAAAATTGACTTAAAAAAAGTTATTTTGATACACATTATTAATACTAAGTGACAACAAAAAAATTTGTTTATTTGTTTGTTTCATCAAAATAAGCGTTTTGTGACAAATTTATTAAAATTGATCAATAACTTCTGTGTGTTGCTTTTTTTTTAAGTTAATATATATATATATATATATATATATATATATATATATATACGTTTTTGAATTACATTCAGGACTATATTACTTTTGTCGTTGCGCCTTTTTGACACTCTAGATGATGATTAGGCGAAGTGAAGTGTAAGAGATCAAATGTAACTGAAACTGGTGAGGCTGGTTAGGATAGTTGATCAACTTTAAAGTGAAGTTCATGTGTCTCAGAATTCTAAAAAAGCACATAATAAGCTATGCATACATAGTAATAAAATAAATTATTAAAAAGTTAGGTGACTTTTGTCCAGTTTTGAATTTTTGAAGTTGTTTTTCTTAGATATCTTCTAAACCTTGCCACACACAATTTAAATTATCAGTAAATCTACACTTCTGTTATCACAGCAGCATATAAGATAATAATTAAAAAAATACTTTTAATAGTTGAATCATCAAGACAATGTAGACATAACAAACAAATTTCTAAAAATTAAAAAAAAATTGATAGTAGCTATAAACACTAAGCTTTTTTGATTTTACAATTTTCTAAAACTACAGCTCGTGCTTTTGAAAAAAAAATGAAGTTTTTACAAATCCACATTAAAGCGCTCTAAACGGAAAGTACGTACAAATTACGGCGCCCTGGAAGTGGGTACATTTTAATTACAAGAAAACCTTCAGTATTGTTCTAATAAGTATGTATTGCAAATGTTACCTACGAGTTTATATACTGTGATATTAGAACGGTCTAGTATCTGATGGAAAAGTCATTAAAAACACTAAGTTTATGAAGAACTTGGTAGCAAATAAACTAAATTTACTAAGTTGTACCAGGTAAATCATCATTAAACTATGTGTTTGTGGGAGACGAAGCATATAATTTAAGAGAGCTTGATTGTCAGAAAAAGATATTTAACTACTGTTTGTCTAGAGCTAGACAAATTATAGAAAACAGTTTTAGAATTTTGGCTAATTGTTTTAAAGTATTCCATACATGCATTCATTTAAAAGTTGATAATATTGACAAAGTTACTTTGGCATGTTGTGCGCTTTATTTGACGTTGTTGATATATCAACTGGTGTTATTACCAAGGAATGCAAACATACCCTCACATTTTATTACAAATTGAAAGCAGCCACAATCGTCACCATAGTAAAGAAGTAAAAGATGTGAGAAATAGTTCTGAAAAACCTTTTAATAATTCTGGTAATGTATGACAACATAAAATTATTTCTAACAATAATACTTATAAGTTAAAATAACTATATGAAGCCAATACAAGCAATTAGATACACTAATAATTATTATTAGTAAATAAACTAATACATAATCATAAAAACTCATTTTATAATAATAATAATAATAATAATATTAATAATAATAATATTTATTAAGAAAAAATACTTACAAAATGTTGTCAGTTTACAATGTATTAATCATTAATTTTAGTTTAGTTAATAATAAATATTTTAAGTTTCTTTTGAATAAATGTAGCTTTGTAATTAATTTTAAGTTATTTTACCTGCAATTTGTTATGATCATCCATATTTGATAACAGTATTTCTTGAAATTTTCTGGTTCTATAAAAAGTTTATCAACTCAAAGTAACACAAATGTAGAATACGATGTTTTGTGTCAGCACTAGAGCTCTCAGAATAATAAACTTTTTAAAATTTTATTTGGTATGTGGTTGATTTAAAAGATTTTGGATATACATTTTTTTGTTAAAATACCTAACACAAAAACAAACGTTTGTTTCATGTTTTTGAAAACTATTATAAAATTTCTAAAAAATATATTAACCTTTATCCTATAAATATAGATCAAATTAATCTAAGTTTATTTATAAACTGGAATGGAAAGTGTAGTAAGCAGTAGTATTAGTATTCCTTTTTCTTCAACATGATATCGAGCTTAGCTTTCGGTACTCTACAAGTGGATGGAAGAAGTGACCTGGTACAACTAAAACGGCACGGTACGGTGGTTGGAAATGTAGTATCTTTGTGGAAGGATATATTGATAAATCAAGAAACAATAAAAATCAATAACAAGCAAAAAAAATTGAATTTGTAGATAATAGAGGAAAAAACATAAAAAGTTTGATTGTAAAACACTCTTCATTTTAATTGATTAAATTGTTTAAAAGTAACTACTAATCAATGTTTAAATCATAAGTAATTTAAATATAATGTTCAGTTTTGTATTTTTTAATTCAAAATAAAGTTTTGTTTAAATTTTTAGGAAGTCCTAGAAAAAGTAAATTTGTAATTGTGAAAAAAGATACATGTGCTAAACAATACAAAAAAAGTATAGTCAAAAGTATTTTTTTAAGTTTGATTACACTACCAAACTTGTATTCTCCTTTACTAAACTGTTTTCTTGATCAAAAATGTTACCTTTGCCACTTGTTACACAATATACTATTTTTTGACTTAACAATAAAAAAGAATATTGTTATTTTTTATACACAGAGCACTCACTATCATCTACACATATACAACATGAGTTTAACATAGTTAAACAACTACATGGTTATAATATAAATAAACAATACAACAATGCTTTAATACAATAGATAAAATAATTAAAAAACAAACAAAAAATATACAAAACAGTATAATTACAAGTTATAAATTATTATATTAAAATTTGAATTTAAAAACAAATAAAACATTAACAAACAATCAAAAAATGTAAATTTAAAAAAACTTTTTTTGCTATTTTTAAGTATTTTGGATACATTGTAAGATAACTCGGAGCGTAGCATACGGTACTTCTTAAAAATTTTATTATATAAAATTTTTTACACATATGAAAGCACGTTTTTAAGAAAAAAGAAATTTTGAAAAAAAACTATCTTTTAAAATTCTGCAAAATTTTCAAAATTTAAGGAAAAAAATGTTTAGTTATAAAAACTTATTGTTTGGATTATTTTGAAGAAAAAAGTTTCTTATATTTTTTTCCTAAAAATGCAATCCTAAAAAGTTACAAACGATCAAAAAATGTAAAAAAACTCAAAAACCTCCATTTTTTTTTTCAAATTTTGATTGCTTATTACTCAGAAATGGCTCACTGAAAAAATCTAAAAAAAATTACATAATCAGGATTCATGTAGAGAAAGACATTTTCAGTGGTTTGAGCAAAAACAAATTTTTATTCCGTACACTTGACTCATACATGGCCGTGTATACATTTTGACAAATTAATTGCAAATTTTAATGATAATTATAAATATTTACTATACTAATTTGTACGTCTTAAGCTTTACTTTATTGTTTCTATTTCTTTCTATGCGCTTCAAGACATTAGGTTTTATACTTGTCTTCTTTTTCTGCTTTAATTTTCTATTTATTCTTCTATTTAGTAGTATATATATGACTATGTATGAGTGTACAAAATAATTTTTTTTTTGCTAAAACCACTAAAAATACCTTTAATATTTCAGGAAGTGCCGTGCATTACGCTCCAAAATAACTTACAATGTATCTACAGAAATACTTAATTTTATTATTCTTTGAACAATCTTAAAGAATAAAGTTGTTTACAACTTTTTCCTAAAAATGCAACCCTAAAAAAATACAAAAGATTAAAAAATGTAAAAAACGCAAAAAATCGATTTTTTAAAATTTTGATTGCTCGAGGAATTATAGTTTACAATATTAATATTATTGATAAATGTTTAAAAAATGTAGTAAAAATGCAAAATTATTAGAACACTTAATATCATAATAAATGCTCAAAATTATTTCCTCTATTTTTCAAACACATCTGCGCTTGCCGAAGCCATGTTGCGCTACATGCACGTTGAAGTCTCGGTGGTTGCCGAATTGTGTCAGCGGCAGCTAGTAAGCGATGTCGCAACTCTTCAACATTGTGAATTTTGGTAGCGTATACCAGATAACTCATATGCCCCTAAACATAAAAGTCTAGGGGATTTAGGTCAGGTGATCTAGAAGGCCAGGCAGTTGGACCTTTTTGACCAATCCACTTTTTTGGAAACACATTGTTCAAATGTTGTTGCACATCTATTGCAAAGTGTGGTGGAGCTCCGTCGTGAAGATACCACATGCGCTGTCTAACATTAATTGGAACTTCCTCCAGTAGTGCTGGTAAGGTATCTTGTAAAAAAATTAAATACACGATTTGGCAACAAAAACGGTCCAATAAGATGGCCGTTTACAATTCCAGCCCATACATACACCAAAAATTTGTGTTGAAAGTTTGTACGCCGCCGCGCCGGCTAATATGTAGATTTTCAACTGCCCAATAATGCATATTGTGAAAATTGTGCACACCGTTACGAGTAAAAATTGTCTCACCTGTCACTAAAATGTTAGTAAAAAAATGTGGGTTCACATCATGCTGACACAACAGCCATTTGCAAAATACTAACTAAAAGGAAAATCTGTTGGTAACAAAGCATGTACACGCTGCACATGATAGGGATACAGTAATTCATGCTTTAATATGCGCCACACAGTTGACTGCGACACCACAGTTTGATCGGCAATTATCCGAGTTCTGATGTCAGGACGTTCTTTAGCAATATTGACAATATCCTCTTCTAGATTAAAAATATGCCTTGGTCTAGAACGTCCCCATATTGTCCAGGTCTGGGCTGCAAGTGCCCAGTTTCTGTTGCACGCTGTACCAAACGTACAAACGATCCACGAGCCGGATGATACCTTTGAGGGAATCTCTCGGAATAACGGCGAGCTGCAGCCACTGAATTTTGATGAACTTCTCTATACACCAATATCATATCCGCAAATTCTGCATTGGCCATGTTATGTTGCGCCATAATTTAATTTTATTACACACTGACAGGCGCCACCTAGTTCTTTTTTTAAATTTTTTGGCAACAACCGCCGGGACTTCAACGTATGCTTTTAATTTTGTCATGGCACACTAATTTTTTTCAAGTAATAAATTTTAATTTTCCAGAAACTTTATAATTCATTATCTTGCTTATTATAAAACTTTTACATTTTTTTGAAAATATACGGGCCAGTATATTTGAAAATATACTGGCCCGTATATATATATATATTCAAATAAAATAAAAATAATCCATTTAAAAGGAATTTACTCCGACTTTTATTGGTAAGGTTATGTTTGTAATTGTCATTAATTTATTATATAAAAAAATGTTTTAATGTGTAATTATTGTATAAAGTGTAATTGTTATTGAAAAAGTGTTTTCTATATTGTAGTTCGACTGAAGAAGGAAAATGTCAATTTTCTGAAACGTCTCTGTAATAAAAAATATTGATTAAATAATTTAAAAAAATAAACTGTCCGTTTATGCCATCCAACCTACCATTATACACAAGGACGTCTAACTATTCATCATACAAAAAAGTTAAATTGTTAACAAAAACACTAGTTTAAAAAACGGGTTTGCGGTAGTTTGGCACAGATGGCCGCGCAAGTCTTACGGGTGAATATAACAACAGCGCGTTGAGTTACGGGCACGCCTTGAGATGGCAACAGGCAAGGTTGGTAGAGTATTATGTATATAGAAGGTTGCCTGGTTTTAGCAAGTAGGCGGAGCAAAGCACACCGGCTGTACGTGTGACGTATGGGGAGACCCACCCAGCAATATTTGTACTGTAAATAGCATTTATAATATAACCTAACTATTTTTTTAAAACTGATAATTCGTTTATTTTTTACGTCAATAATAAAGAAAAACTAAACAGATTTATAAAATTTTAATCTGCAATAAAATTGATGATCATTTGTGCATTTTACAGACTTTTTAAAGTTTCATCTACAATTATATAATATATAATTCTATAAAGAATTATAGATAGTGTCATACGGGCATAAGTCATTAAACAACAAAACAATTATTGTTTGAGTATATTTATTATAGTTGAAACCATCAATGACATTATTTTTATGTTTAATCCGCTTGTAGAAAACTTAAACTTTTCTTTTCCATACACACAAGACATTAGATTGTATTTTTAGCTTATGGTGATAAAATAATAATATTAATAAATTCAATAATTTAAATACTTGAAAGAATGATTGGAACGACGCAATTTGCAATATTTTTTTATATTATAATAACGTACGGCGGTGTACAACGTAGGTCTCGCTGGGCTCCGCATTTGTCACGAATCAATTTTGCCCCGCACCACTACCCGCTCCTATACTCGTTGGCGGAAGAACCAGGCAACCTTCTAAATACATACTACTCTACCAACCTTGGGCAACAGGCACCGCCACATTTCGTTCTACTATTGGGATCGCAGCTAAGCAATACGCTATTTGGCAGATTTGTTAACGAGCCGTTGTTGACATTTTGCTATGTTTTAGCGATTTTTCGCGAGATACTATTGCTTACTATAGTAGTAAGGTGGTTAGTGTTGACAGACATACCACTGCTTTATCGCGAGCATTTAGTAACGGAGGGGAAATCAATGACGTATGTTAAAACGTCATCGTTTCATACCACGACATACTACGCCTTACCTAGCTTCGGCGTAGGTTACTGCTTATAGTATGCCGTTGACAGACGATTTAGGTTATATTTAAACTTGATGGATGTCATTAAATTACTTTAATTACAATATACATTTTTAAATTGATGTTTAGTAGGTACAAAATATAATTTGTTAATTACATTTTATTATTAGATAGAGAATATAAAAATAAAAACGTAATTTTATAGAAAAAAAAAAAAATGTCAACAAAGTTGTTTAATTTAATAGAATACGCCGCAAGATTCAGTTTTTTTAGCAATGTATAAATTTTATACATCAACAAAAAATATCCATGAAACAGCTAATAGTTGTCTAGACTTCTAAGACATCTAATTGTGCATCTGAAGCTACAGAAGTGAAAGAAGTGTTACGTGATCATTTTATTATTGTACAAGACAAATTATTAGAAGAAATAAAAAAATTTCGAAGCGGTAAATATTGCAACAGCAAAAATGGCAAAATGTACTATATACGACAGAGGTAACCATAAAGTAAATTAATGTTTTTATTGCAATACATTTTGCAATCGATGTAATAAAAAATGACATCAAATTCTTTTAGTAATTTTACTTGATTTATGCTATTCTCTTTTTTCTTTTAATATAAAAAAAAGTTCTTGTTTTTTAGAAAGTTAGTCTAAAACAAACGAAAGAATTTGGTCAAAGAAAAACAACATATTATAAAAATAAAATGGAAACAAAACTACTTAAACAATGATGTTGGAGACGCCTTTGGTTAGTTTTATTTTTTTAACTTTTAAAATCCAAACAAATTTATCTATTTTGGTAAACAAAGAAAAATATTTTGATGACTTTGTAACAGAGCGGGGGTGTGGAGAAATGATCAGCAGTACCATACAATTTAAGTTCTGTTTATTCTTCGTTAATTAGAATCTTATAACATGTAGAGGTACACGTGGCGTGTTGAACAAACACAACCCTAAAACAAACTGCGTAAATAATTTAATACAATTAATTATTATGCATTAAATAGAGGGATTTACATACCTTTGCAGGTAAAACGCAGGCTTGAATTAAACCGGGTTTAATTACCAGGAAGCACGAGCTGGTTTGGGGGTTTGAAATATCACACACGTGCACGGTTTCTTAACACGGTAAAAAATGGACGGGGTATGACGCGCTTCTAAAACGCGCGTTTTGGCGCAATAACCGCGCAAGCAATAATCGATATCCTTTACATCTGCCGCTATCCGAAGCATTACTCAGACTACAGTTACATTAAATTACTGATGCAGTCTAGGCTCTAGCAAAAGATTATTAAAAAACGCATACATTGAATACACCCCGCTCAACTTACGTGTCCGGGAAGTTCAACACAAAAGTTTTGGTAACAATTTGTTTTGCTACTACATAAGGTCCTTTAAAAAGGCAGGAATTTTTTAGTCTTGCAATCAATAGCCGATGAAATTGGATTTGCTCTTAGCAGAAGCAAATTACCCGGCTGAGGTAGATAACAAGGGTTATCAGGTCCTTGCTTTATTCGTTGCTGAGCTTGAGTTTCTAACCTCTGAGCTGCCTAATAAAGCTTCACCTGGCAATCAAAAGATCTGGAGAGAGGCAACTGAAAATATTCTTGCAAAGGCGACGACTCCACGGTACCGAAATGCAACTCATCGGGGCAGAAACCAGTAGACTTATGTACAACATTATTTAAAAAGGTGGTGAACCTGGGAGTTTTGCAAGCTTACAAGGTATGCTTTTTGATAATACGTCCGAGAAAGGCGACCTAACTCCCGCATAACGCGTTCCACAGAGTTTTCTTGTGGATGCCAAACTAAAAAAAAAATTTATTGCATTTGTTTGTCTTGAATAAACGTTTTTCAAGCAGTTGCCGTAAATTGGGTTCCTCAGTCGCAAAAAATGCGAAAAGACTTTTCAATAGTAAGAAAGTAGTTCTTAGACATCCGATTTATGATAGCGCTGGTAGTGGCACGATTTACCAGGTACAAGGTAACAAGTTTTGTAATTACGTCTAGCACAACACACGCTGCCTATCGATTTAGGTTAACGTCCGTAAAAGTCTACCAAAATTAAGTTGTTTGGACCGGCAGGAACAATAGGTTTTAATGGGGGTATTGGAAGAGCGGAGGCTTTGCTAGTCTGACATAGATTACAGGTTTTGACCATACACAAAATGCGGAACAACCAATCTAGGGGTGCCGCGGGTCGGCAAGAGCAATAACGTGATAACACATCAAGTATCACATTTTTGGTGCCAGGTATGTAGTTGACCACATAGTCGTACTTCTGGAGTGCGTGGCGATAGTAACCTGCAAGTATTTATATATAACAAAGATCGATAGTCCGTAATACAATTTAAGTTCTGTTTATTCTTTGTTAATTACAATCAGATGTACATCTACAGGTGCACGTAGCGTGTTGAACAACTCTAAAATAAACAGCGCAAATAATTTAATACAATTAATTATTATGCATTAAATTGAGAGATTTACATATCTGTACAGGTAAAATGCAGGCTTGAATTAAACCGGGTTTAATTACTAGGAAGCACAAGCTGGTTTGAGGTTTGAAATATCACCACGTGCACGGTTTCTTAACACGGGAAAGAATGGACGGGGTTAGTTTCGGGTCTTAAGTATGACGCGCATCTAAATCGCGCGCTTTTGCGCATGTATTGCGCAAGTAAATATAGATATCTTTTACAACTTCTAGTAACTAAGAATATTAGGTTATTCCTAATTAAAATATTTTCTCTCCTTTCAGGTTTTATACCAGCATTTGGGTACGCATTTTTTTAGTTTAAAGTTTGTCTGTTAAAAACGTTCACTTCTTTTGTTTTTTTTTGTTATTAAAATTTCTTGTACTTTTTAGAAATGCGCATGTATTCTGATCTACTGTCTTTCTATTTGGAACACATAATAGGTTATGCTCTTCGTCGCACATTTCTTGGCAGCAAGTACATTTACCTATTTCAGTTTTCTTATGTTTTAAAAGTACGTAGGTGTTGTTATAATCTACTTTCTCATAGAATATATCCAGTAATTTTTTAATGTTTAGTATTTTCAGTAATTTTTTTTTGCATGTATATATTTAGTATTTTTCTAAGTTTTAAACTTAAACGAAATTCTAACAATGACTTCTTTTCTTCTTGTCTCTGCATTTTTAATTGTTTTTTTTTAACTTTTAATTTTGATATATTTATTTACCTATCTAGTTGGTTTAAAACTATGTTGATTTCTGCTAATAATGAAAAATGCTTTAAAGAAATGATTGTACAAAATTATTCTAAATATGTTGGTGCTGTATATTATCAATATTTCAATATTTACCTATAATTTTTTACTTTAAATTTTAAACCATTTTAGAAATTGGTAAAATGTTAGATATCTTTTATATTACAGGAAAGATATCTAACCATAACATCAAATTTACTGTCTTAGTTTACTCAGCTGAATTATGTAGCTTCTATAAAAAATAATAGTTATAAGATTTACATAAATATCTTAAGTGTACAAATCTGTCATAATCAATCAAGTTTGATGTTGTTTTTCAGTTGTTATAAATTTGTTTTTTTTTATAGCTGAATTAACTTTTTAGAAAACAAGAAAAACACAAAATATTTTAATGTTTCTTTAACAGTGCAATTGTTTAGAAATGATCTATTAATATTTTATAAAAACATATTGATTTGAGCATATTTAATTTCTTTTTTTTGCAGTATCCTACTCAACTGTCAAATGTGAAACGAAATAATAAGTTTTTGGGTTGTTTGTGCAAAATATAAAGGTAAATATATAATATATTCTAATAATGTGTGTACAAATTATGAAAGCGCTCCGGAAGCCGTGTACATAACTTTTCTTTTATTATGACATAGTGTCATGTGCTGAATAACATTTATGTCAGAAATTAAGTTTAGTAGGTCGTATTTTTTTTTGTTAGTAAATAATTTTACTTAATATTTTAGTTGAAGTTTGATGTGTCAAACTTTAACAAAAATATTAATTACGCGATAACTACAAGCCACGAGCATCAAAACTACACGGGCAACAAACGTCATTTGGCTACTTTTTGCCACTTACCAAGACTACCGCAAAGTGCGGGACATCCTGGAAAGTAATCTATTTTAAATTTTTATACTTATCAAACCTAGAAACAAAATTTTAAGGTAGTAATTTTTTCTTAATTTTACTGAGAACTAGGTAAAATTCAAACTTGTATCATTAGAATACAAGGTTACATCAGTTTAATGCATGGGGTATTGGGACGTAAAATCCTTAATGTTGTATGTGGAATTTTTGAAAGCTGACAAAAATAAAGAGATATTTAATATAAAAAGTCTGTTTTAGTTTAAATGTCCGGATTGAAGCTAAACGCAAGACCGATGGGGTACACCATTGCCACCGTTGTCATTGCTTATTGCACATTGCTTTGTTGTGATTTAGTTCCTCAATCTGCGTTAAATGCACACACATTGACGGACTTCTACAACGACAAAAAACGTATTCTGTTGTGATGCTCTGCATAAAGGCATCACAAAAAAACGCATTGACGCTAACGGTGGAATAAACCAAACTCTACCGCTCCTACAACTCACAAATTCTCTCCTCGCCCGTCCCAGTTCCAGTAATTAATCTAAACAATTCTTTAAGTAACTCAAACTAAAATGCGTTAGCAGACATATACAAACAAACTGCTGTTTTTCAATCGATAGTGGCGACAATTTTACAAACTCTCATAAAAAAATATGGCTAACACGCCAGATAATGATAGTCTTTGTATATGCTTTTAGAATGTTATTGAAATGCTAATAGTATAAAACAGAAAACGAGCAAAGTTCAAGAATTTTTTTTTAAATGACTTTGATGTAATGTTAATTGAAGACAAATCTTACACCTAAAAATAAGGTAAATATCCCAAATACCTTTACGTATTTGGATGACACCAACATAAATTGGATGCATAGTACGGCTATTCTAAAGTTGTCACTCCGAGTACCATAGTACGTTTGAAGCGTCCAGATAAAACAAACCGTTAGAATTTTTGCAAATAAAAGTCTATACAAAGAGTTTTGCAACTAAATTCGAGAATATTTCAATTTACGTCAACCAAGATCTAGGCGAACCAACAGGGAAAACTTCAAACATAAGAGAGCAGTCAATGTACAAGATGAATAATTTTGTAGCACCCACCTAGCCACAACTCTAAAGCAACGCCTATAAGATTGGCGCAAAACGCGCACTACTAAGATTAACCAGCAAATCAACAAAACACTTCCAGGACAAGCATTCACTTATTAGGTGAAGTTTAATCGGTAGGCACTTTTTTTGTGAGAATAAATTCAATACTTTTAGTCTTTTGAAGATGCCCCTTCTAGGCCACAACAAAAAAAATAGTGACATTAAACAAAACATAAAAAAAAATACCATTAAAAATACATAAATAAAATGTTTGTATTACCAAACTTCTGATGACTCAACTGAAAAGTTTAGCTAATCTAAAAAATACAGTATTATTCTTATAACTTTTTTAACATCTAAATACACTTCAATAATTTGCTTAACCAATATTTTCATTTCAGTCGCGTTTTTATTAGTTAAGTTATTAGATTATTGTATAACTTAAGCCCCACAGAATCTTGTCAGGATTTTTTAAGAATAATTCATTTTAACGCACTGTTTATATACATACATATATTTCTATCTATCTTACATCATAATGATTTATGATTTACGATTGTTGATTGTTGATTGTTGATTGTTGATTGTTGATTGTTGATTGTTGATTGTTGATTGTTGATTGTTGATTGTTGATTGTTGATTGTTGATTGTTGATTGTTGATTGTTTATTGTTGATTGTTGATTGTTGATTGTTGATTGTTGATTGTTGATTGTTGATTGTTGATTGTTGATTGTTGATTGTTGATTGTTGATGGTTGATGGTTGATGGTTGATGGTTGATTGTTGGTTCTTGATTTACGATTGAAGATTAACAATTTACAATTTACGATTTCCGATTAACGGTTTACGGTTTACGATTTAGAATTTATAATTTACGATTTACGATTTACGATTTAAGATTTACGATTTAAGATTTAAGATTTACGATTTACAATTTACAATTTACAATTTACAATTTACAATTTACAATTTACAATTTACAATTTACAATTTACAATTTACAATTTACAATTTACAATTTACAATTTACAATTTACAATTTACAATTTCCAATTTCCAATTTCCAATTTCCAATTTCCAATTTCCAATTTCCAATTTCCAATTTACAATTTACAATTTACAATTTACAATTTACAATTTACAATTTACAATTTACAATTTACAATTTACAATTTACAATTTACAATTTACAATTTACAATTTACAATTTACAATTTACAATTTACAATTTACAATTTACAATTTACAATTTACAATTTACAATTTACAATTTACAATTTACAATTTACAATTTACAATTTACAATTTACAATTTACAATTTACAATTTACAATTTACAATTTACAATTTACAATTTACAATTTACAATTTACAATTTACAATTTACAATTTACAATTTACAATTTACAATTTACAATTTACAATTTACAATTTACAATTTACAATTTACAATTTACAATTTACAATTTACAATTTACAATTTACAATTTACAATTTACAATTTACAATTTACAATTTACAATTTACAATTTACAATTTACAATTTACAATTTACAATTTACAATTTACAATTTACAATTTACAATTTACAATTTACAATTTACAATTTACAATTTACAATTTACAATTTACAATTTACAATTTACAATTTACAATTTACAATTTACAATTTACAATTTACAATTTACAATTTACAATTTACAATTTACAATTTACAATTTACAATTTACAATTTACAATTTACAATTTACAATTTACAATTTACAATTTACAATTTACAATTTACAATTTACAATTTACAATTTACAATTTACAATTTACAATTTACAATTTACAATTTACAATTTACAATTTACAATTTACAATTTACAATTTACAATTTACAATTTACAATTTACAATTTACAATTTACAATTTACAATTTACAATTTACAATTTACAATTTACAATTTACAATTTACAATTTACAATTTACAATTTACAATTTACAATTTACAATTTACAATTTACAATTTACAATTTACAATTTACAATTTACAATTTACAATTTACAATTTACAATTTACAATTTACAATTTACAATTTACAATTTACAATTTACAATTTACAATTTACAATTTACAATTTACAATTTACAATTTACAATTTACAATTTACAATTTACAATTTACAATTTACAATTTACAATTTACAATTTACAATTTACAATTTACAATTTACAATTTACAATTTACAATTTACAATTTACAATTTACAATTTACAATTTACAATTTACAATTTACAATTTACAATTTACAATTTACAATTTACAATTTACAATTTACAATTTACAATTTACAATTTACAATTTACAATTTACAATTTACAATTTACAATTTACAATTTACAATTTACAATTTACAATTTACAATTTACAATTTACAATTTACAATTTACAATTTACAATTTACAATTTACAATTTACAATTTACAATTTACAATTTACAATTTACAATTTACAATTTACAATTTACAATTTACAATTTACAATTTACAATTTACAATTTACAATTTACAATTTACAATTTACAATTTACAATTTACAATTTACAATTCACAATTTACGATTTACAATTTACCATTCACGATTTACGATTTACAATTAAAATTTATGATTTATGATTAATAAAAAGTTAACAAATAATTAAGTATTTTAAATTGTTTCATATTGCATATCATTGATCATTTTATTCTAAAAGTTGAAGAAAAAATTGAAATATACTTTTAGTTAGTTTTGAAAGTTTTGTATTATTAATGTTTATTGTTCATACTTTAAGTACATTTGTTTCTCAAGTTTTGTTTATGAAACAATTAAAAATTGATCACTTTTAATTTATTTCAATTAGTTGGAAAATAATTTAAAAAAAATAAATATTTATTTAATTTCTATATACGTCATAAAGCTTGTCAAAATGAAGTAAAAGATAACATTATATAATTTATTTTATTAAAAATATTCAAATTAAACAGGTTCAAGGCCAGATGAGTACTTACAACAAAAATAATTAAAACACTACGTTTTTTTGGTAATTAATGGGTATGATTGATAGGTGTTCTTGTAGCAATTTAAATCCTATATAAACCGTTATACTCTAATAGATTTAAATACGATAGTCACGACATAAATCCTCATGGAAATGTACTTTATTGTGTGCGTATTCCTTGTGATGAATTTATTTAAATTTGCTCAGCAGTGTTAATTTAAACACTTAGTAATAACATGTAAATTAGAAAATATATTTATTTACAAAAATATCTAAAATAATATAATTTATAAATTTTAATACCTGTTAATTAAATTATCATATTGTGGATAAAAACAATTTTCGTTCATAACAGTTTGAACGAGATTAAATTGTTGCATCAAATGTTGTGAATATAAAACACATTTTTTTTAAATTTTAAGATTAAAATAAAATTCATGTTATTGATAAACTTGTTTTACCATTATAATATTTCTTTGGAAAAAAAGATATAAAAAATCTACGGTTTATTGACTTGTAGATATCAGCAAGTTATTCTAGCTTAAATTTGATACAGTGCAATAAAAAATAGACGTACACATTGTAACACGGAAACATCCTATATTGCCAGATTTATTATTGGTTTGGCATTATTTTTTTATATATTTGGCCATTTTTTGTAGTTTATCTTTTAAACTGCACTCTGCTTTTAAAACCGAATATTGCGCTTGCTTTTGATTTTGTTAAAAACTTGATTTTCAATCTTTTATATATTGTTTGTAGCTTTTTTTAAATTTGTTAAAACTGAAGATATGTTTTTGTTATAAATCTTTTAATTTTTTTAAACAACTTTACTTAATTTATTGTTTTGTACATGTTACCGTATTAGCAAAATTATTCTTTTGTAAATCTAATCCAAATTGAAAAAAAAAATTGACTGAATCAAAACTAATCATATTTGTTCAGTGTTTTATTAACAATAAAATGTATACAAAATAAATTCATTTGCAAAATAAATTTATAAAGCCTTTTCAAAACAAACAAAATGATTAAGTTATTAATCTAAAAAAAATTTGCAAACCAACTTGCATTTGTTTCTACTGTTGTTATGTTGTTATTCCTATAATGGCAATTAGTAACAATTTAAAAACTAACTAATTAATTTTAGAAAGTCCAATTGTCTAAATTATAAATTTTAAATAATCTTTGCAAAAACTTAAAAATTGTATTAATACCTACATTTTTAAATTTTTATATATTTTTTAAATTTCATAATGTGATTAGAATTTTAGACATTTAGAAATAACTTAATATTTCACAACCAAAGTAGAGCAAAATGTAATTTGACTAACGAATAAAAAGATACTGACTAACAAATCATGATGTTGACTAAGAATTATTCATTAGTTAGTAAAAAACGATTGCTGATTTATTAGTCACTAATCAAAATTTGTATAGTAATGATTAACGAAAAACAGCTAACCAAGGTTTGTTATTTTGAAAAAATAATCAAAAATGATTATGAAAGTTTATGAAACATTAAAAGGTTTAAAAAAAAATTAAGAAAATCTAAAATAGCATAAAAGTATTTCAAAAAATTAAAATAAGTTTTTAATAAAAAAAATTAAGAAACTAATATAAATTAACAATAAATAAAAAAATTGTAAGTAAATAAAAAAAATATTCAGAAAATTTTTAAAATATATTTTTGTAAAAAAACTTAAAACTATTTAATCTAAGAAATTTAGGAAATATTAAATAATTTTGATTACTTTTTGACAATATTTTTGGCAGTTTAAAACACTAATCAAATTTTTTTCTCTAATTGAAAATATTAATTGGCAATTTCTTGATAATAGTGAACTAAGTTGCAATATAAAAATAGATATGTTTTTGGAAATGTTATCAAGCAACGCTCTTAATGCTTTTCAACATGCAAAAAAAAAATCAAGCAAGGATTGCAAACAAAATAAAATTATTTTGTTTAACGAAGAGTTAAAAGCAATGCGTAAAAACTTAAACTTATGAACGAAGCGTGCCTTAAATCAAATAATCCTCAATTAAAACTAATTAAAAAAACGTACAGAACAAAATACAACTTAGCGATAAAAAATGCTCGGTTTAATGCTAATAATAAGTATGTAAGATTGTAACTCTCAAAAAGCTATGTGGAGAATCATTAATCCAATTAACAAAAACTGTGATACAACCTGTTATATTAGCGCTAATGATTTTAATAATTTTTTTTTAAATATACCTTCTATTTTAATAAGATCTTTATCTAAATCTGTTGTAGATCCTATTATTTTATTGTGTAGTGAAGTTAACAATGTAAATGTACCAACCTATTTTAATTTTTGTGAATCAACTTTTATTAAAATGAGAAATACAATCAAACTTCTGAAAAAAAGTAAGTGTTTTGATTGTTATGGTATCGCAGGTGTTACATTTTTAAATAGTTCCACTTACTAAACTGTTTAATAAATGTATTAATAGTCAAACATTTCCCGACTCTTTAAAACTAGCTGATGTAAAACCTATTTACAAAAAGGACGACATTAATGACTCTTCAAATTATAGACCTATCAGTCTGCTACCGATTGTCTCCAAAATTTTTGAAACTTTATTAAAAAATCAATTAGTTGATTTATTTGAATCAGAACATTTATTTTCTGATAGCCAGTTTAGATTTCAAAAAGGAATGTCTACAAAACAAGCTATACTAAACTTTGTGAGCAACACAATTGAATGTTTTAAAAATGGTGAATATTCAGTAACATCTTTTATCAATCTGACCAAGGCATTTGATTGTGTTGATCACAAAATTTTACTACGTAAGTTATATATGTATAATAACAAGCCAGAAAACTGTCGTTTGTTGTCGTCATACTTGCATAATAGAAAACAGCGTGTTTACCACAATGAAACACATTCGGAATTTGGTTGTCTAACTACAGGTGTACCACAAGGTTCAGTACTGGGTCCAGTGCTGTTCTTTATCTATATTAATGATCTTCCTCAACTTTTTAAAGATGAACATGTTGTTCTTTTTGCGGATGATAGTTATGTAGTAATCTTTTAACTGTAAATCCTCAGAAATCCATCACTGTTACATTTTTGTTACGAAATCATCAGGAAAGGAAAGTAACAATACAAAGTTTTTAGGTCTCTATATTAATCCAGATCTGAAATGGTCAATGCATGGAGATGCACTAGCAAAGAAGTTATGCAGCAATATCTTTTTATTAAGAAATTTGAGCGGTACTGTTTCTATATTATTTTTTTTGAAAAAAGGTTTACATTGCTCTGTGCCAATCACATCTAACGTACGGTTTATTGATATCAGGCTTTGGTTATAGGGATGATTGTTTGAATCAATTTCGTGTATTAAAGTTAATGACATTTCCGTGCTTGTATATATATGAGTGTATAAAATATATGCAAAACAACCTCAATAAATTCCAACTTTATAAAAACAATCATTTACATAACACTAGGAATAAAGTTGATATTTACCCAAACCAGCTAAGATTGTCAAAATCACAAATGGGCTCTAACTAAAGAGTCTTCCATTAAGAGCGCCCCCATTTGAAATGTAAATAAAACGAGCAATTGAAGAGATATCAAAGATTTATTTATTGTGGGTTAAAGGTGACACTCTATCATTAAGAATGGAACAGAACATCGTTCAGATGGCCACCTCTGGAACGCCGGCACAAATGGAGACGCTAGACCCAATTTTCCATTACTTTTTCACACAAATTTGGCGATATGTCAGCAATGGCTCTTTCAATATTGGTCTGGAGCTTCTCTAATGTTGTTGGTTTGTTGCTGTAGACCACTGACTTAACGTACCCCCAGAGAAACAAGTATAGGGGCGTTAAATCGCACAAACGAGGCGGCCAATTGGTTGGGCCGTGTCTTGAAATAACACGGTCTCCAAACTTGGTCTTCAATAAACCGATTGTTTGGCCGGCTGTATGGCATGTGGCCCCATTTTGTTGGAACCACATATTGTCCACATCGAAATCATCCAATTTGTCCTAAAAATAATCGGTTAACATGCCCCAATAACAATCGCCGTTGAACGGCATCTCCTGCATTGTTGAAAAAGAAATAAGAGCCAATGACTCTGCCGGCATGAAAACCTCACTAAACAGTAAGTTTTAATGGATACAAAGGTGACTGGTTGATTTCCTGAGGATTTTTGCTTGCCCAAATGCGACAGTGATTTTTTGATAAAAATCATTATCCATGTCCATCTTGTCTAAGGCCCAATTGGCGAAATTTCTGCGCAACAAATGGTCATTTGGCTTTAATTCTTGGGTAAGAACGATCTTATACAGGTATAGGCTAAGTTCTTTCCGCAAAATCCGCCACAATGTTGTTTGGCTGATCCTCAACTCCTGAGAAAGGCGTGATATTGATTGTTTTGGTTGTTCTGCTACAGAAGCTCGTACAGTGCCAATATTTTCTTCGCTCCTGGCTGGTCTTGCTCTTTTCGGCACGGGAACATCCAATAATGAGTAGGTCGACTCGAATTTAGCCACTAAACAAACCACAGACCGTTTATCCGGATGATTATAACGACCAAAAATCGGAGTCAACGCACGTAAAGTTGCGGTGACCAAACTCGAATGTTCGTAATAAATTTTAATAATTTGCAAACGTAGCGCACACATGTACTTTACCATGATGAAATGATATAATGTCTCAAACAAATTGACGTTTATAATATGGAGCTAACTTCACACATGTTCAAATAGCAGCTATTCAAAACAGAGGCGTCCCTATTGGAAAACCCTTTACTACTGCATCAAATTTTACAACAAACCATAGTAGAAATTTTCCTGAGAAAGCTTTCTTAAAATATATGAAAAACTATCTAATAAAACGGGCTTTTTTGTTTTGTCTTACTGTATTTTTTATATTTTTAATGTACTTTTATTTTCTTTTATTTCTGTAACATATTTTTTTGCTTAAATATTTTATTGTATATTTTATTTGTTAATTTAAACCATGTGACCTGACTTGTGTAATACTGTTTGTAATTGGCACTAATAAATTATTATTATTATTATTATTATTATTACTATTTGATAGTTCTGCTATATTTCTGACAACATAAATTATTACAATAGGATATGATTGATAGTTTAGAATACTATTTGACAAATTCGCTATATTTATGTCAACATAAACTATTACTCTAACTTATTTTACAGTTTTAGTAATTTTTTGATAGACGTAGTAGGTTGTTGGCAGTTTAGTATAAAACTTGACTGATTTGGTACAGATTTGGTACACATACCTCATATCTGTAAACTGAAAATATTTGATAATATAAATAATTAAGTTAAGTTTTTTGTTTAATTATTTATATTATCAATTGTGCTAATAAATACAGAAATATTTATTCAAATTGTCTTTGCTATCATGCGTGGTCGTACAAGGCATACTGACAAGGTTTGTAAAACCAAAACAATTGTCTATGCTTGACCCTTGGCTGCTGTGATTTAATTGACTGATTTTGAATAAATTATTAATTGTTTTTATTCATCAACAATGATAACGATCACTGTTAACGATTTAATTATTTTTTTTTATGATGTTATTAGAATTGGGCGTAACTAAAATAATACTGCTTTATTTTTGTTTTTTATTATTGGGAGCGTTGTTGACTATACAAACTCTTGTTCTCCACTGAACCACCGATGTGTCGTTCTGCATTGCCGAGGCACGGTTGCCAGTTATTGTACAACCCTGTTGACAGTGCATTAACATATGGCCCCGGCTTTGAAAGGTTAGTCTTTCAAAACATAGAATGAGTATAAACTTACGACAATGCAGTATTAACATAAAGTAATATACAATTTTTAAACAAAAAACATTAAAATACATAAATGATTTACATGATATAAGTCTAATAGTCAATACTTAAGTTTACACTTAATCGTCAATTAACTGTGGGTAGATAGGCAGTGGATATATTTTTGCAACTGCACGTTTGTAAATACCCTTTGCGGTTTTTACATTAACAACCCGCACAGTTCCATCGCTTCCAGGAAACACTTCAATAATGCGTCCAATGGGCCAACTAAGCGATGGCTGAGTGTCAGTCTTCAGTAGTACCATAGTTCCGACCTCCAAATTGGGAGAAGGTTGCATCCATTTCTTTCGTTGTTGCAGCATGTGTAAGTATTCAGTCTGTCATCGGGACCAAAAGTCTTGAAATAATTGTTGCACTCGTTCAAAGTCCAACAAGCGATGTTTTGGCAAGTGTAATAAGCTCTGTTCTGGTAGAGCAGTAAGTTTCCTACCGATTAAGAAATGGGATGGAGTAATGGGTTCTAAATCGTTTGGATCGGAAGATAAGGGTGTAATTAGACGGGAGTTTAAAACAGATTTGATTTGAGTGAGCAAAGTATATAGTTGTTCATAAGTTAAAAATGCATCCAGAATAACACGTTTAATGTGAAACTTGAGACTCTTTACGCCTGCCTCCCATAAACCTCCGAAATGAGAAGAGTTTGCGGGGATAAATTCCCATAATATACCTTGCAGTGCTAAGTATTCTATAATTTGAGAGTTATCTGAATGTAATTGTTTAATGATTTGATTGAGCTCATTATTTGCTCCAATGAAATTATTTCCATTATCTGAGAGAATCTTGTTGGTTTGAGAAATAAAACGTCGTAATGATGCTAAAAATGCTTCAGTACTGAGATTTGAAACAAGTTCAATATGGATTGCCTTGGTTGACAAGCAAACAAATAATGCAATATAACACTTTATAGGCTGCCATTTTCGTGCCAGTCTATCTTTCATAGTTAATGGGCCCGCATAGTCAATGCCAACTATTTGGAATGGACGCGCTTGAGTTATTCGATCTCTTGGTAAATTTGCCATTAAAGGAACATTATTTTTTGGGTTACATCTATAACAGATGGTGCAATGATGCACGATTGACCTTGCATAATTTCTACCCTGAAGTGGCCAATAATTATCTCGAATGGAAGATATCAATTGTTGAGGCCCTGCATGTGACAATCTCTTATGTTCTGATAAGAAAAGTAATTGAGTAACATAATGTTTGGGTAACAAAATTTGATGTTTCTTGTTATACGTTAAATTTGAATTTTGTAATCTACCACCTACTCTAAGAATTCCGCATTCATCTAATAACGAACTAAATGTAATAATTTTGCTTTTATTTGAAATTGGCTTATTATTGCGCAAACAATCAATTTCTTTAGGAAAACCTTGTTCTTGAACCATTTTAACTAAATATTTAGTTGCTTGTTGTAAGTCAGTAATTGTAAGAACATTGCTATCTGTGGTTTTGGATTTTAAACATTTGGTTTTAAATTTAAAACAATAAGCAATTGTACGCAATAAACGATTAAAATTTGAAAATCTGTTAAAATCTATTGGACACTCCTTTAATGTTGAAACCAATGACATTTCAATTCGCTTTAATTTTGGTAATGATTCCTTTGTATCGTATGCACTGATTAGGCCATTGGTTTTGATCCTGTCTTAGCCATGATGGACCATGCCACCATAATGTCGATGACTTCAAATGATCAGGAAGAACACCTCGAGATACCATATCAGCAGGATTGTCTGCTGTTGGGACATGTGACCAAATAATACCTTTAGTGCGTTGCTGAATATCTGACACTCTATGACTCACAAAGACCTTTAATATGCTAGGGGAAGTTTTTATCCATCCTAGGACAATGGTTGAATCACACCAAAGATAAGTTTTGTGGATTTTTCCAAACGTAAAGCTTTAGTTACAATGTTCACGAGCTTTGCTAATAAATGAGCTCCACACAATTCTAAGCGTGGTATTGTTAATCGTTTTAAAGGAGCAACCTTTGATTTGGCGCATATTAGATTTACTGATATGTTTCCAAGTGAATCGACACTTCTTGCATAAATGCATGCTCTGTAAGCGACTTCGGAAGCCTCTGAGAAACCGTGTAACTCAATTTTTGTTGGTATACTACTGCAACAAATATGTCTTGGAATTTTTAAATTGTTTAAGATTGATAAGTTCCCTTGAAACTTAATCCATTTGTCAGATATATCCGTTGGAACTTGTTCATCCCACCCTAAGTTTTCTTTCCACATCTCTTGTAATAATATTTTCCCTAAAATGATACACGGGCTTAACAAACCCAAAAGGTCAATGATTTTACTTATCGAAGACAATATGTGTCGTTTTGTTATTTTATCTGACAAAGGAGGAAAGACAATTTTATAGTTTAATGTGTCACATTTTGGCATCCAATATAAACCTAACGTTTTTGTGATGTCATCTGAGCCATTACAAATGTGTTTTGTTGGTTCACCAATATATTTAAGTTTGCCAAATATGATAGGGTCATTTGACACCCATTTGTAAAAGTTAAATTTAGACTCTTCTAATGTAAAGTTTATCTGAGTGATTAGATCAGAAGCCTCCTCTGGTGTATTAGCACCAGAAAGCACATCGTCTACATAAAAATCATCCGTAATGATTTGTGCTACCTTAGGATGAGTCATCTTTATTTTGTTTGCTGTTTGGATTAGACATCTCGCAGCTAAATATGGTGCTGCTGCATTTCCGTATGTTACGGTGTTCAATTCATATGTTTCTATAGGATCTAACGCATTTGCTCTCCAAAGAATTCTTTGATATTTGTGATCATCTTTGGCTATGAGTATTTGCCTATACATTTTTTGTACATCAGCTGAAAATGCGATTTTATGCTGTCTGAAGCGAACTAGTATAGAAAAGAGATCGTTTTGTAATGTGGGGCCAACACATTGAATATCATTAATTGAAATACCTGAGAAGGTTGGACAAGACCCATCAAAAACGACTCTCAACTTTGTTGTTTTACTGGCTTCATTTATGACCCCATGATGAGGCAGGTAATAATGTGGTTTATTATCATTTGGACAATTGACCTTTGACATATGTTGCAGTGACTCATATTCATTCATGAAATTAATGTATGACTCTTTAAGAGTTGGATTGAAATGTAAGCGTTTTTCTAACGAATGGAATCTTTTTAAAGCTGTTGACCTAGCGTCTCCTAATTGATTGGTAGAACTCTAAAAAGGAATTGATACAATATATCTACCGGCATTGTCTTGTTTGAGGTTATCAAGAAAGTGTGCTTCGCACAATTGCTCTTCCTCGGATAATGATCGTGTAGTTGAACATTCTTCCAAATCCAAAAAACATTGGAGTTGGTTTTGAACATCAATTGTTTTTGATAAACAACAGTACGATGTTTGAGATGATTGTTTTAGTGGACCTGATAGTATCCAACCTAATTGACTGTTTTGTAATATTGGACAATGTTTTCCTATATTTAGTTGTCCTGGTATTATTAGTGACCAAAATAATTGAGCACCAATAAGTAATTCAATTTTGTTTGGTTGATCAAATGAGGGATCAGCTAAAGGTAAATTATCAGGTATCTTTAATGAATTTAATGGTATTGCTATATTGGGCAAATTTTCAGTAATTTTATCAATGATTAGACATCTCAAATCAGCAGTAAATTTGTTTACTCTGGATTGAATCTTTATTTGGCACTGAGATTTAATTGAGGTTAATACCTGATCTATGCCTTGAATTGATATGTTTACATTTTGTTTTTTAATTTTCAATTTATTTTGTAATTCTGTTGTTATAAAGTTAGACTGTGAAGCTGAATCTAATAACGCTCGGCAAGTGTGTAGAGAGCCATTCTTATCTACTATTTGTACCAAGACTGTTGCAAGTAAAACTTGACCACATGTCATTGTTTTACTTGAACATGCAACTGTGGCATTTTGTTGTTTGTGGTTTGTTTTATTTTCAATATGAATTAATGTATTATGAGGTTTCTTGCATTTTTTGCAACCACGAGCACGCGAAGGACAATTTTCTACTAAATGGTTATTTCTTAAGCAGTTTGAACATAATTTTAGAGTGTTTATTGTTTCAATTCATCACAATTGTAGATTGGGTGTGCTTGTTTGCAGAAGTAGTATGTTAAATTTGAAGCGACAAATGATTTTTGAAATTTATTATTTCCATGCATCTTTTCTTTTATAAATGGTTTTGATGTATTGTAAGAAAGGTTTAAATTTTCCAACATGTCTGCTTTTGAATTGATAAATACTTTTAATTCACTGAATGTAGGCAACTCGCCTTCCAATTTATATGTTTCCCAATCTCTTGCTGTTATTTTGTCAAATTTGCTCGCTATTAAGTAGATTATGATTGAATCCCATGACTCGACAGGTTGCCCTAATGAGCTTAGAGCTCTTAAATGTTTTATTGCACTATTTGAAAGATCTCGTAATTGTGAGGCAGATTCTTTTGTATTTTCTTATAAATAAAATATATCTCTAATGTGGTTATGTACTAGCAATTTTTTATTAGTGTATCGTGAGCATAAAAGATCCCAAGCTATTATGTAATTATCAGAAGACATTTGTAATGATTTGATGAGATCCGCTGCCACACCTTCCAATGATGCCCTCAGATAATGGTATTTCTCAATTGAATCTAAATTGTTATTAAAGTGTATAATGGTCGTAAATGTATCCTGAAATTCTAACCATTTTACATAATCTCCCGAAAATGTCGGTAGTTTTATCTGAGGCAATTTTACATTCGTTTTTACTCCCGAACTACTTGATTGTGATTGAACACTAGCAATGGAAGGTGTATTATTATCGCTGAAATCACGTGTGCTATTCTTTATAATAGAACGCGCGTCTGCCAATGTAGAAAAATAAATATTTTCAAACTCCGAAGCATAATTATATTCGTCTGCTTCATTGACGATTGAGAGTTCGAATATATTGTTTTGTATTTCTTGTAAACTATCTAGGATTGGTGTGAATCTTTCAATTCGCGCTTCAATATTCTCGATTTGCATGAGAGATTTATTTTTTATATTGTACATACCGTCGATGTATGCTTTGAAATCATTTAATTTTCGTCTTAATGCTCCCCGTTGGATGTGTAATGATTTTAATTTAGCTTCTTCAGCCATAATGATAATTTAATTAAATGATATTTATTACCGTATCACTCAAATTTGTTTTATTTTAATGGGACTTGAGTAAAGGAAATGTCGGAAACTTACTATTATTGTTTTGTTGCCTTCCAGAATGATCTATTGTGGACCATTTGCTTTGTGTTGACGTCTGTGTCCGTGCTGGGGAACTGTGTATCTTCATGCGCGGGAAAGGCAATGACTGGTGTTTATTTTACATGGGCAGCATGGCAATGGCTGGCATCCATACACTGATTAATTCGTGGCGAAAGACCAATAATTTTATTCATCAACAATGATAACGATCACTGTTAACGATTTTATTATTTTTTTTTATGATGTTATTGTAATTGGGCGTAACTAAAATAATGCTGCTTTATTTTTGTTTTTTATTATTGGGAGCGTTGATGACTATACAAACTCTTGTTCTCCACTGAACCACCGATGCGTCGTTCTGCATTGCCTAGGCACGGTTGCTAGTTATTGTACAACCCTGTTGCCAGTGCATTAACATTAATTCATATAAAAATATTTGCTTTTTTTAAAGCCTTTTCTGAGAGATCTATCTTAATGTTTTGCGGTAAAGTCTAAAAATCATAGATCCACTACTGTAGAAAAATCAGCTTACACTGACTGGTTAAGCCTTGGCAGGGCACATTACGTGAGCAAGAACGATAACTGGTTGTAAAATAGACCGGAATAACTCAACCATAGCGCAGTGGGGCAAAAGTAACTTGAAACGGGACAAAAAAAATTTTGTTAAATTATTTTCACAAAAAAATTTAAATATAAAATTGCAAATTTTTAGTAAAAAAAAAAATTACAAAATTATTAGTCTAATAAATGCAAAACCACTTTTTTACATGCGTGCGCTAGGTGAAAATAGTCTTAAGACAGTCCAAATACACCTAAGTATACAGGTCGCTAAGCTGTGAGTAACATTTCTCTAAAACTTAAAAGTTAGTAGTACTCCATTTAAATATTGTTTTGAGGTCTTTGTTTATAGATGCTACAGATTGTAGCGTAGAAACTTTAAGACGTTATGTCATATTTGTGGAAATGGTTTTTTGAAAAGCATGAAGTATAAAGGGTGCAATCATCTGCAAAACTATGAATAGAACATTTAGTTATTTGAATAAGTTCATTAATGTAAATCAAAAATAAATTTGGCAAAAGAGCTGACTCTTAAAGAACACCAACAGCGATAATTTTAGGGTCAGAGTTAAAATTATTAAATTTAACTTTTATTGTTAAAAAAGCTATTAATATGACTAGTAACTATAAGATTTGTGATAACTATTGCAAAATTTTTTCCATGTTTGTTTCAATTTGTGACTAGCATATGTAAAAAAACTTGTTGTCAAACGTTTTGATCAAAACCTATAGAGAATCAAAATTGTCTCTCTGTTTAAGTATAGCTTGTCTCTTTTTTTAGATATAGATTAGCTATTTGCAACATTTTGGTAATGTTTTTTAGTATAATAAGACAAATATTTTAATCAGAATGAGAGTTCATTTATTTGCAAATAATTTAAATATATTAGGTTGTATTTCATCTATACTTGATGTCGTTCTGGTATTTAAGAAGATATTTTTAATAACGAGTTGCCTAAAATGAATTTGACCTTTCATTTTATTACTAGCCAGTATTTGTAGGTAGAAGAATGTTGAATAATAGAATTAGATGCATATTGGTCTGCAAAAATATCTTAGATTGTCACAATGTTTACAAGTTTTTTTATAATCCTATTTAGTGTGTTCGGAAAAATTGCTGACGTATTTGTTAAATGCTTTTTGCTTCTTATTAACTGTTTTTTTTTTGTTTGAATTGAGTACAAGTACTTTTATTTTGGTTTAATAACAGAGTATGGAACACGTTTTTTTATGACCTACTAAGTAATTTTTGTGAAATTTTCAGCTGTGGATTCTTGGAATATAAGCAATAAGCATCAAAGTCAAAATTAAAAAAAAATGTTTTATTTTTACTATGTTTATTATAATGATAAACGAAGCATGGTTTAGGATTGGTATTATTAAGTATTTTAACAACAGAAGTAATAAATAAGCTTTAATTTAATAAACATTACATCTGACTTTTAAAGTGCTCATTTTTATATAAACCGTGTTTATTTATGCTTAAGGTCTAATTCCTTCAAATTAGAGAACAAGTCAAAGTTTTAAAGAAATTTTACTCACAGCTTAGCGACCTGTATACTTAGGTGTATTTAGACTGTCTAAAAACTATTTTCACCTAGCGCACGCATGAAAAAGAGTGGTTTTGGAGTAATAGACATAAATATATCAATATTTGCGTTTTTGAATGGTTTTTTGGATTTCTAGCAAAAACTATGCATTTTGGCACAAAAATTACTTCTATTAAAAGTTGTAGAGCAAAAAATCAATTATTTTAAGTTTTTTATAATTTTTCGTTTTTCCGCTAAAGGACGCGGAAAATAAAATAATTATTTTGCGTGCTCTAGCGGGCAATGCACGCATTTTTAAAAAAATTGAAAGACCTATATCGATCGGAAACTTTTCTCTCTAAAACCTTGGTCTTTTATAGTTTTTCCAGAAAATGCATAGTTTTGGTTGAAAATCTAAAAAATCAGGAAAAAAGTCACAATTTGCAACGTTTTTAAACATTCTTTTGCGGAAAACGCTCTCACTATTGGGAAATCCAAATAGTTAATATCAATCAAAAATTTTTTGCTTTACAACTTTAGTCTCTTATATTTTTTCACCAAAATGCATAGTTTCGGCTCAAAGTGCAAAAAATAACATATATTCTTAAATTTCCGCGCCTTATAACGGAAAAACGAAACATTATAAGAAAATTCTAATGACTTATATCGAATAGACATTTTTTGCTCAACTTTTAATAGAGATTATTTTTGGCCAAATGCATAGTTTTTGCTAAAAATGCAAAAAACCACAAAACAATGCAAACATTGATATATATATATATATATATATATATATATATATATATATATATATATATATATATATATATATTTATCTATTTCTCTAAAACCATCTTTTTTTATGCATGCGCTAGGTTCATCCTGCTTGTTTTGTATTACCACTGTGTTTTGTGTGAAATCTTTCAGTGTATAATTTAATTTACAACTATTGTATATTGCTTTTAAGGTTAGTACATAATGTATAAGTTTGTAAATTATTATATTTATTTATATCAAATAATAAAATATTTGTAATGTAATTATATAGGTAATATATATGTAATATATTATAATATATGTATTATAGTCAGATTACAATACATAACCTATACATAATTTTATATTTTCACAATTTTTTGTAATACAGAAATTTTTATTTTACACGTATTTCAGGTTTTAAATGGTAAGTATATGAATTACTAAAAAATAACGCTCAAAATAAATACATTTATTTTTCAAATTTAGTGCGCGAAATAAATAATTTAGTATTTCAAATTTAGCGGGCAAGTTTATTAATTAAAGTTTTCTATTTTACCAACAAAATTCTGTAGTGAATTTCGTAAGATGGCGCTTATCAAGGTGACGGAAAATGGGCGGAGTTGCCTTTCTATACGTGTGTGTTTTCTATGTATTCCTGGTTTTGCAGTTACATTTTGACAAACATTGACAATATTCTGAGCTTAGCGACCGCTACGAGTATGTTAAGGTACATTGGCGTTACTTACAAACCCAGTTTGCTTAAACTTATGGATCAAATTTTAAATTGTGCGTTTGGAAGGTCAATTTTGTGCACTAAAATATTTACATATATCAAGAAATGCACTTTTTTTTAATTTCTTATTTTCATAAGAGGTTTTCCGTTTGACAAAATAATTGCACTCGTTGGCACTAATTCAGTGATATTTGAACTTATTTGTTAAACGCGTTTTACATTTTGATGTGTTTTTCAAGGTAGAGAAAGTTTCACAAACGCCAAATATTTTTTAGTGCGTTTGTCAAGTGTAAGACGCTTTTGTTTGCATGAAGCGCTGAAATGGAAAACACCTACAACAAACTTGGACGGTTTTAATGCGTTGTTCTAAATAGTAAATAGTAACTAGATTATTGGTGTTTTAACAAAAGTTTTACACAGGTCAATAATTGTATTGCTAAACATGCCATAGTGTTGATAAACAAAATAGTATAAAAAAAATAATTAAATTTATACAGACATTTGGTAAAATTCGGTAAATATGGTAAATATAAAAACTGCGTAAAAATAAAAATACGTGGTAGCTAAAGATAATAAAGATATGACTAAATTATAAAATAAGGCAAAACACAGACATATTATAAAAATGTTTAAAAGCTTAAGCTTAAGCTTTAAGTAGAAAAATTAAAATTTATATATTCATTCCAATCGTAGAAAGACAGTTCAATTAATAAAATTTTAATTTTATTTTTAAAACGTAGTAGTGGTAAACGATTAATTTTTTGTAATAGTACATTAAGGAATCTAATTGAATGATAACGTTGACTTGTTTGGGACCTAGCTAGTCTTAGAGTATTTAGGCAAATATTTGTCTGACGGCGTGTGTTGTGTTCATGAATACTTTCATGAGTTGTATATAGTTGCATATTCTTTTTTATATACATCAGACATTCCATAATATAAAGACAAGGAACAGTGAGTATACGTAGAGTCTTAAAATACTTTTTACAATCCTCCCTGTATCCGATACCAGCTACAATTCGTAAAGCTCTCTGTTGCAAAGAGAATATTCGGTGTTTACAACTTGAATGACCCCAAATTAAAACTCCACAAAGAATATGACTTTGAAATTCTAAAAAGTAAGCACTCCGAAGTACTTTATTTAATAAAGCTCTGCTCAAGGTTCACCATGGTTTGTCCATGTTAACTTATCATCTATCTTCACGCCCAAAAACTTTGTCGTGTTTACTAAATTTGATTTTTTTTTTCTTAATGTAAATAATAGATTTAAGTTAAGGCGATTATTGTTAAACCAAGCTGCAAGCTTTGTTTGTGTTTTGCGAGACAATTTAAATACCACGGCTTCCGAACCTGCCGTGTTTAAAACCGTAGTATCATCTGCAAATAGTATGGTTTTAGCTATATTATTACAGTCTGGTAAATCATTAATATATATTAAAAATAATAATGGACCCAAAATAGAACCTTGTGGTACAACATGTTTAATACCAGTTTCAGTTGAAGTATTGTTATTATAATATACAACTTGTTTCCGATTTAAAAGATATTACATAAGTAACCTACAGCTGTTAGGATTCAGATTATATGCGTATAACTTTCTTATTAGTAACGAGTGCAAAACACAATCAAAAGCCTTTGATAAATCCATAAAAACAGCAGACGAGTATTGCCCCAGTTCAAAACTGTCTACAGTTCTGTCAACAAAATCTAACAAAGCATCAGTTGAAGACCTATTGACCCTAAATCCATATTGACTACCCGATAGCAGTTTATGTTCTTCAAAGTATTGATATAGCTGATTTTTAAATTTGGGAAAATATTGGTAGTAATGAAATATGTCTAAAAGAATTAGGGTCATTTCTATCTCCTTTTTTATAAATAGGGATAACAAACTAAAACAAAATAAAAAAAACTATTTGTCAGTGTCATGTGGAAGCTTAACATAAATCACCTTTTATAGGTAAATCAAATTAAACAACAAACATGATAAAAATAATATAACACGTTATTTAAAAAAAAATACACAAATTTAACTGTGAAAACACATTTATTTTGTGAATGCATAAACATTTATTGTTTGTTATGCCGCTTGTTTATCTATATTTTTGATATCTGTTGCTACTACAGTATTTAAAATTGAGACGGTAATTTTTAAAAACTGCTGTCTGCTGATCTTGACTGTGTTTAGTATTGTTCTTATAATTTAAATTGTTTAAATCTATATCAATAAACTATATTAGTATGTAGGTTAGGTTATGTTTTAAATTTAATTTGAATACTTTTATATGCTAAATGTTTTATTGTTTACAAACCGGTTTCGGCTATTAGGCCAATTAAAACATAACTTAACCTATATAATAATATATGCATAAGATCAACACAATTATTATATTAGTATCTTTTTGAAGTTAAATAATGTTGGAAAAAAAATAAATGACAAAATCAAGATTTTGTTTATTATTAAAATGTGCAATTTGATATTAAAATCTAGCTTAAAATTTGATATATAATTTTTTTTACTAAAATCCGGCTATTTAATATTATAGTTATTAATTTTTATCAAAAATATTGGATCAGTAATACTAAAATTTGGCCAATCATGAAGAATGCCGGCAAGTTACTACACAAACAATGCTTTAAAACAGAAAAACTTTAGGTAGTCAAAATGAAAAAGGTATTTTTAACATTGTTTTTGAATATTTGTGAATACTTTCTTACTTTGTCAATATAACATTATATTACCTGAAATTATTTTTCCGGTCTTAGTACTTACAACAATTGCGTTTTATAATTTTGATAAAAATTGAGTTTTGAAATTGTTGACGGACTTGCTAATGTTTAAAATATATTTATAATTTTTAGTTTTATTAAAACTGTGACTTTTAGGTTAATAAATTTTATACGATGAATAAATTTTTTAGAAGATTTCTTAATTTTTGAGCAATTTTGTATTATATGAATAAGATTTGTAGATACTGTTTTTTATAGTAAAATGTTTACTTATCTTAAGCTTTTTCAAAGAATTCTAACAAATTTGCTTTGTTTGTCATTAATACTACGCAAAAAGTGCATTTATTTTTTAAGATAAATGCGCTTTCTGCTTTTTTTTAACATCAGTAACAAATAAGTGTTATGTGCAATTCGTTATTAGTTTTATGCTATAAAAATAATTTCTCTGCAATGATATTTTTTTTATCAAACTAGTGCAACAAATGAGTGTTAGGAAAATATCATGGATTTAGCATAAAATTAATATTTCTGGGTATTTTATTTTAATGTTTTGTAATTATATAATTTTTTTTAACAATGATCAATTTTATGCAACTAACGTTTGTTTTTGCAAGTTTATAAATTTTATGTTATAAACCTAATTTTTGCACTGTTTTTGATTAATTTTGCAAAACAATTTTTTTTTTAACAATTTTTTATAAGTTTTGTTTATTAAATTAGTCTCTACATAGAAGGGATTTTAAAACTACACTATCTTTTTTAATTTATATTCAAAAACTTACTTTACAATATTGGCGTATGTTGCAAACCTTTGCACTTTTTATAGTTATTTCCATGGATGTTGTTTAAACAAAATGCAAGACATATTGCCATCTAAACATATATTTACTTGCAAAGCAATGCTATCTTGGAGTTCTAATAAAAATTCACAGTCAGTTTAGAGATGTAGAACCAAAACTTTTAAAAAAGATTTTATTAACCGCACTGTCGACAAAGAATAAACTTCCAAATTCAGTATTTTACAAATTTAGAAGTAGCAAATATTCAAGATTAATGTTCACAGACTGCTTAAATCTTGTCTCAAATGTGATAGTATCAGCGGGTGGTTTTACTTGTTGGAATTCAAAGATATTTTATGTTATTGTGACATATTAAATAATTTCTAAATGGGCAATTCCACGATAGTTTGAACAATTGTCCTCACATTGACATCTCCAATTTGGCTCAAATTTTGTATACATGTTTCAGGTATCAAAATATGACAATTCGAAAGGAAATTTTTTGTAAAACGCAATTTTTATGTTCGTTTTTTTAATTCTTCTAAAAAATGCCGGAAAATTAGTAAAATACCGAAAAATCTGAGGAAAATTACTTAAAAGTAACCCATTTTTAGCGGTTATATAACACATAACCGCTAAAAATGGGTTTTTACTCTAGGGCAAGCAAATCCAGTTTTTTTAAAAATTTTGGGAGGTAGCGGAATCAAAGATATCGTTTTTTTTAATAAAATTGTAATTTTTCTATTTTCCTCAACAAAATTGGGAAAACCAAGGACGGAATTGTGTTCTACGAAAAAGTTCTTATAAGAATATAATTTTTGATTATTTTTTGCTTATTTACAGCACAAAAACTGATAGAAAACAAAATATTCCTAAAAAATTTAAATGGCCGCCATTTACACCGCATTGCACCTAGAAATCTAAAATTTTAAAAATTGTCATATTTTGGTACCAAAAATATGTGTACAAAATTTGAGCAAAATCGGAGATATTGATGTTGGGTCGATTGTTTGAACTATCGTCGAATTGCCCAAATACGTATATGGGTAATTCCATTACTTTTGTACAATTCTCAAATACTCTATGTCTCAGAATTGCGCCAAATTTTAGTACATGAAAGTATAAACCAAAAAAGAGGATTCCTAAAGTTTTACCTCTCTAGACTCTTTTTTGTTTTTTTAAGGCCGAAAATAGCTTAAAAAAGACTATTTTTTAATTTCCGTTTTCTTAGTTCTGGAAATAGGTACCAATACGTACCCAGCGGCAAATGATTTGTTATTTTATGTACTTTGATTTGAAAATTTAGCATGTAGAAGTATTTTGTAGATATATTGATATATATCGTTCCGATTGTGAACACATTTTATGAAATTTGACCTGACGTCAAAGTGCTGTCACATTGCGAAATCACAATATAATATAGACTCATGAGATCTCAAAATGTTTTTTATTTAATATTCTTTCCAAATGTTTAAGGTTTTTTATGATCACTCAAGTTCTTCCGGAGATATAGTGTTTCAAAGTTGGCAATTTTTGACAAAAAACGCAAAAATTGACATTTTCAAACAGACGTAAAATTGATTTATCAAAATAAAATAACTTGAAATTCTGGGAAAATAGTCTTCAAACATGTATAAATAAATTTTAAATATTTGGATATCGAACTTGGAGTTTGAAGTGGCTAATATGACTAAATACTTGAGAATTTGTTCCTGCATCACATTTTGCTCAAGAAGTATGCATTTTTTTCAAAACTTATAAAAAACAAAGTTCAGAGGTTATTTACACATGTTTGAAGAATATTTTCCCAGAATTTTAAGTCATTCCATTTTGATAGAAAAATTTTACGCCTGTTTGAAAATGTAAGATTTACGTTTTTTGTCAAAAATGGCCAACTTTGTAACACTATATCTCCAGAAATACTTGAGTGATAATAAAAACCTTAAATATTTGGAAAAGGTATTATATATTTATTTAAATAAATAACATTTTGAGCCCACGTGACTCTAATTTTATTGTGATTTCGCAATGTGGCACCACTTTGAAGTAAGGTCAAAGTTCATAAAATGTGTACACAATGGAAGCGTTATATATCAATATATCTACAAGATACTTCAATATGCAAAGTACATAAAATAACGATTCATTTGCCGCCAGGTACGTATCGGTATCTATTTCCAGGGCTGAGAAAACAGAAATTAAAAAATAACCTTCTTTAAAAAATGAATTAATAATTTATTCAAAATCAGTCAATCGAACCACAGCGGCCAAGGGTCAAGCATATACAATTGTTTCGGTTAGCAAAGACAATTTTGAATAAATATTTCTGTCCTTATGAACACAATTGATAATATAAATAATGAAACAAAAGTATTAAATTGCAACTAGATGGCGATACCAGTTTTTCGTTTCATTATTTATAACTTTTTTTAAGCCATTTTTCGGCTTTTTAAGAGTTTAAAAAGGGAAAAAAGGGTCTAGAAAGCTAAAACTTTGGGAATCCTCATTTTATGGTTCCATACTATGTACTAAAATTTGGCGCAAAAGTAATGGAATTACTCATATATGTATATATATATATATATTATTTAAGTTTTAACGACTTTTTTTTTAATATTTGTTAAAAAAGTTAACGGGTTGAAGTCTTTTAAAATTTTAAATATAATAAAATACAAAAAAAATAATTATATATTTTATATATTTAAATAAGTTGCGACGTTTCGTTATTTGGTTAATAACTTCATCAGGCCTAAAAATAATACATTACTAACAAAAAATAGACATTAAAAATTAATACTTACAACTATTTGTATAAAATTATAATATTATAAAATAACTATCGTAATTAGCCATTATAATTATTATTAAACCTCACCAAACAATTCTTTATCAGGACAATATAATATATATATATATATATATATATATATATATATATATATTATTAATAAAATTATTTTAAATTTGATATTTTTTGAGTGAAGTTTTTTTTATAAATAATAAATTAATTAATTTGACAGTTTGTAAAATAAGCCATCTTGGAATTGTAAGTTATGAATAATGAGATGTCTGTTAGTAGAAGGTGGTTGTTGTTGGGAAAAATAAATATATATATAATTAAAATTAAATAAATATAAAAGTGCAAGATAAAGTATAAAATAAGTATATAATAAAGATGGTAGATTTAGTTGAAAAAATGGTAGATGATAGATTTAGTAGAAAAGGAACAACATTGTAAAAAATATATATTATTATATTTATAATAAATAAAAATTTTGTAAAAGTGGTGGAGTTAAGAGTTATGCGAATTATAAGAGAGTAATAAAGTATAAATATTACTAAGTCCAATTACGTCTTTTTTAAAATTTAATACATTATTGTTAGATTGTATGTGACACATTTCTAAAAAGTTTCTTTTAAATTGATTGGGTTCATGTTCAAGGATAGAAGTGTCAGAATAATTTGGTTGGTGTCCGGTAGTGCTGTAATGAACGCTTAAACCAGTAATGTTAGGCTGTAGTTTGGTATCACTTTTGTGTAATGCCATTCTCTTACTAAGTTTTTGTGAAGTCTGGCCTATGTATACTTTATTACAATCATTACAAGGAATTTTGTAGATAATGTTAAACTGAGAGGAGGTGGGTGTGGGATCTTTTAATTTAGAAAATAATGAGTTAATGCTTTTACTTACACAATTAGCAATAAATAAATTAGGGTTGTTTTTTTTTAGTCTAATTAAGTTATGAGAGAGACCTTCAACATATTGTAGTTTTTTGTAAGTTATTTTATCATTAGGTAATAACGGAAGTACTTGGTTTGAAGACACACGAGGTAGAGTAATGTTATTGTTTACAGTGTTGTAATATAAAAGTTGTTTTAAAAGTGGACGTGGGTAACCATTATTTGTAAGTGTGTCAAACAAGATGGATAAGTTTTTTTTATGAAAAGTGTGATGTGAAATTTTTAAAATACGATTTTTTAAAGCTAATACGGTATTAATTTTTTGTTTGAAAGGGTGGTTAGAAGAAAAAGGTATGTAACGACCTGAGCTCGAAGGTTTGACATACCAATCAAGGGTAATAATATTTTTATTTCCACGAACTAACAATGTGTCAAGAAAAGGAACGCTACGTTGTGTTTCTTCCTCTACAGTAAATTGAAGATGTGGATTAAAAGAATTAAAGATAGATAAAGTGTATTGGGTCAAGTTATAAGGAATTGCGGTAATAATATCATCTACATATTGATAAATAAAAGGAAAAGTGAAAGGGACTGTAGAGCAACAAAAATTAAGCAAGGAATTCATTACAGTTTCAGCAATAGCTGGGCTGATAGAGCCGCCCATTGGACAACCATTAGTTTGTTTATAAAACTGATTGTTGTAGGAAAAATAAGTAGAGTTGAAAATGAACTTAAAAACTTCTATAAACAATTCAAGATTCATAGAAGTATGTGATTCAATAAGGATAAAATTAGTGGTAATAATGTCTAGTACTAAGTCCAGAGGGATGTTGGTAAATAGATAGAAGAAGATATTACGTCAAAAGATACAATTACAAAATCTTCTGGTAGTTGAAAATTATTAATGTTGTTAGCAAACACAAAACTGTCTTTGATACGAAATCTGTTAAACTTCTCAAAAGAATTAACTAATATTTTAGAGATAAAAATTTCTAGTTGTTTAGTTGGGCTATTGATAGCTGAAATAAACCGTAGTATTTAGGGGACAAGCCTCTGTAAGATTTGAGTGATTTTGCAAGAATTTTATCAATGTGGTTAAGATCTTTTAGTTTATCTATTAGAGAATTAGTACGACGTTCAATACTTGGTGTTGGATCACGTGAAACTAATTGGTAAGTTGAGGTGTCATTGAGAAGTTCAAGAGATTTAGACTCATAAGAAGATTTACTAATGATTACGGTGACGTTACTTTTATCTGACTTAGTAACTAACAAATTAGGGTTATTTAAAAAAAAAAATACGGGTGTTAATTACCCATTTTTTTAATTTTAATTTGATTTGAAGATGTATCAGGAAGATGAATAAAATTTGTTATTAAATTGGTAGCTTTAGCACGGGTAAGATCTCTTTCATTTTCTGGAAAACATTGAATAATGTCTTCTACTTCGGATAAAATTTTGAATATATTAAGTGTATTAGGAGAACTGTTAATGTTGAATTTAGGACCTAATGACAAACAGTTTCTAACATCTGGAGGTAATATAGTAGTGGTTGTATTGATTAACCATTTAGTGTTGTCAATATCATTTAGAATAGGATGTAATAATTTGTTGAGTTTGGCAATGTTGTTATTTTTGATTGAATTAAAAATAGTATTAAAACGTTTATTTTGTGAAATAAAAAATTTTGATAATAATTCATTTGGTAAGGTATTATTAATAATTGTTGTTAAGTTATCAAGTGAGGCTAGTAAAATTCTGATTTCTAAATTACATTCATTAACTGTTATGTTAAGATAGCTTTTCATTACTTTTTATATATATATATATAAATAACAAAATTGAAAGATTAGTAAAAGAATCTTGGAAAATAGACTGAGAACAATTCCAAAAAAATAAATGAGTGGGCATGCGTGTCTATATATGTAGGAATATTTATGAGTTCTAAGTATAAAATTTTGTCGTAGAGGTCAAATTCATCAAATATATGAAAAAACTACTTATTGTAATATGTACCTGTTTCATTATGATTACAACAACAAATATAAAATGGTTACTGATAATTTAATTTTAATCATTTCCAAAAAAATATAACGTTTTAAATCTACTATAATAAACGTAAATAGTTTAATTGAGATATTCTAAGAATCTTAATACAATTAGTAAATAAATCCTTGGCATAGAAAATTAAATATTGATGTTTTAAACAAAATGTCAACATTGCGTGTTTTTGATTTCATTAGAATAAAAATATACAATTAAGAACATATAATACATTAATATACATTAAGCTATATCATGAATCTAATTCAATAGTACATAAGAATGTTATTATTTATAATGCACCATTGTTAAATTTAAACATGAAATAGTTTATACAATGTAATGTAAAATATAATAACATTGCCATGTAACTAAGTGGATTTAGTTCTTATTGCTGTTTTATATAATGAAATAATCGTAGAATTATTTAATTTGATTGTTTTTTTTTAATGAATAGGTTCAAGGCTATTTAATATAAATCGAAATGTTGTAACAAGACATACACCTGTTCACGAGTATCTTACGTGAATTTAATCTGATTGATTAACATTTTTTATTTGATATAACGGGTTATCATTAATACAAAAACGATTTTAATGTTTTATTTTAATAATTCTTTAAACTGGTTGTAACTAGTTTAATATCCCTTAGTTTTGCCATTATTAATGTATGTATATTAACATGTCATCTTGCTTTCTGGTTTTTATATAAATTATTTTATTAATTTACTAAATTTATAGGAACTGATGATAGTTTTTGTTATATACAGAAAACAATTAATTATATAAATACTAAAGTTTATTTCCAACTCAGATCGTCACTTATTCACGTTAATCTGACAATAGATAAAATTTACTTTCCTAATTATCTTATATGATAATTAAAAAGGTAAAACGTTAAATAGCATCTGAGAAATATGCATCTACTTCAAACAGTAAGTTATATCAAACCTTAGAATATACAGTGAGTTTATTATTTAATTTTACGAATAATTAAATTAAAATTGTTTATTTTGCCGTTTAAAAAATAATTTATATTTAAATAATCAGTTGTCATGTCATGAATTTTTATTGAGCTTTAGATATAAAATGTTTACAGAAATATACAAACTATTTTTATCTCTAACAAGTCTTTTCAAAAACAATTAACATTTTTGTGTTTTTTGTTTATAATTTATTGCAAAATTGTTTATCGATTAGTTACATACTTGAATATTATTCTTGTATTCCATTACAAATTACGATAAAGTAAAGTGCATATTTAAAGAAGCCGGATATTGATGTCTGTGTTATAAGCCTTATCTTACTGGCGACTAATGGTTTTATAAAATGGACAATTTATATTACTTCATATTAGGGTTGGGCGATATTTTAACGTTCATAATACTCTCTGTTTTCAAATATCTGAAATGTCTCCGAGTACCTGCAATTTTGCGCGTAAAATTTATATATGAGTAATATAAAAAAATAATTTTTATTCGAAATTTTATGAACAGCTCTATGTAAATACTGCATTTTAACATTTTTAAGTGATTCGTAACTTTTTTCAAATCACATTAATTATTATGTATAGCACATAATTCCCGATTTGAATATTTTAGATAAATAAAGTTTATCTAAACTGATCTTAAACATGCCAAAACTCTTCAGGCAAGATGATATGAGTGCCTCAGAACCAGAGTTAAAAACAAATAGATATAAAGTTGATTAATGTTCATAAATCACTCATAAAAACATAATATAAAACAAAATTACAACAAATTAAAAACATCACATATCTAAGTTAAAACCAAAATCCAGTGACTAGAGGATACAATATCAAAACGTATCACACATAGACAGATCTAATCTTCGTAAATGGTTGCGAAATGAAGCCAACAATTGGTTGAACATGTTTATAGATGTATTGTTTTAGCCACGTGGAAATAATTGAATTTACGTCCTTACGCACGCGGTCTGAGTAGATTGGGTAGGTTTTTTTTATAATAAACGCTGACTTCTTACTCTATGTATTTATTGCTGCTCGATTGCAAGTTCAATAATAACTAACTCTATTTTACATAAAATACAAAAAGGGTGCAATGATTAGTTTTTAACAACGAGTAATAAAATTCATATTTCTGGGAATTTAAGGGTTAATCAGGTATAAAGGCTTAAAAATAAATACATCTGTACAAATAAAACAAATAATTACAAACGGATGTCACAATAACCATAAATATAAAATAATTAGATATAATAAAACGTATTAAATAATAATACAATTTTTCGGCGCCAACATGTGTTGTATTATAATTGCAAAGGATTTTCAACTAGTGAATGTTTACCATAACTGTTGCTATGAAAATCTAATTAAAATGTTTTAGGATGACAAGTATTAAAGATCTAGGCGCATAAAAATTAAGTTTACTTATGAGATTGGCACTGCATATGTTACCATTTACTTTATTTATTTATTCCATTGCCTTTCTGCCTTTCGGTGTAAAGCTGTATGGCGTATTATTAATTTATATAATATTTACGCCATTTCTTTCTATCTTTAGCTATCTCCTTTATTTTTTCCTAAGTGGCCTCTTTTATTTTATTGCGCCATTTTTTTCTGGGTTTTCTTTTTTTTTATCTCCTGTTACTTTTGTCTCATATATTTTCTTGATGTTTTTTTCTTCACTCATTTTTCTGATATGTCCATACCATCTTATTTGGCCTTCCGTAATTTTTTCTTAAATTGGTTTTATTTGTAAATTCATTCTGTATGTTTTGTTTTAGTTTTCTTGTTTTGTTTTCGATTTTCCTAAAAAATTTCATCTCCATTGTATTTATTTTTTCTATTTGTTTTTTTTATAATAGGCAACTTAATATACACTAAAATTATGTTTGCTGTGGCTAAATTCATGCCTTTGCTAGTTTTAGCATTTTTGAATCACAGAACAACGTTGCTTATGAAAGGTGTAAAATGTAAGCGCAAATGAAAAATGCTAAAACGGTTAAAGACATGAGTGCAACCACAGTCAGCATAATTTTTGTGTATATTAAGTTGTTTATTATACCGGCCAAACTATTTCTGTCAAACTGTATATGTTAATGTTGGTCTGATTATTTTTTTATCTATTTTTGTTTTTGTAGTTTTTGTTATTTTCTTTCTGTTAACAAAAGTGGTTTTTAGCATGTTATATATTTTTGCTGTTTTTCTTATTTTGTCATCTATCTCTTTGTCGAATTTGTTGTTGCTCTGTATTATTGTTCTTAGGTATAGTATTGTTCAACCTTTTTATTATTTTTCTTTTTATTTTTATTTTGTGATTCTGTTTTTCTCTTGCAATTATCATGGTCTTTGATTTTTCATAGTTTATTTTCATGTTTATTTTTTTTAGTTGCTCTTCTATTATTTCCATATTGTGTTCTAGCTCATTTTCTGTCTCTGCAATCACTGCCATATTGTCTGCAAATAGTAGTTCTGCTATTCTTGTTATTTCCATCTCCAATACTCTATTTTTATTGTTTTCATTTTTTTTTGCTTGTTTTATTGATTTATCTAAAACAATTAAAAATAGCAATGCGTATAGCACGCATCCTTGCTTGATTCCTATTTTTTGTTATGAATTTTTTTGATTCCTTGTTGTTCATTCGTACTATGTATTTGTTTCTTGAGTACATGTTTTTAATTAAGTTAATTTTTTTTTTTTCAATTGCTCTGTCTTCTAGTTTTTTCCATATTTCCTTTCTGTTGATACTGTCAAATGCTTTTTTGAGATCAACAAAGCATACGTGCATTATTCCATTTTTTTATATAAATATTAGGTGCTTATTCTTCTAGTAAATCTACATTGGCTGTCGTCTATTGTATTTTCTAATTTGTCTCTCGTCCTTTTTTCTATGATTTTTGTAAATACCTTGCTTGATATGCTCGTTAGTTTTATTTCTCTGTAATTTTCTTTTATTTTCTTTTTTATGTATGAGTAGGATTATTCTTATATTTTATTCCTTTGGCGTTCTCCCATTTCAGATTATGTCATTTATTAGTTATTTGTGCAATTTCTTCTTCACCCAAAAATTTTATCATTTCCGGCGTTATATCATTTGTTCCTGGTGCCTTCCCGTTCTGTAATTTCTTAATTGCTTTTATTACTTTGTCTTTTTCTTTCTTCTCTCTTGTATCACTTTTTCATTTTTTTTTTGTTTTCTTCTATTTCTTGGTATTGCTTTCATCTTTCTATTATTTTGTCTTCTTTCGTTGTTATTGCGTTTTTTCTTTTTCCTTGGATGTCTTAACATTCCGTAAAATAGTGTTTGGTTCCCGTTGATTGATGATTTTATCTTCTCTTTTTTTATTATTTTCTTTGTTTTTTTTTGTATTTTTTTTTTGTAGGTATCTTTTCTATTTTTTTTTCCTAATTTTCTTTTTAACTTTTTCTGTTCATAAACTGTTTTTTTTTTATATTTTTGTTTACAATTTTTGTTGTTCCACAGCTCTTTATTGCAGCTTCTAGTATGATTTGTTTCCATTTTTCTTCTATGCACGTTTTTATTTTTTTTATTTAAATTTTATTTTGCAGTATTTCTTGGTATTTTGCTTGTTTTTGTTTTTCTTTTAGATTGTATCTTTTATCTTAATCTTGACTTTCTTCTTTCTTTTGTCTGGTTTAATTTTTTTTCATTTGTTGTCCATTAGTAGTAAATGGTGGTTGCTTCTTATTTCCGCCTGTCTTGTTACTCTTACATTTTTTACCTTGTTTCAGTTGTTTCTGTTAACTAGGCAGTAGTCAATAATTGATTTCTCATTCCTGGTTGGTTGTGTATTTGTGTATTTGTGAATTTCCTTGTGTGTGAATTTGGTGTTTGTTACTAACAAATTGTTTTCAATGCATGTTTTTGGATAATTTTTTCTACATTGTTATTTTTTATTTCTTCTTTTTTATTTTCCATTACCTCTTCTATTCCGTTGTTTTGTTTTCTTGCTCTCCCATTTACGTCTCTTAGTATCATTATGTTTTCTGCTTTTTTCGTCAATGTTTTATTATCTACTAGCTTCATTTCTACTGTCATAGTTATTTCATTTATGTGTTTTTCTCTTATTGTATTTTTTATTCTTTCCGGAGCTATTATCATTCCTACTCTTCCTTTAGCTTTTTTTTCTACTCTTGTCCACATTAACCAGAATCCTCTATGTATTCTTACTATCTCTTGCCTTTTCTTTTTTGTTTTCGTTATTCTTAGTATTTTTATTTTTTGGTTTATCATTTCTTCTACCAGTTTAGCTTCTTTTCCGATGTATCTTTTTATATTCCATGTACCTGTTTTTTCTTCTTTATTTTATTCTGTATTTTTTGCATTTTTTCTATTTATGTTTTTTTTAATTTGCATTGGTCTCTGTATTGTTTATCTTATTTCTTGTACTATTTTTTTGCTATGTCCTTTTTTTTTCTTTTTTTGTTTTCTTGTTATTTTTTTGGAATTTCTACTTCTTCTAAACTCATTATTGTATTTATATTCCTCTCCGTTAATTATTAACTTTTGGTAACCTATTCTAACCTTATTTCCATTTGCTTTTTCTTCTTTAGCTATGTCTCTAATTTCTCTTTGTACTTATCTTTCTTCATGTGTTAGGTCATTGTCAATGTAATTAGTGGTCACTTTCAGATTTCTTTTGGCTTTCATTATCTGTAACTTTGTTTTTCATGTTTTGACTTCTACTCTTATTATTTGTTTATCTTTATATATTAGATGAGCTTTTCCAATTTTGACTACTATCTAAAGTTTTTCTTTCAAAAAGTTCTCTATTTCTTTTTGGTTTTTATTCTCATTTTTTATGTCTGTTATTATAATGTTTTTTTTTTCTATTTTTCTTCTTTTTTAGCTATGTTTTCTAGGTTTTCAATTTTTTGAATCATCTGTATTTTTTCTTGTTCCCATTTCAATTCTTATTTTTTATTACCTTTTTTAGCTCTCTAATCTCTTTTTTTAATTCCTTTGTGTTTTTTGCCATCTCATTAATTAATTCTTTAAACAAGCTCTTTAGTTTCTCCATTTCCTTTTCTGTATTTGTATTGTTTTCGTATTATTTTCTGTGTGTTTTATTCTTGTTTTCTTCAACCTTCTCTTTATTTTCTATATGTTGTTTTACTGTTGATTTGTTTTTTTAATGTCGTTTTCTTTTCTTTCTCTATTTTCTTTTATTCTGGAGATCTTAATATTTTTTGTTTTTTTTTAATTCTTTTAATTCTTTTTTACCATTTATTAATTTATGCAAAAAGCATAAATCAGCAACCGTTCTTCTTTTAAATAAAGTTTTCAAACTTAAAGTATAAATAACACTGAACTATATTACGTCCGAGGTATTCCTAAATCATATGCCCATATTTTCAAATTTTTATTTTGCACCTGTTCTAATTGGTTAACCTTGTTTAGGTAAAATAATGACTAAACTGAAAATGCGTATTCCAATTGCGACCGTACTAGTTTTGTCTGTACTGAAAAATCTTTAACAAAGCGGTTGATAAATCTTAATGTTTTTATTGCCTTTGAACAGATATTGTTAATGTGTCTGAAAAACGTTAGAATGTTATCAAAAAATACACCTACATTGTTAATTTCAAATTGAAGTTTTAATTTTTCTGAATTAAGATAGTAATCTCTCTCGGCAATTGCAAACCTACTAAATGAGACTGCCCACTTTTTTTTAAGTTAAATATCAATGCTTTTTTATGACTTCCTAATTAAATAAAATCAATCATATGTTTATTAGCATTATATATTATTAGCGTAAGCAAAGGTCATATCACAGAGGACTCTTGACGTTCATTTTAAAACCAGGAAAGAAAACAAAATTGTACGTTTTTTCAAAACCCTCTCTGAGTGTGGGCTATTTGCAATATGTTGAAACAAAGTATTATTGTAGACAGTTCTGTCAGTTAAGTCATCATCTGTCACTGTTTGACAGTTAAGTAATTATTTGACAATTAAGTTTAACAAAGTAATACTATAAATATCTGCACATTTACTATTACACAATAAAGCAATAATTTCTTCAATTTCTATAACATGTACATGTATAAGAAAATATTAATTTGCTCTAGGAAGCGCTGTTGCTATGAGTTGTATAAACTACATACAATTTGGTGTTAAACCTTCAGTAACAGTATTAACAATATTAGAAAACTGTATCTGGTAATATAGTGCTATCTACTTGTTTTTTTTATTTAGTTTGGTTTCGAATACTTTTAATAATGTAATTAACAATTGTTACCGTATTATAGTTTTTTTTGGCATTTTTAATGTTACTTCTATAAGGTTTCCTTAGGTTGTTTTTTAGTTTTTTAACTTTATTGCAAGCTGTACATTTACGTATAAAATTCAATTTAGCATATTATATTATTGTGAATTTTGTAACGTTTTGACAGTATTTGTAACATTTTAAAATACAATTTGACAGATTTGTCAAATTTCTTCTAATTTATTGTGTATTTACACGTTGCTGTAAATTGTTTGACAGTTTTAATAACTTTTTGAAATTATTAGTAACATGTTGATAACAGTTTTTTAAGTTTAAAATATGATCTAGTATTTTTTTGACAAATCAAAATACAATTTGACATATCTGGTAGATTGTATGCATTTTATTACATTTCTGTAATTTTTTTGACAGTTTTAGTTGTAGCAATATATTGAATAATTTAAAATCATGTTTGACAGATCTGGCAAATTTTTGCCAACTTATTACATTGTTAAAAACTGTTTAATAGTTTTAGGAACTATTGACAGAAGTAATTACTTTTTTACACTATGTTTAGCAGTTTAGAATACTATGGGATAGGTCTGCTATATTTTTGCTAACATAAATGATTATTTTTAAAAATTTAGAATACAATTTAACATAACAGGCAGATGGTATTACATTGCTGTAAATTGATTGATAGTTTTAGTAACTTTTTAATGTTTTTACTAATTTTTTGACATTTATTTCTTACTACATAATATTTTGAATAGTTTAAATTATGTTTGATAAATCTGGTAAATTTAAGCCAACTTATCACATTGCTAAAAACTATTTGACTGTTTTTGCAACTTTTTGATAATTGTTTTTAGTAATTTTTTAACAGGTGTAGTTACATTTTTCTGTCAACTGTCAACATATATTGTTACTGTAACTTTGACAGTTTTAGTAGCTTTTTGATATACGTAGGGTTTTTAACAGTTTAGTGTACAATTTGACAGATTTGGTACTGATTTGCCAAACTATAATTTTTTGAAAACATATTTTAAAAAAAATTACACAATAACAAAATATTTTAAAATAAAATTTGTGATAAATTTAAAAATAAAAACATTAATTATTAAAAAGTATAACTTAAGTAACAACAATTCATAGACACACCAGAACAGTAATTGTAACAAAGAGACATTTAACGTACTACATTTTGTTTTATTATTTTAATAAATATTTCAAAAACAGTAAGTAGATCCATAAAACCTTATATCATTATAATTGTTGAAAAATTATTATTTTTAAATAAAAGAAAAAAAAATAAAGATGACGTTATATCTCCTGAAACAGAGCTTGTATTAAAAATCAAAATACATTACTGTATATATTAAAATTTCTACAAAAACTTTAATTAAGGTAATTTTTTACATAAACCAAAAATGCAGTCAATAATCGGGTGTATCCATACATTTACCCAAACCTGTATACTTGGAACCTGAGGTAGTACTCAACGATAAAAATATTGTATATTTATATAACATTTTTACTTTTGAATACGGAGATGTTATATGCTATTTAGGGTATATAATACAAACATAATTGCCTCTTCAAGTCTATCATCCAATGTGTGATCAATTTATAGAATATATATTTCTTGAAATAATGTCACATAATTTTTATTTTTGATTAAATAACAAACCATCAAGTTTTTCTGGAAATTTGAAAAACCTGTATGCTGTAGTTTACTTGAAAATAACAAAACACATAAAATAAAACTCTTTTTGCAACAAAAAATATTTTATATAGAAAATACATAACGCTACTAGTTACTAATACATACACTAATACAATTGTTTTCTAGCAGTTATAAAAAAAAATCAAATCAAAACTAATATTAAAAACTAACTTAGTAAAGAGTTATATGCACCTTGAACTTAAATATACAATGTGTGTATCGTGGAATTGTAGATGAAACAAATTTGATTAGAATTTTATATTTGCATTTATTTCAGAAAAACATAACTATAACGCTAACACTAATTTTTGATTATAACAATGAATATTATAAACAAATTTCAAATTTTAAGAAAAAATGCCAGCCACTTACAAGAAATTTTAAAATTTTGCTTAAATAAGTTATTTTTATGGTTAAAATAATAATTTTGTTAGTTTTGCGATAAGCTATATTCTTATCGCAAAACTAACGTGAATGTCAAATTAAAAAAATATACTTCATCATTAAAATTAATTATTTGTTTTAAATTTATAAATAGTATAGTAATTAAAGTAATGTAATGATATGCAAAATAACTTTTTATTTTTTTGATATACTAAAAAAGATAGTAGAATTTATTATTATTTTAAAATATATTCAAAAGGAAGTGTTTATAAATATTTATCTGTTTGTTAAGACCATACCGACCGCTACCTTAATTTGTAGTATTTTAATAAAAACGGCAACTTTGGCTTCATTGCTGTTTCTACATATAATTTTATAATCAATTTATTTTTTTACCAGTACATTCAGAAAAGATTACTTAACTATGATATCTCAAAGTATTTTTTGTCAAATTAAAATTTGCAAATAGCAACTTCTTGACTAATATTTGACGAATATACTTTGACATATCACAGTTTTGTTCTTTTTGATTGTACTAGTGAAAAAATTAATTAATTATCAAATTATATTTAGAAACAGTAATAAAGCCAAAGGTGCAGTTTTTGTTAAAATACTACAAATCAATATAGTGGTCAGAATGGTTAAATTAAAATTAAATAATATAATAAATTAATAATTAGATAATGAATCTAAAATCAAAAACAAATTATTTTTAGAAATGTTTTACATTAATAGAAATAAATTTAATATTAACTTTAGGACAGATATTAATAATCTAAATTCTATATTGGTAATTCTATTACATTTCGACTAATTTGAAAAAGTCGACCTCTTTGATTTTGCTCAAATTTTCAGGGATCAAAATATGGATGAAAAAATTAGTTTTCTAAAATTTTGGACCTTAGAATATTGCCTGTTTAAAATGACACACATTTAAAGGTCAGAAATTTCACAATCTTTTTAGCTTATTTTGTATTTTAATTTTTGAGCTTCCGGAAAAAGATAAAAAGGTCCACGATGGCTCAAATTATTTCTTATAACATGTACTTTAAAACTCATATTTTTATGTTTAATATTGTGGCAGTGATTTTGATATTTTAAACTTCAAACATTATTCCAAAAAACCCGTAAGTTTAGCAGAATTGCAAAACTTTGCTTTTTTTAAACCGTTCTAACTTTGTCAAATCTTAACAAAATTTGATCCACAAGGTCTAGATTTCTTCGTGTTTATTCTCTTTTTAAATCACACAAGACTTATAGAATCAATACGTATACACCACTATTTTGATGCAGGAAATTGCACATATTTTCGCGGTTTTCAAAACTTGTAACTTTCAGGTCCCAAAAAAGCGCTGTCACCCTATGTCGATTTTAGTCAAAATTTTAGTAAATACTCTTTAGAGCACAAGAAAAAAGTTATCTGTATGAGAAATGGTATATCGGGCATTATCAAGAATTTTTTAATATTCAAAAATTGTCAAAATTGGCAAACCGCACATTTTTTGCATAATTATACATTTATACAAAAGTTAAATATATATTAATTGTTAGTATTAATCTTTTTATATTATTTTATATTAATTTCATTTTTTTTAGTTTTATTTTGACCACTGAATATGGTTATTTAATATATATTTTGTTTTATTTTTAAAACTTGACTGACTTAATATGTCATAAATATAAATATATAAAAATTCTTTTTAATTTCAACGACTGAAACACTTCACGTTAAAGACAAGATTTAAGAAATAGTAAATAGTTGCGGATTATATAAAAGAAACAATTGACAAAAAACATCAATACTGTTTTATTTTAAAAACCGTGACAACTGAACACGATATAATAAATAAAACCGAGCATATATGTATATATGTATATACACGAAGTTTATAAATGAATGGGATTATGTAATCACTTTAAATAATGCCGCCTTTTTAAATTTGTCCATTATACTACATATGTTTGCTTGACAGCTGTCAAAGTTGATCTGTCAAAACAAATAGTATAGTGGACAATTTAAAAAAAACGGCATACTTAAAGTGATTACATAATCCCATTTATTTCTAAACTTCCCGTATGTATAATTTAATATAAAAAATATAACCTAACCTCTTATATTTATATTATATATGGAAAAAGATCAACACAATTAATAAGACATATGCGCACATACTTTAACATTTCTCCCGTAATTTTATCTACGCCTGCGGCTTTACCAATTTTTAACAATTTTATTGCTTTCATCACTTTGTCTGGAGTTAGACTATCCGCTATTTTTTCAGTTTTTCTAGTCTAGTCTGCAATATTATTCACATTCTCATACAATTGCTCAAAATATTTTCTCTAGCGCTCTAATATTCTCTAATGCCGTCCTTATACCAAATAATTTCTACACAATCATTCTGAATGTCACAGACCGTCTTGCTCTATTCACCCACTTAATATAAAATAATTTTATATTTTTTTCAGTCATTCTGCATTTTTTTTTTAATTTTTTGTTTTTATTTGTTCTTTACTTTTATTTACTACTTTCTTTGCATTTAGTTTTTTTCTTTTTGTACACATTATGCTACCTACTTTTTTCATCTTATTTTAATAAATCCACTTTTTTTATAGTTTTACCTGTTTGTTTCACTATGCATCTTACATTATATTTTCAACTACTGTCATTCCACACACATCTTTTGCACAAACAACTATTGTCACTTTTAATTTATTTTCAATGTTATTTATCATTTTTTTGTACATTTTTTTATCATGTCAAACTAGTTTTTTTCTTTAAATGTTTTTTCAAATTTTTTTCTGGTACAGTCATTTTGAAAATTTTCCACTTTTACTTTTAACTGTTGTTTTCATTTGCTTTTTCCTAATAAATTTACAACCAAAGTCCACTTTTAATACGACAAGATAATGATTAGTTCCTCATTAAGTCAACGTACTGTTCACGTATCAAAGTCAATTATAGTTTTGGACTCATCCCTATGCCATATGGATAAGTTTGTACTTAAACTATGTATTTGATATAAATAATTCCTTTTTATCGCACAAACTACCAATTTTTTGCCATTTTTGTTTAATCTATTGTCACTATACTTTCCTAGAACGTTTTCTGATTTAACTTTTTGGGTAAGTACATAACCATTCAATTCTCCCAATTAAATAATTCTTTTGCCAGGTTTACTCGCATTTAAGATTTTATTTAGATTCTGCTAAAACTTTACATTTTTATTTTTAGACAAAACCAATTGATACTTACTTACATGTTGTTTAGCAGTAGGGCTTAGAATTATGACTACACCTTTACACACTTATCCTCTCACATTCTAAATACTAATAGTTCATGTTTTTTCCAAGTCATCAACAGATCGGTCATTTGTTCTTTTGACGATGATAGCGGCCCACCGTCTTTTTGGTCACCCGAGGCTATTGTATATGTATTATTTGTAGTACTGTACTAGTAAAGTAGACCAAGGTATTAACCTGATCAAATTTGCTTTCATACAGTATTTTATGCTAACGGTAAGAGTGCAACTACCGTCTCATGTTGGCACAATATAGCCAATATAAAAAAATGCATCCATTGCTAAGTCATATCGTTTCGAGCAAGCTTGCACTATTCTAAACAAGCCAGTATTACAAATAATACTAGCAACGTTTCCCTTGCCAGTATACCGTTGCCCGTGTCATTACCACTAGGATGTATGGCAATTTACAGGAACACCAGGACATCATTATTACTAGAGAGCGGATTAAAAAGCATTAAAAATACGACACGCGCTTAAAAGAAGCACAAAATTGTTAAGCATTAAAAAGGCACCAAACATGTACAAAAGCATTAAAATGGCATGAAACAATTGAAAAATAATGAAAACTCAAAAAATCCAAAACTATAAAATATTTTAATAAAAGTTTTATAACATTTATAATTTCAACAGTTTGAGTGATTATATTTTTCATATACATTTTAATTAATATAAAAAAACTTTTAAATAACTAAAAAAAACTATCCACAAAAACAGTTATTAATTAAATGTTGCTCTAAGTGTTCAAATGTAAAATTCTGCCTTCAATCACTTAAAATGTTTTTGAAGGAAAAATAACTTATTTTGACATGCACACTTGTTATTGATGCATGTTTAAATTTTGTTATATTAGCTGGATTTACATCAAAATCTGGAACATTTTGCAAATTTTGTTTTCTAAAAAATAAAATAGTTTACGTTTTTTATGTACATTTCAATCCAATAAATTTCACAAAAAAACTAAATTATCAAATAAAAAATGCATTAAACTGAAAAAAAAATATTTTTTTTTTAAAAGCAAAAAAAAGCGTAAAACACTTAGTTCCAAATGATTAATTTTTTTACAATTCGTGCATATATTAAAACATATTTTTAATGCTTTAACTATTTAGCGTAAGCATAATAGCTAGGAATCCGCTTTCTAATTATTACTATATTCTAACTAAAACATTTGTTTTTTTATATAAAAAGAAACATTTCACATTTTGTACATTGTCTGACTTATATACGTCACAAACTCTTAACATATCCGTTAACATAAGCGTTTAATTCTATTAACAAATTTTATTGCTTAAGTTTTGATTACAAATTTGTACTTTTTTGACAACAACAAAATTTAAAATAGAATTGATAGTTTAAACTCCAAAATAATAAGTTTTGGAATTTTTTACGGTTTTGCTCTTTATTTGATTTTATATACATTTATATTTAAAATTTAAAAATACAATTTAATATTTTATTAAAATGTTTTGCATTGATACCCCATTTTAAAGAAGGCCCTGGGTACAAGCTGTTCAAATGGGGTAGGAAATACATTTATAATAACCCAAAGTGTGGAAGATTTTAAGAAGCACAAACTGACAAAATTAAAGTTAAAAATTAGTGTTTATTTATTGCCAAGTAAAAGTTTTAGTAATTGCTAGAAAAATGGGATTTTCAAATAGAAGTAATTTTAAAGACGCTAAAGCAATTCTCTTTATTGAGTATATGCTAAAAAAGATTACAATAAAGGGGAATGTCTACAAAAATACATTTAAGAAGTGGTTATATACAAAAAAAGACTCTACAACTATACACAGTAAACTTTGCCTCTGCAGAACAACTGCAGGATGCATAATGCACAAAGTGTTTAAGAAGTAGTCAATAAATGTGATTTTAAACTTTTACAACATCAATTTTAACATCAATTTTTATTGAATGGCAACTTAGAAGAAGCTTGAATGCAGAATTACTAGAAATAGCATAAAATAGAAAACATATTTAGAATCAAAAACTTATTCAAAACTGTTTTATTTTTAACTTCATCAGTCTGCTGAAACATTCCTGGTCCATAGACTTTTTCCATTTTTTTTTTTTTTAATTTACTTTTTTTGTGCTGTAATCATCTAGTTTTTTTTTGCTTACCTATGTATACTGTCTTGTCATTTTAACATGGGTCTGCCAATGCTTCTTTTTGTTTTGTGCGGTTTCTACTGCATTATATTTTTTGTCTATTTTACATTATTTTGCGCTGCCCAGCGCCCAGCGGCACTTACTTTTTGCAGTTTATTCTACGACAATGCATACTTTGGTTCTTGCGTTAGTATTTTCCTTCTTTTGTCTATTTTTTAAGCCCAGCATTGCAAGTTGGCAAACTCGTAGTTGTTGTGCACTATTATTTGCCAAGGTAACTGTCTTGAGCCGCTACTGTATGTTGACTCCTTAATGCTGCAATGTCAAGTTTTTACAAATGTTTTCTAATGCCAGGGTATAAATTTTTGTTTACTTTGATTTAAAGTGTAGCGCTTTTGTAGATGAATTTAACAAGACTGGTACATCTTAATCCTCGCGTTACTCATTGCCCATGTTTCAACCAATTAAAAAACCTTTTAGTAATTGACAACTTGCGAGGTGTAAGCGGTTATTGTATTTTGTAAAGTTTTTAATAAAAGTACGCACTGTTTGAATGTGGTTCATTGTATTATAGCCGCTTCGGAATCTGGTCTGTTCCACGGGCTAGTAAATTAAACTTTTTGTTAATGCGGTTGCTTATAATTTTAGTTAGAAGCCTTTTTTGAAAAAAAATTACTTATATTACTACCCTGAATTTTTCCCCTTTTTTTGAAGCCAACATTTAGGATTACTTGATCTAGACAAGTTGACTTAGGTACCGATTGGCTGTAAAGTCTTTGATTTCTACTCTGGATAATGGATGTAATCTGATCCTTCTCTTTCACTACTTGCCTTTGTTGGTTCTTAATTTTGTAGATGAGCAATTTTTTCTTTGTTTTTTTAATCAGAAATTTTTTTAATTTATATTATTTTCGATACCATCTTGTATCATCTGTGTTATGAGATCTTAAGTTTTTTTAAATTGCTTTACTTGTTTGTCTAGCTTTTGATATCTTACTATCCGTTTCTATCCGTTTCTATCCGTTTTGCTAAGATGATTGTGCTCTGGTCAAGTTTTGTATTAGCTTTTACTTTTATGAAATTTTTGGTTGTTATTTGAATGCTGCTATCGATGTTTTCTAATAACTTATTTATTCCAATATTCCTTAGATTTTCAGTAAATTATAATTTTTTGGCAATTTGGGCGTTATAATTTTCTATTTTTTCTTTGAGGATTGCATCATGGTTTGTAATACACTATAAAAATATAGTTGGGAGTCTTAGATTTTTAGTTTTCTTACGAGTTCGTTAAGTGTAGATGAACACAAAAAAATTAAAATTAAAAATAAGACAAGCATGTATTTAAGATTTACTTAAAAAATAGATAATTGAGACTTTAAAAAAATATTGGATAAAACTTTACAACACAAAATTTAAAAGTAAAAGAACATAATGTTCAAATAAGTTTACAATCTAAGACTACACTATTATGCAAAGTTATCTACAAAAATGTAATGAATTAATAATTTAGTCAAACTCAATCTAACGATCACAGCGGCCAAGCTACCAGTCATTCGTTTCATTATTTGTAAAAAAAGAGTTAAAAGATATGTTTTGACTTGAAGACAGTTTTGAGTACTTGTAAAAATGTAAATAAGATTTTAATTTTAAACACAATGTTGCATACAACGCATTTTTTCAAACTTTTTTTTTTCTGCAAATGTACATTGTCGATATTTTAAAACATAAAATAAAACAAATATGTTTATTGTTATTAAAAAACCATTATAAATATACTAAAACGTTCTTTTAGTCACAAATGATGTCAATTATCCAGGAAAATAAATAAATAACCAACTTTTTCTCGGAACCGTAAATTATTATCAATTTTGTTGATAATAATTGTTTAATTACTTACATTTTATAATAAATCCTTGCATTATTTAACATGCTTGGTGTTTAAGCAATTAAACATTTAATCTTCTTTTGCTATTTTAATTTTATATTAATAGTTTTTATTTAATAAAAATAACATTATATAAAGATAAAATAAATTTATATATTTTTTCGCGCTTAAGAACTGCTGGATAAACTACCCTTGTAATTCGGCATTTAAGCTATGCAACACAACATACACCGCACTGCTGGACTGTGGGGCTTTACATTTTCTTTTATAAATAGAATTTTTTTAATTGAGATATTTTTAAACGTATGTTCACTATAATATCTACTACACGAATTTTTAATATAGTTCTAGTGTAGTGTTTAACAGATTGCATATAAAACACACGCAGTTTAAATATAAATACGTCTCAACATGCAAGTAAATATACTTTTATACATCTTAAAAAATGTGTTTATTGCAAAGAATTACTGATAGTTTTTCTCCATATTTTTATAAAGATTAAATTTTTCTATTTTTAACAATATTTTTTTAGAAATATGTATTTCTATAGGAATTTTAGATAAAACATAACTTATGTCAATATGTCAAGTAAAAATGCTGTTGGGTGTTTTTGATGTAAAATATTAAGATAATTAGATAACATATACATTAAAATGCTGTTACGATTATGATAGTGAAATTTATGAGAGCGGAAGTGCCAAATTGCGTTCTTTTGTAATAGCACTGAAAAAATAATTAAACAGATAACACAATAGACGATACTGACTATTAATCATTACGAAGCATTCAAATTTTACGAGAATCGAGCAAGTTGTTCGATTGGTCAGGTAGATATGAAGTAAGGAGTGGGATTGGCTATTAGCGAAACGGATAAAAATTTCTGGGAGAATTAGGGTTTTTAAATTGAAGTCGGTGCTGTCAGCAGTTTATTCCACATCCCGATGTCGATTGATTAATCCGGTTGTAAAATTATTTTCTTGGTGGTATTTTTAATTATTCTAAAGATACCTAGCGTGTGTGCCAAACCGTGATGTTTGTATGGCGATGCAGCGCATGTCTTTTAGATTTTATAGATTTAGTTGATACCCACAATTTCTTTATTTTATTGTAATTTGCAATACATATCTTTAATTGATATTATTGTTTTTCAAACGGTAGACAAGTAAAGTTTAATTATTCGGTTGAAATAAAATAAATTAAATAAGTGTGCCTTTATCACTACAGAAGAATAAAGAACGTGCGGCAAAGTTGACTTTTCAAGGTAAGAATTTACTTGATTTTGGTGTAATTTCATGGGAATAATGAATATTGGAACCCCCCACATGTGGTCAGATTGGAGTAATGCCTTAACTGACTGTTATATATTTAGAGACCGCGTCTTCACAGTGAAAATTTTAGGTGCAAGTTTTTAGTGTATTATTGTGATATTTTGTGTTAAAATATAACATGGCTTTCGAAGAGGATATATTACAAGCCATCCCGTTGGAAGATCTGCCTAAATTACGGGATCTGTACAAGGAACATATGCCGTATGCAACTCACGTGTTCAGTTTTTTTAACACGAGCATGAAATGGATTCGGAGTAAACCGGAAGAGAAATATATGACGTTTTTGGCTCCCTATGGCGATTGGCAATCTGATGGCACGTTTATCGTTATTTTACAGGCAAGTATTGCACGGTGATATTGTTTAACAATATTTTTGCATGGTTATTGATCCAACAGGGCATGTGGGCGCTACCCCAAATATAATCAATACGGGTAGCCTCCGACTGTGCTAGTAGGTTACACTTTTATCTACAGTAGTTCAAATAATCCGTAGTTCATTTTTTAATATTTATTTAAAATTTCTATTACAAAAATGCAATTTTTTATATTAAAAGTTAAATACTTTTTTAATCAATTTAATGACGGCATAAAAAATAGTTTACAATCATTCACGTTTATGCCTTGCAGTCATTGCATGCAGCACGAGATATTTAATGTTATTTGAAATTGAATCAAGTAATACGATCAGTGTTTATAATTTAATTCGAATAATGTAATGTATAATAACAATTCTACATGAGCCATTGGAAGTAGGTTTTAATTATATTTTTGTATTATACATTCAAATATTAAACTTGATAAGAAATATGCAAATTACCCATTGTGCAATTATTGTGTGATAATATTGGTAACCTTCATTTCCATGACACTGGTATTTAAAATAATATTACAGATATAAAATTAAATATTATTTTAAATATTTATAACAGTGATTTGAAAATAGTTTACGAATATGAAATTAAAAATGGCAGTTCCCTATTTAAAGAACTACAACGAACAAAGGATGGTTTATGTTGCCTCCTCACCTTTTCAAGGCCCTTTTAGAAGTGAATATATTTCACGTCATTTTAAAAATAATAAGTGTCTCATTAAAGAGAATAGTTAGCAATTAAATTAATGATAAATTTATTACCGATTGTAAATTATATTTTTTAGAGTTACACAGGGTGTCTAATATTAACTACCAGACATTTTTCTTAGAAATCGTAAAAATATTTCGCGGAATTAAGCCAGTTTTATTTTTTGCGTGTATATAATTTGCATAATTTTACTATTAACTATAACGATGTCATGTTAAGTCATAAATTATAATCAACACTTTTAAGAGTATGTGATTTATACAATCGGTTTAAGCAAATTATAAACATTAACATAAATCTGCTTATGAATGGCAATTTTTGCCGTATTCACTACATTCACGTTTATACATGTTTCAAGGTCATTACTAGATTATTTTACATCGTGCAGAGCCGTACTTATACATTTAATCGCAAAAAGAAACAAACAAATTTGTTAAATTGTTATATTATTTATTAGAAATAATAGTAATTTTTCAACTTAGTTGTCCTTGAAACTCTAATTTTAAAATAGTCTTTATTTGCAATACTACTGACATTGAACACAACTGTTTGGTGTCATACATACTCTTATTGATTTTATTAATATTTTTATGTTGGCCATATGACGTCAACAACTAATCACACTACAATAATCATTTCTAGAATTATATATGCATCCTTTATCGTTTTTTTTAGTAAATATTTGATAATCTAGTGCAAATATATATATATTTTTTTTAAATTTTAAAATAAAATACGTACTATATAGTGTGTGCAATTGTTTTGATCAATTTTTTAAACTATTAGTGTTTTTTAATTAAATTCTGTTTTAAGTTATTGTATTAAGCGATAGAATTACTTTAATTTGGCATACAGAACTTATTTTTATTACCATTAATATAGATGGTGTTGCTATACAAAGATACTTTTCTATTCTAGAAACGTTGAAATTTATTTGATAGCAAATTAAATTTTAAATACAAAAGTTGGTATCCGATTTTCTGTATCACCGGATGTTGCCAGATTGCATTTTTATTACGGTCAAATTAGGATTAACGAACATAATTACAATATTTATTTACACATGATGTTTACATTATAAACCTTATAATGATCGTCATACTATTAAACAGTAAAAATAATAATGTTAACAAATTTTGTTTTATTAGATGTAACCGGTTTTTTTTTAAATTTTACATAGAACAATGGCTGCGTTCAGAATGACTCATCAGTTACAAGCGCTTTGTCATCAATCGAAGATAAGCTTAAACTTTTACAAACTACATAAATAGAAAGCTCCTAAATTTTGAATAAATGATTTAAATAGTTTATAAAGGCTACTCAACGACCAGATATATTTAATACATTTCTAATATTTAATGCTATTTAATCTCACTTTGTAATATATTTGTAATAAACACCAACTATAAGTATTTACTATGTTGGAACTATAGATGGTTCTCACGAGTTTGGATTACATTATATATATCACGTTTAAAAACATACAAAATTTCTATGTAATTTTTTTGTGGCATGTCAATTTACATATTTATCAAAAATATAAAGGCTGATTACTGACGACTTGCTTTGTCAGCAAAAACGCATACCTAAATATATGATGCCAGCAAACGATGGCCGCTGAGGTCAGCAGCGGCGTTTAGTTCACATGATTGGCAGCGTGGTTCTGAACGCAGCCACTGTCTATTTTAATAACTATATTGAAGATATTATATTTTCTAACGCTATCTATAATAATAAACATTTGCTTATCTACACCAATCTGTCATCGGTTTTTTGCCGCATACTTTTGAAGAAAACGTGTGCTGTTACAACAACTATTATGAATAAATAATGAAAAAAACAATTATATTAGATTTATTTTGTTTTCAATTATTTAACAATTATTTTTGTTTTTTGCAAGTTCTAAAAAAAAGTATTAAAAGTGAAAAACATAATGAACCTAAACAAAGTTTGGTTTATATTTCAAAAACTAAAAAAGCCAAATTTTTTTTGTTAATTTGATTGAATTTTACACAAACATATCTACAGAATGTATTTTTATTTTTTTCTGTAAAGTAAATAGACAAGAAGTTATAGATTATTGACATTCTGTGTATATCTATTAAAATATCTCTGGTACAAAAATTAAGGTTATTGATTAAATTCTTTTTGGTATAGTTTTGCTTTTGGTGATAATAGAGAACGGATTTTATAATTTTAAAAGTTTAAATTTTTTTTTTCTGCCTTTACCAAAATTATTTGTTTCGGCCCTAAAATGCGGGCCAAAACGACTACAGCCAAACACTAATATTGTGGCCGGTGACTCCGTAGACAAAAGTGGGTTGAAACCATTAAGCGAGACCAATAATAATTTAGGTACATTCACATGCAAAATCAATTTTAAATCGCGTCAGTCTAGCATGAACTGCGAGGAAAATAACATCGATGCTGCGAAACATTTATTTGTTATTTTGCGAAGCCGGCGCTACCCGGGAATAAATTCAGTTTGTGTCTCTGAGTGTATTGTTTCCCTTTCTCGCATTATGCATCCTTCATTCTGGCTATAGTTTTCTTTCTCTCAAGATGCGCGGAAACGCCTGTCATGGGCCACAGTATTTGTGTTTGGCTGTATTTAGAGGCCAAGTGCCAAAAGTTATTTGGGGTATTTGATTGGTGTTGATGGTTGTAAACCACGATTTTACATGACTTTATACGTTATAATCCGACAGTAGTAACAGATTATATAATAAACTTTAAAATTTCCTAAGACAATATTTTTATTTGGGGCAGGCAAAAAAATATTGAGTATAACTCGTGCCAAAATGTTTTTTGCCTGCTTCTATTGCGGGCCCAAACAACGATTTATTGGCTGAAAAGTCATTTGGGGTATTTGATTGGCCGTAAATCACGATTTTACATGATGATATCATACTTTAAAATCTGACAGTAAATTTCCTAAAACAAGGTTTTTATTTAGAGCAGGCAAAAAAAGATTGAGTGTAAATTGTGCCAAAATGCTATAGCAGCACGAATGAGCGAGTGAGGGCTGCTAAAGCCTATTTTTTGGCTTTTGATACACTATATTCTATATATAACTTATAAACTTTACAAGTTATAGTTTTATAATTGAAAACAATGCTGTTTATACTCTATTAACTTTACTAATGTGATAGTCACAATTCTTTTCGACCGTGATAGATAAAAGGAATTTGTTAATTTACAAATAATAAAAAAAAAATAGCAGAGGAACATACATATATTATATTTATTTATTATGTTAATTATTTAACCATAAAGTTTAAATTAGTTGCTAAGGTAGGTGCTAACATGTTTGACTTGCATCACCGATGCTCTAAATTGAATATCACTTTGCCGTAAATTAATGTTAATGAATTTGTTCATCGCTGTAACCGTCTTATAGCATTTGTGGATTTAGAATTAAAAAAAAAAAACATCTTTCATTAGCAAGCATTAATCGTGTTTTATTTCATATCGCATACTCCTAAAGACCTTCGGTCAGCGTAAAGCAGGTTGGATAAGGTAGATAGAAAGTACTATTTATTTTATTTTATAAATATATTTCAAATTAAATAAAATAATTTTATTTATGGTGGGTTTTTGATCTTAATAATGTCGATTAACGCTGATATAATTTTATTAAAAAAATCAAATTTATAAACATTTTTTAATATGTTTTGATTTAAATCTATTTTTTAGTCTGTTCAATACATACAGATTACATATAGTGGGTTTAAGCTATTTGTTGAGAGAAATTAGAACGCGTTAACTTTTATATCTCACAATAGTTATTATACAGGGTTAGTAAAAATTACCGGAACACTTAAATAATTTACCAATAGTTGAAAATTTCAAAACTAGTTTCAAATAAAAGTTTTTTGGTTTTAAGCAAATTAATTTATAAAAATATTTTTAATATACAGGGTATTTATTTTGTTGAGGAAATTTTGTAAACTTTTTTTTCAAATAGAAGACGCTGTATATTTTTACATTTTTTTATTGTAAAATTAATTCTGAGTGTTTTTTGTAATAATATTTGTTTATAAAATGCACCATTTTTGAGTTAGAATATATAAGTAGGTATAAGTTTTTCTCGGTTAAATACCGAATTTGTAAAAGTTTATAAATCTAATAATAAAATTAATTACAAACTGCAAATGTCAAATGTATCTCATGTTATAAAATCAACAATTGAGTTGATTAAAAACTAAAACTTAAACTTGAACAAAATGTTTTAAATAAACTAAACTTAAAGAGAACCTGAAAATCAATTCAAATATCGATGTTATGTTAAAGCTAGTTAAAGCAGTTATTCTCTAAAAAATATTATGTTATTTCTGTTTAAAAAAGTTCAAATTAAAATGATTAACATATGTAGCCAAATGTTGACTAGTGGTTGATTACTACAAGAGGTGTTTTGGGTTTAAGGCTCTATTTGTCTCTAGTACAAAAATTGTTCACATTAGTAAATAATATGTTGTGAGTTGAATTTATAAATGTGCTAGTATGTCAAAGTTGAGTAATGCATATAAAAAGTTGCATTGTTTTTGATGACGTAGATTTGTAACCTAAACTTTTTGTAATACTTATATATGGTTTGTTCTGTACTCTAAGGCTTATTAAACGCGCAGTTTATTAATTTTCTTTTAGCTTCCATTTTAAGAAGCCAAAACAAAATTGATTATTCCATTAAGTTAATTTATTTTTTCAATAATTAATATAATATTTTCAAGTTTTACATTTTTTTTATAAAATTCTAATACTATTTGTCACACCCTGTATCATATTCTACACACATTAATGTGATTAAAAATACGATAAATTAATATCGAACTAATTTATAACATTGTGTTGGAAACAATAGCGACACCCAAACATGATTTAAGTTATTATAGAACATTTTATAGCGCATTGTTTCAGCATTTGAATTATCAACAATATAATAAATTTAAATACAAATTGTTCAAAAGAATTGCTTTTGATAATAATAAATTTTGCTTTACATAAACAGTTAATAAATTGAAATAATAAAATATACTTATTTATTAATTGTTGGTCCAGAAAAAAAACTTTTTTAATATTTATTTGGTTTTGGATATTATGGTATTTTTTTATTTTGTTTGCTAGTTTTTGATAATCATATTATTTGTTCTACAAAGGACACTTGTTTCATAAAGTAGTTTATCTATACATTATTTTTATTTGCGACTTTTGCAACAGTAATTATTTTACTATAAAATTGTTTGATAGTATCAGAGAGGATTTTCAATTTAATGTTTTTGATTTTGTTGCATAATGTTAATTAATTAGGTAAAATAGTATCTGTTTTATTTTGTACATTTTAGTCCATATCTGAATTGGACTTAATTATATTTATATCGGTATAAAATTTGTTAAGGTATATGACATGTTATTTATTATTTTCAAATAATTAGATCAAATTTAGTATTCTACTTGTGTGTAATGATATGCACTGGAATGGTTACGACACTTATTGAACCTACTTTACTATGTTTACTATGCAATTTTTGTTTAACTATATATAGCGTGTCCACATTTTGTCAGGACATACAACCAAAAAAAAAAACGGCAAAGTAATATCTTTAATATAGCAGAATTGATTGTTGTAGAACCCACCTTTAATGAAAGAAAATACATTCTTGCAAAAGAGATTTTTGTTTGTTTTATAGGAAGAAATTTGTCATGAATTCTATTTTTCTATCGTTCTAATAGCTTCATTCATGATTGCGTTAACTTTTGTTATTGTGACTTTTTATTATTCGTGGAAAAGTTTTTTTAGTTAACCGGAACAATTAACTGTTTCGAAACGAACTGTCGGGACACCGGGACAAAAAAGTTAAAACCGTGACAATTAACTGTCCCGAAAAGAGAGGATTTTCAATTTAATGTTTTTGATTTTGTTGCATAATGTTAATTAATTAGGTAAAATTGTATCTGTTTTATTTTGTACATTTTTGTCCATATCTGAATTGGACTTAATTATATTTATATCGGTATAAAATTTGTTAAGGTATATGACATGTTATTTATTATTTTCAAATAATTAGATCAAATTTAGTATTCTACTTGTGTGTAATGATATTCACTGGAATGGTTACGACACTTATTGAACCTACTTTACTATGTTTACTATGCAATTTTTGTTTAACTATATATAGCGTGTCCACATTTTGTCAGGACATACAACCAAAAAAAAAACGGCAAAGTAATATCTTTCTTTAATATAGCAGAATTGATTGTTGTAGAACCCACCTTTAATGAAAGAAAATACATTCTTGCAAAAGAGATTTTTTGTTTGTTTTATAGGAAGAAATTTGTCATGAATTCTATTTTTCTATCGTTCTAATAGCTTCATTCATGATTGCGTTAACTTTTGTTATTGTGACTTTTTATTATTCGTGGAAAAGTTTTTTCAGTTAACCGGAACAATTAACTGTTTCGAAACGAACTGTCGGGACACCGGGACAAAAAAGTTAAAACCGTGACTATTAACTGTCCCGAAAAGAATGTCGGAACACCGAGACGAGAAAGTTAAAACCGGGACAAATCCGGGAAAACCGGGACGTATGGACACCCTAACTATATATACTATACAATTACGCAACACGACACGAGATATTTAGTAAGCCATGTTTTTATTAGTAGGTCGACTACGAGAGTAATATTTTTTCATTTCTCTTGTTTAATTTTGATAATCCAGAGGCCATTATTTGTAAAAAATGTCACATATTCTTTCAAAAATTAGAGATGATTGATAGTTGTGAATTAAGTTTTATATGTTATTGCATTATTACTATATTATTATTATTATACTATTCACATGCATAAAATATATGTTACATAATTGTTTATATTTATTAAATTTATAATTTTAAAATTATTTCATTATTACGTTTATGAATGACTGAGCGTAGTTTTTAAATTTTTTTATAGCAGTAATACATTAAGAAAATTTAATTAATAACACCTGTTGTAGACTGCTATACATTTGGATATTTATCATAATCAATCTATTTTTACATATCACAATAAGACCAAGGAAAGAATTCTTACTGTACGCAACAACAGACTTTAAACTAGTGGACATTGTTTCATTGATTAACATTACGTTCAATTTGAGAAACATAAACATAAGTAAAAATACTTCATAACTCTGCTTTTATTCTATTTTATTTTGTCAGAATTTAAGTAACAAAAAAAAGCTCAACTAAATAAACAATTAGAAAAGCGGTAACTATCAACGTAAACAACCGATATAATACAGTTTTCTAACAAACAACATTGAATTGAAATAATAATTAAATAATTACATCACTGTGAAGCAAGACGCGGAAAAATTGTATTCAAAATTAAAAAATTTAAAAGTTTTGAAAAGATTCATAAAATAAACTTTAATTGGTTGTTTAGATTTGCCGATAGAATGCGATAACTCCATGGCTATACAGATTGGCTAATTTAGCAAGAAAACTGTTTCATTGCAAAATGCCGCGTTGTATTTTAATTTTGCAATTGTTATTAATTAAAAACTTGTATTTTAATCATAATATTTGTTTAAATAATTTTAAACAAAAGGCTTAAAATAAAAATAAATAGTTGTTGATGCAATGGTTTATTTATAAAAATTATTATTTATATAAATAAAATCTCTATTAGGTTTATTTTCTACAATCAGGTAATTATCAATATTGCCTTATTAGTGCATTAACGAATTTATTACTGCAATAGTGGAAGATATTTTATTTTTTAATTTATTATTAAACATATTAGTTGTAAGAAATATATGTATTAATATATACTTTTCAAGGCAAATTTAAAACTATATATTATAAATATAACACATTTCTTAGTAAAATTTTGATATGACAATAAATTTCAAGTTAAGTTTATATTGAACATAAATTTCTTGGTTATAAATCGTTACATACATATTTCTACAGAAAATGCTTGAAGCAATTTTGATTGTGTTTAATTTGCCATTTTCAATACATTATTTACACTAAGAAATTATTAATATTTCAACAAAAAATCAGTAAGTTTTTTTTTAAATTTCAATAATGAGTTACCTCTTTCCGGTTAGAAACCAAATTGTCAATCTCAGCCTGAAGGATTAAATCTCAAGCTTCTTGAATACACATTCGAATATCAGGTAAAAATAGTGGAGGTTGCTGCAGTTGGCTCAGTCTTATGTATCAGTACTGATTTATCCCACACGTGTATAAATCAACATTATTGTTCTAGGAATTCCTTAATAACCCTAGATGCATGCGGCTTATAATTGTTATGTTGGAAAATGATGATTTTCAACTTTCTCAGATGTTGTTCTTCAGCAAACTGTAAATGTTTTTGTTCATCTTGGCGGCGTCTAATTATCTTACGACTATAGTGGGCATACAACAAAGAGCTCGGTTTATCGCTAATGATAATTTGCTTCTATTGATTGACTCATTGCAGTTTCTCATTGCACCTTCTAAACAACACCTATGGTGAGGAGTTAAAGGCAAACAAAATAAAGGGTGGTAAATTAATCAAAAAGAGATTTCTTGTTTGGTTAAGCCTTTCCAGACATGTCTAATTGCTCTTGTTGTTGAAAATTTTGTAGTGTTTTTAGGGCGTTTAGGTTGTAATATCCGCTGTTGTTCCTGTTTCTTGATCCAACGCTAACATCGTGCAATTGTATTGACACTTTTGCAAATTTGTTGCTGGGCAGTTAATACCAAACAGTTATGTATGTTTACAACTGGTCACAGTCTTTCAAAACATGTAGTATACTCTATACTAGCGGTCGTTTTCAGCTTTCTACGTGTTCGTGCCCACACACACGTGCGCTTACAATAAGCAACTTATATTATAAGCAACAATCTTGTTTAGTTGTAATCTTTCTTCGTGTTTGTACCCTTAGTCTAGAAAAAAAGCAATAATTTTTTTAATTTTTTTTAATTCAAAGCGAATTGATCAAAAAATTTAAAATTGATTTAAAATCATTTTAGTGTATTTTTGGCGGGTTTATACCGCTTTACAGTCAATGTATTTACTAACATACTATTTTACTCCCAAAAACATTTGGGGTTCAGCCATATCTAATGGAATATCTGAATGAATCTGATATAATTTTATTTGTGTTTATATTAATTTAAAACTTGAGAAATAAAACGGTTTTGTAAACTAAACAATGCTCTATGCCTGACATTTGTTTTACTGTTTACTAACTTAACAACGAGTTTGGTATGCTTACGCCAGTAGAGCTAGACTACGCCTGGTTATATAAAAAAAAAAGTATAAATTATCACCTCTACGAGTACAATGAATCAAAGCAAATTTGACGGATAATTTAATTTAATGGAGGTAGAGTTTAAGACATGTTTTTTTATGTGATGTGTGACAAAGTAGGAGCACAAAGAGCTTTTGCATACGCTCGACCGAAAAAAATTTCTGCATAGATTAACTTTAAACGCTTTTTAATTTTACTGCTGGGCATGATGGAATTTTCTGAGCCTTACAATGTTGTTCTTCAAATTCGATGTTGGGTCAGCGGCTCCAACGATGTCACGGGTTTTTTACTATAGTGACTAATCAAATGTAACAAAAATTTTTTATGAAAAAAAAGTATAAATTATCACCTCTACGAGTACAATGAATCAAAGCAAATTTGACGGATAATTTAATTTAATGGAGGTAGAGTTTAAGACATGTTTTTTTATGTGATGTGTGACAAAGTAGGAGCACAAAGAGCTTTTGCATACACTTGACCGAAAAAAACATTCTGCATAGATTAACTTTAAACGCTTTTTTAATTTTACTGCTGGGCATGATGGAATTTTCTGAGCCTTACAATGTTGTTCTTCAAATTCGATGTTGGGTCAGCGGCTCCAACGATGTCACGGGTTTTTTACTATAGTGACTAATCAAATGTAACAAAAATTTTTTATGAAAAAAAAGTATAAATTATCACCTCTACGAGTACAATGAATCAAAGCAAATTTGACGGATAATTTAATTTAATGGAGGTAGAGTTTAAGACATGTTTTTTTATGTGATGTGTGACAAAGTAGGAGCACAAAGAGCTTTTGCATACACTTGACCGAAAAAAAAATTCTGCATAGATTAACTTTAAACGCTTTTTTAATTTTACTGCTGGGCATGATGGAATTTTCTGAGCCTTACAATGTTGTTCTTCAAATTCGATGTTGGGTCAGCGGCTCCAACGATGTCACGGGTTTTTTACTATAGTGACTAATCAAATGTAACAAAATTTTTTTATGAAGATTGCATTTTTTGATAGTTTTAAAAATTGGAGTGAGTATTAGTGTCATAATCCGATAGCGGGGCATTGATACACAGGTTTTATATTGCACATTGGCGGTTACTTTCTTTTTAAAACCATTTCAAACCGGAACTTTGGCATAACACCTCCATTTTTTTTAAAGCCAAATTAAATTTGGAATTGTAGGTTGCTTGAAAGTTGATGAAAAGTTTTGTCATTGGAGAATTGTGCAATTTGTGCGGTGTTTTGAAATTTCAAGAGTGTATTGTACACGTGAAAATAACATAAAAAACTTAAATATTTATTATTTGTTTTTTAGTTATAGTGTAATTAAAAATAAAGAAAATTTTATACATTAAGGTTTTGGTAATAATAGCTTTATTATAATAAGGGCCGTAATATCCAACTCCTAATAAAGCACCTAATAAACTATTAGCTGAATAACCTAACTTTTTTCAAACTTTATTTTGATTTATTTTTGTTATACCTCTGTGTAGCTGATAAATTATATGCTTAATGCTTATATTTGTTATAAATGTTCATATTAAGCATATATTTAATTGGTTGTTTATAGGTTTTAATAAAATAAATAAAATTAAAAGTTAGGTTATTCAGCTAATAGTTTATTAGGTGCTTTATTAGGAGTTGGATATTACAGGCCTAAATGTTTAAAAATACCGCCATTCACCTCTAAACATTTTCTGCTTTGTCTATGAAGGGCGCCTGATGCTCTCTTGATTGAGTCATCTTTTTATTTAAACAATAATTTACTTCTGTGAGGTCTGGAGATCTTGGAAGCTAACTAATAGGGTCGCTGTTTACCAATCTAATCCTGGAAACCTTTTGTACAAATGTTGTTTAACTTGACGACCAAAATGTGCAGGAGCTTCATTGTGTTGGTAGTACATTTGCATTCTGATGTTTAATAGAATATCCAGTACTAATCCATACGTATAGGATAGATTTCTGGTTGTAGGTGTTGTACTCTTTGTAGTTGGTAAGCCTTGTTTGTGGAGTGTGTTTATCCAATTGAATACTAATTCTTTGTGAGCTGGTCGTTGCATCTTCTGCTACTATATCCAGAATATCTTCTACTTCTTCTAAATCTTGTCGAGTAGCTTATTCAGATGATATGTTAAAACTGGGAAACTTTTCAGTTTTACATAGTTTGTTGAAAACTTTAATAAATACATTTTTATTACGATAGCTCTGATGTGGAAACCGTTGACAATATTCTTCAACAACAGCTGTAGCATTTCCATTACAAAAACCATAAACAAACACAACATTTGCATATTTTAAATTTGAATAACTGTATTTGTACAAACTTAAAAATAAACGTTAAATCACTGTCATAATACGTTTACACATTATCAGAACAATAAAGTTATTAATTGTTTTTGAGCTTAAATAAAATTAGGTCCGTTTTTCTCGACTCACCCTGTATATCACGAAAAAGAAAAAAAACCGGTTTCAATCTTTTTTTTTTAATTTCTTGTTCAATATCAAAAAATGAGAGATAGTAAAAAAGTCATAAAACCTAAATAATTGTAGAGAGTGAAAAATGTAATAAAACATTTAAACTTAACTGCGGTGTTTTAAACATCTGTCTAGCTAAGTTCTATATGCCTCCTAAATGTATGTTGTTTACATACAAATATATATATTGTAAAAATCTATTAGATTTTGAACATGTTTTTTAAACATAAGAATCTTGGATAATTGGTTGATTATTTTTTGTAATTCAATACCTGCAGTAGTATTAACTTACAAGTAAGTTAAGTCAAAAAAACAATGCTTGTTAAGTCCGCAGGTTTTTTTCTCAGCATTTTGTAGATACAAACTTGGTATTTTAGAATAATAAGTGATTTGACTTGAATTTGTACATCGACAAGAAGGGCAAAGTTTATAATAAAATTATGATCGACCACTTAATCTTAAATAGCTTCTAGGTATAATTTAATTAAAATTAAATTTTTGACAGACTGTTGGTTGCATTCTTCCAATTTTGATGCGTTTGAAAATAGTTTTAATTTTGTTTTTACATTTAACACATTTTTTTAAATTTTAGTTTAAAAACTATAAGTTTGTTCACCCTAAATTATTTTTTTAAAAAGAAAAATTAATAAAATAAGTAAAACGGTATTTTGTAGATACGATACGCATTTAGTTTTTTTTAAATAATGTTTTTGGGCGATCAAAATGCGTTTTTGCTTTTTAATACGTTTTGTTTCTGAGAAAAATGACAATCAATTTGATGTTTTTTGTACTTCAAAATACTTTTTTATTTTGTTTTTTTGACATTTTTATAATTTTTAATGGTTTATTGGTTTTTAGTTTTGCTTTGTCTATTAAAATATTCTTTTTAAAGAAATTAAAAAGAAAGTTGCTCAAGTGAAATTGGATCTAATTGGCAAGTTGTTTTCGATTAGAACCTTAAATTAGCTACCGGAAGGTTTTTTAGTGCAATTTTTCTTGATAAGTTACCTGCAGTTCGGTTGGTCAAAAGAAGCCAGGAACAAAGTTGATTATCAATTGTAAAAAGAAATATGTAATTTGAAAACTATGCCTTTCTCAGAGAATGTTATTTCTGTGTTGTCACTAGCCTAAAAAAAGATAATCATTTTTTTATAAGACTAATAGATGTTTTTTTTTGTTTTACAATTATGTCAGTATCGCAATTTATGGCAAACCGGATACTGTTGATATAGTAGTTTGTTGAAATCTTTTATTTTATAAAAGTTATGCATTTTTAACAAATGATTTTTGAGATAAAATCTCAAATTAAACCAATTAATATTATTAAAATATTTATTAAGTTGTTAGTTATGAATGTTACAATTTTTATGCAAATTTGCTTTGCGATGTTAATGAAAATGTCGACAAGGATTGTACTTGATTATTTATAAAACGAAAATATGAATAGTTTGCATAAATTTATTTTATTACCCATGTATTCATATTTGAATTTACGAAATGAAATATTTGTTTATAAAACAATGTTGAATTGATCTTGAACTACAAAGTATGCATAAACACAATTATTATGTGTCGCTGACCTGAGTTGCAATACTTGATCAAGGCGCTATTAATATTAAATATAATTGGTATATTAAACTTAACCTATTCAATAATTAAACAAAGGGTTTTATATATCAGGTTATTAAGTTAATATTTATAACATGCATATTGAACAATTGTAAATGTTTGATTAATGGTTCTATGTAATGACTACGGCAACAAATATTATTAGTATCAAAGCTTTGTTATTTATACATACAGTAATGTAAGAAATATTTCATCATCATTTATTCAAATGACTGGTAATATCCAAATACATAGTGTTATCCTTGTATTTGAGTTTAAATGGGTTTTAGCATAAATATTTTGTCTGTGTCTGGACTACATCTTCGGTAAAGAATATAGATTGACGAGTCAAAACACTCATGGCTATGAAATTTAAAGCATAATTAAAACCTGTTTTATTACACCATAAAAACAACCGTGAAAAATACAGCTATAATAATAGCAAAATTAATTAACATTTAAATGACTTTGATAAAGAAAACTAGATTAATTTTGATTTTGCATATAATAAAAAATATTATTATTCAATAGTTATTACAAGTTAATAATACTATAAATTGTATCTGGTTAATGATCTGGTAACGTTGGATATCATTCAATAATTTCTATTGAAGGATACAATATAAAGGTTTGTATTTATGTTCTTCCTCTCGAAAACCTTCATATATTTTGAAGCCATATAAATATAGCTCAACCAATTTAATCATCGCTAATCAATCTAAAAATATATTTAACACGTAAGCTAAGTATGCTTATATGCATTTAAGGGATCATTCAAATAGAAATTGTGTATGAATAGATTAATGTTTATTTTAAAGTTTGTTATACTATAAATATATTCAGTTAATAATATATAATAAATTGAACAAATTTATTTTAATTTTTTTTAGCCGTTGGTCTGTAATGTATATTATATTAATAAATCTTTGTCCTACTTTTAACAGAATAATCATGTAGAGCAGTCTAAAAATGTCATACTTGTGCTATATTTATAGTTTGAAGTCTAATTACCTTAATAATAGATTTTTCTATTTTACTGTATAAATTAATAATAATAAATAATGATATGTTGCTTAGAATAGCATATATGTACTTGTTGGATAAATAGCCTATTAATTTTAAATAATAAACAGAAGTTTTATTGCATGTATTAGCTCAGATATCATGTAAACATTTAGTTTATTGTTTTCGCGAATCATTAATATTTCGTAAATGTAATTATGAAATTGTTTGTTTCAGTGGTGTTGCTATGATTTATTTATGTTTACATTGGATAATAAATGCGAACTCCTCTACAAATCTTTGAAAGAAACAAAACGAATTGATTGGAATAATGTGATACAATTTTATGCAGTACATCGGGAACATTGCCCCATGATCTATAGAGTCATAAAAGAGTTAAATTTACCCATCACATATGATACTAAGACGGATCTGTGGTGGACTACACGCGAGAAAGCTTTGAAGTTCAAAGTCGAGTAAGTAATTTATATATAAAAATGCGTTTTGTAGTAAAATTAGACGTCCTTGCACTAATAATCGCCGAAACGAATTATGAGATATTATGCTTTACGTTTGTCGATTATTTTTAGAAATATTTTTAAGTACGTCACGTGTAATGGTTTATTTTAGGTGCCCTCCTGAGGTGTATATTGGCCCGTTGAAACCATCCCATGCGTCAATAATAAATTCTATATGGCCTCATAGATTTCCCGGCTCCGAGGGATATCTAACTACATTCATTAAAATGAATGGTGGAAGAGGTATCTTCTTGAAGTCGAATGATAAGTTGGTGGCATGGGTATTGAAAAATCAACTGGGTACATTGGTCGTACTACAAACCTTAGATGATTACAAACGCAAGGGATATGGAAGCCTAGTAACAACAGCACTAAGCAAGGAGATAGCTGAAGAAGGACACAACCCTCTAGGAACAGTATTAGTCAATAATTCAGCTTCGCAAGCCATGTTCAAAAAATTAGGTTTTGAAATTTTAGACTACAGTAGGTTTATTGGTGTAGATGGTCGGAAATCGAATAACCATAATAATTCCTCATAATATTAAAATTACAAATTTTTAATTAAAAGAAAAAGACATTCGTTTTATTAGTTTTCATTAGTGTGTACTACTTGAGTATTAGTTCATATTTTAGTGCAAATTTGTAGATTTAAATATAAAAGAAATCTATATATTTCACCAGGGGCGGATACATGTGTTAAATGAACCTTCCAGAAACGTTCTTTTACATTGAATAATTTGCTGCGTGAATTCCATATAAAAAGTTTCTACACCTCAATTTAATACCTCACTGAAATGTATAAGGACGCTTCCTGATCTTAAGTCTATGAAGGTCGTTTTGTAAGAGGTATAGTTAACCGTTTTGTATTCGTCCTTGTACTTCACAAGTACAAATCTTAGGCACTTAAAACATATTGAGTGTCCTTGTTTTTATTCTTTATAATTTATTAATTCTTATTGTTATGAGAATTGTTCAATATTTTAGAATTACTGCAGATATATAAATGAATATAAAAAAGAGTAACGAATTTTTAAACCTAGTTCGTTTTTTTTATTTGAAACGAATGTATCCGAAATTCGGGAACGAAAATGGCAATGTTTGTAAAGTAAGGCATGCTTGTTTTCTTTTTTTATAAAATTCAGTATGTGCTTTATAATCGAGTTAGACTTCTGTACTTAATAAGTTAAATATTGTGTTTATTGTTTTCTTTTTTATAAAATATTTTTAACCTATTAAAGTAGATTATTCTATATTTTAATTGATAAAAGATGGCATATTTAAATAGTTTGAACAAATTTAGGTATAATAAGAAATTTGTAAAGGGATTTGGAATAAATCTGCATTGTAATTTATTTATTTTGTTTTATTTTTTTATTATTGATAATAATCTGATGGGAATTTAACAAATCAATTATGTTTATGTTTATTGAGTTAAAAATTTACCTCACTTTTTGAAAATCAGAAATATTCAATAATATTAAATTAAATTGCATATTTATTATACATAATATGCACACATTTTCAACATAAACATGTATTATGGTAAGAATAAAAAGTAAAGTATACAATGTGCAAACCTTCTGCGTATTGCTAGTTGCCATACTAAAATCAATTTATGAATAATATTGAAAATTAATACTTGATAAATTGTAGAAAATAAATTTGGAAAAGGAATGTATAACATTAAAATATAAAAAAAAGGTTTTTATTGTGTGTTATTATTTAATCAGCCAAATGTAGAAATTTTGTTTTAGATATATCGCCAACATTTTTCAATATTAATTTACATTTATTTGCAAATAATAATAATTTTATGAAATATATGTTGAAAATACTTTAAATAAATTTAATTTTGCATTTTAGAAACATTCAATAAAATAGTTTAATAAACAATTTTCATATTATTCTTTTATATTAGTATTAAAAATTAAATTTTTGAAATTATTATATATAGCATAAATATAAATAACTCAGTTTTATATGATTAAATGCAACTACTGATTTGCTTGTGACACTTTGGTTGCATACTACAGAACAGAGCCGAGTAAGTGATCCACGATTTAAAAAACCTCGACTACATAGGTTGATATGAAAGATTTATTATATTTGTTATGGTAATATTGTAGAGACATTTTCTGCATTCGTTTCTAAGAATTCAAACTCATACATTACAATTAAGTAATTACATTTATTATATTAAAAGTAAATGTGTACTTAGGAATAATAATTCAAAATAATAATAGTTTGTTTATTAGAAATTCATTTATTTTGAGTACTTTTTACATTTTTTTGGCAAATAAACAGAAACATTACAAATAAATATTTTAGCAGTTTAAACAAATGTAAATGTTATTGATTTTATTCATGGCACAATAATCAAAGAGAAAGACAGGTTATTATTTGCCAAAAAAGTATAAGGATTTTTAATTTACTTGAATCTTATGTAAATATAGCTAGTTATATAGTCATATAAAAAACACTGTCTATAGATGTTATAAATAAAAAAAGCAACATGGATGCAACGTATTAGACCATTGGTCAATTTAAAATTAAGATGCTTTATGCAGTAAAAGTTATGTAAGAATGTAACTCCAAGAAGACAAATTGAGGTAAGTCATAAATAGATATTAAAGTATCTTAAGAAACAGCATTTTTTATTATAGGATTAAAATCACAAAAATCTATTCTGTTGTTGAAATAATTTATTAAAGAACAAGTTTTTTATGACACATTTTTATTGCATATCTCATAAAAGTTATTTATATTATTTTTATTTCTAATTTATTTAAATCAATATGTTAGTAAGTAAGTATGTGCACAAGTACACTTGTGTTATGAGCACGTAAATAATCAAGCGATGCCGTACCACCAAGATGCACTGATGAGGATTTGTGAAAACCGAAACAATTGTCTGTATTTGGTTGGCCGCTTTGGAGTTGGATTGGGTTTGCGTAATTGATTTTAAATTTTTGTTTTTCATTAAACTACATTTGATTGTCTAACTTTTTAGACATTGCTATTTGGTTATATCCAGCACTTCTTTTATTTTTCATTTTACAGATTGTATGTAGTTCTGTACTAGTGACTATAATAAATATGTTATCGCACTTTTGAATATTACATATATATGGAGCATTTAAATGTAAATTGTGTTGAACTAAATGTAGAGAAACTACTCTGTTTAAATATTTATTAATACAATTTGCTTGCAATGTTGTAAACTGTTTAAATTTGTGGGTAAAATGGCTACATTTTTACCTGTTGTATTAACTATTTTTGATATTATTTGCCATGATGTTTTAGACTTATATGTGGATGTATTAAGTTGATGTTTAAATTGGGCTTAAGGGGTTATCATGAGGCAGTTCTAAGTAAGGAGTTTAAGGGTTCTCAGCTGGAGACGTTCCTGACAAATATAGTTTTTATGCTAACTTTATCATATTCATGACCAATTTGAGGTAAGCGTAGTAATATTTTTGTAAATGCTTTTTTGAAGGTTTTTTGAATACAAGACAGAATTGCAATAGAACAAAAAGCAGTATCTGAGTTTGGAGATCGTTTGCCTTTTGGTATGGAGACAATCTTCATGGTTTTCTATCCATCAGGAGTTGTTCCATGTTTCAAACAAATATTAAATATTTGTACAAAATAAACTGAACATTTTTATTAATACATTTGGCTTTTAGGATCTGAATGACCTTAAATTTTTTACCTCTAGCAACAGTATCTGTTACGTCAATGTCTTTGTCTATGCTGCAAATTAATCTTTTGCACCAAATGTGGTGAGAAATGATAAAATTATTTGCATATATGTAACTATAAAAAAAAATCTAATTCTATTTGTATCTTGCAGTTCCATTTTCAATACAAGGATTTTATCATTGATTAGTTTAGAAGTAATAAATTGGTTGTTAGTAGGCTTTATGTATATTTGGTATGGACCAATATCGGGGAGATTGACGCATTTTTATTCGTGGTGAATACATGTCAATAATTAGTGATTATATCGTGATACTATCGATTTTTAGAGTAAAAATACTCTATATTTTATAAAAATACGTGTATATGTGCACAAATTTTATTGTGGATAGAAAAAATCCTACAGATTAGATTGTAGAAGACGTTGACATTAATCGTAATCTTGTGAAATATTTTAAAGTGAAATAAAAAGTACAATTTAACCAATAAAGTGCATATTAAATAAATAAAGTGTGTAAAATTATTTAAAAATGGCAAACGATGACGAAGAGAATTTGGATAGAATTCGATAATACTAATTATACAAGCATAATAAGAATACACCAGTCAAGATTGGCAAATGTGTAATATCAACACGTAGTTAATGATTTATTACATTACTATGAAAAACATAAGGTGATGGAATAATACATCAAATAATTTGAAAATTATAATTTTAGGGATTGTTTACAAATTGTTTTCCATGTAAATGGTTTGCATTTAGACACTCAACAATTTTACTATATTATAAACGTAATTGTATAATGTTATAAAGAAACGTTTTTTATGTGTAAATGTTGATTGTTTTAATCACGTTTTTAAAACTGAACATATTTATGGACAACAAAAATTATAAGTACTTTAAAGTAAATTAAATAATAATTAAAGATAATGCTTATACTAAAAAATAAACTACAAATTTAAATATTGTTTATTATTAATATTATCAGTATTATACTCAATATATTTGCAAATAAATATTCAAATTAACTTTTATATAATCGTAAATTTTATTAATTCTCTGCAAACAGTTTATTACTAGAATTTGTGATTGGAAAGACGTCAAACTAATAATCAGAATTTAAAATTTGTTCTTCCAAGAACGCATACGTTACTAAACTTTTTGCCTGACAAACAAAATAATAATACTGGAATATGTTTTTTAACATAAATATACAATTCCTCTTTTCTTGTGCGGGTAATAATAGTAGATATTATTCATCAAGGAACTTAACGAAGCTAGCCGTATACGATTGCCATAACAATTGAATTGAATAAACCTTTATACGCAATAAGTACATTATAGTTTATCTATAAATATTTCATAATAATGTATAATATTTTATACCTTAATAAGTTTTAATAAAACTCATTAATATTACAAAACTTAAAAACACTAACAAATTACAGACGGTGTAGAGTAGTTACTCAATTTGTCACTTTAATTTGTCTGGATAACATGATTTGAATAACTTTTATTTAGTTGATAATATTTGATCAATATTTGTTATGGTAATATATTAGATACTTTATTGATATTATTGTCACAAATAAAAGTTAATTATTTGAAGTGTCGTAATGTAGATTAGCGTGACAACAGAATATTGCATGTTATATTATTTGCCTTTGGTTCGGTTTTATTAAAAAAAATATTAACGATAGCATATATCAATAAAATTAATCGTAGAAATGCGATCTTAATACAATCCTAGATTATTGGATTATAAGAATATTTTGTTTGTTTTCATTTGTAAATATTTATAAATAATACGTTATCTACGGAGGATATAAACAGCGAGCGCAGTGTTACATCATAATTGATATAAATATTGTCGCTCTCTAGTTGCTTATTTTTGTAGTAGATGTGAGATTTTCTTTCTGTAAACTATTTTTGACTATCTGTCATTTTGTTTGCCGTTGATGGATATGTAAACTTTTTTTCAAGTACTAAAGTGTTGGCTTCAGCATGTGGTCCTTGAGAATGACGCTGCATGGCAATACTTTCCGGTTTTCTTTGCGTAAATCCTGTTGTTATAATGTCTTTGTCAAACTAGTCTAGATTTGGCACTAGTTTGATATGGGCTGGTATACTGCTTTCTTTTAACATTTCTTTTTTCCATATCTCTGCAATTTTCACTTATAGACATGTCTGCCGACGTTGCAAACCCAACATTATTGGTACGTATGACGTCACTTGTGGGTAAGATAGCGTATATAACAAAGAGATTTAGTGTTAAACGTGTATAGGAAAACAATTGTACGCGTTTAATCTACCAAAATGTCTATGAATTGTATAGGGCACTTGGCGCATGGCTCGTATGACGTAACCATGCTTTGTCACTCAAAATTTGTAAGTTTTATAGATAAATAGATGATCCTCGTACTAAAGAGTATATATATATATATATATAACTTAGGTAAGAAAGAAAAAGTTTTAAAACTTTTTGGGAAATGTAGAAGGTTTGCTTTTTTATGTTCATAGATAATAGCGATTTCTTAGCATTTTAGGAAAAACAAGAGTTGAATTTTTAAATTTGTATACAGAGTAGTTTCTTTTTAGTTGTTGTTGATTATTTTTCAAAATATAATCATATAATCAAATCATTTGAATTAAATATTTACAATATTATCCGTATACAATCTGCAAACAAGCCGTATAGACGTTAATTTAGTACTAAAAACGGTTATTTGCGTTTTTGTCAATTATGTACCAACATTTGCATTTGCTTTAAGAACCACGTTGTAGTTACCGAGCACAATCCCGTTTAACTGTTCACTTATTTTTCGTATGCAGCACAAAACTTTAAACGTAGAATTTTAATATTTAAATATCTTTTTTTGTCTTAATTTTGTTTTTTTTTTTTTAACTTTTTATATTAAACATTTTGTCTCCTTACTTCTTTGTTTCGTATTTTACTTCTGAAAGACACCCCTAGCATAGATTGTTCTATTCATCTTTGGCATGTTCTCAATTGTTTTACGTTTTTCTGAGCTATCACGGGCAGAACACAAATTTTGTAAATTTTCTTCTTTAAGTTATACTACTATCAAACAAAAACATTAAGCAAGTCAAACATGTACTAGCTCAATAATCATATCAAAGATAATCATTCAGAAGGATAAAACTGTCGTTGTATGTGGTACAAATGTAATGTCTACTTTTTTTAACTCGTATTTAAGTTACCATTTAATGAATTTTTTATTTTGTATTTAAAAAACTTTTTTTGAAAGAACAAGTGATACTACACTTGCTAAAATTATTACGTAAAGACAAGTTCTAAACAGTCTATAATTAAATAATTGCAGATTAAAATTTTTGAAAAATAATAAATGTTGGTTTTCTATCTCTGAACTGTCAATGAATAATTGTTGAAATTTAAATATAAATTTGTTGTTTAGTTTAATATTTGATAAAGTTGATATCTCAGTCAGGTATTGTTTCAAGATTTTTATTAATAAATGGTAAAAATTTTAATCAACATATTTTAAGATGTTTTGCCGAATTTGTTAATATAGTTTGGAAAGATTGAGGTGTAAAGGTTGATATCATTTGCAATACTATGAATAAAATTTTTGGGTGTTTGAAAAAAAAATGTAAACAAAAAGTAGAGCCGGCAAAAGAACCGTTTCTTACTGACTAAAACTACCTTCTCCTCTTCTTATGCAAAACAAAAAAATTCTTTACAAGTCTGGTGGCACACACATAGTTTTTTCTATAACAAAACAATTTACAAAACCTACATAATTTACAAGCTTATAGCTTACTTAAAACTTGTTTACAAGTTTTACAATCACTTTTTTTGTAGAAACTTATGCTTACCAGACTTAGGCGCGCACACAGCTTTTTTTAACACATTAAGGTCCTAGTACGCGCCGTGTATACATATTTTATGCATAAAATTATTTGTGTCTGGCCATGTGTATCTAAATTATGCGCTGTTACAATGGCCGCGTTCAGAACGACTCATCATGCGTACTGAACGCGCTCGCTGACTACCGCTGAGTCATTGTTGCTGGCAGCGCTTGTCATTTTACTCATCATTGATTGGTTGCTGACCAAGAAACTCATCAATCAGTGATTGATTGATGAGTCGCTTTGAACGCAACCAATGTGTTTTTAATACTGTACGTATTGGATTGGATTACAACATATTTAAATGTGCTGAATTATTATTTTTTAAATTTATTACATTTTTTAGATTTGCGAAGGTTTGCGCACCAGACCCGACTGTTAAATTTAGCACAGCACTCAACATGCAAACGTTTTAATGACAACACAGTTTACATTTACTGTTTACATAATACCTTTACAGTTATAATTACGTAAGCATTAATGACCAGCTACGGCCCTATCATAGTGGCCGCAATGTCCCAATTGCGCACTAAACAAAGCATTATGGTCTGGACCCACCTAACGCTTTACGTTTGTAATGAGCCGTCTGAACCAAGCCGGTTTGCTGCTATCCCTATGACACACATTTTTTTCAACTCTTCTGCCATTCTCCTTACAACAATTTTTTTAATTTATTCGTTTTGCTTTTTCACACACTTTTTTCACGTTTATACCTCACGTTAAGTTTGTACTTAGCCTGACCCTTAAATATTTAAGCCAACGTTTGGAGTTTACGGTGGTTCTCAAAACGATAATTTTTACTTATGGTATTTATTTTGAGCAAAAGAGCACTTTTTTCTGGGGCTAAGCTTGCTTATTTTAAGCTCTATGAGAACAAGAGCGCAATTTTTTATCTTTATCAGTTTTCCGCTGGAGTTCTAGGCTTACCAAGTCATTGTAAAAACTTTCAACAACGTGGAGCTTAAAACTGATTTTTGTAGCACTTTTCCTTTCTTTGTTAAAATTATTTTTATGTTTTTTTTCCAGATTTCCGGAAAATTTTCGTGGCTAGCTACTCCTTGGGGCACCGCTCTACCAAAGTTTTAACAATTTTTGCGGGAATTTTGTCTGGCTTTGGTGCCTTTTTGGAGCGCATCTTTATTGAGACTTCCTGGAACTTGTTTTCAGTGAACGGACGGATTTTTTCTGCCTCTACGGTCGTTTTCTTAACTACTCTCTCCTTGCGGTTTGAGAAGAGCTTGTCTACCAGTTTTTTTTTAATCTCCAACGGTACTCTGGTCTGCGTTTTTCCAACTTTTTTTATTACAATTTTATATTTTCTACTTCATATACTTCCGCCTACCTCCTCTACCAAGAAGTTCTACTTACTTATCTTAGCAGATTTGATTAAGCCATACAGTTTTTTACGTAACCTTTTGTATTTTAACTTTTTCCTTCCCGTAACGTTCTCTCTGGTAAACGCTTTCTAACCGCGCCCGCGTCTTTGCATTTTTATTATTGTATCAATACTTTTCGCGTTTGCTTTGTAGACGCTTTTTCCTGGTGAGATGTACATTGCAGCGACGGCTTATGCTTTTAGACAGTCTTGCCGGGCATTCTCTCACTCCTATTTTTTGTAGGTTCAAAGTCTCTGATTATATTTTTTAATGTTTCAATCGTGGAATTTTATGAGTTGTTGGTCAATGACACATTTTTCTTTCCACCCAGACACCAGTCTTACCACTCTTGCGCTATATAAAGTCACATCTATGTGCGACTGCGTTTGGTCTCCAAAACGTGGGTGTTACCTCATTGTTTATTGGGAAGGGGCATTTAACGTTGAAGTTTTAACCACCCTCAAGCTGTAGTTCTACTTTTTTCAGCACAGCCACAAGACAAGACAAGAACACGAACAATTTTCCGTCCAGCTGCACACATACAAAACTCTTTTTCTTACTCCGTTTCCTAATTTCTAGGTTGTCCGTTCCTTATCTCCGCACCCAGTTGCATCGCAACGTAGAAGCCGCAGCTGACCTGTTTAAGTTTACCTAGATGACATTTATTATGCAGGTAAATCTAACATAACTTAACCTAACTTATAAAAACAACCTGTTTTATTTAAATTTTATCTATTACTTTAAAATTAACAATTGTGACTCTATAAGCATTTGGATATTGAATCAAAAAAATATAATCTGTTGCTTTGCAACTTGTAACTTTCAAACGCTTCTAATCTATTACTTTGCAACAGCTTTGTGTCACGTTATACTTAAATTGTTATACAGTTTTCAATTTATTGTTTCATTTTAAGGATTAACTGACCTTTAAGTTTTATTCAGTAATTTTATATTTGTTAACTTTTTGATTAATTTTTAGTCAGATTAAAAACATATTTTAATCTATTTTACTTTAATTTATTGATAAATTTGCCACATCATTACACATTACACCGTATTTTGCATAAAGACTTGAGTCTTAAGGCTTTTAAAATTCAGTTAACACAAGAACTCAAGCCGGTAGATTACCATAAACGTTGTATCTTCCCCAATCAGCGAATCTTCAGTGATGAAGCCCATTTTTATCTTGCAGATTACGTTAATAAGCAGTATTGTTGCGTTTGGGGCTCAGAAAATCTAAGAATAATTGTTGAAAAGTCTTTGCATCCTCAACGTGTCACTGTTTGGTGCGGTTTTTGGGCTGGCGGTGTGATTAAACTCTATTTTTTTTTTAAATGAGGCTAGTGCAACTGTTACGGTAATGCGCTACCAAGCCATGATTAATAATTTTTTATGGCCGAAATTGGAAGATATTGATGTGGACAACTTTTATTTTCAGCAAACGGCGCTACGTGTCACACAAGCAACGAAACAATCGCAATTTTGCAAGAAAAGTTTCCTGACCGTGTTATTTCTCGAAGAGGTGATCACAATTGACCGAGATCTTGTGATTTAACACTTTCAGACTTTTTTCTTTTGGGCCACGTGAAATATAAGGTCTATGCCACTGCTCACCAATCGATTCAAGACCTTATAGATGGAATTTGTGAAGTTATTAAGAACATACAGCCGCAAATGTGCAAATTGGTCATGGAAAATGTCATGAAAAGAATGTGGTACTGCAACTGTGGCGGCCATTTGACTGATAATGTTTTCAAATCTTAATGGCATACATTCCTCTACAATAAAATAAACATTTATTGATTTTTCTTAAAAAATACCCGTTTTTAAATATAAAAATGAAACTTTTTATTGGAAAAACTTATACAACAAATTGACAAATCTAAAAATATTTGTACAGTTTTTTTTAATTCTTTGTTTTAATTTAACATTGACGTAATCTAATCTAAATCTTACATATAATATGTAACATTGTCTTGATAGGCTATAGTTTTTGATATGTCTTTGCAATTGTCAGTGCGTCACGGTGTTTATATTTAAATTCTTATTTCATCTGTTATTTTACAAAATTGACAGTGTTTCATGGTACGCATATTGGGTAAGCGGTATAGTTATTGACACCTTAAGCAATCTATTATAGTTGCCGTTTAACAAAATTATAGTAAATGACATATTCGGTTCTATTGTCGCCATCCCAAGTTATAGTTATTAACATGATTGGTTTGGGGATCATTTTTCCATAAAAACAGACCAAATGAGATAGGTAATACATAAATATTATACTAAAAATGTGCTTAAAATGATTTATTTTAATGCAAAAACATATAGGTTTCAAAATTGTTCAACAAATTAGTTAAACATATCTTACATTTAAATACATTATTATCAGAAATATTAGTTTGATATTTGATAAGGCAGTCCATGTGGTATTGTTGCTTACAAGTAATACATTTTATTGCATTATTATTTATAGTAATATTTTTTGCACATGTATAACAAAGTCCCTTATCACTAAAACCGTTTTTTGGAAAGTTCAATGCATTTTCACACAGTATTCCTGAAATCTTATTTATATCCGTACAGACATTATTAGATGGTTCCTGGATCTTATCACATAGAGCTGGGACAGTATGATCGTATCTAGGAATGTTATTTACTAATTCCTGGGTGGAAACTCTTGGAACGACTGTTAGATTTGATATAATATGGACTTTGCTTTCACTGTGTGTATCCTGGCTATTACATATTATAGTCGAGTTTAGCTTTTGAGTATTAGGCTTTGAAATTCTTTTTGGCAACTTACAAAAGCCTTGTTTACTCTTTGCGAGGTTGTTTTTTATTGCTTTTTCTATTTTTTTTCTATTTCTCTCCGCTGCAGCTCGTTCTATTCTTTCTTTGGCAATTTCTTTTTTTTTCTTTTGCTAACTTTCGTTTTTCTTTTGCATCACTTTGTTTTTCTATTTTATCGTCATCTTTCTTCTTTTTTATTTCAACAACAAAAGGTATTTGTTTGATGTTTTGTTTACCTTTCCTTTCAGGGGTTTGTGGCCAGTGTAAAATATCGTTTATTTTTGTATTCTCTTTTACCGACATCGAAGGAGAACTTAATGCTTCGTGTGGAATTTCTTTAGTTTCTTCTAGAGAATATTTACTATGTCAAGTTCTTTGATATCCATGATTATGCTTTGATCAAAATTAGGCAAATTTGAAAAGTTGTTGATAACGACCGTCTCTGGTAAAAAAATTTCATTTTAGTTTGCTACAATTTTCACTTCTTTTTCTGACGTTTTCATTTCTGTCTGTATATTTGAGTCCTCATTTGTTATATTTATTTCTTCTTTTGTTTTACTATACCTCTTCTCTTCTATATGTAGTGTGTTGATTTTATATTTTTGCTGAAAAGTTTTCCATATCCTATAAAACATGTGATAATGTTCATTCTGCTTTTCAAATTTATCATATTCCTGAAATTGAAGTAGGGTATCGTTGCCAACAATCTCCTGAAATGCTGCATATTTCAATACCGTGCTTACTTCTTGATCCCTAAACTTAGTACTGCACATTTAGTGCCTTTGCCCAAGCATTTGCTGTAATCGATTGCTGTGGGGTTTTACGGATAGAGCCCACATGCCCGGAATCCGTTTATGATGGTATTTTGATCGAAACATGTATCAGTTAGAATCTTGAGAATTGCCGCAAATTTTTCTTTTGTTAACACTTCAGTAGGGTTTTTTCTTCTCCAGTTTAATACATTCCTTTTCTACGCATTTTTTAATGGTTTAAATGCCGCTACGTCTGCATGTTGTAGAATTTGAGTTGCATTAGGATATAATAAAATTAATATAATTTCCAACTTAGTACACAGCTGGCTCAAGTCATACGTTAAGTGAGTGTATGCCCATCAACAAATAATATTATTGGAAATGTGGTTCCTTTTGCCTTTACATTCGGCCATTATCTAGCCGCTGTCAATAATACCATACCCTCAGTCATCGGGTATTTCATTTGATATATCTGTGCTTTTTTTCTTGTTTGGATAGATAATCATTGGTAGAGTTACTTGTCCATTTCCACGAAAAGTAAACGCTACAGTTGATGTAGATTTAGATTCTCCTACATCAATCTCATATACATTTCTAGCACCTCTCGGGGCTAAAACTTTTTTTCCTTTAAGACATAGCTGGAAGTTGGTCTCGTCACCATTAAATACGCGATTTGAATAATTTAGAATGTGATAATATCCTTGTTTCACTAGGTAGGTTTCAATCTGCAAAAACCAACTTTTAATGTCTGTTTCACTCACGACGGAACTTGCAGAAGTAATTGCTTCAGATGTTCTGGTTGCAATAATTGACTAAAAACTGTTCTTCATCTGTTGTTAATATAGAATTTGAGCTATGCGATATTTTTGTAAATTTATTACTTAATTAAAAAATAATAGTTTTTCAAGGCACTCCATATATTTTGGCTGCATTTTTCTTCGACATTCCATTTCTTACGACTTCTACAACAAAATTAATGTTGTTTTCAGAATATGCTGTTTGGTACCTATGACCTACTTTACCCTTAGGCATTCTGTTTTACACCTGTAGGTACCTAGGTACAACAGAAACAATAAATTAGAAAATAACAACCTTATATCAAGATAAGTGTGTGGGTAACATATATTAAAATACGACAGAACCAGTTATTGACACTTGCTAAAACAGTATTATTGACATGGTGTCAACAACTGTCAAGAATAATTTAAAGTGTAATAACAATTATTTATACATAATCATTACACTATAATATTAATTTACAAAAGCATAAGGTCTAAAATACGATATACTACGTTTTCATAATGATTGACACGCGGTGTCAATAAGTGAATACTACTCAATTATTTAATACAGTTATTGACACCACACAATAAATAAAAACCCGCGCTTTTCGGTTCTTTTTTTAGGTTGTGATACACTGTTTATACGTTCAAGTGCCTAAGCAGTCGTATAATACACCAATTTCCTATTTCAAGCTATCCTAAAACCTTATTGAAACTAGCTACTTGCTTAGCAATACAGTAATACTTACAATAGAAGCACAAAAGTCACGACACGCTGTTACTGCAAACCACACACAACTGCATTTTTGCGAGCATTTAGTAACGGAGGGGAAATCAATGACGTTAAAACGTCATCGTTTTATACCACGACATACTACGCCTTACCTAGCTTCGACGTAGGTTACTGCTTATAGTATGCCGTTGACAGACGATTTAGGTTATATTTAAACTTGATAAATGTCATTAAATTACCTTAATTACAATATACATTTCTAAATTAATGTTTAGTATGTACAAAATATAATTTGTTAATTACATTTTATTATTAGATAGAGAATATAAAAATAAAAACGTAATTTTATAGAAAAAAAAATAAAACTTATCAACAAAGTTGTTTAATTTAAAATTATTTATTTTATTTGTTTGAGATTTTTTAGAATCAGAAAATTTAAAAAGAATGATTGGTCTATAATTTTAATATATCTAACCACGCCATTTTAGCGACAATTTTTGTTACTAGAGCAATGAAGTTGTATCAAAAATGATATTTACTCCCACTACTCTTACCACATAATACCACTGGTAACATAGTAGTATTTTGCAAAAAACCGCTAATTGCCAACACATAGTAACAAAATTTTACTAGCCAATCAAAAAACATACCTGGTGTCATCTGGTAAATAGAAAATAGAACTAAACTTTTATGAATTCTTATGCCCGTATTCATAAAACATTTTTGTAACGATTCATTATCAAACGAATCATTATAATTTAATGAACATTAAAAATATAATGATATTCAATAGGTGTGTTCCATTTGAGCGTTTCATGCACCCGGTGCATTTTTTATATTTTTAAATATTGCGGGCAAGAGCGTTTCACACTTGGCAAACGCAATAGAAAATATTTGGCGTTTGTGGGAAGTTCTCTACTTTGAAAACAGATTGAAAATGTAAGACGCGTTTGACAAATAAATTCAAAAATCACTGAATTAGCGCCACCAAGTGCGACTATTTTGTCAAATGGAACACAGCTATAAATAAACTGTCATTAGTTAAATTATTTAGAAACTTTTTAGTTACTTTTGTTTTTTATAAGTTATTAATATGTTAACCTATACAATATAACCTCAAATACTGTGAATTAAAACAGATAATTAGTTAATTAATTAATACAATATAACCTCAAATACTGTGAATTAAAACAGATAATTAGTTAATTAATTAGTTTATTTGTTCATTCTCAGAATGCTATTAACCATAGCCATTAAATAAAGTCATTAAGTCAGTTAGTATAAATAGTCAATACACCCTTTAAAATATTCACTTTGAATTGTGGTGGTGAACAATGTTGACGAAGTAAGTTAAAATCAATTATTAAGTTTAAATAAATAAAGCCATACTGATGAGAGGTAAACCTCGAAACGCGTCTATGGATGTTTTTAGTTTAGAATATTTTTTCATAAATTTAATTTTTTAAGATAATTAGACATTTTTAAATCAAACAGATGTGTCAATTTAACGATTCGTTTTGTTTTAATGGACCAAAAATAGTGCGTTAAATTTAATGAATAATTTAATGAACATTATTGCTAATGAGTGTTTATGAATACAAAATTTCGATTAAACGTTTTGTTATATTTTTAACAAATCATTATATTTAATGACGTTTTATGAATACGGGCGTTAATATCCTAATAATATGTTTTGTAGGGTGTCAATTACTGTTACTGTGTCAACAACTATATCGCTTACCCTAGCTGTATTATTTAATACTTAATGCTATCAACTGATAATTAAGTCACGTTCCTGATTTTGATTGATGTATTGGTACGCATATATTTTTTTGTATTTTATTTGTTGCTTTGTGATTTGTCAAGATCTAACCTAAAATGATGCATTTTATAAATCAAATCTGACGTTGATTGATGTTCAGTTGGCAAAGTTTAGTAAGAAAATTAACGTAAAAAATGATTTGATTATTTTATTAAAAATATGTTTTTGAGCTTTATATGAGCCGGATATCTATAGCTGAAAATAACTTAAATTAATAATTTTTAATTTGGTTTTTGCAAATTGCAATAGATTTGTTTTTTATTGCAAGTAATGTGTATTGTATTAATAATAATAGTAGGTAATTGTACAGATTGTGAATTGCATTTCTAAATTTTTTGTACGATGGTGTTTACACAAGAACAAAATGCTTCTATAGTGAACTTATTATTACACTACATTTTTAGATGCATTTTTTTTAAGATTTATTTATTAAAAATATTTTAAGGTCAATTTAATAATAAATTATGAATTATAGAGAGCAGTGTAAATTAAAGAGTGTGAAGTTTGTGTTATTCGAACTGTGAATTGGATGTTTAAATTAAATTTGCAATAGTGTTTACACGAGAACAGAATGCTTTTATAGTAAAAACTTATTATTGCAAATCATTAATATAGATGGCACATTTAGTTGCAACTTGTGTCTCAATCAATTTAATAAAGTTTTTCCTAAAACTAAAGTTTTATACAGACATACGTCATCTAAATGTTGAAGAAATCTATTTTTTCTTTTCTTTTCTGCAACTTTTATATAAAACTCCAGTTTGAGCATATAGTTTTCTTAACTGTTTGAAATAGTTTATTTCAATACTATAAATGCTTATATACAAATGTAATAATTTGTTTTTGTATTTTCATCGGCAACCAATGACTACGTTTATCTTGTCTCCGATTAAAATTTAATCCGCTTAATTAACGCTTAGTGCCGTAAATATATAGAATTTAACAAAAGCAAGTGGTTTTAATTTCCAACCACAATTGCTTCTTTAGCTTATCTATTTTAATTTAATTAACAAAAAGCTTATAAAAAGTGACGAGTGACAACTGACAAAAATATCTCTAAATCTAAACTTAAACACTATAAAGTTAGGTTTGAAAATTAATCAATTATTTTGTACATTATGTTTGTACAAGAAGGAGTGAACTGACTGCTCTTTTTAGAGCGGTACTTCTTGTTCCCGGAAATAAACAATAGAATGTCACCTCACTGCTTACAAATCGGTAGCGGTGAGGTGAAATTTTCTTCTTTATTTTTGGAAGATTGCTATTTTAAAGGGAAAGAGGCTTGTATCCAGGGTGCCAATAAGGTGTCCGTTGACGAGATTTTGCTATTTTTTATATATCTGTAAATTAATTACATAATGGGGTGTATTCTGTAAAAATAAATGTTAATTTTAACAGCCTGTTTAAATTAAAAGCCTGTTAAAGTAATAATTGGTATTCTGTAAAACACAAATCTGTTAAAATTTTAACAAGCACTGTTAAAATTGCCTGTTAAGTTAAAAAATTTAAAGACATGTAAGTCTTAAGTCGTTCTTTTGCGTTTCGACATGTTAATTCACTTTTATGCCGGTATGACACTATTTAAAAAAATTTATATTATTATATATACAGGGAGTTTATAAATGAATGGGATTATGTAATCACTTTAAATGTGCCGCTTTTTTTAAATTGTTCACTAAACTATTTGTTTTGACAGATCAACTTTGACAGCTGTCAAGCAAACATATGAAAACATATTATAGTATAATAAAAGTTACGAGGTTTATTAAAAATTAATAATAAAAAAATATTGAAAAACGTGCAAATTACTTCCAAAAATAAATCAAATTTAAATTTAAAATAACCTTGGCAACGTAGCAAATTTAAAAAAAATATTAAATTATAACGTGGGCTATGCAATGAATATCAGTTGATGTTTCTATTTTATTATGACTTTTACTTTGAATGAATATGCAAATTACGACGGTGATTCTTGAGAATGTCATGAATTCGATACCGTATAGTGTTTAGAAGTAAACGGTGGCCAATATGAACATTTGTAGTTTATAATAAATGATAACATTTATTGTGTGTATTAAGTTGTCAAGATTATAGGTTTGAATATAGAAATAGATATTTTGCTACATTGCATAGCGTAACGAAACTTTGAGAATCTTGTGAGGCCAAACGAAGATTTTCTCAGCATTTTGGAATTAGATTTTTGTTTTCTTTTGGCACGGTCTACAAAGTTACCTAGCGTTTGTCCGCCAATTAATCTACACCCTGTACAATTATGGATAGAACTTAAAAAGGTATGTAAAATGCACAAATAATCATCAATTTTATTGCAGATTAAAATTTCAAAATCATTTTTAGTTTTTCTTTATAACTGACGCAAAAAATGTTCTAATTAACAGTTTTATAAAAATAGGTTATACTATAAATGCTATTTCTCACATTTTATGTGTTAATTATAAAGAAAACTTAAAAATATTTTTAAAATTTTAATCTACAATAAGATTGATGATATTTTGTGCATTTTACATACTTAAATTTTTTTTAAGATATTTTTATATACATTACTTTTCGACCAATTTGAAAAAGTCGACCTCTTTGATTTTGCTCAAATTTTCAGTGATCAAAATATAGATGAATATGCCTGTTCAAAATGACACACATTTGAAGGTCAAAAATTTTACAATAAAACGTCTTTTTTAGCTTATTTTGTGAAGATTTCTAAAACATGTGCAACTTCCTGCATCATCAAAATATTGGTGTATACGTATTGATTCTATAAGTATTGTGTGATCACTTTAAAAAGAGATTAAACACAAAGAAATCTAAACCTTGTGGATCAAATTTTGTTAAGATTTGACAAAGTTAGAACGGTTTAAAAAAAGCAAAGTTTAGCGATTTTGCTAAATTTACGGGATTTTTTGAAATAATGTTTGAAACTTAATATATCAAAATGACTGCCACAATATTAAACATAAAAATATGGGTTTTAAAAAACATGTATCAAAAAATAATTTGAGCCATTGTGAACCTTTTTATCTTTATCCAGAAGCCCAAAAATTGAGATACAAAATAAGCTAAAAAAGACGTTTTATTGTGAAATTTCTGACCTTCAAATGTGTGTCATTTTGAACAGGCAATATTCTAATGTCCAAAATTTTGGGAATCTCATTTTTTTATCTATATTTTGATCCCTTAAAATTTAAGCAAAATCAAAGAGGTCGACTTTTTCAAATTGGTCTAAAAGTAATGGAATTACCCATATATAATTTAAGATATAATTATTGACAATGTAATACAGACATTAAAACTAATGCGATTATTGTGTTGTGATTACCTACGATCACCGGCATTTGCAATTGCAAAATTTTGACGTTTTGTGGTTCAAGAAAAGACATGACTTTTACGCATAAATGTAGAGATTTGTATCTAACTTCATAACTAATTTTTAACATGCTGTTAAAAATATGTATTATAACAGTCATGTTAAGATTGCAGTTACAGAATATCAATTTAACGTTAAAAATTAACAGGCTTGTTATATTTATATTTTTAACAAGATGTTAAAATAAACATAAAATTCTACAGATCACACTCCAATGTATACTACCGAACCCGTTAACTGAGAGAATGGAGGCGCTGTAGATACTGACAAGATCTAGTATCCGGTCTACCCACAGTCTCATTAATGGGTCTATTCTGAACATATTTTAACATCGATGTTAGCTAACATCGCTGTAGAAATTGATTTTTAACCAATCAGGTATCAAGTTTTTTAAATATTGCCTAGCAAAGTTCAAAATGTTAATTAACACCGCTGTAAAAAATGTTCAGAATACGGCTATAAATGTAATTATTAGCCGTATTCTGAACATTTTTTACAGCGGTGTTAATTAACATTTTGAACGTTGCTAAGCAATATTTAAAAAACTCGATTTCTGATTGGTTAAAAATCAATTTCTACAGCGATGTTAGCTAACATCGATGTTAAAATATGTTCAGAATAGACCCACACTATCATGTATTAGCCTAATGCCCTGAACTAATAAATGCCACAATTTCTTAAAAACGCTTTTTGCCGGAGCTAATGCTCAAATCTACAACAAGTTAGGCGCTTCACCTAACTGAGCTACACTCTGGTTGTTAGAGTTTTAATCTATTTTTAACAACAAATTTTAACAAGTTTATCTATAAATAAGTATTTTATAAATTTTATACAATAAATATGTATTCTAGCCAATTTTTAATTCATGCTTACAAGATTATTTTTTTAAATGGGTTTTCTGTTACTGCATAAATTGTTCATTTAATATACTTTTTGATCAAATTTATGCAACAAACTTTTGACACAATGCTAATGACCTTTTTTACAACTTTTAATGAGTTCTGTTTAATAGGCACCGGTTTAAACAATTTTTTTAAATACATATTTTACAATAAGAAAATTTTCTGATCTATATATAGTAGTGGCGTAGCTAGAATTTTTGAGCCTCATCGCAAAATATTTAGAGAAGCTATTTGTAATTTTTTTAACATGGTCATAAACTGTTGAAATAGGTAAATATTTTTATAAAAAACATTAATATCCGACCATAAGACAGTTAAAAAGTAATATTTTATTTATAAGATGTAATAAGTGGCAAAATCTGGTAATGAATTATCAGAATAAAGTTGAAGAAATCAAAATCTGGTTATAAATTGTTGAAAAGTTAAAAAGTGCAATTGTTTTCGATAAAATATTAAAAATAGAAAATTTTTGTCATAATTTTGATAATAAAAAACAAAATCCGATCATAAACTGTTGAAAAGTGCAAAATTCTATTTATAAAATGTTAAAAATAGTATTTTGTATTTGAAACATAAAAATGTTGTCAGTAAGTAACCAAAATACGGTTATAAACTACTGAAACGTGTTTTGTTTTTATAAACGTCAAAAACATCTAATTTTGAAACATCAAAATAGTGTTAAAAAGCAAATCCGGCAATAAACTGATAAAAAATATATTTTAAAAACAGGAAAGTCTAAAGGTTATGTATTATTAAAATAATGTTAGAAATTGCAAAAATCTGGCCATAAAGTATTGAAAAGTGCAAAATTCAATTTATAAAAAGTGAAAAGCATTATAAAACATCAAAATATTTTTAGAAACCATATAAATTTGGTCTTAAACTGTTAAAAAGTGCAAATTTCTAGCCAAGGACAAAATTTTATTTATAAAATGTCTAAAATACCAAAATATGGTTTTTAAATATTAAAATATTGTTAGAAAACACCAAAATTTGGCCATAGACTGTTGAATACTTTAATGCAATTGTAATGCGACAATGAAATACCAAAATATTGTTTGAAATAGCAAAGTTTGGTGAAAAACTGTTGAAAAAGTCAAAATCTTTATTACAATACCATGATAAAATGTAAAACAATTATGAAATTCCTAAAATAGCAAAATCCTGCTATAAAATAATAAAAATTATGTTAGAAGAACCAAAATCCGACCATAAACTATTAAAAAGTGCATAATTTTATTCAAAGAATGTCAAAAAAACAAAATCTGGTTATGAAATATAAAATTTGTCAGAAAACACTAAAAATTAAGTAATAAACTGTTTAAAAATGCAAAATTTTGTTTATATAAATTCAAAAACAGTAAAATTCGGATATAAAATCTGACTTTAAAATTTTAAACAATTGTCAGAATACACCAAATTCTTGTCATACACTTTTAAAAAGAGTAAATTTTTTATTAAGATGCAAAATCTAGCCACAAAATTTTAAACAATTGTCAGAAAACACCAAAAATTAGTCTATAAACTCTTTAAAAGTGTAAAAACCAAAAAAATAGCAAAATTTGGCTACAACATATAAAAATAAATGTCAAAACGAACCAAAGTCGACCTCATAAAAACTGTCAAATTTTATTCATTAAATCTGAAAAATAAAACAAACTTTCAGGTTTTAAAATAGATGTCAAACTGGCTTTTTATGTTTGTGGGCACTAACGCATTGAAGACAAAATTCATAAATTGTGTTTTTGCGCGTTATTTTTTGAAAAAATATTTGTAGAAATTAACTAAAAAGTGTTAACTAGTAATCTTGGTTTTAAATTTTTGTTGTGTAATTTATGTTTTGCACACTGGCGGCCGTATCTCTTGCGAGGGCCCTGTTTAGAACGTAATTTATTCTAAATACAAAAATAGGTGTTATGAAAAGTTTTTGTTCATTCATAATAATAGATGATCATTTCTAATGAAATGATTACGATTTTAGAATTAAGTCTTAACCCTGTGTACGTTTTTTTTTTATCTAGCATAATGTTTTTAAAATATACACACAAGGAAGTTTATTTTGTTTAAAAATGAGCTTACGCTGTACCACGAACGAAAAAGGGTATAGATAATAGACAAAAATTTGAATTTAGTCAATGGTAGAAAATATTATCTAGTTATATAAAGAAATCGCCAGATACTTGGAGTAAAAGTAGCTTGTAAAAGTATGTAAAAATCACCAAAGAGCAACTGTAAGGAAAATAACGGTTATATTTAACGGGGAAACGGGGGCGAACATTTTCCAAGAATGTTGTAGGCAATGGATTCATAAGTCAGGGCTCAGTTACATAATAAATAAAATATTAAAAGCTAAGAAAACCCTTGTTAACTAACAAACAAAAGAAAAATTGTCTAATTTGGGAAAAAACAAAATTGTCTTTGACAGTGGAAGTCCTAAGTTGTATTAAAAGATGAATTAAAATTTGACGTCATTGTAAGTGATCGCAGGTAAAAAATTATTCGAAATAAAACAGAAACTTTTAAATTTTATTGCATAAGGAACTGTGGTATAATTAATGGTCTTAAATATCAGACAATTCTGAATAACCTCTATCCAGATTTGAATTACATATTCCAGATAGATGGAGCGTCAAATCATACAGCAAAGACAACAAAACAATAATTTGCAGATCATGAAATAAAAATTCTGTCTTGACCCTCTAACATCCCGGACTTAAATAAAATATTATTGAGACTTTGTTGCATCACATGAAACTTAACAATTGTCAACAAAACGTACATAATTTGAAGACAAAACTGGCAGAAATATCTTTTACGCCAAATTACTGTAAGTCTTTGCTGTAAACTATACCAACCAGAATACAAGCTGTCATAAAAGCGAACAGTGATGTGACATCCTTATTAATATTTTAAACGATGGTCGACCAAACAATAAATTGTCAATAGAATTTGTTATTTAAAAAAAATATCGTTCTGTTTCTTGTTAATATAAAATAATTATTTTTTAACAAAAGTCACTTGATAAAGTTATATTCCTAATTCTTTAATAAGAAAAATTATTAAAAATTTACTGAACAACAATCAGTAAATATGTATACAAACAAATTGGTGCCGTCCGAACATAAAGTTGTTAGGGTTCGTACTTCTGAACAATTTTTATCTAACACTTTATGTTTATAAAGTAATTACTATAACACAACATTGTTTAAATCCAAAAAAAAAATAATCTCAATATAAATAAAATTATTGAAATTATTATTATGCCAATAACAAATATTAATAACTTGTTGATCACTTATAATTGTTTTTAATAATGAGATAAAATGTCAAATAAATGCGATAACAAAAACGGTAAATCACATCACTTGTGTGAAAAGTATTTACAGAAATAAATCAATTAAAGTTTTGAGATGTAACAAAGGTCAGCTTATATTGATCTCTATAATACTGATAATACATACACGCGGAAGAAAATAACTAAAATTTAAGTTACGCAAACACGGTCAATACTTTATATTCGATAATAAATAATAATTTAAGCAAGTTAAAAATAGATTTTATGAAGTATATGCAAAAAGTAATTTAAATTCTTAAATTATCACAACAACTCTAGTTATTATATAACTAAAAGTATACTTTTTTATATATGTTTGTATACTATTACAAGTTATTTTTATTGAACATTGTTTTGGTGTATTGTATTTTTTTATTTATTATGGATTTTAAACAGAATTAATCACTTGAAGTACTTAGATAATAGTATCTATGCAAGTATTGATTAAATGATTAACATAAAGCAAATAATTAATTATGATTATGTACTTCTATGCAATATTTTATTACATGTGGAAAATACATTTTATGATAAACCACTAAAGGTCACAAACAATAACATGATGTATCTATTGTATCATGTGAGATCATAATACATGTTCAACACACTTATCTGAGTTAATTATCTATAACAAATCATTCAAAATTGACAAACAATACAAATTGTACTGAAGAGTGTATAGTGTGCAACCGGTTTGATAAGAATTTTAATATAAGCACTTACACAAGTCTATGTTATTTTAGTCGCAGTCGTCAAAGCGTAAAATCATGTTTATTAAATTGATCTCGTTATGTGTGCTGTTAAGTGCAGCTCATTGCTATATTGTCGAACCTGGCCCTGTTGTAAAAGCAACTAGAGGCGGCGTTTGGCCAAAACCTAAACTATGGGTACCCAATGAAAAATTTTTATCATTCGATCCAGAAGAGTTTCAATTTAAGGTAAGAATAATTATATAACAAAAATTTTAAAGTAAATTATATTTCATAATTTTATTACTACTAACTAAATTAATTCAAAATCATTAGGGATTCTCATAACCCTAAAACATTCTTTTAAAAATCAAAATTTAATAATTAATTCTATGCCACATTTTAATTTTAGGTTGTTGGAAATACTTGCAGTCTTCTACAAAATGCAATTGATCGATATGTTAAGATTATCAAATTGTCTAATACTTTGGAAAGAAGAGGGAGACTAGTTAGCAAATTTAATAAAACAAAATCTTTTAGAGACCAATTAACTCAATTAGAAATTAACTTAAAAACTGAATGTAAAGGCACTGAATATCCTTCTCAAGATATGATTGAAAGCTGTAAATATTTTTTATTTGTTAATATATTATTATAATATTATTAAGTTATTACTTTTTAGATAAACTAACAATTGATACTTCTACTAAGGAATTAAGCTCAAATTCTATTTGGGGTATCTTAAGAGGATTAGAAACGTTTTCCCAATTGGTATATTTAACTGAAGATGATAAAGTGAGTTAATATTTTTTACAAAACTAATAATAAATTATTAATTATTTTTCTAGATTGTTGTTAATCAAACCTACATACAAGATGAACCAAGGTTTTCATATAGAGGACTTCTTTTAGACACATCAAGACATTTCTTACCAACGTACATAATATTACAAAATTTAGATGCTATGTCTTACAATAAACTTAATGTTTTTCATTGGCATATTGTTGATGATCACAGTTTTCCATATGAAAGCATAACTTTTCCAGAAATGAGGTAAAAGTGTAACAATTAAAAAAAAAACATTAGTTTTTAATTTTAATTTTTAGTAAAAAAGGAGCTTATCATCCTATTTCAAAAGTATACACTCAGAATGATATTAAAAAAATAATAGAGTATGCAAGAGTTAGAGGTATTAGAGTTGTGCCGGAATTTGATACACCAGGTTTGTACATATTTAAATCTTTTATTAAACATAACATAAACATAATTTTATATTTAAGGACATACTAGATCTTGGGGTGAGGGAATTAAAGGAATATTAACTCCGTGCTATGAAGGTGATAAACCAACAGGACAGTATGGTCCCATGGATCCTTCAAAAGATGCTCTATATTCTTTTATTGATAAATTTTTTAAAGAAATTATATCTGTGTTTCCTGATTTATATGTGCATTTAGGAGGCGATGAAGTAGGTTTTGAATGTTGGTTAGTAAATTTGTCTATTTTTAGATTTAAACTATTGTTAAATTATATTATTTTTTACAGGGAAAGCAACAAAGATATTAATGATTTTATGGCAAAACTTAATATAACTGGAAATTATAGAGCACTTGAAAGTTATTATATACAAAAATTATTAGATGTAGTAACTAAGTATAGTGCTAAATCATTAGTATGGGAAGAAGTATTTGTAAATGGCGATAAAATAGATAAAGACACCATTGTACATGTTTGGAAAGATGATGGCTATACAGTTTTAAATCAGGTAAAAATGGTTTCAAAGTATAAAAACTTTAACGTTTTTAATTTTTTGAACATAAATCTAAAATAAATTAACCATTATGATTTTAATTAATTAATTTATATTATTAATTATTTTATAGGTAACTAAATCTGGACAACCAGCTTTATTATCGTCATGTTGGTATTTGGATCATTTACAAACTGGTGGCGATTGGCGTAAGTTCTACGGATGCGATCCTCATAACTTCAATGGAACCCCAGAACAAATGAAACTAGTATTAGGAGGCGAATCCTGTATGTGGGCCGAGAGTGTAAATGAATATAATGTTGGACCAAGAGTTTGGCCTCGTGCTAGTGCAGCAGCCGAAAAATTGTGGTCTCCTAAAGATGTCGAAACTTATTCTGAAGCTGCTAAAAGATTGGAAGAACATACTTGCAGAATGAACCAACGTGGCATTCCCGCTCAACCACCCAACGGGCCAGGAGTTTGTTTATAATTATGTTTGATAGTAAATAATGATATCTAAAACAAAGTATTATTTTTATTTAAATATATTATGTTGTGATGTAGATTTTTTAATGATATTTATAATTATGATTTTATTCACAGTATGGTATATACAAAGAGTTTTTAAGTTTATATTTTTTAAACTATGCTAAGATTTGATCGTTTATTTAAGTCTTAAAATAAGCAAGGTAAAAATGTTATAGTGTTTGTATAGACTGGAGTTAAATGCGTAAAAAATGTTTAAAGTGGTCACCATTAGCTTGCTCACGGTTTTTTACACTACCGTTTTCTATACGATTACTTAGATTTTTTATTGTTGTTAATTAATTGTGATAAACTAAATGCTTTGTGTAATCTCATAAAGAATTGCATTCAAATCTGGCAAACGCGGAAGAGAGAAGAAATAGTTTAATTGAGTCTAACTCATTTGTTACAAAAGTTAGTATATAAATGGTATTGCACTTTACAAAAAATGTGAGCAGGATCACCGTCGAGTAAAAATCACATTAAACCCGGCCGCACATTGAGACAGACGACGCAGTGAAGCACAGTGCAGTTTTTTGTATCATATACAATTAATTGTAGGCACGCAAATTTAGATGCAGTGTAGAGTAGCATTGAACTGCGTAATTTATCATCTGTTTGAAATACTATTAAACGTTGAACACATTAAGAAAGTCGGAGATTTTACCATTGCCGACGTCTTTGTATATGGATTGTAAAAGCGTTGGTGATCCTGGAATTGACACGTGGTACTAAAAAATTTAAATTATATAACAGATCCAGAGAATCAATTGAGTTGTGTATAATTTTATGTAAAAAAGAAAAATTGAAACCGATCTCCTTTTCTTGCTGCCAGTGGAACTACATCAAATTTCTTAAGAAGCTCACCATGGTCAAATCCTTGAGGTGGATATATCAACGCTTGTAGCATTGTTGCGACCAATAACAGATAATAATTTTTTTAGTTTATTATATTATTATATTATGTTAATATTTGTATATTTTTTATCGTTCAAAATAAAAATAATTGGGTTACTATAAAAACAAAATAAATTAATTAATTAATCAAACATCAAAAATCAAACATCAAAAAATCCAATTTTTTTTTAAACGAAGCATAAAAGCATGTCGACCGATACGAGCAATAATTTATTCTTGAACAAGAATTAAGCAATATAGAACACCTTATAACGATATACTTGCAAACAGTTGAATAGTAAGTAGCAAAATAAACACTATAAAACCAAAGCATTTATTTAAAATAAAATCAGTTACAATAATTCTGCCGGATACAATTAAGGCAAAAACATTGGTCCTTCGAACCGGATATTAATCCAAAACATCCAATAATCTACAACTTAAAGTAAAGCATGACATCTAAAGAAAAAGAGGAATCGGACCTCCAAAACCAAAGAAGAATAGTTAAATCCAACCTCACACGGTTCAAATCCTTTGTGCTTATGGGAGACTTAAATATGGAACAACTTAAGTTCCGATTAGACAAGGCATCAACACTTCTTAGCGATTTTGAGAAGATCCAAGATCGGCTGGACGGATTTTCCGATTCTGTTGACGAAGCACAGCGAGCAGAATTTGAAAATGACTATTACTTCATAATATGCAAAGCCAAATCAATGGTAGATTCCGAAGCACAATGTGCGTTAACAGTATCGACTACATCAACATCGTCTGTTAGCAATACACCTATCCGTCTGTCAACAATAAACTTGGGAAAATTCACTGGGCATTATGTAGAATGGCTTCACTTTTACGACACATTCAAATCTCTCATCAATGACAACGCTAACATGGCGGACATCCAAAAATTATACTATTTAAAATCCGCTTTTGAAGGAGATGCGGCACATGTTTTATCCGCTCTAGAAACTACCACTCAGAATTACTCCATTGCCTGGGCCCTATTAAAAGAAAGATATGAGAATAAGCGATTGCTAGTGCAAAACCACGTAAAGGCGTTATTCGACTTTCCAGTTGCAACCAGGGAATCTCATATTTCATTAAGACACTTATTGGATTCTTCAACCAAACATATACGTGCACTGAAAACACTAGGTGAGCCAACCGATTTTTGGGACAGGCTACTAATGCACATTCTAACTACAAAAATAGACTACCCAACTCGTAAGAAATGGGAATTAAAATTGGAATCATCCCTCTTACCTTCATTTACATCATTTATGGATTTCATAAAACACCGCTGTCAAATATTAGAATCAATCGCATTATTAAGAGATTCATCGTTGGCTATAAAAACAAATAATTTCCATCCAAAGCAGACCAAGCTGACAAATCATCTAACGACTAAAATTGCAATATCGTGTCCTATATGTCGTAATCAACATTACATACAACAGTGCCAAAAAATTTTAAACTTGTCGGTTAAAGATTGCACAATTCAAATTAAGAAAAACCGCTTGTGTTTAAACTATCTACGGCCAAACTACCAAATTGAAAATTGTAAGGGCAGTCTCTGTCAAAAATGTGGACAGAAACATAACACGCTAATCCACGATGATCAAGAAATTCAGTTAGCAAGCGAGAAAATCAGAGTAAATTACTTAAGCCATAAAGGCAATACAACTGGTGTCATACTATTATCAACGGCAATAATAAACGTAATGGACGTTCACGGAAGTTATCAAACTTGCAAGATATTATTGGACTTGGGATCTCAATCTAACTTTATGACCGAAGCCTTTCTTAAGCGATTAGGACTTGAAAAACGAGACGTAAATATACCGATAATAGGTATAAATCAAGCCGCGTCAAGGGTATTGTCTAAATTTATCACACGCATTGCATCAAGACTGAATGCATTCCACACAGATATCGAGTGTTTAGTAATCAAACACATTACCAAACTGCCGACACAGAATTTTGATGTCACAGCATACACCTTTCCAAAGGGCGTACAATTGGCTGATCCCAAATTTAACGTTCTTTCGTCCATTGACATGCTTATTGGGGCCGAGTTATTTTATGCGCTATTGTGTGTCGGTCAGATCAAAGCTTCGGAGACTCATCCGTTACTACAGAAAACTCACTTTAAATGGATTTTATCTGGAAGTTGCAGCAATGTCATAGCATTAGTAGTACGGACATGCAAGTATGCAATTTGAATATTACAAAGGCCAGCCTTGACGAATTCCTTACCAAATTTTGGGAACTGGAAGAAATTACAAGGCAAATATTATTATCCGACAACGAACATAAGTCAAAACAGCACTTCCAAAAAATAACTACACGTAACAATAGCGGAAAATTTATTGTTTGCATGCTATTCACCAGCGAACTAAAAAGGTTAGGAGATTCAAGGGCTTTAGCCACAACACGTTTTATTACGTTGGAACGCAAACTATCTAAGAATCCCCAACTAAAAATCAAAAATAGTAAATTTATAGAAGAATATCTAAATCTAGGACACATAAAGCCAATTTTTAATGAAAATAAAAACAGTGAAAATTATTATTTACTACATCATGCCGTGATCAATAATTCCAGCACTACTACAAAGCTACGAGTGGTATTTGACGCATCTGCAAAAACATCAAACGGTATATCACTGAATGACAACTTAATGGTTGGTCCCAAGCTCCAGGATGATATTCATTTAATTCTAATAAGATTTCGTTGTCACAAAAACGCATTAAGCGGCGTCATTTGCAAAATGTACAGGCAAGTGCTCATTCATCCTGATAAAACAAAATATCAGCGTATACTGTGGCGAAGTAGCCCATCTGAACCAGTGCAAACATATGAATTATTAACAGTTACATATGGCACGGCTAGTGCGTCTTACTTAGCTATACGATGCTTACAAAAAACTGCTGAAGATGCACACAACAAATTCCCACTTGGAGCAAAAATAGTTTTGCGTGATTTTTATGTAGACGATTTGTTGACTGGAGCTGATTCACTAGAGGAGGTAATTGCAATCAAAGAAGAAGTAAGAACACTGTTACTATCAGCAGGATTTGAAATGCATAAATGGGCTTCAATTAAAAAAAAATATATTAATCATGTGGCAGATGATCCCACCAAAATTAATGTGTCAGATACAGCTGACAGCAACAAAACATTGGGCGTACAATGGAACAGAAAGTCAGTTACATTAGTGTTTGCTACAACAACACAATTGATGAATAAACGGATTTCTAAAAGGCAAATACTTTCACGCATTGCTCAACGCTTTGACCCGCTGGGTATCATTGGACCAGTAATAGTAAGAGCCAAGATAATAATGCAAAATAAACGAAGCTGAGATGAGTCGATTCCTATTCACATGCATATCATCGGGACGGCCTATAAAGCAGATCTACAATACATAGAAAATATTCAAATACCAAGATGTATATTTACTAAGAACTACAACGTATTCGAAGTTCATGGATTTTTAGACGCTAGCACAAAAACATACGGCGTCTGTATATACATTCGATCGTCGATAGACCAAACTCACGAATCACATTTATTATGTGCAAAATCAAGGGTGGCGCCATTAAAACATCTCACGATCTCAACAATCGTACTGTCATGGATAAAGGCAACCAATAAATCCTTTAAGTGTTTTGCCGCAAATTGAATTGCAGAAATAAAAAAGTTAAGTAACATTGAGAACTGGAATCATGTGCGATCAGAGGAAAACCCAGCCGATCTTTTATCTCGTAGAGCATTATCTACAAATTTGAAGGTTTCACACATATGGTGGCATAGACCAAGATGGTTACAAGAAGACCCGCTTAGTCTAAGTACCATCGTAGATAATGAAGACCCAGAAACAAAAACAAATATTTGCATGACACAATTGACAAATTCAGAAGACTTTACCCCTAATATTTGTAGCCGATTTTCAAGTCTAGCAAAATTATTGCGTGTTGTATCATACTGCATAAAATTTGCAGAAAACTGCAAGAAACCTATGGTTCAACACACCGTTGGTCCAGTATCCACTGTAGCAATCGACGACGCCATGAGACGATTAATTCGGCAAATACAAGGCGCACATTTTACGTATGAAAATAAGGCGTTACAAGCTGGTGATAGCTTATCAAATGGAAGTAAACTAATAACATTAGATCCATTTCTTAACACAGACAACATTATACGAGTCGGTGGCCGTCTTACACTGAGCAGTCTACTTAAATGTGAAAAATTTCCAATAGTGCTCCCTGCTAAAAATCCACTGACAAAATTAATAGTAATGAGCCATCACGTCCAACAATTGCACGCGGGAACACAGGCTACCATAACAGCCATCCGTCATGGCTACTGGATATTAGGTGGCCGAAAAATTGTCCATAATGTCATAAAATCATTCATCCGATGTTATCTATGCAAACCAAAGCTTGCTAGTGCCAAAATGGGAAATCTACCAAGACACCGCATAGAAGCAACAAGACCATTCATCAACACCGGAGTAGATTTCTGTGGACCTATTTATGTTAAAGAAGGGAACAAACGAAGCAAAAGAAAAGCAAAAGCCTACATCTGCATATTTATATGTATGGCTACGAAGGCAGTCCATATTGAGGTAGTCTCTGAGTTAAGCACGCAAGCATTTTTAGCCTTATTAAAGCGTTTTATTAGAAGACGAGGAAATGTGAAAAACATGTATTCAGACAATGGAACCAAATTTCTACGCGCGTACAAAGAATTAACAAAACTTTACGAGCAATTCAGGTGCGACAAAGCGGAATCAGAGATATCTAAAACATTACTGCACTACAAACTACAGTGGCACTTTATTCCGCCTAGAGCACCGCACTTTGGAGGCTTGTGGGAAGCTGCGGTAAAATCGGCAAAACAGCACATGCACCGCATACTAGGAATTGAAGTAGTAACTTTTGAAGAATTGTCTACTATTCTAATACAAATAAAAGCAGTATTAAATTCACAACCATTGGTCCCTCTTACCAACGACCCAAACGATGAACAAGTCCTAACACCGGGACATTTCTTAATCGGAGATGCGTTGACCGCTTCAATAGAACCCAATATAAAAGAGATCAAATTAAACAGACTCTCACGATGGCAACACCTAGAACAAATAAAACAGCATTTTTGGAAAAGATGGAACCGAGAATATCTCGGATAATTACAAACAAGGTCAAAATGGACCAAAAACAAAAAAAACGTGCAAACAGGTCAACTAGTATTGATAAAAGAAGACAACATGCCACCACTTCAAAGGATGAGTGAACGAGTAGAAGAGGTATACCCCGGAGAAGATAGAATAATACGTGCCGTGTTAGTAAGAGCAGCAGGAAAACAATATAAACGGCCCATAAGCATGATAGCGCCTTTGCCAATACGTGAATTAGAGTCAATTTAAAGACTAGCTTTCAAATATAAATATATAATAATAATTTGTTTAGTTTATTATATTATTATATTATGTTAATATTTGTATATTTTTTATCGTTCAAAATAAAAATAATTGGGTTACTATAAAAACAAAATAAATTAATTAATTAATCAAACATCAAAAATCAAACATCAAAAAATCCAATTTTCTTTAAAAAGAAGCATAAAAGCATGTCGACCGATACGAGCAATAATTTATTCTTGAACAAGAATTAAGCAATATAGAACACCTTGTAACGATATACTTACAAACAGTTGAATAGTAAGTAGCAAAATAAACACTATAAAACCAAAGCTTTTATTCAAAATAAAACCAGTTACAATAATTCTGCTACTTACTATTCAACTGTTTGCAAGTATATCGTTACAAAGTGTTCTATATTGCTTAATTCTTGGGCAGCGCCCCCATTGGAATATTGGCTTATATGCATAAAAAATAAAAATTTTGATTTAATATTTTCAACTTGCATAAAGAAACTGACCATTTATTCATAAATATATATTTAAGAAATGTGGTCATACAGCCCGAATATCTGAGCACAAGTAACCCTGCCCCCATTGACATTTTCAAAAGTTGGCGCTCATATTAGGCAATACTTTTTTAGCTATCTTCTGAAGTCAAATACTTACAAGAAAACATTATATGTATGTATGACTATATTTTAGTTTAAAAAATGTAATAAAATTTTTAATGTAAACTTTGTTACTAAAAATAAAACAAAATGTATTTATTAATCTTGAAAAACGAAATAATCGTTGGGCTTGTGCATACGCGTCTTACAAAGATGAAAACAAAATGTATTTAGACAAAGTTAAAAAATCATCATTGCAATGCATTACGTAAACAAAATAAATTTGTGCAAAATAGTGCTTTGCCAATAGTCATAAAATAATTAAGGTACCAGAAGCAAATAAAGTTCTTACTACTTTATATGGTAAGTAGACCACGTAAAAGTAATCAACATGATGATAGCAAAGTCAGCGATGATACATAACAGCAATTTGAGTACTCAGAGACTGAAACAAAAACTGAAAATGTGGAGCCTAAAGTTATGAAAACTAATAACTTGGAGACAGCAGCAATGACAGAAAACGGTGAAATAAGTAAGTGGGGAAACGTAAAACGTGATAAATAAAACATGTATAACAAAACTTCAAACACAACCAAATAAACAAAAACATCTAAAATGATGATATATCTAACATCATAAAGTAATAAGCAGAAGAAATGTATCTAAGAAAAACAAGATAGAAAACGCAGAAAAATTCCAAATAATCATTTTTATTATTTTTATATTAACAAAAAAAAATTGGCGCAATCGTGGTGTCATTTTGGTGATGTGAACTCATTTGTAGCTACATATGACTGTCAATCGCTTATTTTAAAATTGTAAAGTTATTTTTACTTACCTAAAATAACTTTTATTAAACGTCAAATAATTGACAATTAAAAAAACAATTGTGACGTTTTTAAAGCTACAAAAACGTCTCCAAAGTGTTGTTTTATTATTGGATCATTTAGAGACAGCTGAAATCAGAATCATATAATTATCTACTTTATTTAATGAGATTATGTTATATATCACTAAACGCGGATTTGCTATCTTTTGGTGTATTTATTAGTTTTCTGCAAAGCACGGTTATAGAGTATTTAATTTTTGATTAATTTTTTTAGTCAATTTTGGTTAGCTGTAGTACGTACACAATCGGTGGTGAGAACAATTTTCTTTTGTAGATTTTATTTGTTATAAGATATATTTTTACAAAAAATTTAGTAATCTTGAAATGACAGTTTGCTAATTAGGTCTAATTAAGTTTGTTAATTAAGACATCTATTACAGCTTTTTTAACTATACATGTTATATATCACCAGATGAAAATTTTTAAGAGTTATTGAATGGTGTATTTATTTATTTATTTGATAATTAATAACCGAGCAAATGCATTTTTAGTCAACTTAGTTTTGTTGTTGTCTTCACATCGGTAATTATAAAATTTTGCTAAACCACTCGATATCGTAATTTTTATAATTATTTTGATTATTTTGTTTTATATTTTAAAATGTTTTAGTATAGAAAATATTGTTTTTTGAAACGTTCGTCTTGCGGCATTGTACAAATTAAATTAGATGTGTCCTATAAGCCGTTTTTTCTTATAAAAAATTAACCTTTGCTTCCAATATTCCAATAAATGACAAAAATAAACCGACAGTCATTATTTTTATGTTGTTGTAAAATATTAAATAATTCCTAAATATCACATTTTGTAATATATGTATATAAATGGTGTCTCAACAGTCAAGTACAGACCACGCGATTAGAATTTATGGAAAACTTTTTGATGTTGCGGAGTGATTGAGCCGTATTTTTTTGAAAATGCGGTAACTGTTAATGGTGAAGTTTTTGTGGCTCCAATTGAATTGAATTAATGTGGAGGATATGTATCATGCAAAACAATGGTGTTACTGACGCTGATGAATTTCTTTCTTTGAGGCAAAAACAGTTGAACGCCTTAAAAAAGAAGTTAACGCGTTATTGGCAAAACAGAGCAACAGTTATGCAAAATCGTTATCTAGAACTTTAAGAAAAGAATGGCCCTATGCCAGAGGTTTTGTGGTGGTTAGTTGGCAGATGTACTGTTTTATTATTAATTGCAATTATTCCTCTTAACTACTACTACTACAATGAAATAAAAAAAAATTGTTTAATTAAAAAAAAAGTATTTTTATTTATCAATTAAATCCAGCGCTCTTGTTGAGACACCCTTTATAAACAATAAATAATACAGAGATTTATACTTAGGCTCAATGAGCACATCCTTAACAGCAGTATTATGAACATTTATAAACACTTATTCCGTGTACATACAACCCTTAAGTCTAGTTTTTCAACTTCTGCACTACTTTCATCACCCAGCAGTTTTGCCAACTTAATAATTTCAAAATCTGACAGTAACCACTAACAACTTCAACCTCAATAAGACCAATAAGCTGTTACTTATTTAACATACAGTAATTCACCCACTCTACAATCCCATGCTTCATACTTATCTACACTATTCATCTTATATACTGCCACTTAACTTTTAGTTTTAAGATATTTTTTGCATTGGCATTGTCATTTTAAAGCCAAATGTTTCTCTACCTGACGTTTTTGTAAAATTAATATTAAAAATATTAATGCAAAAAATGTAAAAATTAATACTTTTATTTTTTTTCCATAGTTTTTTTTTTTAATTTAGTATAATTTATATTCAATTATCTTCAAAGTTAGACAAGTTATGGTACAGCTCTATGTTTCAAATAAAAATGATTCTATAATATACTAGTTATTTATAAATTAATTAAATAATTGAAAAGATATTTTCTATAAAAGGTAGTGCAAGTAAACAATAATGGAAAATAAGAAATTTCAGATTGTATATATAGGCTGTTTAAAAATAACAAAAATGTAAAAACTGTTTAAGTTAAGGTTATTTTTATGTTTAGGTGTTATATAACAATATATTTAAAACATGTTTGAAACTGTAAATCAGTTTTTAAAAGTATGAGATTCTACTTTTTTGCGTTGTTAAAGATTAATTAAAAATAACAGGGCATTCTGTCTTGTTCTGAGTTAATGTTTTTTTTTTTTTTAATTGGTTATTGCTAGATTATTTCTTATGTCTGTATAATGCAATTTTCTTTTGCCCTGCCTTCTATAATCAGTTGCGTAATTTTCTCATGCTTAAGAATATGTCTTATGGGCGATCTCACCGACACTACTTAAAAGTTAACCAATAGTTAAATAGCTAAGCTCTGGTTAGCGCGTTACACCGTCCATTTAAACGCAGTTTTAACCCTTAACTAATGGTTAAATATAAGTCGTCAATATCGAGGGTTCACCGTGTACTTAAACCCAAATTTGTGATTTTTATAGCAAGTGTCAAGTAAAAGAATATTAATACATGATAGGAAATAAATAACTGCACAGGATGATATTTTATTTGATATTAGTATTATGAATATAATAAATAATGTCATTCCAAGACAAGTTTACTATAATAACAAGTTTTATTGTTATTTATTACAATATAAAAACGCAATTTTTAATTTTTAATAAAAATGAAGAAAACATCTCAGTAACTTAATAAATTAATTTTTTTTTTATTGTGATATTTTGATTTTTCAGCTATTAGATTTTTTATTTGTAATTTATGTTTCATTTTATCGGCCGATGTTTTCTTATTTAAAATCGATGTTTCAGTTTCAATTACTTTCAGAAACCGATAAACAACCTCAAATGTCAACAAACACGTTTAATTTTATGGTTATATTAATATTAAGTTGTACACACAATACTACGAAAGCGCACGCCAAGTTTAGCGTCAATATTGGCTGATATCTGATGTGCCGCTTGATAGTCAGAAACTTTACTATACTTAGCGTAAATATCTGTTTTAAATGACTTTACACACAACAGTTAGCTGTAAGCAAAACTTTACGTAAGTATTGATTTAAGAAGTGTCGGTGAGATCGGTCATTACTATTTTGTCTCTTTGTTATTGTAATACTTTTAATATGTTTTCTTTTGCTTCAACTAGTTCTATTTATTTTTATTTGTTAAGTAATTTTTTAGTAAGATGTTGGTTTCAGCAAGTGGCATTTAAGTATAACTTACGCATGGCATTATCTTCTGGATTTATTCTTTGCGTAAATCCTGTTGTTATACTCAGTGGTGTGGAGTCTGAGTCTAGAATCGTAGAGTCTGCCAATATTTGAGGAATCGGAGTCGACTGTAACTAATCCGACTCCGACTCCTTAATAATACAAAAATTAAGAAATAATATACAAAAAAAATATACATATTAATAATGTAGGTTAAATGCCAATAAGGACTCAATAATTTAGTTTAAGTTTTATTTAACTCATTAAAACTGCAAACGTTTCGACATCACCTGAATGTCTTTTTCAGTGCTTAAAAACTTCCACCAGACTTTGAACTTTACTATAGAAAAAGCAGTAGACAATAAAATTCTTTTTCTAGATGTATTAGTGATAAAAAAACAGAATAAAATAATAACAGACATCAACCAAAAACCTTGCAACAGCAACAGAACACTGAACTATCATTCGAACCACCAATTAGCACAAAAAATTAACATCATAAAAATAAATATTAATAGGATCACCACATTGTCAGGTAAGAGATTTGGAAAAAAAAACTTTAGAGAGTTGAAAAACAAATGATTGATTAATGACTATCCAAAAAAACTCATTAATAGTTTGCTAAATAATGTCAAAAACAACATTGAAACTAATGTTCCTGACAAAGGAATACTGGAAACCATGTGGTTTTCAATTCCCTATGTTGAAGGACTCACTCACAAAAACTGAAAAATGTTTTACAAAATGATAAGACAAAGATAACATTTAATTGCAACAAAACCATAGAACAGTTATTTACTAAAACAAAAGATAGAACTGTAAAATTAGACAAAAAACACACGGTGTACTCAGTACCTTGCAAAGCGTGTGAAAAAGTGTATATTGGACAGTCAAAACAAAAATTAAATAATAGATTAAACCAACATAAAAGAGATTGTATTAATCACAATAAAAAAAACGGGATTATTTCATCACCACACAGAAGAAGGTCATTATTTTGATTTTAATAACACAAAAATCTTAGATGTAGAGGCTAATTACAAAAAAGATTAATTAGTGAGATGATTCACATAAAAAATAATTCCACATGTAATTTTAAGGAAGATGTGAACAAGTGAAGTCTAGTTTACCATAATATAATTAATTATAATACAAGGATTTAACAATAACAATCTTTTATTAATATATTAAAAATGTATTCGTGTATCGGTTTTATATTTATTTTATGTTTATTTTATATTTATTTTATTTTAAAGTGAAAGAAAATTGTAAAAAGTTCCTTAGAAATGTCCACAAGGGATTAAAGCGATTGCGATTTTATTCCAGTCAATTCTCTAATTTTAATTTTAACTTATGTTTATTTTACAATTAGTTTTTAATTTTTAATTACATTAGTTGGTAAGTTTTATATATCTCTCCATTCCGGCTCCAATATATTATTTTAATTAATTATTGTATATGGTGGTATTTTTTTAAGTTTATATGTCGTTTTGTTTTTTAAACACTGAATTCATGTCAAAACGTTTGCAGTTAAAATTAAAATAAGTTAAATAAAACTTAAACCAAATTATTGAGTCCTTATTGGCATTTAACCTCCAAACCCACATACATATATAAAGGACGTCCAACTAAATACCAATTCATATTAATAATGCTTTTATTAAAATTATTAAAAAAAAATTAAATAAATAAAACATTTAAAATCTGTTTGTTTGCAAAAATAAAATTGCTTCTAAAATATCTTCTGTTGAGGTTGCTCTTAAATCCGACTTTATTAGTTTTAAAGCTGAAAAAAACGCTTTACACTTACTTGGTGACTACGCAGTAAAAGCCCACGCACTATTTTGCACAATTTTAAGATATTGAGTCGGAGTCGGAGTCGAAACAAAAAAATTAAGAAGTCGGAGTTGGAGTCGCAACAATTTTGTTACGATTCCACACCCCTGGTTATACTGCGCTAGTCAATTTAGTCTAGTTTTTGCACTAGTTTGAGATAAGCTGGTTATTGCCTCGGCCGCTTTTTATATATAGCAGCTACTTTTGTATGACTTTTTATCTTTTGTATCTGTTCTGACATCTACCTCTGCAATTTCTTCTTTTACTAATCTGTGTGCTACTCATTCTAAATATTTGGTTTATTCTCAGATGCGTTCTTAAATTTTTTAGACCTTTGTTCACTTCTTTTTTGTTGTATCTTTTTTTCTTCATAAATAGTTTATGCAGTTCTACTAAGTGTATTTTTTTAGCAGTTTGTTTTACTTCTAGTAATATCTTTGTATTTCCATCTGCGATTAATTCTTTGTGTTCTCTTGTTGCCAAGTATATTATGACCATTTTAAAGATTAGGTTATTTGTCAACCTTGAGATAGCGTTTGTCTTGTTATTTCTGTTATTCTGTTTTCCTTCAACATGTCAATATCTCTTTCTAAGCTTTTTCTTACAACATCTAAAAAAATTATTGGATTTACAAAATTTTTGTTTTCAAATATTGCATTTTTATATTTTTAAGCATCTTGTACAACAAAATTAGAGTTTGTCAACGTAGTTCGTATTATTATGACAAGCAGTAGACATTATAAATAATATTTTTTTTTAAATGTCTAATGTAATGTTTACAAGTATGTATAGTTAAATCCATCCGTAGACACACCGTATAATAAAATTATATTTTAATATGTAAATAAAAACAAGTTATTTTATTTAATAAAAAAATAGACGTTCTTCTTTTATCTCTTGTATATCTTTACAGAACTAAACAAACTTAGCGCGCAAACACTTAACATGCTAGAAACAAGAAGACGGCTCATAGTAAACAACAAAAAATCCACAGCGGAGTACGCCAAGACAAACAAAACTGTCAGAAGAATGGCGAAAGCAAACATCCGGAACTATAACACAAAAGTGGCGCAATGAGTACTCGAGCAACACAAAGGACCGAGTGATGTTTAGGAAGATAACATCAAACACAAAAAAAGAGATTGTTAGAATCAAGGACAAGGAAAGAAGAGAGATCGAGAGAAGACAGAACATCATAAGAACGGTACAAGAATTCTACGCAGACCTATATCAGACAAAGGTTAAGACCAATATCCCTAAACATGAAAGAGCAAGGAAAGTCATGAACGTAAACTCTAAGAATATCCCGGAGATTACAAAGAACAATTAAGAATAGCACTACAGCACATGAAGCAAGGGAAAGCAGCGGAAGAAGATGGAATAGTGGTGGAAATGCTTAAACAAGGAGGCGAAGCACTTGAGAATGCATTAGTAGCACTGTTTAATAGATGCAAGGGAGAGGAAGATACACCACGGGACTGAGCAAATGCACTCGTTACCATCATCCATAAAAAGGGGGACACCGCAGACCTTGAAAATTATAGACCGATCAGCCTGCTATCCTATATATACAAACTATTCTCAAGAATAATAACAAACCGTCTCACAGCTAAACTAGACTACTACCAACCTAAAGAGCAGGCGGAGTTCAGGAAGGGTTTTAGTACTACGGAACACATCCAAACAATGAGAACACTGATGGAGAAAACGGTGGAATACAATATACCTATGTATATGGCTAGCGTTCGTCGACTTCCGGAAGGCATTCGATACGGTAGAAATATGGACACTACAGCAAGCCCTAAAACAAGCTAGAATCGACTACAGATACGCAAACCTAATTGGCAATATTTATCGAAACGCTACGCAACAAGTCCAGTTACACGAACAATCAGAGAAAGTCGAACTTAATAGAGGCGTACGGCAAGGCGACCCTATGTCACCCAAACTCTTTACTCTGGTTTTAGAGTACGCACTCAAAACAATCAACCTGAAGGACAGAGGCATTAATATCCATCTAGAGAACTCAGCCACTTCATGTTTGCGGATGACATAGTACTGATAGTCAAAGACAGGGAAGAACTCATTTCACTCATCAATGACATATACAGTGCCATAAAGCGTATAGGCCTGGAGATTAATTTTGGCAAAACCAAGTTTATGACATCAAATGTAGACGAAGAACAACATATAACGTTAGGTGACAACACAGTGGAGAAAGTAAACACATATAAATACTTAGGACAAACTCTGACTGTGGGAAAAGCAAACCAGGAACTAGAAGTAAACGAGAGAATACGACAAATCTGGGCGGCATATGGCAAAATTAAGAACATATTGGCTATGAACATCTCCCTTGAACTTAAAACTGAGTTATACAACCAGGTAATATTGCCGGTAACTACTTACGGCGCCCAAACCTGGACTCTCACGAGAGCCATACTGAACAAGCTACAAGTCAACCAGAGAGCTATTGAGAGAATATTACTCGGCATAACTCTAAGGGACCGTAAAACAACGGAATGGATCAGGGGAAAAACAAAAGTACAAGATGTCGTACAACACACAGCCACTCAGAAATAAAACTGGGCGAAACATGTCGCAAGAAACCAGGACAAATAGAGCGGAAAATTAATCTGATGGAGACCATGGGGCAACAGAAAAAGCGTAGGACGGCCGCAAATGAGATGGACTGACGACCTAAAGCGAGAGGCAGTTCTGAATTGGTACCAGGCGGCACAGAACCGAGACCAGTGGAAAAACTAAAGGGAGGCTTATATCCGCAGGGTAGAAAACAACTAAAAATAAAAAGAAAAAAAAAATCTGTGTACAAGTCGTCAGAAACTTTTTTTTGTTCCGGTTTTTGAACTTTGCTCGGCACTCTTTTTCATGCTTGATAGTAATAATAATAGTAATAGTATTTATTAGTGTTAATTCACATAATATTTACACACGTCAGAAAAAAATTATACATATTATAAACTAATCTAAAAAATTAAAAGTTAAGTATTTTGAAAAATTATAAAAAGCATTGCTAGTTAACAATTTTTTAATTCTTATTTTAAGTTAATAAATTAATAGTTTGAATGGGCAGAAAGACCTCGGTCGATAGCCTTATTCATGTTCAACCAACCATTTTCACAATGTATATAATATAAAATCATCTATCTGTATAATATGAAATAAATATATTTACTACTACTAAGAGTTTGAATGTTAAGCTATAGTACATTAAAAAAATGTATTACATAGTAATTAGCCCCATCGCGCGTTTAGTTTATGCGTTTAAAATCAAAGCGTATATTGTTTCCTTGTCGTGTAGGGTAAGAATGAAGTGAGCTTTGTAATTAGTAGCTGTTTATAAAAGACCTTATGTATATATATATATATATATATATATATATATATATATATTAAGCACTCGAGGATGTGCATATGCAAGAAACAGTTAAAATTTCATGTTCTACAAATTTATGTTTGCAGTCCGCAGAGTAGTTTAAATTACTGATACACAAATTGCCCGTCTTTAGATTTTGAAGATGTTAGTTACAGATGAAGCATGACCCAAATATTCCATAGTTTATAGTACTATAAATATTAGCATAGTATATTGTTAACAATAATTGCTGAGAAGTTTTATGTGATATTTTCTTGAGCAAATAAATATATTTTGTAATTTTATTACATACATAGATTGTATATGTATCCCATCAAAGTTTAGTATCTATCATAACTCCAAGAAACTTGACAGATTTTGGTACACCAGCTCCCGTTTTAAGAATAAATATTAATTCTTTGGTATTACTACTATTTAAGCTAAGCTTATTTGCTAAAAACCACTGATTAGCATTTGATTGCGCAAGTTTAGCCAATTCATTCAACAAACCAAAGTTAAATTTATTTATAAATAAATGTTAATATTATCTGCGAATAAAGTAAAATGTGCGCCAAGGTCACACATTGGTAGATCATTAATAAATATAAAATAAAGAATTGAGCTCAACACTAAGCCTTGTGGAACACTAACTGATACTTGTTGCAAATTAGATACTTGCGAGTTGTAGTTTATAATAAATAATATTTGATGTGTGTATTAAGTTGCCTACATTATAGGTTTGAATATAGAAATAGAAATTTTGCTACGTTGCCAAGCGTAACGAAACTTTGAAGATCTCGTGAGGCCAAACAAAGAGTTTCAGCATTTTGGAATTAGGATTTTTGTTTTCTTTTGACACGGTCTACAAAGTTACGTTTGTCCGCCAATTAATCTATACTCTGTATACATAAAAAATATTGCATATACAATAGTTATTATTCCAGGCACGGTGGCGCTAACAGTTTAAAAAGTAATTTTAAAAACTATAAATTAATTAATTAGCTATAATCACTATTTTTAATCAGAAAAAATTTAGAGAAATGTTAGTAAAATAATTTGTATCACAATAAAACATATGTTTATAAATAAATAACCAATTGAAGATTTTAAATTCTCATATGTTTCATGTTACTAGAAATTTCAATCTTTATGCGTTGAAAAAATCATTAATCAAAGTTAAATTGCGCAAGTTGTTTCGAATACAACTTTGCTTCGTACCTAAAGGTTATAATTTTATTCTAACGTCACTTTAAACTTAATTATGATATAACTGGCAACGCTGTATAACCAGTTACTTTGAGATAGCGAGTGAAGTGAGTGAACATCGAATTTAATCGAAATCATCGAAATTCAAAAGACCTTGAAGAACGTCAGCTGTCTTCAATTGACAAATAAAATCAAGAATATTTGATAAAAATTTGGTTATGGCTTCGCTATTGCTGAGATCTAAATCTCTAACGAGGTGTGCGAATTTAAATTGGTAAATAAAAATCTAGTGGATTAAATATTAAAAAAATATTTTTGTGACATAACCTCTTTTTGATTGTAGGTCTGCAGCAGCAATTGCACCTAATTCTGCAAAATTTAGCCTTGATTCAACTAAAAATAAGGATGCAGCACAAATTAAAAATGACTTGGCTTTGTTAAAACCTGAGGAAGCAGCTCAAAGGAAGAAATTACAAGGTTATATAACTATCGATGGACCTGTGAGTTTTTGTTATTTATTTTATTTGACCACTTTAAAAACTCATTTTGCTGATATAATTTAAGAGGTGTGATGTGGTGCAGACAGTGGAAAATATTGAATTGGTATTACCTTGCATTAATTAATTCTAGTTTGGTAAAATATGGTTAAATCAGCTGTATGGTTTGCAAGAGATATGTGCTATTGCTATTTAATGATGTATATTAATCTTGAGGGATGAAATTGGAGGGAATCGTATTCTGTAATCTCAGAAAGTTATTAGACAGTAATACTTATTTGCTATATATATAAAATATATACATCAATGCAACGTTTTAAAACAAATTTATTTATTAAATTTATAATGGTTGTAGTTAACAACTACTGTGGCTACTATATTCTCTCTTGTAGTCTAAAGTTATTCTTGGTAAATAATAGCATCATTGTTTAATATACTATTAACAATCTCTATTTACGTAAAAAGTGTAAAACATCTATTTATTGAATAACCAATGGCTGCGTTCAGGACGACTCATCGCTGTCAATTATTCAAACTGAACGGGAGGCGGGAATCATCGTTTGCTGGCAGCGCTTGTCATTTGGCTCATCATACATTTAGGTACGCTTTTATGCTGACAAAGCAACTTATTAACCACCAGCGTATTAAACGCTGGTGGTTAATAAGTTTAAATATATATTTAAAAAAAATAAATTATTGCTTATCTCCAATTGATTGAGTCAGCGCTGGCAACTGATGAGTTGTACTGAACGCGGCCAATGAATAAGTCAAATACGTAATAATATATGAGTGATTTTCCTCAAATAAATGATGATAATATCTTTATTTCACTTTGGCCAAATTACATTACAACATTTATCACAGAAAAATCATCAATAGATTAGTAACATTTGCCACTTAAAAAATAATGTAATTCTTTTTTAAACCTTTTATTAATTTCTTTTAAATTTATAGGCAAATTATTATATTAAGCAGTATTAGAGTACTCATGGGATTTCTTGTAATGTGTCGTAGGAGGTATTGCAGTTCTATGATAATCACAATATCTTGTATTATATGAAATAGAAGGCATTGTTAAAATTTTGTGAAACTTAAATATCTCTCATTTTAATATTAAAAATTAGTTGTAGTATCCTCTTTTGTTGAATAAATATTCTGTTATTATTAGTTGCTCGACCCCATACAACATGATTAAATATATGAATATGCCAAAGCATAATAAATTTAAGTTTAAAGATTTTTTTAATTGTAAAATTGCAAAAAACGCTTATTTAATTTTTGACAGATATAGTAAATGTGATTGTTCCATAATTTTTCATTAATGATGATACCTAAAAATTTTGTTGATGAAGATAATAAATAATGCTTGCTATCAAATACAATTTTAAAATTATTAGGCAATTGCCTCTGAAATAGTCATAGGCAAGTCTTTGATAAATGGGAATAACAAGAAAGGCCCCAGTATGGAACCTTGGGGCACATCCATATTTTAATTGATATTTTTTGGTCTTGCAAGTATGATTCTATCTTTTTAGAAGCAATTTTTCTAGTCCCCATAGCATGAAGTTTAATGATTATAAATTTGGGACAAACGCCTTTGATAAGTCAAAAAGGAGAGCATATTTTTTATTGTTATTTTCTCTAACTCTATTATGGCAGTTTTAACGGAGTAATTATTTCTAAAGCCATGATGGTTGGTTGATATATATATATATATATATGTATGTATATATAAAATTTATTACGAAATTTTAACATTTTATTATATACTAGCTCCAGTAATGTAGAGAATGAACTGAGGATTGATATGGGTCTATAATTTTCAATATTTAAAGGGTCATTCTGTTTGAAAATTGGAGTTATTGAAGCAGTTTTTAAGATGGAAAAACACTTAGTGATAAAAATAAATTTTAATAAGACTTTAGGGATATTGAGGATATGCCATTAATACTAGATGTCATTTTGTTACTCAAACTTGCTACTGTTTCAAATAACTCATGCAAGTCTATTGGTTTCAAAAAGAAAGAATTTGCATTAAAATAAGGTTGTGTACAACTGTTTGGCATATTTAGCCCAAAATGTGCAGTACTTAAATTTGTTGCAATACTTGAAAAATAGAGAGCAAATTCATTAACTATAACATCTTCATCTTTGACATTAACTGAATTAATATTTAATTGAATATTGATTCTGGTTTAAGAAGATCTAGACTTTTATTAATAAGTTCCCATGTAGTTTTACATTTATTTGTACTAGAATCTCTTTTACTGCCCATAAAGCTCTTCTTGGCTAAATCAATGTTAAATTTAAGCAACTTATTTTTGTAGTTTTATATATTTCAGTATTATTGTTATTAGTATTTTTTACAATCCGGAATTTTTTTTTATAGTATTTATTCATTTTTGATAGTAGAAGTACATATATACTTAGTATTATTAACTTTTTCTTTACAAACTAACGGACTGACTTTATATTGTTTATATTTGCTTATACGAGTGGGTTCTTTTAGTCTTATCATTAATTCATATGATTCAAATATATCTAATAAAGTATTTTGCTACATTCTATATAAATTTTGTTCAACATCTTCGATAATAAATCAACAAATATTTTAAAATTGCTTTCTGGCGGTCTGTAAATGGACAGTACACATATATTTTCATTATTTTTAAATAAACAACAGTAAAAGGAACTGCTAAATAAAACAAAAATGTCATAAGCATCTGATTTTTATTTAAAAATTCTAATACATATATTGTAAAGAACCTGATTAGCAACCTATAAACTTTTTCTACATTTTTTTGATCGATTACTTCTCTAAATTTATAAAAAGTGCAGAAAAAGTTATAGACTTTGCTATGAAAGTTCCTAACACTAGAAAATGTAGTGTATTTTATTTTCATTAAAGGGAATGAACTATCCTATAACATTTGATGGCCAGGTATATATTAAGTGCTTTCTTTTTGCCAAGTGAGGTATGCCAAAATACTCTCCTAACCACACAAATATTTGTTCTTTTTTTAATTAAAATTGACTTGTTGTTGGTTACAATTTTATACAGATTTAAATGTTACTTAATTAATTTTTATCTTATGAAAGGGGAAGGGGGGAAGTAAAATTCTTACTTTAGCTTACTTGCTATTTTGCAAATGGAACTAATAGTGGTAAAAGGAAAGCACCTATTATCTTCCTATGATATCTCTTATGTCAGTTGAGTATTATTTTAATTTCAGAGTAATATTTCACCAATTTCTGGTATTCCAGAAGAACACATTAAAGGCAGGAAGGTTCGTATTTATGAGCCTGCTAAGAATTGTATGCAAAGTGGAACTAGCAACATAGGACATTGGGAAATGGAGTTTGATAACAGAGAACGTTGGGAAAATCCCTTGATGGGCTGGTCTTCAACGTGAGTATTATTTATTTTGACTCTAGATGGTCACACTTGTTTGCAAAGATCACAGTAGACTTTTCAAAAAACCTGTACAAAAACCAAAGTACTACACATTATGGGTATATTTGGTAATACATTTTTTGTGTGGAAATTATTTAAGTATTATGTCTAAAATATATTAAATTCAACATCATGACTTTGAAATAAATATTTCATTCATTTGTTCTATAACAGGTGGAAAAAATGAAATGTCATATTCTACATCAAATTCTGAACAATAAAAAAGAATAAAGTTTTGCTATGTTTTTGAGTAATTTGAGTGTAAAGATTCAAAACTAAAGTAATTAATTATTTTTTTATTAAGTAAGATAATAAAAATAATTATTTATTAAAGAAACAGAATGAAAAGAGTGAACGAGAAAATGAAAAATATGTTACAATTGAACTATGAAACATTATAAAAATTGTTCAATGTGTCTGCTTTGGTGAATAGAAATTCACACAGAATTACTTTATTAAATGCAGTTTGCATTAAATTGTGATGTTTTATGGATAAATTGATAATACTTCTCAGACTTTAAAACTTTATTATAGTAATAATAATACAAAATTATATGAAGAGACTACTATTTTTACCAAGAATAACTTATAACACAAGCTAGCAAACGTAATCATTTGAAGTAACTATACTTTATCTTCTATTAATTTGGCAAATTTGTTGTATTTGTAGGTTATGTTAGGGCTTGCTTATTTTGGTTATTTTATTATAAAAATATAAAATGTGTAAATGGAACCATTTGATTGCACCAATGTGCACAAAAAAGGAATAATGTCATTATACTGTGTTGAATTAATTATAATAATATGTTATTATGATAAATTTGATATTAGTTTAGAGTATTTATATATTTATTGAATATAACATTAGGGCCTTTTAGAGCTTTGATGTCAATACAAGATCAATCTTAAAAGATTTAATTAGCTTTACTATAAAAGATTGAACTTATAAGTTTTTAATAATTCTTATTTAAATTGTTACAAGTGTGGAAAAGTATAATAGGTAATGATTTACTGACTTTGTTTTCTAAAACTTTTACTATATAGCATTTATAAATTTTACATATCTTTCATAAAATGTATTAAATGAGTTCTATTATTCAGTTGCACATTTTAATAAACGAGTTAATTATTTTATATAGATATCTCGCAATACATTGCTATCTATTTTGGAGCTTTATTCTGCAATATATATTTATCATTTTTAATGACTCTTGCTTCAGCCGGTGATCATCAAGTAATATAATAAGTTAATTGCATGCTAAGACATAAATATGTATTATTCATTGTAAATTTATATCAATAACATAATATGCAAAATGACATATATCTTGTTTGGTAGGAGAAATCTACAACATAATGCAATATCAAAGTGTGTTATAGAATACGAGCTCTTGGATAATAGAAAAAAATTAAACCAATACTGAAACAATGAATTGAAAAAAAATATATGATTTTATATACTATTTTACACAACAGTCGATAGTAATAATTGCTTATATAAAATCAATAAAAATGTGGTATATTATATGTAAAATAGATCCTCAATGCTAGTTTGTATTTTTGGCAGCAATATTGTTAACATCTATATAATGTATTTTGCATTCCAATTTGTTTTTGATTGAGATAAGATCAAAAACTGAGCCAACAATAATTGAAATTGGTACGAACCAAAAGAGCCATTTACGATTCTATGCTGATTTGGATTAAAAGCGAACGACCATCACTAGTGTGTAGTTAAAATGAGAAATTGAATAATTTTTATACAGGGTGTTTACTGATAAGTGTATAGATATAAGTATAAGAATGGGGAGAAAATGTGTATTTTAGAGTTTTAAACAAAATGCTCTGTATATATTTTGTTTGCTTGTATAATAAAAATCAAACTGCATTAGAATTGAAGGAGAAGGGTAGGAATGGAGACAGTAGAAAAATATACAAGGTCTCAATAACAGAAAAGAGAAAAGCAATGTCAAGTCTTGGTAGTTAAATTTTTTATCCAAAAGTTTTTTATTAAAACATAAAAACATTTTATCAATAAGAAAAGTGAAGAAAAGTCCACATTTGAGTTTTAAAAAAATGAAGAAACTTATTTGTAAAGTTTTTTCTTAACTAACATTTTTTTTATTTTCTAAACACATTGAAACTTGACTTATATTGCCAATGTATTGTATTATATATCTACAGAGTGTTTCCTAACTGGAGGTGAATAATTAAACTATGGGTGCATTTTTTAATTTGTCTATCTTGCTTTGTTTTTAGATAATCGAAACATACACATTATTTAAAAAACTTTTTATTTAGCAAAATTTATGTAAAAAAAAACTTTTGTAACAATGGTAACAACAAACAGAACAAAATTACTTTAATAAGTTCTCAAAATAGCCACTATGAGCGTTGATGCAAGCTTGACAACACACTAAAAGAGAATGATAAACTCCTTCACAACAGCATTTGCAATTCTCTTTTGTAGCTGCGTCATGTTGTTTATTGGCTCCGCATTGTTTTATGTGTCCCTACACATAAAAGTGCAATAGATTTAGATTAGGTGATTTTGCAGGCCAGGTCACTGGACCTCTTCTACCAATTCACGGAAATGCGTCCGAAATTACGCGACTCGACTTCTGTCGAGAAATCTTAATTGTTACTCGCAACATGCAGCTAGGACATTACCATTACAGAATGTGTAAACAAAAATGATATCTGCGTATTCTGTACCTAAAGTTTTATTTTTTGCCTCCAGTTAGTAAACGCCCTGTATATAATTTTAAAACATCTTGTCATGTTGTCCTATGCCTAATACCATGTATTTTGGTAGTTCTATTGTTTTTCTTGTAGATCTCTTGTATTTATTGCTTTGGCTAACCCTTCTTTCCAAGCTTTGTTAGGCTTTTCTCTTTTTCTGCAATTTGACGGTATGTGCATAGCTTTTCTTGGTGGTCTTGTTTCAACTATTCTCTGAACGTGTCCATACTATATTATTTGTTTTCTCTCAATATTTGTTGTTAAATGATCTTTCTACTCCCATGTGTTTGCCTAAACACGTCCATTTTGGTTGTCTCCAATCTCCTTCTATTTATCTCTGCAATTCTCCACATCTTTGCATCATAGATTAGTGTACTTTTTATAAATTTACTCTATAGTATTCCATTCTGGCATCCAATCAATCTTCGAGCTTGTGTTACTCATTTTTGAATCTCTTTGTCATCCTTTCTAGATGCATCAAGTTTCACTCCTAAGTAGGTGTACTCACTGCATGCTTCAATTTCCTCTGCCTCCAATTTTATGTTGGATATTTCCAAATGGTAGTAATTTTGTTTTCTGTATAATAAGTTCAAGGCTCCATTTAGTGTACTCCTCATGCAATTTTGTGTCATATACTCTAGGTCATCCTTATCATTTGCACCAAGACCAGGTCGGCAAATTGTAAGATATACAGGCACACATCTCCTAGATTGATATCCATACTACTACATTTTTTTCTCCAGGTGCTTAGTGCTTTTGCTATATATATTTTGAACATAGTGAGTGATACACAGCATCCCTGACGTAAACCTTTATTGATTGTTTTGTGATAGTCTGTTATCTATTTTAATTTGAGATATTAGCCTTTGGTACACATTTTTGTGGGCTTTTATTAGAGAATGGTTAATGTTTGTTTTTTGCAGTGCTTTCCATAGCTGTTTTATGGGGACAGTGTCATACGCCTTGCAAAGATTTATAAACAAGAGGTTGGTTTTTTGGTTGGTGTTCATTCTTTTTTCTATAACTTGTTTGAGGCAGAAGACATTGTCGGTGCATGTTCTTCCCACTTGGAAACCTGATTGCTCTTTTTCTTCTTGTTCTTTATATTCGATTTCAATCATATCTCGAAGAATTTTTTGATATAGATTTCATTTCATTTGTCTGGTATTGGATTACCATTTATGTATTTGTTTATACACCAAGTAACTAGACGGAATAATTTGTTTGTGCCGCATTTAATAAGATCTGTCGGTATTCCATCTGGCTCTGCAGATCATCTATTTTTTAACAAACGTACGGCCTTCGCTAGCGTCTTTTCATCGATTTTAATAGCTTCTTTCAACATTGTCTGTAGGTGTAATTGTGGCATATTCGTCTCTGTACGTTTGTACTGTGTTTCTCTGGAGAATTTACTCTTTTAATAAAATCCTCTTATGTATGTCTTTATTTCTTGGCACCTTCTATCCCAGATTTCTCTTTTTGCAGTTGTAGTTGTTTTTCTGGTTATCCTTTTTTCTTTTAGATATTTATCTTTATCTACTTGTTGTTTAGTAGTGATCCATTTTTAAGGTGCTTCTTCTGGATTACTAACTACTCTATTTCGTTGTTACACCAAAATTTCTTGCTAATGGATTTAGTTTTAACACCTCGCACTTTAGCAGCGGCTTGTTTTATGCTATTTGTAATATTTTCATATACTTCTTCAGTTGTTTTTCTATATGTTGATTTTAGCAGTTTTCTTGTCAAGTCTTTGTTGGTATAATGTTTGAGTACTTTTGTGTATCAAGCTGTCTAAATTAAACTGTTTATCGGGTTATCCACTGTTTCCATTCTGTTTCTTATTTCTTTAAGTGCAAACGGAATTGTTATCCTTGATTTCACCATGTAATGATCTGAACCACATGTTATTCTTCTGTAAGCTCTTACATCTCTCACTTATTATGTAGTATTTTGTTTCACGTTTACATAATCAATAATTGACTTAAGATTTTGTGTGTGTTGTTCATGTATATTTATGAATGTCCCTGGGTATGAAGCCATTTTTAATTTTTAATTGATGATGTTGGCGTATATCAATTAAGCTCTCTCTGTTGTCATTTAGAGTATTTTCTCCATGTGGCCCTACTACGTTGTTATTTACTTTTCGGCCAAATCTAGTACTATTAAGATGTCCCAAGATTATATATTCCCTTGTTGTTCCAATACTTATGATCTCATCATTGATTTTCTCAAAGAATTCATCTTTTATGTTGAATAGGTATCATCAGATATTGCATATATTCCAAAAATTGTTTTTGATTTATATTGATGTTTATCTGTATTATATTTTCTTTTCATCTCGAAGTCGGAGATCTTATGTGTACGAATAAAAATATTTTTACGTTATTTTATCAAATAAAGACTTATCTGTAAGTATTTTTATAATATAATATTTATAGATTAAGTTTGAAACAGAGGATGAAGTCTGTACGTTTATAAATAATATATTAATTATAACATAACTATTTAAATCAAAATGTATGTGCGTTATTTTTTTTTAAAATAGTACGAAGTATTATTTACATTTATTTAACTTACATTAGACATAAAATCATAAACACGCACAAGTGCGAATAGTTATTTATGCTAGATTTAGTAATTAGTAAAAATAGAATCTATTCATTTTGCAATTTTATTAAAATATTCAATTAAATTTTTTTCTAACTTTCTTTTTGTCTAAAATAAAAATGAAATTAATAATAATATTAAAAAAATCATAAATACATAATTAAGGGATTGCCGTTTTTACTAATTTCTTGGCATAAGCAAATCAAATTTTTCCTTTGGAGTTTCATAATAAATAAAACAATAAATTCATTGTAATAATTCAAAATCTTATAAATCTATGTTTTTGTAAATTATTTTGTAAATACTTCTATTATCTATATACATGTTTGTAGTAAAATAATGGTTTTAAACGGGTTGTTAACAGTATGTAGTATTTAGTTTTGTTAGTATTATTTTAATTGTATAATGGTTTTTATATCCTATTTTAGCCATTTTGATTTTTTTTTTAAATTTTAATATTGTTGACAAACATTTAGATAGGTTATATTTAATTTTGTTAGTAACATTTACGCTGTCTAATCTATTATGAAACCATATTTAGTCAGATGATTGAAACTTATTCTTTTCATTAAAAACGTTGATGAACATTTAGATAGGTAATATTTAGTTTTGCTATTTAGATTTTAGTTTTGTACACTATTATTAAATCAGATTTTAATAAATTGGTGAAAATTTCCGTTTCTCAAACACTTGAGTCCTTAAATATTTGTTTGAAGAGATTTTAAATCACAAAACACATGTCCCATTTAATTGTACAATTTTTGACATACGCTTGATAAGTAAAAAAAAAGATGGATGGATTGAAAAGTATATTCATGGTAAAATGTAGTATGTCTGGAATATCTAGATTATTAAGCTGTTGTGTAGTTTTAATCTTTATATATGTATAGTAGGAGAAAGAACAGGATAGTTAATATAAGGTCTGTTCCAAGATACGATTTGGACAGTACAAACTGTGCACTCAAACAAATCAATCTTTTATACACAGTAATTTGTTTGTGTGTATAGTTTGAATGGTTTTCAAACTGTCCAAATTGTAGTTTTTTTTTTAATTTCAAAATGTGGTAATTAGGTATTTCATAATATGCCACAACAACATAAAAATACCTTTGAATTTCAACAAGTGAAACCACACTAAATGAATTATAATCAATTTTCACATAGTAAATGCTTTTTCTATTCAGTTATTTATTATTCTTTTACTTACCTGTGGCTTCAATAAGAAGATTGATATAATTGTGTTTATTATAGAAAACTTAAATAGTGCCAGATAGTAGGTTTTACTTTTCAGTAGGAAGAAGAGTTTTTTCATGAGAGCGAATTTAATATTTTGCTGAATGAAATGAATGGATATTGTATTGCATCAACTCAAATAAAAAACACTTAATACTATGCAGTTTTATTGAAAATTGGATGATAATTTTAATATTTTTTGTTATAGAGGTGATCCATTGTCTAACATGAAGATTCAATTTAAGTCAAAAGATGATGCTATTGCATATTGTGAAAAGAATGGATGGCAATGGTTTTTACAAAGTGGAACTTCAAAGGAAATGAAAGTAAAGTCTTATGGAATCAATTTTTCATGGAACAAGAGAACCCGCACTTCTACCAAGTAATTAATATCTACTATCTGTAATATAAGATAGTTAAAATAAATACAAATTAATTGCTGTTCATATTTTAAGTTTTGTATATAGATAGATGGCTTGAACCTAGAATTAATTTAAGAACATACAATGAGAATAAAACTTACAAACTGTTCAATATAATTTTATTTAAATTTAAAAGCTATAACTTCTAGTTTCTACAATCACCTAAACTTAATAATAAATTAACAATGATATTTTTAATATCGAATGAAGGCAATCTAGGTAAAACTCTTTTAATAACTACTAACAATATACAGCTAATAAAATGAGAACAAATAAATAATTGCTTAACCCTTATGTACATTATTAAAATATTTTGGCATTAAATATTATTAAATTCTGCCCCACACAATAATAAAATTACATGTTTGTTTAACAACAATCTTATTTATTTAAAAGATATCACAAAAAAGTAGGCGTCTTAAATCAAATGGAAAAAGTAAATGCGCAAGTTGTTCCTAAGAACTTTATTCGAAAATACAGGGATATATCTCTGTATTCTATAGTCATCTTTGGGAATTTTGTAAAAAAGCCGTTTACTATTTAACTGCCATTTATATATATTTTATTAATTCGACTGTGTACGTATATTATATATATACATTTTTGTGTTAAGTAATATTTTTTAATTCTATGTTCCAATGCACTCTAATGACTGGCCCCTGTAAAATCTCCAAAAATTGTAAAAATTTAAGCAATGATTTTTATTAAATAAAATAATTTCAAATATTATATCCTCTGTATTTGTTATAAAGTAGATAGGTCAATTTAATGTACAAATATATAAATCTAAATTTTTTTTATTCTCCGATTCTGAATAAATAATATCAGTCTTGTTTTGAATCCATGTGTTTATGAAACATGTTACGAAATTATTGCTTTTCTTGTGCAGAGAAAATAATATTTGAAAGAATTATATTGATTTTATTGCCTTAGAATACTTGTTTCAAACTCATTTTTTTTTAAATGTGAGTAAATTGGGAAAAAACATTAGTGAGGGGGAAGATCAACATTTTTTTAAGCTTTCAGACTATAATTTACTCTAAAAAGAAAAGCATTATGTACACATCTATGTAAATGATTCTTTTGAAAAAATTCGAATGAAAATTGAAAGAAGCTTTGAAATTTGAATATTTTTTAAAGATGCCTTTTTATTATGTATGGCATATTTCAATTTTCTCTAATGCCAATTAATATACAATAACTTTAATTGTAGGCCCTTTCATTTTCATATTGTCATTTTTATTTTTTTTGCTCAAAATAACTCGATTTATTTTTAATTTTTACGCAGATTTAATTAGCATTATTTTAAAATTCTGCTTCTATGTTTTTTTTTCTTTAAAGTAAAAATATTATACTTTACAAGTATTTACAATTAAAGTGTAATATTTTTTTGCATTAATTATTAGACAAGTATTTATTTTAATACATGGTAAAACGTGTATCAACTTCACAGATTTCATTAATGGAATGTATTAATTACCACATTAGATTTTAAGTTAGCCTATATTTAAAATCTATACATTTATCACTCTACAATAAGCCTTTTTATTTACATTTTCATGTTTAGCTTGTTTGCATTAAATTTACATCATAATCAATAAATTCTTTCTTTTACCGATCTTATAAAATACTTTAATTAGCTTAGAATTAATATAAAATTATTTAATATTATAACAAAAATATAAATAGTTTAACATACGGATATACATAAATATTTATTACAAAATATAACATTATTAACTCATTTGCTATATTTAATTAAATAAATTAAATAAAGTTTTACACGATATTGATTTCTGATATGTTTTATTAAATTACTACATTATTTATTTCTTTATAAAACACATCTGTGAAATTGATTCTCGCTTAAATCACTTCTATCTAAATATTTAAAACTAATTAATTTGATATCTATTGATTGTACGATTTCCAGAGATATAATTGAGTATTTATATATAATATATTTATTCTATCTCTATATTTTGACATTTTTTTGTTTATTAATAATTGACTTAGAATGAGATTGAACTTCATTAAAATAATAAACATTACTCTATAAAATAATACATTATCTAAATATATCAAATGTTAAAAAACAATAAATCTATAATCTTTTATGTACAGTATTTAGATGCCTCTTTTTTAATTTAATTAGAATTAATTCACTTTACCATTATTCAAGTAACGTTTGTTTAAAAAAGTCTTAAAAAACTCATCTAATGACTAGGCAAATATTTACTCCTTGGATTTTCTTGGGTAAATAGCTTTAAAAATGACTTTCGATGTTTTAGTATTCTCAGAATGTTTCGATTCGTCTTCTTTTTTTAATAATTAAAAAAGCTATTCATATTGGTGACCACTATAATTATTGCAAATATATACGTGCATTATTTACAAATGTTTACTGGGATCAGCTGTCACGTCGTCGGTCGGTTTTGTTTTGTGTATCTGGGATTATAATCTGAAAGTCGGATATACTTTCCGATCTTTGAACTATTGGTGTGTGTTCCTCATCGTCCTGGTTGTATTCCTCACTTTCTCTATGTACAAGCACTTGCACTACTGTTGCTTCACTCTGTTGACGAAGTAGTGGAGGTCTACCTGGGGAATCTGGGGACGCTTCAGTTACTAAAATGCTAACGTCAGTGCCATGCTTTGGTTCATTGTCTTTGTTTGCACCTTTATTTTTGAAGGATCGCTTCCTTCTGATTATACTGCCTCGCTTTGGTTTTGGTTCTTCCGCCATTGCTGGATGTAAAGATTGAGCTGTACCGCTGTTTTTCATACCTTTCTTCAATGTCGGCGGTGAAGCTGAATCATCCGGGGTCTCAACGGCATCCTGGTGGCGGAGGAAGAATGGGAAGTTGTACATGCTGCGGCGTCTAGGTTGATTAGATGGAATAGATGAGTTTGGTGACGAAGCATCTGGGGTCGCCCCACTTATCTTGATGCTGACATCGGCGGACTCGCGCGTCAAATCCAACTCCTCCGGGTCCATATTCGCTGCACTTGAGAGAAGAAGCAGCGGCAGATTCAGCCACGGACCACCCAACTCGCTTAGGTCGCTCGCGTCTGAGGCCCGTGAGGACTTGCGAGAGGAAGCGCGACTCCCTCGATGAACATGCAAGAATGCCGAGAGGCGACCCTTCCAATCACCTGGAGACGATGTTTGTGTCTGCTCATCCTCCACGTCTTGTTCTTCTTCCTCTTGCTTTTTACGCCTAAACCAAACAAAAGAAATCATTAGTCCAGCTGTCAAATTGATAACATAATTGCGTAAATAATTAAATAATTAAATGATCAAATATTGTATTATAAAAAGATATAAAGAAATCAAAAACAAATATGTTGAAAATTGAAATTATTTAATTATACAAGTACGTTTGTTGCCATTTACAATAACCTTCAAAAGTCGAAATTAAAATTTTATTTGTGGTAAAAACTTAGATATTGTTTCATTTCATCATTATTATAGATTACCACATAGTAAGGTCTCGACCATTCTTTATACATTTTGGTTTCTTTTAGACAAAAAATATTCAAAATTTTTGCTTGTTAATTTTGTGATCCAATTGGATCGTATTTTTTTAATAAATTATTTGTAGCAATTGTTGCACAAGTATTTATTTTTCATTTATTTATTTTATTTATATGGAATTTTGTCATGACATGATTTGCCAGTTATGAATTATTTTGCTTGCTGCACCGAAACCATCTATTGCGGGCCGAAACGTCGATTTAGGGCCGATAAGGTTTTTGCGGTATTTGATCAAAGAGTTCTATAACTAGAGATCCAAGCCAGCGTTTTGCCGTACAATCTCTGTTCTTCTCGCACAACACTGTACCCTGTCTCTCTCTCTACTAATGATCGAGCGGCTCTTTGAACCCCTTCTCGCGTACGGGCTTACGTTGTTTGTGATAGAGAAACGTCATGGTGCGACAAAGACGCAGATACCGAGAATGTACGCTGCTTATACATTAGGCGTTTGTTTTTGGGTGTTCGCGTAAATCTCGCGAAAACGTACTGGTTGTAAACGGTTACACCTGTAATTAATTTTCTTATGATTATTATTAATTTAGTAAAATATTTGCTATTTATACATTTACTTAGAAAGAATATTTTTTTTTTATATTTAATAGCAATTTTTACTAATTATTTTGATAATCATTTTTCACAATTCATCTCATTATAGGTTGTCATATTTAAATTTGACATACCGGACTGCTTCCAATAACGATTTTAAATTCACCTCGCTGGTTGGTATATTCGGAGTCAAAAGTAAATAACCGGTACTCCCGACAACGCAACGGTTTAAAACCATTTCATACCACACCGAGATTAGTTCCTTGGAAACATTAAACGTAAAGATCAGGCTCTTTATCTCGTTGCTCTCCGGTACCGATTTTCAACAACAAGCGCAATTGGAGATGACTGGATAGACTTAAATAACCAAGAAATGTCTGATTAGTTTACCGAAGAATTCAATCATTTGGTCTTAAGTCGTATCACCCTTTCCTTTCTTTGCCTTTAACTCCTCACCATAAGAGGTGCCGCCTGGAATGGTGCAATGAGAGACTACAATGAGCCTATCAATGGAAGCAAGTTATTTTTAGCGACGAATCGAGATTTTGTTTGTATGCTCACGATGGTCGTAACATGGTTAGATGTCGCTGAAGGAAACGAAGAAATTTCGCTTATGAAAGTAAGTCTCATCTAGTATTCATTCCAGGAAAACATTAATGCCCCATTAGAGAAGGTTGGAAACCCCCATTTTTCAACAGGTTAATGCAAAGCTAGGGTTACTATGGAATTCCTGAAACTGAGTAATGTTGATTTACTTCCATGGCCTTCTTATTCTCCAGATGTATCATATGTATGTTAAACACGTGTGGGGTAGAATTGGTAGAAGACTGGGCCATCTTCATCCACCTCCACTCACTTCACCTGATATTCGGATGCCTATTCAGGAACTTTGGGTTTTAATCTCTCAGGCTGAAATTGATAATTTGATTTCTAGCATGTCTAGGCGAGTTGCTGAGTGCTCCAGATAACTTATCATGATTTTTTGTTGAAATTTTAATCATTTCTTATTGTGAATAATTTACATATTATCTGATATTTTTAGAAAAATAGGTTTACGGTGTTCTTTTACTTTTGGCGGCCAGTATATGTTCATTTTATTTATAATGTTGTATGCAAATACACATTGTTATAAGTATAGTAAGACATTTTCTAAATAATTTATTGTACTTCATGGATGTTATTCTATATACTGAATTGGCAACCATCGTATATTAACATAGAAAAAATAAATTTAAAGTAGTAATTCTGTATTCCGTATATTTTTAACAGCTATGTTATTTAATAATTATATTTTGAATGTTGCTATGGTAATATTAAAAAAAAACTTGGTAACTGATGGCTAAAAATTTCAATCTGTTTAATAGTTAGTGGTTAAATGGAAGAATAGCTGATTGAATTTAATTCAATTGAGCTGAATTTCGCCATTATACTATTATATTTTACTTAATGTAATACTTTATGTATTCCTTAATCTAATAAAATAGTTTATTATTAATTTTTTAATATGCCATTTTAAAGCATTTTACAGTTAGAGAAAAGAATTAATAGTCTTTTTAGACTAATATGCCAAAAATCTAAACTAACTAACTAACTAATTTAAAGAATTTATAAAAGTGAATCATAAATAAGAGATTGGTTCGAATCTTTAAATCATAAATGCATTATATTGTTCACAGTCAAAATAAAATTCACATTATCTACAATTTACCGTTGATTTACAATTCATAATTTTAAATATTGAAATAAATTAATAAATAAATGTATTAAAACAATGATTTGACTGACTTTTAGAATGTAGTCTTAGACGTTTTCTATTCTTTACTTATTAAAAGACCATGTGTTTTTTTAAGTTAAAAAACAAAGTTTTTAAGTGAAAACGGGGGTCGAAGCATTACAACTGTGTTGTTTTTGTAAAAACATCAACCATGAAATCTTGGAATGATATGCCAATATCATCAAATTTTTTTGATAGTAATCCTAAAATCCTTGCTTTCTAGATACTTTCAAAGCTATATCAACAACAAAGTCGATTGTAAATCCTAGAAGACAAATTGAAAGAATTAGATATGGATTTGTTGTTTAGTTTAATATTTAGTATTTTATGATATTTCAGATTTTCATTTTGAAACAGCAAGAGTTATTTTATAGTTAATATTGACCATTCCGTACCCCATTAAAATATTAAGATCTTTGTTTATAGATGCTACAGATTCTAATCTAGAAACTTTAAGACGTTCTATCATGTTTGTCGATATGGTCTTTGACAAGTATGAAGAGTGCTAACATTTGTAAAATTAATAATAGAACTTTTGGCCATTTCAAGAAGTTTATAATTGCAAGAATACCTTAAGGAACATCAACATTTATGTTTTTGGGGTCAGTACTAAAACTATTAATTGTCTTGTCTCCTTTTTTAGATATAGGTTGAACATTTTCAATTTTCAGGAATTTTTTCTTTTTTGTATGATAATGTAAATATTTTAGTCAGAATAGGAACTAATTCATTTTCAAATGTTGTAAGAATAATAGGGGTGGAATTTCATCTGTACCTGCTTTTCTGGTATTCAATTTAAGAACATATCTTTTGACAACCCGTTGCCTAAAGTAAATTGGAACCATTATTTTACCACTAGCCAGCATTATGGGTACAACAATAGGAGGATTTAGAATAGTAAAGTTAGATGCAAATTATTGTTCACAAATATCTTCTTTGGATTAGTAACTAAATTGTTTTTTATAGAATTTAAACTAGAAATAGAATTTGTATAGACATTTTTGTTGTTTATGGAAATCTGAGAAATTCGATTAGCTTTGTTTCTGTAAATATTTTTTAGATTCTATTAGATAGTTTACGAGCTTTTTTATAATCCTGATTGGTTTGATCGAATCAATTACTGATAAAGTTGTTATGCTTCAACTGCCCAATTTGTCTGAATTTACTACAAGTTCTTTTGTTTTGGTTTAAAAACAGAGAATGCAACAATATTTTTATGACAATGTTAATGGTTTTTTTGAAATTTTGTGCTGCAATGTGGGGATGCTCGGAATACATGCAATGACTATTAAAATAAAAAAAAACTTTAAAATTGTTTTTTTTTTAGTTTATGTTTGTAGCAATAGGAAGGAACATTTTTTATGAATATTACATCCAGTCAAAAAATTATATACATTTGTTTGCAGTTGTAATTGCTATATGTATGATATAATATTTTACGCGAACAACTTTGCTTTATGCTTGATACATTGTTTACAATATTTCTGCACAACTTAATATCTTAGCAAAAAGTTATATACTATTTTAAGGTTTATTTTAAATACAAACGTGATCTACATACCTTAGATATTCACGCCATCCTCTCTGGAGAACCCTGGCAGCTTTGTCTTGTCGCTTCCATATGCGGGTGGAAGAAACGATTTCTAGCTCTTTTCTGGTAGGGAACTGCTTTTTGAACTTTACATCCATCTGATCTTGCAACTATAATATTTATTGTCATATTAGTGTTTTTCAAAATTCAGTTTTCAAATAAACTTACTTGTCTAAAGTTATCAGTTTCTTCTACATGTCCCAGCACATGTTTTACCAAAGAGTGTAATATATCGAGGCAATGAATTTTATTTCCCCTTGCTATAGGAAGATTAAAACTAACCAAAGCGACAGTATTAGGTTTAGAGATCCCTAATGGTGGGTCTAAAGAAGCAATGAAATCAGATAATTGAGAAAATCTAATAAATTGTGTCGCGTGAGGATCGTACCTGCAAACATAATATTAAAATAAAATCATGTATTTTCATAATAAATTCGTGTGTAGGTGTGTCTTGTTGTTTCGAGTTCTGTAAACTGTACTCTTGTTGCGTGAGATTTCATTTGCGTGCATAGTTTATGATTTCTTACCGTTAAACACATTACGTATAACAATGGGGAGAAAATTATCATCACCTGTTAAAGCTGGAATCAGTATGAGTACGGATTATTTTCAAATAATCAATACGTTATAATTTAAGGACATGCAAATCGGAAAGCGTCTATTATTATTTCGACTAGCTTGTTTTACCTTATAAGCATCGATATGCGTGTACAAGCCAAGAAGTATAAGCATCCTATTATATTCTATTAAACTGTTTGTTTTTTTAATAACTTAAGGTATATTGACAATTTAAAATTGATTGTCATAATTACTAGGTATCTAAATAATATTTTCTTTGGCAGCTTTAGAATGATTAGAAAGAGTGTGTATCAACAGTTTTGATACTAGCTTAGTCTTATTCATTTAACTATATACCGCAATAGTATTGATACAATTGATTGAGCAAATTTTCAACTTATATTTAAATTCACTTACACGTTTTTTTTTTACAGAAATAATATTTAATTCAACTAAAATATCTTAAATTAATTGCATTAATGTTTGTCCTCGTTAGTTACGCAGTAAATTGGCTTATTTTTAATTGGAGTTGGGGTAACTTGTGTAACTTTGCAATTAATATAAAACTAATAAATTAGCTGAATTTTGTCGATTTTGTTTGCTTTATTTTATAAAGAAACTTTATAATAATATTTAACTAGTGCTTATAATTATATTTAACAGGAACTTAAAGTTGTTTAATGCGGATTACATTTATTGAAAATAAGCCAACGATAACAAAAAAAGTTTATATATGTCGGTTTAAATATTTTTTAATCAATATTAAGTTTGTAATTTTTAAAATAATGTATTAGAGAAGTTTTTTGCGCTAAATAGCTTAACTTGATTTCATAATTATTTTGAAAAACTTAAATAAAGCTATTAATACAGATTTTTGATCAAGACCTATACCATGAAGCTTCTGAATATTAGATTAAATGCGGTGCAAATGTTAAAAGATATTGTAATTGATATTTTAAATGCTTGAAAATGTGGAAATTAATATATTTCATAAATGTTTATAATGGGTGTTTCATTTAGAGGTAGTTTTTTTATTAGGGATTTTATGACAGATCAAGCGTGCGCTGAATCAAACTATCATGGTATTTTTGTTTAGTATTGTTAGACATTTCATTATGGCAAGACTTAGCATGGCACAGCGTCTACAAATTATTCAGATGTTACAAAAATTCAGCGCTTTGCGAGGAATGTGTTTTGTGCACTTAGCGTAACTTATGGTCCACATAATCGGCCTACCCTACGCACAATTTGCTGTACCATCAACAAATTTAAAACCCAATTTTCATTATTGGATAATACGCGACCAAATAGACCACATCCAGCACGTAGTAAAGAAACTATAGCATCGATTTGGCGACGTTCTCAACAGTTTGGCTTGCCGTATGGAACAACTTGGCATATTTTACGTAATCTTAGTTTAAAAGCATTCAAATTTAACTCGTGCAAGAATTGAAACCGGCCGACCTTCCAAATCGTCACCGTTCAGTAATGGCGTTATTAGGCAAACTTGCGGTATTTAGGCTAAAGAACAACCAAAAGAGGTTTTAGAGCTGCCATTACATTCAGACAAAACAACGGTTTTGTGTGATTTATGGGCTGGTGGAATCAATGGTTTGTATTTCTACAAAATGAGGCCGGCCGGAACGTAACTTTTTCGGGCCATGATAACGAACTACCTGTTGCTTGAAATTGAAGCCCGTAATCTCGACGACATTTGGTTCCAACAAGATGGCGTTATTTACCACAGCCCGTAAAACCATGATTTAATTGCGATAATGATTCGGTGAACAGTTAATTTTACGCTTCGGACCGTTGGCCGCCTAGATCATGTGATATCACACCACTAGACTTTTTCCTTTAGTGCTACTTAAACTCCAAAGTCTACATGGATAAGCTACGATTGAGAAACAACATTACTTGCGTCATTTACCAAACACCACACGAAATGCTAGAACGAGTAATCGAAAATTGGTAATTCAGGTAGTCGCAGTTGATTCAGGTAGCCGCAGTTACGGCCAACATTTAAAAGAAATATTCTTTAAAAAATGAATGTAAAAAATGGTTATTTTGTATGACAATAAATATTGGCAAATAAAATTGATTTTTTGATTTTATACAGAGAAAACTTGCCACCCAAAAAATTTACGTAATTGTCCACTTTTTTAAATATTTCTTGTTTTTAATTAAATAAAACCAGTTAGTATGTATACTGCAAAGGCATGCGGCCCTGTAAACAGTAGAAATAAATTCACGAAACGGAAAAAAACCCAAACAGTCATAAAATTGTGAAATACTCGATAAACACGTTTGATGGAATTAATATTTTACAAGCTTGTACTTGTGTGTATATGAATAATAAGTTTTAAACTTATCTTAGTACTACACATACTTTCGAGTACAGTGTAGTCCGTAATAATGGGTGAAAAATATGGAAGAGCTGTGCAGATAGTGACATTGCTGGAAAGTAGATTAAGTCAACGGGATGACAAGACAATTTAATGTTAGTCGTTCGACTGTACAAAGAACTCGCCAACGGTTTCTTGCAACTAGCTTTTAACACCGAAGGCCCGGTACGGGTGCTAAAAGAAAAACAACAGCCAGAACTGGTCGCTTTGTAATGATTTCTGCACTGAGAGATCAAACGCAAACCGCAAGAATGCTCCAAAGCAGCCTTCGGCAAGCTCAAGGAACAGCAATCAGCGTTTCCACTGATTGACGAAGGTTAAGGGAAAGTGGTTTAACAACTTGCAGTCCAGCGTCAGGGCTTTTGTTTACTGCAGCTCACAAAAGGCGTAGACTTGTTTTTGGCCGAGAACACAATAATTGGACAGAGGACAACTAGAAACACGTATTGTTTACGGATGAGTGCAGAATTTGTCTTTATAGCAAAGATGTTCAAAATAAGCTATACAGAAAAACTGGCAAACGTTATGCTGCCTATACTCGGTCACTTCTAGTTGTTCTTGGAGGTGGCTTAGTAATGTTTTAGGCACACACGGATCTTGTTCCGATTAACAAAGACGTATTAACAGCACGACGATACATAGCAGAGATCTTAGAAGAGCATGTGATGCTGTATTTGTTGGCAATGGTTTTCTTTTAATTCAGGATAATATACGACCACACACAGCAAGGATTGTAATACAGTACCTACCTTCAAGAAGTAGGTAATCTAAAAATGGACAGGCTTGCTCAAACCCCGGATCTTAATCCTATTGAGCATATTTGGGACCAGCACAAAAAGCGTGTAAGACACATCGCATACCTGCTGCAACAACAGGTAAAAAGTTCCAATTAACCCTTATTGAGGAATGGAACCATTTCCCCAAAGCAGACATACAAGACGTGCTAATCTCTATGCCAAATCAAATAAAGAGTGTCATCCTGAATAAAAATACGCTGTATTGACAACTGATTTTTATTACTTATTGGCTTTGCAGTTCAATTTGTTGTAATGTAAATGTATTTTTTTAATAAATTTAAAAATTCTTCAGTTTTTGCTTAGTTTTTGTTTGTATCTCATGAAAATGTCGGACGGTATGATAAAAGAATTACTGAATCAATATACAATAGATTTATAGCAATAAAAATAAGCAATATTTAAAAAGGTGGATAATTACGTAAATTTTTGGGGTGACTCGTTTTCTCTGACGCACAGTGTAGTTTTTTTTAAACCTCTTGTTATAATGATTATATTTTAGTCTAAAATAAATAGACTTTCATTGAGCAGATACAATACTTGTGGATTTATTTAGGATTGTCTCCGCCGTATTGCATTAGTTTAGTCATTTTGTTTTATTACATTGTTACACTTGGATTAGCATCCATACTGCTAAAAACAAGTATGAGTAAGTTTGATCATTCGTACCACATATGCAACTATCCACTCCTTCAAGGAACTTGTGTTTGAAGTTTAATCAAGTAAACATGACCGCGTGTGCGATGATTTTTACATTTAAGTATTTACGAGAAAAAGTCAGCAGCCGAAGCGATAACATCGAGAGCGACCACTTCAATCCCACCCGACTGAAGCAAAACCACAGCCTGCAGGGGGTGCTGCCTCAAAACGCTCACCTTCTATTGTCATACGGGATAAAACCGTATTTCAAGCATTTTCGGCGATGTTTAAAGATATAAAAATTATCATCAATTGCTCTATAAATGTGAAAGATGTTATCTGAATGCACCCTCTTTCGCATGAGGATTTCCGCTCTGCGATTGCATACTGCGAGAGCAACGATGTGTATCATTACACATTTCGTGAGCCTGGTGGCATTGTACAATGCCACCGTTGTTAGCGTTATGGCTACACGGCATCGATTCATGTTTGCGTAAAATGCGCTGTAGCCCATTCCAGCTACCTGCACTAAGAGGAAGGAATTAATGCATGTTGCACCGTGTGCCGCGTGCAATGGACCGCAAACAGCAAATTAGAAATGTTGCCCAGCTTACCTCAAACTAGAGGCAAGCCATACCCCATCTAAGGCTCGCCTCAATTTACTTGCCTCTCAACGGCAAATTCCTCCTCCTCCCAGGAACACTCCTAATGTACGCAAGGAAAAATCATATGCAGCAAGAAACCAGGCAACACGCCAACATAATTTCAATCAAGAATCGGCTTCTCCTCCGCTTGGTACAATCAAACGAAGCTGATTTTAAGGAGATAAATCTTTCTAACATCTTCTAATGTCAAAATTAGAGACAGAGACAAAATTCCCGACAGTTTGTTCCCAGACATAGACGTAATAAAAGTTTGCTACAACTTCTATGCAATGCTTATAAGGCTGGCACATTAAATGCAGTACTAATATTTCTAAATTAAGACCAATATTATTTAGGCAGGAAGGTCCATGCTCCCGAAGTGCAAAACTTCTAGAAATTCAAATAGGGGGAGTTTAGAGGGTAGTCGCTTATGAGAGTGAATCCGACAGTTTTTTTAGATTCTCCTCCAGATTCACAAAAAAAAATTGTTATTATGACTAGTAAGATATGATTACGCGCAAGCCTAATGACGTAATTTGGTGCCTGCACCGACAAGGGCGGCACAATCACATTGAATCTAAATTGACATATCGACGCTGCCAAATAATTGGCCCCGTTAGACATGCCGAAAATTTCTTTTAAGTTAATTAATCCAGAGACATGTGATAATTTTTACTTAGTTATTTGAAAACATTAGTAAACTGCATTGCTTTTTTATTAGAATTGCTGAAAACTGCAAATGTTAAAGCCATGTCCAAAAAAAGAACTTGTGATCATAGCATTGATTGACTCTCTAATACATTAAAAAATAGAAATTTATTTATATTTAATTTGACAAATTTTTAGAAAAAAAAATTATCTTGTATAATTTCACTTTGTACAAACTTGATGAAAATTTTGTTGCAAATTTTAAAACGGTGCTGATAATTTTATAAATTGTAGTGATAACCAGTGTTATTGAAGAATTTTGCAAAAACAGAAAAATATTTTGACTGTGTTTTGATTCGATGATCATCACACCGGTTTCTTAAATGTTCTCTACTTTTTTTTGTCATTTGCTACTATTATGACTTTTTCTTTAATCAGTTTAGTGCAATCTCCAAGTTTATAAAAAGAAGGCAAACCCCAAGATTAATCATGAACTCAAAATAGCGGTATATGATAAAATTTTATATATATTATATTATCAATTTAAATATTGGAGACACTATTTCAAATGAGACAGATAACCTATTTGCGATAACAATGCACAAAAACCTTTGAAAGAACAAACGCATCTTATATTGGAATTAATTGATTTCCGTGTAAAAGTTTAAAATATTGCTAAAAAATGATATATCAAAATCAAGTACATATTTTTAAGGTATTACATAAACATTTCTAGTTGAACAAACTGTTATAATGATTTTATGGTAGAAAGCCTGAACAAAAACTATTAAAAAAAAGAAAAACGGTTTTATCTCAAGAAAAAACTTATTTTTTTAAATGGTAATTAAGAATAAACCCTGGGTACACTTCTGCCACACAACCAAACAAGAGGAAGGTGCAATTTTTAGTAGGAAAAATGATGACCACTGTTTTATGGAACGCAAAGAGAATTATTAATTGAATATATGCCAAAAGGAACTGCATTAACAGTGAATATTTACAAAGAAACAATCAATAACTTAAAAGTGAGTAAAAAACTTTACTTTACTTATATCATTTTTACGTTTTTTGACAGGTAATTAGAGACAAATAAAAACTATTTTATTAACGTTACATTGACTTGGGGTTAGTCATTCCTCATATTAAAGGGTACATTGGATGATGAAAATAGGCTAGCCTATATATATATATATATATATATATATAAATATAGGACAAAAGTGGCAATAATTATTTTTGCCTTAATTTCTTTTTGCTAGATAATTTTAATCTATTTTTATTGGCTTATATTAAAAATAATCTATCTACGTAGTTACTTCTACTCATTTTGCGATCACTAACTGGGCACTAATTTTAGTATTAAATTATTATTATTTCTATTTTCTATTGAGTCTATTGTCTATAATATTTCAACGTATCATGGAATACGTTTTAAAAATCTAAATATATTTTTTTTAAGTATAAATAATAATTACTATTAATATAAGAGAATGATTTAATAACAATTTATTTTCAATTATTATATTTGCATCTGTTACAAATATATTTTTTTCTATCCGAAAATAAAGTAACTAATAACGATATTAGAACTACAACTGTAGAGTGTAAATTATTTTTATTGTTTCTACTAATTAATCTATACCTGAAATAAATAAAAAATGTATTAAAATATATAAAAGTATTCATAAAAATAAAATAATTCAATAATGCATTATCTTAAGATACATTACTCAAGAATAGAATAAAGATTTATAGTAGACCATATAGAGAACAATATGTTATTAAAACGTGCGATATATTTGTAAGTAAAGACTAAATTTAGATTCAAAGAAAAGAGAGAGTTAATGTCAGCGCATTTCAATGATTTTTATGTTTACGTTGAAATTTTCTTCATATTGACACCTAGTAACACAAAGTTTAAATATTTTATCGGATATTTCTACTTAGAAATAATTGATTAAAGCGTTATCTACTTAGCCTGTTTCTAATAGTATAACTAAGTAACTCTACAGTATTTTGAATTAATATTATTAATACATGTACTCTAATTCAAGCAAATAACATCTAGTATCTATAAATATTTTATATGTACATGTTTGTATATTGTTTCAGAAAGAGTATGATATGTTACGTCAATAACAGAAATCGGTTACTTGAGACAAATAATATATTTTAGGTAAATCCACATTTATATCAAAAACTAAAAGATTAGTATTAAAGTCGCCTAACTCCTGGATTTAATTGCCCTAATCTACTTAAATAATATTCTAAATTAAGTAGATTTATTGATTTTACTGTTATTAAAATACTGTAGTTTATCATCTGATAGTGGTTTGATATTTTTCTGCATGTAATCGATTTCAAAAATTAAACGTAACATATATGTAACGATTTTAGTACAAAATAATATCTAGATTTAAAGCATAAAAAATGCATCTACAAATGAAATCTTTAAAATAGGCTGAGATTTTAAATATGCAGTTTATTATGCTTATACACAAACAGACTGCATATTTATATAGAGCTCTACAATGTGAAAAATAGCAATTCGTCGAAGAAAAAAATTAAATTTAGTATATGTAAGGATCTATATTTTTTAGCAGTCATGCAAATTGTCAGCCTCGGAAAAACTATAATTTTACCCAGTTTTTTACTTAAGTATACGTACAATGTAACCAATAAAAAACTATGTAGGAAATAGTGTTAGAGGTGGTCATGTGTATTATGTGCTCTACTTACTTCGACCATCTGATGTAAAACATTTCAAGATCATCTTCAACTATTCCAATTTCTTCTTCTTGGTGGGCTTGATTGAAATTCTCCAGTATGATTGCAATATACATGTTAATAACAATCATATAATTAATTATAATAAAACTAGTAAAGTAAATGATAGACAATAGAGGGTAGCCACAATCCCCATTTGATTGACCTCTTAATGAGGGATCACAATTTGGTGGTGCTACCATTAGTGACTCCAAAACATCATTCCATCCAGCTGATGTTATTAGTCGAAACAGAAGATGCATAGATCTTCCAAAAGTTTCAAAGTTTACCATATCGTCTAATGCACCTTGTTGCTTTACATGACCGAAGAGGAACATTCCTATAATAGCGTATATAAATGTTATCAATGCCAAAAGTGCACCGATATTGAAAAGCGCTGGCAGCGATACTATTAGAGCGAATAGAAGCTTCCTAATTCCTTTAGCAGCCTAGAAATATTTCAAATAAGCTAGATATATGTTTATCTAATTAAAAATTACCTTTATTAATCTTAGTATTCTTCCTATTCTAAATACGCGAACTACTCTGAGAAGCGTGGGAGAAACGGGGAAGTCAATCATAATATCCTCCATTAGGATACCAACTATGGAAGCCAATACTAATAAGAAATCAAAAACATTCCAGGGAACTGTGAAGTAATGATAACGTAGGCCTATAATTTTTACTATACACTCTGAAATAAATTAAAAATTGGTAAGTCTTTGATTGTAAATACTTAAATTTTCTTACCTAAACTGAACACTGTTGTAAAGAACGCATTGCTAACCTCTAGCATAAAGAAAACTGCATGCGGTTGATCATAATGTTCTATTCCCATACTTAGCATATTTAGAAAAATTAGAACAAAAATTGCAATTTCAAATCTCCTCGAATTTGATAAGTCGTAAAACATTGCTAGGAATGGATTAAGAGGTCGTTTGATAACTTTTTGAGGTTTCTTTCTACCCAATTTTTTCATAGCAGTATAATAATGTTTTTGACTTTCGGTGAGAAACATTTCCAAAACACCACCTTCATACTAAAATAAAACAATAATTAATTATTTTATATATTCCATTTACAATTGTTATTAACCTTCTTTTTTAACATATTGAAATTATCAATAATTACTCCTATAAACAAATTAAGAGTGAAGAATGACCCACATACAATAAATATTACAAAGTAAATATATGCATAGAGGTTAGCTTCTCTTTGTGGTTGGAGATTTACACCACGTGCATCTACAGCGTCAGCCATTACTTCCATCCAACCTTCAAATGTAGCCTAAAACAATGTATTATTGTTAAATATTATTTCTTAAAAAATTAGTAAAATGATAATGAAATTTAAATGGTTGAAAAATATTGAAATTTTATTATTAAACTTACCACTTGAAATAGCGCTAGATATGCTATGCCTACGTGATCAAATGATATCTTGGAATTAATCCAAGTAAAATTTTGTTCATCACAGTCCCATTTTGTATTGACAATCTATAAGAATATAAAATTAAATAATAATACAAAATATTACATTATTAACTTACAGTTGTTGGTAAGACTTCCCCTTCTTCATCTATGCATTTAAAAAACTTCCCACTAAAAAATTGTACTCCCATGATGGAAAAAATAAGCCAGAAAACGAGGCACACAAGGAGTACATTAAAGATGCTAGGAATAGCATACATTAAGGCATTTACTACTATTCTCATACCCTGCCATCGGCTGATAGCCCTAAGAGGCCTCAACGCTCGTAATGTACGCAATGAACGTAATACTTTTAAATTTTCATTTTCTTCAATCAATAAACTAAATAATGAAACCTGAAATTATATTTATATAGCAAACAACACTTGACAAGATTTATATTTTTTACTTACAAACACAATCAAAAAATCTAGCAGTGTCCAAAAGCTAGAAAAGTATTTATGAAAACCTAACGCAATCCATTTTAAGACCATTTCGATTACGAACACCATGGAAAATGCTAAATTTGTCCAATACAACACCGCTTTTAATCGAGGATTTTCATCTAAATGGATATCTTCAAAACACAATGTAACACTTGAAGCAAAAATCAGTACTAAAATGAACCATTCAAATGCTGGAGTATCAACCACAGATAAAACTGTGGTTCTACCTTCGGTCCATTTAAGACCAATTTTTGTCTTCAATAGTTTATCCCAACATGCACACCTATAGACAAAAATACATTTTAAATGTATATCTAGAAATATTAATATAACTTACTGTTGATAGCAGTGTTGCGGAAAACAGTCAGGTGGTGTTCTTGCTACTTTTTTATTACCAAAGTATGGGAAATCTCCCATTCCATCTATATATTGTCCTTTTGAATTTCTTCTTCCACCTACTGTAAGTTCATCTACGTAAGAAACTAGAGCTTGCCATGGTTTTTCCTCACCATCTTCCCCGGGTTTCTTCTCTTCATCTTTGCTGCGCTGCGGGCACAATGCTGATTCTTCATCATGTTCTGTATCTCCGGAAATTCCTCGGTTGAAATTTTTCAGTTCCATACTTTCGACACTCTCATCTATAAGTATTGATTGGTTTATAATCTTCACCAATCATTATTTCTCTTGATATTTATAGCGTAATGATTAAACTAATATTCTTTTAAATGATCTATATGTTGATATGAATCGAATCAAAAGCAGGTAAATATTTTCCAGTGACAATATTTCGTAATTCTATTATGGCATTGGGTCGATCAAACTATAATTGATATGCTTCCGTACAATATGAAAAAATGTTGTTTGATCTCATGTTTTCCAGTGATCTATTGTATTTATTTAATGATGGCATTTGGCTAAGCAAACTAAAATTGAGGCATTTCCATAGAATATAAAATAGCTATTTCATTTAAAATTCTCAGGTCTAGAACAGTAGTGCGAAATCATATAGGTGCATTGATATATAGAATTATATAGTATGATACATTATTATTTTTAAATTACATACAAGACAAACAACTAAATATATAACAAATAAAACAAAATAAGTATAAATCTATTTTTTTAATCTTAAATATTATTTATGATTTGTTTGTTAATTATTTGTCTAAAAAGATTACATTATTCAAAAGTAAATTCTACTTTTGGATATGGTAATTATTTACTTTTTAATAAACATCTAAATTTTGTTTAATTTTAAATTTAAGCAAATGGTACGTTAATTTGCAATTAAATAATACGACCTCAATGGACTGTTTAACTAAAAGTGATCAACGAAAAGGTATTTTCATGTTTTACCGACAATTAAGCTACAAACTGAATGATAATGTATCAAAAATCATGTTCTTGGTTATTAGGCAATCAACATTCTTTTATTTGTAATCATCTACATTTGTTTTACTTTTTATTTGCAATGGCATCGAAGTTGTAAATGGCTTTGATGTCTTATACAATAAACAAATAAATACTTAAAACTAACATCAGAGATAACGAAAATGGAATCAGGGTTGTGAACGGTCTTGTTTAAAACCTTCCAGTTGAAACTAAATGAGTAGTTTTAAAACCGTATTTAAAGACAGGGGTTTGGAGATGATTGCACCTTTCATACTTTATACTTTCCAAAAACCATATCGACAAATGTGGCAGAGCGTCTTGAAGTTTGTAAGTTAGAATTTGTAGCATCTATAAACAAAGACCTTGAAACAATATCTGAAAGGGGTACTCCCAAGTTAGTGAATTTTAACTCTAAAACCACTCAACTTTTTAATGTTTTAAAATCAAAATCCAAGGGATCATCAGTACTAAATATTCTATCTAAATAGGTTTTTGAATTTGTCTTCAAAGGGTTTATTTTACATAATCTTCTCTGGAACGACCATGTTGTTGATATAGTTTTAAAAGTATATAGAAAACTAGGATTTCTTAGTAGATGTAAATCGTTTTTTACTTTTGTTCAACTTTTGCATACATAAAAAAAATATATTTTTCTTTATATTGAATATTGTTAGCAAAACTACACTATATATATTACTGTACTATCAACACATAGAATAAACAAGTTCAGTATTTCCCGAGATTTATAAGTCGCAAACATGCTAAGTCAATGTTCACAGACTGCTTAAATCTAGTTTTTAATATGATAATTTTATCAAGTGTAGTTTTACTTGTAAAAATTCTTCCGATGGAATAGGTCAAAAAATGAATTGAAAAGTACAAATGTGCTCCACTTTTTTAAACTACTAAAAGTGGTTAAAATAAAATAATGCGTATTAAAATTAAGGAAAAAAATTGTATGGCTGGTATAGCTTAGAGCATTAAAAAAAAGAGTTATGTTTTATTAGCTGAGGAAAAATTAATTGACGTTATTCAAGAAATCTAAAATAACTGTTTGCTGGCACTTTGCTCATGATAATCATCTTCAGTGTCATTATCATCAGTATTATTATAACCTTTACCTGCACACACGCATAGAAAAAATTAAGAAGATGCAAAATTATATATAATATTTGAATTATTTTAAATTTCAATATAAAGAAAATATCCGGTTGAATGACAAGATTGTTAACAATCGTAGGCTGCTGATCTCTTTCTAACCAATAGAAGTTATATCTTTCGTCGATCTTTTTTCAGCCATGTTCAATAGGTGATAAAATCATTGGATATTTTAAATGAGCGTTCTAAATATTTGAGATGTACGAAGCATTTAAAAGTTGCTGGCGCAATTTGGATTAGCAATTTGAAAAATTTATCAAAAAATTTTGTTATAAAAGTATATTTTCATTTTACATGGTTGTATTAAGAATATCATAAAGATTAAAAAAATAAAATAAAAAATGTATGTTGCTATTTAAAAAAATAAAATTAGTTGCCATAGCAACTATATAAAAATAAAAACAAATATGTGTGTATCTGCCTTTATAATACTCAAAAAACCATTTAAAATGGTTTTTGAATTATATAAATCGGTTAAAAAATAACGGAGATATTCAGCCGTACGTTTTTTGTCTAACACCCTGTATATATCTTTGTAACAGTCTCTTTATGTTTGTCGACCGTTAAAATGTTGGAAATTGATTGTATCACTTTGCCATTGTCTACTGCATACTTGTTGCACATGTCGTAATCATGACAGACAGTTTTTGAACCAATAACAGGTGTAATATTACTACTCTACTAAAAATTAATTAAAAAAGCCAGTAATGGTTTATTAAACTTCGTGTTCTTAAATTTTTTCAAAAAATTGGTTGGTCAAATTTTCTCAAGTCTAGAAGTTTCAAAAGGACGAAATCCTGTCGTCTTTGATGGGAGATTTGAAATACCAATCAAAATTTTGCAATATTTTAAAATGAAAGAGTTACTTCTTTTATGAGATGTAGCCCCGCCAGAGTAAATTTTCTTTTGTTAAATAATTTCAAATATTATTATAAATATCAATAACAATATATTAACTTTCTTACATATTTTGTACAAGAAGTTTGATACAATTTTGGTCATATCTGAACTTATTTTTATCAATGGACAAATACAAGTGTTTGGCGTACAAGCTATCGCATTCAACGCATGTAATAACCATATCAAATTGATGCCATGTGCATTGAATCGACGTCTAGTCTGCACCGTTACGGTAAGATCTAAAAGCTTCTATATTCTATTTAACACGCTTAAATAATAAAATATCTAATTTGACATAAATTGACAAAGTTTAGTACAAAATACTCGTTCGAACTGGATTTGAAACAGTTACTGCTAATTATTCCTACTTTATTATTATAACTTGATTACGACAGTTCACTACTTTACTAACTGAGCTATTGAAGGTTGTTTGATTAATTAAACGGTTTTTAATTTTTTGCAATTACTTTAGATACGATAATTAAATAAAACAAAGATCTTTAATGGATTCGAACCTGGAATTTTCTGTTCCGTAGTCAGACGCGTTATCCGTTGCGTCACAAGACACTTAATCTAATTGTTATTAACCTTGCGGCACAACAATCAAATATAATGAGTCCAAAGAAATAAGTTTATAAGTTTTCTACTACAAGTATAAAATTATATAAGAACAACAACGTCTGCGCTTTAATTTCTTTTATTTTTAAAGCTAAAATTTAATGAAGGATGTCAAAAAATAATATGTGTACTATTTACACAAATTTTTGGCACAGTCCTGATGTAACACTAATTGTGATTCTAAAAAGTATGCATACAATTAATGCCATAAATAGAGTGTTTATAAGCAAATATGGTTATAATATATTAAAACTGTACCGAATAAAACTAAAAAAAAATTTGATTTTTCATATGTATCCACGCAACCGAGAAATTGAATATTGTAAATATACAATCGAAAGCGACAAAAATAGATAAGTGTTTGGCATACTTTATTTAATCTATTTATAAACGTGTGGGTCTGTTTCAAAACTAGGAATTTATTCAGTAACAAGTCTTCAGTAGTATAGTCGTCGTTTATTGAATATAGAATGAATACAGATATATTATACATACACATTCATCAATAGAATATTTGATAATAATTAACATAGTATAAAGAGTTAGTCAAGTTGAACATCACAGTTAAAATTGGTTTAAAGTGCAGGCACTGAGGCCAATCACATTGAATATTACAGTCATAAAATAAATCTTAATTGCTGCATGTGATCGGTTAGGTAGTAGATGCTGAATCTCGGTAATAGCAGCCGTCAAGCGTGGATTCGGCTTCGTGATGTATTGCCGGATAACCTCAATTTCGTCGTGCTTCCACGTGCTCATGATTTCGGATAGGTATTAAAGAATTAACTAACAAAACACACTGTTATTCACTATTATCAACCAAACACCTTTGTAACTTGTTAGCGATAAGACATGTTGTTACATTGGTGATTGTATAATTAATCTTGTTCACGGATATGCTTGTGTATAAATTCACTGGGCAGATCCGATGACATGATTATCCTGGGGAAGTGTTGTGTAGTGGTTTCCCGTTGCCTTCTACACCGCTGTACAAACGCCGTTTTCGTGGTTGCCACTGCGCCGTTTGCTGTCCAGATACCAACCATTCTGATCTCCATGATCTCAGCTTGATATCCGGTACTGGATTGCCAGCTGCCGCTTTCCAGTGAGAATACATTAGTTGGTGGTAGCAGACATTCGGTCGACAGAGCCATTTAATTATCACAAATATTATTTAAATAGTAAAATTTTTTTTTGTTGTCAAATTTGACAATTTGGTTAGAAAATTATTAAATCTTTTTTGTACCTTTATAAAAGCAGATAATTTTCCATTTTAAAAGGTTTCTATATCCAACCCATTTGCTATTAATTTATCACAATGGTAATCTTCTATTTTAATTAAAAATTTAAAGCAATTTCAAATTTAATTTTCTGTCATGTTGCTAACGTAAACAGTAGTAGTAGTATAGTCGTCGTTTATTGAATATAGAATGAATACAGATATATTATACATACACATTCATCAATAGAATATTTGATAATAATTAACATAGTATAAAGAGTTAGTCAAGTTGAACATCACAGTTAAAATTGGTTTAAAGTGCAGGCACTGAGGCCAATCACATTGAATATTACAGTCATAAAATAAATCTTAATTGCTGCATGTGATCGGTTAGGTAGTAGATGCTGAATCTCGGTAATATTAGCAAATAGCAACCGTCAAGCGTGGATTCGGCTTCGTGATGTATTGCCGGATAACCTCAATTTCGTCGTGCTTCCACGTGCTCATGATTTCGGATAGGTATTAAAGAATTAACTAACAAAACACACTGTTATTCACTATTATCAACCAAACACCTTTGTAACTTGTTAGCGATAAGACATGTTGTTACATTGGTGATTGTATAATTAATCTTGTTCACGGATATGCTTGTGTATAAATTCACTGGGCAGATCCGATGACATGATTATCCTGGGGAAGTGTTGTGTAGTGGTTTCCCGTTGCCTTCTACACCGCTGTAGTAGTATAGTGGTAAGTATCCCCGCCTGTCACGCGGGAGACCGGGGTTCGATTCCCCGCTGGAGAGATTTTTTTTTTATTAAATAATTTTAAAAACTTATGAATTATAATAATAAAAAAATTGATTTATTTTGTTACGGATTATTTTGTATATTATTACAACGACATTTTGTTGCATAAAGTATTTATGTAAAAAAAACTGATATGCCCTTTATTTTTAGTTTAGGTAAGAAATATTCTAAATACTAATTTTGGGGGCTCCATTAAGTTGCCCCCCTCCACTAAAAAATTTAATAATTTGAAAATACCAAATTATTGCGCTCGTAATGCGCTCTTATGCGTTGCAAAAAGAAATATGCGCTCATCTTTAAATATGATTTTTGAAGAATTTTAGGTGGGGGGGGAGGCAACTTAATGATTAGCCTCCCCCCAGTAAAATTTTTCAATTTTGAATATACTATATTAATGCGCTCGATATGCGCTCTTATGCGCAGCAAATTTTTTTTTATGCGCTCAATTGTAATTATGATTTTTGAACAGTTTTAATTGGAGGGGGCAACTTAATGATTAGACGGTTCTATAAAGCTAGCCTGACAGGAAAAAAAAATATAAATTTGAAAATACCAAATTAATGCGCCCGTAATGCGCTCTTATGCGCTGCAAAAAAAATGTATGCGCTCATCTGTAAATATGATTTTTGAACAATTTTAGGTGGAGGGGGGACAACTTAATGATTAGCCCCCCCCCCAGTTTTAGGTGGGGGCGGTTTTATAAAATTGGCATTCCAGGAAAAAAAAATTGTCATTAAGTTGCCTTTCCCTCACCTAAAATTGTTCAAGAACCATATTTACAAATGAACGCATACATTTTTTTTTGTAGCACATAAGGGCGCATTACGAGCGCATTAATTTGGTATTTTCAAATTTATAATTTTTTTTCCTAGAAGGCTAATCTTATAGAACCGGCTAATCATTAGGTTGCCCCCCCCCACCTAAAACTGTTCATAAGTCATATATACAATTGAGCGCATAAAAAAAATTTTGCGGCGCATAAGAGCGCTTATCAAGCGCATTAATATAGTATACACAAAATTGAAAAATTTTACTGGGGGGAGCTAATCATTAAGTTGCCCCCCCCCCACCTAAAATTGTTCAAAAATCATATTTAAAGATGAGCGCATAATTTTTTTTGCAGCGCATAAGAGCGCATTACAACCGCATTAATTTGGTATTTTCAAATTTTAAAATTTTATGGCCGTATTTTGGGTACTTTATATCAACAAGAAACTTACCTACAAAAGTTATGTAAGAGCCCTGTGGAGCACCCACTTATTAAATATAACTAGTTGCAGTTCAAATTTTAACTAATTTAGAGATTTAAGATCAGGTTTTTGTTTTAAATTATACAATTAAGCATGTTAAAGTATAAAATACTTTATCTTTTTCTTTTTAGCTATCAGTTACTCTATTTTCGGATATAGAACTTTTCCATTTTTGTCCAGGTTTGTCTGTCCTTTGCAGTAATCACCTACTTTCTTTCCGCTATAGTCTTGATGTCACAAAACCATCTTATTTGGGGTCTTCCCAAGCTCTTTTTAATTACTCGGGGTATGCCACATGTCCAGTTCATCTTCACTTGAGGCTTGCTGTGTGGTGTATAATGTCGCTATTGCGTGCATCATTTTTTAGAGTAATTCCTAACATTACGCGTTACACGAGAGAAAGTCCCAATAAGCGATCCAATAAGTTTTTCTGCATACCCACGAAGTGGGGACTTCTAGAACATTTCTGTTCTTTTTTATAGAATCCGTGAACTTATATTAACGTATAAATCAATCTGATTTTGCAATCACCAGAAAATAATTTAACCTTTCCTCCATCGGAGATAAGCCAGATTGCCTTTTCTTTGAAAGTTTTATGATTTACTACATAAATAAAAAAAATTCATAGCTAGGAAAATAAGTTAAAGTCATCGATTTTTTCCTAAGGAACCCGTCGGAAAATTTATGCCAGACTTTAAATTACTTGATTAGTATTACTATCTAAGTAATATGAACTAACTGGGAAAATAAGTACCAACAAAATTCACTAGTTTTTGGACAAGTAGGTTAATACAAGATTTGTTATTTGGTGGTGCCACTTATCGTAATTAAAATTGCTGAACATAAAGTGAAAAGTTATGTGTTGGCCATCAAACTTTTTTTTGTGTTAGACGAAGAATATACGTTTTTTCTTATAATTTAAGATACATCTCCAGAGACCAATACCACCAAAAAATGTTACGTCTATTTATTCAGTATACTGCCGTGCTTGGGAAAAATCCGTAGCTACAGTTTTGGGGAACATTTTGTTTATTCTTTTATTGGGTCGATGCTAATTATTTGTATCTAATTTTATAGTTTTATACTTTAAACTTTAATCTGTAAATTGACTAAAAATGATTTAAAAACCAATTAGTTCCAGCTTTTATGCTAAAATTTGTTAAATCTTTTAGCAATTTTGTTGTTTATATAATAAAACGGTTTAAGGCTAATAACAACAAATCAAAAATATTTATCATACAATATTTTAAAAATATAGAATAATAGATTTAATAATGCAAACAAGGCTTCAATTCAACGATATTTTACGGAACAGATAACAACAGATTTTTGTGAGTTACGACTTTTTCAGTATAGGTTTCCAGAGAACGATATTTATTTACTATTATTTAAAATAAAAGTGTTTTCAATGATGAATGAAATCTGTTCTAAACGTGGATATTGTAACCCCATTTGCATTGAAATAACAGCTTATGCACGTACTAACGTTTTAGTAAAAAAAAATGCTCCGCACAGAATGGCAGCCTAACATCAGTCTCTGGGAACCGACAACGGTTATCACAGATGGCATAAAAGTTGTAAAAAACACCAATGTCAAAACTTAAAATAAATTACTAATCTAGTATCACAGATAGCACCGGTTGTAAAGAACTACAAAATAACATAAAATAATTAATAACAACAAATAAATTAATTAACATAAAAAGACAACACAAATTTAGATTACCATTTTTCAAAAGTCTTGCGTCTCGTAGAAATTTGACGCACTTTTTTATGGATTTTTTATTTGACGACAGAATAAACACTAACAGTTTGCTAACCGTTCAAACTATGCAGGTGAATTGGTAGTTGACATACTTACTATTCAAAGAATCCAAGAGAAAGAAGTCGAAAAGGATTAAATCGCAACTTTTTGACGGTTATTTTTTTCACAAAGATATGATATAACATAAAATTCCATCCAATTTCTACAAAAAAAGTACAATTCCTTAAACCCACATGGTACACCATACCGTCACTTTTGGAAACCAAAAGTTTTTGAATGGCATGTGGATTCTCTGACTCAGATTTGCAAACATTGCTTGTTGTTGCCTCAACACTAAAGATGATGATTTTGTAAGTTTTTTTTTTAATTTCAAAGTTTGATATTTAGGAACTACTTAATGTCACAACAACATAAACTTTTGAATTTCAACAAGTGAAACTACACTTTCTGAAACTATCACATTGAAGACTAGATTTAAGTAGTCTGTGATCATTGAATTTAAATATTTGCGGCTTATAATTCTCGGAAAATACTGAGTTTGGAAGTTTATTCAGGTGTCGGTGTGAAGTTAAAGAAAATCTGTCTTAAAAGTTTCGTTCCTACATCTCTAATACGAGTAAATATTTGTTTAGATGGCAATATGTCTTGTACTTCCATAGACAGATTTATAGAAAATGCAAAGATCTACAACATTACGCCGGTGTTGTAAAGATATGTCATCAGTCAATTTTGGATAGGCAATGGTTCAAATAGCTCAGTTTGAATACAATTTAGAAGAGATAGTGTAGTTTCGAATGATCGAATATAAGTTTTATGTATTTGTTAATCTTTTTTACAGTTAAAATTGACCAAGTTTGGTAGTAATAGAAAGAGAAGTTTCAACTACAAAAGTAGTAACTGAATCATCAGAATTTCCTAAAGCAACCTCAACAGAAGTTGTAGTAATCTCTGGAATAATTGAAAGATATAGATCTTGGTTCACCAAGAAGTTTAGCTCAAAAAAAATATGTGGGTTGCTAAATAAGTTGAGTAAGATTGTGAACAGCAGCAAAAATGATATCTTATTGTCAAAATAGTGTTGTAGAAAATGAGCAACTTAACCATTTAGTATTATGTACATTAAAAACACCTAACAAATTTATTTCAGCTTTTCTATGATAACCTTGAAAAAGCTTGACAAAATCTTAAAAAGATTATAAAAAAAGTTTAAAGAACATGAGAATTTGGGGAACGGTATATGCCGATTACAAAAATAGTCTTTTTGGGAAGATTCAGTTTAAGAAATATGCTATTATAACTAATGCCCCGAATTTTGTACGTCGTTAGTCTAGAATATGCTGATTGTTTGTAGAAGTAGGCACAAACCCTGTTGGTCAGCAAATGAACCTTCAAGATTATAATCAGAATCTACTAGATTAAAGCAATATGGATCTGTATTTATTACTTTGATTTGAGTCAGAAACATAACGTAGGGTATTTTATGTTCAAGATACTGATAAATAGAGTTTAATTTCTTTTTTAGACCACAAATATTAAAAAAATTAAAGTTAAAGCTGCAAACTAAGTCAGTGTTTGGTTGATTAACTTGGTGTGTGGAAGTGGAGAGGCCTTGTTCCGTGCATTTAATCGCATCATAAGCCATGTTCCTCGGTACAGTAAGTTTTGTACTCATTAGACTTAGTCCAAACATCTAATAAAACTCGCGTTAGTAATCTTTTTGTTGACTCATTCCAAATCTACGGCCTACGGAATAATTAGATCCAGAACAAACTATCATAATATGTGGCACGCAAGTTGGCAAAGTTTCTGCACCGTCCACGGTCGGCCAATTTTAGTTCTTGAATCAACTATATTTTGTATGAATGTAGGTGCAAGTTTTTCTTTAAAATTCGTTGAACAATACTGTGATTGATGTAATACCTGAGCATAGTGCAGAATAGGGGTGTACGGCTTGGCTTCTTTTACCATGCAACAAAATTTTACAATAGCAATCTGCGACAAAAGATTATGCACATAACTTGGAAATTGTTACTGCAGAATTTTCTTCTTTCAGTTTCCAAATACAACAGAACAAACATTCGACAGACAAAAATTGCTCACGATTTGTTGGGACACCTTTTACTCTGCCGTAAATTATTTGTAAATTTGTTCATTCATTTGCAATTTACAAACGTTAATCATCAAAATCTCAGTGAGGTTGTTTAACTTGGATTAGATTATTGCTTTTGACGGATTTTTAAAATAAAACAGTTTTTTCTCTTGTTTGTATATAATATAATATTATCAAAATAGTTACATTTCTTTTGGAGTGTTTGGCATTTTTTTAGATGTGGAATATTTATATTTTATTAGCAAAAATATCTGTATTTTCTTTTGACCATTTGAAACAAAAGGTATTGAGAAGTTTAAATTGCCTTAAAATGAATCTATTGCAATGACAAGAGACATTTTTGTTGTTTTGGAAAAAAAATGAATGGCTTTGTTGCTGTCAATCTTCATAATTTTCTATTATTAGGATCGTAATGTTTACGAGTTTTTTATAATTTTGATTAGTTTGATTGGAACAATTACTGATGAATTTGTTAAATACTTTTTGCTTTTTATTAACTGCTTGTTTTGATTTTCTGCTATAAAATGTGGAATCTTGAAATAGCAATGAGTATCAAAATCAAAATGATTATGATTTTTTTAAATTTTTGGTACGTTGATTTTGTATCATGATAGAGGATTCGTGCTTAAGTTTAATAGTAACAGAAAAAAGAAATTTTAACAACAGAAGTAATAAATAATTGATTAGAGTTTTATGCAGCAGCCTCAACAGTATTTGTAATCTCTGGAATAGTTGAAAAATACAGATCTAATAACTTTGGTTCACCAAAATGTCCATCACAAAGAAAACGGATTAATTGCAGTATAAGTTTAGTCAATGTTTGTTTGATTTAATTAGTTTTGTGAAGCAGAACTAGACTTTGTTCTGTCAATTTAATCATATCATAAACTATGTTTGATCTTATGAGCGGTTTGTCCTATGGATTAATGCCACTTGCTCCATAATCCAAAGTAGACTAAACTTCGTATTTATTAGATTCAGTTCAATCATCTATATGCGTTAGTAGCTTTATTGTATAGGTTTTGATTGATTTTAACTCTGAATCCAAAATAATACATGTTTCTCAATGTTTTGCCCTTTTCCGACTGTATGTAGCATACACAGTTGTTAAAACAATATCTGACTGGTGTATTTCAAACATTGTCAAGAGTAAGTATAGGAGCCTAACAAATTTATTTTCAAGAAATGCAAATGTATAAATACTATTTTATTTTAAAATATATTTTATTATTTTAAATATATTATACATTTATTACAATTAAAAATCATGAGAAAATAAAGCTACAAGCTACGATTAACTACTGATATAATTATTTTAATGTGTTATTAATAAACGGTTGAATTAGGTTAGGTTTCATCAGTATATATTAATGAATGCTCAAATGTAATTTTTGTCGAGTTTTCTTGTTTTCAAGCATTCCAACAGATCTAAAAATGTCATAGACAGCAAATATGGCTGTTGAATTTGGTGTCAAGGCCGGATTTCTGCTAAAATTGGAAAAACGGTCCTGAACGCAAGGGTTTACAAAAAGTTTTTGCTACGGCATTCTATGTAGATGTAACTTAAACATAGTTTTCATGCAGTCAAATTATTCCTGATGTGGTCCGATTAAGCGGAATCGACTGTATATAATGTGCATCTTTGTTTTTCATATATTTACGTTCTAGATATACCATACAGAAACTTGAATTACTGATTACTATTTAATTTTTTTGAAAAATCGTTGAGAAAATGGAAATTATAACACATATTCATACAACACAAGTTTTAATGAGTTTTTAGAACTTTTATAAGTCATAGTTTGATATTATTTTTTTGAATAGAAAATATTTGAAACTAAATAAATTTTGAGATGTATACACTGATTATATATTTTTAATTTACATAATAATAATTTGAATTTGAAATGATATTCCTGGAACAATGATTGCTTACAAAGCATGCATCTTCTATTATCAATCATGTTTACAGATAAACTAGTCCATTGGCTATAACAACCCCTTTCAAATAGATGCCAACCACTTGTTGTAAGGAATATAATCGTCAATTTATTAAATTACATACGCCTGTTACTCCTGTACAGCCCCTTTGTTCTAGCATGCTATTCGGGGTGAAAGCTGAATGCACACTATTTCAACAGTATGGATCGATATCATATAGCTTGAAATGTTACAATGTGAAGTAAGAACGTGTAATTCGCATGAATAATTATAGAAAGTTTATTCGCAAATATTATATTTTCAGACAAGCTGCTGTGCAAATTTGCGAAACGGTTTTAATTTAAGTTTGAACAATAAGAAATGACATCAAAGATGTTTGAGAGAATGCTGCAAATTTATTGTTCATGGGAAATTTAAATTGATTTAGTAATTGGTTCTTGTGGCAAACGATCCTTTATATTAGATTTATTAAAAATATCAAATAATTAACAACTTTATAAACTTATGTATTTATGTGTTAAAATTTAGTTCCTAAAAAAATTTAATGGTCAATATTTTTTACGAAACTACTTTATAAATTAGCAACTGCAGTGAGAGCGTGAAATTAATTTCCTTGCAATTATTTATTTAGGACTGGTATATCTCTTAAATGTATTTACTTAATTTATTGTTAGTTGAAGGATTAGTTTCCTTTATTTAGGGTACTGCTAGTAGTTAAGTAATATATACTTTGTTCTACAAGCCACAACAAAATAAACGATTACTTATTAATTAAAAAGTTAATTGCACTATTAAAAATTGAATAAATCTACATACATATTTTTATCAAATGCACTTTAATATGTGTTAAAATTAATTAAAATCTTGTTATAAAGTTGTTTGTAAATGAAATAAAAATGCAATATTTTGTAGAATGTTAATATAACATTGAATAAAAGTAGTTTTAGTGCTTTAGTTCTTTAACTAATAATAGTAGCGGAGACCACCTGAGGTTATATGCACGTATCTGACATAATTGTAAATTCCACAAAGTTTATAATATATTACGGCATTTATTTACTGTTTGCTGGTTAATATTATAAGGTGTTCTATACTGAGATATAAAAACAAGATATTTCAGCATATTTGAAACAAAAAACTGTGTGTTAAGATTTTAATATTTTTTAGTGACCATAGATACAAATTTTTGATATAACATGCAATTGCCCATCTTGATATTGAGTCGAAACATTATTGGCTATTTATGGGTGAAACTAAAACCGTTTCAACTTACATATTACATACTTATTTTGCTATCATATAGCTTTGGGTATAATTGGCAAACGCAAGGATACTTTTTGTCCTTGCGACGAGAAATTGTCCCTAAAGGCATCATAATGATGATGCAGAAGGGGGAAAACTGCTGCATTATAGATTCCTATAAATATCTTAAGTGAAAATTAAATCAACATTACTCAATTCAAGGCAGGTTTGTATAAAGCTAGTAGAATCGAAAATTGGTACTTTCAACATTAATAATTGGTTTCAAATGAGGAAAATGGAAAACGTTATGAACAAAATTCACAAATTGCAAATAACCAAGTTGTAAGAAATTGTTGACACTGCAGCAACACAAATAAAAACAACATTGCAATGCAAAGTAGATAACATAGTATAAAGATCCATTGCAAGCTTTGTTCCTTGCTTAAATTAAGTGATGGTACAAATACTAGCTACATAATAAACATAATTCAAGTATATGCATTTAAGTAGGCGTGTGTTACAATGATCAGCGCCGCATGGTGGCCGTAACAAGAGATACAGCTGAAACTTTCTAGTGATCAAAATGATCTTGTTGTCAATGGGTAAAGAAAGATTTAGATGCTCAAGCTATATATAGCGCACAAACTTGCAAACTGTAATTCTGCAAATTTGATTTCAGTTAGGAAAACTTTGTCTGTTATATGAAAAAAGTCAGAACTCACAGTTGACTGCAACAGCTTGCCAATGATTTTTAAGCTAAAAACGAGAACATCAAGGAGAGCTAGATACTATCTACAATCTTAGTACTACTACCTACAAAACTGTATCATTTTTGTATTATCTGGGATAATACTGTTGCTGCCTAAAAAATGTTCTTTAAACTTGTCGAACGCCTGCTATTAGAAGAAGACTGACTCGATGAAACCGATTCAACACGGACCGATTTTATTTTGATTCATACAAATTTGCAAAGTTTTCAAGAAACTTTGTTGGTTGAGTGGTTCAAATGTGGAATAAAAAAACATGTCAAAAAAATTTGGAAAAATAAGTCATGTGCTAATTATGTCACTTATTGCAAAAATAACAAGGTTGTAATATTTGCAAACAAAAAATCATTTTGAGAAAGATTGTCCGCAAAGTATTTCGAATCTTAATAACTGAAGAACCGGATTGGAAAAACATTAGAAAAACCACAAATTGAATTTTCATTACAGATCAACATTGGATATCGACCGTCGAGATGTGGGGTACAATATTGAGGACTTATGGTGTCAGCGCTGTGCAGCTACATTACTTATGACGTTTTGGAGAGGATGGCTGCCTAACTTTGTTGAACTCAAACAAGCTTAATGGAATTGGTGTAGGCAATGTGGACCTGGAAACTTTCAATCGACGGAACTGGGATCAAGTAACATTGGAAATGTTTTATTTGTACCACAACGGACTTGTAACTTGTTTTTTGTGACACAAATATTGAATAAAAGATGTGTACAGTCTGCTGATACACGAGGGTCAATTTTTAAGACTCTTGGGTTAAAGCTGTGTATTATTCAGTGTTCACATTGAATCATAAAAAAACAGCTCAATCAAGGTTTAGAGTCCAGCAAAACTTTGGTTTGGACAAAACATAAAATTAAGAAGCTTTGGGTGTGATTGTTATGTACTTATCCCTGACAACAAACAAAGAATATGGACAAGAAGTCAGATAAAGATATCCTTGTTAGCTATGACGTGGATTTGCCGCACCATAGGATTTACCAGACAAATCAACGCAATGTCATAAGTTCGGAAAATGTAAATTTTGCAGATTAACCAGAATCTGAACGTCAATCGAGAAGAGAACATAGATAAACCTAAAGCCTGCGATACACTAGATAAAGAGGAGAATTTACTCATGCACGTGAAAAACCAAAAGTCAGACTAGAATTAGAGAAAAAACTTATAAGTATCATGCTAAAAGTTTCTATGATAGTTAGTGTGCAAACTGAGGAAAGGTCTATAAGTTAAGTTTAAAAAAATAAACTACTAAAGTCGTTTCTGCAGCAAACCAACAAAGAATCATTGAACAATGATTAAACGAGTTTTTCGCTAAGTAAATGGACGAACAAAATTCATAATTTTCTTTGATTGAGATGATCAACATGTCTATACCAACTCGGACTATAGAGGGTAGAAACAGTCAGAACATTCTACCAGTAAAATAGTGATTATTTGCGGTGGACTTAATGTCTGGTATACTCAGAAGCAACGGTTGGTACCTACTTCATCAGCTGAAGTAGAGTATCGGGCAGCTGTATTTTCAAATGATGACATCAGTCGGATTGAGCGTATCAGTAACTGGTTTTATATCCTAGATGTCTATGAAACAACTACGTTGTATGTAGAAAACCAATCAGCAATTATTATGTTGAATACTCATTATGGCAAAACCACCCAAGGAGAAAAACATATTGAAATCTTGAAAAAGTTTATTCAATAGCACATTAGTAATACCGTTAATCTGAGAGACATGTAAGAGTTCTGATCAACTTATATTTTGACAAAACCGTTAAGTCGACAAGTTCCTGTAGATAACAGGAGATATAAATATGTTATGCGGTTAGAATAATTTGTTTGTGTTGAAAAAAAAATGTGTGTTAAAATTTTGTTTTCTGTTACATAATGTTTGTATTTGCTGAATTTGTAAGTTTTATTGGTTGTTACTTGTAAAGAGTTTAGAGTGTCTTATATTTTTTACTAAACTTTATGTTTTAATTTTTTATTAAGTATTAAAGTAGACATTGTGCGATTAAATATATAAATATTTGTCCTGACCAATCTTCACTTTGGTTTTTGGTGGCTCTTTTGACAGCATTTTTACAAACATTTTAATAAACTTTATCAATAACACACTACATTTTTTTATAAACAAATAATCTAATTGTTCCAATAACCTACTGATGAATATATGTCAACGCTGGATGTGCAGTCTGTAGGTTTTAATTTTTTTGTCAGTTAACTTGTTTATGCATAAGTGCTGGTTTTAAGTGAGTATATGCCCAATAGTTGTAAACAGTTTATAATTCTTACAAAACTGATCTCATTTTCGTAAAATTTTGCAATTAATTTTTGAACTCATTTGATGTACTTACTTTTTAACAGAAACCGTTTAGGCAAAACATTTCATATTTTCTATTCAGGAGAATCATAAATAGTATTTGTCAAAGTACCAGAGTTGCTAACCGCAAGCCAAACAAATGATCAAATTTTGGTTATACTTTAGCATAGTGTACTAGTTTTAGAAGTTATTGAAAAATATTACTATATTCCAACTTTGTGATGTAGTTCCTTACATTATGTTGTTAGAAAATTAGATGTATGCCATATCTTCCAAAAATGTGGCATAGCAACAGATTTAATCATTATTAAAGATGACTTATTACTGTAGCATATAGTATTTCAAACTTATAATCATTTATTTTGGTAAACGTTGTGCTTTGTTTCATAAAAGATCAGATTTATTGTGTTTATTGCGCATTTGCTTGACTATATAACAAAAGGTTTAAAGTAGAATTTCCACATTTATAAAATTACACGTCTTAAATTGTTAATTTGTTGCAGTGAGCCGTCATAGAAAGACACAAAAATAGATGTTTGGAATAACTAACATTATTTGGCCACAAACTGTTAATATAAGGATTTTGTAATGTAGCTCTATTTTAGTAACTTATAATTGGTTTGGATGATTATCTTTTACAGACAACAGTTCAAGGAAATAAACTTATTTCTTTTAATACTATTTTTAAAATATTTACAAAGCGTCTTGAAATACATCCAAGTGCCGATCACCAATATGCCGGCTATATAAAATGATTCTAATTGTCAAATATATCAGTTCATGGACACACTCATAAATGTTTAAATAACATACTACGTATTATAAAAAAGTGTTTAATTGCCAATGTATTTAATAACCTAGACGGATACAAAAAAATGAATGTTGATGCACTTATTCATTTATATGAAACAAACAAATCCAAGTTTAAAAGTCGATAAATACCTTTACAATTTTAATTTGCGTAATATTATCATTGTATATAATATAAAAAATTATAACGATAATAGTATTTTGTAATTGAAAAATTAATAAATTTAAATTAGTCTAATATTCTTGTTATATAAATATTTAACAAATTAAATTAAATTATTGTTCTCAAAAAAATATAAATTACCTGTTTGAATGAATAGTAAATTAGGTATATTGTTGTAGTAAACGTGCAAACATACCTTTGCTATCATTTGTAGTACCGAGCCCAGAAGACATATTTTGCAAGAGTTTATTGTCTGGTTTAGGACGTTTATCAGTAACTAACGGTGTTTTTTCCACGATGTCAGTGTCCTCCGACGTCCCGTTGATTAAAGTTGAATACCTATTCTTCCTTGTCCCATCAACCTGTTCATTCTCGTACAATGTCTCCTATGAGAAATATAAGCAAAAAATTAAACGATATTAAAGTTATAACAATAATTCATAATATTTCCGCGTAAAGTTATGATTGTTCTTTTATAGCGCCAGTAATTTAAATATAAAAAACATATGTTTAGAAGTAATTTATTACCTGATACTCAGGAGGATCGTAACTAATGATGGAAATGGGCCTATTCATTGCCTCTTGATAACTTCTTTTATCTCTCGGAAACGCTACAACTGTTTGTTGAAGAGCTTTCGTTGTTAAACCGACTGCAACAAAGGAGCACACATACACGTTCTTAGATAAAAGTAATGGTGAAAATAAAACATCTAATGCGCGGTGAGATAAAAATAATTTATTCTGATGAAAACGTCACGTTTTATATATTTTGTTTCAGTGTATTTTACAAAGAACATTTTCAACAGTGCTATGAAGTTTAATAATATTTTACCTTTAGCAAAAGCTTCTTCTTCAGCGTGCCTCTGCATCACTTCCCTAACTATTTGCTCCAGCCGCGAATTATCCTCATTTTGATGCTGCTCTTGCATCCTCTGTTGCCGCTTCTTTCTAACTAGCTCTCTTATCCTTTCAAAACTTTGGGCCAGCTTAGATTCGTCGCCTACTTCCTGTATATCCCCAAATTAAACTTTATTATTATATTGTTAGATATGAACGCCGATACAAACCATCAAACACATAGAAGCACAAACATATACATATTTACTTCACCTATAAATTTTATTTTATTTATCTTATAGGAGAAGTTAATACCTGCTGTATTATAAAATCCATTTAACATTGTGTAACATTTCATAGAAATTGTGATTGTGTAAGGGCACCATAACAAATGTGATAAAGCAGCGGTGATTCTTTGACTATAACATTCTTCCAGGTATTAGGCACATCAGCAAACATGCAACATATACATTAACATCAGTTTCATTGATTAAAAAAAAATGTAATATATTAAAAAAACACAAAGTAATTTATAAACTTTTAACAATTAATTTACGTAAATAATATATAAAAATTATAATAAATATAAATTATAACAAATTAATAAAATACACAACATGCAAAATATACATTACGTAAACGTCACGCCATAGACACCAATAAGAGCGTTTACACGAAACTTACCAGCAGACACTAAATAGTACCTTGCTTCTTGTACAAAATAATAACAATACTTTCCATCTACTTGACGGGTAGAAATTCTACTTTCTAAAACGCTATTTACGGGGTAATAAAAATTAAAATATATATATGTGCTAATTAATATAGATCATATATGCAAGTATTTGGTTAACTCTAAATGGATATTTAAGAGAACATGCGTTTGTATGCACGATTTCATAGTTATATCTCTGCTTACTTCATCTACCTTCTTTAATTCACAAATGTCATTAAAAATAATTTATTACATAATTGGTTATTTTAGTTTTTTTTAAATTACTTTAAAACTAGAATACAAAATGAAATAGAATAGGTGACATAATTCTTAACTGTATGATCAATTTAATATTATTAGAGCAAATGTAAATCTTGTTGCGTAGTTTATAATAAATGATATATTTTTTTGTATTAGTTCAATAATAATTATAGATTTTTTTAATTGATATATTCAAATAAATATAATGTTACGACTGGAAATTTTATATATTAATACGACTGCAGTTTGCTGCTTATTTATGATTTGATGAGGACTGAAAAAAACTAAATTTTACTTTAAACCGACTGGAAATTTTGTATATTAATACGACTTTGCTGCTTAAATTTCAGAATGTGGCATATAAGAATTACTTAATTTCACAAAAAAACAAAACAAAAAAATACAGTATTACTGTGTATCGGGTGTCGTTATAAACTGGTTAGAAAATTATTATCGAACAGTTACCAGATAACTAAATACAATGAACAAGTTTTAAATAAAATTTTAAGTAATTATGGTGTCCCACAAGGGAGTGTATTGGGTCCATTGTTATTTGTTATCAACAACATAGGAAATGCTATTACAAGATAACAATTTAAACTCTTTGCTGATGATAATTTGGTTTACTTATCAGGTAAAAATTAACGAAGATCTAGTAGTTTTAATGGAATGTATAATGTAGGTAAGACCAAAGCAATGACAACGCTGCAAATAGTAACTTTGTCATTTGCACATATATAACAATAAAGTGCAATGGACAAATCAAACACTACTAAGAAAATAATAAAGAAAATATGATAACTTTCTATAATTGTATAATTCGTCCCCAAAATAAATATCGCAGAGAACAATAAAAACTTGACCAAAAAGTCAATTTTTATCGATGGCGTAAAAAAATTCAAAAACAGAGCACAATTTAAAAGACTGGCAAGTGGCAACACTAGATATAGTAAAAACGAGAGATGGTATTCTGTGTTATTTATTTATATGTTATGTACTTTATATATTATTTTAAATTTTAACATGAGTGACAAGTGTGACAAATGTGTAAATGCATGATATTTCTTTATATGTAACTGTATATGTAGCAAAGTGCTAAAATAAACCCATATTATTATTGATACTAAATTTGGAATCTTACAAGTTTTGGTCTTACATCTCTGGACTGTGAATATTTGTTAGCATTCCTAGAAAGCATTGTACTTCAAGTAGATATTTGTTTAGAAAGCAATTCTTGTATTTTGTTTAAACAATGTCCAGGGACATGTCTATAGAAACTGCAAAGAGCTGCACATTACGCCTATGTTTAAATGTCATTATGTCATTTCTCAATTTTTGATCGGCAATAATTCGAATAGATTGTTTTTTAATAAAGAGATAGTGTAGTTTCAGATACTCCTGCCCATACTTGGAAACAATATTCAATACAAGAACGTATGTAACTTTTATATATATGGTCGTGTATGAGTGAAGCAAAAAAAAAATATTTTTTTATGTCGCAAACTTTAAAGATCGGTATTTTGATATAAATTTTTTCAAAAATGTCAATTTATTTCTTTTTTTTTGCAATTTTCAAACGTATGTAGCTTTTTTTACTAAATATCAAATATAATTTGTTTGTTTAAAATTGATCAAAAATTCTAAACAAAAATGTTTCTGTTAATTAAAAATAAAAACAATTCTATTAAAAACTTATTGAAAAAAAAAAGGTTTTGGGTATTTTAATTTTTTTATTAAGTCAAAAAGATACGTTTATATGTTATTGATATATCCTAAAAATGTCTACAAACAGCCGAAAATAACATCCAAAAAACAAAGTGTTGAGTATTTTTTGTTATATTAAGTTAGAAATATACTTATTTAAATAAAAATTTTAAGAAGGACAATTAAAAACGTTCTAAGAAATAAAAGTTTTTGTAATCAGCAAAAATAACAAAAAAAAAAACAAAAACAAGGAACTAAAGTAATTTAAATTTTGTCAATTTTAATACAATATTTTGTAATTACAAAAACATATTTAAATTCTACAGAAATTTTTACATAAAAAAAACAGTTTCTTATATATTTTAGAGATTGATCTGTGATATAGCTGCTGTACCGAAAAATTTACTTTTTTTAATGTTTTAAATATTCTTTTTATTATTTTTAAAATTTTGAAAGATAATAACTTGTTTTATTTACTAGTTATATTAATAACTATCCGTAAGTTAACCTTTATCAAACTTCGTTTTGTTAAAAATATAATATTGATGAATAATATATTTAACTAAAATTGAATTTAATGATTATTTTTTTTATTTGTAAATAAAACTTATATCATTCTATTTTTCATTTTTATTATCAAAAACCTTTCCACAATAAAAAAAATATTTCAAATTCCGTGTAATTTTACTTATTATTTATTTATGTATTATTATCTTGTGCATTATAGAAAACTTCTATAGCATATTATTTTATTTAGTAAAAAAAATTGTCGGTTAATGAGTGAGTTTTTAAAAACATACCATAATACGTTGGAATTAGATCGTGTTTTTGCTTAATATGATTAATTCGTTTTTTATTATCAAATCGTTGAGAAAGTTTTTTTTCGTTGAGAGTATAATCAGAGACCAAGCAAAAAAAAAAACATTAATATTTTTCAATTGTTCAGACGACACAAAAAAAAATCGTTGAGTTGTTAGGGCATTAAGATTTACTTATTTTCAAGTTATTGCAAACTTGCAGCTGCTGCAGTTTTTTTAGCGGTTCCACCTAGTCCATCGCTCGATCCATGCGCTTTTGGAAAAAAATGCCATTCTGCATCGATTTTGAAGTATTTCTTATGATTAAACAAGTTGAAAATTTCCAAATTGTCAAAGGTATTTTTTTTTATTGGGTATATACAGCTAGGTGCCGCCTTCCCACTGCCACACGCAATTCCCGTCTTTGTAGTGCATCCTCTTCTTCTAGCCCTCTCGCTCTCATCGCATCTCAAATGGTATCGTTCCACGATCTTCTGGGTTTTCCCCTTTTTCTTCTTCCTAGCGGTTGCCATTCTCATACTCTTCGGGGTCATCTATCATCCGTCATCCGAAGAACATGATCGAACCACTTCAGGCTTTTTATTTCCACTCTTTCCACTAGTGTTTCATCAGCTTCCATTATCCGTCTAATTTCCACATTTCTCACTCTCTCTATTCTGGACTTCTAGACTTTCTGGCGCTTCTTCTTAGGTAGTCCATTTCTACGGTATTTATTCGTTGCTTTTCTTCAGTTCTCAGTGTCCATACTTCTGCCCCATATGACACCACTGTATCTACCATTGCGCGTCCTATCCGTTTCTTTACTTCTTTTCTTATGAGCTTGTCCCACCAGATCGAGTTTAGACAGCCAACCACTTTTTTCCCCTTTTCTATCTTGTCCCTAACTTACTTTTTGCTATTCCATTTTTACTAATTGTGCATCCCAAATATTTGCAGGTTTCTACCTGTTTCACTTCAATTGTGTCGTCAATAATTATTTGGAAGTTTGCATACGTTCCAGTCACCAGATATTCCGTCAGAGGTATAATTATAATAATGTAACTTTTATGCAAAAGGTTTTCTTCTTTAGACTTGTAATATACTACAACAGAAAACTGTAGCTTGATTGTTATTTCAGCCTTTTATACAACAAAACTATAATTTTCAAAAAAATTCATGATAATAAATTCTGTCTCGGATGATTTAGATTTTAAATTTCATTTTGTTTTCATGTCCTTCTGACTTTAGTACCAAAAAAACATGAAATTTTTTAGAAACAAAATTAATAAACTTTGACGGAATTTCGTAATTGTTTCGAGCGTACGGCTTGTTGATTCATTGGTCAAAAATATCGACAATATATAAACAATGTTTTTGTATATACAGGACACAATTTAAAGTTTATAAAATAACAATTTTCTGCTAAAATGAAAATGTAATTAAATTCAAACAGTCTTGATATGTAGCAATCTCATTTTCTTGAATTGAAATAAAGTTTTTAAACTTACACCGGTTATTGAAAAATTGACGATGAACACATGTACGATTATGTAAAATTTGAGTGATTTGTTTGACATAATGTACATAATTTGACGTTTTGGTGTATAGTACACCCTCAAACAGTATGGATGCCATCGCTCTTGACAAAAACACATTCGAATCGGTCGTAAGATGACGAAGGTCGAAAAACTTTCAAACCAGGTTTTCTTCTTTCAGCATAAACTTTTCTCAATTGACCCAAGAATAATTGCTTTTAAATTTTTATTTTATCCCTCCCATCGTTTTTGTAACAGGCTTCTGTGAACTAACATTGTCCTTAAAATAGAAGTTAATAATAACTTTTTTTTTTGTTACATTGTTGAGTATTTTTATATGTAAGTACAAATTTTAGTTTATCAAATAAATTAGAGGTGGACTACTGATGGTCAAAATTATATACCTGGTTTTAGATGAGGTCAACCTAATATTCCACCATCTTGAGAAACTTTTTAAGAAGCAGCTATGACTCTGCGTGAAATTCCAAAAATACTTTTTATTATGTAAGAACTCCAGTGCGATGACATTAACGTCAAAATTTCTATTTTTTTAATCCTTTTCGTAGTTAGATTTTTAAAAATTGTCTCAAGATTATTTAAATATTTGACGTGATCCTGATTGGTCTTTAAATTAAAAACTTATGTAAAAGTACCGACCCCGAAAGTAAAAAATATTTTTCGCATCACTTCACTAGTATATGGACTTTGCAAAAGTTGTAAAGAAATAAAAAACTGTTTACATCTATTAAAAATCCTAGTTTTCTAGATAATTTTGAAGCTATATCAACAATATGGTTAAAAAGATTATGTGAGACTGTAATCTTCAGAAGACAAATTGAAAAAAATTTAGATACAAATCTCGGATTTTGATTTTGAAATAGTAAAAAACTATTTTTTTAGAGTTAAAATTCACCAAGTTGGGAATACCCTATTTAGATATGTTTCAAGAACTTTATTTATAGATACTACAAATTCTAATCTAGAAATTTCAAGACGCTCTGTCATATTTGTCGATATGGTTTTTGGAAAACTATAAATAGAACTCTTGATAATTTGAAGAGGTTAATTAATGTGAATCAAAAATTGTGTTAACAAGAAAACATAACTTTGAGGAACGTCAGTATTTATAATTTGGGGTATTTAATTATAATTTTTGCCAAGAATGCTATTGATAAGAGTTACAGATGTGTGATCAAAACCTATACAATCGAGCTTATTAGTAAGATTACGATCTCGTATCATATGCTTTAGAAAAGTCAAGAGATACTGCAAGATTTTCTTCATGTTTGTTTAAAGTAGAATTTCATTTGTGACTAATATGTCAGAAGATCAGTTGTCAAACGTTTTGATTAAAATCCATATTGAGTATTTGAGATAAAGTTATTTTACTCTAAGAACTTGACAATGTGTAGTTTTTTTTTTTTAATTTTTAGTTTTTCTATAATTCTGATTTGTCTGCTTAATTAGATATAAGTTAAAAATTTGCAATTTTCAAAGAAAAGTTTTAACAATAGAAATGAATAGTCAACATTTTGTAAAGCACTTAATACCAGTTGTTGTAATCTCTGGAATAGTTGAATGATACAGAACTAATAATCTTGGTTTACCAAGAAGTTTATCAAATATGGAGATTGCTGAATAAGTTGAGTAATATTATTAATAAATTTACTTTTATATGTTCTTTTTGTTTGCTTATTTCTGTACAGACCGGTTTCGGTTGGTGTAACTCTAAAATGATGTTTTAAATTAATAAAATATTAACAAATTATTTTTCTTAACTTACAATGTATTTTAGATGTTTAAAATACAAATGACTGTAAGATTACGTAACCGTTAAAACAAATAAACAACCAAAATAGCATATAAAAGTATGTTTACTAATAACCTAACCTATAAAATAAGTTTTAAAAAACTTCATAATTAATAGGAATGTTTTGAATCTAAATCTAACCTGTTTACAAAAAGTTAGTTTAGATTCCATTTTTGATCAAACTTGCACTAAACATTTAATTTAATGCAAGTAATAAAATTTGTAATAGAAAACAATAAAATTGTTACTTTTTCATCAATGTACCTTTTTGTTGATAATTTGCTTCTGTCGTTGTTTAAATAAAATCCGGGATAGGTTTTTAACAAGTACCATTGGAGACGGTTAGTTCTTCCAAGAGTATTCACACGGCCTGTTTATAAGAGTATTATACAGTGAGAACTCAGACAGTTGTACAGAATATTTCTTTTAACTTGACAGTATTGGTGCAATCAAAAATTACAATAAGATCAAGAATCTAAACAAATTATTTGTAGTGACAAATAAAGGTTTTGTTCGAGTGTCCACGATGATTCTATAATAGATGACACCGAGGAGAAAGAAACAATGTGCACAGCAAGGTTACTGCAAGTTTTTTAATACAAAACAATTGATAAATTTCTATGGCTTCCCTGTTGTCCAAGCTATTATTAATAACATAGAACACCTATTAGACATTATAAGATTGGGCCATCTTTGGCCACCCCTGTATACTTTATAAAGACCTTACGCATCCAAATTTTATAAACTTGGAAAGAAATACTAAAAGCTGACATTGACAGTTTAATTTTTAGATGAATTGCTCTATAAGAAAGATTAAGTCATTATTAGACTTAGATTAAAATAAATAGTACCCCTTGATTTTACTTAAAAACAAAATCACAATTTACTATCAATAATTTTTTTTTTATCAATAATAGTTCATATTTTTTTGGTGTTCTTTAATTTTAGAGATTCACTATATGTATATATAAGGTTAGCCAAAACTATCGAAACACCTAAATAATTCTCCAATAGTAGAAAAAAATAAAATAAAACTCAACCAAAAAATATTGGTTTTAAACAAGTGTTTATTTTATTATAAAAATCTGGCAAATTTTCCCTATATATTTTTATATTTTTTAATTAATTTTTAACTTTGAGATGTTTTTGTAAACATATTTATAAAATATCAAATCAAAATTCCAAAGATTATCAAACATCCGGACCAGAGAAGGATCTTAGTCGTAAAACCCCACGTTGACAATGCGGGCTGAGGAGTGCGAGAACGTATAAACGTTTGAATTAATTTCTGTTCAAACCCACGATCTTTGGTGCAGCAGTCGGATGCCTAGACTATTAATTCTGTTTTAAAGTATCTACTAATATATTTATCTTTAAAAAATATAATCAAGTTACATCTCAATTTTTCAAAGTACACTCCCATTATGGTATACTTTTTAAAGCTATTTATCAGTCCGTTACGTTTTTGCAACACAGAACTATCAGGATTCTAACAAGTTTGGGTTTTAGAGATGCAAATATCACTTTATTTTGTAACTCATAACGCTACCAAATTTATACTCTTATGAATATTGAAAGTCTATTAAAAGTAATCCTATATCGACCCAGGTTGATACGGATTGCAAACATTTTTAGTAATCGTTGGAGTTTGAATAAATTATTTAGTTCATGTTGACGATTAAAAATCGTTCAAAACCCGCACCAGTTGCACAAATGCTAATGATATCAATTATTCGGATATATACTATTTAATTTTAATTGATGATCATTACTTATATTTGTTAAATTTTATTTTAATTATTTACTGAGATTTACTTATATTTTTGACTTGTGTAAACTGCATTATTTTAGCACTAATAATATTATAGCTATATGTAATTCTATACTAGTAGCAAAGTATTTACAATTGAGCTAATATACACTCGTGAACTGACAAGACCATTAAAGCATTTAATTGATAATCAAATGCCAAAAGAGATGTTTAAAATTTCTTGTCTTTTATAAAAGTGACAAAAACCTACGCTTTAACCAATCAAATTTTGTTATTTTACCTACTAGACGTTGTCAAGGGTGTTGCTAACTGCTACTGTCTATGTCGTTAGGTACAATCGGCCTTACTGCTAAGCTAAGTAGACAAATGCCACTAGAGATTATTATTATTACTTATTAAATATTTAATCACAAATAATTACATAAGCATGGATATTTATTTTGTATTCTTACGGTTAAAAATCGTATAACGTAAACTAGTTGCCACCAAACTTGAGAATATTTTAAAACAGTAAGTATACATTTTTCTGTAAAGTTTTTGATTCTGTTTTAAAGTTTTATACTTTTATCTGAAGCGAACCAGATATTTACGCGCAGCAGTTGTTAAATATAAAAACAATATTACTTCCTGAAAACTGTTCGTAGTTGCAAGAGAAATAATATCATTTCATATAATACTCTGTCTGCTGTCTCCCATAAAATAGTCCTCAGTTCTCAGACAGATATTCATTAAAAATCGTATCCACCACTTTTCACACTGATTAAAGTGTCGTAATAAAACCCCGTTTCAAATTTCTCACATTTTAAGATAAAACGTATGATGTATTATTTCTGATTAAAATAAATGAAGCATACGCTTGCAATTTTCAAAGCAATGAAATTCTACGAGCGCTTATATAATATAATTCTGTTTTAATTAAATAAATAAATATTTAAATATTAGTTTCTTATTAATTATAAATTATGAATTAATTTGTGCTTGAATATAATTTGTGCAATTTAGATATAAAATTTAAAGTAGCATTTTATTTAAAATGAAATCATGCATACCACCATGCCAAATAATAATATTCTATTTGGTTAGTCTAAATAGCGTGTTTAGACCCATGATTGGGTGGGTTATTATTATCATAAGAAGTAGTATTAAAGCTAATGATCTTATGTGTCTTGAATGTGGATTAGATTAAATTTTATAAAGTTAATTTAAGGCAAGATACTACTGTGCTGTATGGTAAGTTGTAAAGAACACTCCCCTTTATGAATACCTCCTTTCTTGTCTTCAACTCTTCGGAATTAAAACTGTTGAGCAACAAGGCCAAGAAGAGGTTGAGCACCATGAAGTTACCCATAACCAACGTCGGAAGGAATATGGCAAGACATATTTCAGGTCCCTAATTAAAATAATTTAAATTATTATTTTTAAATAAAAATTATTATATTATGCAGATATTTAATAAAAAAACTAATTAAATACCTCTACAATTTCAGCTCTCATGCAATCCCATAACGGTTCAATCCACTCTCCACAAAGTATACGAAAAATCATCATGAAAGAATGAAAAAAATCTGTGAAGTTCCACCTGATAAACATATTAGTTGTGCGTGTTAGTAGCATAATTATACAAAGTATATTTACTAACTAATAATACCAAACATATTTAGAATGCTTACCTTGGAACTGGATCAGGATAAAATTTATCAGGCGTGTAATCTTTGGAAAATAGCTGCATGCCTATAACAGCAAAAATATAGATAACAATAACCAAAACGAACGTTAGATTTCCCAGAGCACCGATCGTGCTTATAATAATACTGAGAAGCACTTTCATTGTTATCCAACTTTGGGCCAGCTTTAAAACACGCAACTATACATAGAAAACAATATATTAACTTTATAATCAAATCTATAATTTATACAATATTACCAAGCGCAATCCTCTCAAGACCGATAATCCATCCACAAGTTCGAAAATTAAATCCAATAGACTAGCAGACACAATAATTAAATCAAATATGTTCCAACCGCATTGAAAAAATTCTTTGCTTAACGCCATCAGTTTCAAACAACATTCAAATGTAAAAATGGAAGTAAATACCTAAAATGTAATATAATTTATGGGTCATAAATTAAAAAAAAAAGGTTTAATTCTTAAGCCACGGTAAATTAAATCATGGCCGAATATTATACCCTTGGCGGTAATAAATTTTAACTAACCAGTTGCTATATAATTGTAATTTACCTTATTGCCAATATCTAAAGCTCTAAGAATATTCTCACTCATGCCGTGGTGTTCCATTGCTAGGAACATTGTATTCAATACTATACACACAGTAATCGCCAGTTCAAATAATGGATCACGCACAACTCCATACAACATTTGTTGAAATTGCAGCCACCCTGTATAATCCATGCAACATCTTTCGCATCCCGGGCAGTTTCTATCTGGAAGATCATCTGTGAATGAAAATATACGCTTATGAATAAAATTAAATAACACATGCAATTCTTATCATTTTATTAACTATAACGTATTAAGAAATGCAACTGAATAATATCTGAGTTTGATATCGACTATTACGCTATATCGACTTTCCCCGCTTTCGAATCATTACTGTAACAGCATTCATAATTTTATCAAAAATTAACGCACTCTAGTTGCGAATTGTATTATAAGCTAATTTTTAAACGAAATAGCTTCCATAAACATTTTTTTAAACTGTAAAACATAAAAGTTTTGTAAGCAGACATAGTTCCCGAAACTTTAACGCTAATGTAATATTATGCAAATTATCTCTCCGTTTGCTAAGATGCAAAGCACACTGTTGAGAGATGCATAGTATAAATTACTAAATCATGTATTAGACGTTTAACATAGATAAAATTATAATTATATATTTTAATTTAAATGTTTTATTGTTTGGCTCATTTAATTAAAATAAAATGCACCAGCGTGTATAATATTTCTTTTATACAAATTAGTTAAAAGTATTCCAACAAAAGACAATTTAAAGATATTCAAGTTTAAAATTTTATATTAGTTTTTATTTATTATTAAATATTTAAAAAAAGGGTATTATAATTTATATTATATTTATATTTATGTAACTTGTCATGCACTTAATATTACTATTTTAAAATAAATAATATACATTTGATAGATTGGAGTAATACGCAAAAAATAATTTTAATTTGGCGGTGACACTTTTAACAACAGAAGGCGGTGTGTATAAATTAGATTTTTTTATAATAATGCTTATTAAACGATTTTTTGCCGTCTTATACTTTTAACTCCAAAGTTGGCCACAAAACCACAAAACGTATCCCATAACCAATAAAACTCAATATGGATTTGTTATTAAATATGTACTTCTTCTGTAGTGTTTTGGTGAAAACATATAAGTGTGATGAAAATGCCGGACCAGTAAGATTAATATCTTACACAAAATATGTTTCATGCGAGCAGTCCGGGGTTCGATCCCCAAAATATGACTGAAATAATAACTTGCTTTATCCACCAGGGTAGTTCGGAAGCCACCTAATAAGCTGTTGGTCCCATCAAACCTCTTTAAACAAGTCGTAGACTTACTGTGGCAATGTAAAAAAGCCGTAAAAAGCACAATAAATGAAATGAATGAATTATTATTATGGTTTTAAGCTTCATAAATACATAAGAAAATGTTCGAACCTTCTACAATACAAGTAATAAAATAGATTAGTGTTAATGACGTACAACGTTATATCAAAAATTTATTGAATGAACAGCATTAAACAAACATAGTTCAATGCTGTTAATTCAATAACAATATTTTTTCTTCTATTCATTTATGTCGGTTAGCAACAACTCAACATAATTGTTTTATAATTTTACGCCCACATTGTAAATATAAATTAAGTTTGTATGTCATTAACACTAATCTATTTTATTACTTGGATTATAAAAGGTTTGAACATTTTGCCGGCTTTCGAATGGTTCTTTTCAATTTTCTAGTAGTAGTAGCACTAATTTGATTACTGCAATCTTAGTGATTCCTATTGCTGTTTTTACGGAGGTTACTCTGGAAATGCCATCCTTGTCCGAGTGTGATTCCGTGATACGTCCTAGCTGCCATTTCAGTAGAGACATATTTTTACTCTTGATTGTTACAAGATTCTCAACTTGTGCGTTCTCTGCTACTAATTTATTCCATTTTGACCTTTGCTGTAATTGGCAAAGATATTCGGTGGACCACCTTGTTCAAAATTGTAATATCTTTTGGGCTTCAGTTGACATTAAAGGTTAAAGGAGAGTTTAAACATGCTTCTATTTGTGTTAATAAAGTATTCAATTCTTTATATGTCAAGGGAACTAACCCAGCTATTTGTTTTAAATGGCTTTTGGTTGATTTTACCGCACTTTCCTATAGACATCCAAAAAGCAGAGATCTAGGTGAGATAAAATGCCAGGTGATGTTATCTGATAGTGCATGGTTTATATTGTCTTTGAGCTCTTTTGAATTCAATAACTTTTGTAGTATTGCAAGCTCGTGATGTGCCCCAACAAAATTTGTTCCGTTGTCTGAATAAAGATTTGATGTCATTCCATGTCGTGACATAAATCGCTTTAGTGCATTTATTAATGCTTCCGTGGTCAAGCTACTCACTAACGTTAAGTGTACTGCCTGTTGCAAAATATACAAAAACACTTACACAACCCTTGGTTGTTCGAGTTACTCGATTATGTTGTAACTTCATTTCAAACAGTTATGGGAGTTGACCCATTACCGATTGAAGTCGTCTAGTATTGACTCTACAATAACGTAAACACTTATGTAAGATCCTGTTCACCGTGTTTCTGCAAGCCACCGGCTAATATGTTGATCGTAATGCTAACAGTACTGCTTGAGCGCCTTCATAAATCAGTTTTAAGTGTTCTTAGTTTAGAGTTCAGTTAAAGGGTTAAAGTTTTGCTTGCATTAACCTTCCACCTACTCTAAGTAGTCCACTTTTGTCGATAATAGTGAGTGTAACACTCAATTCCAATTAAGACAGTGATATTGTTTGCAAATCAATTCTTAGCTGTTAAACACGCTGCATTAGTATTTTTGACTGGTCCAACCAAACCCATAAAATAGTTGTGCTATCTTCGATAAGATGTTTTGCTTTGTGATATGTATAGGTTGGACGTCGCGCTTCACTGAATATTGCAGTGGATCAATAGTTGAAATCCACAACACTTCTAATGTTTAATCACTGTTGTTTAGTTCATGAGTAATGTTGAGTCATAGTTAATTTCGGAAATCGTATCCAAGATTTGTTTGTTATTTGATTCTATTGACTACATTTATGTAAATAAAATCCCTCTTCATCAACATCTGGCGATTAATTAAGTCGAAGCGCCTTAGATTCCGCAATTGAATCAGTTCTTGTTATACAGTCATATACATAAAAGTCATGTTGTACAACAGTAATAGCATGTGAATACTGAGTTTGCTTTTCAATTGCCAATTGCTTGAGACTCAAGTAGCAAGATATAGTGCTGACGCAATTTTCTTGTACCATAGTCCTAACTTAAAAATGTCATTAAATGATAATCCAATTGTTGTTTTGGGGAACCATCAAATGCAACTCTCAATTTTGTCGTCGTTTAATCTTCTTTAATGGAAAAAGTAGCCGTCATAGGTATCATTAATTAGTTCCATGTATCTCAGTTCTTCGTATTGTTGCATAAACTTTACGTATTGATTTTTGATCGTAGGCTTTTTAAATAATCTTTTTTACAAATTGTAAAATTTGCGGATTGTCATATTTTTGATTCACCTAAATTGTTAGGATCAATTGTGAATGGTAAGCGTACTACAAATGATTCCTTTGCTTGTTTTATCTACTGTTTGGTTGAAGTATTCCTCCATTTTACATTGCGTGGTTTTACGTAGTTAAGTGTCCAGTACTTTTGACTCAGAATTTTTTCATTTGCACCTCCAATAAACTGGTTGTACTTAAATTGCATGTAACAATTTCTTAGTCTTTTGTTGTTGGAATTGTTCCTGATGCTATCCAACCTTATTGCGTATTTTGCACTATGAGACCGAATTGTTCTGTGGTTAGTTCTATCTGTCCAATTGCTTAGTAAATTTAAAAATATTTCGGCACTTAGCAATAAATGTATCTTTCTGGTTCATTAAATTCTGCTAGAGATAGCGTAATGTTTTTAAGAATGCTTTGTTGTTTTCTTGAAAATGAGTTAAAACTTTATGTGGCAACAGTACCAAACAGTTAAAAAAATTAATACACGCGGGAATTTCAAATTTCACATTTGATCATACATTCACAACTACGAGCAGAACTGAAACCATTGTTATTTTAGAAAAATAACTTATAGCACAATAAAAAGACTACTAAGTTTAATGTTCAATGAAGTATAACTCTTAAAGTTTAAACAAATATTTCGACAAAAAAATTACAAATTAATTTAAAAATTTAATAAACAATTGAAGATTTTAGATTTTTATATATTTCATTAGATTGGAAATTTCTTTCTCTACACGTTGCAAAAAACCAATTTTAAAAAGGAGTTAAATTACGTGAGTTCTGCTCGTAAATAAATGCAATCATGCTACAACTTCTGGATGATACAAAGCTGATTGCAATATTTTCTGTTAAAACAATTACAGCAAAATATGTGCTGTACGTATTATCGAAACTGAGTTGTTTTTGGAAGTGACATTAAATATCTTTTTGCGTGATAAAATGTGCTCTATGCAGGAGTATCTCGTGTGTACACTCCGGCATCAACCAAGCGCGTATAACCTATACAATTAATACTTTTTGATCATACAAGGCACCAAAACATAGTAGGATATTATTTTAATCTACATTGCAAGAGTTCAAATAACACATTTTAACTACATTTGTCTACAGCACGGAAAGGTAAAATTTGCATTAATACCAAAACTTGCTGTAGTATCTTGCCAAAATCTAATAACTATTTAAAATTATTTGCGATATTGTACAAAAATGAACTCAAAGAAAATCTCATATTGAATAAAAGACAAGAGAAGATATTATAAAAAACTAAATAGTTGTTGCCAACAGTTGTGCTTAGGAAAATAGTATATTTATACCAAATATGCTAAAAAACGGCTTTTTATTGAACAATTTCATGTGTTTCTTACACTGCAGTCTACATAACAAAAGTATTAATTAAGAAAGGGTCTCCCCGGTCAACATTGAAATGCCCCTCATCACGACTATGCAAATTACCTCAAAAATTACCTTTTTAGCATCAAAAAAACATGGGCAAGAAATAGCATTTTTTCGTGTTTTATCTCTGCACCTATTTAATAAAAAATTATAAAAAAAAATATGAAAGTAGAATTTTGGGTGGTCTTCAAACACATTTTTTTCAGCCACTCGAACCCTGTATAGGACCTTAATTTTAATTAATTAATTTTACGTTATCTAAACCTTCGATTGCATGGAATTATTTTTATACTTCATAAGTAAATGAAAAATCTACATCTATGATTTTTTTGTAGTTTTTGCGAGTGGTGCGCCACTATTAATAATTGATTTTTCCACTTTTTTGCCATTTATATTGTTGTTTTTTCTGCTGTTGTGACTCTGCAAAGCATTTATAGCTATCAACTGAAACCGAAATTCAGATTCTACGGAAAATTTTACATCGAGTAGGTATAAAATTTTCATCAATTTGCAATGATTTGACTGCTCAAAACATGATTTACCACCTATAAAACTTTTTTCACAGTTTTAAGACTTTTTGCACTAATAACTCAAAACTCAAAAACGGTTAGTAATAGAGACACTGGACAAAACTCCATCATCTTCAGAAGAATAAAATCTAATAAACTGATTGGTTTAATTTATTTTTTTTTTAATTTCAACATATCTTTTTTGAAAAAAACATGAAATTCACATTATTAGCTGTAATTTTTAAATGTTCAACTTTTTCAGTTTTTATTTTTTTATTGGATAGAGATTATCAAAAGCTTTCCAACGATGTATAATAAAGCAGCAAATCCATGCAATCGCAGGTCAAATGAAGAATATATTTTGTCTGGTAAGACTTTAAATATTTCTCAGAAATGAAGGAACACTTGGATAAAGATAATACGATCTATCTAATTCAGATAAATGCTCAACTTGTAAAAATTAAAAATATCCATACTCTCTAACTCATTTGAAACTAATATACAAATATATCGTTAGTTGAATAAAAATTCATAAAGAATATGTATTATACTTGGAATTGCTAACCAGTTCTACATTATAATGATTTTGATTTATAATGAATTTAATAAATAAAGATTAATTATTTCAAGATTAATAAGTAGATCTTTTACGAACTGATGTAAGATATATTGTAGTATTTACAAAAACTAAAAAATTGAAAAATTATTGAAATAACTTTTAGCAGCAAATTAACTTATTTTTTCGCTGAGTGATTTTAATTATTATAACTAGTAAAAATGCTAGTTACGTACATACAACACTTGTTTATCCCTAGATTGCCACACGTGTAATTACATACTTGACAAGTATATTTGAAATATTAACGTTTTTCTAACATTAACGTTTTTGTAATCTGTCCTGAGATTTAAACGCAACTCAATTTTAAGGTGTATTATAATAAGCAAGCAAGTTAATTTATTCTGAGAAATCTTATGTTTACTAGGTTAGCAGTGTTTATGCAAAGTTAAATGATGTTGAGTTCACGTAAAACTTGTTTAACTCAAAATGAGCGACGTATACCAACAACGTGCAAGTGAAATTTATTGAAATAGTACACATAAATGCTAATACCAGTTTCCGCAAGATAATCGCATGATATTAATTAATTTCACATATATTACAGTAGTGATTTTTATTCAATTAATTTAGGGATGATTTATTTACTCGCTTGTTTATTGTAAATATTCAATATATTAACCTGACGTTTTCAATGTAGCATGAAATATTACCGAGACCTTTAATAAATTACAAACACTCCGAAAGATATACAGAGCAACCGATGTTCAAGACTTTCCATTCCTGTAGTAGTTTCAAGCTAAGGCAAGTACGAATAAATTTTGTTTGCAGGATATTAATTAATCTCTCAGCTAACTTGTTAAATTCCAGTGGAAATTATACTGGACGGTTCTTTTAATAACACCTCAACATTTTAGTGTAGCCACTTGTTTAATTTTATTGCATGGTTGTAATCTGATTATATGACGCTGTTGTAATCAGATTAGCCCGTTCGTATTAAAACATTTTATTAAAGAGAAAAGCTTAACTTACCTATTACGACTATATGAGAGAGGTAGTCAGCTGGCAGGGAATACATATTGTGCTTCTTCTTTTTACAACTTCCAACCCCATTGCATTTTATCACTTTTATTTCTTTGGGGCTAAGTGCTAATGTAACTGGCGTTACTTCGACGCGCTAAAATATATTACACACATTAAGAAAATGCACATAAAATTACTGGTGTATATTTTACCCTGATTACTTGTGGAATGTGTGAAGTTACGTCCTCTGAAGTGACATCGCCATCATCATGATCGTCAACGACACCTGAATCATCCAACGATGATTCTCGATTATTACCTTCACTATTGCTGCTTGTTTGTCTACTATGTGATCCTAAACGATTTGGAGCTGAAACAAAAGAAATTGTGCATATAATAAAACATTGGTCAAAATTTTTACGTCTTTCAATATATGTAAGAGAATTAGGTTTATTTTCAATCTGCGGTAAAAGGTTAGTAGTATTATTTCTGGTGTGCTGTCAAGGAAATGTTTAAACTGGCATTAAATTTCACATACATTTAAAAAAAATTATGTTCAATGTATATTAACTATAACTTTGATTATTTATTGATATACAAGTTGTATTAGACTAGCAATGGTACTAATGTCTATGGCACATCTTTGCTGAGTTCAAAGTAGGTGGGTTTGTCTGGTTCTGGGTGTGCTAGATTACTAAACTGCGTTCGTTCTTTTAAAAAACAAAATAAATTCCATTTTGTAAAACTTTTATGTCAATTGCCTTAATTAGTTTATTGTAATTGGCTTGTATGGTTTAAGCTTTGGCTATGAATATATGCAAATAAGCCACTCTCTAGTAAGAAATACAACTAATTAAATAAATAACACGAATTGAACTGGAAGCATGCCAACATTCCGTTATATTGTAGTTGTACTAAAACTAGTAGAATTGTAAAGGTTTAACCTAAAACGCATTTTGCAAATCAAGATAATAGCAAACTATGTTGCTTAGCCAAAATATGTAGTTATTGTTTCTGGTTTTACTTGTCATTGGCAATGATTTTAGAAGGTTGCTATTTGCCAAAAAATATTGTTGGCACTACATTAGATTTTGTTCGGTTTTACTATTGATAATTGTTAGATTTATATAGTGGTTTTGCAATGAATCAAATTAAAAGAAATGTATTTAAATTATCTGGCAATTTAATATATTGTATTTCCATGATAAAAAAATATACTGTTAATTTGCCAGACAGAAATTCGTTTGTTTTCTTAGCGAATTGATCATTTTAAGTTCCGGGGAAAATAGGAGTTGGAAGAGTGTGGCATGTAATTTCTTGAGTGCGTGACAGAGTTAGCGGCGACAGAAAGCATTTGAGAGAGAGGTGAAAAAAATAAGCAAACAAAATCAAATTGATTATTCTTAATGATACAAGCTTCTGGAGGTAGCAAATTTAGATATTATATCTAAAATTTTACTACATATCAAACTCGTAATAAATATTGCCGTATGATTTACATGGAGGTAAATTTGATGAGTCAAAATTCCTGAACATTTTCTTGAAGGTGTCGTCTGGATTTTTGGATTGAAACGTACTGGAGAATAAGTGAAAGTGTAGTATGCAATTTATTGATATTGAGATATTGCTTGTGATTTCCAGTGTCAATATGTATCTACAGTTTTAAGCAAGCGTTCAGATGCTCCATGTTTCCGACAAGTATAATTATTATACCCGAGTCCGAGCACCTTAACGCAACTTCAGCGTCAAAATTAATTTGGCAAATATGATATATCATTCTAGAATCGGCTTCTTTGTGCTCTTTACAGAATAATGATTTCTCCTCGGTCTGAATAACCTTGTTGTATTCAATTCGATAGCAATAGCATTTATTCTAACTGACGTAAATAGTTTTGATGCCAATGAAAAGTGCCATATGATCAATAGACCAATTATTATTTTTTAATTATTTAAATTGTGTCGGGCACTATGTTAACAATGGGAAAATTGTCTTGCAAGATAGATTTATAATGGTAAAGTGACTGAATTTTTTTTTGTCTAAAATTGTTTTCAATATGCCCAATTTTGATCTGTACAAGAGGTGGCTGCGCACAATATACGCAACCGCTCCTAGCTGCCACGCCGTTACCTATCGACAATAAGAATAAGAAATATCCACAAACTCGTCAACCTAAAATGCTTTCTTGAAAACGCTGCTAACTCTCGTACTATAAATATCTTTACCAAAACAACAAAAAAAAAAAGAAGAAGAATATAATCAGAGAATATCCAAAATTATATTTAAAAAAATTGTTTAATACAGGCAAAAGTTGTTCCTTATATTTTCATTCACCATGGAATTAAAATAGAAAATAAATAAATATATATATATATATATATATATATTGTTATTTTTTAAATTTTCGCGGATATAATTATTTTTATTTAAATTTATTTTCGGATTATCCCGCGTTTTCTTTTTGAGTTGGACTCGACGTTTCGGCTGAATCTCATCAGCCATCATCATGAGATATTTATTATTAATGAGTCCAACTCAAAAAGAAAACGCGGGATAATCCGAAAATAAATTTAAATAAAAATATATATATATATATATATATATATATATATATATATATATATGGAACTACGGTAAGAGTGATCTTTTTCCAGCAGAAAAGGATTCAGAAGGTAGTTCTTTTAATGATACCATGTTGAATGATCCAAATTTACAAATCAATATTAGACAAATAATAAACAGATTTTGGATTTCTTAAATAGCATTAACATGTGACATATATCAAATGTTTTGTGAGGTTTCTTTCATATTGAACTTTTGCAACATATATTTTGGAGGTTTTTATCAAAAGATTCTATTTCGTAACGGGAAAATAAAAAGATTATTTTTGGTAGAGCTTGTAGAACTATATTGATGTTAGAGAAATTTTACCAACAGCTTAGCAACCTGTATACTTAGATGTATTTGGACTGTTTGAAGACTATTTTCATCTGGCGTGGTTTTTTGCATTGATATTGGTCACTTGGATTTCCCGGTCGTGAGCGTTGACGAATTTTGCAAATTGTGACTTTTTGGCTGTTTTTTTTTAATTTTTAGCTAAAATTATGTATTTTCTGGAAGAATGTGTGCGTTGCCCCGCCAGAAAACAATGAAATCATAAATTATGAAAAAAATCAAATGACTTATGTCAATTAAAAAATTTCCACTCTACAACTTTAAAAAATGCAGAAAAAAAGATTTTTTTAATAAGCCTTTTTTGGGTAATAAACAATCAAAATTAAAAAAAAAATTCTGTATTTTTTTACATTTTTTGATTGTTTGTAACTTTTCAGGGTTGCATTTTTAGGAAAAAAACTGTAATAAACTTTTTTTTCCAAAACTGTTCAAAGAATCATTTTTTACAGTAATTTTTTTTTCTTAAACTTAAAAAAAAAGTTGACGGGTATTTTTATTTGTTTTTAAATATAGATAAAAACGTGCTTTTTATGTACAAAAAATACCCTAAAAATTTCAGAAAGTGCCGTATGCAACGTTCGGAGATATCTTACAATGTATCCACAGAAATATGTACTTAAAAAAGCTTAAATATGGATAAAAACGTGCTTTTTATGTACAAAAGATACCCTAAACATTTCAGAAAGTGCCGTGTGCAACGTTCGGAGATATCTTATAATGTATCCACAGAAATACTTAAAAAAGCTTAAATTTTAATTTTACAGTTTTGATCGTTTGTAACTTTTCAGAATTGCATTTTGCAGTGGTTTAAGCAAAATCAAATTTTTATTTCGTACACTTGACTCAGACATGGCCATATATATATGTATTAACTACTCCAAAGCCATCCGTTTTTTATGCGTGCGCTAGATGAAAATAGTCTTCAGACAGTCCAAATACACCTAAGTATATGTGGGTAAAATTTCTTTAAAAAATGTCTAATTTGAAGGGACTATATCTATATATTAGATTTAGACCCACTATAGAAATTTTTTTGGAGTGAAGAATTAAAACATAATAAGTTATTATTATTGTATTTATTATTATTATTCAAAACTGAGAGTACCTAGGGATGGTCACTGCGTTAGTGAGGTTTAAAAAAGAAACATAGAACCTGCTTAGATTGAATGTTCCAAGATGAGCGTATCATGAGTTTCAGAATATAATTTAATTATTGTGAAAGTTCTTTCTTAACTGTAAACTCATAAATAAAATAGGCAACACCTGCCATATATGCGCAAGAATATTATTTTAAAATCAAAGTAAATTTGTTCTCATAGTCTCTCTACAGTTAATTTTTGAGTACATGGGTGCACAAATAATGTATTTTTTATATATTGGTTTATATTTGTGTTTTCTTTAAAACTTATTACAACAATTGTGGTTGTTAAAAATGAATGGGATGCAATATTTCCCACTGATATTCTAAATTAATGGAATCGTATCATAAATGAGTTACCTTTCTTAGAAAAAAAATTCCTTGTATAATTTGTAAAGATTACTTAAAAGGACTTTTAATAAGATTTTCAAACACGAGTAATTATGAAATGGTGGGAGTTGTTTATTTATGAATTGAATTGAAAAATTCTGTTTATGTAAATTTGATAACTGCTAAATCAAAAGTGGCTTTTTTGAATACTTGAACCATTCCTCGGTTAGAGTTAGGTGCAGCAGGGCTGTTACCAAAACTTATGCAATCTATAACTACTTTTTACATGTTGAATTTAGAAAAATCCTTTTATTTCACTGATTTACTTCATATTTATTAAAAACTTGTGTTGCTAATAGAGTAGCTCAAATAAATGAGTATAATCCTGAAACTTTTTTTTTTTTTTTTTTTTTTTTTTTTAGTTTAATACATTTTTTATACATAATATACATACATTTATACATTCATTTTATTTTATTAAAGAAAAAAATTTTTTTTTTAATATTCCATCAGTACCGCCATCTATCCGTGAGGATTCCCGGGGCCTGGTATTAGAAATTTATTTAATTATCCTGTAATGTTGTGATGTGCATTAGTTTTATATTTTAATTTTTATATTTGTTTTTTCATTAAATATTGTTTTAATTTAATTTTAAAATTGTTTATTGTGCATATACTTTTGATTTCTTCCGGTATATTGTTAAATTCTTTAATGCCTTTGACAGTTAAACTTTGATTTTTTGAAGTTGTTCGGTTAACTTCCATGTTAAGGTGTCCTTTTTTTCGTGTGTTATGTGTATGAATTTCTTTTCTAGTTGTTAATTTTAGTTCTGTTTTAGTTAGCCCAAGTTGTATTTTTTTTATTAAAATAATACATTGTTGTAAAATTTTGTTTTTATTGTTAGTTGGTTTGTTTTTTTGTGAATTTCATTTGTAGGTGATAGTTTGTCCATTTGATATAGTGTTTTTATTGCCTTATTTTGTTGTCGTTGAGTGAAGAGACATTTCAAAATACATAATCCTGCAGATTATTACTTTTAAAATTATTAGATAATAATTTATGGTAGAATATATAAGACTATAGATGAATGGCTAATAACTAATGTACCAGTTTTGGAATAGAAACAAAAAATAATTTTTACATTTAATTTCTTTATATCCGTTTCCTTTAACTGGATTAATAAAAAAAATATTTTTTTACTATAATAGAATATTATTTTAGAATATATTTTACGTTATGTTTGAATTTTGAATTCTGGTTATGATAATACAATATTTAAATCATTGTATAAAATTACTTACCACAATATATGAGTAATGATATTTTATAATTAGAAAATGAACGTTTAAACTCAAAGCAATATCGTAAACATTTACATTTTTTTAATAGACAGGGTTTTGTCATGGGGGGGGGGGGGCAATTGAAACATTCTTCTTTGTCTTTGAATATTCGACATCCATTTTTTATTCCTTAAAGAGTCGTTTTGCTATTTTATTAGTAGATTATTTACATTTGTATTTTCGACATGGTATTCCACAATTAGTACAATCTTTATTACATCGTAAATACCATCATGGATTTTCTTCCGTTCATCTAATATGTTACCGTTTTAATGCAAAATCAATACAGCCATAGATGTCTGATCTTCCATTATTTTTTTGTAGAACCACCTCAAACGTTTTTTCACACAGAGGTGATTTTGCTGAGCCTTTCAATTTAAAAGCCTCATTATTAAAAACAAGTCGTACCGTTAAATGTTATTTGGCATTTTTTGTTTGTATGGTCACAAAAGCAATACATTTAGAACCTGTTGTGAGTTTGACATCACATGGTTGTTTAGCTGCTTTTGATCGTTTTGTTGCTAGACGAGGCAGACTTCTTATCGTATATTCAGACCAAGAAAGTAATTTCCATAAAGCCGCTAAAAGAATGTCTAACATTTCTCAATTTTTGGACAAATCTAATGAAGTTATTGCTTATTATTTTGCAAATAGAAATATTAAATGATGTTTCAATCCACAAAATTTTAGAGAATAGTGGGAAGCAGAAGTGAAATCTGTCAAACATAGTTTTAAACGAGTTGTTGTTACTGTCATTCAAAGAATTTATACAGTTATTACCCGTATAGAAAGAGGGTATATTAAATTTTTGTCCACTTTGTCCACCACAAATGACATGAGTAAAATAAAAATAAATAAATTGTCCATTGGGAATTAACATTATCTTTATACTTTGATACACAAATTATACTGAATGGGAAATGCACGAACACTTTCTGAGAGGGATTTGATGTTTTGGTTTGTAGCAAAAATGCTGCAATTATTTACAAGTGGTGACGGAATTACAAGAGTGGTTGAAATTAAAAAAAAAATGGAAAAATATTAAGACCGATCAATAAAGTGAAAAGTGAGTAAAAATTTATGTTGATTTGAATCTTAGTTTTTTTTATATTTGGTTCAAAATTTTAGATAGGGGGAATGTTTGGTTTCACTATAACTATATTATTTGTTTTTTTAATGAGGACTAGAGATACAAAAAAAGATGAAACAGTTGTCTTGACAATGATTTTTTTTGTTGAAAAAAAAATGAAGAAAAATATTTGTCAAAATAAACATCTTAACCAAAACAAAACAAAAAATATAAAAAAAAAACATAATTAGTTGAAAAAAATTTGAGCTCTCTACGACAGATTATACTTAAACAATTATTTATCTAATATATATCATAAATTCTAGATAATTGTTCATTATGCAAAATGCAAATGAGTTCACGGTTACAACTTTGAAACTTTTATATTGTCCCTTGGTAAAGCCAATTCTTAAATATGCCTTAACACAAATTTCTGAATTGTGTTGCTTTCATGTCATTCATAAAACTAAATAACCATGATTATAGCATTATATTAAGTCATCTGAATATGAACTGTTTAAACTCTAGGCAAAATATGTCTGATCTAATGATCTTATATAAAATAATTATAACCATTGGCCGTATTGACTGTTCAAAATTGCTGTCTAAAATATCTTTTTCATTTAACCAGCACGGTCAAAATACTAGATGTAGATGTATGATATGTTGTTTAGACTAGCATCCCATAGAACTAATTATTTGTACTATAGTCTATTACGCCGATTAATGCGACTAGGCAACAATTTGTAAATTAAATCTAATTGACGCGTCTACAAATATGTTTAAAACCGCTCTAAGAAAATCTTATGTTTTTTTTGCATTCTACTATTGTTTTTTTATGTAAAATGGGTGAACCGTTAAATAAATAAATTTAAATAATCATGTAAGTTAGACGTTATTTTAAATTTGCATATTAATACAGGCAGTTTTTACATTTCAAAACAGACACTTCTAAATATTATTATACTGTCGAGTGCACAGTAAACTATAATAATATTTAAAATAGCAATAGGTAGAGAGCGTATACAGACAAACTATATTTTTTAGTTTTGCAGCATTTATGAATTGACAATAATTACTCTACTTGGCCGCTCTTGTTAAAAGAAACATAATAAGTACTGTAATAACCAAATTTATAATAATTTACTTAAAAATATTCACGTTTTCCTAATACTCTAAATGGAATTGGTGAGGTTTTTAAAATTTGTTGTCTATACTATACACATAATCATCACAAAACCTTTTTTTGATCACGTTGACCAATCCTGCATTTTAGTCAAGCCAAATAATTAGGACGATCGCGGAATTTTAATGCGGTTGGCTTTAGACACAAATCAATTTTATTTTTAATTCAATTAAATTTTGCACAAATAATTGTTTTGTATCAGATAAATATTACAAGATAGCGCAAACTGAGGTACAACAAGATTTGCGCAAATTATGTGATTGCTTATTAAAAACCTCTAAAAAAGTTTATAAATTTCAAAAATTAAAAACTTTGCAAAACTGTAAATATTTGTTTCAACTAAAATTATTGCATAAGTAAAGATTTTTTTGGTACATCAATCGTTTTGCTCAACGGAGCCACAATGAATAGATGTAGCTCATGTAATGTATGCAATTACTATTTACATAATTTTTACAATTAAATCTAAATTGCCTAATTTCCGTTTTTTTTTTAATGAAAGAAACAACTATCCATCTAAAGTTTAGTACAATAAACATCTCTCACCTACAAAAGTAAAGTACTAAAGTACCAAATAACTATAATATATTATAATATTTTATAGACAGCGCCATTTGCTAACGTGTTTCTTTTATAATATATAATCCACAGCTCTATCCACACCAATAAATAATCAGACAAGTAATACAAATAACAAACAAGTTGATTTAATTCATTCACAAATTAAATTATGATTCAGTTTACTTTGTATAAAAAAATATTTGTATAACTATTAAATAAATAAATTAAAAGTTTTTTTTTAATTTCCAGCGTTTATTAATTTTATGTAAAGTTTTAACATTTGTGTATTGTAAATTTAGTTTTGTAAATGGAAATAAAAAAGCAACTTACCTAAAGTATTAGATGGGTGTAACGTATCGGGACACTTGGGATCTGTTAATTGTACATGCTTAGGTGCTGGCAAAGGTAAAGGCAATGCTTGAGGCCGAGGTGAACTTCCGCTGTTTCGCGGACTAGGACTAGGACTCGGCGTTACAGATCTACTAGATTTTTGCTTCGGCGACGATTTTGCACTAGACTTAGTGCTCACTTCTTTACTAACCTCCTCCTGTTTCGATGGAGGATGAGAGTTCGGCGGACTTGTGATTGCATTGCTCCTACCACGTTTTCTTCTTCGTGTTCTTTTACGTGTGTACGATGACAAGAGAACGCCTTTTCGTGCATCGATTTTCTTAATTTTATGTTTCGATAATCTTTTCACGTGGATGTTCGTTGGGTCGAAACTAAACGTTGAATCTTCTCGATGATCTACTAATTCTTTTTTTCGTTCCTGTAATTATTATTAATTAGTCATTTATAAATTATCGCATCATGCAAATCTTACTTCATTAGTAATTTCAGCTTCTTCTTCGTAACTTAGCGCTACCACAGCCAGCATTAGATTTATAAGGTAAAAAGAACCAAAAAATACAACTACCGTAAAAAATGATACACTTATTGGTCCACACGCAGACAAAACCTGTAAAAAATATATAAAAATTAATGTTTAATCATAGGAATTTGGAATTGATATTAAATATTCATACCCGTATAATTAATAGCTTTAAATATTACAATGGTGTATTAACAATGTGAAAGGGTTGAAAGGGTAGGTTTGTGCCGACTATTAAATCAACACACAACGAAATTGTTTTTATTCATATGTTCCTTTTACGAGCAAAACTTCTAAAATCTTAATGACGTGTAATATTGCCTTTTAATTAAATATGTTATGTAAGTCAGACAAAATGATATAGAGGCGTTTAGAAATTAATTATAAAATTATTAAGTATAAAGTAATGTCACATATTGTAGGATTAAATTGTAATATAATGGTTAGATAGTAATAAAACGCAAGCTTAGCACACTAGGGGGTCCAGAATTTGATTCAAATATTACTAAAAAGACTTGCTCTTTATCACATTGGTGGATTTGGAAGTTACCTAATAAGCCATTGGTCCCATCAACTCCCTTCGTCGTAAAACTTATAAACAATGTAAAATAGCTGTTTAAATCTGACAACAAAAATGGAAGACAATGTAAGTATATATACATATATATATATATATATATATATAAAAAAGTTAATTACAGAAAATGTTGAAAATGCTTTGTTTGTAGATTCAACATAAGAAATTGATTTTTATTTTATTTTTCAAGAATGTGTTTTATCTAAGGAGTATTATTTTACAGCAGGCGAATGGCACCAAAGGTGTTTTAAGCTGTCGTTTTTTGCGCGAGTGTTTAGTTGAATATATAACTTAATTAGAAACGGCCGCATAATAATATTAGAAGATTAAACTTTTTTGGTTGTCTAGGCAACCAACGTCCCCACTGTTGCAAGAATCATAGTGGGTGGAGAGCCAGATAAGTAAAAATGATTCTTACAAACATAGAAGATAAAAATTAAAAAAAAAATCACTTTATTAAGTGTGTCTTTGGACACCTTAGAAAAAATGGCAATAAACTCGTCCAGCCGGACAAAACCACAGAGCCAGTCAAAATGCACAGAGCCGCTTTAAAAAATGATTCTGCGGCGCCAAAGTCAAAGACGAAAGAAAACACGGTTGGCTGTTGCTGTCTTGTGCTGAGATCGCAACCACTGCTAACCCTACACAAAAGAAACCTCAATCAAGCCAAAAGCCTCTTCGGAAGAAAGAACGTTCTAAGCCTTCAGGCAAAAGAACTTTCAAAAAAGCAACTAAGTCTGGGTTAAGCTTAAATACTACCCTTTTTTTAATTCAATTTTTAATTTTTATTCCCTTAGGCAAAATCACCAAGGCACAAACACAGTTAATCAAACAACTTCAAATAGCTCTCATCAACATGTCTCATCCCTTAGGCAAAACCACTAAGGCACAGTCAGGCACAGTTAATCAAAACTACCCTAACTCAAGAGCAGGATAAACCTTTGTCTACTCCCGAGAAAACACCTTCTACCTTCTGGAAGGTTGTCACACACAGGAGAGATCTTTAAGATTGCCTGTGATGATGACAAGATATGCGACAAGAAGTTTGAAAAGTAAGTCTATCCACCCGGACAAAGCCGTGTGATGTGATGCAAACTCTCACCACATTGTACAGGAAAGCAAAAACACCAATGACAGGGGTAAGCCTTTACAGAATTTTATTATCAGTACTAACTTAGAAATATTAAACAAAGGTGTTGACCAAACGTTTGTTAGATCTCGAAGCAAAACTGTAATAGATATTACACTAGCAAGTATAATATAGAACTTTCATGTATCTATGTTAATTTCAATATCAGATCACAGGTGGATAAAGTCAGCTTAAAGCATACCCACAAAATACAACATAGGTCCTACCAAAACCCAAGGCTTACCGACAAGGTCTTTCGAGACAACCTATCGCAGCGTTTAAGTGCTTATGTTTTATGTGAACCTAAAAGTGTTGAGGAAATTGATAACTAAGTAGGAACGTTAAAAAACTCTTTAACACAGGCACACAATGGCTCATGCTCACTAAAGTCGGTGTCTGGTTCGGACAGTGTCACCTTGATGTGACAAACTCAAACAAACCAAAGCGGCCGCAAGAAAATCCTTCAGAGCAAAAAACACACAAAACGCCAATTAGACTGAATGTCTAATAAAAACGTACAAAAAGATTACAGTAAAATTATTCATCAACAACAAAGAAAAACATTGAGAACTTTTTGCAAATATGTTGAAAACACTTCCACTGCCACAAGACTAAACAATATGTCATCAAAGACCCCAACAACAACTCCTAAACTACGCGGATGGAACATAAACAGTTGATTGTAAGCAACCCAGATACTTTTGAAAACTCTCTTCTTAGGCTATACCACCCCGTTGTATTTATACCAAAACCAGAACGCTGTGTTTGCACTTTGGCAAAATCCTATCGCCCAATAAGTCTTACGTCTTTTCTTCTGAAGACACTTGAAAAACTATGCAAAAGATCAATTAAAAAAACGGCACTTATTACTACGCCAATACACTTGAGGGAGATCTACATAATCGGTTTTACACAGCAACAGATCAAACTAAAAAAATAATTACAGGACATGATGTCCATTCTAAGAGTATTCATACTTATCAAAAAATGCATTTGAGAAAACCACCTTCCATAAAATAAAAACAGCGCTTAAGAAAAGAGCCGTAACAGTCACTGTAAGTGACTCAATAGTCAGGAATGTGGTTGACAGAAGCTGCTATACTATCACCACTACTATAGAATATAGTAGTAGACAGCCTAATTCATTGACTTAATGACCGTAGTTTCTACACAATTGAAAGTGACAAACTTGAGGGCACACTGCAGCCTAATGCAAAAAGCCCTAAAAATAATAATATATTGGTGCAAAAACTCTTACGGTTAACCAACAAAAAACCGATCTGGTTCTCTTCACAAAAAAAGTGCAGAACCGTTATCACAGGTTCGGCTCAATACGTTTCTAATAAATTTTATAATGTAATATAATATGAGTATAAAACATAACTCTTTTGAAAATGAAAAAAAAACGAAAATTTTAAACTTAGCTATTTTTTATATTTTCTATTTTTATTTTATAAAATCCTTTTATATTATTCATATTATTAAGGTAATGATTTTATTTTATTTATTTATTTTATTTTATTTTTACATACATAGCTATTTTGTCATGAAATATTAAATAAATAAAAGTTCTTAATTTAACATTATTTTGTAAACCAAAGTGCATAACAATATTAAATTTTAAGAAAAAATTGATGTCGAAAAGCTATACAAATTTGATTACAAGCGGCAAATTTAAAGTAGCTTTATAGTATTTTGTAAAAACAACAAGACTATCTTCAGCAGAAATTTTAGTTGAAAGTGGTAATTTTGATCTTAATATACTATTTACAATTCTGTAACTATTCAACTACCTATGCCGTTTCGAACATAATGCTAATATAAACTTTTATTATAAATTTAAACAAAGGGTCTGTTTGTAAAATTTTTTACGTATATTTATTGTAATTTATGTTATTGACATATTATATATTTAGTTATCATACTAAACTTAATCAGTTCAGTAGCTTTCAAGACCCAAGCTATCATTTATCAACCTTCACCTTCTGTGTTAGTTAGGTAATTTGATAAATAGGCTGTAAAAGCTCTCATACAACTTTAATAATTGCAACACTTACCATATTATAAACATTCTCCCAATAGTCGAGGGTAATGAGCTGGAAGGTGGTGAGCATAGACCACAGGAAGTTGTCAAAGCTTGTATACCCGTGGTTGGGATTGTCTCCAACACATAAACAAGTATGTGTAGAAGGACAATGTCGAGAACCTGTTACATTTCCACACAACAAAGGCTCTCCTGTCTCATTTTTCAGCAACCAAGTCTCAGGGTTAGTCGTCCAACTAGAAAATACATAACATAAAATATGAAACACAACTTATCATTTTTTAAAATGTTAATATTGCATGTGATTATTATAATAAAAATATGGAGATTAATATAAATGAGTCTTGGGTAATTTGAAGCTAAAGACCATCACTGGTGATTTCCCCTAATTTAACGGAATTAACATCGTTTATCATGGATGGAATCTTAATGGTAAAAGTGGGAAATTACTTGGAAAGGATCCAAGGACTTGTTGCCTGAAACGACCCTTCTTATAACAATAATTTAGTTTTTATTTGAAATATAAAACACATTATTTGTGATGAATGATAGTAAGCATTATAATCTATTGATATTCAGGAAGTGTTTCTTACTTGTACCAGACTTCATAGGATGCGTTATGGTCGTCCATCTTAAGCACACACTTGTTGCGGAGTTCCCCCTTATAAACTTGAAGTGCGAACAATGCGAATACCATAAGGCAGAAGATGGTCAATGTCATTACTTCCGCCAATTGCTTGAAAGAGTGCAGCAATGCGTTGATAATGGTTTTCAGTCCTGAAATAAAATATAAAAGGTTATAAAATGCATTTTTTCTTAAATATTCATTTAAAAAAGGTTTATTTATTGAATTATAATGGAAATTAATATTGAAAATAAAAAAACTCCATTTGCGTTTTAATTAAAATTAATGAATATTTCTCGATTTTTTTTTAATTAAAAAAATCTAATTGATTTTATTATAACCAATAATTTAATTATAATAAAAAGTTTTTGTAGTATCTCCAACTCTCTAATATAATATAAAATATGCATAAAATAATCTATAAAAAAATAAAATCTGATTCGGAATAATAGTTGTAAAATGTTACTATATATTTTTTTATTAATATTTTGTAGAAACCTCTCATAATTTAAACATTTTTACAGGATTGAACACGTGTGAGAACACCCCATTTTTGGCAACATTTTTAGTTTATTTTGACGTTAATAAAGGTTTTTGTAGATTTTTTTAATCTATATATTTTATCATCAGCTTTTTATATAAAACACTCAAAACGCAGCACTAGTTACCGTAGCAACCAAGTAAAAACAATTATTATTACTTCGCTGTGTGCGTCAATAAAACTTTAAAAAGCGAAAAAGTAAGTGAGCATGTGAAGCAAAAAAAAAAACAATAAATAAGATTTTTTAAAAAAAATAATTTAATAAATCAATTAAAACGTATTTCAATTTATTTTATTATTTTTACAAATATTTCGAAAACCACTTAGTTACAGACTTAATAAAACCAAGTATAAAACCTTAATCCATTGTAATTGTGAAAAATTCTTTTTTTTTGTTAAATAAATGTACTGCCTCTTGCGATATTGTTTAATGTGAGACCGTTCTGTAGGTCCAGCTAATTTTTAACGAGCTTGCTTTTGTACCTTTTCTTATTTCATATCTGCTTTTTTTGTCATCATAGCTTCTCCCCACATTTATGCGTAATATAACATTTTCCTAATCGCTGCCGTTACTATAATCTAGTTTCCACAGGTTTGTTTGTAGTGCTAAACCTTAGAGTACCTCTCTGGTCAGTTTGATTACTTCTTTTTAGATCACATTAAGTTTTTACCACGTAAGTAGCTCTAAATTGCTTTGATAGTTTTTTTTGTTCAGCTCTGTTTTTACAGCCTCTATAATTGCATCCCATAACACGCTGTTAAATGAGTTTTGTATATCCAACGTTTTCACTTTTTTTATAGCTGCTAATGGTGCATTTCCTTTGGTAAATCCGTATTGTTCCTTTTCCTATCCCTTTTTTTTTCTTCTACTATTCTTTAATATTTTAGCTAGTGTATTGATTAAGTATATTAGTTCGTACGACGTTCATTTTTCTGCTTTTTTCTTCTTTTCAATTGGCACTAGAGTTGACATATGTTGATAATTTGAGTTATTTTTACCTCGTTCCCGTCTATAGCTTCTTTAGCAATCTTTGTTGTTATTTCATCTGGAGCTAGAGCTTTGTTGGGCAATTCTATTATAATCTCCTAAGTCTTTTCCACTATTGCCATAACTGTTTCTTCTATTTCCTCTTTTTCTGGTTTGTCTACCGGTTCTCTCTTAGAAAACAATTTTTCATTTATAACTTCTTTTCCTTCGTCTTTTTTAAATAGACTCCTCTATGTTAGTAATACTTTTTTCTTGCATTCTCTTTGCACCACCAGTATGGTCCCCTTTGTCCCTGTACCTGAAGATTGCTTCTTTTGCCGTTTTTTCAGTTTTTCTAAATATCTTTTGCATCTTTTCTCTAGGTTGTTGTTTTCTGTCATTTATTTTGTTTCCATGGCTTTCTGTATCTTTTCTTTGTCTATCCTACTTACGCTACATCAATCTTGTACCGTGCTCTCTTGTTTTCCTTTTTTGTAAGCTCAGTGTATTTTTCTCACATTAACTATGCTTAGCATTTTCCACGTTGTTATAGTAATGTGAATCTGTCATCTTCTCTAAGATTTTACCTCTTAAATCGCTCTTGTATTCTTTTTATTTGATTCACTCACTATTATTAAGTATTTTTTGTTCCTGTATTTGTCAACTTATGTCCTTTCTTCCCGCATTTTATGCATTTGTTTTATTATTTTAACAAATATTTTGAAATCCGAAAGTTGCAGACTTATAAAACCGAGTAAAGCCTTAATCATTGATATTATTGATTTTTTTTAAATAAATGTATTGCTTCCTTGCTGCCTTCTTCTTCTGGACCTCCATTGTTTGGCATAGGTTTACTGAGGTTTCTTTGCAATTTCCTTTGTTCCTCTGACCGCTTCCTTATATATTCTGTCATCCAGCATTTGTAATCTTTTTTTTTGTTTGAAGATTCTTCCTTTTTTCATTATCTGCTCCGCTGATTTTTTGTCCATCTTGACTATGGCAGTTTTTTTATACCCATTCTTTATGGATATTAACGTACTTTTTTCTGAGCTCACTTTGTTTATAATTTCTTCCAACAGTTTTTTTTTCCCTGCTTGTCTCCGGGTTAATATCCTTGATCATCACTATTTCCTGTAGGTTCGTTATTGGTGTTTCTTACATTGAAATTCATCCATTTCTTACACTCAACAAGTAGCTCTTGAGAATAACGCATGGCATTAACTTTTGGTTTTCTTCTCTGCGTAAGTCCTGCTGTTAATTTATCCTAGTCATTGTTTCTAATGAGGTACTAGTTTGAGGTGAGCTGGTTTCGGCCTCGCGGAATTCACGCGGTCTGCTGCGGCAACACATGCTGTCCTGGGCATATCTCTCTATACCCTATTTTTCTGCCCAACTTTCTACACTGGCATCCAACTCTCCTTTCTTCCGTTCTTGTGTTACTCATTAACTTCTTCCTCGTCGTACCCTCTTTCTTTCATAAATATTTTGTGCAGCTCCATTAAGTGAATCCCCTTTGGTAGTCCTACATTTGCCAGTTTAACTTCTAGTGAGATTCTTGAATCTCCATTTGGGATTAGTTCTTTGTGTCCCCTATTTGCCAAATATACTTTGACCATTTCAAAAGTTGCATTTTTTGTCAACTTCTAGATGGCATATCTGCCGTTTGGAAATTGCTTAGTCAATTCCTTCAATCTATTTTTCTTCAGCAGTTATCACCTTTTCCTCCTTATTTCTGCAATTTCTGTATTTCTGGTACTAATGTTTCAGTATATGTTCTTCTCTTATCTCTCTGTTCACCTTCCATTCCTTGGCAAGCATAGTTGTTTTGACCTTCTTTGTTTTTTTCTTCTTTATTACGTTTTTCCATATTCTTTTGCTTCCATTTAGCTTCTCGCTCCGCCTTCTTTTCGTTGGCTTTTTAATTTGTGTGTTGTCTTCTATTTTGGTTTAAATAAATCTTAAAGCTTCAAACTCCTTTATCTTTTTCTTCAGTATTCTAGTTGCATAGTTTTTTTAGTGTTTTTCATTTGTTTTTGTCACTCAGGCATATTTAATGATTGCAGATTTGTCTACTTTGTTTTCCAATACCTATTCCAGCGTTTTCCTATCCTCCTTCCACACTTCGCACTCTACTATCGTATGTTCTGCGTCATCATGAGTGTCTTCTTGACAAAGTATACATTTTTCCTCTTTCTCCATCTTATTTTTTTTTGTAAGTACTTTCCAAAGGCTCCATGTCCGGTGAGTAGCTGTGTTGTATAGTAACAAGTCTCCGGTTTTTTCTTTACCCATTCTTTTATTTCTGGTATTAGTTCCCTTGTTTGTTCTCCCTTTTCTTCTTCTTTCCACTGTATTTGCCATCTTTCCATCATATTCTCTCTCGCTCGTCTCTTTGCTTCTTGTTTACTAGTTCTTTTGTTTACTATTTTCTTTATGATTAATGTTTCTGCCACCATCAAATCTGCGGGTAGTGTCGCCGCAATTACTTCTAGTGCCTCCTGCGACACCGTCTTGTAGGCCCTGCAGATTTTCGTCGGTATGGGTATGACTATTTCTTCAATTCTTTTCCTTTGTTTAACACTTTTTTCATCGCCTTTAAGACTTATTTTGGCTTAATATTTTTCACAGTTCAAATTCTTTTTGGCACCTCTATTTATAAGTGTATCTGACAAAGATGTTTTTGATAGATCAAATATTGCAGAGTTCTAATGTTATGCATAATTTTTCAACAATAAGTAGCTTATGCAACTTTAACACAATTTTAAGAGAAAACCAACAGGCGATTATAACATTCAAGTCGATGGTGTTTCTGTTGAATACGCTAAAAAATTAAAATACATCTGGTGCACTTTGAACGTTGACTGGGATCACTTAACGAAGAACCGGTGCTGCATTGAATAAGCAAAGATAGCATTTACACGTATGAAAAAAGTAGTTTTTAAACAATATCTCAATCTAGCACCGCAAATAAAAATGCTTAGGTGCTACGTGTTTTCGGTCCATATGTATAAAGCATGGACATTAACGAAAAATAGCCTAAAAAACTAGAAGATTCAAGATATGGTTCTACCAAAAGATATTCTTCATTAGCTAGATGCAACACATTCGAATTACGTTAGAGATATTAAAAAAGACGTAAGAAACTAGTACGGACTGTAAAGACAGATAGGTTTATTATTTTCTGAATTTTATTATTTGCAACTGTTGAAAGCCAATGTTCACATACTGCTTAAATCTTGTTTTGAATGTGATAGTTTAACGGGTGTGGTTCTACTCGTTGAAATTTAAAGGCATTTTGATGTTGTTGTGGTATTCTAAGTAATTACTACATATCACATTCACAAAAAATATTACTTATATCTATTTATGTTTCCAAAAAGTGGCAGTCAAGAATTTTGTAAATAATTGTTACATATCTTTTTGTATCTAAACAATTAGTAATATCTTATCGATTTTTTTGTTAGTTATTTATCAGTCAGCATATCTAAAACGTTTTATTTTAATTTTTACATATCTAGACCCTTGTAATTATTCTGCCGTTGTATTAGATCTAACAAAAATTTATTTCTATACATACATACAGGGTCCATTATGAAAAAAAATGCGCATTTTTTATAAAAAATAGATTTATCAATCGTACTGGTACAAACGCTTAAAATTCTTCGAAATACTTTTTCCCTGCATCAATACACTTTCGGAGACGTGTCTACTACGCCTGGAAGGCACCTTGAAACTTCTTGACAGAAATGTCTTTTAATAACCTTGTAACATGCTTTTGGATATTTTCCACGGATTCCTAATGCTTTTCTTTCAGCTCTCTTTTCAGTCGGGAAACAAAAAAAAAATCGCACGGAGCCAAGTAAGGACTGAAAGGAAGGTAGGAGACCACAGAGGTATTGCTTTAAGCAAGGAAGTTGGTAACGATGACAGCAGTTTGACTGGGGCATTGTCATGGTGAAGTGTTTTTGATGTCAGTCATCACGCTGCGTGCGTTTTAATGTTTAATGTTTTGAGCACCGTGAGGTGAAATGTTGAGTTGACAGTTTCTCTTTGCGGTACAAACTCAAAATGGACAATTAAAATAAAAGATAATGAGCATCGTTTTAATGCGAAACTTGCTCATTCGCGCTTTCTTGAGGAGATGATTTTGTATGCCACGCGCTGCTCTGCCTTTTCGGTTCTGGGTTGTACTCAAACATCCAGGATTTGTCTCTGGTTACAACAGAGTTTAGAAAGTCCGGTTCATTTTGAATCAAATCTAAAAGTTCTTGACAGAGCAAAATTGCGCCATGTTACAAAGTCAAAAAACACACTTTACGCGGAAACACGTCTTTCCGCTCGAGACAGTCGGAGCATGTTGGCGACTGGCTGCGTTGGAAGGGCAGATCCTCCACCACATTTTCCGTCCGGTTTTACCGAGTTGGAATGGATAATCGCGTCACAATAAAATCATGAGCATTACTTTCATAATGGACTCTGTACATACATACATACATACATATTATAGTTTGAACAAATTTTATAACAAAATATATGCTGCTTTAAATTTTAATACACATACCTGAAACCATAATTTAACAACAAATATAATAATATAATAAACGGAAGAACAAAATGTGTGGTAATTAGCAAAGACCCGCAAAGATGCAAATTAGAAGTCGACGGCACTTTTGAACTGGCGTTGTCCATTAAGTACCTTGAAATTGATATTACCAGTAATAGAAACATATTGGTAGCAGCCTAAAGGAATCCACATGGAAAAATAAATATATGACTACTGAGAGCAAAAGAAACTATATAAGACAGCTGTTGTGAGACCAATACTAACTTACGTTGAGACCCGGGCAGTTACAAAAAAAAACAAATCAGATAGTAAACAACGTAGAAATGAAGACATTAAAGTCAATAAAGAACGTAACACTCAGAGACAAAAAAAACAAATAAAAGTATTCGAGAAAAAAAATTGGGGTGACCACGTGAATAGAATGGAATAGATGGGATAATGGATAGTTGACCTAAAATCTGCAAGAATAACTAACCTTCAGCAGAAGACCACCGGGAAGACTTGGGGTGGCTAGATAACCTATTAACTACAACAACAACAACAGAGACAAACAGGAGTATTCCTAGTCGACAAAAAAAGAAGAGAAAAGAATAATATAATTTCTTTTGCTATCTAAAGATGGGTTCTTAATATTCAAAACTAATTTAATGCATAGCATAAGTAGACAATTAGTTAGTGAATTTAAAGATCTTGGAGTAACTTTTGACAATAAACTTACTTTTAACTGCCACATAACAGACATAGTAAAACAATGTATGAAAACAATGGGTTTCATATTAAGAACTACAAAAGATTTTACTAACACTACATCTATTTTATTATTGTACAATTCGTTTATTATGAGTAGGCTTATGTATTGTGCACCTGTATGGATACCCTCTAATCAACTCTATATAATGCAACTAGAAAATGTACAGCGTAAGTTTTTAAAACATCTTCATTATAGAAAAACTCGTCATTATCCGGAGAGGGGTTATCCATACCAATTATTATTAGACGAATTTAATATATCATCAATAGTCACTAATCATCACATTAATATGGTTCATTCATTACATAGAATAGTTCATTATCATTTTGACAACCCATCACTAGTAAATTATATCACAATACGCGTACCTTCTACTAATCTTCGCAACCCATTAACATTTTCATATGCCACTCCTAGAACATGTCATCATAATAACTCACCATTAATTAAAATCATTAAATCATATCACCACATACAACACTCCACAGATATTTTTGCAACATTTTCAGAGTTTAAACTGTCAGTTGCCAATTGTTTAACTGCTTTACAAAGTTAAACTATCTCTTGTCTATTTAATTATATGTTTATTTTTCATGTCTTTTATGTTTGTTCTTTATTAATATTTTTATACATTTTTTATATTTAATTTTTATTTTTATTATTAATGCAATTATTATTATTATATTTTATTAATTAATTTAGTATTACAGTATATTTTATTATATACGAAAATTATATTTTATTTTGTAGATATTTCCCTGTTATTGGATATGTATTTTGTCTGTTGGGAAATAAATATTATTATTATTATTATTATAATACTTTTTTTTACTTTTTTATAGTTATGGGTTTAATAACAAAGTCAAAATACATGATGTCGACAAATAAACATATACAAAAATAAAACGACATATTTTATTATTTAAGCATATATATTTGCATTCGACAAAGTTAGACACAAATAATTGATTAAAAAAAAACTAAAGAACTTAAGACTATATAAGAAAAAACGTGCATACTTTCATTCAGAACCTTTCTTCTTTTTGTGCCCTATATGGCTATTATATTGGCAATCATAACTCAATTTACTGCTGCTCTAAACCACTAATTATGTAGTGCACCTAACCATTGCCGCAAGTTTTTCAACCATAAAGTTCTGCGTCTTTTCGCGCTGCACTTTTTATAATTTTTTTCTTAGAACTCTATTTAAGACATTATAAGTCTCAGCATGCCTCATAAAATAAGCAAAATATGAAAGCATTCTAATCTTGATGGGTTTGATAATCTCTTTATCATTCTTCATGCGATTCATCACAATGTCGTTGCTGACTTTATCCATCCAGCTGATGCAAAGCATGCATGACAATAGCTCACATTTCTGTCAGCGTAAACGCCTTAGCTCCATACACAAAAACAGAACAAACGTAGGACTTCATCATTCTTATCCGTAGCTCCAAGTTTCAGTCTTGTCCTGTACCTTTTTCATGCAGATGAAAACAGTTCTTGCATCAAATCTCCAACAAGTGATTCAACTTTTTGCTTTTAGTGCAAAAGCACCACGTTATGTCTAACTAAAAATATACTAAAAACCAGTTAAGTTATAAAAATCAGCAGAATCACACAACTTCTCAGAAGGATGGACATAAAACTAAACAATATCAAAATCAAAACATTTAAATACCTAGAACTAATTCTAAACGAAAAGTGGGACCCCAAATAAAAACTTAAGTCAAAATTAAACTAGAAATGCATATACAAAATGGAAAAATTTTCTTTGTGACTGATATTCATACGACCGAAGATAGGAAGCGATATGGTATAGTAGTCGCCAACCATCAGCAATGAAGACGCACATGAAGAAAAAAAAAGATATTTGTATTCAACAGAAGGTTAATAATGTTAGACTGCCATTTACTGAAATTTTTTAATAGTTTTAACAACTTATATACAAAAAATATAAAATAGAACATTAATTGTAATATACGATATTGCTGATTTTTTACGAGTATGTGCTTGCTGAATTGATACCTGATACTCCATAAATTGGTATCTAATACGATTTCAATTATATTTTGAGATTAAACACCGAGTATAGTATAGTGCATTATAAATGAATGATTAATTTTCGATTCTTTCTTGCAAAATATCTTCTATTTATATAAAAAAACTTTTCCGTTTTAGAGCATAAGAAGTTATTTTTAAACAAATAAGAAAACATATTTGAATATCAACAAACTCTTTAATAATTTTATACGTTATATATTTCATGAAAATATATTATCTTAATAATTCAAAAATAAACAAACAACGATAACAGTATAACCTTTGCGCCTCTTTAAGAATTGTTATTAATATTATTTATCTACGTCTATGCGTCATAAATCTCTAGGCGCACATGTTCTTCTTCTGGAATAATAAAATCTTTTTTGCACACTTTATTTTAAAACCCTCTTATCGCACACTTTTTCATTATCAAAGTACTACAAACGTGTAGTTTAAACCATAAATGTACTCTTACTCTTGTAGAAATATATTGTATGTAAGACTTTTTCATATTATTATTGTGTTATAATAGTTCCTATAAGGTAGCTCTTTATTCTACATAATACGCTTATACGTGGTGTGTAAACCACGCATACGTATTTTAATAATAATGTTTCTACCCCAATTGCATTGAAAATATCTATTATATTATTACAAATTACAAAAAATTAAATATTTAATTTAAAATTATTGGATATGGGATTAAATAATAAGTAAGATTTAATAATATGTATATATTTATTATAAGTACGTTACTCAACGAGAGCCAGACTAATACTGATATACATTTACATGGTTGGTTCGTATAGCCGGTTGGTCCTTTGTTAAGAAAAGGTTAAACATAAATAGGGGAATTCCCTGTTAAACATAAATAGGGGAATTCCCTATTGTATTTATTTTGGTACGAGCATCTCATATAACAATATACAATACTCCCCCTCAAAATAAATCAACTTTACAAAAAAAAATAAAATATTCTCAACTTTACAAAAAAAATATTCTCAACGTCTATTTAATATTTCGTGAGTAAACATAGGGGTACATTAATATTAATATGATTCAACATTTGTTGCTAGGATTTAGGAAAAACCCCTTTCTTTTTAAAAACCTAAATCAAATCATTATTACAGTGTTAAATATAATTATCTATTGATAATTAAATATACAAAAACAATAAACAAAATACAATAAAATTGAAACAAAAAAAAAAAACTTCATTTTTCCAGACCAAGTTTGAAGCAGAATTCCTGGAATCTTGGACCTGGTACTTGCTTGGTGAACATATCTGCCAATTGTTGATCTGTTGGCATATATTTAAGAATTATTACTTGTTTATCAACTTGTTCTCTGGTAAAATGGTACTTTATATCGATATGTTTGGAACGTTTATGATCTACAGGATTATTAGCTAACGAAATACAACCATTGTTATCTTCATACATGGTTATTGGTTTTTTTATTTCTATATTAATGCTTGATAATAGAGATCTTAGCCATAATACTTCTCTGACCCCTTCAAACATAGCCATATATTCAGCTTCAGTTGATGATACTGCTACTGAATTTTGCCTTTTTTGTATTCCAACAGATCAAATTTCCAAATAATTTAAAAATATAGTCTGTGGTGCTCTTTCGATCAGCTTCATTACTACCTCAATCGGCATCCACATAACCAATTAATATTTCTTTATTTTCTGTTCTTTTATAAATTAACTTAAAATTAATTGTTCCTTTAATATATCTCAATACTCTCTTTAGGCACTGCCACAGTTCTTTATTATTTTTATTCTGATATCTACTTAGAAAATTAACAGCTGTACATAAATCTGGTCTTGTGCATAGCATGGTATACATTAGACACCCTATAAGATTCCTACAAGGTTTATTATGGCTTTCATCTGAATTCAAAGCCACGTAATCTAACTTGATTGGAAGTGGTGTACTAACAGCATTGCAATCAGTCATATTGAATTTAATCAAAATATTATTTAAATAATTTATTTGACTAATAGATATTTGATTCTCGTTTCTTTCTATCTCAATACCCAAAAAGAGCTTAACCTCATTTAAATCTATCATTTTGAATGTATTCATTAAATATTCTTTGAAATTTGACATTGTATCCATTTTACCAGTGACTATTAATAAATCATCAACATACAAAACTACATAAATATTTTCGTATATATGACCTTTATCTAATAAGTACAAACATCGGTCACTTGAAGAATTTTTAAAACCGTGTGCTTTTAACACTTCATCAAAACGTTCAAACCAGCATCTAGCTGACTGTTTTAAACCATACAAAGCTTTATGTAATTTACAAACTAAATTTTTTGTTTTCAGTTTTTATACCATCAGGTACACGCATATAGATTTCTTCTCTTAAACAACCATTTAAAAATGCTGTTTTGACATCCATTTGATGTATTAATAAATTATGTTGGTTAGCAAAAACTATCAATATTCGAAAAGTAGCAATCCGGGCTACTGGTGCAAAAGTCTCATTGTAATCTGATAAATATTGTTGACTGAAACCTCTGGCAACTAGTCGCGCTTTATACCTTGATGGTATTCCATTAATGTTATTTTTAATTGTAAATACCCATTTACAATCTACAATATTTTTGTTTGGTTGCTTTGTAACTAAAGACCATGTGTTATTTTCTCTGAGAGAACTAATTTCATTATTAATCGCTTCTTCCCATTTATCTTTATCATCCCTTTTATTTATTTCATCATATGTTTTAGGAATTTCATTTAATAAAGATTGTAAACATATGAGAATTTCAGTATCACTTTCATTGAATGATATTTTATTGCGATTTTTTTTTTAATCTTTCACTTCTTCTGGGTTCAATATTCTCAGACTTATTACTGGTGTTTAACTGATTTGTATTATCGGTTTCACTGACAGTTTTATTATTTTCTGTCATTTTGTGTATATCCTCATTTATATTTGAGGAATCTGTTACCGATTTATTATCAGATTTTAAATTAATAACACCATCTGAGTTTTTATTTGGAATCCCTTCTTCAAGTTTCAATATTGGTTTTGATGTTTTTGAATTATTATTTTTTGTTCTTGTCACTGAACAGATTGCTATTTTGTTTAACAATTTTAATTCTTTGGTAGTTTTTATATTCAACTCCTTCATCAATTTCCAATAATGGTCTTGAATTTATGAAATCTGTCTCGTCAAAAATAACATCACGAGCTGTGATAAATTTATTATTTTCTGGATTAAAAATTTTATATCCATTTGGTACATATACAAACAGTATACCTTTAAAAGATTTTTTTTATCAAATTTTGTTTTTCGGTTTTTATCATGTATATACACAGTAGAACCGAATATTCTTAAATGGTCTATTCTTGGCTTTTTATTATGCCATAGTTCATAAGATGTTTTACCTTCTTTATTTGATTTTGTGGGGCTTATATTTATTAATTGTGTAGCAGTTAAAATTGCTTCACCCCAAAAATGTTTTTCTACATTTGCTCCATGGATCATTGCACGAGCCTTTTCTGTCAACGTTCTATTCATACGCTCCGCAACTGAATTTTGTTGCGGTGTGTATGGTACGGTTACATGAAAACTTATACCTTTATTCATGCAAAAGGTTTTTAATTCATTTGACATATATTCACGCCCATTGTCACAATATAAATTAACAATTTTCAAATTGAAATGGTTTTCACTTTTAATTACAAAATCTTGAAAATTTTTGGTAACATCTGATTTATAAGTTAGAAGATATGTTACAGTATAATGAGTATATTCGTCAATGAATGTTAGAAAATAATTTTTATTGTCGATTGTGGTTGGAGTAATCGGCCCGCAAACATCTGTGTGAACTATAAATAAGGGCCTCTGAACATGTGTTTTATCTTTAGCTTTAGAAAAAGGTAGTTTTGTTTGCTTTCCATATATGCAAGCTTCACATAATTCATTTGAGGGATAAATATTTTTTAATTTAGTAATATTACTTGCCATTTCTTTACTTTTTAATTCCAAAAATTTATTTTTACTTATATGGCCTAAACGTTCGTGCCAGATTTTATAGCTCTCATTATTAATATTAATATTGTTAATTTGGTGAAAATGCTTTTCAACTTTCTTATTAATTTTGAATTTTATTTTTATTAGATGGTTTAAACACTCACCTTTTACAATCACCTTACCACCATTTTTAATCGTTACTCCGCTATTTTTCTTAAATATAATTGTCATACCAGCCTCTTGCATTCGGCGTACCGAAAGCAAATTATACGGTACATCAGGAACGTACAACACATTTTGTAAAGATCCTTTGATTCCCATATTCGAGGTAACATCTATGGTTCCTTTACTTATAGCCATAACTGTAGTATTGTTTTTAGCTACTGATATTTTTAAAGGTGTATTCAATTTCTCATATGTCGTAAAGTAGTCTGAATTATTAATTATATGATCCGTTGCGCCAGAATCTAGTAAGAACATAATTTCATTTAGTTTATTCAACTTTGTTAACGTGCCATTATGGAGCATAAACGCAAAACTTTGTTCACTGGTTGAGCATGTTGAAACAGTTTGTGCTTGTCTGTCTTTGTGTGAATTAACAATTTTCTTTTTATAATAAAAGCAATCCCTTTTTACGTGATTTTTTCTTCCACAATAGTCACATTTTAAAACACGCCGGTTGTCAAATTTTTTATTACTTTTAAAATGAGGAGCCCTTTGTTTCTGTTTATAATTTCCATTATATTTCCAATTTTTCTTTGTTGCCTTATTTCTGTTGTAAACCACTTCCGTTTGTAGAATTTTACCACTTGTATCTCCACTTTCATTTCTTAATTTTATTTCATGATCTAGCAGCCTAGTTTTCACAAACGCCAGATTTAAATTATCTTCGTTTAATGTTTGTATAGCTGTAGCAATTCCATCATAAGCCGGGGGTAATGTTAATAAAATGTGGGCAATTTTTCCCATTTCATTTAGAGGGGCTCCAGCTGCTGTTAATTCTATGAGCATATTGTCGAATTCGTTGAAATGGTTTATAAGTGAAGTTTCTCCTTTCAATTTAAAACTTAACAGTTTCTTTTGTATTGAAAGTTGCGTAGCCAAACTCTTGCGTTCATAAATTGCATCGAACTTTTTCAATATGTCCCTCGCCGTCGCATCCTCGGTGACAATGCTAATTAATGTATCGCTCAAATGTTCTATGATACATCCTTTAGCGGACGTCTCTTGTTTCCGCCATTCATTGTCAACTGTTTCAGGGGGGTCTTGAGTTAGAACCCGAAGAGCACCTTCCTCGTCAATTAACGCCTTTAATCGCAATTTCCAGATACTATAATTTTCTCCATTAAACGGTTTAATATTACGTTTAACCTTTTGATTGTTCGACATTTTCACTTTTATTTCATTTATATTTATTAATCACTCTTAGTTTATAATTAGTTTATTTATAGAAAGAACTTTGTTATTAGTCACTTTACACATGCACACAAATAACGTTCTGGGCCCATAACCTATTGGATATGGGATTAAATAATAAGTAAGATTTAATAATATGTATATATTTATTATAAGTACGTTACTCAACGAGAGCCAGACTAATACTGATATACATTTACATGGTTGGTTCGTATAGCCGGTTGGTCCTTTGTTAAGAAAAGGTTAAACATAAATAGGGGAATTCCCTGTTAAACATAAATAGGGGAATTCCCTATTGTATTTATTTTGGTACGAGCATCTCATATAACAATATACAATAAAAATTAATTATATAAAAATGTTACGTGTTTAAAAACTATTTAAAAATAGGTAAGTTTATTTAGGTAAAATTATCGTTTATAAATTAAACAACATGTATCAAACGTATTTATTTTTATGCTTTGAATATAGCAAATATAGTTTAATTAATAGGGCAGAGTTAATTTGTATTGACTCGCGTACAATTTTAATGATTAAAGAGTATACAGTGATAACACTATAACCTTTTCACTGACAGACAAACAATTACAATAATAATAATAAATAAAAAATAATAATGACAGAAAGCATATTTATTGATACGTTTATAAAATAAGTTACAACATATATAAATTTAAATGTAATTCTAATGAATTGTTGTTGTTTGGAATTATATGAAAAATCGAAACTAATTCAATTATTTTTGTATTGTTAAATGAAATGCAATAAAACAAACGATTGCAAACATATATAGTATATTTTAGTTCATTTCCAATCAAAATTATTCGTTATAAAACAAAATAAATTATATTATGTATTGGTATTAAGTCCAATAAGCTGTTGTTACTTAATTTTAATTTAATCGTACACAAAATTCTTTAATTTTATCTTTCACCAAATTAACTTTACTAATAAAATCTTTTGAACTCTCCTCATCTCTTTGCTCCTTGCATTCGTTGCTTAATACTTTAGGAAATATACAAACAGGTAGAAATTCATTGTCACAATACCCATTGTTTTTCAATTCTCCACCCCGTTCATGCAACACTGCTCTCACAGTATCTAAACAATTACACAATATAGGATTGCCCTCTAATACAAGCACTGATACATTCACGTTATTAAATAGTTTCGCTGGTATATAATTTAAATAATTTGCACTCAATTGAAATTTCTTGATATATACGTTAGATGTAAAAGCTGCAGTGTTGATTTCTTTTAGCTTATTAAATTTAAAGCCGAGGTAATCTATTTGATTTAATCCATGAAAAGCCCTGGGAGAAATTGTCATAATTTCATTTCCATCAAAATTTATGTTTCTTAGTTTTGGCATATTGGCAAAGACATTGGGAGGAAGCACAGTTAATTTATTAGCACTCAAGTTTAACGTGTGTATGTTAGTGCAGTTTACAAACCAGTCATTATCAACATACGCTAATTCATTGTGGCTTATTATAACAGTCTGGAGATTGCGCATATTTGCAAATGCATAGTCTTCTATAAAACTTATTTTATTGCGATTTAAATTTAATGTTACCAAAGGCATCCCTCGTTCAAATGTACCTCTCTTAATTTCTTGAACAGGATTTTGATAAAATACAATTTCTTGCAGTTCCGGCAAGTTTCTGAATGCTTCTTTATGAATTATACGTATATCGCAATTTTCAAATACAAGTTTTTTCAATTGTGACATGTTTCTCACAGAATCTTTTAATAAATTGGGCACATTTTGATTTTTCACTTTTATGGAACCCATTAATTTACCCATAAATGGTTCCTGCACTCGTTCTATGCAACCACTAATTGCTTCTTTGTAAAATTTATTTTCATTATGTGGAGCAAATTCAATAATTGTATCTTTAAACGTGTGGCAAGCAAATATCTGTGCCACAGTGAATAATATTAACAAACATATTATGCTTGCTTGCTTCATATTTATCTTGACCGTACTGTGGTTGAATAAAGACTGGTTTGGTTAGAATTAATTCGTGTCGCAGCTTAGTACTGGGGAATTTTGTACTCGTAGTAAATATAATATATTTAATTAATTGTGTTATAAGAATTTGTATAACATGTAAGATTGCTTTTTTCGTATTTAGTTTTATATGTAATATATAAAACATGTTAATTTGATCGATTATGTGGAACTGACTATGTTCATACTTACATAAAATTGTTTATAACGACGTTTTTGGACCCCAAGCGATGTTTTGAAATTAATTTTTTTTATAATTGATTAGTAATAAATATATTTCTATTTTTTTAATATTTAAAAACCAAAAAGTGTGTAGTTTTTGTATAAAAATTGTATTAAATATAAAATCTTTTTTATTTATATAATATTTTTTATTTTGATTTTGAGTTGTTTTCATGACTTCTTATCAATCAGAACCAAATTTGAAATTGTATAAGTTTAACTAGTTTGATTATCTACTTTTTTTTAGTTTTTTCTTGTATTTGTATTTAACTGCTATAAACGTATGATATTTGCAATTTTCCAACGTATTAAATACGTAGAGGAGTTTTATTTTATACAACTTATTACTAATAATAATCTTGTTTATCATAATACAACTAAACAAAGATATATTACAGTACTTAGATAATAAATAATCAAATAAATATAACAAAAAACAATAATTTACTAGTAGAACAAGGCTTGCAAAGAATTCTAAGATATATTCACTAATAGTTCTCAGATGTAGGACCGAAACTTTAAAGTGAGATTTTTAACCGTATTATCAACACAACTTCAAAATTTAGAATTTCCCAAGATTTATAAGCCGCAAATATTCAAGGTCAATGTTTGCATTTAGACTTCAATGTGATAGTTTCAGCAAGTGTGGTTACACTCGTTGAAATTCAAAGGTATTTTTATGTTGTTGTTACTTAGTAAATAAAAAAAAAATGATAATAATAAAAATAATTATATCTCAAACTTATAATAATAATGTAATACATGTGGCATCTTTAAAGTTATAAAACTCTTATATAGTGTACGGTTAACAAATACGAGTGGAGTTTTATCTACTTTGCTATAAAAACAGTATGCTATTGCAAAAACTATTTTATGTTTTTTTTTCTGTGACATTTTATTGTGTTATTTCTAAGTTTGTTTCCAATCGCATAACATATCAGTCAATTTCATACCAGTTATTTTAGCAAAATGTTGGCACTATGAATTTCGAAGCTGCTCAGTCCTAAACAAAAACTGTGTAGACAACAAATTTGTAAAGAAAAAAACCATTACCCAAAAAAGCAAAAACGCATTTTTTAGACAAAAAAATATTTGCCACAGTTTTTTGAGACGCTGAGTATATGTTAATAAAAACTACACATACAATTAAAAACAGCTATAAACAAAAAAGACTTCACAACGACAACTGCAAGATGCATTAAGCACGAATTGCTCAAAAAAATTTAAGTAATTTACTACATGTACCTTACAGTCCCGACCTTGCTTGTAACTAATTATCTCTTTTCAAAACTTAAAAAAACAATTGAGAAGACGCTGTGCATTTGTATTTTACAAAATTATCAAAACATTTTTTTTAAAGGCTAGTGTTACTAAAAAAACTAAGTTTGTTAGTGAAAAAAGTAAAAACAAATTTTGTTTTGTAACTCCTTGTTATTGTTTATGTAATCACATAAAAAAACACGCCTGGTATTAAAAAACATACAAACTTTTTTAAACAAGTTTAAATTTGTTTATAAACAATAATATAATACATGTGGCTTCTGTAAATTATAAAACTTCTATAGTATACGGTTTGCATGTACAAGGAAAGTTTTCTATGTTACCCAAAATGTGAAACATCTCTAGAAGCACCAACTGACAAAATCAATAACAAGTTGAAGATTTGATGTTGATTGAACGCCGAGTAAAAACTTTAATTATTGCTAGAGAAATAAGTATATCACAAGTGTTTTTAAAATTCTACATTATGATTTGGGAATGAGTCAAATGTCGCCAAAATTGATTCTCAAGCTGCTCAGTCACTAACAAAAACTACGTAGACAACAAATTTGCAAAAAGATTTTTACTGTTTTATCCAAACAGGATGACTTTTTCTATAAAGTTGTAACTGGAGATAAGACCTAAAAACATCACTCGGATTTTTTTAGAAAACAAGAGTCTTTGTTCTTAAGAGCTCTTCACCACCCAAGAAAGCAAAGACATTTTTTTTTTGCGCAAAAAGTGATGATTATCAATTAAAAGCAGATGTACGCAAAAAGACCCCAAAACTCTTTTTCTGTACGACAACTGCTGGGTGCAATACTCGCAAATTGTTTAAGATGTAGTCAACAAAGCTGGTTTTAAAAAATTACATCTACCTTACAGCCCCGACATTGCCCCCTGTAACTATTATTTTTTTCCAAAACTTGAAAAATACTTGAGATGACGTCATTTTTTATTGAATGACAACCTGAGAAACGCCGAGAAGTTGTATTTTGCAAAATTACCAAATTTTATTTGAAAGCATAGCGTTACTAAAAAAACGTTGGAATAAGTCTGTTAGTATTAAAAATTCTTATGTTAAAAAATAAAATTTTGTGTCCTGTAATGCTTTGTTTTTAAACTAGATAAATAACATAAAAAACTTCTCTTGGGTTTAAAAAAACACATACACTTACATTTAACGTTTTTATTGTTATAATTAATGCTTTCTTTATTACGTTAGGCTAATATACAATAAATCTAAACTAAAAACTTATGTTTGGGTATGTCGTGTTTGTGCCCATAATATCTACTCGTATTTTTAGACAAATTCAACATTACATTTTTTAAAATACGCTTACACGTGAATGCATACAAATTACAATTCAAATAATTTATTTTTAAATTCTTAAAATTGCGTCAACCTTAGAACAATAATATACTAAACTTAAGCATTGAGTAGAAACTAGCACAATAAAACGTTTTTACTGTATTATCATTTGTATTTTTAGAAAAAATACCATGACTTTCGTTGCTAAGAAAAAAATTATGTTTATCTAAGATAACTTCCAGAAATTGTGCACAAATGTTGTATTGGCAAGCAATATACAATCTGGTGTATCGTATATGTGCTGGTTTGTCTAAAGCTTTTGATTCTGTACCACATAACATATTATTAAAGAAGTTAAAATTATACAATTTTACCTTCAAGAGCATAAGAGTTTTGCATGACAACATGAAATCAAGTAAATTAAAACTACTAAATGGTGTCTCGCAAGAATCTACTCTTGGATCATTGCTGTTCTTTGATTGGTTTGGTGCCAATTGATTTGTTCTAAATAAATCTAAATTGTCAAACATATGTTTTAGATTAAAAACCGTGTCTATATCTCTTAAATACACCCAAATTTGACAATTTGGTAAATTTCTTAAGTCTAAAAATAGATCAGATGTCAAAAAAATTAACAAAAATATTTTTTTACGGTTGCTACCCAAATGTATTGCGAACTGCATACTTTGCATTCTGTAATTTTGAGCTTTTATATTTATTTTAACATGAGGATATAGTAGCTTTATGTCAAAACTATTTAAAATGCAAACGAACAGTACGTATTGTTTGCAGGAATGGTATATGATTTTCGACAAAGTTACTTAAAATTTATAATTTTAACTATTATTTGTGTAATCATTTATGAATGTTTATTGCATTTCAAGCAACATATTCTAAAAAACATCGGTAGTTGTTTGCGCTATTCATGCGCAAACCCGAGCTTTTTAGATGCGCGCCGTACTTAAATCCCGCAACTGACCCTGTTCATTTTCTGCCGTGTTAAAACACTGTGCACGTGTATAATTTTTCAAACCATCCCCATCATTCAAACTTGCGCTGTACCTGCACAGTTTGTTTTAGGGTTGTGTTTGCTCAACACGCCACGTGTACCTTGTCCTTCAGAAGCTTTTGTAATTTATTACAAATAAATAAAATTTAAATTGTATCATACTGGCTACTAACTAACACTCCCGCTCTGTTACAACTTGACGTCCAACTCGGCGGATTAATGAAACAATGTCTCTCTTACATTCACCCAAGAGATACAATTTAAGATCAAAATCCGTTGATAGAGTTGATAATATAAACACAAAGAAACCCAACAGTTTGAAGATTTTTACAGCACGCTTCAAATTATAAAGGAACACATCGCCGCTAGTTTTCCGCTACTCAGTTCAGAAAAATACAAAATTGACGTACACTCTTTACCGTATAGCAGTACCCTATTCCAATTGCACACAGGGCTGCGGTACAGAAAGAGATTAAAAAAATAGAACAATGGGGCGTTATATCCAGGACCCCTATTCTGGCACTCATTGCGATGTTGCGCCATATCATAGATTTTCCCTATCGGAGGAGAAGTGCAACATTTAAATCATAAATTAGTAATTAATAATACATATTGACGTTAAAAAATACAATTAACATAAAGTTTGGTATTGAGTTTATACTACTAGGTGGTCCTGCAGTACGAAAATAGATCACCGATAAATTTTTTGAAGTAATGATGACCCCCGTTCTCTAGCCCTCTAATGACAACGCTTAAAAGGGTACGGTCCGATTATATTTAGACGCACGCCGTTTAAATGTGTAACTAAGCCGCACTCTAAGCTTCCTCGATCAATAGAAGATCTATTACATGGCCTATCAGATGTTAAATACATATCGTCCCTTGATCTCACTACCTCCTAATAGCAAATACCGATTTTTTAATGTATTGCCTTTTGGCCTAAAAACGGCGGTGAACTTATTCAGGAGATGTACGATAATGTATTTGCTGGATTATGATTTAGATGACCAAGAATTGATGCTTGAGGCTATTTAAGGAATACTTCTCTACTCTTTCAACCCCTTTAATAAGTTTGCTGTAGAAAATAGCACAATAGTATTAGGATACCAAGCAACAGAACGCTTTAAATTCAACTAAAAAGTCGTTATCCCAATAGATGCTACTGCGCCATTCTACTTTTGAGAAACCATTTCTTTAATCAAGATTACTGGTAAAAAGAGAATTGTAGCCTATTTTAGTCGTTATCTACTCGACCAAAAACTCTATATCGTAAAAGGAACTTTTAAGTATATTATGTTCCTTGTGCCGATGGTGTGTCTTTTTGAAAGAAAAACCTTTTGTTATTCATACAGACCAGCGATCCTTGTCCTGTTTAAATACTTGTAGAGTACGACTATGTAGTTAACTACTTAATTGGACAAAAAATGTCATACGTGATTTGTTATCACGTTACCACTCCTGTCGACCCGCAGTATTCCAAGATCGGTTATTCCGCATTTTTCTCACTAATGTTGGACTCGATATCCGCGCTATACTAAAGAATATTTCTAAAACTCAAGCATCCGATTCCAAACTAAAACCCATTGTTAAAAATCTACAAAATAACGCAACAAGCAGTCGGTTTTTCATCCATCAAAAGTGTTTGTTTCTAAAACTCAATAAAAATTCTTTTGTTACTTTTTGCGTACCTCTGGCTTCTTAAGTTCCTACATTTGTAGAAACTTATCATCAGATTATCGGATGTCTAAGAACTATTTTTCTACTATTAGAAGACCTTCTTGCATACTTTGCGACAGAAAAACCCAATTTACGGCAACTGCTTGGAAGACGTTTATTCAAAACGAACAGATGTAATTAATCTTTTCGTTAATCCGGCACCCACAAAGAAACCCTCTAGAACGCGTTATTCGGGAATTAAGTCGCCTTTTTTGGACGTATTGTCGGCAAAAACATACTATATAGCCCCGCAAATTCCCAGGTTCACCTGCTTTTTAAATATAGTGGTATATGAATCTGCTGGTTTTTGTCCCGCTGAGTTGCATTTCGGTACCGTTGAATCGTCCAGACCTTTTGATTGCCACGTGAAGCTTTAATAGGCAGGTCAGAGGTTAGAAACTCTAGCTCAGCAATAGATAAAGCAAGGTTATCTCTTGTTATCTACCTCAGCCAAGAAATTTGGTTCTGCTAAAAGCAAATCTATTTTCATTAGCTATTGATGGCAAAACCAAAAAAAAATCTTCTTTATAAAGGACCATATGTAGTAGCAAAACAAATCGCCACCAAAACTTTTGTATTGAACTTTCCAGACCCTAATGTTGAGCGTAGTATATTTAATATATGTCACCTAAAAGCATTTTTTAATAATCCTTTGCCAGAGCATAGACTGCATCCGTAATTCAATGTAGCTGTAGTCTGAGTAATATCTCGGGTGGGGAGCAAATGTAGAGAACATCGGTATTTGTTTGCGCTGTTTATGCGCAAACCCGCAATTTTCAGATTTTCTCCCTCTTTGGTTACACATTTTATAAAATATTTAACAAAAACTTCTAAAAGCAAACTATTCTTTTCCTAGCAATACCTTTCTTCAAGAATGACATTTTGTTTACATTCTAAACCTGTTTTTATGCCTTCATATTCAATGAATAAATTGTATTTGGTGCAATTTGGTGTATGTTAACTCATCGATCTTATAAACTATACAATTGCTGTATCTAACAGCGCTTTCGCTATTTTATTATTTTGACTAACGTCACGTCACGTCGCGTCGTGACACAATTCTTTTTTTCGGCAACCGTAAAAGCAGAAAGTTAAAGAAACAGTTAATAAATTATGTGTTTTGTTGGTTTGCGGCATAATTGAGGTAAATAAAACACAATTTATATTAATTTTATATTATTTGCTTAGGATTTTCCATTTGATAGTCATTTATTTATTCAGAAGTCTGTAGTATATTAATTTTCACTTTAATATAACATTTACAGTATTTTGTAAGAGAAATGACAAGTTTTAATTCAAATAAATCAATACAGTAATGAAATATAGAATATTTTTATCATAATTACATAGTTAAATTATTCATGTACAACGGAATATTAGTATTATATAAATAAATAAATATTACATAATTAAGCATACTTTAATTTAAACGCACACAATATTTCTCAATTTTATCTTTTACCAAACTAACTTTATTAATAAAATATTTTGAAGTATCATCATCAATTTGTTCGTTACATTCCTTAGCTATTACTTTAGGTGATACACAAACTGGTAAAAATTCACTATCACAATAACCACTATTTTTCAATTTTCCGCCATGTTTATGTAGATCCTCTATCAGAGCATCTAAACAATTACACAGCATTGGATTTCCTTCAATTGAAAGCACTGATACATTTACATAATTAAATAATTTTGTAGGAATATAATTTAAATAATTAGCAGTCAAGTGAAATTTCTTAATAAATATTGATGAGGTAAACGCTGCAGTGTTGATTTCCTTTAGTTTATTATGTTTTAGACCGAGATAATCGAGTCGATGTAATCCATGAAAAGCCTTGGGGGATATGGTCACGATTTCGTTACCATCCAAATGTAAATTTCTTACGTTCGGTATGTCAATAAAGACATTGGGAGAAATAACAGACAGTTTATTGTCACTCAAGTTTAGTGTGCGCAGATTCGTACAATTTTTGAACCAGTCATTATCAATATATGCTATTCGATTGTGGCTCAATATAAGAATCTGCAGATTATGCATGTTTGCAAAAGCGTAGGATTCTATAACACTTATTTGATTAGCATTTAAATTCAACGTTACTAACGGCATGCCACGTTCAAATGTACCTCTTTTAATTTCCTCAATAGAATTTTTATATAATATAAGTTCCTGTAGTACTGGCAAGTTTCTGAATGCTTCTTGGTGAATTATACGTATTGAGCAATTTTCAAATACTAGCCTTTTCAAGCGGGACATGTTACGCACAGAATCTTTTTGTAAATTTGATATTTTTTCATTTCTAACATTTATGACGCCCATTAATTTTCCCATAAAAGGTTCCTGAACTCGTTCTATGCAACCTGTAATTGCATGTGTGTAAAATGTATCTTCATTATATGCAGAAAATTCCATAATTGTTGCTTGGAATGTATGGCAAGCGAATATATGTGCCACATTTGATGTTATTAACAAATATATTATATTTACTAGCTTCATTTTTATCTTGACTGTTCTATGGTTCAACGAAGACTAAGGATGTTGTGGGGATTAACAGTGACGTAGTAGTTCTGCGAAATTGGCATAACATTTTAAACGACTTTTCCCAATTGCTCATTATAGAAGATTATCGTCGTCGTCCAAGGCCATTTATATTTATATTTGTTCTTAATTTATTTTCATATATAATCTTGTAATTCTTAAAATATGCTTTAATTACTGAGTTATTTAAAACTAGTTTTAACTTATAATTATGAGTATATAAATAATTTACGAATGGTAAAATCAATAAACAGGTTTTTTATATAGTAATTATTTTTTCAATAATTAATCTATTCATTATTTTTTTATATATATAATTTTTACTCTGCGCGGATGTTTATTATTATAAATATTTACAACGAATTATATATTGGCACGGCATTAACAGTTCAAGGTAATTTTTATAACGATAAATCTTTTGATTAAATAAGAAGTTTTTTTTCTAATTTCACTTATTAATTATTTTTTATAAATTGTTTGGTACGTCATTGTTGCTAATTTGTGTAATTATTCGACTTAATTAACTAAATGTCACAAAGCAATAAAAATAGTATTTTGAGCACATAATTAATAATATGTTTTTAAATATATGAAAAAAGTTAATTTTTAGTTTTAATATGAGTAATCACTTTTAAAAGAAAGTTAAATCCGTGGTTATTTATCTTAAATAGTTGGCGATTGTAATATGATTGATAGTTGTGACCTCTACTACGTAATCATAATAATAATCAATTTATGTCACAACAAAATAAAATTATCTTTAAATTTTACGAGACGAGGTTTAAATAGTATTGTAGTATTCATCTTGAATAGTTGCAGATTATAATTATCTTAAAAATCTATAAACTATAAGTGAATAATTTCTAGACTTTCTAGCAAGCTTAGTACTACACGTAAATATTTCTTTACATAAAAATGTGTCTGGTACTTTTTTTTGGCCAATGTCTAGAGAAATATCTATAAAAATGCAGATCTAAAATACACAGTATTTACGTCATTAGTTAGTTTTGAATAAGCAACTTTAAAATAGCTCGTTTTTGCATAGAATTTAGGAGTGATGGTTAGTTTCAGATTGTAAACAATATTTGTTAAGAAACCCTAGTTTCCTAGACATATTTGATACGACTGATACTTGACTTTAAAACAGTAAAAATTTGAGTTTTAGAATTGAAATTGTTTTAAGATTTATGTTTATACATATTAACAATAATAATATTAATAATATTTATTTAAAAAATACTAAAAGGTGTAGAAATACATACAAAATCAAAACATTTATAAAACTTAAATAATAAAACTAGTCTATTTTATACAGTAATAATAAATAATATCAGTCATCTTTCGTTATAAATTAAAATAATGAAACAGAGAATAAAAAAAGTTTTCTATCAGATAACGTTTAACCTTTGTAATACCCAGTGGGGTCCAAACGGATCCTATGACCAGATTTTTTGTTATAGTTGTCTTTATACTTTTTTTAGTATTTTGTTTCTTTGGCTTTATTCATTTCTTATAAACATGCGGCAAAAATTCAAGGGGTTGTTCCTTGGCTTATTCTAAGAACATTTTGTCCTATAATGAAGATGATAAAAATCCCATTTGTTTTGATACAAGATACAGAGTGAATACGAAAATGAAAATGTACGACAACCATATTCAATATTTGTAGAAATTATTAATGTAAATAAAAGTATAGCGTACGCCAATAAGTGTATCAAGTACAAAAAAATAATAAGTTTATCAAGTACAAAACATTGGTAACGATAACTTGGAACGGCTATTTTATCTACTAATGTAGAAGAGGATTTCATTTAAATACGGCTCGTCATTGATCATCACATGTATCGGTCGCAGTTGCTAAGATTGAGTGACGAAGTCATTTCAACTTTTTTTTTGTAGATTCAGCAACTTTACATGTACTTTTTGATAATAAAATATTGTAACTGTCGCAAAATTTTGTTCTCTCTGTAGCTTTGAAACAAAGGGGGTTTTCAAAAATCATCATACGACAAAATATTCTTAAGCCAAGGAATAATCCTTGAATTTTTGCCGCATGTTTACCTAACACCCTGTATATGAAACTAAAAAATATAATTTTAATAATTTTTGGATAATTTTATTGTTGTTATTAATTAATTAAATCAGTGTCTTATGCTTTTTAGTAACTTGTGTTGTAATTTTTTTGTAATCATAAAAATATTTATTTTGTCAGTAATATTTTTTTCATATTATTTATGAGAGAACAGACAAAGAATGATCGTAACCACCACGGACAAAAAAGTATTTGCATCAGTTTGATGTTTGCCAGAACTGCTTCGTTTGTGCGGCCAATTATCGGCGTTGTGCAAACAATGCTTTCCTGTCCTTGATACTTAATATACTATTGTTTGTATGAGCTAAACAAATATTACTGCAAAAATAAAAACTATTATAATTTAAAAAAAATACAATTTTCTCATAAAAGCCAAATTGTCACACATTATTGTGGGGTCCGTTTGGACCCCTGTCGGTATTACGAAGGTTAAGTACTTTTAAAATTTAATTTTTGATTTTTCTGTTTTATTTCCTCAGGAATTTTATTAAAATAGTTTCTTGCTACAATATAAAACGATTTTTTTACATATTTATTTAATGAAATATAAGTTAATAAAAAATGGTTTTGTGTGTTGGGTTTTGTATGTTTTTATTTGTAGTGAGATCTGTTTTGTTAGAAAATATATAATTTTGATGAATGGTAGATATAAATAGCCAAAACACTTAAGCTTTTAAAATATGATCTACAAAAATTTCTAAATGTTTGCTAAAATTCAAATGGCCTTTTTCTGTGTTTTGATGGCGTCTAAGATTTAGTTCATTTTCAATAGTATTTCATACTCAACTATTAAGTTAAAATATTAAAAATAAACTATTTGTAATGTAGATTTACTGCAATAATGTGTTCTTAGAGAATAAATGCTTTTTTTTTACTTTACAGACATATTACATCATGACTTAAATAATTTAAATCACTATGAAAAGTTTTACCTAATAATTTAAAATCTATTGTAAATGATACTAGCTCATTCTTAACAAAAATATTCAGTTCTTAATTTTGTTAAGTGGAAAAACCATAGTTGTTGAAATTTATTGCAAGTTTATTATTACATTTAAACCAATGCGATATAGAAACTAAAGTCTATCATTTAATATTATATCAACTATCAACATACTAGATGATTAGTTGTTAATAAAAATATTAAAAATAGAGGTCAACTCACACTTGTTAAAATAATGTTGTTTTGTTTATATTTTTTACAGCTAAAAAGTTTTCTAAATAATGTGTATTTTTCAATTATCTCGAAAACGAAGCGAAATAGACAAAAAAGTAATTTTGATTTTCTGTTTAAAATTACAAAATCTACTTTTATTTTTTGTCCCCAGTTAGGAAACACCCTGTATAAACATTATTTTTTTTATATGTTGTTAACAATTGTCAGCTAATAGTCTATGTTTATTTAGCTTTTTGTTCTATAAAATCTAAAGCTTCTGTGAGTTTGGTATGGTTATGTCATATATGTACGTTGTGATTGACGTTTTATCTGTGATTAAAATGTCTAAGCGGTTACAAATGATGGTTTTGTCTGTTATGATGCTGCGGTTTCAATATAATTTATAGGTGTTGGTTTCAAGTACGTTGGCACAAAAAACGGCTGTTAGTTTATGCAAGTTGGGTATCTTTTAATGTATTATACTGAATAGTTAAGCATGTCTGTGTAGATGCCTAGTAAACGCTAAAACTCTGAAGCTGAAGTAATATGTTGGATGGTTTTGGTGACTTTGTCACATCTTTTGCAAATATTGTTGATATTTGCTTTATTTAAGATACTTTATGGTTATTTTTAGTTTTGATTTGAAATCACAAAACTTTTAATTTTAAGAAACACGTCCGTCTAAGTCAACAATTTATTTGAGATCACTTCAGTTGTTTCTTGTTTATAAGCTATGTTTGAAAGCAGCTCAATTTTGTAGGCGTGTAATATATTCAAAAGAGTATAAATAATATCAACCAAGCAAACGGCTTTGTGGAGTGGTGTTTTCTTGTTGAGAAAGTAGCGTTGTAAGTTTTTGAGCTGTTTTGATAGTCTACAACTATTAACCTCATTTGTACCGCAGTATACATTCTTTCAGATAAGGTTTTTGGATGGACTCAAAATTTGGTTAGTGTGGTTTGGGTTTTAATTTTAATGTTTTCCAAGTCGGTTCTTTTCCTTTTAAAGGTTCCAAACGTATATGTATGTGTAAATGCATATGCTATACTGGTATACACGTACACTAAATACCAGTATAGCATATGCATTTATGGCATTTGATGCCATTCAGTTTTAATTTTAAATTTTCAATTAATCATTTAGTGCAGAGGTTACTTTTGAAGTTGTTGTACCGGTTAATTAGAGACAATAATATAGTGGCCTACCCGTAGGCCATAATCAAAATTAATTTATTTAAAAAAAATTAAATTTTTAAATGAAAACTTTTTTTGTCAAATGTTTCGCAAAAAACCGACTAGCCCAACAATAAAAAATTTCCTAATTTGTAACTGATGACCTTTTTGGAAACATAAAATGCAATGCTATATGTACAATTGTAATAAAAACAATTTAATGCGTAAATATTTTTATTATACAACATATAAATATAAATGTAACATTTATGGATATAATAATATTTCCAATTATTGAAATTTAATGTGAGGATTGCACAAAGATCAGACTCAATATTAAGTAGTTGTTTTTCATCGTTGTCATAGCACAAAATCCACTTTCACATAAGTATGTAGTACTGAAAGACATTAAAAATTAAGAGCTTTTCAAAAAAGTTGAGTATACTGCACAAATAGAAAACCATAACAAAAATAAGCTAGTAAGTGGCCCTTCAGAATAACTAATGCAAGGCAATAACTTTCGGTTTTCTTCTCTGCGTAAGTCCTGCTGTTAATTTGTCCTAGTCATTGTCTCTAATGTAGTACTAGTTTGAGGTGGGCTAGTTTCGACCTCGAGGAATTCACGCAGTCTGCCCATCTCTCCCTATACCCTATTTGTCTGCCCTACTTCCTACACTGGCATCCAACTCTTCTTTCTCTCATTTTTGTGTTATTCAGCCTAGATAAAGCATTGTTCTTAAGTGTCTTCTTTGTTTTCCATATCATTAACTTCTTCCTCATCGTATCCTCTTTCTTTCATATTTATTTTGTGCAGCTCTATTAAGTGCATCCCTTTTGGTAGTCCTACATTTGCCAGTTTAACTTCTAGTAAGATTCTTGAATAATTTGACCATTTCAAAAATTGCATTTTTTGTCAATTTCGAGTTGGCGTATCTGCCGTTTGGAAATTGCTTAGTCAATTCCGTCAATTTATTTTCCTTGAGCGGTTCTTTTCTTTTCTTTCTTTTTCTTCCAATTTCTGTTGGTATTAATGTTCCAGTATATGTTCATCTCTTGCCTTTCAGTTCACCTTTCATTCCTTGAAATCCATAGTTATTTTGACCTTCTTTGTTTCTTTCCTCTTTATTACCTTTTTTCATATTCTTTTGCTTCTATTTAGCTTTTCGCTCCTCCTTCCTTTGTCTTCTGTGGCTTTTAATTTGTGTTTTCTTCTATTTTGGTTTACCTAAATCTTAATGCTTCAAACTCCTCTATTTTTTCTTCAGTACTGTCGTTGCATAGTTTCTTAGTGTTTTTCATTTGTTTTCGTCACTCAGGCATATTTTAATGATTGTAGATTTGTCTACTTTGTTTTCCAATATCTTTTCTTGCGTTTTTCTATCTTCCTTCCGCGCTTCGCACTTTACTAGCATATGTTCTGCGTCGTCATGCGTGTCTTCTTGACAAAATATAGATTTTTATTCTTTTTGATTTTTGTAAGTATTTTCCAAAGGCTCCATGTCCGCTAAGTAGTTGTGTTGTTTAGTAACAAGTCTCCGGTTTTTTCTCTGCCCATACTTTTATTTCCGGTATTAGTTCTCTTTCCCTTTTTTCCTTCTTTCCACTGTCTCTGCCATCTTTTCATCATATTTTCTCTCGCTCGTCTTTTTGCTTCTTGCTTACTAGTTCATTTACCATTTTCTTTATGCCTAATCTTTCTTCCACCATCAAATCTGCGGATTAACTTCTAGTCGCAGTTACCATTAGCCTTCTTGCCCCTTCTCCTGGTCCTCCCTTGTTTGGCATAAGCCTCCTAAGCATTCCTTTCATTTTTTTGTTCCTCTTACTGCTTCATTAACCTGTTCATTCCATCCCGTTGCTATAAGTGTAACTCCAAAGTATTTTTTTTCTATGCTTATTATTTGTTTATCTACCTGTATTTTTCCATTTCCCCTGTTAGTTTTTTTGTCGTTAGCCAAGCCGCCTCGGTTTTCTGCGGAGCCAGATCTAACCCTTTATTTCTCATCCATCTCTTTATCATCTTTATTGCCAACTTTAACCATTCATCTAGCACTTCTATGTTTTTATCCCTATCTACTAGCGCCACATCAGCCGCAAACGCCGTTATTAATTAATTAATTACATCACCTAGATCTTCCGATGTGAATGTAAAAGAATTGCAAATCCAACTTTGAGAAATAACATTTTTGGGAAAATATTTTGCAAACGATTCTAGCATTGATTTTAGATGTTGCTAAATGTTGCATATCACACCGTTTGATACAGTGAAATTGTTTATTTAGTAGAGAGAAGGCAACATACTATTATTTTCTTTCTCTGTTTGTAGTTTTATTAGCTGTAATTTTCTTTTAAATGCTAAAATTTTATAGGTAAAGTTAAAAAAAAAATTAACTTCTTGTAAACTTAAAATCGGCAGTACAACAGAGATCATACTAATTAACAGAGCTAATAAAAGTTAAGCAACGGCCGCATTGGCCACGACTTAGTTCTATATTAATCTTATATAGGCATCCAAATAAATATACACATGTCTTTGCTGTGGTTTGGTGTGACGGGTACCTCGGTTGCCTACCCCAAAAGGAAACGGCGTGACTAGGTATGTATGTATGTGTAAACTTAAATGCTAATCATTTAGTCGAGAAAAAATAACCGATAGGTACGCTAGTCTAAATAACCATTTCTCATCGGTAAAATCATCTTTTATTAGATACAATTACCTCTGTGCGCAACTCAAACAGTGTTGTATGGTCACTCTCATTGCATTAAATTGAAAATAAGCAAAAACTTTAGTTTTTATAAAATTAACTGTTAACAGAAAAGGTTTGAAGTGTCAAAAAAGTTATAAAATGTTCTGATCTGTAAAATTATTATTATAGCAAATGCCGGTCAACTATTAAAAATATTTTTCTATAAAATCTTTAGATTTTATGAAATTAATTGTTAACAGAACATAAACTATAAAAAAAGTTATAAAATGAAATCTGTCATAAATTATTATCTATTAAATGCTTTTGATGTGACATAATTGTCAACATAATATTGAATAGTCAAAATGTTTTGCAAAATTTTGCACTGTACTACACTCAGTTTTAAATGAAATGCTCCACATAGTAAACATTGTCCTATGATTTTGAAAACTTTGTAAAAAAAATACTTATGTATCGATTAAAGTCTCACTGACAAAAACAAAGTTAATATTGTTTTTTCGCATGTGATTTTAACCATGAGTCACGTTATCAGCGTAAAAAGAGAAAGTATTTGGATAAAAAAAGGCAGATATTACGTTCTGGTTTGACAATGTACTTTATGAAAAAAAGTATTATTTCATTTTTTATCAATTTATCGCATACCGGTTGCTCAACATTTGCGTATCTAACATCCAAAAAATTGTTTGACGTATTTTAAAAAGCTTTCTGTAATTTGTAAAAGTTATTTGGTTTTCATTGTTGTTAGCATATAATTTAATATTGTCAACAATGGGAGGTGTTTAGTTGTTAATTAATGTCTTAAACCCATATCCAGTTTCACTAAATAGTGAAGACAACTGTCTTTCTGAAAGATTCCCTTTATTTTTTGTTAATTTGATTAATTGGTAAAGCTGTTTTCTATTTTGACATCAACTTATAAACCATAAAGGAAAAACTCAATTGTTTTTTGTTATCAATGAAGGCACTTCCTTCGGTTGTTCTATGCTTATTCCATGCTGATCAAATTTATAATTAGTTAATTTTTACACCCTTGTTTTTCTGCTTAAATGTTAAAATTTATAAAGAGTGTAAGCGGCACTTGATATACGTATATGATATAATTATTTTGCACTCAAACAAGTGATTGACCTATATTAAGGGAAGAACATTGTGTTTTTATTGGAATTCGAATAATTGATTTATGTGCTCTTAAACACAAGTTAGATACTACTTTGCAGCAATTAAAATAACTTTATTTCAGATACCTAGTATGAATTTCAATCAAAGAGTAACATTATGTTAGTCACAAATGAAAATCAACTTTAGATAAACAAAGAAAAAATCTTGCAGTGGCTCTAGACTTATTAAAAACGCTGTATTGGCATTGATCACAAATCTGTCAATTTTATCAATATCTTTCTTGATTTCAACAAATCTATTGTTAGAACTGATGGTTTTAATTTTTTTGTTTTCTCTCTGACTTTATTTTTGATTTATATTAATAAACTTTTTTAAATAATCAAAGATCCTATTTATAGTATTGCAGATGGAAGCAAAGTGGTCAAAAAATTTAATGGAACTTACTAATATGTCACACGGTCAAGTTAGTTGATAAATGTTTTACCAAGATGCTCCAATGAACCCGTTTTTCGTTAGTATATTTTACTTTTTAATTATTAATTAGTTATTTGCCAATAACTTCAAAAATAATAGATTCCTTATATTTGTTCCTTAATTTACCATAAAGTTAATAAAAATACAACATTATTATTATCATTTATTTAGTTAGTTAGTCATTATACATATGTGATAAGTTTTAGTATTTATTGGTACATAATAAATTAACTATTTTAATTAATAATAAGTTGTTAAATTAAAACAAATCTTTTATAGCAATTATATTCTTTTAAAGCAGTAGTAATTTTAATAAAAAATATAGTTTCTTATAATAAAAAAAATCAGAATCAAAACAATAAATAGCATTATTATTACATAATGGATTGCATTGTCAAAATTTAAAAACCTTATGTTAATATTAATTTAATTTAAACGCACACATTCTTTACCAATTTTATCTTTTACTAAATCAACTTTATTCATAAAATCTATTGTAGAAGCATCGTCGATTTGCTCCTTACATTCATTAATTAATTTTTTAGGAAACACGCAAACTGGTAGAAATTCACTATCACAATAACCATTTTTTTTCAATACACCACCGCGTTCGTGCATTACCTCTCGCACAGCATCTAAACAATTACATAATATTGGATTTCCATCAATTGAAAGCGTTGATACATTCACATTAATAAATAGTTTAGTGGAAACATAATTTAAATAATTTGCACCCAAATGAAATTTTTTAATAAATATTTTAGTTGTAAATGCTTCAGGGTCGATTTCTTTTAGTCTATTATATGTAATGCCGAGATAATCTAGTCGATTAAGTCCTTGAAAAGCTTTAGGAGAAATTGTTATAATTTCGTTACCATCCAAATGTAGGTTTCTTACGTTCGGTATGTCAATAAAAACTTTGGGTGGAATTACAGACAGTTTATTATCACTTAAGTTTAAGGTGTGTATTTTTGTACAGTTTTTGAACCAGTCATTATCAATGTACGCTATTTGATTGTGGCTCAATATAAGAAATTCTAAATTACGCATATTTGCAAATGCATAGGCTTCAATAACACTTATTTTATTAGCATTTAAATTTAATGTTATCAAAGGCATACTTCGCTCAAATGTTCCTCTTTTAATTTCTTCAATTGAATTTTTATAAAGATTAAGTTCTTGCAATTCGGGCAGGTTTCTAAAGGCCTCTGGATGGATTATATTTATAGCGCAGTTTTCAAACACCAGCTTTTTCAGACGGGACATGTTTCGCACGGAATCTTTTTTTAAATTAATCACGTCTTCATTTTTCACTATTATGACGCCGATTAATTTTCCCATAAATGGCTCCTGAACCCGTTCAATGCATCCTCTAATTGCATGTGTGTAAAACTTATTTTCATTGTATGCACAAAATTCCATAATTGTTCCTTGAAATGTGTGACAACCAAATATGTGTACCACTTTGCATATTATTAACAAATATATGGTTTTATAATTCATATTTATCTTGACCGTGCTGAGGTATAACGAATACTGTTTGTGTTGGAATTATCTAGTGACGTACCAGTTTCTTGGTATTATTCTCTGTTATTAATGGAAGGTTATTATTTATTAATATAACAAAATGCATAGTTGGTTTTTTTTTATTAGTGACTAACTCCGCTTTAAGTTAGTAATTTACAATAGTAAGTTAGTAAATATATATTTAAACAATTCTAATAAGCAATTTGGTTTTTTATTAGTATTAAAATTAATTATATAAGTTTTAATGGACATCAGAATTCATTTTAATCAACCAATTAATGCTATTATTTCATATTTTCTTAGAAAATAGTTAAACAATTATTCAATACTATATCTATTATGATTGATGTTTTGACTGATACTATGCAATAATTTATTGGTGTAATATAACTTAAATTAATAATAAATAAACAATTATTAAGTTATTGTTATAATTAATAAATAAATTTGTTGCTGTTCAATTATTCGAATTCGTCCATTACCAAGCAATGCCTTATCACCGTGATACACTGATAAGAATTTGTAAAAACCAAACCAATTGTTTGTATTTGATTGACCACTGGATTTGAGTAATTGATTTTGGGTTAGATTTATCGGCCCGACAGAATAAGATAAAAAGATTATTTGCAAGACAGTAAATTTTAAATAATGTCCTTAAAAAGTTTTGCACGACAGAAAAATATATTACAAAGATAAAAAGTATATTAAACGACAGTAAAAGATGTTTGACTACATTTAAATAGTTTCCACTATAGAAATGCACGGTAAGAATATGAAAGCCACGACAACATAATATGAATTGTTGAATAGAACAAATCAACTGCAAAACAAATTTTAAGAACGATAACTTTTTTTTATATTTCTGGTTTTGAACAATCAATCAATGTATTATTGATTTAACGCTAAATCAAATGTTTTATTTTTATTTCGTTACTAAATCGGTAGCAAAGCGTTTATAACCAAGTTAGTATCTATTATACAGGGTGTAGATTAATTGACGGACAAACGCCAGGTAACTTTGTAGACCGTGCCAAAAAAACAAAAATCTTAATTCCAAAATGCTGAGAAACTCTTGGATTTCTCCTGACATCAGTGACTCGGAATTAAATTTAACAGGCTATCATTTATTTAGGTGTGATCGCTTATTTGCTATTAGGACTAAATTTAAATCTGTGTTACTTTATCCTACGTATATTAGTGTTGAACATTTGTTTGTAATTGTTAAGTTTAATCTTGTGTCATATATAATTAGTGCGGTTTATTTAGCACTTAATTCGAATAGTGATAAATATCTTGACTTCTGCTATTCGGTCAAATCTATTGCCGACGAGTTTTCAAGCAATAAATTATATTTATTGAGCAATTACAATCTACCTGCAGCGTCTTGGGTTAACGATGATTTAGGTATATGAGTAATTTGTAACGATAGTTATCCAGCTCATTTAGTTGCTAACTCGTTTAGGTTTCTAAACTGCTTACAATGTATATCTATTCATAATAGTGAGGGTGAGTTTTTAGACTTATGCTTTACCAACGATCGTGATAAAAGCATTAGATATTTTTGTTAAATTTAAGCCAATACCATACTGCGTACTTGTTAACTATAAAATGTGATACTACCTGTGATATTTTAAATTGTAATTATGTTTTTAAAATTTTTAAACATGCTGACTAGAGCGCAATCAATAATTATTTGTTGAACGTTGATTGGACTGCACTCTTTTATAACTGTGATTGATATGTGTCTTGACGTATTTTACTCTGTAATCTATTATCTTATTCGTTGTTTTGTCCCTAAAAACAAACTGAAAGTAAAATTCAAACCAATCTAAAACATTTTTGGAGATTTGTTAGTGAGACCAAAAAAAACGAATGGTTTTCCGGTCACAATGTATTATAAGGATCAAACCTGTAATAATCAGAACAACTTTGTTAATAGTCTTGCAACAAAATCCATCCTCCAGTGATTGAGTTTAAGGATAACGTAATTTATTCTAAATTTTCAATTAGTTTGTTTAATATTTTTAAGGGAATTGAGAACCTTAAATCTAATTTAAGCGTTAGACCCGACGGAATTTTCCATCTATGCTGTTAAAAAAGTGCATTTATTCTATTGTTAAGCCACAGCCGTCTCTACTTACAAGCCGTGCTCATAGAAACTTGGCAACGCAGCAAGTGGGCTATCGGTTTGTATTGAAGTACATGGGAAAGTGGTAGGAAGATTGTTATTAAAGTGTTTTGAATTCAAATTGAAAGGTAAGTATAACAATTATTTATAATATGTGGATAGGAAAAATGTCATTCTACTAATTTTCTTGCTTTATAAGTCAATATTAATGTTTTTAATTTAAATAAAGGTAGCGTTTTGGTTTTGTTTGTTTTTAGGTTATGTGATTAAAACCAGTTTAAAAATCAATATTAATTAATAAATACACACTTAAATAATTGTTAAATGCTGTATATAACTAAAGTGATTTAATTTTATTGTCTGTTCTGCATGTAATATCATGTACTTTTTATTGTAGATGTCAGGAAGATCTATACACTGAAGACAAGTGGATCCCATAGTTTCTTACAACATGAGAACAGATAAATTGCACTAGTTTAAAATAATCAAAGCAATGGACTATAACATAGTGTTTGAATATAGTGTTTAAAAAAAGTGATATCTGTGATAGAGCCTGCAAAGAGAAAATGTCTTTAACGAATCTAGTTATCATCATCAAGTTATAGAAGTGTTGTAAAAATATAATTATAAATAATTATAAATTAGTGCCAGTAATGTCTTATAACATAGAAAACAGTAAACATATTTATTGTACGTAAGTAAGACATTTTCATTGCCATGATTTTGAATACCGTTAATTATTAATATAGCAGTTTCCTTTTTTGATATAAAAATAATTAACATGATGCTTATTTAAAATTTACTTTTACTGTAACAATCAATTTGGAAATATTCTGTTTAGTAGCTAGAGCTTTTATTATAAAAAAATGTATTGTGCGATAACAATGCTTTTTTATTTTCTGGCTGGTTTATCGCATAACAGCTAATTACAGGTAATATTTCTTTTATTTGTTGGCTATTTATATGTAATTTATCTGTATTGGACTAAGCAATTTTTGCTTCTATAAGACTCAACTTTGTTCTGTAATTTATAATATGTATATTACTCATTTTGCATTTTATTATTATGTATATATGACGGTTTATGCATTTGACCATAACAAACTAGTCAATTTGCCAGTAATTTAGTCGGCTACTCTTGATTAAATTACTTGTTACTTGACAAAATTTTACCAATTTTGTATATGTGTTTTATTATTTATGTATATCTCCGGTCATTATTATAAATTATTTATTTTTCAGAAATTATAATTTTTATGTAGTTTTATTAATAAAATCTCATTATTATTGCCAATTTTGTATTTGTTTGTATTATTAATAATATCTGTGGTTAGTATAATTTAGATTTTTCAAAAATTATCATTTTTATATAATATTTTGTTATACCTAGGTAAGTGTAATTACATTTATCTTTATATTTATTGATTCCAGAGTTATATTTTTATTTTTATATGTTTTTTAATTACAGATTGATTTATATTATTAAAATTTACATTTATTTAATTTAATAATTTCAGTTTGTGTGCCGGCCTACCTATGGGACCAAATGCGACGTTGCCAAGCGTATCAGCACGGCTTGTAAGTAGAGACGGCGGTGGTTAAGCCATTACACTTACTTTTCAATTCTTCTTTTAATAAAAGTAAGTTTCCTCAAATATGGAAACAAAGCTTACGCTTTTGTTTAAATCTGGAGCCAAAAAGGATATCACTATAACTATAGAGGTGTATGCATTCAATCTTCCATCCCTAAATTGTTTGATAAAATTGTAACTGGTCAATTACAATAGATGTGCAAAAGCATCTTAGTGGAAGAGCAGCACGGATTTCGTGAAGGGCGTTCCACACTTACTAAATTACTTTGTTATGAAAAAGATATTTTAAAATGCATTTAAATCTAAAGTACAAGTTGATTCTATCTATACCAATTTTTCAAAGGCGTTTGATCGTGTCAGCCACAATATTTTGATTGCTAAGCTTCTTGGTTATTTAGCTTTTTAAAAAATCGCACGCAGTGTGTAAAAATTAATAACTTTTTGTCACACCCCATTTGTGTTTCATCAGGTATTCCTCAAGGATCTTATTGTGGACCAATTTTATTTTTGCTTTTTATTAATGATCTCCCACAGTATATTAATTCATCGTCATTTCTTTTGTTTGCGGATGATTTAAAAATGTACAAAATAATATCTTCTCTTAATGACTGCCATCTTTTACAACTAGACTTAGACTCTATAAACAATTGGTGTTTTATTAATAAATTGTTCTTCAATAAAAATAAATGTTTTTCAATAAGTTTTCATAGAACTTTGAGTAAAATTTCTTATAACTATGTAATTAATACTAAAGTATTGGACAAAGTCACACAAATAAAAGATTTAGGCATAATTTTTGATCATAAACTCACAATTGTTGAACATTAACATCATGTGCAATTGTGCTATAGAAATGTTGGAGTTTGTTTATAGAATGTCAATATCTATTGAGTTCCACTTAAGTGGACCTTAAAGTTTTAAACAGATTGCACGGCACACAAAGTAATACTTAAGTATTACCCAAGTTAAGCTTAAAAATTGTAAGGCTTAAGGTGCACATAAACATAACTTATTATATAATGTCAGTTTAACAAATTCAAAAGATGGATTTTATCTTTAATTTTTATAATGATATAGATCTGGCTGCATTAGAGTTAATTGAATATGACATTCATTGTCAAACTGAAACCTGTAATATTCAGAACAAATATTAAAGTCAATAATCTACATTCAAATTAAATTTATACAAAACATTTTATTATTTTTTTGTACTACATATTATTTTTTATAGCTTTCAGCGTCTCTTTTTCAATATCCAATTCTGCTTTCATTATACAGGGAGTTCATAAATGAATGGGATTATGTAATCACTTTAAATGTGCCGCTTTTGTTAAATTGTTCACTAAACTATTTGTTTTGACAGATCAACTTTGACAGCTGTCAAGCAAACATATGAAAACAATGTAGTATAGTGAACGATTTTAAAAAGGCGGCATATTTAAAGTGATTACATAACCCCATTCATTTATAAACTCCCTGTATAATACCGATAATAATAAAACTATAAACATAAGTGAAGTTAAGCACATATACTATCTAATCGAAAACAGTTGTTTCTTTTTCTTAAACCACGTCGTAGCTAAAAAAACAAAATTATTTACACGTGCTAACCAATTTAAGATAAGGTAAATCTTAAATTTAAGTGTAACCTACGAAAGGGTAAGATAAGCAACAGAACAGTGCAAACGAGCCTAAAACTTTTATATTGTGCATCGGTGCGTTCGCATTTAGGGTACGCTCCGTCAGTTTGAAGCCTTGCTTATGATAGTCATAACCTTAGTATTGAACAAATTTAAAAGAAATTTTGTCGTTTATTGGCTTATAAATCGGGCATACTATCCGTAAATTATAATAACAGTTACATTGCCTCACTCTATAATCTACCGTCATTAAAGCTTCAATAATCCGCTAAGTAGAATGTGTAGATTTGCAAATACTTTACCAACTACCTTTAATTTATTTTGTGTTTCTAAGTCCACGTTTAGAAGTTTTGCTGAGTAATGCTGACTAATGTTTTGTTTTAATATGTGCATTTTTTTGTATTTTTTATTTTTAGGTATTTTTGTAAAACATCATTAATTATGTATGTTTGATGTAGATGTAAATGGTAAGTTTTTATACCTTAAATAAAGTATCATTATTATTATTATTATTATTATATTGTAAGATATCACGGAGCGTAGTGCACGGCACGTCCTGAAATTTTCAGGGTATCTTTTGCACATATAAAAACATATCCATATTAAAAAAATACCCGTCATATTAAAAAAAATGTTTTTTGAAGTTCTGCAAAATTTTAAAATTTAATGAAAAAAAGATATCTGGCTATAAAAAATGATTCTTTTGAACAATTTTGAAAAAAAAGTTTATTATAGTTTTTTCCTAAAAATGCAACGCTGAGAAGTTACAAACGATCAAAAAATGTAAAAAAATGCAAAAAAATCGATTTTTTCAAATTTTGTTTCATTATTACTCGAAAATAGCTTATTAAAACAATCTAAAAAAATTCACAAGATCAGGACTCATGTAGAGAAAGGCGTTTTTAGTGGTTTAAGCAAAACCAATTTTTTTGAAATTTTATTTATTTGAGAACGTCAAAAGTAACATTTGAGTAATGTGATGATGAAGAATTGGATTGGATGCAGGACGCATATTTATTTATTTTTCATTTAGATTGTTTATAAATCGTTTTATATAAACATTAAAAATTAAATTGATTTTAATATTTTAATATTATTTTCTAGATTTCTAAAATTTGCTCGTCTTGTATAATTGTCTACAGTGCGCGTTGTTGCTTCCAAAATGTTCAAAATTGGACAACTCAAATCCTTTGCTAAACTTTCCCATCACATAACATAAGTTAGTTTCAGCGCACCGATCTGCTAGGCCACACGAACTAGCAAGCCTTAAAAGAGACGTGACTGCCTACCAAATTTTAATTCAATCAAATGAAGATTAATGTATACACTACATTAACTATTATAAACATTTTTTTTCTTCTTTTCTCATTGTAAAGTCATAATATAGCCAGATAAAAGATAAAAAAGATAAAATGATGAAAATGTAATTTTTAATTAAATATCTTAATGCACTACTAAGTTTTTGGACATGCAAATGATAAGAAAATAAACAACAATTAAAATTTGTAGTTCCGTCACCTAGATAAAGAAAAAGTGAATGCAAATCATTCCATATAGCTAGAAGTAAGTGGGAAACTTTGAATATGAAATGAAATCATTTAAATAGTTTAAACAAAATTTTTTTACTGGAGTCGAAGTTATGACCAAAAATGTATTTCAATAAACAATTGATATCTTTTAAATGATCATACCAACTTAAATCAAATTTTTGGAAAACATTATTACTCGAATTACTGACGTTTTATTATCTTAGTCAAACTTTGTATATGCAGTGATTTTTGCAGTACAGTAATTGTAATTGTAAAGCAGCATAATATATAAGCCATTTACATTGGTGCAATTAAATTTTTGTTTAAATTTTTTTTAGCATATACATTATATGCATTACGTATATGGTAGCAATGTTGAAACTCTGTAAAAATTAAAAAAAAAAACAAAAACTGTTATTCTAAAAATTAAATATTATTTTGATTAAGCTACTGATATATTTAAAATCCGATACATAATGCTATATATTATATGCATTGTTAAAACTTATTTTATTTGGTAATTACATTGAAAGAATTAATTCAGTTTATTGCATATATAAAAAATCGTTTTTCAATCTGGATGGCAAGCACATAAAGTTTACAAATAAAAATCTAAATGCACTACGTAAATGATTTATGTTTTGTGATGTTTTATGATTGTTGACAATTTTTGTACTATTTTTAATAAAAAAATTATATGAATTTAATTTTTTTTTTAAATATTAAAGTTTTTTTTTAATTACTGTACCGCAAAACTTGTGCATGTACAAAGTTGAACTATAATAGTAAAACGTTAATAATGTTGTAATAATGTTGACTCAAAATTTGTTTAACCTATCAAGTCCGTGTAAAAGATATTAATTATTTATCACAAACGCATTCACAAACTTCAGATCCAATTAACCAATTGTTGTCTGGAACATTTTAATAGTTACTAATAATAACATACAATGCAAGTTTAAATGTTTAAAAAATAAAAATGATAAAATGTAAGCTGTTTTTAATACATGTTTAGTATTATCAAGTCACACACTAAATGGCCGCCGTTATATAATTTGCGTCACTTCATAAACGCGACTCGGGTATCCAGTATATCCATAGAAATATCTGGTACACAGATGGTGACAAAACTCAAATATGTTAGTTAAATGTATAGAATATATTAATAATTATGTGCAAATTCAACTTTTTGAAAATTACGCAAAAACGATGGTGGGCAATTGCTGATGCAAAAATACAAGACAAACCGGACTAACTCGAACAGCAGAGCAGTACGGCAAGTCCAAGTTGAAAAGGGACAAAGAATGAATGAATTGGAAAAAAACTACGGTTGGCAATAAGTAGTATTCGCCGTTCTAAAGTGACTGAGTAAATAATTAATTAAATACGACGTGACGGTATGATAGTATATAATATAATATATAAACGTTTATTTCTTGCCTTTCGGCCTTGATAATTCTACAACTTAACATAACATTTACCATATAAACTTAATTCATTTCTAATATAACATATAATCTTAATTCAATTTGTTTTCTTCTTTTTGTTACCGCCATCATCCATTTTATTCCTCTTCCGTCTTCTTTCAGTACTTCATTTCTCCCCATTTGCTCTTCTCTCATTTCATTGCATTTTAACATGTGTTCTATGTTTTCTCTCGCTTCTCCACACATTCTACACATTTTCTTTTCTTCATCCATCCAAAATTTGCACACTTTCTCCTCATTTCCGCATCTGAATCTTGCAATCATTCTTTTTTCTATTTTTTAGTACTTTATACTTTCTAGGTACTTTGGTAATGCATCAGTTATAATATGTACATAATTTAAATTGTACCTAAATTCATTTATCCTTGTTATACGCTCTTGCACTTGTATATCTCTATCTCTTATCATAATTTCATTCCACATACTTCTATTTATTCTCAATCTATTTACTTCCTCACTAGCATATCCATTCTTGTTAAAATATTTTTCTCTGCAAGCTCCCATTTTCCACATTTTCCTTTCATTTTCTCCTTCAGGCATTCTTGTAATATTTTACATTCATTCCTTTCTCTCACTCTTTCTTCATACCTCATTGCACGCTTTCCTGCTTCTACTCTTAATTTGTCTATTTTAACTTCTTCCATTACAATGTACGCTGGGGTTTCTTTGCTTACTCCTAATACCCATCTCCAGTATTTTGTTTGAATTGCCTCTAATTTCTCCTGCTCTTTCCACCCCAAAATTTCCGCTCCGTACAATAACATACTTTTTACTAAACTTTCAAACATCATTACTTTTATTCTCATACATTCAAATTTTCTTTCACCAATTCCCCATACTTGTCCTACCGCTTTATTAGCCTTTCTTGTCATATTATTTATGTGTTCATTTTCGTTGTTGTTTGTACAAAAACATATCCTAGATATTTAAATGATTTTACTTCTTCAATTTCTGTGCCATCCCACTTCCAGTTTTCTAGTCTGCGTCTTCCTCCCCCCTTTCTAAAAATTATCATTTTTGTTTTATTTACATTTACTTCCAACTCTTTTTTTCTAAAATATTTATCCATGCATCTAATCATTTCATTCATTTCATTTGCTTGTTTTGCAACAATCACCATGTCGTCTGCATAAGCCAGCGACCACACTTTCTCTCTGCCCACCACCACCCCACCTGTCTGCGCCTTACATAGCATTTCTTCTACATCTGCAATGTATGCCGCAAACAAACTAGGGCTGAGTGGGCATCCCTGTTGAGCCAGTTTATATACAGGGTGTCCGGAAAATACGTGTACAACGTTTGACGACAGACTCCTGACGTCAAAATAGGTCGATCTAAGCCGACTTAGTTATATCCAAAATTGTCTCGTTTAGCCGGTAGAGGGCGTAAAAAAAAAACAAAAGTATAACAAAGTTGAAAGTATCTATTGTAAGAAACTAAGTAAAACAAAAACATTACTTAAGCAAATGTGTAAAATGACCGCCATCTTGCTGAATACACTTATTAACACTCTTTAAAAAATGATATTGGACCCTATCTAATGTCTCGGGATTATTAAAATGGTTGCCTGCATTTAAAATCCGCTGCAATAAATCATCGCGTGTGTTTACCGGAGTCTTGTAAACTTCTGCCCTACAAAAAGAAGTCACACATATTTAACTCAGGAGAACGTGGTGGCCATTTTACTGGTGCATCATTGCCTCTTCCAATCCATCGGTTGGGATATTGATGATGTAAGTATTGCCGAACGGCAACGGAAAAATGGGGCGGGGCACCATCATGCATATACCACATTTCCCTCTGAAGTAAAAGGGGCAAATTCTCCAGAAGAATTGGTAATGTGTCTTGCAAAAAATTTAAATAAATATTCCCATCTAACCTGTCTGGAATAACAATGGGACCAATAAGGTAGTGATCAATAATACCTGCCCAAATATTAATTTTAAATTGATGCTGATGATGTGCAACTTTAATGGCATGTAGATTTTCATCGGAATAAATATGTTCGTTGTGCAGATTGCTTACCCCAGATCTTGTAAAGCATGCCTCGTCAGTAAACATAATTTTTCTACAAAAATTTGGAACAAGGATTCTTTTGTTTCTAATAAATTGACAAAATGTAAGCCGCATGGGGGGATCAGTCGGTAAAAGTTCCTGGACTTTTTGAATGTGGTAAGGATGTAACAACTGTTCTCTTAAAACCTCATTGACAATCGTTTTAGGAACATTTAACTTACGTTCTAAGAGACGGGTACTGGTACATGGTTCTTCTTCAACTCTTTCCAGAATCATCTCTTCTGTTTCCACAGTTCGAGTTGTTCGCATACGACCCCTGCCTTCAAACTTTTTCTCAAAACTGCCCGTTTCCCGAAGATGACGCTCAATATTGGCAAATGTTTCGTGGTTTGGTATTCGACGGTTAGGAAACCTCTCCATGTTAACCCTAACACTCTGACGCCCATTTCCTTGACAAAACCTGTATACCAGGAGCATGTCAACTTTCTGAGAGTTTGTATAATTTTCCATTTTTAATGGTAAAATGAACTTGTAATTCAAGAATGTTGATCGTATACTTGAGTAAATTTCATAGACTGGTGACAATTTGTCAATAATTGTCAAATTATTAAACGCCATAGCAACAAGGTCACTTAAAAAATTATTGTTACAGGTAATTTCTTTTTAATATTTACAAATTTTTGACGCCCTCTACCGGCTAAACGAGACAATTTTGGATATAACTAAGTCGGCTTAGATCGACCTATTTTGAAGTCAGGAGTCTGTCGTCAAACGTTGTACACGTATTTTCCGGACACCCTGTATATTTTTTAATTTAGATAATAGACATAACAGTATTTTCCATATTTTTCTATTATCTTTTTCTTTATACACTCTTTTAGTATATTATATATTATTCTTAATTTTATTTTATACTTTATTGTACGTAATTCTGTTTTCACTCATGAAATGAAAATAGATTAATTAAGATTAAATACGATATCGACTACATTTACTTCCCACCTTTTCTTTCTAAAATATCTTTTCAGGCATCTAATCCTTCGTTTATATCTTTTGCTTTTGTTGCTATAATTACTATGTCGTTTGTTAAGTCAACGCCCACACTTTCTTGCTAACCACCACTTTGAGCCATACACAGCATGTCTTCTACATCTCTCAACCTAGGGCTGATCGTTTGTAGAAGATTAAATAAAACAATTACTATTATTATATTATATTTTTATATCACAATTTATTACGTCACACTGTGGCTGCAGTTTCAGCTGATCGTTTGTAAAATGTATACTTCATTTTTCATTCACACAAGTTATAACTACTTAATAAATTAATTAAAAAAAGTGTTATTTCGAGCTTACATTGACGTTGTCATTTGTAAACTACAATAGCTAATACAATCTTAGAATAATTGAGAACTGTTCTTCTAGGTCAGATCTAATATATAATTCGATTCACTGCATCGCTAAGTATTACAATAAAATATAGCGTTTGTCTAAATCCGGCGATTGTGACAGTGCAATTCAAACCATCTTAAGAACGAACACGTTTGATATAAAGTTTAATAGTATAGTTTCTCAACGAAATGCAAATTCAATTTAAATTATAAACAAATATATGATAAAATATCATAATTTTTTTTACACAATTTTTTTAATATAGTAAGTAATTTAAATAATATAGGTTAAATGTTATGAGCCAAATAAATAAATAGTTTTATTCTACAAAATCTTACCTGGCAGTATGGATATCGTTTTGAGTGCTCTCAACACGCGGAAAGTTCTTAATCCGGCCAAATTACCAACGTCCATGCCGATTGTAGCATACCCACTTGTTATAACCACAAAGTCCAGCCAATTCCAAGGGTTTCTTAGATACGTGTATTTGTTTAAAATAAATCCTTTTGCGATACTTTTTATTGTCATTTCAGCCGTGTATATGGCTAAAAAAACAAACCTGTAACAAAAAGAATAAATATTAATGATGTGATAAAAAATATCATTCAATTTATTTAACTTTTATAATCCTTACTTTGAAAATACTCGTTTCGTGGTCAAATATTTTAATACAGTAATTTTATTTTAAACGTAATCGTATATTATAATTTAACAATTAGTACCTACATCATACATACAAAATCTGCCAACATATGGAGCAACACGTCGTAGATTAGTAAATTTAATTCTGCTCGGATTAATGCCGCAAATTTTCTATGTACGTGTCTGCACTTGTACCTTCGTTGACACATGTTTTTATGGCACACGTGAAGGATTTATAACCACCTGACAATCAAATTGTTCTCGTTGACATTATATTCTCTAAATTTTATCTGATGGATTATAAAACTAAAAGTTAGTTAATTATAATTTCTACATATATGAATAATTTTTATATTAAGCATAATAATAATCTTTTATTTAATATAAATTTTAAAAAATCATGATATTATTTGTTTCTTCATAAAAGTAACCATTGATACATTAATTTTATTTCTGGTTTAATTTTTCATATCAAAACTTATTAGTTATTTGATTTTCCAAAAGTCTACTGAAGTTTGCTTTAGAAATTCTTTTTAATTTTGCTTGTTTTAAAAAATGAAATTGGCGTTTTTATACACTATCGACCTCACGCTTGTTTATTTAAGTGAAATGTATACTTATTTTTTTTTGTAGTTCAATCTGTAATGTACCGTTTCATAATAAATTTATTACAATAAACGTTGTATAATGAATTTGATTTCATAATAACGTACATAGCGATACCAGCTTTTAATAATTACTTCATAATGAATGCAAAATAGAAAAATAAAATTAATGTTACTCAATTAAATATTAAATTATTATTAAAGTCAATAATAAATGTCGTTATTTTGTGATTGATGAATTCAATACAATATTAATTTACCTAAATTTGATCATTTATTTGTACGGCAGACCTACTATTAGTATTCCTTTGTTTGGCGCAGCTTCAGTACTTATGGAATGGAATTTACGTTTCTGAAATGCGGATATGCAAATGATCATGGGGATTGCGAAGGAAATGCCAATGCTTTACTTGTTAGATTGCAATATGTTGTATATGCCGATCTTATACAAATGTACATAGACGCCTGAATTAAGTGAACTAACATAGCAATTTGAATTTAATTATGTTGTAGAAATCAGCTCTTCATTTTTTACGAACACAGTTTTAGACTTATTTACAATTCCAATCATTATCATTATTGGTGAGCTATAAAAATTTAAGAATGGGCTTGCAGCGTTTATATCAATAGTAAATCAAATGTTAATTTTAAGTTAAGTTGATTTATTTTACAAAAAAATGAACATTATTATTGCTGATTGCTGCATTTTCTTTCGGTTGTCATGAAATGTATATCTAAGTTTAAGTAATAATTAATAGACTTAATTTTGTAATTTGATTTAAATCAATTTGTTTTGATATTAAAAGAGTTAACATAAAATGGGTCAAATTTGTAAAACTAGTTATTTGAATTTTTTACATTCGATGTGTAATTGTTTATGCCTTGGATGGTACATCTAGCGTTGTATAATTTTTTCGATAGAATTTTGTTGGGCGCCAATTAACAGTATATTGTTTATTCAGTGCAAATAAATGGTGAGCGGTGAGATAGCTCAGTTATACAGCGTTAGCGTCGCACGCTAACAGTCCGGGCTTCGATCCCCGAGTAAGACTGAAATAATAACTTTGCTCTTTATCCACCGGTGTAATTAGGAAGTCACCTAATAAGCCGTTGGTCCCATCAACCTCCTTCATACAAGTTGTAAGACTTCTGGGGCGATGTAAAATAGCTGTAAAAAGCGAAATAAAGAAGAAAGAAGAAGAAAGCAAGTAGCGTTATAATTAGTAGAGGAGTTAAGAATAGACCGTAATAGACAGAGATACGTTCTGCGTTCTGATTCTGAAGTGACCAAACATAAATCAGCAACAGTTCTTTATATATGTTGTCTTCTTTTTTGGATACGTATGACTGGTACGGCGTCAAGCGTAGTGATATACCCCAAAAACGTTTGGCTTCTTTTTAGAAGCTATTTCATATAATGTTCACATTAAAAAATTTAATTTATGAAAAAATATTCTAAACTAAAAAACATCCATAGACGCGTTTCGAGGTTTACCTCTCATCAGTATGGCTTTATTTATTTAAACTAATTGATTTTTAACTTACTTCGTCAACATTGTTCACCACCACAATTCAAAGTGAATATTTTCAAGGGTGTATTGACTATTTATACTAACTGACTTAATGACTTTATTTAATGGCTATGGTTAATAGCATTCTGAGAATGAACAAATAAACTAATTATTTCGGGATATTAAGCTGATGGTAATGACATGAAAGAATTAAAACAGAAATTTGAAAATTAAAAATAGAATAAATTTTTTGTCCGATTGAACAAATAGTAACGAGCGCTACATATGTCGTTGTGGCATTCGTATAAATTTACCTATTTAACTAGGCTTTATTCGAAATTATTGCTTTTACAACTGTCTCATTTGAGGACATTGCGTCTCTTCTTTATATATTTTATATATGTTCTGATATACACGAAATTGTATAATAGAAATTATAATTTATGCAAAAAAAATTTATTCTATTTTTAATTTTCAAATTTCTGTTTTAATTCTTTCATGTCATTACCATCAGCTTAATATCCCGAAATAATTAGTTTATTTGTTCATTCTCAGAATGCTATTAACCATAGCCATTAAATAAAGTCATTAAGTCAGTTAGTATAAATAGTCAATACACCCTTTAAAATATTCACTTTGAATTGTGGTGGTGAACAATGTTGACGAAGTAAGTTAAAAATCAATTAGTTTAAATAAATAAAGCCATACTGATGAGAGGTAAACCTCGAAACGCGTCTATGGATGTTTTTTAGTTTAGAATATTTTTTCATAAATTTAATTTTTTAATGTTATTATTGGGTTGTCCGATTGAACAAATAGTAACGAGCGCTACATGTGTCGTTGTGGCATTCGTATAAATTTACCTATTTAACTAGGCTTTATTCGAAATTATTGCTTTTACAACTGTCTCATTTGAGGACATTGCGTCTCTTCTTTATATATTTCATATAATGTTGGTTTATGTTTTCTGATGATGCTATATAGTTCATCTCTCTGTTACGCTGTTAAAAATTAACATCCGCCCAACTACGCAAAATCGGTTTCTTAATTCCGCAGTGAGAGAAAATTCAGTCGACTGCCAGCAGCCGACACAAAAGGACGCAGCATAGCAACAATACATGCAATTTTAATTGCAATCCATTTACAGCGACCATTAATCTTATTTTATTGTATACTCGTATACAACAAAATAAACATCCCTTTGAGTAAGAAGTAGCTGCTGCAATGGCATCCATGCCGGAGCAGCAGCCTTTGACCAGCGCCAGCAAAGAAGCCGACGCAGCAATGTAGAAATCCATCCAGGGCCCTGTGGAAGCCAGACCAAAGAAAAAAAAAGCCTGGGCTAGAAACAAGCCCACCACCAGAACGAGGGTCACGGCGCTTTTGCACCAGGTGGGAGCCATAAAGACCCAGATGTCATCCATGGCCTCTACCATTGCCACCTGTCCAGAAGAATCTAGGAAATCAGGGTCTCCTTTCAAGTACTGGCAAATTTCATAATAAAAAGGATGGACCCGCTCCCTCCCCCAAGAACCAACCTCCCAGGACGTAGAGGAAGAAATAAACGTGGGGGCCATCATCAACTCAGTCAAAATCCAAGCCAAAGACATCTGGAAAAGAAATCACGCCCCGCCGAGGTCCGGACCAAGAAACAAAAAAGGAAAAGACTCAGGGTGAGTCTAATTTAATTACCAATAGCCTTCAGTTTGCCCCCAGCTGCTTTTACCCGCTGCAAAATGCCCAAAAAGACCAAGCCATCCAGGTATTACGGCAAAAGAAGCATTTGCTCCAAAGCGCAAATGCTAACGATTGGGCCACACGACTAAACGTTGTTTCTCTAAGACTCCGGTATGTACAATCTGTTCGGGGCCCCATCAATCAAAAGTTTGTTCCAAGGACATGCCTCCAAAGTGTGCTCAAAGAATGTTAACCTTGCACGGCAAGGCTAATAATACAGCCTCAAAGACTTTTGCAATTGCAGTTGTTATAATGCAATTTCCTTCGGCTATGAGAAACGACAAAAGAATAATTACTCTGTTAAACGACTTCAATAATTTTCATAAGAAAATCATGTCTACGCTCCTCCAAAAGCAGTAATGGCTACCGAGAAACCATTACTTCGGGTTTGTTTCTTGAATGCCAATGCCATTTTAGATAAAATGGGTGAGGGGAAACAATTCTTCATCCAAGAAAACCTCGACATCATGTTGGTGTTTGAGACAAACCACCTTCCTACTCAATTGTTGAGACTACCAAATACCTTTGCGTATTTGAGGTCGTCGGGAGTTGGGGTACCAAGGACGTTCTTGATGTGCCTGAACCTCGACATCATGTTGGTGTTTGAGACAAACCACCTTCCTGCTCAATTGTTGAGACTACCAAATACCTTTGCGTATTTGAGGTCGTCGGGGGTTAGGGTACCAAGGACGTTATTGATGTGCCTGTTTTCAAAAACGTCAATTTTGACCACACAAATTCTACAGGCTTCAAAAAAAGTCTAAAAACCATTAGGTTCGCGCCGATAATTCATTTGGGTTATGTTGAGACGTGAAAGACGTAATCTGCAATCGCAATGCCGCCAGGCACCGCGACTTTAGATCGCCTGACATTAAACTCCCTTCATGGTAAAGTGAGGAAAGCCATAAAATCAAAAATTTGTGCTGGAAAAATACTTTAGAATCCTTCACGGAGAATGACCATCCAATGTGGAGGATCTTCAAAACCTTAAGAAAGAGACAGGTCCCCATTTCAGCTATTCACGGCAAAAAGGAGGAACAGTACACGAATGAAGGAAAGGCCGAAACATTTGCGGACAGCCTAGAACTCCAATGCTCCCTGAACAATGACTCGGATTCGGAGTACGTTGAAAAGGTTAAACGGGTGGTTAAAAAAAATCTTAAATGCCGCTGACGACGCCGCGCCGCTGCAAAGCGTTAGACCAATTTAAATACGAAAGATTATCCAAAAACAAAAAACCCGGTTTGCTCCTAGCTCTGACAAAATCTCCAATAGAGCGCTCAAATGGTTTTCGCACAAGACAATAATGGTTCTCACTAATATTGCCAATGCGATGCTTCGCACTGAGAATTTGTTCAAGGTTTGGGAAAGCTCAATCTTATCAACATCTCAAAACCTGGGAAAGACCAGCGGTTTCCTTAAAACTACCGGTCAATCAGCTTCAGGATCACGTTAATTTTAACAGTCTACTTCCTTCTCACCAGCACGGATTTCGATGAAAACATTCAGCAAATCACTAGCTAAATCAAGTTACCGACATCATTGTTGAGGACTTTAGGTTGTAAAAAGCCACAGGAATAGTCTTTTTCGATGTGGAAAAAGCCTTCGACAAAGTCTGGCCTAAGGATGTTCTTTACAAACTCCACAGTTAAAATTTTTCTCTACGTCTTAAAAGGCTGATAGCCTCATATTTAAACCGTAAAACCTTGGCTGTAAATATTCAAAAACACACCTCTTCTGTGCGAGATATCACGGCAGAAAACCATCAAGGTTCCATTCTTGCTCCGGTCCTTTTTAACCTATTCGTCGTTGACATGCCTTCGGGATAGAAGCACTGGGTTAAAATGGCACAATACAAAGACGACACATCGCTTCTCTACTCCGCAAAGTCACCCCCAGGCTACAAAAAGCTACCACCAATCTGGAATGCTGGTTAGATGACTGGCAAGTTAAAGTGAATCCGGAGAAAAACAAAGCTGTTTTCTTCACACGGCGACGGAACGCCTCTTATGAGAAAGTCTGTCTCGACAACGTTTCCATACCGCGGTCCGATTCTGCCAAGTATCTGGGAATAAATTTTGACAAGGTGTTCACATACAAGTTGCACGGGGAGTCAATTCTCGACAAAGCCAAATTGGAAAAAATTCTTCTGCTTCCGATGATGCGGCAAAACAGTGGTTTGATCCAAATGTACACATCTACCACCAAGCCCATAATGAAACACGGATGGGGCACATCTGGGGAAACGCCGCAAGCATGCATCTTGATAAATTGACCTAGGAGCTCCAAGGTTCTTCCAAAATCGTAAATTTCACAGCAATCTTGGAATTCCTCCTTTGCGCAGACACATTAAAGCTTTGGCCGCAAAGTACTTCGACAATCTCGCGGTTCATTCCAATCCTGACTTGGTCCGACTCGCCGATTCTTCCCTCAGCCTATAAGGCGCATTTGTCAGCTCTTTTGACACTGGTTCTTGTCTTTCACTATCTTACTAACAAAATGTTTATGAGTCTCAAACTTTCGGGCAATTCACCAGGGAAAGTTTAATCGGTAGGCCTTCCTCGTGAGAGTGAATACAACACTTTAAGTCTTTAGAAGATTCTCCTGCCCCCGTCACGTTCAACGGCACCTGACAACTGTAAACCATAATCGGCTTAAGGTCAAGCCACATACAAGTCTACGTACAACTGCACGTCATCCCCATATGACTTGAAGTCCTCCAGGTATGTAACATATATCTGGGGCTCACCACCGACATCATTTACATTACTTACATTTAAGCTGCATTAGGCGTAGCAACCAACCTCAATTTACTAAGTCACCCGTCCAGTTATCTAACAATGACTCCTGTCTTGTAACGATCAGAAATTTTACTCTATAAGTTTTGGGTCGGTAACATCTCTTCGGGGCTAGTTTTGCACTGATATTTTTAAATGAATTGCTAAGTACATGTATGGCTACTAATTCATGGTCACTAGGCTAATAAGTTAGGTCTAGACGACGTTAGCTATCAGTAATCTTCTTGCAGACATCTTAAGATACATCTTCGCATTCTTAAGATTTTTTCATGGTATTAGCAAGTCTGAGTACATATAGGGTAATTTCTTCTACAAAGCTTTGTGATTAGATAATTGCTGTTAAATCCCTGGATACGTCATCAAAGCTTTGTAATTCTCTTCCAAATGTACATATAGGGTAATTTCTTCTACAAAACTTTGTGATTGGATAATTGCTGTTAAATCCCTGGATACGTCATCAAAGCTTTGTAATTCTCTTCCAAATGTTAAGCGGCGTGTAACTAGTAGTTTGGTTTCTTGTTGAGTTTAACAAAAGTTTAATTGCTGGGAGCTTTATGATCCATGTAGTGTGATTGCCAACCAAAATAGCAAATTGAGGCTTTAAGTTTTGGTTTCTTTTCTCAACTGGGTTGGATTCAAAATGGTAAAAAAATGTAAAAGAGTAGTCGATGTGTAGGCAATGCATTACTTGTTGCATAACAGAGCTGACAAATTGTGTACTATTGTTGCTCAATACCCTACGAAGTAGTCCATTTCATAGAAAATTTCATTTAGAAGTTTGGCATAGATTTCCGAGGTGGTTTTTTTTTTCTAATAGAAATAACTCAACTCATCGAGAAGTCACATCTTCTCTACAATAAATATTATTGTGTTTTTATTTATGATCAATAAAGCTTGTTGACAAGATTAGGATGCCAAATCCAATCAAACGCTTTGGAAATGTCTAAAGCTACTGCAATATTTTCTCCTTGTTTGTCTAAAGTAGAATTCCATTTGTGACTAACATAAATCAGAAGATCTGTTGTCGAACGTTTTAACCAAAATTCATATTGAGTATCTGAGATAAATTATTTTGTTTTAAGTACTTGACAATCTAAAAATTAATATATTTTACAAATTATTTTAACAGATTGGACAATAATGCAATTGGTCTATAATTTGAAGAATCATATTTGTTTCCCTTTTTGAGAATAGGTTAAACATTTGCAATTTTCCAACAATTTTGGAACGTTTAATTTTTGTATGATAAAGCAAATATTTTGGTCAAAATAAAAGCTAATTAATTTGCAAATGTTTTAAAAATGATTATAAATATCTTTTGACAACCCGTTGCCTAAAATGAATTGAACCCATTATTTTTCCACTAGCCGGCATTGTAAGTACAGCAATGAGAGGATTTATAATAGTAGATTTAAATGCAAATTGGTTTGCAAAAATATCTGCTTTCTCATTTGGATTAGTAACCAATCTAGTTACTAATCCATTTGATTATTTCGAAGATTTTGTAGTACCTTGCAATCAATTTATGTTTTATGAATTTTGTGTTGTTTATGGAAAGCTGAGAAATTTAATTAGCTATATTCTTATGTTTTTCTATAATTTTAGTATATCTATGTAGTTTTTGAAAAACCCACGATTCAGATACTTAACTAAACTTTACCGGACATTGTTCGAAAAAAAAACTGCGTACTTTAAAAGCCGTGATTGACATTTTAAAAGATTTAAAATTACAAAATCAAAACTAGCTAAGTAAACTAGAACAGATACTCAAAATTTTATAAAAATATGTAAAATATGTTTGCTCGGGTGCAGTAATGGCCTGCTAGGTCGCCAGATCTTCCCTCAGGGACTTACAATTGTGAGTACCTGCATGACCCGAGGTGCCCTAGCTAGACATACACTTTGCTTCCACTAGTGTTGGGTGTTGTCCTCTTCTTTTCCCTTTGAACTATCGTTCGCCCTTGGACTACTCTTCGGTCTCCTTTGGCCTTTTTTCTGGCTACCAATGCTATTAGGTTTCGAGGGCTTGGTAACCAAAACAGCTTTTCATCTACTCTTCTTACAGTGGAACCCAACACTTTAAACTTCTATAAGGGTGCGCGACTGGCCAGCAGTCAACAAATTGGAAAAACGGCGGCCATTTAGCTTAAAATGGAACAATGGATCACAGTTTAGTTAAAAATAATACCCAGGAGGGTCTTGCAGATGCGGAGAACAAGAAACAGTAGGCAGCTCCAAGGATTCTGGGAGGAGCAACCTAAACACTTACAACGACACATGCAACGATAATGGACAACGAAAAACGGCTACGATTTTGGATGATTGGCTGAGCAGGAGGGGCTCGGCCAGTAACGAAGGACTGTCAGCAGAATTAGAACTGCTGCAGGCGCATAACAGGCAAAAAAGCGTCGGAAAGTCACCTACTAAGGTATCCAAAGATGCGACCAAGCCCAACGTTCTAGGAATCGACCAGATTAAAGTTATCCCAGGGACTTCAAAAAACAAGACCTGCGAGAAACATAATGCGACTAGAGTCTTTAAGGTGACAACTGAAAAGGACACCGAAATGGTGATAAAACAAATGATGAGATTAAGATGCCAGAGCCCTCTGCACTGGAGTACTTTGCAGATAAGCCAGGAACAGATAAAAACACAAAGACAACGAACAAACAAAGTAAAGGAAAGGGAGATAATACAAAAGAGAAAGACAAGAGGAAGGAAAATAATGACCATACACCAATATTCAAAAGGAACAAAGGAAGGAGTGGTTCTGCGGGTAACATGAGGGACCTAAGTACCTGGATATCTAGATGAAAGACCTTAGATAATGGTAAGGAAAATTATATGTGTGACTCCTTAAATCAGACTATGAAGAGAAAGAGGATGGACCTTGGCCCTGCTTTGAATACAATGCTCAACCAAGATATAGGTGAAAATATTGAATACATAAATAAATTAAAAGAAGTACTTGATAAAATTATAAAGGAAAATGCAACACTTTCGAATTTAACTAAAATACACATAAATACAACGACTAAAATTAAAGAATCTATATCGAGATTAAGCAATCACATTCTGAAATTGGAAGTAAATAAACTCGATGAGGCATCGCACGTGCTTAAATTGATTAAACCTGCGACAAATACTGGCAAAATTAAGATAGCTGACTCAATAGTTAAGGAAAGAGAAAGAACGGTAGATATGATTAATAAACTTAAAGCAAACAAGTGTGAGAAAAAAATGATGAAAATGTGCCTAAAATTGAGATGGAAAGAGACTGACTTCTCGACAATGACTTCTTCTATAAAGGAATTACTAGAGGATGAAGAGATGGACTTAGTAAATAGTTCTGGACTGTAACGCAAAATTAGAAAATAAGGTGGTGAGTAAAATTGTTGAAAGTAACCCACAATTAAAAAGTATAATAAGTAAAGGCCTAGTCAAAGAAGGTAGGTTGTCGATATTATGAAGTAGCGTGTTTATAGATGTAGATGAAACAAATACTACCTCGAAAAAACGTAGAGATGTTTATGTGATAGGCATGAATGACACGAATACAGATTTTGACTCGATGTACGAAAACGTGCAGAAAGTAAAAGACAGCCTAATGGATAAAGGCATTAAAAATATTAGTTGTATTACTGGCACTAAATCTTATAATAAAGAGACTAGAATGATTATGGAGCTCATTACTAGCGAGGGCATAGAAGTTAAAATAAACAGACCAAGAAAACAAAAAGAGTTACAAAAGCACAAATGGCAAGAAGTTAGAAGAAACAAAACAAACGAAATAATTATTAGACAAAATGAAAATGGTAATAAATCATACGCTGAGATAATTAAAGAACTAAAAGAAAAAGTGGATGTAGACAAGCTTGGCATACAAGTCAAAAAAATAGTCAAAACAAATAATGGTAACATAAAAGTAAGTATATTCGGTAAGGAAAACGGAGTAAAATTCGCACAAGAATGCAACACAGCATTAGGCGATTCTACAACGGCACAAATAGTGCAAAACAACAAGATGTGCCTGCTGTTAGATTTGCATGAAACAACGAACAAAAAAAAGATAATAGTCTCTTTAAGAAAGGAAATTGGTGAGAAGCTAGACATGAGAGAAGTGTCTATAAAACTATCAGAAAAAACAAATAAATTCAATTTAAAGTTTGCAGTGTTAAACATGCCAACTTACGATATAAATACGTTACTACAGTAGAGTCAAAGAATCCAAGACGCCAATAAGATGCTACAATTGTCTACGCTTTGGCCATGAGGCCAAAACGTGTAAGAATGAAAAAAGAAAAAACATGTGTTACAACTGTGGAGATGTAAATCACACAATAAAAGATTGTAGAAATAAAACACACTGCTATAACTGCAAGATAGATGGTCATAAAGCTGATGATAACAAATGCCCAGAATACAGGAAACTTGCGATAAAAAGAGGAAAGTAGGCAAAAGTCAAAATGAAAGTACTTCAGACTAATGTAGGAAGAGGAAGGAATTAAAAAGAGATTGATATTTCCAAACCTAACAAAAAGATGACAGAGAGCGGATCATGGATAGTTGACAAGACGCAGGATGCAGCAATTAGGGTGTATTCAAGAAGTGTAAAAATATACAATATTGGACTTATAAATGTAGGATTTGCCTTTGTGGAGACGGAAGATCTGACTATATATTCATGCTACTGGTCACCAAACAAACCCGATCACGAATTTGTAGCTTTCCTGGTTGAGCTGGGACACAGCGTCAGAGTGCAAACCAAAAAGGTTATCTTGGGAGGTGACTTTAATGCTAAATCTGGAATATGGGGTGCTAGTGTTGAAAACTTTAGAAGGACGATGCTTATCGAATAAATGTTTAGCTTGGATTTGGTGGTAGTAAATGATGAAAAATGCCCCACCTTTGTTAGAGGTGTGTCAAACTACTTCATTAACTTAACCATATGCAATGAAAGATTATTATGTAATGTTAAAAGATGGTCTGTTTTGGAAGAAATAAACTTAAGTCTCTACCAAAATCTATACTACGAAGTTACTGAAACAAAAACTAAAAATATTGTAAGTACTACAGAAAAAAGATAGCAAATGAAAGCGAAATATATCCCACGATATAAAAGTGAACTCACTAAGGAAGTCAACGGCATCGCCATGAAAACTCTGGAAAGCGTAATAAGAGCAATTAACAAAGTAATGGCCAAAACTTTTAAGAAAAACAAAGGGAAAGCTAACCCAAAGAAGTTATACTGGTGAAATCCCGAAGTGAAAGATTTAAAAACACTTGCAGGTAGAGCAAAAAGACTAGTAACTAGGAGTAACAAAAATACAAGAGTTTTAGAATAAGAAGTATTACGGTCAAATTATAAATTAGCAAGGAATAAACTAAAATATGCAATAAAGGATGCAAAGAGTAAAGCGTAAAAGAACGTATGTAAAGACGTGGACCGAGACGTTTGAGGACTTAGCTATAAGATTGTGACTAAGAAACTAAACCTAACCCCTAAGATCACTTTGACGGACGCAAAGCAAATAAGAATTGCCATGAGGCTATTCCCATGTCATCCAGCATTAGCAACGGTGAAACCTATGGTTACCAAGGTAAAAGAATTTACAAACGATGAACTATTAAACGCTCTACGTAAAATAAAGGTAAATAAAGCGGCGGGTCCGGACAATATACCGGCAAAAATCATACTAGCTACGGCAGATGCTATTCCTGAAACATTATTGGAGATCATAAATCAAGAATAGAAAAAAGGGATCTTTCCGAAGAAGTGGAAAGAGGCAAGGTCAGTTCTGATTGAGAAACCAGCAAAAGCTGAAGAGCAAACAACCTACAGACCGCTGTGTCTGTTTAACTGTTGGGGCAAAGTATATGAACACTTAATAGCGGACAGATTAAAAGAAGAAGTAAAGAGCAAAATCTCAATTAATCAATTCGGTTTTATGAAAGGAAGAACAGACGAACAAGTAAAGGAAGCCACAAACAGAGCGGCCAGAAATAGGAAATTATGCGCATTAATAACGATTGACATTAGAAATGCTTTTAATACGGTACCTTGGACGGAAATATTAGAGGCTCTAAAAAAATGGGGGTTACAATAGGCATGCAAAACATTATTACCAACTATTTAAAAGACAGGATTGTACTAATAAGCGAAAGAGAACACCTAAAGATGTCTAGCAAAGTCCCACAAGGTTCCATACTAGAACCGACTCTGTGGAATATATACTTTAACAAATTGTTGGAAACGGAATTAGATGAAAATGTTAAAATGATCTGCTTTGCAAATGACACCGCGGTTGTGGTTACTTCAAAATCAACAAAAAACCTAATTTCAATATCAAACATTACTCTAGAAGGGATAAAACAGAGAGTGACTCAAATGGGACTGGAAATAGCTGCAAATAAAATAGAAGCGGTACTACTATATGGAAGAAGAAGGCTAACAGAGGCTACTTTTAAATTAGGTTCCGCAAATATAAAAACAAAAAAGTCAATCAGATATTTAGGTGTATGGAATGACCACAAGTGTGAAATGAAGGATCAGATATGTAAAGTAGCAGAGAAAGTGGACCATGTGGTAAAGGCGTTAGGCAAGATTATGCCAGGAATAGAAGGTCCATCTGCAAATAAAAGAAGATTACTTTGTTCAATGGCCCACTCGGTTATGATGTACGGAGTACAAATCTGAAAAGGAGATCTAAGATACAAGAAATATAAAAAAGAAGAATCACAATTAAAGTGACATGCAGCTATAGAACAGTATCAACCGAAGCTCTACTTGTTATAGCATCAATACTACCAATTCGATGGATGGCGGAACAAAGATCAAAAAACCAAAATTTAGATGCCAAACATAAGACCAAAATACACCAGGAAATGATCCTTAAGTGGCAAGAGTCATGGAACTAAGAAACAGGAAAAGCGGTCTGGACCAAAACTCTAATTAAAGACATTGGAAAATGGTTAGATAGAAGTCATGGTCAGGTAGACTATTATATTACTCAGTTGCTCAGTGGGCATGGCTGTTTCAACTCATATCTATTAAGGTTAAAAAAAAAAGAAATTGTGGGTTATGCATATACTGCATATAACGAAGACACTGCTGAACATGTATTTTTTAAATGCCCTAAATGACAAAAGGAAATATATGAAATTGAGTTGACTACCAAAGAAATATTTACAAAGGAAAAAGACATCCGTAAGAAACTGGTCAAAAATACACGAATTTGTCAAAAAGATGATTAAAAATATTGAAGCAGAAGAAAGAAGACTGGAACTGACTCCGGAAAAAAAATAACTAAACAGACGATAAACTAGATCTAGGATACGCAAAATGCGTGTTCGGGCGGTTCATTTTTTATGCAAGGGTGAGGCTAATTCCAAAAATGTATACTACACGCCAAGTGGAACCCACATCTAAATCAACTGGATTTTTATATCTGGGGCTACGTAAAAAAACTAGTTTGTGCATAGGAAATTCACAATAAAGAGCAATTACGAGACAGAATTGTGAACAAAAAGCAATACTTTGTTGCCATTTATAATTCAGTGGTGTTGCGTTCACATGTGGCGGTGAATTTTTCAAACATAAGTAGTAAATTAAAATAATGGTAATTAAATAAAGTTTTAATATGACCTACTATTAGTTTTTTGTTTTATTTTTAATATTATATCTTCCAAAAGTTTGAACTTCGATATCTCAAAACCAAACGCCGAAAAAAAAGTTATTTCGTATTTTTTGTTTAGAAACCATTATATCTATAAAAACGCTTTAATGAATTCTGTGTGTTTTAGCTTATTTATATTTATTAATTTTAATTAACTAGTTTTTGTGTTAGTTTTTTGTTTCTACATAATTGTAATTTTTTATCAAATAAATAACTTTAATACAATAATAGTAATAATAGTAATACTTTAAAGTATACTTCTTACATTTATAGAATGAACATCAATATATTTGATCTTAATCCTTCAAATTATAGTATATAGGGAAGATGAATTCCGTTACGATAATAGCCAGTGACAATTTTTATAGACGCCAAAGGAAACTGTCCAGATGAAACGAGCAGATACAGTATAAAAAAGAGAATCAAATATGTCACAATTCAGAAAAGGAAATAGGACAATTTTAAACATCATTCAAGGAAAAAGAAGGAACTGAAAAAATATGTCAGTTGTAAAATAAACGAGATGATCATTACATTGTAATGTAATCCGAACGCGAAGCTAAATTTATTATTTGCATTTTACATCTGCTAATAAAATTTAATTGAAATTTTACACTCCACTGACAAAACTATCAATTACATCATGCAAATTTACTTATAATGCGTCAATATTTTCCTGAAAGTTACCAGGAATTCCGGAGTAATTTCTACTACTCTCAAGGAATTTCTTGAACTTTCGACAACCTTAGTAATTAGCCTTGAGAGAATTCTATTACCGTGAAAAATATGTTCACTGTAATTTAGAGCATTAATTTAATTTGAGAAAGTTAATATCTTAAATTAGCATGATTTGATAAAATAAATATAAAAACAATAATTGGAAATAGACGTGATAAATTGATTTAAACAATTAATGGTTCCCAACTGGCAAATACAAGCTGTAAAAAGTAACCAATTATAGATGTAATTTTCTTGAGCTTCTATTGGAAGACGTTTAATTAGATTAGAAGCTGTTGCTGTTCTCTCGGTTAAAAAAGTTCGACGTGGTTAACTTGTAGAAAACTTTTATAAATTTATATGGTAGTAAAAAGTTTCCAATCACACAAATCATACAAATTATCTCGTTTCTTTACTTTCACAATAATTTGTAAAATGTTTATTGAGTTTAATATGTTATCATTTTTACAGTACCTAATATTTTAAGCAATTTTTTTAATAATAAATTATATATTATATTGAATTGTTATTTAAGTAAGTAATGATTATAATAATATTATTTTCTCAAATACGATACTAATTTTGAAGAAACTTTCAATACAATCACAATAATATTATAAAATACTATTTTCAATAATTGTTTGTTTGCTGGAAGGTACTTACTAAATATTATTTATTCGCTTTGTTAAAGAATTGTTGTTAGATGAAAAACTGCAGCGACAGCAAAAATCGATTGTTAAAAATCATAGCTATGTGAGAAACTTTACATCCTCATTTGAGGTCTGTTAATTAGTTAATTAATATTTACCGCAATTTATAATTGAATCATAGAATGTAAAAATAGTTTTGCGTAAACATGTAAGTAATTTAGTGTAATTTCATTAGAATTAGGATAGTTTTGTATTTCAAGGAAAGTGTATGTGCGGTAAAGCTGAGTTTATGATACAAACTTAAAACCGTAAAAGCTTATAATTTATTACTACAATTATAACTATTATTGTTAAACAAAGTATAAACGTGTACACCAGACTGGTTCTTAGTTTTTTTTGTAAAATTTATTTATTCAGAACTACGCCAAATTTCAGCCTTTAAAAGTCAAAAGAACACGTGTCGCACTGCCATTGAAGTTTTAAAAGTAAACTTAAAAAAACATTATTAAAATGCTACAAATTTGAGAAAATAAAAAAAATACGTACAATACGTCATTTTAAAGGTTTTCTAAACTAAAAAAAAAATATAGACCAAAGCCTCAAATTCTTATAATTTTTGTTTACAAGTCTAGTTTTATGTTAAAAATTTAATATATAATAAAAATATGTTAGTTAAAAAAAACAGACCATATTGATGTAAAGTTTCACGTGGAATCTAATTAACAAGTATCAATTGCTTCCAACTGACTCAAATTTGGAAGCTATGATACTTATTAAGTATATTAGTTTTAAAAATTCAATCGTGTCTTCTAAAACCAACTAGTCAATTAAAAAGAACAAGGTTTTATTTAAAAGAATTGACGGTGTGCCAAGTAGTTTTTAAGAGATGCAGCGGCAAAAAACAAAATACCAAGTGGGTGGGTCAAAAAGTTTATCCCACTACCACAAATAAACTCTATATTTTACTAATAAAGTAAGACAGTCGCACAATTTACACGCATGTACATAAAAACAAAAAGCAGAAACTACATATTAGTCAAAACGGAATTCTATCTTAGCAATAAAATATAAAAACTATATAATAAGTAGTTGATTAATAACTATCATTCTTTTAAATGGACTCAATGTGATCAATATATCGCCGAGGAAAGAAGAAAGCATTGCGTTTGAGTATGTTGCGTAATTATAGGATTTTTAAAAATATGTATATAACATAAATTACACACAAATTTATTAATATTTTTTATTGTTACTTTAGAAATTCAATGCATTAAATCAATGCAATAAGATTGACGATATATCATCAACTGGACCTAGTACATCAAAAAACCACAATAATGTATTACACATATGAAATGTAAACAAACGTTTTATATAAACTTACTAGTTTATAAAAGTAAAACTGTATTAGAAAATGTAAGTAAAGACAAGGAATCATCAGCAACAAACATAGAAAATATCCATGTATGTAGAAGATTAGTTGATATTCAGCTTTTCTAGAACTTTATCAAACTATTAAATTTACATGGAGAAACAATAGGATGTAATATTATAATATTAAAAAATGAAGTTAGAAATTAATATAATTGATATAATAAAATAAATTACTGATTTTGGCTCTACTAGAGGCTTCTAATTAGTAATGTATTTGAAAGAATAAATTTGTGATAAAAAACATAGTAAATGGTTTTATTATTTCATAAAAAAGTTAGACACTTTAGCTGAAATGAGAAAAGAAAAAAAACTGTGCAGAGTGGCCGTATTAAAAATGGATCTACTTATCAAAACTGTTTATTGTTGGCGCAAAACCTACTGCTGTTTCTTGTCCCAAATAAGTTTTGCTCCACATGTAAGCATACTGAATTAAATGGAAATGAAGACATAACAAATGCTACAAAAATCACAAAGCATCATCTTTTAGCATAGAACTGTATATCTTCTGATGGATTTGCAACAAAATCATTTTGATGTACGACATAATTTTGACACATTTATTGCTGGTGGGGAGAGTAGAGTAGTACCTACAAAAGAACAAAATCCATACGCAAAATATAAAGTAAACGTTCAAAAAGTAGAATGCAAAAACCAATTTTTGCTTAAATATATTAATACATTGGGAGACCTATTAAGAAAAAAAAATTCAAAACTTGTAAAACTTGTGAAACTTAAGAATTTGAGGAGACTATAAAAATAGTTACAGTCACATTTTTTGAGAACATGTCAAATGTAAGAACTTGCAATACTTTTGCAAAACGAAGTATACAGGGGGGTTATTCTGGCATGTATCTCGTATCGCTTATCGCAATTAATGACGTCATCATTAATTAAAAAAATCTGCTGGCGATCTCTTTTCGTACTACAGGACTATCTAGTAATATAAATTCAATACCAAGCTTCAAGTTATTTGCATTTTTAAACGTCAATATGTATTATTAATTACAAATTTATGATTTAAATGTCACACTTCCCCTCCGGTAGGGGAAATCTATGACGTAGTGCGAGATCGCAATGAGTGCCAGAATAACCCCCCAGATATAGTAACCCAAAAACATATTAGCCGGTATAATAAGCAACTTAATATACACAAAAATTATGTACACTAGAACGGATGCAACCCAAAAATTTACTTATAGAAAGAATTGCAGCAGGGTGAACATTATTAACCAAATTGCAACAAATCAGATATTAGCCCTGACGAGATAAACAAGCGCACAAATAATTTTTTAAACAATTTGAAAACCAATACATAAAACAACAAACAAAACAGCAAAACAAATGTGATCAGTGGTTTATTCATAGAAAACATCAGAACAACATCCTCACGTTTTAGAGAAATTTGTAGTACAAGTTACACAAGATGTACAAATTTAATTAAACGTTTTATAAAACCAAAAACATTCATTGCACCGGCAATACAATATGGTAACAAATGCTAAGCATTATTATCTACACAAAATCAGAAAAAAATAACGGCAAATGGATTGTTTATAGATTTGAATATACCATATTTAAATCCAAGACCAAATGAGTTAATTGGTGAAATAAGCATAGTAGAGGTAAGATATCCTTATACTGTTACTTCCTTACTTATACGAGAATACACACCAGAAAATAGAATTCAAATGGACTACTGAATACGAGGACAACTGCACATTTAAAAAAAAAATGCTAACTTGTTGTATAAACATTTAAAAGTTTGAAATAGAAGAAATTAAAAAAAAAATGATTTATTTTGGAACAAAAAAATAAATTATAAGTTTTTGTATTTATTGTATGTTTCCAGAAATTCCAAACAAGAAAATCAAAAATAGTATAGAGATAATAAATCCAAATTACATAATAAAGGCACAATTGAACCAAAATTCAAAACAAAGAACCTAATATAATTGTTCTTCTTTTTTTTTAATGTAGGATTAGTCCTGTTAATTTCCAGCTGCCTTTTTATCTTTTGGGCGGTTGTCCAGAAGGCCTCCTTGTGTTTGGTATTAATGTTGCGGCTTCCTTGGTTAGTCTGTTATCAGCCATTCTTTGTACGTGCTGGTTCCATTCTGTTCTTGTCCAACGTACGATATCTTAAACTCCGCAGTCCCTTTGTATTTCCTCGCTGCGTACTCTGTCCCTGATGCAGAGACCTAATATGGTTCAGAAGGTCTTCATTTTTGTTGTTTGTAGCCGCCCCTTCATTATCCCGCAATTTTCAATGATTTATTGAGCTGGATGATCATCATTGTATAAGTCTCCTTTACTGGTCAATTCTACGCCTAGGTAGTTGAAGCGCTTTACCTGTTCTATAGAATTGCCTTCGATAGAGAGTTTGCATCTAATGGGGTCCTTTGATAGCATCATTGCTTTAGTTTTAGATATCTGCATATTGAATGGTTTCGCTTTTGTGTTGAACCTATAAAGCAGTATTTGTAGGTCGTCCGCAAAACATACGATACTAAATTTTTGGTTGCTCATTCTGTATCCAATACCCATGATCTTCACGTCTTTAATAATCTCATCCATACTAGTGTTAAAAAGTGTTGGGTTCAGACTGTCCCCTTGTCTAATCCCCACCCTGTATTTAGAACTCTGAGTAGTTTGATGATTTTGGGGTTCACGCCTTTTGTTTTCAAAATCTCTTCACGTCATGTAATTCTATTTTTCTATACAATGCAAACAAAAGCTGTTTTATTGCATTCAATACTCTTCTCTGATATTTGTCTTAGGATGGATATTGCGTCGATCGTGCATCTGTTTTTGCGGAAGCCTTATTCTTCCTCGGCCATTCCTATTTGTTCCACAATTTCATCTGCGATGATTTTGGTAAGTAGTTTCATGGTTGTGTTGAGTAGGCAAATTCCGCGGTAGTTGTTGAGGTTGCTCTTGGTTTCTTTTTTGAACATTGGAATAGTAATACTGGATTTCCACTGTTCGAGAATTGTGACAGAGTATAATACCTTCTGGAATAAAGACGTTAGTTTTTTTACCAGCTTTTCCACTTCATACTTTATCATCTCATTCGTTAAGCCATCGGGACCCGGCAATTTCCTGTATTTCAATTTTGTAATAGCTTTCTTCACTACTATAATTGTTAAATTTAATAAATAATTGCATTTTTATGCCGCGCCAACAGTAACAGCTTTGCACCTAAATGCAGTTAAACTTTGGCACACTCCAAGAAAAGCTGGCAAACACTGTACCCTCCTGAAAGAGGCTGTTAAGAAAACAACTCTGTCAATAGCGCAAACAGATAACATGTCACATTTTTTTTGTATTTTGTGGTCAATAATTTGATTAGATTCTACACGAATGGTTTAAAAACCGGTTACGGTTCTGAAGAAAAAAATTTCGTTTGAGACTTGGACCTTAAACGCATACAATTATCTTCCAAACCAAAGTAGTTGAAATAGCCTTTAGGGTTATGAAAGTAGTAAACCTCAAAATATCTGGAAAAATTACACCAAAGCTAATTTTTAAATGTCACTTTACCTTTACTTTAGTATGATGTTGAAATAACAAGCTGCTGTGGGTAAAAATACCTTCCAACAAAGTAGGTAACATTGAGACGGAGAAGCTGGAAAGTCAATCTTCATGGCGTGAGAACCTGAACCCTAGACTACTCAAAAGCTTCAATAACCTACTAAAACACACACACAATGCAAAAAGATAACGTTGGGATGACACTTTAAGCTGCAGACAGGCAAAAAAAGCATTGACTGCTCCAAATGCCAAAACAGATAATTACTATTTGCGACTCTGCAGAAAATACTATGACTGTGATCTTGACAGAACACTGTCAACTAATAAAACATATACACACAATTGGTATTGAAGACAGTTTAACGTGTAGAAGATGTAAAATGGATAACAAGACAATCAAATACGTGCTATGTACATGTCCGGCCCTCTTATACGATATAAAGTTTATGTTAGGGAGTTGCTGGCTTGTCATGGCCAGTATAAAGGAAATCCTTCCAGGCATTGTAATTCCAAGCTTCAACCACATACGGTGGTTAAATGCCAGGCCAGCGGAATGAGCTTACCATTGGAAAAAGTACAAAAATACTAATGAAAGCTTACGTGCAGTAAACTTTGATTTATCCTCTAACTCTAAATCCAGGATTACAATAATTACCACAAAACAAAATTGAGTTACGCCTATAGTGAAACGCCTAGAAAGTTTGTTTACTATTTACAATAACTGTATTTTTGCTTGTCTACATTGTTAACCTTCGTTTTTTTTTTGTTCGTACTGTATTATTAGAGACTCCGGTACTCATTACAACTTGTGTGTCTTGTGTGTCAATTATCTACAACACAATCATTTTGTTAAATCATACAAACTAGTTACTTGTTGTAAGTGTAATACAAAGCATAATACTGTTTTACATTTAAATGTTGCAAGTAAAACAATAGTATTTTGTATAACAAGAGTGGATAATATGCCCATATCGTCTAAGTGCGATATGGGCATTCCACTCGAGATGTACAGCTTACTTTTTCTACGACTGATAAAAATCTAAAAATTATTTTAAAACTTTTCAATTAATCATTTAACATTATTTTAATATTGAAATAAATTCAGGTTATGTTTGACATCTGACTTTTCGCATAATTATCAAATTCAGAACTACCTATAATTTTGGTTAAATTATGCTGTTAAAATATTTAATTAAAAATGTTTTTAAGCTTTATTGTATAATAACAGTTAATAAATAAGACGTTCTTAATCTATTTTTGACATTTTACAAATAAAAAAATCATTGTATTTATCGACGTAATCAAATAAACATTGTGATTTGTATTTTTTGTTTTTATGGTTGGTACGGCATATCATATCCACACTAAAGTGGATATATGATACATATCCATTCAGTTAGTCGCAAATAAAAGTGACAATATATAGAAGGGAGTAGAAAAATGTAACAAGTACAACGCTGTCAAGTTAAGATGCAGCTGAAAATAACATTTTTGCTATAGCAATTGTTCTTATTGACAACAATAACAAACAAGAACATTGATATCGAGTATTTTTTGAAGCAGTTATCCAACCCAACTTTATTACTACAACTTTTTATAATTTAAAAAAATCACAAATAAAGTGTGAAGGTTCAAAATTTTTTTATTTTAATACTACAGTTCTTCTTCTTCATCAGGTATAATAAACAATTATGGTAAAGATTTTCTTTAAGAAGCCAGTGTAAAAAGCACCAAACACTACTTTTAAATAACACAAAAGTTACAAATAAAGAGTTTGCAGTTTTGGCAAAAAATTTGACAGCTAACCTCACTTTTCTTGAATTTTTGTCTGAAGCTTCTCACTCCAAGTCAGTTTTTTAATTGGTTGATCCTGACCTTAATGCACTTAATGTCAACAAACTAAACAACTTTCAAACGCCCGCAACAACATTTCTGGAAAGGTTGAAGTAAAAAATTATTAAAGTATTAAATAACAATAAAATAAAACCACGTTTGTGTTAAATAAAAGATGATAATTTGCCGCATAGAGCATAGAGTTTAACTATGTTGCTTTAACCAAACCACAAACGGTGTGCATCAAATAACATAAATTCATTTGTTTATCGTTTGTGTGATCCAGATTATAGTGTTTATTGTTACTTTTTATTAACGTATTTCAAACAGAAATAATGTACAACTATTCTAGTTTAATGATGCTATATCATATTATATATAAATATCTATGTCTTTTGGTGCTTCTTAGCATACATGTCTGCTAACACGAGAGCTCGAGCCAGTATTAGTTTAGCGTTAGTACAGTAAGCTTCCCAGGCAACTATTCTTTTATATTATTTACAGTTTAGATAAGTGGATAGTTTATTACTGTGTTAAAAATTAAATCAACACAGTCCATTATGAAAAATTATTTAATAAAACCAACTTTTTTGTGACATTAAAATTATTGTGTTTTACACGCAATTATAGTTTGTGTAACACTGTGTTTAGTCACAGTTATAATAAATTTAAGCAATTAGAAAATATACATAGTTACATAAATGTTAATTTTACACCCCAGCTCTTAAAATATAAATCATAGTGCGTCATGTACACTGCAATTACAGTGGTTTATCGTAATTTAACTTCCAAAATTTTAATTTGGCGTAATTAAAACATTAATACATAATAATTCTATTTGCGTCATCTGCAAACCTGGATTGACAACGGTCAGTTTTAAATGGATTGAAATTTATCTAATGTAAACACAAAAATTTATTGACTTTTGATAAACAGTATAATACGTATACAGACAAATACTGACTAATATATTATTTTATTTTCATAAATTGTTATATGCAACCATTTGTACTTGTTTTTTTAACACATGCATGTTTAAACTGTAATAAGAGTAGAACAACTTTTAAAAAAAGTATGTGCTTTGATAACATAGATCATTCTAAAAACACATAACGACATGTTTAAATTGTTGGGTAAGAATTATAGATTTGTGTAAAACATGATCTAAGAATTTATTAAAAAATATGCTTTCTATATTATTATTATTATTTTTATATTTTAAACTATAATTATTGTGTAAAAAGGTTTTACGCATATTATGCCATTTTTTTTATAAACCTTTAACTTATTAACTAATTTCAAATAAAGACTTGTTGTTTAAAATGTTGTAATAGATGATCAGAGCAAAAACGCTATGTAACAAAGAAGATACTGGTAGTTCTTAAAAAAAACTTTGTTATAAGGTAAACGTATTGAAAGATGCCAACATGATGCATTTTAAAAGTTTATTGAGATATTGCCAATTTTATATTTTATATGCAATGCAACCCCTCAAACTGTGCCCAAATGCAGTACAGACTGCAGCTTCAGTAGCATACTTTAAACTTCTTACCAATATTCAAGATAAATGCTCTGTATTATGAAGTATTACTGCATATAAAAGGTCTTCCAATAAAGACGTTCAACCTTTAAATGTAAATAAAACAAGTTGCTTGTGAGACATCTACTCATTTTTTTTTATTTTAAAGAACATTTTATGGAATTAAGTACAAAACATAATGTGGAGGTACAATTTTTGATGCGTTTGTCGCATAAATCTGGCTAAACATTCTGGATAGCTAGCGTTTGTTATGTTGACTTCAAAAACATCAATTGTTTGCGGTTTATTCGCATAGACCTGTGATTTAAGATAACTTTAACAGAATAAGTCCAAAATGCGTTAAATAACACAATCTTAGTGGCCACTTTACGTCGTCGCCTCAGGAGATAATCATGGCCTCAAATTGCTCGTGCAGAATGTCCATCGTGGCATGCGCTGTGTGGCACGTAGCACCTGTTAAAACTACATGTTGTCAGTATCTATATTACCCAGTTTAAGTCCCAAAAAGTTGCTTATCATTAATCTGTAGTGCTCGCCATTTTGGCGTGCATTGTGTACTAGTGTATCACGTGTGGATTATAATATATATAAGCGCTACATTCCAAGTGGAATCTGGCTGCTTCTTTTCTGAAGCTTTCATAATCTATTTTGCGGGGTAGATCACTCCCCACGTGTGGATTAGTATCGCTTTATATCCAACAATTTGTCTTTCATATCCATCATATCCATTTATCAAATAAGCTTTGTCGATAAAGATGATTTCTTTTTTTATACTATAAGTAAAGAACTGTTCAAAATTTAAATGCACTACCCAAAATTTTGCGGTTATTAACCCTTAGCTGCACCACCTTTATTTTGTAACATTGACACCTGTGGGGTCGTTGACGACCCCATATCAAAAATGCTTACAAATTACAAATTCAGAGATTTTTATTATTATAGCTGTACAATAGTGTTCAATGAAGTTTATCTCAACACTTGATACAACTATTCAATTCAATATTCAAAAACAACAAATTGTAGAAAAATGTTAATTATAGTAAAAAAATCATTTTTTTTTTAATTTTCAATATTAAAACTTCAAAATGCAGAATTTATCTAATTATGTACTATATTTAAAAAAAAAAATATAAGAATTAAGATTCCTCTTAAAAATTATATGTATTTTGATAAAAACTAGAGATACAAAAATACAACCGGTGGAGTCTTTGACGGCTCCAACCGTTTTTCAATTCGCAATATTAGTTGCAAGTTCACAATAGTAGGCTAGTCAAATTTTGTATGACGCTATATAAAGGGTGGGTCATGTAACGTTTGGAATTTGAACTACCGTTTATTTTGTTTTTTATAGGTATAATGACATTAATCAGTTGACAGAAATTTAATTTTATGTTAGGACGCTTTACAATTGAACAAAGTTGGAAAATAATAAAAACTTACTTCCAAAGTGGTGGGTCTTTTACTCAAACGGTAAGAAATTTACAAAACAAATTTGATAGAAAAGAAGTGCCTTCAATGCAGTTTGTGGATTAATTTGTGAAGCAAATTTGCAAAACTGGATTGATAACGGATAAAACAACACGTTCACGTTCTCATCCAGTGCGCTCACCCAAAAAAATTAATGCTGTTGCTCAGAGTGTGCGCAAACAACTGAACATTTCTCGCACTTTTCTGAGGAGAATTTTGCATAAAGACCTCGGTTTGAAGGCCTACAAAGTTCAATTAGTCAAAAAAAAATAAAGCTTCATGACCATCCAATGCGTTTTCAGTTTGTCCAATATTCTAAAGATCGTTTCTCCAAAGATGAGAATTTTTATCGAAAAATTGTGTTTTCCGATGAAGCTCATTTTCATCTCGAAGGTTATGTCAATAAGCAAAATTGTCGCATTTGAGATAAAAAAATCCACACTTGACTATCGAGCAGCCTATGCAGCCACAATGAGTAACCGTTTGGTGTGGTTTTTGGTCCGGCAGCATTATTGGGCCATTTTTCTTCAAAAATGCTAAACAAATTTTTGTTTCCAAAAATTGAAGAGTATGAAATGGATGACATTTAGTTTCAACAGAACGGAGCCACTTGCCATACAGCCAACGTAACCATCGATCTTTTGCGCACTGTTTTGAAATGGAATCGAATAATCAATCAATATGTTGATGTCAATTGGCCGCCTAAGAACTGTGAGTTTACCCCGTTAGGTTTTTTTTTTGGGTTGAGACCTTAAGGGTAAGTATTACGCTAACCATCCAGAAACGACTGAGCCTTGAAATTGGAGCTCAAACAATCAAAAATGTACTAAAAAGTTGGGTTAACTGGATGGGATACTATCAAGCCAGCCGTGGCAGTCATTTGAATAAATTGTTTCATTCTTAAGGCTAGAGAATTGCCGTGTTTAGTCAATTCGCCCTGTTGTGGTGCCACTAGTAGTATTGTTATGGAAAAATATTAAATCTTATCACATCTACGAGAATATCGGTGAACCTTTTTCTCTAGGAAAATATTGACACGTACAGCGCCGTTTTTAAATTAAAATTGGTTGTTATAGGACAAAACGCCAACCAACTCAATATCCAAACGATAAGATTTTAGTCATCACTCTTTTTATATGTTGAACTACATACAATATTATATGACTTTATGTTTTTGGTTAAAGATTTGAAGTTATAGTTAACGAGTAAAAAATTAATAAAGAACTAATTAAAAACGTCATTTTTTAAAAATTAATTGCAAAGAAACGACTTAATGCATCAAGTTTCTACAAATTTGAGGACACAGATTAAACTTTTTTCTACAATGTGTGAAAATTTTATTCAATTATATTTAGCCGTTTTCTGGTTGAGTTGGATGCTGTGAACCCTAATAATAGCGCAACTATTTTCCCCCCTTAAACAAAATTGTTCAATCATTCTAATAAATTCATAGATATTCATTAGTTTTTTATTTATAGCCAATTCAAATTCTAAAAGTTGGATGGTACACCCTTATATAATATTTCATAATTTTTAATAAAAAATATCGTTTTTTCAAAAGCTGGTGTAGTAAACAACCCCACATATTCAAATTCAAAAATTCAACAAAACAAGCTATTTCAATGGGAATTTGTATATCTAAGTTGTTTTAGGTTAAAAGCATCACCTAAAATTCGAATATATCGATTTGAACTACTATAATTCTAATAAAACATTTTTTTACATCACGTACACGTACACTTTATTATTATTAGTAGTTCCAACATTATATTAAAATAATACTTGTTTGAGATTTGGATTGAAGTATTGTCAAAACTCATAACTGTATTATGCTTATTCATCTAAATCAAATTTTCAAAATTTTGAAAATGTGATAAGTTTATTACAATTTTCTCGATTGCAATTGTCATATCATCAGCATTCTAGAAAACATCATAAACGTATATTCCTGAGGTCAAAGCTTTTGTCGCTAGTAAAAAAGCTCCAGCCTCATTTTTCACTAATTGTATAATAGTTCTTAGTGCTAAAAAAATATATAAAGCTCTAAAAATAATTCGAGTATGTTCCCATTCCTTTACTGGTTCTGGCAAAAGAAAACGCCAACATATGTGTTGATACTTAAAGTCATTTTAATGTAAGAAAAAATTTCAAAACATTTGACAAATATCACATGTTGTTGTCAAAGACGATTAATAAATTGTCCAATAATAGGTTAAAAATTTGTCATTAAGACAAATTTCAAAACAAGTCTAACTAATGTTCCTAACGCCTTCTCCATCTTCACACAGTAGACACATTACTAATATAAGGCATAGTCTAAGAGGCAGCAAAAAAATGACAATAATTTTAAATTTTACAGTAATTTTGATCTCTAAATAGGAAGCCTTGAATCCTACAGTGTGGTCAAGATAAAGGTGGCCCCGTGTACTGAAAGTGATATTGAGCGCTTTGGGCCAAGATCAAGGAGGCCCCGAGTACTGAAAGTGATATTGATCGTGTTAACTGTGTATTGCTCAGTGTTGTGTTGTCACATGCAGTCACATGTTAATAACGGTAGTCAATAAGTTCTGCAGAATGCCAATTTCAATCAAACAAAAGGTGTTTATTGTTGAAACTTATTTCGGAGGTAAATTGTTTGTAACGTTAAATAAAAGGTTCACCAAAAAATATCCACATACTGTTGTTTCTGCTAAAAGTGTTGTCCAGAAAATGATTGTTAATTTAGAGCTACAGGTTCAGTAGCTAACGCCAATCGTAACCGTGCACATACGGTTTGTTCGCCGGAAAATGTTTGACGTATTCACGAGACTATGCTAAGAAGTCCACGGAAATCAACCAGGCATCTATCCTCCCAACTAAACATCAAACGAACGTCATACCAGACATGTAACAGTTACATATGCGAGCGTACAAAATAAGGGTGATGCAAACATTACAACCTACAGACTACGCAAAACGACAACACTATTGCGAATGGTTACTTACTCATGTCGCTGATTGTTATATGGATCCAAATCTCTATTTTATCACAGACAAAGCATGGTTCCACCTTAGCGGGTACGTGAACTCTCAGAACACTCGCTATTGGTCAACAGACCATCCCAGGGAACATTTTGATATGATACTACATGGCGCAAAAATAGGCGTTTGGTGTGCATTTTCAGCTCGACGGATTATAGGCCCTTTTTTTATAACACCTTGAACTCTGAAGTGTATGTAACAAAATTGTTTCAACCATTCTTAGCGCAGCTAACGGAGGAAGAACAAACGTGACGCTTTCGAAGAAAAGCGTACAGTTTCCGCAGGTTTAATGCCTCCCAGATCGCCCGATTTGTCTACCTGCAGTTTTTATTTTTGGGGTTATTTAAAAAGTAAAGTGTACTGTAACAATCCGCATACAATTGAAGACTTGAAAATAAACATTTGCAGTACGATTGCAAAAATCACACCAAATGAATTAGCAAAAGTTTTCCAAAAACATGTTGAAACGTGCTGATAATTGTATCGAAGTTAATGGTAAACACTTTTAACACTTGCTGTAAACTATTGAATGTTTAGTATGTTGTTACTCGTAATATTCTGTATTTATTTATTTATTTATTTAAACATATGCCATTCTACCTTTCGGTGTAAGGCTTTTTACATGATTTCGTTTGATAGAGTTCTCTCCATTTTTCCTGTCTTAAATTGTTTGTTTGATTCCTTCCCACGGTATTCCGTTTTCTTCCGCTTCTTCTTTTACATTGTTGTTCCAGGTTTTTCTCGGTCTTCCTGGGGGTTTTTTCATATATTCTTTTTGTTATTCGCGTATTTTTCATTCGGCATACGTGTTCAAACTATCTTAGTTGTCCCTCCATTATTTTTTCATTTATGGGTTCTATTTGTAGGTTTTGTCTGTGTACATAGTTTCTTATTCTGTCTCTTCTTGTTATATTTTCTATCTTTCTTAGGGATCTCATTTCTGTTGCATTTATTCTCGTTTTGTTTTTTTCTGACAATGTCCATATTTTGCTGGAATACATTATTGTTGGTCTTATTACCTTCTTTACTATATCAGTTTTTATGTTCTTTAGTATTTCTTTTCTTCCAAAAAATGGATTTTTCATCATTTTAAATATTTTCCTGGTTTTTCCCATTCTTTCATTTATCTGGTTGTTAACCTTTCCTTTATTGTTAATTATCGTTCCTAAGTCCTAAGTTTTCCAACTGTTTAATCTTTTTTCCGTGTAGTGTTATTCTATGGGTTTTGTTTTTTCTTGATATAATCATTGATTTGTCTATGTTGATCTTCATGTTTATTTTTGTTAATTCCATGTCTATTATGTTGATGTTGTGTTGTAAATCTTCCTCCGTTTCCGCCATTATCGTCTGCAAACAGTAATTCCATGATCTTCGTTGCTTCCATCTTCCGATATCCTACTTTTAGAGTCTTCATACTTTAATTTGCTTTTTGTACTGCTTCATTTATCACTATTGTAAATAGTATTGGACTCAGTACACATTCTTGTTTTAGCCCAATCTTGGTTTCAAACTCTTGAAATTCTTCATTGTTGGTTCTAACAATGTTCTTAATTTCTTTGTATAAAGCTTTTAATAATTATATAGTTTTTTCATCTATATTCTCTTCTTATCCAGTCAAATGCCTTCTCTAGTTCAATGAAGCAGATATAGTTATCCCTTTTTTTATTTAAAAATTTCTCGCTTAGTTGTCTTATTATGAATATAAAATCTTGAGTGCTTCTTTCTCTTCTGAATCCGCATTGTGTGTTTTCTATGGTATCTTCAATCTTGTCTCTTATTATTTTTTCTGTGATTGTTACTAGAATTTTTCCCGGTACACTATTGATTGTGATTCTTTTGTAGTTATTACAGTTTCTTTTATCTCCTTTCTTGTATATAGGTAGTATTATTTCTATTTTCCATTCTGCTGGTATTTTTGTGTGTTTAATAATGCCATTGAGTAGTTCTGTTAATTGTTTTATTCCTTCTTTACTCATGTATTTGATCATTTTCAGTGTTATGTTGTCTATGCCTAGTGCTTTTCCTATTTTTAGTTTTTTTTTATGGCGTCTATAACTTCCTCTTCCTTTATTTCCTCAATTTCATGCATGTCAGTATCATCTTCTTCATGTTCCTCCAGGCTTAGGTTTTCTGCTTCTGTCAGTTCTTTGAAATATTCTCTCCACCTTTCCATTATTTTATCCCGCCATCTTTTTACCGAATTAATTTCATAATTCTTTTTTAGCTTTTGGACCTCATTATTTACTTCCTTTTTTTTAATTTTATATTTTTTATAGTCTTTTTAATTCATTTGTCCACCATTCAGTTTTATTATTGTGTTTGTTTTCTATTTTTGCTGTTCCACAGCTTTCTTTTGCTGCTTCTAGTATAGTGTTCTTGAATGTTTCCCATTTTTTCTTCTACTTCCTTTGTTTGTCTAATTTTACTACCAAGTAATGGTTGCTTCCGATTTCTGCCTCTTAATATTTTTACATTTAAAACATTTTTCCATTTTTGTTTGCTTACTATAAAGTAGTCTATTACTAATTTTTCGTTTCTAGTCGGTTCTTCTTCCGTAAATTTATGTATCCTTTTGTGTCCAAATTTTGTGTTTGTTATAATAAGGTTGTTTTCCACGATCAGTTCTATAATTCTTTCCCCATTATTGTTTCTGGTTTCTTCTTCCCATTTTCCCATGTATTCTTTTATTCCTGCGTTTTTGTTATTTACTCGTCCGTTTAAGTCTTCCATGATTATTACATTTTCCAGTCCTTCATCTATTTGATTCTGTAACTTTTCAAAGAATGCATCTTTATCTTTCTTTTTAGCATCTTTGTTTTCTCCATAGGCTGTTATTATAGTCCATATTTCCTTTCCATATAACTTTGTTTCTACTGACAAGATTCTTTAGTTTATGTATCTTTCTTTCGTAATGTCTTTTATTTTGTTTGGTGCTATGATTATACCAACTCCTCCTTTTGCTTATTTTTCTTAGTCCTTTTTCTATCTTTTTTGATTCTGTAATTCCAAAAAATTTCGTGCGATTTAAGGAAAGAGTATACGCCTAGCAAACAATTCCAGCTCTTAAAAATAATATTCGAGCTGATATTTGCCAAACAGAGCATCAGTTGTGTAAAAATGTCTTACAAAACTTCCTCAAAAGAATTACCTTTTGCAAGCAGAGTCAAATTGAGCATTTACTGGATTTCATTTTCTACAAGTAATTGAAAACTTTGTTGTTAAATTTAAATTTAAAAAAACTGTACTACTTAAAAATAAATAAACATTTTTGTAATAATTAAAATGAGACTTTTTATTGGAAAACCTTATATATAATCTTGAATATTATCCGCAAGTTTTTGAAAAACAGAAACTTGCTTCTAATATATGAAATCTACTAAGTGCTTGTTCCCGATTGAAACTTAACATTGTAATTGTAAATGTCATCTGCTATTAATATATATAATTTGAAAAAAAGCTTAGACTATCATGTAAAAAAGAATTGATAATTTTATTAAATTTAAAATTTTACGACCAAAAAAATTCAAAACTATGCATAAGAACAGAACCCTTTATTATCCACCTTAAAGAGGCACAAGGATTGCGCTATATATATTTGTAAAATTTAATAAAATTATATTTAAAACTTAATCTACCTTTAGCAACATATCAGTCTTATAAAATAAACAATTTGTTCAGGTTCAAATGATTAAAACAATTTTTAAGTTCAATTAATGGCACAGTCGGCAAATTTGAGGTAATATTATATAACTCAAAATTAATAGGTTTTGATTTTAGCACCAAAGAAGACAGAAAACATATCATTTACTTTGAAGAACAATCAAACGTCGTTTCACCTACTCCCTTCAATGTACAGTGTGATTTCGCACTTGTTTCAAGTATAACTGATCCGCTAAAATTAACCAGACTCTTAGAATCAATCATCAAATAACACTTTTGATACCAATATATTGACAGCATAGGTACAGGCACTAAACAAGTATTTAAAACTGCCATAGGCTGACATGCTAGAGAGTACTACAAATGTTTTCAGATTTTATCTTTTAGTTTCAATATCTGAAAATGTCATAAGGTATTATGATCTTTATTTCCACAAACTTTACAAACGTACACTTACATTTCGACAAATGATGCGGGATTATACACCCAAATATTGACTTTAATGCCTTCTCAAAAGGTGTTGCAACTAATTAATTTGTGTTTACTTTTACATTTAAGACAAATAAGCAATTTATATTTAGGCCACTGAGTCATAAATAAATAAAAATTTCTGTGTTCTACAATATGTAGTTTCAAAATTTGATAGATAAAATGTTCTTCTCGTTTTGGTATCTAAAATTGCAATAATATTTCCATCAATAAACAACTATCAAAGCATTTATACTTAATGATGTTAAATTATCTAATAAATCAATTTTGGTTTGTGGTAAATAGTTTTTCATTGATGTTCAAAATAGGTCTTATTATTTTTTTAGCTGAATCACGCAATAATTTTTATTTTCAAAATGATCAAACGGTTAGTTTTTTCAAATTCATCTATTATGGTGTTTTTATAAATATTTGATTGTAAAAGCTTTTTGACATTTATCCAACGTTTTGCGTTTGTTTATCTCTATATGATACTAGTCACTTTTATTCAGAAGATCTGGTAAAAGAATTCTTAGCCTATTAAAGTATATTTTGCTGCGTTTTAATCCTATGATTTTATATAAGCTTTTTTTGCCTGCCCACAAGAAACAGTTTTTCTGCTCATATTTTAGATTGAAAAGTTGTGTATTGCAAAATAAAATCTAAAATCTATTGCACACAACAAAAAAAAATAGTTTTTAATTTTGTTTGATTAAAAAGGAAAAAAAATCATTTACAAGTATATGCAATGACAGGCAAAACATAGTTGTAAGCACCACGGGCAAGAAAGCATTTGCAATACTTTGATATCTGCCGTGCTCGCTTCGCTTGTCCTAAACTAAACATCGGCTTGCTGCAAATATTGCTTTCCTGCCATTGATGTTTAATATACTAATAATTTTTCTGACTTCATATAATTTATGTCGGATGCATCTTCATTACAGAATATGTAGATGCATAAGATGAGTAGCAGTTTTTGGGTGACGCTACAATTTAACCACTTTCTTAAAATAAGCAGACAGTATGCTAAAAATTTATCCTACAACGCTATATTGTCTTGATTTTGTTTTATCAAATATACATTTTTTTGCTTCTACTAAGAGTCTGTTGAAAATCTATTTTGGTAACGACGTATCTTCTTCACCACCAAAATACCAAAGTTCTTGAGGCGTAGAATAAAAAAAACTACTAGAATGTGAGAAGACAATTATAAACAATGCATACTTATAGTCATCAGCCTTATCATTTGCAATTTATAGTCAGTATCAGAATGATAGGAAAAAATGTGGCTTTGTTTTAATGTATTATAAAAACATAACTTTTTATGAATTTAAATTATATACTATTTTATTTGTTAAATGTGATTAATTATAGAGAAATTAATTTAAATATAATAAATATACCGTTCAATATATTCAGTTCAGTTCAGTATTATTAATTAATATTTCAACGTTGTATCAAGTCATTTTTTACAATATATTGGATCCAACCAGCGTGTCGCAAAAATATTTTTATAAAAAAAAAAAACATGGCAAACCAAGTGGCGGAGACGTGCCGTATCGAACGACTATAAACACGGCAGTAAATCATTTCAAATTTTGTCCAATTTCATTATTGTCTCATAGCTAGATATATGTGTTATGCACCTAGCAGATAATTAAATTTTTGCAACGATTAATCTAGATTTAATATTGAACATTTTAATATTTTATTTATGAATGAAGCGTTTGTTTTTATAAAAAGACATATTTTCATAAACAAATTGTATGCTGAATATGGGCGCATAGCCAGTATATAAAAATATTAGAATAAATATGATTGCTGGCGTGAATATGCATTACAACATCTAATAGCATTATTATCCACAGAGAGTATGCAACGCGAATATGTATTAGATTAGAGAACATTTACTTAAACATTACGGTTATAATTAGTACTACCATGTGCTAGCATTTAGCAGTAGTAGATCTAGTTAATATGCAAACTACTAAAATAAATTTAATGTAATTATTAAATAAAATATATATTTAAGTTGTAGCTTATTAATATTAAATATATAATAATACTAATAATTCTATTAAAATACATTACATAAAAAAATGTTTTTAGATTTTAATTATTATTATTTGTAAGGTATTTATTATTAACTGTTTGGTGGTCTATTTTTCTATTAAATAATAAAATCTTATTATATTATATTAGGATCGTTTTAACATTATATCATTATAAAAAGATGTATAATAAATTTATTACTAATTACAACTTACTCAGCTTCTTCGATGGTTTCAGTCATGGCGAGGAAGACGCAATTGAGCAAAATTGTAGCCATGACCATATAATCGAAGAATTGATTTGTACATAAATATATACACGCTTTCCTGTATTTACTCCAAGGGCTGAACATAAAGAAAGAACTTGTAGCAGTAAATCGATGGATGTAATTCTTCCGAAATCGCTTCGACACAACGCAGAATGTCTGAAACAAATAAAAAACAAATTAATTAGTAAAAAAAACATAGAAGATAAGGGAGAAAAACTTCCTTATAATACGTTCAATCAAACGCCATTCACATCAGAAACTTAATTAACTTTATTTTGTAATTGTGTTATATCAGGTGTGAAAATGATTTTGATTGCCTTGCTAAACATATTTATACTTAATTAATTTTGCTTTAATTAAGAACGGAAGTTTTATAAAATGTAAATAACTCGACACAGTTTATAACGTTTCCATGTCTGGCAATATTGCAAGCAAATTTAATTCTGGAGATTACATTAAACGGGACTAAAAACTAATATAAATTTTATGTAGATCCGTAGCTGTGTTATGAATTTTGATTTATAAACAGAACAGACCTTTCTTTAGATGAATATTTTTATCATACACCTTGATAAATTAAAATTAGTTTACAGAAGTTGTTCACTCAAAATAATAAAGTATGAATGTACTATAATATTTTTATTTTACCTTTCTGCATTACTTTCATATATTAGATAGCGCAATTTAATTCAGATTTTCCTACTATTTGCACTTTATAAATAAACTAATTACAATAAAACTTTATTATAAGGATTAAGTTTGGATCAACACATGCAATGAAAAGTTTCATTTTGCTCTACATTGTTCTCTAAGTGCAGACTGGATAGTTTCCGGTTAATGTAATTTTGGCATAAATGAAATATCAGGTCAGTAAATGTTCAATTAATCTGAAACTGGTGGATGTTGCTGGTTGGTTCACATCGTATTATTCAGTGGTTTCCCGTCAACACCACAACTTGTAACTTTTGACAGCAGCTTCGACCACCTTGACGCATTGCTCGTTAACTCGTTACAGATATCACTGCTTTAGATGGATATAATAAAAAAAAACTATTTATATTTAGAAATTTATTTCTATTATAAAAAATATTTTAATAACATTAATGCACTTAAAAAATTAGAATTTAAAACTGATATTTTACATCAATTGTGTTAATTATTGTAATATGGAAAACCCGGAATAAATCATATAATTGTTTGATTATTTATACAATGTAAAAATAATTTTATTTAATGTTGAATAAATGAGCTTCATTCATAATATGATGACGCTCTATCTATCTATCAATTTGATGGCTAATTAGTTCTTTTATATTTATTAATTGTTTGCCTTGATACTGAAAATATAATGTTATTTAATTAATCAAACACACAGTAGCCATTATTAATCTAGTTTTATATTATCTTTTTTACATAATCATTAATAAGGAACTTTAAAAATATAAAAAACTGTCTTCCATAGTCTAAAATAATTGATTTGGTTGTGAAACTCTCACACTGTAGTGAATAAATACTCTTTGATTAAATTTACAATTTGTTACAGAACAATGGCGTATGCATCATTTGGAAATAAAGACAAGCGTGAATCCCAACGAGGCGGAAAACCAACCCGTTTCACAAACGGGTCGTGTATACGTTCAAACAAACTGATACGAATGAGGACTTCCAACGTTTTAATACAAAAAAAGAGGACAAACTCGACCAAACAAACGAAAAAATGTGAGGCCTGACAAAAAGTTAAAACAAATAAGTGTTTTAAAAGTTCTACTACGATATAAATATGCCAACTACACTTATAAACTGCAAATAATGAAAGTACGATAACTATAAACTCGTAACAAAGAATGCAAGTGACGTTGAAGTTAACGCATAATTATTTTTAATTTTTTTAATTATTAATATTTTCTATAATTTCTGTAATATAATTAAAATGTATACATAATACATAAGTGAAAAGCTTTATTAGGTACCATTATTCTTAACATATTTAAATATTGATTAATTTAATCAATTTACAAATGTAATGGCTTTAATTTTGTGTTTGATTGTGCGTGAACAATTGAACACATTTTTGGTTTTTATTTTGTGCACACAAGTTTTACAGTCATTATAAGTTTTGTAGATTTTTTATCTATAACTTTGGCAAGTTTCCTTAGAATTTTCTGCAGAGTTAAGCTTCAACAATACATTTGACCAAGCTTTTTATATTTTACAGCATACAATATTGTCTATTTCATATTCTTCCTTTTTATAATTAACAAATATATTAGTTTCTTTTTTATTTTTAATATTATTATTTAACATACGATCGGACTTTTGTTCTTGTTTTGATTAAGCATTTGCTGCTTTATTATTTCAAGTTTTTGTGACATTTAAATTATAATCTCCAATTGAGGAAAACATTAAATGTGGGTGTCCGTTACTACGTGATAGTTCATTATAGGAAATATCATTTCCTAAAATACTTCAGACTACTAAATGCCTGAAATGATTAACACCCATTCATTTGAAATAAATTGTGCTTTTAGTTGTTCTGTACTACTACTAGCACACCATTTACATCTATTTGCACTTTACTTAATATAAGGCTGTTTCCTAAAACGCCCAAAGCTATAATTTTCTTATTTTATATTTTAGACCCAACAAAATATATATTCTTAAATGGCAAGAAATAAGCTATCTTTGTGACATGTGTCAATGCTAAAAATGCTTAGTAAGGTTTGCCATTTCATCATGAATAGACTAACAAACAAACAGCGGTTACAAATGATTAAATTTCGTGCTCTGTAAAAAATGTGTTAGATAAGTTGGATAAAGATCCACTACTTTATCGAAAAATTATCTTCAGCGACGAAGCTTATTTTTGGCTCAAAGAATTTGGTCTAACGAGCAACCAGAAGCAGTTCAAGAGTTGCCAATGCACCCTAAAAAATGCACAGTTTGGTGCGGTTTGTGGGCCGGCGACATCATTGGCCCGTACTTTTTCAAAAATATTAAAAATTGCAACGATACAGTCAATGGAGTAAGGTACCGTGCGATCCTTACCGACTTTTTTGCCCAAAATGGAAGAATTAGACTTGATTGACATGTGGTTTCAACAAGACGGTGCCACACGCTACACGGCACGCGATACCATGGACCAATTGAAAGGCGAGTTTGGTGAGCAATTAATCTCACGTTTTGGAGCAGTCCATTGGCCGCCAAGATCATGCGATCTGACCCTACTAGACTATTTTTTGTAGCGCTACGTGAAGTCTCTCGTGTACAGGGACAAGCCAGCCAAAATTGCAACTCTGGAAGACAACATTACAGCTGCCGTTGGTGAGATACCAGCCGAAATGCTGGAAAAAATATGCCAAAATTGGAGCTTACGGATGGACCGCCTCAGGCGTAGCCGCGGGCAACATTTACATGAAATAATATTTTAAAAGTAAATGGCAGACATTGATGTATCGCTCCAAATAAATATTTTATTCATTATTGAAAATTTTTAACAATTAACAACGCTGTAACCGCACAGAGGGTGTTTCAGTTAGTGTACTTCACTGCTATACTGATAGTTTCAAATATAAATCTTTTATTTAAAGAGGCAGTTTTATGGTTAAAAAAACTATGTAATAAACAAACCTTTTTTCAAATAAAAAAAAAAACGTTAGTAAGTTTTGTGTACTGTATATAAAAATGTTATAAATTTAAATTCTTAAATTTGCTGCAATATTATCTGGTAGTAAACTTAATCTTTGACGAGATTTTAATTAAAAAAATTTCAATTTTGATAAATTTCATAAATCATTTCACAAATATATTTTATAAAATTATTCATTTAATAATGATTCGATCAATAAGTTGATATGAACATATGATTCACTATTAAAAATATAGCTAAATAATAATTTTAAGCAATAAACTGCACAATACAATTAAGTTTTGTAGTTGTACAAGTTTTAAAAACGAAATTCTGTTACTTTGCAAAACCATATATTTAAAAGTAGATTCCTTTCATTTGCTGAAATTTAATTTCTAGTTTTTCTAATCTCTATTTGGAAAATACACAGCCGTGTTTGATGATCAGTGAGACTTAATTTTAGTAAGTTCAAAAGAAAATTATTTACTTTGTTCAAATAGAGTTTATTGTTTTTTTTTTAAATTTTTGTCTGTTTCTACTAAAACAATCTATTTTGACCCTAAAATACTGGACAACAAATAATTTAAAAGGCCAAGAACCAACATTTTTATGCGGTAATTGATATAATATACGATTTCAAATGGCATCTGAGAATGGTGTTAAATTATAATAATCTTTAAAATTTCTTGAAACGTTTTTATTTGAGGCAAACTAAAAAATATCAGTTAACTCGTGCCAAAATGCTTTGTTTGCCTGTCTCTACCAAAACCATTAATTTTTGCCCTAAAATGCAGGCCAAAACAATGATTTAGAGGCTCAACAGCCAAAAAGTTTTTTTTTTTTTTTTTTTTTTCTTTATTTTGCGTTTTACAGCTATTTTACATCGCCCCAGAAGTCTTACGACTTGTTTGAAGGGGGTTGATGGGACCAACAGCTTATTAGGTGACTTCCGAATCACCCCAGTGGATAAAGAGCAAAGTTATTATTTTAGTCATATTCGGGGATCGAACCCGGGACTGTTAGAGTGCTACACTAACGCTCTATAACTGAGTATTTAATTGGCTGTAACTCACAATTTTACATGAGTAGTTGTGACAGATTATAATAAACCTTGAAATTTCCTACAATCCTATAATTTGGGGCAGATAAAATAATGTTGAAAATAGCTCGTGCAAAAATACTTTAGCAGCCCTCACTCGCTTTACTCCTTGTGCGGCAGGCTGCTATAAACTTAGTTATGGCCTTTGATATACAATGTACATTGAAAACAATGTTTTTAATTGGAGCAGGAAAAAAATATTCAGTGTAACTCGTGCCAAACGATTTTAGCAGCCCTTCGCTTGCTTTTTAAGAGCAATATGAATTGTTTCCTCGAACAAAATGTATGTTTGTTTAGTGACCATCTGACAATAGTGGGAGCGAGCCAAAGATTCTCTACTACAGAAAACTGCCAGATTCTTATGATTTACCCTTTGATACATTGTGACGTAGTTCGAGGTACGAACCATCTCAACCAATCATAGTTCCGCTTTTTGGGTCAGCTAGTTTTAAATATTGTGACTAACCAATAAGATTGCTATAACTTTTGGTGTCATAAGCGGTATAGAATACGCATCCAGCAATCCTTTAAGGATGTTAGTTTTAGGTGCGTACCAAGTCATTTCGCGGCTATAACAATTTTGAATCGCCAATAAATTATGAAATGAATTAATAATTTATTCAAAATCAGTCAATCGAATCACAGCGGCCAAGGGTCAAGCATAGACAATTGTTTCGGTTCTACAAACCTCGATTGATTGATTTTTGAATAAATTATTAATTCATTTCATAATTTATTGGCGATTCAAAATCGTTACAGCCGCGAAATGACTGCCAATTGCATAAATGCTAAAATGATACCGATTAATGCGGACATTTTAGTATTAAAAATTGCAACTAGATGGCAAACCAGTCTTTCGTTTGATTATTTATAATATCAATTGTGTTCATAAGAACAGAAATATTTATTCAAAATTGTCTTCGCTATCATGCGATGCCGTGGTCGTACAAGGCATACTGACGAGGTTTGTAGAACCGAAACAATTGTCTATGCTTGACCCTTGGCCGCTGTGATTCGATTGACTGGTTTTGAATGAATTATTAATTCATTTTATAATAATTTTGAATGAAAATGAAGATTTTCCCAAATAATACGTATTTACTACTAAAAATAAAGTTTTTTTGTATTAATTCTATTTTTTTGTTTTATTTTGATGAAGAATATAATAAATTAACTTTTCAAAATTAAGTTTTATCTTTCTTAATTTTCTTTAAAAAACACGATAATTTGATCAAAAACACAATAATTATCATTCAAGCAGTTGGCAACACTTGTGCGTACAGGAAGACGGAAGCAAACCACTACATTTGTTATAGTTGATGGAGTTGACCGTCACTACGTGATAATTCATAATACAAGATTAAATAAAACAATTACTTTGTTTTTATATCACTATTAATTTCGTCACACTGTGACTGCAGTATACATATGTTCAAGCTGGTCGTTTAAAAAGGGTGAAATAATTTTCTTTTCATGTTTGTGAATTTCTAAAGCTTCTAATAAGTCTAATTTATTACATTTTTTTGGAAAAGTGTGATTTTTATTAATTATATGATTTGCAAATGTTGATTTTGAATTACCGTGTAAATATGATTTTTCATGTTCACTAAAACGTTGTTTGAAATTTTGACTAGTTTGACCTATATATACACTTTCACAATCAGTACATGTTAGCTTATAGACTCCTGATCCTTCTAGTTTATTATTTCTTTCCTTGGCGTTATAGAGAAAATTGCTCAATTTTGTGTTTGATTTAAAGGCTACTTTTAATTTTTGTTTTTTGAGAATATTTCCTATTTTTTATTTTTGACTAATGGGAAAATGGATTCCAAAAGTTTTTTTCTTTCTAATTATTATTATATCAATCATTTAAGCTGTGTACTTATTGTTTAATTATTTGAAACTCAAGCTTTTGGTTTTCTTTACTGAGTGGAACTATTTTTTCTTGTTAAAGTGGGTCTAAAAATTTAATTTGGTTATTAGTTTCCGATTCTACTGTAAACTGAATGCGCGGATGAATAGTATTTATAAACTGTATAAAATTTTCTAACTGTCGGACTGAACCTGTAAAACCTGCTAAAATGCCATCTACATATCTGAACCAAAATTTTATATGTGTTTTCACTAAGATTGAAGAAAGAATTTTTGACTCAAAACTAGTCATAAAGATGTCGGTAAGAAGTGGACTAAGTCGTGATCCCATAGGAAGGCGGAAGGAGTTTTGTTGGTACAATTTAGAATTAAATTTAAAATCATTTTGTTTAATGGACATTTCAAAAGCTTGCATGAGTTCTGACTTTACGGAAATGTTGATTGAAAATTTATCAAGAATATCTTGAATAATTTGTATGCATTCTTTGGGCGGGATATTTGAAAACATATTGCACACATCAAATGATACTAGTTTGCAATTATGATGAATGTTAATGTATTTGAGTTTTGATGTGAGTTCAACCGAGTTTTTTATACAATTAGGAGATTTAAAATTTGTTAACCGTTTGAAGTCTTGCTTTAATTTTAATGCAAAGTCTCTGATAGACCTATTTGTGTATGATACTACTCGTCTTATAAGATTATTCTGCTAATGGGTTTTTAACAAACCATATAATTTATGGGCCGACGGATTCATACTTGTTATAACGTTGAGTGTTTAAAACACTCTTATTTTACAACTTATTATTTAAGACCATACCGACCGCTACCTTGATTTGTAGTATTTTATAAAGAATGGCAATAAATACAAATATAAACAAAGATTCAGTTACAACATTAACTTATATTGAAAAACCCACAAAAAACATAGCGCACATTTTTCGAAAACAAAATCAACAAATTGCATTTTGACCAAGTTGCAAATTATCAAATATATTATTTAATTCTAAAGACAAAGTCCCTTAAGAAAATTTGGCAAAATATAAGTTGGTCAAAAGGGTCGGAGTTTTGAAACAAATATACAGAACATTTTAAATTGTTGACTAAATCACAATAAAAGTTCATTTATAAATTATATTATAAACTGTAATCATACCATTCCCAAAATTAATCAAACTAAAACCAAAGGCCACAGAAAACAATGTAATCTTTATGGTAATTTGCTGAATAATCTAAAGGACTTACTACAATATAAATGACCACTTTTTAAATCGTTTTAAACTATCAGTAATTCAATTAAATTTTTTTTTACTTCAATTTCTATATTACTTTTTGTGTATAAATGTAATTTTTTGTTAGTTTGTTCTCACGTGACAATGGCCTTTAATCTGTTCAGTAATATATATTTGTATCAATAAAAAAATTGTAGTAAAAACTTAATTATTGTTTTATTTTCAACCATCCTTTATATTACTAACAACTTAATAATTTGTTTAGAGTTAGAAATTATTAACCTGAACCACACATAAATAATAAATAAATATAAGCTGTTAAATTTTCATCTAGATAAAACAGATCAAAATATTGCATGGATCACAATAGTGACTTAGCTAAGACTTTTGAGCCCCACCGGTTTAAAAAAACCAAAATCTTGAGATAAACTGTTCAAAAGTGTAAAATTCAATTTATGAAACGTCAAAAATACTCAAATCTGCATATAAAACATCAACATATTGTTAAAATACCAAAATTTAGCCATAAACATAAAAAGTGCAAAGTTATGTTCATAACAAGTAAAAAATAAATAAATGCAGTCATAAAAAAAATATTTTCAGATAGAATTAAAATTTGACCAACAACGGCTTAAGATTGGAACATTTTATTCATAAATTGTCAAAAAATCAAAAACATCAAAGTATTGTTAGAAAAAACCAAAACCCAGACAAAACTGTTAAAAAGTGAAAAAAAAATTATCAAATCTCAAAAACACAAAATACATCTATGAAATAACAAAATATTGTAAGACAGTACAAAAATCCGGCCATAAATGTAAAAAATAGCAAAACCCGGTCGGTCATAAAATAACAAAATATTGTTAAAAAGTACCAAAATCCTGTTAAAACAGTAAAATTTCACTCATAAAAAAGCAAATTTGGACTTGAAACATTGAAATATTGTTAGAAAACATCTAAATCCGGCCATAAACTGTTGAAAATGTTAAAATTAAAAAAAAGTTGATAATTTTATTATAAAACACTAAAACCCGGTCATAAAACTATTTTTAAATAGCAGAATCCGGCCATAACATAAACTAAAATCTAGCCATAAACTATTGAAAAGTTAAAATTCTGTTTATAAACTTTTAAAAATGGTAACATCAGACCATTTCATGGTCTGATGACTAACATGTGATTGAAAAAGACAAATCCGGTCATAAACTATTAAAAACTGCCACATTTTTTTCATAAATAGTGATAATTAACTAAATGCAGTCATAAAACATTGAATTTTTTCCAGGTATAATAAATATCCGGCCAATAGTTTAAAAGTTTAACATTTAATTAAAAAAAAAAACAAAATCTGTTTTTAAAACACCAATTAAAAAAAAATATATATATAAATTGCAAAATATTGTTTAAAAGCACTAAAACTAACCATGAAACTGTTGAAAAATGTTAAAAAAAAATTCAACCATAAAACAACAGCATATTATTTAAAAAAAACAAATTACAACTATGAAATATCATTGCATTAAAAAAAAATCCTAAATATTGTCAGAAACTACTCAAATTTAGTCATAAACTAACAAAAATTCAAAATTCTGTTAATAAGTTACTAAGAATTAAAAAAATAAATAAATTTTAAACAATTGTTAACACCAAAATCCTGCCATAAACATTTAAAAATAATTTTTTTTATAATATTTCAAAAATAACAAAATCCGACAAAAGTGCAAAATCGGGCTATAAAATTTTAATTATCAGAAAGCACAAAAACTCTTAAAAAGAAGTAATAGCACAACTTGGCCTCGTCCGGTTTTGAAATAGACGTCGATAAGACCTTGTATGCTTGCGGGCCCTTTTGCATTGCAGACCCTTGCTTACAGATAGCTACGCACTCCACTAAATTACAAGTGCTATAAAACGTACTTTAAAATGACAAGTGAACAATAACTGTTTGTTTTTGAGAAAAAAGATACAATTAAACATGTTGCACCGTATAAAAATGCATAATTAAAAAAAAAATTAAGATGAATGTCTGAAAGATGATTGCACAGTAAGTTTATAATAACACACACACAAAAATATAATGCCTGTTTCTACAATTTTTACATAAATCAGATACTTCTCTCAGTCTCACCTATATGTATACAAGCTTCAGTATTCTAAATTTGATATGATATAATTTCATGTTTCATTATAAAAATATATTTTTGATATAAAACAGATTTTTATAAATTTTCCAAAAGCAAAATCACATCTTTATTTAATGATTTATTTTATATAAATTGCTTTTCTGCCTAGTGTGAGACACATACAATAGTGTTTCAGAGTATGCACCCATTATCACAATAACTATTATACATTTTAGGTACAAAAATGAGTCAGAGGTGTCCACGCTTTTTCTAATAGGCATTGCGTTGCCACCTCAGTCAATATGATCATTTATAATGGGGCCTCTTCTTTTCATAGTTTATGTAAACGATCTAAATGTAGCAAATTCTGCAATGTTTGCGGATGATACGCCTACATTAGTTGAATCATAAAGTTTAACTATTTTAATAAAAAATGCAAATGAAAGAATGTCGATCTTTCAAGAGTATTTTAGTAGTAATAATTTATTTTTAAATGTCAATAAAACTACATGTGTACGTTTTCAAGCAACAAACATACCTGCCGACAACTCTCTTCTATTGAGACATAACCATATCTCAATACCGCAAACTACAAAAACTTTATTTTTAGAAATTTTTGTTGACAATAATTGTAATTGGCAATCTTATACAGCTCACGTTTCCAAAAAAATTGCTCCTTTTTATTATATTATGTCACAGCTTCGACAGTATTTAAACCTTAAAACATTAAAGTTTATTTATTACGGCCAATGTCAATGCATCATAGCATATGGTCTTACAGTGTGGGGTAGTTCGACACAAATTGAACGTGTATTTAAAATGCAGAAAAGAATTTTACGAAATATGTTGAGTAAAAAACTAAATACACCATGTCGTCAATTATTTATTGATAAAAAAATATTAACTGTGTATAGTCTTTATATTTATAAATTAGTTATTAATGTTAAGAAAAATAAAAGTAATTACAATACAACGGGAAATTTATATCACAAAACTAGACATGGTACTACCACACTTGAAATTCCAAACCAAACAATGTATGAGAAGGGTACAAGATAAATGTCTATAAAATGCTACAATGTTTTACCGGTAAGCATAAAAGAACTGCCATTAAATAGATTTAAAAGTATTTTAAAAGATTTGTTAATTTCTCAGGCGTACTATTCAGTGAAGGAATACTTAGATGAAAACTTCTCAAGTTTTAATTTGTAAATTATTATTATATAGTGTGGTAAATAATTATTTTGTAATATTTTATATTATGTATAAATTTTAAAGTGTCTATCTTATGACTACATTTTAATTTTAATTTTAAACTGACTTTTCATATCCAAATTGTATTTTTGGCAAAATGAATAAACACTATTATTATTATAATTAATGCCCGGTCAATGTAATAGATCAATCAATATTTATCAAAACGCACAGTAATTTTGAGCATTAACTATAATGCGTAGGCAATATGAATAACGGTCAATTAATCACTTTATCTATCTATAAAATATACAGGACCAGAGTTGTGAGAAGACCAAGAAGCAAAGGTGCTTCCCAATTCGCGGATCGTATTCGATTAAATCTATCTCTTAAGCCGCTGGTGCAAGAATCGCTTTTTTCTTAATGTTTTAAGTTTGATTCATTGTGAAATAATAATGCGCACATAAAGCACAAAATATGCACATCAGTATTGTAAATCAAATTTAAAAAACTTGAATAAAGCACTGCATTAGGAAACAGGAAGTGCAAAGAAAACAATTTTAATTTAATGTTATAAATTTTAAATTTTATTAATTTTATAACTAAAATGAATATATAAATTCAATAATTCAATGCAAACACGTATATTAGATAGATATTCTTATTCTTAGCAAAGAATTAATTTATTCCTGTTTACTTAATTTTGTATCCCAACTAAAATTAAAATGTAAAAAGAAAATGTCACGGACAACTTCATGAATATTTATGAGAAATTCCCGACTTGAATATTTTAACGAATATTTACCATTCTTGAGAATTTAAAAAAATAAAATAATATGAGCCTCTAACCATTTGTTTAAATAGTAGTTTACTTTACGCATAAAATATTCCGTACATCGAATTAAAGTCGGCAAGTTTTTACATAATAATTAAAAAAAACTACTTTATTTCAGACCCAGCCTGATAATTATTTTAGGTCTTAATGCGATATACGACTTATGTCATCTTAGTGCAAAGAAACCCGAACTTACGTATGTTAAATCAAACTACATAAAATATAAATGGTAGTAACTTTCTGCTAGTGACTAGTGTGCAGTAAATCATGCGGACACTGAGATATAAGTGTGGTGGAAATTATATAAATGTTCCTGTTCCACAATCTATACGTTCAGTGGGTTTAAAAGGTTAAGGTCATGTGGAATAAGTAGGTATCATTATTATATAATTTATATAATATTTTTGATACTAATAAATTTAATCTCTGGAATACAATAGAATTGAGATGTTTCAACGGTGATACACATTAATAAGTTTTAAGGTTAATCGGGGAATTACCAAACGATATACTTTATTTAATACTGCTGGAAATAAACTGAACTCTACATACTATTTACAATATATATGTATTCACAGATAACATATACTACATATAAAAATACCATAGAAATACGTTTTTTACCAAACAATAACTCACTTTACACTAAAATAGATTTATTCTTTCTATATATTACAAGAATAGAATATAATATATAATAATAGTTTTTTTTGTGTAATTACAAGCATTTATTCACGTCAAATTGTCTTAGAGCCGTCTTACACAATGCTTATTTTAATATTAAACTTAACATTAAATGATGCGCGGGCCGAGTTAATATGTTTTGATGCAAGAAAATAGAACCTGTTCTAATTTCTTGGATAAAGTAGGACTTTATATGCGTGCGCATAAAAATAACACGTATCAATATACATATTTACATTCGTTACCTTTGCTTGTTTGGTTTTATCTATCGATTTGTTATGTTAATATGTTTTGTTCCTTTTTGTTGATTTGTTAATTTTATTTGTTATTACATTAATAGCAAGTGCCTAATTATGTCTACAGAAATATATTTATCTTTCGTCACTGGCACTTGATCCTAGCTACACAGTCACTGGCAGCGGACTGGGGATTGTTTTTTCCGCGGTTTTGTAAAAATATGATATGAATAAAATTCATAAAAATAAACAAAACATATTTATCATTTTAAATAAAAATATAAACCCTCAGGTACAAGATTAAACACTAATTAGAATCTTAAAACTGCCTGGAATTTCCGGTGTTCTTAGAATATAAAATTACATCAAATATAAATCATAGCTTAACATGTGAGAACATGTGTATTAAATAGTAAAATATTTAATAATTGCAAAAAAGTGTTATATCTAATGGAGTTTCAGAGTTTAAAAATATTAAAAAAATAAAATCTGTGCAGAGTGAGAGACTGCGCCAGTGACGGAAGGTTAAATAAATAAATTAAAATTAAAAAAAAAATAATTATAACAAATTATATGATAAAAATTTCTAATCCCACATTTTTTTTAATGAAAATAACTTTTAATAATCTAATTCTAATAGAAATAGTTAAAAATATTTGACATTTGACTTTTATTGAAAGGTTTGTTCAATGCGCATGCTCAGCATGCTCACGTACTTATTTTATAAACTTTCGTGTCATACAGCGACTTCCGAAAAATTCTAAATTCTTAGTGTAAAGTAGCGCGCGCATCATTTAATATTAAATTTGATATTGAAATAAGCATCGTGTAAGACGGCTCTTAGTTATTGAGTTATTTAGTAATGTTGTAAGGTGCTAACACAAGCGTGTTTTATTTTTTTTTTTCGTTTTTTAGAATAGATATTCCATAACTACTTAACAAACATTTGTCACAACAACATAAGATATCTTTAACAAAATTTAACGAGTAAAACCGCACTTGTCAAAACTATCACATTGAAGACGAGATTTAAGCGGTATTTGAACATTGTGAACAAGTATTTTTCATCTTAACAAAATCTCTCTTAAAAGTTTTGGTCCTACATCTCTAAATTGTCAGTGAATATTTGGTTAGACTTTTGGTTTTGAAGAAGTTCAATAATGTAAATCAAAGATATAGTTGGCAAAAAAGCCTCAAGAAAAACACCAGCATTTATATTTTGGGGTCAGGGTTAAAGCTAGAGCTTGTTTATTTTAGTTTTTATTAGGTTGCCACACCCTATCAAATGTTCTAGCTACTCCAAGATCTTAATGTTTGTTTGAAGTAGAATTCCATTTGTAACTAACATATTATAGAAGATATTGTCAAACGTTTTGATCCAAATTCATATTTAAAATCTGCGATAAAGTTGTTTTGTTCTAAGAACTTGACTATGTGGAAATTAATAAATTTTTCAATTTTTTTAGATATTTGGACAGTAATATGACTGATCTATAATTAAAAAAAATCAGACTTATCTTCTTTTTTAGTAAATAGTATAGGTTAAATATTTGTAATTTTCAACAAATTGGCAGTATTTCTTTTTCGTAAGATAAGGCAAATATTATAATCAAAACGGAATTTATTTGCAAATGTTTTAAGAATAATGGGTAGCATTACGGTCATCAAGGTATTTGACAGTTGTAGCATACTAGATATGCTGCTAGCATGAACTCCAGATTTTGGGGGCAGGGGAAGGTGAAACCTCTTCCAGGCGCGTCCCACCATTGCACGTTAGCCTTGCCAAAGCAATGAGACTACCTTTTCTTTTCTTCTCGTTCCTCTTTGAACTATCGTTTGCCCTAGAACAACTCTTCTGGTTATCAATGCTATTAGGTTTTGAGGGCTTGGTAACCAAAACAGCTTTCGCATCTTTTTTCTTACAGTAGAACCCAACACTTTAAACGCCTATTAGGGAATGCACAAACAGAACCCTGCCGGAAGAAAATAAACAGAATTAAAAACAGTTAGATAACCAAAATGATATACCCCAGAGAAGTACCACTAGTACTACTAGTAGGAATTCCTCCGATGCTTCGGCAGTCTGATCCATGGATTCTGGGAGGAGCACGTATCTATCAAAATACACTAATTTAGACAACAAAAACGTCGATAACAAAAAATTAATCTTGTAAAAAGTTGGTTTGCTGAAAAAGCAACGGAAATGGTAGCTGCTAGTGCTACAAAAAGTAAAATGCAAAATCTACTAAACTTGATGAGGATACAAAACAGACAAATAACATTCATCAAAATAATAAAAAAAGAAAGGCTAAAGAGTCACCCATGCGACTATCTAAATGGAAAGAGCCAGCATAGCTAAAGAAAGCTAAAGAAGAAGCCACAAAAAACACAGAAGCGAAAAAAAAAACATCAAAAGCCTTCTAACCTTTAACGTGGAAAATAAAAACGTACACACGTACGTCAAAGATCAGGTCAAAAAAATTAATAGGATCTGGGAACATTCAATAAAATCAAATAAAATACTCGAAAAAAAAAGAGAACAGAGCTGAAAAAAGAATAGGTAAATCATAGCACACAAAAAGAAGACAAAACCCACTCGCTCAATCAAACGATAGAACCACAACAAGACAACAACAAGTAAGAAATGCAAAGACTAAAAGAGGAAATTATTATACTCAAATTTAAACTTGCAGAAGTTAAACAAACGACAAACTACTAAAAAAAATGAAAAAACATACGTGAAAGAACAACAAGAATAGCTAATTGAAGAAATATCATTGGAAGGATTTATCGCAACCAAAAGTATAAATTGGCCTTTAGACAAATATAAAAACACAGAAATTAAAAAAAGAAATTTACTAAAAATGAAAATAAACTGTGTGGTGTGGCGAGAAAAAGACGATATAAATATGAATAAAAGCATACAAAAAACAACAACAAAATTATACCCGGAACTAAATGAATTACCAAATGAGGATGAGAAAATAACAAAGACCATAAAATTAGATGATATAGATGGTAATGAAATTAATAGTAAAAAAATAACATTAACCAGGCTAGAAGCTACTAATGTAGATGAGAAAATTTATGAAAAATTACATAAAACTAAAGAAGATCTTAAAAAACATGGAAATAAATCAATTGCTTTCTCAATATGTAATGGATTAAATAGAAACCAATTTAGAAACATAATATAGAATATGTATACAAAGATACAGATATTAATGCTAATATATATTTAAAAAAAAAAACAAAATAACGAAAGATGAACCAAAAATTGTAACAAGTGAAGATATTGAAGAATGGAAAGAGCAACAAAAAAAACTAAAAATAAAAACAAAGAAGTACTAACAGTTAAACTTGTGGATGGTAAATCTTACGCCGAAACAATAAAAGAAATTAAAAGAGGGGTGGACACGACAAAAATGGGAATCAAAATTAATAGTGTTAAAAAAACAAAAAAATAGAAACGTAAGAATTGATTTAATAAACACAGTGATAGGTGGTAGTGAAGCCCTATGAAACGAAATAGAGGCAAAAACAGAAACTAAAGTACAAAAAATAAACAAAATAATTTCACTGTTTATAAAAAATATTGACAAAGTCGCAACAAAAGAGAAAATAATAAAAGCAATATACGCAAAAACTGAACTTAAAGAAAATGTAGATATAAAAATGTCTAAAGAACCAAACAAAGACGGGTTATAATATGCTATAGCTAATCTACCAAATTGAGAAAGTGAGAAAAAGACATATAAAAACGGGATGGGCAAGATGGAAAGATGAAAAAATCTATCAACCGATCAAATTCTACAAATGTCTACGGTTTGAGCACAAAACAGATGAATGTAACTATGAAAGAGTAACTAACATGCCTTGCTATGGGAATAAAGGCCACACTGCCAAAAAATGTAAGGAAGAATTAAGGTGCAGTGAAAAAGGACACAAAGCAAACAGTATGGCATGCGTAAAATACCGAAAAGCAGTAGCTACAGCAAGAAAAAACAATAAAAAAAAGAAACAAAAACCCAACAATGAAAGTTTTACAAGTAAATATAAATAGAGACAGAGCAGCAACAGCAATGATGTACCAAAATGGAAATGAAAACGGCATAGATATCGCACTAATATCAGAACCGTGCAAATCCACCTTGACAAAAAACTGGTATACCGACAACGATAAAGATGTATCTATCGTCATATTTATTAAAAACCTTCAAATATGAACAATAAAACTAAAAAAAAAAACAAAGGAATTGTTTATATAGAGACCAACAATATTGTAATATACTCACCTAACGTAAGTATAAATGAATTTAATAATTTCTTAGAAAACCTAACAAAAAACATTAAAAAACACAAAAAAGAGATAATAATTGGTAAGGATTTTAATAGCAAATCAAAAGTGTGGAACAGCAAAGCAGATGATAAAAGAAGCAAAACCATACTACTATGGATGGCAGAAATTTACCAATCCACAATGTAGGTAATACACCTACATTTAGAAGGGAAGAAAGTTCATCAATAATTGACATTACTACTTCAACAACAAACATGGCGCATAAGAAAAAATTGGAGAGTTAGCAATAAAATCATATAAGTTTACATCAAAATATCTATTATAAAATAATAATAGAAGAAAACAAAAATAATATAACAAAAAAGGAGGCTGGAAAATTGAAAGCAAAAAATTGACAGAATTTGGTAAAAAAATAAAACTAACAAAATAATTGAAATAGATGAAAATAATATAATCATTATTAAAGAGACAGCCGCAAACAACACTTTCCAAAAAAAGGTGCATCCTTCAGAAAACAGTCTTATTGGTGGAACAAAGATATTGCTAATCTAAGAAAAGAATGCTTAAAGGCAAAAAGAAAAATGATAAAAACAAATGGAAAACCAAATTTTAATAAAGAAGAAAAGAGTGAAGCACACGAACTGTACAAAATAATACAAAAAACAGCTAACTAAAGAGATAGAAACAGCAACAAAAACTTTTGGATAACACTATGTCAGGAAGTAAACAACAATGTATGGGAGGACGGATAAAAAATCGTAAAAAAATCAAATGTCAATAAAACAGTATAGAACCGGCAGAACAAAAAAAATTGCAGAAAAACTCTTTCCAAAAAATAAAATCCAAAAATATTGACGTAAATAAAATACCGTTATTCACAATCGATGAATTAAAAGAAAGCGTGCATAAAATAAAAAAACAAAAAAGGCTGCAGGACCAGATGGAATTCTTCCAGAACTCATTTAAAAATAGTAGAAATATGTGCAGATTAAATCCTATGCATAATGAACAAACATCTCAGAAGTGGAATATAAAAAAAAAATGGAAATGTGCAAAACTGCTACTAATAGAGAAGCAAAAAATATAAACGTAGAAAAACAGTTTATATGTCTAATATATGTCTAATAGATGTAGTTGGAAAACTTTACAAACAATTAATTAAATCGAGACTGGAAGAAGAAATCACAGATATGGTTTTAGAAAAAAAATGTCTACAATAGATGCAATGTATGCAATTAAAGACTAACAAAAAACTACAAAAGAGCATTTAAAAATAGAGGATTCTGCATACTAGACACACTAGATATAAAAAATGCATTCAACACGGCAAAATGAGCAGAAATCATCAAGGAAATCAAAAAAATAAACCTGAGTGATTACCTAGAATACGTCATACAAGATTACTTAAAGGACAGACGAATCATAATAAACGAAACAGAAGAAATGGAAGTAACATGCAAAGTTCCACAAGAATCAGGCTTAGGACCTACATTATGGAATATCCTTTATAACCAAATTCTAAATATAAACAAATTGAAGGGAACGAAAATAATTGGTTTTGCGGATGATACGGCCATTATAGTGACCGGTAAAACATTACAGGAAATAGAAGAAAAAATAAACACAACACTCATAAACGTAATTAAAGCAATTAAAGAAATCGAAATCCAAGTAGAAGGTACTAAAATCAAATCAAAGAAAAGTGTAAGATATCTTGGAGTTTATTTTGGCAGAAATAAAAACTTAACATAACACTTAATCAATACAGCGGAAAAAGCAAAAGAAAGTATAATGGCTATAACAAAATTAAGGCCAAACAAGATACTCTGCTTGGTAGCAAATTCCATAACGTTGTATGTAGCCCCGATTTGGATAGAAAAACTAAAAAAATAAAAATAAAGTACAACGAAGATGCGGACTTTGAATATGTAGTGCGAATCGAACAACGTCATTAGAAGCGGTGCAAGTAGTTGCAGGTTTAATCCCAATAGATCTTTTAGCGGAAGAAAGGGAAAACGAGTACCTAAATAAAGAGAAAAAAATATCTAAGAGAAAGATCAAGAATGGACACACAGATGAAATGACCAAACTGGAAATGCAACATAGACCAAAGATATTAAAAAATGAATAGAAATGTGAAAATAAACTATTATCTAACACAAATCTTAAGTGAACATGGCTTTTTTGGAAGCTATTTATATAGGTTTAAAATAAGAAACAAAGATGATTGTTAATATTGCGGTATGACTGACACGGTAAACCACGTAATAACGGAATGCGCATCGTTCCAGCAGATAAGAGAAGAAAACAATAACTATAGATAACTTGGTCAAACATATGTTAAAAAACAAACAAAACTGGAACAGCATTGACCATATGATTAAAACAATGCCAATTGAAAAAGAAACAAAAGAAAAAAAACTAGAACAAGCAAGGAAAAAATAAGGAAAAAATAAGAAAAAAAAAAAAAACACAAGACTAGACGTAGTGAAGCAATGCTTCGGCAATTCCGCTACGCCTAGGTGCAGACAAAAGGAATTTTTTAGTGCGGTCAGGTAAACCCTAACTCTGGGCAAACCAAATCCTACACAAAAGCCTTTGGCGAAGTATGAATACTTCCCGTTGAAGGTTTTTTACTTAAGAGAAAAAAAAGTATGCTGCTAGAGTTGGGGTTATATAAGAGTGTAAAAGATTATTATTTATACTCTGACATTTGATGCCTTGGGGTTATGCGATAACACTAAATCTGGCATTGGCATTTATAGCCTCGGGGTTGCACAACACAAAAAAAGATTATCAATCTTACACTAGCCGGTTGGACTTTGAGAATGTATGCATGGCATATTACACTAGTAAAAAGCAGTTATAAACTTTTCTTATTAAAGAATACTTTCAAACTGTGTTAATGTGACTAGTTAAATGAACTGGAAGCAAACAACTGTTTGGCAACAAGCCACTCAACAACATTTCTTCTAAAATGTGCAAAATGCCTGTTGTGCTGAAACTACATATGCTGATTTGGTTAATAATTTGCGGTCAAATTTTGTAGTAAATTATGCAAAAAAATATTAAAGATTTCCCACACACGTTTACACTGAACCGGTTTTGAAAGTTTCTTAATCTAGTCAAGTAAAACCCAACTTGACTAGATAAAGGCCCAACCAATTACCACTCATGAAGATTGTGGTAATTATTTATACCATGCTGAGTGAAAGTAGCTTTGTCTGTTTAAACAAATAAAAAAAACAAAATTTGGAACAGCCAATGGGTAAATTAAAAGTGTTTTTTTTCAACCGACAGGTTGAAACGCCTGTATAAAATAATGGGATGCAATACTTTACTATCTAATGTTTGCCATACAAAATTAAGTGGCAGATTTTCTTGTTTAAAACGTTATCTACTACATTTTTTTATCTTTGATGATATGTAATAATACGGGATCATTACGTCAACATAAAGTGCTGTTAGTATTTTTCAAATAGTAAAAAGTTTGATTAAATACTGCGCCGCAATTTTTCAGTTTATTGAAATGCATTACGCATTCACTCACATATGTTAAAATTTGCAAAGCATTTACAACATTTATATTCTTAAGTTCAACATTAGTTCTGTGCTTTTCTGATAAAAATAATGCGATCGGAATGTAGTGATATTTGCATTCTTTGCATACTAAACCAAAAAAAGCATAAGCTGTGCATTTTGGTTTATACCAAACTCAAATCTGATGTAGTAAGTACACAAATTTAAAACTTTTGTGACATCAAACCGTTTTGAAAGATTTAGTAAAAACGCTAGTTAATATACAATTAATTTAGTTAAAGTTATTTTAAGTAAATCATATGGCAAAATATATCTTGAAGTGGACTACGTTATACCCAGGGTTTAAAAACAACATGTTAAAAAAATCAGGTAGTTTTTTATAATTATTGATATTTTATTTTGTTTAACAAACAAATAAAAAACATGTTTTAAACAGTTATTATTAAAAAAAATAAAAACTTAACAAAAAAATTGTAATTAACAAATGAGAAAATAGGTATAATTTAAAATATTCTTTTAATAAATACGTAAATCAACAAAAAACAAAAATAAAAACTAGATAAAAACTAGAAGGAAAATAGAAATTAAACTTCAAATGTAAACTATTTAACTTTAAGAACAGGTAAATGGTAAATGGATATCTATTAAAAATAGCTGGTACCACACAAGTTCAAGTGACATTGATGTAAATTATCCAATATTTTGTCTATTTCATATAATTCTAAAAACTAACATTTAACATTGTTGTAAAAGATTTATATTCTTTAAAAGAAACTACAGATGCTTAAACAATCAAACCAATAACCCATACCAACATATTTATACATTTTAAAAAACAATAACCACACTAAACAATAACCAATTTATTATTAATTTAATAATTATAGATTAAAGTCGAGAGTACGACAAAAAGGACATGTATGATTATTAACGCTAACAAAAGTTAAGCAACGGCCAAGAAGGTCACGAGTGATGCAAAACGGAGCGTTCTTTTCAAATGAATCCGTTACCATATAGGCATCCAAACATATACATGTCTTCTCTGTGGCTTAGTATGCCCGACATCTCGATAGCCTACCCCAAAAGAGAACGGCTTGACTAGATATATTTATATGTATAGATTAAAACCCCAAAGAGATATTTTAGTAATAACTGATAATGGCCTAACAGCCAAAACACGTCTTAAATAATTAAAAACTTAAAAACAGCACACGGATCTAGGTTTATGAAGTAAAATGTTTAAATGTTTAACTAAACATAATCAAGCAACTTAATATTGTAAAATCTTAAAAAAATAATTTATTTATATTAGTGCAAAAAACATTTTATTCTTCTGAAGAATTTTTATTGAATAATTTTGGTGATATGTCCTATTTATTATCATTTAACTTTTAATTTGGTATAGCTATGCTATATTTTAATGTGTATATTTTTTATTATTTTATTTATTAGTTTTAGTTTGCAAAGTTATGCATTTTAATATTTACTTCATGATTATGTTGTATCAATTTTTTTAAATGTTATAAATTTTACATCTCTGCACTAAATTGTATTTTGACATGTGTAACAATTTTTTTTTTTTGATAACACGACTAAAATTATTATTACTATTATTACATTTATTTAATATAAACCTCAAATATAAAACTAATAGTTTATTTAAAGTTGGAGTAGCAATAGTACATTAATATAAAACCGATATTAGTTAATAATGACTTTTTATTAAAGCGCTGAATACAAATCAATAAACTTAAACTACAAAAAAATCACATTTTAATAAAAAAATATTTATTTTAAAGTTGGAGTAACGCTAGTGTACAATCATATAAAAACGATTTTAAATAATAACTATTTTAATAAAGCCAATACAATTTTTTGTTGTTGTTATATTGAGGCAATTCTCAATTTTAATAAATTTGTAAATAATGTATTACTTTATTATTGTAAAATAACCAATATGCTTTAGTCATAATATTAGTATTCAATGCACTTATAATATTATAAGTTTGAAACGTTGGAATATATTATTCTCGTAAAGTATGCGGATTTCTATTCAACTAAATCGAATTTAATCAGTAAATATGAATTCGTGATCCTAGGAAACGGATCCAATCTCTTATACCGAATCCAAAGAGGGTATTTTATCAGCAAAATTGTTTTCATTAGATTCTTCCGTAGAGCATATTTGAATTATTAGTGACTACAATATGATAAAATATAGGAAACATCATTTTACAAACTAATTATTTTTATATTTCAATCACGTAAAATTATTTATAATATACGTATCTAATGCGCAAATAATGTTGGAAAAGTTACCTGAAACAATTTTAATTAAAAATTAAATAATAAATCAACGTTATGTGGTTTTCATAAAATATTTAATAAACTAAAAATATTTGCAGACAGGAACTGCAGGTGGTATCGACGTTAATTAATTAAAGTTTTTAATAGATGCTTGAAAAATATTGATGTAAAAACCATAAAACTCAGATTGGACCTTTATTTACCTCTGCTTGCATTAAATACTCGATTATTATAAAAGTCACAGTTAAAACTAAAATAAATAAACTTGAGTGGAAACGTCATTCTACACATCATTATTTTAGATGATAATGCGAAAAACATAAATAAAAAAAACACTTCACTTACTCCTAACTAAATATTTTTAATATCTTTTTTAATTTTTTTATTAAAAAAATCTTTTTCGAATCATAATTTTGTTTTTATCAAAAATTCTTTAAAATTTAATAAAAGTTATTTGTTTAATTAACAATGCGTATTTTAATTAAACATTGTTGATCAAAACTCAAAAATAGAGGCATATTTTTTTCAAGCAGTTTATTATATTTTTCTTATTTTTAAATACATCCCATCACTACTTATGTATGCATTATTATTTTTTTTAATTTCTTAACAAACATGAATTTTTATAAAATGTTGTTTTTTTGTAAAATCAAGAGTAAATAAGTTTGCTAAAAACATACACTGGATACTGTATAAAAAGCATATTTTTTAAACTAAATGGTTTTTGTCCAATTAAAGTTTAAAAATAATAAAATTAAAAAAAAAAATTAATCCTATAGTCGACGCAGGGCATGTTAAACACAGCTTTGAAAAAAGCTTACACAATTTTGTTTTTTTTTTAATGCGTTATTAATTACTGAAAAATGCAAAAATTTATTCTTAAAATACAACAATAACTGAATCCTGTCATGAAATATTAAAATATTTTCAAGATAATCCAAAAAGTTGCAAAAATCTATGTATAAAATGTAAAAAATAACAAAAATCTGCATCAAAACATCAAAATGTCAGAAAACACTCTACTATTGAAAAAAGTATTTTTTTTTAATTAAATCTCAATATTAACAAAAATCCTGCCGAAAAATATCAAAATATTTATGAAAAGAACCAAAATCTGCTATAAAAATGACAATTTTTTTTTAAATATCAAATATATTTAAAAAAAATGCAACATTCTAAAACAGCAAAATCCGGTCTTAAAACATCAAAATGTTTTTAGAAATCATTAAATAAATAAAAATATTACAATATTGCCAGAAAGAACCAAAATCCTGCCATAAGCTGTTGAAGACCAAAAAAGAACGTAGAAGACAAGAATCCAGATAATTGGAGACAACACAAGAATGAGGACACAAACCAGAATGTATAACATCATCCAAACAAATATAGGCAGAGGAAGAAAGGTGCAAGACCAATTGATGGCAACAGCAGTAAGAGAAAAAATAGACATAGTAATAGTGAGTGAACCAAATAAAAACAAACTAAGTGGGGAGTGGATAAAACATAAGAATTCAGACGCAGCTATCCTAGCAAAGTGTAGAGATAAAGTAGAAAGATGGGGAACACCCAAGGAGGGAATAGTGTAGGACGATATAGGAAATCTGATAGTGTACAGTTGTAACATCAGTCCAAACTGCAATATGGAATATTATTATAAGGAGTGGATGGAAGAACTAGAACACAGCATAAAGAAACAAAAGAGCAAACAAATTCTGATAAAAGGCAATTTAAACGCAAAACCGCCAAGATGAGGAGGGACTAAGAGCAACAGGAGAGGCCAAATTCATAAGGACATGATAGCAGTCGTAAATCTTACAATATGCAATCAAGGAGATAAACCAACATTTGTAAGAGGAACCATAGCAACATGGAAAACGGCAAGAGTTGTAAGGGTTTGGAGAGTGACAGAAGAAGAATAAGTGAGTTTACATAAGTACACACAATACAGCACAAACGGAAAAGGGGAAAAGAAAGACAAAAGAGAAGGAAAATGGAACATAAGAAAGATGAACAGAGAAAGCATAAATAGAGCTATGGAAGCAGAGGAAGTGACCGAAAACGAAATAATTGAAGAGATCAAGGACAGTAAGAAAAGATGCTGGAAAGAAATGTTAGAATCCATAGACAAACCATACAAAACAGTAATGAATAAATTCGGAGGAATGAAAGCAGTATGCTTAAAGGAAGAAGAAAATAAAGTAGTAATTAATGAAAAATTGTTTTCCACTGGAGCAATTGGTAGAAGAGCCAACAGAAATAGCTGACAAAACAGAAGCAGTCCCTGCAATAGTGAAAGAGATAAAACAGATTATAAGGGAACTACCTAATAATAAGGCACCAGGTCCAGACAAAATAACAACGGAGCGCTAGAAGGAAACAACGTATAGACCGATATGCCTGTTGATCCACATTAGCAAAAATTATGAAAAAAGTTATCGCAAAGAGAGTTGAACAAGAAATAAAAGAAAAAGGAAGATGGGAATAAGAACATTGAAAAGGTAGAAGGCATAGCAAAAGAAGAAAACAGTGGACCATAAAGAAAAAGACAACACTGTGCCATAATAGCGTTAGATATACAAAATGCGTTCAACAGCATACTAAGTATAGCAATTATAGAAGCAGCAAAAAAAAAGAACTAACAAATAAAACTACCAAGATAATATAGAGCCAGCTTCAGGAGAGAAATCTACTGACCAAAAATAAAAAAAATTAGGCAGACTATAGGGGTACCACAGAGTTCTGCACTAAGTCCTAAAATATAGAATTTAGTTTATAATTAGCTACTCAGGATGCGTTTGCCGGAAGGAGTGACAATTACGGCATTTGTGGATGACGTTGCTCTGGTAGGTAAGAATATAGACATAGAAGTACTAAATGAAAGGTTAGAGTTAGCAATAAAGATGATCAAGAGATGGATGAGAAATAAAGGGTTAGATTTGGCTCCACAGAAAACCGAGGCATGCAGCTATCAACAAAAAGGACAAACAGGGGAAATAGAAATATACAGGTAGGTGAACAAATAATAATCATAAAAAAAAAATTAAATACCTTGGAGTAACAATTGAAGCAAAGGAATGGAATGAACAGGTTAAGGAAGCGGTAAGAGGAACAAAAAAAATATGGAAAAAATGCAAAGTAGGCTTATGCCGAACAAGAGAGGACCAAGAAAAGGACAAGAAGTCTAATAGCAACTGCGGCTAGAAGTAAACTATTGTATGCCGCAGAAACATAAGGAGAAGCTTTAAAGACAAAAAAAACGGAAAAGAAAAAAGAAGAGCTATGAGAGCAAGTTCGTTAGGGATCTGCAGGGCCTACAGGACAGTGTCGCAGGAGGCACTAGAAGAAAGAATAGGTATAAAGAAAATGGTAAATAAAAAAACTAGTAAACAAAAAGCAAAGAAACAAGCAAGAAAGAATATGATGGAAAGATGGCAAAGACTGTGGAAAGAAGGAGAAAAAGGAGAATAGACAAGAGAACTAATACCAGAAATAAAAGATGGGTAAAAAAAAAATCAGAGACTTGTTACTATACAACACTACTTACCGGACATGAAGACTTTGGAAAGTACTTACAAAAAATAAATAAGATGACGAAAAAGGGAAAATGTATATTTTGTCTAAAAGACAGGCATGAACATACGCTAGTAGAGTGCAATGCGTGAGAGGAAGATAGGAAAACGCTAGAAAAAGTATTAAAAAACAAAGTAGACAAATCTCCAATCATTAAAATATGCCTGAGTGACAAAAACAAACAAAGAGCACTAAGAAACTATGCAAAAACAGTACTGAAGAAAAAGATAAACGAGTTTGAAGCTTTGAGATTTAGGTAAACCAAAATGAAAAAAAAAACTCAAATTAAAAGCCACAGAAGACAAAGGAAGGAAAAGCTAAATGGAAGGAAAAAAATATGGAAAAAAGTAATAAAGAAGAAAGAAAAAAAAGGTCAAAACAACTATGCCTGCCAAGCAATGAAAGATGAACAGAGAGACAAGAAAAGAACATATACTAAAACATTAGTACCAACAGAAATTGTAGAAATAAGAAGAAAAAGGAGAGAACTGCTCAAGGAAAATAAGTTGACGGAATTGACTAAACAATTTCCAAACGGAAGATACGCCATCTCGAGGTTGACAGAAAATGCAAATTTCAAAATAGTCAGAGTATATTTGGCAACCATGGGACACAAAAAACTATTCTCAAATGAAGATTCAAGAATTTCGCTAGATGTTAAACTGGCAAATGTAGGACTACTAAAAAAGATGCACTTAATGGAGCTGCACAAAATATTTATGAAAGAAGGGGATACGACAAGAAATAAGTTAATGAAGATATAGAAAAACTAAAAAAATACCTAAAAACAATGCAAATATCTAGGCTGAATAACACAAAAATGAGAAAAAAGCGGAGATGCCAGTGTAGGAAATAGGGCAGAAAAATAGAGAATAAGGAGAGATGGGCTGGGGACAGCATGTGTTGCCGTAGCAGACTGCGTAAATTCCGCAAGGCCAAAACCAGCCCACCTCAAACTAGTACCACATTAGAGACAATGACTAGAACAAATTAACAGCAGGACTTACGCAGAGAAGAAAACCGAAAGATATTACCTTGCGTTAGTTATTCTCAGGGGCCTCTTGTTGAAGCCAACACCTCACTACGTCCTTAAAAATACAAAAATAACTAAAACGGTTGAAAACTGCAACTATTGCTCATAAAATATCAAAAATTATAATCTTTTTTTTCCAGAAATCGTCAGAACGCACCAAAATTCGGCCTGTCAAAAATTGTATTTTTTTTTATAGAAAATATCAGAAATAGCAAAAAAAAACAAAATCCTGCCATAAACTACCAAAAATTGCAAAATTTTATTCATCAAATGCAAAAAATAGCAACATCCGCCCTTAAAACATTAAAAAATTGTTATAAAGTACCAAAATTTGACCATAAACTGTTAAAAACTACAAAGTTTTTATAAAATCGCAAAAACAGCAATGAAATATCAAAATATTGTTAGAATATCAAGTTTTGGTAACATAAACTGTTAAAAACTGCAATATTTTATTAATAGAACGTTAAAAATAAGAATTTTATCCATAAAGTATAAAAATATTGTTAGAAGGCACCAAAATTTAATAACAAACTTTAAAAAAATTTCATGATAAGTCAAAAATCGTCAAATCCTGTCAAATAAAAAATACTGGCAAAACATAGTTAAAAACTTCAAAATTCTGTTAATAGTATGTCAAAAGCAACAAAATCTAAACTTTTACAATTAGTAAATCTAAAATCCGTTAAAAAGTAAAAAAATCTTTATGAAGCTCAAAAATAGCAAAATCCAGTTACAAAAAACCAAAAACATTGATATAAGAAAATAAAATCCAATATAAACTGTTGAAAAGTGCAAAATTCTTATAATAAAATATCAAAAATAGCAAAATCCAATTTTCAAATATCAACATATTATTAAAAAAAACAAAATCCTATCAAAAATTCTATTCTAGAACGTCAAAAATAGCAAATTCCTTTCATGAAGTAAAAAAATATTTTTTTATTCATTTTGTAACTCATTCCAGATTTTGAGACATGGTCCTTGCTTCAGATATCTAGAACACTAGTATTAGCTCAATGCTATCACAAAAAATACAAATAGTTTGTATTCTATATCAAATAATATAAACAAAAAAATTATATTTTATGAATGTACAATACATATATAAAACTATTTTAACTCAATTTAAAGCAATTTCTTGACCCGATAAAAAAATTTGTTCTAGATAAGCTATAAAAATTACTGTTATTATTATAGTTCGGTTTCCAATCCTAAAAATTTGATCGATACAAGCGGCTGGTTTAATTAAGCAGTGGTTTAATTAAAAAGAATCGACTGTATATGTATCTTCTCCATCAAATTTAAAAATAAATTTCAAAATAAATAAATAAATAATCAGCGCTTTTAACAATGTCAACGTTGTTACGTTAAATATTGAAATAATTTGAATTGTTATAAATTTAAATTTTACTACTTTGAGTAACATAATATATTGTATATATTTATACAAGCGTTGATGAATAACAATACCTTTTTTAAATTCATGGTTTGTGTAAAATTTATCATTGATAAACAGTTTTTGCTGAATAAAATTAAAGTGAATTTTATTCAATATTTGTTTTACAAGAGCCCGTTGTGTGCATGCGTTTTTGTTGGAAATGATTAAACTTTATTGATTATTTATGAAATAAATTATTAATTTAATCAAACTCAATCTAAGGATCATAGAGTCAAGCACAGAAAATTGTTTCGGTTATATAAACCTCGTCAGTGTGCCTTGTATGACTAAGGCATTGCATGATAGCAAAAGATAAATTTGAATAAATATTTCGGTGCTTATAAACACAAATGTAAATAATCAAACGTCTTTTGACTGTGACTCCATCTAGTGCAATTTGATACTAAATGTCTGCATTAATTGGTATCATATATCATGCATTTATGGAATTGACCGTTTTGCAAGTTTATAGAACAGAAAAAAATGTTTATGGTTGACTGTGATCGTTAGATTGGTTTTGAATAAATTATTAATTTATTTCATGATTAATTTATGGACAATGCAAAATCGTTTAAAACCCGCAAAATGACTGCCAATTGCAAATATTTAATTTTAAAAACATTTATGTATGCTTCATCATAGACGTATTTCATAATTTTTGATGATTTTGATATTAAATTTTTTAGTCAACATTATCATATATACCTCGTTAAAACGTTGCGAATTGTTGTCAGTTGAAATGCTAATAATTTACAACAGAATTTAGTTATATGGAGTTATAGTCACTTATTTAATACTTACAAATCGTATATAATAACTTTTAATGTTGTTTATTATTCTAAAATGATAAATTCTGCTATTTGTAAAAAGAATACCAGAAAGAATGATAGTGCTAGTAAGATATTACAACTAGAAATACTACAAAAATTAGTATAGACATTTTGTCAAAGTCTTTATCTGTTGTTTAGTTTAAGACATTGACAATGATCATTGCATTTTATCAAACAAACAAAAAGTTTGTCTTATTTGTGCAAACTGTAAATAAAATTGTATGTCTAATTGTATAATAAATAAACTTTAATAGACATTTATCATTAATTTGAATTAATCCAAAATCACAATATACAGTTTTTTGGTAGATTTTATTGTTAAAAACAAATTTAAAGTGGACATCCTAGTCGCTAAAAAACGTGTTTTATTGCTAAAGTGTATAATTTAAATATCACTAGTTCGGAGTATGCTCGAAGTGCATTTTGTACTTATTATTGCATTACAAGTATAACATCAGAGTTATCCAACAGCTATGTAATATCAGTCTGTATTAGAATGTTAATTTCGAACAATTGCTTCATGCGGGAAGACAGCTGCTAAATAAGCTAATTGTTGTATGGTCCTGGTACAAAAGAAGATATAATGCATTTGATAGCTGTTTCCAACTTCTTTAAAGAACAAAAAAAAGTTGTAATGCAAAAATTTTGGGTAGGAAAATTCCAACAGAGTTTCTAAGCTTTGATCACTTTGCGTTCGTTAACGATAAGGATGAGAAAAATTTTATCTCAACAATACGGATAATTTTGTTTACACTTTCATAATCTTTGCGGTATTTTTTATTATTTTCTTGTGATGGAGCTTTTTAAAACAAAGTTTTGTTTGTCCATAACTAGTTTTGTCGTTCCACCGATAGACTGACCAGTTGACTGGACAGCCCTTGTTGCGTGAACAATACACTTAGTAAAGACATACCTTTACGGCAGTTTTAACATCATCACAATTTGACTCTTATAGGAGCACACTGGTTTTGGAAACCTTCCAGTCTGCGCGGTTGAGACAACATATACAATAGTTTGAATTGCAATAAAAAAAAAATTGTTGTCGTACATGTCACAATAAAAGTATAGTTGTACAAACAAACAAAAAAATTGCCAAAGAAACTGTACTTTAACTTTCAAAGTGTGTAAAAAACTTATGTTGAAAAGAACAACATTGTCTTGATTAAAGAGATTTTCTACCAGACAATGCGTGTGTCTTTCCTAAAAAACCTTAAAGAAGATTGTGGGCGTTAAATTTGTCTAACAAGAGATAAGGTTGTGGAAACTGCAATATAAATTAATGTTTATTTCCCAAAATCCAATTAAACTTTAGTCTTCTAACAAAGTTGCATATTATAGTTTTGTTAAAATGGAAAGCTGAGTTGTAATTGCTTAAAGAGTTATTTTTATTGTTATTCCGTAAATTTCTTAAAAAAATACTATTTTACTTTTGCTCAAAAACCCAGCAAAACGTCACATCTTGTGCATAAGTATTTTTAATTTGGAACCAGAGTTCTATGTTAGATAGTTAACTATAATCTTCAGTTTCTGTATTTTATATTTGTTCATCATTTCTGTTTACGTTGTATTTGTGGTAAAGTTATACAAGAGATTTTAAATCATAATATAATTTAAAATAACCAACAAATAAAAAAATAAAATTAGTATGTACATGGCCGTGCATGGAAAAGAATAACGTCAAAAAATTGAAATTAAATTCATTTCTTCACAGTTGCGTTTCATCAAGTAAGATTTCATTGCACTTGCAAATTTAAACTTCTATTGACTGTCTCTCTTTCCAGTCAAGATCAAACCATTATTTCTTTCGGAAGCAAAACGACGACATGTTAGTAATTCCAAACATATTATTCAGCTCGCAGTACAAAAAACTTACATTAAAGAAGTCTCAAGATGATTAATAAAATTAGTTTGTTCCAATATCCTTAACCAATTTAAAAAACCTATATTGAAAAATCTTATTATAATACATAAGATTAATTTAATCCAATATTTTTACTTTAAATATTACGAATATTTCATGAATATTTTGAAGACATAGTAAAGTTACAATTCGAATTTTCAGATGTCAATGCACAAATTTTGGCTTCAAAACGTGTAGTTGTCAGTGTTACAAACAAAAACCTTTGCAAACTTCAAGCTCAGCAAAGCCATTCCGCCCGCTATTTAAATTACCAAATTTTACAAGAAAGAACGAACTCTTGCTCTCCTTATTAACTTTTTTGATACCTTGATACACAAGAACAATTCAGACATTTACAATATTTACAAAACTGTCCCAACAGTAAGATTTCAGAAACCAAAAAATGTTTAGAATTTTCAGGTCCAAATTGGGCAAAAGTCATGTTAAGGCACCATTTGAATTGCAGCCAACAAATCCTATTAAGGTGTCAAAACATTGTTCAATACAATTACACAGCACGTGTGTTAGATTTTTTTTTGGGCAAAGTTTGGACCACAAAGATGATCTTTTAATTCACATCGTGGTTAACAAACTCTCATTTGTTATAAAAAAAATAGAAAAGTAAAATGCTAGGCTCATATATGTTTATCAAAATTTAAGAGACTTTCTAATACAAAAATGCCATTTACTCAGAGCAATCATTTCAAGCTCAAACGTGGAGTTTTTTAAGCCAAAATTTAAATAAAACAAACTAACAAGATTAAATAATTCACAATAATACATGATAATTCACAATAATGACATTTAATATATATGTAATATTAAATGTCATTATTGCAAAAAACACTTCTTACAAACTTATAAAAATTACAATCAAGCAAAAATATGACGCAGTCCAAAAGATTTTGCTCAAAATGCTTACAAATTAAACAGTACAAGTCAAACTTTATGTATGAACAATGCAAGATTTGTACATTCAATCATAATACATTCTTACATAAATATGAGTTAGACAAGGTTTTAGAAAACTAAAACAGTTGGTAAAAACTTGCTCACTAAGAAGCATATTCGGCCAATAGTTTGTTTTAGCGCAATATATTTAAACAAGTTTTATTATTAACCACAGCAGTAGTTTAAATTCCAGCCAGCGTAGAAAACTTTTACAAATGCACAGAAATATTAGATTTGAAAAGCGAATCAAAAACTGAAAAATAAATTAAACTTTTACGTGAAAGATCAGTTCCCGTAACACCAAGCATCAGTCAAAGCACTATTAATATTCAATACAACTATTATATAAGCCAAACAAAATAGCTTTGAAGCTAAATTAAAAATTTTAATACCACCTAAGAATACCTCAAATTTGCGAATAGTTAATTTTGATAAATTTTATTCAAATACAAACAAACACAAACATTGGTTTTTCAGACAAGAAATTTAATGAATGTATAGTAACAGGTAGAATTCATTCTGGAAGTAAGTAATCACAATTGACTTACAACGTTGTCATCTAATCTACAACAATTACAAATGAAGATTTAAATCAAACTTTACAAACATATTGGCAATCAGAAAAGTTACTCAATGAAATTCACATACTACAAAAAGCACAACAATATAAAGAGCATTTTAGACAAAGTATTACATGAAATTGCAAGGTTAGGTTTGTATACCGTTTAAAATAGATAATGCACTCCCTAATTCCAAATAAAAATCTGTTTACGTAGATATTTTAACTTAAACTTGCGATTATATGCAAATACAAAAATAAAGTTTGATTATGCACAGTTTTTAGTAGAATATAAAACGTTAAATGATTTGTAGGTAAAACATTTTATTATGCGTAAATGAAAAACACAATTTTTTTACCAAATCGCGCCGTAATTCGAACAACAAGCATAACAACAAATTATCGTGTAGTATTTAATAATAATAATAATATATTTACTAACGGAAAACTCCTATTACATCATATGTACGTTAACTTATTACAATTTGAGGAGTCAGCTAAAACAACTAATTGACGATTATTATATACTAGTTAGAAATTACAAAATAATTTATATTTTTTAGTTAAGTTACGCAAGTAGGTTTCAAATGCGGATATTAAAATAATGTTCCCACAAATAGTTATTCATTCAAAAGATTTCAAGATTTCCGTATACTAAATTTTAAAACTCGTTTACAGAATGGCTTCTTTATAGCTAGTCGTTGTTTACTCGAATTGACATAACAACAACTCATAAAAAAGTCGTTTTACATGCATGATTTTCTTGCTAGTTTAAATATAGTAAAGAATGCTTTAATTGTTTATCAAGAATTAACTCAAATCCCACTAAGCGCATGTTTTGAATTACGAAAGTGGCCCTCTAACAAATCTAGCTTATTAAATTCAGACTTAGAAACCTCAGATACACAAAAAGCTAATTTAGTAATTTGTCACGATAACAGAAATTTAAAAACTTTCAATTATTTTATACTCACGTACAGATGAATTACACTATTCCGTAAATTTACCATCTCAAAGACAAACAAATGTACAATATTGTTAGCTATCTCGCAGATATTTTACCCCTTAGGTTTAATCGGTCCCGCAATCATTAAAGTTAATATTTTAATACAACAACTAAGGCACACAGACATCAACTGAGATGAACCAGCACCAAACTATTTAGTAGCTGAATCACTTTTAATACACAATTCAAGTTAATAATTGACATTGCTTGTCTTGCTATTTGTCCAAATTATACTTTATAGCGTTACACGGTTTTTGCAACGTCATTGAAAATTGAGCTCAATTATTTTTAAGATTCTACAATATTATTAACCTAGTCGTACAAACCGCGCAGCAGCAAACATATAAGATTGTTATCACACAAAAGGACAATAAAAATCTAGCAGATATCATTTAAATCCGCAAGAACTAAACAACAAATTTACTTAAGAAACCTTTAAGTGTAAATTTTTAAACAGCCAAACAATATCTCTTATTTATTGTAAAATTAAAATGTTGGCCTATAGTTAATTGAATTGTACCACCTCATTAGAAATAAAGCACTCAATAAGAATGTATCAAAGTATTTTGCAAACATTAAATTAAAATAGCATTTCATGACTGTAGAATTCCCCCCTCCCCTTGAGAAGCCGGTGTCAAATCAATAAAACATCACGTAGTTTATGTAACGAGTCCGTAATGTACAAAAAAATACACTATGTTATCTCAATTGTAAGTTGCCTAAACTCCAGACCTCTTACATCATTTTTAAATAAACCAAAAAACTATAATCTTTTAACAACCGTAGCTTATTTCGTAATCTCCTTGCCGCCCCTGATCAAGCCAATTAAAAAAAATATCAACAAAGTAACTATCGAGATATTAACAGATGCAACAGCTATTCTAAAAATTCTGACAAGAATATTTAGCTCAGCAGAGATAAAAATAGAGAACATTTACTTTAATAATGATCAATTCACTCAAAACTCTATAGTGCGTGATGTTATCAAATGGTAGGGCTTGCTTATTACCTTATAGAAACTAATCAACAAAATATAAATTCTATCATTCTAAAAAACATTTTTCAAAATACCATCGAAAACATCATTCTCATTCATAGCTCCATACACAACATGACTAAATAATATTCTTGCGACGCTACGTAGACAACATTATAGTTATACTGAAAAAACTTAAGCACTTTGCATCAATTTATAAATAATTACATACTACTATTGAGATTACGCTAGAATTGGAGATCAATAATCAGCTAAATTTTTTATTCTTTATTTCTTAAAATAACCAATAACGTCAACTTAAAAAAACTCGTAAAACAACTAATCTGGAAACTATACTATGACTTCAATCACTGTAACTATCATAAATTGTCTTCCTTTCACTTTCTCATACACCCCTTCCTCCTATTAACCGAAACCTGAAATTTAACATTATCAAACAAATAACCTAACCTAACCAATAAAGTTTCAATAGCCTCTAACAATAAAATCATAACATTCCCACAGGTTACAATTAAATGAACTATTACTTACTATAACTAATCATCAGTTTGTAATTGCATCAATTAACATTAGCATAACAACAATATTAAAAACTCACTTACCACAACTTTTTTATAACTACAACATTAAATAATAATACCCTCAAAAATGTCAACTGCAATAACAAACAGAAAACAGTTTTCATTGAAAAATCAGAAAAATACAAAATCAGCTGTAACGACTGATCCACATCTTACGTCAAACTAATCAAGCCAAGCATAAATTCAATAGCACACAAAACTTAAAACAGTTACATAACTGCTTAAAAGGACTAAAATATTTTATCTAAATCATACAAAATCATTCATTATAAAAATAAAATATAAATGATTTTACTTTAATATTATTATTTATTTCCGACTATAGTTAATAATGTATATTTTATTTATATAACGAATAATATCATATATTTTACAAAATGAATAAAGAAAACATTTAAAAAAATCACACAAAATTGACAAAATTAAAATTATCCAAATATCCATTTGCTAACCAAAAATATTTTTTAACATATTTACTTCTTAAACTCAGACATAAATTAAAAAAATAAATAACCAAATAGTACTATTAGCGTCATCTTCCATAAATACCACAAACCTTTTTTCTCCGATACTTACAACTCTCCCGCCTATAACCTAACTTATCGTCATATATAATCAGTTTGATATTAACAATATTAACATCACATAACTATCACAAATGTTTCTTCATCCTAATGTAAGTTTTATTGTTTATGATCTTTTCGTTCTTACTTTATCACATTTAATGTAATATTAACTACTACTATTTAAAACAACGTCTCTCTACTGAACTTATAGACTATAGTAGCGCAACGACCTCTCTAGAATATTTTCTTAACTGCAACTGATTGATTACTGTTATTTTTAATGCTTCTATTAGAATGACAAATAAACCTATTTATCTATTAAAAAAAAATGATTGGATTTTTCTAATTATTAATTCATATAATAAAATGCTAAAAAAATAAATGTAATTAGCAAGTTGCTGAACATTTAGATAATGGTAGCCTAATCTGCAACCCTATTGTCTGTACCTCAAGATAGATGGAAAGATAATTTGCATTAGATTGTAATCCGCCATTTAAATAGTAACTAGTCTTCCAAATTTGAACGTTTAATTCTAATTGTAATGGATAAAATGCATTTCCGCCATCGTAGATTGGATTTAATCGTCGAAAAAAGCATGTGAATAACGCTGATATCTGTTTTGGAAGGTGTTTAAAATCAAAATTCAATCGGGTATATTTCTGTATCTACGAGTTGTTTTAAAATCAGTTTATAGTTATTTTTTTTAAATTAAATAAAATGGCAACATCTATTCTATAAGTCTAATTTGATTACATTTATAAGCATCATATACTACGGATTTAGGTAGTTCCTGGTAAGACTTTCTAGCTTTTACTAAAATGTAGCTTTAAGTTCCAAACTCAAAGCAGAGTTCAAGTTAAATAGACAATTAAATTCTATCAAAGTATCTATGAAGATATTATCCATTTAATAAATATTAAAATAAAGTAATAAACAATATTTACGGTAATATTTTTATAATGATACTAAAATGATTAAAACTAGTATGGTTTTGATAAAAGTATAAATTAAACAAAAAGAAAATAAAAGTTTTGATATATATTATTGTATATATGTATTATAATATGTTTATGACCTTAATGTTTCAACCGAAATTGCTATGTAACTACATAAAACTTAAAAGTTATATCTATTTGTATTATCAAAGTTTATATTTACTATCAACTTATTTTAACCTATTAAATGTTTGTACATGCCTTGGGAGACCATGTTATTATTGGTCCATGCTAGCAAAAAGGTTTAATTTAACCCCTTTACTAATTTACTTTAATTACATGTCATGTTGAGATGACAACTAAATTGCGGTTAGCCCCATAAATTATGACAATGCGGTGATTATATTTGCAAGTATAACTTTGTTCTTATTATAATCACTTAATTTGAATTTTATGAATGCATTTGATACATTTTATTAATGCTGCAAATTTTCTTTTTATATGATTTTTTCTTTCGCACTTCAACTTGCCAGAATAAGATAAAATATTGCGAGGAATTATTAGAACAAAGGAAACAAAAGAATAATGTATCTCTATAAAAAAGGCGTGCGTGTCTGTATTTTGTACGTCATTGTTGTCGATATTTATTTGCTACTAGGATTTAAAAGTACGTTCTGGATATTTATTGTACGTTACATATTCAAGTATTGCTATACCGGGGAAACTTTTTCCGCCTATTGACCGCTGATTGCGGTTGGTTTTTATGTTCACCTCCACTTCCGAACTCATTCAATAAATTCGCATTTAATAGCAGAAATGCGTTGATTCCTAATTTGTATTCTCGTCATGATGTACAACTGGTTAACGTTTAAATAAGTTTACTTCCCCCTACGTCAAGGGATTAACAATTTCAATCCCAAGCATATTTGCTTGGAGCAAATCAAATAAAATTTTATAAAAAAAAATTGAAATTAAAATTGAAATTATATGTTGAATGATATCAAATATATTAAACATTATATCAAATTTTTTTTTTGTAAAAAAAAGTGATATAACGCTTGCAAAAGTAAAACTTCACAAAACAACAGGGATCAATAAATGAGCCCTTAAAACGAGAATAGAACATGACGTGTATGTGTGTGTGTGTCAGTTTAGTAGAGTATGTGCGGCATTGTTATGTTGGATTTTACAACCATCACCATCGATTACATATAATAAAAAATACTTTACTTCCATTATATTGTTTAGAAAGTTTAGTTTATAAATAACATAAATACACGTTCATTAACATTTGTGGTTTAAAAAAGAATAAATTAAATTTTGTTTATCAGCATCTTAAACATTGAAAACTCTTCTTTTTGACTCAAGTCAAGGTAAAGCAATAAAGATCTAGATCGCATTCATTTAGTAGATTTAGATTTAGATTTAGAAGCACATTCTAGACTGACGACGTACGAAATTTAAGGCGTTAGTTATAAAAGCATATTTCTTAAACTAATTCTTCCCGATAAGACTATTTTAGTAATAGGCATACATCGTTCTCTAAATAAGACAACTCCAACCTTTTTTGATAATCTTTCTACAAGTTCTTACAAGCTTCTTCAAGGTATTTATAGAAAAACTGTTTTTCTTTTGTTAAGAAATTTTAATGTACATAATACTGAATGGTTAAGTCACTCATCTTCTAGAAACACTATCTGGCCAATAAGCTATGATTTTTGCTGCCTTTCATAATCTTATTTTTTTAGTAATTTTTTGGCAAACCAAAGTTATAAAATCTGTATTTTTAACTATTCCAGAAGTAAAAAAAAACTTCTGTTGAAGCTGCTTTAGGAAACTTTGATCATTCACTTATCTCTTTTTATTACTACTAAACCTAAACAACGCTTCATCTATTATTACTCTAAAAAAATTAAAACGTTGATTTTGATACTAATTGCTTATATTTTGAATGCAGCAGAAAATCAAAATTATAAAAAAGCTTTTAAACATTGTGATAACTTAAAACAATCTAAAATAGATAGGATTCTCAGAAACAAAGCCAATAAGTTTTTTAAAAGTTAATAAATTTAAAAATTTCTATAAAACAATAAATGTATTTCAAGATTTATTTCGAAATGATTAAAATAATTTAAATACTAATCTAATGGAAAAAACAAATATTTTTGCAAATCAATTTGTATTTTACTTTACTATTTAAAGTCTTTTTATTGTTGTACCTACCAATTTATTTTAAGCAACAGGTTGTCAAAAAATACTTTTTTTTGTTTTTTTTTTAAGTTTTAAAATGTTATATTTAGGAATTACTTAATATGTCACAGCAACATAAAAGGTATTCAATGAATGAAACCACACTTGCTGAAACTGTCACACATTAAAGACTAGATTTAAGGAACCTGTGAACATTGACCTTGAGTATTTGTGGCTTATAAGTCTCGGCAAATACTGAAATTAGAAGTTTATTCCATAAATTAATAGTATTAATAAAAAATGTCTCTTCAAAGTTTTGTTCCTATATCTCTTAACTGTCAGTGAATACAAGGGCGTTTCCAGCCAACTAGTATAGGGGTAATTAAAAAAAAGATAAATATATATTTTATTTTGTAAGTACAAAAAACAAACAGCGTTGGAAAAATTTACAGGTTATGTTATTTGTTTGGAATATAGAATATCGATAATTTTTAACAATCAAAATTAATAAACAAAAAATTCTTAAGAGGGTAATTACCCCATTATCCCCCCTTGAAACCGCCACTGAGTGAATATAATGTTAGATTTTTAGCAAGCCTTGTACTACGAGTAAATATACGTGTTTAGATGGCATTATGTTTTATATTTTGTTTAAAGAATGTTTATGGAAATATCTATAGAAAATGCAAAGATGTGCAACATTACGCCGGTATTGTATAAGTCATTAGCCAATTGTGAACTTGATTTTAATAGAGTTTAGAAGAAATAGTGTAGTTTTGGATGCTTTTCTCTATACTTGCGAACAATATTTAATACAACGACAAATATACATTTTATTATATGAAGAAGTTGAACAGAAGAAAAAAACTGTGATTGTTTCAGAGAAAATTATGTGAGATTGTAACCTTATATATTGAAGAAAATTAGTTTAATATTTGGTACTGATGATACCTCGGATTTTGAAACAATAAAAAATTGAGTTTTTTACAGTTAAAATTGATCATGTTAATTGTGCCGCATTCAGATATTGTTTTAACGTCTTTGTTTATAGATACTACAGATTCTAAACTAGAAATTTCAAGACGCTTAGCCATATGTGTTGATATGGTTTTTGGAAAGTATAAAGTATGAAAGGTTCTATCATCTGCAAACTTATTTATAAGACTTTTTGTTATTTGAAGAAATGTATTAATGTAAATCAAAAACACAGTTGGCAAAAGAGCAGACCCATGAGGAATACAAGCAATTATGATTTTAAGTTCAGAGTTAAAACCAACAATCTTAACTATAGTTTTTTTATTGTTGAAAAAGCTATTTATAAGAGTTACAAATTTGTGATCAATGGAGCTTGTTGATAAGGTTAGGGTGCTTTGGAAGAAGTGTCTAGAACTTACTGTAAGATTTTCTCTATGTTTGTCTTAAGTATAATTCTATTAGCAACTAATATATGACAGAAAATCTGTTGTCGAACGGTGCGGAGGGTGCGTCGAGAAACTTGCTTCAGTTTTTTGTTTGTTTTATAACTTATTAGTAGTCTATTTATCTGTTCATGAGAATATAAAATTAATTTTTTTTTGTCGTTTTTTAACTTAAAAAAAAATTTTTTTTTGTTTAAAAATTGCTATTATATTCCGTTGAATACAACTTTGACGTCATTTTGAATCCACATTCTTTTTATAATAATAATAATAATAATATTTTATTGCCCGACAGAATAAAATTCTAATAATAGGACAAATTAAATAAAAAATATACATAATAATAAAATATAAAAATATAAATATAAAAATAAAATAAAGTTTTTGTATTATTGTGTTTTTGTAACACAATAATACAAAAATACAACATTTTAATAATAAAAAATTTAAAAAATTAGGCTTAAAAATATCATTTTAATATGTAGAAAATTAGTATACTAATGTACAAATGTAAACAGCTACTATAGTTTTAGAAAAATTAAAAGTTACATAATTAAACTTAGTTGGGAATTAAAGCTAATACTTGGTTTAAATTACAGTTTGTTAGGTCACCTAAAGGAGTTATCTTGATTTATTTGAGACATTTTAGATTGCTTAAGATTAGTGCAAACATTTCTGCAATAAAAAGTTGCTGAATTTTTGATAAAATTCTGTGGAACTTAATTTTTAAGTTGCCCTAAAAGTTTGGGGCAATAAATCTTATTTTGAAACAGTTTATGTAAAGATGCAACTTTTACAAAATGGCTAATACCTCTGTTAGGATAGGTACCATCTATTCTGAATGAAAGATATTTTAAAAATTTTCTTTGTACATTCTCTAGCAAATTTATGTGGGATTCATAAATAGGATACCAAATAAGTTATTTATATTCTAATTTTAACCTAACCAGTGAATAAAATAGATTAGTAACTACTTTTTAGTCGGAGAACTGTTTACAGTTTCTAAGCACAAACCCCAACATTTTTTCTGGCAGATAATAATAGCATTTTTATGTTCAAAAAACGACATTTTACTATCAAAAATTACTCCTAAATTTTTTATTTGATTGCACCTAGCAAATGTAATATTATTTATTGAATAAATGTACATTATTTTCTTTGATTTCTTGTTGATTTCGGACAACGGTGTATATTTTTAAATCATCAGCAAACAGGAGCTTTTCACAACTAATAACTGTTGCAATGTCAAATAATGTAATAAGATGGGGGTCCAGATTGGACCCTTGTGGAACCCCTGAGCATAGTGTAATTTAAAGCCATTATAGAGAACACATTGTGATCTGATAACTAAATAAGATGCAAAAAAACATTGACCGTAGTATTAAATCCAAATGTCTTGAGATTATGTAACAAAATTGGTCAATACGATCAAATGCCTTAGAAAAGTCGGTGTAGACTACATTTGCTTGTATCTGATTCTCCAAGACACTAGAGAGATATTGTGTGAAACACGCTAAGTTGGTAACTTTTTTGCCATAAATCCATGTTGGTGTGGTGTAATGTAACTTTTAACTTGCGGGTATATAGTACTGTAAATAGATGTTTCAAAAACTTTTGCAAAATTAAAGAGTATAGCAATTGGTCGGTAATTTTTAAAGTTAGATGGATTCTCATTTTTTAACATAAGACACACGCGGCATAATTTTCACATATCAGGAAATGTAGATGACTTTAATGACAAATCAAAAATAATAATAATAATAATAATAATAATAATAATAATAATAATAATAATAATAATTACTCTTACTATAAAAAATGTAAATACTACGTATCTTATTGATGTAGCAATACCAGCAGACCATAACATCAAGGTCAAATATAACGAAAAAATTGATAAGTACTTACCTCTAGCGCACGAAATAGAAAAAATATGGAAAGACAAAGTGAGAATAATCCCCATAATTATGTCATCAACAGGTATAGTGCCACTAAATCTAAAGGAAAACCTAAATGAATTACAGCTTAAAGAATATGTTATACTACCTATGCAAAAGGCTGTGATACTAAAAACATGTAACATCGTTAGGTCGTTTTCTAAAACAATGACAATCTTTACTGGACCTGGTCCCGTACCCGTCCAATAAATAACTCCCAGGATAATACCTGTGAAAAAAAAAAAAAAAAAAAATAATAATAATAATAATAATAATAATAATAATAATAGACAATACAAAATTGCATGAGTTTTTGGACACTTTAAAACAAAAATTAACTGCATTATCTAAACGATTAAAAAGATATCTAAACTGTAATCAAAGAAAAAACGATAATAAATTATTTCGGGAAAGGGAAGGCATGTTTTATCGTAGAATAAATTCAAAAAACAATAACCTAGCTACAAGCGAAATTCCAAACAAAAACGACATTGAAAACTATTGGTTTAATTTATGGTCACAAGATGTAGTACATAACAATACAGCAAGCTGGATAAAAACAGAAAAGAAAAACTCAGAAGCCATAAAAAAAATGCAGTTTAATTCTATAAATGAAAATGAACTAAATAATATAATTAAAAATACACATAATTGGAAAGCGCCTGGAGTAGATGGTATTCATAATTACTGGTACAAAAGATTTCAAGCTACACATGTCTATTTAACAAAATATATAAACGAATTCATCAACAACCCCAACGGCATACCCGCATTCTTAACTCAAGGAATTACATTTCTTCAAAAAAAAGAAGGGAATTTAAAAGACCCTAGCAACTACAGGCCAATAACATGCTTACCGACAATCTACAAAATAATAACTGCCTGTATAAGCAATTTAATATACACACACTGCGAAAATAACAATATATTAGCAGAACAACAAAAAGGCTCTAGAAAAAAGTCTCAAGGATGCAAAGAACAGTTGCTGATTGATTCGGTTATTATGAAACAAGCGTATAAGAAAAACAGAAATATATATACTGCGTATATTGACTATTGCAAAGCGTTTGATTCTGTACCACATACTTGGCTTATTGATATTCTTTCTATATATAAAATACACCCAACATTAATCCATTTTCTTACAATAGTCATGTCATCGTGGAAAACAACAATCAAATTATACACAGACAACAATTGCATCATCACTGACCTCATCGACATTAAAAGAGGGATTTTTCAAGGCGACTCGTTGAGTCCACTTTGGTTTTGCTTGGCTTTACAACCGCTATCAAGTATGCTTAACAATATGAACAAAGGCTACAACATTAAACAAGGCAATACTATAACATACAAGCTCTCCCATCTCATGTATATGGACGATATAAAACTATACAGCAGCACACCGCAGTCCTTAAAGCACCAACTTAAAACTATAGAATTGTTTAGTAATGACATACACATGGAGTTTGGCCTAAACAAATGCAGAACACAAAGCATAAACAAAGGCAAAAGAGAAATAATTAATTATGCTTTACTAAATGAAGAAGAAATAAAGGGAATGGTAGATGGTGAATTTTACAAATATCTGGGCATGAGACAATCAAGATTACTTGAAGAAAAAATAGTAAAAGAAGATCTAGTCAACAAATACCTTGACAGAATTAAAAAAAATAACTAAAACTATGCTACACGGCAAAAATATCATAAAAGCCATCAACACATATGCTGTTCCTTTATTAACGTATTCTTTTGGAGTAATTAATTGGACGGACACAAACATAAAAGATATACAAAGAAAAACTAATAAAATTCTTACCGGAGCCAATATACACCATCCTAGATCCGCTACAGAAAGATTGACGCTACCAAGAATACAAGGGGGAAGAGGCATGATTGATATAGGCAATCAGCAAAATAAACAAAAAAATCTTTTGCGAACATATTTTCTAGAAAAACAACAATCATCAGCACTTCACCAAGCAATTGTTGGTGCCGATGCCGATTATACCCCTTTAAACATGGCAAATAACATAGAGTTTCAAATAACATCTGACAGAGAAAAGATAGAATCCTGGAAAACAAAGCAGTTACACGGAAAACACGCTCATGACTTAAACCAACCACATGTCGATTATACTGCGTCGAACGCTTGGCTGATTCGTGGTGGACTATTTCCGGAAACCGAAGGATTTTTGCTTGCAATACAAGATCAGGTAATATCAACAAAAAATTATAAAAAATACATCATTAAGGATGGCACCCAAAACGACAAGTGCAGGCGATGTCAAACATTCAGTGAAACAATACAACACATAATATCCGGTTGCCCTGTATTAGCTCAAACTGAATACAGGACAAGACATGATAATGTGGGAAAAATTCTGCACCAAGAACTGTGTATTAAATATGGTCTTATAACTGAGAAACTACCATATTACCAATACACCCCAGAAAACGTAATAGAAAATGCAGACATCAAACTATACTGGGATAGAAGCATCCTTACAGATAAGTCTATAAGTCACAATAGACCAGATATTACTTTTGTTGATAAAAATAATAAAGAAGCATATCTCATTGATATAACAATACCCAATGTTGCAAATTTACAGAAAGCTCATGCAGAAAAAATTGAGAAATATGCAAACTTAGCAATGGAACTAAAACAACAATGGAAACTTGACAAAGTTTGTACAGTTCCTATAATAATATCGGCAAATGCAATCATACCTTTAACGCTTCATGATTCTCTTCTACGACTTCACATTGACAAAGACATCTTCGTCCATATGCAACGCGCTGTAATCCTTGGTACATGCAGCACAGTAAGAAAATTTTTACAATAAATTTCTTTCTACTCTGGCTTAAATAGCCCGTAGAATAGAAAAAACACCGTGAATAACACGAGAAAAAACAAGAACATAATAATAATAATAATAATAATAATAATAATAATAATAATAATAATAATAATAATAATAATTTATTAGTGTTTCAAACATACATACAGTTTATACACATGTCAGAATTTGGTAAGTAATAAAAAAAGACAACAAAGTAAATAAAATTAAAATTAAAAACACGTATAAAATTGATATAAACACAATACAAAGTAAAAGGTAAAAACTAAATACAAATACTAATACTAATTTAATTTATGCCAAAGTAAAATCTATAATTGCATTTTAAACTCCTGTACGGTGTAGAATGCAGAACTACATAAATACATTTTAATTTTTTTTTTAAATTGTATATTGTTAACTAATCTAAAATGAAGAAGTAAGCAGTTATAAAGATTAATGCCAAAATGATATGGCGACTTTTTGTAAAAAGCGTGATAATGGTTTTTGATATATAATAAATCACATTGACGAGTAATTCTGTTGTGATGTTCACCAACAGTTTTTATATTAGATTTATTATAATGAACAAAACATAAAACTTTATACAGATATATAGCAGTGGCTGTTAAAATTTTATGTTTTACAAATACTGGTCTACCTGAATCAGTAGGTTTGAGATTGAAGATTAAGCGAAGAATTCGTTTTAGCTGAATTAATACTCGAGAAAACATTGTTGCACTTTAAGTTATAATATTATATCTAATATGTGAATAGACAATAGAGTAATAAATGGTATTTATATGTTCAGTGTTAAAATTATTTTTTAAAGTTGATATATAGAAATATGATTTATTCAGTTTTTTCATTAATTCTTCGATGTGTTCGTGCTATTGAAGATGGTTGTCCACTGTTAATCCTAAGAATTTGCAAGATTCACTGCAACTTATCACAGTATTTTCTATGCTAAAATCTGATTTTATTTGTTTGTTTTGTTTATTAGCAAACTCTAATATAACGGTTTTACTTAAATTAATAGCCAACTGATTATTTTTACACCATCCTTGAAATTGTTTTATTGCTTGATTTACTTTGGCTTTTGATATATCTCTTGATTTGTCAGATACTATTATGGTTGTATCGTCAGCATACATAAATATTTTTCCAACACTTATATGTTTAATTAAATCATTGACATAAGCAATAAATATGAATGGTCCTAAAATACTTCTTTGTGGAGTTCCTGATTCCAAGTTGTATTCATCAGATATTGCATCTTTATATTTAACTAATAACTTGCGATCTTTTAAAAATGATATTATCCATGCATTAATGTTTTCTCTAATACCCAAATTACTTATTTTTTTGCTCACAATGTTAATAATATCAAATGCTTTAGTTAGATCAAAGAAAATACCATACACATATAATCTTTGATTTAACTCATCATTTATATGCTGCGTTAATGCAACAGCCGCAGTTTCTGTTGATAAATTTGCTCTAAATCCGTGTTGCTCAGGATATAAGTTACTTGTAGTTAAACAAAATTCATTTAATTTTTGACTAACTATTTTTTCAAATTTTTTTGAAAAACAACTAAGAACAGATATCGGCCTGTAGTTTGCTATATTTGATAAACTACCTTTTTATGAATAGGTGTGATATGTCCTAGTTTTAAAGAAGAAGGAAAAACACCTTCACTAATTGAAATATTAATTATTTCACATAAGATAGGTGATAACACTGCTCACATTCTTTGATTAATTTTGTAGGTACGTTTTCAGGTATTTTTAATTTAGCAATTACATTTTTGATGTTGTTTTTAATAACTGGAAAAAAGAACATTGATTGAGGATTTAGATCAGAAACTGTGCAACTGCATGAGTCTGTAACTATGTCATCGCGTATTTTTTTAACAGAATTTATAAAATAATGACCAAATGCATTAGCAATTTCTTTCATACTAGATAATAATTTCTTGTTATAAGTGATGTGTTCAGTAGCTATGTTCTTTATTTGTGTTGTGTTTTGTTTAGTTTTAACCAAATCTTGTTTTTCTTTTGATATTTTTTTATTTAATAAACTTTTTTTTTCTTTAAAAATGTTATTCAAATCATCAGAGTCGTTTTTCTAACCCAGTCCAAAGATTTGACATGATCATATTCTGCTTGTAAAGATTTAGAAAATACAATTTTATGACTTGTTTTTGGGTTGATTATTTTATCTTGTACAGGACACGGTACATTCATACATCATATAAACGTTAAGTAGAAATTATTAAATCTATCACAGATACTTAATTGAGAAGATTCTGGATACTCTACATAAGTTTTATTAAATAAAAAAAAAAAAATTCATTAATAGATGCTGGGTTTACTTCTCTTTTATGTACAATTATTTTTTTAGTATTTTCCAAATCGTTTTTATATAATTGAATCTTACAATCTTGTGCAAAATGATCAGATAAACATGATTGAAAATTGTTTTTACTTAGTATGGATTCTTTGGAATTAGTTAAAAGATAGTCTACTGATGTTGAAGTAATACGATCTAGAACTTTTACTACCCGTGTGGGTTCATTAATTAAAAAATAAATATTGTGAGAGATCAGAATATCATTGAGTAATCTATGCTGCAATGAATGATCTTTATCAATATTAAGATCTCCGCAGATATAAATCTTATTAAAATCATTGTTTAATTTATCTAATAGGGTATTTAATTGGGTAAAAAATACTTTGGTATCACTCGATGGCGTTCTATAAATACATATAAAACAAGCATATTTATCTAATCCAATACCACACTCAAAACAAGATTCGATTGCTAATGATTTTATATAAGGAATTATGTAAAATTTATTTGCAATATCTTCTCTAACATAAATTCCCACACCGCCATGAATTTGTATTTGTCTGCAGAAGAAATCCGCTAACTGATATTCTTGCACGTATAAATTTTCCATCGGCATGCTTTTACACCAATGTTCACAAAAACAGAGAATATGATACAAGTTATTATTACATATAAGTTCAATATAATTAATCTTATTTCTTAGTGATTGCACATTTAAATGAAACAAATTGAGATGTATTTGTTTATTTTCTATTATTTTACCAGTAGTAGAATCAATATTTCCACTTACTTTTATATTATTGACCGTCGTGGGAATAAAAAACGATTAACTCCAACGGGCCACGTTTCATGATTCATTAAGATATCATCATAGTTCATAGAGGCAGTAATCTTAAAGGATGCATACACTGGGTGTCTTGATTTATATGTAGTAGTTTAGAAAATACATTACAACAATCTTTTACAAAAAACTTGGAATGTGGTTATGACCTGCTGTTAGTTTCGGTTTGAGTTTACAAATAGAATCTACAATAATTGATTCATCTGTTACGTTAATATAGATGCACGTAAGATTGCTGCAAATGTGCATGACGTGTTGGTAAGTAAACAGAGCTAAAGTATTTTGCAAATTTGTCAACTTTAGATTGTGGATTGTCATATGTAACACCATGAGTGTTCATAACTCCTGGAATTCTAGATGTGCCTTTTTTATAGTCAATATGCGTCCAAAATTGGTTAGGGTTATTAATTATATTGCATTCAACTTCTTTTAAATAATCTTTATATGCTTCCTGAATTTTGGGTTTTAACAATGATCTAATCTTACGAAAATGTTGCAAGTTAAAATTATCTTTAAAAGTTTTATATTTCTTACAATATCGTTTTTTTAGCTCAATATAACTAATATTTTTTGTATACCAGTGAGGATATTTTTGTTTGTTGCTTTTAGTATATGGAACATGCGCATGTAAAACCGTGTTAAGTTTGTTTTAAAATGCAGTACATGCCAAGTTTAGGTTAGTATACTAAAAAAGACGCGGAAAAAGCATAAAAAAAACAAGTTTGGTCCCAGTGGTCTGTACAAAAAGGAGCATTTTTGTAATTTTTTTTTAACCGCCAAAGATAAAGTATTTTTCTGTAAATTAGAAAAAAAATTGTTCTGTGTATTTAGATTTTAGAGGTTTAAAACTTAAAATAAACTGCAACAATAAAATTATTTTCAACTTATACTTTCAGAAATACCCTTTTAGCAGCGCTCAGAGGAACTATACACCAAATATTATAAAAAAAATGAATTCAGTGGCAATTCAACATAAAAAATAGTCAGTGTCGTGCTCATGGGCCGTTGAAACTTTATCCAGGAAAAATATTACTATTTTTTATGTAGAATTATTTGCAAAACTTAAATTTTTAATAATATTTTGTGTATAGTTTCTCTGAACGCTGTTAAATGTGTATTTGTAAGAGTTTATGTCAAAAATAGGTTTTTATGATTTTGACCCCTAAAACCCAATTTCACAAAACAAATTTATATTTTTTAACTAGCTCCTTTTTGTCTAAACCACTGGGACAAAAGTTTTGCCACATATATAAAGGGTGTGGGCTCAAAATAACACCAGAATTAGATTCTACTAAAAATTTCTGATCGATTTCACTAGCAAAATTATTTTTTTGCGTTAAAATTGCGATTTTTATACAAAATTTACGATTTTTTAAAGTCAAAGTTAGAAAATGATAAAAAACTAAAAAAAATTGTAGATTTTTTTTAAGGGTACCTTCATAAACCTATTAAAAAACTATTAATAAGTTATAGAAACAAAAATGGAATTTCCTATATTATTTTAATTTTTTTAACAAATTGGTCAATTTTTGATCTATAATTTAAGAGTGAGATTTTCTGCTGCAATATGTGGATCTTTAGAATATAAGCAATAAGCATTAAAATCAAAACTATTGAAAAATTCTTTTAATTTTATATTATCATCTTAGAATAATGATAGATGAGGCACGGTCTAAAGTTAATAGTATTAGGAAAAAAGTTTTAACATTAGAAGTAATAAATGAAAGGTTGGAATTTACTCAAATTGCAATCTTTAGAATAGTTGAATAATACTGATTTAATAATTTTGGTTCACCAAGTCCATCACGAAGAAAATATATGTGTTGCTGAATAAGTTGAGTAAGATTATAAGAAGCAGAAAAAAATATAGCCTGCTGACTGAATAATATTGTAGAAGATGAGTGACTTAACCATTTAGTATTATGTACATTAAATATTTTAAAAAGATTATCAAAAAAGTTAGTTATATTATTTGGAGATCGCTATATTCTTATTACTAAAATGATCTTATCAAAAAGATTGAGTTTAAGAAATATGCTATTGTAACCAAAGTCCTGAATTTTGTACGATGTCAGTCTAGAATACGTTTGTTGTTTGTGGATGTAACACAAACATCCCGTTAATCAGTTATTTGTTTAAAATGCCGATCAGTCAACAGATGGGCACTGTCTTTTTGACCTTAGCTGCCCATCATAGTTTTGGTTACACGAGGCTATTGCTTATGTATTTTCCGCAGTACTCAACTAATAAAGTAAACCAAAGTACTAGCTTGACCGTACCCGCTCCCATACAGTTTTTTCCGCCAACGGTATGGGTGCGATACCATTCGATGTTTGTTCAATTTAGCCAATATACCACAAATGAATTTATTGCTCAGTCCTATCGTGTCGAGCAAACTTGCACTATTCTAAACAAGCCAGATCACTAATAATATTAGCTTTTGTCTTGTAGGCCAGTATACCGTTGTCCATGTCTCTACCACTGGAAGGTAAAGCAATTCACCAAAACATCAGGACGCAAATAAATACCAGATAAGATTTAGGTATTGATAAAATTCCATCAAAATATTTGCTTTATGATTTAAAAAAGAATCATTCACAAATTGTTGGAAAGTTGCAAGTGTTTAACCCAACAAAAACTCTATATATAATAAATCAAAAAACAAAATACAATCAGAAACTGTTGAAAAGTGTAAATTTTATTTATTAAATTTTAAAAATAACAAAGTTGGACTTAAAACAACAAAATGTTGTCAAAAAGCATCAAAATTAATTGTTAAAAAATGTAAAATTGATCATGAAATTTTAAAAATAGCAAAATTCGGCTATAACAAAACAAAATATTGTCAAAAAGCAATAAGTTCCGTCCATAAACTATTAAAAACTTTAAATAAACATCAAAATATTGTTGAAACATTGTTATTACTTTTACTACTTATTATAAACGGTTGAAAAATATAAAATTCTAATTTTCAAAATGTCAAAAGTAGCAAAAACCGGCTTTGAAGCATTACAATATTGTTACAAAGTAACAAAATTAGGCTATAACTGTTGAAAAGTGCAATTTTTTTTAATAAAAAGTTTAAACCTGGCAATATAATATTAAAATAGCAAAATTTTTCTTAAAAAATATGATCATAAAATATAAAAAATAAAATTGTAAAAACACTCATGAAATCCTAAAAATAGCAAAATCCTTAAGTCATAAAATATTAAAATACTTAGAAAAAATCAAATTCTTGGCAAAAAGGATTGAAAAACGCAACATTCTGTTAAAAAAATTCAAAATCGGGCTTCAAAATTTCAAACAATTGACACAAAAATCCGGCAAAATTTGGCTATTACTTAACTGTCAAAGAGTATACATTTTTTAAAGTTATATACATTTTTTATTTGTAGAAATTTTAGTAAAGCCGAAACTAGTAATGTATTTGTAAGAATAAATTTGTGATAAAAAATTAGTAGTAAATTGTTTTATTATTTCATTAACATGAATTATCACGTAGTTGAGGTCACAACCATCAATTATATTATAAATTCTTTAGTTATATTTTAAGATATATTTTACAATCTACTTGAAAATGATATTTATATAATGAAACTGATTGTGAAAATAAAATAATTTACAAAAATGATTGATTGAAATACCATACAAAACATTAATAATAAAAAATGGTCAACTTTTTATTATATTTACATGATTTTGGTTAATGACTTTTTAGAATTTAAAGATGGAAAAGCACCTGGAAAAGATATGATAACATCAGAAGTTATTAAAACTGTAAAAAATGAGTTGATACCGATACTAACTAAATTAATCAACAATACAATATTACAAGGTATATGTATATCCAGAGTGTCTAAAACCAACTGTTATTATACCAATATTTAAAAAAGGAAACAAACATCTACCGGAAAACTATAGGCTTATTGCATTACTCTCTATTGTAGCCAAGATAGTCAATAAAATAATTTATGAACGAATATTAAAACATGTAGAATTACATAATATTATAAACACTCGGCAATTCGCATTCCAAAAACAAACCGGTACAGGCTCTGCACTTACTGACATAATGCACAACGTCAACAATGCACTTGATGTAAGAAAAGAATGTCTTATAGTATTTATAGACATGCAGAAAGCGTTTGATACTGTATGTAAACAAAAACTAATTAAAAAACTAAAAAAAATGGGAATTCGAAAAAAAGAACTAAATCTAATTCAAACTTATTTAAAACAAAGAACCTTACAAACAAAAATTAAAAATACACTGAGTGCAGTAAAATATAGTGATTACGGTATACCACAAGGTGGTGTGCTTGCACCACTTATATATATTTTATATATTAACGACATATTTGAGTTAAAGCTAAACGGAAAACTATATATATATACGCAGACGACACAACTCTAGTACATACAGAAATAAACAAAACAAAACTGCAACACGAAGTACAAAAAGACTTAAATAAAATTAATGACTGGTATAATAAAAACCTGTAAACAATTAATGAACATAAAACAAATTTAATGTTAATATCAAAAAAAAAAAAAAGAAATAACAACATCTTGCTATCTATAAATAACAAACAATTATGCGAAGTCTCACATACAAAATATCTTGGAATTACAATTACCAATAATTTTAAGTGAGACAAACACATACAAAACCTTATAAGAAAAAACACAATAGCTATTAGAGCCCTATACAAACTGAGCAACCTAACTACGCAAAAAACAAGAAACATTATCTATAATGCTATCTTTAGCTCACAAACTAATTACATGATGACCGTATGGTCACAAACCAACATAAGAAACATAGAGAAGCTACAACGACAACAAAACAAAGCAATAAAAACGCTATATCAAATGGACAAACTAACACCTACAAATGAAATTCACAAAAAAACAATCCAACTTACAATAAAAAACAAATTTTCACAACAATGTATTATCTTAATAAAATAGATACAACTTGATCTAACTAAAACAGAATTAAAACTAACAACTAGAAAAAAATTTAATTCACACAACACATGAAGAAAAAGACACTTAAACATGGAAGTAATCCGAACAACATCAAAAAACCAAAGTATAACTGTCAAAGGCATTAAAGAATTTAATAATATACCAGAAGAAATTAAAAATATATGCAACATAAATAATTTCAAAATGAAACTAAAAGAATATCTGATGAAAAACAATTATAAAAGTTAAAACTACTAACACACAACACGATGAGAATTTTTTTTTCCAATACCAGGCTCCAGAGTTTCTTACGGATGGATGGAATGTTATATTTATATAAAAACTTTTTTTTTTTTAACAATTTTGTATATATATATATATATATATATATATATGTATGTATAAATAATTTTAATAAATGTATTAAAAAAAAAAAAAAAAATTGAAAAAATTGCTTTCTCTACATTCTAAAAAAAAAAAAAAATAGAATAAACTAAACTTTTTATAAAGAATGTTTTTTTTTTCTAAAATTAAAAAGTTTTTTATTATTTAGATCTTGGTACATAATGTTGCAAGAAGTTATACAGAAGTTACTGTTTAGGCAAAGTTATTTTATTAATATAAATAGCTATCAACTGATGTACTAAATAAAGATTGGCATTACGTAAGGAGAACAGTTGTCTTGCTTTATTTTACACATGTTATTTTACTTTTTATTTGGCACACTTGAGTAATATTTGAGATTGACTACGCCTTGACTTGCTTTGAAATATTTTATATCTGAGGCTTGCTTAAGTATAAATTTGTACTTACTTGGTTAAAAAATGAAAATAGAATTAAACATGTTGAGCTTTCCAAAAGTATAAGAAGGATATATCTAAAATATGGTATGCAACTTTTTATGCAATTTTAGCTTATTGTGTTTGAAAAAAAAAACACATTTTTTAAAATAGTGTTTGAAAAAATGTATAAGTACCTGGCAATAGAAATTTATTTAACAGTATAGTATAGATTTGATAACAAACTTTTTTTAAACTGTTTGACAAAAGATTGCTTAATTTTAGATACGTCATAATTGTTTCAACTGTAATGTTTATATACTTTGAGAGTTTATACATTTTTGTTCTTTTACTAAGGCAATAACAAAACATATCTCTTCAAAGTCATAAATTTTTATAGCAGATATAATATCAAATTTCTGCAGGTTGCAATAAGTTTTAATGTTTACTTATTTTTAAAATATTATATTATAGGTCTAATAAATTAGCTTTTTTATACTTTTCTCTGTCAAAATAAAAGTTATTGTTTATTTCTTGCTAAACCGTTCAATAATTTATCAAATTTATTTTTTAATATTTATTTAAATTAAAAACAAAATGTATACTTTACATAAATTCCTATTCTGCAGAATGTTGTACAGTTAAACAAACGTCGTCATACTGATGAATAATTAATTTTATAAATTTAGAAATGTAATTAAACACAAAGTTTGTTTGAAGTTTTATTTAGACATAAAGTATAAAAAAAAAATTTATATTTAAATTACTCATTTAAAATAAAAACTTTATAAAATATACTGGTTTAATTTTTTATAAAAACTTCAGATAATACGTAAATAACTCACACTAAAAAATGATTAAAATTTTAAAACAGTGATATAGTAACAGCAAAAGTCATAATTTAAATAAATGTAAAATTCAAAATTTAAAATAAAAAAACAAGTAAATTAAATTAAGTTAAAATTAAATCAAAGAACTCCAGGAAGGAAGAAAAAAACAAGAAAAATCTAAGAACAAAGAAACTTTATTTAACAGAAGCATAAAATAACAACTTTCAAAGGAAATGAGAAGAAAGTTTGAAAAACAAATAAAATAAGAAAGCAAACAAATTAATGGCATAAAAAAAATTAAAAAAATTGCCCAAACAATGATGTTTAAGATGAATCAAAATATAGAAGAAATAAAGACATTAAAAGTGAAAATGGAGAAGAAAAAAAAAATCTGTAGAAACAGCCGATGGCAGGAAAATTAAAAGTCAAAGTAAACATTAAGATGATATTTCTATTAAATAAAGATAATAGATAACAAAATCATAAAAAATGAATTATTTACTTAGGAGTAAAAAGATCATGATTGCCAAAAGTATATATAAATATATATAGATAATAAATTAATTTACTGTACACCAAAACTGGACGTAAGCAATATAGAAAAAATGTAGAGCAATTTTAAACACTTTTTACTAGAAGCATCTAAACAAACAATGAAAAACAAAAAGCACACAAAACAGCAAACAAACCTACTAGTGAAATAAGGAAGTAAGAGAAAAAGTAAAATTAAAAATAATAATAAAAGTAATAATAGTGAGCTGTGGAAGAATTTGGAAATACACTATAGGAAAATTTCAAGGACAACCAGAAGAATTGTAGAAAGAGAAAACTAACTACTGCTAAAACAACTACAAAACAAACAAAGAAGAATACTAAAAGAAAACAAAGATATAATAAATAGACGAAAAAATTATTTTAAAGAGGTACTAAAAAAAGCTACTTAAAAACAACATACGTAACAAAAAAGCAGAGGACATAATAGAAGAAAAAATGGAAGTAGTATACTGAAAACTTAAAAATAGAAAAACGCCAGGGTTTAAAATAATAAAACCGAAGCAATGTGTTGAAAATGTTAAATAGGATATGAAAAATAGCACAAATTTCAACAATTTGAAATAAAACAGTAATGTTTCCAATTTACAAAAAGGGAGACAGCAGGAACTGTAACAACTACAGAATGATACTTTTGCTATGCACAACAGCTAAAGTATACTTATTTATAATAAACAACAAACTTTTAGTGAAACTAACACTGAAAAAGCTCAAAGTAAAGTTTAGAAAAGGGCATTTTACAAAAGATCACATATTTACAATTAAAGTTCTAATTAAAAACACAATAAGGCAAGACATGTGTGTAGACCTAGAATAAACATTTAACAGTGTACCTTGGAAACAATTTAGGATAAACCTGATTGAAAGACAAATAAACAAATATCTACTTGAAGCTATAAAATTACAACTAAAAAAGAAACGTCATAAAAATTTACAATTACACAAAGATTAAAACAAGGAGGAAAGTTAGCTATTATAAAAATGAGAAAAATATTATTGCAACATAACATAAATTTAGGGATCGAAGAATTACTAAAACACAACATGACTATAAATTTAGTGACAACACAAGTTTTGGTGATAGAATCAAGTATAAAATAAATAAAAAAGTAAATAGAATTGAAATAGAACAAGTATAATTATTCACGCATTTCTAAATAACAAATATGGAGCATGAAATAAACTAAATAATTTTGACAACAGAAGTTATCTTAACCAACAAACCGATATAAAAAAAAAACGAAAATGACACTGTACAAAACAATGTACAAACCAATAATATACAGAAGTGATACACAAACAATGAATAAATAAAAAAAGACGAGTAGAATACATGCAATGGACATACAATATATTAAAGGAGAATAGAAGGTTTAACAAGAATGAACAAAATAAGAAACAAAAGGATAAGAATCTTAAAAAAATATAATATATTATATACAATAGTGTTATAGTTATAGTATAATGTTATTTGTTAAACAAAAATGTGTTGCATTTTGAAAACTGTACGATCTACAAAATGTTTATTATGATATATTTTTTGTGATCTTTCTTGGATCTATAATTCATTTGATCTTTTCAAATAAAAAAAATCAGTTTAGATAACATTGATTGAGTATAAACCATTATTAACGTTCTGCGGGTCTATTAAATCTATTATATAGCTGAATGTGCTTGTGATAAAAATGTATGATACAATAATCTGATAGCTGTTTGTGTAGTACAATAAATGCTATATCAATTTACATTTAACACAAAATACCGATTAAACTTTTAATACTTCATTTATCTAACCCCTCTATAAATTGAATGAGTGTTACGCTTACAAGCTCACAACTGAATAACAACCATTTAGTTTTTTTTTACCGTGCACAATAGATATTTACAAAATGTGAATTTTATTAAGTAAAACGTTGATATTGTAATATATTTATGGCCGATCTCACCGACACTTTTTAAATCAATACTTACGTTTTAGTTTTCCTTAGAGCTAACTGTTTCTTAAATTTTATATCGTTTATACGTCTCACCAGTCATTTAAAACAGATACTAAAAATCTAAAAGCTGAATAAGAAATCAAAATAAAACAATAAAAACAAAATTAATTTATTTATTAAATTACTGCAAAAACAAATTTAATTTTTATTAAAATTGCGACCATGTTTTTATATTGTAATAAATATAAATGATACTTGTTTTTGCAGTAATAAATTATTTAGAATTATTATTGTAAACTTGTCTTGCCATTATTAATTATATTCATAATAATAATATGAAATAAAATATTTTATATTAATATTCTCTTACTTGACACTTGCTATAAAAATCACAAACTTGGGGTTAAGTACACGGTAAGCCCTCGATATTAACGACTTATATTTTACCATTAGTTACGGGTTAAGATTGCATTTAACCAGAGCTTAGCTATTTAACTAATGGTAAACTTTTAAGTAGTGTCGTTGAGAACGGTCATTAGTAATAATTTTAAATTATTAAGATTTTATTGCTAATAATATATAAACATAGTTACGAAAAAAATATAATCTTAGCTTAGAAGATTTTTGATGCTTATTCGAGAATTTAATAAAATTGATATTTACTAATAAAATAACTTATATAAAAAAAAAACAAAACACTAAATAACTAGACTTATTGATTAACATTTATATTTGTGGGCTGCTTAAATGAATGCTGCACCAAGCAGTGGTTATATAAATCGTTTTATTTGTGTAAACGTGCAATCTAAAAGACTATTCTTTGCTCGTATTTTCTATTATAAATGTTATATACAATGTATAATAAATATTTCAGTTAGTAATTTTAGTAACTGGTAGAAAGTGTAGTATATTATTAAACACAGGGATTTCCAGTGCGACCCCAAGCGGGTTATGAATTATACACACTCTTCCTGTTTCTCTCAAACACATACCTATAAATTTACTTTTCTGCTTTTTTATCACAGATTTTTATGCTGCACGAAAATTAAAAACAAGGAAAACATGAATTACTAAACAATGTAAATGGAAAAGAAGATTTATTGATTTTAGACGGCCAGGTAAATGACATTGTATTAAAACTGTTATTTTTATAACCAAATATATGTATGCTTTTTGCACCAAACTTAGAGCTTTGTTCCAGTGGTGATATGTTATGATTTATACATATTGTATGCATTCACAATTGGCAATTTATACAGTATGTATTAGCAATTGACTATTTACACATATTATATGTACACGCAGTACCGAATGTATTGGGTTTTTCAATAGAGACACAACAGTTTTGTATTTAAATACGGATTATACATATATTTTTATTATGCAATTATTATTATTCACAAACAAGCAACGTTTGGAAATTATTAGAAACGCTGTGGTAGATATAGTGGATAAATTTAAGTCAACATATTCACAATTGAATAATCCTGTAGCAGTAAAACAACGTACCAGTCAAAGTATTTCAGTCGTAAGTTCAAAATGAGCCAAATCATCCGATTTCAGCCGTTCACAGGAATTGGGGATCTCTCAGTCTACATTGTGGAAAAATTATTTGAAGCTTTTCCGATTGGCATCGCTAAGTTTGAAAAAAATTCTGATTTTTATCAAAAAATTATCTTATTGTTTTTGGCTTAATGGCTTTGTCAATATACAATATATGCGATATTGGACAGCAACATAACCTACATGCTTTAAGAAACTCTAATGCATCTACAAAAAGTAACCGTGTAGATTTCATGCCTGAGGTGTGATTGTACTGTATTTTTTTGTGGATGCTAATGATCGTCATGTTACGGCCAATGGAGTTTCTATCATGCCTTGTTGCAAAACTACTTTTTTCCAGAATTGAATAGACTTAACATTAGTGATATGTGGTTCCAACAAGATGACGCCACATGCAGCTGGTCAAACAATTGATCTAATAAAGAAAAAGTTTGTGTAATCTTGAGAATTGATCTGGTCATGGAATGGCCACTTTGCTTATGCAATTTAACGCCGTTAGATTTTTTTTTATGAGGTCACGTTAAACCAACAAGCCAAAAACGTTATAGGAATTAAGAAACAATATCGAACGCAAAATTGCAAAAGTTCTGGCAATGTGTAGAAGAATGGGAAAAAATTGTTTTAAAAAAATTGATCGTTACTATTGTGCTTGCGGTGATCATATGAACGAGATTGAATTTCATAATTAAATGTAACATATGTCTCAATTATTCTGTTTTATTTAAATACAAAATTGTTATGTTCTTATTGAAAAACTTTTTATAATTAACGTATTATGCGTACTATAAACTAAGTATATATTTATAAGCACAAAATTGATTTATTAAATATTTTTGTTGTACAATACACGCTCCAACAACGTATAGAAACAATGAAAATTACTACATATCATTTTACACAAATAATCGCAGCGTTAGTACTTTTAAATTAAGTTTAAAAAATGCATTACTTAAAAATAAATAAATTTTTATTGGGACTTCTTATTAGAAAACCCTATATTTGCGTTCATAATATTCAGGACTACATCAATTTATCCTTCTGTACATAGCGTTAGATATAAATTTAGTTAGATAAAATATAATAACCATTTAACCAAATATTTAAATATAAAATATAAATCAAAGCTGAACATATTAATATGTCACACGAATATTTAATTTGCGCTACTTCAAATAGGATTTACAATAAAAGCGAACACGAATACAAATGCTCATGCATGAGATATTTGTTTGATATTTAAATGATGAATTGTATTGAAAACACGTACAGGATTCAGTAATATCCCAACTACTCATGAATTATATTTGTATTTTATCACGATCATAATTTTTTATATGTTAACGACAGTTTCTATAATTCACAAGTTTTACATAAAAGTTTAATTTGAACTAGGGTAGTTCAAATTAAACTTTTATAATTAATTATGTTATCATTTAAATTATGTTTACTTTGTTTTTTTTTTAAATTTAATCTATTCTAATATGTAACTTAATTCAGTTAAAATTTGTTTAGAATATTGATGAACCCGTAATAATTTATTATTCAAAGTTTAAATGAAAAGATTTAATTTTTTAATTCTATTTAATTAAGTCGGTTTTACGGAACAATTACAAGAGGATTAAACCTAAATTAAGAACTAACAATATTTTGGGGTAAACAAACAATAAAATTATTGACAGATTACGCGGGGATTGAATAGATTAAAATATTTCCAACTTTTTTAAGTATGTTAAAAAATAAAGTAAGTTTTTAAATGAAGCCTTTTCATTACATACTATATAAAAAAAGTATAGTTTATCTAATTCTGTGGTGCAAATATAGGGTTTATTTGATATTTTTCTCTGATTGTTTAAAACTGGGCAAGTTTTCATAAATGATATTTACGGCTGTATATCAGCCGCTATTCTTCAATTCAAACCGTACTTTCAGTTGCAATACAATTTATATGCATAGGCGTATAAATAATATCTGTAAATAGTATTTTGTATAACAAGAGTGGATGGTATGCCCATATCGCACGAAGTCAAATTTGGAGCACGACGCTGCAGGCGGAGTGCTCTAAACGTCTAAGTGCGATATGGGCATTCTACTCGAGTTGTACAGCTTACTTTTTCTACGACTGATAAAAACCTAAAAATTATTTTAAAGCTTTTCAATTAACCATTTATCATTATTTTATATTGAAATAATTTCAGGTTATGTTTGACATCTGACCTTTCGCATAATTATCAAATTCAGAACTACCTACATATATAGTTTTGGTAAAATAATGCTGTTAAAATATTTAATTAAAAATGTTTTAAAACTTTATTGTATAATAACAGTTAATAAATAAGACGTTCTTAATCTATTTTTGACATTTTACAAATAAAAAAATCATTTGTATGTAGCGACGTAATCAAATAAACATTGTGATTAGTTTTTTTTGTTTTTATGGTTGGTACGGCATATCATATCCACACTAAAGTGAATATATGATATATATCCATTCAGTTAGGCGTGAATTAAAGTGACAATATATAGAAGAAAGCAGAAAAAAGAATTTAGTATAATACTTTGTGAATTTCGTAATTACGCAGCATATTGCAACTACGTAAACAATGGTACTTCAACCAAAATTTGTGGTGTTCTACAATAACATCAAAATATATATATACTTATAAATTAAATTAAAGTTATTTGAGTTTGGTGCCAAACTTTGTAACTTAATTATGTTTCAATAGTGTAAAACAGTTTCTGGAAGAAATTAAAAATAAGTCTGTAACTTATACTTTTAACAATATAAATTGCTCACAATTATCAGTGATTATACAGAAACATTTTGATCGTTTTCAAAAGTTATTTTTAGAACTAATTATAACCAAATGCGTTTATTTGTTTTTTAAATTAATATTACTTATATAATAATCGTTTATAATAACTTTTTAAACTTAAAAAAAACATGAAGAAGATCAATTCAATAAATGTAGTTTATTATGTAATACAAGTAAATTTTAAATCTAAACTTGGATTTAGACGTGCAATAGAAAAATAATATTTTAAGCTTGAAATGTAGTAAATTTTTTATGAAAGTTTAGCGTCTAATTGCAAAACAAAAACTTAATGGTTTACTCATTTGTTATGTGGTGTTAAGCCAAAAATCATATTTACAGCTTTATCTGCGTATAGACAAAAGCTGTTTGCATTAAACCAAAGTTATATTATTGTAGTTTTTTTCTTTTGTCGTATCAAGATGTGCACAAGATACTTATTGTAACATCTGCAAATAACACAAATTTATTGATTTGAGAAAGTAAATTATTAATACACAACAGAAAAAAAATAGACCAATTATTGTCCTGAGACAAACTTTGTAGTAAATTTCATTAATACTAAAAAAATATTTTAAATAATGTATAAATGCAAACGTTGTTGGTATTGAATACTGTCATAAAGTGATGTGTAATGTAGTTTAAAAAAACATTTATATTTTTTGATCTAAAATACAAAGAACAACTTACATGAGGTTTCAGAAGTTAATTAATATGCATTTAATTAATCTTTTTATGTTTATCCACACGCATCGCTTCTTTGATACGAGACGTATAATTAAATTACGCCAAAGCATTGTTTTAGCTTTATATTTATAATACGGCAGTTATATTAAAATCATTGTTGTGTTAATATTATTTAACCGTGCTCGTCCGACCACTATGCACTTATGTTCCTTGGGTCACATAGACAACTTTTATTTAATCATGTTTTTTAATTATTAATTAATTTATAATATATATATATATATATTAAATATGACTATTGATTGTAACAAAATATAAAATTTTTAAAAAGTTTATTTTTATAAACCAGATAAATTAAAGTTTTTGGCAAACATATTACTGAAAATTTATAATAATCATATTTATAAATGTACGTGATCAAATTTATGTATGTATCAATATATAATATTTATCTATTTTTCCAAAAAAATATGAAAGTTGTTACGTTATTAATTTAATTCACTTAGTCTGTTGCCAAAAAAAAAACATTAATTTTTTTAATGTATAGATTTTTTTTATATTATTAAGTTATAGCAACAAAAAAAATTAGAAATTACTTAATATGTCAGACAAACATAATGTCTTTAAATTTTACTAAGTGAAACCACACTTGTTGAAACTATCAAATTGATGAAGAAGAACAGTTTGTGAATATTCCTAAACATTCAAAGTTAACTTAAATATTTGCGGATTGTAAGTAAAATAATAAATTTGTAAGCTTATTTCATGTGTCAATAGTCCATATATCTTTAAACTGTCACTGAATACTTGTTAGAATTTCTAGCAAACTTTGTTCCAAAAGTAAATATTTATTTAAATGACAATATAACTTGTAGTCCATAAAAATATTTATAGAAAAAAGATCTTCAACATTACGACGATGCTTTAAAGCAGGGATGGCCAACCCGCGACCCACTATAGACATTTTTTTGGAGTAAAAAAATGAAACATAAAATATAATTTATTTGTTCTCTTAGAACAAATTGGGATTTAAATATTAATGTTAGCGGATGACATGATATTAATAGCAGACAAAGAAGAGAAACTACAAGGAAACATACAAACTAAAGAAGAACTAAAAAAGATAAGCATGGAAATAAGCACAAGTAAAACAAACACCATGGTAATAGCGACAAAAGTAAAATATTACAACTTCCTTAGTACAATAATAGAAGAAACAGGAAATATAGACATGGAAATAGATGCAAGAATTGGAAAAGGAAAAAGAATATTCAATGAATCAAAAGAGAAGTCTTGGGAAAAAAATAAATAACAAAGACAATAAAAACAGAAATATACAAAAAAGTAGTAAGAGCAGCCCTAAATTACTCAAGCCAATCTTGGACAACAACAGAAAGAAATAAAAGCAAAATAAATGGGAAGCGACTCATTTCACCACCCGACTGAAACAAGCCTGCAGCCCGGAACAAATGCAATTTTAATTTTAAATAAAACAAAATAAAACAACAATTGATGACTTAATTGTGTTTAATTACCATTCAAACTGTCTAATCAATTAATTAGGTTAAATTAATGGATCCACCAGCCGATCCAGCCGCCTTCAAATTGACGGATAGCCAACAAAAAATTCTGTATCCCAAAAACCGGTCATCAGGTTGGTCGAGAATGAGGCTGCAAGAATTGACCTCTTTGCAGTTGATATGAAGTGGATCCAAGTTGATCTTAACAAGATTTTCTTGGACCTGCGCAAGGAAATCTCTAAGGAGATTAACCAGCGCAGTCGCTTCCACCGCGGCTACCATCGCGGTAGTCGCCAAGCAAAACAACAGCCTGCCACAACACCAAAACCCATAATCTCCCATCAAGGTCAAGAAGATCTCTGCATTTTTCTTAGCTGCTGCTCCCAACCTTCAGCTCACCAAAACTTTGGACTAATTGCCCCAAGCCCCTTTTAAGAAGCCTGCTAAGAACTAGGTTGACTCCAACATTGCTAAGGACCAATCACTGCTGGAGGTCCAACAGGAAAGCAACGTTACCGCTCCAAATTAAGTTACGTTTACAGAGAAGGGATTCATAGCGGTAGATTACTATAAAAAGGATTTGGGTAAACTTCATTTAGTATTTAATAGGCCTTCAGCTAGCCTTTTAAGTCAAGCGCACTTAGCGCCAAAAAGGCAATTAGCTAACAAAGTGAACAGATCTTCAATTTGGCTGGCTCATAAGGCCCAGGTCTTTACTTCTGAACGGCCTGCTATCTCCTTAGGCAGTCCTACAAATCTAAACTTTTTTGCTGTTCCCGCAAAATTTGCTGCCCCAAATGCCCACTACCCATTGTAACAAGGAATTAAACCAAATTTTCTGGGTTGTCGACGTTATTCAAAACAATGAATATTACTATTGATCACGCGACAAAAGTAAAAAAAGGCATTCAAATGCACCCCTTATTGCATGGGGTTTTTTGGGCTGCAATCGACTATGTTGAGCGCAATAATGTGCATCACTATACATTTCAGTTAAGGTCCAAATAGGCTTTAAAATATGTCATTAAGAACGTTTCCAAATGCATCAAGGCTGAAACTGTGCTAACAGAATATGTTGTTTTTGTGTTTGTTCCTATTTCTGTCAAATTCATGGGAAGGAAAAAGAAACCTTTTCCAATGTGCTACGTCCAGCTACCACAGAACTCACAAAGTTAAGAGATCTTAATTTTATCAAAATTGTGCAACTTAACTGTCTTGGTAGAGTATAAACGCTAGTTGGGTGGCATTGCACAATGCCACCGTTGCCAGCGATATGGCCACACGCAAACACTACATTTGACAAAACAGAACTTCTCATCTGCTTGGCACAACATTTTTTTTTTAAACCAATATCAGTTAAGCAGGAAGGTCAATGGCCCATTAGGTGCCAAACTGCTAGGAAATCAAATGAGGGGAAATGTCGGAGGCGCTTGTGAAGGTGAATCCTACTACTCTTTAGGGAGATTCTTCACCCGATTCACAAAAAAAACCAAAGTTTTTAAAAACTTTTTGTTACAAACTAAGTTCAATTGAAACAGTTATACAACGTGATCAAATTGCTAAAAGGTATAATAGGTATATTATTGGTTCTCTGATCGAATGATTTTTGATTTAAGTTTTACTTACAAATTAATTCATGGAACTGCATATTATCTTTTCTATTAAGCAAAATAAAGTCTAAATTTAACCAACTAAAATATACCCGTCAATCCAATGTTTTCAAGTGTCAACTACATAAAACAAATTATTCTGTTTATAGTCCATTATCTAGAATCTAGATGCATGAGACTTTGCATTGATCATCAAAATAAAATAAACTTTAATATATTTACTTTTATTATTAGTCAATTTAAAAGTAATCATACTTTAGTTTTTGCATATATTTATTTAGTGTGTATCATATATTTATTTTAAAGTATTAGTATTTTTGTATAAAGGATTTTTTTAAACAGCTTACACATATTTATTGTTTTCATTAAATAATTGCATATTCTATAAAAAATAAAATTACAATTGACAATCAGCGTTTTAACATTAAAAAAGTACAAAACAATTCTTAAAAATATAAAAATACATTTAACAATAATTTTAAATAATCTATACCCATTTGTCAGAATCTATTCATCAGCCTAAAATTTATTGTAATTCGTCTTGTCTTGATAAGGCTACATTCTTAAATAAAATAAAATACAATTATAGCAAAAATATGATTTTTTTTATTTAATATTTTAATATGATTAAATAAAAATTTTATGTATAATAAAATGTAATTGCCCTCGTTTGTATATGTTTTTGCTTCATTTTTTTTGTCCACAAACTACGCTTGTGGTTAACCGATTGTATAAAACAAGGACATAATTCATCTGTGTATACTGCATAAGTGGATTGGGAAGTGTTAGAACCATAAATACGGTTTTACAAACGGCGAAAAGTTTCTACCACATATAAGTATATAGCTTGCGCTTGCATAAAATACACATATTTTATTTCATTACTTCTGAAACCACTTTAATTACTTTTTTGTTTACCAGTGCAATAATTAGATTGATTATTAAAAAATAGTTAAAACAGCGTTTTCTGTAATACTTCTTTAATCCTTTTTTAGTTTATTAATGTCTTATAAATATAAGATTTATTTAATTTTTATCGTATGTATGGTAAGTAATTAATCTGATTTTCAAGATACATTTTTAAAATGTTTTACTTCTTTACACAAAGGCATTTAATCTCCTGGTGTCAATAAAAGATTAATGTTATATGATGGTTTGATCTAAATTAATTGCGCATATAAAAAAACTTTCCACTTGAATGTGCGGGTAGAGGGCAAATTGGAACGGGTCATCAAAAAGACTAACGCGTATAGAGTTTCATTAGACGCATGAACTGAATTTAATAAATAAGTTTAGTCCCCCGTAGATAATGCAGCCACTTGCTGCATTAATCTACAGATCGTTAAACCTCATAAAAAGTCAAACTTGACGTATGACACGATTAAATTAGCGGTACTAAGTAAAAGACAAATTATTTTAATTAAATTAGCAAAGCCCTAATTTATGGATTAAAATTTTTAATAAAAATGATAGTTTAAAAAAGTACTTAAATGCTCATTTATCAGCATTATAAATATAACAAACCGTAAATATGTTTTTAATTGAAACTAAGGTAAACAATAAAGATATAGATCAAATTAATCTAGGAAATTTAAATCACCCTAAGCAATTATTTATTGGTCAACAACGTGTTTGTATCTACATCTACAGACAACAAATATATTCTAGACTGATTATAACAAAATTAAGGTTATTGGTTTTAAAAGCATCTTTGCAAAGTAAATCTTTCCAATAAAACTATTTTTTAAAATGCATATATTGTTCATCGAATAAAGGCTACTTTAAACTGAAAGTTTTGATAGGTAACCAGAAATGCTGAAACTTGTCATTGTTTTAAGATAGATAAACGTTTTTAAACTGTTTTAATTTTAAGACCATACCGACCGCTACCTTGATTTGTAGTATCTTAACGAAAACGGCAACTTTGGCGTCATTTCTGTTTTTACATACAATTTGATAATCAATTTGTTTTTTACCAGTACATTCAGAAAAGATTATACTATAATATGTCGGAATTTTTTTTCTCATATTATATTTGCAAATAGCAGCAAAATGCATTCAAAAATACATAAAAACGCATTTATTTCAATATTTGATGAGGTTTTTCGGCTATTTCCTAACTATTATTTGACTAAAATCCTCTGACATATCACAGTTTGAGCATTTCTGAATGTACTAGTGAAAAAATTAATCGATTATCAAATTATATGTAGAAAATGCAAAACAGTGTTAAATTTAGTTAAATTTACGTATTTTAATAATTAGGAGATTAATATTTTTACTGTTGAAAGAATCAATACAAATTTTAGATGCCTGAACCTAGCATCAATTGAAAAGCAGCGGTAGCCAACTCAAATGATCTTGCGGGCCACTTTGGAAATGCATCATAACTTTGCGGGCCGCATATAAAATTATATATTTATATTAGATTATAGATAGACATAGACATTTTTTTGGAGTGATAAATTGAAACATAGAATATAATTTAATTATTCTGCAATCTCATAACTGTAAACTCATAAATAAAACAGGCAAAATTTGTAATATATGCGCAAGAATATTATTTTAAAATCAAAGTTAATTTTTTTTCATAAATTCTACAAATAATTTTTAAATATATGGATGCACAATTAATGTATTTTTGTAATAAATTGGTTTTCACTACTTTGGCCATTATAAAATTAATATATATTGTAAATGTATGATAAATCTTGCGGGCCGGAAAAATGTTTAAGGTGGGGCCGCATGCAACCCGCGGGCCCCGGGTTGGCCACCCATTATAGTGTTTTATTTAGTGCCTTTTTTAGAATCCTAAGATTATAAAAAAATTTACGTTTTTTAAGTTGGAACTTTTAATACTATACTATTATCAATAATTTGTTTCTTCTTAAAAAAATGTCTTAATTTTATTATAGTTGGTTTTGGTTTTGTACCTTTTAGTTTACCAACTCAGTGCACTTCATAATAATTACTGATTTAAGTAGAAACTTTAAGGGTATCACATATCAGATTTTCAACTAATTGGATTGGAACCTCATTGACTTCATCAATAATACCTTCAACTAAAAAACTCAAAACTAATTTTTTGTTTATGCAAAAGTTTAATATTAAGACTGCATTTTAAATTTCTTAAGTTAGTTATTGTTATTCATTTTCTTTTTATACTTTGAAAAACTACGAATTTTACTGCTACAGGGTTTTCCATTAAGAAGTGTAATTTTAATAATAATAATAATAATAATAATAAATCATTTATTGACACATTGCAAGTAAAATATAAAAGAAAAAAACATGTATTCATTACAATATACCTAAGAACTATAAAATTTTACAATGGTCAAAAGGGCTTAGATCATTTGCAGTATTTGATGTCACAACCAAATATTATGACTGGTCTTCCTCTAAGCCCTGTAACTAATTAAACTAAAACTTAAAGAAATATAACAATTTTAACGTTAACTCAAATTTAACATAATATAACTATAGAGACACAATTTCATACAAAAATACACATTAATTGATTTGAACTAGCATATTTTTATATTTCATTTTAAAATCACTAAAACCATTATCTCGAAAACATATACTATTCATGCAATTGACAATCGTATAAGAAAAGCACCGTTTGAAGATTTGTAATTTGTGCTTAGGTATAGATAACAAGCCTTTACTTCTGATATTAATGCTATGAATATCACTTCTATACCGATTTTTTTCAGAAAGATAGGGTGGACATTTTGTGTTTATGATTTTATAATAGAAACAAGCGGAGTGAAGTTTACGTCTGCTTTCCATACTCAACCACTTAGATTCCCGTAATTTATGAAATATTCTTTCGCGTCTACGTATGCCATATATAAGTCTAAGACAGGAGTTCTGCATTCTTTGTATTCGGTTTGAGTCTTGCTTATCAATGCAATAATTATATATATATAGTATCACAATAATTAAAATTTGACAATACTAGAGCATCACATAATAATATTTTTGTTTTTTGATCGAGTAAGTGGCGGTTTATGTAAATTGATTTAAGAGCAATGTAAGACTTTTTTATTAAACTACTAGTATTTTGTTTAAATCGTAGGTTTGTGTCCAAATAGACTCCTAAATTTTTTGCACAGTCACTGATTGGTATAATAGTTCCATTTATCAATATGCTAAATTCCGCTGCAGCAGCGCTTCTTAACTTAGTGGGACCAAAAAGAATGAGTTTTGTTTTAGCTTCATTGATTTGCAGTGAATGCTGGGTAGAATATTTTACTAAACTATCTAAATCCTTGTGCAAGTTATTTTGATCAGTTTGAATATCATTTATATTAAAAGACATGTATATCTGCGTATCGTCAGCATACATATGACACAAAGAATGGTCAATAATAGTAGGCAGTGACGCAGTATAAATAGCGTATATTAAAAGCCCCAGTATAGTACCTTGTCCTATACCACAGTCAGACTGCAACGGCTGAGAAATCTTGTTGTTCACTACTACTTTTTGACTCCTATTACTAAAAAAACTTGACATTAAATGTGTAGCTTTAAAACTAAAGGCAACAAAATTAAATATAGCGTTCAAGATCTGGTGATTCAGTCTGTCAAACGCTTTACTAAAATCAATTAAAACGAGAGCTGTGATTTTTCCCGAGTCAGTTGCACGTATAATATCATCAATTATGTGAGTTAGAGCACTGCAACAGCTATAGCCTGGTCTAAATCCAGACTGAAATTCAGGTAAAATTTTATATTTTGTTAGATGAAGACGAATTTGGTTATCAAGAATTTTTTCTAAAAGTTTAGATAAAATTGGAAGATTGGATATAGGTCTTAAGTCTTTATAAGCGGCTGGGTTTTTAACCTTTGGAATAGGTATCACTAGTGATTTTTTCCAATTGTCAGGGAATTTACAACTAGTTATGCAAGCATTCACTATGTGTGTTATATAATCCAACAGTGCTGGACAACATAATCTAATTATTTTTAAATTTATCCCATCAATACCGGTTGCATTTGTTTTTATATTGTTAACCATATTTATTACATCATTATTTGTGACAACATTAAATTTTAATTCGCTATCAAAATTTGTTTTTTTGTTACTATTATAATAATTGACAATATTATTATCCGCAGGCAGTTGTTCTACTTCAGAGACTAAATAATTATTAATTAAATCTGGATTTTTAAGATGTTCCGGAATAGATATGTTACTTTTTGAGATAATGTTTTTTCTTAATACAGACCATAGTTGTTTATTGTCCCCATTACAACTTGCTATTTTAAATTGCATAAACGCTTTTTTTTCTGCACGAATTTTTCGCAAGGTTTTGTAATAATCAAAATGAACAGGATTTTTTGTGCTCTTGTATCGTTTACATGCTTTTTCTCGTAATTTAATCATCACTTTAATGGTATATGTTAGCCACGGTGATGACTGCTTAGATGTTTTGATTTCTTTATAGGGGGCATGCTTGTTTAACACGTTTATCAGGTTTGTATTAAAAAACGTTATTTTATCGTTAACATCATTTATTTCAAAAATGTCGTACCATTTGACTTCATAGATATCATTTAAGAATTTATTGGAGTCTATATTTTTAATATCCCTTATTTTAATTGATTTGCGTTCTACTTTAGGTGTTGTAATTGGAAAGTCGCAATATATTAGTGAGTGGTCAGCTAAACCATGTGAGACCCCATAGTTATTTATGTTAATAAAATCATTTGTTATTATCAAATCAATTAAAGTTTCTGATCTTTTAGTGATACGTGTGGGTTCTGAAATAAGTTGTTTTAAAGATAAAGAATCCAAAAGTGAACTAAAATAAATACTTGTCGCAACAGTACTCAACATATCGACATTAAAGTCACCTAAACATACTATATAATCATTATTTAAACTATATTCTAATAAAGATTTTTCAAAACTTTCTGCAAAATTCTGAAAATTTCCTTTTGGGGGTCTATATACTACTCCAACTGCAATTGACTTATGATTAATAATTAATTTAATCCACATTTGCTCAATTGATAATGACGATTCCAAGCCAATAACTGAGTAATTTAAATCACTTCTAATGTATAGTGCTACACCGCCCGCATGGCCCAGACGGTCATTTCTTACTAGATTAAAACCATCAAAAGTGAGTGCTTCACTAGAGTGCAAGTCAGTAAGCCAAGTTTCAGATATGCCTATAATATCAGAGTTTATAATTTCAAGGGTGGCTTTAAAAAGATCAAATTTGTGAGCAAGGGATCTTATATTCATATGACACAGTTTTAATAAACTATTTTTATTTTATTTTATAAAAAAAAATACATTTGTAGTTCAATTTCAAGTATAGACTCTCTGTCTACTTGTGATAATAATAATAATAATAATACTTTATTCACCGTATAATCTTACCATTTACATCTACATCAAATATACATAAACAATGATGTTTTACAATACAAAAATAAAGAATACAAAAAATAACATTCATAAAAGCGCACATATTAAACATTAGTCAGCATGACTTAACTGATTTCTGAACGTAGATTTAGAGACACAAAATACATTAATATCAGTTGGTAAATTATTTGCAAATCTATACATTCTACCGAGTGGATTGTTAAAACCATAATTAGAATGGGTAGACTTGCAAAATAAAGAAGAATGTCTGCTATGTCTATTATTAGGTGCTCTTTTGCGGCGAATCTTCAATAGCGGTAAGTTGTACAATGAAGCAATGTAGCAGTAATCATAATTTACAGATAATATGCCGGATTTATAAGACAATAAACGACTAAACTTTTTTTGAATTTGTTTTATACTACGGTTATGAATTTCATAAACAGGACTCCAAACTGACGGAGCATACTCTAAATGCGAACGCACCAAAGCACAATATAAAAGTTTTAGTGTACTGGCTGATAAATCCGCGGACATTCTATATACAAATCCTAACATTTTTATGGCACGATTGCACATGATGTTTATATGTTCAACAAATTATTATTGAGTTTTTTGATTGTTGTGAGATTATTGACGTAAATTTTGTCTTTAACGTAGCCCCAGAGAAAAAAGCCGCCAGTTGTGCAAAATAGCACGTCGGGGAAATTGCTAACGCAATAGTGTTATTGTTTTTTCACTTGTGTGGCATGTAGTCCCGTCCTGCTAGAAATAAACATCACCTACATCCATCTTAGCAATATTGGCCACAAAAAGTCTGTAAGTATGATTGTAACAGTTTTACCTTCATTATTTTCGAAAAAAAATATGGCCTCATCACACCATCAGCCCAAAAACCGCACCAAACTGTAACTCGTTTCAGGTAAAGTGGTTTCTTAACAATTAAACCTTAATATCTTGGCCAAATGTCTCAAGTTCTTTAATTATTTTACCAATTGCTGTTTGTGACAGTGCTTCATTCCAACCTATAACACCGCAAACTTTACGAATCGTCTCCGCTAAATTTTCACCATATCTGTAGATAATTTTTACTATTTCTATTCTTTGTTGAAGTGTATATTGTACCAATTTCATAAATGGTATAGTTTTTACTTTTTAACTGTCAAAAAATAACATTAATAATTAATAAAAAACCCTATATATAAAAATTTGCTGCTCGTCAAACTTTTATTGTATACCATTTACAAAATAATACATGACACAGTTTTAGAGCTACACCACTGCTTTAACCATCTTCAATTTTACTTTATTTGAAAGATATCCAAATCACTAAAAGTTTCATTTTAATATTTAATGTTACTTTGGCAAACAGAATGTTATTGCACTTTTAATCTGGGTAGAATTACAAGAAGCTGTTACTGGACAATATTTTGGTTGTGTTTAATATTGTTTTTATAAATTACATTTCTAAAGTATATAACAACAAAGGCCTACTTGTTCTAAATATGTAATAATAAATCAATTTAACACTGCAACATGCATCTGTTTGAATTTAATTAAGTTTTTAAAGATGATTGGTAGAAAGGTATATTTCTTTAATACTTGTTGCTTTAAATATTTTGAAAATATTTACAAATTTTCATGTCATTATAAATTATTTCAAGATTAAATAATTTGGTAATTGGATAACTAAAAAAATAATAATTAGCTTATAATTAGTTTTTATTGCTAACGTTTTGGTAACGTCGTTACCTTCATCAGAGCTAAAAACAAAAAGATTTAATTCACAACAGTAATTACAAATATAATACATTATTCACATCAATGTCAAGGACATTACAGTAAACATACTTTTTTAAAAAATACATATATTTTTTTTTTTTTTTTTAATTTAAATTTTATTTATTATAATTATTTACATATTTACAATTTGTATTTAAATATATAATATTACAGCAGTGCCGCCATCCATCTGTTAAAGACTCGAGGGGCCTGGTATTGGAAATAAATGTCTGCTGTCTTCTTTTTCTTTTTTTGTTTGTGTCTTAGTTTTGTGTTTGTTCTGTCATTAGGTGTTGTTTTCATTTTGTTTTAAATTGTTGAATGCTGGTAAGGTTTTTTATTTCATTAGGCATTTTATTGTATTCTTGGATTCCTTTAACAGCCAAGCTTTGATTTTTTGTAGTTCTATTAAGTTCAATATTAAAGTCATTTTTTTTTCTAGTGTTGTAGGTGTGAAATTCTTTTCTGCTTTTTAATTTAAATTCCGTTTTTATTTGTCCGAGTTTGATCTTGTGAATTAATACTATATTTTGTTGTTTTATCTTGTTTTTAATAGTTAGTTGTTTAGATAGTTCATGTATCTCTTTAGTAGGTGTTAGTTTTTCCAGTTGATAAATTGTTTTTATAGCTTTGTTTTGTTGTCTTTGCAATTTGTTTATGTTTCCTTGTTTAGTATTTGCCCATATGTTCATTAGGTAATTTGTTTGTGAGCTGAATAGTGCATTATAAATCATATTTCTTGTAGTTAGATTGATTATATTTTTTAGTTTATATAATGCGCCTATAGCCTTTGTATTTTTCTTAATTAGAGATTGAATGTGATTGTCCTATTTTAAATTATTATTTATTGTTAGTCCTAGATATTTTGTGTTAGCTACCTCTCCTATGTTTATGTTATTAATCTTTAATGTAAAATTTATATTTCTTTTCTTACGTGTTATAAGCATGTAGTTGGTTTTTTGTTCGTTTATCGTGAGTAAGTTGTTGCAATACCATTCGTTAATCTTATCTAGATCTTCTTGAATCTCTTGTTGCAGTTTTATTTTATTTTTTTCGGTGTGGATTAGGCTTGTGTCGTCAGCGTATATATATAGTTTTCCATGTAGTTTAATTTTAAATATGTCATTAATGTATAATATGTATAGGAGCGGTGCAAGCACGTCTCCTTGTGGTATACCAAATTCACTATATGTTTTGGTACTTAGTGTGTTGTCAATTCTTGTTTGTTGATATCGCATTTTCAAAAATGTTTTTATTAATTGTAATTCTTTTCCTCTTATTCCCATGTTTTCTAGTTTTTCTGTTAATTTTGTTTTTGATATTGTATCGAATGCTTTTTTCATATCTATAAAAACTACCAGGCATTCTTTCTGCAGTTTAAGATTGTTTTGTATGTTATAAATTAAATCCATAGTTGCCGATCCAGTTCCAGTATGTTTCTGAAACGCATACTGCCTTTCATTTATTATTTTATGATTTTCAATGGGTGTAAGTAATCTGTCGTAAATGATGTTGTCTATTATTTTAGCAATTGTTGATATTAATGCAATCGGCCGGTAATTTTCGGGTAACTGTTTATTTCCATTTTTAAATATTGGTTTAATTATAGTAGTTTTCATACATTCTGGATATTCACCAACTCTAATAGCTTTATTTATGAGCTACAAACGTGCACAATTATATTACTAAAATTACCTTTAAAAAAGTTATTATAATTGTCATCGGTATTAAAAATTCATTCATAACGTATACTTACACTTTAAAAACACTTCTGCAATTTTAGATGTAATGTTTACATTTAATATGTTGTTATGGTTGCATACATTACATCCACTATTTGCACATTAAAATCAATTTTGCATACATATTTGACAGTTTTTCTTTGTCGGTTTTTAAATTAATGTTCCTATTTTTTGTTCTGTTGATATGAACAACTTCACTTATTATACAAATAAAAATAAATAAATAACAATAAATCAATTTAACACTGCAACATGCATTTGCTTGAATTTAATTAAGTTTTTAAAGATGAATGGTGGAAAGGTATATTTCTTTAATACTTGTTGCTTTAAATATTTTGAAAATATTTACAAATTTTCATGTCATTATAAATTATGTAAAAAGTTAAAATATTAATCTTTACCAAATTAACTAACTTACTTCAACTTAGTAAATTAATTTTTTACGTAGTATATATAAAAGTAAATTTGCATCAAAAATAAAATCTTGGTCTTTTAGTTCTGGTACTTAATTTTTTTTACCTAAGCAAAAGTTGTAATTTATTAGATAAAAATATTGTTAACAAAAAATAAAAACACTATTTAAGTACAAGTACTGTAGCGTTTAAAATGTGTAAGTACACCGGGGAACGCCAAATAAAAGTATAATTATATTGATATGAGTTCTTTTTGCTTGTTCATCAAAATCAAAAATTTATTTAATAACGTTATACAAGTTGGTTGTGATTGTTTTTGGGAAACTTAAACAATGTATTATTTTGTATGCTCACTCTGATAAACTGTTTTTTCGAACGTATTATGGATCGGAAAGCGATGCGTTGTCCTAAGGCCGTAGAATCCTTAGATGCCCGTTGAGAGTTAAAACATAGATGAGGTTAGTTTAAAAATTAATATGTTTATTTATTTTTATTTATTTTTATTTATTTTTATTGTTATTTATTATAATATAATTACATATTTATAGATTATATTTCATTTTGTTTTCTCCCTACTTGCTGCTCTACACCGTCTCCATATGGGGTCTAGGACACTTCGGCGCCGCCATTTCGGCGCGGCCGTTTCGGCGCGGCCAATTCGGCGCCGGCCGTTTGGGCGCTGGCCGATTCGGCGCCGGCCGTTTCGGCGCCAAAACTTTTCAAATAAAACATAGTATATACATATATATTATAATCATAAAAATTTATTTGATATTATTTACTATTTTATATTTTTACTTCTTTTAGTTATTTATTTTAATAGACTATTATCCTTTATATTTTGCAGGTAATTATCTATTATTAAAAAGTGATAATTAATTACCCATAAATTATTTGCGGGCCAAAATTATGTTTATTATAATATATATTGTATATTTGACAATTTAAATATGTACGTACATATATTTTGATTTTTATGTATAATTTATGTTTGATATGTTCTGTAATTTAAATGTATTTTATATTTTATTTATCATACATTATTTGTTATGTCTCATAAAACAAATCAATTTTTATTATAAAGTGTATATATATTTTTGTTTTATTTGAAAAGTTCTGGCGCCGAAACGGCCGGCGCCGAAATGGCCAGCGCCGAGGTGTCCTCGCGCCGAATCGGCCGCGCCGAATTGGCCGCGCCGAAACGGCGGCGCCGAAGTGTCCCATTCCGCTCCATATGGATGGCTGCAGAGCTTCGTATTAGGGGCACCATTTTATGTTTTAATTCTTCTTATTTGTTATTTATGTTGTTTGTATTATCTATTTTATTCATTTTTTTGTTTTGATCTTTTTAATATATAGTGTTCTTTTATTTTTATTTTGAATTCATTATAGCTTTTTATTTTCTTAATACTTTGAGGCAGTTGATTGTACGTGACTAGTCTATTGCCTAGTACTGTTTGTTTTGCCTCCTCTGTTCTTGTTGTGTGTACATGTATATTGCTTCTTTTTCTAGTGTTATGTCCGTGAATTTCTTTATTTTTAATTTTGTATATTAGTTTGCATTTTTCTATTTTAATTTTTTTGTTTATCTTTGTTTTGATAATTATTTTGTATACTTCTTCTGTTGGTGTTAGTTTTGGTAGTTTGTGTATTATTTTTAAAGTTTTGTTCTGTTGTCTTTGCATTTTTTGTATGTTTGTTTTTGATGTTTCTCCAAAATATGTTTATTAAATAATTAATTTTTGCTAAAAATAGTGAATCGTAGATACTTAATGCAGTTTCTTTTGTTATGCATTCTCTGGCTCTATATACAGCTCCTATTGTTGCTGCGCTTTCTTTTAATATTTTGTTAATATGTGTATCCCAGCTAAGTTTCTCAGTTAATATTATTCCTAAGTATTTTGTTTGTTTTGTTCTAGTGATTAGTATGTTATTTATTTAAATTTTTATGTCAATATTTTTTGTGTTTTTAGTTGTTTTTTTTACATTTATTGTTTGTATGTTTTTGTCGTACCATTTAGTTAGTTTCTTAATGTCTGCATTTATGTTTCATTTTATTGCATTGCAGCATTATATATATATATATATATATATATATATATATATATATCATTTATGTATAATATATTTATATAGTATTGGTGCCAGCACTCCATCTTGTGGTACTCTATATTCTGTTTCCGTTGTTTTACTAAATATGTTATTTATTTGTGTTTGTTGTGTTCTGCTTTTAATATATGTTTTTGACAGTTTTAAATTTGTGTTTCTTATTCATAATAACTCCATTTTTTAATCAGTTTGTTATTGTCGATGGTATCAAAAGCTTTTCTCATGTCTATAAAAATTGGTATAACATACTGTTTCTCGTCTAGCTTTCCTGCTATATGTTGTATTATATTGGTTGTGATGCCCATTGTGCTTGATTTTTTTTGAAATGCGTATTGCTTTTTTTTATAACTTTATGTTTGTTTATGTGTGTCATTAGTCTGTTATATATTGCATATTCTGTAATTTTGCTAAGAACTGATATAAGTGATATTAGTCTATAGTTTTTAGATTTTGTTTTTTTTTTTCCTTTTTTGTATATTGGTTTTATAATTTGTTTTTTAAGTATTTGTAGGTATTCACTTGTTTCTATCATTTTATTTATGAGTTTTTTCAATATTGGTGCTACTTTTTTTTTATAACTTTTATCATATCATATTTGATCTTCTCCTGGCGCGCTTCTTATTTTTAGTTGTTGGATTATATCTTCTATTTCTTCTTCTGATGTTTTGTTAAATGAAGCTTTTTCTTCAATTCTTGCGGTTGTTATTGTTTCATTGTTATTATTTTTTTTTTTATTTTTTGCCAATTTTTTTCCCACTGTTGCAAAATAGTTGTTTAGGTCATCCGCTATTTCAGTTTCATTTGTCTTTGTTTGTCCGTGTTCTGTTATAATTTCAGTTATTTCTTGATTTGTTTTCTTTTTTTGTTTTACTTTGCATACTATTTATTTCTGCCTATTGTTTAACTTGGTTTCCGTTTCCGTTTGCATTTTTTATTTTGTTTTTGTAGAAATTTTTTTTTCTCTTTATTTTGTCTTCTACGTCTTTTTTCTTTTCTTTCAGTATTTTTTTTCATTATTTCATGTTTTGAATTTCTCATGTATCTCTCTTGTGTTTTGTTTCTATCTTTTATCAACGTTATTATTTCCATGTTTATCTACTCATTGCTTTATTTTCTTTTTATTTCCGTTATTTTTGTGTTTCAATTTATTGTGTTTTGTGATATTGTTGTTAGTGTGTCAAAATCGTGTACTGTTTTATTATCAATGTTTTCAAATTCTTTCTTAATTTTTTCATAGTTTTTTTTTTAAGTACTTTTTCATATTTTGTTTTTTTTATATATTATATTTCATTCTGTTATTATTATTAAATATAACACTTGATTATAATATACTATTGACATCTAGTGTAGTGTTTTGTAGTGATTTTTTGAAAGAGTAGTATGTTGTGTTAAGAGTAGTGGAAGTAACATCATTTCTCATACAAGTTTATTGCTCTAGTAACAAGTATTGACGCTAAAATAGTGTGGTTACTTAAAATTATAGTATGCCCATAGATATAGTGTTTTTACGACATGATTTTGAATTATCTCAGCGGATTACTTCATTATTAATCGCCTTGAAGAGACATTTATGTTTGTATTATATACCATAAATAGCTTATAACATCTTTTTGTTGGGGTTTCAGGTATATAATACAATCATAATTGGTTGTAAATTAAATAATCCGTTGAGATCATTTAAGCCCATGTCGTAAAAACACTATATCTATGGGCATACTATACTATAAAATTATAGAACAATTATTCTTTTTAAATTATCTGATTCTAGGAAGAAACAAATAAAAATGATTAAAATTAATTATTTTAAATTAAACAACTTTGTTGAAAAATTTTAATTTTTTTCTATAAAATTACTATTTTATTTTCATATTGTTTATGTAATAATAAAATGTAGTTAACAAATTATAGTTTGTACCTACTAAGCATTAAATTAAAAATATATAGTATAATTAAAGTAATTATTAAAACATCCACCAAAGAGTTCCCCTGGTTAACATAAGTGAAATGCCCTCCATCACGAATATCTAAATTACTTGAAAAATTACTTTTTTAGCATAAAAAAAACATGTTTAGTTTGATTTTAAAATTTCGATACCTTCCCCATTTTCCATAGGAAGAAAAAAATAGCATTTTCTTGTTTATATTTTTTTTCCGCACCTATTGAATGACAAATTTAAAAAAATTATGAAAGTGGGGTTTTGGATGGTCTTCAAACAATTTTTTTTTCAACTCTTCAAACCCTGTATACAACTCTTAAAAAAATCCAGAAGTGTTGAAATTTACTTTTGGTTATCTAAACCTTTGACTGCATGCAATTTAAATTTTTAACTTCATAAATAATTAAAAAATCTACATCCATGATTTTTTTGGAATTTTTGCAAGTGATGCGCTACTATTAAAAATCGATTTTTTCACTTCTTTGCCATTTATACTGATTTTTTCTGTTTTTGTGACTATGCAAAGCATTTATAGCTTTCAAAATACCGAAATTCGGATTCTATGGAAAATTTTACATTGACTAGGTATCCTGAGTATAATATTTTCATCAATTTTCAAAAATTTTACCACTTGCAAAAATTTCAAAAAAATAATTGATGTAGATTTTTCAATTACTTATAAAGTTAAAAAATAAAATTTCATGCAATCGAAGGTTTAGATAACCAAAAATAAATTTCAATCCTTCTAGAATTTTTTAAGGGTTGTATAGAAAGTTTAAAAGACTAATTTTTTTTTTCATTTAATAGTTGCGGAAACAAAAAATAAATACGAGAAAATGCCATTTTTTGCTCTCTGTAGAAAAAGGGAGGTATTAAATTTTTTTAATTTTACCAAACATGTTATTTTGATGCTAGGAAAGTAAGTTTTTACCTATGGTAACCGGAGGAACCCATTAATTATAACCTAAATCGTATCTGTCAACGGCATACTATATGGTAACCTACATCGAAGTAGGTAAGGCCTAGGTTTAGTGTGTTCAGTGGGTAAGGCGTGGTATGAAACCATGCCGTTTTAAAATACGTCATTGATTTCTCTTCTGTTACTAAATGCTTGCCAAAATGCAGTGGTATGTCTGTCAACACTAACCACGTTAGCAATAGTATTTTGCAAAAAAATCTTACAATTTAAACATTAATCTTAAAAAAAACACTGACACTTTAATAATTGACTTTTTAAACATTTTTTTTTATAATAGTAATAAAGTTGTATCATGTTATTTCTACCTTATCAGGCAAGCAAAAAATAGTCGTAAATAGCACCATGAGCAAGAAAGCCTTTGCTTCGCTTGTACGGACAAACAGCAACGTGCTGCAATCAATGTTTTCTTACTTGTAATACTTATTACACTATAACTCATGAAAGGAACGAACAAAATTTTATAAACATTTATTTTTAAATGCTTTCTAACAAAGATGATGCATGGTAAAGTTTTGATACTAAGCCCAACTAAAGAATTTATAGTATTATTTTATTATCATCAGTATAGTTAGGAAATTAATTATTAATTAAATTAAAATACTATTTTAGCAAAAAATTCAAACAATTGAAATCCGCCGACATCAATTGCGTTTAATATTTTTATTTAATTTTGCTTCATCTCATTGCGTTTTGTAATAACTGGAGCCTTATATATTTACTTTATTTTTTAGAATTTTCTAAACATAACAATCTAAACATTAAAGTGTAGTGATTATGGAGGCCAGATCACTAATCTTGCACAGTCAATAGAAAACCCAAAATGTGCAAAGGCACTATCGAGTTGAATTCAATTTTTTTTTATATTAGAGTGCTAGTAAAGTTATTTGTCAAAAGTTTATAAACCATTAAGATGCAAATCTTGAATAGCTTGCAAATGGTAAGTTGTTCTTCTACTTTTATGTAATGCACGTAGTATCTTAGATTTTAACTCTTGAATTTGAGAAGCCTTTCGAAAGCTGAGAATAGGATTTAAATTAAATAAACAAAAATAGCTGTTATTATTTATCTTTTGAATGGAGTTTTTATTATTGTTTGATTCAACATTCTAATTTAAACTTAACCAAAATTTAATTTGAAAAACGCTATTTGTACTTAAGCACAGAAACTTTAGCACTGTCTTTTGAAATCCATAAATAAAATGATTTTCTGCATATTCTTTACGCTGGCAAGGCGGGTTGGGGAGTGGGAGAGCGTATAGAAAGTGAAAAGTATATCACGATATATGGGAATTGAACCCACGATCTTAGGTACTGCGGCCGGATGCCTAGACCACTGCGCCACGCTCTGTTTTTGACTAACTATCAAAATATGTTTTTTATCAAGTTTTTAGAAATTAAAGTTTTAATAAATGGTACAAATACACTAAACACAGTTTGAAAAATACTTACGAAGATACAAAATAAATAATAGGCTCAGAATTATTTATTTAAATTTTTCTTTAGCTGTCACGCAATGCCGTAGTCATACAAGGTACACTGACCTTGGCCGTTGTGATCATTAGATTGAGTTTGAATAAATTATTAATTAATTTCATAAGATTACAAAACTTTTTAGATATACGATTGTTGACAAATTATAAAAACTATTATATTTTAGACACAATATTATTGATATAGGGTGTGATATAAAAAATAATGCCAAAATTAGAAATATTGTTAACTCTTGATAACTGATATCAAAAAATTTGAAACATTACTTTAGACTGAATCAAGATTTTTTAAATACTTTTAAAATATTTTTTTAATTAAGATTAGCTAGAATTAGAAGAACGTTTGTATGCTGACCAAAATATAACATCTCTACATGGAAATGATTTTTTAGAAATAATCAAAATTTAAATAAAATTTTATATTTAAGTAGCCAAAGTTTCTTAGCAAACAAATATGAAATTATAAAGTTAACAGTTTGCAAAAAACCTTTGATATTGTGTTTGTCTGAAACTAGAATTACAAATGAAATTTATGACCAAAAATTGGATATTTTTAATTATAGTCGTTTCAACTGCAATTCTTCAAGTAGACATACTAGAGAGATAATGATATATTTCAAAAATGATTTAATAGTAAGCCAATCATACAATTATGTAATTTTATTTTATCATGTTAATAGGAGACTTTAATATTAATTTGTTATATAAAATAATTAGTTATACAAAAAAATTAACTAATATTATACGATGTGCAGAAATAAGACAATTGATAGCCACTCCAACTCGTGTAACAAATAATTCATCTACTTTAATTAATCTTGTAGTAACCAATTCTGACAATATTGCAGCGCATGTATATGACAAAATAAGAATTACAGATCATGAAATAATCAAAATTGTACTTTTAGAAAAGATACAGACAAATCAAATAACATCTTGCAAATTAGAAGTTAAATATGGTGTTTCTCAAGGAAGCGTACTGAGTCCTTAATTATTTATAAGTAAAGTTGTTTGCAGATAACACTTTAATTTATTTAAGCGGCCCATACCTTAATGATCTGATATCTGAAATTAATTCAGTTTTTAACAACTTAGCACTATGGTTAAATTTTAATCAATTATTTATAATCGTCTAAAACAAAAGCGATGATTAATTCCAACAAAAAACAAATACATTGTAAACAAAACATCAGAATTAATAATTTACCTATAAAAAGGGTTCAAGAAATCAAATATTTAAGCATATTACTTGAAAATAGAAAATCATTTTCATTGCATTATGATGCATTAGTTAAGAAAGTTAATAAAAAAAGGTTGGCTATTAATACAAATTTCGAAATTTTTATTGCTCAAAAGTTTAATAAAAGTTTACAATTTCAGAATTATAACATTATATCAATAATGTACTTTTTTTTTCATTTAATACCAATCAAAGAAAGAAATTGCAGTGTTTACAAAAGGCAATGCAAATGATTGTAAAATGTGATTGTTGATGAAGTTATAGATTTGTGTACTTTGATTTTTATATTTAAAATTAAAATAGGAAAAACACTGTCATATTTTGTTTTAAAACATAATCTGAAATTTGATGGTTACCCGACAAGAAAAGTTAGAGTTAAGCAAATTAGAGTTAAGTTATTTAATAACCTACCAACAAGTATAAAAGATTCAGAAAAACTATTTACTTTTAAAGGCGTCTTTGTTACATATTAGGGACCTGAAATCTAACCAATAATGTTAATAAAGTAGTATGATTTATTTTAAGTTATCAATAGTTATTTTAAGCATATGTTTTATATGAATAACATTTCTATCTATGTATGTATGCATTTCTATTATTTTAATGTAATTTTTTTTTATATGTGATGTAGCTTTGACTAAATAAAGACTGTTATTATTATTATTATATTTATTATATGCAATAGACACGAAGAATAAACATACTTAAAGAATATGTGTTGTATGTCCATCTAGACATTCTAGACCATAGAACATGATGACACTGCTGGGTTTGTACCCGTCGGATATACATTCTGAGACCAACCAAAATGACTGGACATAACCTTTTTGATACGCTTAGTGTGATTTGTCAGTTGTTAGAATAGGTTTATTTCTTATTTATTATTCCTAAAATATTTGCAATTAAATTAACAAAAACATTTCCAAATTGTTTCAAAAATTCAACATATACCAAAAAAAGAAAAAAGTATAATTCTTCAAATTATAGAACAATATTTTATCTAATCTGTCCAAAGTTTTAGAAAAATATATTAATTACCACATTGTCAAGTTTTTAGAACAAAATAACTTTATCTCAGATACTCAATATAAATTTTGATAAAAGCGTTTGACATCAAATCTTTCTGACTTAGGTTAGTCACATCAACATAGAAAAAAATTGCAGTAGTTGTAGACGTTTACAAAACATTTGATAGAGTATGGTATCATAACCGTATTAATCAGCTCTATAGTATAAGTTTTGACCACAAATCCAGTTCATAGTTTTGCAGATAATACCACTCTTCATACTTTATACTTTTCAAAAACCATATTAACTAATATAATAGAGCGTTTTAAAATGTATTAGTTAGAATCTGTAGCTATCTATAAACAAAGGTTTTAGAACAATATCTGAATAGGGTACGCTTAACTTAATCATTCTTTTAAATACGTACTTGTATTAAATATTGCTTCTAAGTACGGAAAAAAAATATCTGAAACTACACTATCTTTTTTAAATTTTATTGAAAAACAATCTATTTGAATCATTGCCGATCTAAAGATACTTTCCAACGTTGGCGTATAGTTATAGATCTTTGCAATTTCTACAAGTATTTTTATGAACATGTTTAAAAAAAAAACGAGACATATTTCTATCTAAACAAATATTTACTCTTAATACAAAGCATTATAGAAATTTTAACAAATATTCACTGACTATTCAGAATTGCAAGACTAAAACTTTTAAGAATTTTTTTCTTAGCAGTGTTATTGATTGACACATGGAATAAACATGCAAATTCAGTATTTTCTAATAAATGTAAGCCGCAAATATTAAATGTTATAGTATCAATGAGTGTAAAAGTATTTTTTATATTGTTTTTTCATATTAAGTTAATTCTTAAATATTATTTTATAAAACTAAAAAAAAGTAAGTTTGTTGCCGTAGATGTTATTTTACCGTTTAGATAAGATTAAATGTTTATTAAAAATTCTATTTGACTAAATAGTCGCACTTGGTAGCACTAATTCAGTGATTTTTAAATTTATTGGCCAAACGCGCCTTACATTTTGATGTTTTTTTTAAGTAGAGTCTCATAAACACCAAATATTTTCTAGTGCGATTGTCAAATGTGAAACGCTTTTGGTCGATATATGTAGAAAATGCACCGGGTGCATGAAGCGCTCAAATGGAAAACACCATAATAAGTGGATTCCATTTTTTTTCATTATATTAAAACGTCAATTTTTAACATAATAAATTGACAATTAGACTGTGTTAATCAAAAAGAGACCAAGCGCAAAAAATCAGTTTTCAAATTTAATGGTTTTTATTTAACAAACAAAAAAGTGTTAGCGTAACACTTGCCAACATGTAATGAAGCGTCTATAGATTTTTAAAATATTTACCAATAGTGTATATTTATTTGCTGACATCAAAAACTTTTTCTTGCTCGCTATGTATAAATATAACATAAATCAATACACATTAATGGAATCAAGGTGAGGCAAAGTTATTTATTAACATCGTGTTTATGTGATCGTTAGGGACCATTTTTATGTCTCATAAAGTTCTGATGTTTCACTTCACACCGTTATAAATTATATTTTTATTGCAAAATGAGTAACAGATCTGCTACAAATCATTCTGTAAAAAAATCAATACAGTAAGTTTATCTGTTAGTTTAAAACTGTTAGCTTGATTTGAAATTATTTTCGAAACGTATCAAATCAACAATCAAACAAATTATATTTATTATGATTTAAACTATACTAGTCTTTGTTAAAACTTGTAACACTTTGAAAAATATTAAACTTATAAAAACCTATTGATTTTACATTTTCTTTAATACACTTTGTGTAACCATAAAGTTATTAGTGTAAGTTACAATGCTACAAATATTGAAAGGGTATCTCGAATAAAAAGTTTATTGGATTTGTCAATAAAACATACAATTCGATACTGATACGAAAGAAGCACGATAGAATAATTGAGCATGTACGAGTTGTAGATATTTCCACCGGATAACAATCTGTATGGATCATTTATTTCTATATCATAAAGATATTTATGTGTGAAACATAAAACATTTCTTTTAAAAAGATAACATGTTATTTGATATATGATAGCAGTATTATCGTTTAATTAAAAAATAAATTGTTCAAAAAAATTTTCGCAATTTATTAAATAAAATTTTATTCTGAAATATGAAATTATATGTGCTAGTTCTTAAAATGAATGCTTGTTAGGTAAATGGAATGGCGTTAAATTCTTATTTAATCTGTAAAATTGTATTTTCATGAGATTATAAGTCCGTTTAGTTTACTGGAACTAGTGTGCAAGAGACGCATACTTAATAGCTTTAAAGCTTGGATACATGCTTCCTATCAAACGAACACCATGTAGTTCCCACGCTGAATTGAAATTAATTATACTTTGTGCAGAGTGTAAGATGTAATAATGACCGCAAATAAACTCCACTGAAACAAAATTTCTGTAAAATTAGTAATTAATAGTAAAGTATTTGCTTTAGATAGATCAAATTTAAATATTTTATAATATAATTGGTTTAAATTATCTATTTTTATTTTAAGTTGTATTTGTATTTGGAGATTAATATTAATAAATCCAATTTATTTTCTAGCGATAATACAAAAAAATTTAAAAAAATGTTTTTGTTGAATAGATTATAAAATACTTATTGTTGTATATATTGTTTACTCAAAATAAATATAAATATAGAGGTAAGTAAATCCTTTTCAGTTCAAATGAATAAAATTTATATAATACATTAAGTGAATTTGAATCAGGCTAAAAACAACGTACAAAATCAAACTTATTTAGATACATAAAATAGAGAGGTTAGGTATTATGTTAAACAAACTCACACACTTTCTATTTGTTAAATATGAAACAGATTTATCTATTGTTAACTGTTATTAATGTTATTAAGAAATCTTATTTTTTCCATATACTTTTAAAGCTATATCAACAAGGTAGTTCCAAAAATAAAAAGTGAGTTTGTTACTCTTAAAAGACACATTGATAAAGATTTAGATATAGATTTGTTGTTTAATTTAATATTTACTTAGGTACCTTGGATTTTGATGTTGAAGTAGTAAGCAAATTGATTTTTTTAGATTTAAAATTGATCAAGTTGGTAGTACTACAGTCACATATTGTTTCAAGGCCTTTGTTAGAAGATGTTACAAAATCTAATTTCAAAACGCTTTGCCATTTGAAAAAGCATCAAGAAAGCATCTGCAAAAATAAGATTTTTGGTTGCTTGAAGAAGTTTCTTAATGTAAATCAAAAATAGAGTTGGCAAACAAGCAAAACCTTAAGAAACACTATCATTTATGGTTTTATGATCAGAATTAAAACCATCATTTAAAGTTATAACTTGTCTGTTGTTATTCATATGACATGTTAATAAAATTATGATGCTACAACCTATTAAATGTTTTGGAAAAGTCTAAAGCTAGTGCAAGGTTTTCTTGTTTGTTATTGATAAAAGATTATATTCAGTTTCTATAAAATTATTTTGTTCTAATAACTTGAAAACCCGGTAATTAACATATTTCTTACAAAAATATCAGAAATATCAGACAGTAATGTAATTAGTCTTTAAACTGTATAATCAAATGTTTCTCCTTTTTTATGTATTGGTTAAACATTTGCAGTTTGAATGTATTGTTCTCTTATGATAACGTAAATATTTTAATTGAATTAGAGATAATTTATTTGTAAATGTTTTAAGAATAGAGACAAAATTTTATCTACACCTGATGTTTTCTGGTATTTAATTATTTTAAATATCTTTTAAAAACTTGTTGCCTAAATAAAGTGAACCCATTATTTACGACTAACCGGCAGTTTGATGCAAACTCGTTTACTAAAAATTGGTTATTATATTTTGTTGTAATTTTCTTACTTAATTATTGGCTCCATTATCATGCCTTAAAGGTATGCATTAGGTTGAATCAGATTAGGCAAATAAAAAACATACTCAAAGTAAGATGCACAAGAAGTTATTTTGTTTTTAATATGTTTATAAAGAAAGGCTATAGAGCATTTGGATGTATAGCTTGTTGCACCATTCTAGTAAAAGCATTGCTTGTACAGTTACAGATTTTGTGTCAAAAAAGAAATACTTTTTAGAAAAGGTGGAATAATGTTCAACTTCTCTGTGAAAACCATTTACCATACAATTAACACAATTGCAATATTAATATAACAACTAACGACAAATAAACCAAATACAGCAAATGTATATTGTATGACCAATACTTAAGCACTCAAAATGTTGGTACTGTTTTTGTTGGCAAATCCTGTACTTTTGCTTTAGTCTATAACAGAGAATGTAATATATAAATAATAATAAAAATACAGATCTAATAGCGTTGGTTTACCAAATGTCGTATATGAAAAATAAGTGGATTGCTAAATATGTTGAGTAAGATTATTAGAAGCAACACAAACCATATTTTGTTGACCGAATAGTGTTGTAAAAGATAAGTGACTCTATCATTTTACATCCAAAATTTTAATTTTTCTGAAGTTGCTGGTAATAGGTGCATTGATAAAAGTTTAAAAGATTTTTTGGCGTTTTGTATTAGCTTTGGTTTTGTAAGTGTTTCAGGTAATTACATTTTTAAATGTATTAAATTATTAGCAAAGATATTACTTTATTAGCAAATACAAATAATTGTTATAAAATTTAGTTGCCAAACTTCTTTTACATCAGTTGGTAAGATTTTATATTTTGTTACTATTTCTGTTTACGTTGTAATCATACATATCCTCTCTGCCGTACTACCGATTATTTTTAATCAATCGTTGACTGTCTGGGTAGTTAGCTTTTTTTTATTTTTTTCAATAAATAGTATTATTTTTTGTGCAGCGTCAAATATTAAGGTTATTGGTTGCATATGCTAAATTATAAAATAATAATAAATATTAGGCCAAAAAACATTTAAAATCACATGTGCCAAAATTAAAACAAATCTTTGCAGTTCTATTAATGACAAAAAAGTCAAATAAAAAAAACTTCATTTAATTGTGTTATTTTTATCAGGCCGTCAATTGTATGTTGCAATATATTGGACTACCTCCGATAGATACAACGTTACAAAAAGTGTCGTGCAAAGTTCTACATTAAGACCACTTTTTTTTCCTTTTATTTATCAATGATTTCCAGGAATTTGTAAATAAAGGTTACGTAATTAGTTTTGCAAACGACACTACTATTATTGTAACTGCAAAAACACAGACAGACCTTTTATTTAAAATCTCCATAGTTAACATGCAACTGGTGCAACAAAAATAATCTTATTTTAAATGCCGTCAAAACAATTATTTTACAACTTCATATTAGGAAATTTCTAAAAAACCCAATCGCTAAACTTTTCTACATGTACAAAATTTTTGGGTAGCTATGTTGATAATAAATTTTCATAAAGAAAGCAGATTGATATTATGTGCTCTAAACTTAACAGCTCATTTTATGCAATTATTAAACTAAAAAACAAATTTTTCAGAAATTTATTTATCATCATTTAGCGTATAATATATTAGTATGGGGTGGATCAGATATATCTAAAGCAAAATTATTGCTCAAAAACGTATTGTTAGACTAATTTTTAATCATAACAAATGGACACATGCAGAGTTGTATTTAAAGAAAATAATATTTTAACCATTGCTTTTATATATAAATATTTAAATATTCTCATGTGCACGAACACCAACACAAATGTTTAATGATTGGCTTTTATCACAAATATGAAACTAGAAATCTTTTTAATATAATATCTAATAATAATACCTGTTAATGTATGCATTTATGTATTATATAATGATAGCTTACGTCAATAAAATTTATTTTACTTTACTTAAGATAAAGTAATACAAAACTTAAAAAACTGAAACAAAAACTTGTATTATATTAAACAAAAGACGCTTTTCAAAAAAGTTAACAAAGATGATAACAAGCAAACTCATAAAAGATGCAAAAATTATCTATAAAAAATAAAATAATAGACACTGGTTTTTCAAACTGATGTGGCTATTATTAAAATTATCTATCTATCTATCTATCTATCTATTAAAAAAAACTTTAATATTTCTAAATAAATTGAAAGTTATTTTAAGAATAAATTTCCATATAATAAAAAATAAGTACAGGTATGTTAGGACGAATGCCTAATTAAAGAAAATTTATATCTTTTAAAATTAAAGCAGTTTGATCTTTTGGTATTAAAATATTAAGATACTAGTTTTTTTAAATAAGACAGACTTAAGAAAAACAATGGAATTAATACATCTTAATATTATTAATTATTTTCCAAAAGTAATAAAATAAGTAGCTACGGATGAAAGACATAAGGTTAATGAGAGTTTGAAGATTTTAAAAGATAACAAAACAATTCATTTCATAATTTAAAACTGAATTTGCATTGAACTAACATAAGTAATTTTTTAAGTTACTATGTTTCAAAGATTAAAAAAGCACATTTTTAGACAAACTTGTATTACATAAATCAGTCAAATAATTCTAATAATGATGCTTGGGTAACTTGTAAATTATCATGAAAATGTTACATTAGTTGTAGTCTCAAAAAGTTAAATATGGGTTTTCTTTTTACCCAATCTTTGAAATAAAAGTAAAAGATGCAATAAATTCTTTAAAACTACATTAGTAGAGTTAGTTAAGATGTCTGTTTAAACAAAACATGTTTCATCTGTCTGTCAAACTTTTGAAACTATTTAAAAAATAATTATTTGCTTATTTAAAAAAAAAAAATCTTTTCAAAAATATGATTTTTAGTCTTTGACTGTGTAATAATAATAATAATAATAATAATAATTTATTTATGTTAAATACAAAAAAATACATTTGTTTACACAAGTCATACACAAACATTTATATAATTAAAAAAGAATGTCACAGATTAAAAACTCATCAAAAGAATAAAAGGTGTTACTTATTAATATTTGTTTAATTTTAGATTTAAAGCTATTGAAATTTAACTTTTGGGTTTCAATTGTCAATTTGTTATAAAATTTTGACCCATAATAATTACCTGCCCATCTGCATTTATTTATACGACCATAATTTAATTCTATATTATTTTTTGCACGCGAGTTGTAATTGTGGTTTATTGTGCGTTCTTCATAAAGTGTAAGATTACTTTTTACTAACAACAAACATTGAAAAATATATTGTGACGGCAGTGTCAAATTTTTTAGATTTTTAAAACTGTTCTTTACATCTGCCCTATAAGGTAAGCCTAACATATATCTAATTGTTTTTCGTTGTAATCCAAATAATTTTGCAGTATGTGGGAAATGACCCCATGAAAGTATTCCTAAAGATAGCCTGGAATGGAAAAGTTTAAGGTAAACTTGAAGTATTATATTAAACGGTACTACTGGTGCTAGGTTTCTTATTAAAAATATGTTTTTTGAAAGCTGATTTGCAGAAATATTGATATGAGCTTCCCATAATAATTTTTGGTCTAATGTTATACCCAGAAAAGGAATCACAGGTGGATTTGTACGTATTTTAGTTTGCGTAAATACCATACGTTCTGTTTTCTCTTGGTTTAGCGTAAGTCTGTTTGACAAGAACCAATCAGCAACACTATACATAGTTTTATTTATTACATTACCAAGATTGTCTTGTTTATTATGTATATTTGTAATGCTCGTATCATCGGTATACAAAATTAATGTTGTACATTTGTAAATGTCGTTGACAAAAATCACAAACAATAGTAGGCCTAGTATTAAGCCTTAAGGAATTCTATGTGTTACTGGAAGTGTGTTAGAGGAGTTATTGTTGTAGCATACCATTTGTGTTCTGTTTGCCAGATAAGAATCCATCAGTGCTGCACTATTTCCATTAAAACCATAGTGGTAAAGTTTTTTGGTTAGAATGCTATGAGATACACAATCAAACGCCTTGCTAAGATTGCTGCATGTTAGCCTAAGATAATTTTGATCTTCAAATTATTTGACTATTTGGCAAATATTTTTATTTATTGCTAGTATTTAAACCATTTCTAAATCCATACTGTTGGTTGTAAAAAAGATTGTTGCTTTCAAAGTAATTTCAAATTTGCACCGTCAGCAGAGATTCATATATTTTTCCCAGAGTTGGTATAATGATGAGATGTAGATAGTAAGCTACATTTTTCCAAATTTTTGACAAAGTTGATTGCATCATATTTGCAAGGTTAAACTTAACAACCCTGTTTATTGTCCAGTAATAACTATTTAGGGTGTGCCGAGCTTGGTGAGTTATCATTATCAAAACATTTGTGGTTACACTTACAGTGCGCTGGTTATGTTCAAACTACTGTAAATCTCAATTCTTTTATTATTTGAAATCGGTTCTAATGGATGTTGAGTTCTAAACAATAGACACTAAAGTTATGACATTTTCTTAACTTAAAAATTCACCAAGAATAAATTATTAACCTAATATCACACATAATTCTAAAGTTGTAAAAACCATGTTGCATTAAACTACTGAACAATACACGCAATAATTAAAAACAAATAAATAAACTATCATAAAAATAAATAACAAGAAACAACACAAAAGTAGGTTAATTTTACACATTCTTCTATAGATTTTTGTTTGATAGAATGGACGTAACATTGTTAAAGAACTTAAGCCAATAAATAAAGAAAAGATTCCTCTAAAATGTGCTTTACCGCCATTTTTGACATGTTGTTTATAGGAAATTAATTGCCTTTAATTTATTATCTAAGTCGTTTAATGCCGTTTTGCCTGTTTTAGATATTTTTTGAAATGACACAATTCTTGAGGTCGGGCTTCATATAGATGTTGTTTGTAGAATTTGTGCTGTTTGACGGGCGCTCCGACCTTGTTGGTCAGTTTATTACTTTTGATGCTTACGTGAATTGGCGTTCAGGCAAAAATAATATTTTGTTCAAACTATGTCAAACAAAATACATGAGTTTGTACAAGCTAGGCCAGCAAATTAACTGAGTACATAGTTTTTATATTTAAGATCATTATTGTCATTATTACTATAATTATAATTATTTAATTTGTTTACACAACTAAAAAAATAAATGTTAACACCACAAAGCATACTAGAGTATCAATTATAACCAACTATATACTAAAATAATAGTTGTTTTTGATCTATTTTCAGATATATTCTAAAACAAGAAACTAATAATTAAACAACATGTAAGTAAACTTCTCAATTTAAATAAATTAGATAATTAAAATCAAAACCTTCAATCCAAATTTATGTCAATAAATGAATAAATGCACAGTTATAAAAAACAATTCAGGAACATGAAACAATAAAAGGACTTTTAAAGTATCTGTCAACATTAAAATTAAATGACACTACAAAAGATAACTGGAAAGAAAACAAAATTTATTGAGACAAAAATTTAATTTAATAAACTTGAGTTTTTGGCACGATTTTTGTCAAGTTCTAGAATTTCGAAACGGTGCTAAACAAAGAATACATTATAAACCGCAACAATCAATCATAACAATCGCACACATTACTTACTATTAACATTCAAAAATATTTTATGTGCATAAAACTGTACATAATCTACAATTGTAAAAAATTGTTAGATATTTCACTAAAATATTGATTTGAAAGAATCATTTCAAATGTTGCATTAATAAAATTGTTTGTTGTCCAATAATTTAGTCAAAAACTATAAATTTGCAAATAATGTTAAAAAATAATATTTGATATTACACATTGATGATTTGCATGGTACTATCACAAATAACAAAAAACAAATTGAAGAATTACCTAGCACATTATATGCATCAACAAACTAAGCATATAATAATTATATAGCAAAAACTATTGTAAATAATTATTTTCTTTATTAATTTTGTAAAAAAATTTTATGTTTGTTTTATTTATTAATAATAAAATATTCTACTTTAATATATTACTTTATTTCAGAAATAGATTAAAGTAGAGTATTTTATCATTAATAAATCAAATTATTATTGTAAATGTTGGTAACAGAATCTTCATAAATGTTGTGCATTGTTAAACAGTTGGTCATAGTCAACTAATTTACAAACAAAAAGATTATAATTAAATTAAAAAAACATTAATTTGTCTTTGAATAAAATTGGAAATAAATCAACAACATTTACGTAACAAGTAACAACACACACATTCAGTCATTAAACAAATCATTTGAAAAGTAATTATTATGCCCTATAATCTTGACAGTATAAATTGTTTGGATCTGCAATTTTTTAAAAATTGATCTTGATCAAATTAAATCACTGCTCGTCGACATTTAATAAGACGCAAAATTGCCCAAAGAATTATAACTTACAATTACAAATTTAGTGTGTCACAGCAACTTTTGTTAAGAATCTGGTACGGTTTTAGCAATTGGATCAAGTTAAACTTTTTCTTATTACCTAATAAAAATATTGTAAAGTTTTTTTTAGTCAACAGTCCAACAAGATTTAATTCATATGGTTACAAAAAAACTTTACATCCTGAAAAAAAAACTAAATTATAAAACCATAACTTTAAAGAATTATTTTAATTTTATAAAAGAATACTTAAAATAAAAAATGAAATTAGAGATACAACATTAATATTTTTTTATTAATTAATATTTAAATAAACTACTAATATATTTCCTAATAAGACCACTTACAAACTTAGTATTTTTCTATCTCAATAAGAGCGTTAGAGGTTTTGTGAGTTGGATCAAGTTAATTACTATAGCCAAACTTACTATCAAAGAAAATATTGTAAAGTTGATTTTTAGTCAACAAGACTTAATCTATATAGCCACAAAAAACTTTACTGATTAGAAAAAGGACTACATAAAAACCATAATTTCTGAGAACAAAAATGTTGTTTGGTGATTTAGTAAAACCAATTCAAATAACTTTTAATAAAACACTTAAAAAAAAACTAACTTTTTAAGAAAACTTCTCAATTTGATTACGATTCCTCCAACACAAGTATGTTTTTTATAGTTATATAAAAAAATATTAATATTAACCATTTTTTTAAGGCTTATAAAAATCTAAACTTCAATCAAAAAAAGTTCAATCAGCTACTTAATGCGTTTAATGTTGCGTAATATTTAGCAAGAAATCAACAGCAAAGACTTGATTATTAAGGAACTCATCAGAAAGCATAATTAGATTTCAAAAAACCTTCTATCAACATTACTAAGAATGAAAACAAATTATATTATCTGACCAGTTACATTTTGAGTTAACTTTAATCCCAAATGCACATCTTCACAGGTTAATCAACTTCTATTAACCAACTAGACACAGTAAAGACACATTTCCGTCTCAGGTTGAAGCAGGTATAAAAAAAATTTAAAACCCTTGCTAAAAAATAAATTTTGGTTTTATCATCATCTTTTTCTTTTGATAATTAAAAATCTTTATTATCTTGCAAAGTACATATAAGATAATTTTGAAATTTGAAAATTGAACATATAAAACAATTTAATGCCAAAAATTACAGTTTTAGAATATTAAATTGTTGTTTTAATTTAGAAATATATTATCTTTGCAAATTGTGTTTTAGAAACAAAATTTATTTTACTAAAAAAACACATTAAATTTTTGAGCAAGGTTCAATTTTATCTTGTATTTTGTGACCTGAATTGCATCAATCCTAAAATTATTTTAAAGTTGACTAACAATATATTTTGAATTCAATGTCCAGAACAGCCATTACTGATTTAATGAGATTTGATAACTGCAGAGCACTACACAACTCTAATCGAAGAGATATCTTGCCAGAAGTAACTTTTAGGTTTTAAACAAAGTAGACACAAGTGACGTATTGCAATGTAATTAATTCAACTGATAGAAATTACAGCACTACATGCATAATTTGATGCACTACAGAATGTGTTGTTCAATCGAAGTTATAAATTGTAAAATTTGTTTTGGTATTTAAATTTAAAAAATTAATTTTTTTGATTTTTTTTAATTGTTACCAATTTTTGTACCAGTTGTACCAAAATTATAACATTTTTTAGAAGTTTAAACATTTATATTATATACTATATACCCAAGTGCTACTCCATCAACACAGCACATACTCTTCCTCTTTTATACCAAATTTTTGGATGGTGCTTCATCCTCAAATAACAAACTAAGTTTATCCACACATTATAAAAAATCATCACTTGAAAGTCACAATTCAAAATTATTTTTTTTCACACAATTATTACTCTCGTTAAATTTTGTTGAAACAAAACCGAGCAGTTTGAAATCGAACTGTCAACGAAATTATAGGTGAAAAACGTCAAATTTTAAGAATATGACAATCGCAGAACGCTGGCAATACAGGCAGTACTTGATTTCGCAAATTTTAGCGGGGCTCCTAGTACAAACGCTACGCAGATTATGCGACACGAATTGCTGAAACAGATGACAATTTCCAAAGACTAACACACAAATTCTATTTTACAGCAAAACAGACAAAAACCACAACATTCTCAAAAAGTCCAACAAGATGTAAACTGGAAACAGATAACAATATAGTCAAAGAGGTATTGGAGTTTAAATACCATGAGATTCAAACTATCACTTCAAAATATAATAAACCAGAGTAACAAAACTGCAATAATATTAGGATACCTTAGAGATATAATATGGCGCAACAAACACATAAAAATCAGCATTAAAGAAAAAATATATAAAGTTTGTGTAAGACTAATAATGACGTCTATATAGAAACAAAAGCAAGTTAAACAAAACAACTATTAGAAACAACTGAAATGAAAATGTTAAGACCAAGAAAAAGACATAAAAAATGTAGACACTAACAGATTAGCCATGAAAGGCACTAAGAAAACAGCTTAAGAAACATGAAAAACAGTAAGACATCGGTGTCACAAAAACATCAACACTAATTATTTATTAACAGATTGCAAGATCTAAAACAACACAAAAAAGAAGAAAAAGAGAAAGAAGAAGATAATATATACCCGAGTCGAGTATTCACAAATTTTCAACACATGCATAATACAAACAAACAAAATAAAATTTTAAATTTTAAAAAAATTTTATTCAATGATGTAACATCTCAAATTGAAGGCTTTCTAGCAAGAAAAAGACTTCATTTTTAATCAAAATTAATTTAAATATGTTGCTCTTCATAATAATTGCTGCTGTTTGGAGCAACAAAAATACATAAACTGTGTATAACTATATACTGCTAGTGTCAATTAGTATAAAATATTATCTAGCTATAACAGTTTTTGTCTTTCTTAAAACAAACGAGACCTTTTACATTAGTTGGTTTGACATCAATAAATTTAATTATTATAAAGGGTTTTTTAGTTGGCGCGTGTAGATTTTGGCGGCCATTTTGTTTTGGTGACATCTTTCAAATCTTTTGTTTATTATTCAGTTGCTTATGCCAAATCACAATTCAACAGCACGTTGAAATGATAAAACTTTATTATCAAAATGAATGTTTGTTAGTGCAAACGTTGCGTGCATTGCGCTCATTTTACGGTAGACGTAGTGGCCCTTCACAGTCGATTCTTCAAATTTGACAAAGGTTAAGAAATGCAAGATCCAAGATCGGCGGAGAACATCGCCGCGGTCCGTGAAAGTGTGCAGTAGAACTCGTGGCAGTCAATTTCTTGCCGTGCACTAGAACTCGGGCTTTTGTAGACTTTAATTTGGCAAATTTTGTGTCGGGACTTAGCCCTACACCCGTACAAGATCCAATTGACCCAGCAGCTCAAAGTTCATGACCATAGACAACGTTGTTTGTTTGCTGACTGGAATTCGAATTGTTTAGAAAAGGACCCTAATTTTGGCAAAAAAATCATCTTTAGCGACCAGGGACAACATCAACCCACACAAAGTTTACCAGGTGATAATGCATCTTCAAAAAATTACCGTTTGGTGTGGATTTTAAGCAGGCGGAGTCATTAGTCCGTACATTTTCTAAAACAACGTTAGTGAGGCGGTCACCGTCAACGGCGAAAGCTTTAAAACAATGATAACCAAATTCTTATGGCTCAAATTGAACCATATGAACCTAGACAACAAGTGGTACCACCAAGATGGCGCCACGTGCCATACAGCGGACGCCACAATTTACATTTTTTATGAACGTTTTGAAAGTAAAGTTATTTTTCGCAGGCTACCAAGATCATGCGATTTGTCCCTGTTAGACTTTTTCTTGTGGGGTTTCTTAAAATTGCAGGTATATGCAAATAGACCACAATCAATCGATGCACTAAAGGTAAATATAACACAGGCCATCGCTCAAATTCAGCCGGATCTATGCGGAAGAGTCATTGAGTCATAAAGCACCTTATGTTGTCATGGCAATTTTCTATTAAAAACGTTGTAAGTAATCCGCACTTAAATTAATTTTATATAGGTTAAATAAAATAAGTGTAAAAATAAATTGTTTATTTATTAAAATAAGCTTCAGTTGTAAAATATTTCTGCAATTTTTCACTGAGAAATGATTTTAGCAATGTGCTTATAAGATGGCGCGGCGCACCATATCACTTTGGTAGGCAAGCAAATAACACATTTTCTTAATCAGCATTATGCTCTTACTATTTTTTAGAAACGCCTAAAAACTAGAGAATAACTGATTGTTATTATGGACGCTGCTGAAAATGTTTATGCTGATTGTGAAACTCTTAAATTATTCATCTTTTTGGGTTTTGAACATGTATACAACAATTAAGTAAACAATTTGATCAATAATTACAATAAAATAATTTCTATCTGATTCTAATTAAGTTTTTATTTGATTTATTTTATACATTTATCTCTATACAACTATACAGTATAAACTAAATTATGAGATTTTTGTAATATCATTAAATTAAACTTTTTATAACAATAAAAAATACATTAAAATTTCAAATATGTTTGCCATTCATGTTAATATCAAAGAAGATATTGTTTTTGATCTAATTTGGCAAATATATTTAAAAGTTAATCATAATAAATATATTAAAAAGTTCTACCTTTCAGCAGCTGAAGTCTCCAGTACACCCATCTTAGAAATACCACACGAATTACTTACATTTATGGTCGATTCCATTTATTGTGGTATTCGTTTAAACTATATAAAAATATTAGCATCTACAAAATAAATAAAATGCCGCAATGCATTAGAATTTGCTTGAAAAATAGAAGCAGATAATTTTATGCTGCAATTTCTACTGTAAAGAAATCTATAATTAGATTAATAGAAATTTATTGGTGTATATTTATAGTTTTAAAAAAACATTAAAAGTATATGTTATCATTACAATAAAAATTTTATGTTTTAATATTAAACCACATATAAAATTCCGTTTAAACATCACCGTAACAAATTAAAAATATTTATGCATAATTTAAAGATAAATAAATTTTATCAGTATTTGCTATTTGAAATTATTGTGAAATAATTTATTATTTTACAGTTAAAATATAATATATAGTATTATGAACATAAAGATTTAGTGATAACATATACAAACATGTTTTCTTTTAAATTTTATTTCTAATTATACTGCAAGCAAGATTCTAAATATTCTTTTATACACAGAATAAACAGAAGTCTGCCAAATGCAATTATTTAAATTTAAATTTAAATGTATTAGTTTTATATGTAGATTAAAATAATACTTGATGTAATTAAATTTGTTGTAACTGTAAATTATAAAATTAAAGAGTTCAATAATAATCTACGTTCATCTTGATGCATGAGGTGTAATATATTTTTATGCAAGCAAGAAAGTGGATCTGGTAATATATACCCTACAGGTTTTAAATTTCAGGGTAATTTTTGGTGGATACATTACCCTTAAATGTATGCAACCAACATTACCATTATCTGTAAAAAATATTAATTCATTAATTTTTGATAGAGAAAAATATGACTAATAAATCAACAACATCAAAGCTTAGCATATTAATTTAAAATGCAAATTTTAGAATCTAAAAAATTCACATTTAAAATTAAACTCGAAACAATGATGATTGATTGATTTGATTTATCAGAATTTTAGAATAGTGCTACAACTTCTACGAGAAGGAAGTATAGTTAACTACTATAATATAAATATTTATTGGTACATTTGCAGTGAAATATTTTATTTAAATTGTTGTTGGTGGTATATAAATGTTAATGTTACGAGAGTAATGTTGTGTTGCAGCTTATTATTACCCATTATTATTGGGCCATTTTATTGTGATTTAGCGCTCATGCTAAAAATGTAGCAGAAATTATGGCCAAGCAATTATAAAAGAAAGCTTATCGCAGCGTGACAGTGATAGTATCTACTACCTACAAGATATAGTAGAATTACTTTATGGACGGTGACATATGACTTGTTAATTTTTATATTTCAATAACAAATTTTGTTTTGAAACAATCTTTAAAAAAATTAAATTTTATTCATTCTTTGTTATTATTAGCTGATTAGGCTAAAGTGCGCAAGTTGGTGATTAAAAACTTAATTAAAAGTTTTAAAAAATTAAAAAATTGTTTTATATCATTTTCACAGTGTTTTTTTGTTTTTGAGCAGTCCTTTGTTATCATTAAAATAAAAAAAAAACGTCTTATTAGTTGTTACTACGTTTATTAAAATGCGTATATACTTATCTAAGTATAAAAATATATGTATATACAAATAGAACTAGATCAGGTTATACATATGTATAACCTGATCTAGTTCTATTTTGTTTTTATTGGTGATTTGCTATTTTTATTAAGGAATTTTGCATATGAATTGCGAGTGCGTTTCTTAATATTAAAAATATATTTAAAAAAATCTTTGCTCAATATAGATTTATTTAAATAATTTACATATACATAGATAATTTGAATTTTACATGCGGTAAGCTTGCGTTGAGATGTAAGTAGTATACATGCCGATTAGTTTATTCTGACTCACGTGGTCGCTAATTGATAGATATTGTAAAACCATTGTTGTGATATTATCAAACATAAATTTCCAGTTTTACGTTTGCAAACAGGTTTTGTTATCGATTAACAAATACTCAAAATGCAAAATAAGTTAGTTTATAAGGTGAAGAGTATAAATTATTTGCAAATTGAGTTTAGAACATTTTTATTATTGGCGCAGAATACCGCATTGTCATTTTAAAGCAATAAATATCTAAAATTTTAATTATATTTGCTTTATTTATTTCATAATTTTTACTACTGTACTAGCTGCTCAGAAGTGTTACAAAAAATAAATGAAATTTAATTAAATTAAAAGTTAGGTTATGTAGCTAATAGTTTATTAGGTACTTTATTAGGAGGTGGATATCACGGCCTTAAATATAAAAAGTCTATTTACTATTTTGCACAAAAAAATGTGTTTTGCTACGATTTTACTTTAAAAACTTATCTTTATTTGAGACACATTATTTTATAGTTTAGATCGTGTAAATAGTTTATGTATGACTATTAAATATTAACTCAAATATCTTATCAAAATTAATTTTGTAATTTCAAATACTCTCCTACACTTGTGATAAATATATGTTATTTACTAAACTTTGCAATTGCATTGATATGATAAATTTGGATGACATAAAGTCTAATCTTTAAATTTGGTTGAAATCCAGGTGTTTTTTGTTTAGTTTTTTTTATTATACATATAATTAAAAAAGCATTTAGCATTTTAGTAAACAAAAAAGTGAATACAATTATTGAATAATAGTAAAGGTATTATTAATTAATAGCATACTGGTACTGCATTTTACTGCATTACTCCATCAATACCAAACAGACATTATTAGAGCAAAAAAAAAAATAAAAAAAAAATAAATTTAATAGTGGCAAATTAAAATAATATAGCACTGCTCAAATACAATCTACTTATTGTAGACGCGTTGCGGCGTAATTTTCTCTTATCTGTTATCTGTACGTGATTATAATAATTTATAAGTGAAGTTTTTGAACTTTATTGACCTTACTTAACCTGGTTTAAACAGATAAAATTTTCTGCAAAATATGAACAAAAATGAAAAGAGTTAAAAATATACTTTTTTTTAATAACACTCAGTTAACACATAATATAATAAGTACGAAGTAACCGCTACAAATTCTGCTTACTATATTTCTAAAAACTTCAGAACAAATGTTAAATATTGTCAAAAAAATGTGATGCTTTATTAACAAACAAGTGCAATTTCAACCCTTTATTTTAATTAGTCTTGTAGTAATATCCAGATGGTTAAGTTTCAATTATGCTAGATTTGCAAAAAATTGAGTACCAAGCGGTCATCAAACTTTTCACATTGGAAAGTCTTATATCTCATCCATCACATTAAACAAAGATTGGATGACGTTTACGGTAAAGATTCATTTTCTTATTTTACTGTAAATGAATGTGCCAAAAGGTTTAAGATGAGTTATAAGTTTTTAGAAGACGACTTACGTTCTGGTCGAGCAGTTGAAGTAATCACAAAAAAATCGATTGCTTTTATTGGAAAAACTGGTCCAAAATGACAGTAGACTAAAAGCGAGTGACTTATTAGCAATGCCAAGACTGTCAGATACATTAATTTGCCAAATACTCTGTGACTATTTAAGTATAAATAAAGTTCTTGATTTTATTAAAATTTTGTGATATAGTTTTGTATCATAATCTTTAGTTTAAATGGAAACCCAAAGAATGGCGGCATACAAGTGAACTATCACTAAAAAAGCCAGAATGTCTCCATTAACCAAAAAGATTATGGCTACATTCTTTTGAGATTGTGAAAACATCTTGATGATTGATTAAAAAAAAAAAATACTAAGAAGAATGCGCTTATTATGCTACTTTATTACATAGGTTGAGAGAAAATATTTCTGCAAAGCGTCGAGGAAAACTAACAAAAAGAGTCAGGTTGTTGCAAGACAACGCACCTGCACACCGGTAAGATTGCTCAACTTTTGATAAGAAAATGATGTGGTTTTCAAAAAAAAAAAATGATTAATCTCTACTTCTTTTTTTCGAAATTTAAAAAAAAAACGATTTATCTACAATTTACACTATTAACATTTTAAAATACAACTTAAATTATAAAATGAATTAATAATATATTCCAAGATAATTTTTTATTATGGCAAAGAGTCAAACATAAACAATTGTTTTGGTTCTACAAACCTCGTCAGTATGCCTTGTCCTTATGAACATAATTGATAATATAAATAATAAAACATTAGTATTGCCACGTAGTTGCAATTTAATACTAAAATCACTGCATTAATGGGTATCATTTAGCATTTATTGCAATTGGTCATTTTGCGACTTTTATACAATTTTGAATCGTCAATAAATTATAAAATGAATTAATCATTTATTCAAAGTAAGACTAACGAATCACAGCAGCCAAGGGTCAAGCATAGACAATTGTTTCGGTTGTACAAACCTCGTCAGTATGCCTTGTACGACCATGGCATCGCATAATAGTAAAGACAATTTTTGAGGACACCTGGCGTAAATTGTTTTCGGAAAGCTCAAAACTCGTATATTATTAGTAAATCTAATCTAAAACACAAATTCAACAATTAAACAGCAAAATAACAAGACACGTGGAGTTAGCACTACACTATACATGTCAAAAAAATAATGCTAGCGCAAATGTTTTTTCAAGGCTTAAATATTTCCAAAACATTAATTTAAAGTATAAAAATCACAAAACTAACAGTCAGACACATTTTTGTTAAGACTCGGTCAGTCAGCAGTCGCTAGAAGCCCTACAACACGTAATAGGAGATTGTTAAAATTGCATAAAATTTCATAAAATCTATTTAGAATGTCATTAAAAATGTGTTTCTTTTTCGATATTAAACCAAAAAAGTTGTAGCAATATTTGAAATTTTTGGTTTCTGTTGCAAATGTGAGTTATGCGTTTTGCGTTTATTTGACATCAATCAAGGATCAGAGTAATATGTTATTTATTACTATCAGAAAATGCTCAATATTTTATTGTCGTTAACAGTAATGAAATACGTCAGGTTAATTAAGAATTATTTGTTGTTGCGTCCTCAAAATGTAACTACTAACAGTGTAGAGTATCTATAAACCAAATACAGCAGCAATTTAGTTGGAAGTCGGCATCTGTAGCTAGCGGGCATTTTTTAGCACCGAGGAAGAAAGCAGAATAGCTTCCAAAACGTCTGCTAGGTGTTGTTCTTGTTCACAACTTATCAGTATTGACTAAATGATAAAACAAATAATAATTTAAAATCAAATTGTCTATTTAATCCATTCCTAGTAGAAAACTTTTCTCAATTAATTTAAAAAAAATGTTTTTAATATTATTGCAAATGTTATTGATGGAAAAACGGATGTATGTACTTTTGGAAATATCTCAGTTAACAATGTTTATGTGGGCAATGTTGACAATATTGCAAATGCAATTAGTGGAAAGAGAAATGTATGTACTTGTGCAAATACATCAGATAACAATGTTTATGTAAGCAATACTATTGCAAATGCTATTGGTGAAAAAACGGATGAATACAATTCTGGAAACACATCAGTTAACAATGTTTAAGAACTTAACGACAGCTACCTTGATTCAGTATTTTAATGAAAATAGTTACTTTGGAGTCATTCCTATTTCCACATATAATTTAATAATCAATTAATTTTTTCATGTACATTCAGAAAAGATTAAACTATAAGTGACCAGAGTATTTTAGTCAAATAATAATTGGGAATAGTCGAAATATGAATCCAAATATAGAAATAATTGTCTTTTTAGATACTTTTAAATGAATTTTAATGCTATTTGCAAATATAAACTAACTAAATTATTCTGGTCAAATATAGTTAAATTTTTTCTGAATGTACTGGTAAAAAAATAATTGATTATTGATTATATGTGGAAAGATGAATTACTCCAAAGTAGCTGTTTTTACTAAAATACTAGAAATCAAGGCAGCGGTCGGTATTGTCTTAAGCGAGCAACGTTGCCTCCAAATCGAGGAACAGAAATGTAATTTTTTTAAAATATATAAAGAAGAGACGCAATGTCCTCAAATGAGACAGTTGTAAAAGCAAAAAGTTGACGAAGTAAGTTAAAAATCAATTATTAAGTTTAAATAAATAAAGCCATACTGATGAGAGGTAAACCTCGAAACGCGTCTATGGATGTTTTTAGTTTAGAATATTTTTTCATAAATTTAATTTTTTAATGTAAATTTTTTAAATAATACAAATTGTGTATATGTTTTATATATTACTTTAAACTTGTATTCTTGATGTTGTCCTTAGCACGTCCTTGTTTTAATATTGATTTTAAACAATTTTATTTAAAACTTGCAATATTTCTTTTTTAAACTGATTAATTTAGTTAATTATCAAAAGGAAAAAACAAATATTTTTACAAACCAATTTGTATTTGACTTTACTATTCTAATAAGTAACAAATTGTCAAAAGATATCCTCTTAAATTAAATACCATAAGATCATTTGCTGTAATGAAACTTAACCTATTATTTTTTTGCAAAAAAATTACCAACTATTTGAATTAAAATATTTGCTGTTATACAACAAAAAAACTGCAAATGTTTAACCTATACTTAAAAATGAAAAATACAAGTTTGGATATTTAAATTATAAAAGTATAATAACTTCCAGATTTTAGAATAAAATAATCTAATCTCAGATACTTTATATGGATTTCTACAATAGATCTTTTAACTTATGTTAACCATAAATGTAATTCTACTTAAGACAAAAATTTAAAAAAAAATCTTGCAGTACCTCTAGACATTTTCAAAGCCTTTGATTCTAATCTTATTAACAAAGTTTATTGTATATGTTTTATACACAATTCTGTCAGTTTTATAAAAAAAAAATAATAACAACAAAACTTTTGCTTACTCTATTTCTGATTTACATTAATAAACTTTTTAAAATATTGCAGATAGCAAAATTTTTTGTCAATTTATAGGCTAAAATCTCTAGCGTTATTAAAGACCTTGAAACAATATTTGGCGGGGGTACTACCTGCTTAGTTAATTTCAACTTTTGAATATTACATGTTTAAAAAAAGGTATTTTTAACTAACTCATTAATTACAATATGTTATGTTTAAATACTCAGTGACAATATAAGATTAGGTCATGCACAAACCAAATCTCCTGCCTATGAGCAATCAAAATATTTTCTAAAAGCCTATACATATTGTTTATTTTAAAAAACAATGTTGGTAAAAAGAAGTGGCCGATGAGATTGTCACTAGAAAGGCATCCCAAACAATTAGTACAAAGTTTGTTGGTAATTTGTAGTAGCAGTTGTATGAGCAATCAAAATTTTAATACTATTTCTTGTAAAGCTTTACTTATTGATAACCAGGCAGCTCACGGAATCAAGATCTCGTGTGCATTGTCAAATTAACTACTGGCGAAAACGTTAATAATAGTGCATTATTAAAATCTACTACTAACAAATCAAACACAGTAAAAATGTTTTGGCGTTAGTACTAGGAGAAAAGTGTACAGTATTGAGTATCTTTATCAACGTTTACAGTTTATCAAAATACTTTTGACTAGCGTTTAGTTGTTTAAGCTTTAACGTGCCAATTTTAAGTTTTTTATGGCATCATCTATTTTTATATATTTTTTGTACCTTGGCTTAAACTAAATGCATGTATGTTTGTTTTGCAAAAGCTTAACTTACACAAAACGACTATAAACTATTTAAGTAAAGAGAAACAGAATATAATAAAAAATTTAAAGAAAAACAAAATAATAATGAACACTGGTAATTTATTAGTTAATAGTTTTTAGGCATTTTATAAAATGTGTATCATTTGAATGTTTTCTGAATATTATTAGCCTAAAAGTTTTACAAATTTTATTGCTGCATACATTAAAATACTTTATCTTTATCGTAAAATTTTATTTGTGACTAATATGTCAAAAGATCTGTTGAGAAAATTAAACAATATAGAAATTTGGTAAAGATTAGATAGTTTTAAATTTGCAAAATAATATGGTTTATTAAACATTCTAATAACTTTAGTTGAGAATGTACTATTTCTAAATATCGTAGTATTCAACATGTCTAATTACGCTTAGAAAACGGAATCATAGTTAAACATTCAATTAACAAACAAGTACTAATAATGTGATAATTTTAAAAATTATTATTTGTTTTTGCTTTTATTTTCAATAGATACTACTTGTCAAAAACAAAAGAACACCAAAAACCCGTAGTCCAATTTTTATAAAAATTTCATATAATCTGTAAATTAAACTAAACTAAAAATTAATTAAAACTTCAACAGAAAATTATGATAAATTTTTGGCCAATTAATTTTATACTCCAATAAAAATTAAAAATAAACATTGTTTTTGTTTGTTTTAAATTTCAAAATGTGATATTTAGGAACTACTTAATAGCATGTCATAGCAACATAAAAATAAAAGTGAAACCACACTTGTTAAAACTATCACATTGAAGACTAGATTTAAGCAGTTTGTGAACATTGACCTAAAATATTTGCGGTTTGTATGACTTGGAAAATACTGAACTTAGAAGTTTATTTTATGTGTCAATAGAACGGTTAAACAAATCTTTTTTAAAAGTTTGTCTTATATCTCTGTACGTAAATACTGGATAGAATTCTTAGCAAGTCTTGTACTATAAGTACATATGTATTTGTTTAGATAGCAATATGTTTTGTATTTTGTTTGAATCTATAGAAATATCATTACATTGTTATTTTTCTAGATTAACTGTGCAATTTTATTGTGCAAATCAGTAAATAATTTTTTTATTTAAACTAAAATATGCTCTGAGTTTACCAACGTAGCGTTTTTTAATAATTAATCGAAAAAGGTTTGTCAATTTGTGATATTGTCTAACAATTTGCCAGCAAAAAAAAAAAACAGGAACAACGTGGTGGAAATTACAACCTGGTCGGTCGCCCTAGAAATACTACAATACGTGTTTTATAATTTATATATTATCTTAAATTTTCATAAAAATTGAGCTGGAGATGTTATTAATACATGTCATGTTGATAGATGTCAACATTAATTATTGAGGATAAAGATTTACATTATTGATAACTACTAGATTGCATTAAATGCTCCAGGGATACATTGACCAATTGACGGCTCGCGCCCTGTACAGACCGTGGGGTTTGGAATTGCACTAATTTGTATCTGATTGATGTGGAAAATCCATTTTACTATTATAATTGTTTTAAACAAATCAATTTTAAAATGTATTGTACCACACACTAAAACAAATTAATAACAAGTATATTAGACTACTTATACTTGAAACAAATTTCTTTCTAACGTTTTTTATCAATTAAACTAAATAAATGCAAATATGTATTCTATAAAACAAAAATAATAAATTTAGTTATTACTTTTAATATAATAAAAACACACACCTGTTACGCAATAAAAAAATCATGAGCTCTAAAAACATGTGTAGAGTAACGTTAATATAAAATAAATTAAATTGGTTTTCTATTTGTATTTAATAATCATAAAATATGACATTTAAATGTAAAATGCTATTTTTAAACAATGTTCTGACTAAATTACATTCCATATTGTTTTCTTCAACTCTATTCTTACCCTAGATCACCAATTATACGGGAACCTTTATGGTTGAAAGCGACACCGCAGAGAATAGCAGGATACTTTTATGTTACACTTTATGTGATTTATGTACCATTCCCATACATTATTCTGTCATTTATTTGATGGATTTAATACCCCATTGAGATATGTTTTTAAAAGATTTGTATTTCTCTTTGGTATGATAGCTTATAAAAAATATATTGATGTGTTTCCAATATAACAAAATATAAAGCCGATCTTTCTAGGACAGCACGTAGAAATTGCAATTGAAATGTCATATACTTTCCACATATAGAATTCAATTTAAAATGCTTATTCAAGCTATATCACTTGATATCGATTGTGTTACAATTTTTCAGAAGCTTTAATATAATCATGCTCCTTTCTGATTATTTCCATTGAGCAAATGCAGAAAGGAGTAAATCATCTGCATAAATTTTCAGAGGTTTCTGTATCCTTTGCAAATTTTCGGTAGATTAATTCAAATACTCCCGGTTTTCCTGGTAAATGTATCCTTTTTGTAAACGTATAAAAAGTAATGCAGGGAAACGCAATCCGCAAATAGGGAGAATCCATTTTTTACTTGAGCTGGAGCTATAGTATTTTATGTGTTTTATATTGTGGTTTCAAATTCAATTAATGAATTTGAAGAATAATTGTTATAAATTAAGTTTTCTTTATTGCATTTATTACAAACAAGCTACTAGTTTTTAATTTCTTTTATTATTAATACATATCTATAGAAGGCTTGAATAGGGTCTAGTTTTAATTTATTAATTTCCAATATAAAAACGTATATAAAAGTACCTAAAATGCAATCATTTCTATATTTTTCTAATTTAAATTTAAAACGTAGATTCAACATTCCTACTTTTTTAGTAGATAATAATAATAATTGTAAAAGTATTGGTTTTTTTAAATTTTTTAGATCGCATTGCATTTTTATTTATTGCAGAATTTTAAATATTGAATGCGTCTTCTTAATATTTTTAATAAAAAGTTTAATAATTGTTCAATTTAAAGTCTATTATTATAGATAAATATTTTTTTTTTTAATTTATGTGTTAGTCATACATCCCACAATTGAAAAGACGCATTATTTGTAAAAAATGTTTTGAACTCAGTCATGTTTTATGTAGCTATTGAACAATTTGAAATAAAATTAAATGTGGTCTTTATATATTTTTTTGTAAACTACTTCAAAAACAGAATGCGATTAAAAACAAATTCGGTCAGTATGTCGTGGCAGTAGTAATAAGTTTAACTATTGGCCGTATTCTGAACTTTTTATTACCACGTGTTACATCATGTTAATAACATTTTTAACAGCGTTGTTAGCTAACATTGTTGTTAAAATATGTTCTTAAACTCTAAATCTAAAACTCATTAATTGTCTTGAACTCCTAATGGTGTTATATTTTTTTTAACTATTTTTAATATTCTTTTTAAATAGCGTGAGATCTGCTAACGTGTTTTTGTGGTAGCTGTGTACTTAAACATAAAATACTTAGTACTGCCGCAATATATTATATCTTGCTATAATAAATACTTCATTGTTTTATAGTGCTACTGTGAAAAACTGAAAAGTTCTTGTTATTCATTTAATAACTTATGACAACTTATAATCAACTTGAACGTATTTTGTCAGTAAGTTTGTAAACCTAAGTAATAATTTTAATCAATATTCAAAATTTTATTATATTGTTTTTTAATCAACTATTAATTTTAATAAATATTTTGTATTAGTTTGTGTCCGTTGAAATTAACACATAGCAGCCTTAATGATTATTAACAAATATAATGTTTATAATATTAGTTTGTGTTGTAATATAAACAGATTATTGTTTAATTTTTTAAGTTAATATGATCTGCAGTTATTCAGTTTTACGTTTATAACAAATATAAGTAACCGGTGATTAACGACAAAAACTGGCAATTGCAACAATACCGGTACAACAAAAGTCAATACAACATTGTTTAAAATTTGCAACAAGTGCTTATTAAAGTGATTTTCATTGATTTGAAAATTTAGTATTTTGTCCTAATTTAAAAACTCAGTCGCAACAGTTACAACTTTAATATTAAATACATAGAGAGAATTTTGCATTCTTATATCCTTTTAATTTCCGACAAAAAATGATTCTTTATAAAGATTTTTGTTTATTCTAATGTACATTAATCAAAATATATATATATATATATATATATATATATATATATATATATAATATAAAAGGTGTAGCAACAAAGTTAAGAATGTAATTAAAAAAAAGTTTCTTGTACTGTTAATGTAACTTCAAATATGAGATACATTTTATCTAGTATTTAAAAAGTAAAAATAGCTCAATTAGCAGTAAGTATTTAATAATTAAGGTTTGGTCAAAATTGTGATAATTTTTGTTTAGAAAATGTTGTTGTTGATTAGATAAATAGGTGAATTTAACTAAATAAATTGATCTAAATTTAAATTTTAAAAAATGTTTACTTATTTTTAGATGTCTAAAACAGGGATGGCATTAAAGTCGACCATTTCGAACACAACTTTCAGTTTAAAGTTTAGCAAATTTTTTTTAATACTATCTTTATCTAAATTTAAAAAATGTTTTTTTGTAGAAATACACGAATAATATACATATCTGTTTTAAAATTGATACCATAGGAGAAGTAACAAAAAACAAAGAATCCAAAATTATATGTACGAAGCAGAGCAATATATCAAAAAATAAGTAAATCCTACATTTAATGAAATTAAAAAAAAATTGTATATGAGTATAAACCAAAATTTATAACTAATAACTGCAGATAATGCTTGTTGTTTTGAATTTTGTTTGGAAATGAGATCTAATGATAGATTCTTTTATCAATAATTGTTATTTAGTAATAAATCAATTTTTACTACCAACGGTGTAGTGTCAACACAAAAGTAAATACTGAGCTTACATTTTAAAATTTTTAGGTTTGTAACTTAGAGCAGGGCTGTCCAACATGAGGCCCGCGGGCTGCGACTTTACTTTTTGCGGCCCGCGGAGCGATTTAGCACTTTAAAAAAATTGAGAGAGATTTTAGTTTTTACTCAGCCCCTTACAATTTCAGTTGAGAATGTAAGCAGAGCAGACCTTCAACTGTGTGATTTGCAATCAAATACTTTTTACTAAGAAAGAACTGAAACTGAAACTTAGAGCTTACACTGGGCTCAGTGCTGGGTAGCACATATCTTTACGAAAGCAACTTTTTTAACATGAAATTTGTAAAGTCAAAGTATAGATGTTACCTCTCTGATACGTCACTTACTCAGTTGTGTCGTTTATCAACAACAAATATTAAAGTTAATAATAATGCATTAGTTAGTGAAAACCAACATCTTTAAATTTCCTACTAATTTTTTTCTAATTTGATGTTTTTAGAATAAATTTAAATAATAATACAAACTCGTTTTTTTTGTATACCATACCTATTAAAACTCACTGATAAAGTTACATACAACATACAAAGTATTTTATAATGCGGCCCTCCAAACCTATTTTTTTTTAAAGCGGCCCTTGGGCACTTGCAATTGGACAGCCCTGACTTAGAGGATAATATTGATTTATTAAAACAAAAAACTGTTGCTACCATAAATAAAAAAATGACGGCGTCACTGTACTAGTTAGAAACTCTCATATTAAATATGTGTGTTAAATGTTTTAAATTAATTTTAAACTATAGTTTATTTATGAGTCATTAGAGCACTTTTTGGTGTTTATTGGCTTTATTTTTTTTAATAAGGACGCCAGCCTTAATTGTTTTTTTGTTTGCTAATTTCTTCTCTTGTTTCCTTCCAGTTTATTTGTTCTCTGCTTTCCTTTTTAAGTCGTTCTACAGTTCTGTATTTGAGATTACCTCATAATAATAAACTTTTAGTATTTTGCATAGGCATTTATTTACAAATGTCTGTAGCATTTTTATCGTTGTTTGGATGGTAGTCCAAGATTTCGGTGCATATAGTAATGTACTCTTTACGTTGCTATTGAAAATTCTGATTTTGGTATTCGTAGATATATCATTTCATCACCAAATTTTCAACATGTTCAAAGTTTGTGCTTTTTTATTCGTGAGTTTATATCTTTGTTGCTTCCACTTGTTTTGCTTATAACGCTGCATAAGTAGCAGAATTTGCCTACTTTTTCTATCTTTCTTGCATTTGTTTTAATCTTTACATCATGGGATTCATTTATTGACAAAATCTTGCATTTGTTTACATTTATTTTTAATCTTGCATTTTCTGCTATTTCTTTTAGTTTTGTTGTTTTCTTGTGAAAGTTGTATATGTTTGTTTCAGTTAAACAGACGTTATTGTCAAATTTTAGGTCTTCTAGTCTTTTCTATAATTTCCAGGTTATCTCGGTTTTATTGTATGCAACTTATTTCATTATGTAATCAATAATGACTAGGAAAAGCATTGGCAATATAATGCATCTTTGTGTTACCCTTGTCTATATCTCTGGAAAGATCGCCATTTACTTTAATATTTGCTGTTTAGTTTTCGTATAATACTTTTATTGTTTAGATGACTTTAGTAGGTATACTATAGTTCTCTAATATTTTTTACATCCTCTTTCTGTTTATCTTGTTAAAGGCTTTTTTGAAGACTTTAAAATTAACATTTATAGTTTTTTTGACATTTTATAGTATTTTTAAGGATTATACGTAATATCCATATATTGTCCGTGTAGGAATTTCTGAGTCTAAAACTTGCTTGATTGTTCCGAACGCGCCATCTCTTATTCTCACTAACAGGATTCTTGTAAGCAGTTTGCTCTCTTTGTACAAAACAATGTTATTCCTCTAACGTTTTTGCATAGAGTTATGTCCCATTTTTTTGGTAGCATGATAACGATTTCACTTTTTTGGAAGTTTTTCTTCCTTCCATAATTTACTTAACAACTCATGCATCATTGTGATTACTGTATCTCCTCCTGCTTTCAATGTTTCTGCTGGAACTTCATATATACTTGCTGCTTTTCTGTTTGTTAGTAACTTTATGGCTTCTGTGGTTTCTTTCCTGATTATATTGGCTTCATTTATATTTAGTTTTTTGTTTGCTAGTATTTCATCTCCTTCTATATTTTGCAAATTTTTGTTTTTATATATGTCTTCAATGAATTCTACCTATCTACTTAATTTCTCTTCTTTTATTAAGAATTTTTTTTCATTAATGTCTCTAATATGCTTTAGTACTTTTCTTTTTCTTTCTAGAAAAAAACCTTGGTTACTTCATATAGAGTTTTGATGTAATTTTTAGTTGCTGTTTCTTCTGCTTTCTTTATCATTTTCTTTGTATTTTTTTTTCAGTTTATCAACTTTTTTTGCACTGTTGCAGCCTAACATTTTATGTTTGATTTGATTTCTCTGTTCAATTTTTTTCCATGTAACTTGCGTCATCCAGTTTTTGTGTTTTTTTTGGTTCTCCATTCTACTACTTTTATAGTTGTTTTTTTAATTGAATTTTTGTATTTTTTCCATAATTGGTCTATATTTTCATTTTTTGAGTGTTTGTTTTCTAATTTATTTTGAAAATTTTCCTTAAATTTGTTTTTGTTTTCTTTGTGGCCAAGCTATTTGTTTTTTTTTGTCCGGCAATACCTATGTGGCGTTTTGGATTGTTTTATGTTTGAATATGCTTTCCCCAATAATAAGGCTATTATTTGCACAGTAATCGACAAGTAGTTCTTCATTTTTATTTGTTGTTCCTAGTCTTTCTTTTTCCATTATTTCTTATTTGCGAGTATTTTTACTTTATTTTTGCATTTATATTCCCCATTAATACATGAATATCTTTTCTATATTTGTTTTTATATTTATCCTGGGTTTTTTGCAGATGTTCATAGAAGCCCTCGTTCTTTTTAACATCTTTATTATTGGTTGGTGAATATACATTGAACAAACATAGATTGCAAAATTTTGCTTTAAATCTGGCGTTTAATTCATTCGATAAGTGCCTTTTTTGTATTTTTAGTAATCATAAATGCTACTCCTTATTCGTGTATGTTACCCGTTTCTTCTTTACTCACACAGATAATTTTTGTTTCATTTTTAAATTATATTTCTTTGGCCCCCTTTCCAGCTTGTTTCGCTTAGTCAAAGTATGTCAATTTTATAGTTTTTTTATTTCTTTAACAATCTGATTGCACTCTTTTTTTCTAGTAAAGTCCTGACATTCCAACACTCTATAAATTTATTTGTTCTTAGATCTATTTTGCTTCCTATTGTGTATTAGTGTGATTTGTAATTTGTGTCCATAGTTATTGCAGTTTGTATTTTGCGTTATCTGTCTTGTTTTTTTGCTTGTTTTTTGGAATAATTTGTTTGTTTTCTATTGTTTCATATATTTTACTGCCTTTCCATTTGTTTTAAACTTTTTTGCGACTTTGCTCATTTCTTTTTGGATGCTTCTTTCCTCTATTGTTAGATCATAGTTTATATAGATTCCTTCCTTTAATTTATATTTATTCTTCATTATTTTTATCTTTTGTGGCTATGTTCTAACTTCCCCACATTTTACTTTGCGTTTTTGTGATAAGATATACCCCTTGTTTATTTCGACGTCTATTTTAAGTTTTTATTTTATGAATAGTTTGATTTGTTTGTCTATGTTGCTATTTCTTTCATCAATTTCTAGTCCTGTTATGTTTATGTTATTATTTCTTCACTCTTTTTCTTGTTTTTCAATTCTTTATTTCAGTTTTTGATATTTGATTTTCTGTCATTACTCAACATTTAAAGCAACGTGTACCACTTTTTTTTTTTAACTTTAATATAAAAGTTTCTTACAAAAATTTCAAAAATATTTATAAAATTTGATACAGGATATAACATTGCAATGTAAATAAATAAGGATATTTTATTCTTGATCATTTTTACAACATTGTTTATAATATATATGTATATAAGACTAAATCAACACATTTTTAGTACAGAATTCAATTTTCAGATACTATTCCAAAATTAATTTGTTACCTGTTGTTTAATTGTAATACTATTTCAGAGAACCATTTTTCTCACTATTATCTTATTTTTTCAAACATTCAAAATATATGTTTGCTTTTGATATTTGTTATGCATTTCATGATTAGAAATATAAAGTTTAAAATTAGACTTATTATACATACATTACAAATTTATAACTCAAGAATGGTTATAACCTAACAGATTATTTTAGACGTTCAAATAAAGATTTACGATAAGTATCAAATTTAACGCAACAAATATTGAAAGTTCATGTTTTTGAATACTATAAATAAACGAGCATTGATATGCATTTTTTGCGTTATAATCATGTCACCATTACACGCTATTTAATATTGCCACAATTAAGAAATTTTATAAAAGTATAGCAATAGAGTAAAATTTTATTTTTGTAGGTTGCTAACAAAAAAATTTTAATTTTGGAGTACTATTTTTGAATTATCTTGCTTGAAAAAATGATTAAAGTTAAACCATGTGATTAGTCTGCTCTTATATATGTATTTTTGATAAATAAATTTATTTTAACATAAATGATTATGGCCATGACAAGAAAACACTCAAGCTTTAAGTCAAATATCTATAGACAATTGTATATTGCTTAAGTAGTAGTTAAAAAGATTAATTCCACATAAGAGAAACTTATGTTAATAATAATTATTTATATGATATGATATAAGGTTTCAATTAGCTTGCAGACAAAAATATGATCATATTTTATACAGCAAATGTAATGTTATATTAAACATTATTTGCCATTTTTTGCAATGTTAGCTTAGGTTGTCTAAGTTAAGAGTATTGCAACTGTTACTTTATTTTATCAACTTAATTGTTTTACCCTAAAATTCTTTTTGTAAAATTAAATTCATATTTAAGATGGCCGGTCATAGTATTTTTAGTGTTTTAAGTTGTAGTGTGTAAAAGAAGACTACATCAGAAGAGTTGGCTCAAGCAGACAAATGTGCTCATTTCCTTAAAATAACCACTTTTTAACTTAGCGTGTTTTGAGAAAAAAAAACTAATAAAGTTAGTGCAATAACGTAAACAGAAAATTAAAGAAATATAAGACTAACAATTAACCAAGGAACACCAGATAAAGCGCCATTGCTTAGCTTGCAAACACTAAGAACAACATTTTGTTTACCAACATTTTGTTTAGCAACAACTTGAAATTTTGCCTTATGTTTTAAGACGGCTTTTATAAAATATAAAAAAATAGATAAAGGTTTGCACAGTGCAACATTGTGCCATTGCATGGCGTATTGTAACTACAAAGACTAACAAGACTGATAACCAGACATTGTGATTTAAATAACCACATGCATAGATATAATAGGAATGTTTAAAGAACAAAGATAATACATTATATCTGCTGAGTGAATGTGAAGCATACAATATGCAACGTACAGCTTACTTTGGCAAACATACGCTAACTAAAAAAGAACGGACAGTAACTTTTTATTGAAGAAACAAAACTGGTAAAGAAATAAGACGTTAGAGGTGCACAATAAGAAAGTCAAGCCCGCAGATCAAGGAAGCTAAGTCAACCACTTCAGAAAGAAAAAAAATATATAGTAGATTTTCTAACGACAAATCCATTTATGTAATATAACTATTTCAAAACCAATTCATAAACAATTTATGTGTGATGCAATTTAAAATGGTTTATTATGTTGGCAATAAAAATATTATTATTATATTAAAATTTCTAAAATGTTATTGTACATTTTTTTAAATTTATTTAATCTGTTGTCTTTTTTACCTTGCGGAGCATATAATATTTATGCTATTTATTTCTATCTTTGGCTATCTTTTTTATTTATCCCAATTGTTTCTTTTTTTTAACCTTTTCCTTTATTACGCTGTTCTGTTCTTTTTTTGGCTGTTTTTTCTGTTATTCTTGTCTTATATATTTTCTTAGTGTTTTGTTCTTTACTAATTTTTTTGATATGTACATACTATCTCATTTGGCTTCTTGAACATTTTGTTTGTATCGGTTTTATTAGTAAATTTATTCTGTATGTGTTGTTCTTAATTATTTGTTTGTTTTAGGTCTTCTTAAAGAATTTCATTTTTCTTGCAATTATCATAGTTTTTTATAGTTTGATTTTAGGTTTTTTTTTTTTAGTTGTCTATAAATAACAGTTCTATTATTTTTGTTACTTCCATCTTTCAATATTTTATTTTTAACTTTTTTCTTTGCTTGTTTTATAATGTTATTTAATACAAATTAAAAAATAAAATTAATGCGCATAGCATGCTTCTTTGCGCCACCCTTTTTTTTGTTTAAATTTTTCTCAATTATTTGTTGATTATTCTTACTAAGTTTTCTGTGTACATGTTTTTAATTATTTCTTTATTATTTCTTTCTCAATTTTTTTCCTTTTAAAGTTTATTTATATAACTTCTCTCTTAATCCTGTCAAATGTTTTTTTGAAATTAACATAGCATACGTGCATTACTCATACTTTTTTTATCATCACTTCACTTAGTTATTTTATTATAATTATTAGGTTGTGTGTGCTTCTTCTTTTTTAAATCCATATTGGCTGTCTTCTATATGTTGCTTGGTATGTTTGTTAGTGTGATTTCTTTATATCTTTTTTTATATATAGGTAAGATTATTTCTTTATTCCATTCTTGTTTTAGCGTTTTCCCATTTCTGATTATGTCATTGATTAGTTTTGTTATTTGTGCAATTCTTTCTTCTTCCAAAATTTTCATCATTTCCGGTAATAAATCATTTGTTCTTGTTGCCTTTCTTTTTTTTAAATTTTAATTGCTTGTATTACTTTGTCATTTTTAATTTTTTTAAATTTCTTTTGTTCTTTTGTCCAGTATCACTTCTTTATCTTCTCTTGTTCTGTTTTCTTCTACTTCTTGATTTGTAAGTTCTTGTAAGTCTTTTTCTGTTATTATTTTTTTTATTTTTAACTTTTATGTTTTGGTTAAAGTTTTCTGTCTTTGCTTTTTTTATTATTTTTTTTTTGTTTCATTTCTATTTTCTTTGTACTTTTTGTAGTTTTCTATTTTTTTAGTTTATAAGTATCTTTTTCATTTTTCATTTTCCGTTTTTTTTTTTCGTTATTTTATTTTTGACTTTCTTTGTCCCTCAACTAGTTTTTTATTTCTCTGTTTACTATTTTTGTTGTTCCACAGCTTTCTTTTGCAGCTTACAGAATGATTTGTTTGAAAGCTTTCCATTTTTCTTCTAGACATGTTCTTTTTTTTTGTAGTATTTTTTCGTATATTACTTGTTTTTGTTTTTTTTTTTTAATTTGCATGTTTTTATTTTTATCTTAAATGTTTTCCTTCTTTTGTCTGATTTAAATATTGCTTTCTATTTCATGTTCATTTGTAGTAAATAGTGGCCGCATTCTATTTCCTTCTGTCCTAAAACTTTTACATTTTTTATGTTGTTCCAGTTATTACTGGATTTAAAAAAACGGATATCAGGGAATGCGGGAGAAACAAAAATTTAATTTATTTATAAATCTATCAAAAAATGTAACATATTGTACACTTGAAAATGTTATAAGCTTACGAAATATGTTGTAAAATAACATATTAATTAATAAAAATAATAATAAACATATGAAACAATATGAGTTTAATAACAATAAATATAAAAGATTTTCATAGAATAAATAAAGAAAACATTGAATAAGTTTTATAATGCAGTACAGTAAAATTTAATTAGTTTTTTGTAGATATTTGGCAAATTCTTAATAAAACCAGAGACAGTGTCGTTCTTAAAAGGATTTAAAGACGGCCAAACAATGAAGAGCTAACTTAACTATTAAACAATAATTATAGCATCAGAATTTCAGCAATAAAGATTTGACTCTTGATCTTAGTTATAAAGTTTACTACTTCAGCACCATTACTAAATTATTTGTGTAACTATCGCAAAATTTATAGAAATGTAATTAAGTTAGCCAAATTTATTATTTATTATTATATTCATATTATTTCATATATTTTTTTATTATTTATTAAATACGAAACATGTTGTATAAAATAATATACTAATTAATAAATAATTAAAAAAAAACTATATGAAATAATATGAATATAATAATAAATATAAATGAATTTCATAGAGTTAATAAAAAAAGCATCAAATTTATTATATTTTGAACATAGCAAATAGTTAAATTAAACAATAAAAAAACATTTAAATATAAAAACTACAATTTTTGCTAATAAATTTAACAATTACTTTACATCAGCCACAAATAAAACGATTTCATTACTAGAACAAAGCATAGAACTTATGTCTTTACTAAATCAAAGTTTAAAGTTGTTATGGATTTTCTATATTGTTGATTCAAAATGTACCAACAAAATTTTATAGTATATTTGCTAATCTAATAAATTGGCATGTGTTTTTCTGCATAAAACTAGAGATAAAAATGTCTGTAGTTATTACCAGCCAATTTAATATCTCTTTGCTTTAATAAAAATTTTAAAAATAAATATTATTGCTATTTATAAAAAAACATTGCGTTACTTCTTGTAGTACTTAAAAAAAATACCGTAGATGTGTGATTATTTAAGTTTGCAAAAACTATATTAGCAAAAGCTTTCTATTGCGTAGATCACAGAATACTGCTGCCAAAATTAGAATATAATGTTTGTGTAGACTTAAGTTTTTTTATGGTTGAAAGACTATTTTTCAAATAGAAGTGTATTGTTAACAATTTAAGCATTGCAAAGAAAGCTCCACAAAAAACTATTTTAGTCCCGATCTTATTAGCAACATCAAGGATTTGTTAAATATTGAAATAACTAGAAAATTTACTGTATTTGAAAGCTATAGTAATAGCATTTAGATAAAATATTGTAAACTTAAAGACTAGTAGTAAATAGGATTTTTTGTACGTATGAACTTAGTGTTCAGCTAACTTATTTATTAAGTTTAAAACAAAAATAAAATTATTTTATATCATTTTTAGTAGTAATTTGCTATTTTAAAATATAGGAAAATAAAAAAATTACAATCCAATTTAATTAAGTAGTTTTTCTTGGGTTAGAATTAGATTATAAAATAAAGTGGTGTAATCAAATGGACTAAATAACTATAAAATAATTAAATAGTTGGCTATCAGAAGAACTCTTAACTAGGTTATGATGTGACTAAACAGGTGGACTTCATTCTTATAGAATCTTATTTACGAACAAATGGTGAGGTTGTTTGTCAAAAAAAACAAATTATTAAAAAAAATTACAATAAGAATCGATGAGAATTTTTTGTGTTTAATAAAAAGTTATTTAATATGTAGATGGTTTTTTGAAAAACATAAAATATTACGTTGGCTTCTTTAAATTCTAGAATTTATTTGTATAGTTAAGAAAAATTTTAACACGTAAATTTCATGTTTTGATGTAAGAATTATTTTACTTATAACAAAAATAATGTTTAATGATCAACCTATAAAAGTTAATACTAATTTTTCATGGTATTGATGAGTTTTTGAATAGCCCTTATGTTTTAGTTTTAAGTTTTTTTGTTATTGTTTTGTATTGCATTATAGTGTGTTGTATTGTTTAGTATAGTTTTATGTAATTTAAGTTAATATTAAGATTTACATTCTACAACGTTATAGTTAGAAATTAATATTATTACTACTACAACTACTACTACTATTACTACTTTGACTACTATGTTATTCAATAATCAGTGTAAAACAATTGCTATTACCCAAAACTTAAAGTTAGCTTGTTTTTAATTAGTTGTCTGTATTAAGCAACCGTAACAAAATTTAAAAAAAGTTTTAAACAATTTTTGTTAGTATTAAATTTAAATTTAATATACAGGTTGTTCATTTTATCTTAAAAATTTAGTACCTAAACTTTTTTTTAAATCAAACACCTTGTATGTTTTTACATTTTTTGATTTTAAGATTGATTAATTCTGAGTATATTTTGTAAAAATATTTTTTTTATCAAATGCACCATTTTTGAGTTATAAGCAACTAGTTCAAACTACAACTAAAGAACATTTTCTTACAAACATATACATTTTAACCAAACGGATAAAAAGTACAATAATATTAAAAACAAATAACAAAACAATCATAAAATCATTAAAAAATAGTTTTTGTAATAAAATAAACACATCACATCTAAACTTTTTTTAAAAATATTTTTATATAAGTTTCGGTTGGGTATATTTTGAACAAGATAATTGAAATAAATTAAGAAGTAACATTTTTTAAGCTTTAATTTTGTGTCGGCATTATTCAATTGCTTTGGAAAACACGCATAAGTTGTAAAACACCAGTGTAATATCGGTGCAATTAAAAAAGACCCGATAGCGACGGTTTGTTAAAAACAATTAATCCAAACCGACCATTCTGATAATCGGATTGGTGCAACCCAGAACTAGCATCTTTTAAGTGTAACTATTTAAAGTAATTTACTTAATATTGCAATCATTTGTTTTAGTAATAATTTGCCGACAAGAAATTATATTTCAGACATTACACTTAAAATTTTATTTTATTATAATAATAAAAACTGTGTGTTCATATTCAGATACTACATGTTAACTAATATAAGAATTTTAAGAACTAATAAATCTTTATAAAATTGTCTGATATGTTATTTTATTTCATTAAACATGAACTTATATTTGAAATGAAACAATAGAGGAAACGGTATTGGTTTACAAATACATTTTTGTTTAGTTTTCTTAGATTTTGATACTAACATAAAAAAACCTTTTAAAATAGTGAAGGTGCAGCATTGGAAATATGAAACCGTTGGGGTAAACATCGGGTTTGGTTCCCAGGGGACTACTCGGACTTCAAACTGTTCGTCACCATCTGACCCGTTTACCTTCGGGAGAGTTTGCAATTTCTGAAATGCTAACAAACTAAACTGATATGGATGAATGAGAAATTGAGGAACTTTTTGCTATTTATAGATATAATATTTAATTTAATTTATATTTAATTTTTGATGTTATAATATAAAAAATGTATTATTTTGTATCTTAAATGTTACATTTATTTAGTACATTGTTAAAATATATTAAAGAAAACTGCAAAAAATGACGCTATGCATATTTAAACAACGTATTTTTATTTTTTAATTTATTTTTTGAATGCACAGTATTAAAACTTTCCTGACACAAGAATCCACAGAATCGAGTTTATCCAGGATAATGCAAACAACACCATTAGCAGATTTCATTCGATCCGTTGTTTTTCAAAGTTTTAAAGCTTTGGGTTACTTATACGAGGAAATGGTGGAAAGCAATGGAAAGGAAATTACAATTGATTTTCAAATTCTCTCTTCGCTCATTCTCTCGGAAATAAATCAACAAATAAGGTTGCATTACTTACATTCAAACAAATTCTTTAATTAACACTATTATACACTTGAGCTATATACGTCACTATATATTAAATTTATAAATGAATATGTATTCAAACATTACATACATATATAAAGTATTCAAAGTATCACAAATGGATTCCCTAGGTAATAAAAATTTAAAAGTAAAATATATGCGCATACATTATTTAAAACACATTGTACTAATTTGCACTTCGTGCTTCCGATGTATTTTATATAAATTATACATCTATATATAGCAAAAAAGAGTGCCATAAAAATTAGGAATCATAAAGCTGCAAATAGACATAAGGTAGCTCAAATTGGTAGTTAAATATCTACGTGTATAGTTTTACTGGTCATAAAATAAAATTACACTCTGTTTTTATTGTTATTGGTTGCATTTATACTGCAGATTTCCTTGTACTTTACATTTTGCTAATTTACTATTTGCAAAGTACTTAATAGGTTTGTTTAATTGTTTGAATGCCATAATTTGTATGCAGTTATACTAAACTGAAATAATTCTATTAAAGTTTAATTAGTTGTATTGCGACTGTTAAATGTCGCTAAACTTGTTTTCAAGTTTAGCTAATTTAAAATAATAATTACTTGTATAGCTATCACTTTTTTTAGTGGTTATCTAACTATTTTAAAATGGTTTATTATATCCATAAACTCACGAACAACTGCTACACATATCTGATTCTGTACTAATTCTGAATTCACGTGTGTGTACATAAGGATAAAAGGTTGTTTTCATGCGTGCGGCATTAACATATCGTTCATATTGTGACCCTTGACCTCATTACAAACTGCTGAAATGCACATTTGATTTCTTGTTTGCTGGTAATACTTTTACATGCTCTTTATGTTATATTGACATGACAATGTTTTATATAAATATAAACGATGCAATAATTCAATACATTAAATTGTAATATTTCTAGCTTCGAAAAAGGATTAATAATGAAAAACAATTTTTATAAATCAACGTATGATGGATATATGTACAATGCGTTAATATCAAGCTTTCCGTTCTCTGCTTTGTTCTCTATATATAATGCAAAAGTGCTGCAAAATCTACCCATTGTTTTATATAACTACATATTCAGAATGGTCTAATTAAAATAATGAAGATATAGCTCAGAGAAATGACGTATTTTAGAGTATGCAATACGACCAAGATTATTTACATAAAAGATGTTTTAATGAATTTTTAGACCACAAAATAATTAAAGAATATACGTTTGAAAATAATTATTTAATCATATTTAAACTACAATATTAAATAAAAATGTCTATTGGGTGTTTTTTTTTTTAAATTCAATTATTAAACGTCGGTATTTTTTTGCTGCTAAGGCTAATCTCCGACGCCTGAGGTTAAAACTACTACATCTGGGAATTTTGCCGCAAACTGCCGCAAACACGGGACCTACAAAAGTTTCTCTTCTTATCCGAAAGAAGGCGTACTCATCACAACACATTTTTTCCTAACCCGAATCTGGATTTAATTTAAAACCTCTTTAATAGTTAAAGAGATCTTAAATTAAAAATCCATTTTTTTCCTCTCAGTTAAGTATTGCATCAATTCTTTATTTGACTTGGACATAATTTAAAACATTTTTTGCAATTCTTTGGCAACATCACAGTTACTTACTCCAAAAAAACTTTAATATATATTTTTTGTCTATTTAAGGCACTTAAACAACGTTTAGTAAAAAAACTAGTAACATTCAACATTTTAAATAAAGGGTTTTTGTAACCAAACAAACAAATAATGCCAATTAACATTTAATAACTTTTTTACTTCTTAAACATTAAGATTTGATCTGAAACGGACCGGCATAAACTAAGCTCACATGATTAAATGTCCTGGAAGACTCTATACGGTATAAATAATTTTGTCATTATTGGTTAGATCATTTTGGTTTTAAACCATTAACAAATCAAACAACAAAAAATGCGTTGTTTAATTGTATTAATAAAGCAATAATTAAACCAATTTTGGACCGTCGTGATTAGAAAACAGATGAAAGTGATCTATCAAGAGAATAGCTAAACAACTTTTATTTGAAATCAGAAACGGATGGCAAATCTTTTCTACCAGTTTAGAGCAGTCCATCCAAACCCCATCATTAAAAAACTTTAAGAATTGATAAGTAGAGTTTAGACCCGTTTATATTTTGATATATTTTTTTTTCTTTAATTGACTCAACTCATTACTTAAATAATTAGTTTGACTCTAATGATCAAAACCAAAGCATTTTTATATTTAATATAAGATAATTAATTCATGGCATCATGTCTAGAAGATTTTATCTCAAAACCTTCACAAAATGCAACATAAAGAACGTCATAATTTGCTGAAGTTTAGCAACTAAAAAAGTTTTGTTAAACAAGGTTACAAATTTAGAAAAATCAAAACTTGTTAAAATGTTAAAATTTAATTTTTATTTTAGGTAAATCAAAATGTATTTTTTTTTAACTTTTTATTACTTAGGTCTAATTTACTAATACTTACATTTTACTAGCTCAGAAGCAAATAAACTTCAGCTAGCAAAATCAGCAAGATTTTGATTCCTCAAAATATGTTTTTGTTTACCTATTGGACTGAATTTACAAAACATGTTAAAGATTTTAAATAGAACTCATTATAAGTAAGATAAATTAAAAAAAAAAATCAAATGTGCTACACGCAGTTTAGCAACAACTAAATTTACTAAAACAAAATTAGTTAATTTGTAAATTAAATAACAACTGTCATTCTGCAAGTATTTGCATTTGAAAAAACTCATTTATCTCTGCTATAATTCGTTTGCATTTATGCAGTGGCAACGCATTTTAATTAACTTTAAGGATGGGACGACTTTTTCGTAAAGTTTTATTTTGCCGTAGGCGGCGGTACTTCCACGCTCCACTTCCATGCGTTTAATGTATTCCCCTAATACCTCTCATTTAGACAAAACAGCCAATGAGCAGGTAAGCTAGATGAGCGGGGTAGCATGTATATTGTGTTATAGTCAAAGAACATGGATATTATAAAAATAGGATCAAAACATCTAACAAATATCACACGTCATTGGAACTTCATGAAATCAAAAATAAGTAAGAATTTAATCTATATTAGATTGTAGCTTTGTTCCACATAAAATAGTATCATTAAAGGAAATACTATTAGCAATTTTTTCAACGGGATTCTTAACCAGTTTTACTGCCATTTTTGATAATTTTTTTTACCTTGTAAGTCAAATGTATAAGATTGGATATTTTTCAGGTTTTAAATGTCAGTATTATAATCTTAGATATTTTTTAAATACAATTCTTTGAATATACAATCTTGTTTAAACTATTTTTTAGTTGAAGAAAATGCCTAAAGCATGTTTTATATTTTAACCCAAATTTAGACAAATATTATTTTTAAAACATAATCTAGTAATATATTGTTTAGCTCTAACTCTAGAAACAATTTGTGCATAATATTGATCACACAGATTTTTTTCTGATAATAAAACTACAAGTTGATGTATTTCTTTTCCAAAAAATGCAAAACGTTTGGTCAAAAAGTAAAGTATTTGATTCCTAATATGGGACTATAAGCAAATAAAAAACGCTAATTAATTGTTACAAGTGGCGGCGTCAATATGCAAAGACCCAAGCAAAAGTTACCATCTAGGAACAAACAATGTGAATTATTGTCAGCGGACTTGTTAAAACAAGATAATTTTGAAAAAAGGTACACTGCACAGGTACACAAGTTTTTTTTTGACTTGTTGGATGTGGATGTGGACTCTTAGTAAACACACATAGAATTTGTTTTTTTAATTTGCAAAGGCCAATAGTTTAGGGTTAACGCTTATGCTAGTACTACACAAATAGCATTTAAATATGTACCTAAAAAAAAAAACAAATATATACTATTGCGCCAGTTAATTGAGAGAATGGAGGCGCTGTAGATACTGACAAGGCCTAGTATCTGGTTTTATCCACAATTTTATATTAAATGTAATTATGGTTAAATGTATACTAATCATATAATAGACTGATGTTTTAAATTAATAAATGCCATAATGTCTTAATTTTTTTTGCCAAAACAAATTAATAATAAAATTGTAATCAAAAAAATTAAGATTCATGTTTAAATAAAAAAAAATTAAGTTAAATAATCAGTTAATTAAGATTAATAATGTGTAATTAAATAATAAACATAAAAATTTCTTACCCCTTTATGGGTACTACCTTGACGTGGTAATGAAGCTGAGTAACTTCTGCTCGAGCTATGACGGCGGAAGTTTAGACTCCTGGCAGGGCCATCCATGCCGGATGGGTTAATGAGCAGAAGCCAAACTAAACGTACCCAAAAGTAGTCCTGGCTACCTTTTCTTTTTTTTCTTTCTATCTCTATATACTACACCTACTTTTTACTCCTAATTTTCTCTAACCTGCCGGTAGGTTAAAAACAGAACCTTTACCACCCTTATTGATAATACAAATTGAATCATGCCCTGAAGACGTGCCGCCAGTTGAATCAAGCAAGGGCTTCATAATCGACACGCTAAAAACAAATACCGAGGTTGAAATACAATGCTTTGGTAGTAGTGGTACTAGTTGTTTGGAAGTTGATGTAGTTAATCGGGCTGCACCAATAGATATAGCTTCCCGATTACCGCATTCCTTTCAAAGGAATGCACGCAAACATAGTTAGCAAACAAACATTGTGACAACGGAACCAGTTCCTAAGTACTTGCTTGTATCAATAGAAGAAGACAACTTTGACAAAGTGAGTTACTTTTTTATTTCAAAATCCATGTATGGTCTTATTGGTAAAACTAAAAATATTAAAAAAGTTAAAAATGGTCTTACAGTAAAAACCACTTTAAATGCCCAAACAAAACGCTTTTTAGAGATTAAACGTTTTGGAAATTTTGAAATCAAAGTTTTACCGCACAAGACATGACATAAATACATGTAAAGGAGTAAAGATTTTTTAAACTCCTCTATTGATGAAATAGTAAAAGGGTTAAGTAGTCAAGGGGCCATTGAAGTGCGCCGCATTTCTGTGAAACGTGACGGGGTTTTAATAGAAACTTCAGATTACGTTTGCACGTTTAGTACCCCAAAACTACCAATTTCTATAAAAGGCGCTATGTACAACCTGCCTGTCAGAGCGTATAACCCAGCACCTATGAGATGTTTTACATGTCAAATGTTTGAACATGTTAATGCTCAATGTAAAAAAACGTAAATTTGTATATGTGTAAAAGCACCTCAAGAAAGAATCAAATGCTCAAAACCCATTACATGTATAAACTGTAATGGGATACACACTGCAAAGCCAAGGAATTGCCCAATGTTTAAACAGAAATACAAGGTCAAAGAACAAATATCTTATTTTGACGCAAAACTCCAAAAACAAGCGTTTCATACGCACAAGCTGCATCCAACAAATCAGTAGATAGTTTTATTTATTTATTTCATTGTTTTTATATGTATTCTTGATTTTTATTACTTGTATGGCTTTTATGATATTAATTTTAAGTTTTATTTATTTTATGATTTCAAGATCAAAGTACTCTACAACTATAATGTTATCTGTGATAATAGTTTTAAGTCTTATTTATTGTATAGCTCTGGCATTAGAGTGTTTTACAACTCTTATGTCATCTGTGATATTACCTTTAAGTTTTATTGTATTGTTCTGGCATCGGAGTCGTTTACAGTCCCGATGTCTTTTCTGATATTAGTTTTAGGTTTTATTTATTTCATTGTTTTGACAACAGTTATTTCTTTTACAATTCTGATGTTTGTAATTTTAATTTTAGGTTTTACTTATTTTATTTTTATGGCATTAGAGAGAAATTTAATTTTACAGTTGTGGTGTGTTTTGTTTTGTGTTATTTATTTATTATTTATCTTTTATTTATTTATTCTTTAATTAAATAATAAAAACAATAATTCCATACCATTATTGTAAGCTAAAGATGATCTTGGTAAGACATATACCTTTCTGCGTATGTCTTCAAAAAACGTATTTCAAACCACTAGAAAATTTTAATCTCCGGGGTTACAAAGTAATTAGAAATTACGTTCTACCGCGTTATCGAGCCAGAGGTGGAGTCGCCATATTTCTGAAAGTAAGTCTTCCTTTTAGAGAGATAATCCTTAGAACATGACTCCAGGCTACAGCAATTTGTGTTTTATCCCCAATAGAAGCCACAATCTGTAATATTTATCTTCCAGACTTTGATTGGACTCTGGATTACATATACGAGTTAGTTGCGCAACTTCTATCACCATATCTTTTGCAGGGTGATTTTAATGCTCATAATCCTCTCTGGGGTTTCCATGGGAAAGATTCGCGAAGTCGTTTGGTAGAGGAGTTTCTTGATCAAACCGATGCTGTTCTTCTCAATACGGGATTTTCAACACATTTTAGTGCCAGAGGATCAGGGTTCTCAGCAATTGACTTAACGTTTTTGTCACTTTGTTTTGCCACACGTCTTGGCAAGTTTTAGACAACCTTTACAGCAGCAATCATTTTCCGATTGCTGTTTAGACGGATCAGACAGTGTGTTCCTCGACGATGGTACTTTGACCGCGCAAACAGGCTTGGTTTTCAAACCAGTTTAGTCCCAACCCCTTTTAGGGGTGCGGAGGTCGAGGCCGCTGTGAAAGATTTTACTGTGTGTGTTGTTCAAGCAGCAATGTGTTTGTCCCAAAGTCTAGCGGTCAGCTAGCCGGTCTCTCTGTTCCATGGTGGAACGAGGAAATATAGATAGACGTAAAACAGAAAAGTATGAGCCCGCAATAAATTTCAACGTTTTTCAACTCAGGAAAATTTGATTGTTTTTAAGAAACTGCGCGCCATTGCTCGGCGCAAAACTATTGCAAGCAAGCAATTATTGTAGGAGAGCTACGTAGCAACGATAACTCCAACCATTCCGGTCGGTGAGGTGTGGAAAAGGTTGGTGCGGTAGCCGGAAAAAAATTTCCGGCTGCAGCACTATTGGCGATAAAGCTAAAATTGCAAATGTTCTGGCTGAACAATTTGAATACGTAAGTAGCTTTCTAAACTACAAAAAAACTTTCTTGCAATACAAATAAAATCTAAAGATTCTTCTAGATTTTTTTTCTCAAGAATTGTTGCCATACAACACTACCTTTTCTTTAGAAGAGTTGAAAGCAGCACTTAGTTGTTTTGGTGCATCTACAGCACCCGGTCCGGATAATGTTTTGTATCAGTTTATCTGGCAGCTGCCTTTTTCTATGAAAAAACGGCTGCTAGAAATATATAATTTGATATGGGAACAAGGTGTCTACCCTACATGTTGGAAAGAGGCCGTTATCCTGCCACTACTAAAACAAAGCAAGGATTCAAACTATGTTAACAGCTATCAACCAATCTCTCTGACTTGCTGTTTAGGGAAACTGTTGGAAAAAAATAGTTAACAACCGTTTGGTGTGGATCCTAGAGACCATTGGCCTTCTAGAAAAACACCAGGCAAGTTTTAGAAAGTACCACAGTACAACCGACCAATTGATACAGTTGGAGAATTCTATTCACAACGCTTTTCTAGAAAGAAAACACCTTGTAGCGGTGTTTGATGATTTAGTAGTGTATATGGCGGAAGATACCATTCTCGCGATATAGACCACTATAAATAAAGTGAATCAAGATGTTGAGTCATGTCGCCTCAAATAACTTCATCGCGACCCCGTACTTTTTTTGCAAGGTACGAGAATCGCATGCGTTGAAACCTTCGTTTTTTAGGTTTTGTGTTTGATAGGAATCTTTTTCTTTAGAACACATATAGAACAGCTAGTCATGCGTTCTAAAAAAGCTTTAAACATAATTAAGTGTCTAGCCAGTATAAACTGGGGAGCGCGGAGAGAGGTACTTTTGCGACTGTACAAAGTTCTGGTTTTATCCAGAATTGATTATGATTGCCTGTCATGCACTGTATACTCATCCGCACAAAATTTTTGGTTGAAAGTTTTAGATGCAGTTCATCATGCAAGCATAAGGTACGGAACGTGAGCTTTCCGGACAAGTCCTACACCCAGTCTCTGCTGCAAATCGAATGTACACCGCTGGCCATACGTCGCAAACGCTTTGTACTTTAGTACAGAGCGGCAACATGTGCCAAAAGGAAACACATGAACCGAAATTTTTTTATTAATATTAAAATGCAGTGGCAAAAGTATGAACTTAAGCCTACCGTCACTAGGTCAGTTTCCGTCTGAGCGCAAAATTTAAATATTTGTCTTTCTATAGTATATAAAGTTGGGTTCTGTAAGGTTCCGGCTTGGCTTCTTCCAAGGGTAAAAGCACGTCTGAACCTGATTTCATTAAGAAAACGTAATACTTGTTCCAGTGTCTTATGAAACACATTTTTGAACCTAATTGAAGAATATCCAAACTTTCTTCGGTTGTACACAAACGGCTCCAGGACGGACCGCGGTGTGGGAAGCGCATTTGTTGTCAATGATGCAACTCACTTGTGGTCTTTTCATAAGTCTGCCAGCGTGTACACCGCAGAATTATATGCAATATATAAAGTTCTGCGCTACTCTAAAATGTCTAATTGCAGATCTTTCCTCATTTGTTTTGATTCACTAAGTGTCACCCTCAGTACTAGTTTAATATATTTTGCCGATTTGTTGGTTCAGCTCATACATGCCGCGGTCTACAAATTGACCCGGTCTTCCCAGAAGACGATTATCTTTGTGTGGACGCCAAGTCATGTAGGGGGATGCGGATCACACATACGATATTTCTGTAAGGCCCAATGACTTAAAACGTTACATAAATTTAAAAGTTATTGAGGATTGGCAACAGGAGTGGAACAGCTTTGAGAGCAAGGTTAAAAGAAATCAAGCTTTTTGCGTAGAAGTCGCCGGTAGATCTTAGCAGGAGAGGAAAGGTCGCCTATGCCGCTTGCGCATAGGTCATACTAACTTGACATCCTCATATCTCCTGACCGGCAACGACCAGGAATGCCAGGTTTACCTTCCCTACCGTAATCGGCTTGAGCTTCCATACAATGATTTGTCCGTTTTGTCAAATAAAGAGAAGTCTATGAAAAGGTGCGTTCAGTTTTTACGAGACGCTGGACTTCTCAAAAAAGTATAAATTGTTTGTGTTTTTTATCTGTTTTTATGTTAATTTATTTATTTGTGTTAATTGACTAGTTTATGTTATTAGTTAACAAAGTTTCCTACAACTTAACTGTGATATTAGTTTTAAGTATTTATTTATTTATTTCAAATATTTTAAAGTGTTGTGTTGCTTTCTCAGGTTTTTGACTTGAGATTATTTTTAGTTTATATTAATAATAATAATAATATATTTTGGTTCATGATACATATAGATACACAAATAAATACATGTTTGAAACAAGTCAGAAACAACAAAAAATAACTAATTAAATAACCAAGAAATCATTAACATTGTACGGTTCTACATCACATAGTAATTTGAAACATTTATTTTTAAATACGTTTAGAGTTTGTATAGATTTAATATTGCTAGGTGATTTATCATAAAATTTTAAACAGCTATATTCACAATTATGCTCGGTAACTGTAAGTCTATGAATAGGATACTGATAACTTTCTGCATTTCTTGTTTTATATTGATGATTTTTTTTTATGTTTGAAGAACAAATCTGGGTTTTTTTTAATGTGTAGAAGTCATTTAAGGATGTAGACTGCAGGCACCGTTAAAAAATTATTGCTTCGAAAACATACCTCTACAACTTTGATTAAATTTGAGTTTAAAAATTATTCTCATAACGCGTTTTTGACAAATAAAGACATCATTGAGAGCTGTTGAACCACCTTAAACAATAATGCAATACTGAATGTGGCTATATATATTAGAATAATATAACATTATTAGTGCATCTATATCAAGTGTATTTGCTAGTGTTCTTAAAGCAAACGTTATAGAGCTTATTTTTTTACATAAATCTTCAATATAATTAAACCACTTCAGACGTTCATCAATTGTAACACCAAGAAATTTAGAGCATCTCATTACGTTACATGAAAAGAATTTAAGTTCCAGAGTAGGCTGTTGTAGTGCATTAGAATTATCAGTCTTAAAGAATATGGAACCGGTTTTATCTTGGTTAAGAATTAATTTATTTTTTTCAAAATATTGTACACAATTTTCAACAACAAGATTTATTGTTTCAGTTAATTCTGTATTATTTCGAGCATGAACAATTATGTTGGAATCATCTGCATAGTTAATAAGTTTTGCATTATTTCTAAATGGCTCAATCACATCATTTAGGTCGTTCAAGTATATAATAAACAGTAGCGGTCCAAGGGTACTACCCTGAGGTACACCTATATTGTTGCTTTTAACAATTGAGGATTGAATTTTTTTATTATTAGTTGTTAGTATAACAGTTTGCTCACGATTGGCTAAGTATGAGTTTATAAGTTTACCGGCAACTCCTCTCACTCCAGCTCTATTTAATTTATCAACAAGTAGATTGTGGTCTAGGGAGTCGAAGGCCTTAGACAAGTCTAGAAATAACCCACAAGCTATTTCCTTCTTCTCCAAAGAGTCCACAATTACTTGCACAAAATCAACAATTGCTGATTCTGTCGACTTTCCATATGTAAATCCATGTTGAAAATGATTAAAAAAATTATTTTTATTCAAAAATGATTTTAAACGTGAAGCAATTATATTTTCAATTATTTTGGAAAAAACTGACAAAAGACTGATAGGCCTATAATTGTTAAGTTGATTTAATTCGCCTTTTTTGTAGATAGGTTTTATTAAAGCAATTTTAAGAATTGATGGATTAGCCAATGACCTTAGTAGTCAACGCTAAAAAAAAAAATAATAATCTTAAAAACTGATAGCAAAAAATTTATTATACATATAATAAAAGTAAGTATTTATTTTTATTTTATAATTATTCAATAAATATTTTATAGCAAGTTTTTAAATAGCAAAAAATTTTGATACTTTATAAATTTTTAATGTTAGCTTTATAAAATTAACAAGAAGTTTTGATATTATATGAATTGTTATTTCTAACCTTCAGTAACAGAAACTATAAAAATTTTATAAAATTTTATTTTTACCTTTCTAAAGACAAGATGATTTAATGTTTTATAAATTCTTATTACCTGTTTTTTAAAGGCAACAGGATTTTTTTTGTGAGTTTTGATTATTGTTTTTGTTGTTAGTTTTATAAAGTTAACAAAAACTTTTAACAAAATGTAAAATAAAAAGTTTTTAATGCTAGTTTTCTAAAAGCAACAGGAAATATTAATTTACTATAAAATTCTATTTTTAGCTTTTTAAAAACAACAAAATTTTATTTTTAGTTTTCTAAAAACAACATAATTTTTTTTTGATATTTTATAAATTGTAATTGCTATTCTTTTTAGGACAACAGAATAATTTAACACACTATAAAATTTTAATTTTGGTCATTTAAAACCAATACGATTTTTTAATATATTTTAAATTTTTAATGCTAGCTAAAAATAATTTCTGCAATCAGTTTTATAACTGTGTGTTTTTAAACTTTTTAAAGTATTTTATTGTTATATAGTGTTTTAATACTTCATATATTTTATTTTTAGCCAACTAGAAGCAAGAAAGTGTTTTAATAATCTATAATTTTTTATTGCTAGCTAAAACTCTATGTTGCTTTTAAAATACGCTGCATAAAATGTTGATACTTAATATTTACTGCTAAAAATAATAACAATTAAAACTTATTAAAAATCAAAGCTTTTATATTTATATAGTGTTTTAATAAATGTTTATTATTTGGCGTTTAAATTCAATAATGTATTTTTACACATTAGCAAGCAGTAAGTAATTTTGAAAAACAAATATTAATTTGTAGTTATAAGTTTATTAGAATAATTTTATTATTAAAATATATATTATGCATTATCTTGTTAAAAATCATTTTTTTGGTGTATTAAACTTTTACTGTTAAAAAGCTGGCAATAACAATTTTAGGAGTATCAAAATATTTTGGTAACTATAAAGTTAGCAATACAAATCTAAGAAAAATCAAAACTTCCTGTTGCCGGTAAAAAACTAAAAATATAACATTATGGTAATTAAAACATTCTTTTGTCTTAAACAGATGTACGGAGTATAAATTTTAATGTGTATAAAATATGTTGTTTAAAGTTTAAAGTTTATAATAGTTTTGTTATTAATTTGTATAAATACGAGGAACACCGCTAAAGTTTGCGGAATCAAGTACTGCCTGAATTGCCAGCGTTCTGCAATTGTAATATTTGTAAAATTTGTCGTTTTTCACCTATAACTCAGTTGACAATTCAATTTCAAACTGCTCGGTTTTGTTTCAACAAAATTTAACGAGAGTAATAATTGTGTGAAAAATGGAAATTTTGAATTGTGCCTTCCGAGTGATTTTTTATGATTTTTGATACGGTTTAACACCGCAGCAATGTGTAGAAAAACTTAGCTTGTTATTTGAGAATGAAGCATCATCCAAAACTATGGTTTACAAATGGTTCGCTGAATTCAAGCGTGGAAGACCAACGTTTGATGATGATCGGGAAAGTCGTCCATGCACCTCTGTTGTCGCAAAAAATATTGATGCTGTGCGTGAAATGATTTTGTCAGATCGGCATGTGACCTATAGTGAGATAGAGGCATCCTTAAGCAATGCAGCAAAACAAATACATACAATTTTGCACGATGATTTGCATGTCAAGAAACTTTGCAGTCATTGAATCCCACACAATTTGAAAAAAAAAAAACAAAAACAGGCACGTGTCAAGTGGTGCAAGGAAATGCTAAAGAAATTTGAAGGGGGTCGTTCAAATTTAGTATATAACATTGTAACAGGTGAAAAATCCTGGATATATTCATACGAGCTTAAAACTAAACAGCAATCAACTGTATGGGTGTTTCAAAATAAACCTAAACTCACAAAAGTGGTGTGTTCACAAAATGTTTTGAAAAAAATAATTGCTTGTTTCTTCAGAAAAACGGGTCATGTTGCAACTGTTGCATTAGAAAATCAAAGGACAGTTAATGCTGACTGGTATACTTCAATTTGTTTGCCGGATGTTATTTCTAAAATCAAAAAGAACAACATAAACCGGCAAATTATTGTTCATCATGACTAAAGCTAGGATTTATATGCGTTATGATTTTTACCAATATTATATGCATATCAATTTTGAATGTATATCTCCACAAATTATAAGAAAGTAAAGCAAATGGCATCTTCTTATTTTTGCTTATTTTGCCTATTTTTGGTTTTATGCATATTTTAGTTTTTATGCATGTTTAATGCATATTTTAAGAATTTTTATTTGTTTTTCATTATTTGAAATGCATATTTGATACTTATTTGAAGTACTTTAGCCTATTTTGGCATTTTTGTGCATATTTCTGCTTATTTTAAGAAATTTCCGATTTCATAAAAATTTAAGAGTTATAAAATATAAAAAAAATGTATATATGGGAACGTTTTAAAATAGTCATGGTCATGTATGACTCATGCTCCTCACTCGAGCATGAGCAATTAATGCCCGATTTTTTTGGAAAAGAAGGTTATTTTAATAAAAAAATTGAAAATACATTTTATTATTAATTCTTTTAAAAATAAATTATGTTAATTATTATTATTGTCAAACTATTATTATTATTTATTGAATTTTACTTTTGTTTCTTTTGTTGTGTTTATTGTTATTATATTAAAAGTTATTATTTTTTAATGCGTTTTATATGAGAAATAAAATTTTCTATGCTTATTTTTATGCTTATATTTATGCTTATTTTGATGATTTTTAATGCTTATTTATGCGCTTATTTTGCAGTTTTTTACGCATATAAGTCCTAGCTCTAATCATGACAATGCAAGCGCTCACACAGCACGACGAACTGTAGAGTTTTTGATCAGTAACAACATCCAATTAATGACTCATTGCCGAATATATCGTCTTTCGTAAAATAAGGGTGATTTATGTTGAGTTTCCACATAACACAAAAAAATATTTTTAAAGTATTAAGTAAAAAAATCATAGTCATGGTTAAATATTTAACAGAACAACAAAATTGTTCAAGCCTATTTTGAAAACAAGTCATTGATCGTAGCAACTAGGCTTTACCTATCCTTCCTACGCAATAAATTTTGACTCAGGATTTACACATACATCTTAACAAAATTCAAATAACACAAAGATCATTTACATCGTCTCGTGTGTTTTACAAAGTTTTTGCAGAATATTCTTTTTAGTAATTAGGCGGTGTTTTAGTAGGCGTGGTTTGTGGTCTGTTGACATGGTTACGGACAAGTAGTTTGAATTAAAATTTTTGCTCACTCACCCAAGTGTTTGTCATCAAGAGATTAAAAATTACTTTTTTTTATAAGCGTTAAAATTTACTATGTAAAAGGAGGCAATAGTAATTCCACTCACTTGATAACTCTGTATATCTATATTATAACGCTATCTAATGAATAACTTTATAAGTGTAATGTACTTGGATGTATTGTTATGTTCTTCCTTACCGACCCGCAATACAGATACTAAACAAAAACTGGATTTGTGTTATTAAGTAGATAAGTGCGTTTAGAAAATTTAGTAAGCACGTGTGTTATAAAAATGTGTGTAAACTATATGGCAAGCGTGCCAATGCTACAGGGACAAACATGTTCAAATATGGGTTTTTTGCAGCAAATAATTTCCTAATTTTTAAAGGATTGCTTGATTAACTAAACGGCACAGAAACGCCAGCAGGTACCGCTAACAAATTAAAGTGTAAAACAAAATAATTATAAATTCTTATTTATATGTGCATATCAAATGAGCTAAAAAATTATTAAAATAATTAAAAAATTAGTTTTTTTTGCAATTCAATTTCCACAAAACTTAAAAGTTGTGACAGTATGGGCACGTATGTAAATCAAGTAGTGCGCAGCGTTCAAAAGCTTTGCGCAACGGATTTCTCGATAACAAATGAGTGGATTGCTTTAATAATTTTTGGCGGTGTGCATCAATGATAATGACAATTTAACATTTAGGTATCGACATCACAACTGACGCTATCAAAATTAAACTCTTCAACATAGAACCAAATGTCGGCAGTGCTTTGGGTACTGCGTTTCGGGCCAAATGGCAGCTAATTTCACAGTTTGTTGTACAGAGTGGCGCAAATAACGCAGTAAATGTCAAGAACAAGTTGTCAAATAACACATGTTATAAGTGTCATTAGGTCGGTTATTATAAAAAAAGTATCCAAATTGCAATGTAAACAATAAACAATTTAGTAAGAAACATTTTGGATTAAGTAAAATATTGTTAAGCAGTAAGTTTAAGAATATTGAATGGTATGTAGCCTCAAGTGCAAGCGTACATCAAGATGTTAATCTTGTTTCGATTCAATACGTAACGTAAAAGACATTCAATAAGAGCAAAAAACACTTATAGTCGCAAATCAAACAGCATTAGATGCGTAGTGCAAAGGTGAAGTAGATATTAAACCAAAATAGGGTATTGTAAACTTTTTGTGACTATTTAAAAAGTATTTTATGTGCCAAACGTGACCAATGACGTGTTATCTGTTTAACTATACAAACAAAGCAACAAATTAATTAAATTTAATAAGAAAGATTGCAAAATCTTCTATACTATTTAAAAACTAAAGCTGGGTTTTATGCATTTGCATATTCTATAATATTTATATGTCAATTAAATAAGTAGTTTTTGAGCATATTTCTATAAAAGTTGCATATTAGTGCATATTTGCATATTTAATGCATATTTGCATATTTGCATATTTGATGCATATTTGCATATTTGGTGCATATTTGATTAGTTTTACCAGTACAAATTGCAATAATTTTAAATTATTTTTATGGGAGCGCCAAGATTGCCTTTTGTAAAAATATATTGATTTTATATGAAAATAACACGTCCAAATGCAATTTTGGTCCTCTAGTTAGTTAAGTTTTTTCAAGTTTTTCTTGTTTGCTCTACTTTTTTTTTTGGAACATAAGACTTTTTAAATAAATAAATCATTTAAAAAACAGTTTACTGTACACAGCACATATTTAGATATATTATATTATGCCTGCATATTTTTTTATTATGTGCATTTTTTACCAAATTTAGCATATTTTGTTCAAATTTTGGCAAAGTTGGGTGCATATTTAGTGCACATTTTGGCAAAATTGCGTGCATATATATGAGCAAATTTTTTACCTTTTAAGTGCATATTAATCCTAGCTTTAATAATAACTATAGCAAATTGATTCTAGTAGCAAACTTTGTTGACAATATGTATGGTCTAAATAATATTAGTTTAAAACTAGCAATTTTATTGTTCCTAATTGTAAAACTAGCAAGGTGCGGTATAGAAGATTTGGACATACAAACGGTAAATAAAAGGTGACAAACAAAACTGTAAGATTTGTTGCATTGAAAAACAAGCAGAGTCAATTTCAGCAATTCGCAGACAATGCAAGATGTATAAAGATCACAACGCCAGTCAAAACTAAGTTTGTTTGACAACTATGTTACCTACATATGTACAAGATCAAGCAACAGCTTGGACCTGATGACTCAACAACCTTTTAAAAGGAGCTCATCAGACAAGCGGATTACGTTATGTATTAGGAGCCGAGGCGGTCATTTAAACAATGCTATTTTTCATGTGTGATTGTAATAAATTGACCTAAAATACTAAACACAAAAATACATATTTTGTAATATGTTTCTATGTTTTTTACAACATTTATATGTATTTTTTTGCATAATTGGTTTTGTAAATATTTGAATTTAGTAGTGTATCTTTGTATGTTTGTATGTTTAAATCCCTTAGTCAGCACAATCACAACAAATTGAATAAAAACATAAAAGGTTTGCCAAATTGCATGTTGCATTAGAATTGTAAAAATTGGTATTGCTACTACTAACTAATAATGAACTTTTAGAGAAATATTAGAAAGACCAAATTTATCAATACTTGAAAATCTGCTAGATCATAATCAATAAATTAAACTTCAAAATATTGATTGCGTATGGGCTATCTAAACTAAAAACTCCTCTTATGTATTTTTAAGTTTCTAAACTACCTAAAACCAGTTTCTTGTTAATGAAATAATAAAGATAGCGTTGTTACAATCAAACGCACTATTTTATATGTTTAAGATAATCATGTGTGTATTAGTGGGTGAGACAAGTATATTTAGCACACTAGTGCACTTAAAAATAAATAAACACTGCGCTTCTTAATATTTATTTACTCAAAATAATACGCTAAAAATATAACTAAAAATATTTTATAATTATTGTTGGGAGATAAGATATTCTTTTATGTAGTAGATTTTAGAGCCGGCTATTTGCTAACGCGCTTAGCTTTCATCCTAAAAATTACAAGATTAAATTTTAAATGTTATATTAGTAGCTGTTTTTTTTTTTAAATTATTAAACTGTCAGTCATTGTATCAACAGTTTGTTATTAAATTTTAAAACTATTAACGTCGAATGCTTTCAAGTGCAGCTGCTAAGTGTGAAACGCTTTTGTCCGTGATTTAGGTAATTTAACATTGATTATCAGTACTTGACTTGTATTTTTTATAATTGTTATTGACAATCAAATTCTAATTTTAAGAATATTATTAATGAGAAATGAAAACATGCTTTTTTTTCAATTGCCCTTTTCTGAGCAACTTACTAAAGATTATTTTATACTATTATTACAATTTTGTTTTAGTTTTTAGATTTTTTATATAAATAACAATTAAAATATGTTGAGATTAAATGTAGTTATTAAAATATAAAAATAAAGGGATCGTTAAAGTTGATATATTTTACCAGTTATCATAATAGCAAAATGGCGATAAAGTATTTATAATCATTTTTTTAAATTTATAAATAAACTTAAAGAATGTTTACACATGGAACCATTAAATTCATTAATAAAAAAAAAACAATTTACATTAAATTAAAACCTTCATTACTAATTTCACTCATTTTAATAATTTTATTAAGAAAAAGAAAAAAAAAATTAAATAAAGAAAAAGTTTGATTATGAAATTCATTAAGTCAATCAAAGTTATTAAATTACTTGTTGTTCTATTTTTAATAATATTGTTCTACTTAGTATAAATCACAATATATAACTCAAATAAGACTAATTATGAGCCAATTATAAGTTGATTAATGTTTGTATTTATATGAGTTTTAAAAAAATATAATGTATTTATTTTTAATTAAAATTTTAAAATGATGGAATCGTTTATCAATTAAGTGCAAAATATTATTGATGCCATGTACTTCACAATCAGAATGATATATCTTTGTATTTAGTAAAAACAATCTAGATAAAAGCTTACAAATAGCAGATAAATCTAGATTATAATCATGATAAAAGAATGATTGGTATTGAATGATTTATGTTAAGTATTTACTTCTTACTATAGTTAAAACCGGCTTTATTATTTATTATAGCATTTAGTACACCTGATCCTCTTTATAGTAAAATAGACGGATTTTATACCAATTTATATCAATCAATTTAGTAGAATAAAATGAATATATTTTTGTGTGGTATTTGATAGTTTTTAATATGTTAATGTGAAATTACAAATTTGAAAAACTGATTAACTATTTAAAATTAATAAATAATGTATTTTATGTAAATTGCCTTTTCATCCAGTAAGAGATACACACACACTCGTGTTTTAGGGTATGCACCCATCAATGTGCCTAGCATCTCTCTGGTTCGAAGAGACAATTTACATATAATTATAGTAACTATTAAACAATTTATGAAGCTAGGCACACTGATGATGGGTGCATACTCTGACACACGAGTGCATGTGTCTCTTACTGAATGAAAAAGCAATTAACATAAAGTACATCATTTATTAATTTTAAATGATAAATTTGTTTCGGTCATCTGAATGAAATAAAACGCACCAAAAATGCCGTTGCCTGTTCATGTAGGATTTAACTGTATTAGTCTCCTTCACAAACAAACAGTTCAACGTTTCTCCTAATAAAGGGCTTTGCGTTACCACGTTCGATTAATTAACTAGTTTACTAAAAATATATAATCATACAATTTGTCATATTTGTCATAAGAAACTTGTTTGTAATCAGTAGAAATTTGGATTCATTAAATGATTTGTCAAATGATAACTTGTTAAACACTGTCTAATCCACGTTTACAAACTGATTTTAATATTCTATAAGCTGCATTGCTGCAAATAGAGCAGATAGCGCATTTACCGGTACAGCTACTAATTATAAAGTCGGGTTTATAAAATGTTTAATTATATAATTAATATGTAAGTTTTAATGTTATTGTAAACTTTTTATATCATTCCATGTTGTTGTCTGAGTCATGCCATGTGCGAGGAGTGAGTGATGGAAGATCCCAAGTTTCCTATAGTACCTAGTACTAGAAGCTTCATAATATAATATTGTACTTACATGCAAATAAAATATATGAATAAAGTTGGCTCACCTAAAACAAAAAAGAATAGTGTTAAATCAATATTATACAATAATTATACTTTAATAAATTTACAAATAAGCTGGATATGTTTTATTTATCAAAATACCAGTAAAATCATGTTATTAAAATTTACACATTATAATAACGTAGTTTATAATTACTGTAACTTAAAATCTACAATACTTTTTAAGTTTGTATATTACACATCCAACTAAATAGATAAAATTATAATATAATTATTTTGCAATAAGTATTCTAAGTTAACTCAAAAGTCATTCAAATAACATAAACAATTCAACAAAAAAAGTGGTATTTTGTTGTTAACTTATCTTAGTTGTTTAGGTATATATTGTAAATTTTTATTTGTCTTATTTTTAAAACAATTGTGTGCAAGCTGGTACAACAGAATATTATCTGTAAACATTAGAAAAGTTTCTTGATAAAATAACCTACTTCAATACCATATGCGATTCTAACAGACTACTTGTTATATATCTACAAACATCACAGACTCTTCGTAAAATTTTTAGCGGAGCCAAGTTATCAAACTTTTTAAGTTGAAAAGTTTGAACATTTTTTATAGTCAGTGTTTATAATTAAAATATATAATTAAATAAAGTTGTGATTTTGGTTTTTGACTAAATAATATTAACCAATTATGATGGTAAATAAAGTTAATTATTTTGTAGGGTTATAAAATTGAATAATTTAAATTTGTTAATTAGAAACAATGCAAAAAAAACAAATCTTTATGTTATTATTTTTTTCATATACAATTTTAATTAACTTTTTTTATAGATACGTCAGTGAAACGGAATATTTTAAAAGCTTGATTATTTATTTGTAATTTAGTTGAGGGCTCTGATTTTAATGCTGTCAGTCATTTAGCCTTTTAGTAAATACAAAACAGTGGTTAAGTATATTATAAAAATAATTATTCTACAATTATAGAAAAATTATTTACCAATCGGTTGAATAGTTTGCATTATTATCGTCCACAGTTTTGTTTCTGCAATTAACTTATGAGTCAAATTGTTGAAACTACAGCAAATATTCTGTAACTCGTACGTTTTAAATTAAATAAATATTTAATTAGTGAACTATCGATTCCATAAATATTTAAGTCTTTGCTCATATAAAATTCAAATTGAAGTAACTAGAAAGTACTGATTTGGTTACTCGTATAAATTTTTATAAATCTTACACAGGAAGACTACTACTCCATGTTTACTATATGGTGTTTAAAGACTAAATGCTTTATCAAGTTTTGCATCTTTAGCCAAACATCAATTTTGTGGATTTAGTGGATTTTGCGTCTAAAACTATTTACTTATTTTATCATAATCACATAACCTGTTAACTATTTTTGCTCAAGCAGAGTATGTGTGGACAGGCACAGCGGCTTTAGCCCTCAGCACCAAACAATAATAATATAATAATAATTATATTATATATTATAAAACATAAAATGGAACGGCAGACAAGCGGTTGTAGTAATTATTGCAGTGTATGCAAAACAGCTCCGATGCTATTCTACTGCCACAATTTTTATTTAATATAACTTGCAATTATTGCGCAATTTTTAATTGATCAAAAATGTTTATTCTATAACGGTTTGCGTTAGCAATCACTGTTACTAAGCCATTATTACAAAAAAGTTATTAAATTGTTGAAATTTACAATTATAGAACGTGGTTTCATTATTTACGGAGAGTTATTGACAAAATCACAATAAAGTGATGATCAATTTGAATAATTTTAATAAACAAATTCTTAAAAATAATTTTTTTTCATACCTCTTAATATTTTTAAAAACTAATTAATATTAATTAATATAATTTTTAAAAGTTTGAAAAATTTCTTTAATATCTTAAATTAATTTATTTGGCATACCGCCAATAGTAAAACCGTACCATAATTTGTAATTTGTACATATTATTATTATAAATAGAGTAAATATACAATAAGATACTTTATTTGCATGTGAAAAACTAAAACTACTCAATTAATCAAGCAAAAAGTTGTGGCCACATATTTTAGTTTATATAAAGTGCCGCTTTTCAAAAAATGCTGCAAATAGCGTTTTCAACAGACACAAAAAGTAATTTACTAGAAAGTCATAGTAGCCTACTGTTAAATATTCTAGCTGCACATTTTTTAATAACTTCAACATTAATCGCCAAAACTTGCAGCTTCTTACAATGTATGGTTGTATAGACATCTAAAAAGCAACACAAAAGTTAATAAAGGACTTAGGTAAACACTGCAAGTATTCCATTTTTGACAAAGCCAATATAGCTAAAACTCTTCTAATTCCGATGTTGTGACAAAACTAGCACCTTGATTGCTTTGAGGTTTTCTAAAGTACAACTGCTGTTTTAGTAGCATCATAATCGGCTAAAAATCTGGTTGCAATCGCAAATGCTACTCTTAAATGCATCAATCAAATATTAGAACAAAATGGCTTAGAAATTGCAAAGCAGAAAACCGAGGTCATAATATTATACGGTAGACGGTAACTGAAAGAACTGACCCTGGAAATAGAAGATAAATAGAACTTTGCCACTAAAAACACAATAAAATATTTATGAGAGTAGTTTGAATACAATCTCAAGATAAAAGATCATGTTAAAAAAAATATGATTTTTTATCCCCTCGCAGAATTTGTAGAATCCAAATCTGGCACCATTTCAAGCTGTTTTTGTTCTCAGTGGGCTGGGCAAAAAAGAGCATTTTTTAATCTTTTTTAAAAACGTAAGTTGACGTGTTTTGATGTAAATTAATTGGAAAATATAAATTTGTTTTGTGTATTTGGATTTAAAAGGTCTAAAACTCAAAAAAACTGCAAAAATAAGCGTATTTTTCAACATAAACTTTTACAAATGCACATTTAGCAGTTTTCAGAGAAACTATACACCAAATATTATTAAAAAAATGAATTTTGCAGTGTCGTGCTTATCTGGCAAAAAAAACCAATCTTAAAAAAAATTTACTTAAAATTTTATTTTTTATTTTTTTTTAAGATTATTTGGATTATATTTTTTTAAGCTTATTTCAAAAGTTTAACAAAGACATCTTTTGTTGATTGAACCAATTTTGGGCCATTTTACTTTTTGTTTGATAGTTTTTGCGCTTGCGGCACAAATTTAAACTCGATCTATCAGCGCCAAAATTTGAAAATATTATTGTTTTTGGCATTCAAACGTATATAAGCCTGGCGCTTGTCAAAATGTGTTAAAAAAAGTTTTAAACCACACCATAGTGTGTTTATAATATTTTAAGCATTTTTTGCCTGAAATTTTTTTAAACATTTCTTTCTAGATGGACTTTTCTATAGACGATGAGTACAACACTGACTATTTTTTATGTAAAATTGTCCCCAGAATTCAAATTTTCAATAATATCTGGTATATTGTTCTTCTGAGCGCGGCTTAACGTGCATTTGTAAGAGTTTATGTTGAAGAATAGGCTTATTTTGCATATTTTTTGAGTTTTAGACGTTTAAAACCCAAATACACAAAACAAATTTATATTCTCCAATTAATTTAGATTAAAATACGTCAACTTTGGCGGTTTTTTTTTTTTTTAAGCTTTTTTAGCCTAGCTCACTGAGAACAAAAACATGGTTTTATGGCTTTTGCAGCTTATGGAGAGAATATAGATTTAAAATGACGCCAGATTTGGATTCTACGGAAAATTTATGGTTGATTTCATTAGTTATTTTATTTCTTTTGACTTAAAATAGCGGTTTTTAAACACAAAATGCAATTAAGTTAAAATTTGACAAAAAAACTAAAAAAAATTGTAGTAGTATTTTTTTTTTATGGGCTTCATACCCTTATATACCGATCAATGAACTACTAATATGTTATAGAAACTAAAAAAATACATAAGCAAATTTCCCAATGCACCAATAGAATTGCCTAAATATAATGCTACATGATAATCGAAATTGGTATAGAATCCATTACTATGTAAAGATAATAGTCAAGAAGACTGAGCCTGATCAAAAAAATTAAGAATCTAGACTGATCATTAACTAATAAACAGAAGACTGGATAAATCTAGGGTGCGCTGAATGCGTGTCTGGACGTACTTTTTCTGATGCAAAGCTTGGTTGCTAATTCCAGAATTGAGCATTAAACGTCAAGTGTAGCTAAAAATAATAAATAAAAAGTACAATTTTGCGGATGCTAGGAGCTTTATAATTTCTCCAAAACAGTAAAATTTAGACCGTTCTTGAGATTATCCTACTACATCAACGCATTAAAGCTTTGGCCAAAAAATACTTCAATAATCTTGCAGTTTACCCCAATCCTAACCTGACCAGACTCGACTTGCTGAAGTAGCTAAAAAAGCTTCTATTTACAAGAACCATACATATATAATACCTAAGGATGTTCTATTTTTTAACAATTCTAAACTGCTTTAATTTGTGACAAAATCTATCATAGATTTTTGTATTTGAGAATTGTCGAATATGAACTTTTGTTGTAATGTATGTAAAAAAATGTGTTTTTCATTCAAAGTTTATTTTGCATACATATACATAATAGCATTTCTCTATTGTCGTTTAGTATTTATTAATTGTGTGTTCATAACGCCGAGTATTTTTATGCTTTATATTTCTTGTTAATGTTTTTGCATGTTTTTTGCATATAATATATCTGACTCTAAGCGTAACTTAAATTATACTGTAGTCAATGTATATTTTTTGTCTTTTATGTTGTTTTTTATTTTTTTTGTGTACTAAATTACTCATTCCCAATATTGGTTATTAGTGGTGTTCTCTTTTGCTAAAACAGAGTCTGATACTTTTAACGTATAAACCAATTGCATTACAGAAAGTTGTAGATTGTCAAGTTCTTAGAACAAATTAACTTTATCTTAGATACGCAATGTGAATTTTGATCAAAACTTTTAACAATAGATATTGATGACATTGTGTTGATCACAAATGGAATTCTATATTAAGCAAACAAACATAGCATCTTAATCTTGTTATCAAGTTTTATAATATAGATTTTGATCATAAATTTGTGAATCCCAGCAAGCAAAAGTTTTATTGATAATAAACAAATTATAGTTAAAATTAGTTAGAATAATTTTAACTTTGACTTCAAAATCATAAACAGTTTTTTGCTTAAAGTTTTGTTCTGGCTTTAAGTTAGAATCTGTAGCATCTATAAACAAAGTTATAACTCTAAAAAAACTTTTTACTTTATTTATTTCGAAGTGTTATCAGCTCTAAATAATAAACTAACCAACTACTTTTTTGCTATTAATGTTCATTGTTTTAAGCAATATTCTATCCATAGTCATTAACAATGCTAACATTGATATTAAACATCAAAGTTTTTGTTTAACGTCTTATCGCTATAGTGGTAACTAATTAATTACCATTATTATAATTATTATCATCTTAAATGCTAATATTTACTTCAATGCTTCTTTCTGTTCAATATTTGCAATAATATTAAATTAACAGTTTCAATAACATAAATATTGTGGAAACTAATATGATCAATATAGATGTGAAACACAATTAGGTTGTAACATATATTAACACTTTAATTAAAGCAATTTGAAACATCCGCATTGATATTACCATAATTGTAAAAAAATATAAAACTCGAACAAATAAAATATTAAAAATACATCACTGCCGCCACATGTTGTCACGATATTCACGTTATCGATTTAGGTGATAATGGCTATGTATAATGTATTTTTGATTTAATTATTTTCCATTTCCAAATGCTATATTTATATAAGTTCCACGCTTTATACATTTTTAATTAAAGTGGATTCTACGTATTTTTTACATAAAAAATTAAACAGATTATTTTTTAATATAACGTTCAAATAATTTAATTTACAATATTTATCTGAAAAGTTCTTATGGTACATTTTTTTGATCTCCCAGTAATAAAGCAGATTTGGGTATGTTTGCATGTAAATGCTGTGTTTGGGCATGACATATATTTACATGCAGGCACCACATGTTTGTGTCATGAATAAGAAAGTTCATATCTGGTGGGTTCAACCTGCTTAATATGTATTAGGATGCGCCTAAACATGTCATAGATCCGAGCTGTCGCTTTACCAATAATACACAAACGCAATTTACGTATCTTGCTTTACAGGTATAATAAATGAGGCATAATATAAATTTATGTAATTATGTATGTATCTAAGAAGTAACAGAAACTATGTTAATATTGCATGTTGAATAAAGAATTATAAGAAGTGCTACATCTATAATGCAGTGTTATTACAGAGTAGTGTTGAAAAGCATTTCATGTTAACCCTTTAAATATTTGATTGAATGAAATCGTGTATATAAGATTTTATGTAATGATAACATTCTAATATTAAAACTCATGCTTCGATTTTTATAGTATCTGGTTCAAAAGTGCACTTTATATTATCAGCTGCCGTAAGTGGTATAGAAAGAAATATTTGAAGAAAATTCTCACCGAAATGCCATCTTAAATAACATGGTTGGTGTCGGGTAAACAAGAAAGTAGGACAATATTCTAAAGCCTAGATCGAGTATATGTATTCGGTCGGCAGTTTTATTTCATTATTTGCAACATCATATATAACAGTTTTATATCAAGTTTAATAATACATAGTAGATATATAGTATCTATATGGATAATGCACCTTAGAATAAGAATGATTGTATCACGTATTTAAACTTTATAATGAATTTACAACCAAATATGAAAGAATGTAAAAAATGCATGATTTAAACTAAAATAGAATTCTTAAAACAAAAAAATTATGGTAGATTTATACTTTATTGGTTCTAATAAATAAAATAAAGTTTTTTATTTTATTTATTCTCATTTAATGCGAATAATTTTATTACTAACAAAATAGAATAAGAATAAGTTTACGGATATTAGTTTAAAATATTAATTGAGAAACCGAATAAAAATCGTTTGTCATTTTAAAATAACAGTGTAACAGCTACAATTGACCATAAAATGTAAAAAAACATAAATAATTTGTAATTTTTTAAAACTACATACATACATAGTCATATGACAAGACAAAGTCAAAGTATTTATTCTAAAATTTTAATAAATTATATATTAACAGTACATTTAATGACAAATACTGTTAACAGTGTTGTTAGTTAGCATCGTTTATAATAGAAAAAAGGTAGTTATACTTGTTTGAGTATCAATAAATAAATAAACAGTTAATGAGTTAATGATAAGTAATAGACCTATAGCGTTATTGATTCGTTCAAGGGAAAGAGATTAACGGGTCTATTCTGAACATATTTTAACATCGATGTTAGCTAACATCGATGTAGAAATTGATTTTTAACCAATCAGGTATCGAGTTTTTTAAATATTACCTAGCAACGTTCTAAATGTTAATTAACAACGCTGTAAAAAATGTTCAGAGTACGGCCGTTAATTACATAATGGCTAAGAAAGTTTTTAGGGGTGTAATTTAGCTCACAGTAGTTATTGACTGTAAAAGGTTGTTATTTGCACACTGACAACTCAGGCGTTGGGGTTGTATGCTAACAGAGAATCTGACATTAAGATCTTATACATAATAGCCAAAAACATGTAGAATAACTGCCAAAAAATTTCAAGCTTATATAGGTCAGTTAAGCTTAGAAGTTGTATGCAGGGCACATTACATTAGTAAGAAACTGTTATAAACACACTGTTATTAAAGTATATTTTCATCATCATTAGTGTTGTGTTTTTAAAAGTTCTACATGCTTCTCTACTAAGATTTTTGGTCTTTTGCCTAAAGATTTATAATATTAAAACTAATGTTTTATGGAAAAGACCAGGTCCTACTACCTAGTAGATTAGTGCCACTTGCTTTACACTCTACGGTACACTGGGTTTTGTACTTATTAGACTTACTCTAACTATCTAAAAAAGATTATGCATTAGCAGTCTTATTAATTACTTATTTAAAATTAGCTTTTTCTTGCACAACTAAATCTAAAAACTTTTTTACGTGCGCACATAAATATACTCTATAACAATCTAACATTATGTAATTATTGCGTTTTATACCTGCTGCTAGGCCAGGATTAGTAGTTATTATTAGTTAGTAGTTACAGATTAAATTTTATAAAAAAAACAAAATATTATAGTGCCGAGACAATGAGTTTTGGTGCGCAAAGTTGCTAGTCTACAAAAGCTAGTTTTAACATTGTTAAATTTAACATAGATAAGAAAAAAGTAAACCAAGGCTACGGGAGTTTGGATACACTACTCTTTAAAAGTTGAATCTGTCCACTCAAAACTAAAATTAAATTTAAATGCTAGATCAAGTTCTTCTGAATGTACAATTACAAGTAGTAATTTACAAATAACACAAAAAAAATAGTTTTTAAATATATTTAACCAAAGTGTTACCTATGCTTCTGTAATAAACAAATTAGACTTTACGGCAATTAAAAACACAATAATAGACTGTTATAGGTTGATTTATTTTACATGCAGATTGCTTTACTTTTGGATATGCGGCAAAAGGTACAAGTTATCAAAAAGATTACTCGTACAGAATTTTTTCCCAAAATAAACAACTCAAAACATTTTTGATAAACTTTCTAAATGTTTTAATAGCTTATTTCAAAATAAACAGTTAATAAAAAACAAAAATTATTTAACAAATTTATCAATAATTGATTCAATAAAATTACTATTACATTGAAGACCAGATTTAAGCCTATAAACATTGAGCTTGAATATTTGCGGTTTATAAGTTTTCAAAAACAATTAACTTTGAAAACTATTTCATGTGTTTGTAGACCGTTCAAAAATATTTTTCTTAAAAGTTTTGATCCTACATTTCTAAACTATCGGTAAATATTTGTTAAAATTTTATGCAAGCTTAGTACCAGGAGCAAATATTTGTTTAGATTTCAATATGTCTTGTGTTTTGTTTTAACAATGTTTATGAAAATATCTATAAAAAATCTGTCATTTGTTTTGATTGGCTAAAATTTGAATACTTCGTTTTTGAATAAAATTTAAAAACTATAGTGTAGTTTCAGATGCTTTTTTGCATATTTCATTAATCATTTTATAGACGCTGCGACAAATGTTATAAACATTGTAAGGTTATTGCAATACAATGATACAATAACAAATAATTATAAGTCTATATTCTTAGAGCCACTTCACTTTACTTGAAATACTATATCTTAATCAACAATTAAAAAAAAAATTAGCCCAGAAATGATAAAATTAACACATTTATATTAAAAAACATTCACATTATTATTGAACTTATTACATATATTTACATTTGTACAATCAATTTTCAAAAAAGGTAAAACAGAATTGGTCAATATAAACCTATTACTGTTTATGCTAAAAAAAGTAATGCCATTATGAAATCCGATTCAGTAAGCTAAAACAAATAAAAAATTATAATTTAACTTCTTTCCAATTAGCACTTGTTAACGAGTAACTAAAAAAAAAAAACAAGAAAATATTTTACTTTAGAACAATACATTACAAGAACGTACACAATAATATATTAAAAGCTATTAAGTTAATAGTACTTTCATTTTTGTGTTTAAAATAAAACAGTTTTACAGTAATCCAGACTATGCTGATCAGCTGAAAATATTGGATGAATGTAATAAGAAAGCTAGTGCAGCGGTTAGAGCATATGCACAAAGGTTTTCTAATTGTCGGCATTTTAATGCTAAAACTAAAGATCTGTTGAACAACAATAATTAGAAATTCTAAAAAAAAACCTAACAAGACCAACGTTCTAAATGTCAAACAAGAAATAAAAGTTTTTGCCATTGTTGAATTGGATGCACATAACATTTCAAATATTTAAAACAAAACTCAGTTTCAAAAAGATACAATTCATAGGAGTAAAAAGAATTTTAAGACTTTAAAATGTACAAAACTTACATGACAATGTTATACAGTGCTAACAATAAACCACGTTAAAAAAAAATTGTGAAATAATGAATTTACTGTTACAAAGGTAAATATTATCAAGACCTGTAATCTGCAAAATGAGAAGATATAATTTATATAATCCGTAAACAATATCAACAAAGATAGTCATTAAATATTTAGAGTAGGTTATTAAATAATTGTATAAATGGTCTTCTTTTACTTAATCTACTTAATTCTGCGTTGTACCTTTAATTAAAAAAAAAAACATTATTTCTGCTTGATGAAGTTCTATTATCAGACAGAATAAATGTTTAGAACCAACATTATAGCGCACCGTCACATTATGGTATACATGTATCCTAGCATGTAGATTTAAGCTGAACTTACACTATGGTTTATTAGATCACCAAATGTGAACTTTTTGAATTGTTTTACCACTGTTGTAAGACCTAAAATTGTTATAGATTGGATCTACGCAGCATTAATTGACTAAATCATGCTGCAGAAAGTTTGTGCTTTAATGTTAAATAGTGCCAATGCTTTTTTTCAAGTAGAAGTTTTATATATGTATATCCAAAATTTGTACAAGAATTAATCACTGACAGTTTTTTTAACGGATTATCAACAAATAGAATAAATTTTTCAAAATTTCAATATTTCTTATTTCTTAGAACTTATAATCAACAACTATTTAAAGCAATGTTAACAAACTTTTTAAAACTTAAAAATATTTTTATATTGTTGTAATATTTAAGTAATTCCTAAATATTAAGTTTTGAAATTAAACAAAAAAGTTAAACTGAACAAATGCTAGACTAAAATAGACATTTGTTTATTTAAAAAAAAAAACAACTTGCTTGCTAAGAGTTCTTCTAGGAGCAGAACTTTTAAGAAACATAATTTTACCGTACAATTAACAAATAGAATAAACTTCCAAATTTATTATTTTCTAAAAATTTAATGATATTTTTATAAATATCAAATTGTAATATTCTTTATTTTATAACAAACAACTACATGTAATATTTAAAACTAACATTTCAAAAAAAAAAAATATAACTAGTCTAAACAAATTATTCTTCGGATTCAATCTTAAGATGCCGCCTTACTTAAAAATATGGCTTAGAATATTTAATTAATTGCAATGTTTAAAACACATTTGAATCAACTTTTACATTTTTTGTGAATATTATATAAGAAAATAGTTTAAAAAGAAAACCCTGTATTAAAACTATGAATGTAAAAGTTACATACTATATAATACATAAAAAAGATAATATGAAAATAATTATTAATAATATTACATAGAGATGCATGTACTTTGCTGATAATAACTTTAGAACTATCTCCCTTTTCGGTTTGTCACTTATACAAGACATGAGGCAAACTTAGAACTTAGTTAATCGCCATAATAAATGTTAGTAGTTTGTTTGTTCTGTTGGATAATTTAGGAAATTCAAATTAATATTAATTTTCTTATCTTTATTATATATTGTTATCCTATTAACATAATTTTATCAATTGCTTTCAACAAAATCTGATCTGAATGTAATATGAGAATTTATAAAATTTATAAAACTAGTAATATATAAATTGACAGGATATTTACAAAGAGAAAACTACTCTCAAAGAAAATCGACGAAGCAATGAATGGAATCTCAGTGCATGAACATCAAAGCATTCTCAAATATCTTTTGAGAATAGTCCACCGTCTAACGGTAAAAGCAAAAGAATTTATTCTATTGGATTAATATGGCATAACATTTTTATTCATATATAAATTACCACTAAAATATTTGAATATACGTTACTTTAAAAACATCTTGTTTTAGTAAAGATTAAAAAAAAGTATTTTTTTATTCATTCGATGTCGTCAAATTTTGAAACACGTTGCAATCAATCTTATATATAATTTCTATTTGATTTATACTTACAGTGACATTAAAAAATGAACGAAGATAGCGTAATTGATGAGGACATTTTTTCAAATAAAAAAGTAATCATCTTTTCAATAATAATTTTTTTTGCAATGCTGTTTTATCTAAGATTGTGTGTAAAATAGTAATCGTTTGAAATAAAATCTATTTGAGAAATAGTCAAAATAATTTTCAAAATATTCTTATAATTAATAAGACATGACGTTTATATGATAATATAATTTAATAATCTATTTTTAGTCTTGTCACATGCGTTTATTACAAAGCAAATAATTTAAATCAATAAAATATGCAGGCGTTGATGCTTCTTTGTATGATAATTATAAACCATAATAAATACAATAAAAACATAAAATAACAAAGTTAAAATGTATATGTGCTGCTTAAAGTTATTGTAAGTATTCAAATTCCCCTGCTCTTAAAGCGCGCGTAGTGTTAGCAATTGGGTCATATTGCGTCAATAATTTATGGTATTGTTTAATAAGTTTGGTCTCCAGTGACAAGATATGTTATAAAGTGTCGTTTAATAATATATAATATTTGTGAACAATCCCCAAATGTCCATCTGTCCAATAAGTTGCCGGATGCAAAGTTTTTTTTTTTTATTTATATAATCTTACAGTATTTATTTGTATTTTAAATACATAATTTCTTTTTTGTTACAAAAGAACAATAAAACTAATGAAACAGTAGTAGTAAAATAATTAATAATATACATAATCTGACAACAACAATTTGAAATATTTTACCTTCAAAGAAACATATAATAAAAATATCCAACATACAAAAAAATATAAAATTAGTATATAGATTTGACAATCAGTAACAGCAATAACAAGTGCAAACACACGTCATTCAATAAAAAGCTACGCTCTCTCAAGTGTTATTTAAGTTTTAGAATGAGATAACACTCACAGAAAGTAAGGTTTGGACTGTAAAACCCGTTTGACACTGTCTATAATTATGTCTTGAATTATATATATATATATATAATTTTTATTAGAATTTGTGCAATAATTCCATATATAAAATTTATATCCTGTATGACACTGTATATAATTCTTTATATAATTATAAAACCACGCTTGCGCCTTATCTATGTTCTGTCAAATCAAGTCTCAATGTTTACTACACTTTGCAGATTATGTCATTTGTTTTGAATTGATTATTGCTACAGTTAGTTATACAATGAATGAAAATAATAAAAAATGGAAGCAGAACAAATTAAAAAAGTGGTAGCAATTGATATATGTGGAGCTGCAGTGGTAAAATTGAAAAAAAAATGAAAATACAAAATAATATGCGCACATCATGTTCGCGTCGATTATAGATGGGAAAATAGAACATGTTCTAATTTTTCAAGATATAATTGTGACCTTGATAATTTATTAAAACTTTTGATTACATTTTTACAACTCAAATAACTTCTTCTATTACAATTTTTTTTAAACGCGTGGTTGTTAGTCTGCCTTTTCTATAAATATACCACTCTTTACTCTGTGTTGTTTGTTGTTCTATTTATTAAATTTGATGTCATTTGGTCTTTAAATTGTTTGAACTTTTAGTTTTGTGCTTGTCCGTCTCTTCAAAATTAATATCTGGCTTGTAGCAATTGGTTTATAATCATCATGCTGCAATTAAACTTTGTTAAAGTTTTTAGTTGCATGGTGCGTTTTTTTGTAAAAGATTAGTTTTCTTTGTTCTTTCTATATACTCTTTTTTAGGTTATATGCGACAACTCATGCAACACAGCTTTTATATGATCTATTTCTAGTAAAATTTATTTATTTGCCACATATAAATAATGTTCAACAGTATTATTATTTACATTGCATATGAAAATATTTCCAATGTTAACTAAATAAAAAAATAACATTAAGCAAATGGTCATATAAATTCAGTTTATTTAATATCGACATAAACATTATCATCTGTATACTTCTTTTTACAAAAGTATTACAAGTATTACAATTAGCATGTTTTTAAAAAAATGTATTGAACTTATATAACTATTTTTAATGTATGTCTTAAGTAGCTGTTTTTTGTTTTTTGTAGTATTTTATATTTATTGTAACAGCTTCTCAAAACCTTATTAAGTTTTGACAGTTTGTTTTTCTTAATACTAAAAATTCAGTTGCTTTGTTTTTTACACGGTATTTTGGTTTAATTAATATACTGATGCAAAAAGTGATTTTTGCATTTCATTTTTACTTTATATTTTGCGTATAAATTTTGTTTTTTGTGTAGGTCTCTATTACTATCAGCAATTAATGCGTCAAAAATTATGCTATGCTTTAAAACTTTTGTATGCAAAATAAAGTATAACTGGATCCATGTTAGAAGATGATGCTGTGTCATTATTGTAGGATTTGTGATATCTTCATTTTTATTTAATTCCGCAAGTTTGCATGTGGAGCCAAACTTATTTTAGATTTCAAGATGTAGCACTTTCTTAGTTTTTGCTCCAGCAGCACATTTAGAAAAGGAAAAGGCTTTTGACGTATATTTGTTCAAGAACCATCACAAACAACTTTGATTAGTGGATCCATTTTTTATACGGATACAATGTTCGCTGTTTCTTTTCTTTCTTTGCAGCTATAGTCATTACTTTAACAACTCTTTCTTGCATTACAAATATTTTATAATCATATTTTTTTTATATTAAAAATTTGGCATTAATGGAATACCTAATGAGGCACATAAATGTAAATGTTTATGATTCTAATAAGAACCGCATGATTAACATCCGTTAAATTTCTATTGGTTTTAAAGTGTTGTATAACTGCAAAAATTAGAAGTAAAAAATAATTATAAACACAATCTATTTCTAACTTCATTTTTGAATAAAATATTATTTACACTGCATCTCATTTTTTCTTCGTATAAATTTAATAATTTGATAGAGTTCCAAAAATGTTCAATATCATCCAATCTTTTTTCATGTATTAAACATTAAACTTGCTGCTAATTCTTATCCAAACGTACATTATTTAAATTACTTTCTATATTACTCTTATTGCATTGTGATTTAATGCATTTAAATTCTAAAGTAACAATTAAAAAATATTAATAAAAATAAGTATAATTTATATTTTATTTATATTTTTTATTAAATTGACTTTTACATTTACTTCAAAATGAATAACAAATTATTTAGTGTTTTTACTACAGAATTTCAATATATAAAATTACTACAAAAAATATTATCGATTTTAGTATTCTATGTAACAAAAATTATTTGTGATATAACCATGCGTTTTGAGCTTTTAGGTTAAAAATTGTCAAAATTTGGATAGAACAATGTAGTACCTCGTGGGCATTATATCTAACACTTTTTGAAAAACACTTCCAACTAGACATTCAATCTAAAATTTAAAACAATAGTGTTTACGTAAAAGAAAAAGTCTGGAAAGACTTCGTGTGACAGAGAAAACAGTACAACAAAACTCAACTACAAGAACTTCAAAGACTTAGTTTATGTCCCTTAACCTTCCAGTGGTAACGTCGTGTGTGACACCGCGCCAATTGTTATTTGAGTATTTTTCTTTACCTAAAAAGAGTTGATTCCAAATATTTTAAGATTTTACACATCTAATGTGTTTGCAAATGAAATTTGATTACAAAATTTTAATCGTTGTGTCTAGTAGAAATTATTGCAGTGTCAGACACCGCCGTTACTACTCTCGTTCAAATTAAGTGTGCTTGATTTTTTTTAATTTTTTTAATTTTTATTTAATTAATAATTACTGAGGAAGTATTTTTCTATGAATTTACGATTGTTAAAATTTAATTGTATTATTTTCAGAATACGGTCCACCGGATGATATTTGAATATAATAAGTGTTTATGTTTTATATTATTGGTTTATTCCTACTCTCTCTATTCCTGGTAAACCTTTTTTAGAAATTTTTAAATACTATCAATATGCATTGATATAAATAACAGAATTTTTTTAGTAAGTTTAATCTTTCAGCTACTTATGCTTGTTATACAATTATATCTTTTAATTTTGCCTTTGCTTTGTCAAATTTTGTAGTTTGTTTTAAAATACAGTTTCGTAATTGTAAAAAGGAACACTTTTATTACAATTAAAGTTTTTAGTACGTTATGGAGTCCTATGAGGCGGAACAGCCCCGCTTGCAGAAAATGAATTTTATCGGATAATGAGGTTGAAAGAACGGAAAATGATGATTCAGAAATCGATGAAAAGAAACGTGTGCTACATGAAAGCAATTCTGAACAAGCGATTACTGATGTTGATAAAAATGACATAAATAACAGTTCGAGTTTTTCTTTTATTAGAAAAGACAATGAAACCTATTAGAAAAAAAAATGCCGAGACTAAGCAGAACATTTAAAACTAGACAAGAAAATATCATAAAACGTCTTCCTGGTCCTTCTCAAGTCGATGAAAAATATTACAAAAATTTGGAATTATTTTATTAATGATTCAATAATTACTACAATTACTAATTGTACAAATAAATATATTGCAAAATTTGCCAAAAATTATGCCAACTCTAGAAATGTATTTCTAACTAATTATGTTGAACTTTGTGCTCTCTTTGGACTATTGTATATGGCTGCAGTTTGTAAAAGCAATCGTCAAAATCTTGAAGATTTGTCGAGAATTGCTCTGTAAACATATTTCTGGTTCAAACAGACAAACATAGACAACTGGTTCACATCAGTGCCTCTGGTTGGAAGTGTACTGCAGGAACATAAACTCACCGTCATAGGCACTATCCAAAAAAATAGAAAGGAATTGCTTTTAGAATTTTCAAAACCTTCCCCTCGACCAGCACGTACCAGCATGTTTGGGTATTAAAATGACTGTATTTTGGTGCCAGAAATACCTGAAGATGGCCGATAGTAATTTTTTATTGTATGTTGCTGAAATTAATTTGTCAATTATATATTCTTCAAATAACCTAGAAATTAAGATTTCAAGACAAACTGTTTTGATGGATTTAGCAAACGGCTTACTGCAACCACACTTGCAAGTTAGGGCAAGTATGTTCAATCTTCCACAAAGCCTTTCATTTAGGTTACAAGAAGTGTGTAAAACTGAAACTCAATTTTTTCAACAGAATATTATTATTGGAAAATGTTTTTATTGTGATAGAACAAAAACAGTGTTTACAGCATATAACAGCAGTCTGCAAAAACTGCAGGGAAACTTTATTCTGTACCGAATAATTTAATGTTTGTTATTTATTTTATTTATTAATAGTTCAAATTACTATGTAATAATTAATTATTTTTTTTAAATTTATTATTGTAAATTTTTTGTTTTAAAATATTTGATTTGAAGCGTATTATAACAAAATATATATTTTTAAGTTTATTGTATTTTTTTATTAATAAATAATATTTTTATTGCAATTTAGTTTTTGTGTATGTTATACTTACAACTATCATATACTAAAGTCAAAATATAAAAAAAAATTGAAAAAAAGTTACAAAAATATTAATGCGGTCTTAGACACCGCCGACACCAAGCATGCCTAAACAAAAAGCGACACCATTGGAAGGTTAAAACAACACTTGTACTGTGTGAACTGTGAAAAAATTTAATGCAGATATGTAACATTGGTTTTGGAATAAACTAGCCTTGGTGTGAGCACTTTTGAGTTCTCAAAGTAAACTTTCAGAATTACTTTATAAAACAGTGTAAACAAATTCATAATAACATTATTAGTTTTAGATTAATAAAAAATTCAAAGTGATTATTTTATTTGTAGTAATACAGTCAACTTGCATTTTTTCCAATAATTATTTACTCAAATTGTAAATCATAAAATTATTATCATAATAATAATGTTTATTATAATTAACACAAAAGTCAATAATGACCAAAAATGTTGACTACAGCAATATTTATTTTACTATCGTACGTTAGCTTTTTGGTACTCAAACTCAATTTTTTTTTAGCAATATATTGGTTCAGTTGAATATTTTTATAAGATTATTAGTTATTGATCAACTAATTATTATAAATATATATTTTATTCTTCACAAACGACATACAAAGCATTACAGGTATTGGTTTAAAATAAATAAAACACATTTACTATGTACAGTATTACAAATATATTTAAAAACCGTAACTAGTTTCAACCTTGAATTTATACTTGTTTTTATCAACGTCCAATGATAGCCTTGTAAAGGTTGAAACAGGTTACGGTTTTTTAAATATATTTGTGATATAGTACTATAGTAATTGTGTCATCTCGTAGTAACGGCCACCACTATTCAATTTAGTTATTGGTTTACTTTAAAACATGCAAACAAATCAAAACGGGCAATACTGTTATTTGTAGTATTTGAAAGAAAAACGTTGTCAATGTAGATCATGTAATTGACAAATTTATATTCTTATTAACCGTTAAAGCATTGCGTTGTCAAGTTAGAAATTTTGGTTAATTTAATTAATATATAAAAAATATATAATTTGTATATTTTATTTTTAAGATAGAATTCCGTTGTAGCTAATATGTACTTTCTGCTTTCGATTTCAATAAACATGCGCATGCATTTGTGCGACGGTCTTACTTTATTAGTGAAGAATAGTCTATTTGTGGCCGCTTTCTTCCTTAGAAACTACTCGGCACCTCCTTGGAAACTACTCGGCACGCCAACTTCGGTCTTAAACCGCATTCATTGAATATTTTTTAAATAATTTGAGCTTTATGCATTCTGATGTTGTTGTGCAGAAGCAGATTTTTTTAAACATTTTTTTTTATGTATAACCGTTTTTATATTTTATTTAATTGTGTCTTTGTAAATGAAAAAATTTACGGTATTATATTGTTTTATAGCTAAGACATAACATAAAAAACTTTTTTAGTAGTTAAAAAAATCTTATTTATAGTAACAGAAAACTTAACACGTTATTGATTTTCAAAACTAATTGCAACAAAAACCAATAAAAGTTTTGGCACTTATTAAACATCACAAAGTTGCACTTCCTACTTCTAATATAATATTTGCTTATATACGCTTAATCCTCTACGCTTTTAAAACGTGTTGCTCAATATAAAAAACTTGGCAAGACTCAGCGTTTAAAATTACACAAAATTGTAGAGCAAGTAGCACTAATCTACAAGTTCAAACATGACACCATCCGTCAACATTAAAAAAATTACCAAATCTATCACGCATTATTGTCTTCAACAAACTACCATTTGATATAAAGAACGTCAAAACGTCAAATTTATATAAATGTAAATTAAAATTATTTTATTAACCATGCATGAAATCATGCACTTATGAAAAAGATATTTAATTTTTTAATACTATCCTTCTTAATCTCAACACACTTATTACATTGCTAAATTAGTAATTTTATCCCCTTATAAAAATATTCTGAAGATTTGTCGTCAAAACGCAGCACAGCAGTTTTTATATTTTCATTGTCAATCCAGTTTTTTTTTTAAATTTTAAAAATGATGAGGATAATAAATTTTTTTAAAACTGCATTTTTATATGAGCAACTTGCGTTGTTGTGCAACAACCTGACTTCTTTTTTATAATTTTTCCCAACGCTTTGCCAAAATAAGCGCTATTTACCGTAGTATTTCATTCTTTAAAATCAATTATCAAAATGCCTTCCCAATCCCAAAAGATTGTAGTCATAATCTTTTTAGTTGACGGAGATACCTTGGCTTTTATTTGTAGTGGTTTACTTGTACACCGTTATTCTATGGATTCTCTTTTAGACAATGAATTATTATACAAGAGCATAGTTTCATCCTTCCTTAACAATAGATTGCAAAACTTGTTTTTGTTCAAAGGCTTTATCAACAATCAAGCACAATCAACTCTTTTTGAACAACAGACCATAGTTTTGGAAATCATCTTGTACTCACTTTGTTTATATTCAAATGTATCCAAATGGTCATGGAGTAGTCGGCAAATCAATGTATCTGACAGCTTTGACATTGCTGATAATTCTTTTACTTTTAGTAGGCAATCACTTTGGGTCAGTTCTTCAATAAAGGCAATCAAATCTTTTGTGATTACTTCAACTGGCCGACCAAAACGTGAGTGTTGGCCTGTTATTTCACAGTTTAATAAGAAAGTAAATCTTCATTAAACTACTTTGTATTTTATTATATAATGATTATTTTAAATCCATATTTGACTTAACATATCATATCGTGTACACAATCATTTTTAATGTTTAATAAAGATTATTATTAGATTTAAAAATACAATTAAATTAGCGGAGGCCTAGCTTGTTCCAGAAACCAATTTAATTATATTATATAAAACAAAAATTATTTTTGATATAAACATGCTTTTTTGCTTTGCACTGTTAGGTTAGGAACTGTAGAAATTTTAATAGTACAATTGAGATAACAAGGCTGTTACCCACAAAAAGTAGTTCCAAAATAATTGTATTTACAGTTTTCTTTATCGCTTTAAATATGCAATTTTTAAAATAAATTATTATTTTTTCAAAATAAATATTCTCAAATTATCCAGGAAAAAATGTAGATTAATATACCCAAAATAAATATTGTTATTTAACCAGGATTTGTAATAGAAAGTCAAAAATTACCAAATTGTGGGATATAACCTTGTTATCCTGAGCCCTCCAATTGGTTGTATTGCGCAAGCATAATATCTAAGAAAGCTGCAAGTTCTACAAAAAAAAAATTAATCTACAATACAATAAGTTTGAAATAAAAGTCTGGGAAGACCTAGTGTGTCAGAGATTGTTGGTACCTCGGCTGCATGAACAGGATGAAGCAGCGCGTCACTGACACCGTGAAATTATATACACAAAATACTTCCACAGCGCTGGATAAGCCGTGCAACAACTTACAAACTTCCCGATTTTACAACGTGCGATTTTTTATGGGGATTTGTAGAAGGCATAATTTACGTCTCTCCGCTTCCTAATAATTTAGATAAGTTAAAACAACGCTTACATCAAGAGGGTTGTAATATCTAACAAGACTATTGTCTTGGTATGTGCCGTGTGACACAAGAAGCATATATTAAGCACCTGTAAGTTCCCAAAGTAAACTATTTACTTTATAAAACAGTGTAAACGAATTCATAAAAACATTATTAGTTTTGGATTCATAAAACATTTAAAGTGTCTATTTCTTTTGTAGTAACTGAGTATATTATGTATGTACTGCATTACTGTACAAATCGTTCAATATAATATTTAATGTAATTTTTCTACAACCAAAAACAATTTTTTAATAGATTTAGAGCTGTAATATCCAACTCCTTATAAGGCACCTAAAACCTATGGACAGCTAAGTAAATATATGAGTAACATATACCTTTATAACAAATAAAAACATTAAGTTTATAATTCATTAGCCGCTCAGAGGTGTTAAACCAAACAAACCAAATTAAATTAAAAAAAAGAGGTTATTCAGCTAATAGTTTATTGGGTGCTTTATTAGGAAAAATTATAATTAGTGTACGTGTCATAATTAAAATGAATTACTCTAAAATTGTGTGAATATTGATAAACTTGTACATTTTAAACACAATGTTAATATTTAAAACAAAATCTAAGTTATTTTTTTAAGAATAAAAATATTTTATTCAGTGAGTTGCGACCAAAAGTACCCCGGGAGAAATTTATGGATATTTAATGTCCTAGAAAAAAGAACGCAACAAGAGAGCACAACATGTTTCTTAAACAAGGAAAATCCATTATTCAACCTCGTGCACTAGAGGTGTAAAATAGTCGCTTCTAATGGAATCTTTTGACTATTTTTATCTTGTAAAATCGATTTGTATTCTATAAGTATAACAAAATTGCTCGCAAATAATTATATGAAACCAGTTATATTTAATTTAGTAAGTTGATAAATGACTTGCAAATCGCAGCCATTTTATTTGTCATTGATAGATGATAAAAGAATATAAATATACTAAAATGTTTTCTCAGAAAGCTCAAAGTTGTATGAATAGGACGCGCTTAACAATGGATATATTAGTTTCATTTTTTAGCATCAAATGTGATATATTTTCAGTGTTGATTATGTTGACTTAATAGAGTAATGTATAAGGTTCTAAATCAAACACATCAATAACGATTAATCACAAAAAAATCCTTCATTTTTTTTCAGAGATGTGTGACTACTTTCTTTTGTGGATATAATATATCTATCTATCAATAACAATGTTAAGCAACGGATCTTTAACATTAAGCCTTACACGATTCAGTAAGTCTGCTGTTAAAAAAGTCATCTACAAAATGAGTTCGTTTCCGGTGTAATTATTTGTTGTTATAATTCGCCTCTCTTCTCTAATCTGCAGGAAAGTGAAAAGAAAAAAAATAACTGGAAATGAATTGTCTCATCCCATGTGATTTGCAGCAGTGAAGGTTAAAGAATGGCTTTTGCCCTCTAGCCTGCATTAAAAAAGTCTTAATTATCAATTCTTTTTTGTTCCTAACTTTCGTTCATTTATTGTGTACAATTTATTTCTGTATTTTTTCGATTGTTATGCAATTTATTCAAACAATTTATGAGTTGAGAGGATTATCATTTTGTAAAACCATTTCGGATAAAACGTGTTTTGTGCAAGCGTTGGGTATTTTATGCAAACATATGATTAAGCTCTACACTTACATAAGATAACAGATTGCGTGCTATGGATTAAAATAGGTATAAAGTGTAGTGTTTAGGAAATTGTACAAATAGCTCCGCACCTTGTTACAATTTATAGTTTGGTTACATATAATTAATTATGTAAATAAAAGACAACTAACATAAACTAAAATAAAATACTGTAGATTTAATAAACATATTTATCTTCAATTTAAACAAGTTGAAGATAAACTACATGTGTATAGAACATATACATTAAGATGATTATTAAGAATAATATACATTACAAACCAGATATTTTAATAATTATGCAATAATGTATATAAAATGCAACTTGTATAGATTAACTGTTCTGGTATTAATCAAACGTGGCTTATTAAAAAAATAGTGTTTCTATTAAAAAATATTAATCAATCATAAGCGAACTCACTATATATGTGCTCAAAGTTCAAGTGCCTCTAAAGTAAAATTGCGTAAATGATAAATTCAACTGCCAATCTTTTTTTTTAATTTTTTATAAAATAATCTTGTTATGACATATGTATGTATAAATATGTTTTATGTTAATATAATACTTTATACCCACTGCACTATTTCAATAAAAAAATAAAGAATTATTACTATTGTAGAACACGTAACCAAATTATCGAAAGTAAATAAAAACAATAGATTAATAGTAATTAAATAATTATATAAGATTGTAATATTTGCAATATATACGTTTTAAAATTTAAAATTATGGACAACTATTTTAAATCAAAGAAAATCCAAAAAAATGGCATACTTGGCATTATAGAATAGTGATTATAATGCTAAGCAGCCACTAACCATGTAGATAAATGAGTTACAAACTTAAGAAGTTTCTTGTTTGTGTTTTTGTAATAACATTATTTAATTTAATTGTTATTATTAGAGAGAAAGTCGCTCGCTGGCTTATGCAGATGATATGGCGATTGTAGCAAAACAAGCAAATAAAATGAACGAAATAATTAAATATGATAGAACAAGAAAAGCAAATAAAGCAGTAGAACAAGTGTGAGAAATTAATAAAAAAAAAAATGAGAATAAAAAGAATGATGTTTGATAGTTTAGTAAGAAGTATGTTATTGTACTGAGCAAAAATTTAGAGATGAAAATAGCAAAACAAATTAGAAGCTATTCAAACAAAATACTGGAGATAGGTATTAGGAGCAAACAAAACGACGCTGGCACACATTGTAATAGAAAAAGTTAAAATAGATAAATTACGTAGAAGTAGAAGTAGAAGTAGAAGCAGGAAAACGTACAATGAAATATAAAGTGCAAACAAGAAATGAATGTAAAATACTATAAGAATGCCTAAAGAAGAAGATGAAAGAAAATGCGGAAATATGAAAACATGCAGAGAAAATTATTTTAATAAGAATAGAAATGGTAGTAAGGAACTAGAAAGATTGAAAATAGATAGAAGTATGTGGAAGGAAATTTTGATGAGAGATAGATATACAAGTACAAGAGCACACGGATATATAAATATAGGTAAAATTCAAATTATGTACATATCATAACGGAAGCACTACCAAAGAACCTAGAAAGTAAAAGTGAATTATAAAAAAATGTAAAACAAAATTAGTGCAAGATTTAGATGTAGAAATGAGAAAAAAGTGTGCACATTTTGGATGAACAAAGAAAAGAATATGTAAAATGTGTGAAAAGCTAAGAAAAAAATGCAATAAGATAAGAGAAGAGCAAATGGAAAGAAATGAAGTACTGAAAAAATATAGAAGAGGAATGAAATAGATGATTGCGGTAACAAAAAGAAGAAAGAAAATTGAAACGGAACTAATAAATAATTAATTAAAAACAGAGTTTAGGGTTATTAAAATTATATATTATATTAGTAAGAATTAAGTTATATGGTAAAAAAAATAAAATAAAAGTGTATTAATTTAATTATTACACTATGTTTTTAAAGAAAATTTACAATGAGCCGGGCATCTAAATTGACATAGTAAAGTTGATTAAAGTTAAAGTTTGTACTTGACCGACAGATTAAATTGGGTTTATAAATTCGTTTTTCAAAGAAAATTTGATAATAAATTGTTTTTTTATCCAAAATTTTTAACGCTTGACATCTACTTCAAAAAAGAGACGAAATATATTAATTTCTACACTGCCAAGTTCTAAAACAAAATTATTTTATTTTATACACTCAATGTAGATTTTGTTCAAAACGTTTGACAACAGACCTTTTGATATATGTTAGTCTCAAATAAAATTCTACTTTAGACAAACATGTTGCAGTAACTCTAAACTTTTTCAAAAACATTTAATATAGTATGGCATTCTAATCTTAATAACAAGCTCCATTGTATAGATTTTGATCACAAAACTGTTAGTCTTTTCAATCGTTTTTTTAAATTATAGTTAAAATTGATGGTTTTAATTCTGATCTTAAAATGATAAACGCTGCCGTCTTCAAAGTTCTGCTCTTTTGCTAACACTGTTTTTGATTTACATTAAATAACCAGAAGTTTTATTCATTGCTATGCAGATGATAGCATTCTTTATACATTATACTTTTCAAATACCATATTATCAAATTTTCAATACATATTATTATAAAATAACATAACTTCTCGTCTTCAATGTGATACTGTATGTTTTAGTTTGATCAATTTTTTTATTATTATATGTTATTATATATTATTATATTAATTATTATATATTATTATATATTATTATATATTATTATATATTATTATATATTATTATATATTATTATATATTATTATATATTATTATATATTATTATATATTATTATATATTATTATATATTATTATATATTATTATATATTATTATATATTATTATATATTATTATATATTATTATATATTATTATATATTATTATATATTATGATAAACATAAAAGATATAAATGGAAAAATAATAACGGAAGAAGGCGAGATAATGGAAAGAAGAAGGAAATACTTCAATGAACTAACAAAACAAAAAGTAAAAGAAAACAACATAAGATCCTTTCTTGTTTTTTTTGAAACAATGATACAGGACTGACAATCCGAAGAAATAGATGAAATTAAAAAAGACGTAGAAGTAATAGAAGCAATTATCAAACTAAAGAAACACTGGAAATATTGAAATAAGAAAGAGTATTAGATTTATTAATAAGATTTATTAAATTAATAAAATGTACGCCTTACACCGAAAGGTAGAAAGGAAATTGAATAAATAAATAAATAAATTATATATTATTATATTTTATTATATATTATTATATATTATTATATATTATTATTTATTATTATATATTATTATATATTATTATATATTATTATATATTATTATATATTATTATATATTATTATATATTATTATATATTATTATATTTTATTATATATTATTATATATTATTATATATTATTATATATTATTATATATTATTGTATATTATTATATATTATTATATATTATTATATATTATTAAAAAAAAAACATTGTACAAATGTTTACAAACAGCGCTAGTCATTAAAAAAATCAAACAAAAGTTGTACCATTAGTTATAATCATGGTGTTTATTTTATTGTGGAATACAAGGTAAAACCTGTCATTCAACTCAGCAGGCTACACCGTTTCAACTACTATGGCGCAGTGGGATGTGCATCATTGTATGTTTGTGCACGTTTATGTACAATAATTAAGTGGGGAATCTTTTATTCAAAATAGATATTGGGAGTGTATATTTTCAGCAAGATAAAATCAGGACCCACATACAGCAAGAGCCTTAATGAGAATTTTTCAGAAACAAATCATTTTATGTTTTGTGCACGAGCCACATCATTCTCCTGACTTAACGGTTTGTAGTTTTTTTTTGTAAAGTTTTTTATAAATTTTTTTGAAATCCCGTTTCTATAAAAATAAACCCCAAATATTGGAAAAATTGAAAGATGCTATTTGCCATGAGTTTAAAAAAAATAATTGAGAACTGTTGAAGATGTTATGAACAACTTAAAAAATTTAAATAAATTTGCTTTTGAAAAGAAAGTGATGTCATTTTCCGCATTTTAAATAAAATGACATTTTGTAACAAACATTTTAATGTCAATAAATAATTTATGTAAAATTAACCAAGTACTCATTATTTTAAAACCGCAAATTACTTAAAATTTATACTATTTTTATGTATTTTTGTGGATACATTGTAAGATATCTTGGAGCGTACTGCACGGCACTTCCTGAAATTTTTAGGTTATCACATATAAAAGCACGTTTTTATTTATATTTGAAAAAAAAAATCAAATTTTCAAAATTTAAGAAATAAATTTTTGGTTGTGAAATATTATTCTTTAAACAATTAAAAAAAAAGTTTCTTACAACTTTTTTTAAAAATGCAACCCTGAAAAGTTACAAACGATAAAAAAATGTGAAAAAAGGCAAAAAATCGATTTTTTCAAATTTTGATTTCTTATTACTCATAAATATCTAACTAAAACAATCTAAAAAAAATCTCATAATCAAGATTTATGTAAACATTTTCAGTGGTTTGAGCAAAAAAAAATTATTCCGTACACTTGACTCATACTTTATATCGATACATTGGTTTTTGTATGTTAAGGATGAAACGTGTTTAGCACGAGTTATTATACTAGATGTGTTGGATTGTCAATAATAAAATTTAATTTGGTATTGAAACTAATTTCCAAGTTATTGCATATTTAGAAAGCAAAGATTATTTGTAGATTTATAATAATATTTAGAACATTATCTGATGGTTTGTTATACGGGATTAACAATTTTGTTTTTTTGTAGATTTGCAAGTAAACGACATTTGTCAAACCAAATTTGAATAGTATAGTATATAATAATGATAACTGATTAATAGAAGCTTTTAAAGATTTTGCATGGGAAATTAAAGTAGTAATATCTGCATATTGGAGTATGTATGCCTTTGAGTTAAAATGCTTTGGATTGGAACTATACATATTCAAAAAGAATACATTAATAACAGCGGCAAGGGATGAGAGCTTAATAAAACACTTTGCTGAAGAGAGAAAGGAAAAGAATATACTGAGCATAAACGTACTTGACTTAATCTAATTTCAAAAATTTTGATGATTACGTTAACAAGGTATGGTGGAATTTTAATTTAGATTGTTTGAACAAGAGGCTTTGATGCCAGACTGAATAAACGCCTTTGTCCTTAAGGTAGGATGTTTAGATATTTGAAGTTGTGTTGTAAGTATTTTATTCTCATACATTAGGAGTTTAATTTAAATTAAAGATTTAAATAGCTTTTCTAATACTAGTGACCAATCTTATTAACCGACAAAATGTATTTCTTTTTAATAATACGTTAAGAAAATTAATACATCTAAATAAAATCAATTATTTAACTGAGTTGCATTATACCAAATGAATTTCTCAACTTTTTATAAGTAACAAAAAAAATAAACATTAGAAAGTAATTTAAAATCTTTAATGCTTTTTTTTAAATGATCAAAATAAATTAGTTATTGAAAAAATTTGTCAACTGATGTGCTTACAACGCTAGTTAATAGTAAATTAATAAGACCAATTAACTTTAGGGAATGGGTTGTCAAAAGATATTTTTTTTAAATGAATACTTAAAAAGCAACAAGCATAGATAAATCATTCTTAAAACAATAGCAAACAAAATGTTTAAAAATAAAAATAATTTTATATGTTTTTCTAATATATGTTGGTCTAAAATAAAATATTTTAGATAAACATGAGAAAGTTTTGCAGTAGCCTTTGACATTTCAAACATTTTGCCAAATTTTTTATGCATATTGCAAAATAATAATATTGTTATTGAGCAAAATTGCTAAACAGCAATAACTAACAAACACTCAAAGTTTTGTATTTTCTGAATTTTTATGTAACAAGATAACTAAATATAAGTAAATTGTTCTTGCTACATATCTTGGTAGAAAATGATCAAAATTGCCACGCCTCCAGATGTGATGACAGTTTATATTATTAGCAAACAAATTTTTTTAAAATGACAGTTCATACTGTTAAAAAAACTATACATATATAAATATTTGCTTACTTCTAGCAATGTTTTTGAAATGTTGGAAATGCAAATGTTCAACCTATAGCTAAAAATGACAAAATTGTTTTTTTTTTAATATATTGTTAATTGCATTTTTGTTCAATCTATCCAAACATTTTAAAAATTATATTAATTTCCACATAGTTAAATTTTTAGAACAAAACTGTATCTCAGATACTCAATATTGATTCTGATAAAAACAACTGATGATATTTTTCCATACATTACAATTCAATTTTTATTTTCAACAAATATAAAGCGATTCTTGTCTTTGACATTTCTAAAGCTTTTGATAAAGTATAGCATTTTAATCTTCTAAACTGTACAATACATAAAGAAGAAATGTACAATTAATTTAGTTTTATTTACTACTAATTTAATTGTTTTCCTAATAATATAACAACTTATTGATAAGCTAACAACAATTTATTACTCAACGCTATGACCAAATATAAAATAATAAATGCTGTTTATCTGTATTGAGTTATTTATCAAAATAGCAACTATACATTTTTGAGTTTTTGTATATACTAGCTATTATAGAAACTGGAAATGATAATCCAAAAATATTTTTTTCATATTTGTTTTATATAATTTTTTATTTCTCACAAATCAGATTTTTTTTTAGATTTAAAAAACAGTATTATGTATTTTTTTAAATCTATGCATTTATTAAATAATTGCAGTATTCTATAAACCTTTGTATAACACAACAAAATATGCATGTGTTTTCTTAGTTTAACCTGTCTTTTTGGACAGTAACAAGTAGTAGTCGGCCGTTTTTGAGGTTTAAAGCAATCAGATTAGAGCTGTAGACACAGCCCAGATTGTTGTAATAGGTTGTTTATGCTGTTTAATAGTGGTGCAATCAGAGTCTAGGGCTACACATTTTGAAGGTTATTCTTTTAGATTGCCAATTTATCAACTTTAACGTTGTCTACTTTCTAAAGTATCCTCCCTCCTCAGGACACTTTGATGCTACTTACACATGCTGTTAATGTCATAATGACATTTTAATATTAGTTTTAGTATGATTTTGGCAGGCAAAAAAATATTGAGTGTAATTTGTGCCAAAAGGCTTTAGCAGCTCTTTGCTTTAGCAGCACTCACTCGATTTGCTTGCTTGTGCTGCTAAAAGCGGCGGGTTGCTAAAGCCTATTTTTGGCCATTGATACACTATATACTATTTAAAGCCTCTTGCAATCAATTGCAGAGTACTCTTTCAAATTTGCTACTTAGTAGAATTGTTACAACTTTAGCCAATTGTGTAGAGATCTTGGTAATTGAGTGGCTGAATTATGCTGTATACTACTATATTCCATAGTAGTTGTGATAGCCCTGATGGCAGCCTTTGGCAATATCTTTCTTGACTAATGTGTCACCAACAGTGACTGTTACGGTACTTTTTTAGCATGTGTTTTATACATCCACTAGTTGTGAGTTCAACGCCATTCAATTTGAACAACATTTAACAATTATTACTAAAATTCTAGAGTATAACCACAACCAGAGTTTATAAAACATATATAAAATAAATTGTGTTGTTTTATCACTTATTTTATACATATATTGTGTTATGTGAACCAATGGGTTACGTAGTTCTATAACACTAATGTATTAAAAAAAAATTGAACTTTACAAAATTATACAATGCTTAATTTTTTTATCCACTATTTTGCAATACACACAATTTTTTTTTATTATTTGCCAAATCAATGTATTGTATTAAATTAATAATATTATCTTTTGCGTTATAAACAAAAGATAATATTATTAACGTCTGTGTTAATCAGAAAACTTTCTTCCAAATATTGAAAATTTCTATAATATTTAATTCATAAGATGTGCATGATGTGTCAGTTGTTAATATAATAAAAAAAGGTTTTTTTATTATATTATTAATTAGTATACTTCAAATCATTGCAGGTCTATTCATTCCCTAATATTATTATCTCAGCAACTAATTTTGATTCTTTCAAACCAAATATTTTACGAATGGCATTACAATGTGACTAGGTATACAACAAAATGTTTTTCTAAAAAAGTTAATAAATTTCAATAAAAAAATATTTAAAATGATTAGTTAATATTTATATTTTCTGATTAAATACAAGAAGATGTACTTTACTTTGCCATCCATGTTTATTATAGCGTATATAGATAATAATAGCATAAATGTTAAATATAAAGGATTTAAAATACAATGCAAGAACATACAAGCTATGAATAAATCTGCTGCATTTAATCTGTATAATTATGTATAAAGAAATAAGCAAATTTACAACCCCATTATTATAGAAAATTATTTGCATGAAAAGTATTGTAGAATTTAAGTAGAGATTATTTTGTGTGTATGTTAGTAATTTAATATTTTGTTCTACTAGTACTAATAGTTAAATTTATTTATTAAAATTTATAATTTATGTTACGATAACATAGAACTATTACACAACACCCACGCATACATTAATCCTATACGTTCAACTATACAGTTGTTAATATATTGTGGTTATGTATTATCATGTCGATATGATTTATAATTGGTTGATATATTGTTCTATATAATTATAATTAATATTTTTAAATATATAAACATTTTATGTTGTTAAATATTAATTAAAGTTAAATATATCTAAACTTAGTAGCAATAAAATTATTAGAAAAAATAATATTAATGCTTTAAAATAAAAATGTAGTATACTTGTATCTAATAATATAATTATGTTTTGCAAATATTTTTACATTACTGCTTATATTTCTATTGCATTAAAACTATGTACATATATTGTCATCCAGAAAATACATAGTGCTAACAAATTATGTGGTAAACTTATTTTATTTTTGTTGTTATTGTACTAGCAGATTTAAACAATCTAATACTTTAAACCTTTTGAAAAACTATATTATATTACAATGTAATTTAACTTTGTATTTAGCAATCTATGATTTTAAATAACTTTGCATACTTTGTTGTTTTTAATATCACAGACACTTTTATATTAGCTACTTGTTTTGTTCTTAATTTTACAAAAAGATAGAAAATTCTGCTAAAAACTACCATAAAAAACTTTTCGTAATGATCTTTATATAAAAGCACAACATTATATGATGGATTACATCAGGTTTAAACTGTATTTTAAACAAAACAAATTGCCTTCACTTGCATTTAAAATTATATTTTGGCAGTTTATAATAATAATTAAATCAAATAAAACGTGTGTTGTTTTTATTAAACAATTACTTCATTTTTAACTCAGCGTACAACTGCGTAGCTTGTTGAAAAATAAAAAAAAAAAAAAAAAAATTATGTTAACTGCAATAAGTTTATATCTAATTTTACGTAATAACACGTAAAAAAGCGAAGAATGAGTCGTTATTTTAGAGTGTATAATACGACGCCATGCAAGCCATTACGGGTGGGACTAGATTTTCAAATAAATCGCGAATAACTGAAAAGATTAGCGCAATTTTTAGTGCAGTCTTCGGATGTCTAGACTGTTGCCCCACGCAGTAAATGATGAATTATATGTAATATTTGTATGTCTCATTTAGTAAAATTTTATTACGTTCTAATGAACGTAATAAAATTTTACTAAATGAGACATACAAATGTAAATAATAACTATTTATTTAATAGTTAAGTAATACGTATACTGCAATTAAAAACATTATATAAATATTTATTCAAAATTGTCTTCGCTATCATGCGATGCCGTGGTCGTACAAGGCATACTGACGAGGTTTGTAGAAACGAAACAATTGTCTATGCTTGACCCTTGGCCGCTGTGATTCGATTGACTGATTTTGAATAAATTATTAATTCATTTCATAACATTATATAAGTTAAATAAATTTTGATGGGTAAACTAAAGTATTTAAGTATGCTTATATAATACTATAATTTATTTCAAGTTATCTATATTATTCTCAAACCGTACAAGAATAAATTCAAATAGAAATAACTTTTTAAACTAAAATAATATGTAGTTGCAAAATAAAAATTTGCTTAATGTATTATAATACATTGTATTAGTATACACACGGATACAAAATCCAAACTAAACTAGTTTGCTAAAGTTATATTTTACATTACATTACGTTTTCTTATCTAACGATGACAAACGGTGATAACTAGCCAAGTTAATAATGATAAATACTTCAGATATAAGCTAGCTTATTAACTCTGATGAAATCCCGGCGAGTGAATGATATTACTCAGTTATATCCAACTCCAACTACCAGTTTAACATTTCTTAGACATGAACTATCCAAACACATCAACGATCTCTTTTTGTGATTAGGGTTTAGGAATGTATTATGTTGTCTCAAAATTATATCAGGTTTGTGATAAATTAGACAATTAATGTAGTTGAAGCTTTATTTAAAAATACACTAATAACTTGTTGCAAAGTATTAGAGATTTAAATGTTTTGTTGAAGTTAATATATTATTAAAAAAATACACAATTTTTAATTGCTTAATAAATAACTTAATTAATATAAAAAAGTAGTACATTTTATTTAAAGATAGCATAAAATAATAATTTAAATATTAATTAATTGTATACAGTTTTTTTAGTTAGTTTACTTTAAATTGTCTTAAAAAGAATAAGTTGATAACAACATACATTCTAAATACTACTACTAACCAGTAGCAATCAGTGGCAATAAATAATTTTTTAAATTTAAGTTAGAACGAAGGCAAGAGATGCGGCTTGTTTTTTTGATGATATATATGTTTCCCTCTTTGTCGTACGTAACGACAACGAACAGATTTAGACACTATAAAATGCTACATATAATTTATAGTTCATACTAGTTTCAATTTATAGTATAATTTTTATGCACAATTTAATTATTAAATAAAATATTTGTAATCTATAAATAAATTATTTACAAAAACCAAACACACAATAAATATGAAAGTTGATAAAACAATTATAATTAAAAAATACATTTTATAAAAAATAATAATTTAAATTTAAAGTTAATAAGCTATATTGTTATTTATATTTATATTAGTTATTTCCCTTATATTAATATAATATATTTATTTTGTATAAACATTATTCTATCATATATAATTAGTCAATTTGACTGTTTTTAAATAATCAGTTATTGTTTATAAATATTACACTATAATTTATGCGTTTTGCTTGTCCAATAGTGAGAATATGCTTGATCTCTATAAGATCTAGCACGAAAAGCAAATAAGGTGGTAGGACGAGTATGATAAACAAGTAAAAGGAAATTGTGTTAAAATATGTGATACTGTTTGATAGTTTAGTAAGAAGCATAATGCTATATAAGAAAGAAATTTGAAGTTAATGAGGGAAAAAACGCTAAAGCCACGCAGATACAATACTGAAAATAGACATTACATAAAGAAATGCTGATATGCATCATGCTAGAGAAAAAAAAATGTACAAAAAAAAATAGATTAAACAAAATATATTTGTTTTGGGATCATTAAGTTGAAAATAAGAACAACGATTATTAAATATAGAATTTATCATCCAAAATCTTATTGCAAAAAATGACACTATCAGATCTCACTTTAAAACAACTAAAGGCACACTATACAAAGCTGTAATATAATCTGTCAACTATCTAACGTCTCTAAATATAGATAATAACTTAGAACTATGTAATACTGTTACAATTAAGACTAACGAAACTGAATAGTTACAAAATAAAATTTATAGAAAGCACTACTGCCAACTGCACAAGAAATGAATTGACATAGAAGTATGTGTAAAAAATTGATCGTTAAAAAAAAGGATCTGTAATAGATATACAAGATCAGGTCATAAAAACAAAAATCTATGACAAAACGACCAATTTTAGTTAAAAATAAAATAACAGCAGATAACATCAGATTGTAATTGTTAATTTTTTGGTACCAATCCAAAAATAATTTAAAAAAAATTACTTTTAAAAAAAAGATTTTATCTGCTACGTAAAAATCAGTTTTATTAAAAGCTGCACATACCACTCTTGCTTAAATTAATACCACTTTAAACTAACTAATTATGTTTACCAAACAACAATCAGATCTAAAAAAATAATAATAACAAAAGTAACTATTCCACAGATTTGCTACATTGTAAGAAAAATGTAATCAAACATGGGATAAAATAAATTTCTTCTCTCTGCACCTATTACCAGCTAAAAGCAAAGCATTAATTAATAAAAATAATTATAAGAAGTATTATTAAATAAAAAACCCCTACAAGAAAGAGTAGTGCAGAAGAATACTTTTTCTAATCCTTTTACTGGTCGTAAAAAGCAACAAATAAGCAAGGACTAAACATTGTTAAAAATTAATTTGTTTAAAACAAGCTTTTTTTCATTATTTACATAACATCTTGTGAAACAATTTGCATCTCTATTTCTACGTTTACCCATTATCACTCAAAAACACTATGTGGGGTTTGAGTTAAACCAATGTGCAAGGTCGTAACTTGACCAACAATATTAACTTTTTTGTAGCTAATAGATCATGTTTGGCTATTAACCTTATAATTTGTTCTCTATTGAAAAATAAATGACCTGATTGGAAAATGTTTAAGTGTTTGATTATGATGACAATGTTCAAGCCACTACTAACAATATTTTTTTGTCAAAGAAATTATTTTACTGATAAAATGCGGGACTTTTTTTGAAAACTTGAGTTATTGACAACTTGAGTAATTTTTGAGTCATTTTGAAAACTAGGTCGTGTCTTATAAACTGTGAGTTTATAATACCAACACTGTTAATTAAAAAAAATAAAACAGTTAAAACTTTATTCATTGTTCTAGACACAAAATTAAATTACTCGCAAAAAGTACCATAATTTTTATCTTTATCTTTTGATCCAAGAAACAATCATTTTCTTTGTGCATAAAGTTAAATTAAGTAATACTATTTTCTTTATATTTATTGTGTGCTATCGTACTTACTAGCACAATAGCATTTCTCATTCTCACAATATTTTTAGATACATTCTTAATTTTAGTAAATATTTTGTAACTGTTGTTGTGTTGTCATTGAGTGTAATTTATTACAAAAAATTCTCAAAAAAGTATTTCTACATTCAATTTTCTCTACTAAAATTGCATCTAAAAGCCTTTTATTTGTGCTACTGTCTCTATAGGCTATTAATTTGTTGTATTTTATACTTTACTTTATTTCACTATTTCTAAAACCTTTGATAAACGTGTTCTTCATCTTCAAAATATTTGAATGTGCGTTTTTCTCTTCTCTTTAATCTTAAAATCTTGTGTAAAAACAGCAATAATTATTCTTCAACAATATATAAAACCTGACTACATTGTTAGTTCACTATTGCTGTTAATTCTGATGCAGCACTATATTTTGTGCATTATCATCACTTGGACTAGCACTCGTCAGCCACGTTTATTAAAAGTACTCTATACTTGTCAACACTTCCAATGCTCCTTGCATATTAAGACTCTTGACAAACCGCCGCCTATATTCAACCTATTGCAGTTTTTTCATTGAGCAGAAACAAATGTATTGTACTTTAAATAATTTATTAAAACCAACGTTAAAACAATTTTTATACAGATTTTTATTTCATTAAGTAGAGTTACTATTTCTTGGTTTTTTCTCTTGCCTTATGCGTAGTAAAAACTAATTTTGTAAAACTTATATGTTTTTTTTTTAAATAAACTAAAAAAAAATCTTAAGCTTGGACATTTTTGACTGGTACAAAACCTATTAAAAACTAAAACAAAAACGCACTGTTAATATTTAAAAAAATTGTAATGACGTCATAATTCTTTTAAGGTCGTTAAAAAACAAACAATAAAACAAAAGTTTCTATGTCCTGACATTATTTTCTTTACTAGCCAATAGTATAAATGCCAACATCTATATTTTGGTTTTCACATAGACTTCTGTATTGCAAAACTATTGACAAAACCACAGAAACTATCTCAATTCTTGCACTTCTAACCAAAAAAAAAAGCTTTACAGACAAAGTATCTTTTTGTATACTTGTTAATAGTTAGATGCCAACATCAATATTTGTTGGTTTTGATACAGAACTCTATATTCTAACAAATACTCACTGACAGTTTAGAGATGTAGAACGGAAACTTAAAAAAAAGATTTCTTTAACCACCACAAATATTCAAAGTCAATGTTGAAATTTGAAAATACTTGACAAAAACATAAAAACTTCATCAACTATTGCACATCTAACAAAACAAAATCTTTTTGGATTCATTAATAATGTTTTTGATATAAACCCTACATTTTTTAAACAATTTCATAAAAAAAACTTTGTTATAAATAAATTTTAAACCTTTTTCTGACGCAAGCATTGTAATGAAAGTTTTTCTTTCAATATTTTAATACTAACCACTTAAACCAGTAATAAAAAACATACACATAACCTCAAATTGCATACTAGAAAACATTCTATTTTGTTTTTATTATAACGTTATTAGGAGTTTTTATTTGATATATTTAAATTCATATTTTAAATAAAAGCATGCGTTATTCATGTGTATTTTGCATTTAGTCGTAACTAATTAGGTTTAATTTTTAAAAGAAATGTATTTATATTTATTTATCTTCAAACATAAAAAATAGGTTAATAATGAATGTAAGTAAACACATACTTTCATTCACATTTTGTATGTGTTGAACTAGATTTGACATACAGTATAGATTTTTTTTTACCATGTTCATCATTAATAATTTATTTAATGTTTTTTGAAGCAAAATAAAGCGGATTATTATATTTAAAAAAAAATATATATATAAACAAAAATATATCAAATACAGTTTAAAATTTTTTATAAAACAATAAAAGTTTTAATTTTGAAAAACATGGGCTAGCACTCGTCAACTCTAAACTGTTTATAAAGCAAATATAGAGTTCCCATGTTGTTACTTGGACAACTTATTTAAAATTTTAAAAACTTGTTATTTTGAAAATATTTAATCTATATGCTGTTTGTCAATATACATTTTAGTTTGTCTATCAACAAAATTACTAATAAAAAAACACACCTGCATCATCAGCCTAGTACAAAATATAACAGAAATTTAGTTTTAACTAATTAAAATTGAATATTTAAGTCTAAAAGTATGCAAATTTGGTTATACAGGGTGGTAGGCAAACATGCAACAAAAATTAAAGGAGTTTTTCTTGGCCTATTCTTAGAATATTTTGTCCTACGATGATTTCTGAAAAAAAAAAATTGTTTTAAAGATACAGAGTAAACAAAATTTGCAATATTTACAACATTTTATTATCAAAATGTACATGTAAAGTTGCTGAATTTAGAATAAGCTAAGAAATAACTCCTTGAATTTTTGCCGCATGTTTACCTAACACCCTGTATATTGTATACCCAATAGAACATAAAAACATTTAAAAAAAAAAATTTAAATTACTTACTTGTAAGTTTCATTTAAAAAATTATTTTCTTACCTGCAACAAATACAAAAATTAATAAATGCAAAATAAATACATACGTATATTATATGAAATAAACTGATATGATAACTAAAAGATGGTTGAGATTTTGTAATAATTTGTATTAAAGATGCAATAAAACAATTACAAAAAATATTTATTTGTAGTAAAAACTTAGTATTAGTTTTATTATAGTAAAAAGTAAAAACCATCAAATTCAAGTTTTTACTCTCACGCAATTTGTAATCATATTTAAATTTATATAATAAAAATAACTTATTATGGCATATAATTAGTAAAGATTGTTTTCCACTACTTTCTATAATTTATTTTATAGATTAATATATTGTCAGAAACCGGTACATTTTGTATACTGTCAGAAACCCTTAATTTGTAATCCTGTGGATAATGATTAATGTGTTCTTAAGCTTAAGGACACATTATCTGGTTGACCATATGTTTATCGATTGTCTTGTTAGTGGTGTGGTGTAAACACTAGCGGTTTGATGTTGCTAATTCCGACCTCATTTGAAAAGACCATGTATATAATAGGGTACTATAACTTTAATAATGACCGAAGCAAACTTTAAATTCCGTTCATTAATATTACTTTATAGTTACTTATATCATATAATTTGTATCAAACTGTAAAGTGTAATACAAAAATAAGGTCAGAAGTTAAAAGACTTAAAAATTACTAACTGCAAAAAGTCACGGAATCCGGTAACAAATTAATACTTTTGATCTAAATTTATTATTAATAATGTTTTATTTTGTATTGTTTTAATAAGTTGTTAATAGAAAAATAATCAAAAAACTTATATTTTTCTGATATGGAAGAATATAATACAATTTCATTATTTACAAAACCAATATCAACATTGCCTGTTTTTATGTTTATTAAATTAAGAACTTCTAACAATATTGCTTTTATAACTTTTTCGAAACAAGATCAAATATCAAACTTATGAGATTCTATTTAAAATAAATTAGCTAACTACATTATATCAATAAAAACACATTGAATTTTAGATTAAATTATTTTAAAATTTCCAGAAAAAAATATTTTAAAAGATTGAATGATGTCGTTAATTAAGACAAAAAGATAAGCTTATCAGAAAAACAAAGGTTTGAAAAAGTTGCTTAATTACTTAAGTTAATACAAATTAAATATTACGCAATAATAAAAAAAAACTAATCTGTACTTTTTAATTCTTAGTTTTAGATTGCAAATTTACCTATCAACTCCTGTTATATACTTTTTTTGTTAATGCTAATAAACTGCTTTTTTAATATGCAATAAATTTAATACATCTTAAAAGTTTTACATTTACATTTCAGTTAATGTGTTAAATATGTCCCAGTTTTTTAGTTTCAATATAATTGAGAAGAAATATTGGCTTTCTGAACAATATAACTGCAATTTAGCTTACTAAATGAAATCTTTCAGAACAAATTGTTGAATTGTATTTGTAAAATAGAGCAATTATTCTACTTGACTTGCTATATTAAATTTTCTGTATAAATGAAGTATTTTAAATTTGACAAAAAATATAGATTTCAATATATGAACATAAGTTTTTAGCACGTAATGACGGGACGCTAGGGAAATTATAATAAAAGTTAGTGTGAGTGTTAAAGTTACCTGTAAAAACTTTTGTTAATCCGATTTATTATTTTATTAATTTTTTTATAGTTACCATGTTAATATTAAAGAAACTGGAAGTATACAGGCTGTTAGACGGTTTTTCGGAAACAAAATAATATTTATAAACGCTGTTTTATTAAATTACTAAATTATTTTCATTAGTATTAGTATAGATCATCATAAATAAATGAAAAAAATATATATTAAATCTATTTTGTTGTCATTTACGCTCTTGTGTATGTTAGAAATATTTTAATTAGTTGTTATTGTTTTTTTGCAAATTCTGAAAAAAATTAATTAAATAAGATATAACAACCAATACATTTTTGAAATCAGTTAAAAATAAATTAAAAAAAAAAAATTAGTTTGGTTTATATCTCAAAAATTAAAAAAAAACTATGTTTATTTTTTGATTTTTTTTATAAATATATACAGAATAAATTTATAAGTTTAGCTCAACGTAGCTAATTTAAACAATTTTGTAAGATTTAAAATTTCAATGTTTTCTAAAAAGTACATGTAAATTATTGTCATCTTGTATAGGACAGGTCAGGTACGGATTAAATGAATTTTATTTAATGTAAGTTAATATTGCTCAAATTCAAAGAAAACTGACTGAAACGTGTATAACAAAATTCTAATTAATCAATTTGGGTTGTCTTAAGTTACAAACTGGAGATAACAATACATCTCATCTAAAGAAGTATAACTCAAATAAAGTAATAAAAAAAAACATATACAGTTGTAAATCTACAATATGTACATACTGCTACATGCCAACGCAATAATAAAACCCAAAATTGTAAAATGTTTTGGTTTAATAATACAATTAATATCCAATGCATATTCAAAATAAAAAACAAAAAATGTTTTCAGATCATAGAGTAAGTTGACCAAAACTATACTCAATGCAGACAAAAAAAATCGATAAATAGACCTACATATTACAATCTGATATAACAACTGTGAAGTATAATGAAAAACAAAGGTTAACAATCAATTATCCAAACCCAGTTTAACTCCAAAACGGCCAACCAAATACAGACAAATTGCAATGTCTAAAAAAGTAGATAATCATATATAGTTTAATAAAAAACAAAGTTTCTTAGCGCCCTCTATTTATTTTAATCTCTTAGGCATTTCTTGATGATTGTTTTTTTATTCATTTTGCTTTCTAGTATTTTTTCTAGTTTTTTTTTATCTTCCTTTCACGCTTTGCATTCTACTAGATTGTGTACTGCATTATTGTGTGTTTTTTCATGACAGAATATTCATTTTTTGTCTTCTTTGCTTTATTTAATTTTTTGCATAAACTTTCCAAAGACTCCATGTCCGGTTAGTGTTTGTGTTGTATAATAGCACGTATCTAGTTTGTTTTCTACCCACTCTTTTATTTCCAGGATTAGTTCTTTTGTCTATTCTCTCTTTTTTTTTATTTTACTGTCTCTGCCAGCTTTCCATTGTTTTTACTCTTGCTCTTAACTTAGCTTTTTTTTACTGGTTTTACTTTTCTTTCACTATCATATCCGCAAGAAGTGTTGCTGCAATGCAATGACCTCTACTGCTTCTTGTGACACCTTTCTGTAAGCTCTGCTGATCCTTAACAAACTGGCTCTTGTAGTTCCACTTATTTCATTCTTATTTTGTTTTTCTCTCCATGGCTTTTTTCTATGTTTTTGCGGCGTATAACAGTTAGCTTTTTGCTGCTGTTGCTATTGGCCTTCTGGCTTCATTTCTTGGACCTCCGTTGTTTGGGATGAGTTTAGCAAGCTTTCTCTCCATTTTCTTTGTTCCCGTAGCCGCTTCCTTAACCTGTTAATTTTATCCCTTTGCTTCAAATGTCACCGCAAGGTATTTGATTTTTTTTCCTTTAGTTATCACTTGGTCTCTCACCTGTATCTTACTTGTTCTTCTATTAGTCCTCTAACTTAATGGGCAAGCCACTTCTGTTTTTTGTGTTGGTAATTTTAAACTTTTATTTTTTATCCATAATTGTATCATATCTATTGCCAGTTCTAGTCTTTCTTTTAGTACTTCTATTTTTACATGCCTACTTACTAGTGCTGCGTCGTCTGCAAATACCGTTATTGTCACGCCTTCCGGCAATCTCATTCAAAATAACTCATTATAAACAAAGTTCCATAGTTTTGGTTCTAGCGCTGAGCCTTGTGGTACCATTTTTGTAAGTTTGAATCTTCCTTTCTTGGTTACTAGGTTTCTACCCACCCTGTAAGTAGCTCCATATGATTTTAATCGTTTTTCTGTTTAGTTCTTTTTTTTGCTGCCTCTATAATTGCTTCCCATAACACCTTGTTAAACGCGTTCTGTATGTCCAACGCTATCATTACACTATGTTGCCTTTTTTTCTGCGTTCCGCTGTTTGTTTCATTTGCTATTGCTTTTACTTTGTCTATAGCTCCTAAGATTATTTTTCCCTTGGTAAATCAGTTTTGTTCTTTTTTCCATTCTTTTTTTATTTCTAATTTTTGTTCTATTCTCCGTACAATGACTTTTACCATTATTTTTGCTAGTGTGTTTATTAAACATATTAGCCTGTATGACGTTGCTTTTCCTACTTCTATTTTTTTCTTAATCAGTACAAGGGTGGCATTTCAACATTCTGGAAAAAAACTGTCTTTTAGGCATCTGTTGATTATTTTAGTTATTTCTTCCTCGTTCCTGTCTAGAGCTGCTTTAACAATCTTTGTTGTTATTTCGTCCGGACCTGATGCTTTGTTGTTAAGCAATTCTTTTATGATCTCCTTTATCTATTTCAATGTTGCCATGACTGTTTTTTTTTTTCTTTTTCTGGTTTTTTTTACTGGTTTTCTCTTAGGAAACAATTTCTTAATTATGACCTTTTCTCGTTTGTTTTCTTTTATGTAGACTCTTTTTGTTCTTTTTCCCAGTTTGTTCATAAATATTTTGTAAGGTTTTTCTCAAGAATATTGTCTATATTTTCCTTAATTTTTTTTCAGCATCTTTTTCTGCTATCCCTGATTGCTTTTCTTAAGATTTTTTTGTCTTTTTTTAGTTCCTCTTCCGTTTCCTATGTATTTCTTTATTTTTTCTCTGGTCTCTGTTTTTTCCATTGTATTGTATTGTATTGTATATATTTGTGTAAACTCAGTAATTCATTTTCTGACACGGTTCATTAATTCACTATACCTGCCATTTGCCATGTTGCTATGGTAATGTCAATATGCGATTTTGAGCTTCCTTTTAAGAACGTAGGTTTGTCTTTTTTCTTCATTTGCAAGAAAGAAGACAAGGTAAGGTAAGGTTTAACATAGCTATCATTTCTTCTAAGATTTTTCTTTCTAAATCCTTCTTGTATCCTCCCCATCTTAGTGATTTTGCATTGAAATCTCCTCTTACTATGATTTTATTTGCTTTTCTGTTCTTAAAGTGCTTTCTAACTCTTTTATCCACTCCCAATAGTATTCCATTCCTCAGTTTAGACTGACATAACAGCTGTATACTATCATACTTTCTACTTTAACCCACACTATTCCCTCTTTAGGTGTTTCCCATCTTCCCACTTTTCATTTAGTTTGTTTTTATTTGGTTCACTGACTATCACTAGGACTATCGTTTCTTTTTTTTTGTATCCAGCCATCTTCTATTTTCTGTTCTGTGTCCTATCCTTCTGCATTCTATGCAGTATTCTCTGTTCTTGCATTTGGCAACCTGGTGTCCCTCTTTTCCGCATTTTATGCATAGCATTTCGCATTTGTAACATTTTCTCTCAATGGCTAATACTTTCTCTACTCTGCATCTTACAAATCTTATGTTTATTTTTCTTTCTCTTATTATCTGTTTTGCTGTTTTTTTGTCCATCTTGACTATATCTGTTTGGTTTTTGTCTGTACTTTGTCTTTATGGATATTATCGTACTTCCTTCTGTGTTTGCTTTGTTTATAATTTTATCCAATATTTTTCTTCTGGTAGTCTCCGGAATAATATCTTTAATAATTACTAGTTTTGTGAAAACGTTGACATTGTATCCCTCTATTCCATTTCTTCTTTTTGGTTTCATTTTCCTTTGTTATCAGTAACAACTCCCTTTTTTTGTTTCTTTTATCTCCTTGAATGTAGATTCTTTTATCTGTAGTTTTGTCTGTCTCAGCAAGTCTGCAAATGTTACGCCCTGTTTGCTCACTATTATATCTTCTGTTTCTGTTCCTAGTATTCTTTCTCCATTTGTCTCTAACACCTGTACCTGTGTTGGCACTTTTGAATGACTTCTTTTTTCTGCCATTTCCATTTTTTTTTTTGTTTCTTTTGACGCTATTCTAGTTGGTAATGATATACTTATTTCATTAATATTCAATACTTTTGCTTTGTTAAGAATTTGTTCAATAGCCATTAGAATATTTATCTCCCTTTTCCCTGTTGCTTCAATTCTCTGTTTACTAATGTGTAGTTTTCCCACATTTTTTCCGCTTAAATTTCTACATATGAAGTTTCTTCCATTCCTTTTTCCTCCATTAATTCTGGGTATTTTACTTTAGGTTGTAGTAGAATACTCGATTCTTTTAATATTTCATCATTATTTATTAATACTCCAGTAACACTTTTTTTCCCATTATTGGATTATTTTTTTTCCAATATTACAAATTTGTAGTCCGTTTTTTTTGCATTCTTTGTTAATGATTTTTTTATGTTGTCTTTATTATCCATTTCTATTATCTCTTGGTCCGAGATGAAATAGTTTTGGATATTTTCTTCTCTATTATCTGACCATTCCGTCTTGGCCTAGTTTGTACTAATTTACATTTCTCTACATTTTAAATTTCCTAGATCATCTGCTAATTACTATTTAAATCACCGTTAAGCACTTTTGCGAACACGTCCGTTCTCCGTCGGACGTTAACCGCAGCTCTTGATCTTGGATAATTCAATACTTATGCTTTGCGCATATAGTCCGCTATGCTAACATTATAATTTCTTGTATTGATTACTAATGATAAAAAATTATTTATAATATAACTAACTAATGTCATACTAATAGTGTCTCTATGAGCATATTTAAATATCTTCGTTGGGTCTTTAATTAGAGATGTTAGAGATGTCAGAGATGTGATTGTAAAATATAAGTGCTTGTATTTTTTTGTATATGCTGATAGTTTGTCAATATTTGGATTACCACATACATAAATTGTGTAACTTTCTTAAAGACGCTATTCAACAATTTAACAAGAAGTTTATGATGCCGCAATATTGAAATATTTCTTTATTGGCATACTTTGTGTATGATTTTGTGATATTAAACCTTTCAAGTACATCCTCTTTTACAAAAAATGCAACAATAGCTAATAGTCCGGGAGAAAGCAACAGTTTAGAGTTAGTCATTTCAGAAAAGTTGAAAGTTTTTTCTAAGCTTTATTTGGAATCACTAGTAAGTAAATGGACCTCGAGCTGACGCACCTCCGGGGGGTGTAGCTGCGGCCGCTTCCCACACACGTAAAATAATAATTTTTAAAAACTAATACCGCAAAAGCTGAAACTTTCTTTACATGTTGATCATGCTATAAATAAAAGAAAAAACGTATCCAGTCGAATTTAGAGTGGGGGATTATGCTCCAGCTTTTCACGTAAAGAAATGAAAAATATGCGCTGGGTAAACTGATACCGCAGAAGCTGAAATTTTGTAAACTAATAGTTAAATTATTAATTTAAACAAAAAAAAACATAGAGCTGTACATTTAGTGGTGGAAAAGTGTCCACCTGATGCAGTGAAGAGCGCTGCGCAAGGTATGCGCTCGGGCGCGTTGTATCTTTGACTGCATCAGCTGGACACTTTTCCCTCAATAATTATAAAGCTGGATATTTTTTTTGTTTAACTTATTCAGTTAACTATTGTATTACCAAATTTCAGCTCTTGTGGTATCATATATCTATACTTTTCTTATTTCAGCTTTCTTGAAATGACTAAACTTTAAACGGTCGCTGGCTCCCGGACTATAATTACATATTTAAGTTTCACTAAAACATAAAAAATCAATATCTATATTATAACATATTAAATCAATTAAGTTAATTTTATGTAGAAGAAATTTAATGTTTTTTTCTACCGTTGAATTGATAGTCGTTTCTTCAAAAAAAAAGTCAACTAAATTTGCGGTGTATTACTTTATTACACCGCAAATTTAGTTTAATAAAGATTACACAAATCTTTCAACAACAAAATTACATTTGTTTTTAAAATTTAATAAACAATTAAAAATTATGAAAATGAATAATTTTTCTTGTTTTAAATTTTATGACAATTTATCGCATCCTTAATTGTTTGTTGAATTATTTTAGTTGACAGCATAGCTTTGTGACTATTTTCTTATATAAACTTCAATTTAAATACACTTTAGTTTTAAAGTAAAAATAAAATCAAATTTGATATATCAATTTATATAAACGTCTCTCACCAATATACTAAATCAAAATCATCTAAATTCTATATACAAGTTGAAATTACGCTATGCTCTCTGACACTGTAATTTCATTTCCTGTATGCTGTTGTAAGCCAGGATGCTGGGCCATGTAATTCAGCATTGCATGCAAGGCAATTGCTTAGTAATCACTGATTTCAAACTCAAAATAAAAATAGCTTTACGGTCAGGATAATGTTAGTTCTACAGTAAATTGGTTTATTATTCATAATATGTACTGCAAAGTTTTGTGTAATTGTGTTTAAAGTTTATTAATGAAATAAAGATTACTTTTTTAGTATTTCTATATATTTAATATTTATGGTTAAGTTTTGATTTATTTATTAGTGTTATATTAAGCTTGTATACTATTAAAAATACTATACTTTTTTTATAATTGATAAAATTCTTATTTATGTATATCTTTCTGTATTTAGAGAAATCTTCTTATTATATAAGAGAATCAGTCTCATTCTCCGATGCACCTATTCTTTTTGACAGTTTAAGTGTAATTTTTTAAGCAGTTGGCATATTAGACTTAAAAAGATTTTAATTTTAAACTTTGATATTTTAGCAGTTTTTTGTTATTTTAGTAACAATCCAATATTATAAAATTTGACAGTCTGGCCAAATTTTAATAGTGTAGTAATTCAATATAACAATTTTGTTAGGAAACAAAACAAGCAGTTTTTGATATTTAAAATTAGTACATCACTTAAGAAACAATTTTTTGATATATTAATAAGCCATTTTTACAGATTCAAAACATAATTCAATAATTTTAATACTTTGCTTCAAAGGTTTGATAATATTTGAACATATTTGACAGTTCTGGCACATAATACCATTTTTTTACACAAAACGTTTTGAAATAATTTAAGATTTTGTCTTAAGTTTTTTTTTTTAAAGCTTTAGTTATTTTTATTGCAAAATACGATTAAATATAATACTATTTTAAAATTTATTAACTTTTTGCTAAATATAGTAACTTTTTTGACAATTTATAATGTAATTTAACTTATCTGGTACATTTGCGATAATTTTACTATTTTTGAAAAATGTTTGACAATTTTAGTAATTTTTTTTGACAATCAAGTATTTTTTTCCAACTTACATTGTTTATACACACTACAGTTTTATTTGATAGTTACTAAACCACTAAGACTTATTGACAGATGTAGTAACTGTTTTGTACAACAGTTTAGAATAACATTATCAGATTTAATACATTTTTTGCTAATTTATGATGTTCACATACATTAAACATGTACTCTGTTTGACAGTTTTAGAAAAATTTTTACGGACGTAGTAACTTTTTGAAAGTTTAAAATAGAAAAGATGGTTGATACTCTTTTACTATGTGGTAATCCGTAATAATAAAATAAAATAAAACACTAAGTTTTTTACTACAAATACCTTATTAATATAAATATATATTAATAAAAAATTCATTTTAACTTTTCTGTATAAATCTATTTTTTTCTTTAGTTTGTTCTTACTTGACAATGGCCTTTAAAAGTCAAAACTCAAGTCGTGAACTTTTATTTTATTAATATGTTTTGTTTAGTAATATATATTTATATCAATAAAGTATTTGAGGTAAAAAACTTAGTTAGTGTTTTATTTTAATTTTATGTCTAATATACAATTTTTAAAAACTAGTAGACATCTGCAAACTGATAAGGTTATACGTTACTACAAATAGTTTGATAGTTTAAAACATTAATTAACAGATTTAATACGTTTTGTTCAAACTATAATACTATTGTAAACTGTTTAACAGTTTTAGTAACTTTTAGGTGTAGTAACGTTTTGATAATTTTAGTAGTTTTTTGACACTTAAATTAATTAAAAAGTTTTTTAGTAGATTTAGTAACACTGTTGATAAATTAAAATACAATTTAACATATTATATTTCTGTAAACTGTTTTAACAGTTTTTGTAACGTTTTAGTAACAGTTTAGAATACAATTAGTCAGATCTAGAAAGTTGCTTACAATTTATGGTATTTTTATGCATTGCAGTAAATTGTTTGGTAGTTTTAATAACTTTTTAAAGTTTACAGTAATATTTTGACAGTTTTAGTAACATATTGAAAATATTAAAATCTGGTTCGCCAGATTTGACAACTTTATGCCAACTTATTACATTGCTGAAAACTATTTGACAATTTTAGTAACTTTTGACAGATGTAGTAATATTTTTGACAGTGAAGAATTTTTTTGATTAATTTGTTCCTAGTTTTTTTACAGTATTTTTAGCCGTTTAAGGTACTATTTGTCAGGGTTTGATTTTTTGCAAAAAAAAATAAAAAAAGGTTTAAAAAATAAAATATTTATTTAAAATTTAACATAAAAAAATTGTAATTTTTTGTTGACAATTTAAAATACTGTTTGACAAATCTGTTATGTTTTTGTGAACATAAATTATTACTGTAACTTGTTTAACAGTTTTAGTAATAGACGTGTTAGGTTTGTGCCGGAACCACCCGGTATACCGACTTAAATCAACTTATGGCGTAGATGTAAAGCCGTCCATGCGCGTTGGGTCCTTGGGTTTTGTGTTCCTGACTGAGAGTTTCCTATTCCTTTTCGTTCCCTGCCGTTGACTAGTAAATAACGCGGTCTATTTGGTTTGTGATATATTACCAGCCCAGGTATGTAGTACTTATTTCGATGTATTAAGTATTTATATTTTTGTTAATTCCCAGATTATTTACGAATTAAATGTATGGAAAGAATTAAAGCTAGTTATTTAATTAACATTTACCATCCACATGCTCGGCTAACCCTCAACCCCACGTGCTCTGCCACAGGTTTTTTAACAGTTTAGTATACAATTTTACTGATATTAGTACAAATTTGCAAACTTAAGAATTTTACACAAATTTGTAAACTGCAAATTTGTCTGTTTTTTTTTTTCAAAACCTTTATTTAATATTTTGCGGTAGGGCTTAAAAGTTCTAGCTCCACTAGCTAGTTTTATTTTTATAGCAACGTAATTTACATACCAAGCTACTTCATGACAAATTTAATAAAGGCAATTTCATTTACAAGGCTACAAATAACGAGTGCAGTTTAGAAAATGTTTACTTTAACCCAATAGAACATTTCTAAGACTACTAAAACGAATTGGTCAAGCAAAAGATTTTGTTCTAATTTATATCCTACAGTATATTTTTGCAAAACTAATAATATTGAACTTGATTATATCCGGAATGTTAATAAAGCAAAGTTGGCTATACACACAAATAAAATTAAAGCTGTTACCAGATATTTTTTGCTTATATTCTTAAAACATTTTATGTTATTTTGTACAAATTATTAATTAAAGATAATAAACTGTAAAAATGTTTTTTTTATAAAAAAACTTACAAATCTTAATTAAACAATCTCTATAAACTGATTAAGTTGCAAACCACATACAAATGACAAAACACAATCTAAACAGGATTTTATCAACTGTTTCATTTGCAATAGTTAATTAAAAATATTACCTAAGCAAAATGAATGTTGAAACGCTGTAAAACTAAAAATTAGACTGTTTCTATAATTTTAGTAATATATGTGTCTTTATTGGTTACCTACTAAGTAATAATGTATTCTGCGTTTCTGTGATAATAATTTAAAACTAATGAGTTAAAATGTTAATTTTTGTATTCAATAAATAAAAATATTGACTAAACAAAACTATGGTTATCACAAACATTACTTATTATACAAATACAAAACAATTTATTTAACAAATATTGAACGATTAAAGAAATGTAATTATATAAATTAACTGTATATATTTAACAATAGTTAACACCACATCATTGGTAACAAGTTAAATAGTTACTTAGATTTATTACTTTAGAACATACTTGTAAATAAATTTTAAATGTAAAGTACTCCGTTAAGACATATAAATCTAAGTTAAATATGCTGGAGATTGCAAACAGATTTAAAGTATTTGGAGCCACGCAACACAAGCCATTCAGGGTGTAAATGGCTATTAACACAGGGGTAAGGCTGGTTTAGTATTTTCTAGAAATGCGCCATCGCGTGGTTTAATTATATATAATATGAATTAAAAATAATCATTCGTGCAATAATTGAGCACACAATTTGTTTATAAATTTAAAACTTCAAAGTACCTCACACCATAGTTCATTTTGTGTGAGGAAAAAGTATGCCATCAGATTGTAATGTATTTATAGCTTACTCAATTTTTACATGTACTTTATACTGCTTTATACAAATAATTATAGTTCCCCAGAAGAATACAAAAATATAACGTAACATTTGGGATTAATTAAGGTATTATTATTTAGTACTACTAACTTGATATATAGTACCTACTTAAATTAGTACAGAAACAATTAATCCGTATACAATAGGAGATAAATAAATCCACACAAACTAATAGCATTGTCCACTACCTTTAATTTATTTCGGATACCATTTCTTACTCAACTTATAAATATTAAATACTCTTTGCATAGATTATATATTCACAAGAGAAATTATTATCCCTAACTTTAATTAAATGATGCAAGGATATATTTGTAATATCGTGTAACCCACAATTTTGTTGTAGTAAAATGCTAATTTAATTAACACAGAGAAGGTATTTTGTCCATGAATAATTAAAAATACTTTTTACATAATATAAATTATGCAGTAGAAATTGAATACTCAGTACTTCATAATATTAACTAGACATTTATTTATGAAATAAGCCGTCATATTTGTTAATTATTAGATTTAATTTATATGTACGCATAAATTTTGTTGTACGAAATATTTGGTTTATTGTTTGCGGGTTGTATAATTTTCTAAGAAATTTCCATTTTGAATATTTAATGGTTCATCAAGCGAGCAATAAGAATCGTATATCTATGCCTCTGGGAAATAAGTTTTCGGGCTCTATTTTATAAGGTATATAAGATATTCGCAATAAAAGTGAAAAGTATTACCAGACATTTCATACTTTTTTGTTCATAAAATTTCGCATCCGCGTTTGAATATAAAAAACTTTCTGCAGGCATTTATTATGGATTGTCTGTCAATATATGCACTAAAATTATTTAAAGAGCTGATAATAGAAGATCTCTCAACATTAAATATAACATGGTTTTTTTAAGTTTAAGAAATAAAAATTATTTTTTTTAGAAAAGAACAATTAGTAAAAGTTAAAAGGGAGTAGTTTGCTTGTTTTAAATCCGGCGACTGTTAGAGGCTGTAAATTAAGACGGAAACTTAACAACCTGAATAATAGATGAACATTTCACTCTGACGACTTTTAGAATGTAGAAAATTACCCAATAAGTGCCGCACAAACTACAACTACAACCAGGCCAATCAAGTTTGAATACTTACCAATATTTAAAAAAAATTAACAAATCTGGTTTTAAAAACATTTCATTATCATTAAAAATTAAAAAATAAAAGATTGCAATTTTGTATATTATTATTATTATTATTATTATTACATTCTTTATTTATCATAAATTGAATAGATAAAAGAGCGAAGTTCAGCTATAAAGCTGTTCTTCCACTTAACCCCAAATTTTACAATAAATTAAACGTTAAAACATATTTCAAAAGTTGTTCATTGCAAGAAGAAGTGGACCAAATCTGAATTATTTACTAAGAGATTGTAGCAAATAGCTATTGTTACTGATGAAACATTCACAAGCAGCTCACATTTGCAAATTTGTAACCGAACGGAAAATGCAATCAAACATCAACGGCGACATATATCTGGTTTAGATCACCTTTTTAAAAACAGCGTAAAAAAAACAAATTATTTGACCCTATGTCAAATATTGAGTGATGAAGTTTATTGCCAATAAAAAATGTAATTTGCTTTTTATTCTTTTTATTCTCCTATAGAGATTCTTACGGACTTAGTAGTTAATTGAAATCAATTAAAAACTAACAATGTTGAGTTGGTGATTAGTTTTAAGCATAAATGAGATAAAAAAACTGTATTTTCTTTGCTTGTGGAAACGGCTGTCATGACATGCCAGATAAATTAATAAACTTTTTCAAAAAGTATATCAACAAATATGGGAAAACATTTTGAAAAACATTGGCGTAATGTTGCTAATCTTTGCATTTTTATAAATAGTTGTTTGTACAATATTCAAAAAAAATACAAGACATATAAACTAATATTTACTCATAAGATATTTAAGAATTATTTCTGTTTATAAATCTAAGACCAAAACTTTTTAGAAATATTTTTTTAATAAAACTATTGACTAATAGAATAAGCTTTCAATCATTATTTGTTTCAATCAGAAATTAAATTAACTTATGTAATACTAGTAAAAATAAATACTTTTTTTTAAATTAGATCCTGGAATTAGGGTTTAGACAACTTGTTCTTAACACCACTGTTTCTTTTATATTTAAACTGCAATAGTTTAAAAAGATAATATGTTTGTTATTTGCAACAAAAAGAGTAGATACATTTTGAACAAATTGACCATAGATATATTTACTATATGTTGTTTTTAGATATATACAAAGTAAGTAAAGAAAAAATATTGACTTTTCCAACGTAGGTAATCAATTCTACACTATTAGTATAAATTTTTGTAAACCAACATAAAAATTGACGACTTACCTACCATACGCGTAAAAGTTTTAATACTTATATAAAAATTAAATAATTATAAAACAATTTTATTTTAAAATTTTACATATACATTAACATAATAATTATAATATATTATTAAACAAGTTTATTAGACTAGTAAATTAAAATTGTTATATGGTTATTCTTTATTAAAATGATTGATAAATAAATATGTATCAAAATATATTGCAAATGCCAGTAAATTGTATATAGTGTACATTTTATTGTATTTATTTACAGTGTAAGTTATGCATACTTGTACAACATTGTAAAAAACACTGTATCTGGCAGTAAAAAAAACTTTGGCATCACAACCTAGTTGGTCTTATGTTAGAGAGATCTATTCTATATATGCTAATTTTACAAAATATATTGGTAATAGTGTGCATGTTTAGTTTATAAAAAAGCGTGCGTAAACGATAGCATATCGCGGCGGTAACACGCTACTGCGAGAGGTTAAGATAGATCAAACTAACTCAAACGCAGCATGAGCAACTTGGAGCAGGCTGCGGTACAAAAGTAGTTTCAGTAACATTTAGTCAGTAAAGTGATAGTCTAATGATTTTACCGTAAAAATCGATTATGAAATTAATGTATGTTAAATTGATTAATATACGATGTAAACGCATGGTGTAGTTGATGAGAAGTTTAACGTTTGTTGCATTAGTTATATAAAAGAAACAAATTTAATTTATTTAATTTTAATAACTTGCTGGCCAACAGAGTGATTGAGCCTACATCCACAAACAACATGCGTATTCTAACATAAGATGTTAAAAATTCAAGTTATTGGTTATAATAAGATACTTTTTAAACTCAATCTTACCGGTAAGATTATTTTTATAAAAGACGTATAGCGTTCTCTTAATTTTTTTGATAACTTTTCTGAAAGTTTTGACTAGCATTGTCTGGGTAATTATAACAAAACTAAAATAATCTTGTTATAAGATTTTAATGTAGATAATACTGAATGGTTAAGTACTCATCTTTTACAACAAACTAAAGCTTTTTTGTAAACCAAAACTATTAAATCAGTATCTTTCAACTATGTTAGAGATAACAACAACTACTGTAAAAGGTGCTTTAAGAAACTCTTATTACTTTTGATGTTTGTTGCTTTAACTTTGCCCAATCTCACATGATCATCTCGTATATTCTACCGGATAGCGCCATTTGTTAGCGATGCCGTGAACAAAGGTATCAACGCGCGAAGTTATTTAAAACAAATCGCTCTTTTAAACACTAGCGACAGTGCAATTTTTTTGTTTTTTTTTTTTTTTTGTTTTTTTTTTAAGAACATAGTGAGGGTTTGGCTTCAACAACTGGCTCTTGAGAAAAACTAACGCATGGCAATACTGTTTGGTTTTCTTCTCTGCGTAAGTTTTGCTGTTAATTTATCTTAGTCATTGTCTCTAATGTGGTACTAGTTTGAGGTGAGCTGTTTTCGGCCTCGCGAAATTCACGCAGTCTGCTGCGGCAACACATGTTGTCCCAGGCTCATCTCTCCTTATACCCAATTTTTCTGTCCTACTTTCTACACTAACATTCTCCTTTCTTTTCTCCCATTTTTGTGTTATTCAGCCTATATATTTGCATTGTTCTTAGGTATTTTCTTAGTTTTTCTATATCTTTATTAACTTCTTCCTTGTTGTATCCTTTTTCTTTCATAAATATTTTGTGCAGCTCCATTAAATGCATTCCTTTTGGTAGTCCTACATTTGCCAGTTTAACTTCTAGTGAAATTTTTGAATCTCCATTTGAGATTAGTTTTTTGTGTCCCCTAGTTGCCAGATATATTTTTTTTTAAGCAGATCTCTTTTTCCTCCTTATTTCTGCAATTTTTGTTGGTACTTGGGTTTTAGTATATGTTCTTCTTCTCTTGTCTTTCTGTTCATTTTCCATTACTTGGCAGGCATAGTTGTTTTGACCTTTTTTGTTTCTTTCTTCTTTATTACTTTTTTCCATATTCTTTTGCTTCTATTTAGCTTCTCGCTCTTCCTTCCTTTGTCTTCTGTGACTTTTAATTTGAGTGTTGTGTTTTTGTCACTCAGGCATATTTTAATAATTGTAAACTTGTCTACTTTGTTTTCTATTATCTTTTCTAGCGTTTTCCTATCTTGCTCCCACGCTTCGCACTCTACTAGCGTATGTTCTGCGTCGTCATGCGTGTTTTCTAGACAAAATATAAATTTTTCCTCTTTCTCTATCTTCTTTATTTTTTGTAAGTACTTTCCAAACTCTCTATGTTCGGTAAGTAGTTGTGTTGTATAGTAACACGTCTCCGGTTTTTTCTCTACCCATTCTTTTATTTCTGGTATTAGTTCCCTTGTCCATTCTCCCTTTTCTCCTTCTTTTCATTGTCTTTGCCATCTTTCCGTTATATTCTCTCTTGCTTGTCTCTTTGCTTCTTGCTTACTAGTTTTTTCATTTACCATTTTCTTTATACCTAATCTTTCTTCCACCATCTAATCTGCGGGTAGTGTTGCCTCAATTACTTCTAGTGCCTCTTGCGACACCGTCCTGTAAACCCTGCAGATCCTTAACAAACCCGCTCTCATAGCTCCTCTTACTTTTTTTCTGTTTTTTTTTTGTCTTCAAAGCTTCTCCCCATGTTTCTGCGGCATACAATAGTTTACTTCTAGCCGCAGTTGCTATTAGTCTTCTTGCCTTTTCTCCTGGTACGCTATTTTCAACTTAAAAAACACGTGTGGTTTCCGGCGATATTTTAAGGTGTATTCCACCGCAACCTCCTGCATTAAGTAATTGCGGATTTAATTAATCAATTTGTTTATTTAACTTGAGCAAATTAAGTTATGTTGGCAAGTTTCTTAAGAGTTATGAATTGCGTTGTGACATGTACTGTACTTTCTAGGTTTTTTATTTTAGTTAAAAATTTCCAGTACCATTATAATTAGTTTTTATAAATGAATAAAAGAGAGAGTATTTTGTTATCCTAGAAATTAATTATTGTTTGCTTCTACCCACTCCAAGCGTTTTGCAACAACTTTGGCGTCTAACTTTGTGGCCAAGCAAATTTTCCAAGATAAAGAAAATTATAATAAGAATAAAAATATTTACTCCAAAGAAGGTTATAATAAAAGGATGGTGCATTGGATTCAATTTAAAAAATATAACCTTTGCAGCAAGAAAAAGGAAAACCAAGATGACCTTCAAAATAAAACAACCGCTATAAATCCTAAAATAACAGATAAGACACTGGATAATAGTGGTATTGATATGCATGATTTAAGTAGGCAATTATCTGCTTTTTCAATACCCCAAGATAATGTTTTTTCCCAACCTCAAGTTAACCATACTCGCAGAGATTACGTTTCAACGGGAGCAATCCCAAAAAAGGATAATAATAATTCTAAATCATCTGTAAATAACCAATTAGACTCACCTAAATTTAATAAAAATTTCTCTCAGATAAAAAAAAAACTATTAATAATTATGTAGACCGTAGATTGTCAGTTGCAACAATTCGATCTGACACTAAGTCAAAAGCAGCCAATAGAAATGTTAGATAAAACCAATGCAAAAACAATTACGTAATTTAAATTCAGGTACGTCAATGTTAAAACCAAACCCGCAATTTAATTGTAGTAACCCAAATATACCTATTTATTTAAATTTAAATCCAGCTATGATGGAAACAAACGTTACTGCACTATGTTTGTACCTTATATATATGTACGGGTGCCATTAAATAATTATTATAAACCTACTACAAGCATGTCAATAATTGCGATAAACAGGAAACTAATCTTGATTTTTGAATCAACCTGTCTTTGTAAATAACCTAGCTTTTGTTAACCGTTCAGCTACAAACTATGAGCAACAAAACTTGCAATTTTAACCATGTTTTAGTAAATGAAGTTGCTGATGGAAATAATCGGCTTATTGGGCAACGTTCTAACACCAGTTATTCATGACACCAATATTCTGATATGGGTGGTGCTAATTTAGAGCAAACTCTTAATTTTAATAAATTATGTAAAAACTTGCCAACGTTTAAGTCAAAAAATATGCACTTGATTTTATTTTTTGTTAAACTTTCTTTCACATTTTAGGGCTGTTATTCATTACAATGAAAAGAATATACATTTCCATTGTCAATCTCCTCCTAATGTGATTAAAGCAATTTTGGTTTCACACAAACTTATGCCTCCCAAAATAATGTGCTTTTGAGTTTGCGTTATTAATTGCGGCTAACTGGCAATTCTTACTCAGCTTACAGTTGAGTTGAATTTCAAAAAGTTGTGGATACACTCCAGTTTTTAAAAGATCAAAAACTGGCTTTTTGCAATTTACTTAACAAACATAGAATAGGTTTTCAAATACACCTGGTCCGACCATCTGTATAACCACAAAATTAAAGTAAACAACTTAAAATTGTTTTTTGTTAAGCAATATTCCATCCCGCTTGCACATCGTCCCGCTGTCCAGGCCTAGATAGATCAAATGGAACTGTTAGGGATAATTGAAAGATCTGACACGCTTTACTCTAGTCCCCTCATGACGTCAGTAAAGCGTGACGGTGGTTCGGTTATGTTTTAATGTTTGCCGTATTAATTTGTTGACTGAATTAGATTGCAAACTCCCTCGGCCTATCAAAGACATTATTAAGTTTAACGTGCTGCCTTTTAGGCTAAAACGGCTGTCGCGTCGTTCACTCGCTGTATGAACCGTATTCTGAGCCCCGCTTTTGATTTGTTTGTACATGCATACGTAGATGATCTCCTTATCTCTTCATCAAGTTTTGAAGAACAAATTTGTCACTTTGATCTTTAGATTTTGTTTTGAACCGGTTACAGAAAGCGGGCCTTACACTTAAACTTGACAAATGCAAGTTTTTTAGTCTAAGCTTAAAATTTCTTGGATATTTTGTTGATTCGGAAGGTTTCCGACCAGATCCCGATTGAATCCAGGCCATTTGTGATTTTTCAGCTACTACCAACGTTTGACAGATGCAAGCGTATTTGAGATTAATTAATGTTGACCGTGTTTTTGTAGAAAAATTCTTTTCCACCACCGAACCGTTCCGGCTACTTAAAAAAAAACGTAAACTTAATGGAAACGTAAACTTTCGGAAGAAGTTCTTTTATATCACTCAAACGCAAATTTACTTTATTATGTACAATACGATGCTAGTGACGTTGGTATTGACGCTATTCTGTTTCAGATAACTGATGTGTGCAGAGGATTTTTGCTTAAACAATATTCTAATTTTAAGTCCTTGGTAAGACTCTTGTTGAACACACTTTGTAGTGTGGTGTGCAAGCTAGACACGTAAACTGGTTGAATCTGGTTCAAAACCGACTAGTTGTTTCTTACTAAGCAAAGACATGTTATTTATTTGACGTGATAAAGTTTCCAGTACCGTGTTTTTTGATTTTAAGACAGGCGATTTAGTTTAGTTCCTGTTTCCTCCGCTATAAATCAAAAGACCAAAAAGTTTTTGCCGTTGTTTAAAGAGCCCTACCAAGTTAAACAAAACATTGCAACAAATACCTAAATTTTGGTTCTTTCCAATTCCGACGTTGAACGTGGCAAATTCTATGCTTGCCATCTCAAACCCTATTACAATGTTTCCGCTCCGGTATCGGGGTCCAAGCAACTCGATCAGTCCAAATTGGAGGCACAGTTTCACATGATCACTCAGAATATTTTACCGGATATCGCCATATGTGAGGGATGCCGTGAATTCTTCAATATTAGACATGATATTAAAATAAAATTAATTAATTATCAATTCAAAATTCTATTGTAATTTATCTAAAGTTACATGGATTACCATAAACTTTGAAAAATAAGTCAAAGTCAAATTATAAAACAAAAAATATTGGTTAGCGGGATTTATGCAGACATCCAGACATTTAAGGTCTGCTGTATTTACATTTACATTTACATTTATAGAACACTGTTAATGGTCAAGCAAAATATCTCAACATTCTCCAAAACATCCAATTTTTACAAGTATCATACACGCCATGCTACGTCACTGCTAATAGTACCTCATAACTCTTCTAAATTTGAAAAATCGCCATATTACATGGGAGTTCTACTGTACAACAAACTACCTCTTCAGGCACAAATGTTTTTACTCTGTTCAGGACTATTTTAATGATTAATAATATATATTCTTGTGTTTTCTTCTAGCTGTTTTTATCTTGTGACATTTTTTGTAACTTTTGTATTATGTATTTTGTAAATTTTAAACATTATGTATCTATGACATGTATATCCATTTTTAAAATGGCCTAATACCAAATAAATTATTATTATTATATATTTTTAGTTGTTGAAAACATTGTTTGTTTAAGTGTTTATGAACGAAATTTATTTATAATACGTACATCACTAGCAAGGTTTTTTTCACAGTGCGTGTTTACTCTAAACGATTTTGCCGTTGTTTGAAGAGCCAAGTGAAGAAGAACATTGCAACAAAAACCAACGTTTTGGTTATTTCCAATTCTTATTACATTGTTCCCGCTCCGTTCTCAGAGTCCAAGCAACTCGACCAGTCCGAAATAAGGGCAGAGTAGTAATGCACAATCTCACATGATCACCTCGTATATTCGAGAGGGAAGCGGCATCTGTGAGCGATGCTGTGAAACTAGATGTTATTTGAAACAACTTTGCTCTTTTAAACACTAGCGACCGTGCAATACACCACGCCGTGTTCAACGTGTGCTTCCTGGCAATATTTTAAAATGTATTTCAACGCAACCGCCCGCACTAGATAATTAAATAATTTGTTCTTTTAACTCAAGCGAAATAAGTTATATTGGCAAGTTTTTTAAGAGTTATGTATAGCGTTGTAACATGTATTGTATTTTCTAGGTTTTGTTATTTTAGTTAAAAGTTTCCATTACCATTATAATTAATTCATTAATTAATAAATAAAAGAGAAACTATTTTGTTATCATGGAAATTAATTATTGTTTGCTTCAAATGTCATCAAGAAATTTATTTGTTTTCTGTATTTAAACCAAAACAAAAGCTCTTGTTTTCAATTCAGACAGTACATGCAGTTAATAAAAATCAAAAATCATTTAAGAAACACATCAGTAATCGTTCCAAACAGATTAAACAAGATTATAAATGAGCTTGTAATTATTGTGACAATCAAATACAATCTGAAAAAATAAGATTGACAGATAGAAAGCTTATGGAAAGCTAAAAATTTTGACAAAAAAAAATTATGAATCAATAAATTCATTGCAAAGTAGTACAAAATCTTTATTACCTCCTCTTGGAAATGATCAAAACAATTTAGTTACTAGTCCAAAAGAAAAAGCAAATATTTCTGAAAACCAATTTACATTTAACTTTGCTATTCTAAATCCTTCCATTGCTGTACTTACAATGCCGGCTAGTAAAAATATAATGAGTCCAATTTATTTTAAGTAACGGGTTGTTAAAAGATATCTTCATACAATTAATACCAGAAAGGCATAGATAAAAATCTACCTATTATTCTTAAAACATTTGCAAATAAATGAGCTTTTATTTCAACTTATACCTAAAAAGGGAGATAAGATTCTTCAAATTATAAACCAATTGCATATTGTCCAATCTGTCAAAAATACTTGAAAGACATATTAACTTTCACATTATCAAGTTTTTAGAACAAAATTTGTTTTCTAGGGCTTACAATCTCACATAATCTTCTCGGTTGTTGAAACAGCTTCAAAAATATCTAGAAAACTAGGATTTCTTAATACATCTATTAAGAAATCTTAGTAACAGCTTTTCACTTTTGTTCAACTTTTGCATAAACAGTGTGTCCACGGATTGGGGTACCCATTAGGAAAAAAATCTTTATTATTTATTTTACGACCAAAAGTCATTCTTTATAAAAATAATAATGTTAATAAGTTAGGAAAATATGAAAATGCTTTAAAGCAGAGGTGACCAACCCAAATTACGTTGCGGGTCACTTTGGAAATGCATTATAACTCCGCGGGCCGCATTCAAATTATATTTATATACGGGGTCAATATAAAAGTTTGTAATTATGTAACCATCTAATGTACGTTTGTACCGCTCTAGTGAAATAGTTCGGTGGTCGTACACAGTTTAAGTTCAACTGTCAAAACAAAGTAAATAGTTTAGTAAACATTTTAAAATAGCGGCACATTTAAAGTGATTACATAATCCCAGACATTTATAGAAACCTTGTACATATTAGATTTAGACCCACTATAAACATTTTTTTTAAGTAAAAATTTGAAACATAATGAATTATTATTGTGTTTACTGTTATTCTTACTGTAAACATAGATAATATAATAATAATGATACTAGGCGCAGTTCTACAATTAATTTTTGATTATATGGGTGACACAAATAATGTATTTTTTAATACTACTTTAGGCATTATAAATTAAATACACTCAGATGCAAAAAAACGGGTTATTGGGTATTTTTTTTGTAAAAAAACGTTTTTTTTTATAAAACTTTTAGTGGGCAGATTAGTGTGTTAATTATGGTTCAAAATGCTAAAAATTGTGCAAATGCTGTTGCTCTTGTGGCAGATGGAAGAAGCAAGCGGTATGTGTCCAGATTTATTTATGTCAGTCTTTCTACCGCCCAAAGAGCCCTTGAGCGGTTTAGGGAGACCGGCAGAAATACTCGGAGGGCGGGATCTAGCAGGAAACAAAAAACGACTGCTATTGATGATCAATTGATCGTTCTTACTACTCTACGGAATGGTTATGTGACTTCAGTAGAGATCAGAAACCAACTCCGTGCGATTTGTGGTTGTAAGAAACTGGCTTAAAATCTTGTAAACCAGCAGCTAGACCAAAATTACTCCCATGTCATCGAGTAGCCAGACTCTAATTTTCTCGCAAACATTTGACTTGGATGACAATGGAGGACTGTACTGTTTACTGACAAATCTAGATTCTGCTTAAATTTGCCAGATGGAAGAAAACAAGTATGGAAATAAACGGGAAAACAACTTGCGGAGTGCATTTTTAAGCAATATCAATGGATGCCTGCACCAAATTGACTGTCATTGAAGGAGGATGCTGACTGCACAGTGGTATATTGAAAAATTATTGGCAATAGCTTTGTTCTGATGCAGGATAACGCAAGACCGCATTCTGCGAGGTGCGTCACAGAATACTTGGTTGCAGTTGAAATAAGAAAATTTAACTAGCCTGTATGTACCCTAGATGGAAATCCTATAAAACATGTTTGGGACATGCTGGGCAGGCGTGTTAGAGGACGTGCAGTTGCATCAACCACAATAAATAAGCTTCGTGTGGCACTTTAGGACAAATGGCAGAATATTTCACAAAATGATATTTGTGAGCTTATTAGTGGCATGGGCCGCCAAATGCAGGCAACAGTTAGGGCTCAAGGAGGCAATACAAAGTATAATAAGATTTTATTATTCAACTAAAATTTTCATTATTAATCTCTGTTAAATTTTTTTTTTCAAGTACATTTTCATTCGTGTATACGTACATTATCGTTTTTGCTTATTAATGTTTTTTGAATGTGAAACACTAAAAGTTTTATAAAAAAAATTAGCCGAGTTTTTTGCAAAAAAATTACTAAATGACCCGTTTTTTTTTGTATCTGAGTGTATATTTTGTAAAAATCACATGAAAAACATGAAAAATTATAAAACAAAGTTGTTTATAAACTAACGTAAGCCTGAAAACAAATTTTAAAACAAAAATTTAATTCCTTAAAAATTATTTTACATAGCCTATTTTACATACCTCCCAACTCGACACACGTCGTAATTTAATAAATCTATCGTACACTTTACAAATGGTTTGCGGCACATTCAAATTATGGATTGCTTCTTCTATGCGTTGTTTTAATATTTCCGTATCATGTGGAAAATCATCTGAATAAACCTTTTGTTTTAAAGTACTACACAAAAAGAAATCTAATAATGAAAGGTTGACCTAGCTGAGTAATAGTTTAAACCAAACCTCTCTACCTACCTTGCGCTAAAATGATCATGTAACCATTGTCTGACCAAGGCTGTGCAATGAGCAGCGCAGCAGTCTTGTTGCAAAAAAAAAATATTACGTACTTCTAGCTTTAACGTATTAAGAAACGGTAAGACAAAATGTTCCAAAATGTTCAAATACACGTATTGGTTTAAATTTTCCTCTATAAAATATGGGCCAATAATCCGATCATAAAAAGTTCTATACCATAAATTTTGTTGTAACGTTGACTTTGTTTGTTTATTATGTAATTAGGATTCTCGTAAGCCCAATGACGACTATTTTGTAAAGATACATTCTCGTCTGTGCAAAATGTACATTCATCAGTAAAAAAATCTATAAAATATTTGGTTTTCAAGGAAATTTTCAAGTATCCTTAAACAAAACTCTATACGTCTCTCTTTATCACCAGGTTCAAGTGTATGCCGCATCTTTGGCTTGAACGGTTTAATTTTGTTTTTCTTAAAAATTGTTTAATACACTTTTGCTTAAATCCAGTGTTTCTGTACGCTTTTTTAATTTTGGGTTATTTAAAACTGATCCTATTGCTAATAATGTTGCTGCATTATTTTTTGTACATTCATCACCGACCCAGTTTTATTGAATTTCTTAATAATCTTTGCTATACTTTTTTTGACACCGGCAAATTAGATTTTTTTTATTTAAAACATCAATAGCGTATTGATAATACACATTTCCAATACTATAACATTGTATTAAATAAATACACTCTTCTTTTGTTAACATTTTCAAAAATGATTTCACAAAATCAAAATACAGACACATTATTTTTTTTTGTAAAATGCAAATAAATAATAAACACAGTTAAAATTTTATTTTAAAAAATATGATTTTTATTTAAATTTTTATTCAGACTTTACGTTAGTTTATAAACAACTTTGTTTTATAAAATATTTGTAAAAAATAATAAATGATGGTACTTATCCCTTAAAGCATTTTCATACTTTGCTAATTTATTAACACCATAAGAAAATTTTAGATCACATGTAGATATAAAATTTTCTTATCGTCAATTTATTTTCTCGACAAGCATCCCTTTTTATAAAGAATGACATTCGGTTGTAAAATGAATAATAAAGATTTTTTCCCTAATGGGTACCCCCATCCGCAAACACACTGTATGTAAAACTTATATTCGTCCCTGCATTGAATATTGTTCTCAAGTGTTTTTACTCGTTGAAATTCAAAGGTATTTTTATGTTGTTGTAACATATTATATTATAGGTAACTCCTAAATATTATATCTATTTAAAAAAAAGTACTATGATTAATAAATATAAACAAAAAAGAAAACCAACGTAATAAAAAATTTAAAAATCATTAAATAAGTTATTTTACATTCAAATTTAAATTGAATTTTTTCTGTATAATAAAAACATGATTTGTATAAAAAAATGAATACGATACTTATTTAGTAAATACTACAGGTCTCAAATATTATCTATCTGTACCGCTGTAATCTTTGTATTGCTATATTATTTTCTTAACACGTTGACTGCCACGGCAATTTTTAGAATTCCGGTCTAAAAAGCCAATTTCATTTAATCATTTTATATTATTAAAAACTCTAATTATATTACATAGTAATCATCAAAAAGCATAGAAAATGTATTTTTTATAAAAAAAAGGTCTTACGAATTATATCGTAGTTGGCTTATGTAACAGAAATCTCTTCGCGGAAGCCAACTACGAGTTAATTCGTACACAGACACGTTTAGACCTGTCGCTTCGCTAAAGCTGAATCAGATATATGCGTCCATATTCGTCAGTAGTATATCAGATATTGTCGAGTGCTTCACATTTACGTCTTTCTTGAGTGTGTTGTTTTATAATTATTGTTATAATTAAATTATCGAGAAACCAATATGGATAAGAAAAGACCACTGACTGAAAATGAACTTGAGTACTACGCTAATCTAAGTGATTCAGAATTTGATTTCGGCGAGGATGGTAACGACAGTAGCGATTATGAACCTTCTGAGAATTCAAGTGATAGTGACGATGAAGTCGTTTCCGAACCTAAAGATAAAGTTGTTCCCGAACCTGAAGATGAAGTTGTTCCCGATTCCGATGATAATAATGATGAACCCCAAGCAACAACATCAAATCCGAATGATAATTTGTGGACAGACATTCAACAAAATCCTGAACTATTTATTTTCCAAGAAAATGTTGGTTTCAAATTGGATACGTCAAATTTTACAGTGCAAGCGCTGGTGGACTTATTTTTTTCGGAAGAGTTTCTTGCATTACTGGTCGAACAAACTAATTTATATGTTGCGCAAGAAATTGCAAAACGCACAGCAATAAAAAAATCTAACAGGGTATCAAAGTGGACAGACGTCAGTGCTGCAGAGATGAAAGTGTTTTTTGGACTTTTGTTACAAATGGGGCCTTGTTCTTTCACATCAATTGAACATTACTGGAGCACAAGCAAGCTGTATAATGTAATGTTTTGGCGCTCAAATATGAGTCGAAATCGATTCCAGTTGTTACTTCGTTATTTTCATTTGGTTGATAACACAATACCATCTGCCGACAGGTTATACAAGGTGAGACCAATTCTAACTCATTTCAACAATATTATGCGTGAAAACTATGTACCAGATAAAAATATTTGTATTGACAAATCCATGATGCTGTGGCGTGGAAGATTGCATTTCCGCCAGTACATAAAAAATAAAAAACACAAATACGGTGTCAAACTGTACGAACTATGTGAGTCCGACGGTTTTGTAATGAAAATCAAAATTTACAGCGGAAAATCAGAGGAAACTGACCATTATTTAGGTCACACTACTGATGTTGTGTTACATTTACTCGAGGACTATCTCGATAAGGGATACACGCTTTATATGGACAATTTTTATAATTCTGTTACTCTAACTAAATTACTAAATACAAGAAAAACTTACGTGTGTGGAACTCTACGAAATAACAGAAAGGGAAACCCCAGAGATGTGGTAGATCGTAAACTCAAGAAAGGAGAATGTATTTGGCAGCAAAATGGACCTGTTACTGTGTGCAAATGGAAGGACAAACGAGATGTCCTTACCATTTCAAACATGCATGTTGTTGAAATGGTAGAGGTGTCCAATCGCAATGGAAAACTTTCTATGAAACCAAATATAATTCGAGATTACAATAAAGGAATGTCTGGAATTGACCAATCAGATCAAATGCTGGCGTACTACACATCTCTAAGAAAGACTATTAGATGGCCTAAAAAAGTTTCACTACATATTATAGAGATATATATACACAATGCGCACAAAATTTTTCAAAAAGTAACTTCTTCTAAAATAAAACTGATAAAGTTTAGAGAAGAATTCGTCTTCGCGTTGATTGGAGAAGAGATTCAACCAGTTTCGAAAAAGATGAGATTGCAAGAGCTTCATTATTTAGAGAGTCTGCCACCTACCGAAAAAAAACAACGTCCGACAAAGCCATGTCGTATATGTACCCAATCAAAAAAACGCCGAGAAACGCGTTATTTTTGTCCGGCCTGTGAAGAGAAGCCAGCCCTTTGTGTGGAAGATTGTTTTAAAAAGTTTCACAAACAATAAATATATTCTTTTATTTTTTGATTTTGAAAAAAAAAATTATAATTATATTTTCTGTTTATTTATTAATAAAATTTCTGTTCATGTAGCCAGCATTGATTTTTTGTTCTCTTCCCAGAAGCCATCTATCCATATTAGCACTGATATGTTACGAGTTTAATCGTAGCTACGCGAAAATGGTAAGTAAACACAGTACGAGATAACTCGTAGTTGGCGTCCTAGCAAAGAACGCAATCTACGAGTTATCTCGTAGTTGGCAGTCAACGTGTTAACCTGTATAATATGCATTTACTGAATTCATATTGTAAATACTATTATTATAACTGTATTTGAGTATTTCTGTATGCTTTACGGACCATATATTACAAAATCAAATTAAAGTAGACTAACATTTGTTTGATGTTCAGTTTAATTTCAATGATTCAGTTACTTGTATTTAATAATTCTCTATAGAAACATGTTCATATCTAATTAATAGCACAGATAGTCTATTTGTTAATTTAGCTAGTTACTATATCTGTTAACAACGTAATGGACATCTGTAACATCTGTATTTATGTAAATGTGTTAGATAATGACTTGCGAATCAAGGTGAATATACCTATTAAATAATAATTAACTTGTTAGTAGTAATAAATAGATTTATTTGATATTATTACTCAATTATTTAATAAAATAACAAAAGTGTACATTTGCATCAATGTTGAATAGTATTTATAAATTAATGTAAATTTGTCATACATTTGGGAAAATTTTAATTTAAATATCTTTTATGCCATTTAATAACATTCATTTTGATCAAAGAAAATAAAAAGAACAATTCTTTTTAGTATTTGCACTCCCTACGCCAATTCTACTTTAAATTGCTTTACATTCTCTGCGACATATTTTGTGTTCTGTATGCTAAGTACTTCCTACCTAACTTTTCACAAAAATAATTTTTTGATACATAAAAAGGAGCTGACTCACTCTCTGGAATTTCCCCTCAAATTGATCTTCTTTTAAAAAAGCGATACCACAAGCTTGAAAAGGATTACTGCGCTTCGGCCAGAGTGAACATCGAAAGATATAAGGCGCGTCGGGTAAAATCCAATGGAATACTAATGGACTTATTAATATTATAAAATACTGCTTTATAGATATATGGGCTAAGAAATAAATAGAATGACACTAAAAGTTAATACATTATAAATAATCAAATTAACAAAACATAATATTTTAATAAATATATTGCATTATTATTGAAATTTATATCAATACTTCCAAAAATTAGTAACTTAATGATTTTTTTCTAAATTTGTTGTAAACTTATCTTTGAATATAAAATCATTTTATAAAATAAATCTACAACTTAAAAAAGTCAGTGAAATGGAGTCATAGAGTAATTAATTGTAATTTAATTAACATGTTTTTAATGTTATGTTATAAAATGTTTGATTGGAAAAGTCATAATATAATATAATTTATTATTCATATATTTGGTCTTTTTTGACCAATACATTAATATAAGACAAGACAAAATAGTAGATATAATATGTATAAAATTAAAACTAAATAATAAGTAAACATTTTAAAACCCTGCTTAAAATAGTACATATCAAAAATTATATGTAATTACAAAAAATATCAATGTTCTCTTTATTTTTTTTTTCTATTGTAACACTCACTAATCAATATTTGTTAGCTTAAATTAAATAGTTTAATATAAAAAAAATTGATAACAATTATTGTAGCATTTTATGGCAAAATCTAACCCATTTTTTGTAAAATAAGTTTGCATCTTTATAATATTTTTGGTTTATAGTTTAGAACAGATTCTATCAATTTTATAGATTTACAATTATGTTCTTAATGTTATTTAATAGCCTTTAATATTGATAGATTCAATTAAAACAAAAAAATCATTATTTCAATTAATTTGTATACAAACAAGACATTTTATTTATTCTTTTTTATTTCTAAGTAGTAAACCAAGTAAACTATAGTAATTCTTCAATAATTGACATAATATTAAAATAAAATTAATTAATTATTAACACAAAATTCTATTGTAATTATCTATTGTTACAATGATAAAATAAACCTTGAAAAATAAGTCAAAGTCAAATTATAAAACAAAAAATATGGGTTAGCGGGTGTTTATGCAGACATCCAGACATTTAAGGTCTGCTGATTATATTTTTAGTTTTTGAAATCAGTGTTTATGAACAAAGTTTATTTATAATACGTACATCACTAGTAAGGTTTTTCTCACAGTGCGTATTTATTCTGAGTGTTGTCATTATTATTCTGCCTACTGCAAACTGTTTAACCGTGTGTTAAAACAAAACAATTTCTTAGTAATAATAAATAATCATTTATAAAATAAAATATATCACATTATAAATGCTATTGGAACATAGCAAAACTAAATAAAAATGATGATAAAAACATTGTTTTTTATTAACTTACGTCAAAATGAAAATGGTCATCAGAATAATAATAAATTTTGACAAAAATATAGTGTATTTTTTGTTTATTTCCATATTTTTATAACTTCTACGTTTCTTTTGTTAATTAAAATTAAAAACTGTTGTGTTATTTTTACAATATTTTATACAAAATGTCAGTGTTTTAATTTTAATAAAGTTCCAAAGCTATTAATATTTTATCAAATTTTTCAAAACAGTAAGATTTTGATAATATTAAAAAAAAGTATTGTTACTCAATATTAATTGCACAATATTTAATTACTTTTCATGTTAAGCAGTAGTTTTGCATTATATTTTGTGTTATGCAGCTACGTTAAAATTTACGTTAAAAAAACAAATTAATCAAGCTAAAATTATTTTATGGGGAGCAATTGCTTGTGGAAGTAAGTCTCTTCTTGTGTTCATTCTAACAGCATTAAACGCTAATTGCTTTATTGATACGGTTCTAGAACCAACATTCATTCATCTGAGAAGTATGAAACCACCGTTTTGCAACAGGATAATGCAAACTAGCTATTGTTAAATTACTTTCATAGCCTTCTTGTTATCCAGATTTATCACTTATTAAACACAATAGGTAGAAGACTAGATCATTTTTAGCCATTTCCACTCACTTTACCTGATATTTCGATGCGTATTCAAAAAACTTGAGATTTAATTCTTTAGGATGAGATTTATAATTTGCCATGACAAATTGTTGAATGTTTTAAAAATTGTAGAAAAGCAACTCATTATTGAACTAAAAAAAAACTTATAATGGTTTTTTGTTAATTTTTAATGATTTCTTAGTGAATAATTTACATATTATTTAAAATTTACATAAAAACTGTGCTACAGTTTTTTGATGTTTTGTTTTTAACTTTTGGCGGCTGGTATATATAAATTTGTTATAAATGTAGAGTTATATTAATAGTTATTTATGTATTAAAAACGTAAAAAAGAATTTTATTGCGTGAAAAGTCAAAGGCTACAAATGTAAGTTTGCCTATAGTACATATATAAGTTTATGCACGGTCAAAGATATTTTAATTATTCAAAACAATGTTTTTGAATCAAGTTTTCCATCCACATAGTATAGTGGTTTATGTAGTCAATCTTATTGTGGGTAACTATGAGAGCGGGAACACAACAGTTTGTTCATTACTGCAAATCTGCAGTTTTATTTTGTCTAGTTCTAATTCAGAAAGTTGACAAGGAAGCAGAAATTAAAAAAAAAATGTAGTTTACTTCTTGAAAAATAAAAAATTATAAATAATTCATTTTATTTTTTTTGGCTTATTTTGACATCAATAAGAAAAAAACATTCTTTGTTATGGTTTTATTAGTCTATGTTTAAAGCAGCCATCAAAGCTAAACATAACGTATATAGCCTTAGACCCAAAAAATCTAGGATTTTGACTATATAAGATATAAAAACTTTTATATATCAAGCTTTAGATAAAATAGATTTAATAAATAACGCAAATTTGCTAACATATTTCCATTCTCAATTTTTTTAATGCATTGATAGCTGAGCAGTTAAAATGGATGAGTAAATGCGCAATTACAAAATATCAGCATTGTTTTTTAAAAGAAAGATCAACAGCTACAAATTTGTTGTATTATCAGTCAATGATTATGAACGCGTTTGAACAGAGAATGCAAGTTAATGCAATTTATACGAATTTTGCAAAAGCGTTCGATCGAGTTGACAATGGTACGTTGATTGCAAAACTAGTAGCAATGGGATTTTATAAACAAGTAGTAAATTGGTTGAGTAGTTTTTTAACTGCCAAAACACAATGCGTCAAAATTAATAGCCATTTATCAAAAATAGTTAATGTAACGTCAGGTGGACCAATTTTATTTCAGTTATTTATAAATGATTTGTGCGATGTAATTGTTAACTGTAATTGTCTATTGTATGTTTATAATTTAAAAAAAAATCTAACTTGACCTAGATAATATTAGCATGTGGTGTCAAAAAAACAATTTGTTTTTAAACCAAAATAGATGTTATTATTATGATAAACTAACAGATTTAAGTGTTATTTTTGATGCAAAGCTAAACTTCAATTTTCATATTGATAACATTTGTTAAGGCAAAAAGTTATTAGGTTTTGTATCATGAACTTCAAATAAATTAAGTGCAGCAGCAACTTAAACTATGTACAGATCGTTAATACGATCAATATTAGAATATAATTCAGAAATTTGGTCATCTCACTAGAGTGAAAACGTATCAAAAATTAAGAAAATTTAACAAAGATTTTTGTATAAATTAGGATTCCAAAACAACAATGTTAATAATTCAACAATTATTAACTTGCATAGTTTACAACTATTGCATCACCGTAGAATTATTGCAGACCAAAATTTTGCTCAAAAACTAATAAATAGAATTATAGACTGCTCAGAATTATAGTGCAGAATCAACTTCAATTTAGGTCAACAACGATACACGCGCCACACTTTCAATTTCAGATGCAAACAGCATACAACTAATTATGGATATGTTAATCCTGTATCCCGTTTAATGCAAGAATGTAATATTTTTTAAAATGATATTAATTTTAATTTTTTTCAACCTTTTAGATTAATTTAGTTTTATATTGTTAATTGTTTTGTAAAAGAATACGATGTACACTATATATTTTCTTTTTTCTATTGTTTATATTATTGGATTTAAAGGCGATTTGCCGTATAATAAAGTATTATTATAAAGTATTGTTATTATTGAAGTATGCCGCTATCAAAAAATATTTAGCTAGAAGTGATATTATTGATAAGATCTAAAATCTTTATTGCTGATTACTTTGCAAAATACTAATACCAAAAGAAATCAAATGTTTAGAGTAGTTGATAACCACAAATTGCTAAATCATTTATTTATAAAAAATACGTTATTTTATATTCGGTGAACATTCTAGCTAACTAGAATGTAAAACGTACATACAAAGCAAGTTGTTTAAAAAAATATTTTTGGTGACATTCTAAAAAAATAATTGTATACTAAGCACTCATTTTATTGCTCATTGGCGACATTGCTAGCAAACGCCGAAAAAAGATTAATTATTATAAAACCACTTGGATGCTGAAAATCAACGTCAGTTGCAAAACAGTATATAGAAGATTTAGTGTTAAACAAAATTAGACTTGTTAAGGAAATGTTGATTGAAAAAAACAATAGATAGATTAGTAACAATTAATTTAAAGTAGAACAAGTTTCAACTATTTTGTAAAAATCTGCAACAATTCTAATTACAGTTAAGTGGTTAAGCAGATTGTACCTGTAATAATTTATTTAAATTGTATTGTTAACATAAATAACCCAAAATAAATATTTATCAATCAATAACAATTACAACAATTTTTGATTTGTAATAAATTACATGTCTAAATCTAGCCTACGGACTAGACTATAAAAACAAATTTATATTATCAAAGAAATTTGTGATAATTGTCAAATTATTATGCAAACGTTCATAAATAAATTTAATACATTTCTAATTTTCCAAAAATGAAACTAATATTAGAATGGCATTTGATTTTGTTTTGATTTTTCAAGTATTAATAATTAATACAAAATAAGTTTTAAACATATTAAAGTTCTTTTTAATAATGTATTCTATTTATGCATTATTTTTGATAAAACTTTTATATTGTCTTAGATCATTTTGATAACTTTATAAATTTTCTCAGTATTACAACATTTATTATGTTTAACTGTACTAATAAAAAAAAAAATGTTTACACAATAATTCTGTTGTTCTTATAATCAATTATTTCAGTTTGTATTAAAACTTTAATATTACTTTTTGTTATATTTATCTGATTTTTTAACATACATATTTTTTTTCAATTATTTTTGTGATTCAGTTCATTTTTAAACAAAATTATTTCATTTAGTTATATAATTTAAAAATTTTGGTATGCAATTTATTATTTTGGCGTATATAATTAAAAATGTTTCATCTAATTTTGTTATTAATTAATCATATTCTTATTCTTTAGTATCTATATTGTTTGTTAAACTTCTATTAAAATTTTTCTTTTTTTTTTCAAATATAAATAAAAACATGTTTTACATATAGCACGTTTTTATCTTTACTTAAAAAAAAAAAATTTTAAGAAAATTTGACACTTTAAATTTTTGTCTGTGAAAACTCATTCTTTAAACAAATTTGAAGAAAAAAAATTTGTTATAATTTATTCCTAAAAATGAAATTCTTAAAAAAAAAACAATCAAAAAATGTAAATTTAAAATTTAAGCCTTTATTCGCTATTTTTAAGTATTTTTGCGGATACATTGTAAGATATCTCAAAACGTAACACACGGCACTTCTTGAAATGTTTAGGGTATATTTTATCCATATTAAAAAAAATACACGTAATTTAAAAAAAAAAAACAGTCTTTTAAAGTTCTACAAAAATTTTAAAATTTAAGGAAAAAAAAATTTGGCTAAAAATTTTTTTTTCTAAAAATGCAACCCTAGAAGTTCATGATCAAAAAATGTAAAAAAAAACTCAAAAACCAGATTTATTCAAATTTTGACTGCTTATTTCTAATCTGAAATAATCACATAATCAAAGCATTTTTAGTGGTTTGAGCAAAAACAATTTTTCATTCCGTACACTTAACTTATACTTGGTCATATGTATATTAGGGTAGATCTTAAATATTTTTTTGTCAAATTTTGAAGAGTGGCCGCAACCGCAAAAACTACCAATGAAAATGCAAAATTTCCCATAAAAGACGTTAAACTTTTGAAATATGGTTTTTTGTTATACAACGTTGTTTTTTAGTAAATAGTAAATTTTTTTCTAATTAAATTATCATCAGCTAGAAATAATACAATTCATAAAAAAAATATAAGTCAAATAATCTGAAAAAAAAAAATTTTGTGATAAAAAATTATCATTTTATGAACGCGTAATTTTTGAGATTTTAAATGACAAAACTTTTTAGTTGTAAATTTTGTGCAAAAAAATGTTAATTTTTTTCAATATTATTAACATATATATTTGAATTTTTATTATTTTATAAGATTATTTGACGTATCTTTTTTTCTACGCATTGTATGACCCTCTAGTTAATGACATTCAATTTGAAAACATAAAATCTAGTAGAATACCACTTTGTATAATAAAAAAAGCTTATTTCAAAAGTTCTTTTGTCGCTTAAAACAATTTTTCTTCTTCTTTGGTAGTTTTTGCGCTTGCGGCATCATTTAGACTTAATCAATCGGCACCAAATTTTAAGATGTTATTTTTTTTTAATATTTGAATATAATTAAGCCAGGCACTCATAAAAAATTTACAAAAAAAATTTCAGCCCCGCCCTAATATATAATATATCAGTAAACAACATTATCGACTTAAGTTGTTTGCGCGTTATAAGACTCATATAATTATACAACACTTGTAGTTAACAAAAAGAAAAAATACAAAGTATTAGTAATTATATTTATAACAAACAATAAAAGATCTGAGTAAAGATTAATTAAAAGTATTATATTAAATCTTAGATATACAATGAAAAGAGCAAACTTGCAACAATGTAAACTAACGCTACAATAACCGTATGTTTTTAAATAAACTCATGCAATTTACAATATAATTAAATCAGAATTGATAGCTGTTAAAAGTAAACAAACATCTAGGTGATGATAATTAATACATTGAAATGAATTATTCCTAGTTTAGCATATTAAATTAATTTACATTTACATTGTACTCGTAATAAATTAAGATTAACATTCAAATATATTCCCATTCGTATTAGCAAACTTGTTAAAACTAATTAAAATGTTTGTTTTTTAATTTTATAGATTATATTTATTTTATGATAATAAAAAAAAAAGTTACTGTTTTTATTCTCACCACATATTCAATCAATCACATAGCTTGAACAAAAATTCACCAATAAAACTAATGTTGTTTACCTGAAACAAATAGAGAGATATGTTAGATTTAAGTTGTTTATGTAAAATTTAGTACTTACAATGCTTTACAATTTTTAAAGTTTTATAGTAAAGAAGCATGTTTAAACAAGGTTTAATCAGTATAAATGTAAATATTTTATACAATGCTCTATTTTATTTATTACATTACATTACATTGTGGTGGAGGGAGCGATGGACTCTGGCGCAACAAGCAACGGCGGCTGGTATTTTACAAAGCTGTTTGTTTTTCAACGTTGCTTTTATTTAACTTAACTAACTACATAGTTTAATGTAAAATATCAACACTAATATAGTGTTTTTTTAAATTTCAAAGTATAAAATTTATGAATGTGGTTACTTAGTATACATAAATACTTTATATAAGTTATTTTCCAAAATTAACTTTAATGATAAAATCAGAAACCGTCAAATTGAGGGAATAAAACGCGATATGTCATTAAACCTCTAAATCAAGTAACTAGGAAACATATGCTTTTTTTTCTGCGGTGCTGTGAGTGCGGTAGCAACGTCTTGTTAAAACCATTTTTGGCTTAGACAAAGTTTTTGTAGTTTTGGCCTTAAAAATGTTTCTAGCATATGAATAAATTGTTTGAAATAAATAGTAACCGGTTGATAATTTTCTTTAAAAAAATATGGTTTTACGAATTTAAATATTGAAATAATGCAGCAAACGTTGACAATTATAAAGTGATTTTTCATAAAGTTGGTGTAAATTTTCTTCAGCCCAGTAACGAAAAACCCCACAAACTAATTTTTTGGAATATTTTAGCTTGTAAACGACTTAAGTTTTATATGAATGGAAGAATTCTTAGTAAGCTTCTTTTGGAAATTTGCGATGTAATTGAATGCTTTGTCCCCTAAAGCTTGTTTGACGCGTTCAATACATTTTGAGTGTTATTACTGTACGTGAAAATCGTCCGTGTCTATAACATTAAACTTGCGACAAAACTGCCTTTGAGTGTTAACAACTAATTGACTTTGTATTAAATTTTTAATCACATATACGCGTTGATTAATTAGAATCAATTAAACTAAATAAATTAACGTATACAAATCTGAGAATATAATTATTATGTCACAAGACTTTGCTAATTAGAACCGAGCATTTACGTTACTTGCTGAAAATACAGAGCCGTTGTGATTTCACAAAAATATAGATTGCTTTTGCTAAGTATGTTATAATTGGCCGCCTAGTGCCAAACCAGTAAATACTTTTCCGGTAATTATTTACATGTATATGAATTTTGTTTTAAAAAATATTGGTGTTTTACAAACATTTTAATTATAGAAATGCCGTGTTTTTTAGTGAAACATAATCGTAATAAAAAAAATTCTACGATTTTTTTTAGTTTTTTGTCGTTTTTTAACTTAATTGCATTTTTTTTAAACCGCAATTTTAACTCAAAAGAAATAAATTTACTAATGAAATCAACCAGAAATTTTTCGTAGATTCCAAATCTGGCACCATTTCAAATCTATACCTTGTCCATAAGCCGCAAAAGCCATAAAACCATGTTTTTGTTCTTAGTGGGCTGTGCAAAAAGGAGCATTTTTTAATTTTTTTTAACCGCCATAGTTGACGTATTTTGATGTAAATTAATTGAAAAATATAAATTTGTTCTGTGTATTTGGGTTTTAAGCGTCTAAAACTCAAAAAATCTGCAACATAAACTCTTACACGTTTAGCCGCGCTCAGAGGAACAATACACCAAATATTATTAAATTTGAATTCTGGGGACAATTTTACATCGAAAATTGTCAATGTTGTACTCATCGTCTATAGAAAAATCCATCTAGAAAAAAATGTTTACAACATTTTTAAGCAAAAAATGCGTTAAAAATTATTTATGGTTTAAAACTTTTTTATAGCAAATTTTAACAAGCGACAGGCAGATTTATGTTTGAATGCCAAAAATAATAATATTTTTAAATTTTTGCGCAGATAGATCGAGTCTAAATTAGTGCCGCAGGCGCAAAAACTATCAAACAAAGAGTAAAATGGCCGAAAATTGGTTTAAGCGACAAAAAATGTTTTTGTTAAACATCTGAAATAAACTTAAAAAAATATAATCTTTTAAAAAAATTAAAAAAAAAAAAAATTAATTAAATTGTGAACAAATTTTTTTTTTAAGGTGGGTTTTTCTTCGCTAGATAAGCACGACACTGGCTATTTTCTATGTAGAATTGTTTGCAAAACTAATTTTTTTAATAATATTTGGTGTATAGTTTCTCTGAAAACTGTTAAATGTGCATTTGTAAAAGTTTATATTTAAAAATCCTCTTATTTTTGCAGTTTTTTCTAGTTTTAGACCTTTAAAACCCAAATACACAAAACAAATTTATATTTTCTAATTAATTTACATCAAAACACGTCAACTTTAGCGGTTAAAAAAATTTAAAAAATGCTCCTTTTTGCCCAGACCACTGAGAACAAAAACATAGTTTTATGGCTTTTGCGGCTTATAGACAGGGTATAAACTTAAAATGGCGCCAGATTTGGATTCTACGGAAAATTTTTGATTGATTTCATTAGTAAATTTATTTTTTTGAGTTAAAATTGTGGTTTTTAAACAAAAAATGCGATTTAGTTAAAAAACGTCAAAAAAACTTTAAAAAATCGTAGAATTTTTTTTTATGGGTTTTATACCTTCATATACCAATCAATGGACTACTAATAAGTTATAGAAACTAAAAAAAAAATACATAAGCAAGTTTCTCAATGCACCCCCCCGAGCTCTGGTCCGTTTGAAATTTATTTGCCCAGTATTCAATAATGGTTTCAGATTATTTTGCATAATTGAAATAATTACATAAATCAAAAATCAAATTGAATTTTAGTATATATAGTTAATTAACTTACTTACATAACATAAATCACGGATATTTTAATTAGAAGGTTAAATAAGGTCAATTCTCAAAATTATCTTTAATTATAAACTTTTAATTACACCAAGCTCGCAATTAAGAAAACTTTTGTTGCATTTTAAAGTTTCATATTACAAAACACTTTACAAACTTGTACATGATTCCCTTCAAAAATAAAATTCAAATAGCCGAGAGGATTATATTTTATATTAAATTAAATTTTAAATTAAAAAAACCTTATTCTGTCATTAGTGTTTGAAAACATAATTATAATTAATGAAAGCAAACTTGGTCGCTACAAAATAATTTATTATGTTAGCTGTTACTTTTTAAGCGTGTAGGAAAAACCACTGCAATGCGGAGACAACAAGTTGAAATCGAAGTCACATGGAAATAGCCGTAGAGATATATATTTCAACAGGTGCCGTATAAAAACATATTAAATGGCTGAGTATAATTTATTCTGAACTTTATTATTCGATTATTTAAAAGCGTGCTGACATAATGGTTGTTTGCATAAAATTATGAGGACATCCCGATTCATTTTTTTAATCGATACTGATATAAAATATTATACTGCAGAACAACCCATTAAAAATGGCTTTATTCTACTTTGTGCAATTTTATCTCTTTTATTTCTTTTTTTAGTGGATTATTTTTTACGTAATATGCCAGGGGCGGCACTGTCAGTTTTACACTTTGTACGACATTGAATGGCATCGTTATAAAGTTCTGTTTAACATGAAACAACGTTTGGAATTTTATATATAAATAATGTAAACCAGTTTTATAAAGTTAAAATTCAAAACAAATAAACTAAAATATTGAATAAAATTTCATCAACTTTTGCGAATTAAATTATAAATTTACATATTTAGGCTGTGACATAAAGTTGCAACAAATTTTATTATAAGGTATAAATGTAAAAAAGCATTTTCTAATGCTTTATTTGATTTTTATATATACTTGTATGTTATAAATTTTTGGCAATATTAAAATAATATATAGTAGTACAAAGGAAGCTTTTTATATAAAGACCTAGTTTTATTTCATGGAGCAAATAAAAATCGGTCAAATGGGTTATTTATTCATTATTATCTTTTTACTGAAATACTTCAAACAAATATCTGGTTTAACATTAAGTACAAATAAATATAATATGTATATAAATTTAATTTAAACTATTATAAACATATTGTAATTAAATAATTTTAATGTTGTATTTTTTTTATATTAAACTTACTAAATTAAAATAAATTAAAAATTATACTTTAGTAGTTCAGTGCACAAAATATAAATTTAAAATTAATACAGAATTAAATTATTACATAATGATTGCAAATTATAATATAATCAGACGTTAAGCATTTTTGATTTATTAATTGATACGCCGAAGCATTAATAATGATGTAGCAATTCTTGCCTAATATTATGATTATTGAGATCTTCTAGATACCAATATAAGAATAATAATAATTCTTTATTGTCGGCATAACAATCATATACAAGAAAATCACACTATAATAATAAAAAATGATAACTATCAAGTATATATGTATACCAAAATAATACTAGTATAAAAAATAAATACACATAAACTGATTTAAAAACAAACTACAATAAGCAAAAACCTAACATAATAAATTTACAACTATCATTTAAGTTTTACAGTTATTTTTAGAATAAAAAATAAATTAATTAATTGCAAATGACGCATTAAATTAAACCCATAATTAGTAAAATTTGTAGGTTTCCTAAATAGTGGCATTTGTCTAGTACGCTTATCATTTGAGAAATCATAAAATGATAACGTTTTTAGAAGATTTCCATAATCATTCTCCGACATTACAAGCCCACGCACAAAACAAAGATGTGCTTTTCTCTACCAAAATTGCAATAAAAAAAAATTAAATAGCAAAGAAATAAACTGTTGGTCAAAGTTTTCCAACAAGATCCTTAATTTGTAAAACATTTTTATTTTAAATACGTTCGATATTAAGTATGTATTTTATAAGATGCGCGCCATACTGATAGAACACATTCTAAATGGAAGCGAACTAGTTAGAGCACAATAAAATATTTTAAGTGTGTTGGGAGATAAAACAAATAACATTCTATAAACAAATCTTCACATGTTTGTGGCACAACTACATATATAGAGTATATGATCAATAAATGCAAGTTTTTGGTAAAAATTTATATCTAGTTTTTTTTTTATCTAATTTACATGTTTGCTACATTGTCAATGATTTTGGACAAAACTTATCAAAAAAACATTTGTGTGCACTAAATAATAAATTATTATTACAACAACATAGAGTTTGAGTCATTCTCTAAAAGATTTTCTAAACCAAGTGCATAAAGTTTAACAATCAAAAAACTATAGCTTACATGGTCAAATGCCCTTAAAAAATCAGTGTAAATAGTCAATTTGCAACTTTAATTTAAATTTAATAAAATATTAAGCAGATTTGTCAATTAAGACCTCTCCTTGCTTAAACCATGTTGCTTTTTTACTAAAAAAATTTTAGACATCCATTGCATTTGACAAGTAATTATTTTATAAAATAATTTAGGTATAACATATTGACTTCAAATACTTTTATAGTTTTTAATGTCTTCTTTAAGTTCAGATTTATGCAATGAAGTGTAGTGTTTTCACACATTATAAAACGTCCAGTGACAAAGTTACCTGTAAAACATACATAAGTATGCAAATAATAATAAAAACAAAAAAAAATCAGCATACAAATTAACACAGTTATCTCTATTATTACTTGTCCATATTAGATGGTAGTAGAAAAACCATTTGATTTACTAGATTTGTTAACAAACCTTCAAAAATATTTTGGGTTAACTTGAAGTCATTCTCAGACGTTTACTTAGAATTTTACAAGAACTGCAAAGTGATTGAAACTTAGTATAATTTCAAAATAGTTCAAAAAATTTATACTGTTAATTTTTTTTTTTAAATTGATAAACTATATTATTTTTTGCTAAACCAAATTAAAAATTGTATGCCATACTTTTTTAGAAACAAAACAATCGACATCACAATGCAACGCAAAATAAAATAAATTCACACACGTTTTAAGACCACAGTTAAAAAGTAGTAAAGACAAATCAATCTCAAACAAAAAATCATTAAAGTCAATTATTTAAACGCCTAAGTTATTATTTGTCCAAGTAGCAGCAAGTTGGTCATAATCACCCAACAAATAAATTTATGTTTTAATAAATCATTAACAATAGACTCAACAAAATAACAAAAATTTGCATACTTATCTATAGGCAAATGTGATGAAGTATATACCACTTTGAGAAGGTAAGATACATGCTTGAGCATAACAGACAACAACAGTAGCATAAACTAGTTAAAATAATATGCATTTTAATCCTACTTGAGCCGCACACCGTTCTCTAGTTTTGAGCAAGTTAGATTAGATTAATTACATCTAAATAAATTAAAACCAGATAGTTTTAGTTATAAATCACAAACATCTGGAAAGAACCAAGCTTTTGCAAGTACTATGAAGTCATAACTAGATACAACAACGGCTAACAAAAGTTGTTTTAGTTTAGTTTTTATGCCTTCAACGATCTGGTAATAGTAGGAATAGCCGGTGTCATTTATAAAGATGGGTTCAATCTGTTGGTAGGGTTCTGAATGCAAAAATGTACAGCTGCTTTAGATGATAAATATTGTGCACGGCTATAAAACATACATTTTTTTAACGGCTTTATTAGCATTTGCAAAAAGTCTTTTAAAATAAGTTGATAAGTATGATCAGCTAGAATGGTTAAAGTAACAGTAGTTTTTAGACTTTTCAGTTAAAATGATAACATCAACAGTAACAGACAAACATTTAGACTACAGTTGTGTTTTTTTATAAAACAGAAATATGCTTAAATATTTCAATTAGTATTAGCATCAAAGCATTATTAACTAAATTGGTTGTGTTTTTAAGCAAAAACACTTATAAAAACTGTCACGTTTATAGAAAGTGTACACTTTAATATGAACAGGAATAAGCTGTATTTTCTTCACCAGCTTATTCCTGTTCATATTTACCATGACAACAAAACAAAAAATGAAACATAAAAATATTGTCAAAAAACATCATAACTTAGTTATTGTTGGATAAAATCAAAATTTAACACAAAAAAAATTGGTTTTTAAACATCACAATATTATTATTAGAAGTGGCAAAATTTGGTCAAAAAACGGAAAGTCTATTTATAAAATGTCAAAAATAAGAAAATCTGGTCATAAAATAATAAAATTATATCAAAAAACTAAAACCCGGCCAATATCTGTTAAAAAATGCAAAATTATATTTATAAAAATCAAAAATTGCTAAATTCGGTTTTAAAATATTAAAATATTGTTAGAAATAATAAGATAATATGTCAAAAGGAGCAAAATTCTATTTTTATTAAGTAAATATTAAAATTTGTTTATGAAATGTCAAAATAGCAAAATCCAATCTTGAAATCAGACAATACCATAAACTTTTGAAAAGTGTAAAAATCTTCATAAAATCTCAAAAATAGCAAAATTCTGTTGTAATATATAGAAAAATATGTAAATAAAAACAAAATCCGGTAATCAACTGCCAAATGCCAAATTTTATTCACGGTATGTTAAAAATAGCAATATTTGGCTTTACAGGTATAGACGTCCTAAAACAGAAAGCCCTGTTTGCTTAAGACCATTCCAACCTCTATTTTGATTTGTAGTACTTTAACAAAAACGGCAATTTTGACGTCATTGCTGTTTCTACATATAATTTGATAATCGATTTATTTTTTACCAGTACTTTCAGAAAGTATCAAACTGTAATATGTTAGAATATTTTAGTCAAATAATAGTTAGGAAATAGCCTAAACAACTCATCAAATACAGAAATAAATGCGTTTTTTTATAATTTTTGAATGCATTTTATTGTATAATTAACAATAAAAACTTTGACGTATCTTATTTTGATTCTTTCTGAATGTACTGATGAAAATCAAACTGATTATCAAATTATATGTAGAAACACTACTTAAAGGCTCTTCCGCACTGCAGACCCTTGCTTACTGATAGCTACGCCATTGTTCTTGAGTAATTAAACAAAAACGTAAATTAGTTTACATATTCTACCTAATCATATGATAGTTGTATAATAGACATTTTTTAAAACACTTACTTATCTAGAATGTATATTTTTATGTAATGCAAAAGATTATAATTGTATATATATAAAGTATCACTTATAAATACATGTTATTATAATTATAATTAAGATTATTACAATATAATTGAATTTGATTAAAACTTAGATTATCACACTACAACAAGTTGGAGAAAATCCAAATTATTGTAATCGGGTAATGTTAAAAAGATTAAAATTTCTATTACTCACTAGTAATATTGGAAAACGTTAAATATATTTTTTCAATTAATCTAACAAATAAGTAAAGCATGTATAAATAACAAATAAGTACATATAATTGTAAGATTCACTCTTATTTTTACATAAAAAAAACTACTAAATAGCAAAATGCATACAAATGCGCATTGTTTAGAGCCAATTTATAAAATAAAAACATTATTGTAGTTTGAATGACTACAAGTTATCTATAATTTTAATAACATTAGTTTGTGCAAGAAAACGTTTATGAATGATAAATGATAATGGTGTGATAGCTCAATGGTAGAGCACTTGCATATCATGCGAGCAGTCCGGGGTTCGATCCCCGAAATATGACTGAAATGAGAACTTGCTCTTTATCCACCAGCGTGGTTTCACGGAAGTCACGTTTTAAGCTGTTGGTCCCATCAAACCACTTTAAACAAGTCGTAGACTTACTGTGGCGATGTAAAATAGCCGTAAAAAGCATAATAAATAAATAAAAATGTTGTATAAAAAGGAAAAAAAAACTCAAACTCTATTTATTAATCGGCCTACACTATGTGTGTAGCGAAATTTTACTAAACGCTGTGATATCTTTTATGCTCATATTGAGTTCTATTTGTTAATTGTTATAAAAGTGGTAATAACTAAAGGCAACCTGAAAAGGTTTGTAAAACCAAAACAATTGTCTGTGATGGACTCTTGGTCTTTGTGATGTGATGGATAAAGTAGGAATAAATTGTTTATTTATTTTATAATAGTTTATTATACTAAACTAATAATTTTAAGCCGGGAATACACATGCCTGCTACTTGCACAATTTCAAACCAGCTCCTTGCACATGCCAGCTACTAGCACGTGTATTCTGTCAAATGGCATGCATGCTTCTTGCCTGCATGCAAGTGAATTGCATAAAATAAAAAAAATGTTTGCACGGAATGTGCAAGTAAGGTGGTGGAGGACAGCAAAAAGCTTGCTATAAGACATGTGTGAACGCACACGACAGGTACTGGCATGCTAGTAGACAAGCTAATACAGAGGTGACAATTTGTATTTTTGTTTCTACATTTTATTTTTAAAATAAGTCGGTGGAGAAATAGAATTTAAGAAACACTTTTAAAAATATGCTTATGTAATAAATGATTGACAAAAAAATGGCATATGTATTTCCGCTTGCCTGCTACTTGCCTTAGCAGGCATGCCAGCAGCAGATTGTGTGCAATTTTACTTGCACATGTATCCTCACTGTGCCATTAGTTGCCACATGCCATTTTTAGGCATGCAAGCTACTTCCTAAATTTCATGGCATGTGTATTCCCGGCTTTACACTGGTTCTTTTATGCAAAAACTTATCTATTACAAAGATTTAAGCTACCACTGTGAGCTTAATATTATCCAAACTTTCTAAAATAGAACTATACTATTAAATTTTTTTGTATTAGCTAGGTTGGCTGTTTGTACGCTTTAACTAAGTTGTTGTTAAGATTTTTGATAAAATGTTTTTGTTTTGCAGCAGAAGATATAAACACTTAAACAAACTCACTATAATGACTAATTTTGTTGACAAATTATTAAATTTTTTTGAGCGTTTTAGTTCTAGTCTGATCAATATTATGAGTTTTTAATTCCGTTTAAAACATTTTTTACAGTCAATTTAAATTGTTTGAGTTTATCACACAGAACATCAACTTAACCTAACATTTACACTAAAATCGATGCACTTTAATTACTCCCGTTCACACAATCTTGTGCTTCTTTCTATTCTCCTTTTTTTTAGAAACTTGTGGTAGTTTTAAATTAATTGATATTTACGTAGAACATCTGTTATAAATACACGTTTAAATGTTTATCTATGCGCACAAGTAAAATAAGGCGGTTTTTTGTTATCGTTACAAAAACTTATAGTGCAAAAATCAACTATACATATAGAGATGAGTAAATGTTTTTTTTACATAATTCTAAAATATGCATTATATAAATATTAGTTATAAATCATTTAAGTACAAAAAGTAATATTAAAAGTTAATCCACACTATGCAAGAAAAAATCGTGTGCTGCTTAGAGAATAATATTATTTTTTTTAAATACTTAAACTGTCTAAAGTGGCTAAAAATATATTAGCAAATTTATTGTTGCAGACTTTCTTATACATTTTATTTACTTCTACAAATTGTAAATATGCTTTACTATTTAGTAATAGTTGCCCACTTTTTTAAACTGTTAGTAAATTATATTATTTACAATTTGTCATGCTTTATAAGCAAGTCACAATTCAGTACTATTATAATTAAAATAAATATAAAATTGGCCTATTTATTTTACCAACCTTGTTAAACCAGCCTGACGAAGGTTTTTGCTGAAACTATAAATATTGTACAGCGGTTATTTAACCGCTCAATTGTATTAGCTTTTACAGTAAAATTAATTAAAATAAATAAATATTATATAATACTGACTGTTTTAATTAACTGTCGCATTTACTTCAATTACGTTTAATTAATTGCTATTTTCTACTACATGTCATAAAAAAATTATTTAATTTAATTGCAATTACATTGGTGGACGGAAGAAAATCTCAAATCGTAAAGTTAAAAAGAATCATATACTAAGGAACATAAATGTAGCACAATTATTGTAAGCACTGCACATCTGTGTAGTAAAATTGTGATCCGTTTTATAGACTTAATCGAACAGATAAAACATCAGCGGCACTTGAATAAAGCTTACGTGCATCCAAGGATAATTAAATGTCTAGAATTCTATTTATTAGCGTTACTTCATAAGAAATTGTGTAGTAAATTTAATATATGCGTTTTAATTTTACACAAGACTTAATTATATCATTCTAAATCAGCATAAATTGATTAATCATAAAAAAAAATTCAGTTATTATATGCCACTGCTAGCTTGTAGCAATCTATTTGTTAGTAATACTTACAGGTGGACTTTTAAATAGATTCCAAACTACTAAAAAGATTATTATTCTTTTCTGGACCAGACAAGCTATTAAACCTTATGTTTGGAAAGCATATACATTTAAAACAGTTTTCAGTTTGTGAGATTTGAACACAACGTTTATAGCAACAGTCGGATGTTGTATTAAATAATTTATCTTTAGTTTAATGTTTTGTTATAATTTATATACTTTTGATCACATTTTGAAGCAATATTTACGAATGCAGTTGTCGCAATTGAAATAAAACTCAATTGTATTAGACCGGACGGTCTGCTAACTACATTAGAAATTTTGTTTAGTTAATAAGTTCACTATTTGCTAAAAGAACGTTACATTGTTTGCATTCTAAATTTAATTTTTGGCATAACCTAAATCATAAAATTATCTCCTTGGCTTAATACATGAACTGTTGTGAATAATATCTGATATTTGATTTTTATTGAGTAATTAGTTTTTTGTTGGCATTTGTACAGCGGTTTTTTTACTTGTCAAGTTAAAAACACAGTTGAAATGTTACCTTATGTAATAATTGTTGCAACAAAAACTGTTTTTATGGTTGTTTATTTTTTTTAGAACTATACAACCTAACCTAACCTAACTTTAATCTGTCTAAACAAACTGTGTTTTTGATCAGTTTTTTTTTAATAAATATTAGATAAAAATTTTGAAAGATCATGCTCTAAAATAAAACCGTTGCACCTTAACAAAATCAGATATTATTTGCGTGAAGCTTAACTCAAATATTTGATAAAAAAAATTAAAGCACATGCTCTAAAACGTAACCTTAATATTGCAATGAATGTCACAAATAATATTTTATTAATCTCTAAACATTTATTTACTACTACTTGTATTTGAATACTGTAATGCATATAAGATTTGATTTTAATATTCAATAAATTACAATATAATTGGCATCAAAATATTCTAATTATTGTTTTTTTTTTTATTATATTTATGTGACACATATATAACATTCATATTTTAATATATATTAATGTCAGTAAAAAAATAATTAAAGCAAGATCGATTTTGACTAAAAAAAACAGAATTGCAAATATTAGCAACATTGCAAAATCTATCCGAATCTTGGTGGTGCAACACAAACTGACGTTGGAGAAACGAGTAGTAAAACTTTAATGTCATCTGTGATAATAGTTTTAAGTTTTATTTATTGTATTAAAAAATCTTTCATAGCTTTGATGTCATCCTTTATACTAATTTTCTATTTTTTTTATTGTTTTGACATCAGTTGTTTCTTTTACAACTTTAATATTTGTGATATTAATTTTAAACTTAATTATTTTTTTGTCCAAAGCTACAAGGTAATTAGATCTGCTGCATAGCCGAGACAAAGATGAAATCATTATTTTTTTAACTGAGAAATTTTTTTTTTAAGAAAAATAGTTTTCAAAACCAAATTTCAGACTACAGCAATTTGTATTTGATATCCAATAGAAGCCACAATCTGCAACCTCTATCTTACAGAGTTTGATTGGACTTTGGAAAACATACAAGAGTTGGTTGTGCAATTTCCACCGCTATATCTTTTGCTGGGTGGTTTTAATTTCTATAACCCTCTTTGGAGTTCCTGATTAAAAGATTTACAAGATTTTTAAGTAGAGTAATTTTGCGACCAAAACGATGCGGTTTTTTTCTGTACGGGGTTTTCAACAAATTTTGGTGCCAGAGAATCAAGGTGTTTAGCAATTCATTTAACGTGCTGTCTACACCACATATTAGAAAAAATAACACTTCTAAAACAAGGCAAGAACCCAAGTGATAATCACAGCTGTCGACCATTTTTTTTTGCTGTTTTGAAAAAGTGTTAAAAACAATAATCAATATCTATTTGGAGTAGATCCTAAAGACTTTTAAACTTTTGAAAAAATACCAAATGGAGTTCAGAAAGTACCACAGTACGATTGACAAATTGGTACAGTTGAGAAACTTTATTCAAGACGCCTTTTTAAAAAGAAAACATGTTGTAGCGGTTACCACGCTTGAAGATTTAGAGATCATTTGCTTTTGTTTGTGGTGTCTTTAATGTAAGATAAAAACATTTTTTTCAAGACTTATGTTTGGAAAACGATGTTTCTTAACGGTTGACTATTAGCGTGTCATTTTTTTTTTGCTATAACGATCATTGCAGCTTTGGTAATTATACTGGTTAAATCGTGTTTGAATGTTAATAGTTTAGTGGTCTATATAACAGGAAATACTATCTCCGTCATAACACACTAATTTCATACTACTAGATAAAATGAACCAAAATGCTAAGTCAAAAGGTTTTTGCTTTTTATTCCCTTGCGTGCATTTTTTCTCAAAAAACCTTATTGCAAGGTACAATAATCGCATGCATTAAAACTGTCCGATTTCTAGAGTATGTGTTTGTTAAGACTCTTGTTTTTACAACAGCTGACCACGCGTTCTTAGAAAGCTTTAAATGTGATTAAGTGCCAAGCTAGTATAAACTGGAGAGCGCAGAGAAAAGTATTTTTGCAACTGTACGAAGCTTTAGTTTTATCCAGAATTGACTATGGTTACACTGTATACTTATCTGCACATAACTCTTGGTTGAAAACTTTGAATGTTGTTTACGATGCAGACATAAGATTCGCAACGGAAGTTTTACGGACAAGTTTTATATCACTTCTCTGCTGCAAATGCTTTGTACTTCAATACAGAGCGGCAACATGTCCTAAAAAGGGAAACATAAACAGACAATTTATTATTGTTAATAAAACTCAGCGGCAAAGGTATGGACCTAGGTCTACCATCAGTAAGCCAGTGTGCGCCCGAGCGCAAGATCTGATAGAGAGTTGAGATATTTGTCTTCCACCTTCCTCTCCAAGTATTTTATAAATGATGTGCACGTTGCGTTATTTACTTTTGTTTTATTTTGAATTGATCTATTGTATAATTATTCCAGAATTATTATTAATAGAATAACTATTGATACATTGCTTGTGTTAATAGGTATATTTTATTAAAATTAAATAAAAATTATGTTTTGTAGCTTTAAAAAAAGTTAAAATCTATAAGCAAAAAAAAACTAGTATTCTCAAATAGAATAAATAAACTTACATATAGAATCAAACAGTTTTTAGCTTATCCCTCATTTAAATAATCAACTAAAAAATAATTTTTAAACTTAATGAATGTATTTTAAAGGTTGAATGATAAAAAAAATTATATAAAGGTAAAGAAAAATATAGAAAGCTGAATTTTACTTAAAATGTTTTATTAATTTTTAAACATTATTAATTTGTTTAATTGTTGCTAAATTACTGTTGTATAATTGTTGTGTATCTTTTTGTCAAATTGAAAAATCTAATTCTGTGATATGCATATACAATATTTTTAACTAGTACAAACAAATAATTCTTTACTTTCAAAAAGTATTTTAGATAAAAAAACATAATTTCAGTTTTGTTATAGAATTAATAACCAAAAAAAAACTAGTATTCTCTATTAGAATAATTAAACTTACATATGGAATGAAACAAAACTAAAACCTGTCTTAACAAGAGCTTGACTGACAGTAGTATGTTAATGTGGACCATCTCCGTTTATCATTACTATTATAAAATAATCCAAAAATCCATTCTCTGTCAGTAGTTTACAATTTGTAAATTCAATCAATTTTTTAATTTGCATTTCCACCTTCTTACATATTATTACACTTTCACCCGGAATATGCAATCTACCTAAAATAACAGGTATTAAGAATTTAACTGTTATTCTGATAGTAAATCTTACATAAATCGGTTATTAAAAAAATTGTACTAAATTATTATTATTACAATGGCGGCGGCGAGTAGGTCGCTTTCGGAAAATGGTCTAAATACTACTGTAATAAATATAAACAATATCGGTGCTAGTTGTGAACATTTAATAGACAATAAAAAATTTGTGTGTACTATTTGTGTGTACTATTTGTGATGTTCCGTATCATCTAGAATGCAACAAATCGGAAGACAAACTAGGAGTAGCAGCATGTGGGGTTTGTGACAAGACCGGCGTGCAGAAAAACACATTGCAATTATGAATCATCTTCATCAAGATATAATAGTTGATCTGAAAAAAGTTGTTAATAAGAAATACAAATTGATCACCTAGTTAAACAAGTAAACGTTTTAAGTTACATTAGCAATCTATCAAAATATAATAATGCAAATAAATCAACCAGATTTACAAAAACCTGTACATAAAAGTACATACAGTACAGCACTACAAACAATAGATGACAATAGCTCAAATAGTTTTGTACTTAAGCAAAAAATGAATAAAGAATTAGAAAAAGTAAAAACAAATAATAATAAAACTACAAAGCAAACACTCGAGGCCACAAACGGTACAAAAAGTGATAAAAAGGATAACAGTTCATCGACCTCTGATAGTATACCTCAAAATAATCTACATCAAGAATCCGGATGGTTTCATATATTCCCTTAATGTTACCGAGCAGCAACTTACTCAACAACTAAATGAAAAATTTAATACAAAGGATTTTACGTGTAAAAAAATTGTTAGCAGGCACCCAAACTCAACGTTTAATAGTTTTATGGTAGGAGCTCACATATCGGGAATTTTAATAGACAAATACGATTTTTTTCGAAAAAAATGGATAGAAAATCAAACAGTTCAATAACATCAATACATCGCCTATGGAATCAACAACAAGAACCAACAATAAGAAAACATAATTATTTAACTCAATTAAAATTGTTACACATAAATTAAATTCACAAAGCTTAAACAATAAAATTAATGAGCTGGAAGCATATCTGACGCAATGTAAATGCAATTCAGCAGATGCGATCCAATTAGAATATAGTTATATTTGTGTTAATGAACATTGGCTATGTGCTGATGAACTGGATTTCTTTAGACTAGTGGGTTATAACAATAAATCCGGTTACTATCGGAAAAAAACAAACACGGATGAGTAATGATACTGGCTAAAGAAAATATATCGTGTACAGCAATTACTCAAATAAAATCATTGTCAGTTCCTTTTGAAATTAAATTTGCTGCTGTACTTTGTAATAATTTAGTTATTGTCACATTATACCAACCACCTACTGGCGATTTTATAATATTTCTAAACAAACTAACTGAAATGCAAGATGTAGTCTTTAACCTAAATAAACTTATTATTATTTTTGGTAATTTTAACGTAAAATTTAATTACGAACATGATGCAAACACCATTCAAGTTATTTCATTAATGAATATGTACGGCTTCTTCACCAAAGTCGATTTCAACATTCGGAAAAACAATAGACTAGATAATATATTTACAAACATTGATAATAATGATTATAATGTCTGTGGGAAAGATTTAGGGTTAATAATTTGTAAGAAGATAAAAATGAAAATAAAAAAATTATTAAATTTACAAATTATAAACTACCGATAGAGGATGAAGCAAAACAAAACTTTGAAAGTATAAACGTTACTTTTTTAATCTTATATCATTTTAGTATTGGTCCACATTAACATACTACGGTCAGTCAAACTCTTGTTGGGATAGGTTTTAGTTTTGCTTCCTTCCATATGTAAGTTTATTTATTCTAATTGAGAGCACTAGTTATTTTGGTTTCTTTTGGTTATATATTTTAACCTTCTTTGAATATACATAACATCAATAGTAATTATATTAATAATAATTCTGGAGTAATATTACACTAGATCAATTCCAAACAAAACAAAAGTAAACAACGCAAAGAGCACATTATTTATAATATACTCACTTCATAGCGTGACGTGACGTCAGCCATCGGGCAAAATGGCAGCCTTCATTATTACACAGTTCGCGCAGATATAAACGTCAAAAATTATATAAATATACACAAGCCTTAGAAATAACGTGACATTTATTTTTTTAGTATTTATATATTTTATATTATATTATATATTTTTTAAATATAGTTATGCAAAATTTAAAATATATACTGCAGAGAGTTAGCTAGACTTAGAGAAATCAACATTTAGAACAAAATGTTTGTGCAAATTAAGGTAAAGTAAAAGACAGATATATTGAACTTTGTTTTTTGTATGTCAATAATAATAATAATAGTTATAATTATTAATTACTATAAAATAAAATTTTAAAATAAAAGTACTAAATAAACCATACCATGTTAGTAGATTTCAAATTATATGAACTAAAATAAATAAAAGTAAAACTAATTAACAGAATCTACACTAAAAAATTCTTTTTTAGTATCTGAAAATAAAAGTCAACTGCATTTGCATATTCATAGAAAGAAATGCCGTTATTTTATTTTTAAATAAATCGTATTTATTACTGCGCTGATATTGCTACATGCTAACCACAGCTTGTTTAATTATTATTCCTACATGAACCGAATCAAATCTATATTCAAATAAGCTCATAATATGAATTGAATTATCAATTCATTGGTAATTACGTATGTATCGCTTTGAAACTGCCCAATTGTCAAATAATTAACTATATTTTGCATTTGAATGTTCAAATTTAAAAGTCAAATTAACCCAGAGCTATTATGATATGTCAGTTGTTTAATGTTCCTAAAACTATTTTAAACAAAATATTTAGACTATTTTTGAATTATTGGTGTATGTATAAATATAAAGCAAAAAACAACTTAATTATATACTCTATACACAAAATAATATTTTATTTAAACAAGCTGCATGAGAATATATACTATCAGTATTGCAGATCAGTAATTATTGACAATATGCATTATTGATAATATTGCGCACAATTTAATTAAAATTTTAAAGTAAGATTTTTAGCTTAAAAGATAGCATCACACAAATGTTGTGTCGTACATTTTTAGTTCTTATTATTTTAAAATTTTAATCATTGCCAGAAGAAATCTTAATCAAAAGTTGTGTTTCAGATTTAAATTTTAGTTTATAATAAAATTCAATATGAAATTATTAAAAACAGCTAATTTTGCTGTTGATGTCTACTTAAATAATAGAAAAACACAGCAGCTCTGCATTGTCTATCATTCAAGCTTTGTTAGGCTAAATAAAGTAATTAATAAATGTGTAATAGTAGGATAATTAAATGTTGCATAGTACATTCTGCAATTTTTTTACAACATGTTTTTTACTAGTTTACCAAAAAAACCAAGTAAAAATCTAAAATTTTGAGGTTTATATGTTGACTTATATAAATCTATATAATAATAATTCTTTCTGTTAAATAGGTATTAAAGAATTAATAAAAATTATATCGCAATATTTTAAAATATTTATTGTTTAAAAATGCATTTATTACATAAAAATTATCCTCTAAAATATACTAAACCATATTATGTAATTAATAACTATAAAAAAAACTTCACAAATTTATAGAAGCTAAAAAACTTGTAAACTATAATGTTGTATAATAATAAGGAAAAATATAATATTAATTATAGAAATACTAAAAAACTTACAAAATAAAATGTGCACTAATAAATTCTTATAAAAAATAAAAACATCTTTTTTTCTAGAAATAGAAAACTATGATAGTGTTTGTAAGTTGTACGGCACTTCCTGAAATTTTCAGGGCATCTTTTGCACATATTCTGTAAAAATTTCAAGAATTTAAAAAAAAAATATTTGTTTGTATATATACTTATTATTTGTACAATTAAAAAAAAGTATCTTATAATTTTTTTTATATGCAATCCTGATTTATATTATTATAAAATCAAAAAATGAAAGAAAACACAAAAAACTCGATTTTTTTAGTTTTTGATTGCTTATTACTCAAAAATGGCTCACTAAAAAAATCTGAAAAAATTCACATAATCAGGATTCATGTAGAGACAGGCATTTTTAGTGGTTTGAGCAAAAACAAATTTTTATTTTGTACACTTGACTCATACATGGCCAAATATATATAACATTTTTATTAAACAAGAAATCTTACAGACAAATAGAAAAAAAACAGAAAATAGTGTTAGAATTAAATAAAATAATACTTGTAAAACAAGCTTAGTTTTTCCACCATAGACATAAATTTAATAATAAATGACCTATTAATAAAAAAAAATAAAATATGTGATTCAAAAAGTATAACAGAATAGTATTATGTAGTATGACATGTCAAATAATTTTGTCAGTCAGTCATTGTCATCAATAAGTGTCCAAATTTTTTTATATAAAGGTAAAACAAGTTTTTTTTTTATTTTGCAATAATTGTTAGGTTTCTAGGGATTATACATTTTTTTAAAATTCTAAAATTATTTAGATTATTTGCAAATTTTACTTGAAAATTATGGAGTCGCTCAAGAAATGAAGTAGAGTTAGTTTTTTTTTGTATAGGAGAATATATAAAAAAATGTGCAGAAGGTTGTTAGGATGTCGGATTTTAGTAATAGATCTATATATGGAAAAGTTCTTTTATCTACGTATAGATGGTTAAGAGTAACTTTGTTAGAATTTGGAAATATTACTGATGCGTATTCTAGGATTAGGCAACAAATAGTTTTGTAAATATGTGATGCACATATAATGCTAATTTCACTATGTTTGTAGGTAAGTGATCAAAATTGGTTTGCACGAGATTTTGTTTTAAATTTAGTAAAACTAGTGTAAAACTTGAAATTAAATTTAGCATTAAAGTGAACGCCCAGATATATAAATTATTGGAATAAGTTTATAGTTTGTTAGTTCATTTGGATTTTAGGAGAGTTTTAATGAATTTTATGATAAGGTATTAGGAGTTTAGTTTTGGAAAGATTTGCAAAATGTTACCGTTTATTGAAACACAATTGTGTATTGTCTAGTAACGTTTGTAGTTGTGCAATAGATAATTGCAACAAATATTAAAAGATAAATAAAATTAGATTAAAATGGGTTGAATTAGGGTTATGTATATCAATACAAAAGTTATTATATAAAAGAAACAACAGTAAGAATCCTTGCAGAACATCCTGTTGTGAGCTAATGGTTTCAGAGTGTATGGAACCTATGCGTACCTTTAGTGTTCAATTTTTTAGAAAAAAATGTATTATTTTTGTGAGGTAATTAGGGACATTTAGAACGGAGAGTTTAAAAGAAAATTTTTATGCCAGTCTGTCTGGCACAAAAGTTTAATAAATAAATCTAGAATTGCAAATATTAAATTTTATACAGTAATGTGTTCATTGTTCAACTGTTATTGTTAAAAAATAGAATGCTATTTTATACAATATATTACGCACGCATAATGTGATAAAAGTGTTTTACGGTCTATTTACATACAGACGCATAAAAAAATACCAGGAAAACATATGCAAATTTGTTTGTCTAAAAACTAGACCATAAATAGTAAATATATTCTAATAAAAAATAAAAAATAAGTAAAAAATTATGCACGTTCACTTGTATGTTTAACAAAATAACATTTTACACAAAAATGCTACTCACATACATCACATTTCCATGTGCAACGCTTTGTTTTGTTTCGAGCAATTGCTGGTCTAAATTCATTTGATGTATTTTTGTCCACGCAACGGCGGCGAATACCAGTTTGAATGAGTTTATGTTGACGATTGTCTTTATCGTTCTCAGGTTCTTCAACATCAATCGAAAATTGTTTCAATAATTTTTTTTTAAATTTGTGTTTTTGTTGGCAAACTTTATTATATATTCTGTGGGCGTTTACAATAGTAGTACCTAACAATAACTCTACAGCAAGTTTTCTGTACCACTTAACTTTTCTGAAAAGTGATGTGTTGTAAGTTTTTATCTGATTGGACAAAGCTTTTATTGATAGCTTTGCAATTGTTATAATCAACAATTATTTGTGTTTTTTTTAATTTCAATTCCTTTATGAAGAAATGTTTTCATCTCAGCTGTGTGTATAGTACTTAGAACTAGCACATCCCTCTTGTCTTTCCATTTCATAATGACAACTCCAGAATTACTAATTCTGCTAATAATCTTTTTTTTAGTTTTGTATCAACAACTACATTGCAATTCAATTTTCTATTCAATCTGTATCCACTAAATTGGTATTTCTTTTCATCAAGTCATGAGCTAGTGTGACGCTTGTATAATAATTGTCGGTAAATAAAGTTCTATCTTCGTCAAATAAATTTTTCATTAATTTCATAACAATTTTAGCAGAAGCAGATACAATTTTTTCTTTGTCATTGCCACAGTATACTATTAAATCATAAGTAAATCCTTTTTCAATGCATAATTTATACAGTTTTATGCCAAATTTATTTTTTTTTGTTTTTTATTTATTGACAAAATGACAGTCTGCTTCTAAACGGAACTATTGTTTTGTCAATACACACATATTATCAAAGAGTGATAACAAATTGATAACTACTTCTTAACAATTCTATTAGTTGCGTTATTTTATGTAGCTTGTCAGACGTATTAACTTTGTTATCGCTAAAATAAAACATTCTAAGCAACATTTTAATGTGCTTTCTAAGTTTGTTATAGTAGATATTACATTTTGACCAATAATCTGTAAATCTTGGATATCTTGTCAAACCCATCCATAATAAAATTTCAAAAAACTTTTTAATTTTGGCTTCATCGGTGTCTTGCCAGAGGTGGATTTTGAAAAAGTTGTTTTTAATTGAATCTGATTTGCATATCAATTTGTTTCAATTACAATTAAATTTATAACTTTGTCAGTTATAAACAATTTCAAAAAATCGTATGGCTTTTTATCGTGATAATTATAAATTTTATTTTTTATTTCTGTTTCACGTAAAGTAAAATTTATATTATTCAAAATTGATTAATCAATTAGAAACCATTGGAAGTTTTTGCCAAATTTGTTAATATTGATGATACTTTCTTCATTTTCTTTATTACACGCGTATTGCAATATAACCGACTCAATTGTATCCTGAACCTTGTTAATCGGTTGTGTCACTAAGTTTTGATTGCCTACAAAAATACAAACATATTATACACTTTCAAAAACTTGCTTCAATATGAATTACACTACACAAAATAAATACTTGTCGGAAAAATAAAAATACTAAAAAAATATATAAATAACTTACATTTATTTCCAATTTCAGCAAAAGATGTTCCAGGATCAACATCAACAATATTTTTAAACTAAGAGATTTTTCTTTGTTGATGCTATCATCGCTATCACTGTTACTTAGATTTTCAAGTACAGAATAATTTATTAAAATATTTTCTGTTTCATTGTCTGATAAAAACTCTTGCCATAATTTTTGCAGCTTTTGTTGCTCTAGTTCATAGCTCATAATAATCAATTAAATATTTGTATGTACGTATGAAAAGTAAAAAAATACTGAATAATTTAGTTGATAAGTTAACATTTTATAGGAAAAATATGATGTGCAAATCTAATCGTTTTAAATCTCTTCCCTACGGCAAAAAATGTATTAGTTTAATGAGATACAATTTTTGCAAATCAAGATTAAGATCACCATTGATGAATAATCTGGTCGATGAAAAATACTTATAACCAAAAACATCTGATTTAGTTAGCTCATCTTTTGTCAAAGCTGTTAAACTTATTTGTATTTTCCAAATAATACAGTATTATAAATTACATGATAAGACTTGTCATGGTACAACGTTTGTGGCATGCGGAGTAAACGCTTAAAAACATATACTTAGGTTTTGTGGCACATACGCTGCTACTCACAAAAACTGTTCTAAAACCATTATTATTTTTTAATTTTAAATTTATTAATTTATTTAGTATAATATTTTTTACTTAAGTTTTACGAATAAATTTTATCATCTTTATTGTGGCGGTTAACGTGATAATGCGCCGGTGCACTATCATGTTGAAACTAACAATTTAATCTATCTCCTAATGGAATTTCATCAAGTAATAAAAGTGATAAATTTTTATTTAAAAAAAGAAAAAAGGCTGAATTTATTTACTATAGTAGAATGCGTGGACCAATTACATTATTATTCAATAACCCAATAAAATGTAGATCAATGTTAACGCTATTCAAGAAACATCTACAAAAATTGACCTAGCTCTCTTGAATAGTGTCATTTTGGATATGAGTTTGAGACTTTACATTTGGAACGCTTGTACTTAGTTCCAAATCAACAAATTCAAAAATTTGCTCTTTTTAAAAGATGTTTATTGTTACTTGTTTCCAGTTATCTTTGTTTTACTTGTTATATAGTTTTTGCATCGGGGTGCCGACAGTTTGGAAACCTTTCCTCAGCAGTGATATTGTCATTACATGCCCCTAATACCATAGAACATCCTAATACTTTCAACATATTGCCATATCTCGATTACACAACAAACTTTAAATACTTATCAATATGACAGTACAGAGTTATGTTACATAACTTAATATCAAATCTGACAGTGTTGTCACAATATTCAACAAAATAAATAAATCAAAACTGTATTTTGAGTAGTAGTTGCAGGAAAAGTTATTATTTGCATTTTAATCAATAACGAGACAAAATTTTGTCTTCTTAATTTTCAATTTGTTTTAGCCCTCTGAGTCAAATTCCAAAAGCACAGGCGTCAATTTTGAGACTCCCTAAACAGTATTTGACTTCTAAGGCAATAACTTCAATGTCACATTATAAGTGCAACTTCTTGAATTTACAGCAGTGTTCATATAAAGTGTTTGAAATGCATTTATATAATTTTTAATTTAATTTTAATATATTTTGATTTTTACAATGTGTTAAGTTGCATAACAAATTATGTATGCTACATAGACAAAAAATGCACTTCGAATTTATGTGGTAGCCAAACCTGGTTTTGCCTACTCCGGCTATTTTCCGTATTTATCTAAAATACAGCATTTTTTATCCTTGTAACATCAACAATTATTTTGTTGCATCATTAATACAATTTTTATAGTATTGATAAATTGTCACTGACTTATTTGTGAAGCTATTAAAAAACGTAAAAACGTAAAAATTAATTTTTGCTAATTTTGGTTTAAATATTTTACAATCTTTTTTTAAAATCCCTGTATTAGTTAAAACAAATATCATTTTTTATTATTTTTAATTATAAAATTTAATATATTTTTTTCAAATTTTCTTCAATTTATTAAAGCCACCAATAAATAAGTATAAAAAATAATAATATCAGATATATTTATCACAATCTCTAATATTGCTTTTTATTATTCACAATTTCCGATTCGACTTATGATATTGGCCGTAATGACAACAATTTATTTTAGTTTATTGTTTTTATTATTTAATTTGTAAGGTAACAATAAATTTTCCAGCTATGTAATGTTAAAGTAAGTAGTGTAGTGTTCTATTGTCCTATATAATGTGACCATATCCAATTTTTTATAATATATTTGTTCTTTGAATTTTTACTCTTAAATTTATACATTTATTTAAAATGTGATTGATCTCAAAATAACCTTTTAAAGCCTAGACATAGAATTGATTTTTAAACTAAATATTATTATTATTATTATTATTTATTATTTAAACATAATATATGCCATTATACCTTTCGGTGTATGGCTTTTTTAGATTATTTCGTTTGATAGAGTTTTTTTCATTTTTTCCTGTCTTGAGATATTTGTTTGATTCCATCCCACGGTATTCCCTTTTTCCGCTTCTTCTTTTACAGTCGTTTGTCGATCCAGGTTTTTCTCGGTCTTAAACTAAATATGCGACCAATAAAATACAATATTAATATTCATTAGTTAATAAAACTGTCGTTTCGTAAACATTTGCAAATAGTCTTCTAGAAACTTTACAAAAATAACTTTTCCAATAAAATACAATATTAATATTCATTAGTTAATTATCACGACAACCATAAAAAAGGTTTATCGGTAAAATCCGCTGTACAAACTCTCATCTGGACATGTTTTTATTCAAACAGGTCAACAAAATATTATGGCAAAACTTGTAACACAATCTATATAAGTAATAAATATTATATAATATTTTTCACCTGCCCCTACCAAAACACCAAAATGCAGGCCAAAACGACAATTTAGGGTCTAAAAAACTTTCGAGGTGTTTGATTATTGCTGTAAATCACGCTTTTACATGATGACGTCACTCTTTAAATTTGACAGTAGTGACAGATAATAAATAAACATTGCAATTTTTTGAAATAATGTTTTTATTTAAGGCAGTCAAAAAATATTGAGTTTAGCTCATGCCAAAATGCTTTAACAGCGCTTAGCTTTTAACAACAGCCCATACTCGCTTTGCTCATTTATGCTTTTAAAACCGATTTTCGGCCATAGATACACTTTATACTATTTTAACACTGCTGTTTTTTGTTATTGAAACAAGAAAAATAATAAACTTAAATTTGCATTAATATATTTATTTATATTAAGTTAGTTGTGAGTAATGTTTTCATCTGACAAATAAATATAAAAGTCAGACATAAAATGATGAAATTTAAAATATAAACTTATTTAATTTTTCTAGTTTATTTTTCAAACGAAAATAATTGATTACAAGATAAATATTTTTCTTAATGAATTGGGATTTATTTCTTTTTATTAATTAATGTATTTTTTTAGTGTTGATTTGAGTTTATATTTTTTTGTGTTTTTGTATCACTTACCGCATATTTGAGCAAGTGTGTAGACATAATAAGCCAGTTAATTAAATATTTGTCAATTAATTCTGAATTTCACTTCAGTTTTGTTTTTAAATATTTCTATTTATTAAAAAAATTCCTACTACCCAATAAACTACACTACAATTATCATGAAAATGCAATTTTTTGCAAAATGTGCATAGTACAAATGCGAATTGTCGGGTTATTGGTCACAAACATTTTTCATTGCAAAACATAGAATTTTTATATTAATCGTAACTAATTTTCCAACGCACTTTTTGGCATAGTGGTGCAGAAGTAAAATCACACAATGTTAATGCAATACGTGAATACATCTTTCACAGTTATATATTTGTTAGTGTTAAGTTAACTAGCTTGTATTTTATTTCATGTGTAAATTTAGTAAACACCTTATGGATAACAAATTGTAAAAAACATATTTTATAAAGTGTCCTTACATCTACACATTGTCTATGGTACAAGGTTTTGCTTGTTGCAGCTTGCTTTTCTATCAGCCATATCAAAATCTTAGTTGGCTTGGATTGTATACATGTGTTATTTTCAAATATTCTCAATTTTGTTGCTCCATACTCGAAAAACATTCACTTAGTGATTAATTTAAAATTTTAATTATTAAAATTAATTTTATTTAAAAATAGTACTATTCTATTAAGAAAGCTTAAAAACAATAATAGGTATTGATTTTTAAATATTAACTTTGTCAGTCATCTCATTTGCAATAAAAAATAAATGAGTTGTTTTATTACAATCGCCATAAATGTTACAAATTATTCAAGTTTATGAGTGGTGGTTAAGTTTCTAAATTATACTCAAACATTTTATGATCTAGAAAAATAGAACATCTAAGATACAGAATACTAAACATTACATCTAACATTATTACGATTTACGTGATAAAATGTAAAGCAAACGTGATTTCTAAATGCCATTTTATAGAACTTAACACACAAACATTATGTAAATAACACAAGTGAATTATTTTTATTTAATTATTTAGAAATATGAATACAAACAAAACAGTCCAATGAGATTTTGTAATGGAAACTATATGTTACCATGTGTTAAAAAACGTCGTATAATTAATAAATGATGAAACAATTTTAATTGTAAACTTAATTTAAATAAACAAATTAGTTGTATAATGCGACTTTCACATTATTATTATTACTATTAGTGATTATATTAAAAAATATCTTTATCAATAAATATTTGTGGTAATAAAATATTAGTTGTAGTTATAATTTATATATATATATATATAAAAGTTTACCTTTATAGAAACATATTTCTTTCAAAGTATATAGTAGGCCTATATCCCATATCGTTAGAAGCAATTTAGCTGAACGAAAAATTCCGCTCTCACGTTTTTTTTTTTTCGATTCCGCACAAAACTAGCCAAGAAACCTCCAGGGTTCCCAACCACGCAATGGGAATTGCTTATCCAGCATATTTACTCTATATATGATTTCTTCAAATGTATAACAATTTTATCAGGAGAGACTAAAATTATATCAATTCTAATATTTGATTGAATTAAACGGATGTTTAGTATTGCATATTATTGCTTTTATCATCTCAATTAACTATAATTAATCAATTTACTATTACAAATTTGATGTAATAGGTGCTCAGTCCCTTATAATATTAGATTATAGCAGTAATTAGATATTAATTCCATGTCCTAGTTTAATTAACAGCATATAATTAAATAATTATGAGACTATTAGAAGCTTTTAATTTACATTCTATATCTATATTCAATGCAGATCATTTTTTATATCTCAATACAAAGCGAATTATTGGTACAAAAATATAAAACCGATTACTGCTTCTTGTATACTGAATACAGGCTTTTGGATATATGTTACCGGAGGGCAGACCCTTATATACATACATAAACCAAATTGACAACTAAATTTATAAAGAACATCTTCAACGTACATAGTTGCTCTAGTTCTAAAGCGGGACATTTTTTTAGGAAAGCTGGATTTAAAATTGGAAAATATGTTATAAATCAAATAATAAATAGTTTTAAATAAATGATTTCAAATGGCTTAATTTTTACTATAATTAAAATTATTTATAATCTATGTTTAATATGTCTAATTTTAGAACTATATAGCAATATCAATATTTAAACTTGATTACTGTTGCAAATTTTACAGTTCTTCTCAAAAGCAATCAATACTTTTGAATTAAATTAATTTGAATAAAAAATATACTTTAAAAAAGATAAAATATGCTTTCGATCTTTGATAAAATAGCATAAAATCTGTAGTGTGCAATAAAATGTTGATTCAGCATAATTTGATATCTGTGAAAAATGAAATATAAAAAATTTCATTTGTATATAAATTTAATTACATAAAATAAGGGGAGCGATGATGATGCCTACAGGCAATATATTTATTAAAGCGAATGAAAGAAAAATCTTATTATGTTTCATTAAACTATATTGTAAGAGGGTAGATGTTTATATTCACTTTCATCATACAATGTAAAGTTTAATTAGCTGTTTGCATTGAAATATAAAATTATGTTAGTGTATTTTACTCTATGAACCTTAAACGTTCTGCTTACAAATTTGTGATGTTACTACATTAACAATATACACAATAATTAATCCAATTTTATTTAGAAATATATCTCAATAATATTAAGCAAAAAAAAAATGTTATTTTAAGGACTATTTTGCTGCGCTTATATTATTAAGTAATAAATAATTTATTAAAGTTTTTTTTTACAATTGATAAATTTTATTTGAGTTTTTAATGACGTTATTTATTAAATTATTTAACATTTTTAATACGTTTTATTTTATTTTGTTAAATTTGTTCTGAAAAATATTGTGGAAATCAATAAAATGTAGTTTTGTTGTACTTTTTTGAAAGATAAAAAACGTATATGGTAGTTACTATTAAAAAAACTGATATATTTTATAGAAAACAAAAAGTTAAAAATTCAAAAACTATAAAATAATAAATTGCAGCTTTTACAAGTATTAATTTAAATTATTTAAATAAATTTTGCATATTACAAAGTATTCACTATTGACAAAAAAAAAACATATAATAAAAAAGTAATAAAATAATATATTGGCTTTATTTTTATAAAATAACGTGGATGTTTTTCATTAAAAATTTCTAGGCTGAGAGACTAAGAACGTAACATTTTTAGATCTGTTACGATACTTGAAATCATATTTCTAGTAGACAGCAAAAAACTCACAAAACTTGGATTTGAAAATTAAATTTTAATTTAAATGCCCTTTCAACGCTGCATCTTTTTCAACCCATTTTGCACTTACTTAAAAATTGATAACAAAAAAGCCAATTCACGCCCTATCTCAAACTATAAAGTTAAATTAATTGGTTTTAAGTAATTCAAATATGGGAAAAGATAACATATACTACCCGCCAAAAGTAAAAAACACCAAAAACTCGTCGCCCAATTTTTATCAAAATTTCAGATAATATGTAAATTATTTAAATTTCAACAAAAAATTGTAATAAAGTTTTTAACCAATTTACTTTGGAGTATAAAAATGTATTGCTATTTTTGTAGATGAACTGTGCAGACATTACAATTTGATAGTGCAAATCAGTTGAGAGTGGCAATTTTCAAAACTTAAACATGTTTAAACGCGGTAACGTAATCGAACATAGAGAAGAAGGTTTGTCAGTTTGTAATATTGCTCTACAAACTGGAGGACAAAACAATAATTCAACTTTAGCGTAGATAGATTGAGAAATAAGAACCATTGCAAATAATACGACTCAATCTTTTGTAGTATTTTAGGGCAACTAAAACACTACAAAACGTAAAGATCGGGTTTTTTCTGCGACTGATTATTAACAAAAAGAACATTTAGAAAACTTAACAAATTAAGGATTTTTTGTTTGACTAGTTTACCAAAGAATCAATCATTTTGTCTTAAGTTGTACCGCCTTTTCCTTTTTTGCCATTAACTTCTCACCATAAGAGGTGCCTTATATAATAGTGCAATGAGAAAGTACAATGTGTTGATTATTCAATAGAAGCAAGTTTACTTTTAACAACAAATCTAGATTTTGTTTGTATGCCCACAATATTCGTAAGATGTTTAGATGTTTAGATGACGAGAAAAAAAAAGTTTGTAGTTTGCTGTGGAAAGACATACATTTCTCACACGCGCGGTGATGGTATGGGAAGCAATTGCTAATAGAAGTATGTCTTTTCTAGCAATTATTTCAGGAATATTAAAAGCAAATTGCTACATTAAGAGCATACCGACCGTTACCTTGATTTCCAGTATTTTAGAGAAAACAGCTACTTTGGCATTATTCCTATTTCTACATATAATTTGATAATTTATTTATTTTTTTACCAATACATTTAGAAAAGATTAAACCTTATTTTGTCAGAGTACTTTAGTAAAATAATAATTAAAAATAGACAAAAAATTGAATCTAAATATTTAAATAAATTCGTTTTTAAGTACTTTTAAATGCAATTTAATGCTATTTGCAAATATAATTTGACTAAAATATTGTACAAAATATAATTTCATCCTTTCTAAATATTTATGAAAATAGGGATGACGCCAAAGTGGCTGTTTTTACTACAATATGATCAACATTAATGCCTTATCTAGAAAGGTTGAAAACTCTATTCCAACAGAATAATGCAAAGTTGCATACAGCTATAAAATTTTAGAAATTAACTATACTTTGTTCGCGGTAAGACTGCAGTTGTAATTGTTATAAGAATTGAGAAACAATGCTCTGATTACAATAGAATATCTGCCGAGTTAAAACAAAGCTATTTAAATGCATTTGAATAAATTTAGTTAACGTCTTTTACTATTCCGTTTATCAATTTTTTGCGTTATTGTAACTAGGTTAACGCATTTGTAAATAATTATATGTATTTCAACTTTAAATTACAAATTGTTACTTTTGACGTACAGTATAAACTTAAAAACTTAGATATATAAAAGTAAACGTCATGCAATTCTAGAATTTTTTGTTATAGATTTTAGTATTTATAAAAAAATCAAGACAAATATATTTATTAAACATTTAATATTTAATTAACAAGCAATCAACTATATTGTTTCTGCATTAAAGTTTTTAAACTATTTAAAATCATTTTGATGTAATATCATAAACAAAGTGAAGTTAGCTGTAATATAAAACCAATAAAAACATGTTGCAATTACAGTTGTGTGACATTGACTTTATAAACCATTTCCATCACTGTAGTCTTAACGCGGACAAACTATAATGTTAATTAACTTACATGCCCTTTTTGTTCTCTAGACCTAACATAACCTATTGACCACCGCGAGTGGGATATTGGCATATTGACATGGCCTACCTACAAAAACTCTTAGGCCCGGTATTATAAACAAAAATTTAATCTTCAATTAACAAACTGACAAATAAATTTAACCATCAGTTAAATTATTTTCAGTATTATAAAACTAAATCGTATGTTAATTAACTAACTGGAGATTTATTTAGCGCAATTTTAAATTTAGTTGTGTATATGAGGCTTTTCTTTTGGCAGTTGGTATTCAATTAATTAATTGGAATATTTTTTTAAATGGAAAACAAAAAAAAAGAGAGTCGTAACTACATTGAAATTGAGAAATATAATAGATATAGATGAAAAGATAAGTTATATATATATATATATATATATATTTTTTAAGAAAACGCATGTTTCTTGTATATTAAAACAGTATTTACAAATGCTTGAATAATCTTTAAGTGGAAATGTACAAAACTGGTGGCGGTATTTCAATTAAAAAAATGGGTGGTGTTAGCAAACGATATTTGCATATGAATCAAACAGTGTTAACTGAAATTACCAACCAATATGATTCTTCAGCACTGCTAGGTATAAACTATTACTTTTTGCAATTTTGTTGTTAATTGTTGTTAATTTTTTATATTCTATTTCAGATTACCCAATAGTTGTAAATAATATAGATGTAAGTAAATAGTATCGGTGATTTTCAAAATTGGAATTGATAATTCTTGAGAAAAATAAAAATATTAAAGTTTCTGATTGAGTTTTATATGATTAATAAAATAATAAAAAAATTTATCCAAATAATTCATTTATTATTGCAGTTCTTACTGCATTATTTTTCTGCAAATAATGAAACTTTTAGTTTTTAGTTATTTCTTCGGCAGGTAAGTCAAGATTATTTAAATCTGCATTCATATCAATGCAAATGTTATGCCAGATGCAGACTGCAACAATAACTGCTACCGATTTATCCTTAGAAATTCTTAATCCAGTAGACAAACATGGAAATCGTCGCTTTAGTACACCAAACGTTCTGTCTCTTAGTAGATAAGCGTTACCAAATTTGTTGTTTTTGAATTTTGCTCGCAATAGTGAGTTATCGAATATTGTGGAATTGTGTGTGCTTCCTGGCCAACGAGCTACAATATCGTTTATATGCAGTTTTGCATTGCAAACTGCCTGTACATTGATTAAAAAATATCCTTTCCTGTTCCTAAAAATTTTGTCGTTGTCCCCTCTTAGTGATTGAATTTTAACATGCGTACCATCAATGGCACTACATATATTTAGAAATCCACATATGTTAAAAAATTCATCACAGACTTTATTCCGTTGTGGAAACCTCTCTGGCATTTTTATATACGCATCTTTTAGTAATGCAATGTAGTGAGTAACACGGTGAATTATTTGACACACTGTGTTTTTTGTAATGTTAAAATGATCCCCAATTACAATTTGAAATGATTCTGTGGCATAAAATCGCAATTTAATTATAAACTGATTCATTGCAGATATTGATTGATTGCGTTGAGTTTGTGGTGCAATGTTACCTTCGATTTGTTTTAATACATTTAGGGCACATTGTTTTGTCAATCGAAATCGAATTTGAAAACTGATTTCATCATTAATTTCAAAGGGATGAGTTCTATCACGGAATACTCTTGTTTGATGATTTTCTAATTCATCATCCGTAGAATCACTTAAAACATTATCAATAGATAAAATTAACTCACTTGAAACACTTGAAACAGATGACATAGTGCAATATTTAATTCACGTTTAATGTGTAAACACACGTACTTAACATAAAAATCTAAATTAGAAACGTCAGTTAAAATTTAAGAGCACGATTTTTGCCAGTTATTGTAATGGCAGATTTAATGCATAATTTAATTTAATAAGCTTTTTAGATATTGGTACTGTAGTTAAATTAGGTTAGCAGTACAGTAAATTTTAATCATAGATTATTTAGTTTTATAATACCGGACCTTAATCTATTATTTCAATTGTTTTACACTAAATTCTCATTTACAGAAAATGGGCATGATATATTAATTACATACATAATGCAGTTTTTATTTGATATTTAATTTTTAAACACTACGTTTAGCAAATGCATTCTAGTTAATCTTTCCCATTCTTGGACCCGATTGCAAAACGATTGCATGAGACGGACTAATCATTTTTATTTCCCATCTAATGTTTTGTTTTAACTCTTCTAATGTATTAAGCTTGTTGACGTACACTTTACAAAGAAATCACAGAGAGTTAAATCCGGAAGTCTTGCAGGCCAATTAACATTGCCGTTTTGTAAAACCATTTTTCCTGGAAACATCTGCTTCAACGCCTTGATACACACTTGTGCAGTGTGACTTGTTGCTCCATCTTGCTGAAACCATAATTCCCTACCAATGAAGTTCCGCAGGTAATAAAACTCTAGCATTGTTAAATACAATTTGCAGTAACCGTCCAACCATCTTGTTCAAAAAAATAAAACCCAAATATTCCAAAGGCAGAGACGCCACACCACACTGGGACTTTTGCAAAATGTAAGAGTTGCGGTTGAACTGCACGTGGTTGTTCAGACGACCAGTACCGCATGTTTTGTGTGTTAAGAAAACTCAATAAATAAAAATGTGCTTCATTGGATAGAATTAAATTATGCAAAACATTTGCATTATCGCAAAGAAGAGCAACAAAATATGCGTAAAACTGGCTACGTGTTGCAAAATCTAGTAGTTTAATATTGTTTACCATTTGAATTTTATAGGAATGGAACTCTAAGTCGTTTTGTAAAATTTGCCTGAGGCTAGTGTTCAAAATGTTTAACGCTCTTTGTTGTACCGCTTGTTGCATATTTTATTGGGGTACGTAAAGCTTTTTAGGGCACGCAATAAACGTTGTTGACATTTTCAGTTTTCATGAAACATTAGTGCCATTGCAATATGGTATTTCTTAAAGGAATCCTACCCCGCCAAGGAACGTAATATTGTCACACAAATTGCCTCTGAACTTCAATTATGAATTCGGTTCTGACAAATGCTGTTACACAAAAAATACGCTGCTGCACTGGCCACGAATCTATAGGTAATAAAACTGCATTATATTCTAAATAAGTTACCTACTTGATTTTTTTCCTTCTTTTTTTAGTTTCTCTATCACAACAATTCAAAATTTTTCAATCCTCTGTAGCAAACTTTGTATATACTTTTTTTTGTAATTACTTGCAATTTAGGTAAAATAATATTCACAATTTGCCAAATTAGTACTACTTCTATTAACAATATCTTGGTAGGTGCATATGCATTTGTAATGTACCACATTATGATCAAAGCATTGCTTATTGCATATTTATTGTTATATTCCAAAATTTGACAGAAGTTTTCTGTTTCTCAGGTTTTGAACCACAAACGCTGTTAAGTGATTTGCTTATATAGCTGTTACTGCCTTACCCAAAATAACAGCAAGAACAAAACAATGTACAAAATATTTGCTTATAAGTTGTTTCTTTTTTTAAATTTTAATTCATATTTAGTCAGCAAATAAATCCAGTCTTGAATGAAAACAAAAATGCATTTTTTCTTATAAACGACAAGGCTCATTTTAATTTAGATAGTTACTGTTATCGCAAACCAGTACAAAAAAATGTTAAATAATTTTTTCACTTTGCCGTTCTTGCATAGCAATGCAAAACATATAGTTTCAGCAAGATGAGGCTAGGGCCCACAGTGCTCAAATTTTGATAAAACGTATCCGAAAAGCTTTCCTTAAAAAATATATGGGTTTTTTGAAACCACGTGTTTACGTTGAAAAACAACGCACATTACCACAGTTGAAGAAAGCCATCCAAAAAGAAATCCAAGCTATTTCACAAAAAACGTTACAAGATTCAATGCATAACTTCAGAATACGTCTGGAAAAATGTGTTCAAGCGGACGCCATCTACTTGATGTTATTTTTGTTACTTAATTTCTTGTAAGATTTTTTTTAAATTCCAAGTTTCAAAAACACATTGTTTAACGATCAGTCTTATTCTAATAATTTTTTCTCTTTTTATTTATTTGCTGACAATCTAAAAACTTATCGAAGAATATCATCTATCGATGATTGCATTAATTTTCAAAATGACTTGAATTGTGTTCAATCATGGTGTCTTATTAATAAGTTGTTGTTTAATACAAATAAATGTTTTTTTTTTATAAGCTTCAACAGAACGTTAAATAAAGTATCGTATAATTATACTATTGACAATATAGTATTGGAACATGTTTCGTAATCTTTGACCCAAAATTAACTATTGTTGAGCATATAAACTATATGTGTAACCGTGCTATGAAAATGTTACGATTTGTTTACAGAATGTCTACTGACCTATTTCTAAGCACACTCAAACTACTTTATTGCGCATTGGTACGCTTTCATTTAGAGTATGCTCCGTCAGTTTGGTGCCCATTCTACAGCATTCATATACGCAATTCAAAACAATTTTTTTTGTTTATTGTCGTACAAATTGGGCATTTTCTATGAAAACTACAATTTCAACCACATTGCATTGCAATATAATCTTCCATAGCTGGAACTTAGGCACAAAAGAGTCTGGGATAGATTGTCAACAGCTACTTGTATCTCTTCCGTTTAAGGTGTCCAACAATAATCGCCAAACTAGACAGTCTCTATTGTTTAGAAAATCTATACATTCTACCAACTATGGTTTCAACAATCCAATTGGCAGAATGTGTAGAATTGCGAATAGCTTTTCTAATAACATTTATCTGTTTTTCGATTCTAAATAAACGTTTAAAAATCGTTTAAAATGTGTTATTGAATAGTTTTATATTTTATATTTTGTCTTTATATGTATACATTTTCTGTGTTTATTTTGTATTTTTTATATACTTTGTCTAGTTTTAAGTATTATACATTGTTTGTATTATTCATCGTTATTTATGTGCAGGATGATGTAGATGTAAATGGTTTTTTTTATATGCCGTCAATATAGAATTATTATTATTATTATGCAGTAATTTTTTATTAACATTTTTATTAGTAATCGTAATTGATATAGTTTTAATAACATGTAAACAAAGTTTATTTGCATTAAACCACTTTTGCATTTACGATTACTTTTGCATCTGTAGCTTTTTGAGATGCTGTAATTAAATTTTTGTTTTTATTTTATAGACGTATCATCAGCAAAATGCACAACAATTTCTTTTTCAATGGGACAAGAAAAATTACTGACGTAGATTAAATAGTGAAAGATTTAATATAAAGCACCGAGATACCTCATGCAAAACATCTTGTAAGTCTGTTACTAAGTCATTGATTTTTACACAATATTTTTTATTAAACAGATAAAACATTAATAATCTGCAGCTTAACGGCATTAAGTTATAAGAATAGAGGATTTGTAACATAAAATACAATACAACATCAAGGCAAATGTTTTGTTAAATCTAAAAAAGTACTTATCAAATAAAGACCTTTTTCAAAACATTGAATAATTTTTACTATATTGTCTAACACGGCTCCCGTTGTAAACATACCTTTACGAAATCCATATTATTACTTTGAGATATTTTCTTTGAAATATTGACACATTTAATTATTTAACAGTTTTTCAAAAACTTTTGCAAATATTGGTAATAGTAGAATAAGACAATAATTGTCAGGCAAATTTTTATCTTCTTTTTTCTGTATATAGGTATTACAACGAATAACTTAAGTGCATCTAGAAAATATCCTACATCAATACATTTATTAAATAAAATTTAAAATTAATAAATAATGAATTTTATGTAAATTGCCTTTTTATCTAATAAGATACACATATACGTGTTTCACACTATGCACCCATCATTAGTGTGCCTAGCATCTCACTGGTCAAAAAGACAATTTACATAAAATCACAGTAACTAATAAACAATTATATTTATGTTTACTAATGTGTCAACGGTGTTTACGCAATAGCACATATTAGAAGAAACGTTGAACTGTTTGTGTGTGAAAGAGATTGTAATACAGTTAAATCCTTACACGGACAGACAACGGCATTTTAGGCGCGGTTTATTTGAATCGGATGACCAAACCTCAATTATTATTTGATGTTAAATAGAAGAATAGTCAAGTTTAGCCTAAGACTGGTTGGCGTTTAAATTACTCTCAATTTTATGCGTTCACTAAGCTGCTATGTTTAGTGATCTTATATAAAGCCTTTTTATATTTTTCTTGGTATTAGAACTTTGCATGTTCTAAAATACTATTAAATTTATTAACAAATTGATTGACTGACAAAGTGTTTGTTGTAAGCTTCAACTATTAGCAAACACCGTTTTCTAATCATAATATTTTCGAAATGCTAGTTTTTACTTTTAAGTTTGCAATGTTGCATAAAAGATTTTAAAAAAATTGGCATACAATCACTGAATCTCATTCGTGAGGCTTCTTAAAAATTTCATATTACCAAATCATATCAAAAGTCTTTTGCAAGTCAAAAAACACCGTTTCAAAGTGTTTTACTCCAGAAAAATGTTTCAATTTTTTACTTGAACCAGATGACTAACAGTACTAATTATGGTTTTCCCTAAAATCTGACAGATGTTTAGTTAAATGACCGCAACTTAAACTAAGCATCTAAGCAATATTGGACTGCATCTGTTATTTGGGTTTTTGTCCAACTTTTAACAACAACAAAATAATAGCCTCAGCTTAAAGTTTAGTATAAACGCTGTTTTCCCATTACAAAATGTAATTTTTTAATAATTACTTCATTATGCGGAAGGAAAGTTGCTTAATAGTCCCATAAGCCACGTTGTCTGATTCTGCTACAAAATTTACGCAGCTGATTGCTGTTTAAAACTGTTTCAAATAAAAGAAGGAGCTTGTAGAGCAACAATTTTAGAGAAAAAAAATCTAACAGACTTTCTAACTGTTTTTTCCACTATTGACCATAATTTTGAGAATAATATAGATAACATCCTGTATTTTGTAACAAGTTTTAGTGGCACAATCATAAAGTGAATAAACCAAACTTTACAAAAAACATTAAAATTTTAGATACATTTTTTTTTAAATAATTAAAAAAAACAAGTTTAAAAATGACACCGAGGTTGTAAAAGACTGTGGAGCTAAGAACAAATCAACTAACAAAAATATAACTATTTTGGCCATTGCTTATCTATTTATTTAAAAATTGCAAACAAAAAAATTAGATATAGTACCAGACCCGTCATCTCCGTTGCTTCCGTTTATCCAGGTCAGAATGCATCTATTTTGCATCCGACTGTGTTTGCATATTTACCAGAGTGAGTTATTGTAGGTCATATTTTAATAGTTTTATTGACCTGACGAAGTGTAGATGATGTTTTTTCTGCTATTTTAGTCAGTAATTTTTTTTAATCGTTCTTGGCTTAAAAGATTTGTCAAGAACCGGTTTTTTGTTTTCCACACACGCATACCTGCTTAGATGAACAAACAGCTGTGTGTTTAAACTATTGATATTAGAAACATTACTTTAGAATAAAATGCATAACTGCAAGTTTGTTAAAATATCGTTTAACTAACTGGAAGTTGCAAAAGAAAAATGTTATTATATGATTAATGATATTTTCGTTTTGCGTTTTTAACATACGACGCTTTTTGGCTTCTTTGATTTTCTACATTTTTTTCTAACGTGCAATTTATAAAATTACTGTAATAAACAATGTTTTTTAATTATTTTTAATGTTCTACGTACCAAAACAGAATACAGGATATTTAAGAATAGGTAGTCAGAAAATGTCTCAAACAGAAGGAACGTGTAGCTCTCCACTCTAATAACACCTTTTTATGTAATTTTTTAATATACTAATTTACAAAACATAAATGATAATTTGTAGGCCGCAATTAAAAAATATAAAACATGATCAAAAGTACTCCATAAAAATAGGTATTGACTTTAATCTTAAATAAAAAATATAACAATTCATAAAAATTAGTAATAAATGAAATAGTATGATATAGAAATCAATAACGTCAACATTAAATTACAAGCTTAAAATAGCACAAATTGATTTATTATTTTTTGTTACGCATAAGAAATCTAATATATTAAAAATTAATTATGTTATAGTGATATATAACACTGCATTATTTATATTTTATACAATACGCCTTTATTGTACCGTTTGTCATGTTCAGCAAAAATAACAACGGGGGTAGCAACAATACATTGAATCATGTATCAAAGCTGCTATACATTCCCTAAATCAAATTAACACTCTCCTTGTAACTTACATTGAAATGAAGTTAGAATATTCAGTAGGTAAGCTTTGCATGTAATAAATTAAATTTGTTTCCTATGGAATCATCGCTTTCACATGTTTATTCATTGACTGATTTATTTTACATGTTACATATAGTATATTTAGAACTATTTAATAGTTTAATATTTTATAAAGCGCTTCGACACGTGGTTTTAAATCAGTTCAAAGAAGTACGGTAACAAAAAAAATAGTTACACACGTTCTTAAAATTATTATATGTAATAACTGAGTTTAACAATAACAAACCTACATTTTTTTTTATTTAGCTAAGCATAGATTTATTTTGCAATAAACAAAATACAATTTTTGTAAATTTAAAAAAAAAACAGTTTGCACATTCCTTTATAATGTTGGCAAAAAAAATTGAAATTATTGCCAATGCATTTTATTATTAGTATTAGGTAGACAATAGTTCTGCAAAGTATGAAGATAAAATTGAAACCATAAATGCAGTAAAACATCAAAATGAACTACTTTTTTACAAAATTATGTTTATTATGTTTTAATAAAAAAAATTATGTTTAATATAGAATGTAAATAAATGTGCTTTGGCTAATGTGGTGTTTGCTGATTTTATTAATTTAATACATATTACTAGTAAATCTGACTGCAGTGCTTGTTATGTATGTGCAAAAAATATGTTCGAATATGAATATATGCTCAAACAATTTTTTTAAGCAAAGTTTAGACGTAACGGCGTATATAACCGCCACAATACTCATATATGAGCGGTCAAAAATCCATATGCTGATTGTTGTAATAATTTTCAGCATAGATTTTTGCAAGTTTCCCCATTTTGATTGTTTGGTTTGCCAACATTTGAACAATTTATTGAAAATGAAGGTGGCCTTTTCCTAAGGTCACCCGGCCTAAATTTTTATTTATGAAGACCTAGTATACACTTACAAAATAATCTTTTAAACAACTAATAGAAATTGGTGTTTATAATTTTGTAACATTTTAGTTATGCACAGTTTTTTAAAATATAATTTAAAAAAACATATTCTTATTGTCCAACTTTTATTAAAGCGTTTTAAAGTATATCCACCTTATTTTAAAGTGTTTAATCACGCTTTAACAATAAAATTACAACACCATTAACACCCTGTATAAATTATAATTTACAATTTTATATTCCAAAAACTAAAGATTTTATAAAGTAATTTCTAAATATAATGTATTAAAATGTACGCAAGTAAAAAACGCACACTATATTTCTTTAAATATGTATAACACCAAAATAAATATTGTCAAAATGTTAGAAAAGACGTATCTAAAATCAAATATAAATACGTTAAATAATTTAAAAAAGTGACGTAATGTCGTCAATCTGGTCTTATGTAAGCCGACTGTCAGTCAGTGAGATCCTTAAATACCTTGCGCTGAAGTTGAAATCCCTTTTGGAAGTAACAACTATGCAGGGAATACTAAAGAATTCTTATCGATGAGGCGGTATGTGCACAAGAGTAATACTCACTTTTTATAACGTGTGTTTCCATAATATATTGCGCGTATAAATGAAACGGGCGGCAACATAAAATACACTGGCTAATTTTACACAGCCACTTTTTTTTTCTTTGCAATGGAAATAAATGAGCCGTAGTAATTTTACATAAAAAATATATAACCAAGCAATTTATAATGGAACTGCCAGTAGTTTATCATATCATATATTAAGTTGAATAATATCTAAAACTCACATCAGTGTAGAGATATATGAGTATTACCTTGAAACTGTGACTTTATTTTAATTTTAGTTATACATACGGGGCTTTTGTTATATCGTTACTTTTTATTATTCACATTCGTGAAATTGTTGGGCAACTATATATTGAGCGCCCCGCAACGTCATAGTGTATATGCGTGCACTCAGCTATTTCATTACACGCAATGTTAAATTTCAACGTGTATAAATTTATATGGTTTACCTAAAGTGTCCACAACATATTGACGTATGCATTATATTAAAGTAAAAACTGGGTTACTTATGGTAGCAATTTAATTGTTTAATAAGATAAGTATTTGATTATATTAACTATATTTACCAACTAGATCATTTAAACCCCAAAAACAAAAACTTTACAGAAAATAGTAAAAAAAATATTTTGTGTCATTTTTATCAAGTGATAAATAGTGTCTTACAGATTTCATTTAATAGAAAACTCAATTTTCAGTAGTAGTATATTTTTGTTTTATTCATTGAAATTCAAAGGTATTTTTATGTTGTGAGTTATTAAGTAATTTCTAAATATGACAATTTAAAAAAAAAAAAAAAAAAAAAATCACAGGCAGCTTTGTTTTACTCTTTTACAAACTAGATATTTTTCAAATGTCTTTTCAACTTCTTTCACCCGTAACCGAGTTTGTTTATATACTTTTATTATATTTTTATTTAATTGTACCAATATACTTTTATTTTAAACTTTTAAATAAAAGCACTCACTTTACTGAATCATACGCTGCTTTTAAATCTATAACCAATAGCAATACTTTTGTTTTGTTTTTTTTTAACTCATGTTTTATAATTCAATTTGATACTCAGTAGTATTTTTTTTGATTCCAAAAACAAAGCCGGTGTCTGTGGCAACCAATTTTTTTCTTTAACTTTTTCTTGCAATATGTTTTCCAGTACTTTTGCTTTCAGTTTGTATGTGGAAATTAGCAATGTTTTCATACTTTTATAATATAAGATAACTTGTTTTTCTTACCTGTATCGATGGGTATATGATATGATTTTAGTAATTTTTTAATTTTTTAATTTCTATATTTGTTATTTGTATGTTTCCTTTTTCGTTTGTCATTTACTGATATGTAGTCAATTACCAAAGGTAGTCGGTATTTACTATTTACTTAAATTTTCCAAAATAAATCTCAAGCTATTACTTTTTTCTTTTAATTACAATTTTTTTACTACTTTTTTTATTATTTTACTATTGTCACTTAACTTGTGGCTGTTATTGCAAAATAGTTTTTTTTTAATGTCTGCAAATTATTTTTTTACTCTGGTCTTACTGTTGTCAAAACCTATTACCAATGGAACACATCTGAAGTATGACAATATGCCCTTCTAATATTTATTGTAATTTTAAAAATCGAATTCAGGAAGCTTGGCATAAAATACGTTGAATAAAAATTGTTAATTTCATTTCTATTATCCTCAACTTGTTAATGAGTACAGATGTGTTTAGGTCGCACACATTATTGATTATCATTTGTTTGGTTCTTTTTAGTTGAGTTTTTAATCATCGACATATTTAGTTAAGATTATCAAAACGTATTACACGATACAATTCCTTAACGCTAGAGATTGCCGGGTTTAAGTCGTCGCGTCCTGTTGGGGTGCCGCTAGTAGTATTGCTATGAAAAAATATTAAACCCTATCACATCTACGAGAATATCGGTGAACTTTTTTTCTCGAAACTTATTGACACGTACAGCGCCGTTTTTAAATTAAAATTAGTTCTTATAGGACAAAACGCCAACCAAATCAATATCGAAACAATAAGATTTCAGTCATCTTTTTATATGTTGATCTACATACAACATTATTTATAATAAATAACTAAATAAAAACGCCACATAAATAAGAAGTTTTTTATATTTGTGTACAAAAAACTGCATTATGTATCGCTCATCATTGAAATAGAGGCGATGTGGTCGTTGTGGAACACACAACAAATCTATCCGGTATTTATCTGTACGGATTATTCAATAAATATTTAGAGTTCTGGATTTTGCAAAGCCGTATATATTATTATAAACCTATCTCCCACGGCTTGTCTAACACACTTTATCATATTTGAAAAACGTTTAATCAATAATAAATGTAATTACCAATATTTTAATATTATATTTATTGATATTGTATGAATGTTTTATGTTTTATTATGGTTTTAAACCATATAATATTTAATATTCACAAATTAAAACTTTTTTTAAATACATAAAATATATATTATGCTTTCAACGTATTTTTATAATTTTATGTAAATTTGAGGCGTTTACGATATTACAATCCATTCACTGAAAGCTATGATTCGAGAGAATGGAAATGCAAGATTGTTACAGAACAGAAAATTTCGTGTTGAATTCAGTGAGATACTTCTACGCCTTACGAATATAAGGTTCCCTAATTTATGGAAAGGAATTACTCATTCTGATTCCACCCCTGCAAGATCTTTATTACATACGTATTTTTATACCCTTCCACAAAAAGGCATTGGGAATACACTATTCAAAGTTTTCTTTCTGTTCCGTTCTCTTGTACTATTCGCAGTAATCAACTCTTTAGTAATAAATTTTTCTCTGAAATCTTGTTACAAAAGCCATGTTTTATTATATTTTTCAGTATTGCTCGTTGTTGCGGGTTTTGTAAAACTCCCAGCCGTTGATACTTTATTATGTTCACTTTCAAGATCGCAAATCCCTTATTCATACACCTTTACACTGTAATCTAGCTTTTATCGTGGTTTGGAAGTATTATATTTCAAGTACCTTCCCATTCAAGTTTGATTGCAGTAAGCCATTCTTCATATAACTAGGTACAGTGAAATTTTCGTTAAATTCGAATTTTTTGATGATTTATATTTTTTGTCCAACAAAATTTTGTAAAACTAATCCAACATATTTTTTTAAATACGTTTTAATTAGATTATTTAAAATTATAACTTTTGCATAACAATTGTAAAAATATAAATTAATCGATATTTACCAATTTAACAAAGATTTCAGAATACTAGTCAAGTAATACAGGAGCTTATTGTTATGACTATGTCCCCAAAGGTAGGGTCTACTACATTAAACATTAATGAAAGCGGGTATAATAATAATGTGCTTTGTATAGCATCTAAGTTATATCAATTATTTCCTGAGTGTTAAATTGATCAGAACAATTGAAAGCAGGATTCATTAATTCCATGGATTAAAATAAAAGCAATTGGTTTAGACCCGAATAGAATTGATTTTGTTTAAAATTAATTATACAAAAAAAAGATCTACATTGAATAAATTTATTTGAAATTTATCACTGCGTTCAACATAAATTGAAAGAATTTATTTCACAATTATCAATAAAAACCAAAATAATAAATTACATACATTGCTCGAATACGAAAACTCGTAATTTTATACACATGCCATTTGGTAAATAATTAATAATATTGTAACATCCAATTAAAAAAATTGCGTTTTCAAGCGAGATAATCAACGTGCAATTTTTAAGCCACGGGCGAACAAAGTTTAATTATCATTTAAAAGGTGCTTAATTTTTTAAACTGTCCCTTGCTGGAGCGAATTTAATTTCATTCACCGAATATTTTAAACCTATTATTTGCAGATTTGTTGATTAAAATTGTGGTTACTTTATTTGTTTGCATTGATTTAATGATCATATTTTTTATTGTTCAAGTTCATTGGATTGTAATGTATTATTAATGATTATATGCGCTATAGTTATTTTCATATACTATTGTGACACATTATTTCTTTGAAAACATGCTATTTGGCGCTTAATTAAATTGTTAAATTTATTAAACAAATTTAAATTTATTTTTATCAAACTTGTAAGATGAGGCTATGAATTATTCATAATTATAAATATATCTAATCAAATTTTTAATTAATATAAATTATTATTTGATTGAAATTAAAATTTAAAAATAAGTAATAAGATTAATATCATTAAAAACCTATTTAAATATAATAATCTAATTTGAGCTTATTGCCTAATAATATTAAACCAGTTTATCTGGCTGTAACCTGCATGATTGCAGGCTCTATACCTTAAGTTTATCTACATTATATGCAAAAATTATTATTAGCACATGGGACAATTGTAATAAATATAAAGTGTTGACGGAAAGCTAAATATCTAATAACATTTGAAATTTTACAATAATTTGTATTAAGAATGTGACAACGTTGTTTTTCAACATTTAATTATTTTTTTTTGTAAAAAAAATAATAAATCTTATTTTCTTTTAATTTGAACTCATTTTATTAACGTCTTTCTACATCTTTCATTTTTTCTCGTTCATACGTAGGTCTTCTCCATTCTTGATTTTTCTGCAGCCTTTCTCCAGAAATCCATTTCTGTAGCTTTCTCCTCTGTCATCTTTACTACTATATGTGATTATGCTTGTTACTATGCTGTTATAAATTGTTTGTTTTTATTCGATATGCCTTTATCTCATAATACTCCGCTTATCCTAACTATTGCTTTTCTACCTTTTATGTTTCTTTTATGTTGTCGTTTGTCGTTTAGTGTTTCATCGTTGGTTATCTGTGGTCTAGATCATTATGTTTTTGGTCTTTTTTATGCACCTTAAGTTTTCTAAGATGAGGTTCTGTTGCAGGCATTTTACACACTTATACGCCGTTTTCTGTATGGAATATTCTTTTATGAGCTTCTTAGTCATATTTTTTTTTTAATATTATGCTGGTTTTGTGCTATTACTATTTGTCTGCAAAGCATAGTGTATAAAGTGTATAGTGCTTGTATGTGTGTTTGCTCTAGGTAAATTTTAAACAAGATCTTAGATAGGCAACACCCTTGTTAAAGTTTTTTTAGTTATTTTAATGCCTTCTTATACTCTTTGTAAAATCTTTCATCACAAATATATTTAAACCGTGACTAGTTTCAATCTTTTACAAGACCATCATCTGACGGTGATACAAACAAGTATAAATATAAAAAAGAATTTACAAAGCATATTATATACAACAGTAAAATATAAAGTAAATGGAGAAGTAGGAAATTACATTGAAATTATTATGATTAAAAATTATTATGAATTGCATACAATAATACAAATCGGAAAAAACAAATTAAGCAGATTAAACAGGTAGAGAGAAGATTAATAGATGGCAGTTTTTACTTAGAGATAATTATGACACAGAACATTCCGCAAAAAAAGAGTGTATTAAATTATTATAAACAAAGAAGATTTATATAAGTCGGTTTGGTCATTAAGCAAGTTGATGAAAGGATTATTTTTTAATTTAGTAATTTCAAGGACTTCTAATAAATTTTATTTTCTGCCTTTAGAACAGTTGTAAATAATTTTAAGTTTATTGATATCTGGGAACATGTGATTATTTTCTAAAATATGATTTGCAAAAGTACTATGCATGCTGTGATCTGAATCAGCGGTAATGTTCTTTAAATCTAGTTTCAAAATATCTTCCTGTTTGTTCTATATATTGTGCATTACAAGTGAGACAACTTAACTCATACACTTCTGTTGTTAAAATTGTGTCTGTACGGTCTTTAGCGTTGAATAAAATGTTTGAACTACTTTATAAAGAAATTTACTAAAAATGTTTCTTATTTTCTCGGAGATGTTACCAAAGTAATTATTGAAATCTATTTTATTGATTAGATAGTATATGTGCCTCACTTTACGCTTATTTATAGTTTCCGTTATTATCGGCATTATTGCTATATTTATTACATGCTATTCATAATCATGTGTGTAGTGTGTCGTCTTACAATTATGAGAATAATTGTGTCAAAAGTACTTAAAACGGGCTGGTTTTTAAAAGTTTTAGCTATTCTGAATTTTATTATACTGAAGTACTAGTTCTGATTCAACAATAAGCGTTTCTGTAACATTGCTGTTATCTACATGTGGTCAGTATTTTAGGCTCTTGCTTAAAAAGAACCATTTTTTTTGTGAAAACAAAACATCTGACATAAAATAATAGTTCTAACTGTGGGAGTAGAATTACTAATGTTATCTGGTTGTATTCTATGTTGTTGAGGTTTAAAAGCTAAAAGTTTTCTAGTTTGAATCAATTATTTTTTATGAATTAATTAACTAATATTATACCTAACACGTTCATCAAAAATTTCAAATTCTAAATGGTAGAGTGTACGCGTTAATTCCGCATGTAAAACCTTTACATAGTGCTCGTACGCGTTCCTCTTTTGGTAAAAACTTCTACATTTTTTTTAATCGTTGTTCGGCAAAACGCAGTGCTTTTCCGATGCATTAGAGAAAGAACTCGTACGGGTTTTAATAAACTTTGGAACTAGTTTCTGGCTGGGACACGTATTATTAAACCATATATTTTGTAATGCTATATGGTACTTCTCTTTCAGCTTCATGTATGTATTGGCCTGAACCCCTATACTAGCGGATTTTAAAAATTAAATCGTGGTGGCCGTTACTACGTATTAGTTTATTAAAGAAAATAAATAAAACACATTTACTAAGTATATACTTTTTACAAGGCCATCATCTGACGGTGATACCACCTCTCTATATACTTTATGTTTTATTGTTGTATTTATGCTTTGTAAATTTTCTTTTATATTCATACTTTGTATCACCGTCAGATGATGGTCTTGTAAAAAGTTGAAACTCGGTTTAAATATATTTGTGATATAATACTTAGTAAATGTGTTTTATTTATTTTCTATAAGAAACTACAACGTAGTAACGGCCACCACAACTCAATTTTTAAAATCTTTATTTTAGCTGTTGCTTGTTGTTATAAACTTTTTATTGTTTTTTTTTATAGTTCACTGATGTTTGTTCTTTCAAGCGTTTCTTATAGTTAATTTTGTGTTACGCTGTTATTTTCAAGTATAATTATTATGTGGGTTTCTTGGTTATATCTGCTTTTATTCTCTATTACTTAAGAATTGAAGAATTTTACCTCCTTGATCCAACGCTTTTATGTTTTTGTATTCTGCTTCGTTTTTTTTGCCAGGATTTTGTGTACTTTATATACTGTAATTGTTACTGCTTTCCTTTTGCAGTTGTTGGAAATTAATTTGTTTTTTATTTTACGGATTTTCATTCAAGCAGTTTTTAAGTAAAGTTGTTGGTTCTTGGTATAGTTTTGCTGATCCGTTTTTGAACTGGAAACGTTTTCTAGGTTTAAATGTTTTTTTAATTTTTTTTATTATACAACCTTGTTCTACATCCGCTATAATATAAAATTATTTTCATTGGTAATGCCGTTGTACATTTGTTTCTTTGTTTCATTGTATTATCCTGGAATTCTATTTTCTGTTAGTAATTGTTTAAAATTTTCTTTCCATTTTTTTAAAGTATTTAGAGATATTAGGTCTGTCGTTTTTTCATGTTGCAATATTTTCCAATTTTTGCTATTCTTTTGCTCTTTAATATTTGTGTTTATTTTGCCGCATTTTATCTCTTATGTTTTATTTTTCTTTTGACTAATTTTAAGTTTGTTTGACCTATTAGTTAAATATGCTTGGTACCATTCTTTTTTATATATTGACTTATAAAACAGTTTTTATCTCCGTTAAAACTTATCTAAATAAGATGCGGGCTTGCTTGGGCATGTCCCGCCGTCTACAAGGTAAGTTTTGCATCATTATGGCAGAGTGCCCAAACTCTTTGCAAATGTACATCAACTGCTTGAAAAAAGACAATTGTGTGGGTAGAGCTTTTAATAGTGAGTAAAATGATCAAATATAACATTTTTTTGTAATTCTAAACACAGAAAAAAAAGTTGCTCTATGCTTTTTACGTTTAGAGCATACCAACTTGACATCCACATATTTTTTGAACAGCGATTCTCAGCCAAAGTGCTTTGTCACAATTTATATATTCTTGAAACATCAAATTAAAGTTTAAACCACCTAAAGTAAAAATTAAATTTTTTAATGAGCGTTCTGAACATAATTTATTCACTTTTGACTATTTGTTTAAAATAAAATGTTTATAAATAAATTTGCAAAATGAAAAAATCTTACATCTTAAGCATTTTTTCAAAAATATTTCAAATTTTTTATAATGTATCTACTTTTTTGCTTTTTGCAATAAATGTAAAATAAAACTTTATCAGATTTAAGATGTTGGTAATTATTTATCTAACCTATTTAGGTTACGCAGAATTAATTAATCGTCAATAAATTTTACATTTTTTACAACGGTCTTGAGCTTCAACACAGAGCACTGACTGATCAAATAATTAATTGGTTAATTGTTTTGTTCAGTAACATTGTTACTAAACTACTGCATTTAGTGCAAAGCATGAATTACTTACATACCCACAAACTAAATTAATTTAGCTGAAAAACTTCTACTTATTTATTGTTTTAATTTTATGTTGTTTTTTAATATCTACAAAAAACAAAATAAAAATATAAGAACAATAGCAATATTTTAAACAAATTTACTAGAAAATGCCAAATAAAGTATAACAACTTTAGTCTTAAAAAGTAACTTAATATTTATTCTCAAATGTTTTTATTGCCCGCGCACTTATTTATTTGCTTGATCCAACGCCAAATAAAAAAAAAACAAGTTAAAGTTGCTATAAATGTTAAGAAATTTTTTTCTTTATATTTTTTACGATCAACAAAAAATAACATTGTCAAAACTTTTACTTTATTTTTTTTATATATCGAGTCTTGATTAAAACACAAAAAATACAGTTTTCTTTTTAATTTGATTTACCATTACACAAATCTAACAATTATTAATAAAAAATCCAAACATACTATCTACCCAAAATTATTAATTTTTAAACTAAATACAAAAAAAAACTACTTTTCCGTTATTAGTTTTAATTTCAATCACTTTAGTAATTTTGTCACTACTCGGAATCAAACGTAAAATAGACCTTGTGGTCATTCTGTTGGCTACATCCCAACCACAAACTTAAACACCAATTCCCCTACAGAAAATGTTTGCGCTTTTCCATCCAATCTAATTTGTATGGTGTGATAGCTCAATGGTAGAGCACTTGCATATCATGCGAGCAGTCCGGGGTTCGATCCCCGAAATATGACTGAAATGATAACTTGCTCTTTATCCACCAGCGTGGTTCGGAAGTCACGTTTTAAGCTGTTGGTCCCATCAAACCACTTTAAACAAGTCGTAGACTTACTGTGGCGATGTAAAATAGCCGTAAAAAGCATAAATAAATAAATAAAATAATAAATAATAAAAAAATAAAGATATTCTGAAAAAAATTCAAAATGTATGTACTCAAAATAATAAATAAAGATCAGTTATCTGAAGCTATATTGGTTCAGCTTTGAATCGGTAGCATATTAAACAACAAAAAATTCTGTCTAATCAATTTTCTAACTAATAGTATCCAATTAGTTATGAACCACCATGTTCAGAATATAAATGTAAATATTTTACTAATAAAGTAGCAAAACGACTCTTATATAGGTTTAAAATAAAATGTCAACCATTCAAAGAATGTTGCGTTGAAGAAAACTTTAGTGATATTACGACCAAACTGATCTCTAGTTGTAATTACTGACGTCAAATCCGCTGTAATATGTGAGAAAACTACATTTAATGATCTAGATGATACTAACTTACATACCACGTATTACCTAAACAACTAGTTATGAAGTTTACTTGACTGCCAGAGTCAAGTTCCAAACAAGAATGGTGCTATTGTCCTCAGTATTTGAGCAACTATTGTACCCAATATGACTTAACTTTTACTAAACCATAATGTACCGACATAACTTTTACTAGGTCATAATGTACCATAAGTATATACTAAGGGTATTTCTAAAAAAAGTGCGGTTATGCAAAAAAATCCATATTTATCAAAATATTAAATACATAAAAAAGTGAAATCATTTAAAGATGGGTCTACATTGACATTTATCAAATCTGTTTCCAAAAGTGAAAACGCATTAATATTTACTAAATTAGCTTTAGAACAAATTTTGTTTTGCCTTGTTTTATAATGTAGTAAGATATTATGACCTTTACTACCGCAAACTTTACAAGTGTTTATTTTGCTTGACAATCTTGTATTAATTTTTTACAAAAAAAGAAAAAAGAATTTTATTTTTTTTTTTTAACTTTTTTTATTCGTTGCTATATGCATCCTTTTTTATAATTATACGCTATTTCATAATTTTTCTGGTGCAAAAATTACCGTTTAAATTAATTGTAAAGCGGAATCTTCTAAATAACTGACAAGATAGTAAAACTTAAAATTATAAATTATGTTAATATATAATAAAATAAATACTGGAAATTTTTAGTTTTATTATATTTTTTAATTTTTATTTCTGGTAATTGTGATTTAACCTTTTAAAAATTTCTTTGTTTTGACACATTACAATAAACGATAGAAAAATTATAGACACATCGACGGATTGAATTACATTTATTGGATTGATAAATAAATAGTTTTTGTATAATTTTATAATAAATTTTATGAATAAACTTATATTAATTCTAATGCATTAACTATTTCTATATTACAAGAACAAATAAAATAACTGTCGACGCATAAATCTCTAAACACAATCTTAAAATCCAATATCTGGTCTATTCGTTTCCGTAAAACGTTTCCGGAATTGCATCTCATCTCTTGTTGTATGAGAAAAAAAATCCCGCTGGACTTTTTCACGTATTGTTAAACCAATATTTAAATTACCCACAGCTATTCGCTGTCACGCATATGGGAATACTTGCGGAGATGAACGGTTTGGAATCCACCCAAAATGCAACAACTACCGCAGATAAAACTCTGTAGCATTATAAAACACAATTAAAGTTATCGATTGCAAATGAAATATTGCAATTCCCATATCGTATTGTCCATTGATTTACACCGCAGTATTTTAACTGAGGACAAAATGAATTGTTTCACTATGAATACGAATCACTTTGATTGTTTTTTTATTATATGATATTTTTAAAATAAGTCACATTCTACTAAAAAAATGAATTAATTAATTAATATGATTAATAACTCTTGTTGCATGTATGACCTATACAACCGTGTATCAAATTTAAAAAACTTTTGTCATAAAATATGAAATCTAGATAATCTCTATTGAAAAAGCTGCTAACTGTATGTTTTAAAAAGTAACCTATTTAGGTTACCACATTTTAGAGATTTATTCAAATTTATTTGATGTTAATGATGGTAGTTTTAAGTACTCAAATCAGTATCTGAGTAAACAGTATATATGCATTTAACAGCTTTTTCACTAGAGGTAAATGCACGGTACATTTTACATAATTGAGTATTTACATTTTATTAATTAGTTATTTTATATTAAAACGAATGTATGAAATTTTATTTCAAATTTAAAAACATCTTAAGGTATTAAACTTTATATAGTCAATTATTACTAACGTTCGCACATTCTCAGATAGAATTTCTCAAACACAATACATATATTTGCATGCAGAATTCAAGAATACTTTCTGCAAAATGCGCCTCGGAGAAAATAAAGAGTGGCACTTGAAAACTCTTTTAAGATTTTTGCTATATCCTTTCAACGTGTGCTTTATTTCTATTAATAAATCAAATTTATTAAATATTATAAATTTGTGGGACTGGTGGGTTTTGTAAAAGGTTTGTTGTTTACGGATAAATCTTGCATAGATAAAATAACTTTATGATATGTGTTCGTGAGAACATATTTATGTTTGAAATGAGAAAAGTTTTTAAATTTTGGATTCTATATAACTGTCAATATGCAATTTGTTTATTTCAGCAAAATATAATATAAGTTGATACTTTATAAATAATATATGTTTTTGATTACATTTTTAAAGCATTTAATTCATTTTGCGTAAACATTTTTTAAACATTCTAAAAGTAATTTGTAAATTTATCATTTTTTTGCAATAATTTCACTATATATAACACAGTAACTTTTGTTACTGCATGCGGCATTGCAATGTTTGTTTAGAAGTTATGTATTTAGAACAATTGTGAAATAAAGTGAATATCAAAATAGATAAACAAAATAAACATTATTGGTAAAAAAAGTTGTAATAGTTTTGTGTAAATATGTTATGCAAATAACTAAATATTACATTACATAGTTGTATATTTAAATACAATCTTATTATGATTGCATTTTTTATAAATAATATTTTTCTTTATTGATTTTATTAACTTGAATGAAACACTTATATATATATATATATATATATATATATATATATATATATATATATATATATATTACCACCTGATAATAAAAGTGATCATTCTAAAACGGAAGACAACATTAAAATCTTTGAAAATAGAAAGTGTGCATGTATACAACAACTGCAAAAGTAAGAACTAACAGTTATTCCAAAAAAAATCTGTGATACGTGGATAACAGTTTCTTACCACTACTATTGTAAAAATATGGAATTGTTGAAGTTGATACGTGTTTGAACTCCATTATACCTTTTATAATAAAACACAAATATAGTGTGAAAGTTCAAAACATTGTTTATTGTAAAACTACAATCAAAAAGATGTTATTGTATTTTTATTTGTTTTTAGTATATATGTGTTGGAAAACAAATGTAGTTTTACAATAAACAATTTTTTGAACCTTTACACTATATTTGTGTTTTATTATAAAAGTTTTAAGGCTGTAAGACTGAATGTAAAACTTATTGTGTTATTAGTTTGATGAGTATAAGCCGTAAAAGCTATAAAACCATGTCTTTGTTCTCAGTGGACAAAAAGGAGCAATTTTTAAATTTTTTTAACGGACAAAGTTGATGTATTTTGATGTATTGTGTGTTTGGTTTTTAAGAGTCTAAAATTAAAAAAATCTATTTTTAACATAAACTTTTACAAATACACGTTTAGCCGCGTTCAGAGAAACAATACACTAAATATTATTCAAAATTTGAATTTTTCATTGTTGTACCTATCGGCCGTAGAAAAATTTATCGAGAAAAAAATGTTTTCAAAATTTTCAGGTAAAATTAAATATTTTTTCATATTTACAAAAAATATTATAAACACACTAGGGTGTGATTTAAAACTTCTTTTTAATTAAATTTTGATAAGCGCCGGGCGGATTTATGTTTGAACGCCAAAAATAATATTATTTTCAAATTTTGGCGCCGATAGACCAACTCTAAACTTGTGCCGCAAGCGCAAAAACTATAAACAATGAGTAAAATAGCCCAAAACTGGTTCAAGCGACAAAAGATGTCTTTATTAAACTTTTGAAATAAGATTAAAAAAATATAAGCCAAATATGTAAGAAAAAATTAAAAAAAAAAATATTTTTTTTAAGTAAAAAAGCACACTGACTATTTTCCATGTACAATTGTTTGCAAAACTTAAACATTTAATAATATTTGATGTATAGTTTTTCTGAAAACTGCTAAATATGTATTTGTAAGAGGTTATGTTAAAAAACAGGCTTATTTTTGCAGTTTTTTTGAGTTTTAGACTCCTAAAACCCAAGTGCACAAAACAAATTTATATTTTCCAATTAAATTACATCAAATTACGTTACCTTTGACTGTTCACTAGTAATTTTTTTTTTATTTTAGTTAAAAAACGTCAAAAAATCGCAGAATTTTTTTTAAGAGTTTTATATATTTAAAAACTACTAATAGAAACTGAAAAAAAATACCAAAACAATTTTTTTAATTTACCTCCTCCCCCCTTGTTCTAGTCCGTTTAAAATGAAATTGCCCAAATGTGATATTTAATGATTACTCAATACGATACAACATAAAAATAGCTTAACATTGTAAATTTGAAAATTAGTAACTTTAAAAACGTACAACAAAAGTTATCTTTTTAATGTTTTTAAATAAATCTTAGCAGTTATAATAGCAAACTTATACAAAGTGTTATAAACTTGTTCTTTAGTATATAAAACTATGTATCCATGTTTAAAATATTACATGTAACTGTTTTATTAGGTTTATATAAATTTTATTTTTATAAAATAATAAAACAATTTATTGTGGTTTTTATCATAAGTGTAATAATACAAATACATTACTAGTTTTGGCTTGACTAGAGCTTTCTATAGATGAAATAAATTGACTCAATTAATAAGTTAACTCAGTTAGTTTATTACATCTGTAAAAAGCTCTAGTGGCAAGTGTAACTCAATGGTATAGTGCCTGCTTTTTATTCTCGGAAGCAGCAATATCTAAGTAAAAAATATATTTTGATGTGGTTGTCTTCTTTGCAAAACAATAGGAAACTAACAAAGTATCTGCCTATTATTATTAGTGGCGTAGTTCGGATTTAACGTAAAATTGTAGGTTTTGCATGTTTGTGGTTAAAGTATTGTCGCATATCACAAACTTACAATGCCCGCCACATTTGTAGCGCGTACAGCACTATAAGAAAAAGAAGGCTCAAGTCAAGCCAAAACTAATGTATTCGTAAACATAAATTTGTGATAAAAAATATAGTAAACTGTTTTACTATTTCATAATAACGACGTAGTAGTCTTATCTATAAATTTTATTAGATTTTATGTTGTTTAGTTTATTTTCACTAAATGTTCCAACTGTTAAATTTACATACATTCATTATTGTTTAGTAATATTGTTGATTTATTAGTATTATTATAATAATGTAAATTAAGATGTTTGTTTAGACTAGACACATACATCTAATAATATTACTACCTTTATCCAATAAATTAAAAGCAGAACTGGAACACATACCGCCAAACGGCCTACTCTCTAAAGTCGAGGAAGTGGCTAAAAATGCAAATTTGAATTAACACGCTTTTAGGAAGCTTTGCATTAACCGCCCATAGAATAATTATTTAGAACGGCCAAGTCACTTACAAAAACCAAGTGCCGTTTCAATGCCGATCCAAACCGCAACGACAAGTTGCATCTGAGAGTTTTTAGATGCAGTGGTTCTTAGATTAAGGTTTTTTTACACTTCAAGTTACCTTCAGAACAGTAGGTACCCAAAAACAAACACAAAAAACCAAAAAGTCTGCATTTACCAGCTATAACTTATTGACGAGTAAAATTGGTGTAATAATGCATAATTTTCGGTCCAATAAACCATATGTTGCAAGCGCGCGTTTTCTAAAAAGCGTAATTTTTGCCATTAATAAAATTTTTGCTCTAAAACCAACAAATTAATTTAGTTTTCTCTAACCACCAACCTCAATAGTACATAATACTTGTCCTTGACATCCAGAATAGACTACCTTAAAAAAACTATTTATATACAATCTTGGTAACACCGGAAAAAAAATGTTATTTACAATTCCAATAGCATTATTCTAAAAGAAAATAACTCAGACCAACGCAGTCTCACTTTTTAGAAACATCTACTCAAAGAAAGACAGTTTTACCAATCTGCACATTAGCCACTGGAATCACTGTAGTCATTAATTTTGAAGTAACTTTTTGTCACTTGGCAAACTTTTTTTATTCTATCCTCAGGTTTAAAAACAATAACTTCCGAACCATCAGCACCGTCTAACTCTATCCACTTAATCTAAACCGCAACACGTAGTTGGGTAAATTCTTAAGATGCAATAAATCTTAATGAATCTCTAGACTGTAATACTAGGTCTAAAGTTAGCTCCAGATATATATCATTAGGAGTAACAAAAATGTAAATTCTTATTTTTATCAAAAATATTTTAAATGAGTTCTATCTAATTTGTTACCAAATTTACAAAAGATAAAATTTGTAGCTATTAAGAGAAGTTTTTTTTGTAGGTAGGAGTCTGCCATTAATAACAAATAAGGATAACAAAAATCAATCAAAAATGTGTACGCAGTTTTACAGCTAACCAAGAAATCAACATACTCAACGGGTAATTGGCAAACAGAAATATTAAATGGCAAAACAACGGACTAGAATCACTATCTACTGTTAACCAAATTAATCAACCACAACTATATTATTATATTAATATAAACTAAAAGAACTAGACTAAAAAAAAGTGTTAACTAAAATTCAGTTGCCATCAACATCAACAAGTGTTGCCAATTCAATTATAACCACTTCTTACAAGATAAAACCTGTAGTTTATAGTTTGCAAATTGATTGATGCTCGACCATAATCTAACATAGTTTTTATCAACATATTAACTAATTTTAGAATGACATTGAAAAAATTAACATCAAATTAGCTTACTAAGATGGTTTTGCTTAAGCTTGCCCAAAAAATACAATTGTTACTATAAACGTAATCCAGTTTAAAATGCAGTTTATGTCTATAGATGTTTAGTTGTGCAATACTAATAACAAATTAGAATTTATTCTGAGCAAAGTCGTTGCGTTGTAAAAATTTATATAACTATATGCAAAATGTATAAAAATATATAAACAAATTAATTTTTGTTTTTAGACACACTGATGAGAGGTGCATACTTTGAAATTCATCAAAAATTACCCAAAACAAACGGGCAAAAAATGTAGATAAATACAATAAATTATTTGTAATTATTAATAAGTGCCACGCTAAGCTACATTATTCTGCCTTGTCTCATTGTTAAGTTATTTAAAAACAAAATTAATATATTTAAAAAAATATGTTTGGTATTTTTTTATTATTTGTATAAATATTTTTTTTAATATGTTATATTTTTAAATGGTTTAAATTGTCATATTTTTTTGCTGTTGTTATGTTGTTTTGATGTTAATTAAAGTTATTATAAAACAAGATAATTTTATATTTAAAATGAAAACTTACTGTTCAACCTACCAGAGTTACATTATATTATATTAACAACAACTAATGCCCGGTTTCACCAACATCTAATAAAATTTATTCGTCGAATAAATGCCTTATTCGCCCAATAAACGTTTCACCAACGTTAAATAGCGTTATTTGTCGAATAAATCTCCTAATAAACTAACCGGCCAAAATGCATCGAATAACTCGACAAATAACCTCAAAACATCTAGGTGACATGTATATATTGTAAATAATGAATGTCATGCTCAATTTATTTGATAATGTTGATTTCAAATTTCATCACTATTGGAAATAATTACAATTTGGATTCTCAAAATCAGCAGAACAATCTCATTTAAAAGTATGTAAAGTATAAAAATTCACAGTAGATCATTAATTTTATTGTAGATTGTAATTTTAAGAACATATTTAAGTTTTTCAGTATAATTACGCAAAAAATGTACTCATTAGCAGTTTAACAAAATAGTTGGGTTTATATTATAAATTCTTTTCTCACAATTTGTGCATTGACTTTTAAAACTTTATCTGTAATTATATACCGGCAGTGTAATACGATCATAGCAACAAATATTTTTAATTTTGTGTTGATATTCTTACTTCATTAATAATTCGAGGTTATGCATGCATAAATACTGGTTCATTTGAACTTATTTGGCGAATTTTCTGTCTACTATATTACCAACTTAATAAAAACCACGGAATAGTTATTTAATCTCTGAGATACCTTGGTAAAACGTAAAATGACTTATTTGATGAATAAATTTTATTCAACGAATAGTTATTTGACAATTTATTAAGCGTTGGTGAAACCGGGCATAAATGAGTTAGTTAATTAATAAATATAACTTTGTTTTTAAAGTAGATATTTTCGTAAATAGTATAATAAATATCAAAATTTGCAAATTATTCTATAGGTTAAGTAAAAAGGCAAACACAATTTAAAAAAAAATACAAATTAAACTTTGTCAATAAAATGGATTATGCTACTTTCCAATTGAATTAAATTAATATAATTAAAAAATAGATGTTGTTGTCAAAAATTCTTAAACAACTTAACTCGGCTAAAGACAAACATGCTAAGAAAAAACAAAAACAGTAAACCAATCAGGCAATGAATAGTTGCTGGGTTTTAATATTAATAATTTGTTGAGTATGTAAGACATTTTTAAAATGTAATAATATTTATGTATGTGAGTATAAATAGATGTTAGAAAAAGTTGTTTGACAAACCTATATAGATATTGACAAACCAAGTTTTTTTGATCTACAACTATAGCAAAGTATAATGGTATCAATAAGAAATCAAAATCATTATTTAATTTTTTTTTAAAGAATAAATATTCTGTTATGCAACTCAGAAACTGTTTAAACCAATTTATTATTTTATATTGTAAATTTATAATAATTGTATTATATTATAATATTGATACGTTATTATAGAATCAAATGCACTTGTATGCTTTAGTATTGTAAGTTTTGGATGTAATTAGTAAATTTATTTACCAATGTAAGACCAAAATTTACCTGCATTGATTATTGGTTCTCATCTCATCACCAACATAATGCTTTTGAAATCTTACAACTTTTTTGAAAGAGCTATTGATGGGACCCAACGGCTTATTAGTTGACTTCCAAATCACTCCAGTAGATAAAAAGCAAGTTATTATTTTAGTCATATTTTAGAGATTGAGCCTCAGATTATTAACACGTTCTATAAATGAGCTAACTCACCGTGTTTAATTTTAAAATTAGATTATTGTAATAATTATTATTAGAATTTATTTAAAGCTATTCTTATTAATTATATATTGTTAATAAGTAAACGATCTAATACCCTCAAACATAAAATGTAATTTTATTACTAATACCTAATTTATTAGAAACGTTTGCTGACATTTATACCTGTAATTTAATGTCCATTATATTTTAATGATATAGTTTGCTAATAAAATGCAAGGTTTCTTTATGATCTTGTAAAAGGCAATTACATTATTATATGAATGACAATCATAAGCAAATGTACTAAAATTCTACATTGCTTAATAGCATACAACATTAAGACCTATGGTCTATAAACTTAATTGTGGTATTTAATCTTATTCTAATTAAAGATAATAATATTGTGATCAATTATTGCTAAATATAAAAATTTTAAAATGTACTTAAAACTTCTATATTTAACAATGTTTGATCTTAGCGTTACATTAGTTACTCAGCCACTACGTACAGCTTGACATGAATAGTGTGACCTCTATAATAGGCAACTGAATATACACAAAAATTATGTTAAATGTGGTTGATCTAATGCTTTTGCCCGCTTTTAGAAATATTCTTGTGTAAAAAAAAAAACAAATAAAAACTGCGTTAAATTTCTTTACCATACAAATTTCTTTTTTCTTCAGAGGAATTAACAACATCGTCATATATAACCTAATATAAGATCCAAAATGTTAAAAAATGGCTATTATCTTATAGTTACTGACCAGGGGCAAAGGTTCAAATAACGTTAACAGTTGCAGACCAATATCAAGCATCTTGGTGTTTTGTCCAGACGCAATCTACAACGCAAACATTAGAAAAAAGACAAAAGAATTTTGAGCAAGCAAATCTCTCCGCGGTTGTACACAAATGTTTTGAAAACAAATTGGATAGTGAAAAATACTTTTGTCATTGACACAACCTATTCATAATGACGCTTTAAAAAAAGTTTTGTGTAAACCGCAACTTTAAAATTTGTTCTCATTGTAAAATGTATATATTTGTTAAATGCCATCCTGAGTATAAAGTTTATGCACTTAAACAGCCTGTTCACCCAACTTGTACAAGCTTTGCTATTTTGCTAAGCAAAGTTTGAACAAAGTCTCTCTTTGTTTGGAAGTCAGGTCATATCAATATCAAAAGTAGTAAGCGAGCCGATAACGCCGCTCATCAGATTCTACATCCTCGTAGAGCCCAATATTATCAAGAAATACAATATTTTAGAAGTTATCAAGAATGTATGGAACGGCTTTGAGAGCAAACTAAATCAAAATAAGTTCTTTGTGACGGTTATGCCGCTACAATTCAGAACAAAGATTTTAGGACATAATTACTTGATTTTTTGAATTTTTTGACCGGCAACAAACTCTACATGCCAATCATGATACAACCGATAAAGTTACCCGTTTTTTATTGACATTTATTTTAATTAATTTATATGTTTGCATTAACTGTTTCCTTTGTGTTTTTAAGTAGTTTTTAGCACTGTAGAGCGTTATAACGGTGGTTTCTGTATTATTAAGTTAGGTTTACTTTTATCTGTTATATTAGATTCGGTTTTTGTTTAAGTACGGACGTCAACGTTATTTAAAACTTAGTTGTCATTTGAGATATTAAGTTAGGTTTATTTTTAGCTTATACCCAAAGTTTTTTAAAACTTAAGTATTACTTGTGATATTAGTTTTTTTTTAATTTTAAACATTTTAATGTGTTATTTTCTCAGATCTTTGACATAAGATTATCGTTATTATATATACAGCTAATAACCTTATTAGTCAACATTGAATATAATAATTTCTTATTTATTTAATCCTAAAAACAAATTTAAAATAATTGCACTGCATTGTAATATAAAAAGAATAACAATAAGATAAATTCCTTGTTTTGTTGGTTAAGCTATTAATAATAATAACTGTAATAAACTAAATCCGTTTTAAATTATTACAAAAAGTAATATTTTGATACCAAGAGTAAAGTATGATAATCGTAAAACTTGTAGATATTGATTTTTCTGCGTAAGTGTCGGTTTTAGGTGCCCCTTGAGGATTCAAGCATTCACCGCCAATCGACCATCTAAGCTTAAGTTGAAAGGATACCGGTGGTCCATCACCTTACTGCTCCATTTTCTCATTGAAACTCTTTAGACGCGTAGATCTTACAATGAAATAAAAACATAACATTTGTTAAGACAATTCACAAAACTTTTAGTCTACACTATATTGCTTTATTTACAATCTCAACCTTTCACAAATAATTAAAATTAATAAATAAAACATTAATATAGATAACATGCATTAAAATACATATAATTTTAATTAAATTACCTTTTTAAATGTTCTTGGTGTGATTTATAATATTCGAAAACATTTAAACAATGAAAACTGAACAAAGAACTCTAGGGTTGTGTGTAATTGTGCTTGTATGAGAAATTTATTACACATTGTTTTATTGCAAACAACAATTAATAAAGTTACAAACAATTAAGTGCAATATGCACAGCGCATAACTTTTACTAATATTATATTACTTCTATTAATTATTCCTACCATGCAATATTAACATCATAATTGGAAAGTTATATGAAATACCAAAATGTTCAGTTTTTAAACATAAAATAATAAATAATTTAGTTTTGGTAATAATAATTATGCGTATTAATTGATATAAATGTAATAAAAACAAATTCTTTTTTAATAAATGTATGGCAATATTAGGAAAACGTGTGCTTTATATTGCACGTAGAAACGATTACACAATGTAGGATCCATTAAGCACGTACAGTCAACACTTTGTAAAATGTTACTCTAGGCTTGCATATATCACATGTATATATTAAACAATATAATCTACATATACGAACACTGGGTAATAGTCTTTATGATCACTAGCCACACACAATGGTACTGTGTCATGTTATATATATTGTTATACGAATTAGTGGCTAGATATTTTTACAATTTGCTCATTAACTTTTATATGTATGTAACTTAGAATGTAAAGTAGGTTATTAGCGTGAAACACTTTTGTAATTACCCCAAGGCTTGGCCTTTGTCTCTTTAGTAAGAGTAATTTTTGTTTGCTACATTTTTATATTCTTCAAAAACTATTCAAACAACAAAATAAGAATAAAAATTGCTCTACTAGTAGTTATAGTAATTAGATTTATTTAATTTGGTTTAGATTAAAAATAATAATTATACTTGCATACAGCAATGATTTTAGTAAATATAGAAAAAAGTTGATAAAAAGCTTTTGTTGATTTGTTATACAGGTTAATTTTAAATAAAAATAAGACATCCAAATTAGAAGATATAGTTAACATATTGTTTGAAAGTATTTAATAAAAAATCAGGGTTTTGTTAAAAATATTTAGCGTAAGTTTTTAAAGTATTTATATATGAAAAAGTTTGGGATTTTATCCTGTTCAAGGTTGCAATCACTGTTTAATACATTAAATTTTATTACTCTGAAAATTAGGCCAATAATCTCAACGCAATCGTTTCTATATAAATTAATGCATAATTTGATTGAATGTTCATATGTATTTACTATATAAGCTTTTGTTTAATGTTCTTCGATTATTTTGTAGATTTTAGCAATTATTTTACCTACCCAAGATACATAAAAATAGCTTACAGCACGCTCGCCTGTATACAAAATGTCTTTTATGTATAACAGTTTGTGTAGTCATTTAGATATAAATTTTATACATTTACTTATACTAATTTAGTCTAATCTAATGTCATTATTAAATTTATACACTGCTGCACCTGTGGATAGTTTGCAACTTTATTAGTATTTTATTTTTGTGCATTCTAATTGCAATATACAAGGTGTTTCCTAAAAAGAGGCAATAAATAAAACTTTAGTTACATTTTTTAATTTCAAACAGAAAATCTAAATACCTTTAAAGTCTATCTCGCTTTGTTTTTGAGATGATGAAAAAATACACATTATTTAGAAAACTTTTTATTTAGCAAAAAAACATACAAATCAACATTACTTTAACAGTATGTACCTAAAGTTTTATTTTTCGTCTTCAGTTGGGAAACACCCTGTATATTACGTTTACATGTTTTTTTTATATGTTTTAAGTTTTTTAGATATTTTTAAACATTGTTTATAATTTTTTAAAAGATTCTGAAAAAGATTTCCTTTGATTGCCAATTAATAAAACTTCTTGTTCAATATGTGCAAGAGTACAAATCTTTTATTTTTACGTTTTGGCGCATTGCCACTGTTATTGTTATCAAATTGTCGTCAAAATGCACGCCAACATTTTCAGTTCTAATTCTAGATTTCCACGGAGAACACACGTTGTTATTAAATAATCAATACTATTGCTCAAATGTGTAGTTTCTTATAATTTCTTGCAACTGTTATTGTTTAGATGTTTGAGCTACTTATTAAAATGTACTCTCAAACTATACTTAACTTAATAAAGTAAAAATAATTACATACTTTGCATTTAACTTGCCCTATATAGTAATAATAATAATATTGCATTTGTTTAATATTTAAAACATTACAAACAAAAAAAAATAATTAGATTTTGATAAGAGTTAGGTATTTAAAAATTTTGTTTGTTAATAATTTCAAACATAAAAATTAATTTAAAATTTAGAATTATAGAGGCTGTTAGATAAAAACGTACAGCTGAATAACTCTTTTAACTTTTTTAACCAATTTATACATGGGCAATTCCATTTCAAACGGACCAGAGCCAGGGGGGGGGTGCGTTGAGAAACTTGCTTATGTATTTTTTTTAGTTTCTATAACTTATTAGTAGTCTTTTGATCGATATATGAGAGTGTAAAACATATAAAAGAAAATTCTACGATTTTTTTGATGTTTTTTAACTTAATCACATTTTTTGTTTAAAAATCGCAATTTTAACTCAAAAAAATAAATTTACTAAAGAAATCAATCAGAAATTTTCCGTAGAATCCAAATCTGGCGCCATTTCAAGTTTATACCCTGTCTATAAGCCGCAAAAGCCATAAAACCATGTTTTTGTTCTTAGTGCGCTGTGCAAAAAGGAGCATTTTTTAAATTTTTTTTAATCGCCATAGTTGACGTATTTTGATGTAAATTAATTGAAAAATATAAATTTGTTCTGTGTATTTGGGTTTTAAGCGTCTAAAACTCAAAAAATCTGCAAAGTAGGCCTATTCTTCAACATAAACTCATACAAATGCACGTTTAGCCGCGCTCAGAGGAACAATACACCAAATATTATTAAAAATTTGAATTCTGAGGACAATTTTACATAGAAAATTGTCAGTGTTGTACTCATCGTCTATAGAAAAGTCTATCTAGAAAAAAATGTTTACAACATTTTTATGCAAAAAATGCGTTAAAAATTAATTTTTTTTTTTATTTACAAAAAATATTATAAACACACTAGGGTGTGGTTTAAAACTTTTTTTTAACAAATTTTAACAAGCGACTGGCAGATATATGTTTGAATGCCAAAAATAATAATATTTTTAAATTTTTGCGCCGATAGATTGAGTTTATATTTGTGCCGCAGGAGCAAAAACTATCAAACAAAGAGTAAAATGGCCAAAAATTGGTTCAAGCGACAAAAATTTTTTTTTCTGAAATCAACTTAAAAAAATATAATCCAAATAATCTTTAAAAAAAAATTAAAAAAAAAAAAAAATTAAGTAAATTTTGAACAAATTTTTTTTTCTAGACGGATATTTTGTTGCCAGATAAGCACGACATTGACTATTTTCTATGTAGAAACTAAAAACTAAATTTTTTAATAATATTTGGTGTATAGTTTCTCTGAAAACTGTCAAATGTGCGTTTGTAAAAGTATATGTTGAAAAATAGGCTTATTTTTGCAGTTTTTTTGAGTTTTAGGCGCTTAAAACCCAAATACACAGAACAAATTTATATTTTCTAATTAATTTACATCAAAACATGTCAACTTTAGCGGTTAAAATTTTGTTAAAAAATGCTCCTTTTTGCCCAGCCCACTGAGAACAAAAACATGGTTTTATGCGGCTTATAGACAGGGTATAAACTTAAAATGGAAAATTTTTGATTGATTTCATTAGTATTTTTTTGAGTTAAAATTGCGGTTTTTAAACAAAAAATGCGATTAAGTCAAAAAACGTCAAAAATACTTAAAAAAATTGTAGAATTTTTGTTTATGGGTTTTATACCCTCATATACCGATCAAAGGACTACTAATAAATTATAGAAACTAAAAAAAAATACATAAGCAAGTTTCTCAACGCACCCCCCCCCCCCCCCCCCCTAGCTCTGGTCCGTTTGAAATGGAATTGCCCACATATAAAAACCATTTTAAATGATTTTTTAAGTATTACAAAGGCAGGTACACACATATTTGTTTTTATTTTAAGTATAGTTGCTATGGCAACCTACTTAATTTTTTTAAATGGCAACATACATTTTTTTTTTTATTTTTTGAATTATTAAGATATTCATAATATAACCATGTAAAATAATAATATACTTTTAAAACAAAAATTCTTGATAAATTTAAAAAACGTAATATTTGTTTTTTATTAAAATGATCGTAATTAAATAGTTGGCGTTGAAAATCAATATTTTTCCCATTTTGAGGTGATTTTACGTTGTTATGCATAATTTAATAACAAAAAATTAACGTATTTAAAATTTAAAATTAAAAAAAAATTAAATTTAAAAAACGTAATTTTTCAAGTTACTATATTATGCATAATAAAATAAAAACAATAAAAAAAAATAACATTTATTATTTTTAATGCCAACTATTTAATTACGATAATTTTAAATGAAAAACAAGTAATATGATTTTAAAATTTATCAAAAATTTTTGTTATAAAAGTATATTAATATTTTACATGTTTGTATTAAGAATATCATATAGATTCCAAAAAAAAATAAAAAATGTATGTTGCCATTTAGAAAAATTAAGTTTGATTGTCACTATATTAAAAATAAAAACAATGTATGTACTTGTCTTTATAATACTAAAAAAAAAACATTTAAAATAGTTTTTAAATCATATAAATCAATTAAAAAATAAAGGAGTTATTCAGCCGTACGTTTTTTGTCTAACACCCTGTATTAAAGAATGATACCCGTGTGACACTATTTATAATTCTTTATTGAATTATACATGTAACTTTGTATAAAACTTTAAATGTCTATAAAATGCTCAAATAATCATCAATTTAATTTTAGATTGAAATTATAAACGCTATTTCTCAGTTTATAAAGAAAAATTAAGACATGTTTTTAAAATATTAATCTACAACCAAATTGATAATTTGTGCGTTTTACAAACTTTTAAAGTTTTATCCAACATTATATGTGGACATTTCCATTTCTTTTATACAAACCAGAAACGCACCTTGTTGAGAAACTTGCTTTAGTATTTTTTTCCATTTCTATAACTTAATAGTTATTTTATTTTTGTAATTTTTTGATGTTTATTAGCTTTTACATTAAAAAAGTGCATTTTTTGTTTAAAAACCGAAAAAAAATTTACTAGTAAAAACGAAATTTTTGTAATTTTTTTTAACAGCTGAAATTGACGTTTTTTAGATGTAAATTAATTGAAAAATATAATTTTGAGGGGTCTAAAACTAAAAAAAAAATGCAAAAATAAAAATTCCTTCAATTACACGTTTAGCAACCAACACTCAGAGGAATTATACATCAAATATTATTAAAAATTTAAATTCTGCGGACAACTATATATAGAAAATAGTCGGTGTTGTGTTTATCGGCCGTTGAAAAATCCATTTAGGCAAAAAATGCGTTAAAAATCAATTATTTTTTCATATTTACAAACAGTTTTATTTACACTCTAGGGTGATGTTTAAAGTTTTTTTTTTGTCAAACTTTAATGAGTTCTGGGCGGATTTACGTTTGAATGCCAAAAATAATAAAAAATTTAAGTTTTGGCGCCAATAGATTGAGTCTAAATACTGTCGCAAGCGCAAAATCTATCAAACAAAAAGTTGCCCAAAATTGATTCAAGCGACAAAATATGTCTTTGTCAAACTTCTTGAATAAAGCCAAATAAATATAATCTAAATAATGTTATAAATCAATTTAAAAAAAAAAAGTATTATTAAATTAAGATGGATTTTTTACGGCCGATAAGCACTACACCGACTATTTTTCATGTAGAAATGTCCGTAAAATATAAATTTTTAATAATATTTAGTATATAGTTCCTCTGAACAATGCTAAACGTGTATTTGTAATAGTTTATGTTAAAAATACGTCAACTTCAGCAGTTATATAAAAAACAAAAATGTTTCTTTTTGCATATACTTGTAGATTCTAGATTTAAGTCAGGGCTTACCTTAGGTCTACAAAGAAGCAATTGAGTCCACATGCTAAATTTTTATCATATTTTATATTTTAAACTTAAAAATAAAACTCGTAAAAAAATTTAATAAAAATTGAGATTTAAGTCTAAAATTTTTCCAAATACTTGTATTGTACGTATTTTTCTTACTTTTGTCAAATTTGTAACAATTTAATAGAGTGTTTTTTAAGTAAGAGTATAAAGTTTGCCTTACCAACTTCACACTTATTTTTATATATAAAAATCACATTCTGAAGGTGCACACAAAAAAAAAATACAAAAAAAATCCAGTTTAACAATTATAAAAAGTTATAAAAGTGCGGCTTAGAAAGTGGATTCATTTATCTTTTTTTTTAACACACCAAATTTTATTACATTTTTTTTTTAGCTATTACAAAAACGTTAACTTGTCACTTTGCAAAAATAGTTTGTTTAATAAAAAACTTTTGTACTATGTCTGTACTTTCAACAATGTTTATTAATAATAAAGATTTTTTAGTTACTTAGTACCATTATTATTTCTACAATTATTAAATACTGACACAATACTTATAATAACATTATAGAATACCATTTTATAAAAAACCTTTTTTTTATATATTTATTTACTTTTTTTAGTTTTATATAAAAAAAATTTAAACTTTCAACGTTATGACATTATTTGTTTGTTAAAAGTTTAGTTAACCATTTGTTTGCTTCTAGATATTTTATACATTAACAACATATTTAAATTAAAACTAAACGGAAAGCTATACATGTACGCAAATTACGCAACTCTGGTACATACAGAAATAAATAAAACAAAACTGCAACACAAAGTACAAAAAGACTTTAAAAAAATTAATGACTTGTATGATAACAATCTATTAACAATTAACAAAAACTAGAACACAGCACAACACCACAAGATAGAAAAAAAATAAAATTTTAATATCAGCTCTTACAAATCCTTACGAATAAATAACGCTACTGCAACAATATTATATTTATCAAAACAAACAAAAAAAAAAAATTTGTAGCTTGTCGAGTTATTTTAAAATAATTCAAAAGTATCAACTTAACTAGCTTAATACCAACTTTACATAAAAATAAATAGCCATTATTTTATAAAAAGTTAAATTTTAATCATTTTTATTGTTTTTTATAAAATAATAAATTTAATTTGTTGTGTGAAAGTGATAAAAAAAATTAAAAAAGCATATTGCATTAACTAGTGGTTTTATTTTGAAGCATTTTCTAAAGACCTTAAAATAAAAACTCTATCCAGTACAGTTAAAAAAAAACAAAATTTACCATAAAGTTGTTAAAATGAAATACGCTTAGTTAGTATCTATTTACTCCAACACACCTGCGCTTAACTTTAATGTACATTGTTAAAATTTTAGCTCATTTTTGGCTTCACTTAGAATTACAAAATTTTATAAGTGGTATACCTGATCAAAAATTTAAAACTCCCTACGCAATCTTTTAAAAAAATTTTTGATTGCAATAAAACTGTGATGGAATTTCAGTGCAATCAATTTTAAAAAGTATGAGCTATATTTTACTCTATCAAGTACATTTAAAATGACTGTATATATTGAATCCACAGAATTTTGATTTTTGTAGAATTTAACAAAGATGATTGGTATTTTATTAAGTTTCTTAATGTTTACAAAAATTATGCTGCTGTTCATTAAGCTGGTATTTGCACATTCATTTTGATAATTTTACCAATAGTTGCTTTGGCGTCATTACTGTTTTTAAATATAATTTGATCACCAATTTATTTTTTTACCAGAACATTAAACTATGGTATGTCAAAGTTTTTTTTTTGTCAAATTATATTTGCAAATAGTAGCAAAATGCGTTTAAAAATACATAAAAATGCATTTATTTCTATATTTAATAAGTTTTTTTAGCTATTTTCTAACTATTATTTGACTAAAATACTTTGACTTATCACAGATCCTTTCTGAATGTACTGGTAAAAAATTTTATTGATTATCAAATTATATGTAGAAACAGCAATGACAACAAAATTGCCGTTTTTGTTAAATTACCACAAATCAAGGTAGCGGTCGGTATGATTATAAAATGACATATACTTTATGAGAATAAATAATATAGTTAATTATTAAAACGTTAATACCAGTTATATTTATATGACAATGCTGTTGAAATGTTGTAAAGGGTTATCCAATAAGAAGTTTTTATTTGAATAGCAGGCTATTTGGGAAGCTGTCAATTTTTTGACATTTGACAAGTAAAAACTACAACATTATTAAAAATAAAACAATACACGTTTCAACAACGCATTGAGTTCGCAAAACTAAAGCACTTTTTGGTCGTTGTAAAGCACCTTCTCGAACGGAAAAGTAGACCTGATGAAAAAATTTGAGCTGTTGGGACAAGTTTGTAATGTGAAGAATTGAAACCGTGTGCATTGTTCAAAAGCACATGAGAATATTGCTGATGTAGCCCGTAGTGTTGAAGAAAACCCAGGTTTGTCAATTTCTTGTCGTTCTTTGGAATTAAACTTTCCACAAACAACATTACACTGCATTTTGCATAAAAACTTAAGTCTTAAGGCTTTTAAAGTTCAGTTAACACAAGAACTCATTCTGGTCAATCAATATAAACGTCGTATCTTTGCTGATTGGGTTCTTCAAATGCATCAAAATGATGCGAAGTATTATCAAAAAATAATCTTAAGTGGGCCCATTTTTACCTCGGAGACTTTGTTAATAAGCAAAATTGTCGTATTTGGCGATCAGAAAATCCAAAAATGATTGTTGAAAAGTTCTGTTTAAATCTTTATCGTCTCACTGTTTGGTGCGGTTTTTATGCTAGCGGTGTGATTGGACCCTACTTTTTTTTAAATAAGGCTAGTGCAACTGTTACGGTGAATGGATGACGCTACCGAGCTATTATAAATATTTTTTTATGGCCAGAATTGGAAGATATTGACGTGGACGACGATTATTTTTAGCAAGACGGCGCTACGTGTCATCACATAAGCAACAAAACAATCGCAATTTTGCAAAAAAAGTTTCCTGACCGTGTTATTTTTCGAAAAGGTGATCACAATTGGCTACCAAGAACTTGTGATTTAACACTTTTAGACTTTTTTTGGGTTCACGTAAAAGATAAGGTCTATGCCACTGCTCTACAATCGATTCAAAACCTTAAAGATGGAATTCGTGAAGTTATCGAGGACATACAGCTGCAAATATGCAAATTGGTCATGAAAAATTTCATTAAAAAAATGTGATACTGCAACCGTAACCGTGGTGGCCATTTGACTGATATTGTTTTCAAATGTTAATGGCATACCTTCCTCTTTACAATAAAATAAACATTTGTTGATTTCTCTTAAAAAATACCTGTTTTTTTAAATATCAAAAAGAAAACTATTATTGAAAAACCCTATGTGTAAATTTTAGTAAGTTTATAGTAATTAAATTTAAATGATAAAATTAGGTTTAATCTTTAAAAAAATCAAATTTACTTTTTATTTACGTGCGATGTAAGTTTCAAAAGTTGGATCAATTTGGATCTTTCACACAGCTGCTCAAAACAGTTGGATGGAGCAACATCTATATCACATTTTTATTTTAATGCTGCGTTTATCTTGCATCATGCCTTGTATTATCAATTGCAGTATTTGGTATTTCTGTTCTCGCGTGATGTGTTTTATATATTGCAATTACTTTGTTTTAATGATAAGCAGGATCTCTTGTTTTTTGTTGACTTTGTTGAGTATCTCAAACCTCCAGCTTATTCAAGTATTGTTTATTAAGAATCCACGCCTCTATGTCATATAAAAAAAGAAAATAAAACGTAACACTTAAGCATTTGCGTTTTCAGTTCTTTGTTTTGACTTATTTTAATTTTTTTATGTTGTTGAATGTTGTTTAGGTTGACAATGTTTGTCCTTAAGTAATTGTAGTTTTATACTTGTTTGTTTTTCAAATAGAGATTAACGTTGGCTATGGGATTTTTTGCTATTTTTTTAAATAAGTTTTGTTTTATTTAACATTTTTCAAGTATTTTTTGATTACTTAAATAATAAAGAAGATGACAAAACACACCTTATACTTATATTGCTGATGCCACTTGTGCTAATACTTTATTTATTGTTATTTCTGGCCCAGTCTCACAATCTGTGTCTTTGTTGTTTGTTTCTTTTTGTTAATCATTGAATAAATGTTTTATGTAGTCTTTTCATACTTTCAGTTTATTTAATATGTTCATAACAATACAAAATATATAAAGAAGAGACGCAATGTCCTCTAATGAGACAGTTGTAAAGCAATATGAATGTTTTTAGTTTAGGATAATTTTTTCATAAATTTGATTTTTTAAGTTCATAACAATGTTTTATTTTTTATCCAAAAGCATATTAGGTTTAATATAGTGACTTCTGATTAATTCTTTCAATTTCCTGTGTGAATTAAAACTATTATGCTAATTTTGTAATCTTTTAATTTCTTTAAGTTAATTTTTCCTCATACCAGTTTTTTTTTGCCGCGCGTAATTCAAAACAATAATTTTTTTATAGTTTTTGATATTTTTGTTTGTCTTTGTTTTTGTGTTTTTTTTTTTTCTATTGTAAATTCTACTATATTTTCTGTTATTTATTTTTTTCTTCTATCTTTTTTTGTGGTTTTTCCTTGCATTGTTTTAATAATATTGTTTTGTATTTTGTCTAGTTATTATTAATGTTATTTATGTTTCTTTGTTTTTTATCTGATTCTCCAGTTGTTTTGGTCTTTAAAGCTTCGTTAATTTTAATTTTTAATTTGACTATATGCTGTCTGCTGTCCTGTAGTGGTCTTTATGTATTTAAGCATCTATTAGGGAGTTTAAATAGTATATTTATAAAAAACTGTGTTGTTTTTTTGACAGAATTGTATTACTTTTTTGCCAATTTTAATACTTTGATTTGTTTATAGAATGTATTTCTATTCATTCTTGTTTGATGTTGAGGCGTATATTTATCACTTCTTTTAATAAAGGAATAAAATTTAAGACATATTGCGACGTACCAAAGTAGTATAGCATGTAATTTTCTATTTGACAACTTCTATTATTTGCCATCGTGTGTTTCTTATGTCCACTTTATCTATATTCATTCAGAGATTTTGTTGATTGACGACCTGACAAGCCCAGCTTCCTCTCCTGCCAAGTCTTGGTCTCTTATTATCATAATCCTTACAATTTGCTTTTTAGTTTAGTGTTATGTCATAATAATTTAACTGGATATATTTGGATAGATCTTTGCTGTAGTGGTATTTTGTTGCCTTTGACATCCAATAAGTTGTCCTATCACTTGTCAATTCTTCTACCCGGAGCTGTTAATAAACAAGTGAGATTACTTTTACCAACAGTTACTTTTTCAATAAAGCTAAGTTAGTTTTCTGGCAGAGTACACCACAAACTGGTAAGGTTGTTGTTTGAGTTGACATATATTTTAACCTATAAAATCACTAAAAAGACAAAAAGGAATTTTTATAATCATTTTGACAAACCATCTTTAAAAATGATCTATTATCAAATTAAAACAGACAATTAACAAGTAGCAAAAAACATCCAATAAATTTATTTGTAATTGTTTCAATCAAACGAATCATAATTGTAAAGAAAATCGTACACAACAATCTAATAAAAACTGAAAAAAAAAGATTGACAGGATTAAATTGAGTTTCTTATCATTTCATCTTCTACAAAACATTAAATTCATTGCAGGTTAATTAAAAAAAAATCTTCTTTTTAGATGTAATTTAAGTAATTTAATAATTTAAGAAGTAATAAAATAATTTACTATGTTTATAACAAATTTATTCTTTTTTTTTTTTTATTAACTAAATTTATTATAATATATTTACATATTTACAACATTTGTTTTTCTCCCCACTTGCTGCTTTACACCGTTTCCATATATGGTAGGCTGCAAAGCTTCGTATTCTTACAAATACATTACTAGTTTTGACTTCTACAGATGTAATCAATTATAAGTTTTTTTTTTTACTTTTATAATTTATCTACAAAACAAAAGTTTTATATAAATATATTTATATACAATGCACAAAAGGTGCAACTAACGTCATATGTATAGCATATAATATTTTTATATTACAGGAGCAGTATGTACATACATATATATAAACTATAGTAATTAAACCCAGAAACTTTAAGACTGTCGCAACCATTGCTTTTTTATGATACAAATTTTTAAAATCAAAGTTTAGTTTAAAAATAAATATTTATAGTTTTATTACTCGTACTAGGAAAAATAGAACACAAGTTGCAAACTTGTAAAGTGTATGTAACATAGTAAACATTTTTTGTCTTATAACTAAATTAATCTTGTTTGACATTAATTTAAATTAATAGTCTTGTATACACAAAATATTTAGATACAAGCCATGCCATAATTTAAATATGTAAATTCGACTCAATCTAAGTTATTACAAAACCAATTTGCATAATATACGCAGAAAAAATCTTTAACGCCTGCATTATCTCAAAGAAAATAAATTTGAAATAATACTAAATAGTACATAAATTATAATAACATAAATTGTACAATAAAATTTATAATAAGTATTTAATATATTGATAATTATGTTTGTATAAATGTAAAAATCATAAAGACTATTTTAGTACAAACTTTTATGTAAGCTGTATTTATTAATGTACGATTTTAAATTTAATATGACTTATGTTTTAAATGCCATAGTTTCTATTTGAAAATATGCAGCGTATTTCTACCCTGTAATTAGGTAATAGTAAGAGTTCACAAAATATAGATTTTTAGATTAGCCGTTTATATTATTATTCATATTTGTCGAATAATATATACTACCATTAACAGCTAAACAGCTCAGAATTAATAGCATGTGAAACTCGTGATCCTCTTATAGGATCACATGTAAATTTAATCGTATGCATTGTTTGTATTTGCAATTGTATATATAATATTATTTTTTATCATACAATTATAGATAAATTAATCAATCTACTAATCAATTAACATTGAATAGCAGAGATTCTTTATGTGCGAATCACAAAACGCAATGTGAATGAATTGTTGTCAAAGAAAGATGATGTTTTAGGGTCCCGAACATGGTCATTGTATAAAAAAACGATTCAATAAAATTTGTATTGTATCGTTTTTTTTACGTGAATAAATAAACTATTTTACTGTTTAATATTTAACCTGTTATTAAATATAATGGCGATTAAATCCTTTTTATATTATTAGTTAGATATATTTAAATATAAATTTTCCACATAAGTATGAACACTTGCGTGGCCACATATTAACATATACACTTAATTTAATTTTCTTTATGCAAGTTCTTTTTATAGGGTTTGAAGCTTTTATTCCTGTCCATCTTTTTTTCTGTCAATAGCAACCTTTTTTCCGAACAATCAGAGAAAATTAAGGACCGCAGCTCGTTTGCAAACACGTGCTGGGGTTAATAAAATAACTCGACATGCATGATTCAATTCAGGGTTTGTGCAAAGGATTGGATGTTATGTACTTTTGAGGTCACCAAGGTATTATCTCGTTCTTTTATCACTTTATATCACAATAACTATCCAATTCATGCATACGTTTTTTTCTTAAATTTCAAGTGAAGCTTTTATATATTCAAACAGCATCGATTTTACCTAGCCGGTTGCATAAAATATTCATGAATTTGTATAAATTATTTATATATCATTTTAAATTTGTTGCGATACACCAACCCGAACGGTTTAGCACATTAACGTAGAAAAAGAGTTTGGCGCACTATCGATTATTATTATATTAAAAAAGTACAAAGTTTTACTTATATATTAATTGATTTTTGTAATATTTAATAGATTAATTTTATGTTTATGAAGATAAAATTTATAGATATATAAATTAGCCCACATATGCAATTTGCTATAAATAAAAACTAATGCGTTGTCCCACTATTTTCAGTGAGCACCCTGCCATTTTGCTAGCAACCAACTTAGACCTTGGAAAATCTGAAGTACGGTAGGAAACCACAATCCTTTTAGCACGACCATGAATCTCGGATATGTAACCGTACCTAATGCTCTAATATTGCACCTGGCAAGGGTCTTTGCAAACCATCGTTTTAGTGAATATTATATTAGCACATTACTTAACTAAAGTTTTCTATAAATTAACTATCTATATAATAAAATAATAGCTTAATATATAAATTATACATACTAAACTGTTATAGTTTTTTCTTGAGATATTATTATAAAATAACTTAGCTAATATTTTTATTAATAGAAATTAGATATGAAGCTTTAACATCAGTAGATAATTTCAAATAGCGATTAACTTTTAAAGTTAGGGTCAAACTTTAGGTAACTAATTAAAACATCAATAAGTGTTGGTTTAGAATTTGGATCAGTAATCAATTAAATTACAACACTAATACTTACGTATTATTCATTAATTTATTTAGATAACAAAGTGACAGTTTCAACAATAATTTATTTTTTAAGTTTTTTTTATATTTCTTACATCGTATTAGTTAGCATTATAACAATCTTTTAAAGATTTAAAATACACCGGTAATGTTAAAATTTTTGTGTACAGATTTGTGACCTATAGATTTTTAATGATAATTTAGATTTAATTTTAATCATTGTTTTAATTCAACTTCAATATAAAGATAGATAGATTTACAAGCTGCTACAAACAGAATCTGACTGCTTTATTTTAAGATGAAAACTTCTGTTATCGAATTGTAAATAAGAATGAGACCTAAGATCTTTTCACAAAACAAAAATTTAGCTTTAAGAGATTACAGCGTTCCTGTGACTATTATTTCTTTTTAAAACTCAAAAAACAATTTAGAGAGCGTCGTTTTTTATCAGATGACAATCAAGTTGATTGAAAGTTGTGTTTTGTAAAATTATCAAAAACTTTTTTAAGACATTGCATTTTTATTAGGTTTATTGCATAATTATTAGTTTTCCACTTGCCTGGCTGAGAATCTGACATGTTGCTCGTGTAGATGACAAATGCGTTGACTGTTGCAATATTAACTGAGTTATAAAAGATCACCATAAGCCAACATTTTGTATTTTTAGCAACATTGTATAATAAAATTACAACAATACAACAAACACATTTTTTTGTTTCTTGGGATAATATAATACGATAGAAGTATTATCACTGAATGCAAACATTAAAAAAATATCTTGCCTTGTCTTTATTTTTTGTAAATTTTTAGAGTAGTTCTCCTTGATTAGCTCTAATTGTACCTACTACTGTAAGCCGATCTGTCAGTAGATTTTTTACAACAGCATATCTTGTGAACCATATATCTATTCTCACATTTTTACTTAATTCTAGTTTATTCTTTTAGTTACTTCAAAAGTAGAAATGTCTATTTTATATAAACTTTTCAGGTTAAACGCCAGCGGAGACTTTCATGTGTAGAATTATTTTGAGTCAACAGTAGAAAAAACTTTTAGTTCATATTTGTTTAGATTATTTAGTATATGTGTTACCGATAAAGCACAAAAACTGTTAATGTGTACATTATCTAAATAATGTGCACATTAACTAAACATTCAGTTAATGTGGGAATTATTATATTTTTTCTAATATTACTTAGATAATTTGCACATTAATGGTTGTGAAAAACTTCTCAAACTACTTTTGAATTTTCAAGAAAACGTATAGCCATATAGATAAACTATTCAAAATACTATTTTTGGTCATGATTGAGAGATTAAATGGTAAAACAATTGGAGAAAGGTTACACAAATATTACTTACTTATTTACTTACTTACTAATATTAAAATAAAACACAAACTAAGATTTTTACCACAAATAGTATTTGTAGTAAAAAACTTAGTTCGTGTTTTATTTTATCATTATTATAGATTACCACATAGTAAAAGTCTCAAAAAACCTTTATACTTACTTGCATAGTATTGTCAACAAAATCAAGTAGCAACAAAAAAAAGTATTGTTATAAAACCAATGATATTACCTCATTTTAATAGCAGATGCCAGACTATCGTATTGTCTATCAATCTTAATTTCTTGTTAACTTATTAACAAAATTTGTTGTTGTAAAAGCAATGACGTTTAAACGAGCCAACAAAGTAGCCTATAACTGCTTTTCATTTTTTTTTTGCTTGAAATTTAATGTATATTACAATCTGACAATGACTGTACCATTCTGGTATTAATCAAAATTCCTACAAAGCATTGTTTGGCTATTTTGCAAAAGTAGAATATCTTTTACACACTTACAAATAAAAAGAATATTAAGAAACTGTACAACTCAACAATTACAGAAAATGATAAAATTCTACTCAGAGAATATTGAGTATTGAGCTTAGGCGCAAAAAATTACAGACGGCAGATAATCTCTTTTGTATAGTCTATTTCAAAAAGACATTGTGTATTTGCAAGTGCTTTAAATGTAACATGTTACAAACATGTTACATTTTAAAGTCTGATAGAGAGGGTTTTGATCAAAATTTTGCAAAAACAGTTTCAAAGTATATTGATGTAAACTTTCATGTGGAACCTAATTAGCAAGTATTTAATTGCTTTCTTAAAGACCCAGGGTATGCATCTGATTTAAATCTGGAAACTATAATACTTATTAAGTATATTAATTTTAAAAATTTAAAGGTAGTGCGACAAGTGTTCATTTGAATTTTAACGGCTGAAATTTGGCATAGCTTACTTTTTTTGCATAAAGATTACTTTCTGAAGGTGCACACACAAAAATTGCATTTTTTTTTTAAGAACCAGTCTAATGTACATAGAGCAAAAAATATCCGTTTTTGCTCTATCTACATCTGAAATTTTAATACTGAACCTTTCCAGTTTCGTGATTTAAAACTATTATGTGCTACATCATAATACAGTGTTTGTAAAAAAATATATATTGATTGATAAATAGTAATATTTTTGTGACCATTTTAAGTGTAAACGTAGTTTAACATTTTGATATTTTTTTGTTTAATAGAATATTGTACAAATTTTAAGTGTTACACTTAAAGGTATAAAAAAAACTTTAAAGTTTAATTATATATCCTTCTTTCACATATAATTTATTTCAAAAATGTATGCACTATAACCAAGGTTTATTCAATTATCTGAAATTTTTCTGCTTAATCTGCAGATGTGCGCAACACGACTAAAGTTTTCCACTTTAGCGTGTATGAGTACATAATCTGCGGATTTGCTAGTTAATCTGCAATTTATTGAACTTACACACATATCGGTAACATATACATTCAAAAACTACTCCCACCTCTAAATGCAAGAATCATTTTATCTAAAGTCAAATATAGTCCAACAGCAAAATTCTTCCCACAGTTGTAATTAAATTAATCAAAAATTGTTCAAATTGCTATCTTTTTAAATTGCTTTATCTAGTCTTTAGTATTGGTATTCTCAAATTTTATAATTTTAATAAAAACATAAAATTTTATTTTAAAATATACCTTATATTCCATACCGTCCAAAGACCAATATTTTGAACGGTACGCACGCAATCTATGATGTCAGCCAAAAATAAAGCAAACAAATTAGTGCACAGATTTCTATGATGACGGTATATTTGCAATAACTTCTTTGTATGTTATTAAAATTTTAACTATGTATGAGTCTGTGTTTTCTACTATATTGTCAATACAAAATTTAAGCATGTCCAGCATTAAATCTAATTAAATTTTTTGACAAGTTTTTAAAACTGATTTTTGATATTTAGTACCGTCTTTATTATGATAATATAAAGTTTGATCAGAAACAATAGTTAGTGTGATTATCTATCTTTTCATTTACTTTACTACAATTTACTGCAATCGAAACTTGAGGAATTATAGTTTACAATCAATATTATTGATAAATGTAAAAAAATGTAGTAAAAGTTTTATAATAAGCGAGATAATAAATTATAAAGTTTTTAAAAAATTAAAATTTATTACTTGAAAAAAATCGGTGTGCCATGCCAAAATTAAAATAATGCACGTTAAAGTCCCGGCGGTTGTTACCAAAAAATTGAAAAAAAAAACTAGGTGGCGCGTGTCAGTGTGTAATAAAATTACATTATGGCGCAACATAACATAACCATTGCAGAATTTGTAGATATGATATTGATGTATGAAAAAATTCATCAAAATGCAGTGGCTGCAGCTTGCCTTTATTCCGAGAGATTCTTTCAAAGGTGTCATCCGGCTCGTAGATCGTTTGGACGTTTGGTACAGCGTGCAAGAGAAACTGGGCACTTGCAGCCCAGACCTGTACAATATAGAGGACTTTCTAGACCAAGACATATTTTTAATCTTGAAGAAGATATTGTTGATATTGCTAAAAAACGTCCTGACGTCAATACCCGGATAATTGCCGATCAAACTGGGGTATCGCAGTCAACTGTATGGCGCATATTAAAGCATAAATTACTGTACCCCTATCATGTGCAGCAGTACATGCCCTGTTACCAACAGATTTTCCTCTTAAGGTAGTATTTTGCAAATGGTTGTTGCGTCAGCATAATGTAAACCCAATTTTTTTTAACATTTTAGTGACAGATGAGACAATTTTTACTCGTAGCGTTGTGCACAATTTTCACAATACGCATTATTGAGCAGTTGAGTGTATGGGCTGGAATTGTAAACGGCCATCTTATTGGACCGTTTTGGTTGCCAAATCGTGTAACGGGCGCTGTTTATTTAAATTTTTACAAGAGACCCTACCAGCACTACTGAAAGAAGTTCCAATTCATTTTAGACAGCGCATGTGGTATCTTCACGACGGAGCTCCACCACACTTTGCAATAGATGTGCGACATTATTTGAACAATTTGTTCCCGCGGAAATGGATTGGTCGAGGAGGTCCAACTGACTAGCCTCCTAGATCACTTGACCTAAATCCCTTAGACTTTTATGTTTGAGGGCATATGAAACATCTGGTATACGCTACCGAAATTTACAGTGTTGAAGAGTTGTGACATTGTATACTAGCTGCTGCTGACACAATTTGGCAACCACCGAGACTTCAACGTGCATGTAGCGCAACATGGCTTTGGCGGGCGCAGATGTGTTTGGAAAATAGAGGAAAAAATTTTGAGCTTTTGTTATGTTATTAAGTGTTCTAATAATTTTGCATTTTTGTTATTTGTTTATTATTTTGATAATTAGTTGATTAAAAGCTTTACTACATTTTTATTATTTTAATTTGAACCAATTTTTTTCAAGTAATAAATTTTAATTTTCCAGAAACTTTATAATTCATTATCTTGCTTATTATGGGAACGTCATTGAAGGTGACGTTCTCATGCGGTTTAAGTGACCAACGCCGAGTGAAGAGTACGGCCTTGCTTTTCTCTGGGTTTACTCCAAAGTGCCATTTATCCATCCAATCTTCCAGATCGGAGGTGGCTTTTTGAAGACGTAAGGTGATCACTTGAGTCGACCTTTAGGAGTAGATAAGTGCTGTATCGTCAGCGTATTGAGCCATTTTAACCCCGTGCATGCGCCCTGAAGGCATGTCGGCTACATACAAGTTAAAAAGGTGCGGCGAGAGGATAGAACCTTGAGGAACTACGGCCTCTATCGGCCGAGAAGTAGAAATGTGGTTATCGAGTTTGACTGCCAGACTTCTGCGTTTTAGATATGAGGCTAGCAGCCTTATAATACGCAGTGGAAATCGTTGTCTGATTAGCTTTAGAAGCAGTCCTTTGTGCCAGACTTTGTCGAAGGCTTTTTCGACGTCGAAAAAGACCACTCCCGTGGCCTTTTTCTGTCTGAAACCTTCGACAATGTGGTCCGCCACTCGGTTGAGTTGGTGTACGCTCGAGTGTCCCCATCTGAACCCATGTTGGTGAGAGGGGAGAAGATTGTTCAAATCTGTGTGCTCTTGCTTGCTTAAGGTGCATAGTAGGTTTATAGGCCGATAATTTTGGGGAAATTTGTTTTTCCCAACTTTAGCAATGTTTACCACGTGCGAGCCTTTCCAGGCTGACAGGAAATGCCCAGTGCGAAGAATAGCATTTGCAATATTGGTTAGAGCCATAATTGCTTTATGAGAGAACGATTTAAGAGCTTTGTTAGATATTTTATCCGGGCCTGGAGCAGAACGGGATTTGAATCTTTTAATGATTTCTCTGATTCGAGAAGGTCTAACGCTATCAAGTGTAGTGTCATCGTCAGCGGTTCTCAGAAAGTCTCTGACTTCCCTGCGAACTCTTTCAATGTGTTCCAGATCCGTATAATCGGTATACAAATCGGAGCATTGGAGTTCCAGGCTATCTGCAAATGCTTCGGCCTTTCCCTCAGTAGTGTATTGCATCCCTCTCTCACCGTGAATGGCGGGAATGGGAACCCGTCTGTTCCTAAGGGCTTTAGAGATCCTCCACATCGGATTTTCATCCTCCGTGAAAGATTCTAGCGTATCTTTCCAGCATTGGTTTTTATGCTCCCTTATGGCCGTTCAAACTTCATTGTGAAGTCGATTCAAGATCTCTCGATCTCTGGGGTCGCGATGCCTTTGCCATTGATGTTTGGCGGCATTTCTTGTTCGGATCAACGCTTTTGTTTCTTGTGATAATCCTAGAGGAGTTATGGATATTTTTATACTAAACGACATTAGGATTTGCCATCTAACAGCGGTCACTATTATTATTATTAATAGCTTCTGTAAAAATTCAACTCATTGCTTTCATTAAATTAGAAATGAAAAATTAATGTATATTTTTAAAATAAAAATCACAAATAAAGCTTTACGACACGTATTATATTATTTGAAATAAAAATATATAAAAGTTAAGTACTCATAACATAATATATAGAATTTAAAAAAGCAAATTATATAGGTAGAAAGTGCAAAAGTAAATGCTACGGCAACGAGTTATAGCATGATATAACTCGTTGCACACTTATAGCACCTGGATCATATTATATCCGTTATATAGTAAATGTCATATTATGTAACATCATAGAGTAAATTTAATTGAAATTAAATCTTTAGACCTATTACTTTAATTGCAGTATATGTCTTAATTTGGATAAATTAATTTAATCATAATATATTACAAAACTAAGAACAAAGCAGTCTTCGCTATCCAACTGGACTGTATTAAAGTCCATAAATATATTCACCCAAGTTTGGAAACATGCATTTATAAAATTAGAAGCATACATTGCTGCATGCGCCATTTACTCTTTTTTATTTACAAGAGACACCAGTTGACCTACTTACAGTGCAGCGTAACTTACAACTTGTTGGCCTTGTTGGATTAGTCAGTTAAATGCTTTCATGATAATACGTGCTTTGATCATACATGCATGAATGATGAGATTCATCATTGTTGGTAACTATAACAATGTTAAATCTATAACATACTATTCTACTCAAACACAATAACATGATAATGCAAGTAAATTCTATAGTTGTTGATTGTATTAAATTGTAAAAACTGTTATTTTATATTTTTTATTAGTTATATTTTTTTATATTAAATATCCAACTATATCAATTTGCATATGGTAATGTAAAATAATAAATTTTTAAGTTAAAAAAACTTCTAGAATTATAGCATAACATGTTTATGCAAATTTGTCTCAATAAGTTTTATAAAACTCATTGTGTTGATGAATTATTATGTTAAAAATAAAAAAAAATAGCAAATTATGAAATTAATTTGTCGAATGACAATTGTTGCATTATATCATTTTTGATTGAAAACACAAAACAGCATAATAAATAAAAATATTGGACACAGAAATAAATATGCCTAGCGGCTACGAAGATCTTTTAAGTTCTATTCAGGATACAACGCACTAGCACCATATAATTAATATAATAAAAGCTTTAACATTTACTTTATTTATTAACTTTGTTTTTAAAATCACTCAATAAACGTTTGTTGTTAATATGTTTATAATATATTTGATTTGGTTTAAACTCTAGGAATTAAATTTTTTGTATTATTTTAGTATTTAGCTAATAGTATTGACAATCAAACAAACATTATCGTTATAAGACTTTTAAATATTATTTATTATTACTGTTTTATATTAAATAATATTTTATTTGTACAAAAAAATTATATTATATCTTAAGACTACTAACGATGTCTCAAAGTACCTTATTTAAATGTGCGTGATTATACTGAAATTGGCCTATAAATAATGCAAATTTTCTAAATGAAATAGCTTATTAAATACTTTATATAAACGGTAAACATAAATCAGATAGAATAATAGTATAACTAATTTAATATACAATAAAAAGCTGAATAACTACTACTTTTGTAGTTTTTTTGGAATACAAATATTTTGATTACATAATTTAAGTATACATAGAGGAAAATAATAATATGTAAACAATATAACTTAAGTGGAGCTGAGTAGGACACGTTGCAAGACGTAGAGACCTATGGAGACCAGTTCTATGTAAGATATCATACGCATATATCAGATTATTGAAATTCAAATTTTAATTCCTTTGTTCCTATTCCTATCATAATATTTGCTTGTTGTTGCCAGTACAAGTTTATAATAATATAAAATTTTAATAAACTTATCGTACTTCACTTTATCAAAAGCTTTCCAAAAATCTATAAAACTGATCTAAACTCAATAATTCCATATCTCTAATTTTTGTACTAATAATTCAGGAGCTGGTAACAAAAAAAATGCAAAAGATTTGGATAAGCTGATATTTTCAGATTGGACTGTATATTGGTTATAGAACGCCTCTGCAAAGTCAGCACCCCAGGTGTCGGAACACCTGGCAATTGCACGCTAAGAAAGGTGTAATTTTAATTAGTACCCAAAAATTGTTTTGGAAAAGCTGAAAACTCATTGGCTGATAGTCGATGCATTTCAAAACCTTAATCAAGCAATCAGACAGTATTAATCAAACGCACGGCGTCAGCGCAGCTGCGTACATGTTACAAGAACTAACTCAATGCAAATGATTTGATGATGATATTTTCTTAACGTGGCATGTAGAAACGGAACGAATGATTCTATTGAACTAATGCCGTCGCTTATTTGTGATAACTATTACGCGTTGATTGACTATGCTGCATCTGATGTTTAGTTCTACCAATGAATAAATATTTTTTTTTTAATTTCTTGCCGTGCGCCTAATCACAACTTCAATAATTGGCTGCTGACTGATTGAGTTTTATGAAAACTATGTCTGACTGTTTGTTTCATGAATTTAATAACGTATAGTTTGACATATTCTCAAGTTTCAGCTTTTTTAAATAATTTGCATTGAGTTAGTTCTTCTAACATGTACGCAGCTGTGCTGACGCTATACGTTTGATTATTAAGCTGTCTGACTGCTTGATTAAGGTTTTGTAATGTATCGATTAACTGCCGATAAATTTTTAGCTTTTTTAAAACAGTTTTTGGGTACTAGTTAAAATTACACCTATTTTAGCGTGCCATCGCCAGGTGTCCCAACACCTAGCGTATTGACTTTGCAGAAGCACTCTATGACGATCTGAAAATATCAGTCTTTACAAAACAAGACCTGTATTCGATTTTAGCAGTGTTTTGCGTTAGTTTTTTTTTAATTATTACAAAGGTAATCAGCCAGTCAGAAAATAATAAAAAACAAATTAAAAGACTTGGATGAGAAAACAAACCCAAACTTGCTCGCAATTGCGATTTTTTATAGCTTGCCGCCATACTATGAAAATTTTTGTGTGGTAATGGAATCACGTATCAAATTGCTTAATCCGGATGCTCTACGAATAAAAATTATTGAAGAATATGATGCTTATCAAAATGATCGCGCATCTTTATCGACAGCCATGTCTGTGAACAAAAACTTTAAGCAACTAAAACAACAAAGTGAACTGAAAATTTAGGAAATGACTGCACAAAACAATTTGGGCATAAAACTGCACAGTGAAAAAACAAGAAATATAAGACCGTAAACACAACCATACAAATATCTTCTTTTTTTTAGATATTTTAGGACACACGCTTGTGTTTATTTCTCATAAGCTGTCTTTGAATATTTACTTAGAACCAAATATATTCTATTGCACCCGTTAACTGAGAGAATATAGAGGCTCAGTAGATTCTTAGGAGGCTTAGTATCTAGTCTACCCACACTTTCATATTAAATGGAATTATGGTTAAGTAGACACAAATTATATATTAGAATAATATCTTAAATTAATAAATTCGATTATGCCATTCTTCGGATATTGGTGTGTAAGAGCAGCGTTACTTGTACAGTTGGCAGATCACGTGCGCATATCGTGTTTAGACAATGGCGCAACCTCTATTTGTGCTGCGATACATTTTTTGTAACGCTGTTTTTTCTCATCACAAAAAATTAAATCTTACAAACAACGATTCTACCATGAGTAATGCGGAAGGTAAAGCAAAGTTTACCGCAAAAGATTTTACCAGGGCAAAGAACGTATTTTGAAAAAGACCTTACGTGTGCCGTATTTGCGCAATGATTTGCCATATGCAGAAAAAATTACAGATCAAAGTTTTAAGGTGCTATTAGACTCAAAAGATGAAGTGTAGACCTTTATTTTGTGCGTGAGTGTAAAAAAATCTGTTAGTGCCGTATCCAAAGTGCCCACGGTAATCGCCGCAACTAACTCAAAAGTATCGTGAAATTGGCAACTTAAAGATTTAAACGTGTCTTTGCCAAACAGAACGCAACAAAACCATACACGGTTTAAAAAGCAATGAACTAGGTGACAAACTTGAGTGCAATGTGTGACAAAAAATGTGTTAAACATTATTTGCTAAAAAGCTGACATAATTTACTCAAAATGTGTAGGTTGCTTTTTCAGCGGCGCAAAATATTTTGTCAAGTTTAACAACAACCAAATCCACACATAAGGTTTTTAAAGCCACTAAAAATATATTATTATAATAATATTATAAATATATTGTTAAAAACCAAAAAAACTGCAAAGTCAACTCTCTACAAACCGACAACTTGAATTGCTTAAACTCACAAAACAGTTGACAATCCTATACAATCCCAAGCAGAAAGGTGTTGCGGAGCGCAAGAACCACAGTCATCTGGATACCACACAATGTTTGTTGATTTAAACAGAACTGTCTCCAATGTTCTTAGCTGATGCAGTAAATGCAGCCGACTACACTAAAAAATGTTGTTACACAAAGTCTAGACGTTGTTTGTTTCTTATAAAGTCTAAACTGGAAACATTATAAATATGAGTAATTTTTAAAATTTTTGTACTAGCGTTTATTGCAATGAACAAAAACCCAAAAAAAGCAAATTAAAAATCAATGCCACAAAAGCATTTTTGTAAGATTTTTAAAAAAGTTAAAAATATTTCAAATATAACTACGTAAAAAAAGATTCTGTTAAGGTTACATCGTAGATTTACCAGTCATTACGTAAGGTAGTTTAGATTTTTGGCGTATCAGCCTAACAATACTATTAAAGCCAACTAGTCATTGAGCAATCTAATGTCAATGATGACTTACAAATAGTAAGAGCCAGACAGCTCAATCCGACCAAGATTCATGCCGACTGAGCAACAAAGTTGTTTTCAAAAAAAAATCCACAGACAAAAAAATCAGTTTGAAAAAAGTGACTTTGGAGTTAGAGCTACTTTTTCAAATACCAATGCAACAAGCAATAACAAACCGTAATTCTAAAAAAAATGTTTGTTTACTCAAAAAGTCTTTTTACAAGCTGCGTTAAGCCAAATGATAGTAGCAAGCAAAACTTTGCAAACAAATTTAGTGTTTACAACAACCAGGTTGTGATAAATCAAAGTTATATAGTTGCGTTACTGAATGGTTTTAATATAGCAGATGCAAAGCCAATAAGCACTTCTAAAAATGTTACACTAAGTTAACTAAAAAATTGTAAACTTGTTAGATGCCTGCCTATTTGGGTTAATTTAATAAGTTTTACGAAAAAACTTACTAGACTGCAGCAAAAAAAGTTATTGATACCTAAAATAAACCATAAACTTAAGTCTAGTATACAAAGTTGATCAAAAATTATAAATTAGATATGTTGATTTCGATTGGAAAAACTGTCCGGACGACCAAATATTGTACTCAAAGTACGTCTTTAAGCTGGGTGGGTAGCCCTTAGCTTGGATTTTTGCAAACAACGGACCGTCGCTTTATTTTTCACCAAAGCTCTTATACTGATTGTCACGGAAAAAGCTAAAAAAGCAATTTATTAAACGGCCTTATTGATTGAGTTGGGTTTTAAAGATCTGGTTAATATAGTAGTTTTTAACAATAACTTTGATGCATTAAAACTCGCTAAAGTGTATTATGCCTAAAGTAAACATATTGACATACGTCACCACTATACTCGTGAGGTATTTAATAAAGATAATCTAAAAATAGCTCATGTTTTAAGTAAAGAAAACGTAACTAACATGTTCACCAAAACTCTGCCAAAGCGAAAAACTAAGAATTGCTCTCGATTTTCTGAAGTGTTGCCAATCAAAATGTAGCGTTAAAAATTGGGCGTTGTATCAAGGGGTGTATTGGAATGTGCGTATTCATTAAAGCAATCCGGCTCTGTTTAATTTTTCTTAGAGACAAGTGGCGTTGTTGTCCGCAATGCGTGCTGCCACCACGAGACAACCAAAACATCTCTTCAAATATATACCGTAGCACTGTGTGCACATATTTCTCATGTAATATTACTTTTAATATAACTGTTTTTATTTGGATATTACTCAGTGTGATTTTATTGTAGTTATTAATTTACTACTGCTAACTCCAACAATAAAAACAATGAAATTTGCACTGGTAAAATTTAAACGCACTAAATTGATTAGAAACGGGGCATCTATTTATTAAAATTTTTACAGCTTTACAGTTATTTGCTAAAATAAAAATTTAGTAAAAAAACTGTATCTGTGAGATAGAAAATTACCACCAAACAACTAAAAATGTGTTAAATAGTGCTTATAAACATAATTTAAAAACAAAGAAAAGTTTACGTCGGATGGTGAAAGCACTCATTTCATTAAAAGTTAGCAAGTAGATTTTATTGTGGTAAATAACCCAGCCACCCAATTGTTTGATATTTAAATATAAGAGTTTTCCCTTTTTGCAAATGTCATTTGTTATTAAATTTAAAGTCGTGAGTAATAGCAACAATTGTTTGATGACAAACATTTGAGTGGGTAGACAAACCACATATCGAGATTTGAAGAGTTGGGTGACAGATCCTATTTATTAAAAGTAAGCTGGAAATTTTTTTTTATATAAAACAAAAGAAGTAACACTAACTACAGTTGCTCCATATTAATTTATATTTACATATTTTTGAAATAAAATAAAAAAATATGCAGTACAGCAATGAACGTACTATATAAAACATCAATCTCAATTTTTTAGATAATATTGACTGAATAATTGATATAGCAATAGATATTTATATATTAACGACTCAAAAACAAATATGCAGTATAATCAAAAGTAATTTTCTCTAAAACGTCTAAATAAATTTTATGTTGCGCTATCTGAAGTTGATTGGTCTTCTATTTATAAATGCTTAAATTCACAAAACAAAATGTTTAATACATTTTTAAATATTTTTGAATATTGTATTCCAAATGAAATTATTAATATCAACAATAATACAAAACAAGCATGATATACATCAGAACTAAGAAATCAAAAGAATTATTTTAATTTACTATATGTTGTTAGAAAACAAACAAACTCAACTGAACTGAGTACATTAATTAAAAAAAAACAATATAAAAAAAATTAAAAATAAAAATTGATTTTAAATGTGATTAGATTAGCTTAGTAAATAAGATTTCATCAACTATATCTGCAGACGTGGGGTCCAATGGACCTTTTGCTGTGTTCATTGTTGTGCCGTTTTCATGTTGCGTTTAATTTAGTTATTTCTGTCAAGGAATGCTTTATCCAAACATATTAGAAGCTATTTATTGTCATCATAAATTAAAAAAAAATCATAGTAATAAATAAAAGCAATTTTATATACCTACCACATCTATGCATACGTCGTGCCCGAAAGATGTTCATATAGTTTATTTGTTGATAAATAGTCACAACATTATTATTTTAAGTACATATAAGTTTAAAATATAAATTTGCTGGTTTTTGTCATTTTTGAGTTTTTTACATTTGCTAAAAGTATTAAAAAAAAATTGGAAAGATCATAATGAAGATTTTTGTAATATTTGTTTTGTATAATAAAATGTAGTACAAAAGTTTATAAATAAATAAATGTTTAAATCATTTTAACTGCATTACTTTATAAAGGGTCCGACTGACCTGTTCTATGCATAAATGTATAAAAAATTGCGCATGCATCCTAGGGTTAAAAAAAATGTTGTATAGTTCCACGCCTTGTGGAGACAATTATGTTTGTATTATTTACCATAAATGGCTTATAACACAACTCGATAGGTAAAAATATTATATAAATATACAATAATTTCAACTTTGATACTACCTTGGGTTTCAGGTATATAATACAATTATAATTAGTTGCTAAGGAAATAATCCGTTAATATAATTTAAGCCCATGTTGTAAAAACACTATAATACTATAATTACACTACTATAATTATAATTATGACAGCATTCATTTTTTTTTAATAAATTACACAAAAGATAAAAGTGATTCCTGTTTTTTTTAACCAGTTTTAAAAATGAAAATCAAATCTGTGATAAGATTGTTAAAAAAATCTAGTTGTATAGATTTGTATAATATGAATTCTATAGTATTTAAATATAGGTGAAATGTTAATGTAAAACATTTGGAAAATATAGGGTTTTCTAATAAGTAGTTAAATTTGGCGGCGTTTTTGATCTGTTGAATTGTAAGCTTTGAACTCTTGACATTAGCTATTAAATACTATACAATTTAAAAAAATAGTTCAATACACGTTCCAACAGTTTATAGAAATAATAAAAATTTATTATAGAAATTAGAATTTTTTTGCCAAAACAGTTTGCAGAGTGTGTGGTGTTTTTGGTCAGTATTAATCACCTTCCCGCAAAGTCATTGTAAAGTTAATCACAAAATTTCAACAAAATAGTCAAGTTCTTAATGTAAAATTGCTAGTTCAAAATTGTAATGTCAGGCCAGCCCAAATATCGGCTTATATTAATAACAATAAATAAAATTATAATAATATAGGCACCCTTGGTCACTGTAATCGTAGATTGAGATTTGATTTATTACAAACAATTTAAAATTATCTTGAAAATTAGTTAAAATTTGTCTATACTACTGTTTTTGCGCATATTTTTAGTTATAGTTACCGACAATCTATCAATCATCTAAAGTAACAACTTTAAATTTACTTTAATTTATTCTAGATTAAAAATTGTTAATCATTTCTAAAAACATATTAAAATTTGATTTAGGTACCCTATAAGTTGTTACTGTAATAAAATTTAAATTAGATAATTATATATATTAATAAACTTTTACTTTTTTTTTACAAAAAAGTTTAATTGCTTTGCTTATAAATTTAATATTTCTTTATAATACTTCACAACAATCCCCAAAAACTTCTTTGTCTCTGGAGAAGCAGAATGTTTCTACTACTTTTTTGTTTTTAAGTTATAGAAATATACTTTATCCATAGTAATAATACGGCTGAGAGAGTTAGCACATTTAAAAGTGCACAGATTGACCGCGTTTGATAACATCATATTATGAACTTCATCAATATAATTGGATTTTAACACAGAAATTGGCTTCTTGGTTTGTTTCATTTTTATTAAAAAAATAAAATTATTTTTTTTGATACTTGCAATGAAAGTTTTTACAACTGCATACACTTGGTATAAATTACCAAGTGTATTGAGCAAATTTTTGTAAATTAGCTTACTTATTAACTCTTTTAAACACACGTACTTTACGATTGTTAGGTTTTTACTTAAACTTTTTAGCACAATTATTTTTATTTTTTTTACGTCAAAGTTTACTGTGTTGTGACACAGGTCTATAAAGTTGTTCTTTATTGCTACAATAACGCAATTTGCTTTTATTCAAAAATGCTAGCGTAAGCTAACTATATATATCTTGTTATGTTATATGTAGGTTTAAATATTTTTAATAGAAAACCGGTATAAAGTGATTTAGCAAATTTTTTAAATCGGACAAAAACCTACATTTTTTTTTTTTAGTAAACCTAACCTAGCGGTAGTTATTTTAATAGAGCATCTCACACAATTGTTTATAAAGGGTTTTCCAATAAGAAGTTTCATTTTGAATAGCAGGCTACTTTGCTTTTATCTTTTGACATTTGACCAGTAAAAACTACTCCAATATTAAAAATAGAACAATACACACTTCAACAAAGCATTGAAATTATTAAAATTTACTACAAAAATGGTGAAAATTTTTCAGTCACAGTTTGCAAAACTAAAGCACGTTTTGGTCGTCGTAAAGCAACTTCTCAGCCGGCAATAGTAAACCTGGTGGAATAATTTTAGCTGTTGAGACAAGTTTGTGATGTAAAGAATCTAAACCGTGTGTATCGATCAAGAACACATGAGAATATTGTTGATGTAGCCCGGAGTGCTGAAGAAAACCCAGGTTTGTCGATTCTTTGTCGATCTTTGGAATTAGACATTCCACAAACGACATTACACCGTATATTGCATAAAGACTTAAGTCTTAATGTTTTTAAAGTTCAGTTAACACAAGAACTCAAGCCGGTCGATCACCATAAACGTCGTATCTTCGCTTCTTTGCATCCTCAACGTGTCACTGTTTGGTGCGGTTTTTAGGTTGGCAGTGTGATTGGACCCTACTTTTTTGAAAATGAGGCTGGTGCAACTGTTACGGTAAATGGATGGCGCTACCAAACTATGATTAATGATTTTTTATGGCCGGAATTGGAAGATATTGATGTGGACGACGTTTATTTTCAGCAAGACGGCGCTACGTACCACACAAGCAACAAAACAATCGCAATTTTGCAAGAAAAGTTTCCTGACCGTGTTATTTCTCGAAGAGGTGATCACAATTGGCCACCGAAATCTCTCTAGACTTTTTTCTTTGGGACCACGTAAAAGATAAGGTTTATGCCAATGTTACACAATTGATTCAAGATCTTAAAGATAGAATTTGTAAATGCTATCGAGGACATGCAGCCGCAAATGTGCAAATTGACCATGAAAAATTTAATAAAAAGAATGTGGTACTGCAACCGTAACCGAGGAGGCCATTTGACTAATATCGTTTTCAAATGTTAATGGCATACCTTTCTCTTTACAATGAAATAAACATTTATTAAATTTTCTTAAAACATACCCGTTTTTATCAAATATTAAAATAAAACCTCTTATTAGAAAACCCTATATTATAAATCCGTATAATTTGCCTATAATAATAGTACATGTTACTTGAACATTCATATAGAGTTTTTTTTTTAGTTCAGGTTTGACAAGCCTAACCAAAATGACATTGTGTTACTTCAACAGCATAATATACTATTTTGCAGTTTTAGACAAATTATTGCATGAGCTTAAACACCCTAAAACGTACATTAAAAAACCTTTATTAACTGAGTGCTAAGTGGTTAGATGAGAATATTTATAGCTAAGAAACATACCAAACTGGATTTTTTGTATTTGTTTAGTAGCGATAGGCAAGAAACATATGCATAATTTTAATTCGCAACAGATACTTAAATAAAACAAAGTGCACTCTTCTTCATCATCCACACTTTATCGTCTCAGTACACAGTAAGTTGAAACCTAATATTTTTTAAATTTTTTGTTAGTTTTGTACAAACAATTGAAACAACCAACTAGCTTGAAAACATGTCCACATCTTCAAATTAACTGTTCTCTTAACAAGTAAATAATTAGACTACATAATTAAATACTGTTAATTTTAAATTTATTTATTTAATTCATTTAATTAATTATTTCCAAATACAAATTGTTTACTTATTTTCCCGACTTAAGTAATATAATGTAACATTTTAGAAAAAGTTGAAATTACTTACATTCTGTGTTGTCTTAATTACTTCAAAAAAATATGGCATCCTTACCTGCAACAAACAAGAAAAAAGTTAACAACATTTATGTAAATAATATAATATTTGCCATAATATAATAAAACTTAGTAAAGTAGATTTTACTGGTAATATAAATTATATTTAGTTAATCATTCATCCAGTTTTGTTTTATTTTATAAATTACATTTGAATAAAACAATTAATTACACCTTACTTAATCTGTTATATCTTTTTATTTAATTAAATTGCATATTTAAGTCGTATACCATATACTTTTTTTAATAAAATATACAACTTAATATATTATTCTTTTTAATGCTATTAATAATGAAAAGGAGCTGTTGATTTATTGTTATTCTCTTTTTCCTTCTAAGTCATAGTCGTAACATAATATAGAATCAGTAATTAGTGAAAACAGTGAAAAAAAAAGCTTGTACAGACAACTGAATAATAAATCATTTTAATTAGTTTAGATAAGCGCTGTTAGATTTCCGGTGAACGCATAGTCAGCCCGGAATCGAATGAATCCGGTTTGTATCCTCTCTGACCGCACATCCTGCGCTGTTTCCATAATTATTCCATAATCTTAAAACACACCTACAAATATTTAAATGCCTGTTTCCACCAAGCTATGTTTTATAATTTCCTTGACTTTTTGGCAACTTTTCAATAAAACTTTCTGCAGGAAAATTCTACAAGTGGCATCGTAGAAAATTGAAAGCGGTTTTATCAACAAGGAGTTTGCTGGCTTTCACAAGTCGATATCCCTTAATTGTGTCGGAAATGGAGAACCACCCGCTATTCAATGTGGTTCTAAGATTGTAGATACCTTTATTGCTACCCACTATTGTCTGCTGTTTTCTTATTTTTTTCTCGTTTTAATTTATATCGTTCGGAAGCAGCAGTATATTTTGTAAAAAATGAGTAGATTTGATTTTATGTCAGTTTTCATACGCAGCATATTTTTGTATCGTTGTAACGATATACAATCAATCATTTATAGTTGACAGTCTAATACAAACTTCATACAAGTTTTTTTTAATTTATATATAAATTATATGTAATATTTCAACCACTATCCTATATATTTTGAAGTGGGTTGCACAGCGTCTCACAAGACACATGTTGACATTAAATTGAAATAAAATTTATAATATATTTTCTAATATAAAATATAAAATCAAATGAGCATTTAAATACCTCAAATCACTAAAACTTTTTCTATTTAAAAAAAACCTCAAAGTTTGTATTATTACCTCATATTACTTAAAAAGAAAAATGTTAATAAAAAAAATGAAACTGATGAATTACTTTGTTTACGTTGCAAATGCAGTTTGTTTGTTTGTTTATTTTTACTTTAAATCATTTATAATGATCATATTTGAAAAATTGTAAGTTTGATATAATCATGTTACTTATCAAATGGAAGTTATTAAATTACTAACCACTTTGCAACTATAGTACTTCTAAATCAAATTTATTTAATCACAGTTGTTAAAGCAAACATCACTTTTTTAAACAACAAGTGTTACCTAACCTAAATAAATGTTGTAAAGGAAATAATAAAAATATTTAAAATAGTTAAATATTTTAAGGGCCGCTTTTATAATTAAAATTAATACATATAAATTTAATGAATTTATTTCATTATTGTAAAAAAATGCTTTTTTTTAAAGTCTATGTAGAGCGCAGCACACAGAAAGACCTCAACAAAAACAAAGCAAGGAATGTTATCAACAAAGTAATGCTGAGACACAACCTCGATGCCAAGGTAGACACGGTAAAGTTAGCAGAAACTGTGGGGGTACTAAGCATAAACAGAAATGTTACTTGTGCAACGTAGAGAGTCACAAAACGAAAAACCTTGCGTTGCATTTAAAAAACTAACAAACACACAACATGAAAAAAAAGAAAGGAAATGACAATGAGAAATCCAGGTTAATCTAAACATATGTAGAGCGGCAATGTACCTACAAAATAGAATTATCAAAAAAACAAGATCAGACTTTGTCCTTGTTTTGGAACCAAATAAGAAAATTGCAACTGACAGGAAGAGATGAACTATAGACATAAGGTGCGGCAATCATTCCAGACAATTCAAAATTTTAGACAACAAAATCAGTTTGCCATATAAGGTGCACCCAAGAACGATTAGAAAGGAGACATACTAGAGAAATGAGTAAACAAAAACAAACTCTGCATCCTTAATAGAAAAAAGTACTAAATTAAAAAAAAAAATGGGATAGAATCATACATACACGTCACTTTGTGCTCGACTAAGATAGTAACAAAAAATAGAATTTAGCATGTAAACAAGAAAAAAAATCTGAGTGACTACATAAACATACACATAGAAATTGAGTTCAGGAAAGAAAAAACAAAAAAGAGAAAACATAAAACAAAGGTTGGGTCTTCCGTTGCAAGCAAAAGAAGGTGTCGTATAAAAGCCAAAAAGATTGTAACAAAAATAAATTTAAAAAAATAAGAAACGTCAATCTACTGCAAGAGGCAAATGCAAAAGATAGTAAAAATACTTTAAAAATAGCAATAACAAACTCCAAATAGATAGCATGGAAAAAACTATGCAAAGAACTTAACTTCAAAATGTAGAACAAAAAGTACAAAATTGTCACTAATAGAATAAGCCAAAGATCCCTGCTAACACTGGCAAAAAATAAAGTGATGACCAAAGTAATGAAACTGTTTTCAAATTAAAGCAAAACAACATAAAAAGAACTAAAAGTAGACGTGTCTATGATACCAGAGTTTACAAAAAAAGAAAGACAGATGACTAGTAGCAAGATTAAAACAATAGCGACAGAAAAATTGTGTAAAAATATTTGACAAATTTATTAAACAAAGCATCTTTTCCAAGGACTTGACAAAACTAATACTAACCAAAAAATCTACCAAAACGGACAAAGGCAATACATATAGATACATTAGCACATCATTAACAAGAGACTTATAAAAAAATTAAATAAAATTGGAGGCCTTATCAAAAATTAACACGGGTTCAGAGATGGTCACTCTACACTTGATGCACTTAAACTTGCCAAGAAAGCCGCCGATTAAATAATTCCACAACTTACACAAAAAAACGCCGCACTGATCACCCATTATATAAAAAACGTTTACAACTTATCGCCCTAGAGGAGGCTAATAAAAGAATTAGAGTAAAAAAATATCAACATACATCAAAAAGATAATATGCCACTATACATAGAATAGAACTAAAGTGCTGCAGTTTTAAAGATTTAAATTTTTTTTTGAACTTAACTAAAAGACTTTATTTTTTATAGTATATCATTGTTACACCTTCTCAAAACTGTCTTATATAATATAGTTAAATCTAAATTGCCACTTTTATGTAATTTTTTTCTGCCCAATTTTACTTTGCATTGCTACCCGCACCTATATTATTGAAAAGCAAAATCAAAACAGTGTTGACATTTTAATTGTACATAAAAATAAGTATTACAAATTTTAATATAATTAGTAAATATATAGTAATTATATACTATACTTGTTTCATCTGAATAGCCAAGACAGAGCAACCGGCCACATAATTGTCACAATAAAATTTGCATTGTTCTATTTCTAACAACATAATATACTATTTAATTATAATAGGCCTTATTGTTAATCTAAACCTAAACAGTTTCCAATAAGCTGATTATGCAGTCATGTTTAAAATGAGCTTATCAACAAGATACAAACACGATTCGTGCAAGTTTAATATAAACGAGATTACACTACTAAAATAATATTGAAGTTATTGACATTTAAACAAAACCTATTTTTTTTAAATGTTATAAATATAATAGCTTTTGAAAAAACAAAGTTTGCAACTAGCACTAGTCCATTTTTTTAAATTGTATAAATTGCATCACTTGCAAACGTTCATGTACAACAAAATTATTCTTTTAAATGGGCATTGTATTATGATTTTATATAAAAAAAATTCAAATATTTAAAAACCATAAGACGATTTGTGCCAGCTTTGAACAAAATAATTAATGATTGCAACAGGTGGAAAAGCTTTGTTGATGTTAAACGTTTTTGAGATTATAATAGAAAATGTATTTGATGTCTGACGTTATAAAATAGTAAAAAGTCCATCTGATAAATGTTAGTTTAATAAAAGATATTGCTGATATAAATTTTTGTACATGTTACTATAAAACAATAAAGAAAACACATTTTATAACATATCAACATTTGATTTAAAATACCAATAGACTTTTAATCAGCATTTTATTTTGAATATAGTTAAATTAAAAAAAAACTATAATTAAACATTTAACAATAGCGCTTGGTATAATGCGTATCATTCTGAGGCATGCAAAGTTTTGCAAAACCCAACCTCAAATACCCTAAGTTCAAAGACACATATTTGAACTTTGAAAATTGATTCAAATCTGTACTTACCGCTAGTGCGTTTTATTAATAATATAAAAAAAACAATTTTTGTGTTGTCTTTTTGTACTCTAGGGACACTTGTAACATAGACTCAGTGTGTATGCCTGCATGGTAAATATTGCGTAAAGCTTTAAACAAAGTGTTTTATGCAAATAAGTATACAGTGCAATTTTAGTTAATTTTATATAAAACCAAAGCTTTGTACAGTGCAACATTACCTCTTTTCCCATTTCCCAGTTTATATTAGACAAGCATTTAATTACGTTTTCTTACAACGCGTAACTAATTCAAACGGTTTTGACGCACGTGAATATTGTACCCCGCAAAAAACAAAGTTTTGGTAAGATTGTCTAATGCGGCACAAAGACCTTGACTCAGCGTCTTGCTACACCTTGTGTACGGTCGTTTGAAAATTTTGTCTTATAGCAAGAATTGTCTCATACAAGCATTTTTATGTATATACTAAAGCTGCAATGTTGTTGATTGCTAACACAAAAAAAGTGTTGCCAATTTTTGACCTTTAGAAAACACCGTTCTCTAAACACAAAGTTTTTGAGGGGGTTTTTGTGGTTTTGCACAAAAAACTACACACACAGAGACATACAACTTCTGAGTTTGCAAGTAGATTATAAATAATTAAAAAACACTCTGTAAGTAAAATTCTTAAAAATTAAACCAATTGGTTTAATGCTGTAGTATTTTTAAGTTTTGCTTGATATTTTCCATAAGACCCAAAATCTTTAAAATCCACACCATACGGTTGTTAGGCAGTTTATAGTTGTTTTATCTTGTTTTAGAAGTAACATGATGATGGCCGTTTTCCAACGTGTGAGCACTCCGTATGTAGAAGAGCTTGTTATTGACTCAAAAATTTTAGCCTAACTATTTACACTTTTAATTTTTTTGCAATGTTTTAATCACTGACTTTAAAAATAAGTACAATTGTCAGAATTATTCTACAACTGCACCCTCGGTTTTCTATTCTATGAAAACCAGAATAGTCAATATAATTGTTAACATGTACCTCTCTAATAATAAACATTTAATTTTACGCAACTAAGCACAATTTTTTTTAAACAAATAAACTTTCTTGCATTAAAACTCGTTGATATTAATTTTTTTCTTCTCTCCAGCTATCATTATTCTTATTTTATTAGAAAACAAGAAAAACGACAAACTAATTCCTGTAATTTAGGACAAACGTATTTGTTGCTTGATGGTTAGCACTTACAGTAAAATCTTGTACGGCGGTTTTACATCCGCACCTCTTATATAAGATATGAGCCTTAAATCTTAATATATATATATATATATATATATATATATATATATATATATATATTGGTAATATCTGCAAGACAAACTTTTGTATATCTTACAACTTTTAATCAAACTCCAAAAAATATTTGTTGCTAGTTTTGCCATCTATTTAGTCTACTTATAAGTGACATTTAGCTAAAGAAGAATATTTCTTTAAAAATATGACAGTTTTTGGCCGGGCCTTATTTATTTTAAGTTGATGAGTACGTCGTTCTGTTGTTTAAATTTAGCGTTTAAATTAATTTAATTACAGAATATATTTTTTAATACAATTAATTAATTAAAATGTGCATCCAAACCATATAAAACATACCGCTTATTATGCCGCTGAGTCATTTTCAATCTCAACAATATTTTTGGCAAAAAAACAATTAACAAAAAAACAAATCTAGAGTAATCTGTTTGCTGTAAAGATAGTGATACTACCTTAGACGACAAGTCAGAAAAGGATTGCTTTTTGACTTTGATAAACAAAATGTTGTAGAAAATAATTTAGTGGTTGTAGTTTGTGAAAAATTGGATATAATTTGGGTTTAATTTGTTTTAAATTAGTCTTAAATTGTTGTGCATTGCATTAATTAAATTTTAAAAATGTTTAATTTTTGACTTAAATAAACCCAATAATTCTGCTAATCCGCTAGTAAAATCAATAAATGTCAGCTTTTAGTTTTCTTTATTTTATAAATTTTTATAAACGCTATAAACTTCATTGGTAAAAAAACTTTTTGAATTTGAATTTATTAAAATATTTAATTGCTATGGCAGAGAGATGGATAAATTAATTTTTATATTTAATTCGGATTCGGATTATTTGTCAAAACTTTCTATAGTACAATAATTTCAGATTATTATATAAATCTATTGTCAGTAAAAACTAACTAGCAGTGCTTTTAAGGCAATTGTGAGCAGCAGAAAGTAATAATCTGTTAAGATATGCTCTAAAATCATTATTTTTTTAGAATTCTGTAAATATGTTTTCAACAGCTTGTATTTATTCAGACAATGATGGTTTGATAGTTTTTTGTCAAATTTTGGTATCTCATAAAAAAGATGTATGGAATTCTAGAAGATATATTTAAATTTGTTGTTTTGCGATTTCATACCAAGTTTAAATTTTTTTTAAAGTTTTGATAAATTGATATTAATTGATTTATTTAATCTGAATTTATTGAAATGTCTTATTCAGTTTCAGACTCTGATGAAGAACAGTTTTCAGACTGTAAAGTAGATTCTCTAATCAAATTGCAATTTTAAATCATGAATAGGTTTATTAAATGATTTCTAATTGATTCAGAAGTAGTTTAAAAATAAGTACAAGTTTATTAACCCGGCGTTGCTTAGGTGATTTTTTGAGACACGTATGATAAGGTGGGGTTTAATAAACCTCACTCTAATTTTATTTATTTTTTTAATATTTTTTGATAAAAATAAAATTAAACTATTCTTAAATGAAATTAGTTATATAAATTAAGTAAAAAAAAAATCACTAAAAAAGAATCTTTTTTTCAAACTGAAACATTAATAAACAAATAATTCTAATATCAAAAACAAAGTATCACATTTTCTTCTAGACATATAAAAAAATCGAATAAAATTAACAAAAAATTTTTATAAACAAACTTGAAAAAACCCTTTTCTTCTCAACTTTGGTAAATTTTAAGAATTAATAAATTTAAAATACAAACAAAAATGTGTAATCAATTTGTTTATTGTTTTTAAATAAATCTGCAAGTAGATACTCAAATTTAAAAAAATATTTTTTTTAAAGTTTTATTTAAATTTGTATACAAAATTTGCACAAAAGGCTAAAAATTTTTTTTCAAAAAAACTAAAATATAATTAAATTAATAATTCTAAAATTAAAAAAATTATCACATTTTTTTCTGAACATAACAATAATGTTACTTAAATTTAAAAAAATGTTTATAAAAAAAGTTTAAAAAAATATAAATTTGCAAATTTGCTACAATTTAGATTTTTTATCTTTAATTCTTGAATACTCTATACATCTTTTAAGAAATTTTCTTTAGTTTTAAAAAAGTTAAAAAAGCTGCAAAATTATCCATTTTTTTAACTAGTACTCGATTTATTAGTTGATTTTCTTTTCTGGTATTTATGAAAAGCTAACTAATTCCAATCCCAGTTTTATTTTCAAATTATAAAAATTAAAAAAAAACATTGGCAATGGCTATTGACGAATAATAATCTGGGAGTTTTAGGTATAACTTTAAAATGCATAGATACTAAGGTGAGGTTTTAGCTGAAAAAATAAAATACGTAAGTACTAAGGTGGGGTTTGAGCACTGTATTTTTATATCATATAAAATATAATAATTTCATAATTTTTTAAACAGCAATTACAATGATCTTAGGTTAATTTTTATTCTCGTCGATTTTGCATCTGCTGCAATTCGTTGTTTAGAAATTGGCTGTTTCTATGTTTGAAAAACTTTTTTCTGTCAAACCGATATTATTCTTGCAAAAGTTTTAGTAAACAATTCTTATTTTGTGGGGATTTTTTAACACTTATACAATTTAATGTAAATATCAAAAGGCTTTTTGTTTATTTTACCGACAGCGCCAGTTTATTTATTTAACCCTAGAGAATAAATAGCTAGTTTAATCAAAATTAAACTCGAAAAATATTAATTAAACTCCAACACAACAGAAAATTGGTTCTTAAGTGACAAAAGCCAACAAACTCAATATCTAAACGATAAGATTTTAGCTATCTTTTATTCTGTAATGTTCAACTACATACAATATTCTATGCCTTCATTCTTTCCATTTGTTAAGTTTAACGTAAGTAAAAAAGATTATGAAAAATTAAATAAAAACTCCAATTAATTCTACAATGTGTGAACATTTTATTCAATTATATGTAAGCGTTTTCTTGTTGAGTTTGATTCTGTGAACTCTTATAATATATATTCTCCTCATTAACAACTAAAAAAACTGTTTGTTTTTATTAGGTTGAAGTTCTAACGCTCCTTACGATATGAACAAAATTGAACTACATAAAATTAATTATATTACAATGAGATTAAAATGAACACTGCACGTATTTGCAGCTTTTTATAATTAGTAACATAATAACTTGTTAAATTGAAAAATGCAATTACGTAACTCTCAGGGAGATGGTATAGAGATATTGAAATAATACAAAAACTAATCATGTTTTTTTGTTAAAATTTTAATCATTTTTTAAATCATTTAAATTTTATCTAAATTGTTCATAAAAATAAACTACCTATTAGTGTTTATTGACGCATTATGCATTGTATAAAATTTGTTCTGTAATATAATAGTTTTTCACGATCATTTTTATGTTCTTACAAACTGTAATGCACTTAATAATCGTAACATACTAGTAAAAACTAATTGACATTATTTAATTATTAAATTTTTTGTACTCATTAGTTTGGTCATTTTTGTTACTATTTTGTTTGTTTATTTTCTCTACTTTATATGTAGTTCTAAACTGACAAACAACAAACCGAAATAAATTAACATACTTCAATAAATATTAATTTGTTTTGTTATGCAACAATTGACAAAATCAACATGCTATTTAAGTTTTTATTTCAAGATTTATACTTTTATAATTAAAGAGAAAACCGAGTTATCGCATTTCATCAATTTTTCAATAAGAGAACTTTTTGGTTCCACAATTAAATTTTAATTAAAGTTGCTATTGCTGAATTTAATCCAATTTGTGGTAACAATATAAATATTTTAACAAAGTAATTTTCTTATTTATAAAAGAAATATGTGAGAGAGCTATAATTGCTCAGAGAGAGTCCAAGTTGCGGAAAGGGATATGGACGTTAAGAATTGTAACATTTATTTACGGTCCTCCGGGGGCTGTTCACATATGTTGCTAAGAATGGAAGTATTCACCAAACTTATGGGCTTAAATGGTTTACACGTATCTTTTAAAAATATTGTTTTATTTTCATTTTATGTTAGGATCAAAAGCAAACTTATAGTTATTCATACTGGCAATAATAATAATATAATAATAATGTTAAAAAAAAAAAATTAAATTCTTAAAGCATACAATTACAAAGTAATATAAATAAAATTATTTGTAAATCAAATTAAACAAAGACGAACCAAATCAAAGTAAAATATAACATTTGTTTCTTTAAAATTGTATATTTAAATTGGTCTACCATACTATACCATGGCTAGATTTTTATTATTATAATACTACTTCATTAACGTTGCAGCTCATTTAGAATTGTTTCGTGCCAAGATATAGTTAAAAGCAACTCTTTCCTGCCGCATTTTACTATACGTTTTTATTGTCTTGTCATTCGTTCTTTGATGTCTAAGTTATTTTATGTTGTTTGTGAAAATCACGGAATACAACAATAAATATTATACTACTGTTGTTAAAAGTTACAATTAGTAAAAATCTAGTAATGAATACTAGATTTGAAAACTACACAGTATAGTTAGAATCAAAATTAGTGTGTCGGATTTACATTATGATGCAGTGGTTATTTTAATTGGATGAAAGTTATTACATCCTAATGACAATATGACCACATAAATTAATTAAAGTACATGCGGATTTGTAACTAAGTCTAACTAAATCACGTTTGCTGTAATAAAGTTTGCGTACACAGTTTAATCTTATTAAAGGTATTTTATTAATAATAAAACATTATATATAATATATTAAATGTTGGGGTTTAAATTATAGTTAAATGCAAAATATTCATTATTCATACAACAAATGATATAAATATAATATAATATATAGAAAAATAAAATAATATCTTCTAAATTAAAAATGGTGTTATTAACTAGTTAAATTAAATCGATTGTTAGCAACCATACATCAAATGAACAGTGTAATTAACAAGAGCTTTAAGTAAATATTTGTACAATCGCATCAAAATGCCACTGTTCATTTAATTACTCACATCGCCTGTAAAAGATAAACACTGCTAATTATATATTGCGTGTAAACGTGAATTTATATACATAGTTTTTGCTTAATTCTCCGTATGATTAAAACATATAATGTAAAGTAATAAGCTTTGCTACTCGTACCATGAAACACATTATAACAGTATTATTTGTTCTAAATCATTAGTTAAATTTATCATTTCTAAATACAGGTCACTCAAGTTGTTCTGTTTTTTTTTAATTCTTTTTTTTTGTAATTAAGGCGTTAATAAGAAATTCATCACATTATGTATACTTTGCATCAGTCTTCTATTTTATTATAAAAATTTAAATATGGTGATTCTATGTTTTGATGTATTTTTATGTTAAACTGACATCAAATAATCTAGTATACATATAAACGACAAAATCATACAAGGAATAAGCAAATGTCGAAGGGAAGGAAAAATGATTATTTGCTTATGATACGGAAATCATTTCAAGTCACGGTTTGCTGGAGAATATTTATATTTATATTTATATTTATAAATAAAAATAGGCCGATGTAGAATATCAAAATGGAACTTGATATATACAAATAGAAGATTTATGCTTACAATATTGCGTATACATACATACTCGCATACAATTGGATATGTAAACACAAATCTCAAAGCTTTTAATATCTGTAAATATTGATCTTCTCAGTCATAGAAGTATTTACTTTTCAACGGCTATAAATAAAAATTAATAAAAAAAAATATTTTTTTTAACTTCATTATATATTAAACTTCAACTTGACTATAATATAAATCAAATTGCAATTTAATATTGTTGACAGGTATGTGATAACGATACATACAATGTTGTAAATATTGAAACCTGCTAAATTATCAAATCGTGTAGCTTCGTAAATAATAATATTAAATGACATACTCGTGCATCCGTTATATTTTTCAATTCTTAGTGTTAAACGTGTTACTGCTACCAGCGGTGTTGATTTAACATTGTTTATACCATTAATTAAATAGGTTCATGTTGTACTAATTTGTAACATTGCAAACCAAGTTACGTGAGTATTTGCATTTTCATTGTAAGCCGCTTATAACTTCTCCAAATCGGATGCCTCAAGGAACCAACCAAAACCTAAATATTATACATTTTACCACATGTAAAACACTTTCAGATTATGGAAACAACTTGTTTAATTTATCTTATATCTACAACTATTTTACAAATTAAGTAAGATTAAACTATATATTTTGTAGGAACAATAAAATAATAATTTGCTATTAAATCGAGAAGAGACTAATTTAAATTATTAATAAAAGTTGTATGACTTCTTTTAGATACTCGTACTGTTGCGCCAATTAAATAACGCATCATCTTAGTTAGTTACTTTAAATTTATGGCATATTAGCCTAAAACGACTATTAATGCAGTTATTTTTCTCTAAAAGATATAAATAAACAACTAAAACGATCACAAACTGTTAAAAACAGTAACAATACATAACTAGATGTATCCGTACAATATCTAGAGGTTAAAGGGTCCTAAACACTGCTAGATTTTACAATACACAAAAATTTATTATACATAATAAATATACATGTATATCTATCAGTCTGCTCCGTAAAACATATTCAAGCAGACAATTGACATCAATCAATCTGATCGCCTAAAACATTCAACAATCATCACGTGACTGAGAATTTAGACACAGTAAACAGTGACATTTATTTCAGACACCTAAATAAATGTGTTTTAGCAAAAAATTATCAGGATAGATAATATATGGTGTTTAAAACATTCAACAAGTCTGTACAATTGTTAACAATTGACAAGCCAAATGTAATCCGCAGTTTATCTATCAAAAAAGCAGGACCCATTCCGTGGCTACTTTTTGAGTCATTGATAAAATTCCAAGTGGAATTTATGTATTATGTTTGAATTTTTGTAATTTTTGTATATTCAATTGGTAAAGTTGATTCTTATTAATTCAGTATTTAACCTTAAACGTTGAAAAATCCAAGTTGGAAATTCAGTTTCAAAGTAGACTGCAATTTATTACAACAACCGGCTTTTGGGATTGTATCTTGATGTTGTATAAGTCGTCAAGACCATTATATGCACGACAGAAAACGTCGGGTGTAAGCGTTTTGCATTTGGTTTTGCGGTCAAGATCTTACGCCAAAGACAAAATAATAGTGGGGAATGCGCCAGATGCTAAATTAACTCCTGTATGTTGGAGAGGATCAACAATACTATAAGCATTGTTTTTTTATCCGTTCCTCATAACTTTTTACCCGACAATCTAAGCAAGTTAAGCAAGTTTAGTAACGGAACACATTTTAGATAAATATATAATAAATGGGCAGGCCAAGTCAGAACACGGTCAAATGTAACATCGTGAACTTGAATACTTCCCTGTACAAGAATAGATTCTTTCCCAAGATATTCTGGCCATGTCTGAGTCAAGTGTACGGAACAAATTTTTTTGATTTTGATCAAACCACTAAAAATTAGTCTTAATCTTGTGATTGTTTTTAGATTTTTTCATAAGCCATTTTCGAGTAATAAGCAATCAAAATTTGAAAAAAAAATTTGGCATTTTTTCACATTTGTTAATCGTTTGTAACTTCTTAGGGTTGCATTTTTAAGGAAAAACTGTAATAAACTTTTTTTTTTAATTGTTTGAAGAATCCTTTTCTACAGCCCCTTTTTTTTTTCCTTAAAATTTGAAAATTTTGCAAAATTTTAGTTTTTCTTAAAAAAAGATAACGGGTTTTTTATTTTTTTTTTCTTAAATATGGATAAAAAAGTGCTTTTATATGTGCAAAAGATACCGTTAAAATTTCAAAAAATGCCGTGTGTTACGCTCCGAGATATTTTATAATGTATTCACAAAAATACTTAAAAATAGCAAAAAAGGCTTAAATTTCACAATTTTTTGTGGATACATTCTAAGATACCTTGGAGCGTAGTTCACGGAACTTCCTGAAATTTTTAGGATATTTTTTGCACATATAAAGGCACGATTTTATCCATATTTGAAAAAAAATTAAAATACCTGTCATCTTATTTAAAAGAAACTGTCTTTTAAATTTCAGCAAAATTTTTAAAATTTAAGGAATGAAATTTTGGCTAGAAAAACTTATTAGTAGAATAATTTTGAAAAAAAAGTACTATATAATTTTTTTTTTAAATGCAATTTTGAGAAGTTACATACAATCAAAAAATGAAAAAGTTTCAATTTTAAATTTTTAACTATTTCTGTGGATACATTCTATCTTTTGCACATATAAAAGCACGTTATTATTCGTATTTTAAAAAAATAGAAAATACCCGTCATCAAAAAAATGTTTTTTAAATTTCTGCAAAATCTTCAAAAATTTACGAAAAAAGTTTTGGCTGTAAAAACTTATTTTTTGAAAAAAAAAAATAAGAAAAAAATGCCTAATAATTTTTTTCTAAAAATGCAATCTTAAGAATTTACAACCAATAAAAAGAAATTTTTTTAAGTATTTTTGTAGATACATTCTAAGATATCTTGGAACATAGTGCAAGGCACTTTTTAAAATGTTCAGGGTATTTTTGCACATATAAAAGCACATTTTTATCCATATTTGAAAAAAAAAAATACCCGTCATCTTTTTTTAAGAAAAACTGTCTTTTAAAGTTCTGCAAAATTTACAAAATTAAAGTATAACATTTTTTGACTGTAAAAATTATTTTTTTTTTTTAAGTTGATTACAGTTTTTTTCTTAAAAATGCAACCCTGAACAGTTACAAACGATCAAAAATGTAAAAAACGTAAAAAATTGATTTTATCAAATTTTGATTGCTTATTACTCAAACATGGCTTATTGAAAAACCTACGAAAATTCACAAGAACAAAATTCATGTAGAAGAAAGCATTTTTAGTTGTTTGAGCAAAATCAAATTTTTGTTCCGTACACTTGACTCAGACATGGCCAATAAAGGGTTACCGTGTAAGATTAACCTTCAACACAAATTAACAAAAAACTTTTAGCTGATAGAAATAAATTCATTGCTATTAGTTCAGCCCACAATAGATAATTACGGCATCAACATTTATACATCTACGGATGCTTGATGAATTGACTTACGCTGTTAATAGCTATCATAAATAGCATTCCGTTTAAAATTGATCCTTCTGAAATACCATTTTGTTGCTCACGTAAGCCTAAGATGTTATCACCTACACGTATTTTAAATTAACAACAAATTTAAAAACAATGTAAAAACAATGCCTTGAAAGAACGTTCTACCATCACGTCATGTGATATGCTATTGCAATATTAAATTATAAAGCAACAAGATGTTGGTTCACTACAAAAGCAATTGCTATGTCCAACTAAACAAAGTAATTAGTTGCAAATCAATGACGTTTTAAACCACATTATGTATCAGCAATTAAACTTAATCAATTGAATCTAATAACCAATACATTTATTGACCATTCTCTCTAGTAACTTACATAAACAGTTAGTTACAAAGATAAGTCTGTAATTAGTTAGAATTTTTACTAGTACTGGCACTACGATAACTTATTTCTACGACGCAAAGCCATGCCCGGTTCTAAACTGCTAAAAGTTGAAGTCTGCCGAGTCAAATTCATAAACACTAAACAATGCGTTTATATTTCATCTTTTTCAGAGAAGAATAAAGATTGTAAGATTGTTTTTTTCCATGATAAGTTGTTTAAGCAATAGATTGAGCAAACGGTCAGTGATAAATAGAGTTGTAACGGTAACTGCTTCTAATGCAGTATCAGGAACTAATTAAGCCGTTTTACCATAAGCACAATCAACGTCTGCACGATAATTAGATAATGTAACCACAAAGATTAACTAAATTTTTAACCCTAAAATTAGTTTCTTGTAAAGAACCCAAAATAAAATTTGGAATAATTTGTAATGTGCATTATACCCATTGCCGTAATTGTTAAATATTCTTTCAGGCATTAAAGTAAGAGAATTTATTTGTCAGTCTAATTTCAGCTATATTTCTTTTCTCTTTTATTTAAAATTTCAAACCAAACAAAGTGCCTACCAAAAAATAGTTTTAAGCTCAAAAAATAAGCTTTAGCAGCCCGCAACTTTTAGCTAAAACATTTTAGCACAAGTTACACTCAATATTTGTTTGCCTTTGGGAATCGTTCAGAATTTAATGTCAGGATTATAAATGTTGTACCCGTGACATTACCATCCTATCTGCCAGTTAACTTTTTTGCAATCATTTTTTGACACATAAATCAACTATTTTTGAATTTCTTAAAGACGGATCAACTATCACTGCAATATAAAATATATAAAGAAGAGACGCAATGTCCTCAAATGAGACAGTTGTAAAAGCAATAATTTCGAATAAAGCCTAGTTAAATAGGTAAATTTATACGAATGCCACAACGACATATGTAGCGCTCGTTACTATTTGTTCAATCGGACAACCCAATAATAACATTAAAAAATTAAATTTATGAAAAAATATTCTAAACTAAAAAACATCCATAGACGCGTTTCGAGGTTTACCTCTCATCAGTATGGCTTTATTTATTTAAATTAATTGATTTTTAACTTACTTCGTCAACATTGTTCACCACCACAATTCAAAGTGAATATTTAAAAAAAAAAAAAATTTTTTTTTTTTTTTTTTTTTTTTTTTTTTTTTTTTAAATATTCACTTTGAATTGTGGTGGTGAACAATGTTGACGAAGTAAGTTAAAAATCAGTTAATTTAAATAAATAAAGCCATACTGATGAGAGGTAAACCTCGAAACGCGTCTATGGATGTTTTTTAGTTTAGAATATTTTTTCATAAATTTAATTTTTTAATGTTATCACTGCAATATTTTCTAATGTCGTACATTCCTGCATTTTACTGTTTTGCATTTATCATTGACTTCAATTGGTAAAGTATTATATTATAACTTCTCACAAAAATTTAATAAACCATTAATAATGTAAAAATGGTTTTGTAAATAAAGAAGGGACGAACTTTTTTTAGAATCTGAGCACTATCCAAAAATTTAAAAAAAAATTAATCTACTATAATAAACTCCATCAACTTAGTCTCTCAATCTTCTCACCCACCAAGGAGCTACATATGAAACCTTACATCACAAACTAATGTAGTAGTCAAAGCTAATTAAGTAACATTGGTTTCATTAACGTAAATAAAAAACTTCCGCAAACACAAAGAATAATATAATATATAAACTGAATTGTTTTACTACCCGTTTTACCAAAAGTTAATGCCAAAGTAGTGTGTTGGAATTTACAACCATCAAGTGGGCCAGCAAAAGTTTTTTATGGCTTGTCTCATCTCGCAAAGAAGGTTATTATTGAAACACGTTTGGAACTTGCGCAAAAAGCAATTGTGCTTGTGTCAACTAGCGTAACAATATATGTAAACACAAAGAATAATATTATTTTGTAATTATTTGCTTAAAATTTTATGCCATAACAATTTTTTTGTATTTATTTATTATAATATTATTAAATAATGCAAAGACAAGCGGCTCTGTAAATTAAAAAAAACAAAAACAAAAAATAAGCAATATTTAAAAAAGTAAATAATTACGTAATTTTTTTGGATGGTTTTCTCTGACGCGCAATGTATATACAGGGTGTCCGGAAAATACGTGTACAACGTTTGACGACAGACTCCTGACGTCAAAATAGGTCGATCTAAGCCGACTTAGTTATATCCAAAATTGTCTCGTTTAGCCGGTAGAGGGCGTCAAAAATTTGTAAATATTAAAAAGAAATTACCTGTAACAATAATTTTTTAAGTGACCTTGTTGCTATGGCGTTTAATAAATTGACAATTATTGACAAATTGTCACCAGTCTATGAAATTTACTCAAGTATACGATCAACATTCTTGAATTACAAGTTCATTTTACCATTAAAAATGGAAAATTATACAAACTCTCAGAAAGTTGACATGCTCCTGGTGTACGGGTTTTGTCAAGGAAATGGGCGTCAGAGTGTTAGGGTTTACATGGAGAGGTTTCCTAACCGTCAAATACCAAACCACCACACATTTGCCAATATTGAGCGTCATCTTCGGGAAACGGGCAGTTTTGAGAAAAAGTTTGAAGGCAGGGGTCGTATGCGAACAACTCGAACTGTGGAAACCGAAGAGATGATTCTGGAAAGAGTTGAAGAAGAACCAAGTACCAGTACCCGTCTCTTAGAACGTGAGTTAAATGTTCCTAAAACGATTGTCAATGAGGTTTTAAGAGAACAGTTGTTACAAACTTACCACATACAAAAAGTCCAGGAACTTTTACCGACTGATCCCCCCATGCGGCTTACATTTTGTCAATTTATTAGAAACAAAAGAATCCTTGTTCCAAATTTTTGTAGAAAAATTATGTTTACTGACGAGGCATGCTTTACAAGATCTGGGGTAACCAATCTGCACAACGAACATATTTATTCCGATGAAAATCCACATGCCATTAAAGTTGCACATCATCAGCATCAATTTAAAATTAATATTTGGGCAGGTATTATTGATCACTACCTTATTGGTCCCATTGTTATTCCAGACAGGTTAGACGGAAATATTTATTTAAATTTTTTGCAAGACACATTACCAATTCTTCTGGAGAATTTGCCCCTTTTACTTCAGAGGAAAATGTGGTATATGCATGATGGTGCCCCGCCTCATTTTTTCGTTGCCGTTCGGCAATACTTACATCATCAATATCCCAACCGATGGATTGGAAGAGGCAATGATGCACCAGTAAAATGGCCACCACGTTCTCCTGAGTTAAATATGTGTGACTTCTTTTTGTGGAGCGCTATTAAAACAGAAGTTTACAAGACTCCGGTAAACACACGCGATGATTTATTGCAGCGGATTTTAAATGCAGGCAACCATTTTAATAATCCCGAGACATTAGATAGGGTCCAATATCATTTTTTAAAGAGTGTTAATAAGTGTATTCAGCAAGATGGCGGTCATTTTACACATTTGCTTAAGTAATGTTTTTGTTTTACTTAGTTTCTTACAATAGATACTTTCAACTTTGTTATACTTTTGTTTTTTTTGACGCCCTCTACCGGCTGAACGAGACAATTTTGGATATAACTAAGTCGGCTTAGATCGACCTATTTTGACGTCAGGAGTCTGTCGTCAAACGTTGTACACGTATTTTCCGGACACCCTGTATATATACATGGTCATGGATTAGTAAAGTGTACAAAATAAAAAAAAAATTAGTGCTTTTTTTTCACATTTATTGATTGTTTGTAACTTTTCAGGATTGCATTTTTAGAAAAAAATTGTAAAAAACCTTTCTCTTCAAGTTGTTTATAGAATAACATTTCACATTCAATTTTTTTCCTTAAATTTTGAAACTTTCCAGAACTTTAAAAACAGTTTTTTTTTTTAATATGACGGGTATTTTCTTTTTTTCTCAAATAAAAATAAAAATAAAAACAAACTTTTATATGTGCAAAGAAAAATTTAGAAAGTGCCGTGAACTACGCTCAAAGATATCTTAACATGTAACCACTGAAATACTTGAAATTTAATTTATGTTTATTTTTAAGTATTTTTGTAGTTACATTGTAAGATATCTTGGAGCGCATTGCACGGCACTTCCTGAATTTTTCTAGGTATCTTTTGCACATATAAAATTAATATTATTAGTAATTAACTGCAGTATTAGAATACATTTTTTTTAGTTAAGTGAAACTAAACTAAACAATAACTTATATAGAATATATTGATTACTAAGGGTGCTTAAACAAAAATTAAAAATCTTTCAATCTATACAGCAGATATGAACAAAAAATTGCGCAATATACACTTCAAAAAGCATATTCATAGCATTCTTCACATGCGCTATCTAGACAGCAATCTGTCATGGGAACAACATGTGCAAGCACTTTCAAATAAACTTTGCTCCCAACATTTATCTTATTAAAAAAATTGCAAAACATGTAGAAACGGCGGTTACACAAATGACATATTTTATTTTTTTTTAGTTCACTTCTAGAGTATGGGATTCTGTTATCGTTTAGCTCCTACTATAAACAAAAAATGTCACATTGACAAACGTTTCGATATAAAAATATTTTAATAAAAAATGGATTACTACCCATAATAAACATTTAAAAATGAAAAATAATTGCAAAATGGAAGGATAAGTTAGCCATCTACCACAAGAAAACAAGAAGTACCCATTTATTAATTTTTATTTTATGTATTTGAAATTAAGGTGTGGAAGAACATCAATGTGATGAACTTTGCTTTTTTTGTAATTTTGCAAAATATAGATAATTATTATTATTATTATTATTATACTATAAAATTTTTTATTCTTTAAAAGAGGGCTGTTTGCGTGATTGCTGGATTAGGATTCAAGGACTCTTGTAGATCTCATATTAAAAGACGGGGTATTTTAACTGTTTCTAATGTTTTGTAGTGTCTAATACATGTGAAAAAAGGTGTTGCACTTAATATTTACAAGTATCAATCATAACATCATTCTTACCAGACGAGCAAACATTTGTCTACCATATTGTAGGTTAAGTAAAACAATAAAATCATATAATTACCTATCAATTAAAATGTTTAATTACTTACCAATACATGTTAGAGAACTGCTAATAAACAAGTTTAAACTATTTATTAAAGAAAAAGTAACCATAGAAGAATTGTACGATTGGAATGATTTTTTAATGTTGTAGTTATATTAATTAATTTGTTATTATTTGAGACCGACGTTTTGTATATACATTGTATTGTTTTTTTCTACAAATAAATGATTACTCTATTCTATTTAAAAACTTAAACCATTTTGATGAAACCAGTTGCTTACATTTTTTCACGTTTTATCGGCTATTGCTATAACTTTTAAAATTGTTTGATTTTTAATAAGCAAATTAAAATCGTTACATAAATTATTAATGTAATTAATAAAAAGTAAAGGACTTAAAGTAGTCCTTTGCGGTACATCTACATTTTGTGCAATATTTTTGATACTTGAATCAATTTGTTCTTTGCGTGTATTTATTACAACTTTTTGCGTCTTAAAAGTTAAATATGAAGTAATAAGCTAAGGAGTAACAATCCTTAAATACCTAATAATTTCAACTTTTAAAAAAATGTGATTTAGTAAATTCAATGCATTAGAATGGTTGAAAAACAATCCGAAAATAGCTCTTCGATTCTTCAACGCAGAAACCGATTAGGTAAGAAACCTTAAAGTTTATTAAACAATAAAGTTCCTAGACATGTAATAATGCAGTAAATCTGGTGGCAAGCAGTTTCTCAAAAAGTTTTGATAACACCAAAATCAGCTTATTGGTCGATATTTGGTTAACACATTGATGTCTTTTTTTGCATTTTTGGAAATACTACTGATGTTATGGCCTTATTAAAAATATAACTAATAAGACACTATTATAAAGTACCAGGGTTGTAACAAGCCAAAAAAAAATTGAACAATTATTTCCAACTATTATACAATTATATTTATATTTTTTTAATATTGTTACTTGTATCTATTATTAAAATTAGTAAAAGATTTTTTATGTTATTGTTTACTATTGACCACATTGTGTCCAAAATTGTAATTTTATTAACAAATTGATCTTGTTGTAATTTGAAAAATATAGCATTATTTTTGCATTTGTATATTGATATTAAATTTCATATATCTTAAACATACTGAACTCAGCAGTTATACATTTTCTTTTAATTGCTTTAATTTAGGAGTTACTCAAGGAAGTTTATAATTTTTATTTTAAGTTTTTTATACATCGATCCAATCTTTTTGTAATAAGACGTTGTTAAAGTTTTTTATTGCTTTATTATTTATAATACTCTTCTTAGATACTTTTACTTTTCCCTTTTTTACTATTTATTATATGACTCGACGCCAAATTTTAATGGTCTGATACTGCCGCATTTATTGTGCTTCTTTTATAAATAATAAAATTTACAAAACAGTTATCTAAACATGTTTGAGATGTTGGCTTGTCTCTAGTTACGGTTGATATGTTAGTCAACACCACAATATTGTAAAATTGCAACAAAATTTAATTTTGCATTTGAACCGACAAGATCTATATAAAAAATCGTGACTAAATAGCGCATCTAATATACAAAGCATAATATTGTTGATTGATTGTAACCAGGGATAAAATACCGTTCAAGAGATGTAGATGACACTGAAACAAAAACTCTTGATATTATAGTAAATAATGCAGATATGTATAATTAAAATGTTTATAACAACTGCAGAATAAATGCTTTTATAGTTTTGTTAATAATTTAATTAATAAAGTAAGTAAGAATTTATTTCACATTTACACTCATACACAAAATACAATTGTACTAGTAAAAACGTCAACAAAAAAAGAAAACATAAAAATACATATCATAAAAGTAACTTGTTAAAGCTTGTCTACAAAAAATTATAATTAAAGTAATCTGCCATGGAGTATGGTTCAATTTCACATAGTACACTATACATTGTTTGTTTAATTTTGTTGTAGTTGGTAATGTTTTTTATGGCTACGGGAAGGTGGTTAAACATTTTTATGCATGCCACCTCTAGTATTATATCTCGTAGAATAAAAAACATCATCAAAATAATGACTGTGTTTCCACAAAAACTTTATACATTCGTATATAAAAAGACCATAAATTGTTAATATGTTTGCTTGTTTAAAGATACCTCTACAACTACCATTGTATTTCAATTTGAACAAAATTCTTATTGATTTTTTTTTTATTTATGAATACTTTTCCTACATTTACTGAGCCTTCCCAAACAATGAGTCCATATCTTAGATGCGACTTAATATTTGCAAAATTAAAAAAAATTTCAATCTGGAAGTTGATGTTGCGTATTAGTATACGCATTCCATAGCAAGCACTGCTTAGTTTGTTGCATACATAATTTATATGTTGCAAAAAACTGAGCGTGTCATCCAGGATAACTCCCAAAAATTTTACATTATCTGTAAAGTCGTATTTATTGGTGTTGAGTGTTATCGACTGTGGAGTATCAAGACCTTAATTTGTCTTATAAAGAACGCATGCTGTTTTTGCATTGTTTAAAACTAAACAGTTTTTATAAAACCAAGATTCTATATAACGCATACTGGTATTACCCGTATTTATGACATCCATAAAAGTGTCGCCCTCAATTAAAAAATTAGATTAGATTAGAAACATCATAATTAAATATAATAAAAAGTAATGGACCTAAAATGCTACCTTGTGGAATTCCTTTATTTAATGTTAATGGTTTAGAGAGTGCTGTTGCATTGTCATGTGTGTGTGTGTGTATCCTATTTTCCAAGTAAGATTGAATTAGCTTATATACAATTCCCCTTACGCCATACTGGTATAGCTTTGATAGCAGCATTGAATGATCAATAGTATCAAAAGCTTTTGACAGGTCTAAAAAAATTCCGCAAGTTAAGTTGTGGTTTTCCATATTTGTAACTACCCATTCTATTCTATGTATTCAAAGAGTGCTGTTTCTACACTTTTGCCTTATAAGAATCCTTGTTAAGTAAAGGCTATTAAATTATATTTAAAAAAAAAATCAACTAGTCTTGCATAAATGACTCTTTCAAATATCTTTGAAAATGAGTTTAGTAGATTGATTGGTCTTTAATTTTCAAGTTAATTGTGATTGCCCTTTTTATAAATTGGTGTTAAAACTGCGATTTTAAGTTGATCGTGAAATATACCGGTATCTATGGATGTTTGATACATTTTTTTATTATATGCATTGGTATTTCATCCAACCCTGTGCTGGATCATTTGAAATGCTGTTTGTAATATTAATTATTTCCAGTTCATTTGTAGATTGCATATACATTAAATGAACATTAAAAGAAATATTTCTTACTTTGGCACAATTAACGTTAGGATTTAGTAAAATTAATTTATTTGTAATTTTGTTGAAAAATATATTAAAGTTATTTGCTAACTGAGTTATATTATCACGTTCTGGCATCTTACAAGCTTTGGAATTTCCTATATATACTATACTTCCGATAACAATTCACGAGGCCTTAGATTTGATGTTGGTATTGTGTAGTTTCAATTCAATATGTTTGTGTTTTTCAGCAATTAATAAATTATTATATTTTTTTTGTTCTCTTTTATACAATGTTATGTAATCGGGATTGTACTTTGATATTGTTTTGTAAATGAGAAGCTTATCTTTGCTTAGTTTTATAGGTTCGGTTTGAAAAATGTTGTTGTTTCTACTATTTTTAAAATAAGTTATTATAGGAAAGTTTTTATAAAAAGGTTTTAGAATTGTGTTCATAAAGATGTTGTATTTAGAAGTTGCAGACAGCTGAGTAAATGCATAAATAAATAATTAGTATGAAATATGTTCAATAAATCTAATCATATTTGAATGTATAAATAATCTAGTTTTGTATACTGGCAATTTGAAAATTAATTGAACATTGTCGTTAAGAAGTTGCGCAGTGTGATCTGATAATGTAGTGTGTAACACTTGTGTTAACATTTTAGAATGTACGTTTGTAACTATATTGTCTATGCATGTTTGTGCCGTTTTACAAATTTTTGTAGGTTTGCTTATAAGATATTTTAAATTAAATGAAATTAGTATGTTTTTGAAATCTAGCGTAATGTTATTAGATTTCAAGATATATATATATATATATATATATATTAAAATCACCACCTATAAAAAATTTGGTATTTAGATTTAGTAATTTGGTTAATAACTTTTCAAACAATTCATAAAATATAGATATATCTGCTTTTTGTGATTTGTATATGCAAACTATAATAATCGTTTCTCCGTTTACACTGACTGGGCACCCGCGCACTCAAATACTTTGTATTTTGTAAATGCGCTTACGTCAAATGGTGTCGAGAGAAATGATTTTTCTATGTAGACGCCTACTCCTCCGTGTTCTTTTTGTTCGTTCCGGCAAAAACTTGATATTAGATTAAATCTTGGTATTTTAATCATTTGCAATTGTTCTTGTGTCAGCCAGTGCTCAGAAATACATAGTATATTACTGCCAACTTCTTCGATTAATGCTTGTAGCTGGTTTAAAGCTGTTGTAAGACATAATACATTTTGTTGTAATTGTAATGTATTTGAATTTGAATTTAAAACAACCGTTTTAGTTTTGTTTGTATGCGTTCTTGAAAGTTTGAAATATTGTTACTTTTAGACTTAAATAAGAATTGATTTATAAATATATCTTCCGGCCAGAAATTTTCATGGATTACTGTTTTTTCTGCAGCTATGGGTATTCCAATTTTAAAAGACGAATAAGACGCTTCTTCGTATTTAGGCTTAAGTTTTTCAACAATAAATGAAAAATTGCCGGCCTTTGAGAGATGCTTTTTTATCTGTTCACATTTGACATCTTTATGGAGCCTTGAAACAAAAATCCATTTGCGTGATGACATTTCTGCTACAGGAAGATCTTGATTTGTAGATTTTCCACTAAATTTAAAGGAGTTTTTGTATTGTTTATTTTTCTAGTAACTTCCGTCCAATCTGTGTTTGTTTTACTAACATTATTGTACTGGTCGTTTATTTTATTTTCTGTATTATTATTTACAATGATATTTTCTTTATTTTTATTATTTGCCTGATCGACTCCTGTCTGTTCGGTGTTTATTTTGTTGACATTGGCATTGATATTGTGCGGGTCGTTCAACTTTGATGTGCATGGGTTTTCAATATTTATATTTACTTTTGCAGCATTTTTTTGTTGTATGTCTAAAATTCCATTTGTTTTGTTACTATCTGAATTTGTATAGCAAGGTTGATTGTTTTCAGATCCATCTGTTGTGGAATAGTTTGTTTTATTTAAAGATTTCTTGTTTCTATTTATTTTATTAGTATTGCTACCTTGGTTTGCATCTCTACTAAGTTTTAATTCATTAAGTTCATAGATTAAAGATTTAATTTTTTCTTTTTGATTAGTTATAATGTTGTTTTGGTAACTTACTTGATTATATAAGTAACTTATTTCATTCTTTAATGCAATTAAGACTTGCAGAGAACAATTTTGTATTCCGTTCTTTTCGCATTTAGCACATGCGGATATGCCGAACTTGTCTTCAGTTTTTGCACATATGTAATGATATTCAGTATCACAAATACTGCACTTAAAGAAATCGCTTTCAATAACTTTGTTACATGATGTACACTCTTTATTTTCACTTAAACTAATATTTATTTCACTTTCGGAATGGGATCGACCTACTCGTAATATTATGACGCGTAAACGCCATTTGGGTGTCATAAACAATATGTTATTCTGGGCTGCGTATCTTATTGTATTTGTCAATCAACGATAATATTGAGAAAAGCCTTTCCACTATGTAGATACAGATTATTACATACATTACATTATTGATAATAAATTAATCACCTTAGTCCCCCAAATGGATATATAGATGATAGTAGAAAAGTTAAAAACAAATAAGAAAACAAGTCGACAAATTGTAAAATTAGAAATTTTAATTTTTGCTTGCCTATGCTGAACTGATTGTAAATTTTTTTTAATAAAACTTAGCGTTGTTTAATTATTGACCTGAAACTTCAACATTTTTTTCTATTATTCATTGAATAAAATAATTTTGATAAATTTTCTTTTCAGTTTTGTCTTTGTCTGTTGGTCAGTCTCGTATACCTTGGATATTAAATAAAAACTAATTTCAATAAATTTACTCTATAAAATGAATAAATAGTTAATATTTTAAATAATGTATTGTGTTTCAACAATTAGTGTAGTCTAATATAGTTCTAGAGTTCAATAAATTGAATGGGTGTAAACTTTATATCATGATTTAGTTTAAAATTATTTGACACTTCCAGAAAGTTTTCATTTATTACAATTCATTTTAATTGTCTTGCCGAGAGCCGCTTTTTTCAACAACTAAATTTAACCTAGTTAAGTTTGGGTAAATATCTTGAAATGGTCATAGCTACGAAACGAAAAAGTCAATGTTTAAATTGTGTTAGAGAAGTTTATTTTGTCCATGTAGTAAATAAATATTTTTATAAGTAGAAAGTATATAACGCAAATACAAATTATTACAATTTGTATAGTTAAAATAAGCAAGCATAGCTTATAGGAAAATCAATTCGGCGATTAACGAACTTAATTATGTTCATTCGAGTTTGAAATCGGTTGCCTTTTGATTTCCAATTTGATACCTTAACATTAATTGCTTAACACCCGATGTGTTAAACGGTAATTCAAGAATTTGAATCACATGTTAAGCAAACTGAAACTTATTGAACAGTGCAATAACATGGAAATTACTACTAGCAATCGGAATCGTGTGTAATATTTTACATTACATACGATTCCGATTCCGTAAAGTTAAAAAAATTCTATTAAATGTTTTTCACTTACTTTTGTGTTTATAAATTACTTTAATTTAAATTATTGTCTTCTTAATTAAATGAACAAGTTATGTATCATAATAAATCATAAAACTTAATTAAACCGAACAGCGCTAATAATTTTAACTCATTGAATTATTATTAGGGAACTAACATATTAATTGGTTCATTAGTTTGCCAATTTCTATTATTTTACCCTTTCAATGTATTGATTACAAAATGTTGTTATAAAACTGCAAAGGCTCCGTGTAAATCCCGTCTAATTTAATACCAATTATGTTCTATTTGATGTTCTTTTGAAGTCTGGAAAATTCAATAGTTGTAATGACACACAAGCTACGTTCGGGTGTAATCTTCATTCCTGAAATTCTTCGCACTCCCCTATGCTTTTGTGCTCATACCTCACCAGTTTTGAAGGTCTATGTGACTTACCACAATAGACTGGTTATGAATAGACGTTAATCTATCAGCCGTGATTGATGCATAAGAAAATGTTATAAAGAATAATACAAAAAAACGATGTGTGTGTAAAAAAGGTTAGTTAAAAAACTTTGTTTTCTTATCAATGTAGATGCTAATATTATAATAATTATAAATTATGTTGATGATTTATAAATTATTAATTACTAATTTAATATAATCATAATTATCTTTTTATGCAAGTGATGGATACATAAATCAAGATAAAATGATACGCAAAAAGTTCAATGACTATACATATATTATGCGGTATGAGGTCACAGTACATTAATCTATTAGAAAAGAAAAGTTTAAAACATTGAGACCTGTATTCAATACAGAATAATGTAAACATTGCAAATTCTAAATATAACGAGCGTTGAGATTTAGTTAAAAACATTATTAAATTAAAACTAAGATTTTTAATCACTTTTGTGTTGTTCTTTTTATTTAAGTTAATTATAGATTTGTTGATTGTGATTAGCAAAACTCTCAAACATAGCCAGCATAGTAACATTGATGCGTCTTTGCTAAGTATTTTGAACCAGTTTTATAACTAATCTTACATGCTTTTGCTAGTTGCAGTATTAGACAAACTATAAACAAATCTACAACCATTTTTTACTCAACATGTTTTTGAACCGTGTACATTAGGTAAAAAAAGACTATGGTAGTTAAAAAAGTGATACTCATGTTTGACAAAACAGAAAGGTTATCTTAACCTAGTTTACTTAACCTACCAGTTAATTTTAAATTTTGAGTGAGAAATTATACAAAGTGTTAAACAAGATTGTAAAATACTTAAAGAGGCAGTAGCATGACAAAATTAGCAAAAAATTCTCAACAAACATGAGTCCGCAAAGTAACGGTTTTGGAGATATTGAGTATTATTCTTTTTTTACCTTATTCAAAAACTTTTTATCATAATTAGCTGATGATTTGTAAAATAAACATTTACAGCCTTATGCATAGTTCTTTGATTCGTATGCTAATAAAACGTTACTAACTTACACCATACTAAATATGCCGTATGCATAGTCATTTTTTAGTATTGAGATTACTTTTTAAGTTGTTAGCGCTACAGAGGCTGGAATGATAACTATGTGCCGGCGTTGCCATTCATATCATAGTTTTCTGAATTTCAATTTTTTTTACATTAGGTTATATTAAATGTCAAGTAAACAAGATATGCGTCATTTATATGTCAATAAAATTGATATATATATATATAATATATAATTGGTTACCAGACTTCCTTGAATATTCTTATATTTGTTAAACGGGATTATGAGTCTTTTTTGTAAATAATTTTTTAATAAATTAAAATTTACTTATAACGTTTCATATGTTATGTACATATATCGTCAGATAAATAAATATATAAATAAAATACAAAATAAAATAATATTATGTAAAATTGTCACATATGAAGTTAAAAAAAATATTATTATTATTTTTCTTTTTTTAACTTCAAATGTGACAATTTTACATAATATTATTTTATTTTGTATTTTATTTATATATTTATTTATCTGACAATATATGTACATAACATATGAAACGTTATAAATAAATTTTAATTTATTAAAAAATTATTTATAAAAAAAAAGACTCATCATCCCGTTTAACAATTATAAGAATATATATATATATATATATATATACAATGCAACATGCAAGACCATTTTAGATACGCAACGCAACATGCAAGATCACAAAGAACATACGAAGTCGTGGTCTCGTATGTTCTTTATACGCAACGCAACATATGAAACCATGGTGAAGGCGCCAAAATATATGTGATCTTCTATAGGCGTGCCCAACTCTTTGGTGGGTTGCTTGTTTACGCAATGATAGAAATTTGTGACCGCCTACTATTTTCTTTCGATCTTGCAACGTTTTATATTAATTCAATTTGCATCAATTAGTTTTGATTAAATTTTTATCCTCTGCTGCAATATGCTGATTAATTATACAAAACACGCAGTACTATTTAATTTTATTGGAATAATCCTTAATTTTATTTTAATACCTAGCGACGGCGAGTGGCATAATAGAGATATTGTTAGCATTATATTGTTTGAAACATCTGCTGCTTAAACAGGCTATTGAACTGGCATGACATTGAGATAAACACAAGTTCACGGCGATGTATTATAGTATCATTATATTATTTATTACTGCTTTTACTTATTGTTTTATTGCGCGTTAATATCATACAACACTATATCAATCACAATAGTTTTCAATAATCAATATATACTGTTTAAATATAATGTAGCCTACATAACAAATTTATTTTGCAGTTTTTAATAATAAATATTATATAAAAAAATAGTTTTTGTAATTTAATATGCAAAACTGTTTGATTTAATTGAAAATTAGTTAACAAAAATTTTTAAGTATGCAGATTACAAAATATACAATAAGAAAACTTCTACTTCTACTTCCACATTGTTTCACAAGTTAAATTGAATGCATGCAATTAAAACTAAAATTGTTTACTTGTTTACATGTATTTTTGTTTACTTGGTTACTTCATTACTTGTTTATTTGTTTACTTGTTTACTTGTTTACCTGTTTACCTGTTTACTTGTATACTTGTTTACTTGTTTACTTGTTTACTTGTTTACTTGTTTACTTGTTTACTTGTTTACTTGTTTATTTGTTTACTTATTTAGTTGTTTACTTGTGTAGTTGTTTACTTGATTACTTGTTTACTTGTTGTTCTGTTTAGTTGTTTAGTTGTTTAGTTGTTTACTTGTTTACTTGTTTAGTTGTTTATTTGTTTACTTGTTTATTTGTTTAGTTATTTATTTGTTTAGTTGTTTACATGTTTAGTTGTTTACATGTGTAGTTGTTTTGTTGTTTACACGTTTAGATGTTTTGTTGTATACTGGTTTACTTGTTTATTTGTTAACTTGTTTATTTGTTTACTTGTTCACTTGTTTACTTGTTTATTTGTTTACTTGTTTACTTGTTTACTTGTTTACTTGTTTACTTGTTTACTTGTTTACTTGTTTATTTGTTTACTTGTTTACTTGTTTACATGTTTACTTGTTTACTGGTTTACTGGTTAACATATTTAGTTGTTTACTTGTTTGGTTAGTTTGTTGTTTACTTGTTTACTTGTTTACTTGTTTACTTGTTTCACACAAACAACTGTACAACGAAACAAATAAATAACTATATTATGTGTATGTTGAGATAATATAAAATAAGTAATTTATCCGCCGTCGGACCAATACACCTTAATCCAGTTAACATATTTTAAGTTTTAATCTTAATACATTCAATTTAATTTAAAACAAGTTATCTTGTAATAGTGATCAGTCAGATTATGTGAATACTAAATCTTTGTATCTATTGATAGCTTATTTTATTCGGTGCAATAATATAAAATAAGTAATTCAACTATAAAGTTTAGATAATATTAAATGTTACATTATAGAAAAAATGTTAAGTTAAATACTTAAAAAATTGCAATTGCAAATTAATTAATTTATTATTATGCGCAAAAAAAGTTTATACTTAATAAGTGAAAAAAAAAGAATAGATACAATAAATAACAATAAAAGATTACAGAATAAGCTTGTTTATTTGTTTACTTGTTTGTTTGTTTACTTGTTTACTTGTTTACTTGTTTACTTGTTTACTTGTTTACTTGTTTATTTATTTACTTGTTTACTTGTTTACTAGTTTGCTTGTTTACTTGTTTACTTGTTTACTTGTTTACTTGTTTACTTGTTTACTTGTTTACTTGTTTACTTGTTTACTTGTTTACTTGTTTATTTGTTTACTTGTTTACTTGTTTACTTGTTTACTTGTTTACTTGTTTACTTGTTTACTTGTTTACTTGTTTACTTGTTTACTTGTTTACTTGTTTACTTGTTTACTTGTTTACTTGTTTACTTGTTTACTTGTTTACTTGTTTACTTGTTTACTTGTTTACTTGTTTACTTGTTTACTTGTTTACTTGTTTACTTGTTTACTTGTTTACTTGTTTACTTGTTTACTTGTTTACTTGTTTACTTGTTTACTTGTTTACATGTTTACTGATTTACTTATTTAGTTTTTTACTTGTTTACTTGATTACTTGTTTACTTGTTGTTTTCTTTAGTTTTTGTACTTGTTTACTTATATATAGTTGTATATTTGTTTAGTTATTTAATTGTTTAGCTGTTCACATGTTCAGTTATTTTGTTGTATACTGGTTTACTTGTTTATTTGTTTACTTGTTTATTTGTTTACTTGTTTACTTGTTAACGTGTTTGCTTGTTAACTTGTTAATTTGATAACTTTTTTATTTGTTTGCTTGTTCCCTTGTTTACTTCTTAGATTGTTTGTTTGTTTACTTGTTAACTTGTTTACTAGTTTACTAGTTTGCTTGTTAACTTGTTAACTTGATAACTTGTTTATTTAATTATTTGTTTACTTGTTCACATGTTTACTTTCTTATTTCTTTGCTTGTTTATTTGTTTACTTGTTTACTTAATTACTTGTTTACTTGTTTACTTGTTTACTTGTTTATTTGTTTACTTGTTTACTTGTTTACTTGTTTACTTGTTTACTTGTTTACTTGTTTACTTGTTTACTTGTTTACTTGTTTACTTGTTTACTTGTTTACTAGTTTACTTGTTTACTTGTTTATTTGTTTACTTGTTTACTTGTTTACTTGTTTACTTGTTTACTTGTTTACTTGTTTACTTGTTTAAATGTTTTCTTGTTTACTTGATTATTTGTTTACTTGTTTCATACAAACAACAGTACAACAAAACAAATAAAAAAACTATATTATTTGTACGTTAAGATAATATTCAATAAGTAATTTATTTGACGTTGGACCATTACAGCTTAATCAAGTTAATATATTTTAAGTGTTAATCTTAATGCATTCAATTTAATTCAAAAGAAGATATCTTGTAATGTAATTATTCAGATTAATTGAATATTAAATTTTTGTATTTATTAAAATCTTATTTTATGCGGTGTAATAATATAAAATAAGAAATTCAACTGCCGACGGATAAATACTACAAAGTTTCGATAATATTAATTGTTACATTATAGAAAAAATGTTTAGTTATATACTTAGAAAATTGCAATTGCAATTTGATTAAACTATTACTATGCGCAAAAAAAGTTTACACTTAATAAGTGAATAAAAATAAAATAAATAACAAGAAAGGATTATAGATTAAGCTTGCTCAGTTGTTTACTGATTTACTTGTTTACTTGTGTATTTGTTTTCTTGTTTACTTGTTTACTTGTTTACTTGTTACTTGTTTACTTGTTTACTTGTTTATTTGTTTACTTGTTTACTTGTTTACTTGTTTACTTGTTTACTTGTTTACTTGTTTACTTGTTTATTTGTTTACTTGTTTACTTGTTTACTTGTTTACTTGTTTACTTGTTTACTTGTTTACTTGTTTATTTGTTTACTAGTTTGCTTGTTTACTTGTTTACTTGTTTACTTGTTTACTTGTTTACTTGTTTACTTGTTTACTTGTTTATTTGTTTACTTATTTAGTTGTTTACTTATTGTTTTGTTTAGTTGTTGACTTATTTACTTATTAAGTTGTTTAATTATTTACTTGTTTACTTGTTCAATTGTTTTGTTGTTTACTGGTTTACTTGTTTATTTGTTTATTTGTTTACTTGTTAACTTGTTAACTTGTTAACTTGGTAACTTGTTTAGTTAGTTTGTTGTTTAGTTGTTAACTTGGTAACTTGTTAACTTGTTTACTCGTTTCACACAAACGAAACAAATAATGAACAATATTATGTGTTTTTTGAAATAAAATAAAATAAGTAATGTCCGCCGTCGGACCATTACTGCTTAATGCGGTTACTTTGCTTTAAGTTTTAATATTAATTCATTTAATTTAATTTAAAACAAGTTATCTTGTATTAAATAATAATTTAATTAATATTGAATTTTTGTATTTATTGAAACCATATTATACGCAGCGTAAAAATGATAAAATAAAAAATTTAACTGTTACTTAAAAAACAAATTTTTTATTTGTATACTTAGACAATTGCATTTTTAAATTGAATAATCAATTAACATGCGCAAAAATGGATTATACTTTTTACAAGTGGAAAAAAAAAATTTCTTCACGCTTATATAGATAGATTGATACCCAGCATAAAAGTGTTTTTATTAGTACTACTTTTATTGTGATATAATAAGAAATAAATCCATCCATCATAATTTAAAATAAAATAATGTAAAATAAAATAATAGTAGCCTATAAAAATATCATTACAGCGAAAATAAGTTAAAATGATGCTGTAATGATCCAAAAGATAAGGTCTACTACAAAAAAATACACATAAAATCTATTTATAGTTTTACGTTTCCCCTTTTATTGATAAAGGTTGAGCGAAGAATAATATATTCCTGTCTTTAAATGCTTCGTTTTATACTTACTAACATAATTATATCGCATTTAATGTAAAATATGACATTATATTAAATGCAACTTGATTTGTTAATAGTATAAAGAAGATTTAAATTTTAAAAAAATTGCTTGTCTAATAAATTAATTGAATGATTGGTATATTTAAATTTGTGTAATGGCATTTCATTGAGAATAGGGTAAAATAAAATTACAATGAAGATAAAGAATTGTATTATGTAAAAGGTTAGGTATTTACAATCATAACAGTTTGCTTAACAAGCAACGTGGGCCATAGAAATAAAGTAATGGGCGTACGTTATTTGTTCTATCGGCCAGCCTACACAAATTAAAACCTGCTGTAACTTTTTTATTTAAGAGTGTAAAAGAAAGGTACAGTTAGCTTTCTGCTACAAATTTGATTTTCTATCTATATGTTCAATAATTAGAAAAGTATAAAAGTGACTTTGCATGTTGCATTGTAAATATATATATTGAGTCCAACTCAAAGAAACAACGCGAAATAATCCGAAAATAAATTTAAATAAAAATATATATATATATATATATATATATGTGTAGCCGTAACTACTGTGAACATAGCAAAATTTCAATATTGGCTTGTTAACAAATCTTCCGCCTTATAACGTATTCCTTAACTGCGATCCCCAATAACTTAGCAGTAGCTACTAACAATAACATTATAATTTGGCAACACAGCATTATAAAATTTTATGTCACATTTTTCCGCGGTAAAAATAAAAAACTAAAATAAAGATTCAATAATGGTATATAAAAACGTAATTAAAATATGGTTAAAAAAGAAAATTGAAATTTATAAATATATTTTTGATTTGTTTTAAATGTAATTTATTGTTATCTAAAATAGATTATGCATTTGAAGAGCTTGAAAAATAAGGTCACATACAATTAAACGATAACAAATATCTCAATATTTGCAACTGACAGTTGCAGGTTATATTTACAATGTTTTTAATCACATGCAAAACTAGGTAATCTGGCTAATAACGTTTTAGTTAACAACTAAACTTAGTAAGGTTTTAAAAGTTACTATGCATACGGTTTACAGTAACATTCAGCTAGTAGCATCTTAGTAGCTACTAAATATGACCATGCTTAAGGGTGTAAGTATTTGACTGTTGTCGTCAGTGCACAAGTTTTTGTTTGCTAACGCAGAATTAGCCAACATGCATTTTATGTATGGTTGTGCTCATACGATTACAGTCTTTAAGTTAAAGCTTATCTAAATTTCCAGATTTCTTCACATTGTACGTTTGGAAGAATTTACTAAAGATTGCGTGCTACTGCTTCATTCAGCAAACAGTGCCATTTATCTGAAAGGTCAGTATCTACTCCTAGAGCAGGAATTAGTGCTTTTGGTTTTTTGTTCCTGGTTTCTGCGCAATGATGCTGAAAACCGTTCTTTTACCAACCTTTTTTTTACAAATAAAGCCGGGTCACATAAAATAAAGTAATTAATTTTTAGAATAATAATAATAATAATATATTTGATTCATGATACATATAGATACATAAATAAATACATGTTTGAAACAAGTCAGAAACAAAAAATAATCAATAAAATAACCAAAAAATTAATAACATTGTATAGTTTTACATCACATAGTAATTTAAATCATTTGTTTTTAAATACGTTAAGAGTTTGTATAGATTTGATATTGCTGGGTAATTTATTATAAAATTTTAGACAGCAATTTTTACAGTTATTTTTGGTAACTGTAAGTCTATGAATAGGATACTGATAACTTTCGGCATTTCTTGTTTTATATTGATGATTTTTTTTATGTTTGGAGAACAATTTCTGGTTTTTTTTAATGTGTACAAAGCATTTAAAGATATAGACTGCAAGCACTGTTAAAAAAGTATTGCTTTAAAACATACCTCCACAACTTTGGTTAAATTTAAGTTATAAATTATTCTCATAACGCGTGTTTGACAAATAAAGACATCAATGAGAGCTGTTGAACCACCCCAAACAATAATGTAATATTAAATGTGGCTATATATATTAGCATAGTATAACATTTTTAGTGCATCTATGTCAAGTGTATTTGCTAGTGTTCTTAAAGCAAACGTTATAGAGCTTATTTTTTTACATAACTTTTCAATATGATTAAACCACTTCAGGCGCTCATCTATTGTAACAATAAGAAATTTAGAGCATCTCATGACGTTACATAAAAAGCGTTTAAGTTCCAGAGTAGGCTGTTGTAGTACACTAGAATTATCAGTCTTAAAGAATATGGAACCGGTTTTATCTTGGTTAAGAATTCATTTATTTTTTTCAAAATGTTGTACACAATTCTCCACAAAATTTATTGTTTCAGTTAGTTCTGTATTATTTCAAGCATGAACAATTATGTTGGAATCATCTGCATAGTTAATAAGTTTTGCATTATGTCTAAATGGCACAATTACATCATTTAAGTCGTTCAAGTATATAATAAAATTGTTCCAACCGACAACACTCGGCAGTTTGCAAACTGGTTGCGACTAATACATAGATTATTTTTGCGCAAGCGCTGACTTTGTACTGGTCCCGACAGAATACAAATTGCTTGTCGGTTGGGACGCGCCACAACCAAGTTTTTGACTAAATCCAAACAGTTTTAAAAATGTGATGTAAACAAATTGTAAAAACTAAAATTATTTAACGTATCACATGATTTTATTACTAAGTTTATACACATAAATATATAATTAACAATTATTTTACATATTGAGCATTATTCTTTTATTTTTCTCTAAAACTATAATTAAGTTTCAGACAAATAAATTACCATTATTATCATTAAATTTAAATTCTACTAATTAAACAAATTGCGGTAGATGCGGCAGGAGGTATTTCAATTTTATTAATTTCAATAGCGGCAACATTTTTACTCTTTGCGCGTGACTGGGGCGGTTCCAGATTTTTAATACATGCTTCAAATTGCTGATGTTTCTGACGGTCCGCAACTTGGTTGCGGACGATTTGTGGTTAAGTTGGGACGCCCGACTTCTAGTCAGAATCATGCTTTGTGTACGGTTGGAACGCAGAAGTTCAACTGCGCACAATCCTGACGGTCCCAAACCGCGTTTGGTGTGGTGTGTTGAAACAAACCTATTAAATAGTAGCGGTCTTAAAGTACTACCCTGAGGAACACATATATTATTGCTTTTAACTATTGAAGATTGATTTTTTAAATTATTAGTTGTTAGTATAACTGTTTGCTCCCGATTAGCTAAGTATGAGTTTACCGGCAACTCCTCTCACACCAGCTCTATTTAATTTATCAGCAAATAGATTGTGGTCTAGAAAGTCGAAGGTCTTAGACAAGTCAAGAAATAGTTAACAAGCTATTTCCTTTTTCTCCAGAGAATCCACAATTACTTGCACAAATTCAACAATAACTGATTCTGTCAACTTTTTATGTGTAAATCTATGTTGAAAATGATTTAAAAAAATATTTTTATTCAAAAATGACTTTAAACGTAAAGCAATTATATTTTCAATTAGTTTGGAAAAAGACTGATTGGCCTATAATTATTAAATTGATTTAATTTGCCTTTTTTGTAGACACGTATTACTAAAGCAATTTTTAGAATTTAAGGAAATATCCCAAAATTTAATTATTTATTTATGAGAAAGCATAATGGATCAGCAATTGATTCAATTACATTTTTTAGCAGTTTAGGAGAGATTTCATCTATTTCAGATGAATTTTTGTTTTAAATGATTGAACAGTTTCCATAATTTCTTGCTTACTTGTTGGATACAAATAAATCGTGTTAAATTTTATCTGCTTATTGTTATTGCAAGTTACATTACTGTGTGGTCTCATATTGCCTAATGCTTCAGCAAGGGCTGAGTAGTTATTGGTTCCAGGTAATGTAGTTCCTTGTATGCCGTTATTTGTTAACTGTTTGACTGCGTTCCACATACCTTTGCTTTGATTCTCAGAATTATTTATGTAATTTCTGTAATATCTTCATTTACGATCTTTTAAGGCTAACGTGTACTTAGATTTAATTGACTCATAGTCAGGTTTAAATACAAGGTTAAATTTACAAAGGTCGCCGATTAGTTTGACCCTTTTTTTCATTTTACGAAATCATTACTAATCTATTTTCTTTTTGTTTTATTTGCTGGTTGCTTAATTTTAGTTATAGGAATGTAGGTGTTTAGATTTTTAAAACAAATATTAATAAACTAAACGCAGCATCTACATCAACGGTGTAATAAATATCTACTCAAGACTCATTTGTAAGTGATTCACAAAAGTTTTTAATATTTTTGACTGAGTAAATACGTGTATAGTTTTCGTTAATTTTATCTACAATGGAATTAAATTTTGCAGATGTAAATGTGAGCTGAATAGCATAATGGTCTGCTATTGCAGTGTTGATAATATTGGAGAGTGTTGGTGTATTTGTATTTGTAACAAAATTGTCGGTGCATGTCTGAGACCTATCTGTTATTTTTGTATAATATTTTATTAATATTTTACAGTTATAACTGTCTAAGATTAATGTAAATTCCAAGGCCTGTTTAGACTTTTTTTAAATATCTATGTTAAAATCACCTGTTATTATTATTTGCTTCTTGTCTTCAATAATACATGTTTTTAAAATATTAGTTAAAATATCAATAAACAATTTAACATTTCCATCACAAAGACGGTAAATACATATAATTATAGATACTACATTACAAATTTCTGCTTCAATTGCTGCACATTCAGCATGGTTCTCAATTGATAATTGATTAACATCATTTCTGGGCTTCTATTTCAATTTATAATCCGTGTAGATAACAGCACCTTCGTAAATACTTGATGTTCTGTATCATATCGATGCAAGATTATATCCATCTACTGATGGTGACTCTCCGTGTACAAATCTATGCTTGCTGATACATAATACATCTGGACAATATTCGTCTGCAAGTAATTTAAATTGGTTTATTTTGTTAAGAAAACACTGCACATTTTGGTGGATAATATTAAAATTATCCTCATGTAGTGGCTATAATTTTGTTTTTTCTTGATCTTTTTTGTTGTTACAGTAATAACGTTGTACTATAGATCCTTTGCGCCAATTTTCTGGGATCATAAGCGTTTTGTTGTATTCTATATTTGCTCCAATCTTATAGGTTTTATTATATTTTGATTCATATACCTGATCAATTGTTATGCTTGAATTCTTACAGATATTATTAATATGACTAGTTAGGTTTTAAATAGAAATATCAGAGCATACTCGACTTAACGCTGTCAATGCTTTTTGTTCTTTTGCTGCAAGTCCGGATTCGGACGGCGCCGAATCAAATATAATTTTGAATGGTGCTTTCACTACGTTTTCAAGGGTTTACTAATTTGTTTTACTCAATTAGACAAATCTTTTGTAGATGTTTATTTTTATTTGTTTTGATGAATGTTCATGTTGTTGACGTTTCTTGAGTAGGTGTATTTTAAGTAGGTATGTTAGCTGGTTAATCAATTAAACTACCATTATACAAATGTGAAAACAATAGTTTGGTTGCATTAGTTGCTTCTAATTTATTAAATTTAGATGTTTGGTTTACCGGCACTTGTTTATTTAATTGTGTTATTTTATCCTCAAGTAAGGCTTTATTCTCCTCTAAAAGGCAATTTTATTCTCAAGAGTGCAAATTACCTTAGATTGGAGTTGTTGAACCATTTTGTCTGGTTCATCAAATGTTAAAACTTTAAAGGTTACGGTTTCATTACAACTATCACAAAACCATCTCAGGTTTTTTAGTCCCATTATTTAGTCCATATCATCTTTGAGTTTTGCACAGTGGGTATGCACTTGTTGTTTGCACAGATTGCACTTTATAAACTTGTTATTAACAATAAAATTGTCGGGGCAAATAGAACACGTTGTCATCTTGCAACGCCCTCTCCCCTATATACGCATGTATAGGCCGACAAAAGAAAAGACAATTTTTGCAAGGGTGTAATTGCTTTGATGTTGGTATAAATACAAATACTTTTATTTCCTTTTATGCTGTAGGTATGTATCAAAAAGCAATGCATGTTCTACAATTCCAATGTTTCAAAAACACTAAAACTTAAACCCAACGTGCTACAAATATAGCAAATCTTGCAAAAACATGATTCCAAAGAATGTAAAATTTTTTTTTAATGCTTTAACTGTGTATTCAAAATTTAAACAAAAATATTGTCAAATAAAAATAATACTACTACAAATAATAGTTTAGTCAAAACTACTTAAAACTGTAGTGTATTCCAAATCAAAGCCACCCTAAGCAACGACTTGCTCTACATTAAAATTACTTTTAACAATAGAAATAAAACACTAAATTAGTCTTCATTGGTATCAATAGTGTATTCTCTAATATTAATAATAATTTGAGACAATATAAAGTCCAGTTTAAAATTCTGCATTAAAAATAGCTACTTTTAATTTAATAATAATAAATTTAATAAAGTTCTTCAAACAAAACACAGGCTTAGCAATAGATTTACTCTTAAGTCTCTTGTTAGCTGAAATATTTTTGGTTTCTTTCTAAGAAAAGAATTTTTATTCAAACATATTTCCTTTTGCTATCAACATATTGATTATATCTTAGCATGCTTTAAAGATAGCCTTTGTCAATCAGACTAACAGTCACAAATTTGCAGCCTACAAATTTATGATTTAAAGATCCTATAATAACTTACCAAAAAACACAATAAAAAAATTATTACTAAAAAATAGTATAACTTCACTAAATAGTTAATTTACCGTAAAGAAAAAATCATAGAATCAATAAAACACATAAAACATTTTGGTAACATATCTAAGAAAATAAAAAACAATTTAGTAAATTTAATTATAAAATATCGTTTACAAGTCATAGGTTATCAAACATTTTAATTAACGCCATACAGATACAATTTTAACGCCATTCAGATACAATTTTAAAATTAAGAATCAGAAGTGTATGAGTTATATTGTTCCACATGCAATTCACAATATATAAGGCAAACAGAAAAAAATTTTGAAACTAAATTAAAAAACATGATCGCTTCTTCAGACTCGCGTCTGCATCCTGACTTTTTCCGCCATTTTGATTTTAGCTATTTAGCTGCCCGACTTCCACGTGACTGCCACTAAGATCGATAATTGAGTGTTATGTTATGTATACTGAGGTTATGTTACAACTCGCAGACAATATAATTATGCTATCTACTTACAATAAAAAATACCTATTCATTTTTAAGTAAAATTATTTATGTATAATTATTATATATAATTATTTATACTAGTATTATTAATAATAAATATAATATAATTTTTCCCAGTATTCAATATTTTATATAATTTGTTTACTGCCATTGTCTGGAAAATGTATTTTATTATTACTAGATTTGAAAGTATTAATTAATAAAATGAACGTTATTCTTTTTTATCATTCTTTGAATACTATTCATAGTTATTTATCTGATCAGCTAAAAAGTTAGGATAAAAATAAACAAATTAACTATTAAAATACTTTAATAAAAACAAGTTATCTATATTTTTATATAATCCAATTTAATTATATATATATACATGTTATTATATAACGGGTATTTTTATTACCTTATTATTAATATTTTCTATCTTCTTCATGTTATTACTATTTGATATTTCAGAAAATTAAGTTTTGAATAACTATTCTTTACAAAACTAGGGACGGTTATATTATATTATATTATATATCAAAATAGCATGAGAACTTTTACATAACATACATAACTTTTACTATGAATAGTATTCTAAGGATTCCTAAAAAAAATTATAATAATAATAATATAAGAAATTATGTTTACAAAATATTTATACAATTTTAATGCAATATATAGTATAATTAAATAAAGTTTTGAAAAAGCCAGTGACCGTGGTCTTCCATCCATGAGAGTTATATTTATTTTAATAATTAATACTTTCAAATCTAGTAATAATAAAATACATATTCCAAGACAATGACAGTAAACAAATTATATAAAATATTTAATATTGCTAAAAATTATATTATATTTATTATTAATAATACTAGTATAAATAATTATATATAATAATTATACATAAATAATTTTACTTAAAAATTAATATGTATTTTTTATTGTAAGTAGATAGCATAATTATATTGTCTGCGAGTTGTAACATAACCTCAATACTCAGTATACAGAACATAACACTCAATTATCGATCAGCTGTTGTTAGTGGCAGTCACGTGGTAGTCGGGCAGCAAAATAGCTAAAATCAAAATGGCGGAAAAAGTCAGGATGCAGACGCGAGTCTTCTTCAGACTGCGCTATTCAGATAGTACCTTTGCAGATCATATTTTAGAAAATAGTCACAAATTTTCAGATATTGATAAACTTAAAATCATTCACAACTGTTCTAAAAGCCAACAATTAAATTTGTTTAAAAATTTAAAAATTACTAAATTAAAAAATAATCTTTTTATAAACTTCCTTAATAACCTCTTTTGTTTGAAATAATTTAAATCTCCTTTATATAACATTAAAAAACAAAGTTTAATAAAAAAAAACATTTAGTTTAAAATTAACGTATAAATCAGGAATGTTTTGTGTCATAATTAACTTTAAGTAAAAATTGCCAACCATTATGTTTTACTGTCGTAAATTTTTTTTATATTCATACTTGTTTGTATCTCCATTTAGTAAATATATTTATTTATAGTATAAAACACTTATATACTTAAATAATTATATAAATGTATTTTTATTGAAATGAACACTAGATTTCTAACAAATAAAAAATGTGCTAAACTAATTATGAGTTTAATACCAATTGTAGGGAGCAAGACTAAATCTTTTCAAAGTAACGTTTTGCATTAAAAAATGTTTTGTTAATTCTGCAAAATACAACCCTACTACGTTTTTCAATTTGTTATTTTATTTAAAAAAACGCCCTTTCAAATGTTTTTTTTTTTTTTTTAGTTTGAGAAAAAGATAAAAGTCACAGTAAGGCAAAGTTGAGACTGTAAGATAGATGTTGTAAGTCCTTGCAATTATTGACTTCTTTGAACAATTTGTCTGCAGAAACAATGTTTTTTAGCACAATTATGGTTTTGTTTGTGTGTAGCCGCATCAAGTTTTTAATTTTGTTTTTGTAGAGTACACTTCCTGTTATTGGTTTTTGTCTTCTTGGGTAGTAGAAAACCTTTATGAAACCATTGCTTTTATTTTAGGATAAAGCTGTCAAATTCTCCTTGCTTGTTTGTTATCTACACTAGACTGGGCAGTTTGGAATGAATTTGTGCTGACATCATTCCTATAATACTCTTGATATTCCTTATTCTTTAGCAATAGCTGAAATTTTTACTTGGTGGTCAATCAACCTAAATCTTTATCTTTGTTGATGATTTTGCCAGTTGCCTATACACTGCTACCATTTTTTATAGATATTCTTTAAGCTACTGCCATCTTTTGATAAAAAAATTATGACGCCATCGTGTTCAATGATAAATGTTAAGCAATTGGAATCAAACTTGGAGATACACTATAAATTGTCACAAAAACTTGAAATAAGATAATTTTTACAATTGCATATTGTTTCCATAGCTAAGTAGATAAAAAAATATTTGATACCACTCAAGCAACTTATCTTAATTTTTTGTAATGTATTTAAATTAACTTAGTTTCTTAATTATTTATAAAAATTTGTAACCCTAGATCTAAATGGAAAAAATAATGTGAAAAATTTATTACGACTAACTCGTATAATAGTATAATATTATTAATTAATTTTAAAATGTGTTTGTACAAGTGTTTTATGTTATAATTCTTAAAGATTTTAAAATTTATTTTTTACTTGCATGACATAGTATGAATAAAATGTAAACAGGTGTAAATACGGTGCGATACATAACGCAGTCAATCTGAGTTTCTAGACCACTTATAATTCTTATTGCCTTTTGTTGTATCTTGAACACATTTTGATAAAGATGATGTATGGGGTTCAATTTAGTGTGCTATATTTCATGACTGAAGAAATATTTGCATTACAAAGTGTGAATAATAGTATTTGAGATGAGAAGTGATGCTTTTTACAATAGATAGATAGCTGTATATAATGTTTTATAATATTTTTTGTTTTATACTTATTTGTTACTTATACTGCATATACATACTACATTAAAATGTGAAAAAAAGATATATTTTATATTTCTCGAAATTATTTAATATTTATTAGAAAAATACAATTTACCATAAAGTTATTTACAGCTAACATATTATCAAAAATAATCGTAATGAGATTTTAAATACCAGGATATCTGGACTTGCGGTTAATTACCCAACATTGAATTTCAAACATGAAGCGAATGGTTGTGGCAGGTGGAATGGAATTTAGTGCGGTGTTTGATTACTTCCTGTAAAGCACGCATTCGTGAACTACGGTAATTCAACTAGCTCGGTACTTCCACCTAATTTTTCACAATCTACTATATATGGGATTTTTTTTTTGTTTTATTGTAAAGAATATTGTGTTTGTGCATTTTTACAACTTTATTCGAAGCTATTATTGTGAGGTATTATATGAAAGCGATTGACAGAAAGGAAATAATAATAGAATATTTTTACATTGCATGTAGCAGGTGTAATAATAAAACCGACGCTGTTATTATCAGTTATCACGTGCTATTGATTACTAGTCATTTTTAGATATTTCACGAAGATATAATATATTTTTTTATTTTATCATTGGCGGTTTTTGAATATAATTTTTAGTTACTATGTTTAAGTTTTATTTGTGTTATAACGTTAAAATATGCATATAAAACATCAATAATAAAATGTAAATTTGTAAATACATACTTGTTTTTCTACAAAGCAAGAATAGTGATAAAATTGCACTGTATGTTCATAGAATATATATTGTTAATTTATGTGCAGCATCTGAACGAATGTACAACATAAAATATAATACTTAATAAATGTCACATATCTTCAATTTAATTTAAGTAGAGTGGCTATTAAAAATGTATAGTTTTCCAAAGTAGTCAATAATTCTTCTTGAGTTGTATACTAAAACATCTTTTCTACGTTATGCCATATATATTAGATTGATGCATATTTTGCTACCGCTTTGTTCTTCTTAGAAATTAATTTGATTGACAAATGTATTTGTCATTTTAATTGTAACCGATAACCAATAACTTTTTAAAGATATCAAAATTAATAGGTAAGCGCCGCATCGGGCCACAATAGGTCAGAGGACTCATTTGCCCACAAAGATCCACATTTACAATTATTGCAAAAAAAAATGATAGTTTGCTCTTAAAAATATAACGAGTCATAGTATTACTATGACTAGTAAGATATGAAATCACAATTCATTAGCGTGCAAGTATTGCCCTATATTTGTTATCGTTTATCCTTTAAAGATAAGAGAACGACTGTCACACGACACAAAGAGTAGTTAAGCAGCCTTGTGTTTTATGGCGTTGGGGATCTTTCTGCATCTTAGAATCATCGCTCAAAGTGCGGTTCTAATTAAATCACAGGTTTTTTAGTGTTGCACAACAAGTGCCGCTTTAAATAAGCAACAAAAGCTATCCAGTATTGCTCTGACTGACAAGGTGTGCAAGCGCAGAGACTTGGTTTCTCTATCAAAAGGTCTGAACTGGTAGTAGAATCGACGGCACCAGACTGATAAATTTTTGTCGTTGAAAATAACAAAAGTAAAATAAACGCGGTTGAAGAAGTGTGTGTGGAAAAACTCATATAGACAGTTAAAAAAATTCTTAAAAAAAAGATGCTAGGTATTTTCTTTTTTCTCAAATATGGATAAAAACGTGCTTTATATTTGAGAAAAAAAATACTGCCATCTTTTTTTTTTATATTAAAAATTTAAAGAAAAAAAAAATTGTCTATGAAAACTTATTCTTTAGCTTTTTTTTTGCTAATTTTAAATATTTAAGTGAATACATTGTAAAATATCTCGGAACGTAGCACACGGCACTTTCTGAAATTTTTAGGGTAATTTTTGCACATATAAAAGCACGTTTTTATCTAATTTTGAGAAAATAAGAAAATACCCGTCATTTTTTTTAATAAAAACTGCCTTTTTAAGCAAAATTTTCAAAATTCAAGGTATGTTAACTTATTCTTTAGACAATTTTGAAAAAAAAAGTTTTTAATGTTTTTTGGCTAAAAATGCAATCCTAAGAAATTATCAAAAAATGTAAAAAAAAACTCAAAACCTCATTTTTTTTTAATTTGATTAGTTATTACTCAAAATTGGCTCACTGAAAAAAATCTGAAAAAGTTCACATAATCAGGATTCATGTAGAGAAAGACATTTTTAGTGGTTTCAGCAAAAACAAGTTTTCTTTCCGTACACATGACTCATACATTGCCATTAATATTTCAAAAGCAAAAGAAGCATGTAAAAATAAAAAAACATGGAAACAAATTGAACAAAGTAAGGTTTAGGAACCAAAGTAGACTATTATACAGTATTACAGCTAACCCCAGAAGGAAGCGGCGTGACTAAGTATGTATGTATGTATTTTTTGTTTTAAGTTTTAATTTATGGAACCATAATATTTTAGTAAATTATAATTAATAATTATAATAAATATATTTTTATAATTAACTTGTACATTTTGAAATTATGAATTAAATTTATCTTAGTACTAGTAGCTCTTAGTACTTACAAATATTAATAAAATTGTTAATATGCTTAAAAGATATATTAAAACATATGAACAAGCAACACTTTGTCTACTTTATCCAAAATTCACAAAACAACAATCAATTTTTTAAAACCGTGTAAGATATACTTAACAGCAATTGATTGATTTTAAACCCAATAAATTCTTTAAGAACTACTAGTAACTACTTTTGAATATTTGAAAACTGAGAACCAGTTTTTTGTTGTTGATTTGTTGACACGTATACTACGTCGTAGTATCTACCAACTGATTACAGTTGGCACTCAAATGATTTAATCAGCAGACAATTTCTATTTTTAGTTAAAAAAACTTAACTAGTCTTTAAGTATATTTTAATTAGATGAAAGTGGCATAATATATTATAAAAACATCTAAGAAGTAATTAAACAAAATTGTGTTGTATTTCTTTTTTTTTTTTTTAATTGATAATTGGGATTTACTTAATATGCCACAACAAAAACACTAATACTAAAATACTAGTATGAAAAGAAAAAGAGTTTCTGAGTCAATGAAAAGAAGGTTTTATATGCCCAATATACAAAAATGGACGCAAAATTAAGTAAATAACTCTAGGAAAATAACACTACTGTGTACGGCATACAAGATCTTCGTCATGATATTAAAAGAAAAGTTAAATAAAAAACTGAGTATAAATAAGATAATGTCATACAGCTTTGTTGTCCATTCATTGTATAGTATATTACACACATTATAAATTACTGCATTCAGTGTAACATTTTTCTATTTTTGTAAAAAAGGGTTATTGTTATTCTTATACCAATAACTAATTTTACTAAAGAGTATAAAAACTTAAGACCTATAAATGTTTTATCATGCCTGTCTAAGGTTTTAGAAGGTACTAAACAAACAATTAAGAAAATACAGAGCTATAGATAAATGTGAAGTGACTGCACTGGTACTTCTCAAGTACAGTAAAGCGTTTGATATGATGGACCATAATACTTGCCTTTCAAGAGCTTATTTTGGGTCCATTACTATACATACTGTGTACATCTTTATTTTAAATTGTGTAAAATATTGCAAAGTTTACTTTTATGCAGACAATACGCAGCTGTATCAGTCTAAATCTGTCAAAAATTTAAGGACATTAAAAAACAAAATTAACTTAGATTTACAAAATGTTATAAATATATCAAACAAACATAGACTAACTTCTAATCCGCCAAAGTCTAAAATTGTATTTATTGAGAGGTTACAAAAAGTCTTGAGTTTACAATAGATTATACTTTATAATTTCACACGCATATATCAACTTGTTGTAAGCGTGCTTTTTGCAACATTAAAAATCTACTTGTAAATTGTCTCTTCGACCTGTGAGATGCTAGGCACACTGATGATAGATGCATACCCTAAAACACGTGTATGTGTATCTCTTACTGAATAAAGATGCAATTTACATAAAATACATCATTTATTAATTTTAAATGATAAATTTGTTTCGGTCATCTGATTCAAATAAAACGCGTCAAAAATGCCGTTGTAAGAATTTAACTGTATTACAGTCTCCTTCACACACAAACAGTTTAACGTTTCTCCTATTAGAGGGCAATGCATTAACACCTTCGACACGTTAGTAGAGTGAATACCCTGAAACACGTGTATGTGTCTTTTACTGGATAAAGATGCAATTTACATAAATATCATCATTTATTAATTTTAAAATATTTATACCTAAAATACTAATTTTCAAAACTCTTAGTTATCTCTTTAAAAAAGTGTAACAAAATGAATAAAAAACAGATAAAAAACGTGAGTTATTTAAAGAATTAGAAAAGGGATAGAATGGATAAAGACAGTTTAAAAAAAAATAAAAAACTTGTAAAAATTGTGTTAATTAAATGCATGTTTCAAGGTTGAAAAACACAAAATAGACTTATTATTATTATTAACATAAAAATATCTTTGAATTGCAACAAGTAAAACCACACTTGTTGAATTAAATTAAACACAAAATTTAAGCAGTCTGTAAACATTGACTTTATCGCATAGGTCCATTGGCCATTAATTTTTTTTTTAAGTTCAGTCCTGAACTGTTGTAAATATTTGTTAGAATTCCTAGCAAACTTTGTACTACAAAAAAATATTTGTTAGATGTCTATATGTCTTGTATTTTGTTTAAACAATGTCTATAAAAATATTTATAGAAAATGCAAAGATTTGCAATTTTTCGTCTATGATGTATTTTACATCTAAATTATTAGTGAATTTTAAATCGCCAATGTGGCTTGTTTTAGAGTAAAATTTAGTAGTTTCTTAAAGCAACCTTAACAGAAGTTGTTGTAATCTTTGGAATAATTTGATACAAATTTAATAACCTTGGTATACTAGTCCAATACAAAAGTAGGTTTTTGAATAAATTTAGTAAGATTATCAAAAGCTAGAAAAATCATCAGTTTGTTGGCCAGATAGTGTTTTAGAAGACAAGTGACTTAACCGTTTTATTTTGTACATCAAAATACAAAAAAAATATATAAATATTTTATAAAAATTTTATTCAACAAAGTTTTGTCTCAAATCCACAAACAAAAATCTAACTCCACTAAAGTTTGTTCAAATCACATTGGCAATAGGTATATATAATAATAATAACAAAATCCAAAGCATCGAAATAAGGGTATATAAAAAAAAAACTAGTAAAAAGTAAGCCATCTAACTTTTGGAATTTGAATCGACTGTAAATATAAAACTAATGAACATTTTTTTAAAATTATAAGTTTATTAGAAAAATTGAACTTTTTCATTTAAGAATAAAACACATCATTCAAATAACTGCCACGGCAGGCTTGACAGTAACCCATCCAATTAACTAATTTTTTTAGTACATTTTTGATTGTTTGAGCTCTAATCATGTGAAAGGCAACTTCAATTTTGTGTTTCAAGGCATCAATCGTTTCTGGATGGTTAGCGTAACACTTATCCTTAAGGTCTCCTCACTAAAAAAATCTAACGAGGTCAAATCACAGCTTCTAAGCGGCCAATTAACATCAGCATTTTGACTGATTATTTGACTTCCAAAAACAGTGCGCAAAAGATTGATGGTGGTTACGTTGGCTGTATAGCAAGTGGCCCCGTCCTATTGAAACCAAATGTCTTCCGTTTTATACTTTTCAATTTTTGAAAACAAAAATTTGTTTAGCATGGCATATAATAATAATAACAAAATCCAAAGCATCGAAATAAGGGTATATAAAAAAAACTAGTAAAAAGTGAGCCATCTAACTTTTGGAATTTGAATCGACTGTAAATATAAAACTAATGAATATTTTTTCAAAATTATGAGTTTTATACTTTTCAATTTTTGAAAACAAAAATTTGTTTAGCATGGCACAGTAACGTTTGCTGTTGACGGCATCGGCGGTTCCTTGCTCATTTTTTGAAGAAAAGACTTAATAATGCCGCCGGACTAAAAATCACATCAAACGATTACGGTGTGGATGCATAAGCTGCTCAATAGTTATGTGTGGATTCTTATTAAAAATGAGCTTTATAGGAAAACATATTTATTTTATAAAAAAATGCTTATCTTCGGCCAAACAATGTTTAGCTCATTGGGCAAACTGAAATAGCATCAGATAGTCATGAGGCTTTATTTCTTGGACTAATTGAACTTCGTAGGCTTTCAAACCGAGGTCTATATCCAAAATTCTTCTCAGAGAAGTGCAAGAATTGTTTAGTTACTGAGAACTATGACGAGTTGATATTGATGAATGTTCACGCACACTCTGAGCAACAACATTAATTTCTTTTAGCTGAGCGCACTGGAGAATGTGACTATGTTGTTTTATCCACTAACAATCCAGTTTTGCAAACTTGCTTCTCAAATTGGTCCACAAACTGCGTTGAAGGCACTTCTTTTCTATCAAATTTGTTTCATAAATTTCTTACCGTTTGAGTAGAAGACTCACCACTTTGGAAGTAAGTTTTTATTATTTCCCAACTTTGTTCAAGTGTAAAGCGTTCTATTTCAAAACTGTCAAACATAAAACTAAATTTCTTTCAACTCATAAATGTCATTATACCAAATTCCAAACGTTATGGCCCACCTTTTATAAACTTAGCCCAAAAATAACAACTACAGTGTAGAGCTCAAAAAGTACTTTTTTTAACAAAATTAAAAAAAAAATTTATAGTAACTTAATTCGTTAACATAATGTTTAGTTTTAATAGCTTTGAAAAGTTAAATCAAATATTATTGATCAAAACATTTACAATTACTTTTACGGAAAACTTATTATTGCATATATTAATCTTAATATGTATTTTATTTATTATTAATTTATATTTAGATTTAAATTTACTTACATGTCGCCAAAGAAAAAACGGCCAATTAAATAGTAATAATTGCATAACCTCTAGAAAATTATATAAACCACTGTTTTTTTTAATAATTTATAAGTCATTTAATAAAGTATCTGGAATATATAACTTATGTCACAAGGCGTTATCTGAATCCAATCAATTTCAAAGATGGTAGAATAAGGAAGAAACAATTAATAATAAGTTTTTTAATTTTGTCAAAATAACTTTAACTAAACAAATAATTTAAGAAATTTAATTTTTTATACTATTTATGGAAAAGCTGGTATACAAAATAAAAGTTAATTTTTTAGACAAGCGATTAACAGGACTAAAAAAAAACTCTTATTTTGTAATGGTAAATAAATAAATAAGTAAATAAACAAATAAATACACAAATAGTTATTATAAATTGCATCATACATAAATATAAATATATGGTACAAAAACTTATTGCAGAAACTCACGACATTTATAAATGATTTAAATTTAAATTATATATCTTTGTTGCCAAAATCTACAGTATAGTTGTGTACCAACAAAACTACTAATAGCATCATGCATTTTTATAGAGTTAGATATACCTGCAATGTAATCGGTAAGTAAATAATGTCGTGTTTTTATTCAGCAATCCGGAAATAGATTTGCGCCTGGGGTTAGGATGCATATCTAGGATTTGAATAATACCATAGCCGAGTTCATATTGATTTTACTGTTGCACTGCATGTTGTACAAACACAAATGAAATAAAAACTTTATGTAAACAAGATTGACTAATTTATCATAAATATTTATATCCAATGGAATTATTGTTACATCTCTTATTTATATTAATTTTGTTATAAATGAAAATATTTAGGCGGTTGAATCAAATTATGTTTGTGCTTAGTAATTTATAGACAAACTTGATAGATAGTAAAAAAAAATTTTTATTAAAAAAAGATTTTGTTAATTAATAATTTTTTTTTTATAATACATATTAATAAACAAACACATTTTCTTTTTTTGTCATAGTATATCAACTTTTTTAAACATTTATACAAAAGCAATACACAAAACTAAACATTTCATTTACTCTACACAGCAAAAATGAAAAAAAAACTTTTTATTTTATCTATGAATCAAACAATTTCTTTTTTTAACTGGCGAGTAAATTATTAAAACGTAACCTTAAAAACAAATATTTAATGATTTTTTCATTATTTTTCTCAAATAAAACACAACTTTGTTGATTTTTATTAATATTTTTTATAAATTGTTGATATAACTTCATTAATTTGTAAAACTGCTATTTACAGGGTGCACTTTTAGAAACAAAAAAGCAGTTGGCGTTAAAAAAACTTGTACACTGTTTTGATTTTTGAGATGCTTAGCAAACGGCAACAATTCTCTGTCAAAGTTTGTCCTGTGTGCTCACTTCTGTGGCGTAAACTATATCTTATAAACATACCCAATATGCAATATACAAAAAATGAATTAAAACTCCATCATGCATAAAATATATTTATTAATTATACCAAACATGTGTTTGTATAAAATGTTGCGAAAAAAGTGGCAAATAAAATAATAAAATAAAACAATTACACACAATGGTTACCCAGACCTTAATCAAAAACCCAAACTGATAATTTCTAATTTAAATTCTGTGTGTATTTTCATTAGACCACTCATGCAGTTTATGAAAACTAATAACTTCATCACAACTGCCGCAGGCTTTATCTGTAAACTCATTTTCTACAAAATCTGAATTTAAATTTAATTGGCAAATAAATCTTCTGTACCTGCTACAGGTAAAATAAATCTTTTATAAAGGTTTACTAAACATACTTACAATTTACGTTTAAAGCTTCAATACCAAGTACCAAACAAATAAACAATTTGCTTGGTACTTACACAAATATTATTATCTACAAATTGTAGAAATGGCAGTTTTAATGCTTTGTGTTGTATTGTTCAAAATTTAAAAGTTGTTTTTAAACAGCTATAAACTTCTTAAAAATGTATCAATACAAAACATGCTTTATATAATATTTTTGCTGATAAATTTATCTAGATAATTTTGACAAGCTTTGTCATGACACAAACCAATGCATGTTGGCTAAAGTAAATGTAATTATTGTAACTAAAACTAATAAATAATTTTAGAGTCACATTTGACAGAATATAATATTTTCATATATTTAAATTAAAAAATAATAACACACCATAGTTTACAACTAGCAAAAACAAACACAAAACATACCTAAAGTACCTCCAGAATAAACACCCAAAGAACTCCGAAAATTTAAAGAGGAAAAAAACAAAACATAAACAAAAATTAGAAAATTAAAAATCAAATATTGAACAACCTACACAGCCGATATAGAACACAGCCTAGACGGCCCACAAAAAAAGATATGGTAGGATTCTGCGCTTAAAAAACAGAAAGTAAGCAAATACAATAAAACACAAACCATCTTACAAAACAAATGAGAAAACTGCTTTCGGCAATTGTAGGATAAATTTTTTAAAAAATAGGACTTAGCTTAAGGTCTATGCTCGTTGTTACCATTTTAACAACGCGCCTAGACCCGCAAAAAACTATAAAATACACAATAAGTTTATGAAAAATGGAGGTTGTGTATACAACTAATTGAGTTTTACCAAAAAATAATAAACACTGGAAGAATTTTAGTCAAGTAGAAGAAAAGCACAACAATACCAAAATTTAAATAAAACCTCAAAAACTACTAAGAGATAATTTTTTAGCGCAGTAATAAAACTACTTACACAAATAATTGATACCATTACCTCAAATACTATCTCATTAAGTAAAGAACAACAGGGAATTTAAAAGAACCAATTTACTACAGACGCTATATATGTAATAAACCAGATCGCAAAAAACAGCTAAACTCACTAAACAAGCTCACATTTGTTTCATAGATCTAAGCAAAGCATTTAACCGGGTCAAAATTTAATGCTATAGACATATTAAAATTTAAAAAAAGTATTCCAAGCTCTAAACTCAAACACACAACTCAAACATTTGTTAACAGCATCTTGACTAACGACTTACTAATATTGACAGGCATAAGACAAGAGATTTCTTATTATAGACAAAATAATGAGGACATAAAACACATACAAAAATCAATTTTGTGTTTTGCAAATGACGTGGTTATAATAGCGAAAATCGAAAATTAACTGCAAAAGCAACTACATCAATTTTTCTTTATGTTACAATACAACATCGCAGTACAAAAAACAAAGACACTGATGGTAGAAAAAACTACCAGATGCAAACTAGCTATTAACGATGTAGGAGTGAAACAGGTAATGTCATTTAAATACTTCGGAGTAAAAATATTAGCCAACTAGTACAGACTAGCTAAAATACAGTGCTAATTCAACAAAACATCTTAACTATTAGGGTGCCTAAAAGATCTAATATAAAAAATCAATACATGAACTAAGACGTAAAGATCAGAATATGCAAAATCTGCATCTGACCAATAACATGTCTTTAAGACAAAATCAGAAACACCGGTACAACAAAAAGCATCCCACAAACAATTAAAAAGAAAACACTCAAAAACATAACGGGAAAGTTTTTCAAAAACCAAATCTACAACTTCAAGATCAAATAACGTTACAATATACAAAAAATAATTTGATGAACAAAATGGAATAAATACGTATCCCTATTGCCAGATACCAGTATAGCTAAACAAGCAAGATTATTACAGTACAGTAATACTCACTTATCAGCAAGAAACATTAATACGACAAAATGGTTATGAAAAATTACATCAACTTACGACACTCGACGTCCCGGCGTTGATGTCTCAAAACGTGGAGATGTTTCGTAGATAGTGAGTTTTTCAAACCAAACGTTTTTGAAAATATTTATTTACGTAAGTCACTTGCACTTCTTAATAACACAATACCTAATATATGTAATCCAAACAGTAAATTAGACAAATTTGTTAAATTTGGTTTTTAAGATATAATCGAAGACATTGGATTGATCAATAGACATAATTTTTATTTGTTTGGCTACTTTAAAGTTTTTGTTTATAGAGTTTTTACTTTAACTATAATAGTATTGCAACATTGAATCAAGTAAAGTTTTAAAATGAATTGGGATACTCCATGTGTCATAATCGAAAGAGTTATTGCAGAACTAAAATAAGTAATGTAGATATTTCAAATATTATCTCAGGTTTTAAGCTTTAACAAGAACATGTTGTTATGTACTAGTTTTAAGTATCTGCTTATGTGCTTATGTGCGTTAAGAAGCCAAGACTGGATCAATCAATTAATTGCAGCTTATAAATGACTACATTTATTTTGTCGTCTGATTCCGATTTAAATTTCAGTCAAATTAATAAATGTCAGTTCAATCCGCAAGAAAAAAACATTGCGGGTTTTAAATCGCTAGGAATTCTAAAGTTAACCCTACTAAAATTTTGGATTGGACATCAAATTAGATTCAAAACGTTTACTTTTAAAAAGGTTTTTTGTTGTCTGTTAGTTTTACCTTTTTACAAACTTTTTTTATTTTTGTTAAAAAAAGCTATTATGGTAAAAACGCTTGTTTATGTTTAACATTATTATAAATACGCATTTAGTTATTTCACTCACTCAATTGCAATTTTTTTTAATCAAAATGACTTGCAGTTAAATCTTGAGCGTTTACGTAACATTAAACAAATTAAATTTTAATTAAAATTAAGCTACAAGATAAACTTAAAAAAAAAAACAATACTCTCCAAAAATAACACATGCTAACAAAGTTAGGTTTAGGTTTATTAGTTTGCTTGTACTTCATATACACATTATGTATAAAGCTCACTAAACAAGTACATATTTTTAAGAATTAAATACTTATTTTAACAATTTGATTATGTATTTATTATATTTGCACTTTGCACTTGATAATAATTAACAATATTAGTATTAACTAACAAATTAATCTGAATTTTAAAATGCAAATCGTTTTTTAAATTTAATAATTTATAAAAATAGAAATTAAAGTTTTTTTTTAATTTTATTTGCATATAACATAGTATCAAGAATGATCTTGTTATTAACGCTTGTTTATAAAGATTAACTTATTGAGTTATACTCAGAAATTCTATGCATGTGCCAACAGGCCAGTGTTTACTTCTTACTTCAATTCAATTTCCGATTAATATCTCAATTATTGCACTGCTAACCTCAAAATATATTTAATCCTTAATTACATTTAATCTTTTTGCAACGTAAAACATACAGCATATTTATAAGATCTATTAATACATTTTTAGGTTTTTTATTATCTTAAACATTTATTTGTTTTTAAATGATCTACAGTCTAATAAACTTCAAAGATCAAACAACTTATTTTTTTTTATTGTTTGTCTTCTTATTTCTTTAACTATAATAAAATTATAACTATTTTGTCTCTTGAGTTCGTTTTTAACATTAATGCAATCAGATAAGGTTTTCGGAAATCAAAATATTAAACTATTCTAAATAAATTGCTATTCTCATAAAATGTATTAAATCGCTTGATACACTGACATGACGTAGCTTATATATAGTATCGTAAAGTGCAAATATTCACAGTTAAATTTTACCCAAAAAAATAAAAGTTGCGGTTAGGCAGCATTTACTGCGACTTTTACGTCTGGCATTTTTTATTGACTTTAAAAGTTTAAATTAAATTCACTTTACAATGAAAAGATTTGGGGGAAAGTTTTTTTTAGCATTAACAGCTAACGGAGTTTTTTAATTATGTGAAAATTCGTTATAAAACCAATACCTAGCCGCTTTAATACAATTAAATTTGTATACTTTTAATATAATTTAAATCAGACACCCGGTGCTTACGATATCAAATTTAAATTCGTCACGACGCTACGGTTGTAACTGGTAAACTATTAACGTCATTTTCAGAACGTCAGTTGCTTACCCTAACTTCATCACATATATGCTTTACTCTCCGACTTCATTACCTGCTAAAATTTGAATTTAGTTATCCTGAGTAAAATATATCAGTTTAATATAATATTATATAAATTCTAAACGCAATTGTTATAGATAATTTTAAATTTAAACAACGCTCAATTAAACGATTATTCCAATTTACCACATTTGTTAAAATTGTTATTAATTAACAACGTTTTAAATTTACATTATAAATGTGTATGTATGTATTTTTTTATTTTTTATTTATATTTTATACGTCAACTCATGACAATCACCGACAATTCAAACGTAAACCGTAAAAAACGCACGTTAATATTGCAAATTGAAATTAATTTATTTGAATGATTTGCACTGAGTGACTAGGCTGTCATCTAAAAATTTTGTTAATTCCCATCAATTTTAACAAAGGCAGACAATAACTTTAAATAGTTCAGGAGAGTAATATACAAGGTGAGTCGAGACGAATGGACCAAACTCCAAGAGTGTATTCTACACGTAAAAATAATGTAAAAAAACTTATGTTGTTATCCAATTATTATTTGTTTTCAAGTTATAGCATAATTAAATTTTTTTATCTAGTATGCCATGTTCGACGTTCTAAAACATTTGATAGCTTTTTTGTTCTGATAATCTGTCAGTGTGACGGTAATTTAACGTTTATTTTGTTTGTACGATTAAAGTGTTACAAAATGCCACACACTTATTCAAATTTAGAATATGCAAATATGGTGTTTGTTTATCGTTTATGTAATGGGAATGCTACAGCTGCTGTTAAAGAATATCGTCAACGTTTTCCACATCAAAGACGTACTAATAAAAATGTATTTAGCAGAGTTTTCAACAAACTGTGAGAGACCGGAAAGCTTCCCAGTGTTAACATAACATCTGAACGAACTACTCAACAAGATTTAGAAAAGGTAGAAGATATTCTGGATGCAGTAGCAGAAAATGCAACGACCAGCTCACAAAGAATTAGTATTCAATTGGGTATTCCACAAACAATTGTAATAAACACACTCCACGAGCAAGGCTTACATCCATACCATGTACAGAGAGTACAACTGAAATTTTGTCGGTGGATAAATAATAATCCTCGTGTTGTATCGCGCATACTTTTTACAGATGAAGCAACATTCACCCGTGGCGGCATTAATAACACTCACAATTGTCCAGTATGGTCAGACGAAAATCCCCACGCAACAGTTGCAAGTAATTTTCAACATAAGTTTTCAGTAAACGTGTGGTGTGGTATGGTCGATGTTTATTTAATTGGCCCTTTCATTTTGGAAAATTGCCTTACACAAATCAACAACTTTGCACAAACTACTAAAGGATGTTCCTTTAAACATCAGAATGCAAATGTACTACTAGCCCGATGAAGCTCCTGCACATTTTGCTCGTTAGGTCAAGCAATATTTGGACAAAATGTTTCCAGGGCGTTGGATTGGTCGCGGTAGTTCAATTAGTTGGCTTCCAAGATCTTCAGACCTCACAGCATTAGATTATTGTTTAAGGAGCTGGTTCAAAAATAAATTGTACAAAGTAAAAGTGGACACTCGGAATGAACTAATTTTACGTATTAGATATGCTGCAGCCAATCTTAAACAAAGACATGACTCCATCAGGAGAGCAACAGGCGCGCTTTGTAGACAAAGCAGAAAATGTTTAGAGGTAAATGGCGTATTTTTGAACATTTATTATAAGAACGCTATGATAACCAAAACGTTAGTGTATAAAATTTTGTTTATTTTTAATTACGATGTAACTTGAAAACAAATAAAAGTCGGATAACAACATTTGAGTTTTTTTACATTATTTTCACGTGTAGAATACACTCCTTGAGTTTGGTCCGTTCCTCCCAACTCACCCTGTATAAATTATTGTGTAAGAAAGATAAATTGCTCTTTTTATAATAATTGCTTCGGTATTCTTTTTTAAGACTGAGTTTAGTTTATTTGTGTTTGTATGCAATTTTTATAAATTTTATATGAACATGGCATACCAAAAAAATCAATCTCTGTCTTGGTAAGTAAGATTAATTTAAGTCCGCCTGCCAAAAATAAAATGTGAGCATCTTGCAGTAATATTATTGATAATAAAATGTTTAGATGTCGTATGTAGTATATCTGCTGCTAATTATCACCAATTACAACAAGCAAATTATCACAAAGTCAAGATAAAATAATATGCAAATGACGCTTAAAAATAATTTTATATAAGAAATTGCAAACCAATCAAAAAAGTCAAATAACTAAAATTAAATGTATGTTAATTGGGCACTATCACTCACATTAAAAGTATTAAAAAATGTTGCAAAAAACTTAAAAAAAGTTATTGTACTAAATTATAATAGTATGAATATCATAAACAAAAAAACTAATGGTAAATAGATTCAGGTAATTAAAAGAAAGAAAGCATTTTTTTAGTTACTTAATATATTACAACAACATAAAAATACTTTTAAATTTTAACTAGTGGAACCAGACTCGTTGTAACTATCACATTGAAGATAGATTTAAGCAGTCTGTGAACATTGACCTTAAATATTTGTGGTTTATAAGACTTCAGAAATACTTAATTGGGATGTTTATTGCATATGTATATAGTACGGTTAAAAAAATCTTTTTTAAAAGTTTCGGTCACCTCTAAACTGTCAGTGAAAATTTGTTAGAAAGTACTACAATTAAATATTTGTTATAATAGCAATATGTTTTTTATTTTGTTTAACAATGTCTATGTAAATATCTATAAAAAATGCAACCTGTGTTGTAAAGTATCAAAAACATTAGTTATTGAGGTTAGCAATGATCTAAATAGCTCCGTTTTAAATAGAATTTAAAAGAGATAGTGTAGTTTTAGATGTTCCTCCTTATACTTAAGAACAATATTCAATACAAGGACAAATATAAGTTTTATATATGTATATGTAAAAGCTAAACAGACGTATAAAAAAGTTTACATCTATTAAGAAATTCTAGTTATTGTAATTTTTAAAAGACAAATAGAAGAAGATTTAGTTATAGATTCACTTTTTAGTTTAAAATTTATTACTAATAATACATTGGATTTTAATTTTAAAAAAACAAAACGTTGAGTTTTTTTGAGTTGAGTTAAAATTAACCATGTTGGGAGTACCCTAATCAGATTTTGAGGTCTTTGTTTATAGATGCTATAAAGTATGAAAGGTGCTATTATTTGCAAAACTATAAATGGGCAATTCCATTTCAAACGGACCAGAGCTAGGGGGGGGTGCGTTGAGAAACTTGCTTATGTATTTTTTTTTAGTTTCTATAACTTATTAGTAGTCCTTTGATCGGTATATGAGGGTATAAAACCCATAAAAAAAAATTCTACGATTTTTTTAAGTATTTTTGACGTTTTTTGACTTAATCGCATTTTTTGTTTAAAAACCGCAATTTTAACTCAAAAAAATAAATTTACTAATGAAATCAATCAAAAATTTTCCGTAGAATCCAAATCCGGCACCATTTTAAGTTTATACCCTGTCTATAAGCCGCAAAAGCCATAAAACCATGTTTTTGTTCTCAGTGGGCTGGGCAAAAAGGAGCATTTTTTACATTTTTTTTAACCGCTAAAGTTGACGTGTTTTGATGTAAATTAATTATAAAATATAAATTTGTTTTGTGTATTTGGGTTTTAAGCGTCTAAAACTCAAAAAAACTGCAAAAATAAGCCTATTTTTCAACATAAACTTTTACAAATGCACATTTAACAGTTTTCAGAAAAACTATACACCAAATATTATTAAAAAATTTAGTTTTGCAAACAATTCTACATAGAAAATAGTCAGTGTCGTGCTTATCTGGCAGAGAAAAATCCATCTAGAAAAAAAAATTTGTTCAAAATTTTCTTAAATTTTTTTTTTTTTTAATTTTTTTTAAAGATTATTTGGATTATTTTTTTTTAAGTTGATTTCAGAAGAACAAAGACATTTTTTGTCGCTTGAACCAATTTTTGGCCATTTTACTTTTTGTTTGATGGTTTTTGCGCATGCGGCACAAATTTAGACTCGATCTATCGGCGCAAAAATTTAAAAATATTATTATTTTTGGCATTCAAACATTAATCTGCCTGTCGCTTGTTAAAAATTGTTAAAAAAAAGTTTTAAACCACACCCTAGTGTGTTTATAACATTTTTTGTAAATAAAAAAAAATAATTAATTTTTAACGCATTTTTTGCATAAGAATTTTGTAAACATTTTTTTCTAGATGGACTTTTCTATAGACAATGAGTACAACACTGACAATTTTCTATGTAAAATTGTCCCCAGAACTCAAATTTTTAATAATATTTGGTGTATTGTTCCTCTGAGCGCGGCTAAACGTGCAAATTGTAAGAGTTTATGTTGAAGAATAAGCCTACTTTGCAGATTTTTTAAGTTTTAGACGCTTAAAACCCAAATACACAGAACAAATTTATATTTTTCAATTAATTTACATCAAAATACGTCAACTATAGCGGTTAAAATTGTTTTAAAAAATGCTTCTTTTTGCACAGCCCACTAAGAACAAAAACATGGTTTTATGGCTTTTGCGGCTTATAGAGAGGGTATAAACTTGAAATGGCGCCAGATTTGGATTCTACGGAAAATTTCTGATTGATTTCATTAGTAAATTTATTTTTTTGAGTTAAAATTGCGGTTTTTAAACAAAACATGTGATTAAGTTAAAAAACGTCAAAAAAACTTAAAAAAATCGTAGAATTTTTTTTTATAGGTTTCATACTCTCATATATCGATCAAAAGACTACTAATAAGTTATAGAAACTAAAAAAAAATACATAAGCAAGTTTCTCAACGCACCCCCCCTAGCTCTGGTCCGTTTGAAATGGAATTGCCCAAATAGGACTTTTAGTTATTTGAAGAAATTCATGAATGCAATTCAAAAATAAAGTTGGTAAAAAATCAGAACATTAAAGAACATCAGCGTTTATGTTTTGGGGTCAGATTTAAACTATATGTTTTTTCTATTGTCTCAAAAAATTAATTACAGATTTATGCACAAAACCTATATAATAGAGATTGTTGATAAGAGTAGGATGCCATACTCAATCAAACGTTTTGGAAATGTCTACAGCTACTGCAAAATTTTCTCTATGTTTGTTAGAGTAAAATTCCACTTTTGACTAACGGGCAATTCCACGTCAAGTGAGCAGTCCATTTCACGCGACCCTCTCCGATTTAGCTCAAATTTTGTACACTTATTTGAGTACCCAAAATATGACTTCATGCCAAATTTCAGACCTCTAGGTTACATAGATTGCCTCGTAGAGCTAATTCAATTTTACGGCAATTTTTTATGTTCAACTTTATTTTTTTTTAAATTTCAATTATCTTAATTGCATTTTAATCTGGAAAAATCGAATGCAGGGGTCAAATTTTTGTTATCTTGTCGCGCACGCGCAGAAAATGCAATAAACCAGTTCTTTTTTTCAAAAATTCATATCTCAAAAGTTGCCACCGAATAAAACTCCAAATTTTGGGCAAAGACAGCCAAATGTATGTACTTTAAGATGCTTGAATAAAAATTTTCCACATTAGTGGTAGTTTTTGCTCTAGAGTCTCTTGAACGCACAAAACCATTTTTCAATCAAAATTTTAGCACATATTGATTAATATACAGGGTGTTAATGAATAAGGGTAACAAACTTTTAGGGTGGGTAGGGGGGTTCATTTGAGACACTTTTTAATCATAAACTTATAGGCAAACATGTTTACCCTAGAAGCTGCACGTCAAAAATTTTTTGTTTTTTTTTTATACATTATTCGAAATATCTCTCTTAAAAGTCTAAATAAAAAAAACAATAGAATATAAAAATTATAGGCAATTAAATTGTCCATCTTTTTTGAACAGCATATCTGGATCTATCTCTAACCGTACTTATGTCATAAATTAAAGAATGGATTTTAAATTTTTTTTTTGTTATTTTTGTTAAAAACTATGTTTAAATGTCAAAAATTAAAATTAAATTCAAAATTAAAAGCCATTCAATTGCGCATTTTTCACCTAATAACATGTTTTAATGTAGCTCCTACCGATTGTGTGCTATTAAAGAAAAACTTCAAAAGGAACATTTTATAACCTTACTTAAAAAAACATTAATAAAATGTTACAAATTTGACAAAATAAAAAAAATATGTACAATACGTCATTTTAAAAGTTTTTTAAATAAAAAAAAAAATTGAGGCCTAAGCCTTATTAAATTCTAATAATTTTAGTTTACGAGTCTAATTTTATGTTCAAAATTTAAAATATAATAAAAATATTATAATTTAAAAAATATATATACAGAGTATATTGAAGTTTCATGTAGAACCTAATTAGCAAGTACTCATTTGCTTTTTTGGGGACCCAGGGTATGCATCTGACTCAAATCTGGAAACTAATGATACTTATTAAATATATTAATTTTAAAAATTCAATGGTAGTGCGACACGTGTTCTTTTGAATCTTAAGGTCTGAAATTTCTCATTGCATACTTTTTTTGTATAAAAATCACTTTCTGAGGGTACACACAAAGAATTTCCACAAACAAATTTAAAAACCAGTCTAATATCAAAAATTTTGATTAAAAAATGGTTTTGTGCGTTCAACAGGCTCTAGAGCAAAAACTATTACTAGTGTGGGAAAATTTTATTTAATCATCTTAAAGTACATACTTTTAACTGCCTTTGCCCAAAATTTGAAGTCTTAATCGGTGGCAACTTTTGAGAAATGAATTTTTGAAAAAAAAAATGTTTTTTGCGTTTTCTGCGCGTGCGGGACAAGATAACAAAAATCTGATTGCTGCATTCGATTCCTTGGGAAATTTCCCATTGGCTATGCCTATTCTAAAATTTTTCCAGGCTGAAATGCAATTAAGATAAATAAAGTTAAAAATTGATCTTAAAAATTGCCGTAAAATTCAATTGGCTCTTCAAGGCGAACTATGTGACCTAGAGGTTTGAAATATTTTAGTCATATTTTGGGTACTCAAATAAGTGTATGAAATTTGAGCTAAATCGGAGAGTTTCCTTTTTTAGGTATAGGTTGAACATTTGCAATCCACCAACAGTTCAGGAATAATATTTTTTTTGTATAATAAATATTTTAGTCAAAAAAAGAGCTAATTTATTTGCAAATGTTTTAATAATAATTTTATCTATACATAATGCCTTTCTGGTTTTAATTTAAAAAGATATTTTTTGACAACTGTTTGCTTAAAATGAGTTTGACCTATTATTTTACTAGTAGAAAGATTGCAGCTAATTCTGAGTATAAAAAACTTGCTTTTTCTTTTGGTTCAGTAACTAGATTGTTTTAATCTATTTGAAGAAAAAGTATTAAAAATTTGGAATTACCTTGCAATAAATTTATTGTTTAATAGAAATTTTTGTTGTTATCAAATGCTAAAAAAAATGATTAAATTTGTTTTGTTAATCTTCTCTTTTTCAGATTGTATTAGATTGTCACAATGTTTACTCGCTTTTTTATAATCTTGATATGTCTGATTGGAACAACTACTAGCATATTTGATAAATGCTTATTGCTTTTTATTAAATAGTGGAATAGTTTTTGTAAGATTTTTGCATCACTATGTAGATCCTTAGAATATAAGCAATAAGTAACAAAATTTAAATTATTAAGAAATTGATTAATTTTTACTATGTTTATCTTAGAATAGTAAAAGATGAGGCGCGGTTTAAGTTTGGTAGTAATAGAAAGAAAAGTTTTAACAACAGAAGTAATCAGTAAATGATCAGAATTTTCTAAAACAGCCTCAACAATAGTTGTTGTAATCTCTGAAATAATTGAAAGATACAAATTTAATCATCTTAGTTCACAAAGAAGTCCATCACAAAGAGAATATGTAGGTTGCAGCAAAAATCATAGCTTGTTTTCCGGATAGTGTTATAAAAGATAAGTGACTTAACTATTCAGTATTATGTACATTAAAATCTTCTAACAAAATTATTTTGGTTTTTCTATGATTACCTTAAAGGAACTTGTCAAAACTTTTAGAAAGATGTCTTATAACGGCATATGTTAATTACAAATTACAAGTTTTGTACGTCGTCAGTCAAAAATATGCTTGTTGTTTGTGGATGTAGGCACAAACGTTATGTGGGTTAGCAAATAAATGTTCAAGATGATAATCGGAATCTACTAGATTAAAGCAATCTAGATCTTTTTTGTTTATTTTGGTTTTAGTCAAAATGAGAATTTGGGGTTTTTTATGTTTGAGGTGCTTATGAACAGAATCTAAGTTTTTTAGACTACAAATGAGCCTGGTTCTTTTGACTACTGCTTCGGCCACCCAAAACTATTGCACATGTATTTTTTTGTAATACAAACTAATAGACAAGGTACCAACCTGATCGTACACGCCGTCATACAGTATTTGCTGCAAACGTTAAGAGTTCAAACACCGTCCGATGTTAGCTAATTTAGCCATTATACAAAAAAATGCAACCATTGCTCAATTCTATTCTATCGAGCAAACTTGCATTCCAAACAAGCCAGTACTAATTACATTTTAGCGGTTTTTGCCTTGTAGGCCAGTATATTGTTGCCCGTGTCACTACCACTGAGAAGTAAAACAATTGACCAAAAAACAAAACACAAGAAGCACTGATTGCTAAATTGCTGACTTAAGGTTAGCTGCATTGTTTCTGCTTAAGAATTTTTTTAAATTTTTTTTAAAGGAAAAAAACAATTACTTTTATTATAACATAGATTTTTGATGCTTATAAAAAAAAATATTTGTTTTATTGTGAAATTGTTGAAAAGAAACTGTAGTCTTATATCAAAACCAAAAATATAGATGATTCCATGCTATGGACTGGGAACTAAAATACTTTAAAATATTTATAGGATAAAAGATGCCTTTTTTTTGTTAAATGTGCAATAGTTAAGGTTGTTTTAAAGATTTCTGTCAAGTGTTTATAACACAGGGTCTTATGTCTAAACCAAAAATGAGATGTTGGTATTCATACAATAAGCGGGTACAAGAATATGTCAAGTGTTGCCTAATTTCAAGAACTTATATTATAAAAATTATAAATAAATATTATTTCAATACGTAGCCAAGAAAAATTATTTGTTTTATTATAAAACTGTTGAAAAAATGTAGAATCCAATATCAAAACCAAAAATATAGATGTACCCAAACTACGATTAAGAACAAAAATATTTATCGGATCAAGAAAAGCTCCTTTTTGTTAAACGGGCAATAGTTGAGGCTGTTTTAAAATTTTTTGTCAAGTGTTTTTAATACAGAGTCCTATGTCTAAACCAAAAATTAGATGTTGGCATCCATATTATGATGGGTACAAAAATATTTTTCGGATCAGAAAAGCTTTTGTTTTGTTGAATGTGCAATAGTTGAAATTGTTTTGTAGTTTTTTGTCAAGTGTTGTCTTATATCATAAAAAATATAGATGAATGTTATTCCAATACGTAGTCAAATACCGCAAAATTTGTTGAAAGTAAAAATATAAAAGTTGGATTATACTAGTTGAGACAGCACAACGGTTGGATTAAGAGTGATAAATACTAAAAGTCGTATCTAGTTTATTTTATTTATAGTATCAATAGTAAAGACGTTATTCAGATTTTATGACAAGTGTTTTTGAGCCGCATATGGATAGTGATTTTTACTTGTTTTACTTGTCCCTTTGCTCCGCACAAATTTGTTAGAGACTGTTTTTAAGTTATTTTCCTAAGAAGGAAGAAAATTTTTAAAAGTGTTTGGCTTTGGCTTACACACCGCAAAATAATAAAAACTTGTTGTATAAACATTTTTATGGGTTAAAGTAATGTCTGACATGATTTGCGTCTATTTTTATTAAATTTAAAAATTGCATATTTTATATTTATACTGTACATTGTTGTGAAACTCTTAATAAACTCTTTACATGCAAAAATTAAAAAAAAAAAATTAAAATTAAACCGTTTAAAAATAATGACCAACCAATAATGTAAATTTTTTAATTAAAAATAAATAAAATTCATCTTTCTGAAAATGATAAAACTTGTGCAATGTCTACAATCAACCATTTTTAAATTTTAATTTTTTTAGTGTAAAATGTTTTAAAACTTAAAAAAGTCTTTTTACTGTTACCGATTTTTAAGAAAATCACGTTACTGATAATGTTGATACTAGAAACACAAATCTAAAAAAGAATTTGATCGTTATTTTTTATACAAAAAAATTGAGTAACTTTAAAAACGCATTTTTAAAAACTATCTTTAATTGCTTCTTTTAAGACGCCACTGATCAAGAATAACTACCTAAATCAAAAATCTGTTTTTATTGAACAAAGTATCGGTATAAGATTTTGCAAGCGGAATCCAGGAACAAAAAAATTTAGTGACGCCACTATGATATTTGAAACTCTTGAAAGATATAATCTCTGTTAACAATTTGGTTTAAATCTCTTTCTGTAATTTTTTTTTTTTTTAATCTAATTGTCAAAGTTATAGTATAGAATGGTAAATGGCCTTACAACTTCTTTACATAGTACTAGCAGAAGATGCCAAGAGTAATAATAAAGCACCAGCAACACAACTTATGTTTACATTTTGCATGCTTGAGATAAACATGGTAGTGTTTATAATAGGTCTGTTTCAACATACGATTTGGACAGTTTGCAAACAGTTCAAACTATGCACACAAACAAATTACTGTGTATAAAAGATTGCCTAAGGTTGACAAATATTTGTTTGTGTGTACAAATTGAACGGTTTGCAAACCGTCCAAATCGTATGTTGGAACAGACCTATGAACTACGGAACATAAGCACATTGATAGTAAACCAAGTTTTATAATGTGTAAAAGCTGAAGTTTATAATGATTATAAACTAATTATTATTGTAAACAGATAAATTAAAAAAAGTTTTTGAAGTATATATCTTACTAACTAGATTAACACAACAAAATAATCCATCTTTATTGTTGACGGCCACAATATAAGTATTTTTTGACTCAATCTTATATTCAACATATAAACAATTTACATGTTAATGTTAGTAAAGCGGGTTTTAACTTAACAATCTTAATAAAAACAGCCAATTATAAAGTATTTTTTTGTTCGTGTAAGACGCTAAGAATAATTTAAAAATAAAAAAAATTGAGTGTGGTTTTACTCTTCAAAACAAGTAAGAAATGCTTAATAAACCATGCCTTCTTAAGCCAACGCCGCACTATTACTTAAAGAAAATAATTAGTGTAATTAAGTACAATTTAATTGAGCAAAATAAAGTAGGCTGCATTTCATGTTTAATTTACTTTGCAAAAAATGTGTTTTCCATTGGCTGTTATGCAAGCATTAGTACGAAGCATAACTTGTTTAAAAACATCTCCAATGTTTACTATTTTTTGACATTATTAACATTATTTACATGGAAAGCATTTTACCAATTAATTTAAATAGTTTTATAAATAATCCAAAGAGTTAATAACGGAAAATCGGACAGCTTATAGCGTCAATCCACCACGACCTATACATCTTAGTACTTGAAAGCTGTAATGCTAAAATGCGATAGAACGTCGTTTTGCATGTACATGTACATTATTATATCTGGAATTAATTCTGGAAAAAAAAAATTGGTATAAAAATTCTGACAGAGTGGCGGAATTTTATCAAAACGTAAAACTTATTAGAAAGTTACCGATGGTGGCGTTCTAAACATTTATGAAAAATTTAATTAAATATTCAATCTTTGGTAAAACCCGTTTCAATTGTGAATGTACATGATAGAATAATTGTATATTTTATCACTCATCTTCAAAAACCATTAATAAAAAAAAATTTCATTGCTAATCTGTCTGTTGCAGACTTTGCACACGTTTATACATGATATGATACAAACAGGTGAATACCCACAAATACTTAAAAAAACAAATAATAAAACCAATATACAAAAAAGGAGAAAAATTAAAATGTGAAAACTATAGACCAATATCACTTATATCAGTTCTGAGCAAAATTACAGAAAAGGCAATATATAACAGATTAATGACACACATAAACAAACATAATATTATAAATAAAAAGCAATACGCATTCCAAAATAAATCAAACACAATGGGCATAACAACTGATATAATACAACATATAACAGAAAAGTTGGACAAGAAACAGTATGTTATACCAATATTTATAGACATGAAGAAAGCTTTTGATACCATCGACAAAAACAAATTGATTAAAAAAATGGAGTTATTAGGAACAAGAAACACAAATTTAAAACTGTTAAAAACATATATTAAAAGCAGAACACAACAAACACAAATAAACAACATACTTAGTAAAACAACGGAAGCAGAATATGGGGTACCACAAGGTGGAGTGTTGGCACCAATACTGTATATACTATACATAAATGATATATATAATATAAATCTGACTGGTGAAATATATACGTATGCTGATGACACATGTATTATATATCACGGAAAAAGTAAAGAAGCAATCGAAAGAAACATAAATGCAGACATTAAGAAACTAACTAAATGGTACGACGAAAACATACAAACAATAAATGAAGAAAAAACAACTTATATGGTAATAAGTCAAAAAAACACAAAAGATATTGACATAAAAATTGTAATAAATAACATACCAATTACTAGAACAAAACAGACAAAATACTTAGGAATAATATTAACCGAGAAACTCACCTGGGATGCACATATTAACAAATTATTAAAAGAAAGCGCAGCAACAATAGGAGCTGTCTATAGAGCCAGAAAATGCATACTAAAAGAAACAGCAATAAGTATATACCACTCACTTTATTTAGCAAAAATTAACTATTTAATAAATATATGGGGTGAAACAACAAAAACAAATATACAAAAAATCCAAAGACAACAAAACAAAATACTTAAAATAATACATAAACTTTCAAAGCTAACACGAACAGAAGAAATATACAAAATAATTAACAAAACAAACATTAACGAAAAAATAAAAATAGAAAAATGCAAACTAATATATAAAGTTAAAATTAAAGAAATTAAAACAAATCTACAAATAATATTAAACAAAGAAATTGACGGACATAACACGAGAAGAAGAAGTAATATATATGTACACACAACAAGAACAGAAAAAGCGAAAAAAACAATACTAGGAAATGGACTAATCACGTACAATCAACTACCTGAAAATATAAAAAAAACGAAAACTTTTAAAGAATTTAAAACAAAAATAAAAGAACACTACATAATAACAAGACTAAAAAAAACAAATTAATTAAAAAAAAAAAAAAAAGGATAATGCACACACAAAAAAAAAAAAAAGAAGATAAATGGTGCCCCGAATACGAAGCTCTGCAGCCGACCATACATGGAAAGATGCAAAGCAGCAAGTGGGGAGAGAAAAAAAAAATTAAATTGAATAATTTATATTTATACATTCAAATTGACACTGTACTTAACAATTTATTATTTATTATTTATAATTTATATGACAATAAAAAAAAAAAAAAAAAATATGTATAAAACATTTGATAATATACCTAATACGTTTCACACAGTGCATTTACCGACTCTTTCTGTTGCAGCAATTCTGCATACGTCCTATACAATGTTCCCGTTGCGCACTACTATAAACATTACCTTAACACAAATCCATGTCAGTTATCTTTCTATATATGTAATCTCTAACTACATTTAATGCAACATTGACCAGCACATATTAAACTTAAGTAAATTGTAATTTTTTGTTGTTGTATTGTATTGCTATCTGATTGGGATGTGTTACATTTTGTGCAACGTTGGTTTGCGGACATACATAGTTTATTAAGAGTTTTTTGTCTATTGAAGCATAGATCCAGACTCTAAGTTTTGAGACACATATTATCAGACACCCTGTATAAAATTGTACAAAATTTAAAAATAAAATACAAAAACAAATTTTAAATAAATACTGCAAGCAACAGAAGAAGGCGGCGCAGTACTCTATGCATCCGACTGTTGCAGCAAAGATCGTGCGTTCAAATCTAACAACGGAAACTGTTTCAAACTTTTATTTCCTTTTTTGGTGCGGAAAAGATTAATAATCTCTAATGTAAATTGTCAGCACTACGGGCTGCCGCCAGCAGTGACGTGAAATACGGCTAAAGCAAAAGCAATGTTTGAAAAACTGCTGTAAAATATAACATGTATTAAAATTTAATAGAGGTCAAACTTAATCAAGTTTTATGTTGCTTTAATTTATTTTTTTATAACTTAGTTTTTATATATGAAATAAGATATTATAAGTCTACAACTTAACTGCTCTCCTTGTTGATTCAAATATTTTCAAGATGAATTGAAAAAAAGTTATACTAAGAATAAAATAAAAATTAGTAAAAGATTTTAGTATAAATATGAATGTAAAATAAAATTTAAATATAGTAAAATATATAAATCAATAACAATGGTGGAATATTTTTTTTATAAATTCAATATATAACAAAATGTTTTAACTATAATGGGATCATTATTGATAATTAGTTGTTACACCGTATGAAGTATATAAATTAAATAATAATACAACGAAGCGTTTGATCTAGCAACACTTGAAACTTCTTTAGATAAATTTGACTTATTTGGTTATCCGTAGCAGTTTTGTTTGTAAATTATTATTTTTTAGTTAGTTCTGGAAATAAAATACATTAATTTTTACCAACAGTTTGCTAGCATTTTCTGCTTCAGATTTGAGCACAGTGTAACAAAACGTTTACAAATTTTCAGCAGGCCTATGGAAACCACGCAACGGAAAAGAGAAAAACTTTATCTTTAAAAACCAATAAAAATGTTAATAGAATACAAGGTTTTAAACAATTTGTCATAATTAATTAGGGAAAAGTTAAATTTAAGTCAAAAAAACCTGCGCAAAAATGATTCTGAAAATCTTTTGCTTTTGGTTAAAAGAACAATATAAAAAAGGTGCTTTAACTTTTGGAGTTGATTAAAAATTGTTTTAATTTTCCGAAACATGAAAACCAAGCGCCGAACAAGGCAAAAATGAGTATGTCGTAGATCAATGTGTGCTAATTTGCTAATCAACACTTTTATTAAAAAATATGGCAATTTTCTAAAATATGTAAACGTGAAAAGACTAAAGAATTAAATCATTTTTTACTAAAATAAACGGTAATGTATATTTACAAAGGTGTGCCTTTTTTCTACAAAAAAATATTTACATACATCAATCAACAAAATTTAATGTAATCCATATACTACAAAATAAATTGTGCATTTGAAAAAAAAACTGACAATAAATTGGACTGCCAGAAAGTTGTAAGACAACAAAATTTAATATAAGTAGCTATGCTTGCTTTTAATTCTAATTTTTTTTTTTTTTAATTTTAAATTTAGTAGTCAATATTAGGTCAGGTTAGTTTAGAGTGCTACAATTATTGTTGTTGCTTATATTATAATTCAACTTAAAAAAATGTTGATAATATTATTTATTAAAGTTTGCAATATACTCATTTATCCAATAAAATGGTGTCAAATAAATGCAAACAAATTTAAATCAGAAAAAATTATCAATTTAAAGCAAAAACAATAAGGTACGTAAAAAATTAAAAATAAAAATATGTCGGAAAAACTTATTTAAAATAGCTCAAAAACCTAGCAGTACTTAAGTTTGCTTTCAAACTAAAAATCAAATTAATGGAAGCATTTAACCTACATCGGTTCTTCAAATTTGATCAAAATCGCCGGCCACTAAAATAGACATTGGGTAGCGTTTACATGAAAAGGCGCATTACGCTCTTTAAGGCTACGACGACAAATATATATATATATATATATATAAAACAAATATGATCAGTATGATCACTACTATTTACTCTACATTGCTGATTATAATTTGCAACATTTAAGGGTCAAAATTAAAAATTAATAATTTTTAATAACTATAATACTGTAAGACAATTTTGAATTTATAAATCTAATTATGCATATTGAAAACAAACTAGTTTGATCAAGATAACATTGCAGTTTACATTGTTATGGTTATTCTTAAATTTTATAATTGATTATAACAAACAATAATAATTGATATATTTTGGTTAAAAAACCTTAAAGAAAAATTTGAATATTCTAAAGCATATTAACTTATTTTAATAAATTGTTAATTAAATCTAACTAATCAATTTATAAGTATAAAAAAAAATCAAAAGTTTATTTATTTTATCATAAGTTATAAACTCACTTGTGTCAATGCTGAAAAGCATACACCATACCGCAGTTTTTTATTATTACATAAGTTCCAATTCTTATCTAGTTTCATTTTGTTGATACGTTTGATACGCCGATAACGGTGTAGTTACGAACGTAAATATCTACACCCTTAAGACCAACTTTCAGTCCCGACACGAATTGAAAGGGCTAAAAATACTTTACAAGTTTTATATAAAATTTCGGAAACACACAACAAAACTCCAATTTTTATTCAACCACCGTAAAAACGAAATATCCATAACAATATATACCCAGAGAAACGAATAGAAAAGATTATGAAAAAAAGGTTTGAAATGCTATAAAAACGAAGCTTTCCCTTGTGGTTATGTAAAAAAGTTTGTTGCTGAGTGGACGTTGAATTTGATTAAAACAAATGTAAGTATAACCTTTAACTTTCGTCTACATTCAATATAACTAATTAAAATAATCTTACCCACTTATAGGCAGGTACATTTTCTTACCTAGAACAAAATATTAAAATTACATATACATTTTAGCATTACATTATAATAAACTTTTTATACTTTATACAATATATAACAATTGATTGTAAATGTATTCTAAATATTTAAGCGAGGAAGTATGTATGTCAGAGATAAATCAGAATCTAGCCAGAAGGCTACATTTCCACAGTATTTGCGTCCCTTCCATTGAATAGTAAGAATAAAATATTTCATGTGAATGTCAGAAATGCCATCCGCCACATACGAAATGAAATGTTTTATTCTCAGCCAGCGTTTTTTATCATTTTTACTAATCATTTTTTGTTTTATTTTTATTTTCTAGCTTATCGTTTTACACTTTAAGCTTGTGATATGTCAGAAGTTTTCAACACAATTATTTTATAACATAAATGTTCAAATATGATTTTTATTTTAATATACTATTTTAGTAAATATTTTTGTACATTTATTATTTATTACGTTTTTAAGATTATATTACATATTTATTTTTTATATTTAATTATTTTTTTTCTAAACTCTAATTAATAATCATTTTTATTTACTAAAAAGAAGAAAAAAATATCAGTTTATTAAAAAGGTCAAACAAAGAATTGAATTTTGTGCGGTAATTTGACAAAATAAAGTAAATTACTATGCTAATGATACAATACTCGTTAGTCATTTGTTATCGTTAATTAAAGAAAGGATTTGCTAATATATTGGAAGGTTTAAATTTTTATATCTTGCAACAATAATCGGATTTATTAATTATCAAATAAAAGATGGTTGGGTAATTATAATTAAGAAAGCTAACAGATGCGTAATCAAGAATTGAGTGTCAAATGGTGTTATATATTTTGCACATTTAATATCCCTTTATTATTGTTTGTAAGCAACCGGAAATGTTTGAAACCTGTAATAATTTTGGTTTTAAAGAATCATGGATATGATGCTAAATTACTGTTTTTGTATGTGTAAAAATCATAACTTGTTTTTAAATAAAATAAAATAAAATTTAGTTAATTTTAGTTTTTCTGTGGTTAAAAAAGTTTATTAAAACTTTTAGAAAAGTCACCAATTTGTTGTTTGAAGTTTGCAACTACTTTATTTTTGGAGCTTTTTAATAGATATTTACGATACAAATAGAAATTATTAACAAACGTATGAGTAAACTGCAAAAACATGCCGGTAGCAAGTTTTGTAATCACACTTTTCGGCGTTCCAACATTTAAAAAAAAAACATAATATCATTTAAATAACGGATTATGGACATTATAAAATGTCATGTCAAATAAAAATTAAAAAATATGTAATTAAAATTTAATATTTCTGCTCTAATAAAGCTATTTTGCTCAATATTAAGAACGGTTAACATTATACTTCTAAAAACAAAAAACATAAAAAAATCTTGTACAGATTTTGTTATTAGTTTATGTAAACTAAAAAATAACTGGTAATAAAAAACGTGTGCTCAAAGAAGCTCTTACCATGGTATTATACTAAACCATATACATACATACATTGTTATTTGCGTGCAGGTAGGTATGAAGTTTTGTTGTAAATAATCAATGGATTAGTTATATATTTATTTATAATAGCTAGAGAAACGTATGGAGGTGTATCTTATGTGCTTATTGACAAATAGACCAAAGGAAAGTTTTAGAGTAAAGTCATCAAGGTACTGACAGCTGAAGTATGCTTGGAATGCTGTAAAAGATTTGTATTTACACACTGACATGATGTCTTGAGTTGTAAAATAATACTGTATCTGGCACTAAGGCCATCTACGTAACAGCCAAATGCATGTTGTGCACTGGCATTTAAAGCCTTGAGGTTGCACAATAACAGCAAAAGAATGTCAAGAATGATACTGCACTAATGCAAAAAGACAATATAGACCGGACTACCTCAAGAAACACGAAGCGGGATAAAAAAAAATTCAGTGTTTTTTTGCAAAGAAGAAAGTTTATATAAATATTAAATGAACGGTGTGGTGGATGTAAAGTTTAGCCTTTGTTGTGTCATTTATATAAATAAACAAATTTTATATAACTGGACATAACATTTCAGAAATAGGAATAGATTACCAGAATATTATAGACGGTAGCAGTTATATCAGAAAAGGAGCAAAACATTTAAAATAGTAAATTAATTTATCCAAGGCGTAGTGTAATTGATGTTAAGTTATGGAGAACGTATGTGATGATTCCCGTATATTTATTTATAAATTGACATTATGTATGGGGCCAATTGTTGGTACACAGCGACCGACAAGTTTAGATTGGGCACTGATAAAATGGTAGCTGAGTGATAAACAGTTATCTACAGAAACGTTGGCAGTGCTATGAGATTACACGTCATTTTTTAATTTAAGTTAACAGGAGTTTAAGAGTCAATAGCATAATTAACTTGTAAATTAAAAACGGCAAACATGCTTACGCATGGGTTTTAGATAAATATGCTTATATGGGCTTTGCCAAATTTTTGATTGTGGTACACTATAAACAAATATGCTTATGCATAGAGTCGCTCTTGATGTTTCTAGGCAATAATTTTTTGGAGCTAAATTAATAAAAAATTTAACGTTATGAAATTAAAAAAAAACGAAATTATTGATATCTAAAATTTTATCAGAAATTTGGTTGCTGCAAATATAGTTTATAGTTAAGGTTGTTGTAACTAAATAACTATTATCAGTTGATAAGAGTTTTATTTAAGTAATATTGCAAACATTGGATATAGACGCAAGATGATAAAATATAACATTACCCATATTTTTTGGGTGTAAATAAATTTTAGAGCTTTAGTCAATTATGTTTTTTTTAACGCAAAAACGGTTTAGTTGTAGTCAGAATTATGAACAGTATTCAGTTGTAACAAAATAGAAATATTTGAGTTTTTAGTAACGTTTTGAAATTTCATGTTAGATTGATTTAACGGTAAAGATAGAAATCCAAATATAATTTATAAGGTTGCTATTAAGTAAATTTGAATTGTTTGAGTTTTATTGTAAAGGTTGTACCAAAGTTCAAATTAGTAAAAGTAAAACTTTTTTTTACTATTTAATAAAACTATTGGTCAGCCTAAGTAGACTTGTAACTGGATGTTTAAATGTTTAAAACTGGTCATTGCAGTAATACGTTTGAATTGTTGTTGAGCTTGCGTATGTCTTTCTTATACTTCCATTTATGTGCTTTATAGTTGGTGTTTTGTTTAATAATAAAAAATTAGTAAAGTGTGCGCATCTTTACTCTAAACGCCGTATGAGATATGTTAGCTAATTCTTATTTTATCATTCTTAATAGTCAAGTTTGTTTTTGTATGCATAAAATTTTGGTGCTAAGCAATCTCACAGTCGAGATTTAGGCAGACTATTAGACTGGTTTAAAAAAAATTGTGAATTTTTTGTGTGCAACTTTACAAAGTGATCTTTATGCAAAAAAGTAATTCATGCCAAATTTCAGGTTTTAAAAATCAAAAGAACACGTGTCGCACTGCCTTTAAAAAATTTAAAAAAAAATATTTAAGAACCAGTCTAATATATATATATATATATATATATATATATATATATATATATATATATATATATATATATTGTGATTTACGTGCGGTAGAGCGTATAGTGTTAAAAGTAAGTAACGAACTAGTTATAGATTGTCATAACATTGTTGACAAATTAAAAAAAAAAAGAAATTTAATAACACAGTGGCTAGGGGAACTTTTAGGGGTATAATTTAAATTAAAAAAGTGTTTAAAAGGAGTGACAGTTAATGCATTGAGGTTCTGTAATAACATTTATCTAGCCGTAAAACTTTATACCTAATAGCCAAAAATATGTTGTGCACTGACAGTTCAGGCCTTGGGGTTAAACAATAACTGCAAATAATTGTCAAGCTTACACGAGCCAGTTGAGTCTTGAGGACACAAATACATAATTAAAAAGCAGTTATGAACACACTGGTGTTAGAGTATGCCTTGCAGTTGTGTCAATACTAATGTAGTAATTATAGCTGTGACGCACTGATGCGAGAAGACAAAATAGACCAGACTACTTCAAACGTAACGTAGTGGAGCAACAACATAACGCGTGACAAAAAAGGTAAAGTCAGTGTCTATTTTGCAAAAAAGTAATGCGGTCGAACAATTTGGAATTAAATTACCGTTTGGCAACAAGTTTGTTGAAACAATTAATTAGTGTTCAATTAATTGATAACGCACGGTGTGGTGGATGAGAGGTTTGGCGTTTATTGCGGCAGTGAATTAAAACAACCACAAATATAACTAAGCGTACTTCCAATAAAACAATTAAAAAACAAATGACATTTATAAATAGAATTAAATCTAATATGTTATTTACCAAATTTTATGTACCTTAAGGTTTAACTATAGGTCCAATACTATAAGCTTATCTTACTATACATAATATTTGTTTGCGCATTACCTGTTAGTTGTAGAAGATAATAAATAAAACTATAAAGTTATAAAAACTAATGCTTTATTACAAAAAAATAAAAAATTGACAAAAAATGACAAAACACAGGTAATTTTGATGAGTCATAATTTAAGTAATGTTGATGTTTGAGTGTGTTTACTGAATAAAATATTAGAATATGTAAATAAAACAATTTACTACAAATTAAATTTAAATTGTTATTGTAAACAAATAACATTACAAGCTTTTGATCAACAGAATAGATTTGTGGTACATTAGTTAGTTATTAGTCATTTATTTACTGCCCAGCAGTTTTATTTTATTTAACTAATGTTAAATTAAATAGGTTATAGGTTTTCTAAAATAAGTGTCTTCAACCTATACTTCAATGTGACTGTTAATATCATATGTATTATAAAACGGATTAACTTTAAAATTAAAATTAAAAAACTACCTGTAAGGTCTTTCATTATTTTCATTCTAGAACTGATTAGACATAAATTATTAAAATGTGCCATGTAATTTCAACAAGATGAAGCAACAGTTTAAATAGCCAGAAACTTCAGAATTTTGCGCAAAAATTTTATCGGCCGTATAATTTCAAAATTTAATTCTTGACCCAACGGCACCTGTTTTTTTGCAAGTTGTCCTGCAACAATTAATAAGCTAAAATACCGCATTAAAAAAATCACAGAAACAGATGAAGATTTATTTTGCCGGGTAATACACAATTTTACATTTAGAATTAAAAATTGTTTTAAAGTTAATAAAAAGTTTTAAAAACATAGTTTTTAGAAATTAATTAAATGTTTAGGTCAGTATAAACAAAATTAGTTGTACCTTAGAATAATAAAATATTTTTTACTCGATTTTGAAGGATATTATTTAAATTACAAAATAAGTAGTTTAATATAAAAAATTCTGTATAAGTAAAATATGTAGATTAATAATAATATATACGTATCCCTATGTGGTAATTAACAGATGTATGAATCTAATTTAGATACTTAAAGAACACCCGATGAGCAAATTATGATTTTTGACAAAAAAATAATTTACACTGTGTATCTTTTCAAAACCAACTTGTTAACCAACCACGGTATCATAAAAACCAAGTACAACAAGTTTAGCAAGTGTAACACTATAACTCACACGGTCAACATTTTTTTAAAAATTTAAACATTTAAAACCATTTAATAAGCCGTTTCATAGTAAAGCAAATTTGTTGATGTGACCCAACCCGTACGAAGAACATTTATTGATTTTTACTATCATTAATATTTTTAACAATTTAGGTGTAGTGGATTATATGCAAATACTTATATTGTTGTCTACCTTGGGTTAAGTTTTAGCATTTTAGAACAATAAAATATGTGATTTTAAAAATTAGTTATTTTAAGGGCAACATAAAAACATGCAAATCTCCTTTCCAATATTAAGGCTCAGTAAAGCAACCAAAACTATTTATAAAGTTGGTGCTTTAAATTTGAGATTTAAAATCTCTAAAAAACTATAAAAAGTATTTTTATAAAAATTAGTATAAACTTTACAGGGTGTTCAAAAAATAATGCTAAATATTTAAGGCGGTGGTAGTACAAACTACAACAAACAAAAAAGTCTTAATAAACATGGGTTAGGTTGAGATATAAAACATTATTTATTTTTATTATTTTTTTTCCTTTATTTTTTATTTTACAAAACGTGCATTTTCTTATCATAGTTAGCGGATGTTTTGCAAAATAAACATTCAGTATTTGACACATTTGTTGTTAGTGCACAAGTTTTTATTGCTTGATTACTCTAATGCAGAACTAATTAACTAGCATTTTATGTATGGTCGTGCTAATGAGATTGCCACCAAAGCGCGACGTCTTTATGTAAAAGCTTATCAAAATCGCCAGATTCTTTCACATCTTATGATTGGAATAATTCACCAGAAATTGAAAGATACCGGTTCACTTTAAAAACAATAATATCTTTCCGACAGACCAAAGTCGGTATCTACTCCTAGAGCAGAACACAAAACTATAGCACAGATAAACATAATCCGGGAACAAGTGTGCTGAGAATACTAGCCGAGGTAAAAATTGGTGTTATTCTTGTTTGGAAAACCCTCCACGAGCAGCTGCTATATCCATACCATATAAAATTCTTTTTACGAATAAAGCCGGATTCACACAAAATAGAGTTGTTAATTTTTATAAAACACATCATTGGGCCAACAAAAATCCTCATGCTGTAATTAAATGTAGACATCAGACACGTTTTATATTAAACATTTGGATGAGTACTGTAGGCGACAGGTTTCTAGGTCTTGTTGTTTTACCAAACCGATTAACAGGCGCTGCTTACTTTAACTTTCTTTAGAACACAATGTATAATCTATTGAATGACATTCCCTAAGTCCACAGGCAACAAATGTGGTTCCAGCATGATGGTGCTCTAGCTCATTTTTTCAATTGCCGTTAGAGAGCATTTTGACCAAACTTTTCCACATAAGTGGGTAAGAAGAAGCAGACTAGTTTTATGGCCAGCAAAATCGATTGATTTAAACCTTCTTGATTTTTTTCTTTGTATATATTTAAAATCATTAGTATATGCTACTCCTGTAAATAGCCTAGAGAAACTGCAGTTAAAAATTAATAAAAAGTGCCAATAAATCCGAGCCAATGAGGTTTTAGAAAGAGTACAAATGTCTTTCAGGCATTCGTGCCTGTTTGGAAATGAAAGAAGGGCACTTCGAACATCTTTTATAACTCTGTTTTTTGTAAAAATATATAAAAATAAATAATGTTACATATCTCCAAAACATCCTGTATAATGTATTATATTTACTATTGTGCTCTATTATACTAACTTTAAATCTATAAAAAATAATAATTTGCACCCTTTACTTTTAAACTTTTGTTAAATACTAGTTCACATTTTTAGCTCTGCGTTGACCGGAGAATATAATTGATTTAATAAATAACTACTTAAAGAATCAATTTACCAAAATGTATTACCTTTTTAAATTTTGTTGCAATATTTTTTTTGTTTTCTAATTTTTAATTTTAGTTTTTATGTTTTTTATTTGTTAGGGCTGTTTTTATGTCTTTTACGTAAATTTAAGTGCCAAAAATAAAATTTGGATGGATTGCAAAGTCACAAAAAGTTATTCATCATACAAGCGTCACTTGTATGTTGTTTTATATTTTCTATTACATTATATTTCATTAAAAAATTAAATTTAGGAAAAAATTATCCTAAACTAAAAACATTCATATACGCGTTTTGAGGTTTATCTCTCATCAGTATGGCTTTATTTATTTAAACTTAATAATTGATTTGTAACTTATTTCGTCAACATCGTTCACCACTACAATTCAAAGTGAATATTTTAAAGGGTGTATTGACTATTTATACTAACTGACTTAATGACTTTATTTAATGGCTTTGGTTAATAGCATTCTTAGAATGAACAAATAAACTATTTATTTTGAAATATTTACCTGATGGTAATAACATGAGCAAAAATTAAAAAAGAAAATTTGAAAATTAAAAATAGAATAAATTTTTTGCATAAATTATAAATACTATTATACAATTTCGTGTATATCAAAACATATATAAAATATATAAAGACGCCATGTCCTCTAATGAGACAGATAACTGTCTCATTAGAAGACATTGCGTCTCTTCTTTATATATTTTACATTATATTTCATTTAATATTACAAAAATTTAAAAAAAAATAGATTTTTGTAAAACTGTTTTAATTAATAAAGTATATGATGTTACAATATAACTTAAATAATTTTAAATTTAATGTAAAATACTTGCATAATCAATTTATTCAAATTTTTCATTAAATACATTAAATATTACTCTTATTTTATATTGGGATATTAATTAACACATGAAAAAGCAAATATTTCATAAATCACTAGACGATTAAAAATGTTAACAAACACTGGATTTCCGCTCGCATTTAATACACATTTGGCACGTTGAAATTAAAAAGCATGTTGCATTTATGGACATATTAAATCCACAGGAAATAAACATATTTTTTCACTACAGTAAATAATAAAATTTTCAAGTGTAATTAACATGTTTTATAATTGTTTATTATTTACAGTATGCAGTATTTGTTCATTAGATGCTAAATAATACACATAGAACAATAACAAAATATTATTTAATATTACCATATTATACCATAATTAGTTTTAGTCGGGGTTAGATGCGCAAATCTCTCAGATTAGTCAAGAGATGGTAATACAAAACTTTATCTGAATACTGGCTTACATGATTACGCTATCAGTCTGAGATTGAGTTTTGACCGCTATTAATTCATCATTAGACTTCTTGATTAGAGAACTGCTACATTGCATTCTTGGTAATTATATTAACATTTACATACTATGTTTATGTTTGTATTAAACAAAACAGTTATTGACATACCAACTATTTAATCTTATTTTCTAAAGCAAAAGTGAATAATGCATTTTTTTTACATTATTTGGTATTTCTCTAAAACAGCATATGTTTGTTCCATTTTGCCTATTGTGTTTTCAGTTTATTTAAATAGTTTTAGGAAAATTTTAACGTTATGTGTGCATGAATAAATTAAAACATTAGATTGTTATAAAATATTTTATGAAAACTAAAAAAGCAAATCTGGATACTCATAGTTTTAATATTCAATATAACAACAATAAACTAAAACTAAAAATATAGTTTATGCTCGGTACGGTATATATATTTAAATAGTTTTAGTAGTGAACAAAAAACTGCATAGTAGTTAATTAACAAATTCATGCATAGTAAGATTGAAATATACTGTACATGTCATCAAATTCAATTATATTTATTTTATAAATTAAATTAAATTTGAATATTTCATTTATAAAGTAATTTCACGCAAACTTTACATTTCAAAAATATAAATGTGAGCTTAATAATTAAAATTTATTACATAGACCCAATTTCTACCCTGTCACAACTGAAATTTCTCAACTGCTTCGTGGCATTTCTTTACGTAACTTTCAAGCTGACCCTTTAATCAATTACATTTTGAAGGCAAGGGGTGGTTGTGAAATATAATAATAGTATAGTGTAAAATATTTCTATACATAGAAAATGTAGTTATAGCGCAGCACGATAAAGGGCTCTACATAATGTAGAATGGGAAATAAATTAAATGCTTGGTTAGGCCGGGGCAAGAGGTCGTCAATGACCAATCTGGGCGCAGGACAAATGTACAGCGTGTGACGCAAGGCGCAATCATTTTTTACTATCAACACGCAATCTTTCACCCGCAATGCAGCCCCTATTCTATCACTTCATTTTTATACAGTTTATAATGGAAAGTTTTTTAACAACATTACGTAACCCTAAGCAAATATTTTCATTATATTTTCAAAGCAATTTTATTGCGAAATATGAGTAATTTATTTTGAATGTTACCTTCTAACCATTTAAAGTAATTGTACATAAAAAGTTTACTTTTTTTCCTACAAATGGTTATTGATTTCTCAACTTTATACATCTTGAAAGATTTATTTGCAAGTTTGCTTTTAATTAAAAGTTTTGCGGATCGACCCGGCCAGTTTTTAATCTCTGCCTTGTCTCCAACACATTCCGCTATACAGTTATTTATCCCATCCGTTTGCAATAATTCAGATATTTGCATTCGCTGTCTATAGAGTGTATATGTTACGTCGCCAGCTGGAATATATCACCCTTTAATTTGAAGGTTGCTCATTTAATTGAAATTTATTACTGAAGTTTTTATGTTTATATGAATGAATGATTACACGCTGACATTTTCTGAAAAACGTATTTGTTTTAAAACTTATGGCATTTTTATTTGACTAATAATATATCATTTCTATTCGAAATATATGTTTTATTTTATTACAGTAGTTTATTTATGAAAACAATAAAAAAGCTTGTAGTAACGATTTTATTTTATAAAATATTATATTTATTAAAGTAAAAATTTAATTTTTTAGTAAAGAATTGCCAATCTATTATACCGAAACAACTAGCAAAGCAAAATTACATCCATTTTATATATGTAACTCAAATGTCATAGATTAAAAGTAAAATATTTTGAATATTATAATACTGGTAGTTTCAGAAGGAGTGAAATGTAGTATAACAATACATTTCACTCACACTTTGTGGTATCTTTCTATCTTAAGCAAAAAAATCATATAAACATGTGTCTCTTAATAATAGCTAAGACATGAGAAACATCCTGATGAATTAAAAATAAATTTATTTGAATACATAATTAAACTCTGATAAAATTTACATTTTATATATTATTTTAATTATTCAAAAATCCTACTACTAAGCTTTATACACGTTCTAGTAAAAATGTTTTTTGTACTTTGCAGTTCTTTATTGCTACTCTTTATTTGTGTAACACTAACCAAAATAAATGCAATTAATTTATTATGCATGCTCACTTTTTTTGATAAACATTACTCTTTATCAATTGATGGGACTAGTACGACCAATCCACCGCTTTACATAAATGAAGGTAGTGTGTCATTTGACGGCTGTAATGAGCTAGGGCGCCATTATGTTAGAATATTACTTTGGCCCTTGTGAGTAATAGAATGATTTTCTAACAACAAATTTAATGTACAGAAACTCCAAATACCTAACCTCTGTTAGACGCTCCGGTAATACAGAAAGCCCATGCATTTACAGAAAATGTTTGCTAAAAAGTTGTTGTTACACCAACTGTGAACATTCCGCGTAATATTAATGCCATTGCAAGTTTTTTTGTCGGTAAATAATATTTGTATCTGATTGATAATTTGTATTTATGTATTTACAAAATTTCAATTTCCTCTCATGATCTCTTGCATGAGCAATACGTGCAAAAAGTTTTTTGTACTTGTAAATGCACTGCGTTTTATCGATTAAAAAATGTGTTTTAAAAGATGATTCAGTTTGCGCTTCCACATGAACGCATTAAAAGAAAAAAAACACAAAAACATTTACAAAAAATGTATTTTTGTGTTCAGTATTTTAGGTCGATTTATTACAAAAAGTTTTGATATAATTTGCTTGTCATAATTTTCAATAACGCGACATAACGCAGGCTCAATGCCGGCTATTTTGCCTCAATATTTTTGTTTCAACTCTACAATGATGTTTGGTATGTTTCTGTAAACTTTACTTTTTAAATTTCCTAAAAAAAAATAATAAAAGCAATATTGCACAGTTTAGGCAGCCATTAGTTAAAAATTAAAAAAAAAAATGAATTTTTAATCCCAAAATACAGCAGTTATACTTCTTTATAAAAAAATTTCTCATCACTAAAAAAAATCTTTTGCAATTTTGTAAGTGTAAATTGTTAGTCAAAACTTGTTGCGTAGTAAAGTACGTACAGTTGCTGCAATCGATGCCAAATTGATGTTTGTAGTTTTGCGGTATCACTTTATACTTTGCACATATTTTAAAACAATTACAATTAAAATTAAAAAAATACAAGTTATCACAATATTTATTAAATCTAATTACACATTGGTTTAAGGGATTATTATAACCATAACAAGTTAAATGGTGTTTAGTCTTCAACACTGTTTGCAGTCTTAAATAAATTATATTAAAAACTAACTAAAAAAACATTAATAAAATTGGAGGACATTTTAAATTACCATTTACAACTTTGTAAGAAAAAGTAGTGTAAAAGTATTCTCTTTTTTTTTAAAGGAGATGTTATCCAAAGTGAGACAACAACAAATTATAATATTGGTTTGAAAATACAATACCACATTTATAACAAAGATATTTAATAAATTTTTTTTGGAACGTTTTTTTTCAATTTTATGCTCAAAAACCCGACTGTAACCATAACATGATATGGAAAAACTGTAAAAGCTATAGTTGTTGGCGAGTGCCCACGGGGGCGTACTATTACCTCAACTGTGATGTTTAATCATAGATGAATTACTGAAAATACTTAACACCTTAGACATCTTTGCCTTAGGCTACGCAGATGATCTTATTATCATTGCACACGGAAAATGTGGAGCAACTTTGTCAAATATAATACAGAGTGCAATAAATACCGTAAAAAGTAGTAAAAAAAAAGTTTATTAGTAAACCCAAGCAAAACAACGATTGTACCGTTCACAAAACGGCAAAACACTACAAACTTTAAAAAACTTAAGAATGTAGAAAACCACGCTCTCGATGTCAAAAGAATTAAAACGCTTGACACAAGGCTAAATTTCAACACACACTAAACTGATATATGCATAACAAAAACTATTTATGCAAGTTTTTGCTATTAAAATAATAGTCGGACATACATGGGAGACTAACACTTAATATGCTCAAATGGTTATACACGGTGGTGGTAAAACCCATTATTACATATGGAACGTTTGTATAAAAAAACCACTCTGAAGTGTTGTGCCAAAAAACTGGACAAAGTTTAGAGGTTAACAAATCTGCTATTAACGGGTTCAATAAAAACAAAGCTCACATCAGCTATTGAATTTTATTATCGTTACTTCATCTGATGACCATGACAGAAGCAAAACAAACAACTTACAGATTGCAGATAAATAAACACACTGTAAACCTAGAAACCCACAGGCGTAACATAACAAATGTGTTGCATAGGAAAGAAACTCTAATGATAAAGTTGGACAATATAATGAACTACTGTATCAGTAAGAAATTGTATGTAATATACTACAGCAAAATAAATAAATTATCAATAAATACCTGGAAGTCAAATAAACTATTTGGCATTTGGATGGAGCCAAAGACCAAAAGAGCAAACACCAAGAAAAGCAAATTTTACTAACTTTGGGCAAATATGGCTCAATATTTCAGGCAGAGATGGCTGCCATTGAGTGGTGCGCTAAGAACATGATTGAAAAAAGACTAAAACCTAACAGACTGATAACTATCATGTTAAATAGTCAAGCGCCATTACAAGCCCTGTATTTGTAATTAATAAAAATCCAAAATGGTTATGACTTGCATATTATACAGTCTAATAGCAGCTGCTACAGCCAGCAAAGTTTGCCTGATATGGATACCAAAAAACCAAACGATAAAAGAAAACCTTATGGCAAATTATTTTTCTAAACAAAGAGCAAAACGAACATTTATTAGACCAGATCTGCTTTTAGAATCCCATGAAACACAACAACTAGTAGAAGAACTGAACGGAGTTGACACATTCAAAAAGCACTTGCACCAAATATTAATAAAACTGAACCTTCTATGCTGTGGGTGTATAGAAAATAATAAGATTCCACTACTGCAACGTCAAAACTTTGCTAAAGATACATAGTTGCTTAACGAGTAAAAGGCAGTACAAAAAACGCCAAGTAAACTATTTCAAGATAAGGAAAGAAGAAAGTGGTGTTTTTAGTTAGTAAATACTTCACATTACTAAACAGTACGGGAATGCCATAAGTCTTAAAAAAAAATTTGCGGCAGCATTATTGCAGTAACCATGACAAACCGACAATAACAATTAATTATGAAACAAACAAAAAAATGTGAAACACTATATGCTATACCGAAAGTTTTTTAATAGTTGCAAAATAAAATTAAAACAGATTTGTTGTTTAAAAATAAACTAAAATTTTCAGATAAATATATAAATATTTTTAATAATTTATTTTTCATAATTAATAATTAAGTTAAATGTTAATAGTTTTTTTTGTCATTAAATTTTGCTTAATTTATCCAATGGCTTCTTTGGGTGCATTTTATTCTAACTTTTTGCAGTGTTTTGCTACAATTTATAAATAAAAAAATAACGTTTGCTCTAAGTGTGTTTGTTTTACGTTAGTAAGCGTAGAATAGTGTAAAAGTGTTACTTAAAAGACAATTCTTTTAAAAAAATAGTAAAAAATAGTGACAAAAGCGATTTGCATGTTGTGTATGATCTTGCCAATTGTAATGCATCAGTAACTTTTTATGAGCAAAGATATCCTAATCGTGTAATACCACATCTTTAATGTTTGCTTGTTTATATCACCAACTAAATAAAACTGGAAGTTTTAATAAATTTACTGCTACAAACGGGTACAGATTCAACTACGCAAGCTAAAGAAGAAATAAAATTGACAAATGTTTTACAACAAGTACAAAAATGATTGCTGCAAATCTAAATATTAGTCAATCAACAGTTCTGTTTTTGTATTCATATTATATCTAACAGGTTCAAGAATTTTTACGCAGGCAATTTTCTTCAAAGAACAGTTTTCTGTCAATTATTGTTAGAAAGAAAAGTACAAAATCTTGTTAGTTTTAGGCAAAAGTACTTTTTTACTAACGAGGCTATATTGTGTTGAGCTGTCAATGTGTGAATTGAAATTGACCACTTGGTTGGCCCATTTTTTTACCGGAAAGACCAACTAGAAAAACTTATCACATTTTTTTTGCAAAATGAGTTGCCAATAATAGACGTTCCGCTTTAGTTGCGCGTCAATATTTGGATAAAGTTTGTTAGATTGGTCAAAACCGCCGACAACCCTGGCCTACACTAACTACTAATCTAAATTTGTTAGATTTTTTGTGGGACCATCTGAAACAACTGGTTTTTACCACATTAATGAAAAATTGCATTACTGCATTGAGTGAAACAATTTAGCACACTCCAGGTATTTTTAAACGTGTTCAACATTAACTGCGTAATAAGATAGAGGCATGTATTGACGTTAGAAGTGGTCACTTTTAACAACTTTATATATACTTAGAGAAAAAGATTTTTTTTTTCTTAAAAACGTAGAGGTGTGAGGTATGTGGTACGCTTTGTATCTTGGTAACTAAAAGTTTTTAGACACTCATTTATAAATTTAAAAAAAATTAATAATTAAATGGATTATGTGTATTTTGCAACTCAACATATTAATGTGTATATGTAACATTTTTAGAATAAGTAAATACCGTATCACAACGGTTTATTGTAAAACATTTAATTAAAAAAAAAAATTAGATGCAAGTTTAAGTTTATTTATTTATTTATTTACTCAATAGACATAGTTGTTCAATATTAATTATAAAAACATAACAAACGTTTTTATAAATAAATAATAGAGCTTATATAATACATTGTATGTTATTAACTAGTATTTAAATAAAGTTTGTTTAAGTTACACTTTTTTAAAAGTGCAATAATACGTTGAAAAAAAAATCTTAGACAAACTTTTTATTGCACAAAAAAAAATTAAAAAGATTGACATACATTACACATTTACAGGAAGATTTAATATTTAGTTTTTTGCTTTTATTCCATAAACTGTCTTCTTTCAAATAAATGTGATTGCAATAGTCTTATGATATTGTTCAACACTATATTTGGTGCGTTTGTTTATTCTACTCCACGTGCTCCTTTAACTCTAATTGCTCTTTAAGCGTTTGGTAATGTCAAACAGAACAAAAAGAACACGTTCTTAAGCGTTCAGGTATGATGGAGTGGAGATGATGGTGTTCACTCCACATACACAACCTCAAAAGAGCGTGAGACAGAGTAACCGCCGTATTTGAATTTTATTACATTTAGTTAATCGTAAAACTCACTTATATTTTTGTAAACATTGATAAATAAAAAGAATGTCGCAATAGTGTAAAAAACCTAATTTGATTATAAATCCATGTTGATTATATGTTTAAAATTCAATGTAATAAAAAACTTTCAAACAATTAAAGTTTTGAGTTTCTTTTAAATTCACTTTCATTATGGTTTTATATATGTAGGTGACCATATAAAATTACCGGTGTAATATAATCAAGTGTTTTAAGTTTTTATAGAAATAGAATTAGTTCTTATAAGAAATAACATATTACATTGAATAGTAGAGGTCACAACCATCAATTAAATTAGTATGTTTATCTAAATGTCAGCTTTAAGGTTATAATTTCTAAATGACGTCAAATCAAATTACAGCATTGCGTTCGGATATACGTATTTACTCTAACAACAATCCACACCACTCCAGTTGGTAAAAATAAAAATTGGTTTACACTGCATCTTACAAATTGGTCAAGTTTGATATAGTGGATCTTTTTTCAAAATTGCAAAATAACAAACAAGATTACAACTATGTGCCAAAAACCATCAGTTTGATTGCAAAACGACAGATTTAATGCAATATAGGTGCATGGCATAAACAACTATATATTGCAAACCAACTGGTAAAAATCAAATAAAACACTTCTATACAAACACTGTAACTCTTCCGTATTTTATGTACTTACAAATAAAAAAAACAGTTTACAATATGTTCCGAGTTATACACAACTAGCAAAACAATAATATATAACTTATTTCATCTGTAGAAAGCTTTAGTAAAGCCAAAACTAGTAATGTATTCGTAAAATAAATTTGTGATAAAAAACATTGTAAATTGTTTTATTATTTCATGAATACTAATTTATTTAAGAAACGGTTATTACCGTCAGATCATTTGACCAATGTTGCTTTACTAGAATATATTGTCCTCTTGCATCAGCGCTAGAACTTACTATTATTGGCGTTTTTCCATAAATAAAACCTGCACACAATTATTAACATACTTTGTAAATTAGTAAACATGGAACTTTTCTCTAGCATCATGGCGCCCCTCTGCAAATTTCAATTATGTTTCCCCCGTCTTTTAAAGTGTTAAAAATAAATGAATATAAACTAAGAAAATTTAAAATTACCTTTTTAAAAAAATAGTTAAAAAAAATATTAAAATTTATAAATGCACATCAGTAAAAGACTCAAAAAAAGTCATGAACTAGTGTCATGTATTTAGAGTGTACGTTGGACAGAGTTTTACCAGTTTATGCAGTCATTTTCTCATAGCTTAAAACTTTAATGCTTGTCTCAATGACTAAGAATACTAATTTGGAGTGCGTCGATTGGCCAAAAAGTCAATGACTTCTTAGAGGATACTGTAAACAACACACTGTTACATAGCGTTTGACCTTCTTAAATTAGAGAAATAATTTCAAAATTAAAAACATGATATGCTTTTGGACATAATCTAAGATCACACAAAATCTAACCATTTTCTCCCTCCCCATCAATATAAGTTTTGACGGGACTACTCTGTAGCGACTGTAGTCCACCAAACAACCGAGTAATTGATTACATTATTACAGGTTTCAGACAGAAAAACCTTTGACAAGGTTTGACACAAAAGTTTATTTTTAAAGCTGCACAGGCTGAACTTTTATCTGCGTTTTATAAAACTGATAGCTTCATATCTAAACTGCAAAACTTTGGTGCCAAACTTCTAAATAATGTTAATATTCCGTAGTCCAATGCTGTCAAGTACCTGGGTATTACTTTCAAAAAAGACTTACGTACAAATTACACGTAAACAAATCCAGATTGACAAAAAACTGCTAATTTCAATTTTATGGCGGAAGAGCGGCATGTTGCTTTAGAACAAAATTTGGATGTACACCATCATCATCAGACCATACCAAAAATCACTTTTGAGTTTTTAATCAAGAGAACAACTGGGTCTTTCAAAATCTCACTTTACGGTGGAGCCTAATAGTATGTTTAAAACAAAGAAATTTGTAACAATCTCGGTATTCATAACGTTGGCCAAAAAATACTTTGTTAACCTTGTAGTTTACCCCAACCCGGATCTAGCCAGACAAATTGAATATTTCTATAAGAATCAGATCAGTATCATTACTCCCTAAAGTGGTTTACCCCGCAGCCTATAGGACATTCTAACCAAATTTCTTCTAAATTACAATTTTCAAACAAAAGGTATATGAGCCTTGCGGTCTCAAACTTAGACAAAAATAAAGTTCCAATTGAAAATTAAGACTAAATTATGAAGCAACGGATTAAATCCACAACACAACAACCAAACAAAATTACGACAATGACCTCTGGACTGGATCACAATAAAAATAAAAACTACTTGCACACCAACAAACGCCCCACACTCACACCGAATGACCACACGCGCTTTGCAGACGCCGCCCTTAGAGTTGTAATTATTCGGCCACTTGGTTGGACTTAACGCCGTTACCAAATCACATGAATCACTACAACTGCCCCAATGCTTCTCTACACTTTGAGGACAGCTTCAGGAAGTTGCCTAAGACCTGGTGGACAACAAAACATAAAAATTCAGAAAAGTCTCTACGCATAGAAACTGGGACATATTGGTCGAATTTTGTGTAACAAAATAAATCGTTATCTTATATCTTATTAGTCATAATAATTTTATGATTTTTAAAATTTTTAAAATCCGAATTAAACTTTTTTTTAACTATAATATATATTGTGCAATAATTGCAGTAATTTACAGAAAATAATACTAAAAAAAATACAATAAATAATGCAAATGACGCCCTTGACGTATTGCGCCCCGAAGCGGCGCTTACCTCGCTTACCGCCTAGCACCGTCACTGTCTAGCATAAAACCTAATAGGTCGTAATGCCAGAATGCGCATCATAACATCAATACATAATACACTACAATACTAGTAACGTAATTAACACAACTCCAAGGTATACTATAGTACTGTTTATAACTGTCTTTTACTAATGTAATATGCGCTACATACAACAGCAAAGCCCAACTTGTCTGTGTATGCTTGACAATTTCTTGCATTTATTGCGCATCTATAAAGTTTCAACTGCCAGTAAACAACATTCTTTTTGCTGTTACGCATAAGGCCTTACTGCCAGATACAGTAGATCACAACCCCAAAGCCCCGGCTGTCAGTGTGAGTATATCAATTTTTTACAGCTTTCCAAGCACGCTACAGTTATTAGTACCTTGATGACGTCACTGTCAATCTACTTTGTACCTCTAAAACTGGTCTATGTGTAATATCCTCTGATAGCTGAATTACACCCATCAAAGCTAGCTAGCCATTGCGTAATTGAATCTCTTTCTCTTAAAACTTGTAAGGTAAAGATTCATTAATACTTTCTATAAACAAATATAACAATCTATAACTAGTCTATTATTTATTTACCATTAACACAACGTCAGACGCTCTACCAGTAGGCAAATAACAACGTTTATGGTACATCAACTATTATAAACTATGCCAACAAAAAACCCCTGTTACCAGATATATTGACTCATTTCTATACTGCAAAACTACAGACGGAATGACAAAAACTAAAGTACAAAGTTTTATATAAAAATTGTTTTCATAAGATAGTAATTATTTACATATTTTGAATAAATACTGGTTTTATTTGCAGTTTAAGCTAACACGCGCCAAGAATGACCGATAGTAACTTACTAAAATGTGCTGCGGTTTTAATTGTTTTGATAGTAATGCTATGTTAACTTTGTCCTTTTCTCTCTGTTACAATTCACATTAACATTATTTAAGTTGGTTGGTCGTGTAGAATAAAAAAATTAATAAATTCTACATACATCATATTTAAAAAACTTAATAAATAAAACATTGCATAAAAATGTAATTAGGCAGACAAAACATTGAAACTTATTTTAAACGGTAGATGAAAATTGACTTTGGATTATATTTATACGTCAATCTTTTGTAGTTTACCAAGTACGTACTACGTTCTAATATTACCATTCTAGAGAGAGGTCAATAAATATCTTAAATTGTTTATTGTATTAAAATGTAGTAAAAAACTATATTCTTATTATCTAAATATCGATACGTTTAATTATACAATATTTATTAATATTAATTATAAATATAAAAAACGATATTTTAAACATAAGTATGATTAAAAAAATTTTATCATTTAAATAAGCTATACATAGCTTTTTTAAAATTAAATTGTAAAATAAATATAGATACTTACAAAAAAAAAAGATTTTAGTATTATGAAATCCGATGAAGCCAAATAGTATTACATACAGCACAATTAAATTGTACCTGATTTTGATGGAAATTCTATACTAAATTAATTTTACTTCTAAAAAATGTGATTATCCTGCAATGCTTTTTCGCTTATATCATTCGACGTAAAATACAGAGTAAATTAAGTTTGAGCCTGAATGCCAGGGTAATTGACTTAGAAAGGTTCACTTATTTTTGTTACCGTATATTATTTTGGTTGTGTTCATTTTAATTACATGTTCATAGTGAACATTTATAATTATCATATTTGAAGCAATAATTAATATCAATATTAAAACTTTAAATGATATAAATATTAAACAATGATGCAATATAAATAAATAAAATTATTTAATATAATTTAAACGTATTAATTAGTTTTATTCTTATTAAACCAGTAGCGATTTTAAGGGGGGGGGGGGTAATTGGGTAATTACCCCCCCCCCCCCCAATTTTTATTGTTAAAAATTACCGATATTCTATATTCCAAACAAATAACATAACCGGTAAATTTTTTCAATGTTGTTTGTTAATTTTAGTTACAAAATAAAATATATATTTATTGTTTTTTTTAATTACCCCTTCTAGACTAGTTGGCTGGAAACGCCCTTGTATTAAACTTGTATAAACATAATATGAAATCAATCGTAATTATTAATTAAATTACATAATATTGTTAATATTTATCCGCATCATTCAATAATAATAATTATTAAATATTCTATTATTTAACTCAATCATCATTGTTAATTAAAAATACATAATTTATTTAAAACAGCTCTATATAGTTTAGCTGCATCCTGAATTAAGATTAATGACATAAGCTTATAAAAGCAGTACTCTGCATAAATTCCATTAATATTAATATTTTAATTTATAAATGTATATTCAAAACAATAGACATAAATACAAAACTACATACTCGCCTTTTACAATGTTAATTAGTATTTGTTTTATATCTATTATATATATTTTATTCTTTGAAAAGCAATAGTATATTTTAAAACACATTTTTATGCATAATTTATAAAACAAAGTCAAAAAGAAGTTTTTATAAATGTAATAAAAAATGATAATATCAAGTATAGTTTTATGATATCTTTATTATAAACGCAAAATAGAATATTTTTTATCATCAATAAAAAATCATTTTTAAAGTAAATACCAATTGCTATTGAAACTGAAAAATAATTTTCTAATAAATCATTTTAACTTAATTTTTGTTTTAGATTAGCACTAATTATATACTAATGCATTTTCTTAATAATAATAACAAATTTTACGATTATAAACTTTACACACAAGCTTTGGTGAATTGCACCACTTATTTATGCAATACAAAATAAGCACTTTTGCTAGCAAGCACAAGTTCAAACCCAAGTCGACCCAGCTATATAACGGACTGCAAGAAAAACCACTATACCACAAAACAGATTTCTAGAATTTTAAAGCTAGATTTTGCAGACCGCATGAACTTGGACAATGACAACACAAACCAACAAATAGCAATGAATAAAAATTTGCTATCAGATTATAGTCTGTCACCAACCTTAAGATATATCATTTTTTTATATATTAGTGAATAAGTGAGCATTTCTCTTATTAATAAAGTAAAGTTAAAAACAATTATTTTCAGTAAAGTGAGCAAAGTTAGTTTGTTAAATATTTGTAGTCAGGCTAAAAAGAAAGAAAATGCGTACGATACAAGTTAAAAAAAAAAAATTGCAAGCAAAATACCACCACTAAAACAAGCAACGTACTTATGCAAGTATTTATGCAAAACATTTACACCTCAACAGAAAAAACTATTTGTTTTATAGAATTGACAAAAACCAGCAACAAACTTAATTTTTAAATTGCATACAAATGTAAAATTTAGTTTGCAGACGCTATAGAAAAAATGACACTCCAGAAGTAACAGACGTCATATATTTACCAAACGGTTCTGGTAAAAATGTGCAAATATGCTCTAAAAAAAAAAACAAACTCTACAAAATAAGTAAAATTAAATTGTTTATTTATTTTTACGGAAAAGGACTCAATTTCTAATTGAGTAAGCATAAATTCAAATTCACAGAATACGATAAAAACCTTATTCAAGATCACATTAACTTTTTTCTAGGCTATAAAAATAAATGGTTCTGCAGGATTTCAAAAAAGTTGTCCGTACTGTCAAAAAAAAAACAGAAAATTTCATAGACTTTGCACAACTATCAAATCAATACATTAACAGTCGGGCAGTCTAAATAAGTAAAGTATTATGCATTCGTGTTTTGACCTTGAAATGGGTAAATCTCCTATGTGTATTAATATAGAAAAGCTGCCAAAAATTAAATTTGTGCGTAAGATTAACGCCATGAAAAGTAAATATTTACTGAAAATGTTAGACTATATAAAAAACTTAAATACAGACAGTTTTATTAATACTTAATAAAAAACAAATGTCTACAAATGTATTTTTTCTTGAGATAGAAATTGCAGTTACTACCAAAGAATATAATCCAATTCTCCTGAGGTAGAAAACGCAGTTTCTCATAAAGTAGTAAATGCAGTTTCAGCTGAAGAAAAAATAAAACACCACCTCTTAAAAAAATAAGGAAAAAAAAATTACGTTTGCAAGTATAAGATGTAGATGTTTGCCTGATACAATAAAAGTGGTTACTTGTGTTTTCAGGTATTGAGCTTCTTTTTTTGATCGTAAGATATGCACATTTAAAATAATATTTTTTATATTTTGTGGTTTAAAACAATTTTTTTTTGTACTGTACCTACTTTGTGAATTTTTTAGCTTTTTAAAAACATGTTAAAGACTTTTATTCTTACATAAAACACTTCTTTATAGTACTTACACCTTTTATCAGATTGTTAGTCAAAGAATTTACACCGTTATCCACGCAGTTTTTATATATCTAAAAAACTTGAATGTTAAGTAAGGTAATATCATGCAGAACGTTAAAATGCTTTTTTATTTTTTTGTTAAATTTAAAAAATGTGGTTTTATTCAATTTCTGAACATTTTAGTTTTTGACACTTAATTTTTTTTTGCATGCCTCAATTTATGTTGTAAAAATAATAAAACATTTTCTTTTTTTTTTTCTATATAAGTATAAATTTATAGTTTTCTTTTGGGTAGTGTCTTCTACAGATAAAAAAAAACTGTGTTAAGTGAGATAGTTTGTGTAGACTATAATTATTTAATAGTTGGTAATCAAAGTTAATTTGTGTCATGCAAATGATTTGTAAAACTTGTACGTAATTTATTGTTTTGCTTTCCATTGTTTAAAATTTAACTGTAAATAATTTTATATCTGTGTAACAAAAACCTTTTAAAATAAACAGTTTAATGCAACCCGTGCTACGGATAGAGATATGTGTTTCAGGACACCAACGGTTAGCAGCGCGTGCTTAGTCGGACAGAAATGTCTGTTTAGAAAATAATGTAAATTGTCGCTGCAAGATCAACTCATTGTGGTATTAAATAATGCATAAAAAACGCTGTTTTGTTAAAGAAGTCTGCATTGATTTTTTACAATCATTGTTTAATAAATATAGTTTTTAAAGTTTATCTGAAATTAAAATATTACATAATGTTTACCTTTATTATGCTACATTTTTGATATTTTGATATAAATAGTTTATTTTTAAGATATCATAAATTTTATATGTTTAAAAATGGATACAAAGTCAATCTTTTTGTGATCATACCTAAAACAAATAAAAGCATAAATTTCATTTTTTTCAAGCCTTTTTAATATTAGTTAATTAATCAACAATAATTTTAAAAATAAAATTTGCATATTAAAATTATAATGTACACAAATTCTATTATTATTAGTCTCTAATCTGACAACAAAACTTGTCCAAAAACTTTTCTATCCGATTATTTTTTTACATCTAATTTAGTTTAATTTTTTCAATTTTATTTAGCGTGGAAAATATAGAAATATATAGTATATACATCATTGTAAAGCACACAAAGATGATCACAATATTTAGAAAAAAAAAAAAACAGATAATTAGCTACTTAACATTTATACGCAGCGTTAAAAGTTACCACAGACTTTACAAGAGCGGATTTTGAAAAAATTACACCTGCAGCAAGTAATGCAAAATATAATTAACAAAGTCGACATTTGCATAAATTTTAATGATAAACCAATAAACCAATATTATTTTCCACATACAGTGTAATAAAAACTAATGAATTAATTTCAATTTGTGTTTTTTAATAACTTATTAGTTATAAATTTGTTATTTAAAATGAGACATTAGCCCACCTAGTATAAAAATGTGGAGTGGTCTAAGTTGACAAAAATAAATTAAATTATTTTCTATAATTAATTGTAAGAGCTTATTTTTACTGTTAAACCAAATAAACAAAATACAAACTAAAAAGTTTGCTAACAAAAATATACTAAAAACTAACTATGCATATGGCACATTTAGTATAGTGTAAGCATGAGTCTAATAAAACAATGTTTTATAGTATAAAACGCTAAAGTAGCAATTTTTACGTCTTTAAAAAAGCATTGCAAACAATTTGAGCTCAAACCTAACTTTTAATATTTAAAGAAATGTAGTTCCTCATATCATAACATAACCATATAAAAAGTCAATAAAGAATTATTTGCCTCTAAAAGTTCCGCAGCGGCTTTGCTATAAAACATGCCAATTGAACTTTTAAGCAATAATATCTTGCTTTTATTAAACTTTATTTTTTTACCAAATATACGCAAAACCGCTATATGCTTATAAGTAAAATGTAGCTACAATCAATTAATACAAAAAAAAATACAAATTTTAGAATCTAATAAAGCTTGTTCAATCGTAAAAAATATATTCATGTTAAACTAAAATAAGTTTAGAATTGTTTTTTAAACTTATTTCATTTATTTCTACTATTTTGAGTTTTTTTATTTGTTATATTTATTTTTTAAATTAACACAAGACATGCATTATTTGAAATTCTACCTATCATTATTTGAACATCTACAAATAAATTAATTCTTATTATGACATTTTTGATTATTATATACATATTTACAATTCATTTTATTTTAAAGTTATTATAAATCGTCAGCATGTACACTCCTGTTTTGCAATGCGTGTTGTTTTGTTGCGTATTTGTTTACTACTACTTAATTTAACATTCAATTTTTTTTTACATATTTTTAGAAAAAAAGTTGGGTAGCCTGGTACTGAAACTTTCTTTATAAAATTAAATTGTTGTTTATTGTTAATTCCAGATTTGTTGTATTTAATACATCTATAATGTTAACGTTGTTATTTTGTAGGTAGTATTTTTTTTATACGTTTATTGACATGTGGTTTGTTATATTCTCAATAATTAAAAGATATTGTAGTGGCGATGGGCAGCAGTGTCGTCTGTACTGGGTTAAGACGAAGAAGAAAAGCTTTGGTACGGCTTATACTAATACTAAATATTAGTTCACCCGGTGCCGGTACTGCGTGAGGAAGGCAAGGGAAAACCACCTCATACAACTTCCTAGTACAATCATCATAAAAGACAAACTAAAATGGCCCCGAGTATCGGCGTCCCTTAGATGGGACAGGGGTGCGAAGAATCACCGAGTCTAAAATGATGAAGAATACAAAACCAATACGAATATGTACATGGAACGCTCGAAGTGCGTTTGAAGACGGAAAAATCCATAACATCGTACAAGAAATGAACAGACTGAAAGTAGAAATAATGGGTATAAGTGAGATGCGTTGGAAGGGCTCAGGATACACCAAAATACTAGATCACCCTGTATACTACTCCGGAAATGACGACAAACATCATCGAAATGGTGTAGCCATTTTGGTAACAAAAAAAATTAACAACTCGATAAAAAATGTAATCTACCACTCAGATAGAATTATAATGGTACAACTAGAAGCAACACCGTTTGACATTAATATAGTATACTACCCAACAGCAGATAAGGATGATACAGAGATAGAAGAGGTATATGGTCAGTTGGAAAAAATCTTAAAATCTGCTAAAAACAATGAAGTAACAATAGTAATGGGCGATTTCAATGCAAAAATTGGACAAGGAAAGGAAGGAAGCATAGTGGGGCAGTATGGTCTTGGGACACGGAACACAAGGGGAAATAGACTTGTCCAGTTTTGCAGAGAAAAAGAAAGGGTAATCATGAACCCTTTTTTTAAACTTCCGCCTCAAAGGCTATACACTTGGACATCGCCGACAGATACTGTGGGGAAAATAATCAGGAATCAAATCGATTACATTACAATTAACCATCGTTTTCGTAATAGCATAACATCTGCAAAAACTTATCCTGGGGCTGATATAGGCTCTGATCATAACCCCCTTATCGGGGTACTTCAGACAAAACTTAAAAAAGTAAAAAAACAAGCTAAACCTCCGGTATACGATATAAGAAAAATTAGAGAAGACAACACTCTCAAAGAAACAGTATATGAATCTTTGACAAAATATTTCAAAACGAACAACAGTGAAAGTTTAGGAGTAGAAGAAGATTGGAGTAGCTTACAAAATGAACTTGATACAATAATTAAAAAACATGTGCCACTGAAGAAAAAAGAAAAACACAAAGAATGGATGACACCGGATATTTTTAAAATGATGGAAAAAAGAAAAAATATGAAAGGGAAAGACCAGGGCAGGTATACTGAACTAAACATACAAATAAGAAACAGCATAAGAAAAGCTAAAGAAGACAAAATGAAAACGAAATGTCTCGAAATAGAAAATCTGCAGAAAAAGTATGACCTGTTCAATATGCACCGCAGAATCAAGGAAGCTGCAGGCACACATAAGAAACAGCAAAGCGGTAGATTAATAGACGCAAATGGAAATGAGATCTCAGAGATCGAAGAAAAACTAGCGACCTGGGAAGAGTATATCCAACAGTTATTCGAAGAAGATCGCCCAGAACATCATGGCATGAATAACACGGATATCGGGCCTTATATTACGAAGAAAGAGGTCCAGAAAGCAATAGACACAGCGAAAAATGGAAAGGCTGTAGGTCCAGATAAAATACCAGCAGAGATCCTAAAATTATTTAGTGAAGAAGAAATAAACATTCTTACCCGCCTGTATAATATGGTGTATGATACGGGAAAAATACCCACGGATTGACTCCACTCAACATTTGTCACTATTCCTAAAAAACCAACATCAAAAAAATGTGAAGAATATCGGACTATTAGTATAATGAGTCATACACTAAAGATATTTCTAAAAATCATACACGCTAGAATATACCAACAATGTGAAGCAAACATCGAGGAAACGCAGTTCGGATTTCGCAATGCCGTAGGTACCAGTGAAGCACTTTTTGCATTAAACGTTCTAATTCAGCGATGTAGAGACATCAATTGCAATGTATATCTATGTTTTATAAACTTTAGCAAAGCATTTGATAGGGTGAAACATGAAGAGCTGATCAGTATACTTAGGAAGACGGGAGCCGACGACAAAAATATCCGTATCATAGCAAATCTATATTGGCAACAAACAGCAGAAGTTCGAGTAACCAGACCACAAAACTAAGAAAATAAAAATATGTAGAGGGGTGCAGCAGGGGTGTGTGCTCTCGCCTATGCTATTTAATATATACTTAGAGCAAATCTTCAAAGAAGCACTGGATAGTGTAGAAGAGGGAATCATAGTCAACGGTGAACTACTCAATAACATCAGATATGCAGACGACTTCGTCATAATGAGCAGCAGTGCTGAAGGACTCCAAATAATGATGGAAAAGATCAAATCCACTAGTAAAAAATACGGAATCTGTTTAAATATAAAAAAGACCAAACGTATGGTAGTGAGCAAAAATAACCCGCCACCGGTGAACCTGTTTCTTGACAATACGCATATCGAACAGGTAGATAAATATCCATACCTAGGTACCTGCATAAACCAACAATGGGACCATTCTGTGGAAATAAAATGCAAAATTGAGAGAGCAAGAGCTGCATTCATACAAATGAAAAAAATATTTACCAGTCCAGACCTGACTCTACAACTTAAAACCAGAATCCTACGATGCTACGTGTTTTCTACTCTTTTGTATGGCGCAGAATCCTGGACTCTTACCAAGGATTTTGAAAGCAGGCTAGAAGCGTTTGAGTTGTGGACCTACAGACGTATACTGAAGGTAACGTGGATAGATCATGTTACTAACGAAGAGATTCTTCGGCGAGTGGGGAAGGATTGAGAAATAATGACTACAGTAAAAGTTAGAAAACTAAAATACCTTGGGCATGTTATGAGGCACAAGGAAAGGTACAGAATACTCCAACTTATTCTGGAAGGAAAGGTGCTGGGAAAGAGAGGTCCGGGGAGGAAAAGAATATCCTGGCTTAAAAATCTGCGCCAGTGGTTTGGAGTGACCTCAATACAACTGTTCCGAAGAGCCGTGGATAAAGTGAAGATAGCCATGATGATCGCCAATATTCGCAACGGATAAGGCATGGAAAGAAGAAGAAGTAGTGCCATTTTGTACGTTTTTTTAAAGTTAAAATTAATTTTTGTTATTATGTATAATTGTCCATGTATCTTAATTTCAAATATATTAATGATATATTATATATGCAGCGGCAGCGTCGGTTAGTTGCTTCGGTGTTTGCCTGACATGCTGGAAGTACTGAGTTCAAATCCTACTCTGCCGTATATTATTTGTGAATTTGTTCAACCCTATAACCGCTTCGGCATTCATGGTTTTAGCAACAAACAAATTTACAAACATTATTCAACTTGCCTTATTTCTCATATTAATACAATATATGCAGGAAGAGCGCAACTACGTCTCCTTGTGGTATTCCAAAAGCACAATAATGGGTTTTCCGATAAGAAGTTTCATTTTGAATAGCAGGCTATTTGGACAACTGTCAATTTTAATGCTAATATCTTTTGACATTTGACAAGTAAAAACTACGCCTTTATTAAAAATGGAAAAATACAAGCTTCAACAACGCATTGAAATGATTAAAATTCACTACAAAAATAATGACAATTCGCAAAACTAAAGCACTTTTTGGTCGTCGTAAAGCACCTTCTCGGCCGGCAATAAAAAACCTAGTGGAAAAATTTAAACTGTTGAGACAAGTTTGTGATGTGAAAAATCGAAACCGTGTGCATCGTTCAAAAACGCATTAGAATATTGCTGATGTAGCTCGTAGTGTTGAAGAAAACCCAGGTTTGTCAATTCCTCGTCAATCTTTAGAATTAGACATTCCACAAACGACATTACACCGTATTTTGCATAAAGACTTAAATCTTAAGGCTTTTAAAGTTCAGTTAACACAAGAACTCAAACCGGTCAATCACCATAAACGTCGTATATTTGCTGATTGAGTTCTTCAAATGCATCAAAATGATCCGGAATCTTATCAAAAAATCATCTTCAGTGATGATGCCCATTTTCACCTCAGAAAATCCAAGAATGATTGTTGAAAAGTTCTTGCATCCTCAACGTGTCACTGTTTGGTGCGGTTTTTTAGCTGGCAGTGTGATTAAACCCAACTTTTTTTTTTTTAATAAGGTTAGTGCAACTGTTACCATGAACGGATGGCGCTACCAAGCTTTGATTAATGATTTTTATAGCCGAAATTGAAAGAAATTGATGTGGACGACATTTATTATTACAGTCGCAATTTTGCAAGTAAAGTTTTCTGACCGTGTTATTTCTCAAAAAGGTGATCACAATTGCCTACCGAGATCTTGTCATTTAACATCTTTAAACTTTTTTTTGGGGCCAAGCAAAAAATAGGGTTTAAGCCAATGCTCCACAATCGATTCAAGATCTTAAAGATAAAATTCGTTATCGAGGACATATAGTCGCAATGCGAATTGGTCATAGAAAATTTTATGAAAAGAATGTTGTACTGCAACCGTAGCGGCCATTTGACGTATATCGATTTTAAATCTTAATGACATACATACCTTCCTCTTTACAATAAAATAAACATTTATTGATTTCTCTTAAAAAATACCTGTTTTTTTTTTTAAATATCAAAATAATATTTCTTATTGGAAAACCCTATACATTTGAGTACTAAGTACATTGTTAATTTTGTTTTGTTTGATTGTTAGACAGTTTAAAAAAAAAAAAAAGACGGGTATTTTTTGTTTCACAAATATAAATAAAAACGTGCTCTTATATGAGCAACAGATACCATGAAAATTTCAAAAAGTGCCGTGTGCTATGCTCTGAGATATTTTACAATGTTTACAGAAATACTTAAAATAGCAAAAAGGGTTAAAATTCAATTTTCTGTGGATACACTCTAATATAACTTGGAACGTATTGCACAAAGTTTTCTGAAATTTTCAAGGTATCTTGCACATATAAAAGCACGTTTTTAACCATATTTGAAAAAAAAAAAAATCCGTCATCTTATTTTAAAAAAAAACTGTCTTTTAAATTTCTGCAATTTTTTTTAAATTTAAGGAAAAAAAATTTTGACTGTAAAAACTTATTCTTTAAAAAAATTTGAAGAAAAAAGCACTTAATAATTTTTTTCTAAAAATGCAATTTTGTGAGAAGTTACAAACAACCAAAAAATAAAAAAGACTTAAATTTAAAATTTTTAAGTATTTTTGTGGATACATTCTAAGATATCTCGAAGCGCAGTGCACGGTACTTCCTGAAATTTTTAAGGTATTTTTTGCACATATAATAGCACGTTCTTACCTATATTTGAATAAAAAATACTTTAAATTAAGAAAACAATTTTTGGCTATATTCTTTGGACAATTTTGAAAGAAAAGGATTTTATATTTTTTTTCTAAAAATGCAATCCTGAAAAAAAAACGTAAAAAATACAATTTTTTAAATTTTGATTGCATATTTTTCGGAAATGGCTCAGTAAAAAATCTGAAAAAGTTCACATAATCAGGATTTATGTAGAAGAAGACATTTTCAGTGGTTTCAGCAACAAATTTTCATTCTGTACACTTGACTCACACAATGCATCAAAAAGAAACTTGGTTAAAAGATGTGATTGAAAGAATGATATATGCAAATCCAAAAAGAGAAATGAAAAGACGCAAAATGACTGATGTTCTAAAAAAAGTACAATAAAATGAAAAAAAAAAAAACAAAACACCAATAAAAAACTAGATGAGAGGTACGACTTGCAAAAAACAAAACATCAATGATAATATTGTTAATACCTTATTTTAAAAAATATTGATACTTATTGTAGTTATACAGTCTAAGCCACGATTAATACATTTTTAGAGTATTGTAAATATTTTGCATATATTCAATATATTATAATTATATTAGAATTTTACAATAATTGTTCTCATTTTCTAGTTCTACAACTTATTACAAAATATTCACACTAAAAAGTCAGCACCAAATTAGTAATAACTCTATTATATTTATATATTTTTTTTTATTGATGTGCTATATATAAACAAATTTAATGTATAATTCATTTTCTGGTTTTATTTTAATACACATTAAAACATGAACGTTGTTTTTTTATTTTTATACAGTTAATTAATTTGTATATTTTATTTTTGTTAAAATTGTTGTATATTGTAAAATAAACACATTTGTGTTCTGTAGAGATTATACTTTTGCCTAAAAATACTGACTAATAAAAACTGTTTAAAAATGTTTACACAAATGCATTTGCGCTTTTGTTTTCCGTTTAACGTAAAATGCATAGTGGTTTTATACAGTTATTTTCACAACACTTTGTTTGTGTGCGGACTTGTAATGCATTCAAAACGTATAACTTACATCAACGCAATACTAAAAAAAAAATATTAGTACATATTATATTTAATATGTATCTAAACAATCTTATTGCTATATTTAAAACAAATTACAAATTACTTTCAATAAAATACTGCGCTTGCTTATAAACATTCTATTTTTATTTTCATTTTAAATGTTTTTTTTATACAACAATTAAATGCATTGGTCAAACATTATTTAACATAATATATGTATTTTATTTTTTATTTTAAATTAATTTTGTGTAAAGCAAAATTAAACTTTTTTAAACTAGTCTATTAAGAACTATTCATAATATTTTACAAACATTTAATTAGTTTGAGTTTGAGTTTGAGAGTACATTTTTAAGCTTTGCTTTTCTGTTCTGTTCTGTAACAATAATAATTTTCTTAGTAAATATGTGGTAAATATTATACATAAAAGTACACAAAATAATTAAAAAACCATTTTTTTGTTAATACAACAAAAAGTAGTATTTGGGTAATGTTATCGCAAAAATGTTTTGATAGTGTCTTTTCTAAGATAAAAAAGTAAAAACAAGTAAATTGCAACTTACATTTTAAACACAAAAACAGGCAGTACACAAAGAATATCTATTAGTAAAAACAGTTCAAATAAGGCAAGAAAAGAGGTAATGACTCAAACTGTGAAAGATCTTTGAAAACACTTTGTTTTGAACAAAGTAAAAAAATTTGCTATGATAATTTAATGATGTCAAGATAATTTTTTTTTATAGAATTGTAACTGAGCACAAAAGTCCATGCAATAGGTTCATAAGAGCTTTTCACCAACCAAAAAAGCAAAAACGCAGTTTTCTGAAAAATTATAGAGATTTTTTTAATTGAGTATATACTAGAAGAGACTACAATAACAAAATAAAAAATTTGAAAATTCAGCACAGCAACTGCAAGGTACATAAAACACAAATTGTTAAAAAAGTAAAAAAATGCGGTTTTAAAGAATTGCAACATTTACCTTATATTTTTGACTTTGTCTCCTTAGACTATTTAAAATTCAAAAATTACAATTTATCAAATGACAAACTGAAAATAGCTGTAGAGTCGTATTTTGTAAAATTTATACAATTTTTAAGATATAGCATTACTAGAAAATCTTAGCAATAAATGTATTAGTGTTTATGGTTCTTACGTTAAAAAGTATTTTTTTTTTATAAAACCAAAACATTAAACTATTTATAACTTGTTAGAGTTATAATTTTTACTGCTGTAAAGTTACAATGTACTTTTTAACTATTTTGCATAAATTGTATTCTAATTTATTAATTTTCTGTAAATTATTGTAAATCATCTGCTTAACATAAAATGTTTATTTCTCTTAAATATAAGAGTAGATTGTTAATGTTTGCTTTGCTTAAATCTAAAGAAATAGCTTGTACATATTTAAAATTTATAAATGATATATGATGATATATAATGATATTTTATGTAAATTGCTTTTTTACCCAGTAAAAGACACATACACTTGTGTTTCAGGGTGTATACCCATCATCAGTGTGCCTAGAATCTTACTGTGTCAGAGAGACAATTTACATAAAATTACAATAACTATTAAACAATTTAGGTTTACTAATGTGTTGAAGGTGTTAACGCAATGCCCTCTATTAGAAGAAACGTTAAACTGTTTGTGTGTAAAAAAAGGGACTGTAATACAGTTAAATTCTACACGGACAGGCAACGGCAGTATTACCGCATTTTATGTAAATCAGATGATCAAAACAAATTTATTATTTAAAATTATAAATAAATGATGTATTTTATGTAAATTGCCTTTTTATCCAGTAAGAGACACATACACTCGTGTTGTAGGGTATGCACCCATTATTAGTGGGCCTAGCATCTCACTGGTCAAAGAGACAATTTATATAAAATTTCAGTAACTATTAAACAGCTTATGTTTACTAATGTGTCAAAAGTGTTAACGCAATATCCTCTATTAGGAGAAACATTGAGCTGTGTAATCTATTTATATATGATACGCGCAACCATTTTTTGTGTTTTTGTCGTCTTTAGCACATTTTATATACTTGTTACCAGTTTATTTAATTTTCAATTTTATTTTTTAGTATAAAAGTTTTGCGACAGTCATTATTTTTTATTTATAATACAAAAATATATTTTGTTATACATTTTTTGTAGTACCGTTCAGTTTTCAGAGAATATAACTTTTACTTGTCAAAAGAAAAACATTTTGAATCTGTTTGGTTTCAAAGCAATGGAGTTACAAAACTAACAGCAGAATAGTTTTCTTTGTGATCAAGTACTAAAAATTAAGTTACTATGACAAAGTTGTTGGGATTGCATATTTATTCAGAATTAACAGAGCAATAACCAGAACGAGAGGTATAGCCACCTGTGTGGAAAAGATAAATATGTCATTTTTATAGTATATAAAGTGAATAGCTTATGCGTGTTGGCTGAATAATTCAAAATTACACAGCAATACTTTAAAACCAATACAATTTATCAATAAATAATCGCATGCAAAACCAATTTATGACTTAGAATATTGATAGAATATTTATTATACTACAAAATCAAAAAATATTTATAGCTTAAAATTGATTCAAAGTCACACAGAATAGTAAATATATTGGTTAAAATTTGTATACAAAATTAATTTTAAGCAGTAAGTGTGTATTTTTTATCAACAATTACATAGAAAATCAATTTATTGCTTAAATTTGCAAATAAAGCTCAGAAAACACATTTATAATACAAAACATCAATTTAGTACATAAAATTTGTCAAGAATTATTTTATGATATAAAGTTTATTAAAATTTGCAAATTCGTAACAAAACTCATTTGTTAGATAAAATATATATTAAAAAAAATCTTGAAACAAAATGTTGATGCTGAATGCCAAATAGGTAAAACACCGGACAAAACTTTTGCGCATGTTATAACTAGCTGCCCAATATTGACAAAAACAAATATGTACAAAAACATGACAAAGTAGCAAAACTTTTATTTTACAATATATGCGTTGACCTAAAAATAGAAGTGAAAAAAAAATTGGTATGACCACAAACCAAAACAAGTAACAAACAAGAATAAAATTACAATACTTTAGAACCAACAAATACATACTGCCAGTAAAATAAAAGCAAACAAAACAGGTATTGTCATAAAAGATTATCACAAAAGTTTGTGCACAATTATTGACGTTGCAATACCTTATGTCATGTAACGCCACTGTGTATGTGTTATGTTCTTAATTTTAACTTGTGCAGTTTTCTGTAAAATTTAGTGCGTATAATATAAAATATCTTGTCTTTCCTGCTAGTAATTGTATTAGCAAACTAGTTAGCTTTACAATTTTATCAATTATACTGCTTTTATTGCAGCTAATCATGCTCGATCTGTTCTTTGTAAAGATTTTTAGCCTGCAAATATAGCGGTCAAGAAATTTATTAATTATGGGCAAGTTAATAATGTTCCTGCTTTATCTTTGGTGGATATTTGAAATCTGGATCTAGCCAACAATGTAAACTCAAAAACACCAGCGGTATCACCATCTATTACCAGAACGTCGGGGGTATAAAAACTAAGCTTAAAAAACTTATGCTGGCTGAAGCTGTATCTAACTACGATATTATTGTACTGACCGAAACCTGGCTTAATCAGGACATCAGCAATGCGGAGCTACAATTAATTGGTTACAGTTTGTTTAGATCTGATCGCTCTTCATTAACAAGCCCTAAGTTTGACGGAGAAAGTGTCTTAATTGCTACTAAAACTTGTTATAATTGTACTTTATTACAACCTACATTTTTAAGTGTTGAACATTTGTTTGTAATTGTTAAGTTTAAGTTTGTATCATTAATTATCAGTGCAGTCTACTTATTACTTAACTCGGCATGTGATAAATATTTATACCATTGATATTTCGTTAAAGCTATTGCTGACAAATATCCGGACAGTAAACTAATTTCACTAGGCAATTATAATCTACCCGCAGCGGCATGGGTAAATGATGAGTTAGGCATAAGTGTTAATTGTAATGATAGTTATTCTGCTCATTTTGTGGCCAACTGTTATGGATTTCTAAACTGTGCTCAATTTATTTCTATACCTTATGATGGGGGTGTGGTCTTAGTTTATGTTTTTCCAATATCTGTGATATTTCTGTGATTAATGCTGTGGATGTTTTGTTAAAACTTAGCCAACATCATAATGCTTATGTGATTGATGTAAAATGTAATACTAGCAGTGATATTTCAATGTGTAATTATGTTTATAATGAATTGAAATTTGACGATTTTGTAACGAGTTTCAATCAATTTGTACTTTGTGTAAAAGTCTCAGTACATGTCTATACAAGCAATAAATTACTCGAACAGAAATCAACATTCAAAGTCATCCTTAACACTTTTGGAAATTTGTTAGTGACACTAGAAAAACTAATAATTTTTTAGTTACAATGTATTATATACAAAAAACTTGCAGTAATGGAGATGACTATGTTAATAGTTTTGCTAAAGTCTTTTCCTTTGTTTACAATACACAAACTCATCCAACTCCATTGTTTGACTTTAAGAAAAACGTATTACATCAAGCATTTTTAATTAGTCTGTTAGATATATATAAAAGGATTGAGAACCATAAATGTAATTTAAGCACTGGACCGAACGATGTTCTATGCTGTTAAAACAATGTATATATTTAGTTTCTACGCCATTGCATTTACTTTTTTAGGCTTTTCTTATTGAGTTTACTAAGTTTACTCAAGTTTGGAAACAAAACTGCAATATGCCTTTGCGGACATCTGAAGCTAAGGTGGATATTACTAATTATAGAGGTATATGCATACAGTCTGCTATTCCTAAGTTGTTTGATCAAATTGTAACTGCTCAAATACAATGGATGTGCAAAAGCATTTTAGTGAAACGCAACAACAGGTTTTGTGAGGGTCGTTCTACTCTTACAAATCTTATTTGTTACGAAAATGATTTTTTGAATGCTTTTCAATCAAGAGTTCAAATAGATTCTATTTACACAGATTTTTCAAAGGCTTTTGATCGCGTTAATCATAAAATTTTGATTGCTAAGCTTCGGGCTTTGGGTTTTCATAATTCTGTCATTGCGTGGTTGTCGAGCTTTTTGGAAAATCCTATTGTTGTTTTATCCGGGGTTCCACAAGAATCTCATTGTAGACCAATTCTGTTTTTACTTTTTATTAATGATCTTATTTATTCTATTAGTTCTTCGACTTATCTTTTATTTGCTAACGATCTTAAAATTTATAGAAGAATATCATCTATCAATGATTGCAATAGTTTGCAAAATGATTTTGATTCTGTTCATTCATGGTGTTTTATTAATAACTTGTTGTTTAACGCAAATAAATTTTTTTATCATTTTTACGTGGACTAATGATGTACATTTCAAGTCTTTAACAATTATTGCCAAACTAGACAGTCTTCATTATTTAGAGAATCTATACATTCTTCCAATTATGGATTTAATAATAGAATTGGTAGAATGTGTAAAATTGCGAATAGTTTTTCCAATAATATTGATTTATTTTGTGTTTCAAAATTTAGTTTTAAGAGTCAATTAAAATGTGTTGATGATTAATTTTATATTTTGTTTTTATATATGTATATATTTTTTTACATGTTTTTATTATTCAATTTTTGTTTATATATTTTTGTGTAATTCTAATATTGCTTGTAATTGATCATGATGTAGATGTAAATGGTTTTTTTAATATACCGTAAATTAAGTATTATTATTATTATGACAAAAATTCCAGAAGTAAAGAAGCAAAAAAAGTTCTAAAGTATCGTGACTTGTCAATTAAAATTTTAAGGCACCACTGAAACGGTCACTAACAACTTAGTGGTAACTGTATCAAAAATTAGAGAAAAGCATAACATACAGAAACTACTAACAACTGCATTATTAGGAACAGCTCACATAAGAAGGAGAACTCTTGGATAGTGAGAAACTATATAATACGGAGTATTTTTGGTTTCACATTAAACACCAGCATGTGAGGCATAATAACCACACCTACATACTGTGCATACACAACATAATAATAATATTTATTTATTAACAAAAAATACATTTTAATAAATCATAAACTAAATATCTTTTTTTTTTTTAGATAAATGATAAACACTATTACAACACTAGATGCAAGAATATGATCCTTTACTAAACTCTAACCAACTGCTGTTCAGTAAAAGTAAAACAGGTTACGTTACGCAATTAAATTTAATAACATTTTTCAAATCACTTTAAATTTATAAAGAAGCTCGTTACAATAAAAATATAGTTAAAATTTTAAAAATAATATCAGTCGAGTTGTATGTTAATTGTAATAAATTCTATTTTATTTTATAATTTGATGCAATTTTGCATAAATTACATGTGTATCTTTTAGATAATTTATAAATGTTAATTATTTCTTGTCATTTAGGTTATAGTATTTTTTTTTAATGTATATTTATTAGTTTTAATATTTAACGTTTTCCAACTTAAGTTTAATGTTTGCTGTTATTAACACAATTATGCAGTTACTTTTTAATATTTGTACATCAATTGTACTATCTCATACTTATTGACATATGCAAACATTTACTTGTAAATAGCATAAAATGAATTATTATTAAAGATTGTTAATTATTATGCAAAACTTTAGAGTATTTAATATAATATTCAAGGATTAAAATATTTGACTTGTTCTTTGACATAGAAGCTGGACTTTAATAAAATATTTTAGTACATAAACTTTGAAATTAATCTCTTCGAGTTACATAAGTTTGTCATTTCAGCAGTTCAAATATTGTCTTTAAGCTTGCCACAATAATAATATTACTAACTTTATTGATTTGTGTATATGTACATGTAAACAAACGTAAGCTAACTCTGCAAACTAATCAGTTCACACAATTAATATTTATGCATAAAAACTTTAAAAAAATATTATTAAACAACCAAATTAATAAATGTAGTTAAATAACAGGAAATAATGTAATACATTATACCCAAATGAAATTGAAAACGCGTTTAATAAATTCCCTATTGGGGTATTAACAGCAAACATCAATCCTGATTATCGTAATTTAATTAACATGCTGGATAGATATACAATTTGATTATTTTTTATTAGCGCACGGTTTTATATTGTATAATTATTGCAAATCAATTCAAAGTTGAGCATGAATTATTTTAAATTAACCTTTGTACATACTATTGTTTTAAATTTCTCTGATTTAATCAATAAAAATATTTGTTAGTACTTTTTTGTAATAAATTATACTATACATAATATATTAAAAAGTGTTCCCAAACTAAAATCATAATCATTGAAATAAGCTTAGTACTACTGCATAATCTGAGAACAGATTTGCATCTGCTTGTAATATAAATGTCGGTGATCAGTAGAAGATTACCCGAATTACTACCTAAATACAAACAATGCATATAATCTTCATTTTAACATAAAAATTTATGAAGGTTGTCTAAGCAGTTTTTTGGATATACATTTATACATAAATATTAAATAAATTTCATAAAGGGACCGTGTACTTATTCTAAACTAAGATATCAGTGTAGTTGACTCGCATGCATCTCGTAAATTGCCATAGATAGATAGTTTGGCGGAGAATTATGATGCATTTTATATACGGATAAAACATATTTCAGATGAAGCTATTGCTCTAGGGTCTAGTTTATATAATATAGTCATTGCTTTATCCTCGTTTCTTGCAATGTTGTTTAAATTTATATCTTAACTCAGTATATAATATTTAAAAGAAGTATTTGATTTATTTTGGAGTAATTAATTTCTTGTTGAACAATCTTCATAAAAGCATCATATTTATTTATGAAATTAATAATTAAATACATTCAATGAAACAAAAACATATCAACGATTAATCCCATGCGGAAAATTTTCAATGAAATTGAGTTATTATCAGTTTTGCACAGTTAACAACCTAATATTAATTAAATGCGCTACTATCAAAAACTCTTATAAAAAGCACCCAGAATGGATATGAAATGAATATTTTCTAATTTCCTCTGATGTCTTTTGCCATTCGAATTTAATGTCATTCTTTCATTATACTAATTATTCAAAGGGTTTTATTCAGCATTGGATGATTTACACGAAAAAGAGAAAAATACATGAAAGGATTTAATTTCCATTATTTCGATCCTCTTCTTTAATAGTTTAACCAACATGAATAATTGTTATCGTTGTATTAAATCTTATTTGTTAAATATTTTGATTTAATTTTTTTTTATATATATATTAAGTAGTTCTCTCTTTTTTACCATATAGGTAAAAGTTAGATTAGTTTTAATTGACTAAACATATACTACGACTCATTTAACAAATAATATTAAACTAAATCAAAATAAGTAATATAATTATTTTTTTCTACAAAAAAAATTTAATTCATTTGACATCAAAATTAATATTGCATTGCATTTTAAATAATAATTGCATTTGTATACAACAGATGGCAGATTGCTGTTTATATTTTTCAATGGTGTATTTTATCTACATTGACCTAAACCATTTGTTACCATCAGACTAAAGATAGAAATTCTTTTATATGTCATTACACGGAATAACATGACAGCGAATGGGAAAAACGAATTGCGTGATATCCTTTCTTTTTATGACCGATAAAATATATGACATTTCTTTATAATAACTTTCTACTGGAGTTGCAAAAATGTATTAGAGCTAAACACAAATTACATAAGAGTTCTGGTTTTCATAGTATATTTTTCAATAATAATTTGTTAACATATTTCAAGTTTTTAAATAGACAGATCAATATGAGCTTAATGTATAATCAATATTGTTCCATTGTAAATATAACGTTGTATTCGTATCACATTATTATATCTGCACGCATTACTAATGCCGTGGTGTATAAAAGAAACAGTACGGATATTTTGATTTCAGTATAGTAATTACTATTCTACAAAAGATAGATTGATAGATAGATAGATATACCTAGATTTATTTCATGTTTATACGTATTTTACAGAAAAAAATTAAACTACATATATAAATTATATCATAACATAATATTAATAGAAATACATATAACCAACATTAAAATTTTTTTAAAATGTCTAAAATCACACATATTAAAAAAACACATTAGTTAAAAAAAATATGGTCATCTTTGAAAAATTCTTCTAGATTATAATATGGTCGTTGATAAAGATGTCTTTTCAGTTTTGTTTTAAATAATTTACTTATAAGTGGTTTCTCTGTAACAATTTTGTTGAAAATATTGATTCCTCTGTAGTTTGCCATTGTTTTTGTTTTGTTTAGTTTTTATTATTTTGTGCATGTTAATATATTTTGTTTTATAAATAATGGTTTACAATGTTCTGTATATGATGCGTCAAACGTTTTTTTTAATTTTCAAAATTCTTTCAGTGATTGAACTTGCACCCCATATTAAAATGCTATAAGTAATATAAGAATGAAATAAAGCCAAATAGGCAGTTCGAATAGTTTTATATGAACATATTTTTTTGCGTTGCGATAGTGCGTAAACAGATTTGTTGATCTTAGAAACTGTTTTATTTATCATTATATCCCACTTTAGTTTAGTGTCATAGTAAACTTCTAATAGATTAATTGCACTTTGGTTGTTAAGTGATTGTTTTTGACTATATAAAATATTAGTTGTTTGTTATTCTTAGGCTTTAATTTGTGCATAGAAAACATTTGCGTCGTCCGCATATAGTATAACAGTAGCATCAATATTTTCGAACAAGTCGATTATATATAAAATAAATAAAGGTCCCGCAAAAATTCTACATTAGGGAGAACCACTTTTTATGTACATAATTTAAGAATATGCATTTTCCAGTTTGAGAAAATGTTGACGATGTGATAAGTAATCTTAGAATAGTTTCAAATGTGCACTTCTAACATCTCTATTCTCTAGTTTCTTATCTAGAATTTTGTGATCTACGCAGTCGAATGCTTTAGATAGGTCAAGACACGTAATGCATATTTAGTTTTAAATAATATAAATTTTGACAGCATTATACACGATTTTTCTACTATGAAAATTAGATGAGTAAATATGTATATACATACACAAATCTGTATAATTTGTTTGTTTATCCAAAAAAAATATATATATATATCTAATGCTAATTTTATTTTTATAAATTAGGTATATGTTTTGTCTCATGGTAAAGACATGTGCTTTTAGTGACATTAGTTTTTCAAGGTTGTATTTATGTCTATGTATTTTTTGTAATTAAATTTATTGCACATTTTATATAGTAAAATATTGTTTTTTATATTATTTTATTTAATAAAATTCAATTATTCCAATAAATGATTTCAGTAAAGATAACATTTGTGTTTGAAGTTTTGCAACAAATGCTCAATATAACTTTTTTTATAGGCTTTTCATTGTATCTTCTCGCTAGAATAATAATAAAGTCTTTTCTACTTAAGTTTTTTTGTTGACTGGACAGTATCTGAAGTAATGTCCTAATTTGATTATATTCTCTGAAGAATGTCTGATATAAAGGGTGATCCATTTAAGGTACATTTTTAAAAATTTAAAAAAGATCAAAAAAATTATTTTTATCGGGCAATCTTTATGATCATACAAAAAAATCATTTTGGACATTTTTTTTAAGTTATTTTTTTCAAATGTTGCTTGTAACTACGGGTAACATGGTCCATTAAAGTGTTCTAATTTTCAATAACGCGTTCAAGCATTTTTAGTGGTATTTGGCAAATGACGGAAGTAATGTTGGTTTTCTATTTCCCAATTGTAGTCGGCTTATCTATGTAGACTTTGGACTATTAGTAATCCCAAAAAAAAGTCTATAGGTACGATATTACATAATCTATGCGGCCAATTCACAGGACCAAGGCGTGAAGTTACTGTTCACGGAATCGTTGTCGCAATAAAGCTATGGTTCCACGAACTATGTGGCAAGTAGCGCTGTTTTGTTAGAACCAAATGTCGTTAAAATTACTGGTTTCAATTTTAGGCAACAAATAGTCTGTTATCATTGAGCAATAACTCGCGCCATTCACAGTTACGTTTCGGTTCCGGCAGGGTTTATTTTTAAAGAAATGTTGCACCAACCCATAAACCACACCAAACCGTTGTTCTGTTTGAATGTAATGGCAGCTCTTGAATATTTTCTGGTTAATTTTCAGCTCAAATAGGGAAATTTGTCTATTGCCGTAACCATTAATTAAACCAGAAATGAGCCTCATCGCTAAACAAAGTTTTGATCAAAAACCAGTAAATCTTTTTGAAGCTTATCAAGAGCCCAAATCCTAAAACAATGACAAATTGGAAGGTGGGCCGGTTTCAATTCTTGCATGAGTTACATTTTGTATGTTTTTAAATCAAGATTCTTACGTAAAATACGCCAAGTTGTTCCAAACGACAAGCCAAACTGTTGAAAATGGCGCCAAATAAATTTACCACGGTCATCGCGTACACTCTCAGCTACCCCAATATATTTTCTTCACTACGTGCTGAATGTGGTCTATTTGGTTGCGTATTATCTATTAATGGTCGGCAGTACGGCAGAGAGAGCATGTACAAATACCAGCGCTAACAAATGTTAAGCAACGGCCGCTCTGGTCACAACTTGGATGGGTAACTCCAAAGTGATGCCGAGCGTAGCGTTTTTCCCAATATGGGTCCGTTACCTCATATAAGCATCCATACATGTCTTCTCTGTGGCTCGGTGTGTCTGACACCACGACACCTAACGGTATTAAGAGGTTATTGAATTGAATTAAAAATTATCTAATAATGAATATTGAGTTTTAAATTTTTTAATAGTTCAGCAAATTGTGCTTTCTGTAGGCCGATTATGTAAACCATAAGTTGCTCTAACCGTACAAAACACTTTCCTCATAAAGCGATGATTTTGTAATACAGCTAAATAATTTGTAGACGCTGTGTTGTGCTAATTCTTTCTATAATGCAAAGTCAAACTAAACAAAAATAACATATCAGTTTGACTCAGCGCACGCTTTATCTAACATAAAACCATTACTAAACAACGTACTTCTAAATTTATTATTATATTATAATCGTTTATTTCTTGCCTTTCGGCCTTGAAAATTCTACAACTTAACATAACATAATATTTACCATATAACTTAATTTACTACTAATATAATATATATAATCTTAACAACCCTAAACCCTGTTTTTAATTATTTATTTATTAATTCTGTTTTAATTTTCTTTCTTCTTTTTGTTACCGCCATCATCCATTTCATTCCTTTTTTATCTTCTTTCAATACCTCAATTCTTCCTATTTGCACTTCTCTCATCTCATTGCATTTTAACATGTGTTCTATGCTTTTCCTAACTTCTCCACACATTCTACACATTTTCTTTTCCTCTTCCAACCAAAATTTGCACACTTTCTCCTCATTTCCACATCTAAATCTTGCAATCATACGTTTTTCCATTTTTCCATAATTTACAACTTTTAGGTATTTTGGTAGTTCATCCGTTATAATGTGTTCATAATTTGAATTGTACCTAGATTCATTTATCCGTGTTCTTCGCTCTTGCACTTGTATATCTCTATCTCTCATCATAATTTCTTTCCACATACTATTTCCTCACTAGCATACCCATTCCTGTTAAAATATTTTTCTCTAAATGTTCCCATTTTTCCGCATTTTCCCTTCATATTCTCCTTCAGACATTCTTGTAATATTTTACATTCATTCCTTTCTCTCACTCTTCTTTATACCTCATTGCACGCTTTCCTGCTTCTACTCTTAATTTGTCTATTATAACTTCTTCCATAACAATGTATGCTGGGGTCTTTTTGTTTACTTCTAATACCCATCTCCAGTATTTTGTTTGAATAACCTCTAACTTTTCTTGCTTTTTCCATCCCCAAATTTCTGCTCCGTACAATAACATACTTTTTACTAAACTATCAAACATCATTCCTTTTATTTTCATACATTCAACGTACCTCTAAATGAATCACCCATTATTTTTTCCATAACCATCGGATAATATGAGAATTTTGTTTATATTAAATTGCAATGAATATAAATTTGATTTAACTTTTAATGTATTACGCATATTGTTTATTTTTATGTTGCAAGTTTTAGTCTGAGCGCTACTCGAGTCACTGATCTTTAATTTTGTCTGTGTTGTTACATTTGTTTGTATAAACTCTGATTGGGTTGTTGCATAAATTACGTGTTTGTTTTAAATATTGTTTATGGTGTTAGTTAGAACAGATATTAATTTGTATTTATTTTTTATTTTTTTGATTTAATATTAAAATTTCATCAAGAAATTTTATTTTTTCCTCTACAATGATTATATTCAAATTGTTTTTATTGACTAGTTTATTTCTAAAGTCTATTCTGTTGTCATTGTAATTGCTGTTTTTATCAAAATCAAAAATAATGCTAATATTACTAATATTACTTTTTTCAACATCATTTAATTTTGTTTTCTTGATGTTAGTTTTTGATCTAAAACCTCTAGAAAACATTTTAAACTGAATGTCACTTGTTTATTAACTTAAAAAAATATATATATAAAAACATAAAAACGGAAACACACTTCTTTGCATTGACGAAGCCTTTCATAATGACTGCCATACAAGACAAACATAAAGGGTTTATACAGGCTGTTTCCTAAAAAAAGCCGGAAGCTATAATTTTCTTTTTTTAAATTTTAGACCCAACAAATTATATATATTCTTAAATGGCAAGAAATAAGCTTTGACGTTCTCAGTTTGTAAATATATTTTACCTGTTTTGAGTAACAATATCTATCATTGTTATTTTAAATGGAACACCCTGTATATTTTTACCTATTTTGATTCAGGGTAAAATTCTGCATACAGCAGTGTATTTTATTTATTTATTTGTTGACGGAAATATTTAAAAAAAAATTATGAAATGTGCAAGAAAAACAATTGTAAATACTGAAATATTTTATTGGAAATAAAACTACAAAACATAATATACGTGCCTATCCACTTTCTATCAAATTTTGCGTTTATCCAATCAACATTTATTCTTGCATTATGAGGGGTAGCCCCATCTTTTTGAAAATAAACTGTAATACGTTCAGCAAGAGGCAATTTATCCAAAAAAGAGTCATGAGTCAACAGTTGATGGTATTTTTCTTGATTTAGGGTCCCAACAATGAAGATTGGCCCAATCAAAGTATTTCCTAAAATACCATACCAAACACTTAGACTAAATCTTTGTTGAAAATTAGTTTCAAGATCATGTTTATCTAACACAACCAGAAAACAAAAAAATATAAAAGGTTAGGATTATCAATGCTTGCCACAAAATGTCTCCCAATTTGATATTAAATGCCAGTAATGAAGTAACTAAAAGATGTCAGTTCTGTATTCAGCACGGTGGGAATCAATTTGAACAATATTATGTTTTGTAGTTTTTTTTTCAATAAAATATTTCAGTATTTACGATTGTTTTTCTAGCACATTTCATTTTTTTTTTAATATATTTCCGTCTACAAATAAATAAATAAAATACATGTTGTATGCAGAATTTCACCCTGAATCAAAATATGTAAAAATATACTGGGTGTTCCGTTTAAAATAACAATGATGGATATCGTTACTCAAAACAGGTAAAATATATTTACAAACTGAGAACGTCAAAAGATAGCTTATTTCTTGCCATTTCTATATAGTTTGATGGGTCTAAAATTTAAAATAAGAAAATTATAGCTTCCGGCGTTTTTTAGGAAACAGCCTGTATATATATATATATATATAAACAAAGAGACAATTTTAATTTAAAAAAAAAAAACTAAAATTAAAAATAGCAAATAAAATAGAATTTCATTAATTGTAGGACTTAACACTCGGCTAACGAGTAACGTAAATAACATATACTACACTTTCTACGCGCAAAACAATTATTAATATAAAAAACTTTATAACACAAATTGTAAATAAAGCCAACCAAATATTAGGTTATAAACCAATAAAGTAAAATTATTATTATTAATTTGTTAATATTTCTATGGTACTTAGCTTTTCTAGATTTCTATCACTAAATATAATTGATCACTTAATAATATAAGCTTTAATTTTAACTTTAATAACACTCGCAAGCAAGTGATCATGCAAAATTCGTTAGTTAATTTTATATTAAAAATGCAATATAATATATTATTTTTATCAGTATACATTTTATGTAAAATAAAATTTATTTATTTTATTAAATAGCTTTATATAACACTAAAATGATATTGATTATAAAAATATTTATCTTACAAATGCATTAAAATATTATTACTTCAATCAAAAGTAATATATACTTTCTACTGATTAAATATTATTTCGAGTACGTAATTAACAAACTTATAATGAATTCTAACTATAAATCATTATATGTCTCGTTGATTTTTTTTCTCTTAGATTATTACAAGAATAATTACCATTTAGTCTTGTCATGCAAAATTTTGATTAATGAAGTAGTGCATTAATCACAATGTTAGGTTTTCAATACTATAAGCATTCCAAATGCATTAGTCAGCAAAATCTTTTTTTAATTTTATATTTATTACATTACATAGATATAAATGTTTAAAGAAAATTTTTAAATGTAATTTATTACTTTGCAAAAATTTCATGTTTATTATAGCGTTGCCATCTTTAGCAATTGTTTAATTGCCATCCATATATTTATTAGGTGTTTTAAATATTTTTCAATTAATTTTTGAAAACATCAATAATAAAAATTGAAAAATCATATTTTATACAAATGGCTACTTTAAATCTGTTGTATTAACATTGTATTACAACCTAATATAAAGACAAAAGTTGTTTTCTAAAAGTTTGTCAGTTAAATGTATACCAAAATAGAAGTAAAAACAAAATATCACAAAATAAAGTAACATAATGTTAATTTTAATAAAAAATACTAAAATAATATTAACAATACTGCTCTACTACTCTGAATGACGTCATTTCACTTCTTAATCAGGGCTTGCCATAAGCAAATCAAATTTTGTTAAAATGTTAATTTTTTTGTCTACAAAAAAATAAAATTTATATTAGTTTAATTCACGGCATTAATGCAAAAATATTTGCAAAGTTTGCTAAAACTTTATTTTTATTTTTTTACATTTCTGTAAAAAGAACACTAGATTTTGTTTTTTTAAGAAGCAAACATATTAGTTTGCCTATTCTATTTTATAGACAAATAAAGGTGGTGTTTATAATATTTAATTTAATAATGCGATTAGTTTATTGTGTATCAACATTGTAGGATAGTAGTAATAAGATTGTTGCATGTTACGGTTTAAAAATGCATGATATAACTTCAAAGTAAATTAAACAAATTGCGCTACAGTTTAATAATCCTGCCCAAATAATTACAAATTGATCACTCTAAAGACAATTTTAAATAAAATAATCTTTACAAATGCTACTAAGTATCCAAACAAATTAAACTAAATTATTTTTTTTTACTTATAACTGTAAAACATTTGCACTATATGCGGTTTTATTCATACATTTCATTTTAATTTAGTGTTTTTGAGTTGCTACATTATTAACATTTGTTTTTTCTAAAACTCTATTTTAACAAATTTTAATACTTTATCATGTGTTTATTCAACTGTGTTTATCACGTCTTAAAATTTACAAAAAAAATATTGCTTAAATTGGCAAAATTTAGCATTAAAAATCTGCATATTAACAAAAGACTTTACATATGGCTATTAGCCATTAGACATTTGACAACAGACTCAAACTATTAGTTGTAATTACAGTTTCCACAATATTCAAATCAACATAAATACGGTTTTTTGAAACGGCAAATATTGAAACACTTAAAAAAAATGTTTAAATACTGTTGACTGTGTGCATAGTAGTTTAGTTAAAATGCATCATTAATTTTTAGTACAACCTAATTAGTTGCTACTAACAATAATATTACTCTTTAACACATAGCAAACATTACAGGAAAAACAAAACAAACTGAAACGTTTTGTACAATAAAAATTATGATTATAAAACATGTACAGGTATGCAATAACCTAATTAACAAAATTGAGAAACAAACTTTGATAACAATATTACAGTACTTACCTAACAATTCTCACATTTTTTAAATATTTCAAAAAGGTTTTTAGTAAAGACAAAACTGTATTATAGATCAAAAAGTAATACCAATTTAGGAATAACTAATGTCATAAAATAATTATTAGTTAAAGAAAACCAAATATCTAGCGGAAGCTGACATTATCTCACTGAAACAATACCAATAAATTAAAAAACAAAATATTTAATGTAATAAAAGTAACTGTGTTTATGATAAATAAAATTTGTTTTATTATAAGCAAAATTAGAAAAAATTGCAAGACTATATTGATAATTAACTGAAGAAAACTAGATACTCAACGGTGGCTAACATTGCGCTTGTGTTAGTTTGATCTATTTTGATCTTTTGCATCAGCGTGTCACCGCTACAACCCGCCATCGTTTACAAACGTTTTTCCGTAAATTGAACTTGCACACGTAATTGTGTGCAATATATTCTGTAAAATTAGCATACATATGATCTTTTTCTATCATAAAATTCAATAGGTCATGATGGCAGAATCCACATTATAACATCAATACATACTATGCCATAATACTAATCACTTTATTAACACAACCTCAAGGTCTGTTTATAAATACCTCTTACAAATGTAATGTGCTCAGCATACAACAATAAGACCCAATTAACCTGTGTAAGCTTGACAATATTTTATCAAGGTTTTTGGCTATTACGTATAAAGCTTTACTGACAGATAGTGTAAGAAAGCCTCAACTGCCAGTGTGTAAATAACAATATGACAGCTAAATTAATTTGTAGTTATTTTTTTTTTTTTTTTTTTTGAACTTGTAAGGTAAAAATTCATTAGTAGTTTTTATCAAAAAATATTATAACTATCTATAACTAGTCCATTAGTTATCTACTCTTAACACAATTTTAGACGCTCTACTTGCACGCAAATAACAATAATAATACACATAAACTATTACATAAAATTCTAAAAACAACACTAAACAATTATTTAAAAAAGATATATACTTGTTAATAGCATTTTGCAAATAATAATAAACTTAGTTCCGTTATAAACAAAATTAGAAAAATAGAATGTTTGGTAAAACTTTTTATTTTATTTTTTACGTTTGCAAAAATACGTACAAATAGTTTTTGTTTTCCGAACCTTAATTAGTTGCTAGTAATTCTGTGGCAAGACATGACCAAAATAGAAATAAGGCTGAAAAATAAATAACAAAAAAGTTACTATAGTCTAGTGGTACGACAATAAACCTGTTATTTTGTTGTTTTTATAACTATGCTTATACTCTTTTGCGTATTATACAGTTCTAAAAAAACAATTTTTTTATTATAAACCTTGAACGTCTTATACTGCGTACACACTTGCAACAATCTGCCGTACCGCAACAATGTCGCGTAACATTGTCGCGTACCATCACTCCGCACCATTGTCGCGTAACATTTTCTTTGATTCGACGGCAGAAAACCGACAAGCAATGAGACGCTGTTGCGAGGTGATGTTGAGCGAGGATGTTACACGACGGTGTTGCGGTACGGCGGATTGTTGCAAGTGTGTACGCAGCATTAAAGAATTTAAAAAATACCTTTTTAACATAAGTGGCTTATTGTTTTGTATAAGATAAACTTTAAAAGCTACTAATAGTATTTAATTATATTTTTTTAACTATTAGATAATTTTGCTAATCTTAAGTAAAATAGTTTTGCTTAAATATAAAAACATTTTTTGTTTTTATTTTAAATTGTGATATTAATTTGTATTAAATGTAACATGAGACTGCCATGTCCATGCCCATACTATTATGTAGTGTTCTTGTTAAAACAATGTGCAAGATTGTAACTTGTCTAATCTATATTGAAAAAGGAATTTAATTATCTAAAATAAAAGTATAATACCTATTTCTTTATAGCCAATAGATCATTTTTGTCTATTGACCTTACAATTGGTTTTTTAATGCAAATAATTTGCTGTCTTTAAAGCAAACTTGTAGATAACCCGTTTGTTGGTAAAATTTTAATTGTAAACAAGCTAAACTCAACAACTTTTTGTAGGACGAATCATTTTCTAACAAAAAAAGTATAAAGCACAAAAAACAATAAAACCCAAAAACTAAATTACGGTCAATACGTAATATGTTATTTAATTTTTAAAGCCCCGTCGGCAACGTAAGAAAAAGTCAGAAAAATGTCTGGTTAAATTGAATTACAAAGTAAAGTAAAAGAAAATACAATTTTTTCAAATAATAGAAAAAGTAAAAAACCTACATAGGCTACAACAGCAAAAACAGAAAATTTCAAATCCTAGACTACGCAGATAATTGTTTTCGGACATGAGAGCTACATGTCCAAAAACGAAAATGATTTACAACGCTTCCTGCAAAAAGTAAACACTAACGCCAAAATATTCAACCTTCAAATCTCAAACCAGAAGACACATTCAATGGTGATATCTAAAAATCCCGTACGATGTAAACTAGAAGTCGACGGAACACCAATAGAGCAGATTATGCAATTTAAATATAATAGGTCAAAAGATTTATCAACAATAATAACGAAGCAGACGTAAAGACTCAGGCAACAAAAGCAGCAGTAATATCGGGTGCTTTCCGCGATACAATATGAAGGAACAAACATATGTCGACGCAAAGTAAAGTTTGTATATTAAAAACCTGTGTAAGACCGGTCTTAACATACGCAGCTAAGACAAGAGCCGACTTCACAAGAACCAAACTAATTGTCAGAACAACAGAGATGAAATTATAGAGATCTATCACCGGATTGAGCCTACGCGACAGAATCCGTGACATTTGTTTGGTACAATACATTATAAGGTGGATAAGAAACAGAAAAAGGAACTGGAGAGACTATGTCGGAAGAATGGAAAAGGACAAGATGACAAAACAGACGACTATATCAAGGCCGCCTAAACAATGACACGAGAGCTAGATGTCAAATTTGCCGGAGTAATTCCAAGGCCAAAATTATGAAAAAAAAACAACGCAAAACTCGAACAAAAAAAGAAGAAATAAAAAAAGACAATTTTTCAAAACTTTCTCAAAATTTTGCGGTAAAGACCAATAATCTTAGCTACAATACTAATTTAACTATACGCTCTACAAGTTTCTCTAGATTGAAATTTATTTAATACCGCCTTGAATATTATTGTAAGATAAAAGTTTGGCCAGTTACCAGCTGAAGCCAGTGTTGCACCCTGAGATCCCAATTAGATTTTTTATTTCTTTGGAAAAAAAGTAAATTTTTTTGTAATAAGTACTTTTAACCAAAATTGTCTATGATCTCAAGATGGTTGTCCAGTTGACTATTTTGAAAACTGATATTGTTGCGTCTATTGATCATAGATAATAATAGGATCATTTGTATTTGTAACCAAATTATAACCGCCATTGTTCCTGTTGAGTAGATAACCGTTTTATTAAAATATTGTTATGCGTTTAACTAACTAATTTGGCTCAATGGTTGTAAGACTTTGTTACGTAAACTTAATTGATGGCACTATGCAATTAGTCACATTTCAATAACATTATTAACACCGTGCAATTTTCGCTACTGTTTTTGTTGGACAAATTTTACTTAATACTATAATAAGTTGCTACACTGTGTAAGTTTATTGGGATCTGCAACGTTTGACTCTATAGTTTGGTTAGGTATCCGCAATATTTAACTAAAAACAATATTGCACAAAAGTATTTTTTTCTATTATTTAAAGGAAATTATATAAGATGCCCAGTTGGAAGGTAGAAACGTAATTCAACTATAAAAGTCATGGTTGGTACTTAATGGAATTATGTTGCGTTAAGTCAGTGTTGCGTCTTGGTGCGTTTAAGTTAATATTTCTTTTAAAATAGTTTGTTTAAAAATATTGTGTTTGGCATAAAAATCAAAATAGCGCCAAAATATTGTAAGCTGAAACTGGTATATATTTTAGTATGCTTAGCATATGCACTATAATGGCGCAATTGGCAAGTAGACAGTTTTTTTTTTTGGCATTTGGTTTGGTTAGCAAAAAATATTTTCTAGTTAAGCTTATGTATAGCCTAAAGTGGATTAGACGTAATAATACTTTTCACGACAGTTGTTTGCAGTAAACTTGTTGGCTAAATATTGTTTGACCATTGTTACTATTAATTAAAAAAAAAACATTATTTTATGATAAAAAACTTCAAGTAAACTTTGCAATTTGAACTTTGTTTTTACTACTATGAAAATTCTTGAGACAGATAAACGGTAATTGCTTTTGTTTTTCTTGGGCTTATGATGGTTAAACATTGTTGCAGCTTTTTTCTTCCGATGGACAATAAAGTTGTTATTATTATTATTATTATTATTATTATTATTATTTGAGTTTTATCAAATATTAGAAGCACTGTACTAAAATTTTTAGTTATTTTTAGTCTTACTTGATATAAGTTTGTCACTAAAAGCAATTTGTTGACCATTGCGCAGTTTAAATTTGTTTGAGGACATATCCGTTGGTTTTTTTATTGCTGTTGTTCAATTCTATCTATAATACAAATTTTACTAGCATTATGTTGCATTCTGCTACAATCAAACTAATGTCTTTTTTGAAGAAAATATTTGAAAAACTTTTATAAGACATCAAATTAGCGCAAACGGTGCTAAGTAAAAAATTAAGTTAGACTCATTTTAGTAAAATTTTTAAAATTATTAATACGGTGATTAATGCACACATTTGTTGGTGGGCAGTTTCTTAATTGCCGTTGTATCTTGTTATGTTTAAGCTGTTTTTTTTTTAAGAAAACAAAAATACCAAATTAGCGCAGTTGATAGGTAGTCTTGTTTACTTTGGAAGTTAACAAAAACGGTTTTTGTGTCAATTTTGTAAGTTAAATAATTGTTGTTACTGTTGGACACATTTTAGTAACATTATTAATACGGTAATTAATTATTACACAATGTTGCATACTAGTAAGTTTAAGTTGATGTCGTTCTAAAAAAAAATTGCATACACAAAACAATCATTCTAATCTAATGGGTGCACGGTAGTTATGTTGATTAATCTGCTTCTCTCAAAAAACTATATGTAGGTTCTCTTACATTAGTTAATATAGATTCTACATATTTTTCTAATAAGTGTAGACTATGCATCAAGTACCGTTACTTGGTTTTGTATCGTATGTTGTGAGAAGTTTTGGTTTATTCTGGTAAGTCACCCCAAAATTATCGAGTTCTACAAAGGTATATTACAATCATATTTTTTTATTCTTTGCACCTTTTTCCAGGTTTTTATTCAAAATTTCTAAAATTTTGAAGTTATATTAAAATTGTGTTGTTAACCGGATTGGGGCTATATAACATATGTTTCTGCCCCTCTATCCACATTACGTATCATAGATCTTGTCTACCATACCAAAATTTGTTTAGCAACTGGCGCATTCCGTACTAACCTTATTGTTAGTGTTTTGTACAAAACTGCTAAACCATCACTTTGTCTTGGGCGTAAGATATTGACTGTTTGGTACGCTCCAAAACAAAAAACAAACTAATTACATCTAATGTTTTCTGTTTCGCATAATAAAAGAAATTACAGTATGCTTTGGAGACTAAATTTCCAACTCCAACTGTGTTATTGTTGCAATTCTCTTTGGACGTTTTAAGATCTAAGAATAAATAGTGCATTAACAAGAATAAACAAAGCTTTAATTTTACCAATTGATGTAAAACTAAAATTGCATAAGCAAAGTACGTCAAAAGTACTTAGATTTTTGTAGGTTATGCTTTTATGGTAGATGAACTGCAATTTACATTTGGCATGCTAAATAAAAACATAAAGGCCGTTTACACGAAGATTTGATCTAACAGTTTTGGAGCGTACGCGCCAAAAACGTAAAAAAAACTGTGTGTGTTGCTCGATTTTCCTACGCGCTTAAATAAAACTATCTGTTGAGTTGGAATACCAAGCGCACGCTAAAATTGTTTAAATAATTGGCAACGCTTTATCCTGGCCGACGTGTTTGGCACTCCACCTGGCATGCCGGGGTGCCAACCGACAAGTAGTTTCAAACACTGCGTCTATGTAAATGGCCCTATAGTTAAAAAAATTTCAAAGTTTATTATAATCTGTCACTACTGTCAGATTTTAAGGTATGTTGCCGTCATGTAAAACCGTGATTGGATTTGAAATGTTCATAATTACAAATTAAGTTACCCAGCTGGCAGACAGTGCTGTTTAATACAAGAAGCTGCAATGTACTAAAACCGTAATTACACTGTGGAGTTTTTCATGCAGACCAAAGCGTAGAAAAGAAGTTATTTTCACGTGGTTTAGCATTGATTGCTGTAAAAAGACTTACTAGCTTTGTTGGCAAAATGCACCTAGTTTGTTTGTCATATTTTATTCAATTGTTGGCAGTTTTTGGAACAAAGAATTGCATCCGAATAATCGCCCAGTTTGTTGGTTGTTTTGGGCAATCAGATTGCTCATGTAGATTATTTGTTTCAATTTGTTTAACTTACTATAAATTTATATTTTATTGTGTTTAATATATGTTTGTAAGCGGCAGCGTGGGTTAGTTGCTTAGATACTTGCTTCTCATGCTCTGGGGATCCTGAGTTCAAATCCTACTCTGCCGTATATTATTTGTGAGTTTAGTTTAACGTTCTAACCGCTTTGGCATTCATGATTTCAGCAACAATCAAATTTACAAACATTCTTTCGGCCTGCTAGAACCAACACTAATTTCTTTTATATGTTTGTATATCGTAAAATTTTTGCTTTTGTTGTTAACAGTTTGTGATAGTTCTTTTACCTTTGTTATTTTTTTAGTTTTATTTTTTATTATATTATATTTATATCATATTATTTTACATTTTTTATAATTACAACAAAAATTATTATTAATAGTCTTTCTAGGTATATATTATGCTAAAAATCTAAACTAACTAATTATCTTTACCTTTAAGTTACAATTTATTTTACTAGTCTTAGATTTTTTTTAATAACAAATTTACAGCAATTTACAACAGTATCAAACAGTGCAATTTTTTATTAATTTTTGAAAATAAGTTCCCTATCTTGTACGCGAATATTAAGATTTAGAAAATAACTTGCTTTTAATAGCTGCTAAAGTTAAATTATTTAAAAAACCTATAATTTATTAAAAACAACACATGATTTAGTGATTGTATTCAAAGCGAATAAATATAGACTAATTTATAAATAAAATACAACAATATATTATAAATATTACCTTTTACACATAATTTAATATTAATTTAATAAATAGGTCAATTTATGGCAACTCTACATATTTATTGACATTTTATACCATTAATATTTTATCATCATTAAATTAAATTACGAAAGGTTGAAGCAATGGAATAAATCAATCAAATTTTCAATGTAATTTATCCAGATGTCTGTGTAAATTAATGACATCCGCATAAAGTCAGAGCCGAAAGTGTTTACAAGAACTTATTGAAGCAGGAATGAATATCTCCAAATTGTTCAAATAAAAAATCAACTGAATTACAGTTTTTATTTGATTTTTTAAAATAAATACAATAATTAATCCAATTATAATTGAATTTAATAGATTAAATTTTATTGTATTACTCTGCTACACTTTCATTATACGGAAAAATCAATCTGTTTAGCAATTTACATGAATCGATAATCACGAATAAACCTATCTATTCTGATACGTTTAAATAAATGTTCTGAGTTTTGCGACTGACCTGTTGAGAGGCATATGAGTTACATCAGTTATATGTGATTGCAAGTTTTTATTACTTTTGTAGTAGTAGTATGTAGTTTAATGATTCCTAAATGTGGATTTAATAAAGATATATATTTTAGAAATATTCTGCTTAATGATGCGAACCGTTTTGGTTCCGGTTGCGGCGTGACCTATATATTTCATCTTATAAATAGATGATCAAATGTCAAGGGACTAAAAGCCGCGTTAAATATTTAAAATTCAGGGCTAATTGTGAATTAATTTATTTATAGTATCGCTTTATATTGCTTATAAATATTGGTTTTGCAATTTGATGAAATAATATTACATTGGGATATTATATTTAAATTCTAAATTCAACGTAATATCATTAATGTTTGAACATTTTATTGAAAATTATAATACAAATAAAAATATAAAATTAAATATAAAACATTTATATGTTTTTCTCAGTAATAATGATAATGCAATAACTAAATACCAAATATCACTTATAATAACTAGTTTTGAATGTAATAATTACATTTATATTAATATTAATATCTAATTAGTTTGTGTTGTGTATTTCTAAGCATGTGATATTAGGTTACTAATTTATTTTAGGTTCTGCATTGGTGTTTAATCTGCAACGTTGGTGCTATTTGTGATACTAGGTTAAGTTTCTTTAACGTGATATTAGATTCAAGGTTTCACTTAATTAACTTATTAATTTTTAAGTCAGAATATTTTACAACTCTGGTAATATCTTTGATAACTTTGATATTACTTTTAAGTATTTATTAAATACAACATTGGATACATATTATTTTATTTCATGTTTTATTTTATACAAAAATATATATTGTAGCAATGAAAGCAATTATTTAGAAGAAATGATTACAATCCCAGCCATACACAAGTGAATAACCAGTCAACTGAATAAACTTGCACTAATAAATGGTAATATTTTGAGCAAAATGTAGATTTTATTGATGTTGCGTAATTTCATTAATACCAAACAATTATTAAAGATTCAAATATTTTTATTTTACATTTTTAATAAAAATACATAAAAAAAATAGAAATAAGGTTATATTCATCCATAAAAGTATCAAAAACATTAGATAAACTTTAAACTTTTTAAATTTTTAGGAAAATATCAAATCTAAAGCATTTTTGGCATTTGTAATTGCAATTCTGGGTTTGAGTAAATAGTTCTAACTTTTGAAACTCTCTGACCTGAGTTCAAATTTCCTTGTTTTTTTTTATATTTTCTTACTCATGCTATCTTTTCTCTTTCTCATTCTATCCGTTAATATAGAACTTTGTTGACGACAACTGATCAAAATAAATATAAAATGAAAAGCTTATAGAACATTATAATGGACAAATAAACAAAACCTTGTTCCGATCGGAAGCAGTGGCAACATGGTAGACCCGCCCAACCGTCATCCAGCGACTGGCATAAAACTGCATTAGAAGCCCAGTTTATTGTAGATTATAAAGCAAGTGGCACTAATACTTAAGGCAAATTGCCCACAAAGTCAAACATGGCTTCTGATACAAATCGCTTGCTCCACTAACTTTTAATCAACTAAACTTAAATTGATTTAGTCTGTAGCTTAAAAATTTATTTCTTTAGTATTAGAACTCTCAAAAAATTAAATTCTGTTCAACAATATCTTAAACATTGAAAACCCCAAATCCCCTTTTTGGCAAAAAAAAAAAAAATCCAAATCTCTTTAATCTAGTAGATTTCGATTATCATCTCAAACATTTAATTGCTTGCCAAAAACAACAAGCATATTCTAGACTAACGACGTACAAAATTCAAGGCATTGGTTGTATTAGCATATTTTATAAACTAAATCTTCTTAATAAAATATTTTAGTAATTGGAATTTATCGTTCTCCAAATAAGACAATATAATTTTTGCTGCTTGTTACAATCTTACCCAACTTATTCAGCAATCCACCCACATTCTCTTCCTATTACTACCAAACCTAAACCGCATCTCATCTATTGATATTCTAAGATAAACATAATATTAATAAAAAAAGTTTTGAATAGTTTTGATATTGATTGCTTATATTCTAAAGATCTACATGCAGTATAAAATTATACAAAAATTATTCAGAATGTTATCCAAAACTTTGTAACATTTTCTGTAAACAAAAAACAGATCAGTAATTGTTCCAAACAGACTAAACAAAATTTTAAGAAAAATTGTTAACAATGTGATAATCTAATACAATCTAAAAAAGATAGGATTGATAGAAACAAAGCTAATCAAATTTCTCAGTTTTTTATAAACAAAAAATTATTGCAAGGTAGTTCAAAATATTTAATACTCCCTTTTCAAAATAATTAATACAATCTAGTTACTTATTTAAAAGAAAAAAAAAAATGCAAACCATTTTGTATCTAACTATACTATTATAAATCTTCTTATTGTTGTATCTACAATGTCGGTTAGTGGAAAAATAATGGGTCCAATACATTTCAGGCAACGGATTGTCAAAAGATAACTTCTTAAATCAGATACCAGAAAGGCATCAGATATAGTTAAAAACCTACTTGTTATTCTAAAAACATTTGCAAATTAATTAGTTTCTATTTTAACTAAAATATTTGCTTTATCGTACAAAAATAAAACATTTGCAAATTATTAAAAAATTGCAAATGTGCAACCTATACCTAAAAAGAGAGTCAAGTCTAATTTATCAAATTACAGAAAAATTGCATTTTACTCCAATCTGGCAAAATTACTTCAATTTTTACATTGTTAAGTAAAATAACTATATTTCAGATACTTAATTTAAGTTTTAATCAAAACATTCCACAATTGATAAATGTTAATTTCAATTAGAAGTTTACTTTAGACAAACATAGAAATTTTTTTGCATTAGTATTAGACATTTCTAAAACATTTTTTATGGTATGACATCTAAGCTTATTAACAAATTATAAATCTGTTTATTAGTAGTTAACTTAACAATTTAAAAAAATAAAGTTAGAATTGATGGTTTTAACTTCCCAACTAGTGTTTCTCACAAGTTCTGCTATTTTGTGAATTTTATATTTGAGTTAGATTAATAAACTTTTTTAAATAACTAAAAGTCCTATTTATAGTTTTGCAGATACTTTTCATACTTTTTAATCAAACATGGCAGGCAATTTTTATGTTAGAATCTAAAAAACTAATAAAAAAAAACCTCAAAACAATTACTGAATAAGGTATTCTCAACATAATCAATTTTAATTATTATTTATTGTATTTTTATGTAGATGTTAATGGTTTTACTTATACCGTAAAAAAAGAATAATTGTTATTATTATTAGTAAAAAATTCAACTTCTTACTGTTTTAAAATCAAAAATTTCTTAATAAAGATAAACAGTTTTTACTTCTGTTCATCTTTTGCATAAATATAAAATTTATAATTGATTTTGTATTAAATATTGTATAAGTATGAAAAAGAACATCTAAAACTACACTTTCTCATCTAAACTCTATTTAAAAACGAGCTATTTGAATTATCGCCGACCCAAAACTGGCTAACGACTTTGTAGTCCAGTCAAAGTAGCTTTTTACCTCTAAAAAATTTCAAAAGTTTTAAAACTTTGTACACTGATTTATAGGTATCTAGTAAAAGATATACTAAAAGTCCTGACAAATATGACACAAGCTTTAGCGGCAATCACAAAAAACAGAACTTTTTTTTTGTTTTTTTGTTAATATCTGTAGGTCAGAAGTAAAATTTATTAATATACACAATAAAAGCTGATAAAAATTTTAATAAAAATGATCATAATTTTTTTTCTAGTATTCTTAGCGGTTACAGAGTTATAGAGCACTAATGATTGAGTTTTTTTTTACAATATGTAATTTATTGAAGATGCCAAAGCAAAAAAAAAAATAAGTGTACTTTTTACCATAATTTGTTAGATACTTGTAAATCAATATTTGACAATGTTTTGCGTACACTTTTGGATACGTTGAATCATTGTAGGAGGGGGGTTATACATTTGCAATAAATGAGATTGAAAACTGCCTCAGATTCTGCTGCGTCTTCTGTAGTTACTGGGATCAACCAGCTGGCTCAAATTTCCAACCCCACTGTTCTGAAGAAAGTTTATTTCCTAGCTCAATTTTGGTAGTATACACAAAAAGCATGCTGCATTGCTGTTTCTTCTGTGGGCAACAACGCAGAGAAGTCTGGTTAGCATTCAAAACTAATTTGGTAAAAGCTTTGTAACAATGCATGTTAAGGGATGTTTGCTTGTGAGGTGCATTGTACTATGCCATGAATAGTTTGTTTTCAGCTTTAGCTTTATTACATCAGTAATACTTTGCAGTGTAGCTTGCTTCTTAAACTAATTAAAACAGACAAGTTTTCATATTCGATATGCAGCGGAAGTCGTAACACATTCGCTGAATGGTTGTACAAAAAGTATGCAGTTTTTTGTTTCCATAGTTTGCAATTGCTGACTCAAATATACCTTTCTTTTTACTCTGCTGTAGCTTGGTTTATCAAATAATATCAGTCTTTTAGATAGTGTTAAAGCCATGAGGAAGACAATAAGATCAACACCTTTGCTAACTATTACTACTTTGTCATTAGTTTAAGTTTTTATGACTCTTGTGCGGATGATTAATTTACCAGCCTTACTAGATTTTTGTTTTGTTTTAATTCCATGGTTGTAAAGAGCAGTTAAGAGAAATAAAATAAATTTGAATTTATTGTGTTCATTAAAAAGAAAACCATCCTGTTTGACTGTGATTTGTGTTTTGTGTTCAAAGTTTATGTCGACTGACTTCTATAGCTTGTACTTTGGTTCTATTTAGCTGTCTACAAACTGGATGGTGCTATTGAATAGCCATCAAACGCAACGGTACAGCTTTTGCCGGCATAATGCTTGAGAACATAGGCAACATAACATTGGCAAATTTTGGGCTACACCACCTTGTGTAACAGTAATCCTTCATCCAAAACAATGTTAAAATAAAAAAAAAATGGTTTTTTTTTTGTAGTACAGAAAAAGTATCGTATAAGGCGGATTTGTTTGTTTTTAGCATTCCAGTTTTCTCAAATAAAAATAAAAAGTAAAGAGCAAGCTTATGTTATAAATAGTTGTTTGAGTCCTTATTACTCTGCTTGTTGATAACTATTTTTAGAAGCATCGATAAAAGGTTGATTACCACCTTTCTCCATAAACAAAGAAGGTAAAAGAGAGTCCGCACTAACACTACAATTTGACGCGTATGCCACGCGTATCGTGAACGCTATGTGGAAGGAAGGGCAAGTCGTTAGCGGAGAAAGGAAAGACTGTCAAAATGAACGGAGGACCAAACAAAAGAAACCGGCTTCTTGGCTTGTAACAAAACAAAAAACTTTTTTTCTATTCTTTAGCGCCCTATAACTCAGTAACCGCAGTGAATACAAAAAAATGTATATTAACAAAAACCAAAAAAAGTGCCCTGTTTTTGATCATTATCACTAAAGTTCGTGTCATATTTTTCAAAACTTTTAGTATGTTCTTCATTAGGTTCCTATAAATCAGTGTACAAAGTTATAAAACTTTTGGAATTTTTTAGAGGTGATATCAATATTTGAGCATATTTGACTGGACTATAGACAAACATCTAAACAAATATTTACTCAAAATAAATACAAGGTTTGCTAGAAATTCTAACAAATATTTACTGACAGTTCAGGAATGTAAGACCAGAACTTTTAAGAAAGATTGTTTTAACCGTATTATTAACATATAGAATAAACTTTTAAATTTAGTATTTCCCAAAATTTATAAGCTACAAATATTTAAGGTTAATGTTCACTGACTCTTTAAATCTAGTCTTTAATGTGATAGTTTTAGCAAGTGTGGTTTTACTCGTTAAGTAATTCCTAAATATAACATTTTGAAATTTAAAAAAACAATGTTACAAGTGTTTACAATTTCAATCAAAATTACTATTGACATTGTTAAACATATAATTTGTAATCAATTTTAACAAGTAGGTATTTACTAATAGTTTTGGTTTTACACTTTCAGTAAAACCAAAACTTTTGAATAGACAAATGAATAAAGCTTTTGAAGTCAATATTATCCAAAAATTAAAATCTATAACTATTTAAAGCGTTTTTTTTAAGTGGTAGTTTAATTTTACTTGTTGAAATTAAAAATTAATTTTATTTTGTTAGGTCATATTAAGTACTTCTTATATTTTTATATCTAATTTTGAAATTAAAATTACAAACATGACACCACTAGATTAAGCAACTGTGCCAAACTGTTAGGCAATTAATTTACATTTGCAATAGCGCATTTAAAAAGTGGTCAAAACTTAAAATAGTAACATTTGCCCCATATTAAATTTTATTAAAAAAATTGCCACAAAACTGATAATGACTAAATCAGATCGCTGAGTCAATTTTGACGCTGTATATCAACTAAAGAGTCTAAATTATATGTAGTGTACTTTTAAAAAAAACTTGTTAGTAACACCAAATCATAACACCTTTACAAAAATTAAATTTAAATAAGTAATAACAGCATTGATTAAAAAAAGTTTTAATATGATTTTATTTTATACTCTGTGATAGTATCAGCTTTTTGGCTCTAATTTGTGTACAAGATATCAGAATCAGCAAGTATAACCAAGCAACATTTACCGGATTGTTAAAAACAACACAATAAAACCTAAATTTAAAACTTTTTGACAAATTTTATTTTTTTATAAAATAAAACAACATTAATTACTCAAGTTCTGGATTGAACAGGTTATTAATATTTATGTTAATTGTAAATCAAATTTCTGAAAACAGTAATTATATATTTTATTAACGGTATAAAAATCTTACCATTTACATCTACATCAAATACACAAAAATAATTATATTTTACAATATAAAATAAAAAATACTTTATGTATACATATTCAATAAAGCACATTTTAAACGTATACGGAATTAAAGGCACAAAATAAATTAAAATTATTTTGTAAATTATTTGCAAATTTAGTAGAATAGGTAGACTAACTAAATAAGGTAGAAGAGAGATGTATATTAATAATCTCTGAAATAATTAAATTATGCAAAAACAACAAATTGGTCATTTTAGACTAAAGCTTTAATGGTAGATTGTACATTGAAGCAATGTAACTTTGTCATAATTTACAGACAATATGCCCAGTTTATATAACACTAAATAAATTTAAAAAATTGAATTTGTTTAATACTGAGATTATAAACTTCATAAGCAGTGTTTCAAACTGATGAAGCGTACTCTAAATGCAAACGCACCAAAGCATAATATAAAAGTTTTATTGTATTGGGTGATAAATCCGTGTACATTGTAAAATTTTCAATGTAATTTATCCAGATGTCTGTGTAAATTAATGATATCCGCATAAAGTCAGAGCCGAAAGTGTTTACAAGAACTTACTGAAACAGGAATGAATATCTCCAAATTGTTCAAATAAAAAATCAACTGAATTACAGTTTTTATTTGATTTATTAAAATAAATACAATAATTAATCCAATTATAATTGAATTTAATAGATTAAATTTTATTGTATTACTCTGCTACACTTTCATTATACGGAAATATACAAATCCCAACATTTTTATAACACAATTGCACATGATGTTAATATATTTAACAAATGTAAGTTTATGATAAAAAATTACACCTATTTTTTTTTTATTAGTGCAGCTTTGATATTAATTATATAATTATTAAAAATTTTACTCAAAACCCTATGAAAACTTAATAGCATCGAAAAATTTTTTTTTTATAAAACACCAGAGTTGATTCTGGTCTTGGTAATTTTTGTCATTAGTGAATTTTATCGTAGACATTACGTCATTTCAGTGAAATCTAAGTAAAATTTTGTCATATTTTACTGACATTACGTAATTCAGTTGTAAAAAATTAAAAGCAAATTAAAAAAAAAATGACAATAAACTAATATACTGTAATAAAATTAGATCGGTTATGTTACCTAATATATAGAAAAAAAAACTATAATCAAAGTATAGTGCTTGTATTGATGTGTACTGAAATTTTTGGACGTAATATGAATATATTGAAACTCATAACAATAGTTCTAAAGATTTATAACGTTTATACACAGCTTTGTTGAGATGTGGTTAGTAAAATCAATTTCTTGTTAAACAAATTGAAAAATTGTTTTTCAGTCACATTTTTTTAGAAACAAAAGAATCAATACAATACAGGGTGGGATTTCTTGGCTAATTATAAGAAAAAAAGTTTCTATTAACATGATTCCGCAATCGCACCGTTTTTGAGATACAAAGTGTAATTTTTTTTTTTTTTTATTTTTTTGCGATATCTCGGGAACGGAAAGAAAAAGTAGCAACATGATCACAAAATCTTTATTTTACAAATCTAAGCAATAACATAAAAAAACAAACAAAATTACAAAAATGGTTGAAAATGTCCTTTTCCTACGGTAACGCAGGCTTCTAACCTACGTTTTAGTGACTTGTCGTACCCGTTCAAAAATGCCTGGAGTGTTTTGTATCGTATTGCAGGAATGCAATAATGCAATTTCTTAGTTATTTATTAGTATTAACTGATGTAACTAAACATTTTAAGTAACCTCACAAAAAAAATCCAAAACATTTAGATATGGAGACCGAGGAGACCAAGCCTGCAAGCCTCCTCGACCTATCCAACGGTTTCTATACTGTTTATTTAAGAATTGACGCGCAACTAAATTAAAATGTGCAGGAGCACCATCTTGCATGAACCATATTTTGTTTCTTAATTGAATCGGAACGTCTTCTAAAAATCTTGGCAGCTCTTCTTCAAGAAAATTACGATATGATTGACCATTCAGCCTAAACGGCAAAAAATATGGACCTATTAAATGGTCTCCTACAACACCTGCCCAAAAATTAATTAACGGAAAATGTTTGCTGATGATGGCCTTCCATTATGGCATGTGGATTTTTGTTGGCCCATATATGATTATTATAGAAGTTCATAATTGCATCGCAAAAAAATTTGCTTTGTCCGTAAATAAAACTTGATTTAAGAATCGAGGATTTTGCGCAAATCTTTCTTGAAACAATTGACACATAGCCAATCTTTGAGGAAAATCCGCTGGTAAAAAGACTTGTACTTGCTGTATGTTATAAGGATATAACATCTGGTTTTTATTATTCTCCACACTGTAACGTGACTAAGGTTAAGGTTTAAAGCTATTCTAATATTGCTAGTTGATGGATCGTCTTTGATTTCTTGAAGAACATCTTTGTCAATTTGCGGAGGTAGCAGGCAAGGTCTCTCATTTCCTGCAGCTCTTTTATGTACACTTCCAGTTTGATGTAAACGTTCGTGAATACGAATGAATGTTCTTTCTTGATCAATTTGACGAGATTTTGCTGCATTTTCATCGGCAACGCCATAAACAAAATGCATATCGCACAACTTGCTATTACTGTAATTATTCATTTTGCTATCAACACGCAAGCAAAATACAAAGAATGGGCAAATTAAATGGGTAATAAAGATAATAAGTTCTCGCGATATTGATTCCTTTTAAAAAAAGGTGATTTAACAACTAAACGACAATTGTCAAATGCATAAAACAAATGCATAAACGCTCACAACAAAATCAAAAACAAATATTTTTTTTTCATCAACAACAAAACATGTTGAATAAGCGCTTAAAAAAGAGTTAATGTTAATGCTAAAATGTGTACAATAGCTGAGTTTTGTATCTCAAACGGTTCCTGAGATAATGTCCAAAAATAAAAAAAAAAAAAATTTACGCCCTGTATCTTGAAAACAGTGCGTTTGCGGAACCATGTTAATGGGAACTTCTTTTCTTATAATTAACAACCAATCCCACCTTTTATTTTTCAACACATGTTTTGAAACACCTTGTATAATGAATTAATCAAATTAAGTGGTAAACAAGCTACACTAACTAAATACAAATATTAAAATTACAAACCAATTTTCAACACTAATAAATGTAAAGTAAAACAAATTTAAGTTAAATTTTAGTAGTAATTAATAAACGTTTGCTGTGTTTGGGTACAGAAAAGCCAATGTCATTCTTCTATGCTGTTAACAAGATAAGATAATAATATAGATAAAACAGGAGTATTATGTGAACGGCCATAATTCACAATTTTTTTACAGCTATGTTAGTTGGCCAAAAGTTTTTTGCAAAAAGTAGTCCAAGCATAGTTAGCTGAAACCAAGATTTTAAAACTATTCCAACTTTCAAATTATTCAATTAACTAGATTTAGAGAATTTATTGAAATATTGGGGTATTTTAGTTTTAATACAACCAAATATTCTACAAAACTATTACCTTCTTAAATCATCCTAGCTACATTACTATTTTTTTTTATTATCTTTTACATAATTTCACCCTTCACACCATCAAATCTGCATCAGCAGTGCGAGTATACTTTTTAGGATTAATAATGAACAATATTCTTTGGTGTTTTATTAAGGCTGTGTATTTCAACTGTGCAAAACATTTGTTTTGTTGGTACCCAAGAAAAAACATACTAAAATGTCCGGAATAATCGGTATCAGTTAGCAATTTGCAGCTTTTACACGATTTTGAATCGTCAATAAACTATTCAAAACCGTCAATCGAATCACAGCGGCCAAAGGTCAAATTATTAATTTATATCATAATTTATTGACTCAAAGTCGTATAAAAGCCGCGAAATGACATAAATGCTAATTGATACTAGTTAATTCGGACATTTTAGTATTAAATTGCAACTAGATGGCGCCACTAGTCTTTTCTTTCATTATTTATATTTTCAATTGTGTTCATAAAGACAGAAATTTTTATTTAAAATTGTCTTCGATTTCATACGATGCCGTGGTCGTACAAGGCATACTGTCGAGGTTTGTAGAACTAAAACAATTGTCTAAGCTTGACCCTTGCCTGCTCTGATTTGATTGACTGATTTTGAATAGATTATTAATTTATATCATAAAATAAAATCTCTAAAAAAAAATATTTGATTATTTACTTTTCCGTTAATTTTAGAACCCCAGCAATTCTTACTATTGCAATACCCTACAATTAATCAAAATTTTATATGAATTATAGTAACGTCCTAAGTTTATTGTACCTGTAATAAAAAATGCTACTTATCAAGTGCTTCTTTTAATAATTGATAAATTTTCTCTTTTGTAGAAGTCTTAGATTAATTTGTTTAATATCCAACATATTATTTTTTAGAAACGCCGCCAACCTATTAAATTTGGCAATATTTATATTTCCATAGATAACTGCAACATTGATTTTACCATGTTTGGCCCATAATGTAAAACAGAAAAAAAATTATTTAAGATTATATAAAAATATTAGCAATAGTGCCAACCAGTGCCAAACAGCATAGATGTTATTAGTTTGATTTGCACGCTCGGTTAATGCGTTTATCTTAAAATTACTTTAGAATATAAAAATCGCTTAAATGTTACACACATTAAATTTACATTTAAAAAATTAAATAATAATTGGCTTCATAATACTGAAATTATTACATTTAACTGACTCTTAAAATTACTTGTATAATTAAAAGCAAATCAATCTTGAACTCGTACAATGAGTTTTCAATTTCATATAAGCATTTAAAACTAGGTGAATATTTTTTAATTTAAACTAAATTTTTTTTAATAAAATTTAAAAAAGAAATTATGCCAACCATCATAAAAAAACTGTAAAACATTTGTTTTCTTGTCGTTTTTACACAATACTTTGTAAAACTGTTTAACTACTAATACATTTAAATTACTAGTACTTTTAAATAAAATAGGTCTAACATTAAATGTTATAAGGTGAAAACAAACTTTTTAACCCAACCTACATTGATTAATATATTTGTCCCAGATTTATTTGTTTACGACTGTAAACTATTTAATAATTAATTTTTGTTTATTCTTCTAGCATTTAATATTTGATATTCTAAAATTCATTTTAATAAATAATTCATAAATACAAATTATTATGTACCATCAAGATAATAAAATTTACGAACATTTTTTGCAAACCATAATTACAGGAAATGTCTATACAAAACAAACATATTATATTGGATTAATTCCTGTTCAAATGTACATTGTAAGCTTTACTTATTTCATTAGTTCAATTTACTGATATTTTAGTTACTATAATATACGTATATTCCTACAATTACTTCAGTTACTCTATATGAAAATGTGTTATTATCGCTACTCTCACAGTTAAATAAATAATGCGAATTACTTATTCTAAAGGTTTCATCTACTTTTAGGGATCTTTTGTACATGCCAGATGTTTTATTTCAACGAGCAAACAGTAATTGCATTTGCTATTTAACCCTCCAACTGCCTATGTTGCGGTTTCGACGGTAGCATTAATTATAAACATGAATTTTGCGTATCTGCGAGTACAGCTTTAAAGCAAAATATTTGGAAAATGTACTTCATAATTAAATATTTGAAATTGTAATGGCATAATCAAATATGAATAAAATCTCGTGCAAAACAAACATTTAACAATGATACAGAATTTATTAAACATTTTAAAGAGGTAGGTAATATTTTAATACAATTTTATTTTTAATTAAATAACATAACAAACATTAATCAATAATTATTTACAATTAAATAACTAACTCAAAATATTTAGTAAAAGTTGTAGAAAATGTATGTAGTATACAAACTACAATTAATGATGTTAGAATTAAAAAAATAGAAAACATAATTAATTTTTTTAATATTCTATAACTATAATAATATTATATCCACTAGCTCACAATAACAAAATAACATTGAAATTATACCGCTCATAAACACATTTCTGGTACAAACTAATCCTAACTAATAATTAAACCTAAGAGAGATGTTAATATCCCGTGCGTATAGAAACTATTAATCATAGTTGGGGTAATAACCACTCGTACAGCCGCTAAAGTAATTATCGGTAATTCCAACTATTAACCGCTGATACGAAAGAAGGGTTAATTTCCTGCAAGTCCGTTCTGTGGCAACTAGCAGGAACAAGGAACGGTTGAGCAGCTACCACACAACTTGTAATCAGGTGAAACAGCAGCATCGATCCAAACTCACACACACAATGTTTTTAACTGTGTCATAGCACACCTTCATTATTAAATACGTACAAACGTATACAGAATGTTTATAGTGTGATTGTCTACTTTGTGTGTAGTGTGAGCAGTTTTATTACCGTACTGCATAATGTCGGTCAATATTTGGTAGTTTATTTTAGGAACTTGAGTTGTATGTAGGTATATTGTTTACTTTTAGTTATAACTGCTAAAGTTTTTTATAGATTTTACTATGTATAATTTTCTTAACCGTTAAAAGATTTATATAAAATTATAATAATAAATAGTAATATTGTTGTTATTTTGTTGTAATAGTAATTTATATAGTTTTATTTTATATTAAAGATTAAATTTGATATATTTTGTTAACAAAATTTATATAAACGACCTTGAAATATTACCATACAATATTGATTAAGTAATTACTTCAAACTAAGACATATAAAAGATCTATATTTAATGCATTCATGTTTAATGCAAGAAATGTCTAGATACTAGTTTATAATCTTATGATTAATTCAAAAATAAAGTTGGTAGTTGGTAGTAAAATAAACACTTTAGACTTCATAACTTGGCGATAGAGGATAGTAAAAACTTTTTTCAGGCTCATTTCCAGAAGGCGGATAAGGAATTTGCACACGCAAACCATACAATTTTTTTGTCTATCTTAAATCTCATTTTTTGTCATTTAAGAAATTAAAAAAAATTGTATCGTTTTAGTAAAAGTAGGCATACAATTAAAAAAAGTGTCAAAAAATACGACAGAAGGATATCACCAACAGAGCAGAATTCTACTACGGCAAAAAAACGAGCAGCTGTCAGGGCTCTTGAGAAAGCAATTATTTGATAACAATTAAAAAACAAAAACTTTTGACGGTAGAATCAAAATATTAATTAATATTAATACAAAAAGTACCCCGAGTGCTCCCTCGATGCTAAATAGGCTAAAATCCTAAAATTTTTCATTGCTTGATTGACAAAATAATTAAAACACATTCATCACTATGTATTCTAAAATAAACTTTTAAAGAGGAATTCCTAAAAATTCTATCTATCTATAAACTTTCCTGCAATCCCCAAACATGTATTATAACAAAATATGCATTAAACCTAATTTTTGTTGATTTGATTTTATCCTTTTTTATGATTTAAAATTGATTATTTTTAAAGTAAAATAATGAGTAAAAGTCTAGAGTATGCTAATGATTTTATTTGCTATCGTTTTGATAGCTTTGCTATCTTCATCAGAGTTTTAAGCCGTCGCGATACTTGTTCATGTGTTGTCAAAAGAAAGCTGAGGTTCAGCCAAAATTGCAGTCACAGTGTGACAAAATAAATAGTGATATAAAAACATAGTAATTGTTTTATTTAATCTTCTATTATAAATTATCACGTAGTAATGGTAGCTCCATCAACTATATTTTATTAGAAAGTTGAAAACAGCACTTAGTTGAGTTTGGAACTTCTATAACACCCAATCTGGATAAGGTTTTGTTATAGTTTATCCGGCTGCTAGATATACAATATGATATGGCAACGGTGTGTCTACTCTATATGTTAAAAAGAAGCCAATATCCTGCTACTACTAAAACAAGCATAGACCAATATGAATCTAAGATCTATTTATCAATCTTTATGATTTGTTGTTTTAAACATTATTGAAAAAATGCTTAGCAACCGTTTTGTGTAGATTCTAAAAACATTTGGTCTTTTTTTTTAAATACCAGACAAAATTTAGAAAGTGCTGCAGCTTGCAAATTTTATTAAAGGCAACTTTCCAAAAAACATCCTGTAGCAATGTTTTTTGATACAATATAATGTAGAGATGTAACTTTTTTTAAAAACTGCTCATAAAGACTCTGAGGTTGTCTGTATTTCTTGTAGAGTCTTTTATGCAAGACCAAACATTTAAAGCTAGGGTAGAACCTTCTTCAAGACTTTATGTTTAGAGAATGGTGTTCCTTACAATTACTGTAACCTTTTTTGTTATAGCGGTTAAAAGTGTTTGTATTTTGATAATAAGTAGTATATATGGTGGCAGATACTATTCCCTCCATAACAAAAGTAAACCAAAATGTTGAGTCAAACGAATTTTGTTTTTTACTGGCAAAAACCTTTTGCAAGCATTTTTGTTGCCTCAGACAACATCAACGCGACTCCGTACTTTTTTGCAAAATACAAAAATTGCTTGCATTAAAACCGTCCGTTTTCTAAGCGTTGTGTTTAATTAAATTTTATATTAAACACACTAAAAAAAGCTGTTTAAGCTTAGAACGTGATTTATTGCCTAGCCAGCGTACATAGGGGAACGCTCTGATTTTATCCAGAATCAATTACGGTTGCACTGTATACTTGTCCCTACAAAGTTTTTAATTAAAAACCTAAAATGTTCTTTCATACAGACATAAAATACGTAACAAAAGTTTTCTGAACAAATCCTATACCAAGTCTCTGCTGCGAGTCAAGTGTCCTTTCGCTAGCTATACGTCGCAAATTTTTTGTACTTGAACACATAAACCGACAGTTTATATTATTAATAATAAAACGTAAAACGCGGCAAAAGAACGGACCGACCATTATTGGCCAGTGTCCGTCTGAGCGCAAAAGCTATTAGAAAGTTTATACATTTGTTTTTCTATGGTATACAAGGTAGAATTTCTGCAAAATTCCGTTTTGTATTCTTTTAAAAGTAAGAGCACCTTTTAAAAAAACGCAATACTTGTCCTGGTATTTTCCGGAGTAAGTTTTTGAATCTAATTGAAAAATATTTTTGGTTGTACACAAACGGCTTCAAGACAAACCACTGTGTAAGAATTGCTTTTGTTGCCAATCGCTTGCTCGTAGTATTTTTATAAGTTGGCTTACGTGTGCATCGCAGAATTATACGCAATATATAAAGCTTTGCGCTAATGTAAAATATCCAATTACAGTTCCTTCCTTCTTTGTTTAGACTTATTCAATGCTATTTTAAGTACCAGTTTAGAATACTTGGTTAATCCGTTGGTTCAAGTCATACATGCTTTTGTATACAAATTAGCCCGGTCCCAAAAGACAATAGTTTATGTGTAGATGCCAAGGCATGTGTGTATTAAAAATAAAAATATATTTAAAAGTCATTTAAAGATTAGCAACAAGAGTAGAACAGCGTTAAGAACAAGCTTTTTGTGACGAAGTGAAAATTGTTTATAACTTTGCAGTCAAATAATTAGATAACATTGCTCACCTACTAAGTATTAAGTTATCTACAAATTGGTTTCTTTTTTTGCAAATGTTAAATGTTACTAAATTAGGAGCAGAGTATGATTTAATTTCTTGTTCTTCTACTACCAAGTCAGGTATTATTTATTGAAACACTCGACTATTGATTAGCACTACAGAGTCTGTGGTTATCAATACTTTAAGCCTTTGTAATTAATTAGACTATGTTTATTTTTGTAAGTTTTTTTCACCAATGTTTTTACAACAATGGCGTTACTTGTGATACTAACTTTAAGTTTAGTTTTAATTTTGGTAACTGTGATAATATATTTAATGTGTTATGTTGTTTATTAAGTTTTTGACTTAAGATTATTATTATTATTTTTATATTAACCAATGACCTCAGTAGTCAACGCTTAAAAAAAGTAACAAAAAAAACAAATATTAGATTTAATCTTATTTCACGGCTGACGTTTAGGTTAAAAAACAGCCAAATTACCAAACTCAAAACAGAACAAAACGTTTCTATAAATTTGAAATGAAATAAATTTTGGTCTCCCGTTTGTGCAGAAAATTGTCTTGATTTATAAATTTGATTTTAGTCTATTTTTTATATTGCACACAACCTTTTTAATTAAAATAACCTTATTTCAAGTTATATTGTAGTTAGTAACAACAAGTTAAGTTTTGTAAAAATTGCATGCATCTGGAAAAGGTCAGTGTCAGTTTGATTCTACTACAGCGGCTGTGAACTTTAACCATAAAAACTTGTTCACAGTTTGCACAATTTCACAACAAAATCACAATGTTTAATCCAGCACATCACATTTTATTTATTTAATAATATTATTCATTCATTTATTGATTGAACATGTTTTTTAAAAATGAAAAATTAATCAATAAATGACTCTTATTTCTTAATACAGTTTTGTTAAAAGAATAAAATATTGTTAACATGCCAATTAAACAATTCTCACAAGTAATGCAAATTAAAAATAATAGTTATTTATGCAATATATAAAAATACAAATAGCAAATTTAACAGTATTTGCTGCCAGTTCATGAGGATTTTAGTACCTAACGATTCAGAAACTTTGTTTTACTGAAGCAAAAAAAAGCACATGTAAAGTTTTTCAATCAAAAATCTTATGATATGATATTTAAATTTTTAATATACCCCCATATATGTTTTATTTCTTTTATATCGTGAAGTAACAGGTATTAGAATTATCAGCCATCCCACGAAATTGTTATTCGAGGCGCTTCCACACTTCATCATTCTATTCAGTAGGGCCAGAATAATGTCCAATGTACAGATGTTTCCCCAACAATGGGCCCTGATACTGTTATACGCAACGCATTATTGATTCTATATTATACATCGAACATTAATTAAAATTGGAACGTTATTTATAGGTATATTTCTGAGATAAATTCGTTACCATAAATTTGAAATAATGACAAAGAATAATTAAAGTTAAATTAACACAAAATCGTGTCCGATTAGTTATAATACATTATAGGTTATAAATAAATTTATTTTCTATATTTTGCAAAAACTGTATATAAATAGAAATAATTTATTTAATATAAAAACATATAATTACGCTATAATAATAATAATTTATTGATCAAGTTTAAGCCAAACGCTCGAAATGTGTTAATATTTCCACAGAATCGAAATAGCCTAATTATAGTATGAAGCAGCATATGGTACATTAATAATTTAGGTATATGTATTCTGGTTTGATTATAATATCCACGGAATTAAAGTCTTTCAACTTTAGCAGAAATAATATATCAAGGCACTTATCAGTCAAACTGCTCACGATCTTGGGGAATATAAATACTGTTCGTAATTCTCGACAGGACCCCGAAGTTCTTTACCTAGCTACTACATACATTCAGTTAAATTGCAAAGTGTGATAAAAACTTATTTCAACTCACTCACGTTGAGCGAAAAGTCTGCGGTTCACATATTTCAATCAGTAGATAGTAAATTTTCAATTCTAAAACTGTTATGTAATATAAAGTGTATTTAATTCTGTTTTATTTAGAAATTGCATGCTTTGTGCTTATTTGACGTAACATAGATTAAATAATATTAGTTATAAATGTGAATGAATTTAAATCTAACATTACCGAGATTAGATTGTATAATATGCAAACAAAGAATTAGCAGTAATCCAAGTTCAATATCTAATATGTAAAAGTATAACATTAAAATATATTAATAATAGTATATTATAAGAACACGTTTTATAAGACACATTTTTATATATGCGTTCAAGAACTAATTTGGTAGATTATTTGTTGTGCAGTCTACACTGAGTACGAGAAACTTACTAAAGTTTTCTTGGCGTAACCAACAGAGCTCATTTTGTAATAAGCACTTCAAATTGAAACTAGCAGTTCAGTACGCTAACCACTACACCACTGCTCGCTGAATGCTAACGTCATATTGAAAAGTTAACTCACTGTTCAAAAACACCCTAATTTGAATTTTACATAATTTTAATTTGTTTTTTATTGTTGCCAACTTTAAAAATCAAATTATTTTTAAAGGAAATAACCATAGGCGTTGTCTAATAAAATATTTTTAATAAGCTTTATAGCAATACTAAGTAGCGTTTCTTGATGACATGATTATACATGCACTGATAGATAGTTAATTACAAATATATTCCTATTCATAAAAACTAACTTAGAAACTTGTAATATCTTGTATACAGTTACAACAAAAAAAGAATTAAAAAAAAATACAATTGTTTGAGTTTTGTCTCGAGTTTTGTATACAAAAATCAACAGCAACAAACAAATTTTAGATATTGTTAGTTTAAGTGTCTATTTATAAATTAAAACATTGAAAACTACACAGTTAAAAAAATAAAATATACAGAGTAGATCATAATAAAACCTCACATTTCAAATAATCACTAAATGGATTTTTGTTTAGGTAGAGCGGCGCGGTCGGTCTTGTCAGTTTGCAGTGGTTAGGTAAACAATAGAGCATCAATGCAAAAGCATTTGTTTTAAACAAAAAACAACTTTAAAATGGGTTTAAAATTTGAGGGCAACATGATTTGCAAACCAAAAAAATTGAGCGCATCAAAGGTCCCTGAAAGCGTCAATACACACACTAATCTTAAATTACACCTTTATAAGATTATGATTGTTCAAGCATTGAGTCCAGCAGATTTGGTAATGCGCATTTTTATCTTTTCAGTAAACAAGTTGAATTATTAATATTAGGCTATTGATAACCCTAAAACCAAAGATTTATTATTTTTTGTTGGTCTGACGCCATAGTTTCATTATAAGTCATAAATAATAAAATTCTTAAATTGTTTAGTAAAGATTTGTCTGTTTAAAAAAATGAGGCATTTGGTTTCTGCTCTACAAACAGAGAATAATAACGTAAATATGAACATTTAATATCAGAGGATGTTAAAACAATGTCAAGTGTTGTATTATTAGTAATTATAATCGTACTATGATGCAAAATATCTTTATAGTTTACAAAGATTATAACTAATGCTCAACTGATCCGGATAATGTTCAGATAATTATTGTTAAATATTACAAATATAAAAACCGCCTGCAATAATTGTATTAGTAATTATAAGTGACCGGATTATATGCAATTTCATATTAGCATATGTAACTTATTATTAAAAATTTAGACAAATAGAGTTTGTTATTTATTTTGTATTTTAATAAAATTAAAAATATTTTGGCATATTTATGCTATTTTTATGCATATTTTGGGCTATTTATTGCATATTTCAACGTTTTAAGTGGCATATAATCCGGTGTTTAATGATTATATTTTCTACAATAAAGTTATTGAGTGAGTGGTATATAACAAACAATTATTAAAAAAATAAACTTGTTTATATGAAAATAAATCGTAGCAGCAGAAAAATATATTTTAATAGTTGGACAATATGCAGTACTAGATAGAATGCATTGTGCAGTAGCATTATCAGCAGCAACTACAGCACCACTAGCTTTACACCGCAATCAATTTTATGTACAAAACACGTTTCTGGAAATAGTTCACTACTAAGTGATTCATCATTTAACCAAGTTATACTTGCAATAGACAAAAAGTAAAAAAAAAACAAAAAAAAATATTTTCAAAAAGTAGGAAAAAATGTATCAAACAAACAACAACAACAAAAAGGTGCTATCGTTTGTTGGAAGTTATTCTTTGATAGAGAAAATAATTGAAACAAAAAAAAAACAAAAAATCAATTGATTATAAAAATTAATGTTTTGTGAAAACAACCAATGAAGTGAGAAAAACTATAAATTCACTAAAATGCAATAAAGCTATATAAAGTCTAACAGTAAACTTGATAAAAAGTGTCAAAGATATAATTTTATATCCCCTTACTAATATAATTAACATCTGCTCAACATGGCTTCGTCAATAAACAATCTACATTAACTCATTTAAGTTGTTTTACTAAATATACTAGTACAGCTTTAGACAATAAACAACAAGTAGACGTGGTTTGTACTGATTTTTCTAAAGCATTTGACAAAATAAATTTTGCTATTTTTTTAAATAAACTAGATAGTTTTGGTTTTGATGACAACTTTGTATTTTTTCTTAATTTACTTTCAAAACTTTTTTTCCGTCTTCTGTTGTTCTTCAAGTATCTAACTTAGATCCTCTGCTATTTAATTTATTTATTTTGATGTTACAGATATGATCAAGGTCAATAATTTATTATATGCTAATGATCTTAAATTATATACCATCAAAATTCTTTGAGTAACTTACATTATTGGTGTAACTGCAACCAACTTAGTCTTAATGTCTAAATATGCAGAAAAGTAATATTCAGTAGAAAAAAACAAATATCATTTTTCCTTACTTAATTAATGGCAAAGTTTTATTAAAAAAGAAACACACAAAAATTTAAGAGTAACATTTGGTTCAACTCTTTTTTTTAAATGTCTCATTAACACAATTGTAAAAAATTTATACAAATTTTTAGGTTTTGTAAAACAATCTTGCAAACAGTTTTTTAATTTAGAATGTGTATGTTTATTATATTCACTTTAGTTTGTAGTTAACTTGAATATGCTGCGCTAATATGAGACCCTCATTATAAGCAGATATTAACTTAATTGCAAATATTTAGCGTAAGTTTCTATGGTATTATATATGAAAAAGTATAAACTTTGTTCTGTTTAAGGTTTTAATCATGCTATACTATTTATACATTCAATTTTATTTCTCTGAAAACTAGACAAATAATCTCAACACAATCATTTCTATATAAGATAATACATAATTTGATTGAATGCTCATATGTACAAAATAAGTTTTTGTTTAATGTTCCCCGATCATGTAGATTTCAGCAATTATTTTACTTGCCCAGGATATATAGCAATATAGTTTACAGCTTGCATGTATATAATATGTTTTATGTTCTTTAGATAATTATTATTTTTATTTATTGTATATTTTTTTGTTTTTTTTTTATTGTGTTATAATACTTTGTAATTGTGTACTTGTATTTGTTTGAGTGTTTAGCTAATAAATAAATAAATATTAGAAATAGATGTATCTTAAAAAATGTATTCTTAACTTGTATAAAAATTGCCCAAATTAAACTTATATACTTGTAAGGAGCACTCAAACACGTCTGCAATATTTGCTTTAACTAAGGATGTACTAGCAGCGTATAAACGCGGTGAATATACTGCCGCTACTTTTATTGATCTTAACAAAGCCTTTGACTGTGTTCAACACACAACATTAATACAAAAATTATATTATCATATTTTTATCCAGTAGAATGTTGCATAATTTCTTGCTATTTTGGGTAAAAACAACATGGTGTTGCAGTCAATGGTTCTACTTGTAAGGTATTTGATATAAAACACAGCGTTCTGCAAGAATCTATACTTGACCCATTGTTATTTATACTATACGTAAATGATCTGCTAGATTAGACTAGGTTACTACTGTGTTATATGCCGACAACACTTCATTCGCAAATACATCAAGTAATTTGGAAGAGACTATTAGCGAAAACAATGTAACATTTGCTAATGTCTTAGATTGTTTTTTTTTTTACTTTTTATGCCGAATGCTGACAAAACTGTCAATATTGTTTTTTCAGTGAGTAACAAAATAACAATGGCAATTTCCACAACATTTCTTAGACTTTATATCAAATTCAAACTTAGATGAAACATTCACGACAAAGAGTTATTTGAAAAGATAGTTAAAAACATTTAATTATAAAGCGATTTAGAACATGATTAAAAAAAAATTGAAATCAGTTTTTTTACTGTATTCAGATAACCTAAGTTATAGCTTGTTAATTTGAAGACACTCTCCGATATCTTAGAGATTATCTGGATTACAAAGACAAGCTGTACGAGTGATAGCTAATATAAAGTACCAGGAAAACTTAAAAACATCTTATAAATCATTTAAAATCTTATCTCTTCGGTGAATGTATTATTCAGAATGCTTGCTTTTTATATATGACAACATAGATCATTATCTTACTTACAAGAATTAGTATTTTTATAACACAAGACAAAGAATGCCATTTGTCCACACAAAACAAGTACTCACAAAATAAAATAAAATTTTATGAAATAAAGTTTTTTAATGTACATATATACTTAACAATTAAAAAAAAAAATACGTACGTTTTTTGTCTAACATATAATAATCTGTTATTGTACGTTTGTGTGTCTATATGAGGTAGCAGATCTATTGAAAAAAAAAAACGCTACGCTCTGCAACACTTTGTTGGTCACCCGTCCAAGTCCTAGCCGTTGCTTAAATTTTGTTGATTATACATGTCTTCACTTCCGTACTGCCAATGAGTTATTCATTACACTTTGAAAATGTTGTAGATCTTAGATATGAAATTTATACAGTGTCCAGTAATTGTTGCACATTAAATAAATACTTATTTGTTTTGATTTTTTAAAGAAAGATCATTTTTTATACAAAATTCTGCTTATTTAAACATTATAACTAAAGTAGTAATAGGAATATGTAAAGTGTCCAAAAATTAAAAAGTGTATTAATTGTATTTATTAACACAGAAATATTTATTCAAATTTGTCTTTTGCTTTTATGCAATGCAGTGGTTATACAAGACATACTGACGAGGTTTGTTAACCAAAACAACTGTCTGTGCTTGACCCTTAGTCGCTGTGATCGTTAGATTGAGTTGGAATAAGTTATTAATTCATTTAAGAAAAATAAATAAAAACTGCTAAATTTAAAAACATTTTAGTTTTAATAAATAAAAATTAAAACTAAAATTTATTTGGTTTCTGCACCAGTGTTTACTGTTTAGTAATAAATAATTATTTAATTGATTTTTTGACTAATGTATTAAATCAAAATATTTAATAGCAACAAATAATAAAATTTTAACAATTATATAGAGCCGTCTCACAAGAAACTGATTTTAGTGCTAATGTCTGTCAGTATAACTGTTTTGCGTAATTAGTTTTCTTGTCAAAATATACATTCATTGACAAAAATTATATATCAATCATTTAATAACATAAACAAAATAGAACTAATTTCTAAGGTAAAAGCTTAAAAAAATTGCTGCGCAAAATAATTATACTAACATTAATTAGTATTACAAACAGTCTTGTAGTAGAAATCTCTTAATCGATTTTAAAATTATTGTGTGGTTTCAGACTCAAATATTTATTTAATGAATTACTTTCGATAAAATATTATACATAATTAAAACACTATATTTCACCAGAACAACACATATTCATTAATAACTTGATTACGATACGCTATTAGGTTTGTAGATACCAGGCACAGCAAAGCCATTCGGGAAATAAATGATTTGATTCAGTATTGAACAATTCCCGATTCGGTTTACTTTGCCGCACTGTAGCAGTACATGCATTATTAAATTTGATATATAAACGCGCATTGCTCGACTTACCCATTTATGTATGTGCATAGTGTGGCGTATAAAGACAATCTGTAGAACTATTGGTCTCTTAACTTTATTTCTCAATAAAATAGTATCAAAGTCAACACGTTTAAAAATCTATAAATTATTTTTCTTATGTATTATTAATTTTATAACAATTTTTTTTTAATTATAACTAAAAAACACTTGAAATATCTTTGCATCATAGTATTACGCATTAAAAGGTAATATGTTAGTTAAAACAATTACATTAATAGATATTATTTTTTATCAATCAATAAGCTCATCTATATTTTAGATTTGGTTTACTATAAACACACATAATCTGCTTTTACAGTATATAGGTTTCTTATTCAAACAGGATAATTTAATATATATATTTATATATATTTTAGTATTATTTTTCAAGATTTAATGTACCAATTAAATTTACACAAATCAGCTTTACAATCACAAACTGGTTATGGACTTATTCTCTTCATTTCAGTGTAGTAACAACTTGAAACTTTGGCCACATCCTCTGAGGATGTGGATACAAAACTAAGATAGATTATATTGTATCATTTGAGATAAGATCCAAACCCTCGCTCGTTTACCTAGTGTACTAAGGAACCTGGAACACTAATATGTAGGGAAATGAAGGGTGATTCACGATTGATAGAGAAATCTAATAAAGGAGACGTAAAGTTCTGCGAATCAGGGTTGTGTACACATTCGTTTTAAATTATATAAAATGGATAACGAGCTTGACATTTCTCTATAATATAAGTCGTTTCATTCAGTGTAGAAAAATGAAATGTTATTTCTTCATAGGCACCTGTCAGAGATACAAGAATTATATTAAATGTAGTATATATTGTAATCGAGTGTTGAAATATAATCTATATTTTTATTAAATTTAATTGATTAATTAAAACAAATGCGCAGACAAGTAGTATTTCCTAATTAAACATTTAATTGAGTTCATGAGCGCAGACCATACATCAGTGCAATTACATTATTTAAACGTATTGTTGGGAACCGCTAAAATATAAATGCGCCACACAAGTTGTTACATGACAATGTTATCCCAGTTGCAAATATTAACTATTTCTCTGTGTATACAGCCATTTTACGAGTGTCATTGTTCTGGCGATGTATTAATTACTACTAATAAATTATAACCGCTTCAAATCTGACAACAGACACACGGTTGGGATGTAATTTGGTTCAAAATATACACATTGAATCATTGTCAATTATTTAGAATATATTACTAACTTCTCTATATAGTAATGTAATATTTAGTAACAAATATGCCAATGTTTATTCTATTTAAGCTGCCTTGTAAGTTTCAAGGGCTTCATGTACAGTCAACCATACTACTGCACCCTTGCTATAATCCAGCAATTACTTGTTAGGAGTAAAAGGCGAACGTGTCTAAATGTACATCCTTTGTGCGACTATAAACCGTTTTATGAGATAGCTTGATTAAAGCAACACATTTCTATTGTGGCATAGCAATAAAAAAACTAATTTATGTGCATGTAACTTTAGAAAATATAAATAATGAAGTATAGAAGAATAAAATTAGAATTAATTGTCAGTAAATAATAATTTGAAACAACCTTTTTTCAATTTTTTGTACAGTTTACACATTAGTTGTTCATGAAGTTTATGCAATATAGCATAGAAAAGTGCATTGAAACAATAATGTGTACAACGCAAAAAGTGCGGTAATTGTAAAATTCAATTTAGAAACTTCTTAAGTTTAAATTCTTACTGCTAGTTTGTGGACAGACTATTGTCTGGAAAGTTTAGAACTAGTTAATATATGAACATAAATTAACCTGGTTTACAGTTTGTTTACGATGAATAATTTAAGTATTTTCGAATATACAAAATTATAGATTATATTGAAAGAATAAAGATAAAACGTAAACAATGTTACTAAATAAATGTAAAAAACCCATTACTAGTGTTGAAATTGAGAGGAAAAAGTACTTTTTGCACTTAAATATTAATATAGTATTTTGTTAGTGTTAAAATGGAGCGAAAGAAAAATATTTTTAAAAGTATAGAATTTTTAGAATTGTTTATGCGGGTGGTTTTTAATGTCAATAACTATGATACTTATGTTTATTGTATTTTTATATCTGTATATAATGATACCATGAAAAATATTCTGCTGTCATATCAGGTAGCGTTAGTAAGTGTGATGTGCATAACCCGGAAAGATATCACGATATAGATTTAACATCGAGAACATTTTGGATTTTATTATGTAGTGAATATGTATTCATAAATTCAGAAGAGCATTATCAGAAAAGATCTAGGTTACAGTTTTTTTTTTAATTTAATAATAATTAAATAATTAAAGTATAATTTAAAATGATGAAAAACTAACAAATACAATTAAACTTATTACTTTTCAATATAAATAAAAGCAATTTTAAATTTGTCGTACATTATTAACAACAGAATTTACTTTTTGTAGATTTTATGTGTAATGTAATTTAAATAAATTATCTAAAAATTATAACACTTTTGATTTTTAAAATATAAACTAAGCTACATTGTCGCGTTTCCTAAAATTATTTTAACACTTGCATGTTAAAGTTTATACACTCATGCTTAAATAAAACATAAAAAAGTTTGATTTAGCCGAAAAGGTCTTGAAATTTATGTGTAACAAATTTATGTATATAAAGTAAATATTAGCTATGACATGCTAGAGACACCGCCAGACTTTAGGTGGTATTAGGCTATAAAAAAGGAACAATTATACACTAACGTTTAAGCAGGGACGCCCGCGCTCGCGTCCAGAACTACTTTTTTTTTACACACAGCGTATTTGTAAAATTAATAAAAAAAAAAACAAGTCAAAATTTATTTTTTTTTTTTAAATTTTTTAGATACAATTTTAGAAAATTAAGTGCCAACAAAGATTATGTTGACCCTCGCGCTGCTAGCACTCTTCTAACTGAAAACGGAAATTTGCTGTCACGCATCAATACTGAAAACAGCGGCCATTTCGGAGCAGTATATTGTGCTTCAATTGCACTAGAGTTCGTGGTTTGTTTTTATAAACATTTTTTTGGGGTACCCCATTAAAAAGAATCAAGAAGGGTAAGATCTTTTTCCGGAAAAAGTTAATTGACAACTTCAAGTGATTTGTTTGAGGTGTGGTAAGTGGCCAAATTTTGTTGAAACCATGTTTCCGTATTAAAATCTTCAAACACTTGCAGTTCTGGAACTAAAAAGTTTTTAAACATGTTGCAATACCGTTTATTGATTACCATAAGTACTTGTCCTTGTCTTAAAAAAAGGCAGAATAACTTTTAGATTATATAGTGGTTGTTTATGTTTCTGTCTTAGATTTTTGTTGTCCCAGTAGCAGCTGTTCTGTTTGTTTTGAGAAACGTTGAAGCATTTCATTTGCAAAATTTAGTCAACGACAATTTTTTAAAGTTTAGTTAGTGCGTTTGCAAACTAACTGAGACGGATTTTTAAGCACTGAAACTCTTACTTCTTCAATCGTTACTTACTTACGGCCGACATACGCAGAGACCAATAGTCCTACCTTTTTTGAACACCCCGCATTATTGTAAAACAATTTTTTTCACTTAATGCAATTCTTGAGTGAGTTAAAAAATGTTTAATTCGTTTTTAAAATATAAAAAATTATAATATTACTATGACTAATAAAATATTAGATCACGATTTAGTTTGTTACCGTCTTCAGGACTTAAAAAGAACCCGCTAAGTAAAAACACCTTACAGATGGTGCCATTAAATCCGGCTGATAAGTTCTAGCTTTGACGTTCAGAGACTTTTTAATTTTGTTTTGTTTTGTTGTCTACCTGGTATTTGACAACTTCCTAAAGATGTCTTTTAGACGTAGAGAAGCCTTGGGGCTGTTGTAGTGGCTTGTTGTTTAGTAAATTGGCGTTAAAGCGGTGCTAGGTCAGTTTGCTTAAATAACAACTCAACAACAACAAAACTACCATACAGTTTGCCTGTCAATGCGACCAATATGTGCGTTGGTGATAGATTTTTTTTGAACCCAAATATTATCTGATTCTTACTGTAGTTTGCTTAATGTCTGTTTAGTGTTGGTGTTAATTTAGTTGCTAGAAGAAAATATTTTTTTAAATCTAATTCACCATCTAAAAGAGAGGTTTTACAGACTAAACTTTTCTAGATCATGCCTGAAAGTTGGAGGCCGTAAAACTCATGTAACTTCCATTTGAAGATTGCATTTTAAAACAAGGTGGTTAGTTAGGACGTCTTATAGAGTAGAAGAGAGGATAAGATTGTGAGTTAATCTACTTTAAGATTGTTCTTCTATAAGAGTATTCATCTTTGTCAAGCTTGGAAAAAATGACCAGCTCCGGGTTAGGGTAAACCGCAAGGTTATTGAAGTACTTTTGGCCAAAATTTTGAAGGGGAGATACCAAAATTGTTACATTTTTTTGTTTGTTTTGAGCGACCCATAGGCTCCAACAAACCAACGTAAAATAAAACTTTAGAAAATCTTAAGACGATTAAGGTGTGTGATTTGCAGCTGTTCCCCAGACTAATGACAAAAAAATAATTTTTGGTTTGATTATAATGGTGTACATCCGGATTTAGTTAGAATTAAAACTAGCAGTTTTTTTACCAATCTGGCTTTTTCTAAAATGCATTTGAAGGTAAATTTTTTATTGAAGGTAACACCTAGACACTTGGCAGCACCACACCACAGAGTAGAAACGTTGTTTAGAAGTTTAATTGCGGTTTATATAAGAAACTATCAGTTTTATAAGACGCAAAAAAAAAAACTTTAGTTGTGTAGTTTTAAAAGTACTTCTTTGTGCTAGACTTTGTCAAAGTACAACGTTAAACAAAACCACCCTTGTAGTTTTTTAGTCTAAATCATTTTAATATGTGGTCAATCATTCGGTTTATTTGGTGGATTATACACTTTGTAATAAAAGTTTTGTTAAAATTTATGTCTTAGGTAATCTAATGTCTAAGATGACTTTCTCTAAGACTTTATTTAAAACACATAGAAGACTGATTAGCTGAAAGTTTTGAGAAAATTTCCAGTTTTTAATAGGTTTTGAAAGGCTTATGACGTAAGAACTTTTTTTGGATTTGGACAAGCCCGGTGCAAACAAAAATGCTTTAGCAATACTAGTAAGAGCCATAATTTGCAAAAATTGGTGAGTACTTTGTTTAAAAATTTGTCGGGGCCAGGAGCTGATCAAATACTCAGGTTTGAGATAATTTTTTTAATTTGTTAGTGTCTTCTAAAAATTTATTGATTTCTTGATGGAATTTTTGAAAGTGTTCTATATCAGTGTTTTTAGTCATTAGGAAAGAACATTGGAGTTCAAAGCTGTCAGCAAATGACTGTACCATCTTGTTAAAAAAACGTATTTTTGTAGCAGTTGCGATGTGCTCTCACTTTGTGTAATATACGTAGGTCTAATAGATGATGAGATAACTGCGTAACGAGCAACACAATTGCATAGAATAAAACTGGTTATGTATGCAATCCCAACTCTTTTTTTTAATTTTCTTTGATATAGCTCACACTGAAAGCATTTACTATTTAAATATAAACTTTTTTTATTATTATAAAATAAATTTAAAAATGTAATAATTTTTTTTTGTAATTTTTATTTTTTTAACAATTAAAAAAAACAAAAACGTCATATTTGCAAATGTAGGTAAGCCGCTCTTGCGTTTGAGGCATACACATTGTGTGTTAGTTTATACTTAGCATTGCTTGAAGTTACATGCTTTTTACGTAACAACCGTTAAGAACATGCTGTGCACTAGCGTTAAATGTTTGAGTTGTGCATTAACTTAAAAAAAATGTCTACTCAGGTCTTGAGTTTGTATACAGAACACATTACAATAATATTGATCAGTAATTGTACATACTGATATTAAAGTATACTGTAGGGTTGTGTTATTTAAAAAATATTTTGGCGTTTAAACAAATGACAAACAAATAGCAGCTGACAACAGAAATTAGTGGCAAACTAAATAAAAAATTATGTAAAAATGATTGGCGGAAAAATAAATTTAAATACAGTCGTGTAAAATTAACGTTTACTTTATGTTTAAATTAATTTCAGGTTTTTGGTTTGGGCTAAATTTTTCTTAAAGTGTTTTTATTTTTGCACCAACATCACTTAAACTTTAAACTGCCCTTAAAGCTATAAGAGTGGCTTATTTCATTGCACCACATAGTTTAAGAAAGTTCATTAACTTAATCGGTCAATTTTGCCGGATTAGTAAAAAGTTAACCAAAAAATATTAATCAACGTTAATTTTGAAAGTATAAGAATTAAATATGCAGAACTCTTGTTTGCGCCTAATATTTGGTATAAAAAGAAATGAAAGAATTTCACACAAGTTGTTAGACATCAGATGGCTTAACATGCACAGACGCAGACGACTCCGAACAGCAGTGTTTTATCACAAACTAATCAGTACTAAAACTCCTGCGTATTTATTCAACAAAATCAAATACCGCACTGATGTTCACAACATTAATGTTAGGTCTAAGGGACTACTCACAACACCAAAACATAGAACACAGTTATTTAAAAGATCGATTCAATATACTATAACAGCAATTTATAATCATGTTGCCTCTTGCCTCAAGCTATGTCACTGCTCAATTATTGGATTTAAGACTAAATATAAAAAGTGGTTACTTAGTGATCAATTTAGTAGCCTATAAAACAAATTCTAATTTGGATCTAATATTAAAATATTTTGTAACATTGTATGTATTATTATAATTATATTCATTTTTTTGTTTTGTTATGTTATGTTAATTTTTATTTTTTTCTCTAATTTCAATCTATTTAATAGTTAATGGTTAAATGGAAAAACAGCTGATTGAATTTAATTCAATTGAGCTGAATTTTGCCATTACTATTATATTTTACTTAATGTAATACTTATGTATTCTTTAATTTAATAAAGTCGTTTATTATTATTATTTTTATTATATATTACATATTTTAGACAATTTATTATTTAGGTTTAGCATTTTTTTGATTTTTTGCGCACAATTGCAAAAAATTGTTTTTAGGTTACGCATTTTTTTACCATACCAATATCTATCTGTTTTTGAATACCAATTTTAATCTAAAAATTTTAAAACTTAAAAATAGTTGTAAACTACTTTTTATAGATTTAAACTTCACGTAAATTTAAATAGCAAATATATTAAAAATAAATAATACCGACAGAGGCCCAAACAAACCCCACAAAACTGTAACAATTCAGCTTTTTTGAGTAAGTTATATTTTTTTGTAATAGAAATACTAATTAATTTTGCAGTATTATTTGTTTAACTTACAGAAACAATAAGGTATTAAGTATCAAGGACAAAAAAGCATTGTTGCAGTACGCCGATGTTTAGCCGCACAAACAAGGCAGAAATTGAGTACTGCTTTCTTACGACTATTTTTTGCCTGTTTCCCTGTACACAAAATCAAAAAGACAAAGTTAAAAAAAAATGATTTATGAATTAGTCAAAATTAAAATTTAATAAAGTTATAGGTTTTTTATATATAATTTTTTAGCGGGGCAAATGATTTTTCCGCCCTAGAGCCGCAATGCATTACTTTCCAATCCATAATACAAAAAAAAACTGTTTTTTAATGTGCTATAGCTGTAACAAAATAAATATTATTATAATTAATGTTAAAAAAAAAAAACTATAGCAAAAAATCTAGCTCTACCTGGTATTACAAAAGTCAGAAAAATTTTCTACTGTTTCATAATGTTTTAATTAACTTAAACATAGTTTAACAATAATTTTTCAAATTGTTTGAATGAAATTCATTCAAAATGTCGGCTCATACGTCAATGTAAAACTCAAATTGCCAATTTCATATTTAAAATCCGTGCAGATTTTATCTGATTATATGCAGATTATAAAATTTAAAAACTATCATGACTGAAGTTAGTTTTGTCTGTAAACATTTTTTTATCTAGATTTAAATTAAGTTTGTGTAACAGTTTCAATTTTCTTGATAATTGGATACACACGCAGCAGTTTCTATCTAACCGTAGATTATGTACTTTTTGCAAGTAATACGGTTGAGTAAAGTTTTGTTTAAAGTTTGTTTAAATTTTTTACACAAGGATTATTATCTACAGCTTTTTAACTAGCATTTTTAATGTTTTGTGTACAAATTGTCTAAGGTTTTTCATTGTTCTTTTTTTGGCGGCTAAATCATCTTTTTCTTTGATCCTACGGTTGGTTAATTTTTTGAAAACTATAATTTTAAACAAACTTTATCGTAACACAAATGCATGTTAAATGGTTATGTGAAACTAAAATTACTTACTAATAATTAATTTTACAGTTAATATTTCACAAAACAGAATATTTTTATTTTCATTTAAAATTTGCAAATAAAAACTTTAAAAATATATATTTTAAAAAACATTAATAAAATTTGTTTTATTTAGATTTCTGACACGTCTTTACAAATACAATAGTTACTTATTTATATTTCAAATAAAATAGAAATAAAAGCATTGACATAAATCAATTTAAATACAAATACATATAAATAACTTAGTAGAACATATTATTTCAACCAGAGAATATACCAAATTTTTCTTATTTTAAATTCAAATCCAACCTAAACCTATAAATATATAATAACTGTTAATCCACTAGGGACACTTGCCATGTTAGGGAATTATATTTTAGGCTCCAATGTTGCGTTTATATACCGGAAAATGCGGCAAGTAATTATGCAGCATCTTACTTTAAAGACTATAACGCAAGAAAGATATTACGATCCAATGAAAATATTTATTAAAATAGCTGTAAAAGTGAGTAACTCATAAACATAAACTTACTCAGTTATTTAGCCGTCGTAATAATTATATAAGTTTTACCTTTCCTTACAGCTACTGAAAAATGCCTACCTGAAACAAAAAACATTTCCACATTATTATTTATTAAAACAACATAATCAATATAAGAAATCGTTTACGCCTAAATTAATGAGTAAAAATTCTCAATATTTATTAATCCCAAATTTAAAGTTTTATGAATGTGTTAGCAAATTCAATGATTTTTCCTTATTGTAGTTTTAATTATGATTGATGATACCAAAAAAAAAGACCATAGATGAAGTAAATTACATACCGGAATAAATGGCACATAAATTCACTGAAAGCAGCACGGGTTATCGATTTAAAGTATGTGGTGGGTGTAAAGACTATTAAATACTTAATTTTAATCATTTGAACCGCAGGGAAGGTTATTAATCTACTATCTCATTTTTTTTACAGTAAGAATATTCATTTAAATTTGCGCTTGTTATTTTTGGGCAAATAAATATTTTACAGAACAAAATTTACAGTTACTGCAATTTACTAAATAAAACACACTTCATATTATTTTATTTTACTAAAAGATTGCTAATTTACTTTATTTAACTTAATACTTCTTGTTTTAAAAAAGCATTTTGATAAAAAAATTTATCACATAATATTTAAGGATATAATAATACTGTGTCATAATATTGACCTACAAAAAGATATTGTGCACTAAATTTTATCGCAACAAATTTATTAAGGAACTACGGAATTTAATGCATAAAGTAAAGATTACTTTAATGGCATATGCATTATATTTAGATCCATAAAATAAATCTCCTAATGTTACATATATGGGATATAGTCCCAAAATTATGGGTTTAAAGTTGGAATTTAGATGCAATTAATAAATTATAATGCACACTAAAAATTTCAAGTATTCTAACAGTTAATAAGTTTTACTATTTGTTGAAGCGAACAAACTATTTATAATATAAACTAATAATTTTAAATTATACAAAGAAGAAAGTGCTGCTTTAATAAAGGTCACTTAGTGTCCTATGCCGCATTTTTTATGATTGTGTTTTTTTTTTATGTACGACGATTACTGCTAAAGTTTTTGGAATCAAGTACTGCCTGTATTGCCAGGGTTCTGGAATTGTCATATTCGTAACAGTTGACAGTTCAATTTCAAACTGCTCGGTTTCCTTTCAACAAAATTTAATAAGAATAATAATTGTGTGAAAAATGGAAATTTCTAATTGTGACTTCCGAGTGATGACTTTTTATGATTTTCAATAGGTGTATGTGTGGAAAAACTTCGTTCCTTATTTGGGGATGAAGCACCATCCAAAATTATGGTTTACAAATGGTTTGCATTGCGTTTGACATATAGTGAGATAAAGGCATTCTTAGGCATTGCAGCAAAACAAATACATACAATTTTGGACGATCATTTGCATGTAAAGAAACTTTGCAGTTGTTGGATCCCACGCAATTTGAAAGAAGAACAAAAACAGGCACGTGTCAAGTGATGCAATTTCCTTGCACCACTTGACACGTGCTAAAGAAATTTGAAAAAAGTCGTTAAAATTTGGTATATAACATTGTAACAGGTGACAAATTTTCAACATATTCATATGAGCCTAAAACTAAACAATAATCAACTGTATGGGTGTTTCAAAATAAACCTAAACTCACAAAAATGGAACGTTCACAAAGCGTTTCAAAATGAATGATTACTTGTTTCTTTGGAAAAACGGGCCATGTTGCAACTGTTGCATTAGAGGATCAGTTAATGCTGACTGGTATACTTCAATTTGTTTGCCGGAAGTTATTGCTAAAATCAGAAAGAACAACATAAACCGGCAAATTATTGTTCATAATGACAATGTAAGCGCTCACACAGCACGACAAACTGTAAAGTTTTTGACCAGTAACAACATCCGATTAATAGCTTATAGCCTGATTTATTACCCAATGACTTCTTCCTATTTTGACATATCAAAAATAAAATGCGTGGGAAGCGTTTTTCATCGCCTGAAGAGGCCGTTGAAACATTTAAATAAATCACTTGTTTTAGAAGTACCTCGCTCAGAGTTTCAAAATTGTTTTGAAGATTAGTTTCATGGGATGCAAAAGTATATAGATTTAACGGGAAAATATTTTGAGAAGCAATAAAGCAATTTACATAAAGTAATTTGTGTATTGTTTTACATTTTCCGCAAATTTTGACAGTGTCTCTTGTACCCTATGCATCAGCGCCATGACAAATTTTTTTTAGAGTTTCTAAGAAAATAAACAAATAAAACGTCAATTAAATGAATGCTATAATAAGAATGTAATTGTGCTGTCTTATTTGTAGTTTGCTTAACCTACAGACTTCTTGCACAGATTTTTTTTTGTTTATACAAAGTTAGTCAAAATTACCGGAACACCTAAATAATTTTGTTTGGTTTTTAACAAACTATTGATGACATTTTATTGTAATAAAATTGGTAACATTTTTTGTAAACATATTTTATGCTTAAGCATACAAGTATATATTATATTATTACTTTCCCAACATAACCTCAATGTATGCATCTCTGAATAACAACAATATTTTTTTTTTTATTAAATGCACTTTTTTGAGTTATAAAGAAAGTCTTGAACTTAAAATTAAGTACATTTGCCTACAAACACACACATTTATTTCAATTGAACTAATAAAAAAAAACTCATTAAAAATGTAAAATATACAGTTCCATAAAAAGAAAATAAAAAACTAAATTTTTATATTAAAATAAACACCCTGTATATTTTTACATTTTTTAAATTATAAGATTAGTTTCTTTTCTAAACACCAGCGCGTTTTAAAACAAAACCATTCTTTTGTTATTTGTGTGATTCATTTAAAAAATATTACCCAAAAACTTTCTAAGAGCAAAAACTCTAATATAAAGGGTAATTTTTTAAACGTTTTGTTTTTAAAAATTTTAAAAAAAAAAACAGAAAATTTTCAATAATGAATAAAATATTTACTTGGAGCGATACATCAATGGCTTCCATTTACTTTAAAATATTATTTTATGTAAATGTTTCTCGCGGCTACGCCTAAGGTAGTCCATCCGTAAGTTCCAATATTGGCATATTTTTTTTAGCATTTTGGCTGGTATCTCACCAAAGGCAGATGTAATGTTGTCTTTTAGAGCTGCAATTGTAGCTGGTTTGTCCCTGTACACGAGAGACTTCAGGTAGCTCCACAAAAGGGGGTCAGATTGCATGATCTTGGCGGCCAATGGACTCCTCCAAAACGTGAGATTAATTGCTCACCAAACTCGTTTCTCAATTGGTCCATGGTATTGCGTGCCGTGTGGCATATGGCACCGTCTTGTTGAAACCACATGTCAACCAAGTTCAGTTTTTCTATTTTGGGCAAAAAAAGTCGGTAAGCATTGCACGGTACTTAACTCCATTGACTGTTACGTTGCGATTTTCATTTTTTTTGTTTGAAAAAGTACGTGCTAATGATGCCGCCGGCCCACAAACCGCACCATACAGTACATTTTTCAGGGTGCATTGGCAGCTCTTGAACTGCTTCTGGTTGCTCGTTAGACTAAATTTGGCAATTCTGTTTGTTGACGTACCCTTTGAGCCAAAAATAAGCTTTGTCGCTAAAGATAATTTTTTGATAAAAAAGTGGGTCTTCATCCAACTTTTCTAAGGCCCATTTAGCAAACAAACAACGTTGTGGTAGGTCACCCGGCTTCAGATCTTGCAGCAGCTGTATTTTGTATGGTTTTATACCGAGGTCCTTACGTAAAATCTTTCAGGTGGTCAAATAACACAAACCCAATTGTTGAGAACGGCGACAAATTGACATATTGCGATTTTTATAAACATTGGCCAATACAGCAGCAATTTTTTCTTTGATACGCACTCTCCGCATACGGGTTGGTGGATTAATGTTCAATAAAGTGAAACGTGTAAAATTTGGTCACAATAGCTTGAATAGCCTGTTTGGTGGGTCGGTTATGACGACCATAAAATGGACGTAACACATTTTTTTACAGAGGACGAATTTTTATAATAAAATTCAATGATTTGCAAGCGCTGTTTGTTTGTTAGTTTACTCATGTTGAAATGGTAAACCTTACTAAGCATTTTTAACTTTGACACATATCGCAAATCACGCGTGCCGTGTAAAAAAAAATTACACTGAAAAAACAAATAGCAAAAAAATCACCCGTTATAATAACGGTGTTAAACGTACAATATAGTATGACAATATAGAATATTAGATAAACGCACGCATAAAAATTTATTCAAAGATAGAAACAACTAACTTAAAAACAATATGTGTAAAAAACTACTCTTAAAATCTATAATCTGTGCGACCTTCTTTGCAATTGCGTTAAACCATATTGCAGTTTTAGTAGTTACATCTATCAACATACACATGTACGTCAAAATATTGGTAAGTTACATAGCCAAAACACGTAAACTTCATATCATCATAAACAAAACGGACAAAAAGTCAGAGGCAAAAAGTTTTTGTTTTTTATACCAAAAACCTTATTTGTACATTTTTGCGGTTTTAAAAGATTTTACCAGAAATCCACGCTTGTCTTGCAAGCTTTCAAAATCACGTAAGCCAAAAGAAGATTTGTTAATTTCTAAAAACTTATAACCATTATTCCAGAACAAGTAAATTACAAAACAAAAATTAAAAAAGAGAATAAAAGATCATTATGATCACATTATATTAAATAGACCTAACAATTTTAAATTTGCAGAACATTTACTAAAAACTAATCGTAACTTTTATCCTGATAGAGACATTAAATTTATTCATGTTACTATGAACACAAAATTACTTGACGTTATAGAAAAGTTAGAAATTTTAGAGACGTTGAACATAAAAACTGATTATTTAATAAAAAATTTATTCAAAGCTGTGTTTATAATTATAATATCATACTGTGAATAGATAATATATAAATAATACAGAAATTGATTTTAACTAATATAGACAATAATTTTATTACTAAATAACTATTCTATTTCACTTTTTATTTTTATTTTTTTATTTATTATAAATTATACAATAAATATTAAATATATTTAACAATTTTTTTAAATGTATTATTCAAATATTAATCTATATTTTATTTATAATAATAATCTTTATTCTCCTTTGCAGTTATACATACAAAACATACAAAATATTGGGAGAAATGGCGTTGTTCAAGTTTTGGAATTGAGTAATTCCACTTGTTCTTCCACTAATCGATTTAACATATATGTAACTATCTTATTACTAACTTAATTATCTAAATTTAAACAAGCTTATTATGTGTATTAGTTACAAAATATAATAATAAAATTTAAAATGAAACAAAATAAAGTAATATAAAATAAAATAAAATAAAATAAACCCACAATGAATTAAAATCAAATACTATTTTGACATAAAAATTATACAAAGATTACGTGTTACCATAAATACTGCATTATTTTAAAATAAATAAATAATTAGACATTTAAAATTAAAATTGAGTCATAAGTTTAAACATTACATGTATACTCTATATTCTATTTTACTTATATATAAATTAGATAGATAAAAACTTAAAAATAGGAATAAGAACATAAAATATAAAATATAAAACAGTCTATCAGTAAAATAAATGTAAATATTAGTTTTTTTTAAATATATAAAATGTTGTAATATAAATGAAATAAATAATTAAAAGTTGAGCTAGGTATTAAATTAAAATATGCGCATGTATAGATTAAATATTAAAAATATGACTTGAATAGTTGACTGACTAGAAAAAAAAAACAAAAATAACAAAAGCAAATAAAATTAACATTCAGAAAGATAAGCGGACAAAACGATAAACGATAAATGGAGAATCTTTTAATTTCCGATTTAATGTTGTTGTAGATATATACTAATTGGTAAGAAACGCCTGTTCTGTGTTCAGCTTTATCATAAAAGTATCTTGGATATTTAATATTCACGTCTTTGTGCCATTGTTATCCATCCCATCGATTTTCTAAATTTTGAAACTGGTAGATTCTTTCGTATGCCATGTATCATTCTTATACAGCAATTCTGTATTTTTTGTATCCTTTGTACATCTTTGCGATCTAGACAAGGACCATAAAAAACATCACATTAGTTAAAATGAAACAATACTATCACAAAACAGCATTTTTGTGTTTTTGTTTAAAACACGACGATTGCAATTTAAAGCTTTAAAACTACAAAATGACGGCTGACAACAACTAGATACATGCTTACAAAGTCTTGTGGTCAATTGTCAGTTCAAAACTGTTTTTTTCTTTCACTATAAGAACTTGTTGATTTTGTATATAAATACTAAGACTGTGCTCTGCTACTGCAATGTCTTGTTGTCTTCCAAAAAGACCTATCTTAGACTTGTCGGGATTTATTGTTGAACCATGCTTATACGATATTTCTGTAATATTCTGCAAATCGGAGTTAATTTGATATGTTAGAGTATTTATATTTTGCAATGATTCAGACTTATATATCTGAGTATCATCTGCATAAAAGTGAACTTTGCAACATTTTACCGCTTCTTGAAATAATAAAGTAAAAACAATATAAAAAAATGAGCCCAGAATTGACCCTTGAGCCACACCGTTTGTGAGGTAAATAATACTAGACTGTTCATTGTTTATTCTTACAGACAGATACATATACTTTTTACTGATATTCCTATATAATTAAGTAAAGCTAACAAAATCATCATAGTCCATCATATCAAAATCTTTACTATAATAAAGAAGTACTAGTGCAGTAATTTTGCATTTATCTGTAGCTCAAATTATATTGTCTACAACTGAAGTCATTGCAGTTGTGCATCTATACCCAGGTTTGAAACCAGATTGATTTAATAGTAAAATTTTATATAAATCTAAATAACTTCTTAACTGAATATCAAGTGCCTTTTATAATACTTTAGAAAGACATAGCAGAATACTAATTGGTCTTTGTATTTTTTTGGTAAGTTTGTTTTTGGTAAAGAAACAACTATAGCCTTTTTTCATATAAATGAAAAGATATTAAATTCAATGCAGCAATTTACAACATATAAATGGACAACAAAGTTGTATAATATGCATTTTTATTCCGTCACAACCCATGGCGTTTGATTTTATAGACTATAAGATTTTTGCTGTTGTACTATTGTTAATTTTATAAAAAATAAAATTGTTGTCATACTTTTTGTGTGAACTGTAGAAATCAATCAAGCTAGCTTTGTAAGTATTTGTAAAGTTGGGTGCACTGTTAACAAAATAATTATTTATATCCATGGGATTGTTAATCTTAGATGAAATAGCAATTTTCACCTTTTTAACTACATTATTATTTTTAAGTACTTTCCACAAATTCTTTTTATTAGTATGAGACAATATGAATTCAAAATAAGCTTTTTTTTTTCTTTCAACAGCAGCATTTGATTGGTTTCTCAAGTTTTTGTAATATTGCCAGTGCACCGGCAAGTTTGATATTTAATATTTTATTACAGCGTTGTTTTTAAGTTTAGTCAATAACATAATGTTGTCTGTATACCAAGGTTGTTTCTTGGTTGTATTTCATATCCTTTTATATGGTGCGTGCAAATCTAACAACATAGTTATGTTATCGCTTATAAAACTAACTTTACTATCCACATCTATTAAATCATAAATATTACGCCATGGGATGAATTGCAAGTCTTTCTGTAATTGTACAATCTCAATTTTCTTTAAAGATCTTATATTTTTAAGTACAGGTTTTTCCTTCCTGTAATGTCCAATAAATAATTTGCAAAATATTAATGAATAATCTGAGAACTTTTCTAATATGCCACTCGATTAAACATATTTTGTATCTGAAACAACAATATGATCAATCAGAGTTGCTGATTTTAAGGTAATTCGTGTAGGTTCTTCTATTATTTGTTTAAGGCGTAATATTTCTAATAACTCATTATACTTTTTTGTAAATGAGTGTTCAACATCCAACAAATTAATATTAAAGTCTTCTGTACATAAAATCAAATCTACAGAAGGTATAATATTTATGATGTTACTTTCAAGCTCATTCAAAAATTCATCTACTTTACATGTTTGTGATCTGTATACGTCACCTATGGCTAGTTTCTTTTATCAAACAAGTAGAGAGATCCACAGCTGTTCTGTGTCACCGATAACGTCTAAGACTGTTATATTTGTAAGATCATGTCTAAATTTCCACACCACCGCCAGGTTGCCCTCTATCTTGTTAGTAAAATGTATAACCTTTTAAATTAATACTCTCTGTTGTTATATTTTCATTTAGCCAGTTTTCTGATGCAATTATATCGTAATTAGTATTGGCTACATTATAAGAAAACGTATTGAATTAGCTTATCAAAGATCTAACGTTAATATGAAAAATACTTAATATTTAAAACATAAATATAAAATAAATACATACTGCCCACAGCTATAATCTTACTTTTTACCAGCTGTAGGTGGGTTATTACGCAGCGGTGGCTTTATATTCTGCGTCTGCGGTTTGGTTTGTCCTGATGTCGTGAACCCCGGTTTAGATTGAGACGATTGAGTTGAGTTTGGCGTGCTGGTACTGTTTAGATTTAGATGTAGCGGCAGGGGGCTGGCTAAAGTTGACCCAATAAATTTCGATGTTGTTTGCGTAGGTCGTAGGAAGTAGATTCTTTGGTGTATTTTTAAGTTTTACAATTGGCAATTCTTGTACATATATCCATATCCTTCTCGTTGTTGACTTTGTTATTATTTTTATTTGTAATTGAGACAGTTGACAGTGATTCAGTGTAACTTGTAGTGTTATTAAGATCTTCTGCAGTGAATTTATCTCCATTAATTATGATGGAATTGTGTTTTAATTCTACGTTATATTTATTGTTTTTTGCAGCTTTATAATGTGTTTTTCTATGTGTGTGTGTGTCTTTCCTGTGGTGTTAAATTGATGGATACACCAGTACGTTTTAAATTACGTATGTTTTTAAATAACTGCTTTTTAATTAGAAATGAAATAAATTCAATTTTTATTAGCTGTATATTATTAGGTTCGGCAGCTCCTAGTTTATATATATTATTGACGTCCCTTTTTGTATAGTCGGTTTGCAAATGCGAATTTATATTCTGTAGTACCGTATCTATTAATTGCGTTTTTCTGTACATTCAGTCTAAAAACAACTATGCTGTTTTTGCGTTTATTTTTATTAATGTAATTTAATTTATCTATTAAGTTTTTATTTTTGCTTATGTAATGTTTTTGCTTGACAATGACGTATTTAATACGATAAAACTAGCTAATTGCAATTAATAACATTTTTAATTGAAATTATTGAAATTTAATTTATTATAATTAAACAACTCCAAAGTCGCAGATTCCAGATTATTATAAGAAAATGTAAATATAGCATTTAGAAGATACAAAATGAAATTCTTAGATGCATTTAATTGCATTTTTCTGATTTAAAAAATATAAAATTAGAGAATATAACTCCGGAATCCCGAGATCCCAAACCCGGAATTCCGGTATTAAACATAAAAATACCGGTTTTTCGAAATTATGTTTTTCATTAATAGGTTGGCATTGGCAAGTTTATTTTGGAGTATTCCCAACAGTGGTTGGGGTGGAGTGAGTATCTCCAACAAGTGTAGAATCAGAACGAGCATTTTCAGCTGCTTTTCAGATCAGCACTAAAATAAAATTCAGACTAGTGACAAAACACTGGATCATATTTCTTTTTTAAAATAATATTTTACTTCCAAAAAATACAACTAAAATATTGGTTAATTATTCTAAAAATGATTTTATTTTTTTTGTAATTCAGTAAACAATCAATATAAAAAACATAATTTTATCTTCCATAATTTAATATTGAATATCTTTAATATTAAAAAAGCAACATCTCCAATTCAATTAGTTAAAACTGTTAGTATACTAGCATTATAAGATTTAATATTTTGATAATAAATAACTAAACAATAAATAAACTAACCCCAGTTCATCAATTTTATTTATTAGTTGTGCAAAGTAATTGTAGCTCTATCGTGTTGTTTCAACCAAAAGAACTAAATACTATCAATAAACTTTGGAATAGTAACCAAATTGCAATGTCTAAATAGGTAGACAATGACTGCGTTCAGGACGACTCATTAGTTGCAACTGCTGAGTCATCAATCGGAGGTAAGCGCTGAGCCCGTCTGAACGGTATATTTTAGACTGTTGCCAACCGTGTAAACTTTTTTCTAATACATTAACATAAAGATCATAAGTTTTGAATTTAAAAAAATAATTTAATTAGTTTATGAAGCTGCTACTTAACGAGATATAATATATTCTCAATATGTAATGCCATTTAATTCTACTTTGTAATGTTTTTTTAGGTTTGATTTTTTTATCATTTTTTATATATTTTTTTAAATTTCTTCACCCACAATAACGTTGTAATCTCATATATTTATTAATTACCTTTATTGTCTTCTTTCTCAATTTTTTTTAATAATATATAAATTTATAAGCGCCGATTAACTGCTGAGTTGATTTGTCAGCAAGCAAGCAAATCTAAATGTATGATGAGTAAAATGGCAAGCGCTGCCGGCAAACGATGACTCAGCGGTAGTCAACAAGCTTGTTCTGTTCGCATGATGAGTTCTTCTGAACGCTGCCAATCAAATATAATTTAATTAAAAACAATTTGGTAGCCAGTTGCTATACTGAAGTTTATTGAAAATATTTAGTTTTTTTTGGTCAAAAGAACATGATGAAGCTACAATTACTTTGCACCACTAATTATTATCTATAACTTGTTTACCAAAACGAAGAAAATTGACAATTTCATATCAACACTATTGTAGTTGTTTAACCACATATTAATTCATCATTGTGTAATTTTAAAGTTAAATCATCTTACTTCTTCTGTAATAATAAGATCAGCAAAGACTAGCTGGAAATAATATACATATTACTAATTATAATATATATAATTGTAGATTATCATGCATATATAAATATTATATATATTTTAAAATTATATTTATAAATAATATACTTTTATATATTTATTGTAATTCACATTATAATCAATAAATTATTCAGGTACAGTATTGAATTGATTTTCAAATACTTTCAATGGAATTTAAGACCTTGACCCAAGCGTAAATATGTCTGAGTTAAAGTAAAAATAATATACTGCTGGATTAAAAGTAAGAATAAACAACTGTAAAAATAAATTCCCAAACATTATAATTCCGTTTAGTTTAGACACGATACTGTATGAATCTGACCTTTTCGGTTAAATATCGATATGATGTTTAATTACCATGCAGAGTATACATTTAGAATGTCAATAATACAACATAAAAAATCTCCGTGTGGCATGTAGTGTAGCAATTAATTAATACCCATTTTATCGTAGGAGGTGCTTTCTAGTGTAATTGGTACGCATTGCGTTTAAATAGCGCCACATGGCATATAGCGGGAACGTTTCCAATGTATCACGGTATGATAAACATTAACAAGACATGATAACATTCGCACAGGAAGCAAAGCTGTTTAGTATAGTGAAATGAAATAACACATTTAACTCTATTTATACATGTTGAGTATATAGTATGTATTAGATAATCTTATAGGATTTATATTTCTTTATACATCACTAGTCTATTTGTCTTGAAAGTTAGTAAGCAGAACAATCTAATTTACCTACACAACGTGGAGTTATTTGTAATAGAATTATTTTACGTTAATCTCTTCTTAAAGCAATTAGTTTGTCAAGTTATATTTAAGTAATCTCAAAACATTTTTTAGATTTTTATAAACATAACTACTTAATTATTTATAATTTACTTTTTTATAATAGTCTTTTATATTTTAAATATGTATATTTTATACTCTGATAACAAAGTAAAGCTTTTTGCTGGTAACATTAAAATCTACACACCGCATATAAATAAATTTACTATTCATATAATTATTGTTTTGCAAAAAACTTGTTGTAAGTAATTTAGATTATTTGCGTTTAGAAATCTTCCAATTTTTGTTTAATTAATTAAAACTATGTTGGAAATAATAATAATAAAAGACAATTGCAAATTAAAAAAACTTATTTATATTTGCATAATATGATTTCATATCATCATGTAACTTGGCAGCACTAAAGCGTTTCGGGTGATATATAAACCATTACTTCCTTAATGGTGCGAAAAGCTCTAGGCATATTAAGATAAGGTTATCTGTATAAAGTATATTCAAGTATATTTTATTAACTAGAAATGTCTTTCATTATTATATATTCAATTATACTCAACTTAATATTATAACTCTAAAAAATTTGTAATTTTATTAATATTATACTAAGTTTTAAGTTATTTTGGTTATTTTCAAATCAATCAGAACACTATATTGAGCAGTCTTGACAAAATTATTGGTGTTATTATTAATAGCTTGAAAATGTTTGTACTCCGATGATCGGATACGTTTTTTCATTTTTATTTTTATTCAAATAAAAATAAAAATGTTTTTCATTAAATTTTTTTTTTTTTTTAATTGGATATATTAATCTACATACTAATAATTTAACTGTTTTGGTTTTTATTTTAATGTTTACTATTTATTATAGTTATTATAAAAACTTAATAAAATGGCTTGTACAAGAAAGCGTCAAACAGAGTAATGATTTTGATCTATGACGTTTTATAAGGTCTGTTCTAACATACGATTTGGACGGTTCGCAAACCATTCAAACTGTGCACACAAACAAATATTTGTCAACCTTAGGCAATCTTTTATACACAGTAATTTGTTTGTGTGCATAGTTTGAACGGTTTGCAAACTGTCCAAATTGTATGTTAGAACAGACCTATAGTACCATCTCCAAGTTTGGTTACAATCGCTTAAAATTTGTCATTTTTAAATCAGTTTAAAGAAACCAAAATAAGTAATTTGCAACTTAAACACAAAAACGTCATGACATTAATATTGAAAGAAAGCAGTATTTAAAAGAATATACTTGAAAGAATAGGGACTGTGTATGAAAAAAAAATAACCTATTTTATTGAGTGTTTTTGCCACATAACTAAACAAAAATAAGAGAATTTGATGACTAAAAATTTTCAATTAATTTTGTCTTTATCAAATAAATTTTTAAATTTGTTTCTTATATTATCTTGTAACAAGGAATTGACAATTTTAAATAAAAATGATTTTTATTTTTTTATTATCATAATTTTTTGACAATCTGTAATTGATGAATATGGTATTTTTGCTACTTGAAAGTCAAGACTTTTACTAACTTTACTAATTATAAAACAATTATTTATGTGTTACGCAAAAAAAACAACAAGTGTACGTTTTTATAGTTTTAATACATTGACTATAAATATTTTTTACAGACATAAGTTACGTATTGAAAGAAACTGATTAAAATTTTCCGCGTTAAAAAAGTACAATTTGCAGTAAAGCTTCAAACGCTTTTAGCTGAGAAAAAAACCAATACAGAACTGAAAAATATAAAGTAAAAAAATTATCAACGTTTTAGTTGAACTAAAAATAAAACCAAAAATTAACAAATCCTCACTTTTCAATGTACCAACAACTATTATTTGACTACATGTCACACAACAGTTTTAACAAACGACATTAAATATTATTTACCGACTACAAAATTCTAGACTAAACTCTACAGTCAAATTTAATCACACCGTTATATTTGATTTTTAATTAAAAGTAAGCTAGTAGCTGTTTCAAGTATAAGCAAGATAGCACTTTTTGCAAAGCTCAAACACATGCACATAGTTATTGTAATTATTTTAAGCTTCAAAAACTACCAATAATACTACTTATGTGTATCAAGTTTTTTAGTTTCCAAAAATTACTCCTAAAAGATCAAGCAGCTGCACCCGCCAATATTTTTGAAAAAGCTGTTTTTTTACACAAAAAAACATTTGCAGTATTTCTATGTCTGATACAATCGCTTTAATTGTGCGGCTAATCATAGGTGTGCTGCAAACATTGGTTTTATGTTTTTGATACTTAATATACTACTGTTTTTTGTTAGATTTCTGAATTCAAAGTTCTAAGTTCTAAGTTTTAACTTTTATTTTTATTTGATCTTTCTCTTTTCATATGTTTTTCTTGCACACTGTTTTTTTAAAGATCTGGTTAGAAAACATTTTTACTTCTGGTATTTAGTCTATTTGTTTTCTTGTTATTTTGTGATTTTTAATTAAGTGGGTTTCTCTAGTCTTTTTTATTTCTATACCAAATCTATCAACTTTTAAAAACTAGGTGCTTAAAAATTCTATAAAAATTAAATCAAATACGTGTGATTCATATAATTAGTTTATTCAAATTAGCTTTTCATCTCTGGAAAAATCTAAAAATTTTGAAACATTTTACACTGATTTATAGGTACCTAGTAAGGATATACTAAAAGTCCTGACAAATATAACACAAGCCTTAGCGGCAATCACCAAAAACAGGGCACTTTTTTGTTTTTTTGTAAATATCTCGAGAACTGTAGGTCGGAGGTAAGTTATATACATAATAAAAGCTGATAAAATTTGCAATAAAAATAATCATATATATTTTTCTAGTATTTCTAGCGGTTACAGTTATAGAGCGCTAATGATTGCGTTTTTTTTAAGCTAGTGGGGATGTAATTTATTGAAGATGAGAAAACAAGAAAAAAAAGTGTATTTTTTACCATTATTTGTTAGATACTTGTAAATCAATATTTGACAATGTTTTGCCTACACTTTTGGGTACGTTGGATTATTGTGGAGACAAACTTTACAATTTGGTAAAAAAAAAGAAATCAACTTTATTAAATAATAAATAAAAAAATTTAAAAATACATCAAATTTAAATATTTTAATGAATATATGAATCATCAACATAATCAATCCACTCTCGATCGCTTGCTTCTAGAAAGTCTAGCAATCTGTACATCTACTTGAGCTGTGACACTTGTTGATTACTACTGCTAAGTTGCACGTAATCAGTAAAGAATAAAAAAGTGCAATCTCATATGATTTCTAGTTATAAGTCCAGTAGACTCAGTATTTTGATCCTCATATATTATATAAAAAATCTAGATCATCAGGGTCATCAAAGTCTTCTTTGGGAGTGGAAGTTATGCCATTCAAGCATTTTTCATAGTAGTTGTGGCAAATGTTTGTGTACATTATTCCTGCTTTTTGGCAACCACATCTGTTTCCACTTCTAGTTATACATTTGCAAAAAAATGAGATTGAGGACTGCCTTAGGTTCTGCTGCGTCTTCTGTAGTTACTGGAATCAACCGGCTAGCTCAAACTTTCAACCCTACTGTTTTGGAGAAAGTTTGTTTCTTAGCCAAACTTAGATTTAATGGTATACACAAAAAGCATGCTGCATTGCTGCTCTTTCTGTGGGCGACAGCGCAGAGAGGTCTGGTTTATCATTCAAAACTGATTTGGTAAAAGCATTGTAACAATGCATGTTAAGGGAAGTTTGCTTGTGGGGTGCATTGTACCATGCCAGGAATATTTTCAACTTCAGCTTTATTACATCAGTAATACTTTGCAGCGTAGTTTTCTTTTTTGATTTGCAGCGGAAGTCGTATCACATCCGCTGAATGCATGCGCAAGAAGTATGCAGTTATTTATTTCTATAGTTTGCAATTGCTGAATTAAATATACTTTTTTTTCTACGCGACCGGGGCATAGTTTAACAAATAATATCTGTCTTTCAGATAGGGTTAAAGCCACAAGGAGGACAATAAGATTAACATCTTTGCCAACTATTGCTACTTTCTCACTAGTTAAAGATTTTATGACTCCTGTGCGAATGGTAAATTTACCAGCATTATTAGATTCTTGTTCTGTTTTAATTATATGGTCCTGAAGAGCAGTTAAGAAAAATGATATAAGTCTGGATTTATTGTGTTTATTAGACAGAAAATCATCTTGTTTGACTGTGATCTGTATTTTGTGTTAAAAGTGTATGTCAACTGACCTCTTTAGCTTGTACTTCAATTTTATTAAGCTGTCTACGAACTGGATGGTGCCGCTAAATAGCCATCAAACACATAAGCAACATAACATTGTTATGATTATTTTTTAATTTCCGCTTTTCCGTTTCCTCAAATAAAGATAAAAGGTAAGGAGCAAGCTTACGCTATAAGTTGTTGTTTAAGTCCTCATCACTCTGCTTGTTGATAGCTATTTTTGAAAACATTGTTAAAGGGTTAATTACCACCTTTCTTTATGAACAAAAAAGGTGAAAAAAAGACTGCTATGTAGAAGAAAGGGCAGGTAGTTGGGGAATAGGAAGAAGACCGTCAAAATAAAAGAAAGACCAAACAAAAGAAACCGGCTCCTTGCTCGTAATAATACAGAAAAAAAAATTATTCTTTAGCGCCCTATAACTCTGTAACCGCTGGGAATACAAAAAAAAAATGTATAAGATCATTTTTATTGCAAATTTATTATATATTATATATAGTCAACTTTTACCTTCTGCCTACAGTTCTTGAGATATTAACAAAAAACCGAAAAAAGTAATCTGTTTTCGGTTATTACCGCTAAAGCTCGTGTCATATTTGTCAAGACTATTAGTATATTCTTCATTTGGTACTTATAAATCAGTGTACAAAATTTCAAAACTTTTGGAATATTTTAGAGGTAAAAAGCTACTTTGACTGGACAAATTATATGAATCACACGTATTTGATTTAATTTTTTATACATTTTTTAAGCACCTATTTTCTAAACTTTCTTGAGCATATTTGACTGAACTATAATATATTATTTTACTCATTGTTTAAATTCGTTGTCACAATACATGTATTGATGCTAATTGTGAACATTTTAACTAAAAAAAAAGTATGAGTTTGTGTGTTTGGTGTATATTGATCAAGATAATGTTACTTTTAATAGACAAAATTATCTATAAGGTTGGAGGTTTAAACGTTAGATTTAATGGTAATTATTTTAACAAACAGCAATTAATTGATTTTTTTTCTGAATATAGACTTAATCAGATTGTATATTTTCTATCAAAACATTACATTGTATAGACAATGGTTTTACTATTCACTACTTATGCATACTTTATTCTAGTAACTTTTATGATTTAAGTTTTCTATTGGATTTTAAAAACAATCAAGATATAACTTGCTAATTTTGTACGCTCACAATATTTTTTTAAGTTTCTAGTAAAAATATTTGCCAAGCGTTGTTGTAGTTTTTTTAACACGATTTTCCAATTTTACTCTACTGTTGATTATGAATAAGTAGGTACCAAACCTATTTATATAAAAATAAATGCGTTGTAATTACTGCCAAAACCTATTTTTTGGCCCACTCAAATTTTAAATAATGTAACAAACATGTACTACAATAAACCAAACACAAATTGATTGGTGGCTTCGCAACATGCAAAAGTCATTAAGTAAGTTACTCGCATACAAATTTAAACTTACAATGCGTTAATCGAGCATGTAATGCGGGAGCAAAATCATCAGTTTATTAAACATAAAATTTGTTAGCAAATTATTTGGGCAAAACTTAAAAAGCCAAGCGCGGGAGATAATAATCAATTTAATTACTTTTTCTGAAGCACAAATAATTTTTTTTAACTCTATGCAGGTGCGTCAGTTTGTACTATACGCCAAATAATAAAGAAAATAAAATAATTTGTTTATTTTATTTTAAATTACATTTATTTGTTTTTCTGCAAAGCCGGGAGCGGCCCAGTCAACCAGAAATTGGTAAATAACTAGACAAATATGTATGTATTTCACTTATAAGATTATCAAACTTTACAAAATAACAATTTCTAGTTTAGTTTAAATATCGAATAGAAATATGTTAAACTAAGTACTAGTAATCAGAAACGCAACGCAACAACACGCATCTCAACAATCTACGGGCGGGGACGGAGTGAACGGGAACCTGGTGTATCAATAATAATATTTTTTAACTATGATACTACAAACCGTGTTATGAGACATTGAAAGTAATGCATAAAAGTTGGAAGAAATATCCCAACAAACAGTTAAACAAAAACAAATATACAATACTAATGACAAACAGCCGTGTGCAATTTTTTAATTGCTTCTTTGATAATATTGTTGGTTTTTATAATTATAGTTTCTTTCAAGTATTTAAATAATTATATTTTTTTACAATTTAAGTTTACTGTTCGTAATTTAAAATTTACATTTATTACCTAATTAAGAGTGACACTGTTTTGAATCAAATCTACATAGACAAACATTCCTATAACATAATTTTGCATAAAATTAACAAATAGATTAATATTAATGTAAATACAAGCGTACTACTGAGCACATTTATTACTTCTGTTTAATTAGATTTATAGCTTTGCTATGTACATACTATTTTTCATGATTATTGATCTTGTGTATTTGGTTTTGTATAAATAAAACATATTGCGTACCGTATTCTCTAAAATATTAACTAATGTATTCCTGTTTGTTTGTGGGGTTCATTTTTTCTAGAAAGGAAAGGTCAACGAAAAAACGCACGACATTACGCAGAATAAAATATGTTTCTTTCAACAATCGTTAAATCCATTTGGGTGATTTATTCAACAAAGGCTTTTATTAATAAGGTAATAATGATGGTTCTTAAACTTCATTATTGAAACCCAGCTTGCATGAATAATATATTGACATTAAAACAAAACAGGATTTTGTAAATTCAGACTATAATAATTGTAATAATGCAATTGTGTTGAAACAATTAGAAAATTAATAATACTAGTTGTGGGTTTCTGGATTTGTATATAAACCTACTACTTTCTTATATAAATTTCTAAATTATTTCATATACATACAAATTATGTCCACGCTTAAAAGGGTTAGTTTATATCATTGAATAGTATATGGTAACTAAATAAATAGAATATATGATGAAGATACATTAAAGTGCGGTGAATTTGTATGTATCTTTCATAATACTGGAAGCGGATCACGGCGGAATGTATAAAGAATAAATTAATTATGTAGGACGACGCATGCTCACTTAGAAATACATGAAGTGCCCAGAATACTAAAACGACTAACTGAACATATTAACAGTGAATATATTATCTCCTTTGTTTCAGACTAGGGGAAAAATAATCTGTAAATATCTTTATTAAATTAACGACCTCATTTAGTCCAATTATTTACGAAAATGCAATTTTAATAAGCTAGAAGTTTTTTTTCCCAAAAGTTGAAAGCTTTCCAAAAGAAGTGTTAAAAGAAGATTATAGTAGCTTTACTCCGTAAATACTTTTTTGTTATAATCACTTTTTTGCCGCATTGATCCAATACAATTAAAACTGTAATTAATCAATTTTATTGTATTTGAAAATCTCACATTAAGTCAGATGCTTTTTAAAATAATTAAATAGTTTATTTACGATTAATTTAGTTTGGAAATAAGACTAAAATACGATTTCTATTGCTAAGGTTTTGGTAACGTCGTTACCTTCATCAAAGTTTTAAAAAGTTATTACGCAAAACTTAAACTATAATAGATATTTTTAAACTGTGTACATTTGCTCTATATAAAAGTGGCATTTTAACAGTTATTTTCATAGTTAAAATTTGTATTCTTTTGCTATATTAGTGTATGTGCAATGCGTTATTAATTGTCCTACTAATTAAGTGAAAGATCGATTTATTTCCATTGTTAAATTTATATTCTACATACATTTCGTTGACTATAAAAACAAGTTATTTAATTTTATTTATTTATTGGCTAGCAAAAACAATTTTATTGTATCAAGTTTATTTAATCTATTTTATTTTACCTTGTTTGTTTGTCAATTTTTTAATATAATAGAAATAATATAAATATTATTCTTTTAAAATATTATTTTTCTTTGTTATCAATTTGTTTACCTTTCCATGATCTATTTTATCCCTTGTAATTGTAAAATTATTGTTAGTCACAATCAACAGGCCGTGTAGTGTGAAATATAGTATCTCTTGTCTTTCTTCCTATTTTATTTCTATAATTGAATAACAACCAACCTTATTATTTTTTATTAACTATATAGTCATTTATTATTTAATACTACAATGACTACTAATGCTCAAATAATTGAAAAAATTTGCGTGGAAATCAGAGTATCAGATTGAGCTAAATAAAGTTGCAGATTCAATGCGACTTGAAAATGATCAAATAAAGCAAGAACTTATTCAATTTAAATCTCAATTTGCGCTTTTATAAACTAAGTACCATCTCCTAGATTACCAAACTTGACAAAATAACTTTATAATCGAAGGTATTATTGAGGAAGTCAATGAAGTTCCATTACAATTAATTGAAAATCTAATTGGTAATACTCTCAAAGTTCCTATTTATATCAGCGATTTTGATCAGGTGCATTGAATTGGCAAATCAAGAGGTACAAAACCAAAGCCAATCATAATAAAACTAAGAAATTCATTTAAGAAGAAAGAAATTCTAGAAAACAGCAAAGTATTAAAAGGTTCCAATGTATATATCAATATCGATCGCACACCTGAAGAACAAGAAAAATTTAATAATTTTAGAAACCTTCTAAAAAAGGCAAGACAGCTTGGGCATACTGCCAGAATTAAAAAACAATCTTTTGATAGGTAAATTACTATATTTTTTAGATGAACTCAAAAACAATACAGAAATCATAACTAAAGTATCATCTACAACGTCTACCGGGAATGCCTCACATCTGCGAAGGCAAAATTCTACCACCCCGATACCGGTTAATAGTGGTGAAACGCTAAACCAGTCTTTTCAAGTCAAATTATAACAAACTTAGTGTATATTATCAAAATGTTCATGGTGTTAACACAAAAACTGATACTGTATATTTTAATAGTTGTACGTCAAACTTTGACATAATTGCTTTTACTGAAACTTGGCTCAAAAATGCTGTATTAGACTCGGAGATATTTTGTAATAATTTTTAATTGTTTCGAAATAATAGAGATTTTACTGTATCTAATACAAAAAAAGGAGGTGGAGTACTACTTGCAGTTGATGCTAGACTTCAAGCATCTAAAATTTTCATTGATACTAGTTCTTTCAACAGTAAAAATATTGATCTCTTAATTATTAAAATATATAAATTTAATACTGTAGTCTACTTAGTTAATGTTTATATAAAACCAACGGTTTGTTTGGAACGGTTTGAAGTTTTATCTGATTTTTTAGAAAAACTTGATTTTATGTATTATGTAAAAATATTGTTTATTGGAGACTTCGACATCGGATTATTTAACAAGAAATTGAAAAATAATTGTTCCGTTGCTTTAAAAAATATTTTAACCTTCGAGCGGGTGCACAATTTTTATTAACACTAGCGAGCGCGCCGTAAAATTTACGTCATACAGTTTACAACAAATATTCACTATTTTATGATAACAAAGAGTATGGTAATTATTATTAATTAAAAGAAAAATAGTATTTGAGTTTAAAACATATTTTATTTGCAAAACTATTAATTAAATAAAAAAATAAAAAAAGAGAAATTTAGCCTAACCTTTATTTTTTTTTTTAAATAATAAATTAAGATAAATAAATAAATTTGTTTATTGATTAATTTATAATTATTATATATTATATACATATAACTGGCAAATATCAATATTTACACTACGTTTATACTACAATTACACCAGTAGTTCCAACACATTCATTCACTTATGTTTCAGTGCAGACTAAATGTTATTGCACAAAAGCAAATAATCTTCACCAACATAATCTATAAGCATTGTTTGAAGAATAAAAAGGAGTTATTTTTAAAATTACACGTGTTTGTCATTTTATTAGAAAATTATTAAGTTTGCCGTAAATTTTACGGCGGCGCGTCCGCTCGAAGGTTAAATTTTTATGAAAATCATAAACACTGTATAATTGTATTGCAAACCATTTAGGTCGTACGCTGGACTTAGTCATTAGCAATGAACATTGTAGTGTGACGTTGTCAGATGATCCTATAGTACCAATAGACCCACATCATCTACCTCTTGAGTTAGATATGCATCTTCCTTTCCGCGATTTTTGTCCAACCAACGTAGACTATAAAACTTACAATTTTAAAAAAGCTAATTATGTTGAACTATAACATGATATGTCAGAAAGACTGGTCTACTCTTAAATCATTTGATGATATTGATTCCGCTCGTGAATATTTTTATAAATCTTTTTATGAAATATTTGATGCTTGTGTACCTATTGTTACAAAAATAAATCATAAATATCCGATTTGATTTGCAAAAGAGCTAAAACACTTAGCCAAATCTAAAAATAAATATAAAAAATTGACCCGCAAATATTCGCTATCTCACTATTTTATGACCAAATATAAATATTTACGAAACAAAGTAAAAGTTACTTTGGAGCAATGTTTTTCTGTATTTGTTAAAGATTCCGAAAAATCTTTAAAAACAAATCCTAAGTTATTTTGGAAATATATCAATTTACGTAAATTAAATACATCAATTCCAGGGACAATGTTTGTTTGTGATATATCACTATCTTCTTCTTTAGATATTGTTAATGAATTTGCTAATCATTTTGAAAGCGTGTACACCAAGTCAGACGTATCACAGAGTAATTATGATGAGGTCTTTAGTAACTTTCATATTCATTTTGATACAAAAATGACATTAAATCTGCAATCACTACGGTTAAAAACAATTTGTCATATGAGCCAAACAAAATACCGGCACTTATAATTAAAGATTGTAAGGAACAGTTGAGTTTGCCTTTATGTTATTTATATAAGTTATGCTTAAAGCGTGCTACTTTTTCAGCTTGCTGGAAAACGTCTAGGTTGACACCTATTTTTAAATCTGGTCATAAAAATAGAATTGAAAATTATATGCCCATTGCCATATCTTCAGTTTTGTCCAAAATATTTGAAATTATTATCTGTGTTAAATTTAATCCTTTTCTAAAGACCTTTATAACACCCGTCCAACATGGTTTTGTCCGAGCCAGATCTACAGAGTTTAATTTTGTTTCACGTCACTCAATTTATATCACAAACTTTAGATGCAAGATCACAAGCTGACGTGTTTACACGGATTTCTCGAAAGCCTTTGACAAAATTCAGCATAAAATTATTATTCATAAACTCAATAAGGCTGGTTTCTTGAGATCTCTGCAGTTATTAATAACATCTTTTTTAAGCGATAGAAAACAATATGTTGAATATTTTGGACACAAATCTAAAATAATTAGTCAAACATCCGGTGTACTTCAAAGATCAAATTTTGGTCTAATGCTGTTTAATATATTCTTAAATGATATTTGTGAAATTTTCCATAACTCAGTGCTAATGTTTGCTGATGATCTGAAAATATATTTTGAAATCAATAGTCTTGAAGACTGTGTGACATTGCAAGATGATCTTAGTAAACTATATTTCTGGTGTTTAAATAACAAACTGCTTTTAAATATTAGTAAGTGTTGTGTAGTATCACATACAAAGCGGAGAGAAACATTTTTATTTAATTATAAAATAAATAATTAATCTTTAAAACGTGTTAAAACAGTAAAAGACCTTGGCGTGATTTTTGATACAAGTTTATCATTTTCTACCCATATCACAGAAATTGTGTCATCAGCAACAAAATGTTAGATTTTGTCATTCGGAATATGATAAGACAATTTTCTAATTTGGATAGTATAATAAATTTATATTATGCTTTTGTAAGAACCAAACTTGAATACGCTTCTGTTATATGGTGGGATTACGGTGTACTGTTGACCCTATATGAGTTCCAATCACTAGAATTAAGGCGCAATGCTAGGCAAATAACATTTTTATATAAAATCATTCATAATTTAATCAATGTGCAATTTGTATAATTTAATCTGTCATGAAGTCAATATTTTTGATTCGTATAGTAGTCCAAATCAATTTTAAAAAAAAATTATTACTCACCAATAATTTTTTTTTTATGTAATCTTAATTGTAATTAAGATTAATGTTAGTTAAATTAATTCACTTTTTATTGTAAATTTTTAAAATTATTGTTATTGTAAAACCGATATGTACTATGTGTAAATTATAATAATTGTTATTGGGGCAACCCGTTATTATTACTATGAATAAATAAATAAATAAATAAAAAAATTATAATTGTCATAAGTATTAAAAAATGAATTAATAATTTATTCAAAATCAGTCAATCGAATCACAGCGGCCAAGGGTCAAGCATAGACAATTGTTTCGGTTCTACAAACCTCGTCAGTATGCCTTGTACGACCACGGCATCGCATGATAGCGAAGACAATTTTGAATAAATATTTCTGTGCTTATGAACACAATTGATATTATAAATAATCAAACGAAAGACTGGTTTGCCATCTAGTTGCAATTATTAATACTAAAATGTCCGCATTAATCGGTATCATTTTTGCATTTATGCAATTGGCAGTCATTTCGCGGCTATAACGATTTTGAATCGCCAATAAATTATGAAATGAATTAATAATTTATTCAAAATCAGTCAATCAAATCACAGCGGCCAAGGGTCAAGCATAGACAATTGTTTCGGTTCTACAAACCTCGTCAGTATGCCTTGTACGACCACGGCATCGCATGATAGCGAAGACAATTTTGAATAATACTGACGAGGTTTGTAGAACCGAAACAATTGTCTATGCTTGACCCTTGGCCGCTGTGATTCGATTGACTGATTTTGAATAAATTATTAATTCATTTCATAATTTATTGGCGATTCAAAATCGTTATAGCCGCGAAATGACTGCCAATTGCATAAATGCAAAAATGATACCGATTAATGCGGACATTTTAGTATTAATAATTGCAACTAGATGGCAAACCAGTCTTTCGTTTGATTATTTATAATATCAATTGTGTTCATAAGCACAGAAATATTTATTCAAAATTGTCTTCGCTATCATGCGATGCCGTGGTCGTACAAGGCATACTGACGAGGTTTGTAGAACCGAAACAATTGTCTATGCTTGACCCTTGGCCGCTGTGATTCGATTGACTGATTTTGAATAAATTATTAATTCATTTCATAATTTATTGGCGATTCAAAATCGTTATAGCCGCGAAATGACTGCCAATTGCATAAATGCAAAAATGATACCGATTAATGCGGACATTTTAGTATTAATAATTGCAACTAGATGGCAAACCAGTCTTTCGTTTGATTATTTATAAGTATTAAACATTCTTTTATCATTACGTATACGGACACTTTAAAAGCACTTGTAAAACCTTGGATGTAATAATTTTTTTTGCAATAAAAATCCAATTATATGCTAATTATTTTATTTCTATATTAATCAATCTTAAACCAATTAAAAAAAACATAACAAATACAAAATTAAATAGTTTATTAAAACTAAATCCAGTAAAAATTTTGCATTTAATTTAAGTAACAATTTTTATCATTATCTACATTAAAAACATGTTTTTTTATATAATTAGCAAATGATAATTATTAATTATTTAAACAATATTATTAATAATAAATAAAATGTTTTTTTTTAATTTCAAAATAACTATTATAAGTAAAACAACTTTCATTTTATAGATGAGATTTTAGCTGTCTGTGAACATTAAAAACCTTAAGTAGTTGCAGATTATAAAAGTTAATAAATAATAAGTTTGTGTCTATTTTTATAGTCAATAATCACCTTACAACATTTTTTTTAAAAAATTGTGTAGTAATGGTATATTATTTTTTATTGTGCGACGGCTTATTAGGTGACTTTTAGATAAAAAGCAAATTATTATTTTAGTCATATTTTGCTTACGCTAACGCTCTATAACTAAGGTATCTTACTGTTCAACAATAACACTGTACAATATCCATAAATTGTATTATTACATACGTTTACAACGCCAGCATGCAAAACAAAGTGTAAAGATTTTAAAATTATTTGAGGTAATAATAGCTGGGCAATTCCACGTCAAGTGAACAGTCCATTTCACGCGATTCTCTCCGATTTAGCTCAAATTTTGTACACTTATTTGAGTACCCAAAATTTGACTTCATGCCAAATTTCAGATCTGTAGGTCACATACTTCGCTTTGTAGAGCCAATTGAATTTTACGGCAATTTTTAAGTTCAACTTTTAACTTTATGTATCTTAATTGCATTTCAACCTGGAAAAATTTTAGACCGATGGGAAATTTCTTAAAAAATGGTTTTGTGCGTTCAAGAGGCTCTAGAGCAAAAACTACCACTAGTGTAGGAAAATTTTATTTAAGCATCTTAAAGTACATACTTTTAGCTGCCTTTGCCTAAAATTTAAAGTCTTAATTAGTGGCAACTTTTGAGAAATGAATTTTTGAAAAAAAACTGCGTTTTCTGCAAGTGCGGGACAAAATAACAAAAATATAACCGCAGCATTCGATTCCTTGAAAAATTTTCTATTGGTTATGACTATTATAAAATTTTTCCAGGCTGAAATGCAATTAAGATAAATAAAGTTAAAAATTGAACTTAAAAATTGCCGTAAAATTCAATTGGCTCTACGAGGCGAACTATGTGACCTAGAAGTCTGAAATTTGGCATAAAGTCATATTTTGAGTACTTAAATAAGTGTACAAATTTGAGTTAAATCGGAGAAGATTGCGTAAAATAGACTGCCCACTTGACGTGGAATTGCCCAGCTATTAAACAAGTTGTATACTTCAAGCCATAATCATAAACTTGATTAATAGTTGTATATACTAATTATAAAAAAGCTATTAATAAAAATTACAAATTTGAGGTTCAGACTTATAAAACAGAGTCTTTTAATAAGATTAGGATATCATAACCTATCAAATGTTTTAAAAATATTTAGTATTACTGCAAGATTTTTTATATATCTGTAGTAAACTTGACACAAAAAGCAACTGATAAAAAAACTGTCAAAGATGAAGCACATACAGCTATTCTTAACAGAACTATTACACACTACCCAAACTATGGTAATGCAAAAGAACAATACAAAACTGCAAACGTTTTTACAACTTATAACTGACCACTGATCTAAGCAATCACATGCATCAATTAAAAATTCAGACAGATCTCTTTAGGCCGCAAATATTTGGAGAACACAGAAACTTTGCTACTGTTGAAAAAAGACAAACTAACCAACAAAAAAAAACTCAAGACAGTCCTTTGACAAACGTTCCTAGACTTTATTGTAGAAACAAAATTACAAGAAAAGTAACAACTAAAAGTGCACATTAAGAACAAAAAAACGCCGTTTAAAAAAAATGCAACCTTATAAAATTTTATTTGTTTATTTCTAAATGCAGATTGACATAAAATAAAAAATTTAAAAAAAGATTTTTTTTATTTGATTAGTAATTAGAAAGTACTTAGAATACCATTAAAAAATGTGTTGTTGATGTTATCAGTAAAATTTGGTTTGGCACAGTTTCTGGTAGTAAAAAAAAACTGTTAATGTCAACATTTTGTATTAAAAGCCATACTGTGCTTAAAGCTGCATGATAATATGTTTATATGAACATGTGTTTACTATTATATTGCTACTTATTTACAAGCTATAAATAAACAAACCATAATAATAAAATATAAATAAATGTAGTAAAAAAACATTAAAACATTTTAGATAATATTTTTGTGTTCAGTATTTTAAAACATTAAAAATAAATTTGTTCAAAAGAACGCCTTGTCTTCTAAGACATAACGTAATCCGCTAGTCATCATGTTTGATAAAGTACGGTCTAATTATTCCACCAAACTTTTTTTTCAAAAATCTTTCTTGCATTTTTTAATTTCTAAATACGGCAGTTTTGTTATTTTAGGTAGCCGCTTAAATACACAATTGCCTTATCACTAAAAATGATCTTTTGCAAAAATCTGCTTCCTTATAGCTGCATCTATTTGGCAAACACACTAAGCTGTAAATCATCTCAAAGTTTTAATTCTTGTGTTATTTGGATTTTGTAAAAATGTAAGTGTAGATCTTTAGTCAAAAGTACGTAAGGCCCAATTGCTGCAAACAATGACAAATTGATGTTTCTGGTTCTGCAGTTACACTTTGACAAACATTGACAATATTTTGCACAGATCAACCGTTAAAAGTATGTTGATGTACTTTGGTGTTATTAACAGACTAAATTTGCTTAAACTTTGACATCAAATTTTAAATTCTGCCCTTAAAAAAATATTTTTGAGCACTAAAATATGCATATTTTTTTTAATTTCTTATTTTAATAACATGTTTGAACAATTATAATGCGTTGTTCTATTGTGTATTTGGCTATGAATAAGATTGTTTATGTTGCTAGCATATAAAATAACGTTTAACATTAACATATAACTTGATATTTATCTATGCCATATAAAAGCTCAACATAAAACACAATTTGCATTACAAATTTTAGTTTTTATGTAATTTGTAGTTTTTTACTATAATTGTACAAAGTTAGGTTGTAATAATAGTCATGTTTTTTGCACCTACCGACTTACAAAAACCTAAATATTACCTTATTTATTGCTAATTTTTATGCTATACAATTCATATGCCTAAAACAAACAATAAACTAAATTTCTTTAATATCAATTTATTATATTTTTGTAACGGAACTACAAAGGATTGAAGCGTTTGAGATGTGGGTCTATCGGAGAATGCTCAGAATTTCATGGGTTAAGAAGATGCGGAACACAAAAGTCTTAGAGATCATGAACCGAGATAGAGAATTACTGATATAACTTGCTGAGACTCATCATAGAAGGCCGCATTGAAGGAAAGCGTGGAATCGGCAGAATATTGCTGTCATGGCTGAGGAATATCAGAAATTGGACGGGACTAAATGTGGGCCAACTGTTTCGGAAAGCTGCGGACAGAGATTCGTTTAAGGAAGTGGTCGCAAACCTCCAGTAATGGAGATGCACTAGAAGAAGAAGAAAAAATTTGGCTAATAAACATATTCCGTTCTGTCAATGTTGGATTACTAAGCTTTCTACGCCATGGGTTACATACAACATCAGGTTAATGCAATCTCAACGTAACAAAGCTTACAACAAATTTAAAAGAACAAATAAACAAAGCTATTGAAACTATTATAAACAACTTTGTAACATCTCCACTTTAGCAATAAGAAGAGAAAAGAAAGCATATATAGAACATATTTATATTTACAATTTATTATAACTTTACAAGACAGTATTAATGCTTGTAGGTAATATAATTAATAGTGATCTTTAATTTATGATCGATAACTCAGAAATACAATTCAATTATCAACAGCTTTAAAACCAAACTTGCTTTTTGGACCAAAACAGCAACAAATTAAATTTCTGCAACTAAACCCTTTAATCAAAACCAAAGATAAAATAATACAATTTAAAGATTATGCAATAAATCAAGTATAAAACGTATTTTTCTTGTTTTAATTTGCATGTTATCAAAAGTCTATATTCAAGTCAAGATACTTTATAGCCTGCAAAATTAAAATTAGACTTTGCAAATCACTTGTATTGTATGTAATTGTCCAAACAAAAATTAAAAAAATGTCAAACTCCTATTTACAATTAATTTTTAGCATAAAAAAACTTGATAAGATCTTTCACAAACTTCTCAATAATGATGAACGTCGCAAAGTATACAATGCATCTTTTACAATAAAATCATCTGTAAAACCCAGCATATTTTTATAACAAGATTACATCTCAACGGAACATTTAAAAAGTAAATACTTGATTTAATGGTATATTAACACCTCCACAACATAAAATTGAGATTTTCTAAAACCGTTTTAGATATAGTGTTACGAAGGAAAAGGGTAGCTTAGATAAGCATAGAGGTACTTAATACTATTTATTATAAACTTACTTAAAGGGATGCCAGCTATACCCTACTGGCGACATCGCAAGGTAAACGAAGTAAAGAGAGCGAGTCCTGTACGGAGCCAAGTATTTATACATAAATAGTTGCAGGCTCAGCATAGGTATAATATTACAATACGGTATACGCGACAATAGAATTTCTTATACACTTTTAAAACATTGCCGCTCTTAAATCAATTTAAGTTTAAATGTAATTTTTTTTAAGTAATTGAGTGTAATTTTCATAAATAAAATAAGTGTGTTTAGTATTGGCATTTAAATGATATATTAAATAAAAAGTGTTGTACTGTGTTGTGTTTACATATATATGTAAGTGGTAGTGTGTGCGTATTTTTTTTGTCTTGGGTGTTTTTTTAATTATTTATATAATTAAATTATCATATTTTATTTATAGTGTTTATAGACATATTGCATTTTTTTTTTTTAATTTGAATAACATTAAACTGTAATAATAAGTTTATTATTGTTTATTTTTAAATGTATTATGTGTTATTGTAAGAATATAAAATCAGTTGTATGAATATGCGCAACAGCATACATTTTGCAAATATTTTCTGAGCAAGAAAACAACAAAAATTTTTATTTAATTTTTTTTAGATTGTTAGGCAAATTAAGCTGTTTCTACAAAAGATAAAATTATTTATTTGTACAACTTTCGTTATGTTTACCAGACAGTCATATTATTAAACAAATAATCAAATGATTAAAGAATTATTATTTTAATCAGAGTATGTTTTTTAGTCATATAAGAAAAGTTGGAAAAACTGTCAATAAATTATTCTTGTAAAACCTGAATTTTTTTAATTATATTATAAACTGCCATGTACAGGGTCCGGAAGCTAATATTACTTATATTTCAAGACTTGCCAAAACAATTAAAAAAAATCAAAAAAAAATTGACATAAATATCAACATTATATTGTGCAATTTTAGTTCCTATAAAATTAATTTATTTAAACGGCCTCTCTGAGTTCTGATGCAGTACTGCAATCCTTGTCAAAAGTTTTGCATCACTTTTTTTAACAGTTTTAAGCAAATACTTTTTATTTCTTCCAAAACACGCATTTTTAGTCAAGATTGCGCTACCAATAAGACGTTCTTTGTCTTTTAGCGACCCGTTAATTGTAAATAATATATAGATTTGCCAGTATTGTGTAAAGATAGTGTACAAAATAAAACCGTTATTCAGTGCGGTGTGTGTTATCTTCAATATCACGTAGAATATTTGAAAAGCAAAGATAAGTTTGGAATACAAGCATGCAACAAATGCAAGAAACTTGGTAATTCTTCTTAAAAGAGAACTATAAACAATAAGAGTGCTAATTAGTAAACTAACATATTTGATTAATAAGCAAGGTATTACAATTGATCAATTAACCTCGCAAATTTCTTTTTATGAAAATATACATAAATCAACAAACATTAGCCGAGTCACCAACCATCTAACAAGAAACAGTAACAATATTAAAAATAAATTAAACATCAAAGAATATACAACAAACAACTGTAAATCTGTCATTTAATACTCCGGGTTGCCAATTATAGATGTCTCTCACTCGTCCAACGACATAGAAAAGAGCGCAAATCAAATCACTAACATCCAGCCTACAATCCACAATAATATAGAACCATCAGGATTGTTCAGCAAATCAACCCAAGATGATATACTAAACGCAGGAAAGAAGCAATTTTAAAAACTTTGAAGTATGGCAAACCGTGAAATATAAAAACTCAAAGTAACAACATAAATCGTAGTAAATACAAGAAAACAAAATTCAAAGAACATCAGAAGTAGCCTATAAAATTAAAGGTTTACAGAAAAAAGCTCATTTGCACTTGTTTAGACTTGATCCATCAACTACCAAAGAAATGCTAAAAAAACATATTAAAGGAAAAGGTATAACTGTAATAAATGTTATTAAATTGGATTTCAAACATTCCAGGGACTATTCTTTATTTAGAGTAGCTATTTTATTCAACATGTTGGAACAGAGTAAGAACCCAAATGTATGGCCAATAGGTGTTTTAGTAGAACGTTTTTTATTCCACCTACACCAGAATATGAATTAACCAAAATGTACAAGCATTAAATAGTAGTATAGATAAACTTGAAATGTTAGAAAAAGAAACTAAATGTAATATTGTAACCGTTACTGAACAATGGAAAACAGTTGAAGAAATTTAAACTGTTAACTTACATAACTTTAAATAAGTTTCTAGTTATTATCAAAACAAAAACGAGATGGGCGGATCAGCTATTTTTTGTAAAAAAAAAATACACTGTGTAATAAGAAGCAATATGGCAAGTAAATTTTTATGTGAATGTACAGCGATCGAACACCATCTAGCAACTTTAACAATGTTATGAACAGTTTAAATCAAATGTTATCTAAAATATTTGATAAAGATAAAAGTTATATAATAGCTGGCAATTTTATTGTAAATATATTAAAAAATACAAACTGCAGTCAACAATTCATTTCATTATTACAATCATTTGGTACCTCAATTACGATAAATAAACCCACTAGAATAACTGCCACTACGAGTACCTGTATCGACAATTCTAACCACCTTGAAATTACCATTTGTAGCTAATGTTGTAGAAGGTCTCAATTTAGATCATACAGATCAAAAAATATCGTTTTCTGTCCCATCTTGCAAAAACAAAGAATTTCAAATTAGGCAGATTTTTAAGAGAATACTCAATCTTTTGTAATAGATATAAAGAAATAAGAATGGTCATATCTATATAAATATGAAAAAAAAAACTCAATAAAGTTATTTTATTGGTACATTTTTATTATATTTTAATGCAAATTTTCCTGTAAAAAAAAAATAAGTGATGACAAGAGATCAATGTGCCTTATTTTGAATACCAACAAAATTAAGCAATGTAGAGACAACCTTAATATATTGTTAGTTATGTCAAAGTTTTATGATAAAGCTAAAGAATTATACAAAAAGAAGCAAAGAAAACTAAACAAACTTCTACAGACAGTTAAAGCCAGCTATATAACAAATAAAATAAACACTTCTAGCAATGTATCAAAAATGACAATTATTACAATCACTAATAACAAAAGCTAACAAATTTAATCAATATTTTATTAATATAAGAAAAAAACTAGTTTGTGACACTTCAAGTTCAGACTACACCGACAATATACAAATTAATATGTATTCTGTAACTGAAAATGAAATTCTTAATATAGTTACAAAATTTCCAAATAACTTTAGTGCAGGAGATGATAAAATACCAATAATCTTAATACAAACATAACCTATTTATTTAGTGCACAACATGGTTTTATAAAAGGCAAAGTTGGTTGCTTTGCAAGTTTGCGCAATTTTGGCATTAAAATTATTTCCAGCATATAAATGTAATTTTTCAAAAAGCAGGTGCGGATTTTCTTTCTCCCAGTAGCGGAAGTTTTGCTTGTTAACATATCTACTAAGATAAAAATAAATAAAAATACAAATTGGTTTATTGCAATGTTTTATCTTGTAAACTACTTACATTTTATATGAGTAAAAGTGCAAATCAGAATGCTAAATTCTTAGTAAGTTTTTTTGAAAATTTGTAATGCAATTGAATGCCTTGTTGCAAATCGTCTCGGACTTCCTCATACAACTTGTTTGACGTTCGATTTGTTCGATATATTTGAGTACGCTTTTAGTAAATTTTGAGCCAATGTTTTTCCTAATTTCAAAATCTTCCAACATTAATTTTGCAATAAAACTGCCTTTGAGTTTACAATTAATTGAGTTTGTATGAAGGTTTTAACCACGTTGATTAGTTGGAAACTTATCATTAATCTATTAAACTGCATAAATTTGACGCACTCGAACCTGACAATAAAATTGTCAATAACAAATAGTATTACTAATTTTTTAATATTTTTAAATTAAGAATTTATTTTATATTAAATTTATTTTATTATTTAGTATAATTTTATTCATTTAAAGTTTAGAATAATGAATATATTTTGAAGCATTATAATAAACACATAATATATCCCTTTGGAAATTTGTTTTCTATATGTCTTTATAATATTCCACAAAGGATAAGAATAACTTCATTCGGCTGATATTTACTTTTTAGAGACCCTCTAAAAATGCTGCCAGACATATTTTCTGCCTTATAATACATGGTTTGAGGTGGAATGTCGTAAAATGAGTGTTGAAACTGTCAAAGTTTTCTATATTTTATAACAAATTATAGTTTATGACTTTCTAGAATCCTTAAAGGGGCATATTACTGATTTAGTAAGCCTAATGCATCTTGCATCAAAAAGACATAATAATCTTTATACAGAAAGTAAACAAACAATTAAGAGTTATTAGCGGTTCTTGTTTTTCTAGCAAATGCTAAAATGCAATTTGTATTATGTACGGGCACTTAAGTGTATTTTTAATAAACCACTTAAAAATAGCGGTTTTTATTTTTTTTTAGTAAACACTAAAATGCAATTTGTATTATACACATTCCAATTTTCGATCAATTTTTAGCAACATGAGTTAAACTTTTATTTTAATTTTAATTGATAAATAATTAATTAACTCTAACATATACAGTTGTTTACATATTTTATAAAAATTATTTACAAATACGAAATAGAAACCAGATTTCTATTAATTAAAATTTTATAATTTTTATTTAAATATATGATAAATTGTTTAGTTAGTTTAGTTATAAATTTCCAAAACCGGTAAAAAATGTAAACTGTATATAAAGCACATTGATAAATTGTTAATGTAATTGATAAGCCCAACATACCGATGTTTAAAATGCTAGCCACATATTTAAATTTTTAAATTACAAACTATTTTTGAGGGTATGATTGATTTTATGCTTATATTTGGCTAAAATTTATTTAATTGACGGACAGTTAAAAAATGTACTACAGAATAAACTATAGCGCTAAACTATTTAACGGGCTAATTGCTAATTGCACACATTTTTAGCAGCAGTTAAAATTAATTGAGTAAATAGAAAATACAGCCAAATATGTACTAAAATAAGTTAATTATAATAACTAGTGTATGTATAAGTTTAACTTAATAATTATCTAGAAATGTACTTTTATTTTATTTTAATGGTTACATTGTTAGGTGAATGGTTTCTATTTTAGTTTTTTTGTTGCGTAACAAATGGTAGGCAATGTAGATGGGAATGGCGAGGGTAATTTGTTCCAGCCGTTGGAAATCCGCGCATCTCATCTCATTCAACGCATCTCGTTCAGGGAATTTCTAGACATAGTTCAGCACATAATTCTAAACCCGATTCTTGTTGCGCTCATCTTCGCCATTCGTAAACTTCGCACAATAAATTATAAGCGAAACAAAGCAGAATAATCAAACATTCAAAACTTTAACACTTAAGCGGATAAATTTATTCGATTAATATAATAAGATATACGCAAACCTGGCAACCTTCTTCTCTTAACCTAATCTAATGCAATTACACCTGCCTCCAACATTTAACAAAATGAATATCAAGATTTAGTGGTTTTAGCTAAATTACTGACAAAATTGTTATCCAAGTTGAATTTGTTTGTTTAAAAGTAATATTAAAAATAAATTAGTCAGTAGCATAATAAAAATCAGATTTTAATATCTAATTAATATAGCTAACACTTAATAATAATATTATGATTTAAAACATGTTTTGTTTCTGGTGCATATAATTTACGCACTAATTATATCTACGTTATTTCGGTACATATATCTAAATATTTCCGCCACAGAAATACACAGTAATGCACTTTTACAATAACACAGGATTTATTCATTTGTTAGAATGAATGTAATCATTAATAATGTTGCTTTGAAATAATTCATTGCTAAAAAGTGTAGTAATATATTATTACAATACTTTAGTCAATCAATATTAAGCATTTGTTAATTATAATAAAGTAATTTATGTTTAAAAATGTTTATTTCAAGTTTTATAAGCAAAGTTACGGTATTAATAAAACTCTATTTGAAATATTAAATAATTCCTAAATATCACATTTTAAAATTAAAAAAAAGAAAACGGATCAGAAACACAAATCGATTTTTTATCATCATTGGACTATCAACATTGGACATTCACAGTCGGGATTTGGAGCAATTTGTTGAACTCAAAGAGTGCTCAACAGTCATGATTGAAGATGCAAGCAAGCTTAATAGAATTGGTGTGAGCAATGTGAACCTAAAAAACTTTTAATAAATAGAACTAGGATTGTGTAACAATAAAAAATGTTTTATATGTACCAGAACTGACCTGTTTTCTATGACACAAATATTGGATTAAAAAAATGTACAGACTGCTAATGCTCAAAGGTCAATTTTGATGCTATATTTTTATTTTTACATAAAACAAAATGGTTAGAAATTATGTTTTGTCAAGTTTCAAAAATGTCTGCTGTAAACTTAAATTAAAACTTGGCACGAGCGACTCTCACATCAAAATGTCAAGTATGTCAAAAATATCTTTGATAAGTATGGCATTACACAGATAATTCAGATAACTATGTATGTGCAGGATGTGTATATGGCAAGCAACATTGAAACTCTCGTTTCAACGATTAAAAAACTGCTAAAAGAGTTTTATATTTAATCTATGTAGACTAGTTTGCGTGTTTTACTAAAAAAAATTATTACATTTAACCTATAAATAATATCACTTATGATTACGCTTTTGAATGATATCAAATCCGGATCTAATAAATTGCCGTTGGCCGGTAGTAAATTGTCCGTTTTGAAATCATGCTAATTTTGTTTGCGCTTTAATAATCTGTATTGTATTTGTACCTTATAAAAAAAGACTTCTATTCCGTATGGTACTGCTTTGTTGTGTTGATAAGAATCTATGCATCAAAAAATTATCAGTCACCCAAAACAATAATAAATTTACAAAAAATGGAACAATATTCATCAAATCAATTTTGATCTTTACAATTTCTATAAAATATAAAACCCAGATTTATAAAGAGTATTCTTTACTATATTTTCTAAGATTGTTAGCCTTCCAGCCTATCTTTCTTGATAAACATTAACTAAAGACGGGAATACACATGCCAGTTACTTTTACAATTTCATACCAGCTACTAGCACGTGAATTCTGTCAAATGGCATGCATCTAGTTGACATGCAAACCAATTGCACAAAATCAAAAAGATTTGATTTTTTGGCATGCAATGAGCAAGTAAGATGGTGGGGGACTGCAAAAGGCATGCCATAAAGCATGTATAAACGCACACAACAGGTACTGGCAAGGTAACAATTTATATTTTTGTTTCTACATTTTATTTTCAAAATGAATTGAAGAAGAGATAAAAAAACTATTAAGTTTATTAGTTTATATAAAAGTTTTGAATGTTTTTTGAAATTTGAACAATTCAAATCTATATAAAAATAAAAAAGCCCGTGACAATGCTTACAAAAAAAAATTATTGACAAGAAAATGGCATATGTATTCCTGCTTGCCAGCTACTTGCCTTAGCAGCGGTGCTATAAGCAGCTTGCATGCAATTTTACTTGCACATGTATCTTTACTGTGCCATTAATTAGCACATGCCATTTTTGAGCATACAAGGTACTTCCCAAATTTTATGGCATGTGTATACTCGTCTTAATGAAAATGATTATTAAACTTAAAGACAAATTCTGTAAAAAAATAATTATGTACTATGTACACAGTTCAACCGTGTATTGTCCAGCATGTCATATATTTGCAAGATTGATTAAAAAAAAAACATTTTTTGTTTTGATGTGTTGTAGAACTATACCGGCCACAACCATCTTTTGGATTTTAATTTACAAACAAATATTTCTATAAGACATGTGAAGGCAAAACAAACTAATAAAATTTGTAAAAACCATTCAAAAACATATTTAAAAAAACATATTTCATATTCATGTCAATCTTAGCAAGATTACTGTCGCGTTTCTAAAAGGATTTAAGTATTTCTTATTTCAAAGATGATTTCTTTTACTTTATGAGGTGTTGCCTTCAACAAATGGCCCTTGAGAATAACTATCGCATGGCAATACCTTTCGGGTTTCTTCTAGTTTGAGGTGGGCTGGTTTTGCGGAATTTAAATATTCTATTTTTCTAACCTACCTCCTACACTGGCATTCTTCTCTCCTTTCTCCCATTCTTGTGTTATTTATCTAGCTATATTTGCATTGTTTTTAGTTTTTCTAACTCTTTATTAACTTCTCCCTCGTCGTATCTTCTTTCTTTCATAAATATTTTGAGCAGCTCCATCTAGTGCATCTCTTTTGGTAGTCCTACACCTACCAGTTTAATTTCTAGTAAAATTCTTGAATCTCCGTTTCCGATTAGTTCTTTGTGTCCCCTGGTTGCCAGATATACTTTAACCATTTTGAAAGTTGCTTTTTATGTTAACCTCAAGATGGCGTATAATTCGTTTGAAAATTGTTTAGTCAATTCCGTAAACTTATTTTCCTTGAGCAGTTTTCTCTATTTCCTCTTTATTTTTGCAATTTCTGTTGATACAAATGTTTCAGTATATGTTTTTCTCTTGCCTATCTGTTTACTTTCCATTACTTGGCAAGCATAGTTGTTTTGACCTTCTTTGTTTCTTTCCTTTTTAATACTATTTTCCATATTCTTTTGCTTTCATTTAGTTTCTCGCTTTTCCTTTCTATGTTTTATGTGGCTTTTAGTTTGTGTGTTTTTGGTTTATGTAAATCTCAAAGCTTCAAACTCTTCTATCTTTGTTTTCAATACTGTCGTTGCATAGTTTTTTAGTGCTTTCTATTTGTTTTTGTCACTTAGTTTATCAATTGTAAATTTACTACTTTGTTTTCTAATACCTTTTTTTAGCGTTTTCCTGTCTTCTTTCTACGCTTTGCACTCTACTGGCGTATGTTCTGCGTGGTCGGTGTCTTCTTGACAAAATATACAATTTTTTTTCTTTCTATATTTTAGTTATTTTTTATAAGTACTTTCCAAAGGCTCCATGTCCGGTAAGTAGTTGTGTTGTATAGTCTTTGTTTTTTTTTTCTTCTCATTCTTTTATTTCTGGTATTAGTTTTCTTGTTTATTCTCCTTTTTTTCCTTCTTTCCACTGTCTTTGCCATCTTTCCATCATATTCTCTTTCGCTTGTCTCTTTGCTTCTTGCTTACCAGTTCTTTCATTTTCCATTTTTTTATACTAAATTTTTTTTTCACTATCAAATCTGCGGGTAGTGTTGCCGCAATTACTTTTAGTGCCTCTTGCGACACCGTTTTGTAGGCCTTGCAGATTTTTAACAAACTTGCTCTCATAGCAACTTTTACTTCTTTTCTGTTTTTTTTTGTTTGTTTTCAAAGCTTCTCCCTCCTTTGTTCGGCTTAAGCCTCTTAAGCATTCCTTCCATTTTTTTTTTGTTCCTCTTACCGCTTCCTTAACCTGTCCATTCCATCTCTTTGCTTTAAGTGTAACTCCAAGAAACGAGTAAATGGTTAATGTTAGACAACGGCATCAAAATCAACATGTTAAAACAAAAAATATACTTGAAAAACTAGAAATATTCAAATTAAGTCCAATACATATATTTCTCAATAAAATAGTAAAATTGAAAGAGTTGCAGAGTTAGCACGTTTTATTATACATGCGCAATGTTTAAAAGAAACTTTATGAGCTTTTTCACATTAGATCAAACAAAAACCAGATCAATCAAAAATCAAAGTCCAGCAAAACTTTGGTTTGGACAAAAATAAAATTGTACAAACTAAGAAACTTTTGGTGTAATAGTTATGAACTCATTCATAACCACAAACAAGCAAGTTAAACAAGAAGTCAGAGAAAGGTATTTTATAAAGCTTGCAATACACTGGATAAAGAAAAAAATTGAGTAAAATATCTACGCATTTATCTCATGCACGTCAAACCTTAAATTGTCTTGCCCGTTTTTTAAACTTAGTAACAAATTATTTTTAAAGAGAAAATCAAGCAAAGTTATCAATGATAGGAGAAGTGAAATAAATCTTTATTTTCAACACTGAAGGACAAAAATGGCATAAACAAAATAACAATATAAAACTTTGTTAAAACTGTAAAACACGCAAAACTACTTAAAAGGGGTCCGGGGTTTATTTTTTTGTTTAAAAACTTCCAATGTTTTTAATAATTAAACGACCAAATAGATTTAATATATTCCCCAATGTTTAAAACCATTAGTTAATTCTTTTTTTTTTCAATAATTACTACATATTTTTTAATCTGTTTTGTAATTTTACCGCATGCTTATTACTGTAATCTTTAAGTCATTTTTTTTAATCACTTTTTGTAACTCCGCCCCCTCCCCCCCTTTTACTAACTTTGTAGTTTAAATATTTATATATAATGTTGTTCTTTATTTTTTAACTCATATAACGTATTTTATCTGTAAAAGCTTTTGTAAAGCCAAAACTAGTAATGTATTTGTAAGAATAAATTTGTGATAAAAACATAGTAAATTGTTTCATTAACATAAATTTAAAAAAAATGTTATCATCTACAAAACTATAAATAGGACTTTTGGTTACTTAAAGAAATTTATTAATTTAAATCAAAAACAAAATTGGCAAAGAACAAAATTTAAAAAAAGCAGCAATTATGATTTTGGAGTCAGATGGTTTTACCATCAATACTAACCATAATTTTTAATTAAAAAACAATATTGATACAATTTACAGATTTGTACTCAAACCCTACCAAAACCTGTTCTTTATGTTTGTGTAAAGTAAAATTGTATTTGTAACTAATATTAAAAGATCCATATTGAGTATCTAAGGTAAAGTTATTTTGTTCTAAAAACTGGACTAAGTGAAAATAATTATATTTTTTTAAATATTTGGACAGATTGAACAGTAGTGCAATTGGTCTATAATAAAAAACAAATTTTTCTTTTAAGTATAGGTTAAACATTTGCGATTTTTCAACAATTTGGAAACGTTTTTGTTTTGTATAATATGGCAAATATTTTAGTCAGTACAAAAGTTAATTTATTTTTAATTGCTTTAAGAATGGAATTTTATCTATATTTTATAATTAAAATTAAAGGTTTTAAGTATAATGTTTACTGCAACTTTGTAATAGATTTTAAAATTTAATAAACTAATGTTAAACAACACATAAACTTTAAAATTTGGCACGATAGTCAACAATGTTTTGCAAAATTATTTAAAAATATTTCAATCTGTTTTTAGTAAATACTTAGGTCATTGCTGCAAACATTTGTAGCATGTATAGTTAGGCTTCTTTGCGTAATATTAAAAAAAAATCTGTTTTATTATCTAGCTAAGTAGGATTCCTTTAATATAAAACAAAATATTGTCAACAATCATATTCATTTACTTATATAATAATAAAAACCTTTATAGGCATAATCATACATACATTAGTAGCAATAACACTCAACAAACAAACAACATCTTTCTTTAGAATAAACAAAAAACCACGCCAAACTTCTTAAAAACATAAAATAAAAATTTAAAACTTTACTCTGATCAATTTACTTTGCTCTTAATAATATTTTTTAATATGTTCACCTCTTTCCCATTCTTATTTAAACATTCTTTCTATTTTCTTGCCAGCATTAGCTTATTATCATTCCATTTTTACAAATCTCACACTTTTTATATTCATCCAATATTTATTACCATTCTCTGAACATCTACTTATTGGTTTTCTTGCAAATAGAATCGTAGTTTATTATATTCTTGAACACAATATATGTTATACCATACTCACATATTACCGATAAGTTTTGAATTCAGCAAACATTAAATTTAAGAAGCAAATCAACATTATAGTTATTAATATAACAAAGCGCATTTAATGTTTCTAAAATAACTACTAGACAAAACCTACTTTTATAGCAGATAATTTACAACATTATCTTAATTTACTAAGGACGGTGAGTATAAAAACTGTAAAGTTTTCTTTTCTCCAAGACGTTTTTTAACCATTTTGTAATATTCTTGAGCTCATAATCATATCATAATTTATCTTTGAAGACAATTCTATTTCATTTCTTATTTCAATACAACCTTTAATTTATTAATTAATTTTTTTTAATTATCATCAAATTCATTGTTGACAAAAAACGCTTCCAAATAGATAACTTGGTTACTTAAGCTTAAAAATTTGATTCAAATAAATAAAATATTTTTTTTGTTTTTAGCATTAATTTTTCTAATATTGTTCTTTTTTTTTATTGTTTTTAGCACAATTTAAAAAAAAAATATAAAAATTTATTCAGATTTATTATATGGTGTTTATTTATGTATTTGATTTATTGCGCACGGAATAGGTATTATGTAGACTAAGTGCAATGTATAATTCGCAAAAAACTCATTTGCTAACAAGTGCAGCACTTAACAAAAATTATTAGTCCCAGTCTGTTAATGCATGAGGTGTACAAAAAATAGCTGCAAATATTCCTAATGTTCATAAAATAAAATGACGTGTAAAACATAATTAAATTTAACAACTGTTAAATCTTTATTTGTTATTTGTTAAAAAAAAATTTAGGTATTTTAATTTATTTTTAGTTATCAGTAAACTTTTTTTTTTTTAATAGGTTTTTAGAATATTGAATTTGTTTTGTTTTTTCAGCTTTCTTTCATATTCTAAAAGTTTTTTTTTTCTGTTTCCAATTTTAATCTATGTAAGCTTAAGTTGACCAAAACAAAATTTACTTTTCAAAAATTTTATGAACCCAGCAAGTTCAAAGTCGTATAAAAAAACCAATAAAATTAAACATAATATGTAAAATTTAAAAAATTAGTACATAAAACTGCAGAGCATGTAATAAAACAATAAATAAATAAATAAATGCAAAAAATGTGTTGGAAAAAAATAGTGTGGATAAACAATTTCAATCAAAGACGAAGAAAATATGCTACGTTAGCTTTTGTAAATGATATTTAATTTTACTATGTTTTTATTCTTTTTTAATAAATGTGCTAAGATACATAACCTTCTTTCATGGAGTGATGAAATCTCGTCAGTGGTTTGAAATCCACTTAAAACTGTAAGTCCCTTGTAATGTAAGTTGCAAACATTACAGGCAAAAAACAAGCTACAACGCCAACAGTAGCGTATAAATGGCTGACGACGACCTAACCTAAAATAATATATTGTTTATGACTTATTAGCGCATTTATTATGTAATAACTATTAACATTTTACTTGTACATATTTCCATTATTCACTATAATAACATTTTGAATGCAAATAGAATTAACATAAAATAAACGGTTATAATTTTTCGTGTTAGTACCATCTACATCATGTAGAAAATATAGATTATTTTGGCTTACAAATATTAATACATTTATCAAAAAATGGTTTTACTCTTTAAAAACATTTAAAACAAAATTTTATTTTTTTATCTTTTGATTAAATGACATAATAAATATATTTATTATTATTTTTAATTAAAAAAAAAAACAAAAACAAATAACAGAATAGTAATATTATGTAGCAATATAATTTAATAATTTTATCTAAGTAGTTCTATATTGATTATAATATATTAAAACATTAAAATAATGAAATACGTTATTGATTTTATACCACTGACCTACACTGACTGTGCTAATGGGCATCAACGTTAATGAATCGTTTCAATACTGGCTTCATTATTTTACCTGTGGTTACAACTTTAGTATTTGCTACTTCTCAACATAAAAACAATTGTTTAATAGTGCTCTGATTTCAAATTATTAGAAAATATAATTATTTATTTATTTGTTTGTGTACTTAATACAGGTTTTAAACATAGTTGTTAAAATTAGGGAAGTTTGTGTGCTAAAACTTGCACATTTTGATATAGGTATTTTAAATACTTTTTGTACGTAAATTTTGTTCTTTATAAAAAGTATAAAATATGTCAAAAAAGTGTGAAATTTTAATTCATTTTTAGTTAAAATTGTAAATGTATGATAAACTTTAAAAAACAAACTATTGTATAAATTAAATTAAGACAATCTAATACAGGGAGTTTATAAATGAATGGGATTATGTAATCACTTTAAATGTGCCGCTTTTTTTAAATTGTTTACTAATGGACATTGTTTACTAATGGACCATGTTATGTTTGTAACAACAAATTATAAATCACTTAATACTTATCTTCCGTACACAGACACTAATTAACCCTAATAAATAATACCTAAACTATAAATTTATTATATTAACACTTAATTATTATTATTTAAAATGTTTTAAAGAAATTGAAAATATATAAAATATTAAAAAAAACGACAAGAAATTAGTTTACACACTTCTCGGTTATTAACTAAACGCAGCAGTTTTAAAATTTTAACATTTTAAATATTGAGTTTCAGCATAGAAGAAAAATAATTTATAGCACAATAAAAAAAAATATTTTTTAACATGGTTTTAATGCATTTATTGTGCGGCGTACGTAGTTTTGTTAAAAATTTGTAGAAAATAGAATTATAAACAGATAATAATAAAGTTATTATAACACATTACTGTAACTAATCCCGGCGCATTCACCACAACCTTTTAGAATTATACATTTTGCAATTATGCATGTTTAATGTTTCTAAATAAATATTAAACTGTGCTTTTAAAATAAATAAATTTAAATTGTGTTGTTCTACAGTTTTTATTCAAACAATAATACAATAATATTCAAATGACAAAGAAACTGCTTTTGAATTGTCGCTACGTAACCACGGCACTTTTAATCAAACACAACTTTCAAACAACAAATAGTTGAGCCAAAATAAATTAAATAAATTTAACAAAAATATCTTTATTATAATTACGTATTACTACAAAAAAAATGCATTGTTAGCTTTTAAGTTTCCATTATTTTAAGTTGCATAAAATTAAATTAAATTAAAAAAAAGTAAAAAAAAAACTGTTCACGACATTGCAAAGACATGGACTATTTGTACTTGGAATGTGAGAGGACTATTTGGTATGCAACATAAATTGTTAAAAAAATGAATACAAAAAATATTTTATGTGTGTGTTATGAAACAAAGAGAAAAAGAAAAGACGTGAGTACTATGAATTACGGTAAACTAGCTTTGTGTTCTGGTGTAGATAATTGGATGAGTGGTTTTTAAGGCATAATTCTAAGCTTTACCACTAAGCAACATATAAAAAAATATAATTTAATTAATATTAAAAATATTTTTCTGCAGCGTATGCCAATGGTAAAAATAAATTATTGGAAAATTTAAATGGTTAGAAAAGTTAAATTAAAAAGAGTTCTAGGAAAGTATAGTGACAATAGAGTGAACAAAAATGGCAAGGAGTTTGTTTGTCAAACTACGTCAAAAGAAAATTATTTATATCAAACACATAACTTAAGCACAAACGTATTCACATGTATACATGGCATAGAGGCGATTCCAAAACTATGGTTGGTTGATTGTAAAAACATAATTTGGAATAAAGACGAGATTTATAGAGCGCCGGAGAAAATATTTTAAGCAGTTGTAAGAAGATAGTGTAGATGCTATAGCAGACAATTGAGAGACTGTGAAAATAACGTGTAGTCTAACCAAAGACAAAGTGATAAAAACTATAAAATTGTTTAAAAATAGTAAAGTTGCAAGTGTAGATAGGATTACGGGTAAAATGTGTGAAGGCATATTACTTATTGATAGATTAATTTGCTTATTTAATTTGTGCAATGGAAAATCTGTGCCCTAATAATTCAAAAAATCTTGTAATAATTTTTTTGTACAAAGGTAAAAAATTATAAAAAAAAAGTAATTAAAAAAATGCTTATAATAACTACTGAAAAGATTTGGAGTGTGCAGAGTAGTTTTATGCCACGCAGAGATTGCATGAACCAAATTTTTGCACTTCAACAAATGTATGGTAGTAAAAGAAAATGTACCTGTGCGTTTGTTGATTTAGAGAAGACATATAATTGACGTATGTTATGGAACGTGTTAAAAATGTAAAAAGTAAATAATTATTTATTAAATGCTATTATTACTATATATGATGGTAGCAGAGTGTGCGTTAGAGTGGATGGTTTAACTTTAACTGAGCATTTAGTTTAACGTTAAACAAGGTGCCAGGCAAAAATGTGTTATGCCCCCGTGGTTATTTAATATTTTTATGAATAAATAAAAAAACGCAAGGAATGCCTGTGAAGACGGTGTACGGGTAAATAATGTAAACATAACAGTGATGTTATATGCTGACAATGCATTGATAATGTGTGAGAATGAAAACAACCTACAGTATGCACTAACCAAACTAAATGTTGCAGCAAACAAAATGGATTGTTGTATATGTGTAGCAAAAATTTGTATCACGGTATTAGATAGAACAAATTAAACAGTAATTGTAAAATTTTATTAAACAATAAACGCTTTGAGCTAAATGCTTTTGTGTATCTGAGAAGAATGTTTAATAAGAATGGTAATTTAGATAAAGAAATTGAGAGACGAGTAAATGCTTTGCGGAAAATAGTTGGAAATAAAAAATCAATAAGTTAGCTAAATGTTGTACGCATTTATCCGTGCAAAATAAATTAAAAATTAAAATAATAAAAAAACATGCGTGACCAGATGTACAAATATTGCAAAAGCAAATAAAGTAAGTTAAAACTGAAAAACGTAAAGATAAATAGTACAAAATAAAATTTAAAAACCAAAGTAGGCTATTGTATAGTATTACTGCCTTCCCGAGTTTTGCAAAACAATAAAAGCGCTTATCGTTGTTCTGTTTCTTTTTTTGTTGTTAAATTCTGTTAGTGATTTAATAATAAATATTTATAGTTTTTCAAAAAACGTTCTGCAATAGGTTTGTTCATTAATATTTTTTTAATTAAGTTTATGAGCTTATACAAAAATATACCAACTAAATTAATTTATAACTTGTTTTATTTTAATCAATTCAAATGCAGTATGAAAGCTATTTATGGTAAAAAAGATTAAAAATAGATTTTTATAATTTTATTAGATCAATCTGTTGCGTGTACCATTTCTACATTTTTTGCAGTTCCTACGTTTAAATAAATAAATAAATTTACATTTCACAATATGTTATTCTGAAACATAATTATTAATAATAGTTTATTTTTTGCTTCAATGTACATATATATTAATTTGCATAAATTAACTTAAAATGTTTATTTCTAAAATACAATATTCACTAAATCTTTTTTATTTTTATTACTTTTGATTATAGGCCACATATAATTATATAATTTTGAAAGTATCTTCCATAGATTATCTGAAATGCTGAAAATTATGAAATGGCAATAAATTATCAGTCAATACTTTAACATTATTGATTACTTATTTAAACCACATAATTGTAAACTAGGACGCAAACACTTTTGAAAGTAGTTCTGTATTTGTAAGAATAAGTTTGTGATAAAAAATATTAAAAAGTAGTTTTATAATTATAAATTATCACGTAGTAAAGGTTACAATCATCAATTATAGTAAAATCAATGTTTTTAAACTCATTATAAGTCAGTGCATTTAAGTTACTAATCAAATAATTTTGTTAACCTGAATATGTCAGTTGTTATGTTAACGCATTGTAGTAACAACATAGTGAAACCTATCAACTTTAGACAATATATTTTAAATTTAAACACTAGAAAGGTTTTATATGATATATAAATAAAATTGTTAATTGCTAAAAATGTACAACAAGTTTTAAGTGAATAACAACTACATTCTATTTTTACTATTTAATTATATCAAAGCACTAACAAAAGTTTGCTTATTTCATTTTAATGGTAGCATACTAAAAATTATAATTGGTTCTAAATAACAAGCTGCAATAAATGATTCGTTTTACAGTATTAACATTTTTATTATTCAAAAAAATTTATGTACGCACACAAAATTTTTACAACCTCACATTATAATGAGCTATTTTGATATTATATAGACCGCACCTAGGACAATATTATCAATTTCAGCTTTTACAATTTATTTTTAAATAGATATTTCTTTAAATATTTTTGCACATCCAAACTGTAAAAATGATATTGCACAATTAAATATTAAAATTATTGCATTATATTATTATACAAATATCTGTTCCTAAATTATTGATTATATAATTTCAAACTAAAATATACAAATAAGAAAAAAAAAATTATTTTTATAAATACGTTTTAATTAATGGTAATTTTATATAATATACTTATAATAGCTTATTATTATTTGGCTATAAAAACATCATGGAAACTAATCATAACACGGTATATCATTAGACGTTCTTTTGGCATTATAAATTTTTGGTTCAAGATTAGAGGGGAGAATTTGTGAGAATATCCTGGTTAATTCTAAGTAACTTTTAATTGTGATTGATTGCACCAGTTAGTGCGTTTGCGTTTTTATCTGCGGTTGCTTTTAGGGACAAAATGTAATAAGACTATTTTTAAGTTTAATTTTTATTATAATCAATGTGAAAATATACATTAATATTTTAAAACAGTCAATAGAAATTATTAAGTGGCGGTTTAAACAACCTAATTCAATCTTTAAACAAATTTCAAATTGCTTTCTTAAAATTTCAAGACATCATACATCACCCTTAAAAATAGTACATTTAAAGTAAAAAATCTAAAGATATCATCAGTCACATCATTCACATTGCCAACTTCAGATTTAAATTTTCACAAGTTCACCGATTGTAGTAGTTTATTGAATTCACAAACATTAACAGTGACTAATTGCTGCTTTTAACCGCTTTATTAAAACCTTATATTGATTGATTGATTTTATACTAAGTGTTATGTAAGATTTATTTTATTGTAATATTTGATTGATTAATAGTTTTTGTTTAGTTCTTTAAGTATTAGTTTTTTCTTTCTAATTGATTTTTATATAAAACAAACAGTTATTATTATTATTATTATTAAATACATATTTAATACATCTGTATATAGCAGCTCATTGTTAATAATAGGAGAAATTTGATGCTTTTAAAGTTAGAATTAATACATTTAAGTAAACATTTAAAAATAAACGGTTTTAATTCGCTTTGCTTATAATTATGGCAATTATCATTAGGTTTCATCACTAGGTAAAATGTATACAACCATTTTGTCTTATTATAATATTAATTCATGGTTTATTAGATTAATTTTTTAAATTTATTAGCTTATACATGTTTTTTTGTACATACATAGTACGTATTTGAAATAATTATAAGTATTGATCAAAGTTGAGCACAATTTTATATTAGTTTAAATTTGTATGTTTTGTTTTCTGTTTTTTTTTTAATAATCTCATTATTGTATATTACTTGTATGCGTCAAATGATAACACAATACATAAGGGTCGAAATCTTATTTATTAGCAAAGTGCTGCGTGAGAATGTGATAATTTGATGAACATGATAGAAACATTTATTATATATTAAATATAAAATGGTTAATCTTAAGAGTTCAATCTGAAAAAAAAACATTTAATTTCTTTTCTAATAAATATTCAGGTCAAATTTTGAGATAGATACAATATACAATATGTATTATTTATAAAAGTAAGGATAAATACAAAATAATTTTTATTGAAATTGAGCAAAAAGATATTTAGATTTTATTGCTATAAATAAAATATTTTATTACTGTACAGTTCAAAAAAAAAAAATTCCTACTATGTATATATGTAAGAATTTTTGCAGTTTTGTAATATAATTTTATCGATATTTATTTCTAAACAAAATTTTAATTTCTATATAAATTAGCAATATTTTTAGATCTTAGTAAGTTACAGAATATATAATCACTTTAATATATTTATTTTATTTTAATTACATTATACAATACAAAGATAAATTGATTGAATTACTAGTTTAAATATTAATGCATTTCTAAATTCCGGTTTCCATTAATTATGTTTACAGTATAACAAATTGTAAAGCATTCTTCAACGTCGCAGCTTTTTCTCTTATAACTATTAATCATTTATAAATCAGGTAAATGTACTAATATATCAAATTACTATTTAATTGATATAAAATATAACGTCACTATAAAAAACTAATAAAACAAAACAAAATATTTAAAATCTTTCTAACGTGACAATTGTACAATTAATAACTGAAAACAAAAATGTTATTTCAAGGATTGTGACATCATAGATGGTCTTAAATAATGTGTCAATATTATTATAATCATTTGTTCTAAAAACTAACTATTTATTTTATTAAACTATGTAGTTATATTAAAGATCAATTCTATTTTCAAACATTTCATATAAAAATTAATGTAATTCAAAACGGAAGCAAAATGTATATTTTTCAATAATTATAGTATTATTAGCAAACATTATTTTTGGTCTAAATATACTCATATAAATTTTAATTACATTAAAGACATTATACGATTAATAAGCGGAATTACACCAATGTTGCGCATTGCTTTGCAACATTGGTATAAATCCGCACGTATTGTGCCAATTACTTAAACAATAATAAAATTTACTTTTTGTGCACAAATAACTCTAATTTGAACACTTTTGCATTTATTACTCGTATCTTACCTTAATATTTTACTTGTACAGTATATTTAAATTTTTTCTACATATTTGCTTAAAAACCTTTTACAACCACTTTCAATTTTAATTTCAATTTTTTTTTGTGTAGTATAATAGGAAAATATAATATTTAAGCAAATTTAAAATAAACCTATACAAAATTCAATTTTTGTACTTTTACATGCAATATGATGCTAGACATAGACATTTTTTGTTACTTAAATAGCAATAGCTAACTAACAATAGATTGTAACTGGCAAATTATGTTTTATAAAGTACGTTAAAATTAAAGTATAAATAGCCGCAAGATAATATAATTAAACGTATCCATAAAAATGTCTTATATACACTGCCAAACATAATTTTTTTTACGTATTGTTTGGTTGTAACAGTTTACTGATTGCTTGAATAAAAAAAAAGTTTTTTGTTGTTTAAAGTTTATTGAAAGTATTAAAAATTAACAAATTCAATTTAATATAATAAATAATAAAAATGAACAAGTTTACTTTCATATGCTTTTAAAAAAAAAAAAAAATGTAAAGACTTCAGTTGCAAGTATTTCCTCATCTGGCAGTAATAACAGCTTGCAATCGACAAGGCATGCTCTTGATCAGATTTTAGATCAATTCTGCGGAAGATTATCCTATTCCTGCACCAGTATGTTGCAAAGCTTTCTGGAATTTCTGGGAGCTGGCACATGTCTCCGTAAACTTTTCCTATCTCATCCCAAACATGCTCAATTAGATTTAAATCTACAATGCGAGCAGAGCAAACAAATAACGTGATTTGACACTCGTCAAGATACTCAGTAACTATCCGAGCAGTGTGGGACCGTGCGTTATCATGCATAAATGTTGCGTCGTCACTAAGAATACCCATAAACGGTAAAACATGGTCTTCTAGAACCTCTGTCAAATTTCTATGCGCAGTCAACGTCCCATTCTCTATAAAGACTAACTCCGTGCGAGTGTCAAAAGATATGCCTCCCCATGCCCTAATAATATTAATAATACATGCTTGAGCATATCTTTCGCCTTGTCATTGCCACACTTTTATACGTCTATCTGAGCCCGTAAGACAGAATCGCAATTCATCGGAAAACAGTACGCGACTCCAATCCGATATTGTCCAAGCCAAGTGTTCTCGTGCAAAATTTAACCTCGCAGTTCAGTAACTCTAGTTTAAGAAAATAATCCAGCACCATGAAACTGTTTCTTAACTGTCCACTCAGTTATGTTTACATTTCTCACTTCTTGCAGATGATTTCAAAAGGAAACTGCCGTTACCGTTCGGTTTCTCAAAGCACTAAAAACGAGAAAGCGGTCATTGCTAGCTGTTGTAGTGTTGCTTTGCCCTGAACCAAGTCTTTGAGTGAGCAGACCAGTCTTTTCGTAACGCTGCTATACTAGTTGCACACTCGAGAGACTTCAACGTTTTTTGCAGTTTTGCGCTGACTGCAGCTATCTTTTAAAGCCGCCACAATTTGTGCACCAACATTCATTGCAAAACATTATCAATGACAACAATAAAAAACAATTTGCAACAGACAGATATCATCACAGAAACAAAAACAACGTTTGTTTGTTTCAACAAAAGCATAAGTAAACTTGATCACTTTTATTACTTAGCACATCAAATTGAAATTGTTTGATTTCATTACTTTCAATAAACTATGAACAACAAAAACTTTTTTTTTATTTAAGCAATCAGTTAGTAAACTGTTACAACCGAAAAAACACGTAAAAAACTAAAAATTTCAAAAAAAATATAAAATTACGAAGTGACCCTAATTTTATGCTTGGCAGTGTATAACTTTCTTTTAAATATATTTACAACATTTATTAAAGGTATTTAATTGCTGTGCAAATGCACGGCTTTACATAAATAAGGGCTAAAATAGCGCTTAAAATTTTTAAGATTATAGCATCCATGTTATTATAGTTATGTCTGTCAAATGTATTGTGAATTGTTCAGTATTGTATGGCAATACACTATAGAAGATTATAGCGTTGAACAACGTGTGCAAATTATCAAGTTTTATAATCAAAATTAGAGCGTTCAAAAAACATTCCGTGCATAACGAAATTTTTATTTTTGCCACAACCTACCTGCCAAATCAACTATTTGATGTTAAGTAGCCAAATTCAAGTCACCAGGGTTTAATTAATAAGAAGCCATCATCCGTACGTCACCAAATCAAAAAGTCTGTTAAAAACCTTACGTCTGTGCGTGAGAGTTTACTAATAACTGTCACTTTTTCGTAAATACTTAGATGTGCTTTTTAATAGCAAACTTTTTCTTTAAACTTAATTTTTAAGTCATAAAATTCTAGTGCACTGCGGAAGCTAAAAGGTTTTATCACAAAAAAAGCTACTCATATCTACAAATCAATTTGCCGTCTTCTATTAGATTATTTATCCATTTTTTTTTCCGTGCGCTAAAAAAGGCTTTAGCAGAACAATCGTCATTTTAAAATATTATCAAAAAAATGGCATTTAGACAATTCACTTTACAATACTAAATAAAACTAAAAAGAAATTGTAACAAAGCGGCCAATTCTAATATATAGTATACTTATAGAAATGGTGTCTTTAGACATGGGATTAAATTATCTCAGCGAATTATTTCATTACCAATCGCTTTGGGAAAGCATTTTTGTTTGTATCATATACTTTAAATAACTTATAACACCTTGATATTTAAATATATTTTATAAATTTAAAAAAATTTCAACTTTGAATACTTCTTTTAGTTCCAGGTATATAAAACAAACATAATCTATTATAAATTATCACGTAGTAATGGTCAACTCTATCAACTATACAACATAATTGATTGGTAATAAAATAATCTGCTGAAATAATTTAAGCCAATGTTGTAAGACACTATATCTATGAGTATACTATAACAATAAAGTATAAATTGAAAATGTTTTTTCTTTCTTTAATGTTATTTACTCACATATATTTTACTTTTTATATTGTTTTTATTAGCGTAACTATGCACAAGGGCAAGACAACCTCGGTCAATAGCTCTTTTGATATTTTTATAAATACAAAATAAATTTATTTACTTCTACTACTATGAGCAACATAAAGTTAAAAAAAAAACCATCATGCCTTTCGAAAAAAAGTTATTACATCAATAATCTTTCTATTAAAACGGAAAAAAAATAGTGTAAAGAGTACTTGTAATATTTAAGTAATAGTGTTAACAAACTAGCTTGGTTGATACAATATATTAACTTTATTTGTTATTGTTATCATAGAAAAGTAGTAAACAAATTTAAAACAACAGGTGATATAAAAATATAATGAAAAAATCTAAAACTTTTTGAACAAAAAATACTGTTTCATTTTTGATCAACCTTTTTGTAATACTTTCTATAATTAGATATTTGATAAGATTATAAACGTTTTATACAGAAAATAAGACAAATTTTAGACAGAAAGCAATTTATTTGTTCAAACAATTAATTTAAATAAATTAATTTGTTTCCTTATTTAAGTATAAATTGAAAATAAAAATTAGCTTACAATAAAGTTATAAAAGTTTTTGTTATTTATAAAAAAAAAGATATAATAAACAAAATTTTGATTAGCACATTTTCTACAACTGCCGCAACTAAGCTTCAGCTCACCAAGACTCCAGACTTTTTTCAAGAAGCCTCCCAAAAACTCGGCAGATTTCCATCCGAGGACAAACAACAGATAGATGTCGAGCCGAATAGTAACTTCGCCGCCTACAAAAAACCCCGCTCCTAAACAAGGAATTTTCTATTGTAATTAATTTTAAGAAAACTACAAAGAAACAGAAAAAGTTGGGTGAGTTCCCTTCAGTTTTTGCAACTACTAAGCCATTAACCGACTCAGCAAGTCAGGTTTAACGCCACTAAAACTATCCGCTAACAAAACCCAAGAGTTTTTAATCTGGCATTGCTCTAAGGTCCAGATGTCTATTTTTGTCAGCCTAATAACTTTTCAGGGCCTCCATCAAGCCCAATCACTTTGGCAGCACTTGTAGAGAGTGCTGCTTCAAAACGCCCACCTTCTATTGTTATAAAAGATAAAACTGTATTTTAAAGGTGATGCATGCATGCAGCTTTTAAAATGCGATTGTAAATTGCAAAAACAACAACGTGTTTTACTACACGTTCCAGTGAAGGTCCAAAAAGACTTTAAAATACGTTATAAAGAACGTATCTGAATGCATTGAGGCTGCTGCGGTGTAAACAGCACAAATTGCTCTATGGTACGCTCTTTTAATTGTCAAATGCATGGCACAGAATAAAAAACCTTTCTCCACGTAATATGTTCAACTACTTCAGAACTCACAAAACAAACAAAAAATTTCTCTGTCTAAATTGTGCAAGTTCGCGGCTTGAGTGAAGTACAAACAAAAGCCTAGTAGCATTGTACAATCCCACCGTTGTCAGCAATATAGCCACACGGCATCAAGGTGCAATTCACGATAAATTTGCTGGAATTCATTTCAGTTTCACTTGCACCAAAACTAAGAAATTAAGGTGTGTTGCATCATGTGCCGCGTACAATGGGGCGCACATAACAAGTTGCAATCTCTAAATAGGTTCATTATCTAAGAAAACTGCTAAATAATTTAGCAGAAATTAAATATAATTGACAAACTTTTAAATGACTATCAAACACAACTAAATCTAAAAGTTAATTGTTGATTATTTCACACCAAACATTAATACTAAACTGGCAAGTATTTATTGATAATAAACCTTTTTGATACAAAATTGAATTATTTTGTTTTACATATAAATGCATCTATTTTAGTAGGCATATTGTATTTTCAAAATTAATAAACATAAAAGTTTTACTGTACAATAACAAAACTGACGTTTTCAATTTATTCAGAATTTCAAAATATAAAGGAATATTGTACAAACTCCGCAAAGCTAACTGGTTTAATATGAATAATTCCAAACAGCCAATATAGTTTTTAATTAATTTTAAATAAAAATTCTGCGTAATTATATATTTAGATTCAGTTCTGCATCGATACTCATAATATAAATAATATAAATAAAGATCTGATGACTTTAGCCAAATAAAGAATTTATTTTTATACGTCGCCTGCTTATAATGAGATTTCTTAAAAATTGAATTCGACGTCGTTATTGAAATTAAAATTTAAATTGTTAAAATGTTATTGTGTAATTGAATTTTTATTATTTTATTTTTAAATAAATATTTAACTAATATATTTGTTATATTTTTAAACTCATTTGTTGGAGAAAGTTATTTTATTTTATTTTTTAATTAGTTCAGACGGTAAACCAAAGTTTAGATAAATCTAAAGAATTGAACCTAGATCAATTTAATTGTAATTGTTTGTAAACTAAAACTATTATTACTGTTTTCAAAACAAAATTACAAACGATTTGACAATACATTCTGAGATATGTAATAAAATATATATTTTTTAAATTATTTTGACTCGAACTTGTCCCTAGATTGCCGTGCACTTTTAAATTACCCAGGTTATACTGAGTTTGAATAGACACGCATTACTTTACATTGCCGCATTGCAGTTAACGCGTCAACAATACATCTAAATTTGGTTTACAAGAAAAAAAAAATTTGTACATTAATTTTTTACAAGAAAAAGAAAAAAGTTTATGTTCACTTTAGTGTATCTGCAAAGTAAATAAAAATAACTGAGTAAGTTTTACGCTTGCTCTATAATCAAGACTGGACAATGAATAAAAAGTCGTATAACTTGCGGATGTATAATGATGAGATATGACGCTAATCAGAATGGAACAATTTTATTGGTTGTTATAACAAGAATAGAAATAGGTATCATTAATGCGTTAAAAGCAGTGATAAAAATAGCCTATCAAAACGAAATAAACTTGCACAATATAAATATTTGCTAAATTGAAAATGTAGTAATATTATATTGATTAAGCATGCATATTAATTTTTTATAATTTTTTACAGATATTTGTATATATTAACTAAATATATTAAAACACAACTACTTTTTTTATCAAAATGTACAATGACTTATTGAATATAAGTATAATATGTAGTTTGATATTGTTTTAGAGCGGGTTTCTGTTAATATACAGAAATGCTAGGGGTCCTATTTAATACGACAAACGAATTGAAATGGTTGATGTCACAGTAAATATATGTAAATTCAGGTAATCCGGGCGCACCCATCATGCCTTTCGAAACAATGATATTTACCTTACATGTTAATCCGCATTAATTAACTTATAATTCCTTATATAGTTATTTTTTATTAGGTAGGTGTATGACTATGTGTTATATATATGCCAGAAATGATTTTAATTTACTCAAACTCAACATATATTAATATAGCATATGCATATTGTGCTGAATCGTAAACCTAGTATATTATATTATGTAAAAATGTCCTTTTTTTAGCCAAATACCCGCTCTCATGCGTCATCAATAAAATATATTTCTGAATATAAGTAACTCAGAAAATACCATGAAAGTTATTTATGCTAATTCTACAACTGCATTCAATAAAGCCATATATCTGAACGTATGATATATTTCAATAGAATATGTAACAGATAATAAAATATAACTTGTTACCCAGCTTGAAAATAATATCGATTGCTGCATACTAGATGCAATTTTTGTTGTTACAATAGAATTTAAAAAAATAATGTTGCGCAATATATAATATTTTGTAATATAAACGTTTCTATTCCAAAATCCAATTTCACCAAATTATACTCTATTTTAAGCAACCAAATTTATTTGCATCCCGTTACATAGGAACGTGTTTTCCCATTGCTATTACCTTGCTCTCAGTATCCTTACTACATTTCAGGCCTACTTCAATTTAGCATCCCAAGCAATCCCAATAACATTATCCTAGAATCTAGTACAAATAAACTTTTGCCTAAATAACTGCCTTAAGAATGCCTACACATTGTTAACAACAAGAATGAACCATAAATGGTAATTATATAAAATTTAATAATTTCTTTTTAACTTTAAAATTACAATTACCTGCATAATATAACAAAAGTAAAATTGGCTCATAATTACTTATTTAATTCAATGTTTGTGTCATATCATTAAATTAAATTATTTAATTGCTGTCTTTTTAATTAAATGCAAAAAATGCTTAACAAATTCAGAACATACTGTTTAATACTGTTTAAATTAAAGTGCCTCAAAAAGCGTATCAAAAATATAAAAATTTATGAAAACATTAAACAAAAAATTTAAGAAATATTAAATATTTTGCTGTAAGGCAGTATTAGCAATATATTTATTAAAAGTTAAATTTTTATTGAAAAAAAAACTTATTGTTTATTATCGATAAAAATTTAATCAATAAAAATATTCAAATGTTTATTTTGTTGTGTCAGTGAATAATCAAGAGTTAGTCACTATAATAAAAAAAAAGGCAATTGCAAAAAGTTTTTAAATTTAATATTAATGTTTATTTATATAAACTTTATTAGTTCCTGCCTTCAACCCGTAGAAAATGCAAATTTAACTAATGGTTTGTAAAGTACTCAGAGGTTAAAATCCGTTCTGTTTGTGTAAAGATATTCGCGTGTAGCTAACAAATCGAATGCTACAATATATATTCCTGTTTATCCAAGAGCTAAGAAGCAACAGCGTGACAAACAAGAAGAACTAATAACAAACGAATTGTATATTGTGTATAGGTAGGTATAAACCGATTTTTCTGACAGGAGCAGAGATTGCGTTTACTTTTTTACTACCAAATATACCAAAATGTTTACATAACCCGACAAGATGTGAAGATTTATTTTTAAATTTGGCTTAGATGCATGGAAATAAGTGAACCGTAGAAAATGTTTAGACAGAAAAAATATTTACTGAAATTAAATGAAATGTTTGTATTAAGAAAATAGGCATTTTATTTGAATAATTATTAATATATTTGAATTCAAATATTGCAAAAAATCATATAAATTGTCTACATTTTATTTATCTAAATAAGTTAAACTATTTTTTTATTAACAAGTTTTGTTCTATAAATTAAAATAAATAGTTTTAATTACAAAGTAATTAACAACCTAGCTAAGAACTTTGCAATACAAAAATAGACATTTGTTGTCATCTAATAGAATAATCTGTTTTTCTTTTAAATTATTGATATTACGTTACAAAATCATTAAAGTTTAGCGTATCAAATAAAATTGATATTCTTACTAATTATTAATAAAAATCAAAAACTACAAAATGTTTTCTATAAGTTAAAAAAATATATAAAAGCAATTATACGGTATCTAATGTCGTATATATGTAAAGATCAATAAAGTAAAAGTCTTTAATAAACTCAACAATATACTAGCTTATATGCTCAAGTAAAATACTATTTATAATTTGAAGTTTTTTTCAATTTTAAATTCAGACTTTTTATAGTGTTGCAAGTTTAAATATTAGCCCAGATAGTAAGCGGTCGGGGGCAAGGTTCCAGACTAATTTCAATTACTTTGTCTGTAAACTACCCGCGTATTTGTGACGTACGTAAAAACTTGTAGAGAAAGATGAAAGGAACCTGGTAGCTAGAAAGAGAATTTCTAAAGCCTGAAACATTTTACTTTGACTCAATTTTTTTTTAAATGAGTGATTGGTACAATTTGGACACCCCACTTAAAACATTCGCAATGCAAGCCATACAGAGCCGTTGCAAAAAGCAACTTTGCAGTGTTAAAATCAAAAGACAAAGCGCGGTTGGCTGCTGCAAAACAAGCAAACTCCCTTTTAGGCAAGACAGACACCTCTTGTGCTGGAGTAGCAAACCCTTTAAACCCCATTAAACCTAACACAGAAAAAGCCCCAATTAAGCCAAAAACCTTTAAAAAAAAAGAAGGTTTCAAGCCTCCGAGCAATAGAACCCCATTGAACCAAGAAAAGCAAATGACATGATAATTGTGGCAAAAGAAGCAAAAGGTATTAAAAAAATGATTAGATGTTTAAAAAATACTTTAGAAAGAAAGGGTTATGAGTAAATGTTGATAATACAAAAAATATGATATTTAGAAAAGGGAGATTCAGACATAAAAAGAAGTTTGGAAATGAAAGGAACAAAATATTAAAAATGTAAAATGTAAAATGATTCCAATGTTTAGGGTATGTATTTAAAATAACAGCAACATACAAAATTTAACAAAAAAAGCAAATAAGGTGGTAAGACATGTAAAAAAAATTTGAATATATAAAAATAAATGGGACAATGTTTGATAATCTAGTTAGAAGTATAATGCTTTATGGGTCGGAAATTTGGAGGTGAAAAGAACAGACAAAATTACTAGAGAGGCGTACTAAGGATTAAATAAAGATACCCCAGCGTACATTGTAAACTATAAAATAAATAGAAGAACGAAAACGAGTATTAAGATATAAAGAAAGATATAAATGCAAAACTTTGCAAGAGTGTCTAAAAAAAATGAATAAAAAGTATAAAGAATAGGAGTAGAGAAAAAAAATATTATAAAAGAAAAGGGCATGACTGTAAAAAAGTAGAAAAAATGAAAAATAGTAGAAGAATTGTGTGAAAAGAAATATCAAAGCGAGAAGCAATAAGAAATAGCAATTATTATAAAAAATAATACCAAGTTTATAAATTTTGAATAAACGGAAAAAGCAAAATGTGCATAATGTGTGAAAATGCCAATAAAACAATAAAACATGTTAAAATAATGTATTGAAATTAAAAAAAAAACAAATGGAAAAAAAAGATGTGTTGAATGAAAATGAAAAAAGAATAGTGTCAATGAAAAGCGTCAATAAAACATTAACAAAAATTGTAGAGTTTAAGTTGAATTATAAAAAACGGATATCAGGGAATGCGGATTTCTATTTAGTTATGTATAAATTGTAACATGTAAATACTTTTCAAGGCCGTATGGCAAAAAAATAAACCAATATTATTATTATTATTATTATTATTATTATTAACAAGAAAAACAAGAAAAAAGTTTTGTTCATCCTTTCAAAACTTTATCTAGGCAATATAGAAAGAAGACGGAAGTGTTTGAGCCAAGCTTAAAAACCTCTCCTTTAACAAAAAATATAAAAATCAGCTACAAAAAGACCGTATTTAAACACTTTCAAGTAGCTTTCACCAACATGTCTTCCTCCTTAGACAAAACCACTAAAACACAAGCAAAATTAATTAAAACTGCCCTAACTCAAGAGCTGGATAAAACCCTGTCCACTCCTAAAAAAACACTTACTTTTGGAGAGTGGTCACACACAAAAAATATTCTTAAAATCACCTGTGATGATGACACATTCTTGAAGTGACCAAAAAAAATAATCTCCGGCAAAGAACCACTGTAGTCAAAGTTAAAACTTTGTGTAAACGTATAACTTTCTCAAGCAGACAAAAGCTACTTTTTGGTTTCCAAGACTTTCGAATGCCATAAAGACAATCTTGAACAACCTGAAAATGCAGAACTAGAAACTTAACGTAAAAAACTGGAGTATTTTCCATACCAGCAATAAGGAAGACCCAAAAGGTCAGCTTCAGAAAACGTCAAAAAGTATAGTGAAAAAGATAACCAATTAAGTTTTTTGTTCATTAAATCACTCATTAAAGTAACCACCAAAAATATATAGACGGGTAATTTGACATGGGGACTCCAAAAATAATACTCTGTTTATACACAGCTGTCATTAGACCTATGTTTACAAGCGGAAAAAGTCGCGCAAATCAACTAAACTAGTTGACAACTGCAGCGATAAAAGCAGTGCTGTGTAAGCCGCTACTCAACATCTATCTTAAGAAAGTAGCAACATCAGTAGCATTGCACCTAAATGCAAACAGACTTTGGTACACTGTTGGGAAAGATGCCAATTCCCTCCTGGAAAATACCGTAAAAAACACGCGCAAACAAATAGTCACTATACTTTGTATTTAATAGACTGTACAGTGTACACACACATAAACAACTAAAACTAAAAGTAGATACAAACAAACTTACAACTATTATAAAATTGTTGTTAACACCATACTAAAACCAAATACATACAATGCATTAAAGCTCGATGGTACAACAACCTGAGTTATAGACAGGCAAAAGAAGCAGTAACTGCCCTAAACTCCAAGTTCAAAAAAACAAACTGCAAACTATAACAGAAATCTTTACAAAAGCACTTTAAATTAAAAAAACTTATGCATGCTACAGACTTGTAGACAGCCTGATATGCAGAATATGTAAAATGGCAGACAAGATAACCAAACACATGCTATGTTTAGGAATTGTTGGTTTGACATGGCCAGCATACGGGAAACCCTTTCAAGCAATGTCATAGCATACATCATTCATATAAGTTGGCTGTGTGTTGGGACGGAAAAGTAAAGTTTACTACTAAAGAGAGTACAAAGAACCTTTATTTATTTATTTATTTATTCAATTTCCTTTCTACCTTTTGGTGTAAGGCGTACATTTTAATAATTTAATAAATCTTATTATTAAATCTAATACTCTTCCTTATTTCAATATTTCTAGTGTTTCTTTGATTTGATAATTGCTACTATTATTTCTACGTCTTTTTTAATTTCATCTATTTTTTCCGTTTGTCTGCCCTGTATCATTGTTTCAAAAAAATAATAAAGAATCTGGTGTTGTTTTTTTTTACTTCTTGTTTTGTTAGTTCTTAGTATTTCCTTCCTTCTTCCGTTATTATTTTTTCATTTATATCTTTTATGTTTATTCTAGTGTGTGTTTTAACGTATCGTAGTATAGTTTTTGTTTTGATTGAAGTTCTCATATATTTCTTTTCCAAATTTTGTCCATGATTTTATCTTTGCTTTTTTTATTATTCTTTTTGTTTGATTTCTCTTTTCTTTGTACTTTTTGTAATAATCTTCTATTTTTTTTTTGTTTTTAGATATTATTTCTCTTTCCTTTTCCTTTACTCATGTCCACATTAACCAGTGTCCTCTATGCATTGTTACTATCTCTTCCTCTTTTTTATTTATTTTTTTCTTTAATTTTTTTTTGTTATGTTTTTTTTATTTGCATTGGTCCCTGTATTGTTTATCTTATTTCTTGTACTATTTTCTCGACATGTCTTTTTCTTTTCTTTTTTATTCTTCTGTATTTTTGTTAGTTTTTAGGAACTTCCACTTCTTCTAAACCCTTTAACTCTTTATTCCATCTATATTAATAATAATAATACTTTATTGACGGTATAATCTTACCATTTACATCTACATCAAATATACATAAACAATGATGTTTTACAATACAAAAATAAAGAATACAAATATGCCATTCATAAAAGCGCACATATTAGACATTAGTCAGCATGACTTAGCTGACTTCTGAACGTAGATTTAGAGACACAAAACACATTAATATCAGTTAGTAAATTATTTGCAAATCTACACATTCTACCGAGTGGATTGTTGAAACCATAATTAATAGAATGAGTAGACTCGCGAAATAAAGAAGAATGTCTGCTATGTCTATTATTAGGTGCTACATGGAATGGAAGAGTACCAAGTAGCTCCGGACAATCAATCTCAGACATAATTAAATTACGCAAGAACGACAAATCAGCTCTGTTGCGCCGAATCTTCAATGGCGGTAGATTGTACAATAAAGCAATGTAGCAGTAATCATAATTTACAGATAATATGCCGGATTTATAAGACAATAAACGACAAAACTTTTTTTGAATTTGTTCAATACTACGGTTATGAATTTCATAAACAGGACTCCAAACTGACGGAGCATACTCTAAATGCGAACGCACCAAGGACAAAATTAAAGTTTAAGTGTATTGGCTGATAAATCCGCGGACATTCTATATACAAATCCTAACATTTTTATGGCACGATTGCACATGATGTTTATATGTTCAACAAATGCAAGTTTATGATCAAAAATAACGCCTAAATCTTTTATTTGTGTGACTTTGTTTAACACTTTAGTGTCAATTATATAGTTAAAAGAAATTTTACATATAGTTCTATGGAAACTTATTGAAAAACATTTATCAGCATTAAAAAAAAAATTAATTAATAAAACACCAAGTATTTATAGAATCCAAGTCCAGTTGTAAAAGATGGCAGTCATTGAGAGATGATATTCTTTTATACATTTTTAAATCATCCGCAAATAAAAAAAATGACGATGAATTGATATACTGTGGGATATCATTAATGAAAAGCAAAAATAAAATTGGTCCACAATGAGATCCTTGAGGAACACCAGATGGAACAAGAATGGGTTGTGACAAAAAGTTATTAATTTTTACACACTACGTGCAATTTTTCAAAAAGCTGAATAACCAGGAAGTCACATCATGATGAAATCCCAGAGCACTGAGCTTGGCAATCAAAATATTATGACTCACACGATCAAACGCCTTTGAAAAATCGGTGTAAATTGAGTCAACTTGTACTTTAGATTCAAATGCATTTAAAATATCATTTTCATAACAGAGTAAATTAGTAAGTGTGGAACGCCCTTCACGAAATCCATGCTGCTCTTCTATTAAGATGCTTTTGCACATCCATTGCAACTGACTAGTTACATTTTTATCGAACAATTTAGGTATAGCAGATTGAATGCAAATGCCTCTATAGTTAGTGATGTTCTCTTTGGCTCCAGATTTAAACAAAGGCGTAATATAGCTTTGTTTCCATATTTGAGGAAATTTAGTTTCATTCAATGAAGCATTGAAAAGTAAGTGCAATGGCTTTGCAATAGAATAAATGCACTTTTTTAACAGTAAAGAGGGAATGCCGTCGGGTCTAACGCTTAAATTACATTTAAGGTTTTCAATTCCCTTAAAAACATCACACAAACTAATAGAAAATTTTGAATGTATTACGTTATTATTAAAATTAAACAATGGAGTTGGATGAGTTTTGTTATCATAGACTGAAGAAAAAAAATCTGCAAAATTAGTTACAAAGTCGTTCCCATTATTACAAGTTTGATCTATATAATTCATTGTGGCTGGAAAACCATTAGTTTTTTTGTTCTCATTAACAAATCTCCAAAAATGTTTTGGATTATTTTGAATTTTACGTTCAGTTTGAAAAATATATTGCTCGTATTGATGAGCACTGAGATTTTTGCACGTAGTACGAATAGATTGGAATTCATTATAGTCCGACAATAGTTTTGAAGATTTATAACGTTTGTGTATAGTTTTCTTGAGTTTAGTAAGTGATATCAATTCTTTGTTGAACCAAATAGGAAAATTGCTTTCACGCCACAGTTTTTTAGGGACAAAACAATCAATCGATTACAGAGTAAAATACATCAAGACACATATCAATATCACAGTTATAAAATAGTGCAGTCCAATCAACATTCAACAAATAATTATTGATTGCGTTGTAGTCGGCAAGTTTAAAATCATTAAAAACATAATTACAATTTAAAATATCACAGGTAGTATCACATTTTATAGTTAACAAGTACGCAGTATGGTGTTGGCTTAAATTTAACAAAACATCTACAGCTTCTATCACAGAAATATCACGATCGTTAGTAAAACATAAATCTAAAAACACACCCTCACTATTAGGAATAGAAATGCATTGTACGCAGTTTAAGAACCCAAATGAATTAGCTACTAAATGAGCAGGGTAACTATCATTACAAATTACTCCTATACCTAAATCATCGTTAACCCAAGAGGATGCAGGTAGATTTTAATCGCCCAATAAAACTAGTTTACTGCTTGGAAACTCGTCGGCAATAGATTCGACGGAATAACAATGGTTAAGATATTTGTCACTAGTTGAATTAGGTGGTAAATATACCGCACAAATTATATAAGACACAAGATTAAACTTAACAAATTCCTCTCCGTTAATTATTAACTTTCGGTAACCTATTCTAACTTTTTTTCCATTCGCTTTTTCTTCTTTTGCTAAGTCTCTAATTTTTTTTTTGTACGCATATTTCTTTGTGTGTTAGGTCATTGTCAATGTAAATCCTGGTCCCTTTCAGATTTCTTTTGGCTTTCATTATTTGTTGCTTTGTTTCTCATATTTCGACATCTACTCTTATTATTTGTTTATCTTTATGTATTAGTTGAGCTTTTCCTGTTTTGGCTATAATCTGAAGTTTTTCTTTCAAAAAGTTCTTCACTCCCTTTTGTTCTTCATTCTCATTTGTGTTTTTGCCTGGTATTACAATGTTATTTTTTTTTCTGTCTCTTCTTTTTCTGCTTTGTTTTCTAAGTTTTTGATTTTTTGGATCATCTGTCTTTATTCCTGTTCCCACTTCACTTCATTATCCTTTAATTCATTCTTTAGCTCTCTAATTTCTCCTTTTAATTCCTTTGTGTTTTTTGCCATCTCATTCATTAATTCTTTAATTCTTCCATTTTCTTGTATGTATTTGTAATGTCTTTGTATTCTTCTCTGTGTGTTTTATCCTCGTTCATTTCTACCTTCTCTTTATTTTCTATATTTCTGGTTGTAACACTGTTAGATTGCTTTTGTACTGTCGTTTTCCTTTCTTTCTCTATTTTCCTTTGTTCTGGGGATCTTAATATTTTTTTGTGTTTTTGAAATTCTTTTAATTCTTTTTTAGGGCTTTCTCTATCGACTTCTTCTCTCTCGTACCCTCTTTCTCGTTTTGCATTCATTTTGTCTTTAAACATGCTTTTTAGTTCTTTCATTTCCCCCATTTCCTTTTTTGCATTTGTATTTTTAGTTTCCTTATTTCAATTATTTTATTAAATTTAATATTCATTAATATAAACAAAAAACCTTACAAAGCCTTAATGCAGTGAAATTCGTTTCACCTTCCCACTTAATGCGCCGTTGCACTATTAGTTAAAACCAACAATTTTATCTACCTGCCAATGAAACTTTAAGTAATGGAAATATAAATTTTTATTTATGAGTAGTAGATATAAGATTGAATTAAGTCAATTTAGTAAAATGCGTGGACCAATTATATTATTATTTAATAATATTTTGATAAGATTTTTGTCGAATTAAGTGAAGATTTTTATTCATTCATTGATGCAGATTATGTGTATTTATAATACCTGTTTTAGTAAATGTGAACTCATCACTCCACAAAATCTTTTTAATAAAATGTAGATTATTGCTAACGCTGTGCAACAACTATCTACAAAAATTGACTCAAAACTCTTATTCTCCGTAATGCACAACTTGAACTTTTTGCAGCCCTAATGGATGCTAACCATTTCTCCTCAATAATTTGTGAATAGTGTCTTTTTTAATATGAGTTTAAGACAATACAATTCAAACGCTTGTTAGACGCTAAGTGTAGGTAAACGTTTTGCCAAATTTTTGCAAGGATTTAAATAACCTGCTTCCAGTAATCTTTTAACTGGTCTTATAGTTTTTGCATCAGGGTGCCAACAATTTTTCTTCGGATAAGTTTTAGCCGCAGCAGTGGCATTATCATTACATGCCCTTAATACTTAACATATCTAGATAATCTGGATTACAGTAACATCATTTCATTTTAAACCCTCAAATCCAAAATACTTATCAATATGACAGAACAATTCATAAATTCTAATTTAATTAAATATATGTTACACAACCAAATATCAAATCTGACAGTTATATTACTAGATTTAACAAAATAAATAAATGAAAATTGCGTTTTGAGTAATGATTGTAGAAAAAGTTATTATTTACATTTTTATCAATAACAAAAGACAAATAATTTTTTTTTACCTTTAATGTTCAATTTGACACCCTGTACATGATGAAAAATGTAAGCATTGTTACAATGTTAATTATTTAATTAGTTTCAAATTTATTGTAAATTTTATTTTATTTATATCTTGATAATAAAATAATTAAACAAATAATAATTAAATAATGTTAAAAATCATAGTATTATTTTTTGATGTTTTATTATTTAATTGTAAATTTTGTTATTAAATGTACGATATGTATAACATGCATGACTAAATTTAGAATACTCTATACTTATCTCATTGAAGCAGAATTTATCTCAACTCACCTAAAACAAACAAACAATATTAGAAAGAATATTATTAATAGCAGTAAACTTATTCTGAACAATTTAACTATAATTAACCATATTTGATGCTAAAGAATATAATAATACGTTGTGGTATGACAAAACAGCAGAGGTTATAAATAAGGGACCTTCTGTCAAACCCTATGATATAGATATAATAACTAAGATATAATTTATTTCATTATAAAAGTTAAATAAATGTTGTAAAATACATTTTAATTCTAAAGTATTTATTTTTTATATATTTAATTTAAATTTTTGTTTTATATTATTAAAATTGCAATTAAGTAATAATCTAATTAAATTGTAATAAGAAAAATAGATAAATTAAAATGTGACATTTAGAACATATTTTATGTCAGAATATAAAAGTACTTCTATATTTCATATAATTTCAAGTAGCTCATATAATACCCGTTTGGTAGATTTTATGCTGTTAAATGAGTACGTAACCTTAAAATTTGTTTATTTACTTTTTCAATAAAATTTGAATTATTGCAGAATAACATTAGCAGTTGTAGTTTTAGTAAATTAAAAACGACGTTTGCTATTTTATTTATATAATAGCAAAGCATCGTAACGTCATATTAACGTCTTTGCAAATCAGTTGCAATGCAATCGACATTGCTGAGTGTCAGCTTTGTCTTTAAGAAACATTTAAATAACTAAAAATTAATATAAAAAATATGTTTAAAAACTGAAAAAAATGATTTGCAAACCCTCCTCATTCCCTGTGTTTGCTTCTGAAATGCTTACGGCATTACAGAAAAAAATTAGCAATGTGTATTCAACGACGTCAATTTTTAAACATAATTCAATACAATTAATGAATTTAATTCCGACTTTAACCCAGTACTGCTAAAACTTAGAGGAGAAAAAATTTGTAACCAAATTTAATAAATTCTTCGAAGAAAATAGGCTAGGCTAGTTCTAATAAAAATTACTTACTGATTTAGTTCACAAAGCTACCAAAAAAGTTTTTAAAACTTATCAAATTGCGTCAATAACTCTCTAGGATTATTACAAACTACCAATACTACGCATTAGAAATGCCGCCAATCATTAACCGGAATAACATTGCAACCCCAAAGATTGCAAGATCTTAAACTGGATTTACAGCAAAGTAAAACTAGCTATAAGGTTGCACAAAAACCAGTTCTAAAAATACTTTAGAAACAATTATAAAAAATTAATATTCATTATGAAAAAACAGACGAGTAACTATTTTAGTCATTCACGGCAAGAATGGAGTTTATTATACAATTGAGAAAAAGGTTAAAGCATTTGCTAATAGTTTTCAACTTCTAGCGTTAAAGTTCAAAACTCTCCTTTATGACTGTGGAGCACGTCAAGTGTTTATCAAGAATTCAAAAACTTTTTGAAAAATGGTGACAACAATAAACCGCTGAACAACTCATAGAGGGAGAAGGTGATCTTGGACATAATCCAAAACCAGACAGAAACTATTTTTTTTTCGCCAACCAACATTAGTTTTGAAGGGGTCATTTAGTTCAACTAAACCGTGTGAACTTTCTTTTATAACTGCACAAACAAAACTTTCTTCTGCGTCTTATAAAACTGATAGTTTTATATCAATAACCTCAAAACATTGGCAGTCAAACTATTAAACCATATTTTAAAAGTTTCTTAAGGCTCAATCTTTTTGCATTTTCTATTTAACTTGTTTGTTGCTGACATGTCCTTGGGATGAACGCACGGAGTAAAAATAACTCAATATGCTGGCTACACTCTATACTTACATATAATGGTCATAATATCGTCTTCTTGAACGACGTTCTAGAAATAACTTTTAACAAAAAACAGTCTATTCTAGATAAAGCCAGACTGGCAAATAATCTGTTAGTTCCGATGCTGCAGTGTGAAAACGTGTTGTTCATATGTATTTTGTTTTATCAACTGAATTTAATTATTAAAAGAAGTGTATTTATATTTATTTATTTATTATACTCAAGAACACTTGCAATCCTGGCGAGAAGCATGTCTATCAGATTCAGACTTCTAGGATAACATAATATGTAGTAAACAGCATACACACACACACTTTGCATAACAAAAACACTTCCACTATTCATAGAGGAGACGCATTATCTATGTGTTGAAATAGTTTTCCCAATCTCTATATAATTTAAGACATAAATATAGACAATCTCAAACAATAATTAATAAAAAGTTTCTAGAAAGTAATGTACCTACTACGTGTAAAACAGTCTTGATTGCAATACGTCTTGTATATCTTTTAATCGACGACCATAGAATATTTATAGAATATACAAAAAAACTGTTTTAGCATAAAAAAGTTAAACGTTAATTATTATCTCGTTAGAGAAAACATCAGTAAATGAGAAGATTATATTTCTTTTTTTACGTTAATGAATCATAACTTTTAAGAGATTAATTAAAATATTTGCATACAAAATTAACTACATTTTATAAATATTAAATCCAAACATGGTTTATAATTTTAACGTATTCAGCAGTATTATTAATTAGTATGACATTTTCGTAACCAATGCGACATACTATAAATCCTAAGTAAACTTAATTTATGTTAATGATAGAGTGCTAAATTTTGTTTTAATTAAATGAAGAAAAAAGTTTTTAATGTTTATCAAACCTGAAGAAACTCTAGAGATAACTCGGGTCAATTATATTTTAATCCCCCAAGCATCTAACTAAATAAATTCATCTTTTGTCTAATTTATGCATTTTTTAAATAACTAATTCCCGCTTTAATGAATGCGATTTGCTTTGAACACGAGTTGCGAAGTGTATGGGACATGCAGTTTTAAAAAAACATTAACATTACCAAATTAGAGTTATTGATTATTTTTAATTATATTATTTATCAGAGTTTGGAACAATGCTAATGCATAATACTTATATAGTTTTTTGCGTACTTTCTCTAGAATCATAAAACATTTTTGAATAATTTTTTCAGCTCTACCCAAGATGTCAATATAAATTTGAATTAGTTACTATTATTATTTCTACTTTAACATTTGAATATTAATTTGAGTAAGGAAAAATAGAATATTTCAAGCAGAAATAATTTCACAACACTGAAAACTTAAATCAATTTAGAAAAATTATTTATTTGTTATTATTATTATAAATGTTAAGAGTAACGTTTTTATTAATAAAACTTCTAGAAGTTGGAAGTAGAAACTGAGTGGTTATTTACAATAACCACTTTTTTATTGCTTAACATTTGTTTCTACTTGAAGTTTATATCTAAAAGAACTCGTTTTGCCACATTTAATATTTCCCATATACTATGTTTTAAAAGTGGTGGCTATTTCATCAAGTAGTATTGTGGTCTTTAAACTTAGGGGTGGCCAACCCAAATGATCTTGCGGACTACTTTGGAAATGCATCATAACTCCGCGGGCCACATATAAAATTATTTATTCATATATTAGATTTAGACCCACTATAGACATTTTTTGGAAAGAAAAAATAAAACATAAATATAATTTAATTACTTTGCAAACTCATTACTGTTAACACATAAATAAAACTAGCAAAATATATGCGCAAGAAATTTAAAATCAAAGTTAATATTTTCTCATAATTTCTACAGTTAAGTTTTGAATATATGAGTGCACAAATAATTTTACTACTTTGGCCATTATAAAATAAATATATTTTGTAAAAGTGTAATAAATCTCGCGGGCCGGAAAAATGTTCATGATGGACCGCATGCGGCCCGCAGGTTGGCCACCCTTGCTTTAAATCAATCTTTTGTATAGTTAGAAGAATTTAAAATTCTGTAATTTGTTGTATATTTATTGTATTATTATTAAAAAAACATTGAATTTTTAAAAAATGACTGAAAGTAAATAACATTTTTAAAATTTTGTAAGCATCCACGTGTATAGATGTAATAAATTTTCTTTACACCATGGTATATCTTAAGAATTTAATCAAAACAAATTAACACAAGTTTTTAACGTTTTGAACTCAAAGAAAAGCTCTAATACTACTAATAATCAACACTATCTAAAATTTAAACAAAAAATTTAGTTTTAGAATCTGATTAAAATTTTAAATTTTACATTTATTATAAATAAGTTATTTTTTTTTTTTAAGAATTTTTTTACTTTTAATTTTGTAAGAAACTGGATTTTTAGAACAATATCAAACTGACTTTTATTTAAAAAACAAAGTTATTATTATTATGTAAATGCTCCATAATGTTGAAATATTTGAGAGTTTAGATTTTTGTTCAAAATATGCTAACAATCATTTCTATATTGTTTACTTTTATTTGTTTTTCTCTACATCAATTATCAAATTGCCAAATAATTTTTTTTATATATTTTTTGCTTGAGTGTACAAAAAAATTAAAATATTACAGATATTCGAAAAAACTATGTTGCACACAAAACGTAAAAACTTTGTTTTTTTACAAGTATTTATAAAAACTGTCTGTTTTTCAACAAAAATAACTAAAAAAAACTAATTACTAGATAACTGCCATAAATTTCAGGTCCAACCAAAAAATCATGCACTTGTGAAAAAGATATTATAATATCAATCATCAAGATGCCATCACAATTCCAAAAAAATTAAGGTCATAATCTTTTTGATTAACTGGGATACCCTGGCTTTTTTGGTAGTGGTTTACCTGCACGCCGCTGTTTTATGGATTTTCTTTTAGACAACGGATCATGATACAAGATCATAGTTTTATCTCTTGTAACAATAGATTAAAGAACATCTTCTTGTTCCCCCTCACAAACGTTAGACCTTTTAATGTGAAGAATTTAATGACCGCTTGGTACTCATTTTTTTTTTTTAATTTAGCGTAGTTGAAACGTAACTATGTTTGTGTGGATATCACTACAAGACTAATTAAAGTAGAACACCTATTTGGCATTTGGTCTGACTTTTTTAGAAATGTACTGTTACTTTGTATATAGTATTAAAAAAAAAATTAATAACCCGCCTAGTATCCTAAAAACTAATGTGTTAATTTTCAATTTAAATTTTAGTCTGATAATTATATTTTAAAGTGTCCCACCCATATACCCTATGTTGGTTATCTAGAAACTAGTATTGCTATCGCTACCTCTTATTTAAAAACTTCCAACGCTGGAAGTGAAAATAAACTCCAATTTTTGAACCACAAACGCTTAGACTGGTAGATGGGCACTCCAGTTCAAACTATTAGTTGGTAATTTGTTTTAGAGTGCCTTACCCATCTAAGTGTTGCTTATCCAAAGTTTGTAACTCTATTGTTTTCTCTGATATAAAGACTTCCAACGGTAGCAGAGGACAAACTTTAACATCTGGATCACCAACACTTAGCGGATGGGTCTGCACTCCAGTTTAAACTACCGTCTAATTTTTATGTTATAGAGTGCTCCATCCACTCACCCAAATTTTGGTTATCCAAAAGCTAGTATTCACATTGCCTCCTCTAATATAGAAACTTCCCACGTTAGCAAAAGAAAAGGAACTCAAATTATTATTAGTACAAACTACCGACTGGAAGTTTTGTTATAGACTGTGTCCACCAGAGCCATACAAATGGTAGCAGGGACCATCTCCATACACCTTATAATCCTAGAAAAAAAATACATGGCTGGTACAAACCAGAATGCGCATAAGACGGTGACCAAAGCTAAAATTCCGTTAAAGTAAAAAGCTGAATGGGACGTAGAAGGTGACACAGAAAGATGGACAAAAAAGCTAATTCCAAAAGTAATTCCACGAGAAAACACGGAGAAGTTAAATACCACTTTACCTAGATTCTGACAGGTCAAGGCTGCTTTTAAGTCTACCTGAAATAGTTAAACATAGTAAAGGGTGACTAATGTGTGACAAAGTAAATACACTCAAACACACCATGTTCCAATGCAATAGGTGGCAGAAGACGACTGGAGGCTTAGCTCTGACAGCTGAAAATATGATAAAGTATATGCTCAATAGCAACAAGATATGGAGGATGATAAAAAATCAAACTACGGAAATTATCAAAAAAAATGAGCAGAAAAAAAAAACCGTCAAGACGAAGTCAAGCAGGCAAGAATCTGATAAGAAACCTATGAAGAAGTAAAGAATAACCAAAATAGGTAACCGCTGCGGCAAAATATTTAACGGTGGTTCCACAGCAACCTACGTTAGTTTAGGAAAAGGTTTTTTAGTCGGTAGGCATTGGAGGACATTCTTATCAAATAAATCCGGCATAAAAAAATTTCCTTCCCTCTTTAAAAAAATAGATAATTTTATATTGTTACTTTTTTTAATATTTAATTTATATTTTCATAAGTGAAGCAACAAAATGCTCTCGTTTCCCAACCTACCACCGTGCACCTACATTATATAGTTAGAATTAATGAAACACTAATTTATTTTAAATCAGACATTGTCCCTTGTTTATAAACATTGTCGTCTGCTGCTAATTCATGCATCATTTCACTGCCAATTGCCACCGGCAAAAACAAATCCACTTCTATTCGGTACTTCTACTAGTAGTAATACTACACAATTAATTAAACTTAGAATACAGGACAAAACTCAGTTAAACCCAGTTAATGACAAACTGCAGCCTATGTTCTCCTACCATGTGTTCGTATATCAAAACTTAAGCGTAGATTAAATAAAACTGACATAGTAAACTATATCAAAGCAAAAGTATCATCTACCTTGATTGATGTTGGTGGTGAAATCTAGAAGCTACAGCTACAGCTTTAAAGTACAATGTGAAATATGTAATTATTATGAAAAATAATATCCCAACATTTCTTGATAATTTAAAGTACACAAAAACAAAAAAATATATACTAGCAAGATTTAGAGGTAAAAATAAAAAAGTTTATAAACTTTAGATAAATGAGGAAAACAAATAATGTATGAATAAGCCAATAAAACAATAGAACATATGTTAAAAAAATGTATTGAGACAAAAAAAAACAAATAGAAAGAAAAGATGTGTTAAAAGAAGATGAAAGAGAAATATTATGGATGAGGAACGTCATTAAAAGAAGACAAAAAATTGTCAAAGATTGTACTGTTTAAATTGTAATTATATTATGTAGATAACGTGCAAACGTAGATGGTTATAAATTATTATATGATAAGTTTTAAATATTGATTTTGTTTAAATGATGTATAAATTGTAAAATGTAAAAACTTTTCAAGACTAAATGGCAAGAAAATAAACTAGTATTGTTGTTAATTTTAAATTTGTGTCGTATATAATTGGTGCAGATTATATATCTCATTGTTCGGTTATTGATAAAAATGCCGACCACTGCTACTCTATCAAATCTTTTGCTTATGTTTTTTTTTTCTAATAGCAAACTAATTCAACTAAAAAATACAATTTACTAAAACCATTGTGGCTAAAAGATGAATTTAAAATTTGAGTTACTTGTAACAAAACTACCCTACACAATTAGTGGCTAAGTCGTTTAGATTTTTAAACTGTATACAACGTACAATCATATCAAATAGTAAGAATGTATTTTTGAATTTGTGTATTATTAATGATTGTAATAATATTATTTTAATAAATACAATAAATGTTTTCTTTAATATAAGTGATGCAAAACGTAGAGTTTTTTCCAAATAGATCCGTTACCTCATATAGGCATCCAAACACACATGTTTTCTCTGTGCTTAGTGTGCCCGACACCTCAATTGCTTACTCCAAAAAAAAAAACGGCGTGACTAGGTATAAATATTAAATTCATAATGTTTATGTGATAAAAGTTAAATGTAACACTTATTGTAATGTTTTAAATTGTAAGTACGTTTTGATAACTTTAAATGTGCCAACTTTAGCGCATGCAACTATTTGTTTAACGTTAATTAGACGATTTTATTAATAGCTGTGATAAATGTATGTACAACTGATTGTTATGTTTTAAAAAAAATATGGCATGACAACAACTTTCCTATTTAGTTTAGCAAAGAATTATTTTACATACTAAATTGACAAAAATAGCACAAAAACGTTTTAAATCAACATTTTTTCTGATTACAATAAGTTTAATTTTATTATAACTTTATGTAAAAATCCTAACGCACAAGACGTGCGTTACAATAGGGACGACCTTGTCTCTAAATTTGGAAAAACTAGTCTCCGAGAGCGACAATCCAAAGAGCCTAATCTTTACTTTCTGTAGTGCACCGAGATCGTAATCTCGTACGTCGTTTCTATCCTTCAATCTGTCTACGCCAATGTCAAGCTATTGTACTGAAACTTTTGCCAGTTTGTTAGGCAATATTACAAAATGGCAAACTTTCTTCTCTAAGTCCGATTACTCTACCGCGTTCAAAATTAATCAACAAGAAAAAATGATCAAAAATTTATTATTATATTACCTAATATTAAAAATTAGTTATCGGTTTTTGATGTTCTTTTACTTTTGAAATTATGGATGTAAAGTTTAATAGATCTGATTAAGAAATAGTAAGACAATAAATAAAGTATAAATATAAGAAAACTTTCTAGCCGTTGAAAAGTTTTGCTATTAGACTCATATCATGGTAAAAAAAAGCAAAGTAAAGAATTAGAAATATAAAATGCATTTTGCCAAAATAAACTTAGTTTAGAAAAAAATAATTATTAATAAACATGCCACACGGCAAAATTATAAAAAGCTACGTAACATATTAGATAAAATGTCCTATAAGAAAGAGAAACCAGTTTTATTATTACTTATTACTAAGACTAGGCTAGTTACTCTACACACTACATTATTAAAACACTACATTATAGAAAGTGTCCTAAAATTTACGCAAGACTTGAATTTGCCGCCATTTGTGCAGTAAATTGTTGGCAACCCTGAAAAAACAATTTGACAGCTTAGAGTTTATGGTTAGCAAAAATGAAGCCAAGACGGTGCCACATGCTATACATCCCGTAAAACAATTCAATTACTGCTGAGACATTTCTTGGTTGTGTACTTTCTCGTTTTAGTAATCAGAATTGGCTCTATTAGATCGTGTAATTTAACACTATTAGATTTCTTTTTATAGGGTTATTTGAAGTTAAAAGTCTATGTTAACAAGCCCACAACCACCCGTGCATTACAGAAAATTAAACGCTGCATCAACAAAACTTGCAAAATGATCAAAGAAAATTTTGACAAAAAACTGCGTATGTGCCACCAAAGCCGTAAGGGCTATTTGCCCAATGTGTTATTACATAAATAATCCTATCCTATGTACTTTATGATTCAATAAAAAAATAACAATCTAAAGACTAAAAAGTTTTCTATTTAATTCAAATCTTGCGTTAATTTTGGGACACTTTTTATTATGTATTGTATGTCTTAATTATAAATCTGATTACTTGACAACAGAAAACAATGCTTTTATAATCAATACCATTACAATATGTTTAATAAAAAAGTCTCAAATATTAATTCGGTTAAGAATCGTAATATTCATGTCACGGCTGTTAGTAATTTTTGTACAGCTACAAATTGTGCTCATAAACAAATTTAGTAAATTAAATAACATATAAAAGTCAATTATACCAAAAAATTTATAATGCTTTAATTGATATAAAACTTCAACAATTCAAACCTTACGATGACTATCAGAAATATATTACTTGACGCTTAGCTTATCTTTCCACTCTGCAAGGGTTCTTGATACAAGTATAGCCACTTTAACCCCTCTTGCTTAATGTTTGTTGACTCTTGAAAAATAATACCAAAATATATATCCTGACTGATTGATTAATTAAATTATAAATTTAGAAAAATTTAACCAAATATTATACTAAATTGTTAGTTGATATTCGTTTTGTTATATTAAATTACGTGTTTCTTTGCTACATAATACATACAAATATAAATATTGATTAATAAATGAACTAATTACAAAATGATTTTTTATAATTACTATAAAATATTTATATATCACATATACGAAACATACTGTAAATGTATTGACATTATAATAACAAACGATTATAATGAGGTAAAAGCTTCTGTTGTTAAAAAATAATATATCTGCTTCTCAAGGTCAGTACGTTGGGTCACCTGTTCCATTCCAAGTAATATGCTTTTCAATCGATTACAGGTCACTGAAACCGGACCTTATACTAGGAAATGTTGCACTGTTTTTGTCTACGTCAATGATATCAGGTTTATAATAAATATTGATAAATTGGCAATAAAAATTATATTTTTATTATATTTGCTTATAAAAAGTTTGTACTAGTTTAGTAATCAATTAAAATAGTAAATTATATTAACATGTTTTAAGTGTTTATTCAGGGCGTTAGACAAACTTTAGACAAAAAAATATACAATTTCGTTGTTTTTTAACCAATTTGTATGATTCAAAAACCATTTTAAATGTTTTTTGAGTACTATAAAACTAACTACATATACATATGTATGATTTTGTTTTTAATATACTTGTAATAAAAACCAACTTTAGTTTTTTAAATAGCAACATATTTTTTTTTATTTTCTTTTGGAAAAATATTTGAAGTTGAATTCAGATTATCATAAAAAATCTAAAAATTAAAAAACACTACCAATTATTATCTAACTTGGGTTTAAGAGCACATAAATCAATTATTCAAACTCATCTTTCACCATCAAGCGATGCCGTACCACCAAGATGCACTGATGAAGATTTGTGAAAACTGAAACAATTGTGTGTATTTGGTTGCCCCCTATGGAGTTGGATTGGATTTGGGTAATTGATTTTAAACCTTTGTTTTTCATCAAAGTAATCATAATTATTTATTTTGAGTTATTAATTAAGTGTTTATTAGTCTTTTATTATTTTAATTAGTAGTGCTCCGGTTTTGTTTATACTGTGTTTAGATTTTATAGAATTAAATTTACTATCAGATATGTAAATTTACATAAATATTAACTTTTATAAAAAAAAATTAAATACATGATTTAATTATTCCCTATCAACTAAAACAAGTTGCATCAGAATTATTTTAAAAAAAACATTAAATTAAATCAATAATTTTTTATCACTCACTTAGCCATAACCTATAATTATGTAAATCTATTAATTATTATTAATTAAATATCTCTTTTATTCTAAAATGCAAACCAAGACCTACAAGTTATGTCACTTTGATAGAGTATTAGTATGATAAGATAAACAAAAATCAAACTAAATCAAGTCACCCTTACTTAATTTAAGTCTACTAAGTATAATAATACACAAAACTTTATTTAGTTTATTAAAACTAATTACTTAACAAATCCCTTAAAAAAATTAAGACATTTTTTCATATTTGTCGATGTGGTCTTTAGAAAGTATGAAGTACGTAATATGAAAAGTGCTATCAATTACAAAACTATAAATAAAATAACCTTGGTTCACCATGAAATCTATCACAAAAAAATTAAATAGGTTGCTAATTAATTTGATTAAGATTGTGAGAGGCAGCAAAAATTAAGTACGGTTAAAAATAAAAAGTTACTGTGATTAAGGGTTACAATTTTAACAAATGATAAGTGCATAGATACCAAATAAAATAATAAAAATTGAAAGTAACTGCGACTCCTGTATTAAATTTGTCGAATTAATCAAATCAGACAAAACAAAAATTGACTATTTTCATTACAGAAAGTTTATTTACCGGCCAATTTTACTGAAAAAATAGTCTACTTGCCCATATAAGTAAAATTATAAAATAAAAATAAAATTATAAAATTTCTTTTAAATAACTTCACTAACACGCTACTAGATCAAAATTAATGCATTGGATAATTTTTTGAAGTTGATGTATAAAATTTTTATGTTTTCTGATAGAAATCATGTGATAAAAAAGTTATGGGAAAATAATCTTGCGGCATTTTTTACAAACACTCAATTTGCAAAAATGGTTATACTTTCAAAACAAAAGCAACAACTTAATATTCTAGTACTGTGAATCTTCTGTGATTGAATTTGTCTATATGTGTGCCTAGCCTCTTACTGATAGAAGAGAAAACTTACATAAAATTGTAGTAATTATTAAACAGTTTATGTTTAGTAATATGTCAAAGGTAGTAACGCAATAGGGCTGTTCCAACAGTCCAACATACCGTTTGGACAGTTTGCAAACCGTCCAAACTGTGCACACAAACAAATATTTGTCATCCTTAGGCAATCTTTTATACACAACAATTTGTTTGCGTGCATAGTTTGAACGGTTTGCAAACTGTCCAAACCGTATGTTGGAACAGACTCCCCTATTAGGATAAACGTTGCCTGTCCGTGAAGGATTTAACTATACTACAGCTCTCCTTCATACTCAAACAGTTCAACGTTTCTCCTAATAGAGGGCATCACGTTATTACTTTTAAATTGTTTATTAAGTTAACTGCCACAATAAAAATGATAAAACTTAATCATTTTTGTTAATAAAAATTGTGTAAAATGACACTAAATAAATTAAAAATTTAAAACTGGAAAAAATTGCGTTTGTAGGACCACAAAACCTAAATAAGCGCTCACGCCGCACGGCACAAAAGTTATACCAATAATTTCAACACAATTACACTTGCACATAATATTTAAGCTATAATAATAAATAAAAGTAAACGCGTGGTACAGAGTAAAGTACCACTGGCCGGCAGAGTCATTTGCTCATGGTACATACGCTGTACCAGGTGTCAGTTAACGTTAATTGGAATCTACTAGATTAAAACGGTATAAATCTTTATTATTTACCTTAGTTTCAATCATAAAGAAAATACAGAGTTTTCAATGTTTAAATTATTGTTTAGAATAGAACTATTAAAAAAAATACTTTTGAACCATTAACTAAGTCAATGTTAGTTGGTTAAATAATTCAAAATTTAATTTTAGTTGTGATGTAGTATTGCAGGTTGACAACCCCAAATGCATGTTTTCTTTGCTTAACATTAAGTGTTTATTTGACTGTCTCAGATGATCAAGCTTGGCATGTGAAAAGACTACAAATAAATTTATTATGAGTTATATTAATACTGTTCTTGTTTTAGGAATTGAAAAAAAAATGACCCAAGAATAAATGTCCAAACTTGGCTAGAAAATTTAAGTAATTGTCACCCTTTCTTTGCTAAGGTAAAATATGCAGTTCAAAACTTAAATGAGTTTATTAAATGCTTTCTATTAGAAGAAAGTTAAACTGCTTATGTGTAAGAAGTTTGTACAATCAAATCTTTATATGGACAGGCAACCGCATTTTTTAAGCGTTTTATTTGAATCAGATCACCAAAACAATTTATTCATTTAAATTTATAAAATGATATATATTTTATGTAAATTGCCTCTCCACTTATTGTAAAACACATACAATAGTGTTTCAGAGTATGCACTTTTCGTCAGTGTGCCTAGAATTTTACTGGCCATAAAAAACAACTGTACATAAAATTACAATAACTATTTTATGTATAAAAATATGCAAAAGGTTGTATACTTTCTGTTACGAGAAAATTGGTTTTTAAAATAGTATTATATATTAAAAAAAATTTATTGACCTTTTATAGTCAGATTAGCTTTTTTAAATTTTATTTTTTTTTAAGAAAATAAATTATTGTAATTATATATTATAATTGTGCGGTTGGTTTAAAACAATAAATGTTTAAAACAAAATTAAACATCACATAATTGAATACTTTAGTAAATAAGGTTTCAATGCAGTCAATTTGTTCCGCTTACCAAACAATTAATATAGCGGAAGGTAATTGCCAGCGTACGTGACCAATTCCAATATTGATTTCTTAATCGAGTGAACTTGATCTATAGTACCTTAATGATTATAGCTAAACCGATGCATTTTCATTATTCTGCTAAATTATCAAATTTACAATTACTATTAGTATTAAATGTATCTATTTATTCTAGAAAAAATATCTTTTTGATTTTAAAACTGGATGTTTGATATATAAACCTAAAAGTAACTGAAACGAATACAAAGAATGGATGGTGATTCAGTGCCCAATTTATCTCGTCGACCCTTAACTCAAACACGATGCAAAATTTTACGGTTTAAAACTTCAGAACTGTTTTGTTATAAAATAAAGTTTTAAATGCGGTCTGTTGCGCTTCTCATCTCGCCTCGAATATTCCTTTACCTCGCAATGTTTTTTTTATATAATATTTTGAAAGAAAGAAAAAACCTGTCTACCCTATGAAAAATGTCAAGGCACGGAATGTATATAAAAAATATTTATAATAACTGACAGTTACATTTTTTTCTGCTTATTATTTTATAAACGTAAATTTAATATATTATTCACTTGAGGTTGCTAAAAAGAGCACGTAATTTATACTAATAAAAAAGAATGCCAGAAACATGCCATAAAATTACTGCTATAATGTTCTGTTATATTGAGTATATTACACAAAGTATGCATTTAGAAAATTGTTTGTTTCTGCCGTTTTTCTGTTTTAGCATGAAAAAATAGTAATGATAAATGTAATGTTTTCTGCAGGCACGTTATAACTTTATCATTAATCCCATTAATAATTCAAATCTATTTAAGAAGTTAATTAACCATGTTTATATTCTAATTTAAACGTAAACGATTTAGTAAGGATGTTTACTAAAGAGGCAATGAGCGGAAGGATTTCTTTAGCACATCCAGTTCCGTTCCTCTGCACGCATGAAGAAAATCAATACAGGAATGAATATATAAGATGCGATTGAACATAAATCAGATCTTAAAATATATTTAATTTATTCTATTTCAACAACAATATAATAAAATTGATTTATTTATTTTTATTCTTAATCATTCCAATTTATTATATTATGTCATATTATAAATTCAAATGATGGCATTAAAACTTTCTTCATTGCTAAATTATTTTACAATAAGCCCTGAAATTATGCAGGCTTTAAGTAATTTAAGAAAACACTTCGCCTTTTATTATAGGATTTCTACTAAGTACTTACAAATTAAATTATGCGCATTTATTCCCTTAATAATATTATATTGAATTGAAGTAGTTATAATAATGTATTCTTATATTACAACTTTAGTTTATATTAAATTTTATCATTTGTATTATCTTAATTTTTAATACAAACAAATTATATTTTTGGTGTATTTATATAATAAAATTTAATCAAAACTTCTTAAACTAAACTGCGTCATTGCATTTCTCTATTCATGCCTGTTTTGGGTGTCAGAAATTAAAAAAAAAAACACTGCTTGGATTACAAATGTCAAACTTTGATTAAGGTCAATTGTGACAATTTAAGATGAACAAATATACGATTCAACAAAAATATGTGTTTATCATTAAAATTCTTATTTGTTTTGACAGACGTTTTGCAAACTGGTTTAATTGCAGATAAATTATTTTTACACATTTGACAAAAAACATAAAAAATGTGTACACCACAACGATCTTAAAAATATAGCACAAAGGGTATATTTAAGTTTAAATACCTAACCTACGCCTGCTGATTATTTGTGTAAACTGAATTCTAAAGCAATTAAAAATCAATTCTCGTTTTTTTTTTAAATTTTACAAAATGCTTTTTAATTTTTTGTTTGAAGCATTTTTTTGCACTAATAAAACATTGGAAATTGTGTTATTTTGAGCGATATTAAAATATGCTAAAAAGTAACTTTAAGATAAATTAATAAATGTTGACAAAAATAATATTTCTATTAAGCAACTGCAACATGACACACTTATATTTAGATAATCAATTTATTGCAACAAAAGCTTTCAAAAAATTCTAGTTAGTGGCCACTTAACTTTAGCATTTTTTTTTTATATTGTACAATATTACACATTTGGTTTTTGTTCAATGTTATAAGGTCTGTTCCAATGTACGATTTGGACAGTTTGCAAATGGACGCTTTGACTGTGCACACAAATATATACTTGTCATCTTTTGGCAATCTTTTAGACCTAGCTTGAACGGTTTGCAAACTATAAAAATCGTATGTTGGAACAGATCTATTATTTAAAAGTCTCAACACTTTTTCATATTTTTAGAGTTTCTTTAACACTTTATTTTGCTTTTTACCAGTTTGATGCCTAGTTTTTTTTTTTTCTATATTCTTGTACTGCATATTATTTTGCAATACATTATTATAATAAGCAATAAATAAAAGAAAGCATGTAAATAGTTCGTATTCAGAGTTTATAAAAAAATACTCATAATAAATTAAACAAAACCTAAAAATTAGTATCTAAGATAATAGATACATAGAATAAATAAATAATAAATTTTTGCATTAATAAAAGTAATTGTTTGCTTTATAAAAATATACATTTGAGTTTTATTACGACTTTTTAAAACATTATTATAATCTAATAAAAAATGTAAAGTACTACTGTTGCTCATAGTTGCGTATGTCATGACAGTTTTAGACAAATATTTAAAAAGTCACACGTTAGTGAATAATAGTATTTACTCAAATTATTAAGAGCATGTACTAAGCAACCCCTATTAATACAAACTAGAGTATGTCGTCACAGTTAATTCACTTTGTAATTTATTATTTATCTTTTAGGTATCATTTTCAGCTACCCTTTGCAAACAATTCTTTACATACAGCATATTCTGTTATATAGTCTTTTTTTTAATTGGTATGGTGTATGTTTTTTGAATGATGATTAAAAAACAATGCTAATAACACAAAAACAATCAAATAAAAATAAAATAATTAAAAAAGTAGATTAAAAAAATAACGTAGCAAAAGTATGACACCCAAATGTTTTTTTGGAATAATGATTGTTAGTTCAAATATTTGAACAAATAGAACAAATTAAAATGTGAACACATTAACATGCTTAATAAAACACTGACCGTTGAAACGTCACTATTGTTTAAAATTTAATTAGTATTAACATAGAGTAATTTGCAAAATTAGCATGGAAGTACGATTTTACAAGAAAATTCAAATAAAAAAGCGTGGTCAGATATTAAACAAAATATTGAAAAGTGTACAACAGCTAAATTGTAAAAAAAAATAGTAGTATTTTTTTATAAATCACCGTCTTGTAGTTACCTATAATATAAAATTAAATCTTCATTTAAGAAAATGCAAATTATAATTAAAAACCTATTTCATAAATATAGTTTTTACTGCGGACAATTATAATATCAATTTGTTAAATGTTTTTATAATAACTTGCAAAAAACTTTCTGGCATTAATAACATTAGTTTACTTTTTTAATATTTTCAAAACAATATTGAAAAAAGTGCTCAGCGTTTAATTTTTTTTTATTGTTTATTTTAAATTTATACTAAGTATGCAAACAACGCCACGATTAAAATTGTTCTTTAACTTTAAAAATAAACAGAAATCATACAGGCTGAAATTTGATGGAGCATGGTGAAAATAACTTTTTACTTATTAATTGATATTCATAAAGTATATAATATACAATAAGTTAATTATTTTATTATTGTTGGACCAGTTGCAATATGCATTTTTTTTTAGTTGAAATAGATAGTAGAAACCACCAAGCATTTTTTTACAGATGTAGTTTTGTTTAGAATTAAACTAGAAAAAAGGTAATTCTAAGTTTTAAAATAAGTTTATTGTGTATTATATGTAAATATCTGATAAAGCGTCTGTAATATTTATAATATTTTCTAATAGTGAACAATTGGTTGCTAACATCGCTTACCTTCGTTTTTTTGGCTTGCACTGTAGTGACAACTGTTTTAAGAACAAATTTACAAACATATTTCAAAATGTTTAAAACAACAATTTTATTGTGATTCGCTCAAGTTATCTGACTGCAGAAAACTATCAAACTATAATCTATTTTATTTTAATTTATAAATGGATTAAACCCTGATTTACACTGTTACAAAATTTGGCAATCTGGTATAGAGTACAGCATAAACATTTACTTTTAATTATGATATTTTTAAAGAAGAATAGTGTAATATACAAATTTTGTAATTTGCGTCTATTGTATGTATATTTTGTCTTACTAAATATGACTATACATACAGGTTGTGCAGTGATTGCAAGTTTGACAATGGTATTAAAAAACACACACTTGAATTGTAAAAAGTCAGTTTTATTTTTATGCAAAATATAAATATTGAAAATTTAAAAAAATATATTAAGTATCAAAGGCAGGAAAGCAATGTTTGCACAACACCGATGTTTGGACATTGAAGTACGGTCAAAGAAATACAATAAAATACCTAAATAAATAATAAAAGTCAATTTTATTTTTAAGCAAAATATAAATATTAAAAATTTAAAATTCTGCGTTTATAACATCAAAAGCAGGAAAGCAACGTTATTTATTTAATTCTGGCTAAACAACGATTTGATAGGAATATTGAGTAAAGTCTAATTTTGGCTTTTAATTCACTATATACAATAAGCGTCTTATGATATATTTTTTCACTTTCAGATCTAAAATACAATCAGAAAAACTGTTTAGATTAAAATAAAAATAATATATAACATTGTACAAATACTACTAATATATTTGACTTTTTATTAAAGATTTGTTTTCAACTTGTTTCCAATACTCACTTAAGGTTTGCCAACAATTCAAGGTTAAGTAATTACGCCATTTTTGCAGAACTATGTATATTTTTATTGTTATATTAATTAATTAATTTTTAAGAATAATACTCAAATAGTTGTAAAAAATGTAAATTTAATTTCGCACAAACTGCCCAGTAAATAAATACTTGTTTTAGTGTTTTTTTTTTATTATTTAGAAAACATTCAAATTTTTTTATTCATTTACATACAAATTACTTAAATAAAAGATATTGAGGTTACGCAATTTATCTATCTCAAATATCTTTGTTCTGAAATATCAAAATATGCAGTCAAGTCATAATTAAAAAGACATTCATACTCACATCTACTTAAAAATAATTAATAATAAATTTATTTTCTATTAAAAGTACATTTAATTAAATATTACAAAAAATTATTTACTTCTATTGATAAATCCAGTTTTATAGGCAAAATTACATTTTTTAAATAAGTATAACCGAAATATCTCAACAACTACATAATTAGTTTTAAAGCAACTTTCACTTTAGCAATTACAGTTGTAATTATAAATGAAGCATAATATATATTTTATACTAACAAACAAATATGTTTTAAAAAAATTACGTAATTACATATATTATTTATACTATATACTATACTTTTTTGCTGTAAAAGAATACTGTGTGCACAAGAAATAATAAGATTTTTCAAATATTTTTGGAAAATTCTAGAGATTTTTTTAACTTTCTTTCTGAACAAGTTAATTCTAAATGTAAATAAGCCAAAATAAAACTTAATTTTTACATACACACACACGCGCACACACAGTCACTATTTGAGTATTGCCCGTATGACACTATCTATAATTCTTTATAGAATTATATATATAATTATGTATGGAACTTTTAAAAGTCTGTAAAATGCACAAATGATCATCAATTTTATTGCAGAGTGGAATTTTAAAAATTCTTTTAGTTTTTCATTATAATTGACGCAAAAATGTACAAATTAACAGTTTTAAAAAAATATTTAGGTTATATTATAAACGCTATTTCTCACATTTTATGTGTTAATTATAAAAAAACTTAAAAATATTCTTAAAATTTCAATCTACAATAAGATTAATGATATTTTGTGCATTTTACAGACTTTTTAAGATTTAAATTTTTATATATATTTAATTCAAGATATAATTATTGACAGTGTAATACGGGCATAAGGTTAATGTTTATTAAAAATCATTTAAAAGTTAATTTAATATAATAAAATATGCATCGTAGATTGTCTAATTTTTAAATGTAAATTAAATATTTAAATTATACTTGTACATATACTTGTACAATGATGTTTGCACAAGAACATAATGGCTTTATAATAAAAGTTTATTATTTTAAGAAAATTATTAATGACAATGGCACACATTGTAGTACATTTTTCAATTTTGCCTAAGTCAATTTAATAAAGTTTATTCAATGCAGAAAACTTTAATAAATCACAAAATAAAAATTATCAAACAAGTTAAAATACTGTATCAATAAAAAACTATCTGTTTAAACATTGATACGATTAATTTAGCAAAACAAAGCCTTGCCACATCTACTAACTAATTTGATTAACCAAACATTGACTCAGTTTGTAGCTTAAGAGTAAATTTCTCTGTAGAGATGACTGTAATACGAGGGACACTGCCAAAGTTTGCAAAAAATGTAAAGCAAAACACAAATTACGTTATGTAAATTGCTTTATTGCTTTTCAAAATATTTTCCTTAAAATTTATACACTTTTGCATCCGATGAAACCAATCTTTAAAACAATTTTGCCACTCTGAGCGAGGTACCTCCAAAACAAGTGATTTAAATGCTTCAACGGCCTTTTCATGTGATAAAAAACGCTTGCACGGATTTTATTTTTGATATGTCAAAATAAGAAAAAGTCATTGGGCAATAAATCAAGCGAATATGGGAAATGAGTCATTAATTGGATGTTGTTACTAGTCAAAAACTCTACAGTTTGTCGTGCTGTGTGAGCGCTTGCATTGTCATGATGAATAATAATTTGCCAGTTTATGTTGTTCCTTCTGATTTTAGCCATAACTTCCAGCAAACAAATTAGAGTATACCAGTTAGCATTAACTGTCCTTCGAGCCTCTAATGCAACAGTTGCAACGTGACCCGTTTTTCCAAAGAAAAAAGCAATCATTCTTTTCAAAACGTTTTGTAAACGCACGACCATAGTTTTGGATGGTGCTTCATCCCCAAGCAGCAAATCACACATTGCTGCGTGTTAAACCGTATCGAAAATCATTAAAAATCATCACTCGGAAGTCACGATTTGAAATTTCTATTTTTCACACAATTATTACTCTCGTTAAATTTTGTTGAAACAAAACCGAGCAGTTTAAAATCGAACTATTTGATTTTGCAAACTTTAGCAGTGCCCCTCGTATTTATGGTAAAAAATTTAATTCTGTTTATCAGCATCTCAAACATAAAAAACTTCATATCCTCTTTTTAACTGAAACCAAAGTAAACAATAGATTGTTTTAATCTAATAGATTCCGATTATCATCTTTAACATTTATTTGCAACAAATTGTTTGTGCTTAAATCTACAAACAACACGCATATTCTTAACTGACGACGTACAAAATAAAACAATTCTAAACTTTTATGATAACTTTTCTGAAAGTTTTTAAAAGCTTAGCAGATTTTAATGTACATAATAGTGAATAGTTAAGACACTTATGTTCTACTACACTATCCGGACAAAAATCTATAAAATTTGCTGCTTCACATAATCTAAATCTACCAATTCATTCAACAACCCACATATTTTTTTTGTAATTATCAAATCTGTATTTTTCAATTATTCCAAAGATTACAATAACTACTTTTAAAGCTGCTTTAGAAAATTCTGTTCATTCACTTATTACTTCTGTTGTTAAAACTTTTCTTCCTATTACTACCGAATATGAACCGCGCCTCATTTATCATTATTCTAAAATGAACAGTAAAAATATCACATTTTTTTTAATAATTTTGATTTTGCAACTCATTGCTTATATTCTGAGAATTAATATATTGCAGCAGAAAATCTCACAAAAACTATTCAGAATGTCTTAAAACATAGTTTTATTTTCTGTTATTAAACGAACACAAAAGTATTTGTACTAAATACAGACAAATCAGTCAAGCAAAAAGCATATAAGAAATACATCAGTAATTGAGGAGATAGATAGATAATTCTAAAAATAGGTTCTATGTGCCATTGATTATATTCTATCAAACAAGCAGTGCTAGTGCCAAGATTTAAATTCCGTAAACAATCAGGCAGATAGGTAACTATTTAAAAATAAAAAACCTTTTGTTTTAGTATGTAAATGATTTTTTTTTATTTCTCTGTTTAACAATTTTGGTACTTAACCTCTTTGTTACTTTTGCTTTTTAATTACTTATCAAAATTACAAAAAAACCTGTAGACATTGTAACAATCTAAAACTATCTAAAAAAGATAGGATTGACAAATACAAAGCTTATCAAATTTCTTAGCTTTTTATTAAAAAAGTTAATTCATTAAAAGAAAGTAATTTAAAATTATAAATACCTCTTTTTAAAATAATTAAACAGTTTAGTTACTAATTCAATAGAAAATAAAGAAAATTTTTGCATCTTACATTACTATTCTGAATCTTTTTATTGCTGTACCTACAATGCCGGCTAGTGGTAAAATAATAATTCCAATTTATTTTAGGCAATAAGTTGTCAAAAAATATCTTCTTAAATTAAATAAAAGAAAAATATTAGGTCAAGATCAAATTTAACTTTTTACTCTTAAAACATTTGCAAATGAATTAGCTGATATTCTAATAAAATATTTGCCTTATTATACAAAAAAAAAACACTTTTAAATTGTTATAAAACTGCAAATGTTCAACCTATACCTAAAAAGAAAGACAATTCAGATTCTTCAAATTATAAACCAATTGCATTACTGTTTAATAAGTCATTTTTTATGTATACATTTTTACATTGTTTTAAAACAAATTATCTTTATCTCAGACACTTAATATGGTCTAAGTCCTATTTGTAGTTTTGCAGATGATAGCACCCTTTATACATCATATTTATTATTTATTTACTCGATCACAATCAAGTGAAAGTATTTAGTTTTTAAATTAATGATACTTTATACGGATGCAAATGCATTTTCTTTATAAACCTCTAGGTTGAACAGATAGTTTTGTTATTAATTTTTGTAAACAACATTATTAGTTAAAATAAATAGTTTTTTTTACATGATACTTAAACCGTTTAATAATTTGTAATTTGTAATTTTATTCGGAATTCCTGCATAGTTAGATTTTATAGTTATGCAAACACACAGTTTTTTAGATAAAATCTTTTCTAAAACTTTTGATAGTGTGAGCAATATACTAATAGGCCAAAGGTTCTTTAGATCTTTTGAATAAGTAATAATAAAGCAACAATGTTTTAAAACAAATATGTTAATATAATCTACTACTGTTGCTAAAGACTTTATCTTATTTAAAAAATTTAATACCTAAATATTAGTTATCTATACAAAAATAAATTGATTTGTAAAAATTGAATTAGATGCTTTATTATTATAAAAGTCTATAATATGTTTTTCATTATAAAAATTAGAATCAATGTTTGCAAAGTGTCTATTGATATGATCGAGGTGTAAAATAATAATAATGATTATTATTATTATGTTCTCATGTTATTCACGGTGTTTCTTATATTCTACGGGCTATTATAGCCAGAGTAGAAAAAAATTAGCCAATATTATTATAGGAATTGTACAAAGTTCCTATTGTTCTTTTATCTTCATTGCTAAGTTTGCATACTTTTCAATCTTTTTTGCATGAGCTTTTTGTAAGTTTGCAGCATTAGTTATTGTAATATCATGAGATATGCTTCTTTATTAGTTTTATCAACAAAAGTAATATCTGGTCTATTGCAATTTATAAATTTATCTGTAAGAATGCTCCTATCTCAGTATAGTTTGATGTCTGTATTTTTTATTACGTTTTCTGGGGTCTATTGGTAATATGATAGTTTCTCAGTTATAAGACTATACTTAATACAGAGTTCTTGGTGCAGAATTTTCCCCACATTATCATGTCTTGTCCTGTATTCAGTTTGAGCTAATGTAGGGCAACCGGATATTATGTGTTGTATTGTTTCACTGAATGTTTGACATTGCCTGCATTTGTCGTTTTGAGTTCCTTCCTTGATAATGTATATTTTATAATTGTTTTTTATTGTTATTATTATAAAAAATTAAATTTATTTACATATTTAGTTATTATATGTATTAGTTATTGGAAATGTTGTGTACTAATTTTATTTTCTATTATGTACTTTGTATTTATTTTAATTGTTTATAATAACAATAATTACCACAAAAAATTTTTTAATATATACTATAATACTACATTTAGTTGCATCCAACGTATTTTTTTTTTGTTTGCACTGTATATTGGTGGAAAAAAATACTATTAACATTTTTGATTTAAAAATATTTAAAAAAATATTTTATAACCAAAGTGTTATTTCTATAAAGAGCATTGATTGGGATTTTTTTTTATATAATAATTATGAAATATTATTTTAATAATGTCATACAATAATAATTTTTAAACTTATTTACTAAAATGCAAAGTGCTTTAGTAATTAACAAATAATAATTATTAATTTTTTGAAGCAAAAAATAAAAGTTAAAAACAACAAATTGCAAAAAAAAATGTTTGATGTAAACCAAAAGCATAGCAAATCTTTTGAATGTTGTTAAAATATAGTATGATTAAAATTTTGTGTGGCATTATAAAGTTAACTTTTTATTGTCAGTAAAAAAATATCAAAAATATGTTTTGTCATTTAAAAACTTTTTATGTGGTAATTACAATAAAAAATAAATTACGCTATGATACTTTGGAAAAGAAAGGGTTAATAATATTTTTAATGTTTTCATTTATGTATACTTGATTTAAAAATATAGATCAAAAGCAATAATTACTAAATTACATTAATATATTGTCGGTGATAGTGCAAGACCTCGTATTTGCATTTTTGTGAAAAATGGTTTTGTCATTATCAAACCGGGGTTGTTATACATAAACGTGTACAAATCCTTAAATCTTTTAGTTTATTCTAATTTTCATATTAGGATTTATACTAATTCAGAAAGATAGAACATAAAACTCTTTTATCTATACTTGAAAAATAAAGTTTTATCATGTCTTGTAAAATTTTTGTAATATGCACATACGAGGTTTTGCACTTTCACCGACGATATTCAAGTTAAATAATGGTTTCATATTAAATAACTTTAAATTTTATTTTTATAATGATTTTGACTGCTTTATCTCTAAATTTTTTATTTTAAATAAATAATTTGACCTAATAAAATGCTATTCATAAAAATCATAATGTATTATATTTATACCAAAAACTTTTATTATAAAAAAGCCTGAAGCATCATTGCAACAGCAACAACTATGTTAAAGTATGAAATTGTTTAAAAACTGTTAGTTTTAACAATATAGAGCAAAACATAATTTAGTTAAAAAAAGTTTTTTAAATATTTACAAAAAAAGAATATAAAATGAGTATTCATATACAAAAAAATTGTAACAGGCGTTTTTTAGATTTAAGTGAATAATAAATAATGAAATAACGATATATACATAAAGTTGTACAAAAAAAAAACTATATTCATAATATTCAAAATGCATTACTTATTATAAAAAAGCCTGAATGCGCCATTGCAACAGCAACAACTATGTAGTATAAAATTGTTTTAAAAGTTTTAGTTTCAACAAAATAGACCAGAAAATAATTTAGTTGGTGAAAGTTTTTAGATATTATTGTTAAAGACCAAAAACCTTATACTAAACATTTATTATTTAATAGGCTTAACCGTATCATGTTTTATGAAAACTTTATTATGAATTAAAAACAGAAAAAACGTATTAAATAATATGTGTTATAGAAACGCAGAGTGAGCTTAACTTTCTTGACTAAAAAAAATTCTTATTAATACAAATACGATGAAACAATTAAGACAAAATGATGCATTAACAAACATAAAAACAAAATTATTTGCTACTGCTAAATTTAACCATGCGGATCTAAATTCCCTGCTTTGGAATTATAGTTACAATATCTTGTTCTTAAAAAAAACATATTTCTTATAGACTTACTAAGAATAAAACTACTAGTCTCGACCTAACGGCATGTATAAAATGCTCAATAATAAATATAATTAGACTAAATCTAATAAATACAAAGTTTAGTCCTGTATAGTTAGTATTGCAAGTTGCACTAATCTAAGATTAAAACAAGATCTAATCTGTTCCACATAGCAATTTCATCATAGATCTAATTGATTTAAAAATAATATTAACTTGTATATGTGATAAAAAAAAATTAAATTCTGTTTATCAGCATTTATCAGCAATAAAAACTTTAATTGCTTTAGTCTAGTAAATATCGAATATAATCTTAAAGATGCATTTGATGGCCTGAACAGTGTTTCTATCTTCATCAACAATCAACAAACATATTTTAGACTAACTACTTAGCAAATTTATGGTATTTGTTATAATATCATTTTTCTTAAAGTACATCTTTTTAATAAAACCTTTTATAATTAGTAGTGCCAAGCAATTGTAGCTCTATCATGTTGCTTCAACCAAAAAAAAACAAATATCATCGATTAAACTTCAGTATCACAACTGGCAACCAAATCACAATGTCTAAAAAGGTAAACAATCAAATATGGTTTAATGAAAAACAAAAGTTAAAATCAATTAATCTACAAAGCGACCAACCAAATACAGACAATTGTTTCGGTTTTTACAAATCTTTATCAGTGCATCTTGGTGGTACGGCATTACTTGATGATAAAGGATGAATTGGAATAATTGATTTACGTGCTCTTAACATAAGTTAGATAATAACTGGTAGTGCAAAGTAGTCGTAGCTCCATCATGTTGCTTTAACCAAAGAAACCAATTAACATCGATAAAACTTCAGTGTCGTAACTGGCAACCAAACTATTTTGCATCACTAAGTCTTAATTACAAATCTGTAATTTTAATCAATATAATTATTCTTAAAATCTAAAATTTTATTTTTCTGCACATTTTTTGCATACCCATAAATCTATAAAAGTCCATGTAATAAATATTGATTTCAAGTATTAAATACTGCATCTTTATTTTTTTAAACTCTGTTCAAAACAAGCTATTTATATTCATACAAACATGAGGTGTTCAAAATACAATTTAAAAAAGTTAAACAAATATTTATTAACAAACAATCTTACAATAGATATAATACTTAAATACTTTACTGCTATGGAAATATCTAAACAAAGCGCATTGTTTCAAAGCTATTAAAAATGTATGTATTTCTAATAATACAACTAACAATTATAGGTGTTCTCAAACAAAAAAATCAAAAGATTCATATTGGACAACCTATGCATCTATAATTGTGGTCTGATTTAGCAATCAGCATAATTTTGGTCTAAATACTGACGCAGAACTAAGTTAAAGTGTGGTGCCCCATCATCTATTAACAAAAATATTTAGGCAAGTAATGAATTAAAAAAAAAATATGTATATCATTAAAATAAAATTATTTTAAAAAATTTGTCTTGATCATTTGAGCATTTAGAAGTTGAAAACATTTAATTGTTCATGCTTTTTATAATTGTTATGCTTACAAAAAAAAGTTACATCACATGGGAATTCTTGTATAATAATAATTATGTATAAAAGTATAATTATATAATAAATAAAACAACTATATAGCAAAATTAATATATGTACAATAATAATTGTTGGCTTATTTAGCAGAATTTGTTATATTCCACACAAAGGACGTCGATACAATAGCACTTAATTATCCTGTAATCACGAGAATACATAACACTATAATTATTTAATTGACAGCAGTGAAATATGCTTCACAACGCCATCAAATATACGATATGAAAAAGGGCATTACATCCAGGTTAATTGCGTGGTCGTTGCGGCTATTTTTAACTAAATCCAACGGTAATTGTTATAGTATTGATCAGTATCCATCTCATTGAATACTTTTTGCGATATAATTAATCATACCGTTATTTAAATAACGAAAGTCTTTTTTTCTCAAATATATATTAATAATTGTGAATTTTTAAATAAAATTTAATTTTTATTTCAATATAAATTCACATTGTCAATCAAAAATTTGTTATTTCTAATTGATTAAATATTTTGGTTCATTGATTTATGTGCGGCAATCGTTTTATTTTAAGAAATGATTGCAAAGTATATATAGCTGACAATAAATCTTGTATAAACATATATGTAGTAATCAAATCGTGTTCCAGTAAAAATAATAAAAAAGTCTACATATAGAAACAGAGTGCGAAAACAACAAAAGTGCATCCTTTATTAAAACCAGCTACGTCTCAGTGGTGATTGCTTGGGGCGGTTTTAATCACACATTTGCACACAAAAACTCCTTTTTATTCTACATCTCGGTATTTGCAGACTGATTCAACAGCAAAGAGATTTAACTTTATGCATCCGTCACGGATTTAGTACGAGATAAATTATAAACTTTGACCTATAAAGTTAAGGATACGAAATATATATGTATATCGAGAACGATATTGCTCTAGGTTCAATAATCTTTGCCAGGAAATTGAAAATTGATTATTATTTCTTCTCAACACTCAAATGCATTAAGTAATAAGAGCGCTGTGCCCCTATTGAGAATATTATTAATATAAGCAAGGCAAGAAATTTTAGAAAATAAAAATCTTCTTAAAAAATCATAAGCATCACGAACAAATAAGATAAAATATTTTTAAATAAATGCACAAAATGCAAAGTTTTAATTACAAATCAAAAATGCGTTTTGCAAGAAATGTTGCACATATTATAAAATTAAATAATTATTTATTTATGAACATCACAAAATGCATATAGAATAACTAAATAAAAAGTTACAATAGCAAAATTTAAGTTAACCTTTAGAATCTTTAGATGATAGTCGTTTATTGAAATATCAACATATAATAACAGAAACAGAATAAATCAAATTACAATTCTTCTTTATCCCTGCTACACACATATTTATTAAATAGTATATACTCGATAAAAAGGTTGATCAAGTACTCAGGAACGTGTATGTGCTAATGTAAATCAAATATCATATTTTTAGTCAAGAGGCATGAGTATGTTCAAATTTAAGAACTGTTTGTTTACTTGATAAACCATGTTTGATTAAGTATACATCTGCGAGTTTTAATCAATCAATACGTTTTCTTTTCTTAATAATAATTATTTGAATTTAATTTTCTTTAGAAATAGAATAATTAATTAAAACATTTAGCGTATGCTAATGATTTTATGCTAATGTTTAATCATCAATCATTAGCATACCGTAGACGTTTTAATTAATTATCCTATCTCTAATAAAAAATAAATTCAAATATATAGATAATATAATTTTAATTAATATAATTTGGAAATAAGTAAAATAAAAAACTAGAGCATGCTACTCGTTTAATGCCGACGTTTCTTGATAAAATTTATATCACAAATGTTCAGATCTACTTTTAAATTTTAGTTATAATTGCCAGTTTTAAAATTAAATAAAGTTATTACATTTACAAAACTTTAAAATACATATTCACCACTTATATATATATTTATTGTTTACAAACTGATACTGTACTAGTTGCATACAACCTATTTGCACATTTGAATTAAATTAGCATACATATTGAACAATTTATCTTCTAAAAGTTACCAAAAAGTCAGCAATAAATGATTAGCATTTGCTAGATTTTTTTTTTAATTTAATTTACTACCAAATCATATTGATTAATACAGTTAAAAATTATATAAACAAAAAAGATGTGTGGCGGGTATTAATATAAATAGCATATTATATTAGATTTTTTGTGAGCTTATTTTTACGCAGAGATTGCCAAAATATAATTTTTTTTAATCAGTTATGTATTTATGAAATTAAAGTTTATAAATATTTTTTTATTAAATAAGAATAAATATAAATTTAATTGTACTTGTACCTCATAATTAAAACTTTTAGTCTTGAAAACAAAAACCATTGTTAATTGCAATAATTGTTAACTAACTTTAACAATAATATTTTTTTTATTAGTAGGTAAATTAAATAGATTTTACGGAATTATATCCTGTATATTATTATAATATTGCTGTATTTGATCAAAATCTGTATTAAATATTCAAAATTCAGCAAGCTCTACAAAATATATGTTTTGTGTTTTGTATTGCAGGATCAATAAAGTTTATATTGTATGTATGCAACAATATACTCAATTAATAACTCAGAGAATGCAATGCAAACTTAAATGCAACAGATGGAAATATAAATAAAAATATTATTACATTATACATAATAGTAAACCTAGCTTACAACATAAAATAAATTCTTTTGTATTCTTAAACAATGAATTTGATATACCTGTACATGTTATATTTAAAAATATTAATTATGTATTCTTGCTCAAATTCATTATACTAAAATAAAATGAAAAACGTCATTGATAAAACTGCGCATCTGCAGCCTAAAGTCCTATAACAAACAGCAAGAAACGAGCTCGTCATCAATTCGAGTTATCACTAATGTGTCAAACCTGGTAAAAACATATGATGATATAAGATGTTCAGTTCTAAATTGTGTTTGTAAAAAGCATGTCAAATTAATAAAGTATGTTATTATAAAAGCCGAGTTTAATGTGTAGTGTTAAGTGAAATTTGTTTATAAAATAAATTCGTTTCAAACACGATTACAAAACTTACTTGAGATATTTTTTATACGTCTTCTTTTTTATATGTTGGATTGTTTAAGATTAATCAAATATACAATTATTTTTTTAAGTTAAATTTATAAAATTATTCTTAAACAATCCAATGCCAATCTTAACTTTGATGTTTATTGAAGCAACCGAATTTTTTCAAACAAAAAGGGTTTACACAGAATAGTTATTTTATGACACATTCAAATCAATAGAATTGTTAATGGAGAAATAAATATGTATTTGTGAAATATGTTAGCTTCATATTTGTACTGTAAAATATATAAAATTGCAATAAACATTGTAAACCATAATTTAATCAATACTCTGCTACCTTAAAGTGATAATGGAAAAAGGATGTTGGATAATAAATTTCCACCTGAAAATGGCGACACCGTCTAAAAACTCCAATCGTTCAAGATTTACCTTTTTATATTTTTATCATTTACATGTGATTCTGGCTACAAAAACTACAAAAAGTTGACTGGCATATTATGGAAATGCTATGTTTTCTATATAGTGTTTTGAATCATAAATATAATATTTTCTTTATGATGTGATAGAAAGTGCCTTTTATACTGATAAAAGCACATAAAATATGTGCTGTGTGAAAAGCTTTATTTTAAAAGAAATTGTCCCTAGTGAAACGCTATAAGTAAATATATACATTTTCGATTCGATTCGATGCAGAGTAATTTCAATAGTTAAAACATAATTATTCTAGAGGTTAAATTGTTAACTAGTTATAAACTATTTAAGCGCAGACTGTACAAACTAGTTTTAAAATCTGAACCATACAGTGTAGAAAAGTTTGTGCGTTTTTGTAAAAATATTACTGAACTTAACTTTTGACGTATTTTACTTTACTTATTTGTACACATCTATGATTGTATATTGTAAGTCCAGATAAAATAAATGTATTATTATTATTATTATAATAAAATGTTATAGAAATTTTCATTAAATTATAATCATATAACAATATGTCACTAATTTTTTTTATCCATATTGGCAATACGCGCAGAAAGATTGAGAAAAATCCATATGAATTTAATGCGTTTCTTTACAACAAACGTATAATTCACCAAGTTAGTCAACTATTATATAGATGAAAGTGCACTTGAAATCGCTCATAAAGTTCATAAAACTGAAACTTAATCTACAAGACCTTTAGAATATTCTCAGGTCGGCGTACTTGCCGTAGCATAACTGTTTTCCCCACGAATATTGAAATAATTTATTAGATTCATATTTTTTCTAAGCACCTTTATATTTTTTTAATAAAACAATTTATCTTTTGAAACAAGCAAGACATTTTCTAGTGATATTTAAAATAAGTATGTTTCAAAATTAGATTTTATAACAATGAAGTAAAAAAAAGGTGTTTCTATTGTAAGCAATGAATATTATAATAAATAAATTGCGTTTTCAGTTCAAACGTTTAGGGCGGTATTCATAAACAAATCTCTCAAGATGGTCTTACAAAAATACGCGTGTAGATAAACTTATCATTTTCTGGCTGATACAAAAAAATCACGCATTAAACCCAAGCCTTTTGCTAAGATACAGTTTTTGTTTCTATACCCTACATCTTTCTTTCTTTTCATTATCTTGCAAAGTACATATACAATTATTGAATTTAAAATTCTCACTGTATATATATATTTACAATTTCAGATTGTTCAGTTGTCAATTTTGTTTTGAAATATAACAATGTTTTTTTTTTTTCATAAAATTCTGCAAATTCATTTTACAATAACTTTTTTTACTACCGTGTCGATTTTTAGCGGACATACACAACTTTTTATTCCAGTGGCATGCAAGTAAAATTAACATTACAAATAAATCTTCTACTGTCATTTGATAAAAATTTTGTAATTTTATTTATAATCATAATTCTACTTACTATAGGCAGTTTTATTTTTTTAATTATGCATTTTATTATAAACGTATTAATATGTAAATGTTAAAAATTTTATTTAATTATTTTAAGTACTTAGTTTACAAGATATAAAATCTTAAACAAGTTGAATTAGTACTAGCAACATTTAGCGATTCTTGTTTGAAAACTAATAAATTGATTAATTGTTGATTAAAAGATTTAAGATGTTAGGATATAATTAAAAACATATTAAGATAATAATTCTAAAAACGTCAGTAGCTAAACAACTTAGTGTAGAATATATGAAGCCTCAATCAAGTCTTACTGATGCAAGCAACATTTGGTTTGTGTTTAATTTTAGTATAAATAATATTTGCAATGCTTTTTTGTATTACAAAAACTTTGTTAATATCTAAACTATTTCCCTAAAGTGTAATAATTATAGTATAATTTGTATTCTTAGATAATATTTTTAGCCCGTAACAAGATTTATTTATTTTTCTATATTCAATTCTGCAGCGAGAATTTAAAATATAAATTCTCGTCAATTACAGTTCCAAAAAGTATAGTAATTTTTTTTTAATTTATAGTTCTGATTATTAAAATAATTTCAGTATTCATAGTTCTGCTTTAACTTGTTTTAAAAAATGAGCATTTTGTTTTTTTTTTAGAATTCTGCAAAAATAATGTTATTTTCTTCTTCTATTGTACCTGCACGTTTTACCTTCAAACAAAAAATACAAATAATTTTATTGTTTTAATCTTTAATCATTAATAAAAATAATAAATAAAAATTAACTTAGGGCCGTGATATCCATCTCCTAATAAAGTACCTAATAAATTATTAGCTACATAACCTAACTTTTAATTAAATTAAATTTTCTTAACACTTCTGAGCAGCTAGTACATTATATGCTCAATGTTTTTATTTGTTATAAATGTATATGTTATGCATACATTTAATTGGCTCTAAAACCTAAAGATCGTCCGACAACACAACCTTTCCATTTTCAATATTTTTATGTTGCTTGGAGTGTGTTTTCATGCATGTATGACCTAAACTACTCAAATGCAATACATCTTATGCAATGATGAAAGTTTATTAAAAGTTTGTACATTACTAATTCAAATGTTTTAGACAACTCAGTAAGACTAATTGAGCGATAATAGCTGAAAGTTTACAATCTACTTTTTTATACACAAGTTTAATTACTGCATATTTTAAGCAATTAAAGTTTCTAATAATGTAATTATATTGCTTAAATATTCAATAATGTTATGGGTTGATCTTTTAAATAGTATAGATAAAAATATTGCCAAATCTTTTTTAGGCTTCAGTTTTTGTATTATATTTAATAACTCATCAAATCATTAGTTATTTTTCTTTAAATTATAGATGAATGTATAAATGTAAAGAATGTTGCAGATATATGATGAGAAGCAAATAGTTGTAAGTTTGCTACAACATGTTTAAAATATGCATTAAAATTACTTGCGTTTGTTAACAGACTGTCAGATATAGACAAACAATTTTTATTATCACCTTCATCAATTATATTTAAAATGATTTGCTAGAATGCTTTTGACTTGTTAGTCGCGGTCATCATTTTATTTTCTAAAAACTTAAGTTTTTGTGTAATAAAAGATAAATAGCTAGATATTGTTTAGTACAGTAATAATTGCTGTTTTCTTTTTAGTTACTGTATTAAAAAAATATTTGTTTGTTGTCGGCTTGCTATGTACCAAAGAAAAATGTTTTTCAAAATACCGTAAGTATGTGTTTATAAAACCAACCTACTATTTTAACATTTGATTCATCAACAATTAAAAAAATTGTTTTAAAAAAATTATTTGTTATAAAACTTATAATATTGTCAAGACAAGTGCTTGATTTATATATAATTTGTGTAGACTTATGTATCAGTAATTTTGCATCTTTGGTAGTTAAAATATCGATATTAAAATCGTCGGCTATAAAAAATGTTTTACTTTCTTGAAAAAAATAACGTAAAATAATATTTAGTTTATTAAAGAGTGTCTCGATGCTGCCGTTCAAAAATTTATACACACATGTCACTTCATATAACATTCAAAAATATTTATTTGTGACGCAGTGACTTTAATTTTGTTACATATAAATTGTTGATTTTTTGGACACCATGAAGTATATATTTTAATTTTACCTGGATTTGGAATAATTTTGCATATTATTTGTCAAGAAAAACGAAAAAGAAACATTTAGAGCTTTAGGAATAATTTATGCTACAATAGCCATTGAATTATTAGGATTTGTAGTATGAGCTCAGGCAAATTATAGAATATGCAGCAATTTTTTATTAGAAGTTGTTGCAGTTTTTGCAATTATTTTGCCAGCATTAATACTGACAAACAGTCTAATATAATAAAAAAATACTTGTTATAAACCAAATTTTTAAATAATAAAATCTTTAAGTTTTCTTAAAATTAATTAACATTAAGCAATAAATAATTAAAATCTGATTCAACAAACTATGTCAAACTTCGAACATCTATTTGTATTCCATTAGTATTAACAAAAGTATTTAAAAACAAAACAAGAAACTAACATTAAAAAATAACTCGCTAACAGAAATGTAAAAAAAAATGATTGAATGTATTTTGTAAATTAATAATTTTCTATAAAATGATATGCATGAATGTTATTATGAAGTACCTAGGTTTAAACAGAATTATTGTATTAAACTAGGTCGGGTCATGTGCAGTCGGTCATGGCTGCTCGTAAGCATACTTTGTTATTTGTGTCATAATTAAATTTATTTTTAAACAAAAAACATCTTAGTTTTGAAAAAGTGGTTATTTTTTGATAAAATATAACTTCCGTCTTTGTAACCATTTAATCACATTGTATATTATGAGCTATATTTACGGTATTATTTATATAGTACTAAATTGCTTAAACAGTTTTTAATCTACCCTAAAATTTACAAAAATACATTAAAGGTGTAAATATATAAAACCTCCTTTTTGTTATATAACTTCATTTCATGTCGGATATATTGCCTAGATAGGAAGTTCGGTTCGTTTTCGTTTAATAAAAGTATATATAGGGTATAGTAGAATTTCATTTTGCGTTTATTTGATGAATGATGGCTGAACACGTCAACTTTGTGCAGAAACAGTAGAAAACGGTCGATAACATTAGCATAGCTTCCATGAAGCTAAATAATATATTAATAGAATTTATTCAAATACATTATTCAAAAATGTGTGGTGGGGTGTTAGAGAATCCTGCATACGTCTACTCGTTAGGCATGTGGGTTCCATTTCCTGAGGGTGTGTAAGGAAATTCTGAGGTCAATTTATATGACACTTCAATGATTAATGTATTTTGCAAGGTATATTTTAGAGTTCATTAAAGTTGTATCAAAATTTTAATTATTTTTCTCTTAGTGATTCCAGAACTTATTTGTCCTCGATTTAAATCGTTACATATATTATGCAACAAGGCTAATAAAAAAACTGTATATAATTATATAGAAAGAGAAGAAAACATGAACATTGTGCAGCTGGAAATCAATATATCAAAACGCACAAGTTCATGCGGTTTTGTGCATGAATTATTTAGTAATAAAATAGATGTATTCTATACATGTTTCTATTTGGATGGTTAAAATTTATTTTCTATCGTAGAACATTATATTTTTAATTAAACTTGAAGTGTGAAATTACAGGAAAATTGCAGATTCTAACAAAATTCATTAATATACGGTTTGAATCAACATGTCGTGCATCATTGCATTTCTGATGGTTTATCAATTCCAACCATCTATAATTATGTAGGCATTGAAATCCAGGGAAATCCCGCTATTAGGTTTCTAAATTTTGCTTACACGCAATATGCTTACTTTGCAGTAAACGTATTCGGATATTTTTAACCCACAAAAATTGGAGTTATTAAATTGGCCAATTAACATCATGAAACATTTTTTGTATATAATAACATATTATACATGTATCTACTTATCATAAAATCTACCATTACTATATATAATATTATTATATTAAAAATCCAAGTATCTTAATTATTAATATTTTAATTAGACTATCTACCAGCTTAACAACAAGTCTGTCAGTTATGACTGAACAAATATAACAAAATTTTAAACTTTAAATCAACTACATATTTACTAAATAGTTATTAATCCAGTATACAACAAAATACGAGTATAATACTTTATACAGCAGTTTGCAGCGTGCTATCGGTCTAATATCGTAAATAACCATTAATTACAAAAGTTATGTATTATATTGCAGTAAATTAACAGCGCGTTTATTAAAAATATAAATTTAAATTTAAATTTGTAAATTATACGTTTATATTATGCTTTCTAGATATTAATTTATTGTTATATATTTTTAAAGAATTAAATATTTAAATTTTAATTGTTTGTTTTAATATATAATCAATACAATGTTGCCATAAATAGAATATTGTTCTTTCTGTTTTATAATAGGTTTTGATTTATAGATTAAATGTTATGAGCATTAGCTTGAGTTGGAATATCTGTTAATAAATTATGAATATTACTGGTAATAAAATTAATTCTGTTTTTTTTAAATAGTTGAAATAGCTTCCTAGTATCTGTATTAATTTGTACAAATGCTGATTTAAGATATAAACAAACTTTTAAAATCTATACTCTTTATTAAAGAAATTTTAAACCAATATTTAGAAGTACTAACAATCAACATCTAGAATTTATAGTAGAATATAATATAAGTATTATGAACAGAGGTAAAGCGCTAACGTTTTACAATGCGTTGCATACCAAGGTTATTGACCACACATTAGCAAATCATAAAGCAAAAAAAAATGATAAAAAAGTGCATACATCCGATTCAATATCAAACCTAAAGAAACGCTCCTTTTGTAGTACAGAAACCCAAAAAAAAAAACTGACTGATTTATACAACAAAATATTAGTTAGACAAATTGGGCATTAACATCTCACAAACTGGAGATCATAACTAAAACTACTTTTGAAAAAGCTGTCCAAGCGTTGTCACACCTATAACAAGATCGTTTGGTAAAACAGTAAGCTTGATAAAACAAGAATAAACACTAGAAAACTGTTCAATAAAACCAAAAAACAGTCTCACGGCATATAATAATACCATAAATAAAACTGGAAAAATTGTATTCTTGCAGACCAAAAACGGAAAGTACTGCAAAAACTGCTGCGAACACATTTCCTAAACTTTAGACTAGTATAAGCTCCTGATCCATAAAACCTGGAACTGGTAAACAAACAAGCAACCAGAAAAGACTAAAATAAAGCTATAATCAAGCAAGGCAACCTGACATTTTGAATTAACACAATTAATCCATTCAAGTCGCTAGGAGCTGATAGAATCTATCATCGTGCTACAGAACGGGTTTGCAGCTAAAAAGCGGTCAAGATAGGGGAGACTTACGTTTGTCATAGCTAAATCAAAAATATATAGAATAGAATAAAATAGAATAAAAAATTTATATTGGTACGTATGCCATATAAAACGGAAAATTCATAATTATAGTATAAAATAAAAATTACAATTGAAATAATAAAACTTCACGACATCCATCTTTAAGGTCTTAAATCAATTGTGGAGCATTTGCATAGACCTTATCTTTCACGTGGCCTCATAGAAAAAAATCTAAAGGTGTTAAATCACAAGATCTCGGTGGCCAATTGTGATCACCTCTTCAAGAAATAACACTGTTAGGAAACTTTTTTTTGCAATATTGCGATTGTTTTGTAGCTTGTGTGGCACGTAGCGCCGTCTTGCTGAAAATAAACGTCGTCCACATCAATATCTTCTAATTCCGGCCATAAAAAATCATTAATCATAGCTCGGTAGTGCCATCTATTCACCGTAACAGTTGCTCCAGCTTCATTTTTAAAAAAGTAGGGTCCAATCACATCGCCAGCCAAAAAACCGCACCAAACAGTGACACGTTGAAGATGCAAAAACTTTTTAACAATCATTCTTAAATTTTTCCAAATGCGACATTTCTGCTTATTAACGTAGCCTCCGAAGTGAATATGGGCCTCATCACAAAAGATGATTTTTCGATGAAATTTTGATGCATTTGAAGGGCCCAATCAGCAAAGATACGACGTTTATGGTAAACGACCGGTTTGAGTTCTTGTGTTAACTGAACTTTGAAAGCTTTAAGACTTAAGTCTTTATGCAAAATATGGTGTAATGTTGTTTGTGAAATGTTTAATTCCAAAGATCGACAAAGAATCGATAAACCTAGGCTACATCAGCAATATTCTCATGTGTTCTTGAGCAATGCACACGGTTTTAATTCTTTACATCACAATCTTGTCCCAACAGCTCAAATTTTTCTACCAAGTTTACTATTACCGGCCGAGAAGGTGCTTTACGACGACCAAAAAGTGCGGTAGTTTTGCGAACTATGACTGAAAATTTTTCACCATTTTTGTAGTGAATTTTATTAATTTCAATGCGATGTTAAAGCGTGTATCGTTACCGTTATAAAACGGCAAAACATTACAAATCTAACAAACTTATGAATGTAATAAATTAGGCTATTGATGTAAAAAAAAAATCAAATATCTGGAACTTATGCTTGACACCAGATTACGCTTCTACATTCACCCAGATAAAATTTGGGTGCTTTTTGCAACCAAAATGAAAGTTGAGAGCAATATGATCAGATGGCTAGATACAGTAATCATAAAATCTAATTTTACATATAGAGCGTTAGTATCAAGAAAAAGAGCTACCCTAAAGTTTACAGCTAACAAGCTAAATCAAGTAAAATCATTATTGAACGTAAGCAAAAACTCTGATCAAGCTGATTTAGTTTAGAATACTGCAAAATTTTTCAGGTTAGATTCAACAAAATATTTATCAAAATTTAAAACCTTAATAGTCTTTGAAGCAGAAAAATTACATCTTTCAATAAAGGATATATCTTTTATCAAAAACAGTTTTAACAGCAATTGAGATACTTCAAAAATGCAGTTGCACAACTTAAATAAAAAGTTAAAACATCTGACAAACCAAGCAACGGCTGAGTTGCATCAACCAGCCGCAATAAGTTAACTCATCTGATCTAAAACGTTTTATCTTTTAGAAAGTATCTTCACTAAAAACCTTGCAATCCCTACACTACAGAGCTGCATTACACCTGGTAGGACGGGCCAAGATAGCATCCTAACTGGAAAAGCATTTTTAACAACCTCTATTTAGTGACCTTGTGGTACCCTAGAAAGTAACCACTGCCTTTAGTAATCCAGTATCCGACCCTGCAACAGAACCCAAATTGCATCAAACCCACATTATTATTAATTACCATTTTTCAGACATAACACCACCCCAGAACCGTCATCAACCACCGACTCCGACAAGATCTAGATAGCAACTATTGGCGCCTAATGTAGGGCAACTTAAAGTAATACACCTGGTAGAGTTTTCGCAAAGAATTAAAAGAGTTTTCATCAACAAAATTTACTGTTTAGTTGCAGAAAACTTGAAATCGTACTTTCATGAGTTTAGTTTTATTGCCGTGTTTTGATAATATTACTAGCTACACTTTTCTGACCAAAACCACTAACACCCCCGCCTTGACACTAAAGCAAGCACTTAGAAACCAAACCCAAACTTAGCAAAAACCAAACACCACTACTGGCCAACGTAGTTCTTTCACTAACAAACGCGGACTTAAAGCTCCACAAATTAAACCCTTTAGAGCAGCATTAAAGTGATATCAGCCAATCTTTAGTTCAACTGCCCCCATGTAAAGATAACCCCGTTTCCAAAAACAAAAAGCAATCTCAGTCAAAAGGGCTAACACCAACTACACAACACAGAACCCGAAACCTAAACCAAAGTACGCTACTCAAACCTAATGCTAGCAAGCTTTTAGGGTCAGTGACTAGTAAACCGCGTGCAAAGTTTTGTGGTTAAAAGTAACTATAGAACAAGACAATATTGTAAAGGAACTGCGCTTACTTACACGTAATCTTATTTTGATTTTTTTTTTAATTGACTTTTTTTTAATTACGTGTTTTATTTCAATCAGATGACCAAAACAAATTTATCATTTAAATTTAATAAATGATGTATTTTGTTTAAATTGCTTCTCCATCCAGAGTAAGAGACATACACTAGTGTTTTAAAGGACGCACCCATTATCAGTGTACCTAGCATCTCGCATTTATATACATAAAGTGTGTAATAGTTATTGTAATTTTATATAAACTGTCTTTTTGACCAGTGAAATGCTAGGCACACAGATGATACTGTATGGGTCTCACACGGAGTAAAAAAGCAACTTAAAATACAGCGTTTTATTAAATTTAAAAAAAAACTTATTTTATTATTTATGTGTTTTACAAATATAATATGCCTATTACGCACATACTATAATATTTAATTTAAAAAACTTAATTACAATTTATATAGTATTGAGGTAGAAAATTATAACGTTCAACTCGTGCACAGTTTATGCTCGTGGAACATGTGTACCATCTTTGTTAACAAGAACAAACATGTTAACTGATATTAATTTATTATGATGATTAATTGATTCTTTAATAACACTTAATGTATGAATAAATTTAGTTACTAGTACTAACTTTTTTATTAATTAAAAAAATAATATAAAGCTCACATATACAAACTAATATATTAAAGCAGGTACTAAAAACAAATAATAAAAAATATAACGTTTATTATTTTATAAGTACTGTATTTTATAGTAATGCTCTGTTCCAAATAATTAACCCAGCATAATATTTCATAAATATATTTTATGAGTATATTAAAACAAATATTTTATTTATAATGTAATAAAAAACTCAACATAAATTAGAAAACTATTTTGATTTTTAAACAAATTTTAGGTAATGTATGTAGTATTTTCATAAAAATGGCGTGACCGACGTTATGAACAGCAACCTTTGTGTAAATATAAAACTCTTTATTAGAGCTTGTGGTACTAGTAAACGGTATTGTGCAGCAATATGATGTAATGTCTATATTAGCTAATTCAACACATATAGATGTCTTGTTATTTTGTATTATCTGAATAGTAAATTATAAGATAGACAAAAATAACACCCTAGTTATTTATTAGTAGAGTTGGTTTCAGCATTTTGTATTACACTTTAAATTCACTCATTTAATTAAATTGTGTGTAATATTGGCTAAACATCTATAAAAAGTTATTTTATATATACAGTGCGTCCACGGATGAACTTAACGTGAAACTTCCATGAACATATTTCTTTTGGATTTTCGATTTTTCATTATACGCTCATAATTTTGACGCATAACAAGTTTTTGGTTTATAAAATTTTTGTTTTGAAAAATTACATTTTTATATTTACCATGTACAACAAAATTAAAGTTTCTCAACGTGAATCGTATTTATATAACAAGCAAAAAAATGATAAAGAATTACTTTTCCAAAAAATGTTTGCACGTATAGTTAATTCTATCCGTAGACACACTGTATAATAAAATATAATATCGGCTGAGATGTTTATCACGTCTGATTAGTTTAAAATAAGTTGAACAAAAATAACTTTCATACATTATACAAATATATACAATATAACACTATCAATATCCTCACAAAGGATACACAATATTCTATAAAAACTACAGCACAATCACCTACAAATACTTTCAATAAAAACAGAAACCGTTATTTATGATCCAGCTGGCCTGGTTGTACAACCATAAAAATAAATGTTACTGCACAGCATATTATTTTTACCTACAACAAGTATTTATATTACTAACTTATTAATATTATGAATCTATTTCTTTACATATTAATAAATTATTGTAACTGCGATTGAAATTGAATTGAATTGATAATAAGCACAATTTACAAAAATTGCGTTTATCATACAAAAATTCTAATTAATATTTAATCGCATACTCAATAATCTTCAAAAAATGATACACATATAACTATTTTTTAATAAATAAAATTGAAAAGTTGAGTTATTTGCAGACTGTAAACATTACAGAGCAAATATCAATCGCATTTTATGTGTGTTATAAATGTTAATAGTCGTAACTCAAATAACAAATGTTTATAAATAGCTTAATATAAATTTAAACCACCTATTTTTATTCAATAAAATACGTTTTTTAATTTAAAAGTAAATATAATTTTAATTGAGAATTTTTAAATAATAACTTAATTAAATTAGTTTTTACTTTAGTTTATATTTTGTAAAAAATATTTAAATAAAACAAAATACAAATGATAGTAAAATTAATTTAGTTAACTTATTTTCTTTATTGCTTTGGTTGTAATTACTTATTTGAAACTAGTCATAAATAACTTTGAAATTAAAAAAAACTTTTTATTAATTATGTATAAAAAACAACCTTTGCTATTGCGGGTAGTTAACTTATGCAAATTATGTAAACACAAAAAATTAGTCCATATACTTATTTATTAAATTTCAGTTTAAATAATTTAAAAAAAATACAATCAAATATTTATTGCTATTATACAATTATAACTCATATCAGACAATATCGACATTGTTTTGTCATAAACCTTATAAAAATTATTGTTCCACCTAGAGGTTATTATAGCTGTTGTAGTAGTAGATTGGCACATTAAAGTTATTACAATACTACAATATATTGTGTGAACAATGTTCAAAGTAATTCTTTACCTTTTGCTGCCACCACTTTGTATTCATGATCACTTTAACAAGCAAATCTATAGGTTTGATGAGAACAACAGGCAGTGTCTTAACGCTTCCCCGAACTAACCCCATATCAACACTGCTAAACTGACAGCATTAGAATCTTACTGATATGCCTGACCGATAGTTGTACATTTAATATAGCAACTGAAATACCGCGGGCTATCAACAATATTTATCAGCTTGTCAATGTTTTGACTCTATCACTATAAGCTAACATGGAATAACATAATGCAGTAAAATACACGCCTGAAAGCATAACTTCGACAACTAGATTATACTGGCCGTACTTAAATACAAAATTATCTATTATTTACATTGATTGTCAATTGTTTCATTAAACGTATTTTATAAAAAAATATTATCTATTCATATAATACATTAAATATCAAAACTACGTAAGCAACGTAGAATTTGTTAATTTGCTAGTAGCTATTGCTCTACATTTTCATTTGTGTTTTAGTCTATAAATAAATTTACATACATTAATCTTCTTGCAATATTTTCATACAATTCTTAATACAAGTCAAAGTAATTTAATTTTTGAAATATATTGTTTAAGTATATACGAAAAAATTAGTTTTATGGCAACAGGTACAAAATTGCTATACTATAATTCTTAAAACCATACAAAAAATAAGATTCTAAGAAGAGAAACGTATCTATTATTAAATTACGCAGTGAATAATAGCGTGAGAATAGTGCAAGAGAATAGTAAACAGGATGAGAAAATCCTTGCGGCGAGCTGATATCCCAGTTGAATTGTAATAAATTATATAGCTTTTATCTCAAGTTTTAAAGATTAAAAAAAGCAGTTTGTTTTATTAATTTAAAAAAAAATCTATTTTATTATATTATCACATGATGTTGTAAGTTATCAAAAAAATTATATTCCTAGAACTTTTTAATAACCTATTAGCTAATGAAAAACCAAAATAATATATACTAATGTGACGTGATGTTTAACAATTTTTTAGTATTTTTCTCCATATATAGTTTGATAATAAAGTTTACATATGAAGCATTGTTACTAAAATGATTTTATTCGATTATCTATAGCTCTTTTTTACATTTTTTTTTTCTTTCTTAGGTTTAAGTTTAAAACATTGCAATGAGTTTAATCATTAGTTAAATATGTTTATTGGGTTATTTTAGTTATTTATATTATAAGTTCACAAATAAAGTATTTGTTAGTACACATTTATCTATTAATAAACAATACACGTAATTCAATAATATATTAACAAGATATAAAACTAATAAAATACTTAATGTATTATTTTATATAAAATAATGGTAACTTACATAATAAAAAAACTGTTGTAATTTAAAAAATACAAATTAATAAACAACGATAATGGAAATCATAACTTATATATATTTCAATACTAGACTTTTCAATAATATTAGACATATTAACAATGTTACTTGATTTAATTATTGATATTTGTCTAAAAAAGTATATTATTTATACTAAATGAAACATGATAAGCAAAATATTGCAAATGTTTTAGAAAATTTGAAACCAATTTTTGTAAAGTTAATTTGTTTTATAAAAACCTATGTTTTTAGTTTCTTAATATGGTATTTAGAAATTACTTAATATGTCACAACATAAAAATGTTTTTTGATAAATAAATCAATACTTGCTGAAGACTGGATTAAAGCTGTCTGTGAACATTAACCTTGAATATTTGAAATAAAAAGTTATAGCTACATATCTGAACTGTCAGTAAATAACTGCTCATGGATTTTTGTTTATAAATGTAAATTAAAAATAAAACCGGCAAAAAACAGAATCTTAAGAAACACTATAGTTTATAATTTTAAGATCTAAGTTAAAACTATTAATTTTAACTATAATTTAATATGGCAATGAATAAAACTTTAATTTGAGGCTGTTTACTCTATAAGTTCAAAATTCAAATAGGTAATAATAGTCTTATCGGTGTTTATTTATAGTTTGTTTTGAATTAACCAATTATGGAAATTTATCAGGTTGTTGTTTATTAGTGTATTTAGTTTGTAAAGAAGGTTGTTTCTTTGTTATAATAAAACAATATCATCGCGTATATAACTTTATCAGTAAAAAGAACACAATATAATAGTAATATAGGTGTTTTTCTCTTTCTCTTTTTGTATTATTTGTCTGAGTTCTTTCTTCTTCTGCTAGTATTAAGGATTTTCCAATAAGAAGTTTCATTTTGAATAGCAGGCTATTTGGGCAGCTGTCAATTTTGAAGCTATTATCTTTTGACGTTTGACAAGTAAAAACTACGCCAGTATTAAAAATGAAACGATACACGCTTCAAAAACGCATTAAAATTATTAAAATTCACTACAAAAATAGTGAAAATTTTTCAGTCAAAACTTGCAAAACTAAAGCAATTTTTGGCCGTCGTAAAGCACCTTCTCCGCTGGCAATAGTAAACCTGGTAAAAAAATTTGAGCTGTTGGGACAAGTTGGTGATGTGAAGAATCGAAACCGTGTGCATCGTTCGAGAACACATAAGAATATTGCTGATGTAGTCCGTAGTGTTGAAGAACACCCAGTTTTGTCAATTCCTCGTCGATCTTTAGAAATAAACATTCCACAAACGACATTACACCGTATTTTGCATAAAGACTTAAGTCTTAAGGCTTTTAAAGTTCAGTTAACACAAAAACTCAAGCCGGTCGATCAATTGGGTTTTTCAAATGCATCAAAATGATCCGGAACTTTATCAAAAAATCATCTTCAGTGATGATGCCTATTTTTACCTCGGAGGCTACGTTAAGAAGCAGAATTAACGCATTTGGGGCTCAAAAAATCCAAAAATGATTGTTGAAAAATCTTTGCATCCTCAACGTGTCACTGTTTAGTGCGGTTTTTGGGCTGGCGGTGTGAATTAAACCCTACGTTTTTGAAAATAAAACTGGTGCAACTGTTACGGTAAATGGATGGCGCTACCAAGCTATGATTAATAATTTTTTATGGCTTGAATTGGAAGATATTGATGTGCACGACGTTTATTTTTAGCAAGCCGGCGCTACGTGCCACACAAGCAACAAAACAGTCGCAATTTTGCAAGAAAAGTTTTCTGACCGAGTTATTTCTCGAAGAAATGATTTTAATTGGCCACGTAAAAAATAAGGTTTATGCCAATGCTCCACAATCGATTCAAGACCTTAAAGATGGAATCTGTGAAATTATCGAAGATATACAGCCGCAAATGTGCAAATTCGTCATAGAAAATCCTCTTATTTGAAAACTCTATATTTTTCTACTTTGTTGTCAAATGCTTAATCATTTTTTTTATACCGTCTGTTTTTATTTTTTTTTAATTCTTTCACCAGAGTTTACTGCTTTTCTTATTCTAAAGATTTATTGAGTAAATTAAAAAAAAAAATTCAAAAAATACGCTGTTAGTGTTTGAAAAAATTAAAATGAGTAAAATTATAAAAAAAAACAAAAACCATACATTTTGGCCGGATAGTGTCAAAGAAGATGAGCGAGTTAACATTTAGTATAATGTACATTAAAATTGTTTAACAAGATAATGTTAGCTTTAAACAAGACTATAAATTAAAAAAAAACTCAACTAAGTTAGAAGTTGCTTCATTTGATTAACTTAGCTAATACTCTTTTATAACCCAAACCTATTATATTCTTGTTGTTTGAGGATGTAGACAGAAAATGATAATTTGAATCTCTTCAATTACAACAATCTTCTTCTTTTATTGCGAGGATCTTGGAGAACCATGGGGCGTCTATTACGTTTCTATGACGGGGTGTTGATCCAAAGTTGTCAACTTTGGTCCCATATTTCTCTATCACTATTCACACACACTAATGTCTAATGTCACATATTTTGCATATACTTTTTTCATTTGATTTTGTTTTGTGCGCGCACTTTCATTTCATTCCATGTTATGTTCATCTGTTTACATTCACTGGTAATCATTTTCTTCCATGTGAGCAATGGTGTTTCTTTTCTTTTTTTTTTCTCTAATTGTGAGTTCCAGAGCCTGTTTGGGTATGTCTGTGTTTTGTTTTCAAAGTTTATATACCAACCATCTCCACCTTTTTTTTTTATTATACTATGTACTGATTCTAGTTGTGTATACTCCCACAGTTCGTTGTTTGAAATTTTGTCAGGTTAATATATTTGTAGTATTCTTTGCAATGATCTGTTTACAAATGTCTGTAGTTGGGTTGTCTGATGTTTGTTCAGTGTTCATGTTTCTGCACCATATAGAAGTACGCTCATTACATTTGAATTAAAAATGCGTATCTTAGTCTTATTCGAGTTTTCTTTTAAGGAGTATAGCTTTCTAAATATGTTGTATGTATTTTAAGCTTTTATTATTCTTGTTCGGATGTCTTTTTGTGTATATCCTTGTTTGTCCAAAATGCAGCCTAGATATGTCACTTCTTTTACTTTTTGTATTCTATCTCCGTTCAATATTATATCCGTTGTGTCTGTCCAATGTAAACTTAAGGTAACTGTTATCTATTCATTTATTGTGAGACCCGCTTCTTTGGCAGTTGTACTCAGTGGTTTTAGTTTTTCTTCTAGTTGTTTTAAATTTTCTGCCATTATGCAAACATCGTCTGCGTATTTTAAGTTTTCTAATTGTTTACCAAATCTCAATGTTATTTCTATTTTGTTGTTGGATTATTTTTTTCTAAATCCCGCTTGATTATTTTGTAATTTGTTTTCGACATTTTTTTTTATAATTTAAGTAAGAATTTTGCTGGTGGTATTTAGGATCGAAATAACTCTCCAGTTGTCGCATACCTTTTTGTCTCTTTTCTTAGGTAGTTTTATTATTGTACCTTCCTTCTATTCATTTGGTATTTTTTTTCTCCTAGATTTTTCCCAGTAGCTGATGTAGCGCTTTTACACATGTTTTCCCTCCAGCTTTGATTAGTTTTGCTGGTATGTTGTCCATGCCTGGTGCTATATCGTTTTTCAGCTCGTGAATTGCCATTTCTATCTCTTCCTGATTAATTTTTTCCCATTTGGTCATCCTGTTCTTGGTTGACTTTGCCTCTTGATATGTTAGGTTCTGTTCTTGTGATCACTTCTTGTGTGTATATTTCTTTAAAAAATTCCAACCACTTGTTTACTATCTCTACTTCTATTTTGAACATGTTTATCTTTTACGTTGTGTGTCTCATTGTTTTGTGCTCTTAGCGTTCTTGTTAGCTTGTATAGGGTATTCAAACCATTTAGTCCTGCCGCTTTTTCTGCTGCTTCTATTAATTCTTTTTGTTGTTGTCTTCTATCGTCTCTCGCACTTCTCTTTATTTCGTTGTGTTTTTCCTAGTACATTTTTTTTTAATTTCTTTATTTTTGCTTCCTCACTTTTGCGTAAAATTTTAGTTTTGATTTTTGAACGTTCTTCTATTAAATTCCATGTTTTCACTGTCATTCATTTTTTGCAGTTTTTTTACCAAGTGTTTTTTCTGCTATTTTATCTTATTTTTGTTGTATTTTTGCCAGATATTTTCCACTTTTTTTCAACTCGTTTTTGTCAGTCTTTTTCATATTTTCTTCTAGTTTCTGCTTCTTTTAGCAGCCATGTATTGTATCTTGCAAGCAGTTTGTATGTTTTTTGTAATTTTGTGTATCTCTTTATGTAGAAACATGTTTCCTCCTATTAGCAGATTATTGTCCAAGCAAAAATCTGTAAACAGTTCTCCATTTTTATTAATTTTCTCTATTCCATGTCTTCCCATTATTGCTTCTCTTTTTTTATTATCGTTTCCAATATTTGCGTTTAGATCTATTAAAATTATGATGATTTTTTTATTCTTTTTTACAACAATCTAGTTCATTATTAAAACAAACTAAATCTATAGTATTAATCTTGGTTTAAGAGTTAAAAAAGATAGTTTTTTTATAAACACAAAAAATTGCGTAGAGCCTAGTAAAAACTCTGCTTACATTTTTGTTTAATTAAAATTAATGTCAAGGTGACTCAGAGTAAGTTCAGTTTTAGTTTTTGACCATGGCTTCTGTGAAGATACTGAAAAGTAGCAAACGCATGCGGATTATAAGTAATAATTAAGTGGTTGTAAAAGTAGCGTGCTTTACTGGTATACTTAGTACAATATTTGCCGCTTAACTGGTAAATCGCAGTAGAAAAGATTACAAGAAACAAACTTATTAGTAAATCAATATCAATTGTGTACACCATCTTGTCATCTAGATTAATAGATAATAATAATTTATGAATCTGTAAACAATTAACATAATACTGCAATAGTTTGCATTTTTTACATTGATGTTCAACATTTTAAAACATTTCTGGAGCAGATTTGTCATGTCACACTCAGCAGCAGCGTTTATAAACACTATACACAAACTTTTTTTAGACACATCTATTCGAAATAAGGTAATATTCAGTTTCAACTAAGATTATTATTTAAACAGCATTTTTTTACGTGTTTAAAGTGTGATTTATATTGATCTTTTTACAAATATAAAACAGTAAATAAATTACAATTAAAAAACTATTAACAACATTTTTATTAAGATGTGTAAGAAAATATTCTAAAATTTCAGATTAAAATTAAAGATAAAAGATAGTACTTTACTATGTGATAATTTATAATAATAATAAAATAAAACACTACATACAAGTATTTGTGGTAAAAAACTTAAATAGTGTTTTTTTTAATTAGAGTTAAAGATGTTTGAAGTTTGCGTTTAAATAATATAAATTGACCATAAAACTGTGTTTCAAAAAACATTATGTCAAAATATTTTTGATAAAGTAATTTTTGATTTGAAAAATTTGAGAAATTAAACTCTACGTTTTTATTAAACCCAATCAAATTTAAAAACGATATATACGCAATAAAGAGAGAGAAGCAAAAACTATTAAATACAAAATTTTTTTATAGAAGTTTTACTTAAAACTATATTTTTAAGTATAATTAGTACAAGAACACATAAAATTTAAAAACATTTTAATGTTATTCCTTTTTTTAAAATTTAGGCTGACCATACAGTGTTCCCTCAGATCAAGTAATCAAAACCTGCATAAAAGTAAGATTAAACGTATAAGCGATCTAATTTATCCATCAAAGTGAAAAAATTAATATTTAAATATTTTGAAACACAACTGAATTGTAATAGACATTCTATATAATAATTAATAGCTATATTCAAATTAATCCGTTCATACAATTTTTTTTTAATCCTTAATAATTTATATAAAAAATGTTTAAAGTGTAGATATTAAATTACCGTTACACAAAAATTTTATCTCTATCAGTTTTATTTTGTTTAAATTGGTTGACAAATTTAATATCATATAAAAATAAAACTCAAAAATTATTAATAATTTAGATTTTTTTTATTAAGATTGTTTTATTATCTATTACTTAAGAAAACACATCATAAATAATAAAAAAAAAAACAAAAATAAGTCAGTTTAGAATAAGAAACCGCTTTTTAATACAGAAACTGTATATTTATATAACTTAAAAACAGTGTATCATTATCATTTTAATTAAAAAATGTGCTATTAGCAATAAAGCATATAAGTCAAATTTAAGTCTATAGAAAAAAAAAGTTGTTATTATTAAATTACAAAAAAGCTTACACTATTTCTATAGCATTCTGAGGTACAAAAACTATACTACAAAACATTGCTATGTGCATCTGTGCATTTAAACTACAAACAGCTTGCATTAAAACAAGTAATATTGGTATTACAAAACTAAATGCTTTTTACTTTTTATTAACTGCGTGTTTTGTCTGAATAAACCACAATTACTTTTATTTAAATATTATAATAGTAATAGTACAATTATTTTAATAATTTTCTGGTTTCTAATAGATTTTGTATGATTTTCTGCTGCAATATGAAGATTCTTGAAATATAAACAAAGAGTATTAAAGTAAAATTTATGAATAATATAGATGAAGTGCGGTTTACATTTGGTAGTAATAAGAAGAGAAATTTTCACAAAAGTAATAAATAATTTTTTTTTAGCAGTCTTAACAGTAGTTTTTGTTTTTAAAATAAATAAAAAATACAGATCTAATAACTTCGTTTTACTAAAAAGACAATTACAAAGAAAATATGTGGGTTGCTGTTTGTTGGATGGACAATGTTGTCAAAAATAAGTAAGTTAGTGTTAGGTATTAAGTACACAAAAATTTCTTTATAAAATAATTTCAGATCATTTGTGATTACGTTAAAAATAAAAAAAATATTAAAAAGTTTAAAATTCTTTTTATTTGAGAAGCAATATATGCTTACTGCTTAATACAAAAACTGGCTACATTAGAAAGATTTGGCAAAAAAGTAAGTTACAAACATCTTGTTGGTCAGCAAATAAATGTTTGAGATAATAATCGAAATTTACTAGATTGGAATGTAAACTAAAAGTGTCAAGATCTTTTTTATCTTAATTTTAGTCAATGCTCAATATGCTTATAAACATAATTTATATTTTTTTAGACCACAAACGTTAGTAAAATTAATTTTTAAACCATTTGCTTGACTAAATTGGCCTTATTCTTTCAATTAAATTGTGTATAAAATAAATTTGCCTTGTAAATTAGTGCTACTTGCTTTACAATTTACCGTACAATTTACACGCGCTATTAGTTTTTTTGATGACCCGTTCCAAATCGGTTTCTGCCCGCGCATCTAAATAAAACGCTTTTTTACATTTAAAGTAAATTAACTCAGACCAGCATAATAACATAGCATTGCGTTTTATACCTACCGCCAGATCAAAATTAGTAGTTATTAGTGGTAAGTGGTTAGCGTCAAGTTTTATAAAAAACAAAGTATTATGGTCTCTTAGCAGAGAGTTTGAGTACGCAAACAAAACATTTAGCAAAAAGTATGCAACCACAAGAAAGATTATTGCATAACAATATACATTAATAAAAATTAAGAAAAACAAAAGAAAGAAAAAAAATATCAAAAATAAAAAAATAATTAAAATTATAGACCAGTAAAGATAAATTATTAAACATGTTTTTAACATTTTTACTAAAACGAACAATCAATATAACATAATAATATTAATAATAATAATAATAATAATTTATTCGACAAGTATGAGCACAAGTTTATGACATTTGAAAAGTCAGTACACATATTAAAACAATAAAAATTACAATAACACAATTTTAAAATATAGTACAATTATATAAATATAGCATAGTTATATAATAATAAAATAAAGTATTTTTAGATAATAAATTTAAAAAATTAATAAAAAAAATATTCATCTAACGTGAAAACAATTTTGCAAAAGGTATTCCTTAAATTTAAATTTAAAATTAGTCTTGCTTTTACACATTTTTATAGTATTTGGGATTTTATTGTAAATGTCAATGCATGATAAAGATGGCAACTTCTTATATGTAGATGTAAAGTGGTTTTGAGAGTTTTTCCCAAACATAAGCTTGTTATTGTAGACGTAGGTTTCACATTTATAAATATAAATACAATAAAATGGCAGTATTTTTTTGGTTTTTGTAAACTAGTCTGCAAGTTTTTTTTTGTGCGACTTGTATTCTGGTTGACTCTTGAGGTTTTTCCCAGGCAATAATATTGTATGCCATATGAGGATAGGCTAAAAAATAATATATAAAATATATAAAGAAGAGACGCAATATCCTCTAATGAGACAGTTGTAAAGCAATAACTTCGAATAAAGCCTAGTTGAATTGTGGTGGAGAACAATGTTGACGAAGTAAGTTAAAAATCAATTATTAAGTTTAAATAAATAAAGCCATACTGATGAGAGGTAAACCTCGAAACGCGTCTATGGATGTTTTTAGTTTAGGATAATTTTTTCTTAAATTTGATTTTTTAATGTTAAAGAATAATACATTTGCATTAGATAATAATGAGAAAGAGTGTTTTTTTTAATTTTAAAATTGCATAATATGCACTGCTCAGTTTTTATCTATGTGGTTAGTTCATTTAAGTTCATAGTCAATGAAGCAACCCAAGAGTTTAGTACTGTCGGTATTGAATGGGATATCTACTGCTGAAGTTCTATTTTTGAAAAATTGCACACTTACTGTTTTTTCTCTGTTTAAAATTAGTTTGTTATTTTCGCACCATTCTTTTAATTTCCTATATTAACATATAATTTACGGTGAGTTAAAAATGACTTGATTAAATTTAATGCCGACCCCCTGATACCAAAACTCCAAAGTTAATATTAATATTTGAAATATCAAAGGCACTCGACAAATCAAAGAATAATCCGGCACACATGTAATTACCGTCCACGGTTTTGTGTATATGTTCAATAAAACTAAAAGTAGCAGTTTCTGTTGATTTTTCTTTTACGAATCCATGTTGGTTAATATTAAGTAAATTATATTTTTCTATAAAGTTCCATATCCTCTATCCACCATTTGCAAATTTAAACAAAACAACATATAAGTAGTCATCGTAAATGTTTATTTTAAAGTATTTGTGAGTGTTATAAACTATTTTAACAATTTTTTAATTTTGTAAAACTTTTTTTTAGTTGTGTTTTTTGTGTAATAATCAATTGTTTTTCAGCACTAATGAATGTACCATAGGTACCAAAATATTAACAATAAAATATTATATTGTTTTGCAAGAACTATGAAACTATATTTTATATAATAACAAAGTTTTTTGGTTTTTAATTTAATTATTAAATTATATTATCAGAAATCAACGCCAGTGTTATTTGATTACAAATTTTCATTTAACTTAATTACAAAACAAACACTTAAAGTGCTTGGCTTTGTGTGCTGAATGTTTAAGTCTTTAAGTATTTTGTCAATGAAGACCTTAACCTTGTAAATTTTGTATTAACCCAAAGTGTTATTATCATGTTGAAGTTGCCATCATTTAAACTATAATTATAACCGCTATTTTAATTGTCATAAGTTAAAAAAAAATCTTGTATCTAAATTTTATTATGTATACAAAGTTCTTATAAATTGCATTATTTTTTACATTTTAAGTTTGTGTATTTTTATTATAATTTATTAACCAGCAATTAAAATAAACATAAAAACAACATTCCATCTTTTTGAAACATAATAAAAAACAAATGATTAAGATATGTTAAGAATTAAAAGAGTCATAGCTTTCAGCAATAGTTATTTATTGCTTAATTTTCTACGCGGTAGGGTCCAGAAAACATAATAAAACAAATAAATTTTATTGAGAATGTGTATAGTGTATTTTATATAGATTCGAAAAGTCAAGTGTTTTTAATTATAGTTTTTTAATAACATTTAACATCTATTTGTTTTAAATTATTAGTATCTAGATATGTTTTTTTTATTCAAATTTTAAACGTATGTATAATATTATTATTGATTATTATTATTATTATTTATTCCAAGTGCACTTTTTTGTTTTCAAATTGTGAACTGTGGCTTTTACTATTTTATTAAATAACAATTTTATGGTTTTCTTCTTGTGTGTAATATTTTCGACAAATGTATTATGCCAGCACTTGCAAAACTTATCTGATAAAATTAAATGGATTAGTCCAATCTGTATGAGCATTTGTAATAAATACTTTTACAAGACAAAGAAATAGACAATATTTTTTTTGCTTACTTAACTCTAGCAATAATATTTAGATAAATAAAATAGCTTACTTGGAGTTCTAACAAAATTAATTTACAACAATCTATTTTAGAAACCAAAATGTATTAATTAAAATATAAAAATTTAAAAATAACTTTATTTGTTAGTTTTCCCGAGTTTTGAAAGTTTTTTTATATAAATAGTATGCAATACCACAAAACTATAAATAAAATTATTACTAAAGCGGTTTGACACTATAATATACATTTTTTTAATTAATAAAACATTTGTATCCTTAAAAAAATGTAAAATGAAACTTTTGTTTAGGTTTTATATTAAGGTCAATAACAAGTCAAACATGTATTTAAAGTTATTTAAAAAAAATATTTGCATTTTTTATTTGTCAAATACTTGTCCCAGATTTGTTTAAATATAGCAACACTTGCTTTTATTATATGATCATTTTAATATTTTATTATTGTTGTTGTATTAAATAAATTGTTGAAACGCACTAGTTTTGCAACGTTAATAGCATTATTATTGTAATATATTTTAATTTATGATTGAATATTATTTAAAATATGTTGTTTTTTGCAATACAGGTTGTTTGCTTAAAAAAATTATTTTTAATATTATTTAAAAGTTAAAAAAATGCCAAACCATGAACTTAATTAACTACACTTTAATTTGGTGTTCATTAAATTTATTTAAATATTTCTTAATTACTTAAAATTTTATTTAAAATATGTAATTTGTATCAAGTTTTTTCGATTTGCCAAACATATATTGTATTACAATTACTACAATTTAGTTTATGAACTTCATTTTGATCTCAAATTTGTTTTTTTTATTTAATAATGTTGATTTTAAATTAATAAATGTATTAATGCTACTGTAATTTTAAAGTTTATGTACTTTTTTATAGTGTTTCTCAGTAACTAAGACATGTCGTCTTAGTTATCGAGTTATTATATTCATATTAACTGTTTTTTTGTTAATAGTTGAAACTTTTTTGGCAAGTTTTATTTTATTATAATTATTTGTTGTTATATTCAAAATAATTAAATATTTATTACTTATTAAAAAATGCAACTTGAAAAGATTTATGTAAACTTGTTTGTATAAAATAACGTTCCCGATAAATTCTTTCATTTTGACTCACTGATGGTTTTATCAACTAATTAGCAAGTGAACTTGTACATTATTTATTTTCAATATTTTGTAAATTTATAAACCTTTTAATTTAAGTTAGTAGTATAAAAATTACACTAATTAAAGCTTTATCGAAAAAGCATGCATTTGATACCACTCATCACTCATTATGACTTTAAAATAAAACCAAATACTAATAGTATTTAAACATAATACTATTAGTTTGTTAAATGCTTTATAAGTCATTGTTTTGTTTTAAAAGCTAATCTATTTCAATAAATATGAAGCAATTACACAACAAAAACTATTGCGTTATACTAACTCAAATCACCATTCAATCGAAATCTGAAATATGTCTGTTACCATCACAAGTTAATTTAAACAATTCAATATGTAATTAAAACTATTAATATTATTACGACGATATAAAACACATGATTGCAATTAATTAAAATATTAATTGTATAATTATTTTTAATAAACTTATTTGATTTATATTTCTATTAGCTTTATTTATAAAAAATGCAATATTTTATAAAGTAAATGTCTTATGTAAACTTAAAGAAAACCAAAAAGTGACAATCCTTAAATAATAAAACGGCTCACAAACAAAATATGTTTACTTTTTGTATAATTATTAAACATTGAAACTAAATTAATTAAATAAAAAACAATAAAAAACCAATTATATAATATATCAGTTACATAGAATCAAAGTTTTAAACATAGTCATAGCTATTTTTTGTTAGAATAAGAATTTTTAAATACATATGTATGTATTTCTTTTTAATTTTTTATTAACGTGTTTAATAATTATTATTTAGAAACATATTTAATCAATAAAAATGTTGGAAAATCGGTAACCCTAAAATCATTGTATTATTTAAATAAATAAATTTTATACTATTCTAAAAGTAGATCAATTGTTATATTTATATAATAATATATTGTAAACTTCTAAAATTTTCTTTGTAATTATTAATTGCAATTAATAATATGACCTATTTTATTAAATATTGATTGGATCTTTAAGTAGAAATCAGTAACTATGTATAGTTTTATAAATATGTAATTTTCTGGTTTTTATCTTCAATTTGCTGTGCTCATAAAATTTAGAACTGGTACAATTCAATTTACAAAATTGATGTCATTTGTTTCCGTATACTCAATTATATTCGCATTTTCCAATAAGTATGCCTATAAATAGTTGCAAATTTAATATTACAGTAAATGGTGCATGCGCCGGGACCACATAATAGATTATTTTAAAATTAATAATTATTTTGATAAATCTACCTCATCGTAGATGAAATTATCAATTTCCTCCAATGGTCGGCCGTAGAGTTTCTTCGGGAATGGCTCGTACTTAGCAGGAAGCCTAGAGCCATCCTCAACACTAAGTTTTCGTCTAGGTTGAAAACCATACTCTTTAACTAATTGCACAGTTTTTCGTTCTAAACGTTCAAGAGATTCCTTTGTAAACGGTTTTACTTGAGCTTTTTTAACGCTAGTGGTAGGCTTAAGAGGGTCCGAGTTCCGTTTGGCGGGATTAAAATCACCAGGTAAGTCAGGGATGTCAACTTTAGACTCGGGTCCCCAGGGATAAGAAATCGGCCGTTTCGGTTTACTAATATTGTCATCATCACTAGCCTGACGTGTTGTAACCTGTTCAACTTCCTGCGGCGGGATGTATTCGAGATATTCAACCGGTGGAGCGGCATCATCTGGTTCCCAGGATAAGGGCTCCGAATCTCGGGCCGAGTTTGACATGATATATGTCTATATGGATCGGCTAGGGTCGACGGAAGGCCCGGCGGCCCGAAACGCGATACGGCATGGCGTAAGTCTCGCGGTCGACTAACGCTATAGCCCGGCGCTTTTTGAACCCTGCGACGGCGCCATCACAGTGGCGGCACTTACACGTTTTTCAATGGGGAACGATCGATTTCAAATTAACTTTCCATATCTAAGTGTCACTGTATACTATCGGCATATCATTTCCCAAGGTTCACTCACTCAAATCATGATGTAGTCTGCTGTATGATTATTCTTTACTTATCTGGTCATCACCTTTTCAACGTTGTATCAACTTTATGCATCATATACGCGACTGAAAATAACATGCACAGTAATACTTGTTGATCGTCACCATTATCTCCATATATGCTAATCGTATACCTCTAACTATTATATTATATTGTTCAACTAACTACGTTACTGCTTCCTACTATTATCCAATTCTAACGTCCAATATCTGCAATATTACAACATGTTACGTACATTGTATGGACTATCAAGGTTGCAATTATGAATTATGAATTTCAATTAAATATGTATATCGACAATTATATTCTATTTTATTATATAAAAAAACTTATAATTATATATAACAACTCTTGCATCAATCAAAATCGCAAAATCTATTTAAAGATTTTGTATGAGATTAATTTTCTACAATCTGTACTACAATGTTTTGACAGACATAAATAAAAATTTCAATTTATAGTCTATTTTAGCTCTGAACCTTTTATGTATAGACATAAATTGGTAGCAATTATAACTTTAAAAAAATAAAACATGCTAAATAAATATAGTTTAAAAGATTAATAAATATATTTCAAAAAAATGCATTAATTAAATAACAACGTTGTAACTTAAATAGACACAAATTTTACATATGTTTTAATTCTTAAAATATCCTATTTATTCAAGTTTAAAACACAATCTTTGTAATAATAATATCCTTATTTTAAAATATACTACAACTATAATATTTTAACTTAAAGACTTTTACAGCGTTTTATTTTTATCAGGGTAAACTAGTTTGTCACATGCCTACGAAATATCCTTTAAATATTGTTATTTTAAACTGAAATTTAATTTAAAAACATTGTTACTTTACATAAAATGTTATGTCTACAATAGAAGAGATGCATTTACTCAAGATTTTTATAAGATAAATTATATTGCAAATTTTAAAATAGAACATGACAAGTTGTTAATATACCACACAGTGTTTTATTTCAAAATAACGTTATCGATATTTGATAAAATACAAAGTATAATATAAATAAAATACAAATATAGTAGTAGTAAACAAATTTATTTTATATATTCACATACAAAGTTTTATAAAGAAAATAAACATATTTAGAAGTAAAGTAAAAATAAATATGAATATAAAAAAGGCTGTCGACCAAATTCTTTTTGTCTACAAATATATTAAACTCAACTTGCACAAGTGGATATATTAACATTTCAATATTGAACAAGACATTTAATGTAAACTTATATAAGTTTTAACATAAATGTTAATTTTACGCAAACTTTATCTAAAATGTATCCCTTTGAACGCAACCGGTTGTTTTGTTGGCAACCTTTCATCTTATTGTGTACGCATTTGCGTATAATCCAACAGACTAAAAGGTTGCCGGCACATACTTTTTGTTAAATATAATGCATAAATTATTTTTTTTGCAAATACAAAAAAATGCAGTTACAAAAACTACAGTTATTTATTTTATAAAATATCGTATGGTATTATTTACCACAAGTCACTGCAACGTAATCACGGCTTAGCAGCCCAACTTCTCATTATCACAATTCTAATTATAATTTTGAAAATGTGGATCATGTTTTTTTAAATATGTAGCCATTACTTGTACAAAAAAACAAATTACATATCAAATTTTGATAACTGATCCAGTGTCACCAACATTGTAATGATTCTAAATAAAGCAATAACAAATAAAAAATATACGTTTTTAGTTGTTTTTTTTAATTTTTAACGCAAAAATTTAGCAAAATCGCAAAATTTTGCTTTCTTCAAACCGTTCTAACTTTGTCAAACCTTAACAAAATTTGATCCACAAAGTCTAGATTTCTTTGTGTTTAATTTCTTTTAATAGTGATTACAAAAAACTTACAGAATCAATACGTATACACCACTATTTTGACTCAGGAAGTTGCACATGTTTTTGCAATCTTCAAAACTTGTACTTTTCAGGTCCCAAAAAAGCGCTGTCACCATATGTCGATTTTAAACAAACTTTCAGTAAATACTCTTTAAAGCACAAGAAAAAAATTATCTATATAAGAAATGGTATATCTGGCATTATAAAAAAATTTTTAGTATTCAAAAATTGTCAAAATCGGCAAACCGCATATTTTTGTATTTTAATTTTTGGGCCTTTAGAAAAAGATAAGAATGTTCACGATGGTTCAAAATATTTTTTATTACATGTACTTTAAAATCCATATTTGTTTATTAAATGCTGGGGCAGTCATTTTGATATATCAAGTTTCAAACATTATTCCAAAAAAAACCGTAAATTTAGCAATGCAAAATTATGTTTTGTTTAAACCGTTCTAACTTTGTCAAATTTAAAAAAAAATTGTCCACGAAATCTAAATTTTCTTGTGTTCAATCTTTTTTTAAAGTGATCCCACAAGACTTATAAAATCAATGCATATTTACCACTATTTCAAAACTACAAAAAGAAAAATGGCGAATGAAAAATGTGCAAATTGTTCGGTCTCTGTTACAGACCATACTACGTGCCCAGTATGTGCAAAAAAATTTCATACAAATTGTTTTATAAGTGAAAAACATGTTAAAAAATGTGGAAATGATATTCTTACGATGAAAAGTGATAACGAAAATGCCGTGTTATGTGTTAGTGAAGATCTTCCACGTGAACTCAAAGTAATAAATAATTTCAATTTACAAGTTGAAATCACTTACTTAAAGAATATTATTGTTGAAAAAGATAATTTAATAAATTATCTGAAAGGAGCCATGGATGCATTAATTCAAAAAATTCCAGGACAGAAAAAAATCATTGAAAATGCCGTAGAAATAGAGGCCAATAAACGTGAAGAAACTATTGATTTAATAAAAACAATTGTTCCACAGGTAAATCCAAATAAATCTAACAAAAACTCTGCAATACCTAAAACAAATTCCAACGTAGATATCGATTCAAATATAATTGATATAAATGTAACGGGAAATAATAAAGAAATAACTACCAACAAGAATATCTTAAATCAAATTTCTTTACCTTGGACAGTAGTATCCCACAAAAAAATGCATACAATTAGAAATAATAAAACAATTGCAGTTAAAGCGGCAGAAAACAAAGAATGGCTTTTTATTGGTAACATTTATGCTGATAACACTGAAGACGATATAAAAAAACATATCCAGTCTTTTACTGACAATGCAATTTTAACATGCATTAAAATGAATACTAAATACGCTACAAACTGCTATAAAGTAGAAATCAAATCAAACAATATGACTACTGTAACTGGGGTATCCAACTGGCCCAGCGGTATCAGAATAAAGAAGTTCATCTTTGGCAATACCAGAAAAAATAATAAACAGACAAGTCAGGAATTCAATCAGGAATCCCAATCGTCTTCTGAAAGAAGTAACAACATGCATGTTGAAAATTTTCAGCTGAAGAAACTCAATCAAGACATAATATAACGCAAACTGACCAATCACCGACTTACCATCTTCCATCAGGTAAAAGGCACATCTATAGACTAAAAATTCTCTTTTTAAATATTAGATCAATCAGAAATAAAATCGATATGTTTGAAGCATTTTTGTTGGATCATGGTAGTCGATATAATATAATATGTTTAACTGAACATTTTTTGTATGAGTCTGAATCTGTGTATCTTAGAATTAATAATATGTGTGTCGCAAGTCATATTTCCAGGAAAAATCACATTCATGGAGGAGTTATGACTAACTGAAAATAATTGTAATGCTATAGCACTACATGATATTACGAAAAACTCAGTTGAAATAGATTGTGAAATTACCGGTATATTTTTATGTGATGTTAATTTAATAGTTTTAACTGTTTATCGTTCTCTTTCTGGAAATTTTGATAATTTTATAAATATTTTAAGTTGTGCTTTATGTAAAGTCGATGTCTTAAATAATCATGTCATCATTGGTGGAGATTTTAACGTATGGTTTCATACTACAGATCCTCAAGCGTCTACTTTATGTAATCTATTGCTTAGCTTTGGATTTAAAATACATGTTTTTTTTTATTACTAGATCTACAAACTGCCTAGACAATATTTTTTTCATTTTTCATAGATAACCCCACCATCAGTCCAGTTAAAACCGGCATGGCAGACAACGAAGGTTGTGAAATTGCTTTTAAACTTGACTTTAAACTTTTAAACTCAGAAAACAAAAATAACAAAATTACATTGACCCATTACAGAACAAGGCAAATTATTATTCTTTAACTTTATAAAAGATGCAACTTGGGATTTCTGCAGTAATAATTCCCTAGCTGCTACTAATAAAATGGATTTGTTTTGTAGAATTCTCTCTAATAGTGTGAAACAAGCTTTCCCTCAAAAATTATTAAAGCACAAAGATGCAAATTGTTCAATTTCTAATTGGTACAATTCGCATCTTAGCAATGAGAGAAACTTTGCATCTGATTAAAGAATCTTGCCAAAACTCAAATAATTTGGAAGACAAAAATCTTTTAAATGATTTTCGAAAAAAAATACGATTATGCTATTAAAAATGCTAAGCTTGAATGTAACCAAAATTGCATATTAAATTCTGGCAATAAATCAAAAGCAATATGGTCTGTAATAAATAACAAACGAACAAACAACAAATGTGATAATGTCTGTGATATTTCTGCAGAAGATTTTAATATTTATTTTACTGAAATTGCCCAAAATCTAGTCAACTCTTTGCCAAAAACGCCACCTTCAATGCAAAACTCGGTTCTACCTGAAACTGGTCTTGTATTTAAATTTAATGAAGTTTCTATCTGTCACGTTCAAGATGTTATAACTTCTTTAAAAACAACAAAAGTAAAGATACATATGGGATATCAACAGAACTCATAAAATCTATTAAGGAGTTAATTGTATCTCCGGTAACAAAACTGGTTAATATTTGCATTAGAGAACAAATATTCCCTGCTGCGCTCAAACAAGCCATAGTAAAACCAGTCTTTAAACATGGAAATAAAAATGTAAAAAGCAACTATAGACCAATCTCGCTGTTGCCCATTGTGTCAAAGATTTTTGAGAAAATATTAGCTTCCCAAATAAATTATCATTTTCAAACAAATAAACTCTTTACAGATTCTCAATATGGCTTTTGTCGTCAAACGGGTACAACAAACGCTGCATTGAAAATGGCACAAGTTATTTCTGACAGCTTTGAAAATGGAGATATTGCAATTGCAAGTTTTCTGGATTTGACTAAAGCTTTTGATTGCATATCTCATGATATTTTAATACAAAAACTGCGCAATTACAAATTCAACTCAAGTAGCTGTAACCTCATAATGTCTTATTTAAGTAACAGACAACAAGCTGTGTCATTTAATGGGAACGTTTCGACTGAAAAGGCAATTAACATTGGGGTTTTTAATATTTATCAACGACCTGCCGTACTCAACGAGGTCCGTCATATTATATGCAGACGACACAACACTCACATCTATAATAAATATAGGTCAAATAAAGAAAGCAATAAAGAAGCATCCAATTGGTTAATAAACATTCGTTTATGCCTAAATGCTACTAAAACTACCAACATTACATTTTCTTTAAAACCTGAACATCGGCTACAAACTAAGTCTGCAAAGTTTTTAGGATTTCAGTTTGATTCCAAATTAAACTGGAGCGCACACGGCGACTACGTCTCAAACAAAATTAGCCAATCTATTTTTACTCTTCGGTGCTTTCGGGGCTCTGTTCTTAATAATTGCCTCAGAACAACATATTTTGCTCTATGCCAGAGTCACCTTACCTATGGCATTACTGTATGGGGGCACACCACCATTTCCCACCGATTATTTTCTCTCCAACGTAAAGCAATCAGAATACTTGCTCACTTGCAATATAGAAAATGCTGTAAGTCAACATTTCAAAAGTTGCAAATAATGACACTTCCTTCTTTGTACATATAACACAAGACACAATTTTAGTTAAATTATCAAAAGTTTTACTCTATTTTTTATCTGTAATGTATAACCTACATGTATCTGTATTTTATATTTTTAAGTGTGAGTGTATATATATATATATATATATATATATATATATATATATATATCTGTTGGGGAGCATATCGCGGCCGGGCTTGTATGGGAGCTTGTGGCGCATGCACACGGCAGACCGCCCGCCGGGTTTTACGGTATGTAAATAAGAAAAGGTCTCCATTGTATTGCTTTAATGGCACAAGCTAGACATAATTATTTATTTTTATTATTATTTCGTTTTACAAAATATTATTTCTTCCTTAATCAAATTTGTTTGTGATTGCAGTTAAATTTAAATGTCAAAATATTAATTATCATTTTATAGAGATGAATTTTAAAGATTCTCGTTATTAACTTACGGATATAATTAAAATTAGTAACATCTTTATTTAAAAAAAGTAAAATAACAATACTGTTTCCAACTTGATTAAATAAATAGATTAATTAAATCAATCAACAACAACTTTATTTGTGTGTTAAATCATTTTTGTATTTAGTGTATTTTTTATTGCATTTTACAGTTTGGTCTATAAATAAGAAAAGGTCTCTATTGTATGCTTTAATAGCACAAGCTAGACAGTGTAGTTGTTCTACAGAATATTATTGCTTGCCTACATTTTTTTTGTAGTTACACTTAAATTTAGATGCAACATATCATAACAGATTTCTTAAAAACAAATGGATTTTAGAAGCTTGTTTAAAGACTAACAGATGTAATTATTATTTAGTAAAATATTTATTTCAAAAACTGAGATATTAATGGGTTTTACAACTTGATTGAATAAATAATCTAATTAATAGACATTAGCAATAACTTCAATTGTGTTTTAATATTATAAGTAATTACGTGAGAATACAATAGTTGTTTAGTAGTTTAGTAGTTGTTTACATGTTTAATTGTTTAATGCACGTACTAATAGTCAGAGTGGATTCATAAATCCGAGATTCATTTTGCTGTTCTTTGATTAGCTCTAAGCCAATACACGGATATTGTGACGGCAACTTTAGTTGCATTGAGCCAATGTATTCCTCGCTTAATTCTCGGATCGAGTTAAAAACTATACAACCATCAATATGCAAATAATCTTGGGTGGTCCCAAGATTATTTAAGTCTAGAATTATATTGACGGTTGCATAGTTTTCAACTCGTTCTGCACCGTCACAATATCCGTGAATTACCTTAGAGCCAATCAACGACTATCAAAATAAATTTCGGATTCATAAATCCAGGATCAATCCGAGATTTTTAATCTCTGACTATTAATATGGGCATAAATGTTTAGTTATTTAGTAGTTGTTTAGTTGTTATTTATTAGTTGTTCAGTAGTAGTTTAATAGTTGTTTAGAAATTGTTTAGTAGTTTTTCAATAGTTGTTCAGTAGTTGTTTAGTAGTTGTTGAGTAGTTGTTGAGTAATTCTTAACTAGTTATTTGATAGTTGTTCAGTAGTTGTTTAATAGTTGTTCAGTGGTTGTTGTTCAGTTGTTGTTTAGTAGTTGTTTAGTAGTTGTATAATAGTTGTTTAGTAGTTGCTCAGTAGTTGCATAGTAATTGTTTAGTTAATATGTAAGAGTTGTTTAGTTAATGTGTAGCAGTTGTTTAGTTTATGTGTAGTAGTTGTTCAGTAGTTGCTCAGTAGTTGTTCAATAGTTATATAGTAGTTGTTTAGTAATTGTGCAATAGTTTTTTAGTAGTTGTTCAGTAGTTGTGTAGTAGTAATTCAAAAGATGTTCAGTAGTTGTTTAGTAGTTGCTCAATAGTTGTTTAGTTGTTGCTCAATAGTTGTTTAGTAGTTGTTTAGTATATGTTTAGTAGTTTTTCAGTAATTGTTTATGAGTTGTTCAATAGCTGTTCAGTAGTTGCTTAGTAGTTGTTGTTCAGTAGCAGTTCAGTAATTGTTTAGTAGTTGTTTAGTACTTGTTATTTAGTAGTTGTTGCTCAATAGTTGTACTGTAATTGCTTAATAGTTGTTTAGTAGATATTTAGAAATTGTTCAGTAGTTTTTCAGTAGTTGTTTAGTAATTGTTCAGTAGTTGTTTGGTAGTTGTTTAGTAGTTGTTCACTAATTCTTCAGTAGTTGTTCAGTAGTTGTTGAGTAGTTGTTTAGTAGTTGTTTAGTTGTTGTTTGGTAGTTGTTCAGTAGTTGTTTAATAGTTGTTTAGTAGTTGTTGTTTAGTTGTTGTTCAGTTGTTGTTCAGTAGTTGTTTAGTAGTTGTATTGTAGTTGTTTAGTAGTTGCTCAGTAGTTGTTCAGTAATTGTTCAGTACTTGTTTAGTAGTTGTTGAGTAGTTGTTCAGTATTTGTTTGGTAGTTGTTTAGTGGTTGTTCAGTAGTTGTTCAGTAGTTGCTCAGTAATTGTTAAGTAGTTGTTTAACAGTTGTGTAGTAGTTTTTCAGTAGATGTTCAGTAGTTGTTGTACTCAACAATTGTTGTTTAATAGATGTTTAGTAGTTGTTTAATAGTTGTTCAGTAGTTGTTCAGTAGTTGTTTAGTAGTTTTTAGTAATTTTTTAGTTAATGTGTAGTAGTTGTTTAGTTTATGTGTTTAATAATTGTTTAGTGTTTGTTTAGTAGTTGTTTAGTATTTGTTTAGTAGTTGTTTAATAGTTATTTAGTAGTTATTTAGTAGTTGTTTAGTAGTTGTTTAGTAGTTGTTTAGTAGTTGTTTAGTAGTTGTTTAGTAGTTGTTTAGTAGTTGTTTAGTAGTTGTTTAGTAGTTGTTTAGTAGTTGTTTAGTAGTTGTTTAGTAGTTGTTTAGTAGTTGTTTAGTAGTTGTTTAGTAGTTGTTTAGTAGTTGTTTAGTAGTTGTTTAGTAGTTGTTTAGTAGTTGTTTAGTAGTTGTTTAGTAGTTGTTTAGTAGTTGTTTAGTAGTTGTTTAGTAGTTGTTTAGTAGTTGTTTAGTAGTTGTTTAGTAGTTGTTTAGTAGTTGTTTAGTACTTGTTTAGTAGTTGTTTAGTAGTTGTTTAGTAGTTGTTTAGTAGTTGTTTAGTAGTTGTTTAGTAGTTGTTTAGTAGTTGTTTAGTAGTTGTTTAGTAGTTGTTTAGTAGTTGTTTAGTAGTTGTTTAGTAGTTGTTTAGTAGTTGTTCATAGTTGTTTAGTAGTTGTTCAGTAATTGTTTTTTAGTAGTTGTTTAGTTATTGTTTAGTAGTTGATCAGTTGATTTATTAAAATTGTTAATTTAGTTGTTTTTTTTTTTTCATATATAATTAAAAGAAATGTTATGGTTATTTATAAAACCTGTTTTATTTATCTAACTTTAGAATTTATAGCAATAAATAGTTTTAAAAACATGATATAAAAAATATCGTTTTTGAGTTCTCAAAAACCAAGTACTAAGTAACTAAGATATTAGATTCTGAAAGAAAACCATTTGAACAGGTTTTTGGGGAAATATAATTATTATTTGATAATTTGTATTCTATGTTGAATGTTCAGAAAACCTAATTATTTACATTATAGTAAATGTTTAATAAATATGCAATGTTTTATATTAACTATTGATAAAATATTTGAGAAAAAAAGTTGTCATTTGATAAAGTATAAAAACAAACTAATAAATGACAAGCCATATGATTGAAGACAAATTATAATTTATAGCTCTACAATAATCTTTTTTTTTTAAACATTTTATTTTAATCTGATTATGTTTTCCCCACATTTTTTACTTCCTTAAGTCGGCTTTTGTTAGTCTAGCCAAATACTTATCGATTACCGTATTAGTAGCGGTTCCAATATTAATACTCAGTAAGGTTTAATAAAATTAATCTTTTTGTATTATATTATTCGGCACCAGCAAAGTAAAACTACATTATTCAGAAACGTCAGACAACACGTATTTTATTGAATGCACATTTTGAATTTTTGAGTTCAGATTTTGGTTATTCTTATTGTTATTGTTGTTATTATTGTTATTTTTTTTTTGTTTTAAAGTGACATTGTTAAGTGTTATAAAAGTTTTGGACAATGTCATCGAGAACGAAACACCTGTTAAACAGGCACATGCCGTGCAGAGGTAAGTTATTTTAATAATATTTATTTTGATATATTTTCAATTTGTTTTTAATATCATGTTTTTGGATCTGTTTGGGTTAAAATAAATCACTTCATTATGATTTAAAAGTACTTGATTTGCATTTTTGTCATATTATTAATAATGATTCAATTTATATTTATTATTATGGATAATATTACAATTTCTGTATAACCAAGTATAATCATTCATTTATAACTTCTTTGACATTGTTTTTAGAAATCACAGATATTTTAATTTGCTACAATAATATTGCCAATACAAATGTTTTGATTTAGGGTTTTTGTGTAGTTCAAGTTACATAAATTGCTCTAAAAATAGCATTAAACCTTAAATATTGTTAATTTATATATTAAAACTGAATTATTTGTATCAATATACATTTGCCATTATAACCTAAAATGTTTATAATATAATTAGGTACTTGATTTATTTATAAATAGTTATAGTTAGGTTTGTTTATTAAAAAATATACAGACCGGTCTGTACATTAAATCAACAATTAGCAGATTACAGTATATTTTTAAAAAACATAATTATTATACTTGTACATTAAATATATGCAGATCATATCAAGCTTATTTTAATTCAGTTTTAATATGTAAAATAACAATATTGAAGGTTTAAAGCTATTATTCGAGCAATTTATATAACTGAACTACACAAAAACTCTAAATTAAATCATTTGTGATGGCAATATTATTGTAGCAAATTAAAATATCTGTAATTTCTAAAAAAAGTTATAAATAAATGGTTATATTTGGTTATACAGAAGTTGTAGTATTATTCATAATAATAAATTGAATCATTATTAATTACATGACAAAAATGCAAAAGAAGTTCTTTTAAATCATATTGAAGTGATTTATTTTAACATAAACTGATCCAAAATTATGATATTAAAAACAAATACATATATCAAATAATATTAAAGTAACTTACCTCTGCACAGCATGTGCCAGTTTGAACAGGTGTTTGAATTCCAAAACTTTGCTAACTCTTAACAATATCACTTTAAAAACAAAAAAATGTAACAACAATAACAATATCACTTAAAAAAAATGTAACAATAATAATAATAAGAATAACCAAAAACTAAACTCAAAAAGTACATACAGCGCTAAAATACGTACAACACGACTGAAGTTTCTGAATAATCGAGTTTTAATTTACTGGTGCCCAATAATATAATACAAAAGAATTAATTTTATTAAACATTACTGAGAATACCGCACTAATCCGGTAATCGATAACTATTTGGCTAGACTAACAAAAGCCGACTTAAGAAAGTAGAAAAAATGTGGGGAAAACATAATCAGATTAAAATAAAATGTCTTTTTAATAAGATCAAGTAAAAAAGATTATTGTAGGGCTATAAATTATAATTTGTGTTCAATCTTCAATCATATGGCTTGTCATTTTTCAGTTTGTTTTTATACTTTATCAAATGACAACATTTCTTCTCGAATCATTATCAATAATTAATATAAACCATTGCATAATTATTAAACATTTACTATACTCTAAATAATTAGGTTGGCTGAACATTCACCTTGGAATACAAATTATCAAATAATAATTATTGTTCCCCAGAAACGTATTCAAAATCTTCTCTTTTAAAATCTATTATCGTAATTTACTTAATTTTTGAGAATTTAAAAAAAGTTATTTTTTATAACATGTTTTTAGAACTAATTAATTCTATAAATTCTAAAGTTAGTTAAATAAAACAGGCTTTATAAATAATAGTATCATTATTTTTTTAATCTGTATAAAAAAACAACTAAATAAACAATTAATAAAACAACTGAACAACTACTAAACAACTATTAAACAACTACTAATCAATTACTAAATAACTGCTAAACAACTACTAAACAACTACTTAACAACTACTAAACAACTTTTGAACAACAACAACTAAATATCTACTAAACAGCTACAAAGCAACTATTGAACAACTACTTAACAACAACTAAACAGCTACTAAACAACTACTTAACAACTACTAAACAACTACTAATTAACTACTACACAACTACTAAACATCTACTAAACAACTTCAAAACAACTACTAAACAACTACTAATTAACTACTAAACTACTACTAAACAACTACAAAACAACTATTAAACAACTACTAAACAACTACTAAACAACTACAAAACAACTACTAAACAACTACTAATTAACTACTAAACTACTACTAAACAACTACAAAACAACTATTAAACAACTACTAAACAACTACTAAACAACTACTAAACAACTACTAAACAACTACTAAACATCTACTAAACAACTACAAAACAACTACTAAACAACTACTAATTAACTACTAAACTACTACTAAACAACTACAAAACAACTATTAAACAACTACTAAACAACTACTAAACAACTGCTAAACAACTACTAAACAACTACTAAACAACTACAAAACAACTACTAAACAACTACTAAACAACTACTAAACAACTACTTAACAACTACTAAACAACTACTAAACAATTACTAAACAACTACTAAACAACTGTTGAACAACTTCGAAACAACTACTAAACAAGTAGTAAACAACTACTGACAAGCTATTGAACAACTATTAAAAAACTACTAAACACTTACTAAACAACTACTAAAAAACTACTAAACAGCTATTGAACAACTACTAAAAAACTACTAAACACTTACAAAACTACTATACAACTATTAGGCAACTACTTAACAACTATTAAACAACTACTAAATAAATACTGAACGAGAACTACTAAACAACTACTAAACATCTAATTAACAATTTCTAAACAACTACTAAAAAACTACTGCACAATTACTAAACAACTACTAAACAACTACTAAACAATAACTAAACAATTATTTAACTACTACTAAAAAACTATTGAACAATTACTAAACAACTATTAAGCAACTACTAAACAACTATTCAACGACTACTAGACATCTACTGAACAAGAACTACTTAACAACTACTAAAAAACTACTGCACAATTACTAAACAACTACTAAACAACTACTAAACAACTATTAAACAACTACTGAAAAACTACTGAACAATTACTAAACAAATATTAAACAACTACTAAACAATTATTGAACAACTCTTGAACAAGAATTACTAAACAAGAACTACTAAATAACTACTGAACAACTACTGAACAACTACTGAAAAACTACTGCACAGTAACTAAAAAACTACTAAACAACTATTGAAAAACTACTGAAAAACTACTGAACAATTACTAAACAATTATTAAACAGCTACTTATCAACTATTTAACAACTTTTGGACAACTACTTACCAATTAATAAACAACATTTACTAAACTACTAAACTACTAAACTACTAAACTACTAAACTACTAAACTACTAAACTACTAAACTACTAAACTACTAAACTACTAAACTACTAAACTACTAAACTACTAAACTACTAAACTACTAAACTACTAAACTACTAAACTACTAAACTACTAAACTACTAAACTACTAAACTACTAAACTACTAAACTACTAAACTACTAAACTACTAAACTACTAAACTACTAAACTACTAAACTACTAAACTACTAAACTACTAAACTACTAAACTACTAAACTACTAAACTACTAAACTACTAAACTACTAAACTACTAAACTACTAAACTACTAAACTACTAAACTACTAAACTACTAAACTACTAAACTACTAAACTACTAAACTACTAAACTACTAAACTACTAAACTACTAAACTACTAAACTACTAAACTACTAAACTACTAAACTACTAAACTACTAAACTACTAAACTACTAAACTACTAAACTACTAAACTACTAAACTACAAAACTACTAAACTACCTGGTTATGTTATTAAATTTTTAGGTTATAATGGCAAATGTATATTGATACAAATAGTTCGAAATGTTTAAGCCTACAACATTTAAAATTTTACGTAAATAAATGGTTATTTTTTTATTATTGTACATTTAAATGCACTTTGTAATACAATGTTTAAAGAATAAAAGTATACAAAATTCTTTACGTTATAAATTAATTTTTGAGCAACTTTTACTTATTTATTAATTATTATTTAAAACTTAATTATAAACTAAACAAAAATAAAATTGTCATGCATGAGTCAAGTGTATGAAATAAAAATTTTGTTTTGCACAAACTACTGAAAATGGCTTTCTTTACTTGAATCCTGATCATGTCAATTTTTTCAAATTTTTTGAGTTAGTTATTTACGAATAATAATAAATTTTATGTGCAAAAGATACTCTAAAAATTTTAAGATGTGCCGTGCACTACGCTCCGAGATATCTTGCAATGTATCCACAGAAATACTTAAAATTTAAGCCTTTTTGGCAACTTTTAAACGTATTTGGCAATTTTGTTGATTGTTGATGTTTTCCAAATTTTATAAAGTGCTGATAATTTTTAAACTTAACAAACTACATCTGTTCTATTAAATTTACTTGCAATTGTATTATGAATAGTACGACTACGATTGTTACTAAATTTTCTATGAGTAAAAATATAAACAAAACTTATTTTTATTATTATTACATTTATTTAATTATGTTCCGCAAAGTTTTTAAATTAATCAAAATTATTCTACTATAAAAATGGCTTAAGGTCGCATTTATTATAACAAAACATTTGTGGACAAAGAATTCGAATTGAAAAGGCTTTCAACTGAAATAGCAAACACATTTATTATATTACAATAGAGCACGATGACAGATATATTGCAGCGAAACTCAACAAAAAATAATATAGGCAACGCAAACGTGGCTGCGAGATGCTCACTTAGAAGGAGAGTCATATGACGCCGGCCGCGACGTTACCTTTTGGCCGCTACATGCTCCCATCTAAGAGCATATCGGTTGTCATAAGCTCCCATTAATATATATATATATATATATATATATATATATATATATGTATTTACTTATATGTTTTTATTATGACAAGTGTATACCTATGGTTCTAACACAAATAAATTATTCTATTCTATTTTAATGTAAAAAGTTGCACATATTTTTGAGATCTTCAAAACTTGTAATTTTTAGGTCCCGAAAAAACGCTGTCACCCTATGTCAATTTTAGTCAAAATTTCAGTAAATATTCTTCAGACCCCAAGAAACAAGGTTATTTATATGAAAATGGTATATCGGTTATTATCAAGGATTTTTTAATATTCAAAAATCTTCAAAATTGCATAGTTCTTTAGAAAATCTAAATCACTTTTTGTCTACCTTGCTTCGTTTTCAAGATACTTAACAAATACAAAATATTTAAAAAACTTTATATATAGCAAAAAAACACAAACAAAACAACATTATTTTAACAAGTATGCATTGATGCAAGCTTTTGATACTTGTCAAAACAGTTTTATTTGGTTCAGTTAGTAAAATTTGATAAAAATGCTGTTAAACCACTGAGAATTCGCAGATATCATTATTGCTTACGGATCCTGTAATCGTAATGCCCTAGCAATTGAGATTTACCAACAGAAAGCAATTTTCTCGACGCGTTTTTAGTGAAAATTTTAACCCATTTTATTATCAAAAGTACAACACCTACAACCAGGCGACGCAGCACAGCGACTTGCATTTTCTCAATGGCTTCTTGATAATGCTCAATATACCATATTTCATGTAAATAACCTTTTTTCTTGTGGTCTGAAAAGTATTTACTGAAATTTTGACTAAAATCGACATTGGGTGACAGCGTTTTTTCATTACCTGAAAGTTACAAGTTTTGAAGATCGCAAAAACATGTGCAACTTCCTGCATCAAATTGGTAGTAAATATGAACTAATTCTATAAGTCTTTTGTAATTACTTTAAAGAAAGATTGAACACAAAAAGAACTCGTAGACCAAATTTCTTTAAGATTTGACAAAGTTAGAACTGTTTAAACAAAACATAATTTTGCAAAACTTACAGTTTTTTTAATAATGTTTAAAACTTGATATATCAAAATGATTGCCTCAACATTAAATATAATAATATAGGTTTTAAAGTACATGTAATAAGGAATATTTTGAGCCATTGTGGACCTTTCTATCTTTTTCCAAAGTCCCAAAAATTGAGATACAAAAATGTGCAGTTCGCCGATTTTGACATTTTTTGAATATTAAAATTTTTTTATAATGCTTGATATACCATTTCTCATATAGATAACCTTGTTTCTTGTGTTTTGAAGAGTATTTAATCACTCTAAAAAGAGATGAAACACAACACAAAGTTAGAACGGTTTAAAGAAAGCAAAATTTTGCGATTTTGCTAGATTTACGGTTTTTTTTGGGATAATGTTTGAAGCTTAATATATCAAAATGACTGCCACAATATTTAATATAGGTTTTAAAGTACATGTAATAAGGAATAATTTAAACTATTGTAAACCTTTTTATCTTTTTCAAGAAGCCCAACAACTGAAATACAAAATAAGCTAAAAAAGACGTTTTATTGTAAAATTTTTGACTTTCATTGCCATTTTGAACAGGCAATATTCTAAGGTCCAAAATTTTTAGAAATCTCATTTTGTTTCATTTATATTTTGATCCCTGAAAATTTGAGCAAAATCAAAAAGGTCGACTTTTTCAAATGAGTCAAAAAATAATGGAATTACCCAAATAGTTATTTATATTAGACATTTTAGCAAATTAATTATAAATTTAGTTGATTAAAAGCATCTTATACCCTATTTATAAAAATACAAATTCACCTTTTCCTATACAAACATATTTTACTCAATTTACACATTTTTAGTATAATAGTTAATTATTATTTAATATTCAATGAAAAGTTTCAATACAACTTCAGCGCTTTACTTTAACTTTCGGTTGCAATAAAATATTTTCTACTTTGGTTTGTAATATACAATTACTTGTTTATTTTTCTAAACAATTTTACAACAATATTAGTTAACAACATAACTCTATAAAAAAGTAAAAGTTATTTTTTATACGTTTAAATTTTTTTATATGTTTAAATTTTTTTATTGCTATAAATTATAAAATATTAGAAGAAAAGATATAAAAAAGTTCACAATATTTTATTCATTTTGGATACAGCAGCATATAAACTAAATACATTTACCATATTGACAAATATAGCAAAACATCTTAAAATTTGTAGGTTAGAATCTGTAGCATCTATAAACAAAGACTTCAAAACAATATCTGAATACGGTGCTACCAACTTGGTAAATTTTAATAAATAAGTAATTAAAAAAAAAACTAAACTTTATACTGTTTCAAAATTAAAATCCAAAGTATGATCAGTCACAAATATAAAACTAAACAACATATAAAAATATCTAGTTTAAAATCTTACACGATATTTTCTGAAACTATGTTGTTGACATAGCTTCAAAAGTATATAAAACGCTTTGCATATATTTGTCCTTGTTTTAAATATTTTTCCCAAGTATAAAAAATTTCTTCAAAAACAAGCTATTTCATTATCATTGCCAATCCAAAATTGACTAATAAATTAGATATTTTTATTTTCTATCATTTTGTTTTGTTTTTATATATGCGTCGTTATTTGCTAACTTGTTCTTTTAGTAAATGTTTTTAAAAAAAGATCAACAATCGTTTGGTGTAGATGCTAAAAAGTCGCGGTCTTTCAATTAATTACCAAGTAGGTCTTAGACAAAACCACAGTATGGTTGGTTATTTAATCTATTTATAAAATGTTTTTTTAAGACGTTCTTGCAAAAGAACACCTTGCAGCGGTGTATTTCAAAATAGAAAAGATATAACTTAACGTTATAAAATTTTGCAGAAGCTGCACTCATGAAGATTCAGGGGCCAAATGTTTTTCTTATATTTTTTATGCGCAATTGCAGATTTAAAGTAAAGGTTGAAACCGCTAACTTGAAGACGTTATGACTAGAGAACGGTGTTACTCAATGGTTGACGATTAGCTTCACTTTTTTTTGCAAGTGCGGCTTCAGTGGTTACACTTGTTGATAAATTTTTGTATGTTGACAATTTAAGCAAAAGCGTGCATTTTCCTGCCTCAGAAAACCTCATCGAGACTTCGCGTTTGACTTGCAAGGTTTTAGAATTACGTGCGTCAAAACAGTTGTTTAGAGCTTGTGTTGCTAGAAAACAGTGTTCCTAAATGGTTGACAATTAGCTTTACTTTTTTTGCAATTACTGTAAGCAATATTGCGGCTTCAGTGGTTACACTTGTTAATACATTTCTGTACGTTGACAATTTATTGATTTACATAGCGGGATATATTATACTGAGAGGCAAAGGCGTGCATTTATGCTGCTCCAGAAAACCTCATCCAGACTCTGCGTTTGACTTGAGAGTTTTTAGAATTACGTGCGTCAACACAACTGTTTCTTAAAGCTTGTGTTTGATAAGACACTATCCCTTTGAGCACATTTGATGAATTAGTCAAATTAGTCACAAAATGCAAAAAACGCCTAAAAACTGATCAATGTTAACTGAAGTGCGCGGAGAAAGGTACTCGTCCGACAAAAAATCCCGGTTGAAAATGTTAGGCGCAGTTCACAACGCAGAGACTTTTTGAAAAAATCTTGCACCGACTCTTTCTGCAAGTTGGGTGCACCCCCGCTAGCCGCACGTTGAAGTAGCTGTAAACTGTTTTGATGCCAGGTCCTTTAATATTAATATCATAGATTGCATAGAAACTGTAAAAAACTAAAGTGCTTTAAACAACTTAACAGTTTAAACTAATCAATAAAAAAAATATATTTAATAACAAAATCATTAAAAAACAACACAAAAACTTAGTTACACCAGTTTAAGGAATCTTGCGTTTTTCGAAAATTGAACACACTTACCCATAGACTCCTCTTTTTTTAATAAAATAGACCCCTCGTTGCTAAGAAGCTTGAGTTATTTACGGTGAAAAAAGTAGGCTCGGTATTTCTCCAAAATGTGCTTCACAGGTAACCGCTGGGCCACGAGCCATGACGCTCTGAGCGTAAACGCTCGGCGCTGCAAAAAGGAGCGTCAAGCGTCCAATTCAAATGCATGAGTTTATATGTACTAGGCCACGAAATAGCGCTGCAAGATGCAGCGTCGTTCGCTTCTAGCGAAACAAACACGAGCGTTCGTTGCGCTTGACGCTCATCTTATATGCCTCTTAAAAACAAATTAATACAAATAATCAAGTACGTGCACAAAAATATTTGACTGTTTATACAGTTGGAGCGTATTATTTGAGCATCAGCGTCTGAAACAAATCGGTTTGTTTCAAACGCTCCTAAATTTGGACGCCAGAACGTTTTTTTTTTTATAGATAATTTTGTCTAAAATGAAATTTGAATTTTATCATTATTATGATTTAACTTATTTAACTATATTGAATTAAATAAATTATTATTAAACTTTTTTTTTGTAAAATTATTAGTTAAGTAAAAAGAATAATGTATAATTTGATGATATGTTTGTATAAGTTTTTCACTACATAAAACACATTTTGCCAGTTTTCAAAATTTTATATTAATAGTACTGGCAGAAAATTTAAACTAGTTTAATTTGCCAAAACAAATTCTGCCTTAAATTCTCTTATTAAATTTGAAGAAATGAAATTTAATTTAAAATTTTATTATTTTTTATCATTAACGTGAAAAGATCGGAAAACAAAGCTAAATAGTAACAAAAATCACATAGTTTTACATGTCATATTTCAATAAGTCAAATGACAATACGTAAATAAAATTATTTTAAAAATTAATTAATTTAGTTTTTAAAATCAATTTAGTTTTCCCGCGTTTTGCAGTTTTCTATTTGTATAATACTTTTATATATTTAAAATTTTAGTAACAAAAATCACATAGTTTTACATGTCATATTTCAATAAGTCAAATGACAATACGTAAATAAAATTATTTTAAAAATTAATTAATTTAGTTTTTAAAATCAATTTAGTTTTCCCGCGTTTTGTAGTTTTCTATTTGTATATATACTTTTATATATTTAAAATTTTGTATATACATATTATATTGAAAAGTAAGATTAATATATTTTACCTTTAAATAGTTTATTGGTAGAATAAATAAAATTTAAAATAAAAAAATAATAAAATGTTTATAAACAAATATAAATGTATCATAACCTTAAATAGAAATGTCAAATATAGTACGAATTGAGCTACTCGTGTTTAGACGCTATAAGCGGCAAGATAATTTTTGTTTTTTTTACGCATTCTATGATTTTTTGTTTATGTAAATAATTTACATTTTTAAAATTTTGTATATATTGAAAAGTAACATTAATATAATTTATCTTTAATGAATATATTGGCAGAATGAATATTTAAAAATAAAAAAAGTGTTAAAAAGTTTATATAAATAAATATAAATGTATCATAACCCTAAATAGAAATGTCAAAATAAACGCTCCAACAAAAATTGACAGGCTCGTGGCCTTGTTTTTGACGCTGCTAAAATACGCTCCCAGCGTCCTTGACGCTACAAGCGGCGCGATTGTTTCGTGGCCCAGCGGTTAAGCATGCGAATTTTAGCAGCGTCAAAAACACGAGGCCACGAGCCTTTTGACATTTCTATTTAGGGTTATGATACATTTATATTTGTTTATATAAACTTTTTAACACTTTTTTTAAATTTAAATATTTATTCTGCCAATATATTCATTAAAGATAAATTATATTAATGTTACTTTTCAAAATATATAAAATTTTAAAAATGTAAATTATTTACATAAACAAAAAATCATAGAATGCGGAAAAAAAACAAAAATAATCTTGCCGCTTATAGCGTCTAAACACAAGTAGCGTCAATTCCGTATTATATTTGACATTTCTATTTAAGGTTATGATACCTTTATATTTGTTTATATAAAAATTTTAATATTTTTTTTAATTCAAATATTATTTATTCTACCAATAAATCTTTTAAAGGTAAATTATATTAATCTTACTTTTCAATATATAAGATGTATGTACAAAATTTTAAATATATAAAAAGTATATTTAAAAACAGAAAACTACGAAACGCGGGAAAACTAAATTTATTTTAAAAACTAAATTAATTAACTTTTAAAATATTTACTTATTTGTCATTTAGAATATGACATGTAAAACCCTGTGATTTTTGTTATTCAAAGCTTTCTAGCTTTGTTCTCCTAGCTTTTCACGTTAATGATAAAAAATAATAGTTTTAAATTAAATTTTATTTCTTCAAATTTAATAATTAAAAAAACAAAATCTTGGCAGAATTGGCTTTGGCAAACTAAACTTGATAATAGAATATAATCTATCAAACAATGTAGGTTTCATCCATTCTAAAATTATGCCAGTTTAAATTCTTCATTATTAACTATTAATATAAAATTCTGAAAACTGACAAAATGTGTTTTATATGTATAGTGCAAAACCTAACACACATATCATAAAATTATACATTATTTTACATACTTAACAAATAATTTTACAAAAAAAAATTTAATAATAATTTATTTAATTCAATATAGTTAAATAAGTTAAATCATAATAATGATAAAATACATTTTTTTATAATTACAATCTAGACAAAATTATCAATTAAAAAGAAAACGTTCTGGCGTCTATATTTAGGAGCGTTTGAAACAAACCGATTTGTTTCAGACGCTGACGCTGAAATAATACGCTCCAACGGTATAAACAGTCAAATTTTATTGTGTTCGTACTTGATTTTTTATATTAATTTGTTTTTAAGAGGCTTATAAGATGAGCGTCAAACGCAACGGACGCTCGTGTTTGTTTTGCTAGAAGCAAACGACGCTGCGTCTTGCAGCGCTATTTCGTGGCCTGGTACGTATAAACCCATGTATTTGAATTGGACGCTTGCTACGCCCTAAGCCCTTCAACAACTGAAAGGACTACCCTGACTACGCTCAGAGGAGAAGGGGGGTGGTTCACTATACACGTGGAACGTCGGTGTTGCAAAATCACATATAAATAATAATTAGGCATGTACTACACGAGAGAGAGAGAGAGATAACCGAGATATAAAAATATAATTACTCACCAGTAGCCGATGTTCTACTAACTGGGTATTCCGATGGGCTCCAATTGCTTTGGACTTAATCCTGGTTGATTTCTTTCTCTTAGCATCCGTGGAAGCAATAAACACGCTGAAAGAGGGTGGGAAATTTGGGGAAGGATACACTAAATAAACTTAGTACCAGAGCACACATATAATGATGCAATAAAATCAAAGTATCCCCAAATCAATCCCACATAAAATAAAATCAATATAAATTATCAGTTCCTCACTCACACTCACTCACACTCACATACACCCTAAACTCAAGGTAGCTCACAGGCCGGTTCATAAAATGAATTATAACAAAATATCTTTAAACATTAATTAGAGTTTTCAAATCTATAACAATAATTAAACAAAAAAATAATAACGTAGTAATTAATAATTATCGGAAAGAGGCTTCTTCTATCTGGGAACACGTGGGTCAACTCTCCAATTAGTTCTAACTTCAGCGTTCAAATTAGGTTTAGCAATATTGAGAATATTGAATCACGTTCATGCGTTGGCACATAAATTTTAGTGCAATTACAATTAGCAATAAATACATAAAAGGGCGTTGGCTTTAATCAACATATAAGAAGGGCCTATGTTAAGACCTGGAATAAATTTAAAAGGAATAATTTATGAAAGAAATAAAGGGAAAGAATTAATTGACTTACCTGGCAGAGCACAAACGCACAAGGAAACAATTGTATTTTACCGATGAAATGCTACTTATAAAATCCGTGATATACACGTGGTAACGTAAGTTAGCAATTACAAATTCCGCAACTTGCGTTATGAAACAGCTTCTATGCTGGTCAAAGGTAAAAAGGACCGGGTCCAGGCTCTGCAGGATCTCCTGAGACAATTATTTCCAGTGCGCATGTACTCCTTTACCAACCAAGAAAATTAAAAAAGGGAGAAAAGGAGTTAAGGGAAATACAACCGGCACAAGTAAAGCAATTAAAAGGAAACACAAAACACGCAAACAAATAATTAATTTCATATTTACTACAACGTGGAAATGATTCAAATTTGAATTTAAACACTTAAAGTAACTGAACATCGCCAGTAGTTCCAACACAATTGTCAACTAGAACTACCTCGAGCGAAGTTCATGTGAGAGTTCGATTGCGTTTATTGGAACTACTAGAAGTGTCAAGTTGTAGTGTAATTAAACATCGGTAGCAACGATAATTAGTAGAAGCAACGCGGTAAGTACTAAAATATGTTTTCATAAAAGAAACCAGAATTTCATATTCATACAATGCGTCACTAAACAATTAATTAATTAAATGTTTGATATTTCAGGTTAGGAGAGAATAAACGTTTGGGACAAACAAATTACCTGGATTTCAAGTTGGAACACTTAAAAATGGACAAGGAAAATAATAAAGAGTGAAGGAACAGGGAAAATAAACCAGCTAATTTGAAGAAATCAACCAATGCAAACGTAAGTTAATTTTACAAGTTTTAATAAGAAATTATATTCAATAACAATTATCTCTCTTCAATAAGGATTTCCCTACAGGGTATCCAACCGATAATTAGATATTATTAGTACATGTGTGTTTGCAACAACCTCCTTGTATTCCAATTTCATATCGACACATATATTTACAAACACATATTAAACATAAACAATGTTTCAGGCAACCAGTCGTTCGCCCAAGTTTGACAACCCGACGCACTTACCCCTATAAACAAGGCTGCCTAATGTAAATGCTTAATGAAGATGAGTAACAATTGAATTCGAATAAAATTAATTTAATTAATCAATTATTTTTTTCTTTCCAGAGGAATAATCCCGTACCCCACCCCCAGGAGTAACTAAATAAAAATATTAAAATAAAAATGAAATTGTAATTAAAAATAAATAAATTTTCAATAATTTGAATTTTAAATGAAAATGCATGCTACCCCAAGTTTAGGCCGTAACACGCTTGACGCTCCTTTTTGCAGCGCCGAGCGTTAACGCTCATAGCGTTATGGCTCGTGGCCCAGCGGTTATTGTTCAGCAGGGTTTTATGCAATGCATATAATTTTGCCATCTAAAACAAAAGCACTTCTTAGTCTTCAATCCGTTTTCAAACGTCCGTATACTACTGCAAAGAGCCTGGGTATTTGGCAACAATTTTAAAAAACTTGTTTGTCAAGACGTTGGGGCAAGTTTCTTATTTGCTCTAGAAAATCAGATCAACCAAGTCTTTACCCCCGGCATAAACCAAAAACTTGCCAGAGCCAATTTCAAATACCAATGGAAAGTTAACGCTAAAACTCTCCATTAAATCCTGCGTTTGGACGCACACCGGCCTACTGACGGTGGACCTAACTGTATTTGAGTTGCTGCGTTAGTTGTTGTGACCCTTTTATGCTTGCATTAATGCGACGTACGTAAGTACAAAACGACTTCAACGAGCGGCTAGCGGAGGTGCACCTGACTGGCAGCAAGAGTCGGTGTAGGACTTCTCCAAAATGTTCCTGCGTTGTGGACTGCGTATAGAATTTTCAATCAAAATTTTACGAACAAGTACACTGCTCAGCCGTAGTCAATCTTGGACAAAACCAAGGTTTTGTACAATTGCAACAGTACCTCTCTCCGCCCACTCCAGTTGATATTGGCTAACCACCTGTATACGTTTAAAGTTTTTTGAATTTTGTGACCAATTTATTAATATGTGTCCAAAATGATAAGGTTTTATCAAGCACAAATCCTAAAAAGTAATTATTTTAACGCACGTAATTTTGAAACCTTGGAAGTATATCCTGCCATGTAGATCACTAAATTGTCAACGTACAAAACTGTATCAACAAGTGTAACTAGTGAAGCCGGATTGCTTACCAATTGCAAAAAACACCGTTCTCTAGGCATAACATCTTCAAGTTAAAGGTTTCTACCTACTATAAACATGCAATCGCGCATAAAAAATTAAAAAAAAAAACATTCGGCTTTGAATCTTCATGAGTGCAATTTCTGTAAAATTCTATAACGCCAAATTATATCTTTTCAATGTTAAAAAACAGCGTTACAAAATATTTTCTTGCCAAGAGCATGTTTTATACCCACTTGGTAATTAATTAAAAGACCGCTACTTTTTAGCATCCGCACCAAACGGTTGTTTTTTTTTTAACATTTACTAAGACAACAAGTTAGCAAGATTAATCTGTAACTGTTTACGTAGTTCGGATCTTTTCCCGGCTTTAGCAACGGCAAGATAATGGCCTTTTTCCAACATTCCGGAAAGCGGCGTTTATCCGTAATGTTTTATATATCAAATTATAATTTTTATCATACTGAAGGTAAACTGAGTACACTATTAGAAACGTAGTTTGGTCCCGAGGCAAAAGAGGTACTTATGCCGTTGATAGCAATTTTCAATTGTTTGAAAGAAATAATTAAGTTGTAGGAGAACGATTAAAAAAAATCTAGCAGAGTTTTAATTTGACTTTAACTGCTTTGGTAAATTAGCGTCCGTCAACAAAAAGAATAAAAGTTACAAAAGATTTTTTTTTTAATACGTTTTCTACCTTTTTCTATACTTTGCAAACCAAAGTAGTCGGCGTGATAGTTAAAACAGCTCTTTCATGATCTTTGTTTGCTTTTCAAGGACTTTGCAAAATTTTGCGCATTTTCTTAAAAGCAATCACGTTTTCCTGCATCAGAGTTCTTCGGAAACTATATATTGCCGTTTTACCAGAAAACCGACGATTCTACTGCTCAGACAATACAACTAGTGAGACCAGACTGACTTTAAAACCTTGCCAGTCTGCGCAGTGGTCTTGATCGCGCAGATTGGCTAAAATTATTGCTGCCGTAAAGATACTCTAAAACATGCCACAATAAGCATGTGGCTAGACGTAAACACAACAAACAAATCAATTGCCAAAAAATGTGTACTTCAATCAACAACAAAGTGTGAAAAAATCCGTGTTAAAAAAGGCAGCATCGTTTCGATCGAGAATATCCTTTATTAAACAATCTCGCTTGTCTTTCTTCAAGGAGCTTTAAAACGGACTGTGGACGTTAAAATTGCAGCTAAATAAGTTTTTGTATATTTTCCAGTCTAATCAAACTTAAAAAAAATACGGGTTGCAATAGAGTCTAGTTCTAAGAGTTATTTCTGTAAACGGTTTCAAAGATTCGGCAGGGCTTCACTTTTTATGCATGTAAAGCTTTATAGATTATAATTTTCTTGGGGTTTAAAATGCATTTTATAGAAGCATACGCAAAAAAAAACATGTTCTTTGCCAAGATCATTTTCAGCTCACAATAGCTGCGTTTGCAACCGTTGCAGTTTTATTGTACTATTGTCTTTATAACTTTAAACAATTATTAAATAAATAAAATAAATTCAGAAATAATTAACACTTATAGTAACCCTAGAATAGATTAGCCGGTATGATAGACATAATAGATAGATATAATAAAATAAATAAAACTTAAAACTAATATCAAAGATGACATCGGAGTTGTAAAGTACTCCAATGCCAGAACCATAAAATAAATCAAACTTAAAATTAGTATTACAGATAACAATAAAAGTTGTAATAAACTCAAATGCCTTAACTATAAAAAAAATTAAACTTAAATTTATAATTACAAATAACATCAAAAATTAAAAATTTGTTGATGTCAAAACCTTAAAATAAAATAAACAATACAAACACAATTGATACCACAGTTGAAAAAGACTGCACTGCCTATACAAAGCCACACTCAATAATAAAACCAAACAACAGAAAACTTTGATGCCAAACTGGATCCGTCGTCACCATTACAGGAAAAAGAGCCATCTCGCTTTTGCTTGCCTGGATCAAACTGATCAATTTCTATATGTTTTGGAGTATTTCCTAAAACAGGTTTAGTCAGATCAGTTTTAACGCCAATCTGAGTGTGTGTAAAGAGTATTTCTATTATGTTTTTGGTTAAAAAAGCCTTTTTAAACGTTGATGCCCCGGAAAATTTGGATAATTGTTGTTCGAGTAACGGTTTCTTGCTTTTTGATGCCAAACTTTTTTATCTTGTTTCTTTCTTTATCACAGTAATATATATAGTTATTTTTTCTTCCAAACTGTACTACTCATATAAAAACATTGCTTTCAATAATTACATGACATAAACTGGGAAGAATACTCCAAATTGTTTTACAAAAGACATATACGTTTACTAAATACGCAACTAATTAATATTTTACCGACCAAATAAATAAACCTAACCTAAAGCTAATTAAGATTAAAAGTGACAAACAATTAAATAATGTTACAATAAAAATTGTTTGGCATCAAGACACTAATTAATACTTGGCAAGTTTAAAAGTATAAAATAGCTAGATAGTATATACGTAGTAGTCTTATATCTATCTAATCTATTTTATTCAAATCAAACTTCGGTCTTAGACATTACATAAAAAGCCGTATTTCACTATTAGCTTTCAACGTATAAACTAAATGGCAAATTTATTACAAAATAAAAAAAACAATTAAATAACTGTTTATAAAATTGACATAAATTATTTGTACCTTTCTTTAATGAATATTATGATTTGCATAATCATAAAAAGTTAGGTTAGGTTTGGTAAGTAAAGTTATAAAATAAGGTTAAACAATATTAAGATCGGTGATTAATGTTTAAAAGTTTAATTTTTTTTATGAAATAACCTTTCAAGTTAAGTATTTTATATATTATGCAGCTATTATATAAATTAGTCATGTATACAAATTAACTGTAAATAACATGTGCAACACATCAATTATTATAATATAATATAAATATTTTATATTATTGAAAATAAATCTAAATATATAAATTAAATCTACTCATTAAAATCACATATCAAATAACTAAATAAAAACCCTTGAGAGTGTTTAATGTCAATTCCAATTGAATGATCATTCTTACAAATATTGATTCAGCACAAAGCGTGATACCGCCACATCAATTATTCGCATCCCGCATATAAATTATCTGTGATTGACCATGCTTGAAATTATTAGATAACTCAATTATGTATTATTATATAAAGTTAATTAATATGTTTGTAACTAACATATTACATATATTATAAATATGAAACTTTTTAAAATTTCAATTCAAATAATATTTAATTGCATATAATTGCACGTGATTATTAATGAATAATACACCGTACACTGACGTTTGCTATTTGTATAATCAAAACAAATATTAATTAAGTTAATTACGTCAATCATAGTAACAAAAAGTCAGATAATAGAATTTGTATCCTGGGGGATAGCGCATAAAAATAAAAATGTTTCAATAGAAATTTAAATTTATATGGCCACAGCAAACGATGTAAATATTTTGAAGGGAATAGCCGTTACTATAAATCATGGAAGGGTATTTAACCGAACGTATGAAATGAAATATGCGAGATATAAAATATGTGCGATTATTATCGTTTCTGTTGCGAGCTGTAAATTAAGTATACAAATGACTAACAATTTTCACGTGGCATCTTTTAATTTAATTTTTAAACTTTCCCATAACATATCATATTTACGGTTTTGTTCCATATTAATATTATGTTATTTTATTTTATTAATATCCCGATATTGTCTGTAAATTGTACAATACAACTAGGTCAATATCTTAAGTATTTTTACGTTACAGGATACCAAACGTTACAAAATCATAACAAAAAAGAAAAATTACAAGCGAATCAAAACAAAGCAATTATTACAAATTATGGCTGTCTTAAAAAACGATTAGAGGTTTATTAGTGTAGACATATATTACAATTAATAAAACAGTTGGCAGTGAATTAATGAATACTGCAAACTATAAAAGTGCAAAGTATATTAGATTAGATTACATTAGATTGTTTGTTTTTTAATAAAGCCAAATGTAGTTATTTTTTGTTTGCTTAGAGCCGTGACATCTACCCCCCATCAAAGCACCTAATAAACTATTAGCAGAATAACTTATTTTTTTAACTTAATGTATTTTATTAACACTAATGGAGGGGAGCTAATGAATTATATCATCACCGTTTTTATTTGTTATAAGCCTATATTAAGCGTATATTTTATTATCTGTACATTGACTTTGAATATTTGCAAACTAAAAATTTTAGAAAATTATAAATTTAAAAGCATTTGTCAATCTCTCTTAAAAGTGTTTCAACATCTCTGAACTGCCAGTGAATTTTTGTTAGAATTCCTAGCAAACTTTGTACATACTACAAGTAAATATTTTAGTAATAATTAACACAGGTAGTTTATTTGAAAAACTGCAACACGTAAGAAAATTACAAACTATAAGTTTTTATTGTCATACATTAATAACTAAAAAATCAAATTAGGTGAGGTAACTATAGTGGTTGAGTATTTAAATAAAACTAAAATATATTAATGTCACTATTTTAATTTTATTTAAATACTTAACCGAAGAAGATGCAAAAGTAACTTCAAAATATATGGTTTATTATTTTTATTATTTGTTTTTATTTATGATTGATTATTACCCAAGATATAATTAAATCTATTAAAAATGTGAAATATGGTAATGAAAGATGCTTAAAAGTGACGTTAAAGCATATGAACAAGAACAAGTGATCATAGCAGCATATGTACCCACAAATAATTCTATAGCTAGACTTATGCAGTAACTGTACTAACTCACAAGTAACAAACATCTTTTTTAAACATAAAGCCATACATTAATATACATGAAAACAACCGTTTATGAACTAAAAATTTATTTTTGATTATATCATCAAACAAAAATCTTGAGTAAAAGTAAAAAATGCAAGAATCAAACGTGGTCCAAATTGTAGATCAAATCATTATCTAGTAGTGGGCAAGATTTATTTCTTTTATACAACAAATCAAATAATTAGAAAAGGAATAAAAACTAATAAGAATAAAAGTAAATTGCCTTAATATAAATAAGACGTTTTACAACAAAACAGCATAACAACTTTATTATCAAAACAGATTAAAGACGCAGTTAGAAATAAAAAATATGCAAAATAATCCTAATAAAGAAAATATCCGAATTAATCAAGCACTTTATCAAACAGCAATAAAATCTCTAAAAATACTAAACAGAACCAGAAGAGATCAGGTTTGGTATACCCAGAAGATTAGCAAAAATGTAACAAACAAGAGACTAGTACAAAACTCAAAACAAGAAACTAAAGCGAATAATTGCACACAAATAAAAACAAAAAGTAATTGATAAGCAAACATGGACAAAACACAACAACAACTTGTTTATAAAAAGCTACCACAATATACAACAAAGCGAGCAAAAAACTAAAACAGAAAACAACAGTGCAAATTAAGGGAAAACAAGTCCAAAACGCCATTAATTAAAAAAATCACTTGGACCATTTAGAATCCCTGCAAAACTAAATAAATACAAAAATATTTTGCCGGACAATTGAAAAACATTTTATATTATATCACTACATAAAGAAGTAGTAAAAAAGATTTGAAAAATTTGAAAGATTTTCTTTAAGTAAATTGTTTGGTAAGATGATAAAAAATACATTGCAATCTAATATCACTGAAAAAAATAATAAAGACTAAGGTAAGTTAAGTTCCTGGAGATCTTGCGTTGATAACATGTATAATACAACAATTAGTTAAAAACAAACATCTTTTAAAAATAAATATGTTTAGCATTCATCAGTCTACAAAAGGCATACAACTTAATTCTAAGATGTAGACTATAGAAGATTTTAGAAATGCTAGAGATAGATAAGCTTATATTAAATGCAAAACTAAATTATGTATTAAGACAACAAAGCGTTTGTTAGGGATAGCATATCTACATTTATCAATTCAATTAAATGTTTACAACAAAGCTGTCTATTGCGGATGCTTTTCCATTTATATTTGTAAACGGTTATCAAAAAATAAAGGAAACTTTGCAATAACATGGGAATTTCAATTGGAGATGTTTATTAAATCTAAACTTTGCAGATGATCACATAATAATAGCTCAGTATGCGTTTGACTTTAAAATTATGTCGCAACGCCTGCACAGAGAGTTTACAAAATAGGATCTAAAAAATAATTTAAACAAAACTAAATTCTCAAACTAAATTTATCATTTTAGTAAAAAACAATGTTCAAATTTAGCAGGTTCAGCAATTTAAATATTTAGAAGCTACTATCACTAGGAAATACAATACCATGCAAAAAAATGAATGCAGGTTTTTTGGTAATTTTGAATTAAAAAGCGATAATACCAATATTAATAACGGTATTGTTAAAATTTAAAAAAATAGAATAAAATTGAAATTTATTTACAGTAAGATATATAAATGACCATGCCTGAGTCAAGTGTACAGAACAAATATTTAATTTTACTCAAACTACTGAAAATGCCTTTCTTTACATGAGTCCTGATCTTGTAAGTTTTTTTAATTTTTGTTAATAAGCCATTTTTGAGTAATAAGCAATCAAAATTTAAAAAAATCATTTTTTTGCATTTTTTACATTTTTTTTATCGCTTGTAACTTTTCGGTGTTGCATTTTTAGAAAATAACTGTAATAATCTTCTTTTTTTTTCAAAATTGTTTAATGATTCATTTTTTACAGCCAAAAATTTGAAAATTTTGTAGATCTTTAAAAAACATTTTTTTTTAAAGATGACTGGTATTTTTTTAAATATGAATAAAACCGTGTTTATTATGTGCAAAAAATACTCTGAAAATTTCAGAAAGTGCCGTGTGCTACGTTCCGAAATATCTTACAATGTATCCACAGAAATACTTAAAATAGCAAAAAAATGTTTAAATTTTAAATTTACATTTTTTAATGTGCACGGCACTTCTTGAAATTTTTTGCACATATAAGCACGTTTTTATCCATATTTAAAAAAAATACCCGTCATCTTTTTTTAAAAAATTTTTTTTTTAAAGTACTGCAAAATTTTTAAAATTTAAGAAAAAATGCAACCCTGATAAGTTACAAACAATCAAAAAATGTAAAAAATGCAAAAAAATCAATTTTTTAAATTTTTGTTTGTTTGTTACTCAAAAATGACTTATTAAAAAAATCTAAAAAAAAAAACACAAAATCAGGGCTCATGTAGAAAAAGGCATTTTTAGTAGTTTGAGCAAAATCAAATTTTTGTTCCGTACACTTGACTCAGACATGGCCAAATATATTATATGGTATGTAAATAATTATGAATATGTTAAATTAAAATTCAAACTAAATAAAAACATTTATTTTTAGAAAAACCAAATTTAGCAAATCTAAATCAAATTGGAATACACACTATTTTGTTCAGGTTTTACAAAACCACATAAATGTATATTTGTGGTACAATATTGCTTTATAGTGAAGGACAAATTCAAATAATTGATTTACGTGCTAAAAGCACACACAAGTTATAGATAATAATTAGTGGTGCAAACTTATTGTATCTCAATCTTGTTGTTTTAACCAAATACTTTCAATAAACTTAAACATAGCAACTGGTCACCAAATTTGTTTTTTATTAAACTATATTTAATTGTCTACCTATTTTGACATTGCAATTTAGTTGCCAGTTGCTATGCTAAAGTGTATTAATTGTATTCGGTTTTTTTGATTGAAACAACACAATTGAGCTACAATTACTTTAAACTACTAATAAATAAAATTGATGGACTTAGGTTAATTTCTTATTGTTTAGTCAATTATTATCAAAATATTATTATGTTGCTATATAATTACTAATCAAATAAAAAATACTGCTTGTTTAATATCTATTCCTTAAATATTAAATTATGCAAGACAAAATTGTGTTTTTTATATTGTTTACTAAATTACAAAAAAAAAATATTTTTTTTGGTGTTAAAATATGATTTTAAGAAACAAATATGACCCGTGTTTTTTCACTTAGTCTCAATTTTATTTTAGTGCTAAAAAGCAGTTGAAAATGCTTGATCTGATTCTACACTTGTTGGAAATACTCACTCCACCCCAACCACTGTTGAGAATTCTCTAAAATAAATTTGCTAATGCCATTCTATCAATTTAAAAATAAATATCAAAAAACCGGTATTTTTATGTTTTATACCGGTGTTGTGTACCGGCTAAATTTTTACAAGATCCCGGTTTTTGGGATACCAGAATCCCGGTATTGTATACTTTAATTATTACCCGTGAAAGTTTGGGCACGTACAAAATTAAAGCACGTATTAAAAACAGTTGCAAAGTTCTGAAATGTTTTAATACAATATATTATCTTATAGTAGTAAGGTCTGTGTGGTAAACTCTAAATTGTAACGCCAAATAAACGCCGTTGAAATAGATCATTTGCTACGTTGTGCCAGAGTGTCTAGACTACAAAAACTATCTAATGTCAAAATTAAAAAAAAAAACGCAAGCAAATGACGGATAGTGTTTTTTAAACTTTCAAATTTATTAACTTTATTTCTCGATACCTATAGGTCACAAATAATTAAAGTGATACTTTCAGCGAGTGTGGTTTCACTCGTAGAAATTCAATGGTATTTTTATGTAGTTGTAGTATATTATGTAATTCTTAAATATCATATTTTGAAGTTTAAAACAAGTGGATACAAAAACAAAGCCTAAAATAGCTTTTTTCAAGTTCTTTGACGTAGTTCTTATATTTTATTTGATGTTAATAACCTATTTACAAGCATACCGCCAAAGAAAATAATGAAGATTAACAACGCCAAACTTGCTTTAAAAAGCACAAACCTAAACTAAAATTATCTATGAAAAACCCTTTAAGCCCATTACTTGCTAACATTTTCTTATCATTATTAGATTTATTGAGAAACATAAACTTGTTAAAAACTGCATATAATAGTATCGTTATGTAGACGATATTTTAGTTTGCTTCTAAAGCTCAAAGAGACAATTGCATTTATTTTTGAGATATGTTAATAATATACACAAAAACCTTAAATTTACTTGAGAAGTCCAACTTATGTATTCACTGTTTAGATTTAAGTTCAATATATATATATATATATATATATATATATATATATATATATATATATATATATATATATATATTATAAGCCTACTTAAACAAACTACTTATTTTAAGTTTTTTCACCTTACATTTTACAAAATAGCTGCTCTTTATTCAATGATTTAACAATAATTAAAACTTTTCTTTTAAAAATTTATTTGATGTAGAATTAAATTGTATTTTTATAATTGCAAAACAATAAAATGTAATATTAAAAAAATATTCGTAAATTATACGTTAGTAAGTTACATAAGTAAAACCTTTATTAAAATTTAAACTGATGGTTTTTTATCAAAATTAATCAATAATTCAAAAAAAAAAATGACAATTACACAAATGGCGTCTAACTGTTAATTTGCAGTGATTGCCTAAAAGTGTATGTAAAACAAACAAGACGTTTAGTGAGAATCTTAGTTTTGTAGATACTTCAAGTTATATCAATAACATGGTTGCCCCAAAAAAGATTATGTAAGATTGTAACATCTAATTTAAAAAAATTAAAAGTATTGTTTGTGTTTGGTTGGCCGCTTTAGAGTTAGATTGGGTTTGAATAATTGATTTTAAACCTTTGTTTTTCATTAAACTATATTTGATTGTCTACTTCTTTAGAAATTGCAATTTAGTTGCCAGTTGTAATACTGTTTTAATTCGGTTTTTTTGGTTAAAGCAACATAATGGAGATTTAGATTTATTGTATAGTTTAGTATTTAATACAACTAATACTTTGTATTTTGATTTTAAAACAATTAAAAATTAAGTTAAAGTTAAAACTGGCCAAGTTAAAAGTACTCTAGTTATATATTGTTTCAAAGTCTCTGTTTATAGATGCTACAGATTCTTACCTAAAAATTTAAGACGCTTTACTATATTTGTAGATATAGTCTTTTGAAAGTATAAATGGTGCTGTGCTATTATCTGTAAAACTATAAATAATTTTTTTAATAATTTGATAAAGTTTATTAATGTATATCAAAAACAGAATAACACCAGCATTTATAATTTTTAAATTAGAGTTAAAACTATCAATTCTAACCATAAATTTTCCGTTGTAAAGAAAGCTATTAATAAAACTTACAGTTTTGTGATCAAAAGCTATACAATAAAGCTTGTTGTAATAAGATAAGGATGCCATACTCTATCAAATATTTTAAAAATATGTAAAACTACTGCAAAATGTTTTTTTTTAAGTATAATTTCATTTGTGACACATGTCAGAATTTTTTGAATGTTTTGATCAAAATCTATGTTTTGTTCTAAAAACTTGACAATGTAAAAATTAATATAATTTTTAAAATTTTGGGCGCATTGGTCTGTAATGTCTTGGTCTATAGTTTTAAGAATTAGACTTTTCTTTTTTTTTAGGTATAGGTTAAACATTTGCAATTTTCTATCAATTTGAAAACTTTTCTTCTTTGTTTTAGTCAAAATGAGAGTTAATTTTTTTTCAAATGTCTTAAAAATAATTGGTAAAATTTTATCTAAATTTGATGTTTTTCTGGTATTTAATTTAAAAAAATATCTTTTGACAACTTGTGTGGAGCCCATTATTTTACCAATAACCGACGTTGTAGGTATAACAATACGATGATTTATAATAGTAGTGTTAGATGCAAATTGTTTTAGAAGTAGTAAATAAAGTGTTTAAATTATTTTGAAAAAAAGATATTAAAAAATTTAAACTACTTTGCAATAAATTTATTATTTCATTTTTTCTTATTGTTTATGAAAAGCTGACAAGTTTAATTGATTTTTTCTTAACAATTTTGTTTTGTTCTAATTGTATTAGATTGTCATAATATTTACAAACTTTTTTATAGTAAGACTATTAGTTTAATTAAAAGAATTACTAATAAATTTGTTAGATGCTTTTTGCTTCTTATTAACTGCTTGTTTTGTTTGAATTGAGCAGAAATATCTTTGTTTTGGTTTAATAATAGAAAATAGAACAATCTTCTTTTTTTTTATTTTTTTATTAATTTTTTTGCTGCAAAATGTGAATTCTAAAAGTTTTAGTAACAAAATAAATAAATAAATGTTCTAACAGCATCATCAACAGTAGTTGTTGTAATCTCAAGAATAGTTGAAAAATACAAATCTAATAATTAAAAAGTTTATTACACAAAAAATATATGGAATGCTGAATAAGTTGAGTAAAATTATGATAGTATTGTAGAAGATGAGAACATCATTTTAGCTTTTCTCTAATTACCTAAAATAAACGTATGGTTATGGTAATTAGAATTTACTATTAGATTAATGCAATCTAAATTTTTATTGTTTACCTTGGTTTCACTCAAAAAGAAAATATGGGGTTTTATGTTTAAGATGCTGATGCAACAAACTAGACTATGTTAGACCCAAAATGAACACAATACGCTTAAAAACAAATTGTTTTGCTATTAGTTCATTAGGTGATTTATTGGAAGGTGGTTATCACGTCATTTACAATAAAACAATTAGAAGTTTTTAATAATTGTTTAATTTTTTTTATATTTATTAAATTTGTATTTTGAAATGCATTTAAAAAAAAGGTTTGTTTTTTTTTATGAAATTTATTTAAACAAATACCTTGAAAGTTTTAATTTTATAAAATAATTAATTTAGAAAACTCTAGAAAATTATACAGACCGTAAGTAACGCAGTCTAATTTAGAACTAAAAATTAATCAAGTAGTCAAATAATTTTTGATGTTTTGTGTTTATATATGTTATATATAGAAACCTGAAATATCAAAAAGTTGTTCTTACCATATTTGTTTATTTGTTTTTAGTAAATGCTATCCTATAATTGGCAAAACTATAAAATTTTTGGATCTTTAAAAAAGTTTCTTAAAACCTAAAAAAAAATTGAAATATTTTCATAGATTAGTGTTTGCATTAACACTTATAGTTTGAGGGATTGGTTTTCTGTTTTAAGTACTGTTTAAACATTTAAATTACAAGCACTATAATGCTTTAAATTAAATTAAATTAAATGATTTAAAATGCAATACTGTTACGAGAATTTATTATGTAATAATGTTGTAGTATTAAATTGACAGGCTTTGATTTAATAACTATTTTTAGTGAAACTGTGATGTAAAAGTATTTGTAGATTTATTTTATTCTGCCGCCGTTTATTTTGTCTCTAAAAATAGGCGTACAAATAAATTTTTATCATGTTCATCATAATAAACATTTATTTTTACGCCTAATTTTAAATCTAATTTTGTTTACCAATTTAAAAAATACTTTATATAAACAAAATAAATATTTTGCATTTTTATTATTGGTTTGTATTGAATTTGTACTTTCTACTAGAATCTTAGCGCACGTCTTTAAAATCAATACATCTCACGCACGGAATATAATATTTAAATTAACACGAAACAATTTTGGGGATTTGTTAACAAACCTACATTATCTAATACACTTTTAATTACTATGTATTATAGTGAATAAAAATACAATATGTAAAAACTGAGTTAATTTGTTTAAAATGATTTTAGTTTTGCTTATAAATTGCAATTTCAACTAGTTTTTGTTAGGATTTAATGATCAAACACTCAAAAAAATTTCAATCAGCTGTTGGGTGTTTATAATAAGACTAAACGTACACGTATCTTTAACATTAAATCGATTTCTTTGTTACTATTAAAAAAGTTATTTTTTTTTACATAAAACTAGATTTAAGTAAGACAATAAAAATGGTAAAGATGTGTGCATCTAATTTAGTATACATAATTTATAGAATATGTGCAAAAGTATTTGTATGTTCTAGATCAGGGGTGACCAACCCAAGGCCCGCGAGCCTCATGCGGCTCACTTTAAACATTTTTCCGGCCCGCAAGATTTATCACACTTTTATAAAATATATTTATTTTATTATTCTCAAAATAATAAAAACCAATTTATTAAAAGAACAAATTATTTGTGCACTTATGTATATATTCAAAAATTAACTATATAAATTATGAGAAAAAATTAACTTTGATTTTAAAATAATATTCTTGCGCATATATAGCAAATATTGTCTGTTTTATTTATGAGTTTACAGTTATAAGTTCGCAGAATATATAAATTATATTTTATGTTTCAATTTTTCACTCTAATGTATTTAGTGGGTCTAAATCTAATATATAGATATATAATTTTTTTGCCTGCTTCTATCAAAAGCATTTGTTTTGGCCTTAAAATGAGGGCCGAAAATCGTCTTTATGGCCTTTGGGACTCTAAACTATTTACAATGACGCCATACCTTAAAATTTGACAATAGTGTCAGATTATAATAAACATTGAAAAGAATGTTTTAAATTGAGGCAGGCAAAAAAATATTGACTGTAACTCTTGCCAAAAGGCTATAGCAGCTCTTTGCTTTAGCAGCTAAAAACGGCGGGCTGCTAAAGCCTATTTTTGGCCTTTGATACACCATATACTACATACTCGGCCCGCCGAGTTATGATGCATTATCAAAGTGGCCCGCAAGATCATTTGGGTTGACCAGTACATAACGGTCACACCGTTTAAGTCACCAACTGACGACCCTATTATAAATGCAACCAACGTTTATTTTTTTTATGTATAAAAAACTACACAAATAAATTTCATGCGGTATAAAAAAACATTAAATTTCAAAAAATTGTACATGATAGACTAACTATTTTTTTTTTCATTAATTATTATTTAATGAATCACAGTAAAAATTTTAAAGTAGTAAAAAATTACTCTTAAAACTTTACTTTTGACAAATTGGATAGTTTCTCACTACCTCCTTTACCGCAGATGCAACAATTGACTTTTGTTTTAAATATTGTAGATATCTAATCATTTACTAATACCAAAAAATAATTGGTATAAAAACACTACCAAAATGCAACGCTACCTCCAGGACTATAGGTTTTAAGTAATTTTTTTTTATCTTATCGATTTTTGTTAGTTTTAGTTGTCGTTATGTAAAATAAGAAATGTAGATGAAGTAGCATGAAGACCGAGTGCACAACGCTTAGCAATCAAAACACTAAGGGCCGTAATATCCAACTCCTAATAAAGCATCTAATAAACTATTAGCTGAATAACCTAACTTTTAATTTTATTCATTTTATTAAAACCTAAGAACAGCCAATTAAATATATGCTTAACATATACATTTATAACAAATAAAAACATTAAGCATATAATTTATAAGCCGTTCAGAGGTGTAACAAAAATAAATCAAATTAAAGTTTAAAAAAAGTTAGGTTATTCAGCTAATAGTTTATTAGGTGGTTTATTAGGAGTTGGATATTACGGCTCTAAGACTTTTATAGTGTAAGTACATTATTTCAGTTTGCAACTTATACTATTTAAGTTGTTTTTATAGTAGAGCAAATTTGACAGTGTAGAACAATCTTTACAAAAACATGTTGCTCCTCTACTAATATATTGTGCCGTAACTAATTAGTAGGTAAGGTCGTAGAATTAAATAGGCAACTAAGCACCAATTATTTTATTCCCATAAATTAGCATTTATAAAAACCATAAACTAAAATAAAATACAGAATAAAAAAAAATTAAAAAAAAAAAATAATTATAATAATCAAAATAAATATAAATTGCAAAAATTAGAATTAAAAATAAAACACATTCACCTAAATGCAGGTTTTAGCAGGTTTGAATGAAACGTGGCAAACATAACCAAACTAAATGTCGCGCAAATAAAAGAATGGATTAAAAAATTATTCCGCAAGTATAATTATTTGCCAGGGTCGCAAAATAAATAAATAAAATATATTAAATAGACAAGCACAGATTAAATGCATTTTATCTCAATACTTATGCACATATTGTATCATTAAAGTATGATAGATATGCATCTAATATATCTCTACAGTTTTACTTACGTGCAATTTTATGTAAAAGACAAAATAAATTCAAGAAATAGATCAAGTTGTAAATAATAAGCATCATAAACAAAAACATAAATCTTTGTTGTACGTTTGTTTACCATAATATATGGTAGTTAAAATTGAAATTAGATTTTGTAGACTTCTTAACAAATTTCTATTTTAAGTTAGTTTAAATATTATATTCGGTATGTGAAAGATAAGTGATAAAACATACTATTTTTCAGATAAAAAAATTATTTTTAAAGATATAGTAGGAAAGGAAATAAATAAAAAAGTTTGTATCGAAAAGAATGTTGAAATGGCAAAACAGTTTAAGTTTCACAGTTAGATATTTGCATCAGACGTATCCAGTGAACAAAGTGATGTGCGAATGAAAGGAAAACTTGTAATATGGAAAGCGTATGTGACGTATTTTCTGTGTATATTGTAAACAAAGTGTTGGTTTCGTAATACGATTGAATTGCAGAAACATAAATTAAGCAATAGCTGCTGAGGTATTTAAGAATAAAACTACACAAAATTACATTTTTAAGCAGCATTTAAATCAGTATAAATGCAAAGTAAATTTTAAATCTCAATAAATCATTAATAGGAATATTCGTACATTATTCATCTTGGCTTTGAAATAGTTTTTTGTATAAATTCTAATAAAAAAGCATATTTTTTAGACTATATTACAGTAATCAAAATAAATAATAATCTCAACAATTCATTTTAATTAATGAATTAAATTATTGGTATAAGTTTTCTACAATTTATTGTATTGATTATCTACATACGTTGTATTTCAAATCAAATTATAGTTATACCCAATTAATTGTGTAGAACAAAATAAATTATGTATGCGGTTATATCAAATAATAATGAACATAACAATATATTATGCGTAAGTCTTATTTGGTATCTTTGAAGATTAATTACGAGTTTGCAACGTGAAACATTTTATTATTGAGTAATAAATTTTCTTTCTCATTTGCATTGTAGAATATTAGTCTTAATATAATGGGGTGGTGCTCATACTCTGCGTACAAGGGGAAGTCAATCTTCAAGTCAAAAAAGAAATGTCACTCTAATGTTCATTTATCACGCCATAACTCCTCATTATATCACATTTATTATTATAATGTTTACTTTTGAAGTAGTAATAATATACGCTCATACGAAACATAATATATTCTGCAAATAGTCAGACTTTATTTAAATTTTTGAATCAGTTATTTTAACTGGAAATAATAATATTTGCCAAACGTTTTTTAAACTAGTATGCTAGATTGACAATTTAAAAAAAAACGATGTTTTGGATCTAATATTTAGTTGGTAAATCGTGATATGATAGGAGAATAGTTGCGCTATTATAAGAGTTTACAGCATCCAAGTCGAGCAAGCAAGCAAGAAAACGCCTAAATATAATTGAATAAAATTTTCAAACACTGTAGAAAAAAGTCCAATCTGTGTCCTCAAATTTGTAGTCGTTTCTTTGCAATTAATTTTTAAAAAGTGATGTTTTTAATCAGTTTTTTATTAATTTTTTACTCGGTAAATGTAACTTTAAATCTTTAATCAAAAACATGAAGACAGAATATTGTATGTAGTTCAACATATAAAAAGAATGATGACTAAAATCTTATCGTTTGGATATTGAGTTAGTTGGCTTTTGGTCGTATAAGAACCAATTTTAATTTAAAAACGGCGCTGTACGTGTCAATATTTTTCTAGAGAGAAAGGTTTACCGATATTCTCGTAGATGTGATAAGATTTAATATTTTTCAATAACAATACTACTAGTGGCATCACAACATGACGGGGCGACTAAACTCGGCAATTCTCTAGCGTTAAGCAAAGTGTATTTTAATTATTATATTTTAATATGCGTTTATGTTTTAGCTTTTATTTTATTTTTTATTAATATTGTATTTGTTTATAAAACATTAGTTGTGAAAAATAATGTGCAGTGTAAGAGTTATTTCTCTTCTTAAATCATTTTTATCCAAAGACTTTAAATTTTGTCTAGGTAAGTATAACTAGGTTTTAGCTAAAATTTTGCAATGCTCTAATGCTGATTTATGTAAACTATATAGACTAAATAGTAAACAAAATTAACTTGACTTTACCAATACGAGTACTTGATGTTATTGTCAATAAAATTATTAAAAAGTCTGTCTATAAAATAGCTAAAAGCCTGGTTACAACAGTTCAGCTACTCGCATCGTGTGACCGCATCATACAAGTTACTGCTTCTGGCCATTATCTTATCGACGGGATCAGAGGGTGTGAGTAGCTGCTAATCGTATAATAGGGTCACAAGATGCAAGTAGCTGCACTGCAAGTAACTGACTATGTCAGCTCGGATGCAGAAATGAGAATTTACGTTGTCTTAGATGATATTTTTAGTTTTTTGTAAAGTTTTGTTTATTAGTATCGAGTGTTCATTTTTTACTTATGGCAGATTTTTAATTTTAATTTTATATGGGATTTTTTGGAAAACATGACTTGAAATACTTTAAATAAGATTTTTATGCAAACTGTGTTATGTCTTTCAGTAAATTACATTTCTTTATTAAAAATTACAATTCTGAAAATTTTCATTTGTTGAGTATGTGAATTCTTTGTGAAGTAGCTATCTTATTCTACCAGAATTAGTTTAATTTTTTTAATTCAATTTTTGTCGTACGGAACATGTAAAAATGCTATTGATCCAAAAATCTTAACATGATTAGGTGTTGATTGCTTGCCAATCCCCCTTTTTTATATAAATTGTAATTATTTGCTTGGCATGTAAAAGTTTTGTTTAATATGTATGTTGCGGTGTTGATTGCTTCTGCTCATAAAAATTCTTTTGTTTACAACCTTGCACGCACACTTTCTACAATAGTGTAATGTCTCCTTCTTTTTTTTTTATTATGTTGCGGTATATAAACTTCTGTTGTTTTTAGCATTATTTTCAGATTATTAAACAACTGTCTTATGTTGTTTTTGATATACTCAATCCCATTATTTACACGTACTATTTTTTTATTAAAACACCTTCAGAAAATAACACATAATACATTGTGCATTTTACCATCATACTATTATCCATCAATCTATTTTTGAATCCTTAAATTTTTAGTTTTTTTTTTTACAAAAAGATGTATATGGTTGCCCAGTTTTACGTTAACATTACTGATTTCTTTGTACGTCACTAACTATTCTCTGTTACTGCACATGTAGTGAGTGGCACCACCGTCTATCAATCAATTTACTTTTTTTATTTGCAGATAAAGCTTAAACATCACTGTTAACTTTATAGTTTTTTTAGAAATATTCCATTGGCATGTGTTTTTTTTTACAGTAATAACACTTTTCTTGAAACTTAAATGCTTTTTCATAGTCTCTTTGTTAACAAGTCTGTTTAGTTTTTTTACTAATAACCTTATTTGTTGAAAAAACTACTATTTAGATAGTAATGTATTTAAAATCACTGCAGTGTCACTAACTGAGTCTTTTATTTGTCTTGCAAGTGACACAATTTTAAAGATGTGTGATAGGCCAGTGAGTCTTTTTGCTCTTAGTGCCCATTTTATTTAAAACTTTTGATAATAAAAATTTTGACGGTTTAGCAACTTAAATTAAATTACTTAAGTAATGTTTGGACGACGCATACTCAGACAACCTATCGGAAGCAACCAAGTTATTTTTAGAAATTCTTTTTTCAGGCTGTAACTTTTCGATACAAAAATGGTTTAACGCTGCAACCCCATCCCCATCAGAAGATTACTAACAAAAGTCTGTTAAAAAAATTAATTTAAAAAAACGACTTATTACTACCTCAATATACTTGAACCAGTACGCATACACTCAAAAAAGATCTACAAAATTAGTTTTACGTAGCGTAAGAGATCGAATTGAAAAATCATTACAGGACAAGATATCTACCTTAGAAGTATATAATAAACATCAAAAATGCATTTGACAAAACCACGTTGCATAAAATAAAAACAGTTCTTTCACATTGTGTTAATCCAACAATTAAAAGATAAGTAAAACACATGCTACAGAAAAGAACCGAGTAAAACTATAGTTGAAAATAACCAAAAAAATATTAAAATACAAAAATAAATGCATTTTTAGGTATGGATCTAAAAGAATTAAACTCTGAATGAAGAATATAATTAACATTTATAAATTATTTTTAATAGGTACGTCACTATGCTCATTTGGATGGTAAAATTGTTTTCAAAATATTTGTATAAACTACAAAAAGCATTAGCTGTTACATACAACTTTATTTTAATGGACTTTTTTTAAGTCATTAATGTAATTTAGAAAAACATTTTTAATATGTAAAAAATAAAATATGTATTACACTTTAAAATATAAAATTTAATGTAGAATTAGTTTATCTACATTTTGAAAAATAGTATAAAGCAAAAAAACTTAAAGTAAAATTATTTATTAAATACATGTTTAATTTATTAAATTTACACTACAAAGAAAAAGTTTTAAGCGAGATAAAATAAAAAAAATATTGCATAAAAATGATGAATAAAAATTTATATTGTTTAATTAAAAAAAAAAACATAAAAAATACGGTAATTGATCAAACAAAAAAAATTATTAAATAAAAAGTTTTATTATATTTAAATTATTATATAATTTTTATGCTTACAACTTTTTATTTATTTTAATTTTATTATCAGTTTTTTGCAATTTTTAATCAACATTCTGGTTTGTTTATTAAGTAACATGAGGCAAGGTTTAAGAATGTTATATTACTGAATTTTTGATTTGTCAACATTTTTCTATGCTAATTTAGTTTACGTGGTGGTGACATCTGTCAGATACAGATACATCTACATTATAACAAAAAAAATATAAGAATCCTGATGAAAACTAGTTGAAAATAAAGAACTAAAAAGCATACAAGTATATTATATTATTACTTTCCCAACATAACCTCAATGTATGTATCTCTGATAAAACAACAATATAAAATTATATATAATACGTTTATTTCTTGCTTTTTGGCATTGAAAATTACATTTACAAATACAATTATAACTTCCCAAAATTATAAAACCTAATCCTTATGAAATTAACATAGCTAAAAATATTTTTTTCTCTTCATCTGCTTCTTTTTTTTTCGTTTTTTAACTGCCTTCATCCATTCTTTTTCCGTCTCCTTTAAATATCTTATTTTTTCCCAACTATCTTCTTTTGTTTTGTTACATTTTTTTTAACAAATGTACCATTGTTTCTTTAGTCTCTCCGCACATTCTGCACATTTTCAAATCTTGTTCCATCTAAAATTTTGTCACTTGCTATTTATTACCACATCTGAATCTTGCAATCATCTTTTAATCATCTTTACTATATATATATTGCTCTCTAGGTACATTGGCAGCCTACTTTCTATAATATGTTCATAGTTTTACTTTGTACCTAAATTCTTTTACTCGTATTGTTGTTTTTTTGCCTTTGTATATCTTTATCTTTTTCTATTTCGTACTATGTCTCTCTCTCAGATTCTTTCATTCTTTCAATTTCTTGGCTAGCATACCCATTTCTATTGTAATAATTTTCCCAAATCTCCTCTAGCTTTTCATTTCTTGCTCTCATTTTTTCTTTAATGCAATTTTGTAATTTTACATTCGTGTCTCTGTCTCATTCTTTCTTTATACTTTATTGCTCTTTTTTCTGCTTTTACTCTTAACTTATCTTTTTTGACTTCCTTCGGCACAATATATGCTGGAGTTTTTCTATTTAAACCTTGCACCTATTTCCAATATTTTACATGTATTGCTTCTAACTTTTCTTGTTCTTTCTAACCTTATATTTTTGACCCATACAATATCATACTTCTAACTAAACTATCAAACTTATGTTTTTTTTATTTTTATACATTCAAATTTTCTTTCACTTATTCATCAAACTTGTCCTATTCCTTTATTTGCTATTTGAATCATCTCTTTAATGTGTTTGCTCTCAGTGTTATTTGTGCAAAAAAACATATCCCAAATATTTAAAAAACTTTACTTTTGTAATACCTTGCCCATTCCATTCATCCCATTCTTTCAGTTTTCTTCTTCCACCCTTTCCCACTTTTTATCAACTCTTTCATTTCCTTCGCTTCTTTTGCTAAAATTACTATGTCATCTGCATATGCTAGCGACCACACTTTTTCTCTACCGACTACTACCCCTTCTGCTTGAGCCAACCTCATTTTTGTTTACATCTGCTATATAAGTCGCAAACAAAGTGGGACTCAATAAACAGTCCTGTCTTATTCCTTTTGTTTTCAAAAAATTTTTACTCATACTATTTTTCCATACTTCTTACTGAGTGCTTGCTAATTTCTTTCTTTCTTATACACTTTCACGGTTTTTCTCTATCTACACTATCAAATGCCTCCTTTAAATCCAGGAATAACGCAAATACTTTCTCCCGTTTCACTGCTATTAATTTTTTCACAACATGGTGTAAAATATTTACGTTATCCATGATACCTCTTTCCTTCTTAAAGTCGGCTTGCCCATCTGAAATCATCTCATTCATACTCAGTTCTTCATTCAACTTTTCTTCTAATACCATGGCGTAGCTCTTGTATGCCGTATCCAGTCAATACTTCCCTGTATTTTTTTTAGTTCTTTGTTTATGTATTTCCATGCTTCTGCTTCTGTCTTTATTTTTTTAATTTATTTTTTCTATTTTTATAAATTCATTTTTAGCTTTTTTACACTGATTTTTGTATGCCTTCTGTTCTTTTAAGTATTCTTCTTTTGTGTGTTGTTGTTTTTCCAGTGCTTTAACATCTTCATTTTTTTTCTTAGTACATTCGCTGTTCCATCATTTGCTTTTTTTAATTTTATCTTCTTTTATTCTACATGTTTTTTTACTACTGCTTCTTAGATTGTTTCCTCTAATTCTCTTATTATCTCTTCGATATTTCTTCCGTTTTTTCTAAATTCTCTCATTTTTTTTGTACATTATCACACTTTCTTCCGTTCATATTATCCTCTCTTCATTTTTATTTTTATTTTCCTGTCTTTACAGTTTAAGTTAAGCTGAGTTCTAATGGTTGGTGGTCTGATTCAACTTTTATTCCAACTTTAAAATTGTCTATCTTTTCCCACGCCTCCTCATTTACAACTACGTAGTCTTACTGATTACTGATTGTCAATTTCTATCTATATAATTAAATTCTCCCTCTTTATCTCCTGTGATGTTTTTATTTAAAAAGTCCCAACCTCTCTCTTCTATCATTTTTATCATTTCCTTTCCTTCTCTATTTTCTGTGACATCCTTTGATTCTCTGTTTCTTGTATCATCTTGTTTGATTTTTTCTCCATTCTTTCAAATTCTTGAGTTATAGTCCTCTCCTATAATCAATTTTCTTCTTTCAGTTTCTGGTATTAACGTTTCTAACTTTTGCCTAATGTTTTTCATGCCTCTGTTATATTCTGTTATTGCTTTATATTTTTTCTCCTTTTCTCAAAAAGTTTTGTTCTTCTATTCCTTCATTTTCAATAACCTCATCCTTTTCTTGACTTATTTCTTTTTTTATGCTGGTAATTATGCCTCCCTTTGCTCTTTCTTTTTTTTTAGCTGGTTGGCATTTTCAGATGGCATGTTGAACTTCAACTTTTCCCATTTTTTGTCATCTATCCACGTCTCTACCATTCCAATTATGTCAAAGGTTTTTATGTACTCTCACAACTCGTAATCTTTGTTGTTGATCCCAGCTACGTTCCAAAACAAAATTCTGCTTGTTTGTTTTTTTTTACTGTATTTATTTTTTACTATTTTTTGTTTTTTTTTTTTAATCTCGTGTATCTAAGTCCTTACATGCGTTGTCTACTTTTTTGTGTTGCGTTTGCTCTCTTTTGAAACTCCTTAATCTAGATCAATCCACTTGTATATTCTCCATCTATTTCCAATTTTCTGTACCTTACCTAAACTCTTCTGCCCTTTGACTTTTTGTCTCTTGCTATACCCCTTAGATCCTTCTGAACAATTTTTGTTTCCAACGTCAAGTCATTTTCAATGTATATGTTTGTGCCCCTCAGTTTGTTTTTATTTTTCATAATAACCTGTTTTTGTACCCGAGATTTTGTTTCTGCTATTATTGTTTGTTTTTCTTCCTTTCCCAATTAAATTTTCATTAAATAAAATTCTTACCTATATTAATAATGAACTCCCCTTAACAAATAATAATAATATTAATAAATATGTAATCACGCCATTCCTTTATGGGGTATGCAATCGAGGGGTAATGTTACATTACTCAAAACATTCCCCTAATTTTTTCTACTTCACGCTTATCGAATAAATTGTAATTTACTAAAAAAAAAAAAATTTGACTTATTAGTTAACATTCCAACAGATGCGGTTTTAAACAAAATTTAAACTAGCATTTAATGATGTCATTGTAGTTTTGAGCCCGTGTAGATCTAAAAACATTTTGATATTGAATGATAGTTTCTAAAACCGATCATGATAAACTGAAGTAATTTTTTGATTACTTGAACCCGCTTTTCTTGTAAATTACACGGTTTCTCAATACCGTTCAATTGCCTGCAAGTTTTTGTAAAGACATTTAAGAGTTTTTGCAGCATAACAAATACTACGTCTTTCCTCGATTAAAGTTAATGCTTTAACAATTTTAGTAAGTTATAATATTAACTATACAATTTAGTGATTAGAAGTTTTAATTACATAGAAATAATCAACATAAATCATGATAAAAAATAGAAAATATAATAACATAAAAGACAAAAAAGAAAATTATTATATTATATTAAATTATGGAACAAAATTAATAGAGAATGTAGAGTAGAGTGGCAACAAAAATAAATAAAAGATAATAGGAAAAAAATTAATAGATAACAGATTAAAAAAAAATTAAATTACAGAAGAACAAAATTGATTAAAGGCTGGCCCAAATCCAATTAGAATTGAAATAATAAAAATTAAGCAAGATTTATATTATATTTTAAATTAAAAAAAGGCTTCTTATAGATTTTGGTTATAAAAATAGAAAAATTATTAGCTATTTGTATAAAAAATTAAAATAGCAATAATTAAATTGCAAGAGAAGAGGAAAAATGGCGTAAGAACAAAAATGACTATTATACCTATATATGAAAGATGCAATAAATACACTGGAAAGCAAAAATTAGAGGTGACCTTATGTTAGCAAACTGTAAACAATTGTACTGTATTTTGCACATTAAATTAAAAATTCAATGTTAAATCCTAAAGCATATTTATTGTTTTTTTTGCGTATTTTGGAAATATTACAAATTTACAGTTCAGACAAAGTTCGAATTTTTGTTCCTAGGCCTAATATAGACCAAAAAATATGAAAAAAAAAACAAGGAACATTTTGAATTAAATTAAGGATCACATTTTGGTCAATATTATTTCATTCCTGCAATAGCAACTGTCTTATCTTGTGAGCAGTTTTTGGAGCAGGTGTATGCTTTCGGATACGTCGTCCAAACTCATCCCAGACATGTTCTACGGGATTCATGTTCGCGCTGAGAACTGGCCAATCAAATTTTCACATAATCCAGATAAACTCTGACAACTTTGGCTACGTAAGGTCTAGCTTTATTTTGCATAAAAATGCCGCGCTTGCCCATAGTTGTCATGAAAGGCTTAACATAATTTTCAAGAACCTCCATAATGTATTTGTGAGCTGCCAAGTAGCCATTTTCTATAAAGACCACCACTGTGCGTGTTTTGGTAAAAATTTCTGCTCAAACCATAGCCGACCCACCGCCAAATGGAAGACGCTCATCAATACAAACTAAAGCGTATCTTTTTCCGCGTATTTTCCACACTTTTTGATGTGTGTCTAGTCCATTGAGACAAAAGCGCTACTCATCTGAAAACAGTATCCTGTCCCAGTTCTCATTATTCCATACCCAGTGATTTTAGGCAAATGCTAACTTGCAACACGATGTCGGCATTGTAAAGGTGAAACTATAGCCATCTTTTTACAAGACAGCACAAAACCTTCTCCTAACGGTACACTCACTAACATTTAAATCTCTAACTTCATGGAGTTCATTTCTTAGATAAACTGCAGAAGCTGTTCTATTCCGCAAACTTGTGGACACTAAAAAACAGATATCTCTGTGCGTGGTGACTTTTTTTGCATTTCATCTGATTATCAGGCCAGTATCCAAGTAACGCTGATACACCTTTTGTACAGCACAAAAACTTTTACCAACAATTTTTGCAGTTAGATGTTTTCCTCTCCAATCTTCAATCAACGCTATAATTTTTGCCACAACAATAGGGCTTAAAAGCATTAAAACCAGTTAAGTACAGTACACCGTGTGAATGACAAGTTTTGCAGAAAAAAATCAACACTAAGTAAAAAAACCACAACAAAATGTAGGTTTTCAATTTGAACAAAATGAACTCTGTAACACGGTGATAATAACTGACCAATAGGTAACGTTTGTCAGGAAACAAATTATTAAAGGCCTACTTTGGTTTACAATTTGCAAACATTAAAAAAGTAAGCATAAAGTTAAAACAAAAAATTCCAAAATTAAATCATAATTTTAAAGTGATTTGCCAGTGTATAAATCAAAGATAACTATTTATTATAGTTTTCGTTGCTAGAGAGATAAACATTTATAAAAAAACAATTAGATATCATTATGTTTTTTGACAATATAACAAGGTCAGCATATAATAAAAATGATATGATACTTTAAATAAAAAATATGGCCGTATGCAGCTACTGCCCTTTCTCTTTCTTCAGATATGTTGCAGTAAGGAGACTACCATTAACTTGTACCTGTTGCGAGCAGGTTAGTGTTACACATATTATAAATTTGATGTAAATCTAATATACAAAAATGCAATAAAAATGTTGTACATGTATAACATTAATACATTGTTGTATCAAAATTTAATAGTTTTATGTATTAACAACAAATCTATTTAAATAGTATATAAACAAATTTTGGTGAAACTACTTATATTATACTATTATACTCTATGCTCAAATGTGACAATATCTTTATCCATCTTTATGCAAAAAGTCTTCTTAGCAATTAATTATTACTAAGCAGAACTTTAATGTTAGTTTAATAACTTTTTTAGTAATGACTTAATACGCTATAACTAAATAATCATCATATATTTAATAATTAAATTTCAGGTTAATACATAATAAAATGTAAATTTTTATTATTAGTTATCACTACTAGAACTAACATAATATATAACTATGTAAGACAATACATATATCTTTAATACTATTCGTAATACACAATAGAACACACAGTTTATCTTATTAAAACTTGTGGAAATGTTATATACGTTTCAATTAAATTTAATCCAACATTTATTGTAGAAATGCTGCATTGCGGTTCTCAAAATTGTGTAACACATTGCATTACACTTATTTGCTTCAAAATGTAATGTTTATTTCCAGATGAGTTATATAGCTACTTTATACAATCCATTTTAAGGCTGATATAAGATATAAACGACGTGACAAATTTTCTTTGCATATACATACCTAGATTCCTGAGAAAATTATAATATATAACCGACACTTATATAATCGTATAAAGCACTGTTTCAAATTATATAGATGGAAATGTGTAATGTAAACGTGACATTCTTTGATTTATTATATTGCAATATTATTCATCTACACTTTTAATACTGATGAAAAAAAAATTATATATTGATTATAAAACATTTTCCTCAATTTAATGTTTGTTGACAACATCGGTTTTCAAATCTGGTTTAAGTAAATGATAATTTTGGGTTTCAAATTTTCATTTACAAACATATTGCGCATTTTTTGTGAAGATACGCGAACAATTATGAACATAAATTAATGTTAAAGAGATATGTGCGAAAAGCATGTAGAAGCCTGAAGCAATTTATTTCCACCAACAAAATAATTCTCATATAATTTCAGCATATAATATATATACTCGTTTTAAAAGTTTAAAATATACCCAATTAATTTTGATGACTATATTATTGGAAAACTACTCTCTTCGTGTGAAAACATAATATTAGTAGATTTCCTTGAAAGTTTCATGTTTTCTCTAATAAAATCACTTTACTAAAACTTTGATCATTTCAAAAGTTTATTGAAAATATCTTACTTTCAAATATCTCACACTAAATTGACTCTACTTAAATGTAAATGAAGTAGACAAATGATTATATTATTTTATGCATTTTATCGTTGTTTATAATGTAGAGAGATTAAAATTCGATTAATGAATTGCGTATAAGTGCCTTTGATGTTATTTAATGATCCATTTAATAGGATTACACACACAGTAGAGTTCAGTGATTATATTAATTAAAATATTTTGTAAACTGGTGCTATGAAATATTATAATATATTGCTCTACCAGTAGAAAATATTAAATGAAAATTTATTATTATATTCCAATTAATATATCCTTGTCATTGTATTTTTAATAAATGTTTTAATATAAATATACCCATACTTTTGGTATTATAAATTATATAATCATTGATGTTTTTGATCATTTTATTGCAAACGTTTGTTAAATCTATAATATGTAGCTGGTTATAAATTATATAAAGTATGATGAATGTTTAATAATGACTAGTTTTGGTTAACAGTCATCGTTTGACTGTAAATATCAGAACTGTATTAATATACATACATATATGCTGAACATAACCGTAAGTTTCGCTTTCAGTGTAAAGGTCAAAGATTAAAAATTCTGTAGTATATAAAAACATGCTTAAAACAATATAACTATTGTTTTGTAATATTGTTGTCAAATATTGTATGATCTCAATATTTTTACACAAACCTCTTATTCAAACAAGACATTTTATCTGTGTAATATCACACCATCTATTTGAGCTAACAAGATGAGATATATAGATAGATTATTAAATTAATAGACAGACAAAAACGACCAATAGAACAGCTAGTAAAGTAATTTAAGATCGTATTGTCCCAGTGCAGCTTTATAGCCAATAAAATTTAAAAAAATAAAAATTATTTTTAAACAAAGAATTTATTATTATGTTTATTTGATGAACTTAAAACTAAAAAAAAATTATTTTATTTTATGTATACCAGGCAAAAACAATATTTGATAATAAAAGCTAAAATAAGGACATTTTGTAATGCAAGAATTCTTTACTGATAATGTTCAGTGCTAAAGGTCCAGCATCAAAATAAACATTTAAGACAGCTAAACATAAAACTATTTTTATTGATTTTACTATAATTAGTTAAGAAACAAAACTAAAATAAATAAATGTAAATATACATTACCATAATGTATGTATACATTACAAAATATTATTAAAACAATATATACATTTTTTTAATTTAATATAAACTAGGCAGTGACAGATATATATTATATAATTATGTTGTGTGTGCTTCATAAGGCAGATAATATTATGTTATTTTTAGATACTGCAACTTTACAAGGAATGAAAAAGTTTTCATTTCCTTTTTAAAACTTTTTGTCATGTTGTGGCTGCTCGTTCTTAAAATAACACATTGTTTGTAATAATAGTAAGTGTTTCATTTCAAAGTTTGCTTACCACACAACGATTCCGGAAAGAACGTCTGTCAGAAAGCTGTAAATATATTCTATTTAGCCGTCGGCGATTAATTAAAAATTCTGTTCTGACTTGAAATCGGTTAGTATATAATTTTAAATAAATTTCACTGGCATTTTATAATCATGCAAGTTACTAAAATTAAAATTAGAACGCAATGATAAAGTCTATATAATATTTTTATTTAATCCTTAAATTTCCGACGCTTGTAAAATAACCTTGTTCGCTGACAAGAAAACTAAAAAAAATGAATAAAAAAATAATGTAAAATACATTGTTTAAATTAAACACTTAAACAAATAACTATTTATAATTTTTTAATTGTAGACATTTTAAAGGTTGGTCATTTTATCCTATAAAATGTTTACAATTAATAAATTTTATAAAATATAAAGTTTGGAAACTTAAAACTTGTAGTAGTAGAAAACAATATGCAATTTTACCTTCTTTTTGGTAGTTTAAGTGCTTGCGGCATCAATTAGACAAAATCTATCGGCACCAAAATTTAACAATGTTATTTTATTTGATATTCAAATATAATTTCGCCCAAAAAATTTGAAAAAATATTTTAAGATCTACCATAGTATACATACAATTATTTTTTTTAGAAATTACGATTGGTAACCCAAAAGTTAAATTATGACATATAGGATGTATAAAAAAACAAGAAAAAACTAATTTTTTTTTTCTTCAACAAAACAAACAAAATATATGACGTCGTAATGAATGCGTGCGCTATCATTACAGATTGCGTTTGATATTGTTTATTTGTGTCGTTACTGAGTGTTGCATTGTTACTTGTGTTGTCAGAGATTTTTTACTGAATGTTGCAAAAAAAGTTTTTTCCGCACGCAAATTTTTGAATCCGGCTTTGCCAAAGTTTGTATAATGGATATACTAGATACCCGACTTGTGTTTATAAAGTGACGCAAATTATAATACAGCGGTCATTTTGTGTGTGACTTTATAATACTAAAAATATATTAAAAACGGCTCACTTTTTATAGTTTTTGATTTTTAAACATTTAAAACATGCATTGTGTGCTACGAACTTTGTAAAGTAACTATTAAAATTTTCCGAACAACAATTGGTTAATTGGATCCGAAGTTAAAACCAAAAATGCGTTTGTGGTAAATAATATCAATAGTCAACATTATTACACGTATTGTCAACGTTTTACTATTATAGTTAAGATTTGGAGATGCACAGGTTTTTGAGGTACAGTAGTTAAAAAAAAACTTAAAAGTTCTTTAAAAAAATTAAACCTATATAACTTTTATACTAGAAGTGAATTTTTATATATGTAATAAACTAAAATAGTTTTTCTAAATTACCAACTAAAATAAGTTTTAACATTATATGCATTACGTATATGTTAACAATGTTGAAATTTTGTAAAAATTTAAAGAATATCGGTTTTTAAACAAATCATCTGCGTGCAAAAGAACTAAATAATAGAAAATAAATAAAACACAATTATTATGTATTTGTTTGTATCACCGTCAGATAATGGCCTTGTAAAAAGGTTTATTTGTGATATAGTACATAATAATTGTGTTTAATTTATTTTCTATAATGAACTATTACGTAGTAACGGCCACTACCATTCAATTTTTACTAAATAATATTTAACTTTTAGTTTTTGTTCTTTTGCACGCTGCTATTTTATTTACAAAAAAAAAACACTTTTCTTTAAATTTTCTCAGAATTTCAACATTGTTACCATATACGTAATGCATACAATGTTAAAATTTATTTTAGTTGGAAATTCTACTGGAGGATTTAATTCATATAAAAAATTACTTCCATTGCAGATGGCAAGTCAGAACGTTTACAAATAAAAATTTAATTTCTCCATATAAATGACTTATATTTTGTGCTACTTTACTATTGTTGCCAATTTTTGTACTATAACTCATAAAAAAGTTGTCAAGGTTTACCTTTTTTTAAGTTTTTTTTTTAAATTACTGTAGGTACTGCAAAAATCACTGCATATACAAAGTTTGACTAAGACAATAAAACGTCAGTAATACGTGTAATAATGTTGTTCAAAAATTTGGTTTAAGTTAGTATGTATATTTAAAAAATATCATATGTTTATTAAAAACACATTTTTGGTCTTAATTTTTGGACCCAATTAACCAATTTTTGTCTAAATTGTTTAAATAATTTTTTTATTGTTAATAACATACAATGTATGTATTAAATGTTTAAAACTTTAAAATAATAGAATGTAAGATGTTTTTAATATTTGTTTTGTATTACCAAGTCACACTCAAAATGGCCGCCATAAAATAATTTGCTTCATTATAGAAACGCATCAATATAGGGAGTCAGGTATCCAGTTATATGTTCATGACGTGTATACAGTTATTTAATTTATCATTCTCAACAGGCATTTATAAATAATGAAATACTAATTCTTATTTTGCAAATTCTACCGTCTACTTTAGTATGCAGGAATAAAAAATCGCGAGTGGTTTACTTTTAGTAGTTACTAGTTTTGGTTAGATTTAATCAATATGGGTACGGAACTTGCTTTGCATTTCATATGCAAGCACCGATAAGTGCATGCTATACGATTCGAGTAGTTTACAACATAGTTACTAGTTTTGGTTAGATTTAATTGATATGGGTACGGGACTTGCAACGCATTCCATAGGCGAGCACCGAGAAGTGTGAGCTATGGGAGACTCGAGTGATTTAAAAAATAGTTGTTGTAGTTAGATTTAACTGAAATGGGTACGAAACTTTCATAACACATCTCGCATTTAATTTACAACCAATATTACTAATTTGTTTGCGTAATTTTAAATTTATAATTTATATTATTTAAATTTTAATAAAATTTAATAGTATTATTAAAATTAAAATGTACAATGTTAAATCTAAATTTAAAAAAAAAAGCGACTTAATAACGCCGGAAGCTAGCTAACTTCCGATTAGCCTTTTAAGCACTTTCTTAAAAATATACAAAAGGATTATATAATATATTGAGTGTTTACGGATAAGTATAAAAGAAAAAAGAAAAATTTAGTTCAAAGATGATATTTTTTGTTTGTTTTAAAATTACGATTGATAATGCAAAAATTATTTAAATATTAATAAAAATATTGTTTCTTATACTCGTTTCTGAACAAAAAACGTAGTTTTGCGTTTTTGTTGTTGAAAGTTAAAACAAATTGAAAGTTAAGGGTAGAAAATTTTCCATTTGTTTCTCGTTATTAAAGTTATCAATAAAAATGTAAATAATATTTTTTTCTACGACCATTATTCAAAACACAATTTAAATTTATTTATTTTGTTAAATTTAGTGACATAATTATCAGATTTAGCGTTTAGTTGTGTAACATAATTCTATTATTTTAGAATTTATTAATTGTTCTGTCATATTGATAAGTATTTTGAGTTTGTGGGTTCAAAATGGAACGATACTACTGTAATTGAGATTATGTCGATATGTTGAAAGTATTATAGGCATGTAATGATAATCCCACTGCTGTGGCTGAGAGAAGTGTGGAAAGGTTTCCAAATCGTCGGCACCCCGATGCAAAAACTGTAAGACGGGTAGAACAAAAATTACTGGAAACTGGTAATTTAAATCTTTGCGAAAATCAAACAGGGCGTCAACTATACTAAGCGTCAACCAAGAAGAGCAAATTCTTAAATTTGTTGATTTAGAACCAAGTACAAGCGTCCGAATTGTATTGTATCAAACTTATGTGGTTGGACATAGTCATACCAATTGTTCTCATAAACAACATCAATAGAAGCAAACCTTATTTTCCCAATAACGTTTTTTAAATCCAAGTGAATCAGCGGCTCCCATGATGTCGCGTGCTTTCCAGTGTAGGGACTGATCAAATATAACAAATAAAGTTTTTTAATAAAAATGCTTGCATTTCTCATCATTTTTAAACCATTTCAATTCACTAGCAAGACCTTGATAAATAGAAGAGATAACACTTCAACGTTAGTATTGTATATTCGGCTGTTACATGCTCTATGAAACCATTACATCCCAAAATTCCAGAAGAGCAGTTTTATTTTCCACAAAAAATTTTGTACAGTGCACAGAATTTTATGTCCAATAAAATCTAGATAGGATTTTTGAACCAATTTTTTATACAGGAAAGCTCAAACACCTATCTGGAGCAAGGAAAGAAACAAACAAAAACGTTAACTGTTAATATTGCGTTTATATTTTGTATTTTTTGTAAATTTTGTTTACGGTTTTGACAATAAGCACAAAATCTTTTTTTATTTGTTCTAAAAGCAAAATCATTGTCCGGTCTATCAAAATGTTGCTAATACATTGTTTACTTAATTTTTACAATACTGAATAAATTATTTTGTGTCTGCTTATCGGAAATTCAAGTTAAATATTGAATTCTTTTTCACACAACAATTATTAATAATTATTCTTTACATCAAAAACAAGCCTAAGCTACAGTTATCTTTCTGGTTTTTTTAGTATTTCCGGTTCAGATTAACTTTGTTCAGATGCAAACAACTTTTGTTTTTCATTTCTATATTTTGTAGTACGGAGTGTAAATACTCACTGAATCGTCAATTTTCAACATTTGCTAAAAAAATTTAAACAGCTCTATTTTTGGCCACGTAAACGTTTTTGATTAGAAGTATTTTTTAATTAAAACGTACAATCGTTTTAAATAAAACAACCTAAACGCGATAAAAAGATTTTTTTTAAACAAATAAAAAAAACAGTCAGTGTAAGTCTAAACATGCTTTGCAAATTTAATAATTGATTTTTTTATATACAAAATAACCGCCATAATTTCCTGGCTTACTACATTTCTAAAAACTTCAGACTAAATGTCAATTATTGTCAGTAAAGTGTGATGCTTTATTGCAAGTACATGTGCAATTTCAACCCTCTACTTTAACTAGTCTTTAGGATTTAACTATGCCAAATTTAAAGTATTGAGTACTAACCGGTCATCAAATTCATCACATTAGAAGGGCTTGCCTCTTATCAAATTCAACAAAACTTTTTTATATTACCGTAAAAAAATTGCATAAAAGATTTAAGATGAGTCTTTAGAAGATAACTCACGTTCTAGTAGACCAGTTCAAGTGATCACAAAAGAGTCAATCGCTTTTATTAAAAAACTGGTCCAAAGTGATTGCCGATTAAAATTTGTTTACCACAATGTAATGTTGTCAGATACATCAATTTTCCAAACATTTCATAACCATTTTGGTATGAATAAAGTGATTGCAAAATGAGTCCCAAATTTTTTTGTCTGTTGTTTAGAAATTGCATCAAGTTGATTGTGCTCAATTTGTTTTTAAGCTCTGTGAGGAGAACAAAAAGAAGTTCTGCAATCTATTGTTACGAGGAATAAAACTATGGTTTTGTATTGTGATCTTATGTCTAAAAGATATCACATGGAATGGTGGGGTGTAGGTGACCACTACCAAAAAAAAAAAGGGTATTCCCGTCAAACAAAAAGATTATGGCTATAATCTTTTGGGATTGTAAGGGCATCTTTACAATTGATTTTAAAGAATGAAATACCACGGTGATTAGAGCTTATTACGCTACATTATTTCATAGGTTAAGAGAAATTATTCCAGCAAACCGTCGACGAAAATTAACCAAAGCATTCAAGTTGTTGTACAACAGCGCACCTGTGCACACCGCTGAAGTTGACTAACTTGCCACAGTCTAGACAATTTATTATTCATATTTCAACACTGCCAACTGTTATTGTTTATGTTAATGTCAAAAATAAATATATAGTGTTTCCAATAGTGTGCAATTCCGTTTTAATCGTTGCAAATATTGCATTATAAGTTAATGATACTTTGTTTTAAATTAGATATTTTCTTGAATAGTATAATAAATATCAATATTTGCAAATTATTCTTTAGGTTATGATGTAGCAATACAAAATCCCTAAAAAGATACTAAACTTTGTAAATAAATTAAATGTTTTAATCTGCTATTTTAATCCGAATAGAAATCTGATTTGAACTTCAAGGTCAATAAATCTTAAAAATTAAACAATAAATTGACAAATGTAAAAACAACTTTACTATCCAATCCTTACAAACACGATTTATAATGTACAATTCTTAATGAGAGCAAATTGAAATTAAATAATATATTAAACTCAGAAATAGTTTTTCTGTGAGTGAAAATTGGGTTCTTACCGGCTAAACCCTGTTGATCTTCTTGTCCGCTGCAGACCTGGCATCATCACAAAGTGACAAATCATCTGGTCCACAAAGCTGTCCGTCTTAAGTTTTGTATATTGTCGTCGTCGTTTGTTTTCCTTTGCTATTATGAATTGCTTAATAAACTCTTACACATTAGTAAAAGTGTTTTTGTATACCCGTAACCTGACATTGCGCACACTTATTGTTTGGTGTCTTACATTTTCTTGATGAGAAACTAAGTGGTAAAATAATCCTCTTTCCTAAATAGACATTTAACCCATATGTCTAGGTTAGATTATGACGAGGCTACACTAAAGCGCTGCGAGAAAGCCGGCGGCGGCACATGGAGAATGGTCGGGCAGCATGTTCAAATGTTACACAACGCTATAGCCACTCGGGAATTAAGAAATTGTGTGAGCAATGTTGCCTACTGTTTGGTTTTGACAATTGGCACAGTCCAATTTTTATATGTATATTTAAATAGTTTGTTTTGTCAGTTATTTCTTTATGTTATGTATGTTATTTCTTTATGTTGTGTTTTAATAACCACCAAATTATTATTATTATTATATTAATTATTTGGTTGTTAAAACTGCAATTTATTTTGGAACGTTGTGCTGTGTATGCTTATTGTTGTTATTGTCATAATCTGTTTCTTTTAATTATTTTATTTTACTAACATCTCTAAAAATAAATAATATACTAATTTTTTCTATTTGTTATAAACATCTATATTAAGCATATGTTTAATTAGCTGTCTATAAGTTTTAATAAATACATAGTTTATTAGCAGAATATGCGAATAGTTTATTACGAGTTGAATATTACAGACTTATGCTCGTATGACACTTACGATAATTATATCTTAAATTGTATATGACCATGCATGAGTGCGTACAAAATAATTTTTTTTTTTTGCTCAAACTACTGATTTTTTTTTCATATTTTTTCAGTAAACTATTTCTATTAATTAGCAATCAAAATTTGCTTTATTGTTTTAAGTGTTTTGTGGATACATTGCAAGATTTCTCGGAGCGTAGCGTTTGTGGATACATTGCAACTTTTTGAAATATTCAGGGTATTTTTGCACACATAAAAGCACGTTTTTATCTATATTTGAGAAAAAAACAAAATACTCTTTATTTAAAAAAAAAAAATCTAGAACTTTAAATAAGTAGCAGTAAATCTATTTCTAAGTCAATGGAGATTGCATGGACAAGATCGTGCACTGCTTTTCCCTTTCTTAAATTAATTTAACTGTAAGAGTTTTTGAATGCACTTTTTTACTTCTTTTGCTTTTTGCTTTGTTTTTGATTAGTTTCCAAAAAGGGTGGCATCAGGTGAGTTCACCCGATAACTTTTATATTTGTACGATAGACAGTACGAAGCTGCTTGCAATTGTTTGCAATATGTCCTTTTTTTCTTTCCGCAATTTTGGTATTTTCTTCTTCTGTCAAATTCTATGCAGTTAGAGCATCTGGTAATGTGTGTTAACTCATTAAGACCGTGGCGGTTTAGTTCAATTAAAAGTAGACCGTTTTTTATTAAAAAAAAAATTGATGTCCACGTATTTGTCTGCAATGTGGATTGTTGTATCGTTCGATTTAACGGACAGTTCCGTGTTCCTTGATTCTTTTATGTTTGTTTTCATTATTTCTTTAAGAGTGTTAGTTTTGTCGTTGCTTCCTAATATTTAAAAAAAAGAAAAATCAATTTTCATCAATTTGATAGTTTTTTAATGTATATGTCTTGTTTCAATAATTTTATTAATTCTTGACGTTGACAAAGACTTTGACTGTTGGGAGTAATCAAGTCCTTTCATTTTATACCTATTATATTCAGCAGGTTTGTTTTCGTTGTCGTTTAAGTCTTATAATAGCAGTAGGTAAATTTGATTGGCTTCACGTACTTGAAATGTAACTAATATCTAACATACTCGATGTTGCAGCAATGAAAATATGATTTGACGGTGTGATAACTCAGGTATAGAGCGTTAGCGTAGCACGCAAACAGTCCGGGGTTTGATCTCAAAAATATAATTCCCATCAACCCCCTACAAACAAGTTGTAAGACTTTTGGGGCAATGTAAAATAGCTGTAAAACGCAAAAGCATATTGTTTTGTACTCTTTTTTTTTAATTTTTTTTAACTTTTTTAGAAAATTAGTGCATATGTTAATTTGAATCATGTTTTCTAGATTTGTGCATAGCATATTTTTTGTTCTCTATTTTGCATAATACATCTGTTAATAAATATAATAAAATCCTATAACCAATGCATTACATTTTAATAAATAATATATGTATTTAATCATGTAAATAATAATAGTAATGGTAATAAAATAAATTCCACAAAATTATGCAATGAGGGAATATTTACTCACAGGAATTTAATTAAAAAGTCAATTTTATGCTGCGGATCCTAATTTAACTGGTGTATATCTTGATGGTTATAATTTACATAATTTAGCAATTTACGTAATGAATAAAGATAAAAACATTTATTGATCAAATCATTTTTAATAATGCTTGTTGTTTTGAGTATTTATAATTAGGATTCAAGCAAAAGTATACTTATCAGAATATATGTAGATTGGGCCATTGCACATATGTACATATTACTCAGCAAAAGATTTATGATTAGTGATAAAATATCAGTTTTATTTATGTTTTCCCGCATATAAGCTGCAGTAGTTGTCGCAAAAAGGGGATTTTAACATTATGAAAAATGTATCTACTTGTATAAATGTAGTTTTAAATAAAATTTGTTTGTTTTAAAACAGTTGTAAATATTTTATATAAAATAATATTATTTAAAAAAATGCTACGCTATAATTTATACAGAAACTGTAAATAACTATTACAACATTATATTATACAGATAAACAAAAACTACGTTTATCTCGACGGCTAAATCCTATAGAAATATAATCTGTTTAATGTTCGGCAACGTAAACACCTGGGATTTCACTGTAATTTCAATGAACTTTGATGAGTATAAAAATTATAGCATTATATTAAAATAGAACAAGTGTGAAAGGACTTACTGCATTTGTACGAATTTTGACAATAAATTTAAGCTGTTTCTTTAGGTTACCTCTTGTTTTAATTTTTTTAATAAAATAATCACTACAATTGAGTTAACTTTAGTTTTTATTGGTTTATTAATTTGAATTAAAAAAAATAGTTATTATAGTGTTTAATTCTTTTTATTTAAGAGTAACTTATAATAAATGTACCGTATTCTAGTTAATAACTCTTGCACGATACGTGAAACTAAAAGAAGCTTAATTTATTGTTACATTTTTTTAAATATATTTATTTTATTATTTATTAAATACATTAAATACATTTATACAAATTGCCTTATACGTTCTTGACGTATAAGGCAATTCTTCGACACCTTTTTTAAAAACGTATAAGCTTATTGTACATTTGGGAAAATTATATCTAATTTTTAATTAATCTTATTACATAATTTACAAAATAAAAAATCGTTTATGTTTTATTTCTCATTTTTTAATTAATATTGTTTCATATCACGTTGTATGTATTATTTTTATTAATTAAATTAATACACAACTAGTTTCGTCAACTTTGTAACATTTTCAAGTGTAATATATTTTTTAAATTAAATATTTGATTGATGTCATAACACCATAAAATTATTATTGCAATTTATTTGAATAATAATTGGTTTAAAAAGTGTGACTATCGAGTTTGAGAATAAGTACTTACTGATGCTTTTTCAGCTGCAGGGACTAGCTCCTTCTGCAGAGATTAAGTCGGACTCTTATATACAATTTAACGTTGTATTTTTAAGATGGTGAATTGTTAACTTAACAATTTTATTGCTCTGAAAAATATTCAAAAAGATTCAAAGTGTCCAATATGTAAAAGAAAAACAGTTAATGGCATAAAGTGTTTGTCATGTGAGTCTATATAATACACATACATAATAAATGCATTGGTATATGTGAAATATTAAGCCAGAACGAAGTTAGTCAATTTATGAGTTTGATGTGTTTTGATACGGAAAATGTTACCTTGGATTGCAAAAACTATTTAAATTGAGTGTATAAAAATAAAAGTTTGAAACGTAAAAATGCGTTATTAAAATTACTAGTGAGTGAAATAAAAGATTGAATGAAAAGATTGAACATTTAAAAAAAAACTTAATAACAAAAATAATGTAAATATTACTTACAGTGGAAGTACTTTCAATAAACAATCAAACTTAAATCAGTCATGCTCGCTGAATTCAACTTCAGTGGCGCACAGCAATCCAACGCCGCTGATTGAAGCAGGGGCTAAGAAAAAAGGGGCACACTTGTTGAACAGCTTTACTGCAACCTCTAGGCCGTCCAGACGATAAAGTAGGTCCAATGCTTCAATCGTAAGTTTAAATAAAACTTCAAACAAAAGAAACCAAACCGAAATTAATAAAACAATTAACAAATTAACTGATGTAGATAACAAAGTTAATCAAGGATTTACAGAAGTTAATAAAAAGAACGCATATTATAGGCTCAGCAACAAGTTCTAGAGATAAAATAAAAGGCAATTTCGTACAAATAAAAGCATGGTTTTATGTGGTTGGATATCCTCTAGTAATATATTCAAATAGTAAATTAATAGAAAAAGCAATAACACAGGTGTTATGTGGAAAGTTATTAATAATAAAATTCCACAAAAGCAAACTCAATTTTGTGACCAAACTGTTTTTAGTGCAATAGCTAATCCAATATTACATAATATGTCAAATTTAACAGTGAAAACTAACTTAACATTTAAAAAAGTATTATGTATTGACGTTAGGAATATTATATTGTTACAAACACAGTAAAGACATATATGGCTTTGATACAATTTTAATTAAAATTATTAAAGACATAGTTATATCTCCCTTTACTAAATTATTAAATATATACATTGATAACAACACCTTTCCAGACTGTCTCAAAGTTGCTAAATGCATTCCTATTCACAAAAAAAAAGAATGAAATGAATTTAAACAACTACAAGCCCATTTCTTTATTACTTATAATTTCAAAAATAGTAGAATCTGTATTAAATACACAAATAACAAAATACTTTGAAGATAATAAACTTTTTATTAGTGCTCAGTTTGGATTTAGAAAAGTGAAATGAACAATTTTTGCAATTAATGAATTTGTTAAAAATGAACTTAATGCATTTGAAAGTATGCTTTATCAATTATCCTGGATCTTACAAAAGCATTTGACTGAATACTAAACTTTTGTAGATTATCATATCTTAGTAATAAACTTACAATGAAGTACGGGGTTCTATTTTTGGGCCACTGCTGTTTTTATTATTCATTAACAATTTTCTAATTGCAACAGACAACACAAAAGTAGTATTATTTGCAGATGATACTACACTATCAAATAAAAACAACTCACTGGCTGATTTGTTAGAATGGGAAGAATATTCACAACTTAAAGCGTTTGGTTGGTATAATCACAACAGACTATGCTTAAACCAGAAAACAACAGTAAAGCTGCTTTTACTTTAAGAAAACATCCAAGTATAAAACTGCACTATTTTTAGGAGTGTATATTGATCCAGTGGTTGGGGTCATTCGGAAATTACAAATAGGATATTTGCATTGCAGAGAAGAGCGAGTCGAGTTATAGCTAAAGTTGGTTATACTAAAAATTGTAATCAGCAGCTTAAAATTCTAATTTTGCCATCTATGTATGCATGTAGTTAAATGTCTTATGTTGATCAAACAAAGCAAAAATCTAAACTATATATTTGATTAGTAAATCATTTTATTGATTTGAAGATTTTTTATTTTAATTTTTTTTAATTTATTTTTAATCTTAAACAAAATAAAAAATATATTTCTTTTAAATTATATTATATTTAATATGACAGTTAACATAAATAACAATGAGTAAGTTATTAGCAAAATATAAATATAGACAGGTGCTTAAATTACGACAATTTCTAGTTATAAAAACAGATCCCAATTTTATATCCAGCATTATAGGTTATTGTACAGAAGCTTTTGATTGTTTTTCCGTCTTTCTATTTGGTAGAACGTGAATTCAGTACCGTTATGAGCCTTGTCACAAAAAAAGAATCCGACTAGAAACTAGTACTCGTGGGGATTTGCAGTTGCTACTCACAAACATTGAGCCGTACATAAATTACCTAATCTAAAAAAAAAGTTTGTTGTTCACAAAATTTGATGGTTGGTTTTCAACGTAAACAGCAATATAAGTCTTACTTTTATTAAGAGATGGTCGATTACTGTTAAACTGTATATTTTGCAATTATTTACTTGTGTTGTTAGCTGAAATTGCAGGGTTTATAATAATAGAGTCATCAGCAAATAAAACTGTTTTTTACGTGTATGTCACAACTTTGCTATTTATATATATATATATATATATATATATATATATATATATATATAAACTAAAAACAAAAATGACCTAAAACTGATAAATTAATAATTTTTTTTTTTACATTAACTTTTTTCAACAGAAAATAGATAGATGGGGTTTTATAAGCACAAAAATCGGTTAAAAGAAGCAGATCCTTGTTATGTTAAATGTTAATTTTATGATGTTTAATATTAATAAAAAATCAAAAATGTATTAAAACGATCAAAAAGAAAATTATTAAACATACTAGGCAAAGTTGTAAATAGCTAATAAATAACGCTATAGCTAGTAAATACAAAAACTAATGTGTTCTTGTCTGGAATAAATGCTCTACAATAACTGTTCCACATGACAAGTTCAAGTTAAAATCATAATTTGAGTCAATAGAAAAATAACTTAAAAATATCTGCTCTGTAAAAAAAATAAATATTGAGATATTGAAAATATTCTGAAAATAATGTATGTGCAGGACCCAAACATCTACTTTTTACACGTCCCCCTAAATAAAAAATCGACGATGCATAAGATATTGTAAGTTCATGCGTAGAGTTAAATTAACTAATAATATGCTCCAATGGTTTGAAAAATATCTCAATTTTTATAGGTTATTTTCTTTTCGTAACTGTAAACGTTTAATATCAACCAACAGGTCTATAAATTGGCACAATTGTCTAATATGGCGCAGCGAAAAGTTGACATGGTCGACTTTTTTTTTTCATACACATAACTGGACACAATCGATAATAAAAGTTTAAAGTTGCAAGTTTACAACAGAATAGAACCTTTTTCTTACAAATACTTATTTTTTACTAATATTAAGCTGGTTAACGTTGACAAACATTTAGTAATAAAAACTGTTTAAGATAATAACAAAAATACAAATAATAAATGTATTTATTTACCACCAAAATACAACAGCATTCATTTTTCTAAACTTGTTTTTATTATCAAATTATTCTGTTTAGATACCATTTTTATATAAATACTTTTTGTTTCAAGCGTTTTTTGAGTTGTTGATACTCTCTTCAAATTGGATCGATTTAAGTTATAATTTCTTTTCGACATTATTGATTTATAAAATAAAAACCACTTCAGACTCAGGCTACAAACAATAGTACGTATATAATAACACTTATTAGATATTTCAAATCAATTAATAAAATGAAATATTAATCTTGAGCAATAAACTATGAAAGTTATCCATGACAATTAAATAAATCTTATCCAATCAGTTATTTTAACGCCACCGCAAGAACGCACATTAAAGCATTTTCGCGACAATTAGCGTTATTGATTAACGAGTTCTCGGAAGCTATCCGCAACCATAACTTAAAACAGCTGTCAACTAATCTAGGCGTGCATTTCTACGCTCTTCCTTTGCACTAATTGGATTAGATTATATCAACAAGTTAATTTACTACATACATGTGTATACATTTAATTTTATGTTCAAATTCATTTACCTAACTGAGGTAACATTTATGGTCATTAATAGTTAAAGTGTTTTAGTTTTATCATTTAGTATTTACTTTATAGAAGCTGTAAATTTATAGTTTAACTCAAAAATTAAATGTAAAACTGTACGCATAAATTATATATATACAAGGTGTCCGGAAAATACGTGTACAACGTTTGACGACAGACTCCTGACGTCAAAATAGGTCGATCTAAGCCGACTTAGTTATATCCAAAATTGTCTCGTTTAGCCGGTAGAGGGCGTCAAAAATTTGTAAATATTAAAAAGAAATTTCCTGTAACAATAATTTTTTAAGTGACCTTGTTGCTATGGCGTTTAATAATTTGACAATTATTGACAAATTGTCACCAGTCTATGAAATTTACTCAAGTATACGATCAACATTCTTGAATTACAAGTTCATTTTACCATTAAAAATGGAAAATTATACAAACTCTCAGAAAGTTGACATGCTCCTGGTATACGGGTTTTGTCAAGGAAATGGGCGTCAGAGTGTTAGGGTTTACATGGAGAGGTTTCCTAACCGTCGAATACCAAACCACCAAACATTTGCCAATATTGAGCGTCATCTTCGGGAAACGGGCAGTTTTGAGAAAAAGTTTGAAGGCAGGGGTCGTATGCGAACAACTCGAACTGTGGAAACAGAAGAGATGATTCTGGAAAGAGTTGAAGAAGAACCAAGTACCAGTACCCGTCTCTTAGAACGTGAGTTAAATGTTCCTAAAACGATTGTCAATGAGGTTTTAAGAGAACAGTTGTTACATCCTTACCACATACAAAAAGTCCAGGAACTTTTACCGACTGATCCCCCCATGCGGCTTACATTTTGTCAATTTATTAGAAACAAAAAAATACTTGTTCCAAATTTTTGTAGAAAAATTATGTTAACTGACGAGGCATGCTTTACAAGATCTGGGGTAACCAATCTGCACAACAAACATATTTATTCCGATGAAAATCCACATGCCATTAAAGTTGCACATCATCAGCATCAATTTAAAATTAATATTTGGGCAGGTATTATTGATCACTACCTTATTGGTCCTATTGTTATTCCAGACAGGTTAGATGGAAATATTTATTTAAATTTTTTGCAAGACACATTACCAATTCTTCTGGAGAATTTGCCCCTTTTACTTCGGAGGGAAATGTGGTATATGCATGATGGTGCCCCGCCCCATTTTTCCGTTGCCGTTCGGCAATACTTACATCATCAATATCCCAACCGATGGATTGGAAGAGGCAATGATGCACCAGTAAAATGGCCACCACGTTCTCCTAAGTTAAATATGTGTGACTTCTTTTTGTGGGGCGCTATTAAAACAGAAGTTTACAAGACTCCGGTAAACACACGCGATGATTTATTGCAGCGGATTTTAAATGCAGGCAACCATTTTAATAATCCCGAGACATTAGATAGGGTCCAATATCATTTTTTAAAGAGTGGTAATAAGTGTATTCAGCAAGATGGCGGTCATTTTACACATTTGCTTAAGTAATGTTTTTGTTTTACTTAGTTTCTTACAATAGATACTTTCAACTTTGTTATACTTTTGTTTTTTTTGACGCCCTCTACCGGCTAAACGAGACAATTTTGGATATAATTAAGTCGGCTTAGATCGACCTAATTTGACGTCAGGAGTCTGTCGTCAAACGTTGTACACGTATTTTCCGGACACCCTGTATATATATATGTACAGGGTGAGTCGGGAGGAACGGATCAAACTTTAGGAGTGTATTGTATACATGTAAATAATATTAAAAAACTCTAATGTTATTATTCGATTTCCATTTGTTTTAGCGCAATTAAAATAAATAAAATTTCTACATTAACGTTTTGGTAATTGTAGCCTTTTTATAATAAATGTTCAAAAACACCGTCATTTACCTTTAAACATTTTCTGCTTTGCCTACAAATGTTGTTGTTGCTTACCTGATTCAGTTATGTCTTTGGCTAAGATCGGTTGCAACATTTTTTCTAATAGTGCATCCCGAGTGTCTGTTTTTACTTTGTACACTTTATCTTTAAACACACCCTATAAACAATAGTTTACTGCTTAGAGGTCTGGAAACATTAAAGACCAACTAATAAGACCTCCGCAACCAATCCAACGCCCTGGAAAGCTTTTGTGGCATACTAGAAAAACATTTTTAATTACGCTGTAACTTAAAAACAAATGAAAATCAGATAACAGCATTTGAGTTTTTTACATTCTTTTCACGTGTAAAATACAATCCTGAAGTTTGGTTTGTTTTTCCCGACTTACTCTGTATATGTATTTAAAAAACGCCCGATTCGGCGCGACGACACCTCGACGCTGGCCGATTCGGCGCCAGAACTTTTCAAATAAATATATATACTATAATTAAAATTGATTTGTTTTATGAGACATAATAAATATTGTATGATAATTAAAATATAAAATACATAAAAATTACATAACATATCAAACAGAAATTACAGATAAAAAACATAATATATGTATGTACGTACATGTTTAAATTGTCAAATATACAATATATAACTAAATACAATTTTGGCCCGCAAATAATGTATGGGTGATTCATTATTACTTTTTAATTATAGCTAATGACTTGAAAAGTATAGATAATTAATAGTCTATTAAAATAAATAACAAATAGAATTAACAATATAAAATGTTGAAAAATACTATACTAAAGATTTTATTTATCATACATTATTTATTATGTATATAAAACAAATAAATTTTTATGATTATAATACATATGTATATACTTATTTTATTTGAAAAGTTCTGGAGCCAAAATGGCCGGCGCCGAAACGGCCAGCGCCAATGTGTCCCCGCGCCGAATCAGCGGCGCCGAAGTGTCCTAGACCCTTTAAAAAAGGCTGCATCTACTATGGATTTGTAGTACACAATAATAAATATTTAATTATTGCAATATTTTTTAAAATAATTTAATTGGTAGTTTTGTTTTGTTTGATATAATATTTAGTCAGTCTTCTTTTCCCTGCTTAATAACTTTTTTTTTCTTGCAGCTGTATTGTTTACGCTCCAGCAAAAGTCTTGAAATGTCACTATAATTTCAAGTCATTAGCACGATTCGTATGATTTATGCGATGCAAAATCATTTTATAATAACAAGTTTGGTTTATACTAAGTAGAGTAGATTGTTTTATTAGCATTAAAACTGTTTATTTTTTGACAAGTAAATTTTGCATTTGCAATTAAGCGTAAATACAACTTTGCTAGTCAAAACAAATCACTTTTAATCCAAATAAAATACTATTTTCTCTGCAACCAAATGAACCGGTTTCAAAATAATAAAATTAAAATAAGAAAAACTAGAAAATCACTTTTAATTATTCTATCAAACGGACAATTAAACGGTTTAGAGCGTAACTATTGAAAGCAAATTCTCGTCAAAAATGTTTGATTACAATAATGAAATTGATACAACACCAAAAATTTTAGACTCAATAAATCTAGAAAAGTATACAAATTGGTGTTACTAGAAAAACGTAAAAGCGTAGCATTGGAATATTTTCTAAGTTGTCTAGTAAAATAAAATATTTTACCTTTTAGCCGCAATATTTTATGGTGTAGGCAATATGTCATGTAAAAACAAAAGTAAATATTAAGAAATTTTTAAACTTCACGGTTCTTTGATAAAAAAAATCAAACTTACAGGCCCACGAAAGCCGTTTAGTTTTAAGAATATTTTTATATGTTTTATAGTTTTGGGCAAAAACTTTGTAAAAACACGTTTTTTGAAAATACAGAAACGGAATATGTCATCAAGTGTTAAGACTAAGATAACAATTGGCAAAGAAAATATTGGGACTGGATCAACCAAGTACCAGTACAATCATTACTGACAATACTAGCATAATTAGTTACGATAACATGGAAGAAGTTACATAAATACTTGCTAAAACAAAATTAACAGAAAGAAATCCTGGAAAACAAATGAGTGTTTAAAAATCTATTGAAACTGTAGTTGTAGATTTTCAATATAATTTAACTATTCTACAAAATTCAAAATTGTTGATATTAAATTTGTAATTTATAAAGCCTTGAAAACTTACAAATTACACTTTATAACAACATTCATGCCCCGGGTGGCAGTTTAAAACATCTTGCGTTGTATAATTTATTTGACAAATTTAGTTGGGTGTTAATAAAAATTAACAAACATTTTGTTATTGCTTACAAATAAAAGGTAACAGTTTGTAAATTAGGTTTGACAGAGTATCTGATTAATATAGTTGAAGATTAATATTAGAAAAAAATTATTTCCCGGCAATGAGCAATTATTGCACAGCTCAATAATACCCTACAAAATTGTCACAGCGCAAACATAAAACTCTTATGGCTGCAATAAACAATAATATAGGTCACAAATTATAAACTTATAAGCGTAATAGCTAGTAGAAGAATTAAAGTTAGACCGGAACAGACAGAGATACGTTCTGCGTTGCGTCAAGTGCAAGTTTCAACTATGTCAAGCGCTCGGAATAAACTCCCTTTTATACTGATCAATTAATTACAACTGGCCTTAGCCATCTATTGGATGTCCATTACCACGTGGCAATTCTTGCACGCTCTAATCTTTTTTTCTGATTCTGGAGTAAACAAACAGGAATTAGTAACAGTTTTTAGTAGTCCTCTTCTTTGGATAGGTATTACTGGTGCGACGTTAGTCGCAGTAGAACTATAGTAGTTAGTTAGCATAAACGTGTGATATACTGCCAAAAACTTTTCTGACTCTTCTTTAGAAGCTATTTCATACATTGTTGGTTCAAGTTTTCAAATGATGATATACGGTTCATTTTTTTTCGGGGATCAATTTTGCACTAATACCTTTAGATAAATTGCTAAGTACATGTGCGGCAACTAGTACATAACCACCAAGCTGATAAGTTGGATTTGATAGACAAAGGCTATCAGCAATCTTCTTTCGAGCATCTTGAGTAACATCTTAAAGTTTTTGAGACTCTTTTAGGGTATTAGCAAGTCCAGGTAGATATGAGGTAATTTCTTCCACAAAGTTTTATGATTGGATAACAAGTGTTAAATCCCTGAATACGTCATCTAAACTTTGTAACTTTTTTAAATGTTAAGAAGGCCTCCATGTAACCAGTCATTTGGTTATTGCTAAGTTTAACAACAATTAAATTGTTGAAAGCTTTTTGGGCTATTGATATAGTGTAATTGTTGCACAACCAAAATAGCAAATTGTAGTTTTAAGTTTTAGTTTTTTCTTTTAACTGGGTTGGGTTGGGAAAATTTCATTTATAATAACTTTGGCAAATGTTTTGGCGGTAGTTCTTTTTAGTGGAAATAACTCAACCAATCGGGAAGTCAGATTTTCTATAATAAATATTACTGTTTTATTATTATTCAAAGTTGGTAGTAGTCCAAATAAATTAAAAACGAGTATTTTACATCGCTGGTTAATATAATAATATTGCAAGTTTTAAATTAATAGGTTTGTACTTTTGACATTGAGTACAATTTTAAACATACACGGTAATCCTATTTTTTATTTTGTTTTAATAGTCTTGTGCAAAGATCCAACAATAAGTGGTTTAAATTCTGTCATGTTCAGTGATAGGATTACCATGATAAGTTTTAAAACTACATGTTATATTGTGTTTTGGATTGGCTAGTTTGGTTTCTTTGGAATTGTTGTTTTGGTCATACCAATAGAGGAATTACTGTATCATAATATAACCTTTAGATGTTTACACACTACTGGACTACTTTTGTTGGCGATTGACGCTTTGAAACATTTGATAATGTCATGTAGATATAGATCCTTTGACTGTTTTGTACAATTATCAGCGCTTCCCTTAATGGGAAAATTAATTATTATATTGCAAATACTGAAAAAAAAATTAGGATTCTAAAGTGCACGATGGTCTTGATAATAACTAACTAACTAACTGTAACGCCCATCGCACTAATCTTTTGGTTAGAAATTTTAACCATTTTAATGCTTGATGTTTTGTTATGACTGATACCTTACATCCTTCAATGTATTCTCTTAGTTTATGAATTGACCAAGCGATAGCGTTCTGTTGTGTATAAATAGTCTATGTGCATACTTGATCGGAAGTTTATTACTTTTTTGTCTTGTATTAAGACGGCACCAATTGCATAATTATTTGCATTAATTTTAAGTATAAAAGCTTGGTTTTTATTAGCTAGAAATGTTGCAAGAAGCTTTTCCAATTTCTTAAACTTTTTTTGTTGTTCAGGACTTCACTTTCAAGAAATACTTTTTCTGGTAAGTTGGCTAATAAGATGCAAGAATTCTCAAAACCAGTGTATATTTTTAAAAATGTTGGTTTTGTCATATCTACAATTGTTTATACTTTTTTAGGATTAGTTTATTCCTATTGACGAGATTATGTGTCTAAAGAATTTAACTTTTTTGCATCAAATTGACACTTTCTTTTTATTGGTTTTCAGATTGTTTGTCTGTAAATGCTGATTGTTGCTAAGTTTTCAATATGTTTTTTAAACATAGATGATACTATTACTAATTCATCTAAATAAGCAAACATTTAAACAATTGGAATTTTTTTCTTAAATCGGTCTATCATTTGTTGAAATGTAGCCGGTACATGTTTGAAACCAAATGGCATACTAGTTTTTTTTAATCTTTTTGTATCATTTGAATCAGCCAATATCAAGTCTATAGTTAATACGTAATTGACGGGCTAAATTGAATGCAAAATGTTATCTATCTTTGGGAGTAAATAAAATTTTACTTTAGTTATGGCATTAATTCTACAATAATCAATACATAAAAAGGTCAAACCATCTTTTTTAGAAACTAATACAAAAAGTGCAATCCTTAATGATTAACTTAGAACTATAATTCGTTCTTTTAAGATCAATGTTAACTCTGCTTTGAATTTAGTTCTTTTTTTTTATATGATGGTTTTGCAATAGAACAATGATTACCTTTTATAATAATATAGTGCTCAGTTTAACGGGTAGTTATTCCAAGATCTTCAAAAAATTCTTTTTATTTATTTAATAATCTGTTTACTTTTTTTCTTATTTAAATTTTTAGCTTTGGTATGTTAAAATTCTAAAGTAAGACTTAAGATTATTTTTTGACTAGATTTTCAATTTATATGATTTGCAAATTTCTTTAATTTTATATCAACCTGAAGAGTATTTTGCAGACAAATTGTCTATGTGTTAAGGTAAATAAACGTCAATTAATAAGGATGCACCATAATACATTGGGTCTGCTAATCCTTTAAAGTGCACTCCTTTTTTAGGTGGTAACCAAGCATCGAAGACCATAGCTTTACAAAAACTTCAGAAAAGATTTAAACGTCAGTGCAGTGGATAGTGATTTAAAGTAAAATGTTAAAATGTAGGTGAATTTATGATAATAAAATTGGGATATTTTTTCATAAATTAATACCGTTAAATTTGTTGTAAAAACTAGTGCTAACGTAATTCTTGCTGATTGTGCATAAACATTTTTTTTTGCGGAGCATAGCATGAAACAGGTTTTTGGATAAATAGGCGGTGCTTCTAAGTATAGCAACTTCTATATATACTGTCAAAGGTACTGTTGATTTCAGACGCTAGACGTTAATAAGCAAAATGATAAACCTTGTTTACTGTTATTCCGTCCATAACATGCAAGTGTAGGCTTAGGCAAACTGGAAACTGTAGTTGATGTTTGCAATGTCAGCTTTTTATGTTTCTTACTTCATTTGAAATTCGTTTTCTACAAACATTTATAGTCAAACCATGTATGCTACATTATGCACATTTAACTCTTGTTTTTTTGTTTTTTTTTTCAATTTTTTTTTGTTTTTTAGCGCAATTACCTTCAATTTTTTTTACTCAAGCAAATAATTCATCAAACGTTTTAAAATTACTTAAAAAAAAATTTGCAATAAAATAGTGATGATCCAAACAGAATACCAATTTTTGTACGTTATAGCGTCTTTGTAACAATTTTTTTTGCGTTTGCTCTACTCAATCTGTTAGCACCAAAAAATTATTATTGTTTTTTTGTATTCAAACATAAAAATGTTAAGCCACATCCTATATACAAGGTGATTTATACCAGAAAGAAAAAAAATTGTGCTTGAGATTGGATTTTAAACAAAAAATAATATATAATTATATAATAAATTATAATTTTTTCTTAAAAATGCAATCCTGATAAGTTACAAACAAATAAAAAATGTAAATTTAAGCTTTTTTTTGCTAATTTTAAGTATTTCTGTGAATACATTGTAAGATATCTCGGAACGTAGCACACGGCACTTTTTGAAATTTTTAAGGTATCTTTTGCATATTATACAGGGTGTAAAAATCATACGACTCAATAACTCCGTTATTTTTTAACCGATTTATATGATTCAAAAACCATTTTAAAAGGTTTTTTTAAGAATTATATAGGCAGGTACATCATATATGTATTTATTTTTAATATAGTTGCTATGGCAACCAACTTTATTTTTTAAATTGCAACATACGATTTTTATTATTTTTTTGGAATCTTTATAATATTCTTAATACAACCATGTAAAATAATAGTATATTTTTATAACAAAATTTTCTGATAAATTTAAAAAACATAATATTTGTTTTTTTATTTAAAATTATCTTAATTGAATAGTTGGCATTGAAATTAACTAATGTTTATTTTTTGAGTGTCTTTATGTTATTATACATAATATAGTAACTTAAGAAATTCCTTTTGTAAATTAAAAAAAATTAAAATTAAAATTAAATCGTCAATTTTTATGTTACTATGTTATGCATAATAACATTAAAAATTACGATTATTTTAAATAAAAAACAAATATTATGTTTTTCAAATTTATTAAAAAAATTTGTTATAAAAAAATATTATTATTTTACATTGTTGTGTTAAGAATATCATAAAGAATTAAAAAAAAAATTTATGTTACCATTTAAAAAAAATAAATTGGTGTTTATAGCAACTGTACTAAAACTAGATACACACATGTAACCTGCTTTTATAATACTCAAAAAACCATTTAAAATAGTTTTTAAATCATATAAATCAGTTAAAAAACAACGGAGTTATTCAACCGTACGATTTTTGTCTAACACTCTGTACAAAAACACGTTTGTATCCACGTATATAAAAAAAATACCCATAATCTTTTTTTAAGAAAAACTGATTTTAAAAGATCTGCAAAATTTTCAAAATTTAAGGAAACAAATTTTGGCTATAAAAACTTATTTTTTTGGACAATTTTGAAGAAATAAGTTTTTTATCATTTTTTCTTAAAAATGCAATAATGAAAAGTTACAAATGATCAAAAAATGTAAAAAAACTCAAAAATCTCAGTTTTTAAAATTTTGATTGCTTATTACTCGGAAATGGCTCACTAAACAAATTTGAAAAAAATCACCTAATCAGGATTCATATAGAGGAAGGCATTTACAGTGGTTTGAGCAAAAACAAATTTTTATTCCGTATACTTGACTCATACATGGCCATATATATGTATATGCAAAAGTTGTAAAATAGTAAAAATATTTTTAACCTCTTCAAGGACGTTTTTTTACATTTTTTTATAAAAACACAAACTATTTTTGTCGTTATTGCATCGTACATTAAGGACGGTATTGTAGACGTACACAGCGGCTGCTTGTGAGCAGATATAAACTAACTGAGTAGAATAATATAGGTTTTACCAAACGTACACATATATGCTTATGTCCCTGAAGAGGTTAAAGCCATATTAACAAAATGGTCGTTTTAGAGAAGATTATGTAAGATTGTAACTATTATTTGTAAATAAATGATTTATTATTTATTATTATTATTCATGCGTTTTTAGAGATTACTGTAGATTGTACTTTATTGCGTCATTAGAAAGAGAAAACGTATTAAACTCTAATTAAAACGCGTTTTTTTTAAATTATTATTAATTGTTTTATAAATATAAAACTCATTTTCTAATACTGTTTTAATTAAATAATATTTTTTAAACGTATGCAAAACGTCAACATTAATTACATATTTATTTATTTTGTTCTTTGTGTTGGCTTTCCCTCCTTGTCCAACTGCTTTCGTGTATTCCGCTGCGGTTTCAACAAATCACTAATCACATTTCACATTTTCAATTAAATTATTCCAATTACACAGTCATTATTAATTAATTGGAAGCAATTTTTAGACGTCACTCACTATTGTTGCCAGCTGACTTGTCTGATAGGAAAACACATTTTCAATAAGTAACTCATCTTTTCACAAAACAGTGCAACAAAAGAATTTTACTTAAAATTGATCTAATTCTAATAAATCAAATTTTAAAATTAAATATTTTTTCTACATTTAATACTTATGAATGTATCATATAACGATTTTTTAGTAGTTATTAAGGTATATTTTTGATATTTAAAAAACACAGAAAAATAAATTAATCTTGATTATTTTCCTTTCGTGTGCCCATTTTAGTGAATTAATAAAAAGGAAAACTAATTTAAATGTGAAAAATAATAGCTTTGTCTTTTTTATGTTGATTGTCAATCAGCAATTACATTTTGCTGTGAATAAAAAATAGTTTGTAAAAGTCATAGCGCTTTCTAAATGCGTATTTATTACGGTTCCCGTTCAGCTTATTCCAACATTACAATGCTGATGCTTTTTTAATTTAAATTATGAATGGATTCAGCGAGGCGTGCTTCTTAAATGATATGTTAATTCACAGCGGGACAATTATTCTTGAGGAATGAAGTTCCAGCAAATTGAAAGTATTGATTGGTAAATGATAACGGGAAAATAAGATATTATAATTTATTCAACTGTAAACAATCAATTTTTAAATGTAATAATATTTTGCTTACTGAGTTATAAAATCAATACGTTTTTTAATATTTTTTAGTATATTATATTTATTCCATATTTATGTATAAATGATAGAAGAACATATGAAAAAAGCTTACTACTAAAAATTTACTATTTTCGGGTTGGAACCATCGTTAGGTGATTATTATGTTGTAAATGTGGTAAAAATTATTGTATAGTAAACAGCAGTTAATAGATCTTATCTTCATAGCTATTGTATTATTTTATAGTCTAACGCAATCGAAAGAACGGACAAAATTTAAATTTTGTGTCAATTTCTTGGAATAGAAAATTTAGATTCTAGATTTAAAAAGGAGAGTAATAAAAACAATAAAAAATACATCGCGTCATCAGATGCATAAAACAATCAATATGTTAGGACTGGACCAGTTAATTATATTATTAGTTAGTTGTTTAGCTTGCGTGTTAAAGATACTAAAATTAAATCTCACTCTGCCGTAATTTGTTTGTAGATTTTTTATAGCTGTAACCGCCTCGGCATTCATGATTTTGGAGGTGAAATAGAATAACCAATAAGCAGGCTTTAAACTTGGTTGGAAAGATAGATACAGTATAAAAGACTAATTATTAGTAATTATGATCAATATCTATTATGTAAAAAAAAATAATAGACTTTTTTATCACCAACTACATAGCGCAACTCTTATTGATCACATATCACTATTTGTAAGAGATAAATTTATGAAGTATAAAAAACACAAGAAAGTAGTTTAAAGACATACATTTTGGATGATACTATGTTAGTTAGAGCTCGTCCTCGTAACTGTTATCTATTTTAAGATTTGGGGCAATCTCATTTCTACTTTAAACACAGTCTCTAAATTTTAGTAATAGAATGTTAAGTTTTCTTAGTAGTAGTTTAGATCTACAAATTTTAAAAATGACTATTTGCTTGCCAAATCTAAATCTTAATACTGCTTCATTAAAATGTTTAGGTTAGAATACATAGCATATATATATATATATAAACAACCACTAACTTGGTTAATTTTAATTTAAAATTTTTTACTGTTTTAAAATCAAAATCTGAATATGTATCATCCGTATCAAATTTTAAAACTGATCACAATATGTCGTATTGTTTTCAATTAAGCCATAGCTACTTAACGTTTCTAAAATGTTGACTCATAACGGAACAACAAACTGTTGCCTCAGTTACGTCGGTCAAAGTTTTTATTTAGATTGCTGTACATGTTGCTGTATTTTTTTTTGCAAAAGTCTTCCAACTTGTGCGGCTTACGTTAATAGACTTGATCTTTCACAGTTTTTCTCAAGAAAAAGTCCAAAAGGTTTAAATCTGGCAACCGCAGAGTTTAATCCGATGTATCTGCTGATTGTCATCCAGGAATGATTGTACGACTAGAAGGTGTGATGGCACTCTATCCTTTTGGTAGAAAACCGCAACATCAGCTCTATAAAGTGCACATATATCTAATAAAATTGATGTGCGTATCATTTTTAGGTACATTTCTCCAGTGACTGTATAACAATAGTCCGCACATAAACTCCATAGTAAATTGACCGCCTTATCTACATAAACATACAAATTTACTATTCCATTAAATTTAAATTAGGCCTCATCAGACTACACTATCTTTGTCAAAAATTGTTTATTTCTAGTTACTGTTTGCTGATGCTATTTGCAAAATTGCACTTGACAAACAAGATTGCCATTTTTAATTGCGTGCGGTAATTGTAAGATGTAAACTTTTTATTTAGCAAATTTCTCACACTTGTACTGCCAATCCTTTGAATAAAACTTTTTTTTTTAATATGATTTTATAGTACTACTATAAAATGGAATTAATCTTCACAATTAATATTTTAGATTCTGATGTCTATCTAAATACTTTTCTTTTGAGACCAAACACAATACTAAATTTAATTTTTTTTTAGAACTTTTTGTAGATTACTGAAAGTAAAGTTTTACTCTTTAATGTAATAACATTGAAGAGTAAAATAATAAAAATATATTTTATTGTTATTATTAATAGGTATAATTCTACTATCTAAGTTAAACTAAAAAAATGTTGGTTCTGTTTAATTACTTATTTTTAAAATTATGTTATGTTGTATATTATATTACACTATTTTATCTGCAATAAGAGTATACTTTAAATTGGTTAGAAAATTAAACGTTTAATCACAACAAATACTACAAAATAATTTATTGCAAGAATAAAACATCAATAATATTGTTAAATATGTAATTAATCAAAATTTTTTATAAGATTAATATCACGCCGTTTTCTTTTTGGGTAAGCAATCGAGGTGTCGGTCACACTGAGCCACAAAAAAGATCTAAGATTAATAATAAACAATAATTTCAGTAAACGTCTAATAAAATTATAATAGCATAGAAAAGATAAAAATTATGATAGGTTGCAATTGTAAATTAAAAAAAAATTAAAATTAAAAACAAAAAATCTAATACCACCAGTTATTTATATATAACTAATGTAACAAATACTAAACTTCCAACGTGCGTTTACGTCGTATATTAATTAGCCCAATACTCATTTATTTTAAGAACGGTCATTGCCATGAAATTATTCGACTGCTTCATTTTACTGCGCAAAAGTTACTAATGCCCGTTTGCACCGCTTCTACTTATCTCGGCTTATTTATTGAGTTCCACTTAAGTGGACCTTAAAGTTTTAAACGGTTTGCACGGCACACAAAGTGATACTTATGTATTACCCAAGTTAAGCCTCAGAATTGTAAGGCTTAAGGTGCACATAAACATAACCTATTATGAAATGTCAGTTTAACAAATGTAAAAGATGGTTTTTAGGCTTGATTTTTATAATGATATAGGTCTGGTAGCATTAGAATTAATTGAATATTATTATTGAAATCCTTGTCAAATTGAAATTTTAAACAATTATATTGAAAATTTGTCATATCAAAACAAAATATTATAGTCAATAATCTACATTCAAATTAAGTTTATTCGAAACATTTTATTAATGTTTTATACTACATATTATTATTTATTATAGCTTTCTGCGTCTTTTTTTTTAATATTCAATTCTGTTCTATACTACAATGTCGATAATAATGGAAACTATAAATAAGAGTGAAGTTAGGCACATATACTATCTAATCAAAAACAGTTGTTGTTTTTCCAGAAACCACGTCGTAGCTAAGAAAGCAAACTTGTTTACACGTGCAAACCAATTTAAGATAAGGTGAACCTTAAACTTAAGTGTAACCTACGAAAGAGTAAGATAAGCAACAGAACGGTGCAAACGGGCATAAGGCTTTTAGTTCCGCTGCGCTCAAGTTAGTCCAATTTATTTTGACCTCTTGCATCAACGTGTCACTGCTACAACTCGCTATCGTTTACGCGTTTCTCTTTATAAATTAAACTTGCACACAATTACCAATATAATCTGTAAAATAAGCAAACATAGAATTTATCTCTAGCTAGGATTCGCTAGATTCTAATGCCAGAATCATCATCATCATAACATTAATACATAGTATACAATAATACTTAACTATCACCACATTAAGGTATAATCTAATACCAGTGTGCTTACAACAGGTCCTGCCTAATGATATGTGCCTTGCATACAACCTTAAAGCTCAACTGGTTTTTATAAACTTGACAATCATTTGCAGTGCAACTCCAACGCTTTGACTGCCAGTGTACAACATACTCTCGGTCAACAATTCGGCGCCTAGATTTAAATTAGATATTTTACCCAATGATTAGATGATTTAATAAGTTTAGATTATCTTATTATAGTAAAAAGTATTAACTGATAAATATTATATAAAATAATAAGTTTCAAAGAAAAACAAGCAAAACTACAACGGCTGTGAGATGATTTTGAAGCAGAAGATGAAGAAAATGATGAAGAAGACGAATTAGCTGCATAAGAAGATGTAGTAGAAAATAATGATGATGATCTATGGGAGTCCGCTAGTATGCCAAAAGTTTCAACGTTTTTTAGTAAAGATGTATCCACTTGCTGGAAAAAACATTGTCCAAATAAGGCAGTAAGAATAAGACAAAAATATATAGTTTGACTACCTAATGTAAAAAAATGCAAGAACGCCTCTAAAATAGACTCTTTTTTTTTAAGTGGCAAACTAAATACCAAGGAATTTTGGGAAAGAAATGCACTTGGAGTTAATCGTATTTGGTTGACTATGTCTCGTGACTATTTTCATCTTTTTATTAAATGTGTCTTACAACAAAAGAAAAGAGAAGACAACTAGATAAACTAGCGCCGATTGGATGCATATTTGACTGATTTGTTGAAAACTGCAAACAAGCTTACACAGTTGGTGTAAATACAACTATTTATGAAAAACTTGAAACATTTAGAAGGCAATGTTCTTTCAAACAATACATTCCAAGTATACCCAACAAATAAGTTGATTCTGCTACATCATACGCTGCTAATTTGGAAGTTCATGTAGGACAACAGCCTCCAGGTAAATATGCTGGTAATAATAATCCGTCCAGTATAATTTTCGGGCTTATAAAGCCTATAACTGAAACTAATCAAAATTTAACTGCTAACAATTGGTTTACAAGTATAGATTTAGTGAAGAAATTGCTTGATTGTCTAATCACATATTTTGGAACAAAAAGAAAAACAAAAGAAGGTTGCCAATTGAATTTACAAATACAAGAAAACGATAAGAATATTTTTCAATATTTTGTTTCAAAAAGGAAATGACAATTGTGTCTTACATGCCTAAAAAATATCAAAACGTTATTCTTGTATTGAGTTTGCACCACGTGGATGCAATTGGTGCTTCTACAAGAGAAAAATGTAAACCCAAAATAATAACTTATTACAATCATACAAAAGGCAAACTGGATTATCTGGTCAAATTATGTGCAACATATGATGTAGCCAGAAATACAAGAAGATGACGCATGGTTTTTTAAATTTTTAATTTTATGATAAACATGGCGAGGGTAAATAATATATGCAAGCAACAATAAAATACACTATATTCAAGTTTGTACTTTAGAAATCTTAGTCTTGCATTGACACAAGAACATTTAGAACGTTGTTCCTTTAAAACTAACATGCCAAGATCCGTACTAGAGAGAAAACAGAAGGTTGCTAAGACACAAAATATAAATGAAACCCAAGAAACTCTATTTGATGTAATTTCTGCAAAAAAGATTCCAAAACAAAATATTTTTGTATAAAATGTAATAAAATTGTCTGTTTGTCGCATCGTCAAGTTTGGTGTTCTCCATGCTCTGATAGTGCAAAAAACTAATATATAATGTTATTTAGTTGTGTTATGATATATATTTTTCCAACAAAGAGTCATGATTTACTATTTTTATGTTAAGATGTTATTTTTTATCAATGTTTTTTAAGTTTATTTTATGTGTTTTTTTTTTTGTTAATAATATGATCCCAATATATTTTTCAGTATTATATGATTTGTTTTTAACATCATAAATTCTTACTTAAACTTTAGATACATATTTTTTTTGCTAAAAGTCTGTAATACCCGGCGACCCGCTTAGTGTTCTACTTAAGAGCGCCCGGGGGTACAAGGAGAATAAATGCAAAAATTTAGTTTATGCAGCATTTTTTTATTATTTCTAAAAACTTTTTGCCCAAGTTTTAGTATAAATACAACATTTATTTATTTTCATTTTGTACATGTAGTAAAAACAAACCGTATCTCAAAAAATTATTTCACGCGTTATTAGCGTTTCAATTGTCAAAAATTGAAGTTCTAATAAATGTAGCAGATATCCCTATATTACGTAATTAGCGTCGTCTATCTCATTTATATGTTGCATTTTTGTTTACAACGTATTTAATGTTTCATTAACGGATAATAACAGATAAGAAAAATAACAAAGAAAAAAATATAATGTTTTTAACAGAAAAAGAAATTTAGGAAAAAAACATATAGACAAAAACATAAAACCAAATTAATATATGGGTAACTCCATTACTTTTCGACTAATTTGAAAAAGTCGACCTCTTTGATTTTGATCAAATTTTCAGGGATAAAAATATAGATGAAAAAAATGAGATTCCCAAAACTTTGGACCTTAGAATATTGCTTGTTCAAAATGAAAATTTTACAATAAAACGTCTTTTTTTAGCTTATTTTGTATCTCAATTTTTGGGCTTCTGGAAAAAGATAAAAAGGTCCACAATGGCTCAAGTTATTCATTATTACATGTACTTTAAAACTTATATTTTTATGTTTAATATCGTGGCAGTCATTTTGATATATTAAGCTTCAAACATTATTCCAAGAAACTCCGTAAATTTAGCAAAATCGCAAAATTTTGCTTTCTTTAAACCGTCCTAACTTTGTCAAATCTTAAGAAAATTTTCTCGTGTTTAATCTGTTTTTAAAGTGATCACACAATACATATAGAATCAATACGTATACACCATTATTTTGATGCAGGAAGTTGCACATGTTTTCGCGATCTTCAAAACTTGTAATTTTCAGGTCCCGAAAAAGCGCTGTCACCCTATGTCGATTTTAGTCAAAATTTCGGTAAATACTATTTAGAACACAAGAATAAAGGTTATCTATATGAGAAATGGTAAATTTGGCATTATCAAGAATTTTTTAATGTTTAAAAATTGTCAAAATCGGCAAACGGCACTTTTTTGTATCTTAATTTTTGGGCCTCTGGAAAAAAATAAGAAAGTCTACGGTGGCTCAAAATATTCCTTATTGCATGTACTTTAAAACCCATATTTGTATATTTAATGTTGAGGCAGTCATTTTGATATATCAAGCTTTAAACATTATTTAAAAAAAAACGTAAATTTGAAAAACTGCAAAATTATGCTTTGTTTAAACCGTTCTAACTTTGTCAAATCTTGAAGAAATTTTATCCACAAGGTCTAGATTTTTTTGTGTTCAATCTTTCTTTAAAGTAATAGAATCAATTTATAATCACCACTATTTTGATGCAGGAATTTGCACATGTTTTTGCTATCTTCAAAACTTGTAATTCTTAGGTCCCGAAAAAACGCTGTCACCAATGTCGATTTTAGTCAACATTTCAGTAAATACTCTTCAGACCACAAGAAAATTTTTTTGCTAAATAAAAAGTTTTTTAAATTAAATTTTGTATTTCTTGACTATTTCAAAAAATGATTTAGATTTTCTGAAGAACATTGCCGATTTTGACGATTTTTGAATATAAAAATAATTCTTGATAATACCTTATATATCATTTTTCATATAAATAACCTTTTTTCTTGTAGTCTAAAGAGTATTTACTTAAATTTTGACTGAAATCCTAAACCTAAAAATTACAAGTTTTGAAGATTGCAAAAACATGTGCAACTTCTTGCATCAAAATAGTGGTAAATATGTATTAATTCTATAAGTCGTGTGTAATCACATTAAAGAAAGATTGAACATGAAGAAATCTAGACCTCGTTATCCAAATTTCTTTAGAAATTGAAGTTAGAACGGTTTAAACAGAGCATAATGTTGCAGTTTTTTTTTAATTTACGGTTTTTTTTAAATAATGTTTGAAGCTTGATATATCTAAATGACTGTCCCAACATTAAATAAACGAATATAAGATTTAAAGTACATGTAATAAAGAATATTTTGAGCCATCGTAAACCGTCTTATCTTTTTCTAAAGGCCCAAAAATTAAGATACAAAAATGTGCGGTTTGCCGATTTTGACAATTTTTGAATACTAAAAAAGTCTTGATAATGCCCGATATACCATTTCTCATATAGATAACCTTTTTTCTTGTGCTTTAAAGAGTATTTACTGAAATTTTGACTAAAATCGACATAGGGTGACAGAGCTTTCTCGGGATATGAAAGTACAAATTTTTGAAGATCGCAAAAACATGTGCAACTTCCTGCATCAAAATAGTGGTGTATACGTATTGATTCTGTGAGTTTTGTGTGATTTCTTTAAAAAGAGATTAAACACGAAAAAATCTAGACTTTGTGGATCAAATTTTGTTAAGATTTGACAAATATAGAACGGTTTAAAGAATGCAAAATTTTGCTATTATGCTAAATTTACGGGTTATTTTGAAATAATGTTTGAAGCTTAATATATCAAAATGACTGCCTCAATATTTATATTATTTATATATAAGGAATAATTTGAGCCATCGTGGACCTTTCTATCTTTTTCCAGAAGCCCAAAAATTGAAATACAAAATAAGCTAAAAAAGACGTTTTATTGTAAAATTTCTGACCTTCAAATGTGTGTCATTTTGAACAGGCAATATTCTAAAGTCTAAAATTTTGGGAATCTCATTTGCTTCATCCATATTTTGATCCGTAAAAATTTGAGCAAAATCAAAGATGTCGACTTTTTCAAATTAGTCGAAAAGTAATGGAATAATATGCAAAAATAAATGAATCTACATTGGTAATAATAATAATAATAATACTTTATTTACGATATAATCTTACCATTTACAACTACATCAAATATACATAAATAATGATGTCAGCATGACTCAGCTGACTTCTAAACGTAGATTTAGAGACCCAAAATACATTAAAATTAGTTGGTAAATTATTTGCAAATCAACACATTCTACCGAGCGGATTATTGAAACCATAATTAAAGAATAAGTAGACTCACGGAATAAGAAGGAATGCCTGCTGTCTATTATTAGGTGCTACACGGAATAGAAGAGTACCAAGTAGCTCCAAACAATCTATCTCATCAGTAGGTTGTACAATGAAGCGACAAAACGACAACATTTCTTTTAAAATTTGATTAATATTGCGGTTATGAATTTCATAAACAGGACTCCAAACTGACGGTGCATACTCTATAAAATACAATATCAAAGTTTTAGTGTACCGGTTGATAAATTCGCGGACATTCTATATACAAATTCTAATATTTTTATGTCACAATTGCACATGATGTTAATATGTTCAACAAACGTAAGATTATGTTCAAAAATAACTCCTGTGGTCTTATATACGAGCGGAATCAGTTTGCAAAAGTCAAACAACGACAAATTTACAATAATCGACTTTTAAAAATTATGGAGGAAATTGACTTCTAATTTTAACATTTGTATATCATTTACAAATATACATAACCTCTTAAGTAAGTCAATTTATTTTCCATTTTCTTTTTAGTTTACTATTTTTAATTATCTAGTAGTTATTATTGATATACAAAGATTATTATAAAACTGTTAGATTTTTTTTAATTCAAACAAAATTGTTATTGTATTTGTACATTACTTAAAATAGTAATAAAATCTCTCAATCTGTAGGTTTATTACAAAATTGAACTATAGTACCTAGTATAAATGAAACGGAATTGAAACAAACTTTTATTTAGTTTTCCAATTTTTAAATTTAGTTTTTTTTTTAATATGTAAATTTGAAGACAATAAATAATTATTATTAAAAAAAGATTATTATTTGAATTTAGTGTACAATTTAATAAAGGAAAATTTGGTATTTAAAAATATTTATACAACAAACATAACCAAGAGTAAAAAAGAAGATTAAAAAAGTGCAAGTTTCATGTTTTTAATATTTTTGCAAGAGGTTTTAAAATAATTATAAATAAGCGGTTAAATCAATATATCAACAACGTTGCAGTAGTTATTAATAACAAAATAAAATATATCAAAAACTTGCCATATATTTTGATAAAAAAATCTATTGTAATATTGTAATAGTGACAAAATTAAAATCATGTTAAAAGAAATGTGTTAACAGAGTTGTTTGTTAGCTTTGTTTATATAATATATTTAGTAATTATACTATATACATAGTTATATGCATACAAATAAAGCGTCTGAGGTTGTGTTAAGGGTAGATAAATAATCGACTAGTTATAAATTGTTATAATATTTGCTAATAGAATCTTTACCTTACCATTTCAAATAAAACAGTATTATATACACAATGGCCAGGGAAACTTTGAATGGTGTAATTTAGCTGTCAATGTAATACGAGTACATTGGCAGTGAGGTCATCAAAGTACTGACAATTGTAGCGTGCTTAGAAGGCTGTAAAATATTGTTATTTACACTCTGGCACTTGAGGCACTGAGGTTGTGTGATAATATTGTATGTAGCATTAAAACCGTATACGTAATAAACAAAAACATGTTGTGCCCTGACAGTTGAGGTCTTGGGGTTGCACAATAACTGCAAAAAATTATCAAACAATATCAATTACAAACTTATGAATATTCCTTGAGGTTGTGTTAATTAAGTGATAAGTGTTAAGATATACTATGTATTGAGATATTCCATGTTAATTTTACACGGTATATTGGTAATTGTGTGCAAGTTTAATTTATCGGTGATGCGTTAATGCAAGAGGACTAGATAGAGCGAACTAACTCAAACGCAGCGCAGTAAAGCAAGAACAATTTGAAGCGGGACAAAGAAAGAAACTTTGTTAAATTTTTTGCAGTAAAATAATGTTGTAGAATGATTTGAGTTAAATGGCCGTTTCTGAAATAGATTAGTTTTAAGTTAATTAATATATAATATAAACGCACGGTGTGGTGAATGGGCAAATAAGCGTTTGTTGCATTAGTTATATAAAAACCTATTTTTTTATAACTCGGCGTAACAAGTATGTAAGTTATGAAAACAATTTAAGAAAAATACATAAAATATGCTAAATAAAATAATACTACGTTGCACTTCATACAATTTTAATGAGCGGAATAAGTGCAGTAAATATGAATGTTAATTTGTAAAACTTACAATAATAAATTTACAAGACAAGTAGATAAAAATTAACAATATCAAAAATAACAAAAAACATGCAGAGTAAAGAAAATAAATAAAATATTATTAAATTAAGTAAAAAAGATAGTCATCAAGTAAATTGATTAGACTAAACAAAATGTAGTATTAAAACAATAAAAAAATTAGTTTTGTTTACCAGTTTTGTTTAAAATAAACATAAAAACAGCATTTTTATTTACTAAAACCAAAATTAACAATATAGAATTTGATTGCTGATCTACAAGTTTTTTTTTATTTCTAACGTTTGTTTGCTGACCAACAAGTTGTGTGTGTCTACATCTACGATTAAAAAACATATTCTAAACTGACAATTTTCAAAATTTATATATTTCTTAAATTAAATATTTGTAATAAGCATATATTACTCGGGATATAAATCAATTCCAAGTTTTGTTAAAAACTTTGATTAGCTTCTTCAACATTTTTAATATACTTGATTCTGAATAGCTAAATTGCTCATTTTCTACAACACTATTCAACAAGCTATAATTTTTGCTGCATCTCATATTCTTCTTCAACTTATTAATCAACCTACTTATTTTTTTATGATAGATTTCTTAGTAAATCAAATTTATTAGATCTGTATATTTCAACTTCTAGAGATTACAACAATTACTGCGGAAACTGCTTTAAGAAATTTTGGTTATTTACTTATTAATTTTGTTGTTAAATCTTCAATACCTTTTTTTTAAATGGTCAAAATAATTTAGTACTAATTGCATGAAAAAAGCAGATCTAAAACTTATTGTACTTACCCACCCAGTTAGTAAAATAATAACTACACTATTTTTTTTCTGAATTTTATTCAAAAACTGGGTTTTTTTTTTTTTTGCTATAAACTTGTTATTTTTACTATAGTAACTACAAAAAATAATATAAAACTATTTAGAATACTATGTAGACAAAATATAAATTATTATTGAGTATTTGAATGAAATGTAAATTGTAGTTTTAATATTTAAAATAATTGCATTTGTCTTTATTATAATATTCAAATAAAACAAAAACGCAAGTTTTTATGTGAACGTTATTTGATATTTGAAAAATATACGTTAAGAATTAAATCAAATAGATTTGGGGTTAAAGTAGGTATTTTTAAAATGTGTGTGTTTAGCATTAAGATTTTATCATTAGAACGCGGAACCTAATCGATGACAGCTTAACTTAAAGTAACTGTGTTATGTCATACAAGTCATTCAGTTCAACGTGATAGTTTTAGTAATTGTAGAAATTTGAAAGTACATAACAATCAAGTAATTCTTAAATTAAAAAAAAAACTCACATTTCACATTTATTTATTTTAAGAAATAAATATGTTACTTACTTTTGTCATAAAATTAGTAGCTGCTATTTTAAATTATAAAACTAATTTTTTAAAACAACATTTGGATGTTATTTTAGTATAATTGATTTGTATTAAATGATAATTAGTTGCGTAACTAATTTGATTATAATTTGTACTCAATAGAATAAAACAAATTGTAAGTCGTAAAGTAGTTTTATTAAATTTTAAAATATAGCAACAAATTCCCATTTAATAGTTTTTTATTTATAAACTGGATTTACTTCTATGCCTGCAGCAAATGCAAATTGTTGTTATTTTTGTTATTATAAATAATGTAAAAGTATGCGGTTGCACCAGTTCACCGGCGCACATACATACTTTTTTTAATTTTTATTAGTAAACAGAGTAAAACAATTTGTACACGCGACAAGTAGCAGATATCTTACAGCAAGCAGCAGGTCAGTAGGTGGCCGCAGGTGAGCTTTCCCTCTTTACCCCACGCCACCCCCAGCTGCCCCCTCTTATATATCGACCCATATCTGCAGAGCTTGTTGCGTCACACCACGTCACAATATAAGCATAAATGCGGCCAAAGCAGTGAACTTATAAACGCGGCCAAAGCTCTGCGCTTTCCGTTTTTTATTATTTTAATTGCCGTTAAAATTTTTATACACATTCAGTGGAACTTAAAAAAGCAAATTAGGAAACATACATTCGATTTTAAAAGTCACGGAATGTAATTTACATCAGATGAAATAAGGTTTTTTTTTTGGTTGAAATATATGTTTTATTGATTGTATTTTATTAGCAAAGTTTATTTTCTTAGAAAAATGGCTTAGACTTCATATAAAAAATTTAAATTTATTATTAATGCAACAAGTTCACAAATTATTTATAAACTTTGATTTTTATATATTTGTACATATTTTAAATAATCAACAAGTAAAATACAATACATTGTCACATTTACAAAACATTCATTTTACAGTTTTTGTAGAAACGTATTTTTAAATAATAAATTTAAGTTACTTTAGAAAATCTCTGTCAATTTCCGGCATTTCATTGTTGACAGGTCATGGCTTAAATATTAACAATGGAAAACTCATTATTTAGTAAACAGACAAGAACGAGGTTTTAATGTACCTATGTTAGCTGCAACAAAGAGCATTACAAACTCACGCACCGTAAATTGCAACTTTATGTAACAATTTTTGTTGTACGCATAAGTAATTTTTGTTGTACGCATAACAAATATATCTTGAGTTAATCAACTATGGTTTATATTACACGTATATTTATTATAAAAAATATATATAAATGATTTTTATAAATTTTATCTTTAATCATTTAATTTATGAATTAAATCTACAAATAATATTAAAGCGTTATACTTCATTATTTTCACATCTATTCAAACAAGTAATTATAAAAACCCTTTCATAGCTAGATGGGGACAGTAGCAATTGCCAAGTTTTTTCTTTCTTGCGTTTTCTACCCCACGCACAATTTCAATGATTATTATCACCCCTCTTTTCTCACATACCACATTCTGTCGCTAAACATTTTTTGCTTCAACATCTAATTTTACCTAAAAATATATCAAGTTTGTAGTAGCTGTAAATGTAATATAATTTAACATAAATAAACATACATAAGTTTTTCAAAATTATTATTATTAAAATACTTTTATATACAATTTAATAACAAAGCAATAAATAAATAATTAAATAAAAATTATTCAAAAACAATTAGTTTCTAACCTCAACAATAAAAATAAAATATAATTGCTAAAACATTGCACATTATATTACTAAAAAAATTTTGCATGGAATATGATATATCAATATTATCGTACTATATTGTCAGTTATTCGGTGTCATTAAATTAAGTTTTGCATTAATTGAGAAGTTTCTGGGATTTGCATTCATATTTTTTTAACATGATTGTTTAAATTATTTGCAAATCTATTATAAAAATTGGTCGAGACTTGAAAAAATAATTTTTATTATTTTACAAACTATATAAAAACAACATGCTTTTTTCTCTTGTTCTGGTTAAATCTTGTCATTTTTTTAAGCTATCAATTTTTACGTCTTCTATTAATGTCGTCTATAGTCTTATCTCATTCTTCCTTTCCAAGCATAATTTGTCATGTCACTATTTTGTTCTTTTGTTGTTGTAATAGTTCTATGATTTTATTTTTTCAACTAACTAATATTTTTTTGTTATTTAATATTTCTAACTAATTTTTATTATTCTTTTGTAGTATCAGATTTCATTCTTTGATTTTTCTTTTTTTTATTTTGTTCAATTCTTGCATCCATAGATAGAGCTCTACGCTCTGCAAGTATCACTTTAGCCTTTTTTTCTAACTCTTAAGTTAATTTTATACCTAAATATCTCTTCTTTCTCTGCAAAGCTTTTCTAATTTGAGCTGTTACAAACTTAACATTAAACATGCTTCTGTTGTCTTTTGTAATTTTACTTAATAATAATAGTTTATTTTTGAGTCTTTTAGCCTTAAAAAGTGTTTACATATTTAATCTAATAATTATCTTGAGTTAATAATACTTTGTAAAACTTAAAACTTAATTTTTAAAAATCTACTATTTCTTATAATAATATAACATAATATAATACAACTCAAACAATATTAAAACCATTAACTATTCGTACAGTTTTTTATTTTGACTACAGGAATGGTATAAAATTAAATTAAATCAACACTTAGTTTTGGAAATTCACTATTACGCAGTTTTTGTTTTTTTTTTTATTGTATTTTTTATTTCCACTATTTTTTTTTTCAATTTCTTTTGGCACATCATTTTTATTAATTTGTTTCTTTTTTATTTTACTGCATTTTCACATTATCACAATTTTTTTCTTGCAAATACATTACTTGTTTCGACTTTACTAAAGCCTTCTACAGATGAAATAAGTTATCTGTAGAAGGCTTTAGTAAAGAAAAAACTAGTATTTGTATTATTTAATCATCAATTATACTAAATATACATAATTGATCTAAAAACATAAAATCTAGTAGAAATCCATAATGTATAAAAAAAGGACATTTCAGAAATTTGACAAAAATATCTATTAGCCCAAAAATTTAATAATGTTAGATTTTTAGTATATCTTTGCTTAACTTCCTTTTTTACTCTTGCTTTTTTCTTTTCTCCTTCAATTTTAATTAATGCAATTTGATTTATATACAAATTGTATTTTTATTTTATTTTGTATTATTACTGCTCTTAGCAATACAATTGTTGTGTTTTTTATTCTTTATAAATCTTTTTTTTTTTTTTTTTTTTTTAATATTCAATTTCATACACTAATCGTTCTATCTATTACATGATTAAGTTTTTTTTTTGTAACAGTACTATTATTAAATTTAATTATTCCGCACGTAAACCACATTCAGATGTGCGAGCAGAAGCCGGAAATTTATTATGAAGTACTAACGCAAGAATTTTATTATTATGGCGGAACAAGGCTTTGCCAGTTGATATGCCTGTATAGGAACACTTTGAACAGTCTATAGTGTGACGTTGGGTGTTGTTTGTGTGATGTTTGTTTTACTCCAAGACTTGACTGACTGTTGAAAACGCACATATTTATTGCAACAATTGCGGCCCAACGTAAGACGACTTAGAATAAAAGCATTCTAACTCCAAGAATCCGTCACCACAAAGACCTCTTAATATACCAATGGGAGTTTTTCTAAGAAATTAAACGGATTGTTAGTTAAAAATTAAACCGTTTTGTACTACTCTATAAAAATGACTTCTATACGCTTTGAAAAAAAACTTTTACAGCAAAAAAATCTATACTGTCAAATTGTACTGTCAATCCTTACTAGTTTAGATAAAAACCAGATTTGTAAGTGCTAGATGTAATCAGGTTTAATCTGATTGACCTAGACAACCCAGGAAAACATCTCGAAGCTAAACTCAAACATAGCTAAAGTTAACTATCAATACTGGCCAACATAGTACTTTTACTTTTACACTCGGACCTGGAATCCTATGAGACAACACTTATAAAGCAGCGTCAAAATGACCTTGGCTTGCCTAACGCTTAAATGCCCAAGTCTAAAAAAAATACGTTTTCCAAACTGGCAACCGTTGTCAGCAAAAACCAAAGCAAAACCGACCAGTTGTCAACACCGACTCCCCGATAAAACACCTTCAAAACCTAGACTCAAATGCGTTACGCAAGTCAGACACCAGCAAAACCTAGTAATTGAGTTGAGTAAAAACTATAATCTGACGCTGCTGACATCCCAATTCGCAATGAGTTCAACCAAAAAAATTGTTTTAAAATTCTGCGGTTTCAAATCAGGTCCAGGCTCGGATTGCATTTCAAACAAACATTCTTTCACATAGTTGTATTGTTTTTCACAAACATTACAATTGCAATTGTAAATACGTCTCATTTGCCGTCTATATGGAAAAAGTCTAATTTATTTATTTATGTATTTAATTATTATCCAACAGTTTTATAAACTTATTACAGGATAATTTTAATTTAACTTAGAACATAACATTTATTTAATTTAACTTAACTTAACTTAAAAGTTAAAAAAAATAATAATAAAAAGACATTTTTTTATAATACATAAAAAATAAGAATTAAAACAATAATAATAATTAAAAACAACAATAATTACAATAGAAATGCAATATATGTATATATGTATAGTGTATACATACATTTAGACATATACATAAAAATTAAAATAAAAATATAATTTATAAAAACAGTAAACATAAAAAAAAATACTAAAAAGAATACACAATACATAATATAATATAATATATAGTACAGTACTTCTCATTCATTTAATTGTTTGTACAAAAGCCTAATTAAAGTTTTATCAGTTACATTAAATACATTACTTTTACAATATTATAACTGATCTGCACATTGAATTGATAAGTGAATAAGCATGATGACGTGTGCGAGAAAAAATAATATAAAACGTGTTGTCATTGCGTGATGTAGTACGTGGAACAAAAAGAGGTAAATTCAATAGTAAATTTGAATCCTTTATTTGATTATTTAATAATTTATAAATAAACATTGTTTCTGCTACAATTCTTCTTGTTTGTAATGATATTACGTTAATTTCATTTTCAAGTGAGAGTATACTCTAGGTGGGTAAATATTATGTTTTCGATGATATAAACAATTTAATTTTTTTTTTTACGTTATCAATTTTTTGAATATGTACATCATATGACGGATTCTATATAATAGAACAATATTCAAGCTTACCATATCAGTAAACTGGCTTGTACTTCTGATTAAAAAACCAAGTGTTCTATAGGACGTTGTAATAATGTTTTTAATGTGGTTGTTAAAAGTCTATTTTTGTATCAAAGTACTCACCTAAGTCTTTAAACAACGCTACCTCTTGCAACGGCACACTGCCAATAGAATTGTTGTAAAAAATATTAGTATGTTTACGACTTATTCTCATAAACTTACATTTATTAACATTAAGGTTAAGACAATTATCAGTGCACCAATCTTTCAAAGAATCTAAATCTTTCTGCAGTAAGTACAGTTGCTATTTGATTGTATGCTAATGTTAAATCTTTTACAAAAATTAATTTTTTTACAAAATTACCGCCTAATTAGTCTTTTGTCGGCCCTAAGTAAGGTGACAGAAACTGCAATTTTGGATAGAATCCGGAATCATACGGCGTTCTATGGGCACGTAGTTACAGCTTGCTCAATCAAAGCTAGGGTATCAAAGGGTTGAATTTTATTTTTGATTTGCTTCAACTTCAACTCCTGGTGTCAAAATTGCTCAGTACGTTAACGATGCGGCCTGTTGTATGCTTTAAGTATCCGAAAATGATAACGCTAAGACTTTAAGCTGCTTATGAGGCACGTGAAACTTGGCTAAAATACTGAAAGGTAATAATCAACTTTGAGAAAACCAAGGCTATATTTTTTCAGAGAATTATTTGCTAACTTCTTAAGAGAACGTTTATCACAATGGCTTTCTGCAAAATACCTAAGAATAAAGTTTTTAGATTGTACATAGCGACTGTAATTTAAAACTATTATACGCATGTTTAGTTTGGGGTATGGCAGTTTTTTAATACTGTAACAGGATAGAATCAATTCAAAGTATAATTTTGAAATAGAATCTTAAAGCACCTTACTACGTTTGTAATACTTATTACAAACGTTTGAAATAAGTGTTACAAACGTAGTAAGAAGAGAGCTGATACGGAGTTTGACCTTATCAGAGCTCACATGTTGGCATTATGATTATGTGTAGCTTGTCTTGCTAAACAAAACGAGCAGATACAAGTCGCACTTCTAATAATTTTATGAACTCATATGTCACAGTCAGATAAGAAGGTTGTACACAGAAATGTGTTAAGCGATAGACGTTTCTACACTTTTAGAAAATAAATACAAAAAAAGTCTTTTAAAAATTTTCGTCCCCAGCTATCAAAAAAAAAAAAAATCTGCAGGCAGTTCCGCTGCAGCAACAAACGCAGTCACATCGTTTTTAAAGACTAAAAATCTTTTACAGAAGGATAACGTGCTCACAACAAACTTAATATTTGCTATTTAAACAGCATGGCATTAACAGTCACACCGGTCTAAGGTCACAACATGGACAAGTTACAACAACTATTAACATCAACTGTAACGTCATCTTACATGGTAAACACCCTAATACCACCTCCGCTTGTATAAAGGCTAGAAATCTGTTATCTGTAAGCTGCATATAGTAACAACTTAACCTTAATGATAGAGATCAGGGCTCTATCATTAAGGTTAACCATTCAGCAAACTATAACACCAACTTTTGAGCTTGTAACCGTTGGAGTTTTTTTCAACAAAACGTTGTTCCGCCGTGTCAGAACTCCACAGTCAGTTTGAGGATACTATATTCAACTCTGCGTCTTCAGTCAACTATAGAAAAAAAAAATTTAGGATGCACTTTAATTGGTAACCGCAATACCATCTTTAAGACACAATTCCCTAGTAAAGCAAAGACCGTCACAACAGTATCCACACACTGTCACAATTTTTAAGAAAAAACAAGAGCCAGAAACACAACATTAATTTCTACCTTTTTAGACATTAATACCAGCTCAAAACGTAACAAACGACACAATCGCATAAAAACAAACCGGATATTTTCCTTTTCTCATTTCTCGTTTCTTTTGTTGATGCAAGTGCGCGTAAACTGAGTTCATATATTTTTTTTTTTAAATACTTATGTTTTTTAACATAAAAATAAACGGGGGCACAATACTTGTAATTGGCAGGGGGCGCCATAGTAGGTAGCGGCGCCCCTGGATTAGTGCTTCAAAATCCATGATAGACTGAGCTTCGAACACATTAGACTCAGTTTAAGCATGTAATTCCCTTCTTTCCTAAAACTTGATATTATAATAGACATGCTATACATAAAATAAATCTAAGAAAAAGAAGTAAAAAATTGTTTATTAATGTTATCTAAAACTTTTAAAGAAAATAAACTTAAACTTAATGAATTCATTACCACTAATAAACAAATAATTATTATTATTTATTTAGGCAGTATAATCATACAAATAACATTTGCCAAGCTATTACAATATAATAACTAATTTATTTACTTTAAAATATAAATTACAAATAAAATTATAAATTAATAAAAAAAAATGATTTGACAAAAACATTTTAAGTTTAGATATAAAATATAATTTAGTTTTGCACACTTTATTTTTTGTAAAAATTTAGGTATGAATGTAGATATCAAGGAGTTATTTCTTGGCCTTTTCTAAGAATATTTTGTTCTATGATGATTTCTAAAAAACCCCAAAAAGTTTATATTCTATTAAAAACTGATTTGAAATTAGTTTTCAATAGAATAGAAAACTTTTAAAAATTAACGGAAATGCCTCCAAGTTTTTTTTTTTATTTTTGATTAATTTTAAGCAAAAAATATTATCTTTAATAGTTTGTAAAAAAAAATCTCAGAAGAGCTGGAGACGTTCAAAAATTTTGAAAAATGGTAAAAATTTGTTATTTTCAAAGTTTTACCCTAAATATTTTAGCACTGAAAAACACAAAAAATCTAAAAAAAAATCAAAAATCAAAATTTATTTCAAAAATACGATCCCCAAAGTTTGCGACATAAAAAAATATTTTGTTAGGTGCTAAATAACGGAGAGTTTTGACCGGATGTTGGTGTAATAGAAAACGGTTGATAATTAAAAAACAATTGGTTTAAACCCGCAGTTCTGACCGACTGTTGTTAGAACAACTCACCATTAGGAATTAGTTGAAAATATCTTTGAATTTCAACAAAAGAAACTATTTTTTAAAATTATCCTATTAAAGACCTACTCAATTTAACAAATAATAATAATAAGTAAATGCGGATTATAATTCTCTAGAAATAATAAATTTGGAATCTCATTATATTTGTAGATAGTACGCTTAAAAAAAATCTCTATTATAAATTTTAGATCTACATCTCTGAACTATTATTACAATTCTTAACAAGTTTACATTTGTTTAGATGGCAATATATCTTGGGTTTCTTTTAAAAATTGTCTATGAAAATATTTATAAAAAATGCGAAAATATTCATCATGCTAATGTTACAACATTATTTCAGATTTATCTTGCGTTTGTCGTTCAACGTTTTGGTAGACTTTCATCTGCTATCATCTGGAGTGTGTTATATTTTATTCTTCTTTATTTTGCGTTTTCAACAGCTATTTTACATCGCCCCAGAAGTCTTACGACTTGTATGAAGGGGTTGATGGGACCAACGGCTTATAAGGTGACTTCTGAATCACCCCGGTGGATACAGAGCAAAGTTATTATTTTAGTCATACTCGAAGATCAAACCCCGGACTGTTAGCGTGCTACGCTAATGCTCTATAACTGAGCTATCTCACCGTTTATAAGTGTTATACCTATATATTTCAATTTTGATTTACATCAAACTAATTTTATTTTCAGATCTAACTTCTAAGAAACTTTATTAAACTTTATTTGTTGTTAGCAATGCTGTCTTGGAAGTTCTTGTTGAGATTGTCTGATTTATTGCGGAATTATTTTTTTTTAATGTTTAATCCTTGTGATTCAATTTCTTCTAAAAAAAATTATATTAATTTTTTATATGTATTTTATTTTATTATTAAGCAGAGCTCAAATATTGAATAATGTGGCAAGTACCATTGTAAGTGTAAATAATACTAAGTATTTTTGCAGAATTCATTTGCCCGTAGCAATGTAAATTATGTATTGCAGACTTAGATAATAAAATAATGAACCTAAAAGTTTACTAATCTTAGGAAATTTAAATTGTTCATGATCCCTCAAGTTCCCATAACTTGCTGTTTTTTGTTAAAATTAAATGACAAAGGTTATAAAATTAAGTTAGAGTAAACATTAATTATATATTAAAGTAATAAAATTAATATCTTTTACGTACCTACTATATTTATGAGTACGGTTTAATTAATATAGCTTTTTTAATTTATTTTAAACACGATGAATTTTATTTTAAGTTTAAACAATTATATATTCATTACCAAATTATATTTTTTATAATTAATTCTAACTTTATAATGAATATATTTTAAAGTAATTACAAACTAAAAAGTATGTTGTGTAATCCGGTATATTAATCTAGATAACACGCGAATAATCAGTACAACCCAACACATTTCTTATTTAAATGGAGTTTATAAAAAAGCATTTTGAAACAAAAATATATTATATTATATCTCGTCACGAACATATTGTATGTTAGATGTCAAATTTGGACAGCAGTAGAATGGTTTTTCGTCATGCTAACTTTGAAGAATATTCACTCCTATGATAATAATAAAACTATATATTATATTTTATTCCACAAATGATATCTCATTAATAAAAAAATAGTTAATAAGTTATGTTTTAACAGTTAAATATTTAAAACGTAGATACTTTGTAATTCCTAAATATCATTAAAAAAAACTATTAAGAAAATGGTTGAACATATTAATAATTGTTTGATGTTCTAATTTTTTGGCGTGTACGTATCCAATTAAAATGATGTCAGTATGTCTGCACAAACCTAAAGTGCTGTTAGAAGGAACAATATTTTGCTTTTAATATGGCATGGCATGCGTGTAGAACCATATTATTCGAACGTCTACATAATTTATACCATTATGAATTCATTGTCGTTATATTTAAAAAACAGCTAATATAATTCAATATATTTATAGCATTCAAATTATTTTTCAATGTCAATGTAGAGGGGCTAAAGCATTTGTGGCTTATTGCCCACAAACACGAAATTGAATTTAAAATGTGAGACGGGTATTATTGTTGTTCCTTTTATATCTTTAAACTTTTTTGTATGTCAGTATTATAAATACTTTTTATATTTGCATTGTATAAAGTACAATACTGCAAAAGTAAAGTAATATAGGAAATATAAGGAAGAGGTATTGTTGTATACTTGTGTAAAATATAAATTCTCTCTTGTATGGTCCTCGAAATTTGATAGCGGATAGTCACTAGCTTGTGTATAAATAACCAGTTGCAATTATACACAAAAAAGCAAAAATATATGTTTTTCTAATATTCCTTCACTCAAGAATATGACACACGACACTTATTAACATTGAAATAAAATATGTATTTTTTATACAATTCTGCTTTTACAGATAAATCAGCGGCTAATTTTGATACATTAAATAACTTTAAATAAAAATATAAAAATAAACTTAAAACTAAAATCACAGATCAATACATAGAAATAAACCAAAGTATTGTAGTATCGGGGTTCTTGTCGCTGCCACCACCTCGGTTGAGGATATTAAAACAATCACTTGTTTTCTAATACTTTTATTAATTATGAGTTTAGTGTCAACTCGGCCAACACTTATGTGTCTGTTTGTCTCTTAGCCGCTTAATGTCTTACTATCGAGGGTGTCACTGGCTGCATTCCTCAATGATGATAAAGAGTGGAGTCGGTGGTGTTGAAAGATGTTAGTGAATATCCTTTTAGTGTTTCCGCGTCGGCGGAGGGTGAATAACCGTAATTATTCACCTGGTGGAGAGGTTTGGCATTTTTGGTGGTGTCAACCGGATGGTTGGTGTGATGCTGTCAGTCGGCGGCCACCTGGTGCTCAAGAGCATCTTGGTGACGCCTGGCACGTGTATGGAGTGGACCCATAACGTGCAAGAGTTAGTGCGACTGAGTTAGGGACAAACCCGCATCCCAGAGAATGCACGCCCCAGTGGTTGCCGGAGTGGTGGTGCTTATGGGGCGAGGAACGGCATAGTTCAGCCGTCCAGACCTCAACATCAACCTGAAAAGAGACAGAAAAAGAAGAAGACTCGGCGACAGAAGCGTAGCGAGCAAGAAAAAGAAGAATAGTTGCTGCAGGAGTACCTTGCTGATTTTGAGCGTTACGACCTTAAACTACTCGTGACCCAAACCCCAAGCAACTCGTAGACAGAACCAGGTTCGTCAAGATCGCGATCAAATCCAGCAGATGATCGAGACCTACTGTTGAACACAATCAACTCTGGCGAATACTATGTAAAAGAACAACTTGCACACAGCACATTCAACCGTCTGTGGAACGCAATCCAGTGGCTGAAGTTTAAACTGCAAACCCGGCTTGCAACTGTCGGCGAGACTACCAAAGAGTTTGAACATGTCCAAGCACTATATTCGAACACACCCATACCTCATTACGTAGTCGTCAAAGAGGTGCACTACGAGCTGGCCTAACCGCTTGAGACCATACTAGAAAGCCACATCGCCAAAGTCGTCCGTGCCGAGTACTACAAAAAAGCGACATGCTTTGGCAGTCGCCACTATCTGCGACATACCAGCACCAGACGCAACCAACGAAAGCTCCTTCACAATACCAAACGTGACAGAACCAGGAAAGTCGGAAGAAGAGGAGATGAAGTTAGGAATATATCAAGGCAACCCAGAAACATTGACAAGGATACAGACCGGCACTTCGTTTAACCTCAAAGCCGATCTTTTAAAGAAGACCACAGATACCATCCCGGACACACCTGCAGTTGAGCGCGGCGTAGCCCCCAACGCGACGTACGCAGTATGCGTATGTCACCAAGACCGTCGCTCCTATCCATCGCGACATGGACGACAACCTCTAGAAGCAGAAGAGTTTGGAACTGGTTGAACGGCTTAATACCGATATATTAGACGTCCGGCACATCAAAAGCGGACTAAGGAAGAAGAAGGAGAAAAAGAAGAAGAGGGAGAAAAGTAGAAGAGGAGGAAAGCGATGTTCACCGACCAACAGGACCAGAACTTATCAAGCCACCGATCAACTGGCTTCTTCCGGTTGGGTGCAACTTGATGACCTGCCTACCGTAGTTGCAGTTTCCAATCTCCACCAGGACTACCACCAGCAAAGCCATTTCTCCGGCTCTATCCTAGGCGGCCCCGGTAAATACCAAATCTGCCCTTGGATTCCCCAGGGATTGTTGACCTTACCCTGTGCTTGCACACCCTGCCCGGGTTTCAGGACGGCCACTGATCCTTGCCTTGTGCAGGATCACGTTGATCCACAAACAACCACCAGCTTTGCGCAAGCAACGTGGTGCACGCTGTGTGCGTGTGTGTGTGTGTGCCGAGTGTCTGTGTGGCAAACGCCTGTGTGGCAAACGTCTGTGTGGCAAGCGTCTGTGGGACAAGTGTGTTGGGACCTTCGAGTCCAACCCAATAAAACAAAAGTACAAACACGTAACCATAGTCACACCTGGACTTGTCAGGCAACTTTCATTGCTCATTGAGAATGATGCCGGTAACAAGGGTAGTCCGTTTAAGTACTTGTTTCCAAACATATGGGTGGTTTATGTATATCCATAGTTTAATGGCAAACAGATGAATAGACGTGAAGGCCGAAAAGGGCAACTCTGTGTATTTATACACAATAGTATTAAAAGACTTTGGTGCCAGAATTAAGCAGTACATAAACAAATATCATAAATGCTACCAAAGCAATAAAGGATTTTAGTGGCAGAACTTAAAAATATACTAACACAAATAAATAAATAAATAATCATAAATTAACACATAAACTAATAAAACAAAACAAACACCTTGGTTTTTTGTTTTTTTTTTTTAGAATTCCTGTGTTTTATAAAAAAATAACAAATTTTTCCACGGGTTCCCGACTGTTTCACAAAATAGACGTATGTCAGCTACATTGTTAAAAAGCATGAGCTAAACATTTCTTTAAGATATGCTTCACCGTTAAACAAACCAAAGAAAGTCTAGGTATTCTACAATTATGTCTAAAATCAAATGGTGTATCATCATCCAAGTTTTCTTGTCGAGGTGAATCAATCACCCCTGTTCCTGTTGCTTTCTCCGCCGCGGCTCATTTTTTGTTATTTTAATGGTGGGGTTGCTAAACATATAATTCAACAGATTCCGTTATCATTTAGTGTGTGTACATCTTTCTCACTTATTCTTAGAATAAAGAGTCTGTTTTCCGGCTTTTTGGCTTGGTGGTGTGGAAAATGCATCAGTCTTTAACGTTTAGCTACTGGTTCTGCTGTTTTATGCGATTCATGACTAACTTTACAATATGTTGTTTTCCCGCAAGCCACAGAGTGGTCTTTATTGGCACAAGAAGTTGACTTAGTGACACAACGCCTTGTTGTGATTTTAGCCACAAAGGTTGTAGACCGGACATTATTTTTTGTAGCCACCCAGAGAAGCGTCATCATCATAGTGATTCTAATCACTTCTTTTGTATGTGACAGCCCACTGTAGGTGAGAGGTCTTTTGTCTACGGTAGATAAAGTGTTATCCAGCTTCCGGGTAAGAACATCCTTTATCAAATTGACCTGCATTCTTGGTTTTACCCAAAAAAGAAGCCAAGCCGGTATCCACTACATGAAGGTGCAATGAAGCAACCTTTTTGTAGCTAGGTTCTCTTTTCTTTTTTGTAAGAAGAATCTTGGATTTTTCACTTATTTCCTAAGCTGTCTAAGGTAAGGTTCAGACGTCTAGAAACAAATTCACTTTTTTGGTGCTTCCGGTTTTAGAAAAATTGTTCTTTGCCCAAATGCTTCAAGTCTTGTTTTTTTTTGAGTGAAAGTCTGACTTTGACGCACTTTATTTTGAGTTAGCAGTTGCTGGCCTAGCACATAAAGTATCTGTTTTGCCAAAAAGGGGGTTGGTTTGCTTTGGCTACAGTTTTATATTAATAATAAAAAACAAAAAAATTACATTAACATCTAGAACAGAAACAAATGGCTGAACCCTAACAACAAGTGTGCAGTGCAAAGTTGGTCATAGAACACAAAACATTAACATTAAAAGCAATATAGTCTTTTAATGTTTATTGCTAAAACTAAAACATTCAAAACAACAATTTAAAAAAATAATAAAAAAATAAGCATGTATTAATTTTGCGGCCATTTAAGTTATTCTATATCCACCATGTTTTTCTTATATTAAAAGTGTTTTTGTATAGATTATATTAACTTTTTAAAAACGTTTTCTGTCGGCGGTTCGACGGATTTGAAATGTAACAAGTTGGTACTCAAATTGTAAAATACTAAGTTTGAGCTGAACATTTGTAATACAATACAAACATACAAAGTTTTATGAAGAAAATAAACATATTTAAAAGTAAAGTATAAATATGAAAAAGGCTATCGACCAAAGTCTTTCTGCCCTATTTATAATACTTTAAACCGCTTTTATAAAACTTTTTTTATAAAGCAAATAATAAAATATACTCTTTATTTTATTAAAAAATAATTTAAATCATTTTTATATGTAAATTTCATAAACGTATTATCAGAATTTGAAATGTAGGGTTTGTGGTAAAACTGCATATGTATATATGCAATATCTTTCAATTTTAATAGGCGTGTATACAGAGTACTAAAAATATTTATGTTTGCTAACCTAGATGTACAATAACTAACGGGCACTTCTACAAATTGCTGATGCTATTACACAGTTTTCCCTCCCAACCCTCTTCAATATTAAACCTCACGTCTACAGACAAGGGGCCCGTGAAGGAAGCTGTTTTCCCCAGATGTCCGAAATTTATGGAAATGTCCTCTTCTTAATCCTTTCTATTTAAGCCTAAATTATTCAGTAGAGCACCAAATAGTAATTTTATTTTGTATATATTATTTGATATATATGAAGCATTGCAGTGACCCTCCAGATTATTGAAATTAAAATTAGTGTGAAAAATAAACGCTGTATAAATAATACTCTATAAATTTAATTGTTTTAAAGATTTTTGGCTCTAACATTTATTGGTAGTATTAAAATAGACACAAATATTATTTTAATTTAATTAGGTATAAAAAATATATTAAAAATAATTGAGTTAATAAATCAATTGACATTGATCGTTATTTATATAATAAAATTAAAATATTTGTTTATCTGCAGACAAATGAATTATTATATCTAATAAAATTTACAATATGGCTTCAAAATGCATAGTAATTTAATTATTAATTTTCTTTTAACAGAGAATATATTCACCTTTGATAGTTTTTAGCAGATTGTTGTAAAACAGTTGTATAACGCACTACATTTTACTATATTTAGTCTATAGCTAGGGATAATGTATTCAATTCCATGTTGTGTATTACAAGTCTCCGATAAGGTGTTTATAAAAGTAAATAATAATTTTTGTTTTAAAATAAATTTTATGCATTTGTATAGGGATTTCCAATAAGAGGTTTCATTTAGATATAAAAAAAAACGGGTATTTTTTTAAGAAAAATCAATAAATGTTTATTTCATTGTAAAGAGGAAGGTATGCCATTAATATTTAAAAACGATATCAGTTTAATGGCCGCCACGGTTACGGTTGCAGTATTTTTTTCATAAAATTTTCCATGACCAATTTGCACATTTGCGGCTGTATGTCCTCGATAACTTCACAAATTCCATCTTTAAGGTCTTGAATTGATTGTGGGGCATTGGCATAGACCTTATCTTTCACGTGGCCCCAAAGAAAAAAGTCTAAAGGTGTTAAATTACAAGATCTCGGTGGCCAATTGTGATCACCTCTTTGAGAAATAACACGGTCAAGAAACTTTTCTTGCAAAATTGCGATTGTTTCATTGTTTTTGTTACACGTAGCGCCCGCCGTCTTGCTGAAAATAAACGTCGTCCACATCAATATCTTCCAATTCCGGTCATAAAAAATCATTAATCATAGCTCCATTTAGCGTAACAGTTGCACCAGCCTTATTTTTGAAAAAGTAGGGCCAATCACATCACCAGCTCAAAAACCGAGCCAAACAGTGACACGTTGAGAATGCAAAGACTTGTCAACAATCATTCTTAGATTTTCTGAGCACCAAATGCGACAATTCTGCTTATTAACATAGCCTTCGAGATGAAAATGGGCCTCATCACTAAAGATGATTTTTTGATAAAATTTTGGATCATTTTGATGCATTTGAAAGACCCAATCAGCACAGATACGACGTTTATGGTGATCAACCAGCTTGAGTTCTTGTGTTAACTGAACCTTAAAAGCCTTAAGACTTAAGTCTTTATGCAAAATACGGTGTAATGTTGTTTGTGAAATGTCTAATTGACGAGGAATCGACAAACCTAGGTTTTCTTCAACACTAAGCGCTACATCAGCAATATTCTCATGTGTTCTTAAGCGATGCACACGGTTTCGATTCTTTGCATCACAAACTTGTCCCAACAGCTCAAATTTTTCCATCAGGTTTACTATTGCCGGTCGAGTGGTTTAATACGACCAAAAAGTGCTTTAGTTTTGCGAACTGTGACTGAAAAATGTTTACCATTTTTGTAGTAAATTTTAATAATTTAAATGCGTTGTTGAAGCGTGAATTGTTTTATTTTTAATAATGGCGTAGCTTCATAATTAACAGCTTCCCAAATAACCTGCTATTCAAAATAAAACTTCTTATTGAAAAACCCTTTATATGTAAACTGCTTGATATGTTAAAATATTTATTTCTTTAAAGAAGCTTCTGCAATCTTTATATGTTTTCTTCTGTATAATTTGTTTTTGTAAAATAAACAAGAAGTTATTCTACAAAAAAAAATTCATATACTAAATGGCAGTAAAAATTAGCATAGAAGAATATTGTTGAAATATTTTTGCTTGTATTCTTTTTGAAACTACTTGCAATTCAAAACAAAATTTACTTTTATAATTTAAAGATTCATCTAATATGATCCCTAAAAACGCATTTTGCGTATACACAGATTCTGATCAATTCAAAGTTATAAAGCTAGGTGTTTGAAGTTGTTGGTTGGTTTGGAATAAAATTGTATTTGTTTCGTTTGCATTTAAAATTATTTTGGTCTTCTGAAATCATAGTTCGAAAGCTTCTGTTATAATGTTGCTTTTATGAATAATATTCTTGTTTTCTCAATAGTATGAGATTTGTATCGTATATAGTTTGCAAATATTTAAACATCTTTTTTTTTGGTTATTTAGTTGCACATTATTGATTTTAGTATATTTGAGAAAATGTTTAATAAGTTGATAAAAAAAAAAATTATTGGGAAATATTACCGATTAAAACAAGTTTTTAAAAATATTTGTCATTTGTTCAATAATTTGTGGTAGGCACTGTTTTACTAATGTAATGAAGATGTTATTACATTTAGAGTTACTTTTGTACTATAATAATAATATTTATTTTATTATTGTGTTCCTAAATAAGTGCAAAAAATACACTTGGTTAAATTTTGGGTTATGCTAAGAAAAAAAGTTGTTATAAACATATGTCCGAAATTAGTTTGTTGCTACAATGTTGCGATATTTTTTATTGTGGGTGACAGTTAAGAAAAGTTTAAAAATATTCTTATTTTTTAATTCTCCTTTTATACTAGTTAACATAAATAATTACACAAATGCAGAGATGTACGATATGCATTTTCTATACGGTCGTGCTAATAGCAATTCATTGGCAGCCAGTCGCCTTTACGAAGAAATGCACTCACAACGAGCAATACCTCATCACGCTATATTGCAATTCTTCACCAATGTCTATGTAAAAAATGAAAGTTTTTAAAGCAGAACATGTAATTGTGGGCTACACCAAAAAGGCAGTAGAGCTAGAAGAAACTTTATTATTACTATTAATCAAATTGAAGTACATTCGGATACAAGTGCAAAGCAGATTGCTCTTACACTACACAGTTTAAAGAAATTTAAGAGAATAACTAAATTTTCCGCAAAAAGTTGTTTAACAATAGTTTTTACAGATGATTGCAAAAAATACTCAATTTTTTGCACAAATACATTTTACTGATGAAGCTAACTTTTCTAAAGCAGTCATTATTCATTTTTATAACCATTTATGAGCCAAAAACAATCCACACGCAATAATAGAAATTTGTTAGCAACATCGATTTCTGCTAAACGAGATGATTGGAATCATCTGTGATTTCTTAACTACGCCGGTTGAAAGATGTGCCACTCCAGATCCAAAACCAAATGTGGTTTATGGATGATGGTGCTCCACCATATATTAGCTAAACTGACTATGCATTTAAATTTTGTTTATTCAAATTGTTAGATATACAAAAACAGAAGTGCAACCTTAGCCTTCTGAATTGCCAGACTTACATCTCTTGATCTTTTTTCTTTGACTTGAAATTTTTGGTTTATTCCACCCTTATTAAAAATATCATAAATTAAAGGAAATACTTAGTTGCATCGTGCAAAATAATTTCTGAATACACCTGTTCACCATTCAATAAGAAGAGTTATGTTTCTTTAATTGTTTTTGCAAATAAATTTGTTTATTCTTTAATTTTTAAATATCTTACCCTATACCTTTGTAACAAACTAATTTTAAACTTCATAGAAACTTTTTTTTAGAATAATTCAAGGTATAAACCTCAACACTGACAAAATACCTCTTGGTAAAAGCGTAAGACAAGAAAGTACTATATTGCCAAATATATTTACTTTAGCATTAAAAAATGTTTTCAAAACAATATCGTGGGACACTAAAAACGTTAACATTAATAAAACATACTTGAACTACTTGAGATTTGCGGACGATGTAGTATTAGTAAGTAAACACCGACGCCAAAAACTAACAAGTTTGGTTTAAAATAAAACCAAAATAATAAGTAATCACCTGCAAAATGCATCTATTGACAACACAACAATATGTTACAAACTACATTTATCTCAGAGATAAAATAAATTTGGAAAAGAAAACGAAACCGCGGAAATCATTTGCAGAATCTAATTAGCATGAGTTGCTTTAGACAAGTTAATTTTTATACAAAGTGTTACGACCAATTTCATAGTTTTATTTTTATTAAGGGAATCCCAAAATTAACTCAAAATATGAATTTGTGCAGTAAATTGTTGGCAACCCTAAAAAGAAACAATTTGATAGCTGAGAGTTTAGGGTTAGTAAAAATGAAGCATGGCATACAGCCTGTGAAGCAGTTCAATAACTGCTTGAAACATTTCCTAGTCGTGCATTCTCTTGTTTTGGTGATCAAAATTGGCTCCCTAGATTGTGTGATTTAACACCATTACATTTTTTATAGGGTTATTTGAAAAATCTATGTCAACAAGCCCACAACCACCCGTACATTACAAGAAAAAATTAAACGCTACCTCAACAAAATTTAACCATATTTATACAGAATGGTCATAGAAAATTTGTACAAAAAAGTTTTATGTTTAAGACTTCAATGCTAAATACGATGTGTGTTAACATTTGGCCATCCTGATTAAATGTCGACCCAGAGATTAGTCAACACTGTTTCTATTAGAACTTCTTTAATACAAAATCAAACTAAGCTGCTAGTTAATATAAATAAGAATAACTTAACAAAACACCAACTATACCTCATAACAATCATTTATCAAACAATCAAGCAACTATCACCGTCAACCCCCAACATCATTCTCAAAGAAAACTTTGAAAAGAACACTAAAAACACTAAAATTGACAATAGGGCCTAAACAACTATCTGGTTATCTAAGAAACAATCTACTACACTACGGAATAAGCCTTCCTTTTAACAACAATCTAATAGTATTTCACAAAATAAGGACAAAAAATGTTACTTGTAATTACTCTTTTTTGCATATGCTTTCACTAAAGATAAAATGCAATTAAAGTTACAAAAAAACACAATTAACAATAACGTTAGTTTAACAAAACCACCACATACTCTGCACTACTTAAGTCACAAAATCATATCTGAACTAAGATAGTACTACTGCGGTACTCAATATACTTTTATTCTGAACAATCTGCAAGTGTGTTAACACTAACATGCAATTCACTGTTTAATTCAACATTACAGTATCTCACAAAACAATTTATCTCTAAGTATATATTTCTAGTAACATAAATTTATTCAGTTTACTAAAGTAGTGTTTAAAAACAATTCAAACAATGTTTTACTTGAATCCATAAAAAGAACACATATTTGCTGCAAAAAATATCCAGTACTCTAGAAATTACTTGTCTTTTGTATTAAACGCAAAAAATAGTCTTGCTTTCTACAACAAACTAGGTTATAACCTGTGATAAGAAGTATAAATCATTAATTACAATATTAACACACGAGCTCAACTATTGCCCCTAAAACATAATACTTTGCTTTAGAATGAAGTAACTCTTAAGTAAAAAAACATTACCAAGCTTCAAACGTTTTTCACCGTATTGACAAATGTCATACAAACTCTACCTAGTTTGCTTCAAAAACTCTTAATATCTACAATATATTAGTCATGCCCTGTTACAACTCTAACAATCTAAAATGGTATTACTGGATATACAACGTCATATAGTCCAAAACATGAACTGCACAACTACATTTGCAGTGTCAGTGCGCCAACCAATAAAGTGCTCTCCACTAACACAGTTGTTACATAGTTAGATATTATGCAAGTTTATTTATTAAAAGCATACTAGTTTTAATTAAAACAAACAAACTGCAGGTAGACGTCAACAACTAAACCTTTTCTACATTCAGAAGAACACATAAAACTCCATTATAATTTTCTATTGACATTCATTGATAACTACATAAACTTCTGCATTTTTTAAATCTTATTTGCAGCTTCCAGAATAGTTTAAAGCTCTGCAAGATATAATTATGGTATTAGTTAAAAAATAAGTTTGTATACCAACTTTCAAATCTTATAAGTTGCATCCAAAATACATAAAATCCAAGAATCGGTAACTGAGTTTATATTATCAGATGATTACAAATCTTAATAGTTTATAACAGTTAATAATCAATCAATCAAAAATTTTATCAACAAAAATACCCAAATAGTAGAAACAATGTTATATCCCAAGGGTTTTCATAGATATCAAATGTTAGCAATACTGTCAGTTTGAATAACCCGCTCTAATTAAAAATCAAAATTATTCTTGACTATGCCATTAAATTCTTTACTAAACTTTAATTCTGAATGTACCGCCAATAACTTATAAACGTAGCTACAAAAAAATATCAGTATAAATAACTCATAGAATTGATAGACACTAATCAGCAAAAGTCAACTTAATAACCAATTGTAGTTAATTGCTTATAAGAACCAAAAATATATTAGCAGCAACCAAATTGCTCTGACAAATTGATTCAAATGTACAATACTCAACTGCATTTACAATGTCAAAGTTTTTCTAACTTATAAAAAAATTCTAGCATATTAACTCTAAAAGACTAATTGGCATTTGCCAAAAAATACCAAAAACCATTTGTTTTTAATCGTTCCCATTCAAATATTTATTTAAAACACATGCGTAAAGAATATTTGTCGTTTTTAATTTACAAGTTGTTTATGCTATTCACTTTTAAACTTCTGTTACATTAAATTACAAAATAACGTGTAAAGCATTTCAGCACAACCACTCGCCGCTGCATATTCTCCGACCAGCTCCATGTATTGGTCAATACATAAGTGTAACGTAATATTAATCTCTAGATGATTAAATAGATGATGTAAGTTTACACAAATACACATATATTCACGTTACGTAACAAGTTCTTCATTTTTTACAGCAATTTTAAAATCTTTGTTATTAATGTAGATAACCAAAAACAAATTTTTGAATAAAAAAATCACTGATTACATTTAATACATCATACTCTCTAGTTTTGAATTTCCTATGCCTCATACACTTGTCAAAAGCCAAGAAAAAGTGTATTCATGATAGAGCGCTATGCTGCAGCTGTCCATCAATTACAGATAACATTTTTTTATGCAAGAAAGCCTTTGTATTGTCAGAATAACAACCAATTTAAAAAAATATCATTTGACAATTTATGTAAGTTCCACGTCTTACATAGAGCATATCTGCTCAGTACTGCTCTAAGCACGTTTTTTATTATTAATGATCTTTGATCTCCAGAACACGGTCAATGTGAAATCTTCCAAAGAAAATCTTTAAATAATGAAAAATAATAGAGCAATTGCAATTTAATAATAAAAGAACATTTGACAAAACTAGTTTAAATAATTCAGCAAACATTCAGTGACAAACTAGAGAATCAAGTAAACAATTTAATTAATTTTCTCTTGTAAACTTATAATATACTTATAAATATAATATTGTGGATAAGTTATGTGGAAATGGTTAAAAAGAGGAGGCGTTTATAGTAAGTTTCTGATTAAATTAGGTAAGAGTGTGTCAAACAAAATCAAGAATAACCACTTTGTTTGTTATTTTTTAACATGTACAGAACCGATTTAAAAGATGTACAGTCAAACGGTTAAACGCGCTGTTATATTTTTATGAAAAATTTAAGAAACTGTTGTAGAGGATATAAAGTTTTTATTTTCATCAAATAAATTTAAGTAGAAATGTAGAGAAAATAAAACTGATGTTATTTAAAAAAAAAACTAAAAAAACTTGTTTAGTCAAATTTGTGATAAATAGTAAAAATGTTAATATGGAATTTTAAATGTGAACAGCAAACAAGTAATGGATAAATACAAGATTGGGTAAGATTTTAAACCGCTAACTAACTGAAATAATAATACAAATAAAACAGAACTGATGACAATGGCAAGTTCTAGTAATTAACTGGTTCAGTTGTTGTCAGTCAGAAATTATACAACTCATGCAAAGAAAATTGTGTCTAATTCTAATTAAAAGTTATGTATTCTTGTAAGCAGTAATAATAATAACAAACTAATTATTGACTGTCGGCTAAGTTTTTAAATAAATTTGTAATTTTATTTATTAAATTTATTATTGTCCTAAATAAACTATAGTGTACAACTTGCAATAATAGTTATTATACCTTGAATGAGGACAATATATATTAGCGTATGTTGTAACGATGCCAATTCTTTGATAGGCTATAATATACTATTATTTATACATTAGTCATACACAAAAATAAATATATTTTTTTCATTATACTAATAATTTTATTATACTTTGCTTAATCCAGAACTAATATATACATACATCTAAGTGTAAGCGTGCCAAAAGAATACATTACAATACCAAACTGCTTGCAAATCCCAACCTATTATAAAATGTGAATTATTTTATGTAATTATAGTCAAATTGAAAACTTTATTGTACATGATTATATAAATTTGAGTTTAGTATTAAGTATTTTAAATTATTGTAAGAGTATTGATATTGATGATTTATTTAATTTGAAGCTTTGGAGCTTTAATAAAAAGGGTATTTTTCAAATCCAAAGCCGAGCACCGGCGCTACGCGAGAATAAAATTATCGGATGAAAGCAAAAAAAAGCAGTAGAACAGAATGTTTTAACTCACAAAAATACCAACTATTTAACAATGTAAGAAATATTTTGTACACTTAAAATGTATTATTGCAAACAAGTTAGACCATTAACTTACATTTATTTAACACTAAATTAATTAAATAATGAAAAAAGTAGTTAAACAAACATTCAAAATATTAAATAATTATTAAAAAATATTGTATATTTTAACTGATGATAATATGACAATATGCATTTCTTCATCATACACATGATGCAAAGAGATAAAGTGTCGCGATGATGATGGAATATAAAACGGCGTTTTGTAAAATAAGTAGTCGGTCCGCTGTAAAGCCACAGGATTCTGGCGGTGGCTCGTTTTCAAATCGTTTTACTGAATATTTATCAGCAGAAATCATGTATTCCATCTATATTAGATCAACCCTTTCCCAATAATGTCCCATTCCAACATAATCTCACTTAAGCCTTGAAAATGTGAAATTGCCTGGCTTGTATTACAAACCCTATATATGCTATAGTAAATTCACCACGTAAACATATAAGTATCACATAAAAAAAAAAATATTAATTAAACCCTTTGTCCTAAATGATGAAATGTCGTAAATATAAAGATAACAATAGTGGTTTGACTGGTTTGGATTATTATCAGCTACAACAAAGAATTCAAGATAATTGTCCTCTAACGAAATGGTGCGGCATCTCTGTGCATGTATGCGAAACTTGAAAGGAAAATCGATAGATAGGAAACTACAGAGCTGTTGAGATGGCGTGTGGAAAACTACATTTTTAATAGCGTTGCGTTTAAATCCCAGGAAACTAGCTTTCTGAAGTGAAATAAATTACTTATACAATAATTATTTATTATTAATTTTAATAAATTAGCCAACTAATTATAATTTAATTCTTGTAAATATTAGATAAAAAGTTTTGTCATAACATAAAATTTCACCATATTGTTATTACTTTCTTTTTTGTAAGTCAGCAAGTAAACAAAACCATTCTTTGCAGATGGCACCATGATATATTGGAACTCATAAGATACAAAGCTTGGGTTGGGTTTATTATTAAGATGTCTAGTTAGACGTGCTAACTTGTTTACTTGATATTAACAACATGTGACAATACTTACATTTACTTAGACATAATAACATTTTAGAAATTACTTATTTATTAAGTACACTAATAACAAAAAAAAGAAAACAAAAAATTTATATTAAACGATAGTTTTTACATGTATATTAATATCGTTCATATCAGTCATGTCACTTTTTGAATTAATTGTTAAGTATTGGTTAATATGCATAGATAAAATCCTCACTTTCAAATTGATAAAAGAATAATTTTATTAAGATTTTTTATTATTCGTCTATTTTTCAGATGAGTTGCAGTATGCATCTAACATAACTTAAAAATGTTGTACTTATTCGATTTGCAATTGTTAGTTGTGACAGTATGCATAGTTCATAGTTAGTTGTGATTGTCACAATATAAATAGTTTTTTTGTTTATTACTTTATGATTAACAGTTGTATTACCTTATGCATCCTACCCAAAAAATGTACATATAATATTATATAATCTGTCGTTTGTCGATTGTAATGCGTAAAGTAAAGTATAGTTTTTTTATTTGTTTTATCTGCTGTTTTGCGATTGACAGATAGTTAACCTAACGTTAAGCGTTGTTAGTTGTGTTACTGTTCAGTTGTGTAAACAAAAAAATTATTTATTACAAGACATATTTGCACTATTGATGCTCTGTCTGGCGAATAACAGCTGGACTATTGTCTTGAAAGGCTGGAATAATTTGCGGAGTTAAACCACACAACCGGCGTCGAGCTAATTTATAACCCAGTTTTTCAAAATAATGTGCTCAGAAAATTTCTTGTGTAGCACTGCAGTTGTTTTACGGCTTGTGTGGTTCTTAAATTTTTTAGCCCAAAGTGTCCAATATAGCCCAAAACAGTCAGTCATTCTACGGTAGCGATCCGCATTAGCTGTATTTGAAGCACATTCGTCGTTTTTTTTTTAAGTAATGACTTCGCTTACCCAAAAACCGCATCAAACAGTAACTTGTTGGGATAAATAAATTTCTCGAATATTGTTCTAAGATTTTGGAATCTCCAAATGCGGCAGTTCTGTCTGTTGACAAACCCACTAAGATAAAACTGGGTTTTGTCGTTTAAGATAATTTTTCTGAAAAAGTCAAATTTCTCTGCCCGCATTTAAAGAATATAAGAAATTAAAGTTTGGCGTTGTTCATGATCACCCTCACTTCAATTCCTGCGTCTGCTGCACTTTATAAACATGTAGGCTAAGATCTTTATGCACTATGCAATACAGGCTGAACTGTAAGATCATTAATTGCTGTGAACGTTTTAGGATAGACAAACTTAAATTTTCTTCAACACTACATATTCTGATAATGTGACATCACCATTACAATCGACAAATAAAAAACCCACGTTTATTAAATTTCATTTAAATTGGAAAGTGTTGCTTTTATTTACACGACAAGGTAAATAACAATTGAGCGGCACAGAATTTTGCTCTCCGGGCTTCTTACTTGAACTGTTAAAACACAATATTATCTTCAACAATAACAGCCAACTATACCATCTGACTTCACAATCCTTGTTATATTTGCTCGCCAAGCAGATTGGCAGGAAGAAGGAAGAGAGAGAGATAGTAGTGAAGAGTGGCATTTAACAATTTACATTAAAAGTTTAAAAGCAAATAAAGCAGTAATATATTATACAAAAGTGCATAGACAATAAAATCAAAGAAGGAAATTCAGAGGATTAATGCGGTGTGCCGCAAAACGGCAAGGATAAAAATCCTAATTAGAAGTTATTAAAACAACCTAACCTCTAAGCATATCGTATAAAACTGAAAGAGAAAAGTAATATTATGTATTAAATTCAAAAATATATAATACACACAAACAAAAAATCGTATATTTATTAAATAAATAATAAATATATTCCAAGAAAATCAACAACGCCTTCAGACAGCCGGATTTAACAGAGATAATACAATCGAAAGATCAACCAAACTAAATAAAGAAAAAAAAAGAGATTAGAACAACAGAAGAAAGCGGAAGTAGAAAAATAAATGAGACACAAACTATAATTCTAAAAGAACTAGCAAAATAAATAGAAAAACACCAAAAATTAAACATCAATGTAATAGATTGAGGTTAGGGTATTTTAATAAAAAATTTATACTTTATTGTGCTGATTTTACTTTTATATATTAAGACTGGTAGTTTTTATTAAAATACCCTAACCTCAATTATTTTAAACTGTGCAATAATCAGAAACAAATACTTTCAATGTAATAGATATATAGCCTTACAAAATGATGTAAAAAATTAAAACAAAAATTAATAATAATAATTAATAGAACTACGTTAAAAGATAAAGTAAAAAACTGGACTAAAACTAAATTTAAAGAAAATGTAATTGTAAAAAGAGCATACAAAATAAATAACAAAAAATAATAGTACTGGAAAGCATTTTTCTACAATTAGATTGTTGAAAGAAAACGACATATTTATTGATAATGGTCTCATAAGAAAAGAAAGAAAAAATAAATTAAAAAGAGAGAAGTAATGACAAACAACAAAGTACTAAACTAAACATCAAATGCCTAAGAAATTTAGAGCAAAAAGAGGTATCATAATAATAATAAAAATAATAATAATAATTGACTTTATTTATAGTATAATATACATAAAAGGGCGAGGTTCAGATTTACACTGATCTACCACCTAACCTTAATTTTCACAAAAAATTTTCTTCTAATATTGTTCATCTGCATATTTTTTCATGGTCGTGTAGTTCCTAATTTACTCAGAATGTAGTTTTCTTTACTTGCAGATTTGCAGATTTTGTAATTACTAAAATTTTGAAGACAAATATTTGTCAATCTGACGTTTTTTTCATAACAAGAATAAGAAAAGAAACACCACAAGAAGATGATAAAAAATTGGAAATAAAAGGGATAGTGCAGCAAAATTGTATACAGGAAGGAACAAAATATAAGATGGTTACGGTATATAGCAGAGAGATCAAAAAAATTAGAATAAAGCTAGAAAACTTAAAACAACAAACAGAAGAAAGAAAACTAATAGTAGTAAGAAACTTCAACGCTAGGTTCGGACTAAAAAAAGAGAATAAAAACAAACAAAAAGCAATAGAGAGTCAAAAGACAAAATAAAAAAGGAAAAAACATAATCAAAATGATTAAAGAAACTGAGTGGGACATACTAAACAAAAATATGGAAAATAAAAAAGAAAAATATACGTACATAGAAGCAATAGAACAATTGATAATTGACTACGTAATAGTAAATAAAAAAGCGTGGCAAGAGATAGACAAATTTTAGGTTAGAAAAAGAGTAGACTATCAGTCACTAAAAGTGTATATAAATGGCAACATAAAAAGATCCAGAAAATGAAAAAAAAAAATAGTAACAAAAGTAGTATGAACTTAAAAGAGCGTAGAAAAGTACAGCAAATTTATATAAGACATTTTGAAAAAAAAAGCGTAGAACAAAAAATGACAGAATTAGAAATCATAATCGCAGACGCAACAATGAAGAAAACTTTTATGCAAATAAAAAAAAAAACATTTGAAAAAAACAAATGGTGAAAAATAAAATGCACACAAAAAAAAAATGGTAAGGCAACTAAACAACTATCAGAATGCTCAAAAGATGTACAAGGAAAAATGCAAAAAAGTTAAGAAATATGTAAGAAAAAAGAAACAAAGATTAAAAAAATACGTTTGAATAAAAATACATAAACAAAGAAAATAAAGATAAGAAGAAAACAAACAAATTTTAATAGAAAACTGGAAGATACAATTTTTAAAACTTTATGAAGAATAGGATAAAAACCCGATAAATGAAATTACAAAAAAAATGATATAAAAGCAAATAAAAAACGGTGTAGATGGAATACAAAATAAAGCATAGATGTATGGTAAGGAAGAGTAATTTGAAAAACTGATTAAGGCAATAAATAAAGTATAGACGGGAAAAAAGTTTTTAGTCAGTGGAAAGAAAATCTTGTATGTCCAATACACAAAAAGGTAAATAAAAACCACGCAAAAAATTACAAAAGTATAACGTTACTGCTACTTTAAGTACAACATACAAGATGTATGCCATGAAACTAGAAAAAACTGAGTAAAGAACTAGAAATAAATGAGATATTGCCAGACGGATAGGTCGGGTTTAGAAAAAGAAGAAGGATTATGGATAACGTATACATACTACATTGTATAGTAGAACAAGAAACAGCAAAAAAAGAAAAGTTGTATGCCTTATTTTTGGACCTAAAAGAGGCATTTGACAGTGTGAATAGAGAGAAATTGTAGATGTATATAAAAAAAAAAAAAGAAATAAGTAAGCACCTAGTAAGAAAAATAGAAATATACGTGGAAACAGTTAGCAGGGTCGGTATGAATGACAAAAAATAGACTATAAAATCTGTGAGATAAGAATGTCCACTCAGCTCTAGTTTGATTGCATCATACATTGCAGATGTAAAAGAAACGCTGTGCAAAGTGCAGATAGATAATGAGGTGGTGGTACCAAAAAAAAACAAAGTTGCTGGCTTATACAGAAAACATGGTAATTGTAGCAAAATCATTTGCTTAAAATAAACAAAATAATGGAAAAATACTTTAGGAAAAATGAGTTGAAAGTAAAACAATAATGATAACGTTAAAAAAAAGAAGGAGGAAGACGTAGAGTAAAAAACAGGAAACAGATAGAAAAGAAATTGAAGAAGTAAAAACATTTAAATATTTTGAATATATTTTTTGTACAAACATAATAATATACACAAAAAATATGACAAAAAAGACAAATAAAGCAGTAGGTAGTATAGAAAATTAGTAAAAAAAAATTTGAATGTATGAGAATAAAAGAAATGATGTTTAATAGTTAAGTACAAAGTATGTTTTTATTACAAGAATGCCACAGAAAAAATGCGAAAAAATAAAAACATGCAGGAATGGATATGATAGTGAGAAAGTAGAAAGATTAAGAATAAATAAAAGTATGTGAGAAGACAATATGATAAAAAATAGAGATATACAAGTGCAAGAGCAAAAACGCGGATAAATAAACCTAAATACAATTTAAATTATGTATGTAACATAGCTGATGCACTACCAAAGTACCTAAAAAGTGTAAGTTATTAAAAAATTAAAAAATAGAATGATTGCAAGATTCAGAAGTAAAAATGAGAAAAAAGTGTGCAAATTTTGGATGGACAAGAAAAAGCAAATATATAGAATGTGTGGAGAAGCTAGAAAAAACATAAAGCAAATGAAAAGATATAAACTACTGAAAGAAGATGGAAGAGGAATAAAATGGATAATAGTGGTAACAAAAAGAAAAAAGAAAACATTGAAACAAATATGATAAATAATTAACTAAAAGCATGGTTTATGCTGATTAATTATATTAGTATTATATTAAAATACATAGTAAACGTTAAATTAAGTTGTATAATTTTTAAAAAATAAACGTTTATTATTTCACAAAACTGCAATAGCTTACTATATTAATAATCACGTATAGATTAAAAAAAACTCACATGACATAAACTAAATACCAACATTTTTTTTTGTAAACGTTTGAAACTGTAGGCAATTTTTTAATTAAACGTTATTTTTTATTGCTGGACTCGGTTATTAGAAGACACTCTACCAGAACTCTTAGAAGTTGTCCCACTTGAGAAAAGACTACAGCTATGGTTATTGCATAATGATGCGTCACCGCACTATGTCTTAGTTGCGTGTTAATATTTAGACATTATGCTGTTTTCTGGATTGGATGTACCTGATCACAATTGTGGCAGGTCTAGAACACTTCGGCGCAGCCGTTCCAGCTCGACCGATTCGGCGCGAGGACAATTCACGACGGCGGTTTCGGCGCCAAAACATTTTAAACTCATACTAATTAAATTAAATAAATAAAAAGTAAGTATATATGTATGTATATTATAATAAAAATTTATTTACATAACATATCAAATAGAAAATACAAAAGAAAAACATAATATATGACCATAATTAAGCTGTCAGATGTATAGCAAAATATGTAAATAATATTTTAGCTCATTTAAAAATTATGTGTTAATCCTTGCAAATAATGTATGGGCTTTTTTGTTTTGTAATTTCTATTTGATATATTCTTAGTGCGTTCGTTTAAAGAAAGTGGAGTTGGAGTAGAATAGACTGGAGTGGTGTGGATAGTTATTAGAGTAAATACATATATATAGAGTAAATACATATATACAGGGTGTCCGGAAAATACGTGTACAACGTTTGACGACAGACTCCTGACGTCAAAATAGGTCGATCTAAGCCGACTTAGTTATATCCAAAATTGTCTCGTTTAGCCGGTAGAGGGCGTCAAAAAAAACAAAAGTATAACAAAGTTGAAAGTATCTATTGTAAGAAACTAAGTAAAACAAAAACATTACTTAAGCAAATGTGTAAAATGACCGCCATCTTGCTGAATACACTTATTAACACTCTTTAAAAAATGATATTGGACCCTATCTAATGTCTCGGGATTATTAAATAGGTTGCCTGCATTTAAAATCCGCTGCAATAAATCATCGCGTGTGTTTACCGGAGTCTTGTAAACTTCTGTTTTAATAGCGCCCCACAAAAAGAAGTCACACATATTTAACTCAGGAGAACGTGGTGGCCATTTTACTGGTGCATCATTGCCTCTTCCAATCCATCGGTTGGGATATTGATGATGTAAGTATTGCCGAACGGCAACGGAAAAATGGGGCGGGGCACCATCATGCATATACCACATTTCCCTCCGAAGTAAAAGGGGCAAATTCTCCAGAAGAATTGGTAATGTGTCTTGCAAAAAATTTAAATAAATATTTCCATCTAACCTGTCTGGAATAACAATGGGACCAATAAGGTAGTGATCAATAATACTTGCCCAAATATTAATTTTAAATTGATGCTGATGATGTGCAACTTTAATGGCATGTGGATTTTCATCGGAATAAATATGTTCGTTGTGCAGATTGGTTACCCCAGATCTTGTAAAGCATGCCTCGTCAGTAAACATAATTTTTCTACAAAAATTTGGAACAAGGATTCTTTTGTTTCTAATAAATTGACAAAATGTAAGCCGCATGGGGGGATCAGTCGGTAAAAGTTCCTGGACTTTTTGTATGTGGTAAGGATGTAACAACTGTTCTCTTAAAACCTCATTGACAATCATTTTAGGAACATTTAACTCACGTTCTAAGAGACGGGTACTGGTACTTGGTTCTTCTTCAACTCTTTCCAGAATCATCTCTTCTGTTTCCACAGTTCGAGTTGTTCGCATACGACCCCTGCCTTCAAACTTTTTCTCAAAACTGCCCGTTTCCCGAAGATGACGTTCAATATTGGCAAATGTTTGGTGGTTTGGTATTCGACGGTTAGAAAACCTCTTCATGTAAACCCTAACACTCTGACGCCCATTTCCTTGACAAAACCCGTATACCAGGAGCATGTCAACTTTCTGAGAGTTTGTATAATTTTCCATTTTTAATGGTAAAATGAACTTGTAATTCAAGAATGTTGATCCTATACTTGAGTAAATTTCATAGACTGGTGACAATTTGTCAATAATTGTCAAATTATTAAACGCCATAGCAACAAGGTCACTTAAAAAATTATTGTTACAGGTAATTTCTTTTTAATATTTACAAATTTTTGAAGCCCTCTACCGGCTAAACGAGACAATTTTGGATATAACTAAGTCGGCTTAGATCGACCTATTTTGACGTCAGGAGTCTGTCGTCAAACGTTGTACACGAATTTTTCGGACACCCTGTATATATATCCGAACGCAATGTTGTAATTTGATTCGACGTCAAAAATTATAACCTTAAAGCTGACATTTAGATAAACATATACTAATTTTAATTTGAAGTTATTTCTTAAAGGAACTATTATTTCTATTTCTATAAAAATTTAAAACACTTGATTATATTACACTAGTAATTTTATATTGTCACCTATAAAACCAATAAAAGTGAATTTAAAAAAAAAAATAAATTTTAATTTTTTATAGGACATTTATTACATTATATTTTAAACATATAATCAACATGCATTTATAATCCAATTAGGTTTTTTACATTTTTGCAACATTCTTTTTATGTATCAATGTTTACAAAAATATAAGTAAGTTTCACGTTAAATAAATGTAATAAAATTCAAACACGGCTGTCACTCCGTCTCACACGCTCTCTCAAAGTTGTGCATGTGGAGTGGACACCATCATCTCCACTCTATCATATCCGAACGCTTAAGAACGTGCTTCTTTTGTTCTGTTTGACATAGCCGAACGCGTAAAGAGCAATTAGAGTTAAAGGAGCACGTGGAGTAGAATAAACGAACGCACCATATGTAATTTATATGTATTCGTAATGGCCGGCGCCGAAATGGCGCTCTCGCGCCGAACTGGCTAGATTTGAATCCTTTAGATTTCTTCGTTTAAGAGCATCTAACATTCTTAGTGTACACAATTCCAATTCCAATGTATAAGATTTAAAATATTGCATACAAGAGTCATGTACCATTATGCGAAATAATTGTAAGGTGCACTCACGCATGCTTAAGGTAGAGAGTGGTCATTTTAAACAATTACTTTTAATCAATGCATTTTGATTAATTATTTCCATAGAAGTAGAATATTCAAGTTTTGTATTTTTTTATTTATTATTTGTTATTCAATCATTTTTGTTTTATTTTCCTTAAAGTGTATTTTGAATTAATTGTTTTGTTATATTGTTATAGTTTGTCCGCGTTAAGACTGCAGTGATGGGAGCGGTTTATAAAGTCAGCGTCACACATTTGTAATTGCAACATGTCTTTGTTGGTATTATAATACAGATAACTTCACTTTGTTTATTATATTATAATAAATTGATTTTAAATTATTTAAAAAATTTAAATCAGAAACAATATAGTTTATTGCTTTTTAATTAAGTATTAATATGTTTAATAAAAATGTATATTAGTTACTTTTAATACTAAAATTTATTAATAACAATACCTAAAATTGCATGACGTTTACTATTTAAATTTTGAGAGTACTGTACGTCAGCAACAAAAAATTGTAATTTAAAATTGAAATACATGTAATTATTTACAAATGCGTTAACCTAGTTACAATAAAGCAAAAAATTAATAAATATTAAATAGTAAAAATTGTTAACTAAATTTACTCAATTACAAGTAGCTTTGTTTTAATCTGGTAGATATTCTATTGTAAATTGGGTAGACCTATAAACCAACCAGAACATTGTTTTCCAGTTGCCATAACAACTGCTACTGCAGTCTTAACGCGAACAAACTATATGTGCTTTAATATTATATTTTGTTATATGCTACCAAATTATATTGTAGTTTAGTTATAACGCTGTGTATAATGTGAAATCTTACATTCACATTCTGTTTTTACGTTTATTGTTTGTAAAATCACTAAGATGTAAATCAAATTAATACAGCTCTTCAATCTGTGATTAACCTAATATTATATGTATAATTTGGTAAATACTTAAAATATTATAGTTTATAAATAATATTCTACGTCTGTTAGTGCCGAAATTACAATAGTGGTTTAACTCACACATACGTGGATTAATGCTAACTGTGGATTAAAATATCTGGATAGCTAACTGGCGGAAATGGGCGATTAACAATTTAACTAGCAGTTTAAATAACCTTAAATTATGTGAGTTATTACTTATAAGAAATGGGTGTATTATATTAATAGTGATTACTGGAAACTTATTATTGTTTATAAGGAGTTATCCATATTTATTAATTTGCATTTTTGTTGTTGTTAGATATTTAATATATTTATTAAATAAAATTTTAATGTCAATTTTTTGACGCGCCGATTTATAGGTTAAGATTTTAAATACTTTGTTGACATAAAATATAGAGACAATTGTAATACGCGTTCCCACTAACTAGCGATTTAAATTTTAACTAGCAGTTAGTAAACTTGCAGTTTAAACCACTATTGTAATATTGGCCCTTAGTATATTAAATAGATTGACAAATTGTGTACACCAATGATTTTTTATGCAGCACACCCTGTGTGTCCAAAGCGTAATGTAATAATGTGACCGCAAAATTTAAATAATTTTCCACTAGGGAATATGATTGTTCCGGTTTTGAAATATAACCGTTAATATATCATAATAATAATAATAATAATATATCATCTGTCATCTGTCATCTGTCATCTGTCATCTGTCATCTGTCATCTGTCATCTGTCATCTGTCATCTGTCATCTGTCATCTGTCATCTGTCATCTGTCATCTGTCATCTGTCATCTGTCATCTGTCATCTGTCATCTGTCATCTGTCATCTGTCATCTGTCATCTGTCATCTGTCATCTGTCATCTGTCATCTGTCATCTGTCATCTGTCATCTGTCATCTGTCATCTGTCATCTGTCATCTGTCATCTGTCATCTGTCATCTGTCATCTGTCATCTGTCATCTGTCATCTGTCATCTGTCATCTGTCATCTGTCATCTGTCATCTGTCATCTGTCATCTGTCATCTGTCATCTGTCATCTGTCATCTGTCATCTGTCATCTGTCATCTGTCATCTGTCATCTGTCATCTGTCATCTGTCATCTGTCATCTGTCATCTGTCATCTGTCATCTGTCATCTGTCATCTGTCATCTGTCATCTGTCATCTGTCATCTGTCATCTGTCATCTGTCATCTGTCATCTGTCATCTGTCATCTGTCATCTGTCATCTGTCATCTGTCATCTGTCATCTGTCATCTGTCATCTGTCATCTGTCATCTGTCATCTGTCATCTGTCATCTGTCATCTGTCATCTGTCATCTGTCATCTGTCATCTGTCATCTGTCATCTGTCATCTGTCATCTGTCATCTGTCATCTGTCATCTGTCATCTGTCATCTGTCATCTGTCATCTGTCATCTGTCATCTGTCATCTGTCATCTGTCATCTGTCATCTGTCATCTGTCATCTGTCATCTGTCATCTGTCATCTGTCATCTGTCATCTGTCATCTGTCATCTGTCATCTGTCATCTGTCATCTGTCATCTGTCATCTGTCATCTGTCATCTGTCATCTGTCATCTGTCATCTGTCATCTGTCATCTGTCATCTGTCATCTGTCATCTGTCATCTGTCATCTGTCATCTGTCATCTGTCATCTGTCATCTGTCATCTGTCATCTGTCATCTGTCATCTGTCATCTGTCATCTGTCATCTGTCATCTGTCATCTGTCATCTGTCATCTGTCATCTGTCATCTGTCATCTGTCATCTGTCATCTGTCATCTGTCATCTGTCATCTGTCATCTGTCATCTGTCATCTGTCATCTGTCATCTGTCATCTGTCATCTGTCATCTGTCATCTGTCATCTGTCATCTGTCATCTGTCATCTGTCATCTGTCATCTGTCATCTGTCATCTGTCATCTGTCATCTGTCATCTGTCATCTGTCATCTGTCATCTGTCATCTGTCATCTGTCATCTGTCATCTGTCATCTGTCATCTGTCATCTGTCATCTGTCATCTGTCATCTGTCATCTGTCATCTGTCATCTGTCATCTGTCATCTGTCATCTGTCATCTGTCATCTGTCATCTGTCATCTGTCATCTGTCATCTGTCATCTGTCATCTGTCATCTGTCATCTGTCATCTGTCATCTGTCATCTGTCATCTGTCATCTGTCATCTGTCATCTGTCATCTGTCATCTGTCATCTGTCATCTGTCATCTGTCATCTGTCATCTGTCATCTGTCATCTGTCATCTGTCATCTGTCATCTGTCATCTGTCATCTGTCATCTGTCATCTGTCATCTGTCATCTGTCATCTGTCATCTGTCATCTGTCATCTGTCATCTGTCATCTGTCATCTGTCATCTGTCATCTGTCATCTGTCATCTGTCATCTGTCATCTGTCATCTGTCATCTGTCATCTGTCATCTGTCATCTGTCATCTGTCATCTGTCATCTGTCATCTGTCATCTGTCATCTGTCATCTGTCATCTGTCATCTGTCATCTGTCATCTGTCATCTGTCATCTGTCATCTGTCATCTGTCATCTGTCATCTGTCATCTGTCATCTGTCATCTGTCATCTGTCATCTGTCATCTGTCATCTGTCATCTGTCATCTGTCATCTGTCATCTGTCATCTGTCATCTGTCATCTGTCATCTGTCATCTGTCATCTGTCATCTGTCATCTGTCATCTGTCATCTGTCATCTGTCATCTGTCATCTGTCATCTGTCATCTGTCATCTGTCATCTGTCATCTGTCATCTGTCATCTGTCATCTGTCATCTGTCATCTGTCATCTGTCATCTGTCATCTGTCATCTGTCATCTGTCATCTGTCATCTGTCATCTGTCATCTGTCATCTGTCATCTGTCATCTGTCATCTGTCATCTGTCATCTGTCATCTGTCATCTGTCATCTGTCATCTGTCATCTGTCATCTGTCATCTGTCATCTGTCATCTGTCATCTGTCATCTGTCATCTGTCATCTGTCATCTGTCATCTGTCATCTGTCATCTGTCATCTGTCATCTGTCATCTGTCATCTGTCATCTGTCATCTGTCATCTGTCATCTGTCATCTGTCATCTGTCATCTGTCATCTGTCATCTGTCATCTGTCATCTGTCATCTGTCATCTGTCATCTGTCATCTGTCATCTGTCATCTGTCATCTGTCATCTGTCATCTGTCATCTGTCATCTGTCATCTGTCATCTGTCATCTGTCATCTGTCATCTGTCATCTGTCATCTGTCATCTGTCATCTGTCATCTGTCATCTGTCATCTGTCATCTGTCATCTGTCATCTGTCATCTGTCATCTGTCATCTGTCATCTGTCATCTGTCATCTGTCATCTGTCATCTGTCATCTGTCATCTGTCATCTGTCATCTGTCATCTGTCATCTGTCATCTGTCATCTGTCATCTGTCATCTGTCATCTGTCATCTGTCATCTGTCATCTGTCATCTGTCATCTGTCATCTGTCATCTGTCATCTGTCATCTGTCATCTGTCATCTGTCATCTGTCATCTGTCATCTGTCATCTGTCATCTGTCATCTGTCATCTGTCATCTGTCATCTGTCATCTGTCATCTGTCATCTGTCATCTGTCATCTGTCATCTGTCATCTGTCATCTGTCATCTGTCATCTGTCATCTGTCATCTGTCATCTGTCATCTGTCATCTGTCATCTGTCATCTGTCATCTGTCATCTGTCATCTGTCATCTGTCATCTGTCATCTGTCATCTGTCATCTGTCATCTGTCATCTGTCATCTGTCATCTGTCATCTGTCATCTGTCATCTGTCATCTGTCATCTGTCATCTGTCATCTGTCATCTGTCATCTGTCATCTGTCATCTGTCATCTGTCATCTGTCATCTGTCATCTGTCATCTGTCATCTGTCATCTGTCATCTGTCATCTGTCATCTGTCATCTGTCATCTGTCATCTGTCATCTGTCATCTGTCATCTGTCATCTGTCATCTGTCATCTGTCATCTGTCATCTGTCATCTGTCATCTGTCATCTGTCATCTGTCATCTGTCATCTGTCATCTGTCATCTGTCATCTGTCATCTGTCATCTGTCATCTGTCATCTGTCATCTGTCATCTGTCATCTGTCATCTGTCATCTGTCATCTGTCATCTGTCATCTGTCATCTGTCATCTGTCATCTGTCATCTGTCATCTGTCATCTGTCATCTGTCATCTGTCATCTGTCATCTGTCATCTGTCATCTGTCATCTGTCATCTGTCATCTGTCATCTGTCATCTGTCATCTGTCATCTGTCATCTGTCATCTGTCATCTGTCATCTGTCATCTGTCATCTGTCATCTGTCATCTGTCATCTGTCATCTGTCATCTGTCATCTGTCATCTGTCATCTGTCATCTGTCATCTGTCATCTGTCATCTGTCATCTGTCATCTGTCATCTGTCATCTGTCATCTGTCATCTGTCATCTGTCATCTGTCATCTGTCATCTGTCATCTGTCATCTGTCATCTGTCATCTGTCATCTGTCATCTGTCATCTGTCATCTGTCATCTGTCATCTGTCATCTGTCATCTGTCATCTGTCATCTGTCATCTGTCATCTGTCATCTGTCATCTGTCATCTGTCATCTGTCATCTGTCATCTGTCATCTGTCATCTGTCATCTGTCATCTGTCATCTGTCATCTGTCATCTGTCATCTGTCATCTGTCATCTGTCATCTGTCATCTGTCATCTGTCATCTGTCATCTGTCATCTGTCATCTGTCATCTGTCATCTGTCATCTGTCATCTGTCATCTGTCATCTGTCATCTGTCATCTGTCATCTGTCATCTGTCATCTGTCATCTGTCATCTGTCATCTGTCATCTGTCATCTGTCATCTGTCATCTGTCATCTGTCATCTGTCATCTGTCATCTGTCATCTGTCATCTGTCATCTGTCATCTGTCATCTGTCATCTGTCATCTGTCATCTGTCATCTGTCATCTGTCATCTGTCATCTGTCATCTGTCATCTGTCATCTGTCATCTGTCATCTGTCATCTGTCATCTGTCATCTGTCATCTGTCATCTGTCATCTGTCATCTGTCATCTGTCATCTGTCATCTGTCATCTGTCATCTGTCATCTGTCATCTGTCATCTGTCATCTGTCATCTGTCATCTGTCATCTGTCATCTGTCATCTGTCATCTGTCATCTGTCATCTGTCATCTGTCATCTGTCATCTGTCATCTGTCATCTGTCATCTGTCATCTGTCATCTGTCATCTGTCATCTGTCATCTGTCATCTGTCATCTGTCATCTGTCATCTGTCATCTGTCATCTGTCATCTGTCATCTGTCATCTGTCATCTGTCATCTGTCATCTGTCATCTGTCATCTGTCATCTGTCATCTGTCATCTGTCATCTGTCATCTGTCATCTGTCATCTGTCATCTGTCATCTGTCATCTGTCATCTGTCATCTGTCATCTGTCATCTGTCATCTGTCATCTGTCATCTGTCATCTGTCATCTGTCATCTGTCATCTGTCATCTGTCATCTGTCATCTGTCATCTGTCATCTGTCATCTGTCATCTGTCATCTGTCATCTGTCATCTGTCATCTGTCATCTGTCATCTGTCATCTGTCATCTGTCATCTGTCATCTGTCATCTGTCATCTGTCATCTGTCATCTGTCATCTGTCATCTGTCATCTGTCATCTGTCATCTGTCATCTGTCATCTGTCATCTGTCATCTGTCATCTGTCATCTGTCATCTGTCATCTGTCATCTGTCATCTGTCATCTGTCATCTGTCATCTGTCATCTGTCATCTGTCATCTGTCATCTGTCATCTGTCATCTGTCATCTGTCATCTGTCATCTGTCATCTGTCATCTGTCATCTGTCATCTGTCATCTGTCATCTGTCATCTGTCATCTGTCATCTGTCATCTGTCATCTGTCATCTGTCATCTGTCATCTGTCATCTGTCATCTGTCATCTGTCATCTGTCATCTGTCATCTGTCATCTGTCATCTGTCATCTGTCATCTGTCATCTGTCATCTGTCATCTGTCATCTGTCATCTGTCATCTGTCATCTGTCATCTGTCATCTGTCATCTGTCATCTGTCATCTGTCATCTGTCATCTGTCATCTGTCATCTGTCATCTGTCATCTGTCATCTGTCATCTGTCATCTGTCATCTGTCATCTGTCATCTGTCATCTGTCATCTGTCATCTGTCATCTGTCATCTGTCATCTGTCATCTGTCATCTGTCATCTGTCATCTGTCATCTGTCATCTGTCATCTGTCATCTGTCATCTGTCATCTGTCATCTGTCATCTGTCATCTGTCATCTGTCATCTGTCATCTGTCATCTGTCATCTGTCATCTGTCATCTGTCATCTGTCATCTGTCATCTGTCATCTGTCATCTGTCATCTGTCATCTGTCATCTGTCATCTGTCATCTGTCATCTGTCATCTGTCATCTGTCATCTGTCATCTGTCATCTGTCATCTGTCATCTGTCATCTGTCATCTGTCATCTGTCATCTGTCATCTGTCATCTGTCATCTGTCATCTGTCATCTGTCATCTGTCATCTGTCATCTGTCATCTGTCATCTGTCATCTGTCATCTGTCATCTGTCATCTGTCATCTGTCATCTGTCATCTGTCATCTGTCATCTGTCATCTGTCATCTGTCATCTGTCATCTGTCATCTGTCATCTGTCATCTGTCATCTGTCATCTGTCATCTGTCATCTGTCATCTGTCATCTGTCATCTGTCATCTGTCATCTGTCATCTGTCATCTGTCATCTGTCATCTGTCATCTGTCATCTGTCATCTGTCATCTGTCATCTGTCATCTGTCATCTGTCATCTGTCATCTGTCATCTGTCATCTGTCATCTGTCATCTGTCATCTGTCATCTGTCATCTGTCATCTGTCATCTGTCATCTGTCATCTGTCATCTGTCATCTGTCATCTGTCATCTGTCATCTGTCATCTGTCATCTGTCATCTGTCATCTGTCATCTGTCATCTGTCATCTGTCATCTGTCATCTGTCATCTGTCATCTGTCATCTGTCATCTGTCATCTGTCATCTGTCATCTGTCATCTGTCATCTGTCATCTGTCATCTGTCATCTGTCATCTGTCATCTGTCATCTGTCATCTGTCATCTGTCATCTGTCATCTGTCATCTGTCATCTGTCATCTGTCATCTGTCATCTGTCATCTGTCATCTGTCATCTGTCATCTGTCATCTGTCATCTGTCATCTGTCATCTGTCATCTGTCATCTGTCATCTGTCATCTGTCATCTGTCATCTGTCATCTGTCATCTGTCATCTGTCATCTGTCATCTGTCATCTGTCATCTGTCATCTGTCATCTGTCATCTGTCATCTGTCATCTGTCATCTGTCATCTGTCATCTGTCATCTGTCATCTGTCATCTGTCATCTGTCATCTGTCATCTGTCATCTGTCATCTGTCATCTGTCATCTGTCATCTGTCATCTGTCATCTGTCATCTGTCATCTGTCATCTGTCATCTGTCATCTGTCATCTGTCATCTGTCATCTGTCATCTGTCATCTGTCATCTGTCATCTGTCATCTGTCATCTGTCATCTGTCATCTGTCATCTGTCATCTGTCATCTGTCATCTGTCATCTGTCATCTGTCATCTGTCATCTGTCATCTGTCATCTGTCATCTGTCATCTGTCATCTGTCATCTGTCATCTGTCATCTGTCATCTGTCATCTGTCATCTGTCATCTGTCATCTGTCATCTGTCATCTGTCATCTGTCATCTGTCATCTGTCATCTGTCATCTGTCATCTGTCATCTGTCATCTGTCATCTGTCATCTGTCATCTGTCATCTGTCATCTGTCATCTGTCATCTGTCATCTGTCATCTGTCATCTGTCATCTGTCATCTGTCATCTGTCATCTGTCATCTGTCATCTGTCATCTGTCATCTGTCATCTGTCATCTGTCATCTGTCATCTGTCATCTGTCATCTGTCATCTGTCATCTGTCATCTGTCATCTGTCATCTGTCATCTGTCATCTGTCATCTGTCATCTGTCATCTGTCATCTGTCATCTGTCATCTGTCATCTGTCATCTGTCATCTGTCATCTGTCATCTGTCATCTGTCATCTGTCATCTGTCATCTGTCATCTGTCATCTGTCATCTGTCATCTGTCATCTGTCATCTGTCATCTGTCATCTGTCATCTGTCATCTGTCATCTGTCATCTGTCATCTGTCATCTGTCATCTGTCATCTGTCATCTGTCATCTGTCATCTGTCATCTGTCATCTGTCATCTGTCATCTGTCATCTGTCATCTGTCATCTGTCATCTGTCATCTGTCATCTGTCATCTGTCATCTGTCATCTGTCATCTGTCATCTGTCATCTGTCATCTGTCATCTGTCATCTGTCATCTGTCATCTGTCATCTGTCATCTGTCATCTGTCATCTGTCATCTGTCATCTGTCATCTGTCATCTGTCATCTGTCATCTGTCATCTGTCATCTGTCATCTGTCATCTGTCATCTGTCATCTGTCATCTGTCATCTGTCATCTGTCATCTGTCATCTGTCATCTGTCATCTGTCATCTGTCATCTGTCATCTGTCATCTGTCATCTGTCATCTGTCATCTGTCATCTGTCATCTGTCATCTGTCATCTGTCATCTGTCATCTGTCATCTGTCATCTGTCATCTGTCATCTGTCATCTGTCATCTGTCATCTGTCATCTGTCATCTGTCATCTGTCATCTGTCATCTGTCATCTGTCATCTGTCATCTGTCATCTGTCATCTGTCATCTGTCATCTGTCATCTGTCATCTGTCATCTGTCATCTGTCATCTGTCATCTGTCATCTGTCATCTGTCATCTGTCATCTGTCATCTGTCATCTGTCATCTGTCATCTGTCATCTGTCATCTGTCATCTGTCATCTGTCATCTGTCATCTGTCATCTGTCATCTGTCATCTGTCAACGTAGTATTATATATAATGTAAACTCAGTTGTTATAATCAAGCGTTGTTTTGATCTCTGTTTGTGCAGTTGATTTTATGTGATACGTGAAATTTCAATTCTTCTTAATTAAATTATTGAACAATTTAATTATGAATATACACTGCGCGTTAGAGAAAACGGGCCACCCAAAAATCTTACGTAAATATCTACCTTTGTAAATATTTCTTATTTTTAATTAATTAACACGACTCAGTATGTATACTGCAAAGAACGGCGGCACTATAAATTTAAAAAAAAACTAAAAATTAAAAGAAAGCAATATTTAAACAGGTGAATAATTATGTAATTTTTTTGGGTGGCTTGTTTTTTCTGACGCGCAGTGTAGATTATCGTTATCTTTCAGTCAAGTTCGTAGTTTTTTCTCTGTGTGCCCTTTAGCGATAAAACTACGCAGAATTTGAAAAAAACACATAAGTTCATATCGACAAAAAAAAACTCCGTTTGTCAACTTTGTTGTTGTTATACGTTTAAAACCTCAAAAAACGATGTGATGCAAAAACAAATTTTAAAATTTTTAGACCTAATATTAGCTACTTCAAACTTTAAGTTTCATATCCAAACTTTCAGAGTTTATTTATACATGTTTGGAGAATATTTTCCCAAAGATAGAAAAATTTTTAACCTGTTTGAAAATGTCAATTATTGCATTTTTCGTCAAAAATTACCAACTTTAAAACACTATATCTCTGGAAGTACTTGAGTGATCATAAAAAATCTTAAACATTTGGAAAGGGTATTAAATAAAAAATATTTTAAGCCTTTGTGAATCTAATTATATTTTTATTTCGAAATGTGGCACCACTTTGAAGTCAGGTCAAATTTCATAAAATGTGTTCACAATCGGAGCGGTATATATCAATGTATCTACAAGATACCTCAATACGCAAAATTTTCAGATCAATGTACATAAAATAACATATCATTTGCGCGTATGTGTATGTATAATACTTTGATTTAGTTTCATTCTAGTTCAAAACTTTATTAGTTTTTTAATCTTGTTTAATAGTTAACATTACTTTTATAATTGCTTTTTGTTAGTGCAATATTTATTTTTATAGTTTTATATTGCTCAAGCATTGATTGATGGATAGCGTCGATAGCGGATATTTTTTGTATTAAAATCTCGATGCTTTCACAAGTGGTTGGGGTGTTTTGAATCCATCTCATGTTCTAATTAACAATGTTGTTTCTGTCTCATTAAAGTTGCGGAGTCTACTTCCCCTTTGATTTATTTGGAGAAATTAAATAGTTAATCGATTGTTTTTGACTCCGCTTGTGTGTAGTATCTGTACATCTATGCAATATTCAGTTAAAATAAAAAAAATAAGAAATAAGTATTAAAGAACATGCAGGCTGTAGTTTTAGCAACAAACCTGGTTTGTACATGGTCCGGCACCTGGTATCACCAATATTTCATGATCTGCCCTAAGGATAAAAAGTAATGGATTGAAACAAATTTAATATGAAAATCAACGTGTGCAAATTTTACATTTCAAAACAAATTAGTGCTTCAAACCGGATTGATTAATAATTCATGCGTTTTGCCAAAAAATTTAATAAACCGACTAAAGAAGGCGCCTTTTTGACTGCATGGGTTGTCATGTATGCTACAGCTGCAATTTGTCATTTCATTCGCACACTCTGAACAGTCCCCTAAAATTTTGTAATTGTTTAATTTGTTACATACTTTATACTAATATGTGTCTATCAGAAATGCTATTTGCCCGCACTTGCTTCGCTCCTTTGTGCTGCTAAAAGCCGTGGGCTGCTAAAGCCGATTTTTGGCTCTTGATACACTATATATTATTTATTTTTTTTTGGCTGCTTCAAATAAAAACTTTGTTTCAAGAAATTTCAAAATTTATTATAATCTGTCACTACTGTCAGGTTTTAAGATATGACATCATGTGAAATCGTGATTTACAACCAATCAAACACCGCAAAATTCTTAGGCCTCTAAATCGTCGTTTCGGCCCGCATTTTAGGGCCGAAACAGATAGTTTCGGTAGAGGCAGGCAAAAAATAATTTTGTTTTCGTTCCTATATAAGTACCTACCCAAGCCGAAATTTATTATTATCAAAAAAAAAATTGTATTTATTTTAATTTACTATAACTTTATGGATCACACTGTATAATGCGCAAAAAAATTTGTTTATAATATTGATAAAACTATGTAGTAGTATTGACTTAAATTATATTATAAACTTGTAACATAGAAACGCATGTATAATTTATGTTATTTAATTACACCGCAATATAAAATCAATGATATGCAGCAAACTCAAGATCGATATCAATAAAATAAAGTATGTGATTGCTCTAACACAATGGGTAACGATTTGTAATTGGTTATTTAGTCGACAAAACAATATATAATTTTCAAGTATAATCAATAAGTATGTGCGCGAGTTGAGCGATGTCAGATCGATGCGATAAATGCTATTCCACGATTGGCTGAAGAAAATCAATAGAGGTAGACCGATTTTATCGATTTTTGTTGTATTATGAGGCAATGCGACCCTTCATTCTCCCGCCAGACATTCACCAATTTTACCATTCATATCTGCTATGTGTTGCTTTACTCGCAAACAGCATCTTCGACACATAATAATTACAGGTAAGCAGTTTACAATCTCTGCTACTGCTACAAACCACTATCAGATAGCGCACTGCACGCTTGTTTAGTTTGCTGGGAATAGTCGCTCCGTTTAAAACAATCAATTGCATGTCCCACAATTCCCAGCAGATAAATTATTATTCGCTTCTTATATTTAGTCAATAAATTAAATCTCAAATGTGTGTACTTTGTGTGAAAGTGTGAAAATCAATTATAATTAACCTGTGACATACAAAGTGAACAAACACGTGAATGTGAATAAAGGTTGTAATAAAATGTGTTGTTGGATTAACAAATAAATGTTTTTTACTAATACTACATTTGCGTTTATTTATTTCATGCATTTATAATACATAAATTACTGCGATAAAAGTTAATATCCATTTATTCGTTGCAAATTGAATACATACATTATTACTAAGCATGTTATAAGTATTAAATTATCATAATTCCATGATTGCTCTTTATGTTTATGTTTATAATATATTTTTTTTTACTTTAGATATGTAATTTTTAATGTATGCATTGTATATTAGTTTTAGTAAGTTCAAATATTTCTGTTATACATTTCGTGTGCCTCTATTTTTGTTTATCAGAATGTTCCAGCTGTGTTAATTGTTCGAAAAAAATCAATACTAATCAACATTCTTCTGTGTATATTTAATTTATGTGTAATCTTTCCTATGAATTGAATCGAGAAGTACGTATATGTATTGACCAGCTAATAAATACAAAGACTTATCGATCGAGACAATATTATTTTAAATAATTGAAATAAATATAATATAATCAAAAAACTTAATAAGTCATGTTTTAATAATAACAAATAAATTTGTTAATTCTGTAAAATAAACTCGTGTAATATGTACCTTGAATAATATTTTAAGGGATAAGTTACTAGTTTTTTTTTTTAACTTAAATCAAATACAATAGTCATGAACAATGAACTAAATTTGAAAATTATGACCTAATGCTCTATTGTAATTGCATACAATTGAAACACAAAATACAATGAGTACTTGTTGAAATCTATTAGCTAAGCTCGGGGTTGCCCCAAATAGTTCGGCCTCTTATATGGGAGTACACATAGAGTTTATTTTCTAATAAAAAACTTAACGAATTATAAAAAAGCCCGTTTTGATCACGTTGTATGAACTATGTAGTCAACAGGTTTATGTCAGCATGAATATTTAGATGGGGTGAATACTTTAACAAATAATCTGGATATTTAAATGAAGTACTTCTAAAAGAATTTGTTTCATTTTATATTTTTTGTGCTAAATTGGTTTAGAAAGAATATTTTCTACATTTAGTTTAGTTTATATAAAAAATTAAAACAAAACGAGTCTAAAATAGTTTTAAAATACTTACAAAAAATCGTCAGAACACATTAAAATTATAATTTTTGAAAATTAATTATAATAGTTATATTATATATATTATACGTTTACGTCAGAACATATTAAAACTAAGTTTTTTAATTTTTATGTTGTATTTTATGCTTATTTCAAAACCAAGAAAATTAATTTTTTATGAATGTTTTGTTTTATTTTCTTTGAAATAGTTTAAAAGATGTTTAATAAAAAACATGTTTTAAACTTAGTTTTTTTAGTAATTTTATATTTATGTTTCATAATATTTAAAATAAATTTAGTAAATGAAATAATAAAACAATTTACTATGTTTTTATCACAAATTTATTCTTACGAATACATTACTAGTTTCGGCTTTACCAAAGCTTTCTACAGATGAAATAAGTTATATATATATATATTGACAATAAGCACTTGATTTTTAAATCAAAATATCGGACAATGCGTAACAGTGAATATCTCTGGAACAATGCGTTTTATAGTTAATATAAACTTTTTTTTGTTTTTACTTAAATAACAAGTTCTTAGAAGATTGCTGTGCAATTTTGATTACCGTGTATAATTAAATCCATAAGAACCAGAACTGGGTATAATAAACAGTCATTATAATATATTTATATCATAACTGGAAGAACTATAGGATACAGACTGACCAAATAAACAAGTTTGTTCTTGGCTACGCGTAGATTACTACTCTCAACTCTACCCATTACTATATAGTAAATATTTACCTACTATAATTATAATTAATATAAACAATGCAAATTAAATTAAAATTAGTATAACATTTTGTAGTAAAATAATTATAAAATTGTGTAAGCATCATCAGCACTACAACGGTTACTAGATAATACCCGAGCAATGCATATGTTGTCTTTGTATATTAACATCATTATTATGCCCACGTTGCAAAAATATTTTACCTATTTGTTAAATAATTAGTTTTTATATTTGCTTCTTTTTTATCTCACAACATTCTTTGAACATATTTTTTTTTATTTTATTTGTAAGTAAAATAAAAAAAAAATTCGTTAATATATCGTTATTTTTCATTCACACTTTCAAAGTTGTATTTTTTTTTATTTTGCCATCTTTTTTCTACTAAATACTTCATACACGTATTTCTTTGTACATTATTGGTGTGTTCTTTAAAAAAAAAATGGAGTTAGTGTAGGTTGGAGTGGAGTGAATAGTTGTTGGAGTAAATACATATATTTGAAGTCATTTAGCTAAACTTTATATATAATTTTAATTTGACGTTATTTCTTATAAGAACTATTAATTTTATTTTTATAAAATTATAAAACATTTGATCATATTACAATTGTAATATATTGTCACTTATAAAACCATAACGAAAGTTTAATTTAATGGAAATTTAAAATTTTGATTGTATGAATGAATTGTATTACATTAAAAATTAATAATATAAATAACATGCATTTATAATCCAATTGGATTTTAGTATTTTTGCGACTTTCTTCTCATTTATGTTCAAATATGACTGTCATTCCGTTTCAAACGCTTTTTTGAGGTTGTGGATGAGAATTTTGTATATTCCATTCTATTATGTACGAACGCTTAAAAACTCGCTCATTATGCTCTGTTTTACATTGCCAAACGCGTAATAAACAATTAGAGTTAGAGGAGCACGTAGAGTAGAATAGACGAACTCACCATTTCGTAATCGTTTCGTTCTAATATGTTTTCTGTTGTATTTGATTTTTTTTTTTGCCGGGTTTGCATCAGCAAAAAATATTGCAACATTTTGGAAGTACAGATCGTAGACAAAATAAAAGTAGAACTATATAAAAGAGTGGTATTTTATATGGTTCTACTTATGTTGTAGTTTTTTTTTTTTTTAATTTTCTACCTTAAAAACCATTATACTAAAAATGCTTCTATAGTCTTATTTCTTTCATGTATTTTCCATTTTTGTTTTTTTTGTATTATACTTCTTATTGGGCTAATATTTATATTGTTATCCCATTTACTTTTGCGCGTTGTTTGCACTAAATACGTATTAACCTAAATGTAGTTATATGAATAAATTTACATTTTCAATCTTTGTCCTTACTTTGCATTCATTCATAAGCCTTTATCTCTAAAATGTTTTATGCGCGCAACTAATCTTTATTGTATTTTTTGGTTCAACCACCATGTTCTTTACATATGCCAGCAGCTTCTATGCTCAATACTGCTTTGTCTGCTTGCCTTAATCACAGTTTCTGTTCTACGATCAAAATCTATTCTATTTTTTTAAATATTTTTTTTCCTTTACTTTTTTTTGTTATTTTTTTTTATATCTATTATCACGCTTTCATTATTTTTTTTAGTATACTTTATGTTGTCATTTACGTTATAGTTTGTATATCTAGCTACGCTTCTTTATTTAAAACTACGTCAACTATTACAGCCTCGTTGTTCTCACGTAAGTACATTCTTCTTTTTTCTCCCATGCCATTTTCTTGTCTGTCAACCTTTTATCTGACTTGGTCTCCGTATTTGTTTTTTTCTCCACTAATTCAAATTTACGTTACTCTCTCGTCTTGGTATCAGTTTCTGTAGTTTGAGTGTTTTTTCTGGTGTTTTGATTACTGCTACATACTATATACTAAATAGAAACTAAAATTAGAACTTAATATTTTTAGTCATAATTATTTGAAATATTTAGAAAAAAAAAATGAAAATTGTTATTGATATTGATATTACACTACTTTTGATTGTGTTGAAATGATAAAAAAATGAAAATTGAATTATTATATTTTATATGACAGAAACAAAAGTTTGGTCTCTGCTACATTAGTAGCGCTAGCTCCCGATTGTTTCCGCTTTTTAAATCGGTAAAGAACTGTGGCGGTTGCAAAGTATTCGAATGGTACATGGCTCTGAAAAAAAAATAAAAGTGAACATTTTATGCCCGGTTGCACCTTAAGCTGTAGCTAAAGCTTAAAGCTTGCTTACATCTTAAAGTTTTTTTAAAACGTTGCACCAACACAAAATTATCTCACATTGACACATGACGGCCTTACATCTCAAGTAGTTTATTTCTACGACTTAAGCTCTATTTTATTGGTTATGTTTATTAAATTGATGACATATGAATAATGATGTATATAAAAATAAATTATTTTAAAATAGTAATATAAGTGAAATCAACTTTGATAGTTACAATATTAGAGTAAGTAATTAAATAATTATAAAATAATATTATTACAAATGATTTTCATTGCGTTTTAGAACTTTTAAGATACAACTGTCTGTCTACATCTATTGTTAGTTTGTTGAATTGCATTTTGCGCACTTGCCAAACGTATTTTAATGCTAGGTTAGACGCTGTCACATTTAATTGGTACAACAAAATCTAAAACTTAAGGCGCCCTTATTGTAAAACCGTCTTAGCTTAGCTGCACCTTAAGTTGCGTTGGTGCAACCGGGCTTAATTGCTTAAAATTGAGCTCATTTTAATGATTTGCAATGTCACTTTGTATTGAATGGAAAAAATTCTTAACGTTTGGCATGCATAACAAGCATTACGTCGAGGGTTTTCGTTGTATCCGTAGTATTAATTATACAGGGTTGGGTAAATGTATGGGAACGCCCGATTATTGGCTGCATTCTTAGTTTATGTAAAAAATTATCTTAATAAAAGTTTTTGTAGACATTTTAATCTATATGAATAAAATGATGATTGCCAATAGACTCACTTTATTTTTGATTTTATATGAATACACTTTTTTGAGTGTTGTCATTATTTTTTTTATTTATAACTTATTAATTAATTACATGGTTATATTAATTTAATACCGATTCTTAACATACACCCCGCCTTGAAACGACTTAGTTTCAACTTAATGATAAGAGGCAAAGCTTGGAAATAGGGCGTTTTACACTACCGACACTAGTTTGCACTGTGACAACTCTTACTCAATTGTCTTTTTCCGGGATGAATGGATGTTATGGGACCTTTCTTCCAATTTAAGAGTGTCGTGTTATTTTCCTTAATTATTACCAAATCATTGACTTTCAAATTAGGTTCTTCATTGTACCATTTATGACGTTGTTGCAAGTTATGCAAATAACCATTGGACCAACGCTTCCAAAACTGTTGATATATTTTATGCGTTAACTGATATCTACGTAAGCGATTGTCAGGTAAGTCAGTTAAATCATAATTAGGTATTTCAGTTAATTATCAACTAAGAAATGAGCAGGTGTCTAGGTTTCAAATTCATTTGGTTTGTCATTGATAGGACATAATGGACAGGAATTAAGACACTATTTGAATTAAAACCGTATTAAACTCTTGGTAGGTTAAAGTGGATTCTCTTATGATTCATTTTAGATGATATTTTACACTTTTACTTTCTGCTTCCCATAGTCCGCCCATGTGAGGTGAATTCGGGGGTGTAAAATGCCATTGGATTCTTAATGTTTTTGTTGTTTGCGTAGGTTTTAGTAATAATAGTGGATCCTTTGTTAGATTATCAATAGATTTGTTATTCTGTAGAATTACTTGACCATTTTCTTAAATTAAACCCTCCAGTAATGAGTAATTGATTTTATCTCTTAAGGTTGTGAGTTCAATAATTGTGTTAGCGCCGGTTAATAAATCATCCATATAAAAATCTTTTTGAATAATTTTTTCGGCTGTAATAACGAATCTGTGCTTCCTGAATCTAATCAAAATTGAATATTTGGTCCTACCATTAAAACATCATTGAGTGATAAGTCTGTGCTAGTTTTGGCTGAGCCATCAAATACTACCTTGACTTCGGTGGTTAATCTTGATTTTTTAACTACTGGGTGGTGTGGTAAAAAATATCCATGATTAATTGAGATTTCTTGCGGTTCCGTATCTAATATCATATGTCCTAATCGTTTGTATTCATCCAAAAATTCTATATATTGTTGTTTCAATTCATTGTCTTTTTGTAACTTTTTTTCGGTATTTTCGAAACGTTTTAATGCGGAATTATATGAATCTCCTAAGACTTGTAAATTGTCTTTGAACGGAAATCATACTATAAATCGACCTGATTCGTCTCTGGTCGTTGTGTTGTTGTAATGAGATTCAAATGCCTTTTCTTCTGTTGAATGATAAATTTTTGATGGATAATCTTCTATTTTCTAAAATTGACTTATTTGATTGCTAATATCAATTGATAAGTGACAAATTGTCTGTTTTGTAACTGGGTTCTGCAATTTGCCTGATACAACTCATCCGTATCTTAGCTTAATTTATTCTGGACATAAGATTTTCCAAAAATTGTAGAAACCTATAAGCATATCTATTTTTCCATTTGAGTTGAATGTTGGATCTGCTAATGGTTTATTCCTTGGAATCCTTAACAACTTGTGATCAATGCTTCTGATATGTAAACTTATTTTTTCATATAGTTCGTTGGTAATAAAGTTGGATTGTGATTCAGAATCAAGTAACGCTCTGCATTCGAATTTGTTGATGTATGTTTATTATTGCCGTTGGTAGTAACGCACTTGAATGTTCTTGCTGAATTGATTGATATGTGCTACATAACGTACTTGTTATGTTACATGATGGTATATCACTCTGACAAACTGTGTGAACATCCTGCTGTGGTGACGTAGTGCATGGGTTTGATACTTGATATTGCTGAGGTACGTATGATTGTGATTGATCATTAATATCTTGGGCATAGTGCGCTTGTGATCGTTGATAGTCAATGTGAAGAAAAGTGTTATGCTTAGAATTACATCTTTTGCATATGGATGATGATTTGCATTGTGCTGTTGTGTGATTGCTTCCGAGACAATTTTAACAAAGTCGCAATGATTTTATACCTTCTCTTCTTTGAAGTACTTCTTGTTCTAAAAACTTTTTGCATTGATATATTTTAAGATCAGCATTATGACACATTTTAGCATTTGAGAATATTTGTGGGCTTGATGATTTGGTGGTTTCTGACATATGATGCGTATAACTGTTGAATTTGTGCTTTGGCTTGTCTTTTATGACATGTGTATCATCCCAAACTGACCTCTGGGCCTTGGTAGATCCCGTTGTTGTTTTGTGCTGCGTTGAGCTTCTTTCGCACTATATTTATATGACTAATACGTCCCAATGTTTAACTGGTAATCCAAGTGATTCTAAATTTCTTATGTGCTGTTTTGTGTTTGTAATTAACTTTTGAAGTTTAGTAACATTTTTGCCTACTGGTGCTGCTTCAAATAATGATTTCATGTGATCTTTGTTGTCAAATCTATCTGTTAATATTTGAACTTCTATTGGATAATTTTCAGCTGTTACTGTGATTGCATCTACTTCTTGCAGTGCTTCGTCTTTTAGTAGTGACTTTAAATAATAAAACTTTTGTATAGTTGATAATAATTGATTTTTATGTATTAGTTTTGTAAATAAATCTATGAAGCTTTTCCAATTTTAAAAATCGCCACTGAATTATGGTATATTAGGTTCTAGTAACGTAACTGATCCTTTTAAATTTGATAAATTTTGATGTGAAACTTGTAAATTTAAATTTTGTTGATTTTGTAAATAGAATAACTTGCCTTTGTAGCGCTTCTGTTAAATAAAATGCATTTTTAAATTTTTCTCTATCGTTTTCATATGCTTCTGGGTCTATACATTCTAATTCCGATTGTATTAATTCATATCAAAATTCTCGTAGTTTATTTGCTCTACTATTCAATGCATGGATATTTACAGTTTCTGCTAACTCATTGGTTATGAGTTTGTTTATGAATGTTTGAATTCTTGTTATGCTACCTTTTATTACTGTTCGTGATTGTAACAATTTCACATTTTTTTTGCCATTTTATGTTGTTATGTGTTGACGATGCCGTTCGGAAATCTTGAGTCCCGAACGTTCGAATCCGACTATGTCGCGTCGCTAGCTCTGCTTTGCTTGCTACGTACGTGCTGATCTAATGCTGATCCTTATCCGGTAGAATGACCATGAATAGAATGATGATTGCCAGTGGACTGTATTTTTGATTTTATATGAATACACTTTTTTGACTGTTGTCATTATTTTTTTTATTTATGACTTATTAATTAATTACATGGATATATTGATTTAATACCCATTTGTAACACTATATAGTGATGTATTTTGATTTTTAATACAAGCCATGATATGACGTCGTCATCACTTTTTAAAATGGAACACACTTTCTTTTATTTTTAGAAATAGAATTTTTCAACAATTATAATGATATACGGTTTTATGGGTCTACGCTAAAGCTCGTTTCACACGTATACAGTTTCTATTCGGTTCGGTTCGTTTTCGTTTGCTACTGAAAACGAATGAAACTTTTTCACACATACTCGGTTTGTATCAGGTTTTTTTCGTACACAGGCTCAATAGTAATCATAATGAAGAGAAGTCAAGTTGTTGCCGTGTTGTTTCTTTATAGAAAAATAAAAAAACGAAGGAGGAATTTATTGGGAGCACCCTCTCATCACTTTACAAGGAAGTATTCGGTGCTATTCTGTTTCTATTCAATACCGAATAAAAACCGAAAACAAACCGAAAAGGAACCGAACCGAAAAGGAACCGAACCGAATAGAAACCGTATACGTGTGAAACGAGCCTTACGGTTTTTGAAATATTCATTAAAATAATAAATCATAATGTAGTAGATTATGTTTCAATGACTATAGCAACATGTAAAAACGGCTTTTAGACGCATTGATAACATTGCTAATAGATGTACTGACATGGCCCTAAACGATTTGCTACCGGTGCAGTAAAGTAACTATTACACCTACAATTTTTTTTTTTTAGATATTTATTTTTTATTTATTTTTTTAGTACATTTGATTTTCAATTCAAATGTATTATTATTTTGCAAAGACAGAATAAGAAATATATAAAAAATTGTCTTTAGTTCAGATTATTATTCTAATTATTAATTTGCTGTCGTTCAATCATCTCATTATGTCAGTTATTTGATTTATTTTGTTTTGTTAAAATTATCGTTCTTAAAACTTGTTTGTTGCTGGTTTGTTCTGTTCAACCGTTCATATGTTGTCGTGGATTTCATATTCTTACCGGGCATTATTCTTGCCTGTCGTGGAAAGTATTTAAATGTAAATATTTTACTGTCGTTTAATATACTTTTTGTTCTCGTAAAGTATTTTTCTATTGGGCAAAACTTTTTAGGGATGTTATTTAAAATTTACTGTCGTGCAATTAATTTTTTTATCTGTTTGTTCATCTTATTCTGTCTAGCAATTTAATCTGACCCAAACAAAACACAATGCCTCTTTAAGTAGACCTTACCCGAAGGTCAAATGAGGAAGAAAAATGTGGTAGACACTTAAACTTTAACTCTAGGATGGGACTCTGAAGTAACCAACTTCTTCAATGTGCAGAACATGAATAACTGAACGCTTTTCTTCCCTAATGCTGTGCTCCAGTAGAGTTCCCAACACATTTAATTCTTCCTAAGATACGTCATTTGCAAAGTTTTTTACTTCTCAAAAATACTATTTCTGCTAACTTATAAATAGAGCCGAAACTAGTAATGTATTCGTAAGAATAAATTTGTGATAAAGAACATAGTAAATTGTTTTATTATTTCATGTTTCTATTTGACTCTGAATCGTATATTATTATCAAATCAGTATCATTTAGACCAGGGGTCTAGAACATTTTTCTGGCCCGCGAGATTTATCAGACTACAAAATATACACTAAGATTTAAAAAAAAACGGTTCATTGGGTAATTTTTTTTTGCAAAAAACTTGGGTAGTTTTTTTTTAATAAAACTTTTAGTGTTTTACAATAAAAAAGATCATCAGGATGTAGAAAGCGAAAGCGATAATGTACGTATACTCAAAAGAAAATGCATTTCTGCAAAATAAACTTAACAGAGATAAATAATGAAAATTGCAGTTGAATAAAATTTTAATACTTTGTATTGCCTCCTCGAGCCCTAGCTATTGCCTGCATACGGTGGCCCATGCCACTAATGAGCTCACGAATATCATTTTGTGGAATATTCTGAGATTCTACCTGCCACACAAAGCTCCTTTATTGTGGTTGGTGCAACTGCACGTTATCTAACACGCCTGCTTAGCATGTCCCAACATGTTCTATAGGATTTCCATATGAGGTACATGCAGGCCAGTTAAATTTTCTTATTCCAACTGCAACCAAGTATTCTGTGACGCACCTCGCAGAATGCGGTCTTGCGTTATCATGCATCAGAATAAAGCCATCGCCGATAAATGGAACAAATAGGACTACGTAATTTTTCAAAACTTCAATATACCGCTGTGCATTAAGCCATCCTTCATCAATGACAATCAATTCGGTGCAGGCATCTATTGATATTTCTGCTCATACAATCAGGAAACCTCCATGGCTAAGCCGGGCTTAATGGTGCACTCCGCAAATCGTTCTCCTAATTGTCTTCATACTTGTTCTCTTTCATCTGGCAAATGTAGGCAGAATCTAGATTTGTCAGTAAACAGTACAGTCCTCTATTGTGCCAATGTCCAATTCAAATGATTGCAAGAAAATAGGAGTCTGACTACTCGGTGACGGGAGTAATTTTGGTACAGTTGCTGGTTTACAAGATTTTAAGCCAACTTCTTGCAAGTTTCGACAAACTGTCCACACACTCACAGCTGTACCACAAACATCACGGAGTTGGTTTCTGGTCTTCATTGAAGTCACATGATGAATCCGTAGAGTAGTACGAACGATAAATCAGTCATCGATAGCAGTCGTTTTTTGTTGCCTGTCAGATCCCGGCCTCCGAGTATTTCTGCCGGTCTCCCTAAACCGCTCAAGTGCTCTTTGGACAATAAAAAGACTGACATGGCTTCTTCTATCTGCCATAAGAGCAACAGCTTATGCACAATCTTTAGCACTTAGAACCATAATCAACACACCAATCTGCTCTGAGAATGACAGTTAAACAAAAACAAACAAGTCAACCCAGTAGCCACCTTGATCCTCTGTGCATAATGTCGAATGAGGAATAGGTAGTAAAGAACGCTTATTAATGTTCATTAAATAAACCTAAAGAAGTGACCATCAAAGTATTAAAAAAATACATTTGTGCACCCATATATTCAAAAACTAACGGTAGAACTGCGTCTAGTATGATTATTATTATATTATTCAAGTTTACAGTATGAATAATAGTAAACACAATAATAATAGTTTATTTTTTTAATTTTTCACTTCAAAAAATGTCTATTTCGGTTCTAAATCTAATATGTATATGGATATAATTTGATATGCGGCCCGCGGAGTTATGATGCATTTCCAAAGTGGCCCGCAAGATCATTTGGGTTGGCCACCCCTGATTTAGACAGTGGTTATTTTCTTAACCTTTTTGGCTAACGACCTAAAGTACAAATATACTTAAAGCATGCACTTGTGTTATTTTGTAATATAAAATAAAACAAGGAAGTAGGATATACAATTTATGTTAACAACATTTATATCCACAATGTGAAAATAATACATGCCATGTTGAGAATGTTCCTGTACTTATTTATCATGATGGAAAATCCTGCTTAAACTGTTGAAAAAATTGCAAAATGCGATCATGAAATATCAAGACATTGTAAAAATGTGTAAAATGAAAAGTGTAACATTTTATTATCATATTTATATTAAATATCAAAATCTGGTCATAGAGTATTAAAATTACGTCAGAAAAAACCAAAATCCGGTTATAAAACAGCAAAATATTTTCCGATAGAATCCAAATCCGTCCAAAAAAGGTTTAAAAAAATTGTATTCATAAAATATCAAAAAATGAAAAATTCGGTCTTCAAACATCAAAATCATATTATAAAGCACAAATTTTGGGCATTTGACTATAAACTGTTAAAAAAATAAAAATGAAATCCCAAAACTAGCAAAATTTGGTTTGACTAAAACTGTTGAGAAGTGCAAAATGGTATTTGTAAAAAGTTAAAAATATCAATATCTGATTATAAAATATTACAATATTGTCAGAAAAAAAACAAAATTCAGCCATAAACTATTAAAAAGTTCAAAATTCTATTCACAAAATGTTTAAAACAACATAATCCGGTTATAAAATAATAAAATTATGTTACATAACCAAAATCCGGCTAAAAACAGTTAAAAAATGCAAAAATCTACTTATAATTAGTCAAAAATAGCAAAATACCGCTTTAAAAATCAAAATATTGTCAAAGAACACCAAAATCCGGCCATAAACTGTTTGAAAATGTAAAAATATTCATTAAATTCCATGAAATATAAAAATATTGTTAGAAATAGCAAAATCTGGCCATAATCTTTCAAAGATGCAAAATTCTATTTATAAAATGTCAAAAAACTTATCAAAATTTGATCATAAACTGTTAAAAACGCAAAATTCCATTTATAAAAAGTCAAACATTGTAAAATCCAGTCATAAATATTAAAGAAAAAACTAAAAATTTAGCCAAAAATAATTGGAAACTGCTTAATTCTGTTTATAAAATGACAAAACAGCAAACAATTGTCAGAATGCATCAAAATTTTCTTTTTAGAAATAAGATGTTAATCAAAAATCCGCAAAGATTTTGCAAAAAAGATGTGTCAAATCAATTATATACATTTTATTAATAAAAAATTGTATAAAGTTTGATTTAGCAATATTTTTATTTAATTTACTTGCTGCCTTTAATTAAGTTAAACGTTAAATTTGTTATTGATATGATGATATCATGTTCAGTGGATGATGAACTCTAGTAGTACTGCAAGGTTCTGTTCTGTTAATGGTTAATTACAATTAAATTTTCAAAATCTACATAAAAATCATGTAACATTAATTTTTAATTTATTGAATTGATGCGACGGACACATGTTGAAACTTCATATTATATAAATAATTAAAACACAGGCGGTTTTTAGTTTCAAAGATATATTTGAAAAACTTCGACATGTTTTACCACACAGTGGCATCATCAGGCAGATGATTAATGAAAAAAATACAAATAATATATACAGGGCGATTCTTAACATATGCGCATAAACTTGAGGAATTATAGTTTACAATCAATATTATTGATAAAAAAATGTAGTAAAAGTTTTATAATAAGCGAGATAATAAATTATAAGTTTCTGGAAAATTAAAATTTATTACTTGAAAAAAATCGGTGTGCCATGCCAAAATTAAAATAATTAAAATGTAGTAAAGCTCCATGAGCCGGTTGATACCTTTGAGGAAATCTCTCGGATTAAAAGCGAACTGCAGCCACTGCATTTTGATGAACTTCTCCATACACCAATATCATATCCACAAATTCTGCATTGGTCATGTTATGTTGCGCCATAATTTTATTTTATTACGTACTGACAGGCGCCACCTAGTTTTTTTTTTTTCGGCAACAACTGCCGGGACTTCAACGTGCATTATTTTAATTTTAGCATGGCACTCCGATTTTTTTCAAGTAATAAATTTTAATTTTCCAGAAACTTTATAATTTATTATCTCGCTTATTATAAAACTTTTACTAAATTTTTTTAACATTTATCAATAATATTGATTGTAAACTATAATTCTTCGAGTTTATGTGCATAGGTTAAGAATTCCCCTGTATAATATAAGTTTATATACTAAAAAATGTAAATAGGAACTATTATACAAAATAGTGGAATGTTTTTAAAATGAATTTACAAAGTGATTAATAAACAATACTAAAAAAAGGAAGGTCAAAATATAGTTCAAAAACGGGGAAAATTAAAAAATAAAAACTTCAAATAGGGGTATAGAAAGATGTTTGATCATTTAATAGAATGCCTTGCTTATTGAATTTATCGATTCTCATTGATTCTAGTAGATTAGCCTTTATTTCATTTATGTAATATTTTAAATTGACTGTTAATAGTATGACTACATTATATTAAAAGATTAGCATATCGTCGGTTGGAAATGCAAATGCGAGTAAGCGCCAAAAGTCAAATTTTACAAGAGAAAGTAAATACAGTAATAATTTGATATTTATGTTGCATTTGTTCTATACCGTAGTCTTCTTTTAAAAAAAGAAGGCCGCTAATTTTAATTTGCTCAAAACTCTTCTTGTGTTAATTTAATTTTTCGTTTAAGCTTCTTCATGTTTGTCCCACATATACCTCTGGGAAATCACCGCAAGTCAACAAGTAGACACTGGAATACTTGTTACTCTTAATTTTTGTCTTTTTTTTCATTAAAATTTATCAATAATTCAAGAAAACAATAATGACAGAAAACATGTCGCAGATTATTAAATAAATCTTTGAAACCTAAAATCACATATCTTAATTATTAATACCATTTTTAATTTTAAATAAGAAAATTGATATTTTTATACTATATTGACTTAGTTCAAACAGGCCTGGTCCTTTCTAATATAAATTTCGTTGTCGCTGAAAATATGAACACCAAAAGACGAACCAAGGTGTGCAAATCGACAAGTAATTGAAGGAAGGCTAACGACTAACTCACTCCGTGCCCTTAGCTAAAATATTTACAAAAAATTAAAATAATTTTTACCTGACAAATTCTTACGAGATTTCTATGAAATAATGCATCGTTGTCATTATATCTACATTTGACTTACGTATAATAATTTTATAGTACACTGACGAGGAAAAAATAGAGGACACTTTAAAATTGTGACTTATTTTTGGAATTTTTTGTTTTAACTTTATGTTTACAAAATGGAAACCAAGGTAGGCGTTTAATAATTTATTTCCTGACAATTGCTATCTATCTGTCAGTTATTATTACCGTGTTACAGACTTTTATTAAACAGCATCATTTTTGCTCTAATCGAAAACCTACATTTCGTTGTGTTTTTTTAGTGTTGATTTTTCTCTGCAAAACTTGTCATTTACACGGTGTACTGTACTTAACAGGTCATAATGCCTTTTGACCCTATTGTTGTGGCAAGAATTATAGCGTCGATTGAAGATGGGCGAGGAAAACGTGAACTGCAAGGATTGTTGGTAAAAGTCTTTGTGCTGTACAAAAGGTGTATCAGCGTTACTTGGATACTGGCCTGATAACCAGAAGATCAGGATCCGTGCGAAAAAAGTCACCACGAACAGAAATGGCCGTTTTTTTTGTCTACAAGCGGAATAGAACAGTTTCTGCAGTTTATCTACGAAATTAGTTCCATGAAGTTAGAGTTGTAAATGTTAGTGAATGGACCGATAGGTCAAAGCTTCGGGCTGCTGGATTGTCTTGTAGAAAGATGGCTACAGGTCCACCTTTACAACGCCGACATTGTTGCAGGATTGGCTTTTGCCCAAAATCACCGGAGATGGAATAATGATAACTGGAGCAGGGTACTGTTTTCAGATGAGTCGCGCTTTTGCCTCAATGGATCAGACAGACGTCGGAAAGTGTGGAGACGACGCGGAGAAAGATTCTCTTCAGTTTGTATTGATAAACGATTTCTATTTGGCGGTGAGTCGGTTATGGTTTGGGCAGAAATTTCTACCGAAGCACGCACAGAGTTGGTCTTTATAGAGAATGGCTTTCTGACAGCTCACAGATACATTATGGAAGTTCTCGAAGATCATGTTGTGTCCTTCATGACAACTATGGGCGAGTGCGGCATTTTCATGCAAGATAATGCTAGACCTCACGTAGCCAGAGTTGTCAGAGATTATATGGATGAAGTGGGAATTTTGCGGTTCGATTGGCCAGCTCTCAGCCCAGACATGAATCCCATAGAACATGTCTGGGATGAGTTGGGACGACGTATCTGAAAGCATACACCTGCTTCAAGAACTGCTCAGGAGCTAAGACAGCTGCTAATGCAGGAATGGAATAATATCGACCAAAATTTAATTCAAAGTGATCTTCGTCGACTTCAAGCAGTCATTAATGCAAGGGGGTGATACTCGTTATTGGTGATAAGTTTTTTTTCATATTTTTTGTTCCATATTAGTCCTAGGAACAAAAATTCGAACTTCGTCTGAACTGTAAAGTTAATTGTTTTTGATGTTGTTATTTCTTTTATCCCTTTGATTAAAATAAATGTGTATGTTTGTGGGAAAATGTTCTTTATTTGAAGGAATCTTAAAAAATGTGTATGTTCAAATAGGCTCCAAATTAAATTAAAAAACAATTTTCCAAATTTTCAGCTCTTAAAGTGATGGTCTTTAATTCTTTAATTCTCTTGATTGTGAGCCGTTTAGAAAATGGCCTAAGACTTACAAAAACAACCCCACATTGAAAATGCCGTGTAAAATAAAAAAAAAAAACTAGGTTTAATTCAACTTCATTTTAACATGTAAATCTTGAGATACCATTTTTTAAAGAATGGTATTTTGGTCAAAATTGCTCATTTTTATATGCAGTGAAACCGGCTGTTACTTTTTTCTGTATAAATATTTTTTGACCGTTTATAATCATTTTTTGATTTAACAAAGGCAAATCTTACTCGGCTAAGAATTACATTGCTTACAAGCTTTTGTTTTAAAAAATAGCGATTCCATTTTTTTAAACAAAAACTCGTTGTTTACCGGATTATTTATTCATGATTATTGTAGCATACAAAAGAAATTGTGCACAACAACCTTTTCAAAACTTCACACTGTTGCACGGTATTTATCCAATATGTTTGAGGAAAATAATTAAATGCACGTTCTACCCCTCAAGCTATTCTTTTCTAGAGTTCAATTGATTAAGATATACCAACATACTTAAATATGTATAGTTATTATATTCAAAATATAAAGGGTGATTTATTTATTAAAAATTAAAAAAAAACAAAAAAATCATTTTTATCAAGTAATCTTTATCATCAAAAGAACTATTTTGTAATTTTTTTTTTATTATTATTTTTTCAAATGTTGGCTGTCACTACGGCTAACATGGTACATTCAGAAGTTCCAATTTTTGATGACGCGTTCAAGCATATATTATGAGTGGTATTTGGCAAATGACGGAAGTAATGTTGGTCTTTAATTGTAGTCGGCTTATCCATGTAGACTTTGGACTATACGAAGTCCCAAAAGAAAAAATCTAAAGGTGCAAATATTACATGATCTAAGCGGCCAATTCAGCGGTCCGAGGCGTAAAATTAACCAAATCGTTTTTGCAATAAAGCCATGGTTTCACGGGCTATGTGGCAAGTAGCGCCGATTTGTTAGAACCAAATGTTGTCGAGATTACCGGTTTCAATTTTAGGCAGCAAATAGTCTGTTATCATTGTGCAATAACATGCGCCATTTACAATTACGTTCCGACCGGCCTTATTTTTAAAGAAATGTTGAATCAGCCATAAACCACACCAAATCGTTGTTTTGTTTGTACGTAATAGCAGCTCTTAAATCTCTTCTGGTTGCTTATCAGCTCAAATACGGCAATTTTACCTATTGACGTAGCTATTAAGCCAGAAATTGGCCTCAAATTTGGATCAAAAACACTAGATCTTCTTTAAGCTTTTCAAGAGCCCAAAGCCTAAGACAGTGACAATTTGGAAGGTTGGCCGGCTTCAATTCTTGCATGAGTTAAATTTTCTATGCTTTTAAACCAAGAGCTAAGTTGTTCCATACAACAAGCCAAACTGTTCAGATTACGGTCATCGCGTACACTCTCAGCTACCGCCGCTATATTTTCTTTACTACGTGCTGGATGTGGTCTATTTGGTCGAGTATTATCTAATAATGAATATTGGTTTTAAAATTTTTCAATGGTACAGCGAATTGTACGTTCGGTAGGCCGATTACGTAAACCATAAAAAACACTTTCCTCATAGAGCGCTGATTTTCGTAATACAGCTGAATAATTTGTAGACGCTGTGCCGGGGTAATTTTTTCCATGATAAAATGTCAAAAATTACTGAACAAAAATACCATAACAGGATGACTCAGCGCACGCTTTATCTAACATAAAACCCTTACTGAAAACAGTACTTCTAAATGAATTACTCATTATATATAAACTTATTTTAGATAGGTAATATATACAAAATAGTAAATAAATATATAAAATTGTCGGAGGCTGAGGACCGAGAACGTAAACCGACCACGCGACTACACGGTAGTTTATAGAGAATTCCCAATCTTACTTCCACCAATATGCATACAAACAAAAAATTAATTCAACTAGACGGCATGTGATACAACTCGTTACTCTTAAGTTAAAGCTAACAGTAATTTAAACTAAACTCAAGTTTAACTATATATGGTGCAACCGGCCCGTAATAAACCATTGACAATGTGAGAATTTGAGACTGTGGTGGGTATTGACAAACTTTTCTATAACACATGTCCTTTAAATATCTTCTCCAGAGAAGAACACACTGTTACAATATTGCGTAAGGTTACCATATTAACTTCAGTAAGGTAGAAATCAATATTCCAAGGTTCTACAGTGGCTTTATTGCATATAGAAATTGCGGTTAGCGTAAGCAATTTAATTGATCGATTTGACAGATATTTCTAATAATGATATAAAGAAATATTGATTTGTCGATTAAATTAAAAGGTGACCCTAAGTTATATAACTTTTAGACAAACAAGTCAAGAATGCGGTAAGTACCTAGTATGGCATAACCGACAAACGAGAATAGTGCTATTTTGCATAAGCGACGCAATACGGAATATGCTTCTACTGCCACATGTATGTCGTCGAATTACTAATTGCTATAATTGCTATGGATTGAAACATTTTGTCAAACTCTACTGAAAGAAATCGACGGTGCTCAGAAAACGCAATTAAAAATTTATTCTAAATATGTTTGTTTTCTAAATTGTATTGGTGGAAGGTTTAAAAACTGATGAAATAATATCGTAAATTTGTAATTTAAACAAAGTTTTTAAAACATGTTTTTAGTATGTTTAGTATTCAAACATGAATGTATTTTTATAAATCATAAAAACATTACACTGCATTATGTTCCATTTTGCGGTACAATAGCTTTAATTTGGTTCCTATTTTGGTTTCTAAAAATAACCACACTTTAGAATTAGATCCGTACACTAGGATAGTAAATTTATCAGTCTGTAATATTTACATTACATTTTATTTATCTATGATTAAATTTATATAAGTACAATAAAATTTATTAATTATTATTATAATTTTCAGGTAATTTATGAACATGGATGTAACAACAGAAAACTACCAATTAAAATGGCATTCATATGGTATTCACCTGCATGGTTGCGTGGCTGCCGCTCTAAATGGAGACTACTTCACAGACGTGGCATTGCTAACGATGGATGGCCGCCAAATTTTAGCTCACCGATTCATCTTATCAACGTGTAGTCAGTATCTCCAACAAGTTCTCAAACTACAAACCAAAGTATCAACACAAACACCATTAGTAATTATTCTTCCACCTGAAATTACCTACAAAACCCTCAAAGTACTGGTACAATATATGTATAGTGGTGAAACTACAGTCTCCCAAGACATATTAGAAAGTGTTTTAAAGGGAGGTGATTTATTAAAAGTAAGAGGATTGTGGAGACCTAAAGAAGAAGAATGTATGGAAAAACGTATGAATGTTAGGTTACATCAAAACTCTTCTGGGAGCAATAATTCTACTCCAGCACCTACCCCACAACCCGAATCTGTTATAAAAGAATCAAAAATTGAAAAACCTAAAGATAAAAATAAACAAATAACGCAAAAGCCCAAAGAAGCAGACAACGAAAAACCACCTGAAGAAAGCGATAAAATAAATACAGAGAGTGTAATTAAAACTAACAAAGAAAAATCAAAAAGTACAGATTCTGCAAAAAATGTTATTATTGATAAAAATAGCATTACAGATAACGAAATCGATAAAGATATTATGCAAATATTAGTTATAAAGGAAGAACCTATTGAATGGTCAGAATTGAAACCTGACGATATTGAAATGATTGACAATGATGAAATATTTGATTCGGAAATCATGATCAAACCTGAGGTGCATATGGATGAAGACGACGAAGAACTGTATACACCTCTGACATGTGAATTATGCTCAGAAGTATTTACCATACCTGGGGATTGGGTTAAACATGTTCAAACACATACTGACATGATGCCTGCCAAAAGACAGAAACGAGGAAGACCTTCATCGGTATGTATCATTTTTTATGTAATTTATATAAAATATAAAACACATTATGCTTACAAGATTAGGTTAACTGCTTAAATTTCTGCCGAAATAGTAGTAATATTCCTGTATGTTAGATATTAAATCTAGCAGTTCAGTTATAGAAAAATATTATGTCTATTGCGGCCAGATAAAGGTTACGAGGAAATTGGTACCATTATGTGCTATTTATACAATATACTATTCCGCAGACTAATAAATATTTGCAGACGTTAAAACTATCTGTGGCTAACGGAAAAAGCGTTTTCGAGTTCATCCAGCAGAGGTCTCAAAAGCAAACTAGTTCTATTCGAGTAGAAAATTGGCCGGTCGGACGTAAAATAAGGTCTTTGCAGTTTCTTCAGTTCATCTGCATTACCACGGTTTGGGTAGTATGTAACGGAACCACCGTTATGAATAGCATTGTTTTGTTTCATTCATGAACCGTTATTCCACAGGTTGCTGTGTTGCGTTGCGTTGCAAGTTTAATACAAATTAATTGTTTTCCGGTCTCGTATGGTATACCTATAAGTCAGTTCTTATTTTTAGTGTCTCTTCTTCATGTAGCACATTTTGTTATTCGTTGGTCTGTAATCCCCAAGATTTACAATGTGTTCATTGATCTGTATTTGGTATGCTCTGTTTCTTTCACTTCCCATCATGTTCTCAATGCTCCCGTTATTACAAAAAAATCCCTTAGTTAAAATTTAAATTAATTTTTGTAATATTCTTCATTTTTAAATATCACATTTCAATTTTTTTTTTATATATTTAAAATTGACTTATATTAACAATGGGTGCGTCCAGGAAGGCAATAGCGAACCGGTACATTTGTAGCAGTATCCATTGCGACCGGAAATAAACAATAAAATGTCTTTTTTATGAAATGATTACTTTTAAATGTTAGTTGTCTTTATGCCATGTTAATTCTTTTTAATAATTTATCAATTAATTAACTAAAATAACTATTTATTGCGTTAATTTTAGGAATCTTAGGGTCGGTCTTTCAACTTCTCGATAAAGTTCGCAGATAAATTTATTCCTAAGATTATAGAGAGCATTAACGCCCGGTTTCTCCAACATGTCTCAAGCCCTAACTAGACCTCAAGCTAGGCCTTAAGCTGAAAGCCGAGCTTATTTTGTTGCACCAAAGCAAAATCTCACCTTATTTGCGTCAAGCAGAGCTCAAATAATAGATACCGTTTTTGAGAGCTCAAGCTCTGCAACTGTCATCAATATTCTTCTAAACAATTATTTACTACTACTTGCCTTTATATAATGTAAAGCATATTAATTTTGATTTTATTATTTAATAAGTTACAGTATAATTAGTAGGGCAACCAAAAATATGCTCTAAAAAAACTACTTTAAGCGCTTAAAAAATGCTCTATAAAAATAAAAATATGCTCTATAAAAGTAAAAATATGCTGTATAAAAATAAAAATATGCTCTACAAAATTTTAAAATAAGCATTTAAAAATGCTAATTATTTTAAATCTATAGGTAATATTTTTAAAAACTATATAACATAAATAAATTTAATTTAAGTTGATTACAATAAATGACAAATATCTCACTTAAACTGTCAAAAAGGAAACTTTGTTTGTGCGCAACACATTTTTATAAATCAAAAAACTTCTCTCCATACAACACTGTATTTTTGAGTTGTTGTTGTAGATCCTTCAGCCAAGAATACCGAAATTTCTTTCAAAATTGAAAAAACCTGATTTCTTGAAATTTGTGACGAGTTTTTTTACCAAGTTAGCTGCTTCACTATTTACGTTATTGCTGTTAATTACATTCTGAACATGTGTTACCATCCCAATCTGTACAGAAAGTGGCAGCCCAGACAATTCTAATTTTTTTTATTGATGCGCTTAGGAATCCATAACTTGATGCAATGAAAATTAAATCTAATTTTATTGTATCGTCACTTAGGAGGTCCTTTGAAATCTTAACTGACGCGACATCCTCTTTGTCCGATGAATCAAATACTCTCACAATTTATTCAAAGTTGGTGGCATATAGTTTGCGGCGTCCATATATGTAAAAAAATTTACCCTTGGTTGCGCTTTTAAAAACACTTTTTTTTACATTTGCTATAAGGCGATGCTACGAATTTGTTCACAAACTTGATGAAGTCCATGTGCAAGACAAAATAGTGTTGTTTTTGGGTAAAATATTTGTATGGCCTCTGATATAAAAAGTAAAATCAAATCTCGATTGAAATTTTCACCCAAAATCTTAATTGAAGTATCTATAGTCTTTACCACTTTTTCAATTACGATATAGTTTAAATATGTTTTATTCACGCTATCGAAGAGAAGAGCACACAATCTTTTAGAATTATTACGCGTGACTAACGAAACGGAACGGTCGGAAAATTGGCCGGCAAATAGAAATCGGGGAACCACCTGGCGAGTCTGACGACAATTGTCATATCACTATTTTGTTTTTCTTTATTAGCACTACCTAGTCCTTTTTATTTTTTAAATAATCAAATATATCTATTTCCAAAACAATTATTTATGTATTTCAAAGTTTTACCAAATTATTAAATTTATAAAAAAACAAAAATATCGAAAATATGCATTAAAAATATGCAGTTTTTTTCCAAAAATGCCATATAACTTCTCAATATGCAATATATGCTTTTAGAGATCAAATATGCAAAAATATGCCTTTATAGATGAAATATGCAAAAATATGCCCTCACAAATAAGGCTTATAAGTCACAATTTAATCTGAAACAAATTTCTGTCTATTTCACTACTCTATCAAATGCTTAAAAAAAAAATGCAGTTGCATATTTTTGGTTGCCCTAATAATTAGCTTCAAAATATTCTAATTAATGTGATCTTTAAAAATTATAATTATTTGACACATACATAACCATAATGTAACAATTTCTGACATTTATATTTTATAATATGTCAGTAAAAAATGTATTAAGACAAGAAAGTTTTTTTTTTACCAATACGGGGCATTAGTGTGACGTCACACGACAGTGGCGCTATTGGCGCCAACGTGGATTATCATAACATCTATTTTATACATAGGTGGAAATACTTGTTGGATTTAATTGTGTCGTTATAAGATATTTTTTTGCAATCTAATGCACCAAAATGGATTAATATTATATTAAGACATATTTTGATGTTCAATTTGTATATATTAGATGATACAATTTTAAATAAACACATATTGAAATTCGGAAATACAACATAACCTCACAAACATTGTAAATATTTAATAAATACTTTTTGAATTCAATGTTAATTATACTGTAAATTTGATCAACTGCAACAAATTATTATTAAAGTTTAAGTTTAAATATTTATTTAGCAAATTTTAATATTTCATAAATTTAGAAAAATTATTAACTAAGTAACTAAATATGTAAATATGTTAATATTAAACATAATATTAAATAATGAACCATCAAACAGTTTTTATAATTTTATAATAACATATATTTATGTTTTTAAATTTAATCATTATACGTTACATTTGTTAAAATCAATAAGTAAGCGATTTGAAAAAGCTTATCGGCTGAGATTTTTTTGCTATTTAAAATATTTAATATATACATATATGTATATAATATATATACAATTATATTATTTTACATAATGAAAACAAACATAATCAATTAATTAAATTGTCTTAAGAATTTAATCGAGTAATAATTAATTTTGATTATCTATGTTCCGATTATGTGTAACGAAACTAAGCATTTATTGTTTTTGCAATTATATTTTATTTGATAATGCTTTTGTTTGTGTATTAACAATAAATTTTATAAATCATGTTTTATTTTATTATTTAATATCTTATAGATAATTGCTTTTGATCCTCCAATAATACAATCCGAAACTTAAATAATCAAAATTTACTCTACTAAAATCTTATTTGATTTAATAAAAAGTTTAGCTGTTTATTATAATTTCATTAATAAAGTCAATAACTAAAAAAATATAAACTGTTATATATATACAATTAATTAATAAACAAATAACAAAAATATTATCTTGGATAATCGAGGCAATTCTTGAGTAAAATACTACCTATTATCATATTTTAGTTTTACTGAATATACAATACTATAGATATAATAAAAAATATATTAATTAACTTCAATTTAAGAAATGTATTTTAAAATTTAATTAAAACATTTTGTGAGGTTATATTGTAGTGAATGTTTTAATATGTGTTAATTTAAAATTGTGTTATTAATTATCTACATATTATACATAAAATATTACCTTGTTGAACAAATAATCACTGCACAAACACTGAATTGCTGAAAAATATCTTATAAGGCCACAATTAAATCCAACAAGTATTTCCACCTATGTATAAAATAGATGTTATGATAATCCACATTCGCGCCAATGGAGCCACTGTCGTGTGACGTCACTACTAATGCCCCGTATTAGAAAACAGCATTGTGAATATTGGCGACATTGCCAAATCTATTCGGATCCTAGCAAAGACGTCGTTTCTAAATGCATGACGCAACACAAATTCGACATAAGCTGGGCCATAGATAACAAAAGCTGGGCTTGATTATAAGCTAAGCTTGGTCAAGTAACGTCTCAAGTGACGTTGGAGAAACCGGGCGTTAACCTTTCCGTCTTTCCAATGACATTTATCAGTTCTATAGCTATGGGGATGATTTATCAAGTTTTTATGTTGGCAATGCTCATTACGCAATCTAAAGAGTGAGATGACGCAAATTCTTACGTGATAATAACCCCATAACCCTACATTAGTTATAGGCAAATGACTTTTTATTGTATTTGATAAAATAGGAAAAGGCCTTTTCCAAATTCCAAAAGTTCTTTCAATTACATTCTTTGTCCTGATTTGTGCTTCATTGAATAATCCTTGTGCTTCAGTAGTTGGATTACTTAGTGGTTTCAATAAATAAGAACGCAGAGAATAGCCACTATCACCCATTATTAAGTTTTCTATTTGATAATTGATCTGTTTCAAAACGCATCATAATAACTGAGTTATTAAAAATGCAACTGTCACGAGTTGCACCAGGCCATCGCATAATAAAATCATTTTACCTCTCTGTACGGTACATAATGGCGCAGACAAACGACCGCGCAGCGGCTGAAACGCTGCAATGCCGCGCACCTAATATATGCCGCGGAGCAATTTTGTTTAACTTGAACACGTGCTAAGCACGCATCTATCCATCTAAAACTGTTTAAGGTACGTTGCATTGCTGCCGCAGCACGTGTTCAAAGACCCTGCCAAAAGATCGACCACAACTCAAATCTTGCCGCAGCACTGCCGCGTTGCAGCCGCTGCGCGCTCGTCTGTCTCCGCCATAAGTTGATTTACTATTTGATCTAAAATATTATTTACACTTTCCTTTGATAGTTCAAAAATCTTCTAATAAACACTCATTATTATCCCACAAATTCATATTCTCTGCTCCGGGTCTTACAGAATATGGCTTAGTTCAAGATTAATAATATTAAGTAAACTAATAAATTCTTTGTTTAGTAAGTAGTAAGTTCCAAATCTTCAATTCCATGATGTTAAAGTTTATAAAAGTTTATACAATACTATAGGTTATCTTGTCAATAAATATTTATGGTCAGCTTCAACTGTCAAATAACTTATCAATCAGATAAACTAACTTATAGAGAAGATAAGAGTTATGGGTATATGGAAATACACTATTTCTACTTATCGAGAAGATAAATGTTATTGGCAACTTTATAGAGAAGTCGAAAGACCGGCCCTTAAAGTGACAATTTAAGGTTGGTAATAACTAATAGTATAAAAATACTGTCCAGAGAGGCGGAAGCAATGGGGTGCGCTACCAAACAGTAAGAACCGCTTTCCTAAATGCACTAAATATTTATTCAGAAGTCAAAAATGAACTTACTCTTGTTACATTTATCCATTAATACCCTGTATACAGACCAGGGTTGTTATGTTTAAGACAAATTGTTTTAAACTTTTGTTAACTAGTTTAAAACAAGAAACATTGTTTAGACAATTTTGTTTTAAACAGTTTTATTTTGCGGCTGCAAACAAAAACGATTTAAAAAAATATTTACAAAACTGTCTATAACATGTTTTAAACTTGTTTTTAACATGTTTTTTATTTGTTTCGTTTTAAACTGTTTAAAACAAAATAAAACATCAATAATAATAAAAAAATATATAATTTGTTTTTTTTTTTTTAACTTTTTTTTACATCTCAAATCTTGCTTATGGCACGTAAAACATAGTTAATACAATAACATGGAATAGAAAATACATTTAACAAAATTGTAGAAACAAATAATTTATTATACTCGACTCCCTCCTATGGATTTATACTAAAATCAAAACAAAAAAAGTTTTATTAATATTATTCTTTATTTTGTTTAAAACAAAATTAATTAAAACATGTTTAGAATATGTTTTAAACATGTCGTAGATATTTTCTTTTAAATTCTTTACCCCGCGCATCCGCGAACACTGTACTGATACGACTGCTCGCAGCCGCAGCGTGTATGTTGCTAAAACCGTCAAGTCAAATCAAAACAAACCAACATGTTATTTATTTGCATCATATTTTCCGTAGATCAACAACCAAAAATTAAAAAAAAAACATTTAAATGAAACATTGTTTTAAATATGTTTAAAAGAATGTTTTAAGCAAAATCTAAACAATGTTTTTTTTTGTTTTAAACTAGTTTAAAACAATTACTTTACTTAAACAAAAAAAATTGTAATTCTTATAAGAAATTAAAAAAAAAAAAAAAAAAAACAGAATAGTATAATAATAGTTAACCAATACGAAAGAAAAAAAATAAAGTTGTGGATTCGTTTCATTCTAGCTTATGCTCTGACAACAATTATGTGCTCCAACTTAAATTTACTTTAATAATAACAAAACAGAATTTAGGCTAATTTAACTTATTTTTATCACTATGATCAAATAAGAAAATAAGTCAAATTACAAATCGTGTCGATATATTTCTCCAAAGACTGACTTCCTAAAAAATGAATATAAAAATATACTTGACAAGTACACAGTTTTATGTATGTCAAATTAATAATTTTTTTTTTTACAGGATGAAGACAATGGTAATTTCCCCCCTCTACAATGTGATATGTGTCAGGAATATTTCCCAACACCAGCAAAATGGGTGCAACATATACAGTTTGCTCATACCGAACAGGAAATGCACGTATCAAATACAAACAATCGCCCGTTCAAACAGATCCGTTCTTCCACAAGCAAATTGTCTAGTCCTACACACAAGGTCTGTACTGTGTGCGACAAGAAATTTCCCTCTCATGCTTCCATGTTAATACATACAAGAACTCACACTGGTGAACGACCTTATATGTGTGACTTTTGCTGTAAAGGTTTTAATGTAAAAAGTAATTTATTAAGACATCTAAGAACATTACATGATAAGTATGTGAATCCAATGGATATTGAAAACAAAGAGGATGAAAGTGGTGGTGATTCGTAAATAAGTTTTTATTGTGGTCTGCTTGGGTTAGGAAGTTATTAATATAATAAATTATACTTTTCTATAATAAATAACTTTAATTATAATTGTATTTTAACTTCATCACAAGTACAAAACCTGGGTGCAAATGGAGACACTACAATATATGGCAACATTGGTATTATTCTAAGGTAAATAAACTATTGTTTACACTGATATTTCAGGAAGTTTAACTTTGTTCCATTTAGATTGCTTGCACACAAAAGGACCATTATGCACAACATGTATTTTCATCGTGGGAACGAATTTTAAATTTGGTATAAGCTAAAAATAATTGAAGATTGTATACAAATATTACAATTTGAATCAATTCTTACCTTAGGAGTAATAAGAAAATATTGTGATGTATCCTTCTGACTAGTAGCATCTACTAGAAGTTCAAAAATTCTTCTTTCATTATTAACATCCATACCTTGATTTATCTCATCAACACATCTAAATGGTACTGGAGTGAGTTCCTGGAGCGATAACATAAATGTTGCAGTTGCTACAGCTCGTTCTCCTCCACTTTGTGTAACTGTATTAAGCTCTTGTAATGGTTCACCATTACGATATGTAACCCGAATACTAATACCATATTGCTCAAAATCCTTCTCATTGTCACCTTAGAAATTCATAATTATAAAATATCTTTTATATATAAATATAAATTACTACCTTTATAAATATTAATTTCTCCTGCACATCCCATCATTTTATAGGCTTTACTAAATCTAACATTAATCTCTTGAATTAATTCCATCAAAGGTTCAATCCAATCACGTAACATGTTATCCATATTATTAACAATTTCATTTAATTCATTATTGTCAGCTATTATATCCGTTTCAACATTTTTAATAGTATCTAATCTTTCCTCATATTCCTTCATTTCATTTTCATTGGCTGCATTAATCAAGCAATCCATTTTAGATATAATTAGTTCCTTTTCTGCTGCTAAAGTCTCCAATACATTTGTTAATTTATCATATTCTTTTTTAAATTTTTTGAATCCATCATCATCAGGTGTGTAACCTTCAGACTTATCTTTAGCTTTTTGTAATATATTTTTGGCACTTTGTGTTATTTGTGTGTATTCATCTTTGATTTTATTAAAGTTTTGTTCTGATTCTTGAACTAATTGTCGCATATCTTGTGATTTATTGTCTAGTATTGTAATTTGTCTGCGAGAAGTATCCAGATGTGTTTGATTTAATTGAATATCAATTATTTTAGAACAAAATGTTCTATACAAATCTTTTAATTCTTTTTGTATTAATAAAAGTTTATTGATAACTACCTGTAAATATTTACATAGTAATAAAATAATAATTGTTATAAATTATAATGCTTACTTTAATTTTTTTTTTACGTTCACGATCAATATCCTCTTTACTTTCTCGATTTTTTTCCATTTGTACAATTTTATTCTTTGTAACTCTAATTCGAGTCTCCAAATTATCAATTTGCTGTCTTGAATTTCTTAATGATTGAATTTTTTCTTTAATCTTCGCTGATTGCTGACTCACTTCTGTAATCTAATAATAAAATTTAATAAAAATTGAAAAAATAATCAAATATACAAACTAGGCTAACTTCACACTTCTTGTGAACTTTGATGCTGAATGAAGTAGATGCACATGGGCACATTATTAGCACCGCTTATTTATTGATGCACTATGCTTATTGCAAGAGCCTCTTAAATTTCAATTAGGAAACCAGTGGCTATATAATTTAACATTAGAGTCCAGAATACATGTATTAAGCATTGTAAAAACTAATAATATTGAAATGAACTATTAATCATATATCAATAAATAAATTTCAAGAATAAAAAAAAGCTGAATATTAAAATTGAAAATTACTAAAAGAATTCTTAATGTCAAATGATATATTTCACTAAAACCATTTGTAACAGTTTATTGTTACGAGAGTTATGGTAAAGAGCATGCGTTGTTAAAAATAAAAATAGATCATTTTGGAGAATTAATCTTAATAAATCCGCACGAATTTAGCATACGGAATCCCGGCTTGTTTTATAGCGCCACACCTTTTGGAAAAATGGTCCGTTTTATAAAGTATTTATTATAATTTGCTATAGATAAGCAATTGTCACATAGACAAATATAGTGACAATGGGTTGAGTTTTATCTAACAATATTGTTTAGTAACAAAAACAAATTAATATTTTTTTTATAAAATTAATTTATTAACTAATTTATGAATTAATGTGTAATTAAATAATGAGGTTTTATATTTGTGTTCATATTATCAAAATCCAATCAAAATTTTGTAGTTTTATTGGTTTAATACTAACAATTTCTCATTCTTAATTCTGAAAACCGGATAGTATGTTCACCATTGAATTACACGCGTTAAATATGAGTGATAAGTTTTTAATGGAAATTTCATGAAGGGATTCCGGATCCGAGAAACCGAAAGGTGTATCGCCAGCCTAAACTGAATTTTTAGAAAAAAGGGGTCATGTCATATGAACAAAAAACAACCACGAGTGTCAAAAAGTACAAATATCTAGAGAGCAATCGATCATCAAATGGTAGCAATTACCTTGATATTCTGTTGAGTAGCTCACGGAGTAATTAAGTTGGTCAGGACAAAAGCAATAAAAGTTTACACTTTTTTCTCTATGATGCATCTTTTATTCATTACAATTAAAATGCAAATGAAACTAATCAGGATAACCAGACATATTCTTAGTAAATTATAGCCTTTCCTATTTTTAACTCAAAATAATAGAAACTATACTTTTTTTTATTGAGCACTAATACTACCGTTACATAATATCAATTGTTTCTTTGATAAAAACGTGCTTTCTCTCGTGTAATTTTTTTAATCTATATTACTAAAACTAACATAAAAGTACCAATTTGAAATTTTTACTGATGTGCTAGAACAATAAAAATAATCAGGCCCGTTCGTTTGTCTGAAATGAGGTATGTAAACATGTAAACTGTTACATCCCATAAAAAAATAAAAGTTTAAAATCAACTACCAAGCCTTTTTGTTTTTCATTAACCCATATTTGACTGTTTACCTCTTTAGGATTTGCAATTTGTTTGACAGTTGTTCAACTAAAGTTCATCGATAGTATTATTATACATTATATATTCGGTTCTTTAATTGAAACAAGATGGAGCTACTATCGCTTTACACCATTTATTAACCATTGATTGACTTGTTTGTATTAGAAGCACATAAATCAGTTATTTATTCAAACTCATCCATCAACATTAAGCAACGTCTGCACCACTGATGAAGATTTGTGAAAACCAAAACAATTGTCTGTATTTTATTTAGTTGACCGCTTTGGAGTTATATTGGGTTTTAGTAATTCATATTAAACCATGTAAATAAACCACAATTGACATATTTTGTCTAACCTTAGAAACTTAAATATCTCAAGAAATAAATAAACAATCGTCAAATATGCTACATTCGGCTATTCTACTCGAGTCATAGACAAAGAAACAAAAAAACCTATGAAAGTATAAACGTTAATTTTTTAATATATCGTTTTAATAGTCCACATACTATGGTCAGTCAAGCCCTTGTTAACAAATCTGCCTCCAGATAGCGTATTCCTTAGCTGCGATCCCCAATATATACTTTATTATTAAATAAATAAATTTTAGTATTATTTTATATGTTCATTAAAATTATTAATAAAATCTAGATACACTTAAACTTCTCTAACTCAAACTTCTTCAAATCGAATTATTCCTTAACTCGAATATTTTTTGGAAACAATAAGGTTTTAATAATTTTTATACAGATTTTTATCTCCTTAAGTCGAATTTCTATTACTCGATTTTTTCTCTTACTCGAACTAATATTTATGCGTAGCTAAACTAAACTCGAAGTTTTAGGAACATTCCTACGAGGTTTAACCAATTTGCGGCAAAGATAGAAAACAAACTTGTCGGGTGCCGCTAGAATTGCATTTCCTAAGCACGTGTAATGTAATCAAATGGCGTTTAGCAACATTTTGAACATTTTTTTATTTGATTAAAAAAAATTATAAATTGAGGTTTTTCAAAAATTTGTAAAGCATGAAAATTTTTTGACTTTTTTATTTGGGTATTTTTAGACTTTATATCCGCACTGTATATGTGTTCATTCCATAAAAATACTATAAAATTAAATGTTTTGTTTAATTTGTAGTATGTATTATGTAATAAACTTTAAGACTTAAATTGGGCATATTTTTCTATAACTCGAATTTTCCCTAACTCGAATTTTATTTGGTGCCCCTGGAAATTAGAGTTAGAGAAGTTCCACTGTATATCATATCATGTACATCAATCAAATAAATCGAACTAGACATTTTCATTTATTGAAATGTAAAATATTTATTATTAATTTCATTATTTTAATTTATTTTTTATTTAATTATGTACATCTACTGAAGAAGAAAACAAATTGTATCTTCAAAATATATATTTTTGAAATAGGTGAATAATAATTTAGGCATCTACTAAATTATTACTATACAGGGCTGGGTAAATGTGTGGGAACACCTAATTTCTGACTGCATTTTTAATTTATTTCAAAAATGACCTTTGTATATTTTTTAATCTATTTAGTGACGTATTTTGATTTTAAATGCGTACCATGTTTTACGTGATATGAAGTCATCATGATTACAATGATATAAGGTTTAATAGGTCTAATAAATTAAAAATGCAGTCAGAATTTGGGTGTTCCAATAGATTTACCCAACCCTGTATAAAAAATAAAATAATAAAACATTTAAACAAAATTTAAAAAAAAAATTTACCGTTTGATCCAAGGTGTGTACTTTTTCATCAATAGTTTCACAAATTCTTCTTAACTCATGTAATTGTCCATTTAAATTCTCGATACGTAACTGATCTATAGAAATAGAAAGACTGCCATCTGAATTTATTTCAACTTGTCTTGTTGTCGTTTCACGAGTATACTTTGAGAAGCTGACTGAAAACCTAAATTTCTCTAAAATCAAATAATATTTTAATAGTTGAACTCTTATAACTTATAATTTATTAATTTACCCATATAGAAATTATTAATTTCATTAGGTATCTGATCATATCCACATTTAGACTTTTGAAAAGCAACTGGTAAATTGTGTAAACGATAATTTCTGCAGAGATATCTCATAATTGGATCAGGTGCTGTAAATAATGTAGATACGTAAGTTTGAAAACCATATTTTCTTAAATGCTCTATTGGGAATTTTGGTTGTAACTGCGTCATGTTAATATCTCCAGAATGTACAACATTAACATTTAAGTTTCTCTCTGAGCGTAAACTGCGAATCAATAAATTCATATCTTCTTTAACTGTACATGTGAACGCAACTTTATCACGAAATGGAATAGAATTTTCAACATAAATTGCATATTTTGGATTTATAACATTAATCTAGAACATAAAAACATAATTAAATTTATACTATATTTTTATTTATAAACATCATTAAAATTGAGTTGATAATTAAATCAGAACAACCTATTAGTTGCTATAGCAATCAACTGAAGTAGTGGAATCAAAAGCTGCAATAAGATCAACAATGGACACAAATTAAATTTAGCAAAAAATCAAGGTTTTGTTTGTGTTGTCTTTAAACATTTTACATGAATAAAAAGGCAAAGTGAGTCTAGCTATAGAACTGCTAGTATAATTTTAAAATCAATTTATATTAGTCTCCTCTTGTCATTATTCCAGAAACATTCAAAGCATTTTGCAGAAAAATTTTAGCTTGTCATGTGAAAGAAGTTTTTATGGTGACTCAGCACATCCATTAGTTGCATTCCCTAAAACACAAAGCGATATGTGTGCTTTACAGATTTTAATTCTATATCTTCAGATATATAAAAAAACACATTTTCGAACAAAATAATGATGACCACATACGGTTACTGTAAACAAAAAAAATGTTATACATTTTCTACTATGAGCTTCCCATTTTCTAGACTTGTCAACAATTAAATGTGTATGAGATATCATCAACAGGAGATTGGGCATCTTCTATCAAGTACGTCAAATGACCTATGCATGCAAATTCAAGAAGCCTGCAAAGAAATACCACAAGCTGACTATTTATTATATCGACTATTTAATTTCTAGCATGACTAGACGAGTTGCTGTAATAATCACAAAGAATCAAATCATTATTAAATTTAATAAAAAAGTAACTATTGTTCATTTTACAAACAACCCTCGTTAATCTCAGTTACGTCATATAGGTTGTTCGTTTTACCCTGATTCGTACTGTACAATTGATTTATTCGCAAGTATAAAGCTGCAATCTCACTGCACTACCCACCGCCACCAACTAAAATTCGAACACGTTAAATCATATGGCGACGGTCCGACTGATTCACTATTCTCGCCGGCATCTGTTATTTGGTAACCACCGTTTCATAATTTCAAATCGGTTGGTGGTAGCGTGGCAACAGTTGATCGTCATTTGAAACATACTAACTTGATATTTCAAAAATAAAAACATAATCTGTCATTTTCGCTTTGAAATTTGAGAATTTTAAAAACGGTAACATGGAAGAAACATGAACACCATCCGACATTAATAAACTAATTACATTAGTAAATGAAAGGCCTGAAATATAAATATAGCACTCTTCTACTGACATAGAAATGGGTGGGAACTTTAAATATTTGGTGGTCACCAGTGGCTGCAGTGAGACCGTAGTACATTTTGGTGGTTAGTGGCAAATGGTGATAGTTGGTGGTGGTGGTGCAGTGAGACTGCAGCCTAAGCAACCTGAAAAGAGTTGTCAGTGTTGTGGTTCCTGTTACATAATAACAAAAATACAACAAACAGGAACTCGTCGTAACTCAAATTTTGTAAAAATGTTACATAGAGTTCGATAATGCTAAGTTTGCAAAACCAGTTAATAAGATTGTAAAGGCTTTATACAAAAATAGTCCACATTATCATGATACTCATTTATTTTCAGGGCATTAAGTATATATTGTATTATCTAATAACTTTATTAATATACAAAGTGTTCCAAATAAGTGCAAAAAATTTTGCTGGGTTACACCTATTTCTATGAACGTATGTCCGGAATTGTTTTGTTGCTATGCTGTTACGCTACCTTTTATTGACAGTGACAACTGAAAAGTTTAAAAATATTACTTTTTAATACTTTATATACCAGTTAACATGAATAATTACACAAATGCAGAGATGTGGAATATGCACTTTGTATACGATCGTGCTTTTGCCAATTCATTGGCAGCCAGGGGTCTTTAGAGCTAGCAGAAGCAGTTATTAACCAAATTGAAGAACGTCCAGATAAAAGTACAACGCAGATTGCTCTTATACTAAACGTGAGTCACCAAACAGTTTGGAGAATTTGAAGCAAACACTATAGTATCCCTATCACATTCAGCATGTACAAACACTAATACCAAAAGATTTTCCGCAGAGTTGTTTTGTGGTAATGGTTTTTACAGATAATTGCAGAAAACCCTCATTTTTTTGCACAAGTGCTTCTTAGTGATGAAGGTAAGTTCTCTAATGCCACCATTACTAATTTTCATAATAATCATCTATTAGTCGAAGCCAAACTTCACACAATAATATAAAACGGATATAACATCAATTTTTAAAGAACATGAGGATTAAAATCATAGATGACTTCTCAATTGTGTGGCATTAATTTTTACTGGAGAGGCTATCTGGTAACACATACCGCCTTTTTTACAAAAAGGGAAACTTCCAATACTGATGTAAGATGTGCCACTCCCAATCCAAAAGCAAATCTAGTACATCGCTCCAGCACATTTTAGCCATATGCATTTGGATGCAGTTTATCCAAATCGTTGGATAAGTAGAGCAAGAGCACAACCTTGGCCTCAGTCCCCAGACTTGAAACATAAGGTTTTTTTACTCTGAGCCCACCTGAAATCTTTAATTTATTCCACTTCAATTGAAAATATCTTAGCAATCCAGAATAGACTTGAGATTTTTGAACATGTTCGTCAATCAATAAGAAGTCATGCATCACCGCCGGGGGTGATCATTTCCAACAATTACTGTAATTTTGTTTAATTCTTTTTGCAAATAAATTTGTTTACTTCTCAATTACTAAAATATCATTAACACCCTGCAAGTCCGTAACAAATCAATTCCAGACATATGTTCATATAAACTGTTTTTCTTAGAATAACCCAGTGAAATTTTTTGAACTGAAGTTTATTTCACATTGTAATGATAAATGTATTTTAGGTTGGTAGTAAAACAATTGTGAAAATTATTTTATTACTAAGTTCATTTTATATATGACAATTTATTCTGTAAAATTTTCGCAGCCAAATGACAAAATAAACAAATTCAAACTGTATTATTACTACGTTTTTATAATATTGTAAATTAAAAACACGTAAGGCACAACATTTGTAAACAACAAAACCTGTTGTCACAATTACCAAAATTTATTTTAAATTTCTTACTTTTCCACTCACAGCATGATACATTTACAATTAATGTACAGGGAGTTTATAAATGAATGGGATTATGTAATCATTTTAAATATGCCGCCTTTTTAAAATCGTCCACTATACTACATATGTTTTCATATGTTTGCTTGACAGCTGTCAAAGTTGATCTGTCAAAACAAATAGTTTAGTGAACAATTTAACAAAAGCGGCACATTTAAAGTGATTACATAATCCCATTCATTTATAAACTCCCGGTATTATGACAGATTACATTAACAAAGTTTAAACTGACAATTTTTTAATATAAATTACACAAAATTGAATTAAACCAAGCTTAAACTCCAATCTTAGTAAGCTGTAACTGAAAGACTGGCCCTTAAACATACAGTTCCAAACAAAAGATGTCAATATAAAATCATTTGTCATTACAAGAACACCTATTTGATTGTCAAGTATGCCAATAGCCAATAATTCATTACTTTTTCAATCAAAATTCTTTAACATGCATCTGCCAATTTCAGCTTTTTAGTAATGGTATTGCTATTTTGATAACAAGGTCACCTTTTCATGATGTTACATGTTATAAAGGTAAAGAGAATTGATGGCAATAAAAAACTTCGACTGATATAGCTATAATTCGCCTAAATACAGGTAAAAGCCAAGGTTAATAGAAAAGTATTTAGAAGGTTACCCGGTTATAATAAAAGGGTGGAGTCTTGCCCTCCTATTTACACAATCAAACAATGGGTTACTTGATTACAGTAAACAAGCAGTGCTATTAAATATTATGTGTCCTTTAAGTAAAAAATGTAATTAAATAAAGATGCAGCATGTTTCACTAAGCTTAACTTAGTTTAGAACAACCATTTTCGTAAAAAAACATAGTAAAGTGAGACATTGATCTTCCAGAAGCCACACCTATATCATTTAGAGGCAAAACCAGGCAACATTATTCTACAAACCTTGGCAGCAAGCAGAGTAGGAAATAATGTGACATATGACCAAGTTGTTCAGTAACTATATCGTAATTCATTGCCTGGCGCCCAATATTTATAAAACAACTAAATTACTAATTTTAAACTCACCTTTAACATAATTGGACCGTAGACTTCTCCTTTAAATAAATGTTTATTTTGTTGTAGCCATAAAGCTCCTTCATATGCATGATTATCACATGACTTTAAGTATGCCATACGCTGCTCTTTAACGTTATCCATTCGTTCAAGTTCATTTTCTAATCCACGCATTTCATACACCCTCTCTCTCTTCTGTCTATTTAATTCTGTCTTTTTGTCTTCCAAAGTATTAGTATTGTTGGTAATTTTTTGAATATCACTATGCATACTATTAAATTTTTCCTTAACCTGTTCATCTAAAAAAAAATTATTCGAACTACTTTAAATTAACAAATAATACAATGTTACCTCCTCCTAAAGTATCCAGAACTTCAGCTTTGTCTCTAATAAGTTGATCTAATCGTGCATGTGTAGAATTTAATTCTTTATCTCGGTCATCTATTTCTGCAATTTTTGCATTCGCATCTGCAGTTATTTGATTTATAGAATCCTTTGTATTTCTAAATTTTTCTATTTTATTCGATATAGAAGTTTCGTTATCTCTTAATTCATTTGTCTAAAAATAAAACAAATAATTTGTTATATAATATAAGTAATAAATAATCTCACCATACTGATATTATTAGTTGATAGATTAGTAACCACTTTTCTAGCTTTTGTGAGTGCAACTTCTAATGGCTGAAATTGATTCTTATATTTTTGTAATTCCTTTAGAGCCTCTTCTTTCAGATGTTTCAGTTCGTTCCTTCTTTCAACCATGTTCAAATACTTAACCCACAACATTTTCCTTTCAATATGTTCAAGAGACGTGGTATACTTTTTTCTTCTATGAAAATTACGAACTTTTCCCTCTAATCGCAAATTTTCGTCCTTTAAAGATTGCAACTTTTTATCTAAAGACTCCACCGATTTTATTAAAAAACGATGACGTCCTCGTTTCTCAATCAAATTTTCTTGCTTGGTAATAAGATCTTCTCGACATAAAGCAACTTGTGTTTGTTTCAGAAGCTCTTGCTTGTTCATTTTTGCAAAGTCTGCAACTCGATCTTGTGGTAAAAATTGGCACAAGTTGTCTACTTGGATCTTATACTGGTTTATATATTCAAATACATCTTTTTGAGATACTTTCTCATTATTTAACTTCCAATTGTTACGTCCTTGTTTATTAAAAGAACGAGATATTGTAAATGTTTGGTTCTCTTCGTCACCTTGTAATAAAATAATAATTGTTGCTTCTTCACAATTGTGTTTTATATATTCAGTAATCTATAATAAACAGTAAATTTAGCTTTATCTACATTCTACAGAACAAACACATTATAAATATTAACGAATGAGTATAGAGGAAAATATGTAGTAACAACTTTAAGGTAAAAATAATAATTTGAAAGTTATGTGTTGTGAGAAGTATTTTATATTATGATGTGTAAGTACAAGGTATGAAAAACAAAACAAAATTAAAAGAATAAAAGTTAAAATATATGAAAAAAGCTAGAATTTTGAAATAAATCATACACAATTTTCTCATTCTTATTCTTAAAAAGTCACAAATAACAAAATCGAGTCTTCATTTTTAAAATATTTTCAAAAAAAAACAAAATCTGTCCAAAAACGGTTAAAAAATGCAACATTATTTATAAAATGTCAATATAATCCAATCCGGCTTTAAAACTTCAAAATATTGTCATAAAGCACCAAATCCAGCCATAAACTGTTAAATAATTTCAAGAAATCTCAAAAATAGCAAAATCTGGCTATAAAATATCAAAATATGTATTGTTAGAAAGCACTAAAATTCTGCCATAAATTGTTGAAACGTGTAAAGTTCTATTTATAAAATGTCAAAAATAACAAAATCTGATAAAATATTAAAATTATGTCGAAAAGAACCAAAATCCGGCGACAGAAATCAAAAACTTCTTATTGTCAGATAGTCCCAAAATCCGACCATAAACTATTAAAAATAAAGAGCAAAATTCTATTCAAAAATTGAAAAATCCTTTTTTGAAACATCAAAATATTGTCAAAAAAATACAAATTTAAGACCTAACCTAACCTATGCATGGTAGACCTAACAAAAGCAATTGACCGAATACATCTGACAGACATCATAGCTATACTGCGTCATTATGGAATTAACAACAAATACATCAAGACCATCCAAGATCTAAACAGAAACAGCAAAATTAAAGTTAATGGAACATTGACACAAGAAACAGACATGAAGGCCTGGAATCAGACAAGAAGAGTCTAAGCACAGCACTCAATATCCTGATAAACAAAATAATTAAAAATATTAGAGAACTAAATAATTAAAAATATTAGAGAACTAAAGATGCTACAGAATGGACAACAAATCCACAAAAATCCTATGTTACTCCGGCAACAATGCACTGATTGCAAAAAACAAGAATGATTTACAACGGCTTGTTTAGATTCAAGACAGAAGCAAATTTATTTACGAATCAACCTTTACATAAATTTAAAACATTTAAATCTAAAATTATAACAGATTTTGCACATTTTTTAAAACAAATACAGTTAACATTAAAAAAATAAAAAAAGTTATCACAATATTTATTAAAACTAATAACAGATTGGTTTAAGGGATTATTATAACCATAACAGGTTGAATGATGTTTAGTCTTCAACACTGTTTGCAGTCTTGTATTATATTTAGAACATACTAAAGAAAACATTGATAAAATTGGAGGACATTTTAAATTACCATTTACAACTTTGTAAAAAAATATAGTGTAAAAGTATTCTCTTCTTTTTAAAAGTGGATGTAATCCAAAGTGAGACAACAACAAGACATAATACTGGTTTGAAAATACAATACCACATTTATAACAAAGATATTTAATAAATCTTTTTTGGACTGTTATAAGACGCATAATAAAGTTTTAAAAACGCGGTGACCAAATAATTCAACAATAGTCCAATATTGATTTCACATAACTATTATATATAACTTTTATTGATTTGATGTTTCTAAAGTCTTTAGTTATTCTTTTAACAAGTCCAAGTATTTTGAGTGATTTCTGAATAATAATATCTATGTGTGATATGAAATTTAATTTGCAATCAAAAATGTATTTACACGCCTTAAAAATTTGTAACTTAACAGGCAATTTTAACAGTGCCTGTTAAAATTTTAACAGATTTGTGTTTTACAGAATACCAAATATGACTTTAACAGGCTTTTAATTTAAACAGGCTGTTAAAATTAACATTTATTTTTACAGAATACACCCCAATAAAGCTTAAAAACATGTTTAATTAAATATTTTACCAGCATAATTTAACCAAAATTATAGGTAGTTCTGAATTTGATTATTATGCGAAACGTCAGATGTCAAACATAACCTGAATTTATTTCCATATAAAATAATGTTAAATGATTAATTAAAAAGTTTTAAAATAATTTTTAAATTTTTATCAGTCGTAGAAAAAGTAAGCTGTACAACTCGAGTGGAATGCTAATATCGCACTTAGACGTTTGGAGCACTCCGCCTGCAGCGTCGTGCTCCAAATTCGTCTTCGTGCGATATGGGCATACTATCCACTCTTGTTATACAAAATACTATTCTGATATGAACATTTTGTGGAATTGTTTTCATTCCATTTTCAAATGTACTAAAAACTATACATAGTATACACCAACAATATTATTGTCATTAAAATCTTTCAAAATAAGTTCAATATTGAAAAAGCTGCCAATTGATGTCTCGCAACTTTTTCTTGCTTGTCTACTACAGTACAGTTTTGATCTTGTATTTCTGTATACAACTAAGTAAAGTGGTAGAAAATATCACCCAAATATGCCAATTTTGCCATACTTTTGTTATCATTGAAGCTATCACCACTTTTGTGTTTTTTATCTATGAAAAATATTTTTAATTCTGTACTAAGAGAAACATATCTGAACTTGCAAACTGTCCATAAATAGTAGTGATAAAACAATATTAGTAAAGTGACATACCTATCAATTAAAATTATATTATCAATAACAATAAAAATGCTTTGGAAAATGAAACTAAATTTTTTTATTTTTGTTGTGAGACGGCCATAGAACAATTAAAAACAATTTATATAACTTTATATATATATATATATATATATATATGGTGTTAGGTAAACATGCGGCAAAAATCCAAGGGGTTATTCCTTCACCTATTCTAAGAATATTTTGTCCTATGATGATATCTGAAAAACCCCTTTGTTTCGAAGATACAGGGTAAACAAAATTTGCAACAGTTACAACATTATATTATCAAAAAGTACATGTAAAGTTGCTAAATCTACAATGAATGTTCAAAATGACCTCCAGCCTGGATGCAAGCATTCAATCTTCTCGTCATTGAGTGCCAAACTCTTTCAAACCCCTACGGTTGTTTCTAATTGAGTTACACACAGCAATTATCCGATTTCGCAAGTCGTCCAAATTCTCCACTGGAGTAGCGTAAACTAATGATTTCAGATAGCCCCATAAGAAATAATCCAGGAGGTTTAAGTCTGGGGATCAAGCAGTCCATGCGTGTAGCCCACCTCAACCAATCCAGCAATCTCCGTATGTTGCTGATAAATAATAATGAGTAACCAAACTAAAATGTGCACCATCGTGCATAAACCACATTGCAATTCTTGTTGCCAATGGTACAACTTCCAGAAACTGAAGTAGCATGTGTTCCAAAAAGCTACAATACACCTCGCAGGTAAGTCTTCCTAGTAGAAATACTGGTCCAATTAGACAGTCGCCCATAATTCCAACCCAAACATTCAAGGAGAATTGATGTTCAAACTATCTTCACATACCTGATGTGGATTTACATCTGCTGTGTGGTTGTTAAGAAAATTTCTTATTGCATTTCTTGAGAAACTGGCTTCATCGGTAAAAAGAATATGTGTCAGAAATTGAGGGATTAGAAGTAATGTTTGCAAAAGCCATTGACATAACGCAATAAGTGAAGGAAAATCAGCAGATAGTAGTGCCTGAACACGCTGAATGTGGTATGGATACAACAAATTGCCCTTAAGAACTGCCCAATGACTTACATTCAAAGTATTGGCAATTTTTCGGGAAGAACTACTTGAATCTTCCTCTATCATGTCCAGCACATTCTGTTCCAGTTGTACTGTTCTTACTGCCATTGATTTTCCTGGCTCTACATTTCGTTTCTATGATCCTGTTTCACAAAGACATCGATAAATGTATTTGAAGATTGATATTAAGGACAGGACCCCATTCAATGTACAATCGTCTAGCTTGCAATGAATTGCCATCAGCAAGTCCATACATGAAATGCATGTCAGTCATCTCGGCGTTCATATAGTGATTCATGGTAGAGGAACTCACTAACTATTAAAGACACGTCAAACAGCCAAACGTCACTCAATCTAATCAACTGAGACCGGTACATGTGATGATCAATGACAAGACGTATTCAAATAAAATCCACTTGTACATTAGTATATAAAACAGCCGTTCCAAGTTATTGTTAACAATTTTCTATACTTGATAAACTCATTGGCATACGCCATACTTTTATTTACATTAATCATTTCAACAAATAATCGATTCCTAATTGCCTTACAACCAATCCACTAGTAACAAATTTAAAAGATGCCTCTAAACTTGAAATAAAAAAACAGTTATACTTACTTATTAATAGAAGGTCTGCTGCAACCTACAATTTGGACAGTTCGCAAACCTTTTAAACTATGCACACAAACAAATTACTGTAAATAGAAGATTGCCTAAGGATGACAAATATTTGTTTGTGTGCACAGTATGAACGGTTTGCAAACTGTCTAAATCATAGGTTGGAATAGACCTATATAAATAAATAGCACAAATGACACATATTAAAAACCAAACGCACAGTATGTTTGTTTAATACCCAAAATATTACCAAACCCTGATTCAATACGATTTATTGAAACTACCCAAAGCCGAGACATTCAATTGTCCAAGGATAAAGATTGACCAATCTAAAATTGATTGAGATTGAATATTCGACTATTAGTATCAATCATTCGATATATTACAGAATGCCAAAACGATGTACTCTAGTAATGTAACTGAACAGCTATTAAGATTATTACATTATAAAGAATTAAATATTTTCTTACATTTGTTCCTCTGCCAATGGTCTTAGGGCTACCACCCAGACCTAGAATAATAGCAGCAACAATTGTAGATTTCCCTGTGCCATTTGGTCCAATTAACATGTTTAGATTAGGGCCTGGTCTTAATTCTGCTTCAGTATATGTTCTAAAAGTAATTATATTTTAGTATCAACATATTATTGTGATTTGATAAACTTACACAAAATTTATTACTTTAATTTTTAATATAGAGCCTGGTTTAAACATATTGAAAGCTTATTTTTATTTGGTGTATTATTCTTTAATTGTTATTATTTGTATTGGATTTAATTTCGTGTAAATAGTAAATACTTCGCATTATTTTTGTAGGTTATGGTGTTTTTTGTTAGGAGGGCGGGAACGGCGGGAATTTCATAACACACACATTTCTAAACTAGATGGAGCTGACGCACACGGTTGGTTGCCACAGATGGATTGCCTTCAGAAATATACAGTATGTTACAAAACTGCTATGCAAAACTGTAACTGAAACGTTGCTATATTGGATGTTCTGTGGATCAGCCTACTGCCTAGCGTTTCTCTAACCTAAATGATCAACATGTTATAAATGTGTAAATTGTGTTTAGTGTATAAATACTAAAAAGTAAGTATTCTGTTAATTATTATAAAACATCTATTGTTTGTATCACATATATTCTTAATAAGTGCAGCCAAATTCAATTAATTAATTATTATAATTAAATTTAATTAAAATAAAGTTAGCAACAAACACTTATATTACTTAAAATTATTTATTTTTTTTTATTTATTTATATTATATTACATATTACATATGAACATTACATTACATTAATACAATATTTATATATTATGCAGCACCAGTAGGCTTACAGCCTGTTTAAAGGTGGTACATATTATTTATTACATTTATACATTTTTAAAGAATAAATGACAGTAATACAGAACTATTAAATAATAGGTGGTAACAAGTTATTGTTGAAGGTAGTGATTTTTTATAAGTCTTTTAAAAGTGATTATATTATTGGATTGCTTTATGTTTTCTGGTATTTCACTGTACTTTTCCACAGTCATATACGATGTTGTGTTTTTCTTTATTAGTACCAATAGAAGGGTTATATATGTCGTTTTTCTTTCTTGTATTGTAGTTATACATGTTGCATCTTTTTACTAATGAGATGTTAGTCTTTATAGTTCCAGTGTTAATTTTAAATATAAGTTTACATTTTTTCTATTTTTATAATGTTTTCAAGTTTTAGTCTGTTTTTATATAGTGTTTTTGAAGGTGTGAGGTATGGTAGGTTAAACAGTGTTTTTATACATCTGTTTTGCAGTCTGTATATTGAATTTATTAAATATTGAGTTGTATTTGACCAAAAACCTATCATGTACATTATTTTAGGTATTATCACATTGTTATAGATAAGATTATTTATTTTACTACATCTAATATCACATCTTTTTATAGCACCAATTAGAGGTATTAGTTTTTTCTTAATTTTTGCTATGTGACTAGACCACGTTAAATTTTCGTCAATTAATAGCCCTAGATAATTTGTCTCTTTCACTTGTTTTAGAATTGTATTGTTCACTTTCAGGCTTATCTGATTACAGTTTTTATTTTTGTTTTTGAATATTATATATTCTGTTTTATCCTTGTTCATTGTTAGTCTATTGCTTACAAGCCATTTATTGTATATACATAGATCTTGGTTGATGGAATCACTTATTTTATTTATGTCACTACCAGTGTATAGTAATACTGTATCGTCAGCATAAACTATGTAACTTCCTTTAAGGTCACAGTTTTGGAGGTTTTGTATGTATAGAAGATACAATAATGGTCCTAACACCGATCCTTGTGGGACACCTAATTGAACAATTCTTTCTTCACTTAGTTCTCCATTAATGTTTGTTTGTTGTTTTCGATCAGTGAGATAACTCTTTAGTAACTGGTGTGGTTTTCCTCTGATGCTCATTGCCTCCAAGTAGTTTAAAAGCTGGTTATGATTTACAGTGTCAAAGGCTTTTTTTAAGTCTACAAATATAGTAACAACAAACTTGCTGTTGTCCAGGTTAGTGTAGATATAGTCCATTAGATGTGTGATGGCTGATTGGGTTCCACTTTTTTCTTGAAAACCATATTGATTTTTGTCAAAACCAATAGTGTTTTTTATGAATAGGTTAAGTTGGTTTTTGATAATTGTCTCAATTATTTTTGAAAATATGCTTATTAGCGAAATTGGACGATAATTTTGGGGGTCTTTAGTATCTCCTTTTTTGTGGATTGGTGTTATGTATGATAATTTTAATTCTTTGGGATAGATTGCACTTTCAAATACATTATTTATCAGTTTAGCTAATATTGGGTTAATGATGCTTGGGACAGTTAAAAGATTTTTTAAATAAATTTTGTCTGGACCAGGTGCAGAGTATGGCTTTAAGTTCTTTAGTACTTGTTGTATCTCTTTCTCATTTGTGGGTTTTAAAAAGAAGCTTTTGGAGTTCTGAGTAATTGATGTTAGCGAGTTACTTGGTCCCATTTTTCGGTCCAATTCTGCTGCATGTGTAGAAAAAAAGTTATTAATACAGTTTGCAATATCTTTTTTTTCTTTTAGAATGTTGTCGCCATATTTAATTTGTTTTATGGATGTGTCAAATTTTTCTTTGCCAAGTAATTTATTAACTATGGACCACACCTTTCGTATATCCCCATTTGCATTAATTATTTCATTTTCTAGGTAATTTCTTTTTTGTTTTTGAATGTCAGTTTTCAGTTGTCGATTGATTTCTGAATATTTTTCTTTCAAGTAAGTGTTATTTTCTTCATTTAGTACTTGTTTATAAATTATTTTTCTCTGTTTAAATAAAGAAAGAAGATATGCGTTCATCCAATTTATGTTTTTGACATACACAGTTTTTATGGTTTCACTTTGCTGTTTACTTTTCACAATTAGCTCATTAAGATCATAAAAGGTGTTTATATTTTCTGGTGTGAAGTTCATTTTCATTATTTCTTCAAATTTCTTTTCATCTCTTTTTATGATGGTTACCTTCATGTATTTTCTTTTTATCTGATTTTGGATTGAAATACTGATGTTTAATATCTTGTGATCAAGTTCAGGTAGGCTGTCAATTATTATTTGACAATTGAATTTTTTCGTATTTGTTATTACATGGTCGATGATTGTTTTACTGTTTTTTTGTATTCTAGTGCAGTGTTCAATGTTAATTGTATTGGCCACTTCATATCCTGCCATTGTGATACAATTTAAGTATTTGTTCATGTTATTGTTGTTGGTAAGTAGATCAATATTTATATCTCCAATTATGAATAAGTTTTTATCATCATTAATAATGTGTTCCAAGTCATCTATAAAATGATTGATTTCAGAATCTTGAGGTCTGTAGATTGCAAGAATTTTTAGTTTTGGAGTACTGTTGTTAATTTTTATTTTAAGAAAATCGTGAAAATTTAATATGTCTTCTACAAAATTAAATTAGTGCTTTATCAAGAGCTATGTTCCTTCATCTTTATTATTATTTTTTATGCTAGCACATTAGAATTATTATTAATACAACTCTAAATATAACTTAAATATGTGCAAAACTGTTTAATTAAATTAAAACTATGTATATGTTCGATAACAACACAACCGAGTATGTTATTTTGAACATTGGTTTTTTAGGTTTGTTGCAATTTTTTGTAGAACTTTTTGTATGATAAATATAATGAAGTGTGAAATATGTTTGCGCTTTTCAAATCTGTATATGTACTGTTAACAATTTGTTTATTTTGTTTCATGTATTCATTTCATCGTCCATCCATCTTAACAGACTTCCACCGCCTCGGTAAGTTTTCTTTCTTATAAAAATAAAAGTGATTATTTATTTATACATACATAAATTTTTTGTTTCATGTTATTGGTCACGAATTCAATCTACAATTAAAATAGTGAATGTGTATTTATAATATTTATTTGTGATTTATATAAATTTTATTGTCAATAAATATGATTTAAAATAAAAGCTTTTTATTATTTAGTTTTGGTTATTTAGATATTAATGTTATGTCATAAATAATGTATTCATTATAATATTATTTATGAAAATTCAGAAAATATAGTATAATATTTAAATAGATTAGTTTCCCGCCAATAATTTTGTGGTGATGTGGCGCCATCTCTTGAGAACTTCTTATTTAACGATGGAGAACTATTTTCGATTCTAGCCAATAACATGTAAGGTTCACTTCTTATATTGGATATTCTGTTGTTGCTACCACAGATCACCGTTGCTACTCTAGAAAATATTCATTCAACACGTACTTTGAACTTTGAAGACTGGTTTACATATACAGTATTTAAAAAACTGTAACTGCAACGCTGCTACTCAAGAAAATATTCACCCAACAGGTACCTTTAAGATTTGTTTACATATACAGTATGTTAACAACCTGTAACTGCAACTCTAGAAAATATTCATTAAACACGTACAATGAGTTCCAATTTGAGAACTCTGTGTAGTTGGAAAAACAACCCTAATGGCATTTAAAACAATCGACCGAACGGCATGTCTTGCAAGATTAGCATTTTTTACCTGAAAAGCGGCAATTTACCTGTATAAGATCCAATATTAGTTTTCATATAATATTTTTTTTTTTTAATTTATTACATTGTGGTAATCAAAATAAAACTAATATATTGGGTTAGGAATGTTAGGAATAATAGAAGACGTGACAACAACGCACTTCTGATTGCGCATGTGTGAGAATAATAAAGGGGTTACATCGGTCACGCAAAATGGCTAATAAAACACGACTCTCTCCTCTGCTACCGGAGTGTTAGCAAGTGTACATAGTAAATCAATATATGTTACAGTAAAGTGTTGAGTATTACTTTCCCACCTATCGTAAAAGGTTATGGGCCCAGAAGAGAGTCAAAGAAGTGTGTTGAAAACGTTCAAATAGTGAAAACAAGTAAGAGAAAAACGTGTTCGTTAAAACAAAAATGGCTGGTGCGTCTGGAGAAAGCATTGTGGTATACCCACAACTACGCGAAGGCACAAATTTTACACATTGGAAGTTTAGAGTGCAACTAATATTAGAAGAAAAAGGATTAAGTGAAGCATTAGAACCTGTACCACAAGGGAAAGAGCTAGATAAAGATAAGGATGCAAAAGCTCGGTCTACAATTGTAAAGTGCATCACCGATAAGTACATTTCATATGTACAAAAAGCATTAACCGCGAGAGGAATGTTAACGTGTTTGGAGAACATTTTTGAGAGAAAAAGTGCTGTAAATAAACTACATCTAAAACGACAACTTTTAACATTAAAGTGTAACGCAAATGATAAATTGCAAGATCATTTCTTAAAATATGACGCAATAATTAATAGTATTGAATCATCCGGCTCAAAAATGGACGATTCTGATAAAGTGTGCCATCTTTTACTAACACTACCTTCGTCATATGATAATGTAGTTACTGCAATCGAAACAATGAGTGCTGAAAAAGATTTGACTGTTGACTTTGTAAAAACGTGCTTGTTAGACGATGAACTAAAGAAAGGCGAAAAGACAGCTACACATAGAAGTGAAGCTGCATTTAGTGCGAAATTCGAGTGTTTTAAATGTGGACGTAATGGACACAAAGCATCGGACTGTTACAGTAATATAAACAGTGCAAATCAACGAGGAAATTATCGTGGTCGTGGACATGCTCGCCCTAATTATAGTCGTGGTCGGTCTCAGTATAGTCGCTATCGCGGACAATATCGCGGAGCCTCAGGGAGTCAAGCGCATGTGAGTCAGTCAGAAGAGAAATTCGACTACAGCTTCATAGCAACTACGCAGCAACAAGGTCATCAGGCATCAGTGAAAAATGACAACATTGAGTGGATCGTCGATTCGGGTGCAACAGAGCATCTAATACAACATGAATATGAGAAGTACATGACGAATATTGAGATTATGGACATTAGTACAAAGATAAGAATCGCAAGTGGCGAGGCATTAATTGCAACAAAAAGAGGCGTAATCACAATGTTATCATGCGGTAAGATAGTGAATATTGAAGCACTAATTGTTCCTGGTTTGTTTCATAACATTTTGTCAGTAAAAGGGTTATTAGATAAAAAGTTTCAAGTTATTTTTCAAGAAAAACAAGTAGAAATAATTAAAGATAATGTTAAGTGGTATTGTAAAGAAAGATTTGGTTTATTTTATTTTAATGGGTTACTTATTAATCAAACATTAACAGTTGATGAAGTAAATGTATGTACTACCGACAGTAATTTATGGCATTTGCGAATGGGTCATCTCAATAAAAAGGGGTTATCCATAATGAATTTACCTATTTCAAAAAATAAATGTGATTCATGCATGAAAAATAAAAGCATTAGAAAGCCATTTCATACTCAAGAACAGCCGAGGAGTAGACAAATTGGCGAATTAATATACACAGATATAGCAGGTCCAATTACACCAATGTCAAAAGAAGGTCATAGATATTTTCACACTATAACAGACGATTATTCTCACTTTGTTAAATTGTATTTACTCAAAAATAAAAGTGAAGCAGAAAATAACTTAATACACTATATTAAAGAGATTCAGAGACAAAAAGATATAAATGTAAAAAGAATAAGATGTGACAATGGCGGCGAGTTCTCATCAAAGTTTTTCAAAAACTTTTGTTATCAAAACGGAATTAACATTCAATATACTAGGCCATATTCGCCACAACAGAACGGTGTCGCAGAAAGACTTAATAGAACTTTGTACAATAAAGCAAGAACAATGATTAATGAAACAAAATTGCCAAAATATTTATGGACAGAAGCATTTATGTGTGCAACGTATCAACTCAACCGAAGTCCATCTGCAGCAATAGAATACAAAATTCCAGCAGAAATATTTTATGGCAAATTAGATCTAAAAAGGTTAAGAATATTCGGTTCCAAAGCATGGGCGGTTATTCTTCCGAGAAAATTAAAACTAGATGAAAGAAGTCAAGAAACTCGAATGGTAGGATATAATGAAAATGGATACAGATTGTGGAATCCTCAAACGGACAAAATTATAATTTCAAGAGATGTTGAATTTGATGAAAGCGATTACAAATATATAAATAATGAAAATAAAAACGAAGCAACAGAGCAGTTTATAATAAATGAAATTGAAAGTAATGTATCAAGCGACAATAACGATAACAATAATAAACAGAGTGTTAACGAAAAAGAACATGAAAATAATGATGAAAACAATGATGAGCAAAGTAGTATTGAAAATGAAAGCATAGAAAATAATCAGGACAGTATTGAAGAAATAAACCTTATATCAGAAGAAAGAAAGACTCGGACAAGAACAATTAAAGTACCAGAGAAGTATAAGAAAGATTTCGAATATGAATTACATACTGCATATTGTTTATTTATAAGAAAAGATCCAATAACATATCAAGAAGCCATAACCCTTGAAGACGGGTGGCAAGTAGCTATAAACAAAGAAATAAACGCTCATACTAATATGAATACATGGACAGTTGTTACGAAACCAGTAGATAAGAAAATTATTGATTCTAAATGGATTTTTAAAACAAAAGATGATGGTGTAAAGAAAGCACGTATTGTTGCTAGAGGTTTCCAAGAAAATGTAAATTATAGCGTAAATAACTATGCCCCAGTGGCAAGATTACAAACAATAAGATTGTTAATTTCACAAGCTGTTCAAAAAGGGTGGCAGTTAAGACAGTTGGATATTCCAACAGCATTTTTGAACAGTAAATTAAGCTCAGAAGTTTACGTGAATCCACCAGAAGGATTAAACATTGGAAATAATAAAGTTCTAAAAATGAACAGAGGCTTGTATGGATTAAAAGAAAGTCCGAAATGTTGGAATGAAACATTTAACAAATTTGCTGAAAATGTTAAGCTAAAAAGATCCAAAAATGATTGTTGTTTCTATATTGGTGAGAATGTATGGTTGATTTTGTTTGTTGATGATATATTAATAACTGGATATGACAAAAATATGAAGTCTATAATATGTGAATTAAAGAAAGAATTCAATGCAAAAGACTTGGGAAATGTAAAAAATTTCTTAGGAATGGAAATAGAGAGAACAAAAGAAAAATTAAAGTTATCACAAAGCAAGCATATTAGAAAAATGGTTGAAAGATTTAAAATGGTTGATTGTAAAAGAGCAAAAACTCCAATAACAAAGGGTTTTGAAATTAATACAAGAGATGAAATTGTAAATGTTCCATATAGAGAGTTGATAGGCGGATTAATGTATATTAGTACGGGAACTAGACCTGATATTGCATTTGCGACAAGCTACTTAAGTCAATGTCTGGACAAACCAAATAAACAAGCATGGTTGGAAGCTAAAAGAGTGTTGAAGTATTTGTACGATACTATAGATTTATCATTAACATATGTAAAATCTAATCAAATGTTGATAGAAACGTATTCAGATGCAGATTATGCAAATAACAAAGAAGATAGGAGAAGCATTAGTGGATCAGCAACAATGTATTGTAATAATTTAGTAACATGGTTGTCAAGAAAGCAAGGATGTGTATCGTTATCTACTGCAGAGGCAGAATATATAGCTGCTACAGTTAGTGTGTGTGAACAAATAAATATTAAACGCTTATGTGAAGACTTTAATGAAAATGTGAATTATATTTTGTATGTGGATAACAAAGGTGCAATTGACATGGCCAACTCTTATGAAAATAGCAAAAGGTCAAAGCACATAGATATAAGATACCACTTTATCAAAGAAAAAGTTAATTCTAAAGAAATAAATATAAAATATGTTAGTTCTAAAGAAAACTTAGCAGATATGTTCACAAAAGCCTTAAGTTACGATCAATTCGTGTACTACAGAAACAATCTAAATATATGTTAAGAAATTCTTTTTTGTTGTAAGTTGATCAATTTTTTTTGTAATTTTAATATGTAAGAAACTGTAAGATTTGATATGTAAAAATCGAGGAGGGGTGTTAGGAATAATAGAAGACGTGACAACAACGCACTTCTGATTGCGCATGTGTGAGAATAATAAAGGGGTTACATCGGTCACGCAAAATGGCTAATAAAACACGACTCTCTCCTCTGCTACCGGAGTGTTAGCAAGTGTACATAGTAAATCAATATATGTTACAGTAAAGTGTTGAGTATTACTTTCCCACCTATCGTAAAAAGGAAGATTGTTATTCGTAGAGTATAGTTACATCTTATGCTAGATGCAGACTGGCCTCCCTACCGTGAGAACCGCCCTAGTCATTGCGAGTTTTAATATACATTAATTACGATTAATAAAAAGAATTTATATTAACACGTCTCTATACTTTCTTCGACGTGTTCTGCAGTTCAGCAAGACTTCTTATCTTTTACTGAACGTGCAGATTTAATTAAGAGGAAGCTATTAGCACGTACATATCAATGACTGGGGTGTTTGTTACGCGTGGAAACGTCTGGCATACAACACCCTCCCCCTTAAAAAAAGTTTTGGTTCCTATTTTACTAAACCAATTTTTTTTTTTTTATATAGCTTTCCTACCAACTATTGATGGAACTTTGTTGACATTATCTCTAATAATTAGTTCATTGGTAGAGGATCTATTACAGGAAGGTTGTTCTAAATTTCTAATACTAGTGGTTAAACAATCGTCACTATTTCTATAACATCTTACACTAGAAGAAGGTGTTTCAGGCTTAGAATCAAAATTTTGTATCATTTTGATACAAATGCCTGACTTATTACAACATCTGTTTAATAAACATTTCTTAAAACAAAAATAACCTATTATTACAAAAATTAAACCTATAAGAATACATGTAAAAAATGAATATTGACTAAGAGTGTTACTATTATTATGTTGTAATGTATCAGCAATATTACTAATTTTATCTAATTTATGACTGGCCAATTTTAGATCATTTAGATGTGAAGTTAATTTATTGTAGTGATTGTTTAGAGGGATGTGACTAATATTTTTAACATTGTCTTTTTCACAACAATCTATGTCTAGCTTAACATCTTGCATTAAATCGATTAACATATATTTGACACGAGATAATTTCTTATTAGTAACTAGAATAAAGTTCCCAACAAAACCTTTACATTTGTCGGATATGGAAATTTTTCCTATTCCTTCCAATTTAATATTTATTGGTAAGCTATTATCACAGCTTAAGGTAAGTAATTCAGCTTCCGGTAAAACTAAAATCCAAGTATTTAAATAATTTAGTTGAGTCCAAATAGAATTATGCAATTCTACTACTCTTTTATCACAATTATCGGGGTATCAAACTGACAGATTGGTATAATTTAACTTCACATATTCCTCGTTTATGGGTTGTATATAAGGACCGTTCTGTTTACATAAAAATTTGGTAATAGCAATCCTTTTACATTTGCTAAATTGTGCTTCCCTCATTACAACATAACGCTGAATACTTGTACTTAATACTAGAAACTCTGCACTAGGTTGGATAAAAACATATTTGTTATCATACGCTGATTTTACTAGTAAGGGTAGCACATTGTAAATTGTATAAATAGTATCGTCAACTAATGGCACTTTTATCACATACACAATAAAATTATCTTTCAAATAAACACTCAATTCAATCAAGTTTATCAATATCTGAGAATTTTCTGTATTAAGATTGACGAGAAAGTTCAAACCATTCGCCAACTGAGTTTTAATAGAGCTCAATTCGTGGATTAGTTTAGAAGGTGTTATCAGAATTAGGTGTAGTTTTCCCATTTGTGCATACAAAACAGCGTCTATAAGAGTCATAGTTTCCAGCTGGTATTAAGAAAACATTATCGAAAATAAACTTATATGTTCTTCAAATATCCTATCCTCCTTAGGTTTAATTCGTTCAAAACGTTTGACTCATTCACAACAGCAGATTCAAGTTTTCTGAAGTTTTCCATTAATACTCTTTTATTGAAATCTAAATTTTCTATAGTTTTGTTAAAATGTGAAATTGTTGATTTTACTATAGAAGATTGATCTTTTATTAGTTTCAAAACAGAATTTTTGTTTTTGCTAATGGATTTTATTCTAGAATTATAGTATTCTGCATCATTTTTGTCTAATGTGCCAAATAGATATTTTGTAACTGCATTGACCAAACCTCGTTTACTTTTGTTTTTATGACCAAGTAATTGTTTTAATGCAGATCTTTCATTATCGATTTTATTTATTACGTTGTTTGTTAAAATCGCGAACTTATCACATTGCTTAATACTAAACGAGTCATTTGAAAGTTTATACGTAATTTTAACATTGTTAAAAAATCCTAAGGTTCATAAATAATATTTTTGTAATTGCTCAAATTTTAAATCATGACTAGACTAATGTACGTTATGACATTCCAATGTGCGTAATAAAGCTTTACCGCTCCAAGATTTTCGAAATAAAGTCCCGGTGATTGATTAAATGTGGTTATTTCATAATGCGTGTTACTTTCTCCTTGTAAATTCCGTATAACTGAACAGCTTATTATCAACGTGATAAGTAACCTAAAAACATAAAACATAACTTACTTACTCAAAATAACGTTTTAAACGATTATTATGTACAAGTACATGTTTTCTGTTTTTTTTTTTAATAGTTAAATTCACTTTTGAATTTATTAATATTATTCTGTACGGGCCTGTCCACAACTATTCTAACTTTTTATTTCTACCACGTCTAGTCGCTTCATCAAATAGTAAAACTAATTCTCCTACTTCAAATCTCTGTTCATTAACGTTTTTATCAATATTTTTCCATTGAGCAATACTTCTTTTCTAAAATATTATCTCTAGCTATTCTTTGCGATTCTAAAAGATTTTGTTTTAAATTAACTACATAATCGTCAAAGGTATAGGAATTTTTTGAAGGTTTTCTTAATATTGACGTTGATAAAATGGCTTTAAAACCATAAATAAGTTCAAAGGGTGTATACTTTGTAGTCGTGTGAGGTGTAGTATTGTAACAAAAGATTGCATAGGGCATTAACTTATCCCAATTTAACTAATTATTGTCAATATAATGTCTAAGATATTCTTGTATAGTACGGTGTGACCTTTCTAGCGTTCCATTCGTTTGTGGTCTAAAAGCGCTAGATTGACGTTTTCGAATGCCCAATAATCTACACATGTTTTTTATTATCTCACTACTAAAATTTCGTCCTTGATCGGTTAAAATAGATTCTGGAATACCGTATCGACAAATAATATCAGTGACAATTTTGTCGGCTATTGTAATTGCTTCTTGGTTCGGTATAGGAATACATTCCAAAAATTTTGTTAGGTCATCTTCGAATGTCAGTAAATATCTATTTCCAGTTTCGGTAACAGGCAATTTTGTCTTATTATTAGGAAAGGTTTTATTTTTTTGACATAATGGACACTTCTTTACGTAATCTTTAATATTTTGTTTTAATTTTGTCCCAACAGTAATATTGTTTAATTCAATTATACATACGGTTTACTCCTTGGTGACCTCCTAATAATTTATTATGAAATTTTTCTAAAATTAGTTTCTGTTCATTTTCCTCTTCTGGAATCAGTACCAAACTGTTAGAAAAATTAAAACAAGCTTGAATTTTAAATTTCACATTTTATCATACATTCACAACTACGAGCAAAACTGTAACAGTTGTTATTTAAGAAAAATAACTTATAGCAAAATAAAAAGACTACTAAGTTTAATGTTCAATGAAGTATAACTCTTAAAGTTTAAGCAAATAATTCAACAAAAAAATTACAAATTAATTTCCAAATTTATTAAACAATTGAAGGTTTTGGATTTTTATATATTTCATTAGATTGGAAATTTTATTCTCTACACGTTGCAAAAAACCGAGTTTTGTAGTTTTGTGACACTCATCAAACTGCCCCCTTAAAGACTATCCATAACCACAAATCTTTAATTTGACAATCAAAATATTTAGCGGATGCGTTACTGAATACGGATTCTTTTTGATGTGGTTAACTTAACAATTGTCCTTGTTGTTAACTTAACAATTGTCCTTGAGTTAACAACTTCATACATCTTGTAGGAAACTGTAACCTGGTCAATGGTCCTGTGAGACTTGGCAACACTGTCTGTTAGTAATAGAAGTAAGTTGTCTGTAATTCTCCCGTGCACTGCACATTAAATATGTTCTGTTGTAAACAAAAGTTTATTAATAAACCCTCACAAAACAACAGGTTATGGGCCCAGGTAGACGCCATACAAACTTCCCAGTATAGTGAAACACAAAAAACAGTAAGTTAGAAATAAAAGCGATTTGCAAAAACGTGCTTAACCTTAAAAAAAGAACTTACATGTAATAAGTGTATAACATGGCGGGAAAAGAGTATTCGATTGATAAACTACGCGGCAGCGAGAATTATCACACATGGAGCTTTGCTATGAAAAACGTTCTCGAATTTCTAAACTTAGATGGAAGTATTACAGATCCTCCAACTGAGACAGATCCGGAGAAACTCAAAAAAGCAAAAACCAGAATTGTGATGGCTGTGAGCAAAGAACTATTCGTTCACGTTTTAAACGAAACCACAGCGTTAGGAACCTGGAAGAAACTTAAAACATTATTTGACGACCATGGTTTATCCAGAAAAATTGGATTGCTGCTTAAGCTAATAACTATAAGATTGGATGAGTGTAACTCAATGGAGGAATACGTTGCAAGTATAACGTCAACCGCAAACAAGCTGACCGGAATCGGATTCACCATCACAGATGAGTGGCTCGGTGCGATCATGCTAGCCGGCTTCACGGACGAGTTCAAACCACTAATCATGGGTATAGAGAGCAGCGGCATCGCCATAACAGCTGACAACATAAAACTTAAACTTCTGGATGCTGACTACAGAAACTCAAATACAAGTGCGTTTTACGGCGCAAAAAGTATAAATAAAAACACAAGTAAACCGAGTCAAATTACAAAGAAGTTAAAATGTAATTATTGTAAAAAGAAGGGTCATGTTAGTGCAAACTGCCGAAATAAACCGGATTATAAACAAAAAACGGACATTTCTAAGCTGACGAAAACTAACCTCGCGTACTCTTTTAATGTAAACGGTGTTGTAAATAATACTCCGAGTGCGTGGATAATAGACAGTGGCGCATCAAAACATATGTCACCCGATAAAAATATAATTTCGGGAATTAAACATGATCTGATAAATGATATAAAAACCGCAAATAATGAATCAATTAAAGTAGTCGGAAGTGGTCAATCAGTACTAAACGTTAACGAAAAAGAGATAATCATTAATAACGTGTTATTCGTGCCTAAACTATCCGCGAACCTATTATCAGTTGCGAGAATGGTTGAAAACGGTAACAAAGTAAATTTCGATAAAACTGGATGCACGGTTTATGATACTCAAGATAAAGTAATGTTTCACATTAAACCACAAAACGGCATTTATAAACTCCCTAACAAAATTGGGACCTGCCAACTTGCAGATGTAGTAGATGAGGACGCCTTAACATGGCATCGGCGGTTAGGCCACCTAAATTTCGCCGATTTAAAACGGGTAAAATCCTTAGCAGATGGAATAGACTTTTGCGATGACGCCTCCGCGATTAAACAATGTGTTGTTTGCCTGCTCGGAAAACAAACTCGCGAGCCTTTTCCAAAAGGCCATAATAAAAACGACGAAAACGCTCGAACTAATACATACTGACTTGTGCGGACCAATGGAGACAAATTCATGGGGCGGCGCCCGATATTTCGCGACGTTCATTGACGATTTTTCGAGAAAGACATTTGTGTACTTTTTAAAACAGAAATCGGATCTTTTTGAAACTTTTAAGAACTTTAAATTAATGGTTGAAAATCAAACCGAAAATAAAATAAAACGCGTTAGGTCGGATAACGGACTCAAATATTGTAATGAAAATTTTAAATCATACTGTAAAAAGACCGGTATTATTCATAAAACTACATGTACATATACGCCACAGCAAAACGGTATCGCAGAACGTATGAACCGTACACTCGTGGAACGTGCCAAATGCATGTTATTCGATGCCGAATTGGATAAAACATTTTGGGCAGAAGCAATTAATATGTCTTGTTATGTAATAAATCGATCTGTTAACAGAACTCTTGGAAGAAATATTCCTGAACATGTGTGGTCGGGAAGGCGACCCGATCTTCGAGATTGTCACATCTTCGGCACACTAATCATGTTTCACATCCCCAAGGAGAAGAGGTTGAAATTCGACCCTAAGTCCACAAAGCTCATTTTTACTGGAGTAAGCGAGACTCAGAAAGGATACCGATGTTTCAATCCCGTTGACAATTTGACCATCGTAAGCAGGAACGTAAAATTTCTTGACCCGGTTGGCGCCAAGATCAACAAATACGTATCAATTGATCTAGAAGATAACGAGTCAGTTGGGGTACAACAAAACGACGTGGAAGAGGAGATCGAAACATCAGAAATTGAGTTCAAAGATGCAGGCGCCGTAGAAGATGACGACACGCCATACGAAGACAGCACCGCACAGGGACCTCAACTTGAAGTTCGTCGATCTGCCCAAGCTCCTAAACCACGCAACTTCGACGACTATGAGTCCTACGCTACGTATCATGCACTCACTTGTGAAGATGATGAACCTCAGTCTGTCCATGAAGTCAAAAATACCATCTACAGCAAACAATGGGAAAATGCGATGTCGAAAGAGATTCAATCTTTCAACGACAACAAAGTTTGGACATTATGTGAATTACCGCAGGGTAAAAAAGCAATAAAAACCAAATGGGTGTTTAAAATCAAGAGAGATAAAAAAGGCTCAATCATTCGTCATAAAGCCCGGCTTGTAGCAAAGGAATGCGCACAAAAATATGGAAAAGATTACACAAAAACATTCTCACCAGTAATAAGATACTCGTCTCTACGACTCCTGATTGCTCTAGCTGCAAAGAAGAAACTACAAATCGACCAAATGGATGCAGTCACAGCTTTCCTTCAAGGAGATCTGGACGAAGAAATTTATATCAAACAACCCGAGGGTTTCAATGGCGTAAGTAGACAAGTTTGTAGACTTAGAAAGGCGATATATGGTTTTAAACAAAGCGGACGTCAATGGAATATCAAACTTGATAAAGTTCTGACCATTTTTGGACTAACAAAGTCAAAATTAGATTCATGCGTGTATTTCAATGCAGAAGCAAGCGTAATCGTTGCAATATAATATATATATATATATATATATATTATGTAGATGATTTACTCATATTTTGGTCAGATGCTGAAATTCGAGACCAATTAAAACACGAGTTAGCAAGAAACTTCGACATGAAAGATATGGGAAGAGCCAAGACTTGCGTGGGACTTAATATAACCTACGAAAACGATGGAATCTCAATAGATCAGTCAGTCTACACAAAAAACATTCTGAAGAGATTTGGCATGGCTGACGCAAAACCAATTTCGACCCCTAGCCTTAAAGGGCAGAAGCTATCTGTCCGAATGTTAGAGGAAAACGAAGATACCACAAATATACCTTACCAAGAAGCCGTAGGAAGCCTGCTATACCTAGTGCAGGGATCACGACCCGACATTGCTTTCGCAGTAAGTGACGTAAGTAGATTTAACAATTGTTTTGGGAAAATTCACTGGGCCGGCGTTAAAAGAATATTTAGATACCTTCGAGGTACAGAGAATCACAAGATTCATTACAAATATTCTAATGAAGCAAAAATTGAAGGCTACGCCGACTCAGACTGGGCATCGGATGTAGATAAAAGGCGCTCATGCACCGGCTATGTATTTAAATTTGGAACTGGTGCAATAAGCTGGGCAAGCAAGATGCAAGGTATAGTAGCTCTTTCGACAACCGAAGCAGAATACATGTCACTCTCCGCTGCGACGCAAGAAGCATTATGGCTGAAACAATGTGTTGAACAATTTGAAACATGTAATAAAAGTATATTAATGCATTGTGATAATCAAGGTGCAATCGCATTAGCCATGAATGACCAATTTAGACCTAGATCAAAGCACATTGATATTAGGAATCATTTTTTCCGAGATCATGTAATACATAATGTAATAGAACTTAAGTTTGTTATGTCAGAAGAAAACGTAGCAGATTTTTTAACTAAAGCTGTAACTAAGGATGCCACTATGTATGCAATCGATAGACTAGGTCTATCCTGTTAAATATTGTTAAGTGTTGTTGATTGAATGTTGATATATTTTAATATGTTTTGTATTGTCAAAAATTATAAATCAACAAGTTGGGGTGTAGAAAACTGTAACCTGGCCAATGGTCCTGTGAGACTTGGCAACACTGTTAGTAATAGAAGTAAGTTGTCTGTAATTCTCCCGTGCACTGCACATTAAATATGTTCTGTCGTAAATAAAAGTTTATAAATAAACCCTCACAAAACAACACATCTTTAACTCTTAAAGATTTGCTTACAGAATAGGCATGGTTTACTTTATTAGTAAATATCTTTTTAAACTTTAAACAAAAATGCAGTATAATGCCAGTTGTAATTGTTAGCTGTAGATGTCAGCACGTCAGCTTATTACACTGGCTGCTGTTCCTCTGCTTTTCTAAAATCAGAAAAGGAGTTCAGTCCACAATCTCGACTTAATCACATCTTCTATGTTTTTCTTAATAATTGTAACTTTTTATCTATAAAATCCAATCAACATTTTTCTTTTGGCAATCTCATTTAGGTGTAATAACATAGGGTAAAAAATCTCAACCAATCCATGAGTAAGATCGTTGTGTCCCAAAAAAACGCAATTTAATTTTTTATATAAAAAATTTCTATTCAAATAAATGTTATTATGCAGTGTATAGTGTATGGAACGTTACATATTCAGCAAAAGCCAAGTCTAGTGAAATGTTTTGGAGAAACTTCAATTTCCAACTATTGTTCTCTGCTAAGAAAGGTTTGTCTTGTGTTTGTGTATTATTTTCTCTAACTTGTTCACATATGCTAGAGTGTTTGGGGAGCTAATCTGTAGTTTTTTCCGTTTTAATTTACGTAGTAATAAAAGAACTGGCTGCTTCCTAATTTTTTCCTTAGTCAGCAACGTGTTGAGAAAAAATGATGTTTTAAGATTGTTTTTTCTGGATTGTGTAAGCTATGGTTGAAAGAATGGGTTTGGTTTTAGAAAATCACTGTTTGCATATATTTGGAGCTTTAGGATTTATTCAAATGGTGACCAATCATTAAAATAGTTGTAGCTTTTTGAACTTCATTTGTATTGGTTTCTGTTGCCAGATGATTGCTTTGACAAAAAACAAATTGAGTAGATTAGGTTAAGATTGTTGTTTGTAGTACTCCAATAATGCTTCTTTTGTTGACCTTGCTAGGACATAAAACAAATTTTGTTTTTAGGATTGTGTGAGCTATGGTTGAATAAATAGGTTTGGTTTTGGGAAGTCACTGTTTGCAAATATTTAGAGCTCCAAGGTGTAATTTTATTGGCTACCTCAAAGTTGTTGATGCTCTTTTGTATTGGCTTCTGCCAGATGATTGCCTTGACAGTAAAAACAAATTAAGTTGGTTGGTTATTTAGTTGGTATCATACACAAGTTTATTTGCCTGTTCAGATTTGTTAAACTGCTGCTCAAATTCTATTATTATTTCTTGTATGTTTTTCTTCATCACTTAAATCCCAAGTACATTGGTCTGAGGCCACTCTTGGCAGATTCTGATTCTGCATAAACTGTAAACAAAACACCATTCCTTTCATCATAATCACATGTCCCACGACACAATTCACTTACGTGTAAGAGAGAAAAACGCGTCAAAACTAAAGTTATCGCCTGTTTCATTTAAATACCAAAGCAGCCTAAACAAAAAATTGTACTAAGTGATATTTGATACTAACTGTCTATGTCACTATAGAAATATTAATTTGTATGTAAAACAGTAAAACAACTTTAAGTTCATTTCTCTATTTGCGCTTACTAACAATGTGGATGTTTACTTTTGCAACGCGAGAGTACGCCGTACACAAAGTTGTGACCTCACGTCCTGAGACACCCTGTATAGGTTCATTTTTTTAATTGTTTTAATCTAAATTATAATTGACATTAACTTGAATAAGAGCCGGTATTATAAACACAAAATAACAAATCTCAAATTAAATATATTCGACGAATAAACGTATTCCGGTATTATAAATCTAAATTAACTATTCGTAAAATAAGGAATTGCAACGCCGCATTTATATGTTATTTTAATATTGTGGTTATGATGTGTTGTATTGTAGCCTTTGTTATATTACAATAATCCCTTACATTTTGATAGTCAGTTGCATAACATCGTAGAGCAATCAAAAGTTAATTTTCAACAGAAATTGCTCCAAATTAAAAATAACCTAAGAAACATGACATGTGTCAAGTTATTCATTGAATAAATTTTAATCCCTAGATTTTGGATGATTAATTTATTCCATAGATTAAGGGCCGCTTGCACCACCTCGCTTAAAACTAGACCTTAGTCAAGTACCACTTATGTCCAAGTGAAGCTTAAAAATATATTTTGTTGCACCACTGTATTTTAAGGTCCACTCACGTAAGATACAGATATATGTGGCAACACAGCAAAGTTTGCTTTATTTTATCATGCATTTGCAGTATATAGAAGGTTAGGTAGCAAAAAAGACCTAGTTAATAGTAATAAAAACTATTAATTACTCATATGGGTGATTCATTCGCCCGACATACGTAAACACGATCGGTTCATTTTATTTGAAGTATTTATTACACGTTTATTCTTAATAGAATTATTAATTTTGATATTAAATATTACTTTTCAATATAAGTATGTTTTACATAATTGCACTGATAAATCTCAGAAACCTCTGCATTTTTAAAGTTTTTTATTATTATTAACCGAGTCATTATTGCTACTTAACCTTTTACATACTGCTAATGCTCAAAAAGGACATAAAATAATTTTATTCAAGTATTGCATTTGTCTATAATTCGAGATGCTGTAGATATGTGCACTTCTGCAAAGCTCCCTACACTTGTATTTTGAATAAAATCTAGTCAATAGGAGCATCTAAAAATCTATCCAATTGTAACTTGAAGTAGTGTGTAATACACAGAATTTTAAGATTTTTTATAAAAATGACAGACAATGCAATTTTGTGAAGCAAATTTTAGGTTATTCTGCACCTCCAACTCAAGGTTCGGCTTACGATAAGTTCCACTTAGGGGTTTTTATGTTCTACTTAGCAGATGGTGCAACAAATATAAGCTCCACTTGGAAATAAAGTGGCACTTAAGCAGTTAAGCGAGGTGGTGCAAGCGGCCCTTAGTTACCTACTTTTATTATTTGACGTTTATAATACCGAAATCAGCACAGTATAGTATTTTGTTTTGTATAACAAGAGTGGATAGTATGCCCATACCGCACGAAGACGAATTTGCAGGCGGAGGCTCTAAACGTCTAAGTGCGATATGGGCATTCCACTCGAGTTGTACAGCTTACTTTTTCTACGACTGATAAAAATCTAAAAATTATTTTAAAACTTTTCAATTAATCATTTAACATTATTTTACGTTTACGTTTCGCATAATTATCAAATTCAGAACTACCTATAATTTTGGTTAAATTATGCTTTAAAATATTTAATTAAAAACGTTTTTAAGCTTTATTGTATAATAACAGTTAGTAAATAAGACGTTCTTAATCATTTTTTGACATTTTACAAATAAAAAAACCATTTGTATTTAGCGACGTAATCAAATAAACATTGGCCGCGTTCAGGACGACTCATCATGCGTACTGAACGCGCTTGATGACTATCGTTTGCTGGCAGCTCTTGTCATTTTACTCATCATACATCTAGGTTTGCTTGATCCGCGCTTTTATTTGAAAAGTAAACTCATCATGTCAAAACTAAACTACATAGCAGTTATATATGTTTTTAAACGGGAAAAGGAACAACATAGGTAACTATGAGATTACAACTTAATATTAACGCTGTAATAACTTGGGTGAGAGAAGTAAAAAATGATAAAGATAATCAATTGCCGTACTTCGTTGCCAACTTTAGAGTAATCTTATCCTACACCTTCGCCTTAGATGGCATTACTTATTGATAATATATTATATCTCGTTAAGTAGCGGCTTCATAAACTAATTAACTTATATATTTAAATTCAAAACTCTGAGCTTTATGTTTATGTAGTTGATAAAAGTTTACACGGTTGGCAACAGTGACAAAAAATACCGTTCAGACGGGCTCAGCGCTTAATAGGTCAGCGCTGGCAACTGATGAGTTGTACTGAACGCAACCAATGGCTGCGTTCAGTACAACTCATCAATTGCCAGCGCTGACCTATTAAGCGCTGAGTCCGTCTGAACGGTATATTTTGCCACTGTTGCCAACCGTGAAAACTTTTATCAACTAGATAAACATAAAGCTCAAAGTTGTGAATTTAAATAAATGATTTAATTAGTTTATGAAGCCGCTACTTAGGGAGATAATATATTTTCAATAAGTAATGCCATCTAAGGTAAAGGTGTAGGATAAGATTACCCTGAAGTTGGCAACGAAGTACGACATTTGATTATCTTTATCATTTTTTACTTCTCTCACCCAAGTTATTACAGCGTTAATATTACCTTGTAATCTCATAGTTACCTATGTTGTTCTTTTTCCCGTTTAAAAACATATATAACTGCTATGTAGTTTAGTTTTGACATGATGAGTTTAATTTTCAAATAAAAGCGCGGATCAAGCAAACCTAGATGTATGATGAGTAAAATGACAAGCGCTGCCAGCAAACGATAGTCATCAAGCGCGTTCAGTACGCATGATGAGTCGTCCTGAACGCGGCCATTGTGATTTGTAGTTTTTGTTTTTATGGTTGGTACGGCATATCATATCCACACTAGAGTGGATATATGATACATATCCTTTCAGTTAGGCGTGAATAAAAGTGACAGGTATGTTCCATTTGACCGTTTCATGCACCTGGTGCGTTAGAGGTCGAGTGCGACTATTTTCGATGTGGAATATTCGAGCTGGAACATTGCGCCGCGGGCATTTCCGCTTAAAACGTCAGTTTTGTTTTGTGCATGGCCGCCACGCTTAAATTGTGCATTTTGAAATGTACTTATCTATGATTTGTACATAGCAGTCGTATAAAACCCTAGCGGATATGTATAATATAGAATTTGAAATTAACACATCAAATCTGTACTGCCTTTTTTAAATTTCGCGGGCAAGAGCGTCTCGCACAAGAAAATATGGCGTTTTCTACCTCGAAAAATCACATCGAATATCTAAAACGCTTTTGACAAATGGAACAACTTATTAGTCACACCTATAAAATTAGTGCCACCAAGTGCGACTATTTAGTCAAATGGAAAACAGCTATAGAAGGGAGTAGAAAAAAATAATTTACTTGTTTAGTAAATAAAATCTACAGATTTTAATGGTTTATCATTTGCAACAATTTGATTAATTCTCAATTTCAATGTGATAGTTTCAACAAATGTATGTAAAATTCTAAGGTATTTTTATATTATTGTAAATAATTCCTAACTTTAAAATTGAAAAAGAAATTACTCTCTTTTTTAAAGATAACAAACATGCAAATATTTTATAATGCTTCATTATTTTCATTTTTATGAGGCTTCTTCCCTGAGCTCTCACCTCATGATTAATTTACCCTAATTCTAAATGATTATGACGTAATAAATTACTCACAAAAATAAAACAACAACTATTCTGCTGCCACATATGTCTAGTCCATCCCGTATCTCAGATGAGATGTGTATTGCCACATGGCGCAATGCCAATTCAATTATACACATTAGATTCTTGTACACTTATTAACATAATCTAACTTAGTCTAAGTAGGCTACCTTGTTTTTATATAATTTATTTTTAAAATCTATTACACTTATAAATAAATAATACTGGTGCTTATATTATAATAAACAAAATGGCAGTGTGATTGATTTTCTTTAAAAAACTATTTCAACTCTTGTAATTTCTTCTTCATGTACATGTCCAGTTGAGAGTAATCAAGCAATGTATTTCTTACAATCTCTTTTAAAATGTTTGGCCAATTTTCTTCTAACAAACGTAATTTAACAACAGTATTACACATTTCTTGAAGTAGTTTGCTCATATAACTTCGAGATTTCTGTCTCATCATTAAATCTTCCTAAAAATTAAAAAACAATTAAACAATTTTAAATTAATTAAAAGAAAAAAACGTACTTGCACAGATCCTGTTTTTTTCCACTGCAATGCTTCTTTGCTAACAACGCTTCTTAAAGCAGGGTCAGCAGTCATCAACCATTTTTTTGCACTTAAATCACTTGAATTATTTACATCTATTTGTAATCTAATTAATAAAGGATGCAATAAAATATCTGGGAGTGACCAAAGAACTAAATCACTTAAACTTTGGTATTGTTGATTGGCTGATTCAATATCCTGCTCAGTGATCTGAAAACGTACTTCAATCAATAATTTTCATAAGTAATGATTTCATTATTTTGCTTTGAACGTTGGTTACTTCTTGGATCGAGTTAAAAACTAAGCAATTTACAATATAATTCTAGACTCAAATATCTTTGGACCACCCAAGATCAATTTAATTTTTTTTTTTAGTGTGTCAGTTACAAGTTATTAATTATGACATTTCGTAACAATTTAGGTTCGAATTTATAATGAATTTAGAATAAATAATGACTGAAATTGATATTGAGTTATGTTTTACAAGTACAAACAGAGTCTATAGAAAGTAAGTATACTATACACTCCACAAACTGACATAAACTCAAATAAATAAATATCAGATTCATAAATCCAAAATTAATTCGAGATAGTACAAGCATTAGTATTTAATTGCACTAGATAGAATCACAGTCGTTCGTTTGATTATTTATTTCCAATACCTATTAATAATAAAAATAAAAATTCTGATCCTTACATCTTTTCCATTTAATTGCTTCAATCCCCAATGAGACAATCGATATATTGCATAACTTTCCCATTCTTTTTCATAAACAGGGTTTCCTTCCTTTCCTAAGGTAAGAGAAGTTAGACCTTGTATTTCTGCTAACCCATTTATTTGTCCAAGACAATACATATTTGTTTCTTTAAATACAAAATGTTCTGCATTTGGAAATCTAGGTTTAACTTTACATAGAATTGCACTTATGTGATTGAAATTGGCATAATTAAAATTTACAGTATGTACATCATTTGCTTTAGCTGGACACCATGCTTTATCAACAAATCGTAAAGCACCTTGCCCGTACACATTCAAATGCCTTCCACAAACTTCTATTAGATAATCACCCCCTAAAAAACATAATGAAAATATTGTTATTGCATTATGTGTGAATAAACTTACCCTGCTCTCGTTCTCTAGGTACAATAATAACATTATTATTAAGAATGCTTGGAGGAGATGATTGCCTTTTTACTTTGGCAGTGGCAGCTCTACTTCCAGAACGACTACGAATAGTACGATGACTTGTAGTTGCACTTTTTATACTTCTTTTTGATTTAATAGACATTTTGCTACTACTTTTTTCACTTGTATTACTAGAGATAGTTATCGAAGTGGTAACAGATAAATTGCTTGATGTTTCTGTGTTGTTATCTGATGAAGTAACAGCATCTTGTGGAGGTATTAAATTTAAAATCTCTTCGATTTTCCTGAATTTAAAATTTAATTATAATAAAACAATAGAATAAATTATTAGTTTACTTACTCAACATGATTTGTTGGTAGAATTATATTAGTTGTTAAGTCTATATTATCAAGTATTTCATCTTCGGCATCACTAGAGCCACAACTACTACTGCTTTCAGTATCAGAATGACTTGTTAATATAGAACTAATCGAACTATCAATATTAGGCCCAACACTAGATAAGCTATCTTTAACACTACACTCCTTCTTTTTTTCTAACTTATTTATTATAGGAACTAAAATTGGTGGTAATCTAAATAAGTCTCCACCTGATGGATTACTAGATGAAGTATGAGAATTGTCAGTATCTTGTGAATTAGTTCTGGTGACATTAATTTTCTTGTCAGGCAGGATTGCAACTTTTGAAGTCATTAGACGAGGTTTTACATTTTTAGTTTCACGTTTTGCAAGAGATGTTAATATTATATCTGAATCGGGTTTGAGATGAGACATTTTTTCAATGTTGTTGCAACTAGTTGATAAATATCGAGTTTGTGTTCTTAAAAGTTCCCAGTTTGTTCGTGCATTTGATATTACTTCTTCTCTACGTACATTAAGGCACACATCACTTGTCAAATCCATAAATGTTGGATTTGTTGATTCTTTATTTCTTTTCCAAGCCATTGCAGCTTTGCGTACTTGTTCGGTTACTTGCATAGTATTTAGATTTATTAATTTTGGCAAATAAGAGACTAGAAATGATATACAATCACCTCCCAAACATACTGGATTATTGTCTACTGATAATTCCCGTATATTTGAAGATTTGGCTACACTCCTCATATCTTCAACCCTAAAATTAAACCATGCAGTATTACAAATTCAATTAAGTCAATATACACAAAGTCACAATTTTTCAATTAGCAATAAGAAAACATTTCAAGTTATTGACTCAGATGTTAGTCAAGATACTAGTTTCATTAATTACTCACTAACTATTCCATCATTAGTCACAATAATCCTTGACTAATTGTCATAACAACCAATTTTTGGTAACTAATAATAGCCATGAATATTTATACGAGAAATGAGACAATAAATTACTAAAAGAAATTTTATGAAGATTGATTAATAAGTAGAAGATTATGGCCACCACCACGTTCTCCAGATCTCACTCCATGTAATTTTTTTTTATTTGGAATATTAAAAAATAAAGCTTTTATATGTCGTATACATACCTTCGATGAACTAAAGAAGACTATAGAAATGGAATTTTCAGCATTTGAAATAAATGATTTATAATGGTGATATTTATATGTATGTAAATATTTTTTATTAAAAAGTAAGTATTTTACAAAATAATAATTAAAATAATATAATAATTTTATTTGAAAAATAGGATAGATGACAACGTTGAAAAAATGAAGAAATGTACAACCACATGAAGAAAAGGATATAGGATCATAAAAAATACAAAAGTTACTGCACTTTATAATTTTTTTATAATAAATGCTGGAAATAACCATTTTATTGTTAAAAACAAATATTTACTTTTTTGGTTAATGTTTTTAACAATAGCTGAAGCTGCTCTGCAGTTATATTTTTATTTCCATTGTTATAGTTTTTGTTAATTCATCCAAGGTATGCATACAACATTTATGCCCGTACTAATAGTTGGGGATTAAATCTCGGATTGATCCTAGATTCATGAATCCGAGATTCATTTTGCTAATTGTTGATTGGCTCTAAGCCAATTCACGGATTTCATTAGTCGCGATTGACCAATGCATTGCTTGCTTAATTTTCGGATCGAGTTGAAAACTATGCAACCGTCAATATAATCCTAGATTTAAATAATCTTGGGTCCACCCAAGATTGTTTATTAGTGTATCATATATTAATTCTGACGTTTGGCAATAAAATATATTGGCCGATCGCAACTATATTCACCATCACAATATCCGTGAATTGGCTTAGAGCCAATCAACGATTAGCAAAATGAATCTCGGATTCATGAATCCGATCGGCGATCCTAGCTCCGATCTTCGAACAGCGCTCCGAGCATATAGCACTAAAATTTGTTTTAAGCTCGGACCCTCGCTCACCGCTCGAGCCTCGTGTTTATATTGAATTAAAACTTTTTTAGCGGCGTTCGAGTAAAATTATTACATTACATATTTTACTTACTAATAATTTTACTCTTACGACGCATTAGGTTTAAAAATGTTTGTGATTGTATGGTTTTTTTATGTAGGTACTTAATAAATATTATCCATTTTATTTGCTTCTTTAGAAAAAAAAATTTATAACTTTTTTTTGTATGATGCATTACGCACATTGTGGCTGTATACCCTTAAAACCCTAAACCTCTATATCCTCCTGGACTTGCAGAATCACCGTTATGGTATTACTTCATAAGTCCAAGACACTCTATTTTTGGCTTCCAAGTCTTATCCTCTCCTCTTCGTCATTTGTTGCCATTTTACTTATGCTTTCTTCAATGGCCTTCCAGTTGCTTGAACTTTCCACCATAAGTGGGGTCAGATTGCTACCGGTTATCTCCTTCCCAACTTTATTCTGAACCTTCATTCTAATGTACTTCCAGTAAAAAAATGTCACCAGTGTATGCTCTGGATTATCTGTTACATAGTAGAGGCAGCCGTCATGCACCACAAGACACATTTTCTTTACGTATGACCAAAGCATCTATATCAAGTGAGGATTCGTGTAAAATGGTAGTTTAGATTTCTATGTTCTCTGTTTACCCAAGGTGTCACCAGAGGTCTGCATCCATTTGATCTGACATTCTTCCTTTCATTTTTTCATCGTCTTTATTTTATTGGCGTTTCTTTGTTGCTTCAGTTGTTTCCCTATGTTGTCGGCTCGCTCTTGGACAAGAAGGTGTGTGAGGTTTGTTTGACGTTTTTCTTCTGGCCCTTACTAAAATTACTCTGTAGTTTTGATGTTATAGTTTTCTTTCCATATAAGCGCACCATACAATAGTATTAAGTCTACGTCGCCCACATTGCGTTACGCTTCTCCGCTCTCGGACCTCCCACGTTTGACATGATTCGTGCCATAACCATGACTAGTTTATCTGCTTTTTGTTTGACCTCAGTTATGTGGGGTCCTATGTTCCTGTTTTTTCCTATGCTCATCCCTAAGTATTTAATGCTATCTTGAGATTTGATTTGATTTGCCCACCAGGACTACGTCTTCCGTGTTTTGTGTTTCCAGCTGTAAACTCATCTTCTTGATCCACTTATAGGACGCCCATTTTGAGAGGATATCGCAAAATGGGCGTTCTATATTCCACTATGGTATATTGCCAATGACCATATGGCAAGATCGTCCGCATAGACTATTGTGGCAATTTCATGTGGCATCTGTACCCTCTGTAAAACGTCATAGCGAATGTTGCACAGAGTAGGGAGCCAACATGAAGCCATGTGGCATCCCACAAGACTTATCCAGAGCTGCACAATATAGTTCTATCCTGTAGATAGTAACATAGCATAGGATTATCTTCCTGATATATGTTGATATTTCCCTTCTCTCTAGTTCTCCTATTATTAGCCTGTCTCCATGGCACTAAGTTGATTCTCACCAAGGCCTCCATTGCTATCTCTTTCCTTTATATGTCTCTTAATTATTGATAATATGCTCATAGAGCTTTCTTAGCATGTTCAGTAAGCAAATGAGTCGATATGTCTTGCCTTCGTCCGTTTTGGTAGGTTTCTCAAACCAGTTTTGCCATTTTCCAGTCTGTAGGAAAGATGCCTTGTTTGATAAGTTTGTCAAATACTTTCACACAGAGTTGCGCCTTTCTGTGGACTTTCTTCCTTTTAATTTTGCCACCTGCCATCTGTATTTCATATTCTGTACTTTATTGTATGGTATCATAAACACGTCTACTCTTAGCTTTTTCTTTGTTGTGTTGCCTTAGTTTGAAAATAGATTCATCATATTGGCCATTACTTCATCCCCTGTCAGTGTTAGCGAGGATCTTTAGCTTATTTTATTAGTGACAAATTACTCACTGCTTTCGTTCGGAGAGAAGTAAAAGGAGTACATAACTGCATCTTGTGACTCCACCTAGGTGAAGCCCTCACTACTTCCTGATTTTGTTACCTAAAATTTTGTATTGTCTAGAATGTATATTGCCACATCTTCCTGTTTGTCTATGATCCATCTCTTCTTACTAGCTGAAATTTTCTTATTTGGTTCTCCGAGACTAAGGTTAAAGTCTGCTCCTATTTTCTAGCAATTCCATTCTAGTAGATCCATTGCCGCTCTATATCTGTTTAAGTAACCTAGATTCAGTTCATTGTATGGCCGTAGCAACTTTGTCCTTCTGTGTTTGCATTAGTTCAATATATGCAAAGCATATCATGCTTTCCATTTCTACCTTAAAGAAGTAGCACTCTTGTTTGCTGGTGCACTTTATCAATTTATGCAGGGTTCGTCATCTGTTTCCTTGCACTGCGCGTTGGCTTGTGACTTAGTCTATGACATCTGTCACATTTTGGCGGAGGGAAGACTTCTATCACTCTCCATCTATTCCAGCCTCACTCTATTCTCCTTTTCCATGCAAGGTGTTCTGCTGCCTTTTTATCCATACTCTCAAAAGCATATCTTTCTTACTCCATTTTAGTTAGCCTTTTCTGCTAATTTCACCATATCTACTTTGACACTGAGGTTGTCTCTCAGGAGTCAGGAGTAACTTGTTGATGACTTCCCTTACATCTTCTACGTTGAGGTCTTCCTTTATGTCTATGTATTATTAATACTCAGATTGAAAAAACTAAAGTTGGTTATTATTGCAAGTATATTAAAAACAAAAGCATACATGTATAAACTCTCTTTATAATACTTAAAAAACGCTGATGAAGGGTAGAATAGATTATTACAATTAATAATGTACTAAATTGAAAATCAAAGTCCCATGTGACATGTGACGTTTTTTTATGTTGCTACAAAAATACTACACCATTCAACATTATAAACTATAAAACTAACTGTTTTAAAAGCTGAAACGTGGTAATCTCTCATTTTGAAGAATACGAAGATCAGAATTCAGGCATTTCTAAGTATTAGATTGACTGTATCATTTCTCACATTAGTGACTCCATTTATCTGCAAAATCCAACAATTTAAAACCCTCGGCAATCTTTAATCAACTGATGATCCATTTGCAGTTATACATCATGTGAAAAAAATATCATTAAAGAGTTACTATCTACACTAAAAAGTGATTTCTATTTTAATCTTATTTAATTCTTTAGTTGTTACAAGATAGAAGCTACATTAATCTGTTTAACGCTAGAGAAATGCCGGGTTTAGTCGCCCCGTCCTGTTGTGGTGCCATTAGTAGTATTGTTATGAAAAAATATTAAATCCCTCACATCTACGAGAATATCAGTGAACCTTTGTCTCTAGAAAAATATTGACAGGTACAGCGCCGTTTTTAAATTAAAATTGGTTCTTATAGGACAAACGCCAACCAACTCAATATCCAAACGATAAGATTTTAGTCATCACTTTTTTTATATGTTAAACTACATACAATATTCTATGTCTTCATGTTCTTAGATAAAGATTTGAAGTTGTATTTAACGAGTAAAAAATTAACAAAGAACTAATTAAAAACGTCCCTTTTTAAAAATTAATTGCAAAGAAACGACTTATTGCATCAAATTTCTACAAATTTGAGGACACAGATTGGACTTTCTTCGACAAAGTGTGAAAATTTTATTCAATTATATTAAAGCGTTTTTTTGCTGAGTTGGATGTTGTGAACCCTTATAATAGAGCAACTATTCTCCCCCCTTAAGAAAACAAAAACCATGTCACACTGTATGTAATTTTCTTCATATTTAACATACTTTTTTGATTGGTTTTAGATAAAAAAAGTCTACAACAAAGCACTACATAAGCGTGTATAATTTTATAAATGTAAATTTCAATTAAATTTTTGATTCAATTGGAGACATTTTTTTCCCTTATTTTACATCTAAATATTGTCTATACTTACATTAATATTTCATTGTTACTAATAAACAACTTCTGCAAATTGGGAGTGTTTCCAAATCCCAATAACTTTTTTAATCGATTCCTTCTCAAATTCAGTTCTTGTAGAGAAACCAAACCTTCCAAGTCAGGACAACCAATGTTTCTAATTTGATTGCCAGCTAAATTCAAAACCTTCAATTCTGATAAGTCCGATAACCCAAACACTTGTGTTATCTGATTGCCATGCAAATCTAATACTTCTAATTTCTTCAATGTTTCCAATCCTTCAATCTTCTTAATCCTAAAATGGTTGAGATACAAACAAAACAATAACAAATTAATTTATTATATTAAGCTAGGCCCAAATTGAATTAATGATTCATATACTTAGAATCGTGCACAAATAAATATATTACCGATTTTTCCCCATTAGAAGAACTCGGAGATTTTCCAACATATCCAAATTATAAATTTTATCCAATTGATTATCATAAATATCTAAAAACACTAGACATGGAAATTGCTGACATTTTAAAGAATCCAAATTATTAACTAAATTGTGCTGTAAAGATAAAAGTCTTAATCTAGTTTCTCCATTGATTATAGGCAGTTCTGTTAATCCACGTCTATCCAAACATATTCTATCTTCATTCTTTTCTTTCTCCTTTGAAGTTCGACAAATATGTATGAATCCATCTGAATTTGACTGTAATTGAACTGAATCAACAGTAATTGCATTTTGTTTTACATCAACTACACTTAAAGTGCTATGCGAACGTTGAAATGGTTTATTTGTATTCTTCGGTTGAACTGAACCAATATGTAATAAATCTTTAGCTTTAGGTTGTTTGGAATCTGGTGTTAAAGATTTATTTTTTATTTTTAACAATTTCTTTTTTTCCTAGAAGAATAATAAATTAATACATATAATAATTACATAATATAATTAACCTACAACTGCAGCAGCACTGCTACTTATTGGCATTTATAATTAATACAATAATATACTAATTTAATTTCATATAAAAGAGTTAAGAAAATAAATAAAAATCTTAAATGTAATGTAGCTCCCGTACCCATAAAATTTTACAGTTTGGCAACATCATAATATTAATTTATTTGTAAATATAATATAGTAAAATTGATATTGCATTAGTTTATACATTTAATTTGATTTAATCTAATATATGACAAAAATGCAATACTTTCATAAATAATTGAATATAAAAAAATGTAATATAATGTTTTAAAATAAATATGTTATGTTGGTATTTCTCAGCAGTCACCTATATTTCTAGCTAAACTACCACATGTTGTTTGTTGTGGTTATGTAAGCTTTATAACCTCTAATATAGTTCTGTCATTAATAAATCACATTTTCATCAATAATCAATAAAAATGAGTCTAACCAGTGCATTTATGTTGCTAAATATACGTAGGACTGTTCCCTTAGTTTTTCAACTTTCCTTCCCCAGAAATAATTATGCTAAAAAAGAGAGCGCTGGTATGTAATCTTTTCTATTTATATTGAGATTGTTGATTATTTTATGCATAAATCATGTATAATGAGTATATAAGTGTTGTAATGTAATTATTACCTTATATATGTCTATCTTTTTATATCTTTATTTATTCTTTTTGATATAGGTGTTAGTATGGTTGGTGGAGCTTTAAAAAAGAAAAAGGGAGGTAAATTAGGACCAATGATTGAGAAGAAAGTACTGCCTGTCGAAACCGATCCAAATAAATTAATCAACTTTGTATGTGGTTCAAATATTTTTAAAACTGGTGAAGATGTTCAAATTAAACCCGACAGTGAATATCCAGAGTGGTTATGGACTATACGCACTGGACCTCCCCCACCCGTAGAAGAATTAGATCCTACATCAAAGGAATATTTTATGCGAATAAGAAAAATGGCAATGAGAAGAAATAATAAATTAGCACAAATTAGGAAATTTTAAGATGTAGTATTTTATAATAATTTAAATAAAATTTATCTTTATAAAAGTTTAAACTTCCAATTGCAATAAATTGATTGTGGTATAATATATTAATATATTACTAAATACTAAATGCGCAAATTGATGTCATTAGCATTTATTGAGTAGAAAAGTTTATTTATATTGACATTTTGTAAGGGGTTTTTGCATCAAAATAAGAAAAGTATATTAATAATTAAATGTCAAAGTATATACACTCCGCGACAAAAGTCTGGGTTCACTAACAATTTTTCCGATTTTTCGTCCTATTTTTTTTTTTTCAAATAAACCAAAATGTTAATGTTTGTTTATCAAAAAACAAAAATGAAAAACCACCTTTGGTGATAAATTAATAATTAATCTTTATTTACTTACATTTTAGGATACTAAAGAAATATAGTGTTTATAAAAAAAAGTGAAAAACACGAACTATGGGTACGAACGAAACTTTCAATATCTGGTGTTTCCACCACGAGCCCTAATAACACAGTCCAGACGTCTAGACATGCTGTTAATCAACGTTGCAATGTTTTCTTGAGGCAGTCTGTCCCACTCTTCAACCAAACATGCTGCAAGGTCTCTTAAGGTCCGAGGGCGAGCTCGAATGGCTCTTCCCAGTTGGTCCTACACGTGCTCAATAGGGTTCAGATCTGGTGAACAAGCAGGCCAATCCAAACACCTAATTCCGACTTCGTTAAAATATTGGAGGGTAATGTTCGCCACATGTGGGCGAGCATTATCCTGCATTAATTGAAAGTTTTCTCCAATAAAGTGACTGTATGGTACAACATGTTCCTCTACAATATCCCTAATGTACCTATCTGCGTTAAGGGCTGCTCTATCACAAATATGTAGTTCTGTACGAGCCTCGACAGAAATCCCTCCCCATACCATTACAGAGCCTCCGAAAAAATTGGATCTAGGAGCCATGGTACATGCTGCGTATCGTTCTCCTGGCCTCCTCCATACCCGTGTACGACCGTCTGGAGCATCCAACGTAAAACGGGATTCATCAGTCCATAAGACATGTCGCCACTCGGCAGCCCCCCAGTTCTGATAAGTTCTAGCAAAATTCAGTCGGTTTTGTTTGTGACGAACCGTAAGTTTTGGACCAGTGGCAGCCCGATAAGACTTTAGATTATTTTCTCGAAGTCGTCGCTGAACTGTACGTGCCGATATTTGAACATTTCTGACTGCAGCAAGCTCATTAGCTGTAATTGTTGCAGTTTCAGTGCGATTTCTCAAAGATTGTAACAACATAAATCGGTCATCTTGAGCATTAGTTTTTCTTGGTCTTCCTGACCGTGCTCTGGCTGTTAGTAGACCATCTTCCTCATACCTCTGCCAAATCCTTCGGACCCTGTTTTGAGAAACTCCATACCTACGGCCTGCTTCTCTCTGGCTATGTCCTTCTTCAATGTGGGCAATTATCCGTGCACATCTTACTGGAGATATCGGCATTTTGATCACAAAACTAAATTTCAGCACACACTGACACTTGCCAGCAACATTTGAAGCATGATAAACAAATCCCTGACAACACCTACTTAATTGTTAACCAAATCTCAAAAATCTGAATAAGGCACGTTAGAAGGAAAACATGCACTATATTAAAAATTGTACGGCTATGCATTTGGCGACTACGTCATTAAACTTGTTTTTTGATAAATAAGCATTAACATTTTGTTTTAGCTGGATAAAAAAAATTCTGTACGAAAAATCGGAAAAATTGTTAGTGAACCCAGACTTTTGTCGCGCAGTGTAGATATAATTGTTAAACATTTTACTATAATAAGTGATAATTGTTTATGTGCAATCATTAGTGTAATTTGAGGTAAAGGTTTACTATAATCCCGATTCTCCAAATTTAACCAAATATTTTTTTTTGGGTTCTAAATGCGTATATTTTACTAAAATTACTAAAAATTTTACTCGCTTTCTTTGTTAAACAATTTTAAACAATTAAAAATACGTCTTTTCACACATTATTCTAAAATTAATCATTGTTAAATAAGTTTTTGTTGCACTTGGTTGCACTATTCTTATTTTGACCCAAATATGGTACTTCTTATTTGGGTCAAAATAAGAATAGGCAAGCCTTGCAATATGGCATTTATTAAAAGCATAGATGGGCATTAAGATCCATTTGCTCACTATCTGCCTAGACTTATCATGAAATGTCTGACAGCGTAGACTAGATTAGGTTAAGCTAAAATAAAATTAAGTCAGATACACAAATGTTGTATCTTATTAAAATTTTCAATATCTGACGGAACTAAACTGCCTATGACAATTAATTGTACTACCAGTTATGAACTCTAAAATTTGTATGTTGTTTAATATTAAATTTTGACCGCGGCTTGCTTCATACTATTATAATTAATTTGATTATAATATCAGACATCACAAATATTTTCAATCAAAACACAATAATTACCTTTTTTAATTATTATTTACGTTGTTTTTTTTATTGTATTTATTGAGGGGATATTATCTTATTACAAAATTTATTAAAAATTAAAATGTTGGCATGTCTAGTACTTACAATTAAAGTTTAAAAAATATTAAACAATTTTATACAAACTCAAAATTTATTATAAGATGAAAGTTTTCATCTCTTAACACTTCTTCGAATTAAAACTTTTTAGATAATTAATATAGCAATCAATATTTGTTAAATTTATAATATTAGAGTTTGCTGCAATTTGAGTGGATGGTGGGTGCCATTATTTGTGTGGATCATAACATCTTGTATTTCTGGCTAGTACAATATTTAAGTGAAGTCTTTCTAGTAACTTGGGGGTTATACAGGGTGTTAGACAAAAAACGTACGGCTGAATAACTCCGTTATTTTTTAACCGATTTATATGATTCAAAAACCATTTTAAATGGTTTTTTGAGTATTATAAAGGCAGGTACACACGTATTTGTTTTAATTTTTAGTACAGTTGCTATGGCAACCAACTTTATTTTTTTAAATGGCAACATACATTTTTTTTTTTATTTTTTGAATCTTTATGATATTTTTAACACAACCATGTAAAATAATAATATACTTTTATAACAAATTTTTTTGATAAATTTGAAAAACGTTCACGCCAAGCAAACGATTTATCTGTCGTCCTGGTGTGCCACAAGTAAATCCGCCTGTTTATGGACGTTTATGATGATTTCAGATGATGTTGCCGCATATGCATGGCTCGTGATGTGGCACAGGTTTTTCTTCACTTTGGCTTGCCGTATGCAAATATGCCGGAAAATGTGTCCGTCTGTGGCTAGCTATAGAATGTAACTCGTGCGAAAATGTTTTGCTGTAGCAGCCCTTTGCTTTGCTGGTTTGTGCTGCTAAAGCCTATTTTCGGCCTTTGATACATTATATACTATAGCAGCCCTTCGCTTTTAGCAGATTTCTTTCGCTATGCTCCTTCGTGCTGCTAAAGCCTATTTTCGGCCTTTGATAAGAAGTAGAATAAACAAATTTCAAATAAATGTATTATAATTAAAATTATCACATTATTATCATTATTGAATCAAAGTTGTCTCTTCAGAAATAAACAACTCTGAATTCCAGCTGCCGTTTTATAATATTTATAGAAATGATCGGTCCTGTAACAATAGCAATAAAACAAGCGGGTGGTGTAGTAATTGCTGTAAAGAATTGCTTAATTTTTGATGTTTTGTCTGATATTTCAAGCTATTGCAGAAAACGTAACAAATGCCAACTTTGTTATATGTGGTGATTATAATTTACCAGATTCTACATAAAGAACAAGTGTGAACTTAGTTGGTAAATCTAATAGAAAAGCGACAGCTTTACTTAATAGCATGTCATATTTAAATCTCTCGCAAGTAAATCAACTACACAATTAAAAAAATGTGTTAATAGTCCGTCTAAACATTTATATAAATTATTAAATTTATCTAAAGTAAGTGGAGAGTTTTCCAAAAAAAAAGAGTTTTAAAATCTGGTAACCAAAATAAAATACCAAATTATTGTGGCGTTTGTAACCAGTCTGCTATCCCCAAAGTCTTGGATTCACTAATCGCATCTTAACTAATCTGGTTTGCAATGTAATTTCTGCACACCAACATAGTTTTATGAAAGAAATTTGCTACTATATCAAAAGTATATATTAGAAAGAATTAAAAAAAAAAGTTTATTTTTATTTCTCGCATTGACTCCAAATCCTCGCAGGTTATTTTTCTATATATTAGAAGTCTCCAAAGGAAAAATACTGATAATAGGGTCTACCAAACTTACTTTACTACCTCGGTATTCACGAAAAGTTAGAGGGGTACCAATGGCACTTATTCCAACAAGAGCATGACTGATCGTAGTATGTTAATGTGGACCACTACTAAAATTATAGTAGTATATTAAAAAACTAGCGTTTATATTATAATTTATATGTAACATTTATTTATGGTTGTGCGGTTGCAATTATTTGTATCTAATTTTAGGCAACCGCGTCCCGTATTTCAGGATAACCGGGATTTACGTTTCCTAAGTGCGTCCATTGTTTCAAAAACTTTGTTTATGGATGCTACAGATTCTACCCTAGAAATTTTAAGACGTTTTATCATATTTACCGATATAATCTTTGGTAAATATAAAAGGTGCATAGGTTGCATCTGCAAAACTATAAATAGAACTTTTGGTTATTTAAAAATCTTTATTAATGTAAATAAAGTCGGTAAAAGAACAGAACCTTGAAAAACAACATTTATAATTTTGGGGTCAGAGTTAAAACCATCAATTTTAACTATATTTTTTCTATTGTTGTTCTATAGAAAACAGTTAATAAGATTTTAATTTGTAATCAAGACCTATACAATGGAGCTTGTTATTAAGTCAAAAGATCTGTTCTCGTTTTTATCGAAATCCATATTGGGTACCTGCGATATAAAGATATTTTGTTCTAGAACTTGAAACTCTCATAGACATATCTTGGTAGCATTCTTGATAAGGTAATTGATTGTATGTATATTGATTGTAGTGGGCAGTGTCTCGATTTTTGTTGTTCAGTTTTATCTTTGATAAAAATCTTACTTGCATTCTTACGTTCCAAGCAAATACTTAAGATAAATTGACGCAACCGGTAGGTGGTGTTGTTGTTTAACTTAGAGATTGGCGGCATTATAAAACAAATCTTTATTTTTTATAATTATTGTAAGTTAAATTAAGAATGTTCAGTTGGACACATTATTGGTCATTACGGTGATTGATCATTACGCAGTTTAGATTTATACAAAAAGACATCGGTAGGCTCTCTTAAGTGCCGTCGTTCAATTTCATCTCTAATGGATATCTTAGCTAATACTGACACAATGTTGCAACCTAGTACGTTTAAGCTGATGTCTTCTTTGAAGAAAATATTCGGCATATTATTGTAAATTAGCTCAGTTGATGTTCTCGTTCAAGTTGGAGGTTAATGACGTTGCCGATAAAACGGTTTTTATGTAATTTTTGTACATAAAATTAGTGTTGTTACTGTTGAACACATTTTGATGCTATTGTCAACACGACGATTAATCATTACACAGTTTAGATTTGTCCAAGGACACATCCGAGGGTGAGTAGTCTAGTTCAATTTCTTTTTTAATAGAAATCCTAGCCAATACTGACATAGCCTTGTAACTTAGTACGTTTAAACTAATGTCTTCTTTAAAGTAAATATCCAGCAAAATTCTTGTAAGACACTAAATTCGGCAGTCGGTAGGCGTTTTTTTGTTCAACCTTGGCAATAAATACGGTTTCTAAATCATTTTTGTAAGTTAAATTAAGTTAAAAACAGTGGCATTGATCGATAATCAGTCTTATCCGTTGATAGGGATATTAGCGCCAGTGTATCAGCATACAAAGAAAGATCGTTTCAGTCTAAGAAATGCACAGTAGTCTAATTGAACTGCATGTTGCAGAAAACTGTATGTCAATTCTTTAACCTTTATTAATATAGATCTTACACATTTTCCCAATAAGTGTAAACTGGGCATCAAATATCCTTACTTGTTATTGTACCATATGCCGTCAAGAGTCACTGTTTGCTCTGGTAAGTGGTGCAAAAATCAAGAGATAGAATGTTTTTTCTCCAACGTTGTTTGTTGAAATTTTCGTGGATTGTCACTCTCCTTTCCTAGTTTAATTACAAATAACATTTGCAAAAAAGAAAATAATCCAATTTTTAAACGGGCGGGACTTTCTAGTTAAGATTAGTCGCTCGCAATCAATGATTCCAGTGCCCCTACCACCCGCCCAACTGATTGTTATCAAGAAGATAGATCTTTTAATCTTCTTTCCTAATTTAAATACAAATAACATTTGCAGAAAAAACAATAATCCAATTTCTGAATCACTAACACTTAAGCCGGTGAGCTGAACACTCCAGTTAAAACTACTCGCTCGCAATTAATAATAGCTGTCTCGTCCCGTCTACACACTCGACTGTTTGTTATCAAAAGATTGGATGTGTCCTTACACACTGATTTAGATACAAATAACATTTGCAAAAAAGGTCTAATTTCTGGATTACTGTCACTTAGGTGGGTGACTAATGATTTAAATGCCCTGCCCACCCACTGTTGTGTGTGCGACTGTTTGTTAACAAAAGGTTTAAGCTGTCACCTTTTTTAATTTAGATACAAATAACTTTTAGAGAAAAGAGAACAATGTAATGCACTCTATGTAAAACTAGTTTGCTCGCAATCATGATCCGACTGTTTATTATTAAGACGATGGATCGATAACGATTGTTAGAAAAATTGAGATAGAGTTGTATAACAATACATTTTGTTCTCATATAAGTACTTATCAACCAGGCTGCTTTTTTGAATTTATGGAAAGATGATGCTGCATGAATCTTTGAATAAGATTTTAGTACAGATTCTTTGTATTTTGGTAAGTAGAAAATCTTACAGCACGTAGAGATTCAGCAATAATATTACAGTATATGCGTGAAAATTGCCGTAGCTCGTTTCATTGAGCTGCTTAAAACGTTTGGCCAAAATTGTCATGAACAAACTTAACTAAAATTTTGGTGTCACATCTTTAAACATGTACGTATGTCTATAAGCACCTTTAGGATTTTTTGATGGTCATAGAGGATGATAGAGCATTGATAAAAAGAAGTACACAAGATTATGAATCCCCCCCCAAAATGCAGCAATGAAATTGTCCACGTAATTAAATAGTGAGAATCTTCTCTTAAAAAAAAATTAGAAACTTGTAGATTTTTATTAAATCCTTCTCTCTCTCTGTGAGGACCTTTCTCAATATTTTGCGGTGGAGCCCAAAAACCCTTCTTTCACCGCTGGTTTTATCTATAATTACAGTAAACCAACAACACTGTGACCAGCTGAGACAAAAGTGGTATCAACTACTGCATGTTCACCAAACACACGTGTATATCATATCATTAATGTTTTGTTTATGTGCCGCACATTTTATATTAGAAACTTAAACTTGATCAACAAGTGACTTATGTGAACATAGCAAAGTGTCTTAGCTGCGATCGCCAATAACATCGATGTATGTGCTGCGAAACATGGAATTTTCTATCAAATTATCTGGGCCTACCTTAAAAAGCCAAACGCGGGAGCTAATAAGCAACTTAATTACTTTGTACGATACGCTTATAATAGGAGAGAAAAAAAAAAGAATCAAGAAAAGAACGAAAGAAAATTAATTAAAATTGAAGATTTCAATAAGGGATTGTTAAGACTGTTATTTTAAATAAATATACAGATAATAAAATAGTGTCGACTGTGAGATCAACTTTACAAGTTTTTACTGAAAGAACTGGTAATTGCAGCCACAAAAGTGCATGAAATTGATTTTTGGTGGAGAAAAACTAAATCTAACAGAAAATTGTTGATGGAATTATGTACGATTGCTTCGTATAAATTACCTTTGTAAGATAGCACCTTGAAAGTGTGAAGTGATAACTCAAACGAGGGAGTTTGACAACCGCTAGGAAAAGGGAGTCAATTAATATACTTCATGCCGGTGGCATATGTGGATTTGTTCGAAATGTGTTGTTAATTTTTAAGATGGGATTGAAGACTGGTGATAGTATGATGACATGAACTATAGTAATTATAAAAAAAAGGCTAGAAGAAAAATTAATTCCCAATTTACCATAAAGAGCATTTGTTTTAATAGATAATGCACCGTACTATAACGTATAAACTTATAAAGCACCTACATCATGTTCTAGAAAAGAAGATCTAAAACGATGGTTAGAAGCATATAATATTATTATTTACAATTCATCTGATTTAAAACCACAATTGTACAAATTAATTAAACAACACAAACCAAAATTTATATTTTTTATGCTATAAATGATTTATTTGCAAAACATAACAAAGATGTTTTCTGATTGCCTCCATATCATCCCAATTTAAACCCTATAGAATTGGTGTGAACCTTACTAAAACAGTCTGTTTCAAATAAAAACACCACCTTCCGCATAAATGATGTGAGGCAATTATGCAAACAGTTCTTTGAAACATTTTCTGCGGATAAGTCAAAATCCTGCTTGAAACAAGCAATAAAATGTGAAGGAAAGTTTTGTGAATAGAAACCAAACATCGACTAAGTATTGATTCTTTAATTATCAATGTTAATATAGATTCCGAGTCGACAGAAACAGATTCAGAATAAAATTTTGTTTATTATATTATATAGTATATATTTGTTTCTTTTGTTGTGATGACAATTAAAAATCGGTACTTCAACAAAAAAATTTAAATTTAATAACAAATAATTATCATCTTAATTTTTGAATTTTGTATCAAGCTTACCGTTTCGCAGACTGTTTGCCAATGTTACTTTTAAAATTATTAGCAAAGTCTACCCTTTTTTAATTGAAAATGTGTATTGCTATGCCTAAATAGAAATGAAAGTTGCTGTTCTTATTTATCATAAGAAAAAATGTATAATGAATTTCAGATAGCAAAATTTATATCCACATAAAAAAAATACATTTGTTAGTGTAAGAATAAAAATAAAAGCTCATTTCAATTGTTTTATTTAAAACATAATTATGAAACTATACAATTATCGTAATATGCATAAAGAACAAACTTACACAGCCTGTACTCTTTGACTTTTACCAAACAATGAATTATACAACTCAGTTTTGGCTTCTTCTGTATAATTATTTTCATCAATAGGTGCCATAAAGTTTACCAATTTTGTATGAATTGCATACCTAATTTTTCTTCCTTTAGTGGCTTTAGTATCAATTTTACGTTTCATTTTGCTTCTTAAATTTTGTAATTGAATCCATTGTCTTCCTAACTGAACAGGATCTGTTAAATCAGCTGATTTAACTTCAATTAACTCACGTAATAATTGATGATAGAAATCATCATCGTCAAATATTTCTGTATTATATTCCTCAGCAACTCTTGATAAATCTTCTTCTATTTGCTGAGGTACCTCAGAAGTTACACCTACAATATTATATTCACTTCGTTTCAGTTGGGTACGTTTAATTAATCTGCTACGGTCACTTAAATTATGTTCTATTTGATTTAAAACTGAATGACCAGTAGAATTTTTACCAATTGCCATTTGAGTTTTCTCATTCCATTTTTGTATGACTGTATTTCGATATGGTTTGTATGTATTATGAAATTTAGTCAATTCCGATTCATAGTCTGAAAGTTTACGCTTCTTTTTAGGACTTCCTTTAAAATCATCATCTTCATTCGATTCATTTTCAGTATCACTAAGTATTTCTTCGTCACTTTCTTCTTTTTTCTCTTCAGGAATCTTATTTTTTAAAAGCTTTTTTGTTTCAGGATATTTTTTCAGAAAAGTATTTTGTAGGTGAAGCATGTTATCTAAAACTCCGCTTAATATTTTCTTGGTTTCATTAGCTTTGTTTGCAAATTCATCTGTGTTTGCTTTAATTTCTTTAAAAGACTGATGTTGCGGCATCTTGTTCGATGTAATTAAACATTTTTGAAGTTGTATACGCATTTCTAATAAATTTTCCCATAAATTTAATTGATTTCTTACACACAAACCCTTATTCATTTGTTGAGATACATTTATATCTTTCATATGCTTGAAATTATCTTCTTCACCTTCTGTTATATCAAATCCTTCTTGATCATCAGAATCTTCTTCATCGTAACTATCATCTTCTTCCTCGTTTGACTCGCTTGCAGCTTCTTCATCAATTTCTTCAATACTATCTTCATTATCAGATTCACTATTATCCACTTCTTCATCTTCATCTGATGAATCTTTTAGATCTGTACGACTTCCCTTTTCACCCGCATATCTATTGTCTACATCTTCTAATAAATCAATGTTTTGTTTCCTAAATTTACTTAATAGCAATTCATCTTCATCATTTTCCTCCTCCTCATATTCTGTAACTTTTGCTGTAGTTTCTTCATTTACATCTTCTTCCGGGTCAAAACTAACAGGTGCAGCACTTAGAACACCAGCTATTTTGTCTGCAAGCGATTCTCGTTTTTTAGACATATTGTTATTATATTTGTATGTTTTTATGTATTATAGGTCTTTTTGTAAATACTTTTACAATACTATGATGTCTATGATATTCAACATAACCACAACATTCAAAAAAACATGCTGGTTGTCAAAAGAATAAAAGATAGAAAACTGTATTACAATGTAGGCAACACAAGGTACAGAAATAACATACAGGGGTTCCAAACAAGTTCAAAGTTTGCACAAATTTTTCAAATTTTATTTTAGTACACTACTTATTAACTTAACGTAGGATTTTTTGTTTAAGAAACGAATGATGACATTAATACAGGGTGATTATAAATGTTTGGGATTATGTAACCATCTAATGTAAGGTTGTGCCGCTCTAGTGAAAATGCATAAATTAAGTTGCCTATCTTAGGATTTCATAATAAAAATATTTTTATGTGTTTACATTGTTTACATGTTTATAATTATCAGTTGTAAACTCTCGAACACAGTCCGGAATAGAATTATCAAACCGTTCATTTCTAAAGTAGGATTAAATAATAAAAATATTCTCTTCATTTGTATACATTCTTATAACCTTGCTTGCTTGAACTGAAGATGAACTGTCAAAACAAATAGTATAGTGAACAATTTTAAAAAGGCGACATATTTAAAGTGATTACATAATTCCATTCATTTATAAACTCCTTGTACAGGGATTAACTTCACTTACTAAGCATTTTTAAAACGCTATCTAATATTTTAGTACCATCAAAATTAAACTAATGATTTTCTTGAAGCAATGTTGAGCCAGAGTAGTTTTTTTTTCTTTTTTTGGTATTGAGGTTTTCAATCATGTTTGTGGTTATTAAGTTGTTTGTTTAAATATTGTTCAGTTTATCTTATATAGAATTTTTTCCAATCTTTACAAAATAGTACGTTTGTCTTTTGGATAATTTATTTTTAGTTTAGTAAAAAGTTTACCTACTGTCGTTATGTTATACAGTCCGAGTTTACGTACACTGCTTTTTTATTCTTTGTTAATAATGTTTGTTATATATAGAATTAGTGGAAACCTAAAAAATGAAAGCCAGTTTTGTTCTGAATCGGTAGGTTTTTGATTTGTTATGTTTGAATATAAAACATTTTGTACTACTGATCAGTGGTATCCATTTGTCACAAACATCTTTTCCAGTATGATAAGGTTGGCAATGCAATTATTATATCATCAAAATTAATTTTGTCCAATGCTTCTGTAATTAAATAATTTATTAACAAATTTTCTAATATTGAAAATGCTGAGTTTCTCATGCTACTACCATTTGTTGGTAAAAAAAACTTTTTAATATTGAAAGTTTTTTATTATTAATTCAGTTTATAACGTTTTCCGACGTCTTCCGATTTCTAGTAACCATCCTTCTCTGTCCATCCATAGGTCCCCTTCTATTTCTTTCTTTCTTGCAGTTCTTTATCGACACTTTCTCTCTAGCTCTTTCTATGTCTTCTTCTTCTTTTTCTTCTATGTGGTATCTATTCCCATATTTGATTTAGGAGTCTTTTGTATGGCATTCTTTGTACATGTCCAAATCATCTTAGATGGTTTACTCTGTTGTTCTCAATTATGGTGTGTGTTACTTCCATGATCTCTCGTATCCTGTCATTTGTTATTCTCTCCATTCAAGACCTCCCGGTTGCCCTTCTCCAGAAATCTATTTCCGTAGCTTTTAGAGTATTTTTTGTTTTATTTTTGAGCGTCTATACTTCTATGTTACTATCGTTTTTACTATAGTATTATATATTTGTTGTTTGTTTTTGTTCGATATGCCTTTGTCTTATAATATTCCATACCGTTCCGTACCTATTGCTTCTACCTTGTATATTTCTGTCTCGTATGTTGTCTTTTTGTGTTCCGCCGTTGGTTATCTGTGCTTCTAAGTATTTATATTTATTGTTTTTTTTTTATGCTTCTTTCGTCTTCTAGGATGAGGTCTTGTTGCTGTCATCCTATACACATATACGCTGTTTTTTTAATATTTACTTCTATTTCCCATTTGCTCTATTCTTCTATGAATTTTTTTGGTCATATATTCGACCTCATCTAAATCTTGCGTTATCACCATCTGATCGTCTGCAAAGCACAGTGTGTAGACGATATTATTGTTTAAAGGTATACCCATGGTTTTGCATTTTCTTTTTCACTGTTTTAGCACTTGTTCTAAGTATATTTTAAACAGGGTCGTGGTTAGGCAGCATCTTTGTTTAAGCCCCTTATTTATATTAAAACCTTTTGATAATTTTGGCCCTATTTTAATTTTTGCTGATGTGTGTTGGTATAATCTTTCTATCGCTTTTGTTTTGTTATTATGTTTGCATTTATGTTAATTCTTTTTAGTGCTTCCCATAGTTTATTTTGTAGTACACTGTTAAACGCTTTTTTTAGATTTATAAACACCAGGTAGGTTTTCTGGTTGTACGCGTTTTTTTTTCTATTATTTGAGTGAAGATCATCTATTTTCCAATGGTCTATTGTTGATCTTCCCACCCGGAATCCTGCCTGCTCTTTCGCTTTCATCTCATTGTATTCTGATTTGTTTTTTTTTGCCAGGATCTTGCCATATATTTTATATAGTGTGCTTGTTACTGCTATCCTTCTGTAATTGTTGTAGTTTAACATGTCCCCTTTCTTGTGTATGGTAGATAAAAGGGCGATGTTCCATTCTTACAAGGTTGGCTTTCCATTCAAGCAGTTTTGGATTAGTACCGTTAGTTCTTGGTATAGTTTTGTTGTTCGACATTTAATGAGCTATGCTAGGATTTCTAGGTCCGGGTGTCTTATTTTGTCGCATCTTCTCTCCTATGCTTCGATTTTCTTCTGGTTAATTTTCTTTTGGATCTGAGCTTGTTTATACCATATTTTATGCTTGTTTGACATATTGAACAGGCCACGTACTTTTCTCTCTTGTCTCTTATATCTTCTTTTATTTCTACGTCCCACCGATATGGTGTCACCCTTTTTTGTTGTTCTTTATATCATATATATGCTTCCTTGGCCGCGGCATGTATGCATGATTTAATGCATTGGTAATGTTTTTCGTTGTCCTTATATTGTATGGTCTGTAGTTTTTGGTCTAATCTTGCTTTGTATAGGTTTTGGGTGCTCTCATTTTCTAAGTAAAACCTGTCCTCTTTTCTTTTTTTCCTTTGTTCATGTTTGTGTTTTCTTATTTTTTGTACATCCTTGAGAACAGGATAATTGTTTTCAACAGGTAGTGGTTGCTGCCGCATGTTGCACCTTTATACAACCTTACATTCTGTATGACTAAATTTGTTTTTTGTTGTGTTATTGTGTACTCTATTATAGATCTCAGGTTCTTAATTTTTTGCGTCTAGGTGTATTTATGTATATTGTGGTGTGGGTAGAATCCGTTCTGTGTTTTGAGGCTATTCTGTTTGCATATTGTATATCTCTTATCAATATGAGTTCTTGTGTGTTGCTCACTTTTATCATTTTGCGGTTTAGTTGTTCATAGAATTAGTCTTTATTTGCGACTATTGCATCTTCGTTTATGAAGTATACGCTTAGTATTGTCAGTTTTTGTTCGTATAGAGTTAGGTTCATCTTAATCATTTGTTTGTTAATTGCTTTCCATGTTGTTATCGATATTCCTTGTTGGGCTCTGTTTTCTTTTCTTACTTTACTATAGAAGTTGTCATATTTCCCAAGGTTTTCCAAGCCTTGTCTTTTTTTCTTTGATTCTGTCAGGACTATTCTGTTTGTTTTGTCTTTTGTTTGCTCTGCGAGTACTTCGTTTGTTTTTGTTGAGAGGCCTTGAATGTTTTATGTTTCAAAAATCATTTTCCTGTTTTGTAGCTTATATTGTCATTTAGTTTCTATTCCGTTCCGAGGCTGTTGACTGTTTTTTTTAACAGTGCGTTTTTTTTAGTGTATCGAAAAGTTAGCCCGATGCCTCAACCCCCTACTAGGAAAACCAGGATTTTTTTTCGAAGCTTATCTCTTATTTCGACTGCTTTCTCCACAGCTATGAGCACGATCTGCCCGTCTTGTTTGGTTTGCGGGTGGTATTTTATTCCCACTACCTGGGTACGCGCCCTCTAGGGTTTACAGGCTCCTCCAACGGGAAGCAACTTAAGTAACTTGTTGTAAAGGTGTGTTCTACCATTTTTTTAGTGTCTTTTTGTTATATCTTTGTAGTTAGTTATAATAGGCCAATCCATTTCTGTTCTATCACTAGTTGTTGTATAGTGTTAGTGAATGGGGATGTTAGGTCTAAAGATGTTAAAATATATCTATCAGGTTGTTAGATGTCTTTAATTAGATTTTTTATCTGATATGAGTTTTGTTGTATTGTAGTAAAAAAATGTATGTTATATGCTAGTGCATTTATACAATACACTACCAGTCTTAATAGTGTATTTTTTATGTGTATTTTGGGCATCCCATATATTTTTAGTGGAATTGAATTATGAGCATATTTGCCTGTATCTCTGTAATGCCTCTGAATTTAGCTGGTCAATTAGTTTATTTGTCATTGTCGGGTAGGAAGGCTAACATGATTAATATAATTACTAATGGGCCGCACAAATCAAAACAACTAACAAGGAAGTTTTTAAATAACAATAAGAACATTATTTTTGTACAGTTATACTGTATAAGACAAATTATGATTTAAAAATGAAAGAATTACTTATGGTCAAAACAAAAATAAAATTAAAAAAAAATCCTACAAATACAAAGAAGACAAAGAAAACCAAAACTTATGAAATATTTTGTAAAGATTGTGAAAAATGTTATGTAGGTCAATCTAAATAAACGACTTTATAACCACAAACAAGGTTGGAAACCCCAATACCGAGAGAAGAAAGAAAAAACAGCCCTGGCTCAACATTGCTTCAATGAAAATCATCAGTTCAATTTTAATGATGCTAAAATATTAGACACAAGCTTGGTTATAAAAAATGCTTAATAAGTAAAGTTGATCATATTAACAGAACAACAAAAAATAGAAACATTAATTTAAAAACCTACAAAAAAAGCTGTAGTATATCTATGCAAAATTTTAACGTGCAAATAGTGAACTTAATGTATGCAACTGTAACAACTATTAAATGTAAACATTACATTCATGATTCACAAATGTTTGTATAATATGCGATAATGAATGAATTTTTAATACCTTAATGCATGTTTGTAGGTGTATGTTTTTAAAAGTATGTTTTTTGTAATGTTCTTCACATTGCTATTAATAATTTATTTGTAACTGCTGCTGTTAACTAAAATTGTTTTGTTTTACTAATGAAGGTAACGAAGTTACCGAAACGTTAGCAATAAAAAACCAATTATAAGCTAATAATTGTATTTTAACTATCCTATTTCCAAATTAAATAATCTTAAATCAATTAAAAAAGATATAACAACAAAAACAAAATTTTCTTTTATCTTTTTTTTATATATGGGTAGAATTATTCCTTTATTCCATTTTCTTTGCGTTTTCCCATTGTGTCATTTATTAGTTCTGTTATTTTTGCAATTCTCTCTTCTTCTATGAAAATGATCAATTTTCGGCGTTATTTTATCAGTTCCTAAGTGCTTTTCCGTTCTATAATTACTTAATTTTTTCTATTAATTTGTCTTTTTTTTTCATTTCTTATATTTCTTTCGTTCTTCTGTCTTATAGCACTTCTTTATTTTCTTTTGTTTTGTTTTTTCTACTTCTTGTTCTGTTAGTTCTTGGAAGTATTTCTATTATTTTGTCTTCTTTCGATATTAATTTTCAATTTCTATTTTTTATGTTTATCATATTTTATTCTTTTGTTTTAGATGTTTTAACGTTTTGTAGAATAGTTTTTGGTTCCGGTTAAAGTTTTTATTTATTTCTTTTCAAAATTTTATTCATGATTTTATCTTTGCTTCTTTTATTATTTTCTTTGTTTCATTCTTTTTTTCATTGTATTTTTGTAATTTTTTTTTAGTTTGTAGCTATCTTCCCATTTTTAATTTTTTGTTTTTATCTCCTTTTTGACTTCTTTTGTCCACCAACTAGTTTTTTTATATCTTTGTTTACTATTGTGTGTTGTTCCACAGCTTTCTTTTGCAGCTTCTAGAATAATTCGTTTGAAAGTTTTCCATTTTTCTTCTAAGCACCTTTTTTTTCTCATTGAATTTTTTTGTAGTATCTATTGTATTGGTATGCCGCATGCATTTGTTCTATTTTTAGTTTGTATGTTTTTATCTTTATCGTAACAGACGCATAATTAGAATCCGTGTGGAGCAAAATTTGCATGTCAAATCTGCAACGTATCTTAAAATTGATTATTTCTTAAATTTTTTTTTAGGTGAGGCAGCCTAATAAACATTTTCAAAATTGGTGTTGAACTTGTTTACATTTCTGACTGCAAAAAATGTCGGGTTTTATCAGAAATAATTTGGGCTGACATTTTCTAACCAATCTTGCTTAGAATTGATATTGGTATCGTCATCCCAAATTTTTGTAAGATATTCTTTATGTATGTAGATTGATCGATCAAAATACCATATGACTTACTACTTACTTTTTGGTCGTCGTAAAGCACCTTCTCGACCGGCAATAGCAAACCTAGTGGAAAAATTTGAGCTGTTGAAACAAGTTTGTGATGTGAAGAATTGAAACCGTGTGCATCGCTCAAGAACACATGAGAATATTGCTGATGTAGCCAGTAGTGTTGAAGAAAACCCAGGTTTGTCGATTCCTCGTCGATCTTTGGAATTAGACATTCCACAAACGACATTATACCGTATTTTGCATAAAAACTTAAATTTTATGGCTTTTAAAGTTCAGTTAACACAAGAACTCAAGTCGGTTGATTACCATAAACGTCGTATCTTTGCTGATTGGGTTCTTCAAATGCATCAAAATAATTCGGAATTTTATCGAAAAATTATCTTCAGTGATGAAGCCCATTTTCACCACGGAGGCTAAGTTAATAAGCAAAATTGTTGCATTTGGGGCTCAGAAAATCCAAAAATGATTGTAAACAAGTTTTTGTATCCTCAACGTGTCACTGTTTGGCGCGGTTGTTTGGCTGACGGTGTGATTGGACTTTTTTAGACTTTTTTCTTTGAGGCCACGTGAAAGATAAGGTCTATGCTAATGCTCCACAATCGATTCAAGACCTTAAAGATGGAATTCGTGAAGTTATCGAGGACATACAGCAGCAAATGTGCTAATTGGTCATTAAAAATTTTATGAAAAGAATGTAGTACTGCAACCGTAACCGTGGCAGCCATTTTACTGATATGGTTTTCAAATGTTAATGGCATACCTTCCTCTTTACAATGAAATAAACATTTATTAATTTCTTTTAAAAAATACTCGTTTTTTTTTACATATCAAAATGAAACCTCTTATTGGAAAACCTTATATAAACCTTAGTATTTTTGGCAATAAATTTTTTGGAAGTTGTGTCAGTTTTAGTTTTAGTACAAATAAAATACGTATTTGTAATCAAGAATTTGGTGAAGAATGTTTGAAAGAATCTTTTTTATACTGGCTATGTCAAGCCAGCAGCTCCACAACATAGACTCTCTCTTATATGAGAAAGACGGGCATGTACATAGCACTTGCTCAGTTGTCTCGTCTTACATTTTCCATTCCCTACAAGTTGGATAGTTTTCAATACCAACCGTGTGCATATGGTTTCTTAGTTGGTAATGTTCTATCAAGATTCCTGTCATAATTTGCAAGTTCTTTCTGGACAATTAAAAGTAGTAATTGGCTGTCTTAGAGTTTGGGACAGTCATTTTTTCTTGTTTCTTTGTCTGCAACTCAAAGAGTCATTCTAACGCCTTCTTAGTGCATTGTGTGTGTTAATTTTTAGTGGGTTATTTAAGCTTTTGAATAGTAAAACGGTCTAGAGCAGCATTCAAAAATTAGCTTTAATGCAATTTTAGGCTTGTTTATAGCAATTACATTTTTGCTAAATATTTTGCGGTTCACTATTTTCATAACCCCTTAAATTATCTCGATAACTTCTGCTTGGAAAATAGTCGTGAACGTTCCTAGTGGTAAAGCTATTTCTAGGTCTAGGTCTAGGTCTTGCAAGAAGATGTTTAGTCCATTTTATTGATTTTTGAGCTATTTGTGTACTTTCTAATCAAATCATTGACCACATTCTGTTCTGTATTTGCGTTGCTGCATTTTGTTGGCAAAGAATATATGTCGGTTGGTGTGATCTCTTTTTGCTCGCATCCCCGCTACGTACGTGAGTACAAAGCGACTTCGACAAACGGCTAGCGGAAGCACACCCAACTTGCAGCAAAAACTAGGTGCAAAACTTGTCTAAAATGCTCCCGTGGCAAGCAACCGTAGTTAATCCTGAACAAAACCAAAGCTTTGTACGCGGTGAGGAGAGGTCTTCTAAAGCAACAAAAATTTCTCGTTTTTGCGTCTTTGTTAACTTGGTTTATAGTGATCTGGTAAAAATTCAAGAAAAAGGGGCATACGGCGAACAGGGGGTTTGTCTGCTTTTGTTGTTGCTACTGTTGACAACAGAAAGTTTTGATACGGAACTGGATCCGTTGTCACCATTACCGAAAAAAAGGTCATCGCGCTTCTGTTTACCCGTATCCAATTAATCAATATCTAACCAACTAAAGTTTTGTCAGGTCGGCCATAAAACCTACTTGACAAAACTTTAGTTGGTTTTAAGGCCAACCTGAGTGTGTGTGAGAAGTGTTCCCCCACGTTTTTGGTTAACCGTTGTTGCCCCAGAGGATTTGGCAGGAACATAATCGGTTTAATGACTGGTATTAACGGTCTTTTTGTTGCAAGAAGCTGGCTGTGCTTGCTTAATGCAGCAATAAGAAGCGGAAATAGCTTGTTTATTAACTCATTTACGTCTACTGAGTTTATTGATGCAGACGCGACTTTTGCGTATGATTTCCGACTATTACCAACTTGTGCGTGTTTCAAAATAATTTAATTTGTTTTTTGTCATAATTATTTGAATAGCAAACTTTTCGGTAAAGGTTTACTATAATTTCGGTTCACCAAATTCAACCAAATATTTTTTTTTGGGTTCTAAATGTGTAGATTTTACCAAAATTACAAAAAATTTGCGTCGCTCTTTTTGTTAAACAATTTTAAACAACAATTAAAAATACGTTTTTTCACACATTATTAGGCAACTTTTGTTACAATGCTGCTAAAAGTGTAGTTTGAAGTTATACATAAACGCCTATACTCATTCTGTTTAGCAAGTATTGTTCACATAATTAAAATATTGTGCAAATCGGACTGAATTTACTAATTATAATTTAAATAAAATTACATGATTTTTGACAAAATAAAATTTTGGCATCATTCTGTAAAATAAAAAAATAAAAAGTGATGGGGTTAAAATCAAATTAATTATTTAATTAAATTTTGATTTTTTATAATTAGTAAATTCATTCCGATTTGCACAATTATATTTTTATTATGTGAACCATACTTGCTAAAAAGTATAGGCGTTTATGTACAAATACACACTGCACTTTAAGCAGCATTGTAACAAATGTTGCCTAATAATGTGTTAAAATCGTATTTTTAATTGTTGTTTAAAATTGTTTAACGACGAGAGCAAGACAAATTTTAGTTAAATATTCACATATAGAACATAAAAAAATTATTTTGTTAAAATCGGTGAACCGGGACTTTAGTAAACTTTTTTCAAATCTCCTTTTACGTTTAAAGTCAGCTGTTTACAATTGAATGTCAAAATATAGTTAGAGGTTTCTTTGCGCGTACGTCTCGCACGTCGATTACCCCTTGACCACTCATATTTTTTAAATTTTTTTCTAAAGTGCAATTTATAAAGTTTTTGCAATAACAATGTTTTTACATGAATTTAACGTCTTATAAGCTGAGACTATCATATTTATATCGGCAGTACGGTTACATTTAAAAAATTTGCTAACTGAGTGGCTGACACCACAGATCATACAATAGAAGATAAGTCAATTCACTATAAATATTTTGCCACGAGCTATAGCGTCTCTTCGTTCCTGGGAAGAAACATTAAGTTTGTAAAACGGACGCCTAGCGGCGCTGAGTTACGTTTGCGTCAATAAAAGGCGCTATTTTTAAAACTTGCCATTTTTCCTCTTTATTTTTGGGCTGGGAACTGACAACGGCAGAGTTAAAAATGGCAAACCCACACAGAATTTGCAAATAAATAAAAATTCTATTAAAATAAATAATAATTCTTTAAAATAAACAAAATATAAATTCTGTAAAAATAAATAATAATACATATTATAGACCTATAACTGCTATCAGTTATAGAACTATAATATATATTATTACAAAATGACACTTTCATTTTAATTTGCAAATACCTGGTGGTGCCATTTTAAAGCCTTTGGGGCAATCCTTAAATTTAAACTACAAAACTAATAACAATAATAACTAAAAACATGGAAACATCGAAGTGAACGCGAATAGGTTATGCCCGTTATGCCGGCATTCATGGCATGATGCGCATGAAATTGTGCGTCTAAATAAACAACTGTTCGACCTTGACGGAAATAAAATAAAACCATTATTCGAGCCACTGCTTGGCTCCTGGGTCAGTGCAGTTCGTGAATTATACGTGTGGCCATATCCGCTATACCTATTGATACCCCCAGGTTTTCACAAGACGGCCATTTCTGACCTTCTTGATAGATTTGGTATCACCAATCTAATTTTGTCAAAGTTGTCTTTGTTTTAGTGATCAAGATAAACCGAGATACAGGTTCCTGCTAAACTTCTTTCCTTTTATCGAAAAAGAAACTGGGGGGTCCGGACGGGGACCGGGTAGCCATATCTTTTGGCACAACCCGATCAGTTACACTAAAGTTTGAACAATTAGAATATTATTTTTTAATATAAAAAACAAGGCGCGTTTTACCTACCGCCAGGTTAGGAAAGAAAGAAAAAGAAGGTTAGACATCGATATGTAAATGACAGAAAAAGTAGGAAATGGTAGCCAGGAATGCTTTTAGGTAATTGGTTTGGCTTTTGCTTATTGATTCATCTGGCATAGGTAGTCCTGCTAGGAGTTTAAACTCGGCAAGGTAGTATTTACAAAAAGGCATATCCTTATTATTCTATACATTATTAAATTTACTTTTAATTTTATTTACTGCTACTACTTGGCGTTTTTTTATTTTGACATGGTTTTTACATGTTTTTTGCTTAATTGTATCCTCGTATTTTTTAAGCTTGAGTTCTAGCAGCAGTTTCTCTCTTAATCTGTTGATTAGAAGTTCTATCACTAACTTGTCACATATCATTTTGTTTTTCTCTGCAAACTTGCAATTTGATGCTTATGTCTTAATTTCTATTATAATTTTTTTTATAGTAATATTTTTTAAACAATAAAATTTATATTGTTTAAAGATTACGTTTTTCTTTAGATTGCAGTAACCAGCAAACATTTTTAATATAATCAACAATTTGTTTTTTCACCTTTTTTTCCCACTAAATTTAAAAAAATTGCAACTTTTATAGCTTCAACATCCGTAAATATTAAAAATTGCTATGCTTATTTCTTTCATTTATCTGCTAGATTTCCTTTATTAAATCACACGCGTAGGTTTAAATTAATCTTTTAGTATCTTCTATTTATATTTTGAAACACATTTAATACCTGTTATATATTAGATTCAGATATTTATTGTCTCATCTCTTGAAAGCAATTATAACTTTAAAAGTAATTATAATTTATTGAGCTCTATGAAAATGTAAAAAAAACAACAGTTAGAAACAAACAACTTAATATAATCATACAGATGGACCTAAAAACATTTGAGGCTCTGATGAAAAAATCTGAGATTGCTATTGGATGGAATACTCATAAAATATATGAATATTTCAATGTAACGAATGATTTTATTGTTTTTTTAATTTAACCATAAGCAAGTGAGTCTACAAACAAAGCAAGCTGTCTAAACTGTAGCTTATCTCATGAGGAAAATTAATGCTTAAATATTTCACTATGCAGTAATTGCAGTAGTATAAATAAAAAAAAAATTTGCATGCCCACTCTGAAAAACAATTTTTCCGCCTGTATTTTAAGGAGGGAAGTGAGCTTTTTCTCCCTAGGGAGGTAAAATTAAGGTGATCTGTGGGTAAAATACTTTGTCTCTCGCTAAGGGTTTCGCTTTTAAAACACAGAAGGCGCTAGTTAAAAAAATATTTTTATTGAATATAATTCTTAATTTTAATTATACTAAATTAACAGTAAGTATTATTAATTAAAAATTTAAATTAAATTAATTTATTACATGATTTAGTAATAATATTTTTTAATATTTGATTAATTTGATAATATTATATACAAAAGACAGAACTATTGACATCTAGTGTAGAGTGATTGTATTACAAGACTTCTTGGTTACGTTATAACAATATTTGACAATTTAAACATTAACCTTTAAAAAAAAACATTGACAGTTGAAGTATTAAACAAACTCGCTTAGTCGGGCGGGCAAACAGCGGCGTGCTGCAAACAGTGCTTTCCTGCCCTTGGTACTTAATGTACTATAACACCCAAGTTGACATTAATCATCGCAAGTCGAGCCAGTTAGGCAAGTTCTGTAAGCGCATATGATGTTAATAATGCGCAACCATATTATTTTATAAAACATGCCAATATCAAATAAATATTTAAAAAACATAATTTAAGTTTAATGTTTAAAGTATATATCATTACTACTGAATAATATTGCGCGAAACTGTAGATGTAACAAGACAAAGAGAATATTTTATTCACATTTATAATGTAATTTTTGCAAATTAAAAAGTGTTTAGCAATAAATAAGTGTTTGAAGAAAAGCTTTTGCAGCAAAACTTTAATTAAAATGTAGATATGCAATCATCCCTATAGTAAGAACGCTTTTAACTGCATATGATCAAATAGAATGAAATATGTCACTACATTTTCTTGCAGAAAGCAACACCATTAATGCGCCTATGAAATAATTTCATATTTAACTATAATTAATCAGAATTTAAGAATAATTTAAATCTGTGACATAAATACGTCATAGTGTATTCCAATTAATCGCACGTCACTACACGTTGTAATTACTCGCTAAAGTTGCAGTGCAGCAAATTAATGTTTGGTGAAAGGAAGTTCGCATTTCTCTTGATGTGGCTTCTGCTAACTTACCTTGTATCATCGACATTTATTTTATAAAAGTACATCAAAGATTCCTCACATTTCTTGGAATCTACAGGTGGTATTTGAAATGAAACTTTCTGAGCTTCCTGAAGTATACAAGTTCTGCTCTAACCAGATATTGCAATTGAAAGATAATATTTTACTGAGTTGATTTAACTTTAATTAAAAATGATTTTATTGTTTTTAATAATTTTATAATAAAGAATAAATAAAGTAGTTTTAATTCAAATAGGCAATATAAACGAATTGATTATAAACCGTTGTCATTTTGTTTAGATTATGTATTTTTTAATATATTATTATAGATAAGGTTTGGGCTGTTTATTTAATGTATTCAATAAATTTAATTTATTAAAATCGATTGCTATAAATGTTATAAAAATATGATGGTTAAATTTTTTTTGATAAAATATTATAAAAAAATCACTTTATGCCTGGACACTACTTCTTTAAATTTGTTATTAATATTACTCAAAATGTTTTAATTACTGTATTAACTACCATTGAATGATAAATACTATACAGGATTTACCACAACGTAAGATTACAGCTTTGTGTACAATATACTATAGTTAAATATCTAATAAAGTTATGCCTCAAAGTATACTGTTTTGATTGTTTAATTATTATGGATTAAAAAATTAAAATTTTAGAAAAACCAATATTTATTTTTATTTTAATTTAAATTCACAATAAAAATGGTTTATAATGCCCACCAACATACCGATGTGTTCTAGCTCTTCTTAAGAGAAATTTGCTTGCCGTACGTAACATATCAATGTAATTCCGAATTTGTTCTGCTACCTCAAAAATACGTCTCGTCCAGTCAACAGTTGCATACAACGTTTAAAAAATTTTGAAAAAATATTATTGTTGCAATGTTGCAGTGTTTATCATAGAGATAGTACATCCAACACTCTAAAAAAAAGTTTTATTTGTATTACAATCTTGTAAAAATGTTTGCGTACAACACGCACAAACACAAATACGCATAACAGCAAATTTGATGATAATGTTGATCCTGCTGAACTTCTTACCTCTAATATATTTTTTTTTGCAGCTCTGTTTTTTATATAATTTTAATATATGTCAAAAATCTTATGCCAAGAGATTGCTTTCAGCGCTATTTCGGTTAGGTTGTGTTTGCGTTGCTGTTTATAAGCTTTGCAATCACTCAGCAAATGTAGTGTAGTTTTATCTTTTTCCATAACCCATTCTTGTTTTTATTTTATGCATGTGTATGTTAAGACCACAGTGTCCGGTTATTAGTCCTGCAAACTTTTGCAGTTTGGTTTAACTTATTTGTGTTACTAATGTTTTGATATGTAATGTGATGGTCCTGTTAGAAATATTTTTAAATGTGTCAATTGTTACAGCTTTTCTAGAAGTTGCTGTGTTCCGTTTAAAGTTTTTTTTTTGTGTGAGGCCTCAAAAGCAGATTTTGGTTCAGTAAATGTCCTTTTTGCCCTTTTATTGGCAAGCTGATTACCATGACATTTGTTTTATCGTCTAGTTTTTTGGGATCTAGACCAGACAAAGTTTGCAGATTGTTGCCACTGCTTCCAGACTTTTTATGGAAGCCGTAACCAGTTTGGATTTTATTAGTAACAATTGCAGTACTAATTGACTGTTAGACATAATATTTATTTGTTTGTTAAGATATAGTTTTGTGTCAGTCATGCTTCTGGCGGACCATTAGATGGCCACCTCCGTCTGGAAAACTAAAGCATATTTGCTCAAAAGTACCAAAGTTTGTTTCTTTTGGTCTTATCTTTGTAGATTCCGTCTCCGGTGCCATTTTAAGTTTTTAGCCCTATCTGTTTACCAAATAGTTTTTGTGACTGTTCCCAAGTATGTTTTGTTTGTCCATCTGTTTTGCTATAGTGTTATCACATCAAATGTTTTTTTTTAATGCAATGACCCTTTTTTATAAAGGAAATTTAACTTCATTATTAACGTTTTTTATGCACATTTGTTATGCTTAGTCTGTAGGTCTTAAGGTATACAGTATAATGTTTTTATTTATCTACAAGCTGTATGCTTTTTGTTGCATTACCATAAAGTAGCAGTGACAATAGTAGTACTTTCATAACTGCTGTGTGCGTCCATCTTATTGCCCTTGTTGCTAGCAGACATGCTAACGCCTCTAAATGTTTCTTAGTTTGTTAGTAGTACACTTAAAAGTGTACAAGCGCTCTAGACGTAGTAATGGGTTTTACTACTATCGTATACATTATATCTGGTCATATTAGGTATTAGTTTATGGCATTATTGTATGCTGTAAAACTAGTACTATAGATAACCCTGTCACTATTTTTTGTTTTTTAGTTTTTACAATAATTCTGCAAGTGGTAAAAGTGGAAAGTGGAAATGGGCCTCATCACTGAAAAACATGAGGGCGTCGTAAGGCAAGTTAAGGAGCGCTTCACATGCAGTTTGGCAAAAACAAAATCGCGTTCACTGAGCTCTTGCACCACATCAAGTTTGTAACGATAAAACTTGAATTTGTTGTATAGAATTGGTCTTACACTGCGATCAGAAATTCCCAGAGCACCTGCCTGTTTGCGCGCCAAACGCCGGGAAGAGTGCAAAAACGACAGCCTCACCCTCTTTTTGTTTTCTGGGGTTCTGGAAGTCCGTTGATCTCCAGGCCCTTTTACTGCCATACTGCCACTTTTCCTGAATGCGTCCACTCATGAAACGATCAATTACCGGCCAGGAACGGGACCCGTGAGATAAATATTGAACCGAGTTCGGAAGGAACGTTGTTTGGCGACCACCAAACGGCTATTAAAAAAGTAGGTCTTGACGGCAAACACACGCTCCTTCTTTGTTTAACGCTTGACGCATGATGATGATATTTCAAATGAGACCCTCCCTACCCCTTTCTGACCACGTCTCGTTCATTGGCGCCCAATTCAAATCAGCAAGTTTCTTTGCCGCACTTTGTACTTTGACGTGTATACGTCATCCACTTGTTATGAAAACTACAATAGTGGTTGAACTCACTAGGTAGGCTAATCATCAGTTTACTTAATTTAGTGTATAACATATCTAGTTTAATGCTAAATGGAGATGTCTGAATAGCTAACTAGCAAAAATGAGCAATTAATAGTTTATATAACATTAAATTATGTGAATTATGATTTTGTTGATAAGATATATAGTTATCATTTCAGCCACAGAAGCGTTAACAACTTAAAAGATAATTTATATACGTATACGTAATAAACCATTTTGCACGATTGCGTTTTTTTTAGTACGGGCATAAGACTGTAATGTTTACTTACCACACATGTACAGTAAGTAATTGTATACTAGAAAGAATAAGTTAAATCACACACACAATTAAACAAGTAAAAACCAACCTAATAAATTTTTAAGAAATACATGTTTAAACTGTAATAATTTATTTTTATTTGAAAACTAATGTTATTTATATTTGATATTTCATTATTATATTTCTGGCATTTCAGTTTTTTGTCAGATAATAATTTAAAACAATTACATTCAAATTTAGTTTTATATGTTTTGCTACATTAATTTTGGACCTGCAGAATGCACTTACTGAATCCGTATCCCAACATAAACAACAAAAAAAACAGCTTACTAGTATAAACATTTGATTAATTAAATATAAATTCCACACAAAGTATGTTACGTCTGTGTTTTTTGAAATCTATATAACATAATAAAAAACATTGTTGAATAATATAATAGTATTTTTCTCGATAAACATAAAAACATTATAAAGAAATTTAAGCGCCGCTTTATTAAGATGTTTTTTAGAATACTTGTACTATTTATTAACAGTTACAATAGTTAATATTATAACTAAGTTATAAAGTTAAACTTTATTTAATTATTGACAATAAAAATTATAAATTAATGTTTTCTTAAGTAATAGAATCACAGTAACCCTACCTACTATCAGTAGAATAATAATGTAAAACAACATTACTCCGAACTTCTTATGCCATGAAGAACAATATTACCTTTATTCAAATTAAGTTCCCCGCAATTTTAATAAGTGAACGTCAAACCTCGTTATGTATGGGTATTGAGTAAAGAAGTTTTAATTAACACTTTATCCTAAATTAATAATTTTTTGGATAATGGATTGTTTTAACTTAACTTACAATTATATTGATAGGTTCACGATAATACGTTTTATTGTTTTTTTTTTCAGATGACCTTTTCAACTCAAATATTTTATTAAACAGAACAACATTGATATTTTTGTATATATAATTATTTAAGTTTTAAATAATTATACGCAGTTTACTAATTTTACATTCATCAAAATATAACAATTTGGCGACTACATATGCAGATATACAGGAAGTAAAAAAAAATTGTAAAATATTTAAAGAGGTAGTAGTATGAATCAAAATTAGCAAAAAAGTTTTAATAAACGTGGGTCCGGAAGGTTTCAAAAGTATGGAATGTTATTTTTTTACCTTCTTTTTTTATTTTTTTTTTAACTTTTAGTTTTCTATCATAGTTAGCTAATGGTTTGTGAAATAAACATTAAGTATTTGACTGTTATTGTCAGTGCACAAGATTGCGTTTGCTATGGTTGTTTACTCTAACGCAGAATTAGCCGACATGCTTATGGGATTGCAACCAAAGCACAATATTTTTATGTTGAAGTTTATCAAAATTGCTAGATCCTTTACATTGTATGTTTGGAAACATTAACCAAAGATTGCGTGATACTTGTTTATTTAGAAAACAATGCCATTTATCCGGAAGACTAACTTTGGTCTACTCCTAAAGCAGAAGAAAAAATTCTAACACGTATAGAGCATCATTTGGAGACGAGTGTGCAAACAATATCAGCCGAGGTAGGAATTAATGCTCCACTTGTTTGAGCATTTTTCCACGAGCCTGGTTCGGATAAAGCAACTTTATCCGTACCATGTACAACAAGTGTCAGCTTTAAATTCACTTAACTATCAAGCACGTATGATGTTTTGTAGTTGGTTTTGACGCAAAAAGGTGAAAACCGTTTTCTTGCTAATATTTTTTTTTTCAGATAAAGCCGGGTTCACACAAAATGCAGTTGTTAATTTTTACAATACGCATGATTGGGCCAACAAAAATTTCTATGCTAATGGAATTTACACATCAGACACGTTTTTTATTAAACATTTGGATGGGTATTGAAGTCAACATATTTCTAGGTTCTGTTGTTTTACCAAACAAATTAACAGGCTGCTTATCTAAACTTTCTGCATAACACAATTAATGTATAATTTTTTTGACAACATTACTATTGACCAAATGCAACAAATGTAGTTCTAGCATGATAGTGTTTTAGTTCATTTTTCAATTAAATTACATTAACTTTTTCCACGTAGATGGGTAGAAAGGGGCAGACCTGTTTTATGACCTACAAGATGTTTAACTTAAACTTTATAAATTGTTTTTTTAAAGGTATTTCAAAACATTGTATTATGGTACTACTGTAAATATCTTTGAGTTTGAAAAGCTGCATCTACAAACTCATCAAATATGCTAACAAATTCAGCGGGTTTTAGAAAGAGATCAAATATCATTTAGACTAAAATGTCGTGCCTGCTTACAAAGGGAAGGAAAGCACGTTGAACCTCTTATGTAACTTAATTTGTTTTTGTTAGAAAAAAAGAACAAACTTTTGTATCTCCAAAACTGCTACGTTCGGACCCATTTTTATTAAAACTTTTTTGTTTATTTTGGTTTATATTACTATTTCTTTAAATATTTTACAGTATCTTTTTAACATTCTGTATAGTTAACTAATGATAATTTATAGAAATATCTAAAAAAAATGCAAAAGTGTCCAACATTACACCAATATATCTAATTGATTAAGGAGTGAATCAAATAGATTGTTTTTAACCAAATTTGTACATATTGAGAAATGTACGCTTTCTAGATACTTTGGAAACTATATCAACAATATGCTTATTTGAGTATGTAATCAAGAAATTTTATTGTTCATTTTATTTTACATACATACATTAAATTAAAGTTGAATTTAAAACTAAATTATATATACTTTTAATAATATGTAATTTTTTTTCTTTTATTGTCTTCAAGTTTGCTATTTTTTATTTTTATCTCAGATTATTAGTATTAGTAGATGTGTTTTATTTTTTGTTTTTATATATGTTGGCAGAATATTTATTATTTTGTGATTTAGATAGCATTAGTATGTTGTTCAAAGCTATCATCTTATTTATATTTAGCTCTTTCTTAATAGTTCAATTGTAAGTGTTTTTCTATCCAGTATGTATACAATTTTAATAAATTTATTTTGTTGTCTTTGTAATTTGTTTATGTTTTTTTTGTTGTGTATCTCCAGGTATGATTAAGGTACTTATTATATGATGCAAATATTGCATAATAAACTAAGTTTATTGGTAGATAGCATCTTATTTTACTTACAGCCGATATTGTTGAAGATTTTTTTTTACAAGCTTGTTATCGTAACTAGTTAGACCCAGGTAATTTGTGCACAATAAATTTATATAATAATATTAATAATAATTGTTTATTTTTTTGCAATTTGGTCTTGAAAATTATTTACATTTTACAATTACATCACTTAAACAAAATCAATATATCATAAAACCTAATATATCATAATTTATAACTATCTACATTTACACTACACAATTAACATAATATAATTACAATTTACACTATACAATCCTTGTCAATTTCTTGTAATTTTTTTATGACGTTTCTTATCCATACTATTCTTCTTCTATCTTCGTTCAACACATTTTTTTCCATTTGTTCTTCTCTCATCTCAACACATTCTTTTAACATATGTTCTATTGTTTTATTGGCTTTTCCTTCAGACATTCTTGCAAAATGTTGCATTCATTTTTTTCTCTCAATCTTTCTTCATATCTTACTGCTCTTTTTCCTGCTTCTACTTTTATTTTATTTCTTTTTACTTCCTCTAATACAATGTATGCTGGAGTTTCTCTATTTAATATCAGTACCCATCTCCAGTATTTTGCCTGTATTGCTTCTAATTGGTTTTGTTCTTTACACCCCCAAATTTAAGACCCATAGAGCATCATAATTTTAACGAGACTATCAAATATTGTTCTTTTTATTTTCATACATTTAAACTTTCTTTCACTTATTCCCCACACTTGTGCTACCACCTTGTTTGTTTTTCTTGCTAATTCTTGTATGTGCTCGTTATCGCCGTTATTTGCACTAAATACATATTCTAAATATTTAAATGATTTAACTTCTTCAATGTTTTTTTCCTCCCATTTCCAATCTTCTTTCTTAAGTCTTCCTCCCCCTTTTCTAAACATCAACATTTTTGTTTTATCAACATTCACTCTTAACCCTTTTTTTCTGAAATATTTTTCCAAACATCTAATCATTTCTTTCATTTCTTTTGCCGCAATCACTATATTATCTGCGTATGCTAACTAAGTTAGCTGTAAAAAGCTAAGTCTTGCACAAGCAGGTGGAGTTGTAGTGGGTAGAATGAAAGTATGGTCGTATGATTAAGTATATATACGTTGTCTATAATACCTTTTTTTTTCTAAACCCAGCCTGCCCATCCGGCAATTTTTTTTAATCTTTAATTGTTGTTTATTCAGTTTTTTCTCTAGCGTCATTGCGTATATCTTGTATGCCGTATTAACTAATGTTATTCTTCTATAGTTTTCTACTAGCTCTTTTTTCTTTATTGTATACTGAGCATACAAGACCCACTTTTCATTTGCTAAGAAATCCTTTTTCCTTCCATACTTCATTTATTACCTCTCTCAATCTTTCAATCAATTCTTTCGTTCCATACATCCATGCTTCATTTTGTATTCCATCTACACCTGGCGTCTTTGATTTCTTCAGTTTATTTATTTGCCTTTGTATTGTTTCATTTGTGATTTCATCTGGCTGCATAGTTAGTTTTTGAAGTTTTTTTTTCTTCCTTTTTTCTGTCGGTTCCATCAAATAGTGTTGAAAAATGTTCTTGCCATTCTTCTATTGTAATTGTTTGTTTTGTGCTGTTTTCTTTTTTTGTTTATGAACTTTCATGCTTCTTCTTCTAATCGGATTGCCTTTATTTTTATTTCTTCTTTTTGTCTGTATGTTATTTTATTCTCTTTGCATTTGTTTTTATATGTTTTTAACGTCTTTTACTAGTCTTGTTTGGTTGCTTTGTTGTTTTTCCATTTGCGTAGCATCTTTCTTGCCTCTACTTTCTTTTGCATGCATTCTTTATCCCACCATCTGCATCTAGATATTTTTTCTTTTGTGTGTACATATAATTTTTTTACTGTTGCTTTTTGTATTATTTTTTCTAATTCTTCCATTTTGCTTTCTACGTCGTTTTTTATAAAATTTATTTTTTCCAAATTTTGTTTGTAATTTTTTATGTTATCTACCGACCATATTACTTTTGTTATTGTTTCCTTTTTTTTGTTTGCTTTATTTATTGCGTCATTTGTTAAATATACTTCCAATGGCTGATGACCTGATTCCACTCTTTCTCCCAATTTAAAATTTCTATTTCTTGCCACGCTTGTTTGTTTACTACCACGTAGTCAATTACCGATTGGCCGTTTGCTCTTATATATGTATATTCCCCTTGTTCATCTCCTACTTTATTTTTATTTAACACGTCCCATCTCTTTTCTTCCATCAGTTCTAACATTACTTTTTTTCTTTATTCTCTTGACTGTCTTTTAATTTTCTTTTTCTGATATAATCTTCAAAATTTTTTCTTTCTCTTTTTGTTCCAATTCTAGCATTATTCTTCTAATGTTTTTTTAATATTTTTTATTCCTCTACTATACAATGTAATCATCTTAAATTTTTTATTTCCCAACGAAAAGTTTTGTTGTAATAACCCGTTTTTATCTACTTCCTTATATTTTTCTTGCGTTATTTTCTTCTGTATTCTTGTAATTATTCCACCCTCTGCCCTACCCTTTTTTTTCTTTGACTGCTAGTTGACAAATCCATTTGTACTCATTTGGCATATTTTCTTTCATTTTTATCCACTTTTCTTCGTCCACCCATGTTTCTACCATTCCAATTACGTCAAACGTTCTAATGTAATTCCAAAAGTCTTCTTTTTTATTGCCATTGTTGTTTCCGCCTCCTTACATTTTCTTTTTATTAGTTTTTTGAACCACTTTCAACCTTTTCTAAAGTTTTTTTTTTTTAATTCCAAATCCACTATTCGCTGTCGATACACACTTTTTGGTATCTGACCATTGTTTTTTTTCCTTTGCTTCTTTCTTTGTAAGCCCATTTGCGTATTTTTGATTGTATTGCTGTTTCATCTCTTGTTAAGTCATCATCTATGTATATATTGCTTTTTGTTGATCTCAAAATACTCTTCTTTTCCAATAACTTATTTTTTTTCATCCCTAGAATCCAACTTAACCAATATTGGTCTTTTTTTTCTTCCATCTTCTTACCCAGTCTGAATACTTTTTCATATTCAAATTAAGCTTAAGATTCTCTTTTATTTCTTCGTTTTTCCTTTTCTTTGATTTTTCTAGTTTTGATATTCTTTCTATCAAAGCTTTTTTCTCTTCTTTTCATTTTATTTTTTTTTTCTTAAACGCTTCTATTAATTGTTCAACATGTTTGTTGTTAATATTCATTCTTTCTTCCATCTTTTCTAATTTATCTAAGGTCTTATCTAATTTTGCTTCCATCTAGGTTGTTTCCCCTTCTTTTGTCCTTTTCCTCTTTGAGATTTGTTCAAAAGAAACTTTCAAATTACTTACTACTATTGATTGGACTACACCACGGAGTACTGTCTTAATGTCTTAAGTTCATTTCTTGTTTACAAATGTTTTAGTTATTATTATTGTCCTCGTGTTTGGTTAGGTTAATGTTTCTGCCTGCACTTTAATATTAAGTTTGTTGTGGACATAACACTTTCCGCGGCTAAACTGCACTTTCCGCACACACGCCACACTGTTCTCACCTTTTTCAACTAAAACTAATATATTATTATGACTGTTTTTCACAAGTAAATTCAGCATAAGTTACTCGATGTTTGTATCTCTCTCTATTCTCATTATCAATCAATATATATTGTAAAATTATATAGCGTCAGTGGAAATATTTCTTTTTGTGGTATGACGTAATCAGCTTATACTGGTTTGCTTTCTGTTAAGTTTTCTTTTATTTGTGGTTTGTTTTTAAGTTATATGTCTATTAGATTAAGTTCTTTGTCTTTCAATTCTATTGTTTTCAGATTATTTTAGTTTTAGTTTATTTTAGGTATAGTATCAAATGCTCATTTCATGTCAATGTATATTGCTACTACAGTTTTTTTTTTTGGTTTTATATATAGTTTATAAGATCATATGCAGCTGTTTGTGTTTCAGAATTTTGTTGAAAAAAATTCTGCTGTTTGTATGTTATATTGTTTTTGTTTATGTGTTCAGTTAATCTAGTATAGATCACTTTTTCTAATATTTTGTTTTGTGTTGTGTTGTTTAGTAGTGGTATAGAACGATAATTTTCTGGTTTTGTTTTAGTTTCTATTTTATGTATAAGCACTATTATTATTTGTTTCAGGTAGCATGGGTAGATACCTGTTTTAATAACTTTATTTATTATGTGCATTAATATTGTGTTCAGTTTTATGATTATTTTATTGATTTCTTCTTGTGATGTGTAATGAAAGTGTTTGTTGTTTATTTTTGTTTATTGTTGTGATTTCTAATTTATTATTTGTTCTTGAAAGTTGTGATTTTGACATTAAAACATTGAGTTTATTTTTAGAATTAAAATTGAGATAGCTCAGTTATAGAGTGTTAGCGTAGCACGCACAGTCCGGGGCCCGGGGTAATATACTGCATTGCTACTACGTTTTTGAGAACATTGTTAATTAAAAACACGTAATGCATAAAGCAACCAATTTTATTATCTCAATTTAACAAAAATTCCTTTGTATTTAAATTTACATACATTAGTAACAAAAGTGTACTTACAAAGAACTAAAATTTTTTGCTGGATAGTTTATAATATTTTTTTATGATTATTTTTAGTGATGGGAATAATCGATTATTTCAATAATCGATTACCTAGTATTCTATTAATTTAATAATCGATTAATAATCGAATCTCTCCCGCATTATGTTTTTAATTTGGCCCGCAAAGTCCTCATTTTAAAAAAAATATTGCGGCAAATACATTTTCTAAAGTTAAACTACAGTTACAACAAAGTTTTTTATAAAATTTGACCTGATTTATAGTTGGATTTACGAGGGCTTAAAATGTTCTCTATTTAATACCCGTTCCAAATGTTTATGGTTTTTTATGATCACTCAAGTACTTCCAGAGATATAGTGTTTCAAAGTTGGCCATTTTTGACAAAAAACAGACAGATGACAGATGACAGATGACAGATGACAGATGACAGATGACAGATGACAGATGACAGATGACAGATGGCAGATGGCAGATGACAGATGACAGATGACAGATGACAGATGACAGATGACAGATGACAGATGACAGATGACAGATGACAGATGACAGATGACAGATGACAGATGACAGATGACAGATGACAGATGACAGATGACAGATGACAGATGACAGATGACAGATGACAGATGACAGATGACAGATGACAGATGACAGATGACAGATGACAGATGACAGATGACAGATGACAGATGACAGATGACAGATGACAGATGACAGATGACAGATGACAGATGACAGATGACAGATGACAGATGACAGATGACAGATGACAGATGACAGATGACAGATGACAGATGACAGATGACAGATGACAGATGACAGATGACAGATGACAGATGACAGATGACAGATGACAGATGACAGATGACAGATGACAGATGACAGATGACAGATGACAGATGACAGATGACAGATGACAGATGACAGATGACAGATGACAGATGACAGATGACAGATGACAGATGACAGATGACAGATGACAGATGACAGATGACAGATGACAGATGACAGATGACAGATGACAGATGACAGATGACAGATGACAGATGACAGATGACAGATGACAGATGACAGATGACAGATGACAGATGACAGATGACAGATGACAGATGACAGATGACAGATGACAGATGACAGATGACAGATGACAGATGACAGATGACAGATGACAGATGACAGATGACAGATGACAGATGACAGATGACAGATGACAGATGACAGATGACAGATGACAGATGACAGATGACAGATGACAGATGACAGATGACAGATGACAGATGACAGATGACAGATGACAGATGACAGATGACAGATGACAGATGACAGATGACAGATGACAGATGACAGATGACAGATGACAGATGACAGATGACAGATGACAGATGACAGATGACAGATGACAGATGACAGATGACAGATGACAGATGACAGATGACAGATGACAGATGACAGATGACAGATGACAGATGACAGATGACAGATGACAGATGACAGATGACAGATGACAGATGACAGATGACAGATGACAGATGACAGATGACAGATGACAGATGACAGATGACAGATGACAGATGACAGATGACAGATGACAGATGACAGATGACAGATGACAGATGACAGATGACAGATGACAGATGACAGATGACAGATGACAGATGACAGATGACAGATGACAGATGACAGATGACAGATGACAGATGACAGATGACAGATGACAGATGACAGATGACAGATGACAGATGACAGATGACAGATGACAGATGACAGATGACAGATGACAGATGACAGATGACAGATGACAGATGACAGATGACAGATGACAGATGACAGATGACAGATGACAGATGACAGATGACAGATGACAGATGACAGATGACAGATGACAGATGACAGATGACAGATGACAGATGACAGATGACAGATGACAGATGACAGATGACAGATGACAGATGACAGATGACAGATGACAGATGACAGATGACAGATGACAGATGACAGATGACAGATGACAGATGACAGATGACAGATGACAGATGACAGATGACAGATGACAGATGACAGATGACAGATGACAGATGACAGATGACAGATGACAGATGACAGATGACAGATGACAGATGACAGATGACAGATGACAGATGACAGATGACAGATGACAGATGACAGATGACAGATGACAGATGACAGATGACAGATGACAGATGACAGATGACAGATGACAGATGACAGATGACAGATGACAGATGACAGATGACAGATGACAGATGACAGATGACAGATGACAGATGACAGATGACAGATGACAGATGACAGATGACAGATGACAGATGACAGATGACAGATGACAGATGACAGATGACAGATGACAGATGACAGATGACAGATGACAGATGACAGATGACAGATGACAGATGACAGATGACAGATGACAGATGACAGATGACAGATGACAGATGACAGATGACAGATGACAGATGACAGATGACAGATGACAGATGACAGATGACAGATGACAGATGACAGATGACAGATGACAGATGACAGATGACAGATGACAGATGACAGATGACAGATGACAGATGACAGATGACAGATGACAGATGACAGATGACAGATGACAGATGACAGATGACAGATGACAGATGACAGATGACAGATGACAGATGACAGATGACAGATGACAGATGACAGATGACAGATGACAGATGACAGATGACAGATGACAGATGACAGATGACAGATGACAGATGACAGATGACAGATGACAGATGACAGATGACAGATGACAGATGACAGATGACAGATGACAGATGACAGATGACAGATGACAGATGACAGATGACAGATGACAGATGACAGATGACAGATGACAGATGACAGATGACAGATGACAGATGACAGATGACAGATGACAGATGACAGATGACAGATGACAGATGACAGATGACAGATGACAGATGACAGATGACAGATGACAGATGACAGATGACAGATGACAGATGACAGATGACAGATGACAGATGACAGATGACAGATGACAGATGACAGATGACAGATGACAGATGACAGATGACAGATGACAGATGACAGATGACAGATGACAGATGACAGATGACAGATGACAGATGACAGATGACAGATGACAGATGACAGATGACAGATGACAGATGACAGATGACAGATGACAGATGACAGATGACAGATGACAGATGACAGATGACAGATGACAGATGACAGATGACAGATGACAGATGACAGATGACAGATGACAGATGACAGATGACAGATGACAGATGACAGATGACAGATGACAGATGACAGATGACAGATGACAGATGACAGATGACAGATGACAGATGACAGATGACAGATGACAGATGACAGATGACAGATGACAGATGACAGATGACAGATGACAGATGACAGATGACAGATGACAGATGACAGATGACAGATGACAGATGACAGATGACAGATGACAGATGACAGATGACAGATGACAGATGACAGATGACAGATGACAGATGACAGATGACAGATGACAGATGACAGATGACAGATGACAGATGACAGATGACAGATGACAGATGACAGATGACAGATGACAGATGACAGATGACAGATGACAGATGACAGATGACAGATGACAGATGACAGATGACAGATGACAGATGACAGATGACAGATGACAGATGACAGATGACAGATGACAGATGACAGATGACAGATGACAGATGACAGATGACAGATGACAGATGACAGATGACAGATGACAGATGACAGATGACAGATGACAGATGACAGATGACAGATGACAGATGACAGATGACAGATGACAGATGACAGATGACAGATGACAGATGACAGATGACAGATGACAGATGACAGATGACAGATGACAGATGACAGATGACAGATGACAGATGACAGATGACAGATGACAGATGACAGATGACAGATGACAGATGACAGATGACAGATGACAGATGACAGATGACAGATGACAGATGACAGATGACAGATGACAGATGACAGATGACAGATGACAGATGACAGATGACAGATGACAGATGACAGATGACAGATGACAGATGACAGATGACAGATGACAGATGACAGATGACAGATGACAGATGACAGATGACAGATGACAGATGACAGATGACAGATGACAGATGACAGATGACAGATGACAGATGACAGATGACAGATGACAGATGACAGATGACAGATGACAGATGACAGATGACAGATGACAGATGACAGATGACAGATGACAGATGACAGATGACAGATGACAGATGACAGATGACAGATGACAGATGACAGATGACAGATGACAGATGACAGATGACAGATGACAGATGACAGATGACAGATGACAGATGACAGATGACAGATGACAGATGACAGATGACAGATGACAGATGACAGATGACAGATGACAGATGACAGATGACAGATGACAGATGACAGATGACAGATGACAGATGACAGATGACAGATGACAGATGACAGATGACAGATGACAGATGACAGATGACAGATGACAGATGACAGATGACAGATGACAGATGACAGATGACAGATGACAGATGACAGATGACAGATGACAGATGACAGATGACAGATGACAGATGACAGATGACAGATGACAGATGACAGATGACAGATGACAGATGACAGATGACAGATGACAGATGACAGATGACAGATGACAGATGACAGATGACAGATGACAGATGACAGATGACAGATGACAGATGACAGATGACAGATGACAGATGACAGATGACAGATGACAGATGACAGATGACAGATGACAGATGACAGATGACAGATGACAGATGACAGATGACAGATGACAGATGACAGATGACAGATGACAGATGACAGATGACAGATGACAGATGACAGATGACAGATGACAGATGACAGATGACAGATGACAGATGACAGATGACAGATGACAGATGACAGATGACAGATGACAGATGACAGATGACAGATGACAGATGACAGATGACAGATGACAGATGACAGATGACAGATGACAGATGACAGATGACAGATGACAGATGACAGATGACAGATGACAGATGACAGATGACAGATGACAGATGACAGATGACAGATGACAGATGACAGATGACAGATGACAGATGACAGATGACAGATGACAGATGACAGATGACAGATGACAGATGACAGATGACAGATGACAGATGACAGATGACAGATGACAGATGACAGATGACAGATGACAGATGACAGATGACAGATGACAGATGACAGATGACAGATGACAGATGACAGATGACAGATGACAGATGACAGATGACAGATGACAGATGACAGATGACAGATGACAGATGACAGATGACAGATGACAGATGACAGATGACAGATGACAGATGACAGATGACAGATGACAGATGACAGATGACAGATGACAGATGACAGATGACAGATGACAGATGACAGATGACAGATGACAGATGACAGATGACAGATGACAGATGACAGATGACAGATGACAGATGACAGATGACAGATGACAGATGACAGATGACAGATGACAGATGACAGATGACAGATGACAGATGACAGATGACAGATGACAGATGACAGATGACAGATGACAGATGACAGATGACAGATGACAGATGACAGATGACAGATGACAGATGACAGATGACAGATGACAGATGACAGATGACAGATGACAGATGACAGATGACAGATGACAGATGACAGATGACAGATGACAGATGACAGATGACAGATGACAGATGACAGATGACAGATGACAGATGACAGATGACAGATGACAGATGACAGATGACAGATGACAGATGACAGATGACAGATGACAGATGACAGATGACAGATGACAGATGACAGATGACAGATGACAGATGACAGATGACAGATGACAGATGACAGATGACAGATGACAGATGACAGATGACAGATGACAGATGACAGATGACAGATGACAGATGACAGATGACAGATGACAGATGACAGATGACAGATGACAGATGACAGATGACAGATGACAGATGACAGATGACAGATGACAGATGACAGATGACAGATGACAGATGACAGATGACAGATGACAGATGACAGATGACAGATGACAGATGACAGATGACAGATGACAGATGACAGATGACAGATGACAGATGACAGATGACAGATGACAGATGACAGATGACAGATGACAGATGACAGATGACAGATGACAGATGACAGATGACAGATGACAGATGACAGATGACAGATGACAGATGACAGATGACAGATGACAGATGACAGATGACAGATGACAGATGACAGATGACAGATGACAGATGACAGATGACAGATGACAGATGACAGATGACAGATGACAGATGACAGATGACAGATGACAGATGACAGATGACAGATGACAGATGACAGATGACAGATGACAGATGACAGATGACAGATGACAGATGACAGATGACAGATGACAGATGACAGATGACAGATGACAGATGACAGATGACAGATGACAGATGACAGATGACAGATGACAGATGACAGATGACAGATGACAGATGACAGATGACAGATGACAGATGACAGATGACAGATGACAGATGACAGATGACAGATGACAGATGACAGATGACAGATGACAGATGACAGATGACAGATGACAGATGACAGATGACAGATGACAGATGACAGATGACAGATGACAGATGACAGATGACAGATGACAGATGACAGATGACAGATGACAGATGACAGATGACAGATGACAGATGACAGATGACAGATGACAGATGACAGATGACAGATGACAGATGACAGATGACAGATGACAGATGACAGATGACAGATGACAGATGACAGATGACAGATGACAGATGACAGATGACAGATGACAGATGACAGATGACAGATGACAGATGACAGATGACAGATGACAGATGACAGATGACAGATGACAGATGACAGATGACAGATGACAGATGACAGATGACAGATGACAGATGACAGATGACAGATGACAGATGACAGATGACAGATGACAGATGACAGATGACAGATGACAGATGACAGATGACAGATGACAGATGACAGATGACAGATGACAGATGACAGATGACAGATGACAGATGACAGATGACAGATGACAGATGACAGATGACAGATGACAGATGACAGATGACAGATGACAGATGACAGATGACAGATGACAGATGACAGATGACAGATGACAGATGACAGATGACAGATGACAGATGACAGATGACAGATGACAGATGACAGATGACAGATGACAGATGACAGATGACAGATGACAGATGACAGATGACAGATGACAGATGACAGATGACAGATGACAGATGACAGATGACAGATGACAGATGACAGATGACAGATGACAGATGACAGATGACAGATGACAGATGACAGATGACAGATGACAGATGACAGATGACAGATGACAGATGACAGATGACAGATGACAGATGACAGATGACAGATGACAGATGACAGATGACAGATGACAGATGACAGATGACAGATGACAGATGACAGATGACAGATGACAGATGACAGATGACAGATGACAGATGACAGATGACAGATGACAGATGACAGATGACAGATGACAGATGACAGATGACAGATGACAGATGACAGATGACAGATGACAGATGACAGATGACAGATGACAGATGACAGATGACAGATGACAGATGACAGATGACAGATGACAGATGACAGATGACAGATGACAGATGACAGATGACAGATGACAGATGACAGATGACAGATGACAGATGACAGATGACAGATGACAGATGACAGATGACAGATGACAGATGACAGATGACAGAATGTGATTGTCTTGGTACCGTGGTACAATCAAACGAACTGTCATGCGTCATTGTTTAAGATCACCTCTACAAAAGCAAATCACTACCCCTCTTGAGATGTTTCAATTCGCATCTATTGAAATTGAAAGTATTAAGTAAAATAAATTATATACTTTGCAATTTTGCGATCTTTGTCAGTGTAGAGTACAAAAGTGGACTGTATTTATTATTATAATATAAACCTTTTACAATATAAATTCTTGTTCAACAATCGGTCGATCATATTTCATTATAAATTCTTTGTATCTATTTGTTTCTTTAGGTACAAAATTTAATTCTTCTAGCAGCAATAAATCCCAAGATATCTATTACAAAAAGCTTTTCATGTTCATTAGCCTTGTTAAAAAAAAAAATGTGAACATTCTTTGAGTACACCCTCAAAAAGTGATCTTTATGCAAAAATGTAACCCATGTCAAATTTCAACTCTTAAGAATCAAAAAAACACGTGTCGCACTGACTTAAAGTTTTAAAAGCATTACCTTACTTAAAAATACATGATTAGAATGTTACAAATTTGAACAATCTCATTCTTTGCAATCTTTTTTTGTGAAATTTTAATAAAACGCAAGATAAATGCCACAATTCTTTGCAATTTTAATAAGAAAGACATTTTGTTAAACAAATTTATAAATTCAGAGTAGTTTTGATTCACTACATTAGAGAACAAATATAAATTCTTGTTCAACAATCGGTCGATCATATTTCATTATAAATTCTTTGTATCTATTTGTTTCTTTAGGTACAAAATTTAATTCTTCTAGCAGCAATAAATCCCAAGATATCTATTACAAAAAGCTTTTCATGTTCATTAGCCTTGTTAAAAAAAAAAATGTGAACATTCTTTGAGTACACCCTTAAAAAGTGATCTTTATGCAAAAATGTAACCAATGTCAAATTTCAGCTCTTAAGAATCAAAAAAACACGTGTCGCACTGACTTAAAGTTTTAAAAGCATTACCTTACTTAAAAATACATGATTAGAATGTTACAAATTTGAACAATCTCATTCTTTGCAATCTTTTTTTGTGAAATTTTAATAAAACGCAAGATAAATGCCACAATTCTTTGCAATTTTAACAAGAAAGACATTTTGTTAAACAAATTTATAAATTCAGAGTAGTTTTGATTCACTACATTAGAGAACAAATGTTTTTTTTAATTTAGGTAAATCCTTAAATATTAAAACTGGTTCTTCCAAAGGCCAAGTCACCATAGATCTTGAATAAAATCTGAACATTTCTATCAAAACAAACATTTAATAAAGTCAAAAGCAAACAAACTCCGACTAGCCAAATCTGCGGGATTTTAAGTTCCTAATTATTTCATCCATGATTTGTGTTCAAATATTTAAAATATTTACTGGCAATTGATCATCCCAATTAACTTTCAACAACCAAAGTTGTTGTAATAAAACCTTTAATGAAAAAACAAAAGACTCAAATAACCATTGATGTCAAAGATTCGAGCTACTCAAGACAAAATGCCTTGCTTTGAAAGAATTTCATTAATTAATTTTATTATATAATAGAAAGCATCACAAGAAGAGTTCAAAAAAATTCCCAATAATTTAATCAAGTCAGAGACATTTCTAGATTTAAGAACTACCTGATCTTCAGATTCTATAACAGACCGATGTGAACTGGCCTATTTGACTTATCAATTGAACTTTTAATTACAAAGCTTTATTTTCATCAGGAGCTCCCTATAAAATGTCATCGACATAAATTCTACTCTTCAAAGCTTTTGCTGCTAAAGAAAAAAATCCTTCTTTGATTATTAAAATTAAAGCGCCAAAAGATATGTTGAAAAACACGATCTTCTTCATGTAACGTTACCTCCTAAAACATTTGACAAGTTAAAGCCACTTGATGAAATCTGAAACGTGTCAATATTTGACCAATTGTCTGCAGCTTTCTACGAAAGGAAAGGATATTATTTAAAGAAATATCGTTAAAATCTTTCTCTGCAGGATCAAAAACTACTCTAACAGCTACACCAGACGGCTTCCCTTTTTTGACTCCATGGTGTGTCAAAATATATGAAACTGGTTGCTTTGTAAGCATCAAATAACCTTGATCAATGTAATTTTGTATGTTTGTAGAATATAATTTTTAAAAAGTTTTATCTTGTTCAAACCGAGATTCTAATTGATAAAAACGTTTCAAAACATGTTCTTCGTTGTTACCTAAAACGAGACAAACATTTGCTTTGAAAGGTAACCTAGTGAGGTAACGTCCATTTTTATCTTTAAAAACAGTTTTTACAAAATAATCTACACACAGAATTTCTTTTGGTGATAACAAAGAAACTGAAAGAAGTTCCTCCATCTTCCAAAAAGCACAAAACAATTGCTCAAAAGAAGGACAAACAGATTCCGGATTCATGAATTTAAGACCAAACTAGTTTTAATAATCTTGTCCAGAAGTGGATTGCTTGAACAAAGTTTCTCCAAAGACAGCAAACTGAGACTGATGTCAGAGGCCTTTTTGAAACAAGACGAGTCACTAATGACGTATTCCCTTGCGTTCAAAAAAAGATGGAAGAATAATGTCAGAAGCCATGTTGAAACAAAACGAGTCACTAACGACGTACTCCTCTGCACCGAAAAAAGATGAAAGGTTGATGTCAGATGCTTTGTTGAAACAAGACAAGTCACTAACAACGTACTCTTTTGCATCCAAAAAAGATTGCATTCCCGTATTTGATAGAATCAGATAACTCAACAGGCCACATTGAATCGAAATAAACACACATAGAATTGGTAATGTTTGGTTCATTTTCAATCCAATTTTTTACAGAACTCATCACTATCCAACCTAAGGTAGTTAAGATAACACTCGGATTTCCCTTAATATGTGCTGGGCAAAGTGGAGTAATATTCAAAACAGATTCTACTCCTAACAAAATATCTGCAGGTAACATTATATGAAAATCAGGATCTGCTAAAGATAAATTTGAAAACCAACTTTTAACTTCATCAGAAATAGGAACAGTGAGCAGATCAGCTGTAATTTTAGGTAGCACTACAGCTTTTTATTGAAATTAGGGCGTAAAAGACAACTTATTATTCCTTTGGATAAACCTATCAATGATTGACCCACTCCATTCAAAGAAAAAGAACATTTTCTTTTTGAAAGTTGCAATCTGTTAGCTAATTCGCAAGTTATGAAATTGATTTGACTTTCTGAATCAATTATCAAACGACAGTCAAACCCAAAATTCATCAATGTTTCAAATTCTCGCTTGTGCATTTGTGAACGATTGAAAACTCACAGAATTTAAAAACACAGAGTTTACAAAAGATCCTTTTGACCATAAATTTTGCATGAAAACTGTTGTGGCGAAACAGTTTATCTTAGGGTTTTTGGTCAGCAATTCTACAAACTCCGGAAAATAATTTACAGCATCTTAATAGTATTCTTTATTAATGATCATTAATGTAATATGCATTATGGGACTCGCACATGTCTATAAACAATATAAAACTAAAAATAAAATAAACACATGTTATTTTTAACCTTACTACCAAGTAAAAGTAAAACTAATATTATGAATATTTAAACAATTAATAAATTAATACCAATTAGAAAAAGGAAAACTTTAAATTAACTTACCTACTCAGGTAATGACATAAATTAATTTAATTTATAAAAAAATTATTGTTACAGGCACATGTGTTTTGGATAAAGATCAGCAGTAAAAGAACCAAGAAGGATAATTTCTTAATGATTTTATCAAAAGAATTTGACCTGACCTGATAGGTAAGTATAAAATTCCAATGCGAATTATTTAAAATAAAAATGTACATGAGGTGGCCTAACTTGTCACACTGTGAAACACATCTTGAAGAATGATAAGGGCCCAAACAAGTAAAACAACGTTTATGAGCTTTGGCTATTTCATATCTAGAACTTGAGGTTCCCGCTAAGAACACAGGGCAGTTTAATAATTGATGGTCAGTCTTACACAAAGGACACTCAAAGAAAATGATTTTGAGTTTGATCATTTCAACCCATATGTGAAATCGTTTTGAAAACTCTTTTGGATGAGAAAAAGATAAATTAGATTTTGTTAGAACTGAAAAAGTTTTCAAAACCAAGTCAGCAACAGTTGTCTGTTTAGTTAAAAAAATCTATAAAGAAAGGAATCTCAGAATTTAAATGTTGAGATTCAAAATCTTTTTTCATTTTAAAATCAAACAATCTTAAAGAAAGTTCTAACAAAATGTAATCTTGAATGATCTTTTAGAACCTAAAGTTTTCAAAGAATTTACATTGACTTGTATCACATCCAAAAGATGCAGGACTGCTTTAAGATTCATATAATTGAAAGGTAATGATTGGCAATAATTCTTTTATTTGTATTTGAAAAATTCTGAATTGACAATGTTTATACATGATTGGAGTTTTGCCTCCAATCGGTTTCTTTTAACAATGAGAGCCAAAAACTTTCTCCTTTTGGATTTTGTCGGTTCTGCCATCAGAATATGCTAAATTTAAATCAAAAGAAATTAAAAAAATAAAAGAAACCAAACCCCGGCCACACTCCATACAGTAATAGTTAAAGAAAAATAACGATTTAGTAAAATTTTAATAAAATTATAATAAATAAATAAAAAAAAATGACATTTAATTAATTATTTTGTATTTCTTATTATAATATAAACCTTTTACAATATAAATTATTATTCAACAATCTGTCGATCATATTTTATTATAAATTCTCTGCATCTATTTGTTCCTTTATGTATAAAATTAAATTTTTCTAGCAGCAATAAAACTTAGAATATCCATTACAAAAAGCTTTTTATGTATATATATATATATATATATATATTTTTATTTAAATTTATTTTCGGATTATCCCGCGTTTTCTTTTTGAGTTGGACTCGACGTTTCGGCTGAATCTCATCAGCCATCATCATGAGATATTTATTATTAATATTTATTAATATACATCAATATGACATTGATATATAAAATTAATTTTGTTGTCAAAGCTAACTTTCAAGAAACTTTATTGTGTGTAAAGTTTCTTTGTTTGACTTCTGGTAGTTGGTCTATTAATTGATCCTTCTACAGTCAAAACTTGTAAAGGAACTGGTTGTGATTTGGATGCTGTAATTAAATTAGTTGTTGTTGGTAAAGAAGCTGTTAGTGGTTTTTTTAAATTTAATTTAGTTGTTGCCAATGCTGTTTTCCAAGTAGATGGTAAACGTAAAGCATCATCTCTCTTATTGAGATTGTCTGGTCTTTTTTCAATTTCGATGGCTTCTCTAGTTATTCTAGTATGAAAATGATTAATTTTTGCTAAAATTTTAGTTCCTTCAAAGTTAATTTTGTGATGACTTGAATTTACATGTTCCGTTAAAGATGAAGTAGATTCATTTTTTTGAACTGCTCGAATATGTTCTTCTTTTCTTGTGCTAATTTTGCGGTTAGTTTGTCCAATATAAGATCTCGTACAATCTGCACATGGAATTTCGTACACGCCTTGACTTTCTAAAGGGATAATATCTTTTGGGCTTTTTAAAACTTGACTTATTTTTAAATTTGTATTGAAAACTGTTTTTATGTCGTATCTTTTTAAAACTTTAGAAATTTTGTTTGTGGTACCTTTGACAAATGGTAAAAAAGCGTATTTTTGTGTTTCATCTTTTTCTTTGTCGTTGTTTGTAATTTTATTGTTTAATAACAGTTTTATATATATATATATAAAATATTCAATTCTTCTAACAGCAATAATAAATCCAGAATATCAATTACAAAAGGCTTTCCATGTATATATTTGAAATTAAATAATATTGATAAAATTGCTGTGTTCAAATGATTACTAGGGTAACGGATCAAATTAAATACTTTTGTCACATTTTTTTAGAACAAAAATGGCCTACTTACCGTTTTTTTAAACCAATCAGTCAGTGAACATTAAAATATTAACAAGTTATAATGTTATCGTTCTCTTCAGATGCTTATGGGTACCTGATTCAGACTAGGAAGTATCACTGTTTTATACCAGTAGATGAAAACACAATAGAGATCAAAAGAACATTATTTGATAAGCAGAAACATTTGGTTAAAATTAGAAAAAAATCAAATAGAACAAATGAAAAAAAAAATAGAAAAAATTACTTGAGAATTTTACAACCGTATTCATCTTTATTTTCTCAACTTTTATATGTGATACCTGAAATTTCACTTCTTTTTGTTTGAATTATTAAACAATTTAATTATGAATATAGATTATCGTTATAATAATAATAATAATAATAATAATAAAAGTCTTTTATTGTCAAAAAAGCAGAATAAATGATGATACATTGCAATCATATTATTAAAGAAATAACGACAATAAGGCGCATGATCAGCTGAATAGATATATCAATATCTATTCTCTGGTCTTCCTCATGGACCCTTAATAGTGCTTAAAATTAATTTAAAATATAATAAATGAAAAAAAAAAAAAAAAAGAAAAATACAAAAGAAAAATACAAATCATATGATATATAACAAAGGTAAAATAATAATAAGAATAAGATAACAAGATGAAAAAAGTTAGAGTTAAATAAAACAGAAAATAATATTAAAAAATACACAAATAATTAATATGATTAATTGAAATAAAATAGTACCGTTTTGGATTTGAAGTAACTGTTTTTTTAGTTTTACTTTAAATTGAAGGTCATTGCATGATTTAAAAGATAACGGCTTACTGATTGAGATTTGCGAATGCCAAATATAAAGCGCAAGCAGCAATTTTGTACTCGTTGTAGTCTTTTAGCGTCGTTCTCAGTAATACATTTGTGATATACAGTATCACAAAAATTTAGGTGTGATAAGACTAGTGACTGACATAGCATGGCTTTTAAACTCTTGTTTAAAAATAACCTATTACTATAAAGCATTTATAAATTTGCAAAGGCTCGTTGTATTATTTTGTTTACGTATTCTCTAAATCTGAGCTCGTAGTCCAATATTACCCCTAGGTTTTTAGCAGAATCTACTACTGGCAATGATTTATCATTTACTTTTAGTTGTATGTTTTCTTGTAAAATTATATTTCTTAGCTTTTTTGGCCCAAATACTAGCATACATGATTTATTTGGGTTTATTTGCAGAGAGTGGTTTTTTGAAATATTTGTTAGCCGGTCTAGATCAGTTTGCAAATTATTCATTAGCGTTCTTGCATTATCGATGTTGGAAGAAGCATATATTTGGGTGTCATCGGCATATAAATGGTACTTTGAATTTAAAATAGCTTGTTTTGGCAGTGATGCAGTATATATTATATAGAGCAATGGACCCAATATGGACCCTTAGGGCACACCTTGAGTTACACTTAATGCTTCAGATGTTATGTTTTTAAAATTTACTTTTTGCTGTCTATTGCTTAGATATGAAGTCATAAGTTGAATGGCTGTCGCACTAAAACCTGTAGATTTTAAAATAGCAAATAAAAGATTGTGATCAATTGAATCAAACGCTTTTGAATAATCAATTAGTGCTAGTAACGTTACTTTTTTATTGTCATTAGATGTTAAAATATCGTCGACAACATCTGACAAAACAGTGGCACACCCATGACCAGGTCTAAATCCAGATTGTGTAGATGGTAAAATGTTTTCAGTATTTATATGTGATCTTATTTGTTTTTCTATTACTTTTTCTAATATTTTTGATAGAACAGGCAATAGACTGATAGGTCTGAGATCTTTATAACTGGTTGGATTTGGTACTTTTGGCAAAGGAAGTATACGTGCTTCTTTCCAACATTTAGGAAAGACTGAGAAGCGAAGACAATAGTTGGTAATATGTGTAATATAATATATATTCTTTAAGTCAAATTTGTAGTTTTTTCTCTGTGTGCCATCTAGCGATAAAACTACACAGAATTTGAAAAAAACACATTAGTTTATATCGACAGAAAATTCTCCGTTCTACAACTTAACATAAGTTTTGAAAAAAAAACGCATACGTCTTGATCAAAACAATGATGCAAAAACAAATTTTTAAAATTTTTAGACTTCATATTAGCTACTTCAAACTATGAGTTCTATATCCAAACTTTCAGAATTTATTTATACATGTTTAAAGAATATTTTTCCAGAATTTTAAGTCATTTTATTTTGATAGAAAAATTTTACGCTAGTGTTGAAAATGTCAATTTTTGCGTCTTTTGTCAAAAATAGCAAACTTTGAAACACTATATTTCCAGAAGTGCTTAAGTGATCATAAAAAGCCTTAAACATTCAAAAAGAGTATTAAATAGAAAACATGTGGTACCACTTTGAAGTCAGGTAAAATTTCATAAACTGTGTTCACAATCGAAGCGGTATATATCAATGTGTCTATAAAACACTACAATGTGCAAAATTTTTAAATTAAAGTACATAAAATAACAAATTATTTGAAAACAGAAATTAAGAAATTGCTTTTTTAAGCTATTAATTTTTTGATCTTTTTAAGGGTCTAAAACGGGCAAAAAAGGGTCTAAAACAGTGTTTCTCAACCTTTTTTGTGCCATGCCCCACCTAAGCCTTTCTAAAATTCTTATGCCCCCTATGCAACATATACTACATAATTTTTAAAATTCAAAAATTGAATTGTTCACTTAAAAAACTTAAATAATAGGTTTTAGAAAAAAATCACTAAGAAATTGTTAACGCTGCGTTGTTTAGCAATATTTTAAAGCGTCCGGGGGTCTCCGCGGAGCCTGCCGTCTGCCGCAGGGAGGTTAACTTGATGACCCAGTTGATATTTTGGTCTCGTCAAACAAATTTATAATATTTATAGGCCGCAATTATTTAAGAATTTGCTTTTTTCTTTCAATTTTGGCACCAAAATCTTGCATTGTATTTAAATGGCCCGAAGCAAAAGGATTAAACTTGTGTCAAGTCTATTTTTGAATTGCCCCTCTCAACACTTAAATTGCCCCTCTGTGGGGCGTGAGCCCCACGTTGGGAAACACCGGTCTAGAAGGTTAAATTTTTTTTAGTTTACACTTTTATGTACTAAAATTTGGTGCAATTCTGAGACATCGAGTTTTTGAGAATTGTATAAAAGTAATGGAATTACCCATATATAATATATCAACAAGTACACCAAGTTTGTAGACTTGCAAAAATGACACATTAAATTTACTAATCATACTTTTTCAAATCTATAAGGAAGCTTTTTTGTAGCTGATCTTTTATATAAAGTAACAGTAACTATATGAGGTTTGCTGTTTATATAATGTAGTTTGTTTGTAACCAACTGTATGTGAAACAAATCTTAGATAAAAAGTCTGACTATTGTTTACAATTATTGACAAAGTAACTATTCGGCATCACAGCAAATTATTGTTCTGTAGAATAAACCACAGGTTGAGCTGCTTTCTATCAATACAAATACTATATTATAGATCAAGGTAAAGAAACTCTTTCATAGAAAATGCAAAACCCGGCTCAATATTTTTAAAATTTAAAATTGTAGACAAAAGAAAATCGTATTTAATATTTATTTGATTAAAAATGTAATTACCTACTTTACAAAAACTTTGCGCGTCATAACATTAGAAATCTTCAATATTATTTTGGAGTTTATACCCTCACCAACCTAATACAACCTTGTCCTTCTTTGATATGGCCTGAAGGTGAGCATATTTAATACACTTTTATCAAATTAAACATGTCAAATTATTAAGGACTTCTCTTTAATGAAAAAACTAATTTTAGATCATCAAGAACTTAAGCTATTGATGGCTTGTGTTATTGCCGACTCGAGTAATTGAGAACTAACTGTTTAATAAGAAATAAATAAATGTATGTGCCGTTCAATTTTGAGACCAAATTTTTTGTTATCTGTTATAAGGTAAAATAATATTTACATTATAAATTGTTTGAGTATCGAATTATTGCATTTATTTATTATTTAGTTTTTTATTAGCGTAAATAAAATAATTAAAAATAAATTTATTGCTAAACTAACAACAATAAAATTCAAATTTAGTAACCATGTTATTTAGTTATTGCTACTCTAGTCAAAAGACTCGCAAAAATATATTTTTATTATATTTAAAATACAGACGGAAATAAAAATAATAAGAAGTAACCCACTAGTAGTAATGTTATTTAATTTACCACTAATCGGTTACGATCCGCAGTTATGATAAATAAATAATTAAATAATTAAAATTTTTATTCCCCGAATTCTATTGTCTACTATTGGCAATGCAAAGAACGATTTGAGAGCAGGAATCGGCTTTCGGCCGCACAAACAAATGACTTGAGGGTTATACGTGACCGAGCACACCGAGAACGCCGAGAAAAATAAATGTTTCCAGTGATTTACTTTTAAAGCAATCAATTTTAGTAAGAGAATCGGCATTCACAATCGATATTTTATGCTTTGTGACTTAATTTTTATATTAAAAATTTGATAATTTTTTGTTTAATGTTTTCAGTGTGGTTATGCCCGGGACTTTTTGATTTAATAGAGCGATTTTTTAATATTTGATTCAGAATTGATTAATCACTAATTAAAACTTAGCTGCATTTGTTAAATTATCCTAATCTCATGCAGACAGTACTGCATTCAAAATTTAATTCACATTGTTTTAACTAAAATCTTGTATGTACAATTAGTCTCGCAATTCAGGAAACGCAGCCAGATATGATTTGAAGTTCGACAGATTTAAAATACTAAAAAAAACTAAGCCTATTATTAAGACAACAGTAGTTAATTTAATTAACCACTACCTAGCCATATCATTGACTGGGCTTGCGTGTTGTGCGACTCAAAAACGTTACAAACTTTGTTGCAAACCTGTGCAATATTCTTTTTGCCGGCAACAAGTATCACCTATTTTTTGTCGGCTGTTACAAAAACAATATTTTGTTATATAGATTTGTGTGCGTTAATTTATACAGTTTGATAGATAAAAAAACCATTGTATTTAAAAGAGTTCTACTTTTAATTGACACCATCAATTTTTATTAAAAATTAATTTTTAATTATATTTCTTGTTTGTACTATGGCAATATTGAACAGCTTATTGAACAAACAATATGTAGAAAAATAATAATAATATCTCAATCAAAAGTTTAATGTATTAATTATCTTTGCGTCAGTACAATAATAATAAGAATAAACACTACAAAATTTAACTAACTAGTCATATTAATCAAATACAAGAAATATGATATAACTGAATATTATATAAAGTAGAGGCAACCGATGACCGATAATATATATTTATTTACGGATCAACCTTTACATTAATTTACAACAATTAATTCTAAAATATAACAGATTTTGCACATATTTTAAAACAATTACAGTTAACATTAAAAAAATACAAGTTATCACAATATTTATTAAAACTAATTACACATTGGTTTAAGGGATTATTATAACCATAACAGGTTGAATGGTGTTTAGTCTTCAACACTGTTTGCAGTCTTGTATTATATTTAGGACATACTAAAAAAAACATTGATAAAATTTGAGGACATTTTAAATTACCATTTACAACTTTGTAAGAAAATGTAGTGTAAAAGTATTCTCTTCTTTTTAAAAGTGGATGTAATCCAAAGTGAGACAACAACAAATCATAATATTGGTTTGAAAATACAATACCACATTTATAACAAAGATATTTAATAAATCTTTTTTGGACCGTTTCTAGACGCATAATAGCGTATTGAAAATGCGGTGACCAAATAATACAACAATAGTCCAGTATTGATCTCACATAACTATTATATATAACATTTATTGGTTTGATGTTTCTAAAGTCTTTAGTTATTCTTTTAACAAATCCAAGTATTTTGAGAGATTTCTGAATAATAATAATTATGTGCGATATAACATTTAATTTGCAATCAAAATTTACACCTAAAACCTTAATACTTTTCACAGATTCTAAATTTTGAGTATAGAATTGGTAATACTATTACCAATTCTATACTCAAACTGAAAATTGTCATGTTTATGCGAAAAACGGATACTTTTACATTTATTAATATTAAGTTCTATGTCGTTTTTTGAGCACCAGTTATATATTTTATGGATATCATTTTGTAAAGATACACAGTCATTTTCATTTACTATCCGTTTAAATAGTTTTAAATCATCAGCAAAAAGAAGATACTGACATTCAAGATCGACACTGATATCATTTATAAATAGATTAAAAAGAAGGGGTCCTAGGTGTGAGCCTTGAGGAACACCAGAAGTAATATTAATCAGATCAGATTTAGAGTTAAAAATGACGACTTGTTGTGTTCGGTTGTTTAAATATGATTCAATCCATTGCAAAATAGTTCCACCAATTCCCAGTGACTTTAGCTTTTTAATCAGAATTTTATGATTGACTCTATCAAAAGCTTTTGAGAAGTCAGTGTAGATAGAGTCAACCATTGTTCCTGATTCCAAGCTTTCGGATATAAAAGTAGTATATAAGAAAAGGTTAGTGGTAGTAGATTTTGTAGGACAGAAACCATGTTGTTGATCAATGATAACATTAGAAAACAGTGAGTTTAATTTTTGTGAAACTAATTTGTCAAGCAGTTTAGGTAGTTGAGATTGTTTACTGATTGGACGATAATTAGCTATACTAGCTTTGCCGATTACCGATCCCCACCCTATCTCTATGATATTATTTTAGATTAATTTATTGCAGGCAAATGTACGCTTTTAGGCAATATAATAATTAATACTTTGTTATATTTTTTTTAAATAGTATCTTTAATCATGTAAAAAATAAATCAACCGGTCTGTATAGATTAAGTTTGAAGCAGAGGATGAAATCTGTACGTTCTGGGAATAATACTAGTAATATGTTGAAAAAATATATGTAATTATAAACTTTGTTGACTGTTTAGATGAAAGTGTATGCATTTTTTTTTTTTAATAGTACAAAATATTATTTACATTTATTTTATCAAATTTACTTTAGACATACCATCATAAACACGCACAACTGCATATAGTGATTTTTGCTAAATTTAGTAATTAGTAAAAATAGTTAGAAAGTATTAACTATTAATTTTGCAATTTTATTCAAATATTAAATCTAGTTTCAATTAAATTAAGCTATTTTTTGTCTAAATTAAAAATGAAATTAATAATAATACAGTTCAAAAATCATAAATACATAATTAAGGAATTGCTCTTTTTACTAATTTCTTGGCATAAGCAAATCAAATTTATCTCTGTATTTCTACTACAAAATCTCCAATACCTTCTTTTTAAAATGATATAAAGTACAGGCAACTATATACTTGCTTGTTAGTATTAAAATAATGGTTTTCAACGGGTTGTTGACAGTATTTAGTTTTTAGTCCCTTCAAATTAGACAAAAAATCGAAGTTTTAGAGAAATTTTACCCACAGCTTAGCGATCTGTATTTGGACTGCCTGAAGACTATTTTCACTTAGTGCATGCATAAAAAAGGGTGGTTTTAAAGTAATACGAGTAGACATATTTATATCAATTTTTGCGTTTTTGAATGGTTTTTTGAATTTTTAGTGAAAACTATGCGTTTTAGGCAAAATATATTTCTATTAAAAGTTGTAGAGCAAAAAATTTCCAATCGATTTTTCTATAATTTTCCATTTTCCACTAGAAGACGAGGAAAATAAAGTTACGATTTTGCGCGCTTTGGCGGGCAATGCACGCATTAATGAAAAAATCAAAAGACCTATATCGATCGGAAATTTTTTGTTTTAAAACTTTGGTTTCTTATAATTTTTCTAGAAAATGCATAGTTTTGGATTTTAAATCCAAAAAACCAGCAAAAGGTCACAATTTGCAACATTTTTTAACATTTTTTAGCGGATTTTCCGCTCTTACTATCGGGAAATCTAAATAACTAATATCAATCAAAATTTTTTTGCTCTACTACTTTGATCTCGTAATTTTTTACCAAAATGCATAGTTTTGGCTGTAAGTGCAAACAAATAAAATATATACTTTATTTTCCGCGCCTTTTAGAGGAAATACGAAAAACTATAGAAAAACTCAAATTACTTATAACAATTGGAAATTTTCCGCTCTACAATTTTTAATAGAGATAATTCTTGCCCAAAACGCATAATTGTTGCTGAAAATGCAAAAATCATTCAAAAACGCAAAAAATGATTTAAATATGTCTATTCAGATAGTCCAAATACATATATGTTAGTATTATTTTAGTTGTGCAATCGTTTTTATATCCTACTTTAGCTAGATTGATTTTTTTATGCTTTTAATATTGTTGGTAAACATTTAAGTATTATTTAGTTTTGTTAGTAACATTTAAACTGTCTAATCTATTATGAAACCATATTTTATTTAAATGATGAAACTTGTTCTCCCAACATTGAGAACGTTGATGAACATTTAGATAAGACAATTTTTGATATAGACTTAATAAGTAAAAAAAAAAAACATGTAAGTTGAAAAGTGCATTTGTGTTAAAATGCCCTTACTCAAAATATTGCTGATAAAAATTTGGAAAACAAAACAATGATGGGTTTATATGCAACTTTTTGAACAACATCTATTGGTTGTGGTTTGTCTCAAATGGAAGATAATTATGCTGTACAAGCTATTTTATCAATGTCATACAGACTGTTTGCTTTCGAGCATAAGATATTTTCTTCAATTTTGCTTGAAATTAAAGAAGCTGAGCATGGAATAATTTTGGTTGGAAGTAGAACCTAGAAACATTGATAGTGACGGTGTACATACAAAATTAATTATAATGCAAATTCTAATGTTGAACGTATTTTAAAATAGAATATTTAGATTATTAAGCTATTATGTAATTTTAATCTTTAGAGTTGTATAATAAGAGAACCTCTCTGATCAATTATTAAATATTAGTGTTGGAACTAATACTGCGTATTATACATAGTGCTTGTGCAGAAAATAACAAAAATTATTTCAGCAGGAAAATGTTTTAAAAACTGGAGTTTGATATAATAGTTTAAGGTTTCAAACAAAGCATTGAAATGCACGGTATGAAATTTTACTAATTACTTGGTAATGGCGGCAGCAGTTTTACAAAAAAAACTGCAAATAAAATAATATAGGACAAAGTTTATATAAAAAAAAAAACTGCAAAATATAATTATAAAAACAAGAAGTTCTTTATTAAATTTAATTGTAGTCTTATCTCAGACATATTTTAAAATCTAGTACAATGCGCTTAAAACTGCTGTTGTCAAGGCAATGCAATACAGAAAGCAGAAGATATTGATTTAAATACAAAAAATATCTAATTTGTCAAGTAATATACTGAACAGCTCAAATCACATATGCTTCAAAACTTAGGGAAAAAACTTGGTATCAGAAATGAAAGTATTTTGACGTGCATCTTTAGAATAACACACAAATCACAAAGTTAGTTTCTGAATATGATCAATAATAATGCCAAATGATAATGCAATACTTTGCAAACTTATAGGTGAAAGCAAATAAACTTTTTATTAAAAGATTCATATCAAACACGGTGCAAATTGCAAGTTTTTTCAAATTTTGGACTTTTAAGCATAATTTTTAGCAAAAATAACAAAAAAATAAGCAAAAAAATAATTCTTTGATTTATGATGAGTACGGTTAGAGATAGATCCAGATATGAAGTTAAAAAAAAATTGAACAATTTAATTGCCTATAATTTTTATATCTTATTATTTTTTGTAAATTTAATTTTCTAAGCCAAAAGACAAGCAATAAACGTATTATTCTTATTATTTTTTAATTTAGACTTTTAAAAGAGATATTTTGAATATTGTATAAAAAAAACAAAAAAGTTTTTGACGTGCAGGTTTTAAGATGAACAATAGTTTATAAATAAAAAGTGTCTCCCCCCTACACACTATTTATTATCACTCTGTATACAATCTGCAAATATTTCTTAAATTGCACGTTTTGTCATTTTTGAAAGTGATTATATTTTTTAATAATTTTGAAACTTTATAAAATTGCTTTTCTTAATTATATTAAACAACTGTAAAAAAACGCATCACGCGTGCCTCATCGGAAAATGGCACTTTTCTCTTATCAAAATTTACTTTTCGTAATTTTTGAAAGTGATCATATTTTTTAATAATTTTGAAACTTTTTATTATTGCTTATTATAACTATATTAAACAACTGTGAACATTTAATACGTGCCTCTCTTCGAAAAATGGCACTTTCTTTTTATAAAATTGCACGTTTTGTCATTATTAAAAATGATCATATTTTTTAATATTTTTGAAACTTTATATTATTGCTATTCATAATTATATTAAACAACTGTGAAAATTTGATGCGTGCCTCTTATCGGAAAACGGCACTTTTCTCTTATCGAAATTTACTTTTTGAGATTTTTGAAAGTGATTATATTTTTTAATAATTTTGAAACTTTTTATTATTATATTTATTAAAAAAATATAAAAAATGAAAAATATTTAAAAAGAAAAAAGTGCTGATTTTTTTTTTAAATATTTATTTAAATAAACCAAAAAATAAAAATTAGTCAAATATCAATTTCTGAAATTTGAAAATATAGCTAGTCATCAGCTTGTTAGCGTGCTAAATTGGCGTGCTAATTTTACGCTCAACTTTGTGGTGGGGGAACCTTCCCCTCCAAGTGTTTACACCCATTTCTTGTACTGCCTTAATTGATTTTTTTAATGATTGCATTAAATTATAAGTATACTTTTATAAAAATAATGCTGTGTACATTAAGTACAGAGTGTTTTTTTTTTTTTTTTTTTTGAAAATGTTCAGTATTATTTTATTATCACCAATAGTGTTAGCAAATTAACTATCAATTAAATAAAAAATCTTTTTAGCAAATGTTTAAATTAAAATCCATCGACATATTATTATTATTAAAAAATAACTTATTTAATTATGTTCGATGTTTTCTTTATAAATACACAATACCCTTTTGCCCTTAAATAACTTACAGGTAGATAATAATCCGTACCCACCATTTAAGCCGATGTCGTAAAGACACTATATCTATGGGCATATTTTACTATACATTTCATATGAATACTATGCGTCCAAATGTATTTACGCTACGTACTCTTGCCGACGACATTGAAGCCGTAGTAATAAACTCACATTAAAACGGAAAATAGACTTTTGGAACAATTGCCATTAGTCTGTTATAAATAAACTTATTTAATATCTTTATTTACCTTTTATTTAAATTTGAATTAAATATATTGAAAACCAATCAAGTAATCTCAAAACTTCCGACCACATTTGCTCATTTCAGCGTATGAAAATGAAATTCATATTAATCTCATGTTACAATAATATAAATTATGTGCTTTATGTAATATTTATTTTAATTAAAATTTAATCAAATTTGTCGAGAACTCGTTATGTTAACGCCCCCGGGAATGTAAAAATTATTATACATTTTTAAATTATTTGTTAATAAAATTTCAATTAACTTCAAGAATTATATTTCTTTATATTTTAACAAATATGTTATTTATAATAATTATGAAAAATTAATTCATTGTCAGCTTTTTATATAAAATTTTGTTTTTATTTATTTTTTATTATTTAACAAATATACTACTAGTAAGTAGCCAACGATCAGAATTGGGTCAAGCCAAACGTGATATTGCTACTACGCCGAATAGACGCAGGCGGTGGTGTAAAACAACAAAAACTAAAAAGCTGTTGCTCAGCAAAATAAATAATAGAATTATCTAACTAGCACATAAGATTTAACAGAAAGTACAAATTTGTCAATCAAAACAATGAAGTATGCTAACTGTAAATAATAAAGCTTATAAACAGAAAATAACCCAATAAGTAAATATTATTATTATTCATAAAGGAAAAAGCTTTATGATTGAACTAATAAAAACAACGAACTGTTAAACAAATCGATTATTTTTAAACATACATTTTTATAGAAATTGTTATCTTGAAATAAAATTGTATAAATTTGCTCTGATCAAAGATAAGATCTGAAGTGGTAAATTGTATAAATTCAATCTCATCACTTATTATTATAATTTTTATGCAACGAGTCTTTATATCTAATATAAATTATAAAAAGTATTAACAGCTGAAAGTACTCTGCATGCATATAATTATAATATTACTAGTCAACACTGATAATGCAAGTGTTCACCAGTACTAAGACGCAACTCAAATCTTTTGTAAGCGTTGCATTTTTATTAGACATAAATAGCTTATAATTATAATTGTTAAGTCAGATTTTAATTAAGATTCAACCACAAATCATCGCGACATACTTACGCTATAAAGCTCTAACTGTTTAAACGCTATAAGTTTGGTATCATTTGTATAATTAATAAATAAGATTAATAAAAAGTTATTGTAAACATCAATTAATATAATAAATAAGAATATTCCCTTAATATAAAACATTGTGTTTTATTGTGAAATAATCAACCAAAGAAAAAAAAACTTAACTGGCGCTGCGAACAAACACGATTTTTGGAATCACGAATACCGACCCTGGAAATTTTTTTTCAATCGGCTGGATTTCGAAAACCACATTGAACAATTGGCAACAAACAACAGTTTTTCTGCAACTTTAATAATTCCACCAGGCTACCCAAATCACCGTTGGAATTCATCAATAAGTTCACTGGATCAGCATGAACATCGCTGTAGAGCTTTTGTAAGTCCTTTATGCAATAATCCTTTTCTAAAGAAACCAAACAGTATTGTATTAGAATAATTATTTTTAAATGCAACGAGATCGTTCACGATCACCGATTAACGCAAATATAAATTTAGAAGATAATCTAGGTTTAAATAATTTAAATATGGCTCCACCAAATACCGTAGACATACAATTAGCAAGGGATATGATTCCAGAATTTTCGGGTAAAACTAAAGATTTGCCTTATTTTATTAAACAAGCTGAAAGATTTATTGAACATTTACGACAACCTGGCCCAAATTGTTTATTTAATAATATACTTTAAAAAAAATGTAAAGTCTAAAATTATTGCTGATGCTAGAGAAGTGTTAATTTCAAATAATTGTACTACATGGAATATTTTGAAACAAGCACTCGTAACTAAACACGGAGATCCTAGATCTGAGGAACCGTTATTGAACGATTTAACAACAAGCTTTCAGATGTCTAGCAAAACTTATAAACAATATTTTGAGCGCGTTGAAAAAAAATTAAGAATATTAATTGAACAAACTTAGAACACAAAATGATGGTATTTTAAACCACAACAAATTAATGTTTCAACAACAAAGCTTAGCTACATTTAAATCCGGTATTATAGAACCATACTCGTGTTGCACACATTTATTAAATACCAATAATTGCAATTCATTAGAAGCTTGCTTATTTGAATGTCGTCGTTTTGATAATTATAAAAGTCAAATTTTATTTATGCAATTTCTAAAAATAATGAAATGTCGAGTCCGTCAAAGAAATTTTACACCGATAAACAGATATATTCTGCCCATGCAAACAGCACGTTTTCCTCCATCTCTTCCTTTTACATGTAATAATCAACGAAACGTTGTTTTGTTTCTTTGTAGACTCGTTAATACTTATAATTCAGAAACATTTGGTACTAATCATCCTAACTTCCAAAATCAAAGACGTCAAAACGTTGCACCAATGAGCGTTTGTACTCAATATACCAATTGACAAAATAATTTTGCTAATAATAATCAAAAACCTAATTTTATATTTGAAGAATTAACTAAACGCTGAAACTACGCAAAATTCATATCCTTAACAAACAGAAATATCTGATTACGATAATGTTCTCTTATATTATAATAATGAATACGTAACCGACCTTAATATTAACAAAAATACTGACGAGACGGAAAATTTTCGAACACAAGCCTCGATCTCAGAGTCTTAAATTTAATTTACACAAAAAACCGACTTTCATTTATATACCTACCCTCTTTAAATTTAAAAATCTTAATTGATTCAGGTGCTACTAATTCAATAATTAACCTAAGAATTGCTTTTACTTATTTTTCTGATTTTATTTTCAAACAACTATTTTTTGTGACAAGCTTACATAATGAATTCATAATGATAAAAGTATTAAATTCCCAATACTTCAAGAATTTGGTATAAGCAATAATATTAAATTATTGATTATCGACTGTGTGCCAGTGCCAACTCGATGCTCTGTTATGTAGCGTTAATCTCGAAAATATGAACGCAAAATTAGATTATAAAAATACAAGACATAAAACTTTCTTTTCAATTTTTAAATGTAAATAAAAATAATTTTTTTTTCTATTAATATCACAGAGTCATTACAGACCATTTAAATAATAAAAAAAAAATATTAATAGAATCAATTTGCAAAAGATTCGCAGATATTTTTTATTTTAAAAATTCAAATTTAACATTTTCTAATGTAATAAAACATAAATTTAGAACTAAAGACAATGAACCCGTATTTACTAAAAGTAAGTAACTTTTAGTAAATACTAAAAAAAACTAAAAATCAAAACCAAATTCAAAAATTAGTTAACAATAATATTATTCGCCCTTTGATTTCCCCTTATAGCTTACCAGTTTGCCTAATGCCAAAAAAAAAACTGATGCATCAGGTAAAATTAAACATCGTTTAGTAATTGATTACCGTACATTAAATAACAAAACAATTGAAGATAAATTTTCTCTTCTTTGAATTGACGAAATACTTGACAATTTACTTACTTCACGACGCTTGATCTAGATAAATATGAATTTTTAAGGAAAGAAGTTGGCCTTCTCGGTCATATTATTACTACTTCTGGAATTAAAAACTAAACCCCGCAAAAATCGAAGCAATATAAAAATAGACTTAATAAGTTTTTATTGTAGATTTATTCGAAACTTTGCAAAAATAGTATCTCTTTTTACTAAATGCCCAAAAAAAGGTCATAGAATACGTCAGATCCAAATTATATTCAAGCTTTTCATCATTGTAAAGAACTTCTAACAAATGTTCCAATTTTAACATACTTTGATTTTACAAAACCTTTTATATTAACTACAGATGCTTCAAAAATGGTTGAAAGAATTAAGCTCGCAACTCGTTAGATGGAAATTAAAACTAGGAAAATTTGATTTTAAAATAATTTCAAAATCTGAAAAAAAAAATTGTGGCAGGCGCTCTGTCAAGAATTGAAATTAATACACTTGAAACAGATAATCTAGATAACCTTTCAATTTTAACCCAAATTGATGAGAACAAAACTACTTTAACACTTGATGAGGCTGACAAAATTTTAGAACAAGTTACGATATCTCATAATGACGATACACAACATACAAGTGCAAAAAATCTTATTTTTGTACTTAAAATTACCGACAAGTCAGTAAATTTCTATACAAATAGAATTATAATAAAATTAGGAGATCAATTCAAAATCCAAAATACATGACTGTTTAAGAAAACTCAATACAAATTAAAAAAAACATTTCCCGATGAAAATATCAATCCATCTTTGTTTTATTGTATTTATTTTATCGACAAAATTCCAAAATCAAAGTTTTTATTAGCAACACAAGGATTATTTAATAAAAACTTGGTAATGGTAAAAACAATATTCTTTGCAAAGATATTGATAATAATGATAAACAATTTAAAGTGATTGAAAACTATTATAATTCAAATTATATAACAATTTAAAAACAAAGTATTTTTGGCCTAATATGATACATAAGATTACTAAAATTATCAATAAATTTGAAACATGTTTCCTTTCAAAATAAGAACAACACCCTTATCAAACTAAATTTTCTGATTTTATAGTTGCTAAACTTTCTTTTGACATCATACACATGGCACATTTTCCTTCAACGGTTCCAAATTTTTAACTATCGTTGATCTTTTCTTAAAGTATGCTCAAGCTTACGATCTTGAAGATGTTTCTGGCATATCAGTTCTGAATAAACGTCGACACATTTGTGCTCATCACAACTATCCACAAAAAATTGTTTGTGATAAAGGTAAGGAATTTAAAAACAAATTCCTTTAAGAGTTTTGTTAATTTTTTAAAATCAATCTTTGTTTCACTACTAACTATAACCCGAATTCAAAATCCCTTATCGAAAAACTCCATTCAACAATTCTAGAAAAAAATAGATCATTAAAATTACAATGTAACGACAAATTACCAAAAAAATTAATAATTTTTGCTATTCTGATCTATAACCAATCAATTCATACCTCTACTGGATTTACTCTTTTCTTCTTACTTTACGGACTTTATGATGATTTAAATGCTCATAAACATAATATGAAAACCATTTATGAAGACTATAACGGTAAACAAAAAAATGAACTGTTTCCTTCTTATGAGCAGATTTATCAAAAACAATTGATTGAAAGACAAAATCGTTTAGAGTAAACTAATAAAGATTTTGAATAAATAAATTTAATAGAACCTCAAATTTATATTAAGCGATTAAAAATGGGTAAAGCCAATCCCGTATATGATAAAATGAATGTAACAAAGGTTAAAAATAATAAAATTAAAGACAAAACAAATAATTTAACATTCATATATATCCGTCTGACAAAAAGACTAAAACAAAATATTTTCCAGAATACTACTTGACGACGTTCCAAGTTCTACTCCCGGCACTTCACATTCCACAGATAAACACTAATGGATATTTTGAAGAAAATCTAGAAAAAGCTAGATTCCTAGGTATAATATATCATAATAATATAAGAGATATAAAATGTTTTTATAAAATTTTTTTTGTTAATACTCATAATATACTTCAGACCATATTAAATACAATCTACTATGTAAATCATAAGAGAGCACTTATTGGCGTTTTAGTTAATGCAATACGGTTTATTACTAGAAATTTAGATAAAAATAATTTATCAGAAATTCAAGCTAAATTAAAGATACTCTTTAAAAACGAAAAGAAAATCTTTAAACTAATATATAATAAATTTACAACTTTTGAAAATCATTTGAGCATTAAGTATAAAGAAAATTTAGAAATTATACAAGAAAATATTAATACTTTTTTGCAAGCAATAACAGAAATTAACAATAAACTAAAATGTGCAATCCAATACAATATTTAGTTAAGCCAAAATTTGTTGCAGCTTTTAGAAGCTATCAAACGCATCTATAAGTTTAGCATTTAATGATATATCAAATCTGGAAAACTAATTTTTTTAATCTGAATTACAAGATATGATAAATCACCTAATATTAACACATAAGAAAGAAATTTTATTAAAATTTGATAAATCACATTTTTTTAGATTATTGGATATTTCTAAATTTAAAATGCTTTCTATCAACAATATTATTGTTTGCATTTTTTATGTCTCCATCCTTAAACCTAAAGTATATCAGTATGCAAAGATTCACCCAATACCTTCAAATCAAAAGCAAATTTTATTGTCACGCAATTTCATCTGGCTGAAACTCAAGAAGAGTTATAAACAAACAAAAAGTGTCGCAATATTGATAGTGAATACTTATGTGCGGAAATTGTTGAACGCTCATCATGTTCTTTAACAAACTCTAAGTTGTGCTGTTTCGCTCTAGTGGAAAACGATTTTGAACTAATACAAAAATTAAAAAATAACAAGAATGTGGTCTTTCTCTTAATAAATTTACTGTTAAAAATGTAATGCTAATATCATCTAATTGTAATGTAATAGTAAATGATTTAACTTCTAATCAAATTACAAAGACATATAACTTGATACTACCTACTTTGAAAAATTATTCCTTTAAAAATCAAGTATCAATCTGAAACAAAAACATTTAAAAGATAATAATGAAATTATCAATGATCTAAAAGAAAAAATTAATAAAAAAATGAAATTTTACCCTCTCGTACATTATTCATACTTTTATTGTTATCTTAGTACTAATGATTGTCTTTTTATAGTACATAGAATAAAAAAACAAAGAGCCAAAATTGTTAAACATGAAAATTCAGTAAAGAACAAGGAATAATTATAATATTACTTGTCAACACTGATAATGCAGATGTTCAAACTATAATATTACTCGGTAACACTGATACTGCAAATGTTCGAAAGTACTAAGAACGCAACTCAAATCTTTTGTAAGCGTTACATTTTTATTAGACATAAATAGCTTGCAATTATTATTGTTAAGTCAGATTTTAATTAAGATTAAACCACAAATGATTGCGACATACTTACACTATAAAGCTCTAACTGTTTAATTGCTATAAGTTCATCATTTATATAATTAATAAATAAGATTAATAATAAGTTATTGTAAACATCAATTAATAAATAAGAGTATTCCCTTAATATAAAACATCATAAAAAAACCCTACTTTTATTTTGAAGTTATATTATTAACAACTAAATAATACAAATAAGAATAAAGTGGTTTGAGTGGGTCGAAAAACAAATGTAAGGTATTCTAAACAAAGGTACAAATAAAACATAAGAAAAGAATTTACGTCTTTAAAACGTAGAGGTGCCTAGATAATTAAATATAAAGGTAGAATAGTAATAAAGTATGATCATGCGGTTTCTGATAGTATAATATAAAAAAAATATTAAAAACCAGTAATACACTACTATACATAAGTGCTGCTTGTTATTGTTAAAATGTTTATAAGAAAGAGTGATCCATTTAGAAGCACTTTTTTTTTAAATTAAAAAAAAAACAAAAAAATCATTTTTATCGGGTAATTTTTATAATCATACAAAAGAACTATTTTGTACATTTATTTTTTTGAGATTATTTTTTTCAAATGTTGGCTGTAACTACGGCTAACATGGTTCATTCAGAAATTAAATTAATGCCAAATAATGGAAGTATTGTTGGTCTCCAATTTTTCAATCGTAGTTGGCTTATCCATATAGACTTTAAACTATACGTAGTCCTAACAAAAAACGTCTAGAAGTGCAATATTATATTATCTAAACGGCCAATTCACCTGTCCGAAGCGTGAAACTAACTGTTCACCAAATCGTTCTCGCAATAAAGCCATGATTTCACGTGGCAAGTTTTGTTAGAACCAAATGTCTAGATTACCGGTTTCAATTTTAAGCAGCAAATAGTCTGTTGTCATTGTGCGATAATGGGCGCCATTCACAGTTACGCTTCTGCAGGCCTTACTTTAAAAAAATGTTGCATTAGCCCATAAACCATACCAAACCGTTGTTTTGTATAAATGTAATGGCAACTCTTAAATCTCTTCTGGTAACCATTAAGCCAGAAATAAGCCTCATTGCTAAACAAAATTTTGATCAAAAAAAAGAAATCTTCTTGAAGTTTTTCAAGTGCCCAAAGCCTGAAACGGTAACGAGTCGAAAGGTCGGGCGGTTTCAGTTTTTGCATGAGTTAAATTTTGTATACTTAGAAACCAAGATTCTTACGTAAAATATGCCAAGTTTTTCTATACGACAAGCCAAACTGTTAAGAATTGTTCCAAATCGATTCATTACGGTCATTGCGTACATTTTCAACTGCCGCTGCTATATTTTCTTAATTATGTGATGGATGTGGTCTATTTGGTCGCGTATTATCTAATAATGAATATTGAATTTCAAATTTTTTAATGGTTTAGCAAATTGTGCGTTTGATAGGCCGATTATGTAAACTATAAGTTGCTCTAAGCGTACAAAACACCTTCCTCACAGAGTGCGGATTTTCGTATACAGCTGAATAATTTGTAGACGCTGTACTGGGCTAATTCTTTTCATAATGAAATGTCAAACATTATTGAACAAAAATACTATAACAGTTTGACGCACGTTTTAGCTAACATAAAACCCCTACTACTATTTTAACCAGTTTTAAAAAATGTACAATTTTAGCTGATGTTTTTTTGTATATGGTAGTAAATTAGTTGATGACAACTATATATAAAAACGCATTGGAGTACAGTACTTTTGATCGCAAATTAATAACCAATTAAGATAAAAGGCAGAAAGACCTCAGTCGATAGCCTTTTTCATATTCAAGCAACTATTGTTACAATATAATATGTATATAATCATTTGTCTGTATATAATATAAAATAAATATATATACTACTACTACTATGAAAAGATTTATACTAATAATAATAATAGACATTATTTCCAACAAGATCATATATACATACATCCTTATACAAGAAAAATTACACCTTTTTCTATACATGTAATAAAAATTACATAGTGTGGTTAATAAATAAGCATAAGAAAATAGTTTAAAAAGTTAAGCGACGGGTTAGTTGCTTAGATGCTTGCCTTTCATGTTCAAATTCTACTCTGCCGTATATTATTTGTGAATTTGTTCACCGCTTCGAAATGTATAGTTTCAGCGACAAACAAATTTACAAACATTAATCATCTTGCTTCATTTTATCACTCATACTCAGAAGATGATGAACTTTTGAAGATCATTCAAGTTTTTGAACGAGATATAACTCAGAAAAAACATTTTAATGAACAAACTCTGGTTATATTTTAAAGCAAAGAATTCTATATCAGTATTCAAAAGTTAACAATAACAAAGAACTACAACTAGTTGTACATCTCAATACGCAGTTAGACTTTATTGAAAGTTATATAAAGCTGAACTCACAATTCACAAAGTAATTTGCTGATATTACTAGCCTTGTATTTAATCTAATAAAATCAAATATGTTAAAAAATGTAAATCATGTCAAAAATATAAAGCATCTAATTATAAACCATTGAAATTACTAATTAACTCATTTTATTCTCAAGAGGGGAAGACCGAAGAATGACTCAGGATCCTCTAACCTGTTGTCTTAAAGATCCTAAAAGGAAAAATTGTAACTTTGCGTTGCTATATAAACTTTAATTCCAAAGTGCACCATTCAACTCTCTACGTCACCGCCACCGTCGCGTCATTATATAAGGCGCTCGGAGAAAACATTTTATTGCCAGTTCTATCATAATTCATAAGCTTTGACTAGGGATAACCTTTAAATTAAATTAAACTTGCTCCTTGTGTGGACTAGGAAGACAAGCTAATCTTAATTAGATTTCATCTACTTTTATCATATAAAATTAATTTAGACCGCTCCCTGTGTGCTTCCTTGTGTGGGCCGGTGGGACAGTTGATAATTAATTATATTTGTCACAGTTATACACAATTATTTACCATTGTTATTATTGTTCAATTATTATTATTATTATTGTTTATTTCCGTAATAATTATAATTAACATTGTTATTATAGTTCAACTATTATTATTATTGTTTATATGTATAATAATTACTTGTTGTCATTGTTATAATATTTATTGTTTAATATTTACAAATATTATTGAATAAGTTATTCAATATTAAACTTTAAGAAATAAGATTTATTATAAAAATAAAATAATTTAGTCAAGACTTCAAATGACACAAAGACATAAAAACTATTATATGTATAATACAGTACAAACAAGAAAAACCGAGGTTTAAGAAGTAGCCAACCAAATATACACTTATAGTAAATACAAAAAAAATTTTAAACAATTAAGTATATAACTCACAAATTTATTTAAGAACTTTATAAGAAATAATCATAATTAAAAATAGCAAATGGTTTTTATATGGTTAATTATTATTAAAAATATCAATACAGCATTTAATATAATAGTAATATGTAATTGTACAATATTACGATTTAATTGTTAAATTATATGTACACTGCCCACTAATTTGTTGTTGTATTAACTTGCAATTTCGCAGATTATCAACATTTTATTGCTATAATCCGAAAAGGGTTTTATGGCTTTTAATTTTAATACTTTCTTGAACAGTACTTTGTTATAAATGAATTTATATTTCTAAATAACCACACATTTTATTAAGTTTCTAAATATATTTATTCAAAAATATCAAATAAAAAAGTTATGTTATGACGTAATAATATGATTTTTACTTTTATTAATGCCGTTCTAATTTAAAGTAAAATTTCATTCATTAAAAGAAATGAAAAACATAAGAAAATTTCAAGTTTGGATACTTTTGCACAATGAATCATACATTTTCTATATATTATTACGTCATAACTGCCTTTTTATAGAATATTAATCAAATAAATGTAAGATTTTTTTGTAGGACTACCCAGTAATTATTTTAATGAATTTCTAGTAAAGTTTGCAATAAATTATTATTAATATTTATTAATTAATTATTTTTTATAGCAAATTGAAAACAACTTTTTATAATTATCTATCTCATCTAGTATTCATTAACATAATATAATAAAAACATAAATAAAGGTGTATGTGCAAAATATTAATGTATTTTCATGTTTAATATATATATTTTTTTAACAGGTTGTAATTTTTTATTTCATTTTTTAGTGGTATTGTAATGACTATATAGAAATGATTATAATTTAATGGTGTTTTAAACAGAATTAAAGCTAAAGTCAATAGAATTAATAATTAAATCATTATCCTTTAAAGATAATTCTATTATTTGAGGTGTTAGACAAGAAACGTACAGTCATGAAATGTTTTTAAGTACATAATTTGATTACTTATGTTATAGTAAACGTAACAATCTAAATTTAGTTGTAAATTTTCAATATTTATTGTATGCAACTCCGTAATAATTTAAAATAATATTCATTTTATTAAAATTGTAATTAGTAAATGGTTTTATAATGACTACATTTTTAGATGCATCAAGTACACAAGAATAAATTGCAGCAAGCTATTTTCAACAAGACAAAGTTCGTCATAGATGTTTGTCATTGTTTAGATAAGGTTAATGTTTACTAAAAATATTTTAAAATTAATTATATATTATGAATTGTAAAGTGCATTGAAAATTTGAAATAGTGTAAAAAAGTCACTTGAGAATTTTACAACCATATTCATCCATATTTTCTCAACTTTTTTATGTGATACGTAAAATTTAAATTCTTCTTGTTTAAATTATTAAACAATTTAATTATGAATATAAATATTGTTATCTTTCAGTCAAATTCGTAGTTTTTTCTCTGTGTGCCTTTTAGCGATAAAACTACGCAGAATTTGAAAAAAATACATCAGTTGGTATCTACAGAAAATTTTCCGTTCTACAACTTTGTTTTCTTAAAAGTTAAAAAAAATTGCATACTTCTTAATCAAAGCCTCGAAAAACAATGTAATGCTGGAATAATGTTTAAAAAATATGTTCTTAATATTTTAAGTCATTTTTTGATGATTTTGATAAAAAAAAATTACGTCTCTTTGAAAATGTCAATTTTTGCGTTTTTTGTCAAAAATGGTAAACTTTGAAACACTATATCTCCGGAAGTACTTGAGTGATCATAAAAAACCTTAAAAATGTAGAAAGGGTATTAAATAAAGAACATTTTGAGCTCTTGTAAACCTAATTATATTGTGATTTTGCTATGTGCACCACTTTAAAGTCAGGTCAAATTTCATCAAATGTGTTCACAATCGGAGAGGTATATATCAATGTATCTTCAAGATACCTCAATATGCAAAAATTTTAAATTAAAGTACATCAAATAACAAATCTATTACCGCCGGTTACGTATCGGTACCTATATACTATACGTGTATGGCCGGCATTATGCAAACTGTAAATTGGATGTATAAATTATAAGTATAATAGCGTTTTCACAAGAACATAATGTTTTTAATATAATGGATGATTGAAACCTTTGCTATGTAGTAATCCATTATAATAATATTTATAACTAATAATTGAACGTTTGCACTTATAAACCTCTTTGTCATAAAAATGTTGTTTAATATACGTTTGTAAAATTAAAAAAAATTCAAATAAAAAAATGAGTTAATATCTTCACACCACAAGTAAAGCACTAATTATTAATAAAACTTGATTTGTTAAATTTATATGTAGTGGCTCATTATTAAAATTATGACTAAAAGTATATCAAATGTACTGCAACGGACCTTTACACAAAGTTGTTATAGACTGTAAACAGCAAAAAGTAAAGTTTTAAAAAAATTCAAAAAAAAAAAATTGTAAAGAGCAGTGTAAATTTGAAATATTGTGAATTATGTGTTATGCAAACTGTAAATTAGATGATTAAGTTATATGTACAATAAAGTTTAAATACATGAACAGAATGCCTTTAATCTTCAAACTGTCTTATAAAACCACCTAATAGTTTTCTTATTAATTTTTGTGAACATTGATTGCTCCAGTGTAGTTGATGCTGTATATTGTAAACAAACTCTTCGGTTAAAATGAATGGCTTGCCAGTTTAATAATTTGTGATTGATTGTGAAGTTTTATTAAATTAATTCAAGCACAACTAAAGAAATTACAACCTCACATCATTATTGGTTGTTCCACTGCATTAATGTGTATTTACTATAAAAACTTTCTATTAAAGTTTTTTACTACAAATATTTTATTGATATAAATACAGCGTCTTTATAAATGTCTAGAATTATGCATTCACTTTAAATATGCCGTCTTTTTAAAATTGTGCACCAAACTACTTACTTTGTTTTGACAAGTCAACTTCAACTATCAAGCAAGGTCATAATATATTATTTACGCACACCGAATTTAAACTTACTATTTTACTAGAGAGTTACAAACGTACATTAGATGGTTACATAATCCGAAACTTTTATAATGACCCAGTATATATTACTAAAGTATATATATCAATACAAACAAAAATTCACGGCTTGAGTTTCGCCATTGTCAATTTTGTATGTATTGATATATATTTTTTAGTAATATATATTTATATCAATATTAATAAAGTATAAAGTATTTATGGTAAAAAACTAATAAAAAAAATATAAATAAATATTAAATAATTACAATGAAAAGCAGTTATTATACAATATGTATATGTATCTACCTAATCTCCACAGCTATAAAAACAAAGAGTTAAAGTACAAACAAAAGTATATTTTTTAATGTAAGACCAATAACACTAACACACTTATTCTAACGTTTTTCTAGTAAAATTTGAAAAAAAAAAAGCTTTTGGTAATTCAGAAAAATACGACTCTACAGCGTTATCAAGTCATTATTTGATAAAAAGTAACGCCTTTTCAAGTTTTTAGTGAGTTTTGTAAAAATGTACTAGTTTTAAGAGCATACAAAGCAAATAAAGCAAAAATTCTTTATACTTTAAGACCATACCAACCGCTACATTGATTTGTAGTATTTTTACAAAAACGGCAATTTTGGCCTAATCGCTGCTTCTACAAATAATTTGATAATCAATTTATTTTTTTACCAGTACATTTAGAAAGGATTAAACTATGTATGCGGTATGGTTTTAAAGTATGAACAATTTTTGCTTTATGCACTTGTTGTGCAGAAGAAAGTTTTTTTCTAGAAATTGGTCAATAATCAAGATCAATGTAAATTAAAAAGTGCGTTTTAAGACTATTTTTAATAATTAATCATTCTAAACACAGAAGCTTGCAACAACAATTTTTACCATTTTCTTGCTTTCTAGCTGGCTATTCTAATCCTAAATTAAAAAAAAAAACTACTTACTTCTTTCACTATTTAAAGACAAAGTATTGTCACTTTTATTTGATAAAGGTGAAATATTTGCAATCTGTCAATAACTTGGAAATGTTTCTTTTTGATATGATAAGGTCAAGAATAAAGCAAATCAAAATTAAAAATTGGAAGATTTTGCAAATTTTGAGAGTTATATGTAAAATTTTATTAATACCTATGTTTTTATAGTTGATTGAATTTATTTTTTGTTTTTATGAGAAATTAATTTGTTTTATTGCTATTAGTTTTTATTAGAAGTAATTTAAACGAATTTGTTATTATTATAAAATTGACTCTCTCTCTCGTTCAACATGTACATGAAATGTAGTGTTATTTATAAAACATTATATATGTATTTTTTTTAGATATTGTCCACTTTCAAACCAAACAAGTTCTATAAAAAAATGTATATTTAAAAAAAAAAAAATTTACAAATAAAACTGATTTAAAATTAGAGCAAAATAAAATTTTACTAAAATTTGATAAAATAGTAAGCGTCATAAAAGTTATTTTGTTCAATACATTTATGGACAAAATTATCGAATATTTTTTGTACCTAATCACTATTACTTAAAAATAATTTTAAATTATAGCCGTAAATTTATATGTGCTGATGTTAGTCATCTAGTAGACTGATTACTCATTTGTTTTAAAATAATGTTGACGTTTAATTGACATTAATGGCGTTTATTATTGTCTCTCACAAAATTTTATCATAAACAATTAATTACATATAAGTTGTAGTAAATAGAGTTTGTGTTTTCCTTAATTGAAAACAGCAGTAATCCATCAGTCTCTTAGAATGAAGTTCAAGCGGCACAAATTGTGACTCTACATAATAAAGGATATAAAAAAAAAAAAAATCCATAACGTCTCAGGAAAGGTTAATTTACCGTATTAATTATTTTATAAAAGTATCAAGAGACTGGAATTTTTTTACAAAGACTTGGGCAAAGGCGCAAGAGATGTACAATAACAATTGATTATCGATTTTTGATACTTAATTCAACACAAAATTGCACATTGACATCGATGCATCTCAAAAATGATCTCCTAAATGTAAAGCAAATTAATGTGAGTTTGAAAACAGTTAGGCAAAGGTTAAAAGAGGCTGGCCTAAAGACAAGTCTAGCCAAAGTACCACGTCTTCTTCAAAATCACAAAACTTGTCGATTAGAAAACATATTCAGTGGAATATTGAGAATTGAAAAAATGTTCTATTCACGGATAAAACTAGAATTTAATTATAGAAACTAGACGAGCAAAACCACGTCTACAGAAAAGTTGGATAACAATACGCCAGCTATAATCTCATAGACACTGTTAGTTTTGGAGGTAACGGTATAATGCTTTAGGCAGGTATTAGTTGGGAGAGACCCACCAAACTCGTGAAAGTGATTGGACAAATGACTAGTGACTTGTATATCAAAAATATGTTGGAAGATCATGTTGTGTCATATGGCGCTATATTGAATACAAAAGATTCATATTAATGCACGATAACTCTCGACCGCATGCAGCTAGCACAGTGACTAATTACCTCGATGCAGTCTAGATTCAAAGATTAGATTATCCATATAGCCCAGACTTAAATCCGATCAAACATGTGTGAGATTATCTTAAACGCAGCATACAACAAAGAAATCCTGTTCTAAATACAATAGAGCAACTTTGGTTTGCTGCACAAGAAAAGTGGAACGCAATTTCTTAAGAATATATTTAAACTCTACTTGGCAATTTGCCGAGAAGTAGTAATTAAAACTTGAAGAGAAAACACTTGTTACTAACTATGTACTTACTTTAATCGAAAGACTTGTCTTTGCTATCTAGCGGCATTTAAGTATAAAGTAAATGTTCTTAATTTTAGATAGTGTTTAAATGACTTATTTCATCAGTTTTATTTTTACAAACAAAAGTTATAAAAATTTAAAAATATTTGATAATTTTGTCCATAAGTATAATAACAATTATTATAATTATATCAACCAACATTTTTGCATTTAATAATTATTAAAAAAAATTAAGGTTATATCAAAATAAACTGACGTTTTAAATTTTTATTTAAATAGTCATGTTTGCTTGTTGCCATTATAAAAAAAAATGCTAAACTTTTTTGGACATTGCACCCTTTTGTAACACTGTGTTGAATTTAGACGTTAATTTTGAGACAACTAGTTAAAATCAAATCAAAACAGGCCATGACCCAAGAATGGTTTTTACCGTTTGTTCAAATAAAATTACAGCTACTGTAAAAGAAAATACAGGGCTTTCCAATAAGTGTCCTATTTTAATTATAAACAAAATATTTATTTATTCTAAATTAGTATATGTTTTTAAATTTAAATTTATAGTACAAACTCTGCACTTACGTGTAGAAAATAATATCCAGTAAATTCTCACCTTGACTCTGTCTGCAAAGGGTCATTATTTAAAAAAAGTTTAGCAAAACATTTTTGCACAACGAAGACTATCTGGCAAATAACAGCTTGAATATTGTTTGGGAAGCAATTGCGTATACTCTTTTCTTCACGTATATCACACAATCTGTAGAGCTAATTTATGTTCAAGTTTTGCAAAATAATGCGCATAGAATTTTTTTTCTGCAGCATTGTAATTGTCTATCATATGCCAAAAAGTCAGTTAGTAATTTACGGCAGCAATATGCATTGACACTAATTGTAGCACTTTTGATGTTTTCAAAAAAGTAAGGTTTTATAACTCTGCTTACCCAAAAACTGCAGTAATCAATAACTCAAAGGTTAAAGAAATTTCTCGACTATTGTTCTAGAATTTTCAAAACTCCAAATGCGACAGTTCTGTTTATTGATAAACCCACTGACATAGAAACAGGTTTTGTTGCTAAAGATAATTTTACTAACAAATCAAGATTTTTTGCCTGCAGATTAAGCATCCGTTGAAGCGGGTATTGTACCATATTCTTAAATTGTATAGTTTTTAATGAAAAATATCAAAGATTCAAGGCTTGCTATTTAACAGGTCAAAAATGACGCAAAATTTAAAATGGATTTACTTATTGGAAAACCCACACACACAATTTTTTTTTGTAGTCAACAATTAAATGTGTTCAGTTCACACAATCAATAAAACTACAAGGTTATAAAAATCACTGGATATTTGTAACTTCAAGAACCAACAAAGTACTGCGTTAAAAAAACTATTAGCATATTTATCTTTAAGATAATTATGAAATAAATTAATAATTTATTCAAACTCAATCTAACAACCACCTCAGAAGAGAAAAAGTCATGCGGAGAAGTTTCATTACGACACAATAAAAAATTCATGTCATTTAGCTTTGAAAAGAAACAAATATTTTGTTTTTAAATTTTAAGAAACAAGTATTATCAATTGTCAATTATTTATTAAATTATATCACAAAATCATTGTTGTGAACAACAAGTTTTAAGTTAATTGTATAAGTTGTCAACTATGTATTATTATGCTCATAATTCATTATTTTTATATATATTTATTTAATATATAATTCTGAGCTTATAAACAATTTATAATGTAAATAAACAAATCTATCTAGAGTAATTTAATACTAAATGTCCGCATTAATCGGTATCATTTGACTTACCAATTGCATAAATGATAAATAATTGTTTTAACAAACATAATTGTCAAGTTTGCGAATCCAAAAACTTAAAGTTGATTGAAGAACTTTTTATCCATTCTTAGAGGGTTACAATTTAGTGTTAATTCTGGGCTTATTTTTTCAAAAATGAAAATACCGGTCAATAGAATTTTATAGGTTTTTTGGCATGAAATTGATGATATGCAGGGCGCATGGTGATATAGATGTAGAAATGTGGTTTTAACAAAACAATACAACATGTAGATATTGTAAATAAAATTTAATAGCTGTTTTATCTCGGTAAAGTGCCAAGATCATGTGATTTCAAATAAATATTTTTTTTTTTACATTAAAGAGAGAGATGTTTGCAACCTTGATTTTCTGATTTATTTTACGATACAAAATATTATTGATATGTTATTAAATTATTAATCTAATTATGTCGTTTTTTAAGATTCATAAGTGATAATAGTAGTGATTAGTGTGATTGCCATTGGCCAGTATATACATTTTGCATGTATTTAATTGCTTCCATGCAATAATTATTTTAATTATATACTAAATTTTTTTTAATGTTTTTGTTTTATAAGTATTTACGAAAAATGTTTTAGAAGTTACGTCACGGCTTTACTTCGCGCACAAGTTATACATTTTAACAAACAATGCATGCATAAAAAAAAACATCTGCACATTATAAAAAATAATATATTTGATTATGCTGGAATATTTGATTATGTTGGAATATTTAATAATGTTAAACCAAATTAAATAAGAATAGTATAATTACGTTACTGTATGCACTAAAAATATAGTTTATAACAGAATATGTTTATTATTTTTAATTTATTTTTATTATTTTACTAATAGAATTATTTTATAAGTGATAATTATACTTATTACATCAATATTATATTTATAAATTCAAGATCATCTTTTATAACATTATTGCTAAATTATATTTCTTATTGCGACGTGTTAATTATACAATATCAAACATAAAAATAAGTCAATAAAATAATAAAAAATTTATTGTGGCACATTTAATCAACATCATCATCACATCATCTATTTACATTTTGCACAAATTATTTTTTAAGTAGCTAGTTCAGGAAACTACAAACAAGTTTTTTTATGTATAAGCAAAACATGTATATAAACCAACCAAGAATAAACTTTCAACAGTTCGCTAAGAGAACGCTACTTAATATGTCTAGATTACTGGTGAGTGAACACAATAATATTTAATAAATGTTAATAGATTATAATTTGTAGTTATATAGTAAAACAAGGTTTTCATGGAAAGCCTACAAGGTTTATGAAACGCCGGCAAATATAAAAATGTATGTTACACCATTTGTATATCAATATTTTCTTTGTGTATCTAAACTGATTTAATTTAGTTTAATCTACCCATACATTACTTAACCTAGTCTATAATAATTTATTTTATTTTTATCAATAGCTTAGGCTGATGTAACAAATAGATTTTACAGTATCAACTGCCATTTTATAAACTGCATCATAGGCTTTTCAGAAAAAGTCGTATTGCACTATCATTTTACGAAATATATATAAATGAGTAAAAAAAATTATTACTTATTTAATTTAATGATAGAAAAATTGGAAACGTATTTGTTACTCACATTGCTACAATGCTGATATTTGGCACTAAATAAAATAAACTTATCAGATAAATAAATCTATTAATATTGAATTTATTATATAATTAATGTTGATTTTTGTCTAGATTGTCTTCTTACTGATAGCTATATTTGCTACTATGGCATTGGGTGTAGCTGTGGCTGACCCGGGTCGTGGTGGTGGACATCGTGGAGGTGGTGGCCACCGCGGAGGCGGAGGATACGGACATGGAGGACACGGTGGATATGGTGGATATGGTGGTGGTCACCACGGATGAAATGTTTAACCTGGTCCCAATTGCATTACTGATAAAATTTATAAAATAATATTATAACTAATAAATTGTTAATTTGATATAATTACAATAATATCAATAAATATTTTAAATTATGATGTGATAAATTATGTAAAAACATTTATTTGAAACAATTTAATAGTACAAAAACTTTCATTGGTAACAGTTTTCAATAGTGTAGAACTGGATTGCAATATTTGGTTTTGGTGATTGATGTTCTCTAAAAACAAAAAAAAAAAAACAATATTTTGTAATATAAAAATAACTAAAAAACTATATAATATTTTGATAAAAATTGTGCAGTAATATATACAAAGTAAATTTAACAAAACGTTTGTTTAAAAAAATTATTAATCAAATGTTTGATCTGCTACTCGGTACCATGTTTGTTAGTTAGATTATCTATTCGGTAATTTTTAAAGTCAGTATGTTTTGCCAATATACCTTTTCGACTGTCATTTGTTGAATTTTATTTTGTCTATTATCTATTTAATAAAACTCTTGTTTTTAATTAAGCTTATTATGAAAAAAAAAAAAATTCTACTCTAACTAAAGCCAAAATTATTTTTATGTGGGACCTCTTAAAACAACTAGTATTTTTGAGATGGCAAGGTCAAGCAACAAGCTTAATTGTTCATAATTAACAAAAAATATTTTTGTTTTTTTTTAATGCAGTGACAGATTTTATCAGTTCTTGATCGAGATTGCAAATTTTGTTAGTAGCACACGGAATTTTAATTTAGGTTTTTGTATAAAAAAAATGGCGTTCTGAAAGTGGTTATTAAAGCTGAGAGGTAACCCGGCTCGAACAACACTGTATTTATAATAATAAGATAGCGGATAGAAGAAGTTCAATCTCGGTTATTGATTTAAACGGCTATACTTGTCTTAAAGAAAAAGTTATGCGAATTGTAGTAATAAGCATATACTAATTTATCATAAATTAAAAGATAAGATTGAAAAAGTAAAACGTTTAAAGTGCAAAAAAATGATATACACATAAGTTGTTTACAAATGTTAATAATATAATTTTAAAAAAATACTGAAAAATAAGACGCGTTTAATTTACTATTAACAAAAATTACTGTCTTTAGTGCAAACGTTAATTTAACAAATACAGCTAAAACGCCACCTATTGTACAAGAGAAAAAATCTTGTAAAAATACACTGATGCTACACCAAAAAGTATACCAATATCAGTCAAACAATAAAAAAAAGTAGAAGTTTCACAAAACAAGTTTTTTTTTTTTAAATGTAATATATAGAAATTACTAAATATTTCACAACATAAAATACCGTCGGAATGGGACACTCGGCGCCGCCGTTTCGGTGCGGCCAATTCGGCGCGGCCGATTCGGAGCGAGGACACCTCGGCGCTGTCCGATTTGGCGCCGGCCGTTTCGGCGCCAAAACTTTTCAAATAAATATATAAATTATAATTAAAATTGATTTATTTTATGAGACATAATAAATATTGTTTGATAAATAAAATATAAAATACATAAAAATTACATAACATATCAATTACAAATTACAAATAAAAAACATATTATATGTACATACATGTTTAAATTGTCAAATATTCAATATATAATATAATATATTCAGTATAATAACTAAACACAATTTTGGCCCGCAAATAATGTATGGGTGATTTATTATTACTTTTTAATTATAGGTAATGACCTGAAAAGTATAAAAGATAATTAATAGTGTATTGAAATAAATAACAAATAGAATTAACAATATAAAATGTTGAAATATACCATACTAAAGATTTTATTTATCATACATTATTTATTATGTATATAAAACAAGTAAGTTTTAATGATTATAATATATATGTATATACTTACTTTATTTAAAAAGAATCGGAGGTGCCGAAGTGTCCTAGACCCAAATACCGTTAAATTTGAACAAGTAAAACTCCACTCATTAAAACTATCACATTAATGACTCATAGATTTAAGAAGTTTGTCAGCATTGACTTTGAGTATTTGCAGTTTATAAGTTTTTGAAATATTCAATTTAAAAGTTTATTCTTATTGTCAACAGAACATTTATAAAAATCTTTTTTAAAAGTTTTGGTTTTTTATTTCTAAACTGATAGTGAATATTTTTAAGCTTTCCTAGCAAACATTGTACTACAAATAAATATTTGATTAGATGACAATGTGCCTTGTATTTTGTTTGAACAATGTCGATGGCAATTTCTATAGACAATATAAAAACTTGCAACATTACTATTGTAAAGTAGTAAGTAAAGTAGTATTGTAAAGTATCTAAATTGATTTTAGATCAGCAATGACTCAAATAGCTTGTTTTTGAATCAAATTTAGAAAAGATAACGTTGTTTTAGATGCTCGTCTGTATTTTTGGAAACAATATTCAATAGAAAGACAAATAAGAATTCACAATAAAAAAAGTTTTTTAAAAGGTGTTCCAATAAAAAGTTTTATTTTAAATAGCAGGTTATTTGGGCAGCTGTCAATTTTGAAGCTATTATCTGTTGACATTTGACAAGTCAAAACTACGCTTATTAAAAATGGAACGATTCACGCTTCAACAACGCATTTAAATTATTAAAATTTACTACAAAAATGGTGAACATTTTTCAGTCACAGTTTACAAAACTAAAAAAAACTTTTTGGTCGTCGTAAAGCACCTTCTCAGCCAGCAACAGTAAACCTGGTGGAAAAGTTTAAGCTGTTGGGACAATTTTGTAATGTAAAGAATCGAAACCGTGTGCATCGCTCAAGAACACATGAGAATATTGCTGATGTAGCCCGTAGTGTTAAAGAAAACCCAGGTTTGTCGATTCCTCGTCAATCTTTGGAATTAGACATTCCACAAACATCATTATACCGTATTTTGCATAAAAACTTAAATCTTAAGGCTTTTAAAGTTCAGTTAACACAAGAACTCAAACCGGACGATTACCATAATCGTCGCATTTTTACTGATTAGGTCTTTCAAATGCACCAAAACAATCCGGAATTTTATCGAAAAATAAGCAGAATTGTCGCAATTGAGGTTCAGAAAATCTAAAAATGATTGTTGAAAAGTCTTTGCATCCTCAACGTGTTACTGTTTGGTGCGGTTTTTAAGCTGGCGGTGTGATTGGACTTAACTTTTTTGAAAATGAGGCTGGTGCAACTATTACGGTGAATGGATGGCGCTACCGAGCTATGATTAATGATTTTTGATGGCCGGAATTGGAAGATATTGATGTGGACGACGTTTATTTTCAGCAAGACGGCGCTACGTGCCACACAAGCAACGAAACACTCGCAACTTTGCAAGAAAAGTTTCCTGACCGTGTTATTTCTCAAAGAAGTGATCACAATTGGCCACCGAGTTCATGTGATTTAACACCTTTAGACTTTTTTCTTTGAAGCCACGTGAAAGATAAGGTGCCAATGCTCCACAATTGATTCAAAACCTTAAAGATGGAATTCGTAAAGTTATCGATGACCTACAGAAAAGAAAAGAATGTGGTACTGCAACCGTAACCGTGGCGGCTGTTTGACTGATATTGTTTTCAAATGGTAATGGCATACCTTCCTCTTTACAATGAAATAAACATTTATTGATTTCTCTTAAAAAATATTCGTTTTTTTAATGTCAAAATAAAACCTCTTAAGCAACATGGTTGTTCCAGAAAAAAATGTAAAATTGTAATTTACAGAAGACAAATCAAAAAAGATTTAGATATGGATTTGTTGTTTAGTTTAATATTGATACTGATGATATCTCGGATTTTAATTTTGAAATAATAAAAAGTTGAGTTTTTTTAGAATTTACTAAGTTAGTAGTACCCCATTCACATATTGTTTTAAAATCATTGTTTATAACCTAACCTAATCTAACCTAACCTAAAAACTTTTAGACGTTCTGTCATATTTGTAGATGTAGCTATCCGGAATGTACTTTTTATAATTCCCATTGGAATAATAATTTAATGACATTGTGATATTTTTACATTTTGTTGATTTTAGTTGAAATGTTATTTTCGTATCCATAGATATTGTATAAATAAATCAGTTACAATAAAACTTTAAACAGTTATTTAACAGTCTATTTACTATAACCAGAATAACTTTAATACTGCTCCGAGCTCAATGGTCAGCTATCGTTAGTACTCTTCAAGAGAGTAAGTCAATTAATAATATATATATACAATATTTGTGAATTTGGTATTTGGAAAGTATGAAGAATAAAGAGTGCAAAACTATGAATAGGATTTTTAGTTATTTAAAAAAGTTTATATTTGTAAATCAAAAATAAAGTCGGCAAAAAAGCAGATTCTTAAGGAATACTAGCATTTATTGTTTTGGGGTCAGAGGTAAAACTTTTAATTTTAACTATAATTTTTATTGCCAAAAAAACTTTTGATAAAATGTACAAAATTGTGATTTGATATAGAGCTTGTTAATAAGATGACACCCTATCAAATGCTTTAAAAATGTCTAGAGCTTCTGCAAAATTTTCTTCATGTTGGTCTAAAGTAGAATTACATTTGTGACTAAACATATGTCAAAAGATCAAATGTTTTCATTAAAACCCATATTAATTATCTGAGATGAAGTTATTTTGTTCTAAGGACATGACAATGTGGAAAATAAGATGTTTTATTTGATTAGACAGTAATGTAATTGATCTATAGTTTAAATAATTAGACTCGGATTTTTTATTTTAGGTTTAAGTTAAACATTTACAGTTTTTTAAAAATTTGAGATTGTTATTTTGTATAAGATAAATATTTCAGTCAGAAAAAGAATTAATTGCATTTGCAATTTTTTTAAGAATAATAGACGTAAATTCATCTATTCCGGGTGCCTTTCTGAAATTTAATTTAAGAAGATTTTTTTTAACAACTTGTTGCCATTTTACCACTATCCGGCATTATAAGCACAATAGCAGAAAGGTTTAAAATAGTAAAATTAGGCGCAAATTGCTTTACAAAATACTGTTTTTTGTTTACCATTCACCGATTTACTGCCATTATAAAAAGTTATTAAACTCTAAAGTTTGTAATAAAAAAACGCTACATCTTAAAACTGACATGATAAATTTTTGTAAAGAAATTAATTTTAAAATTAATAGGAATCTTTCTAATATAAGACTTTTGCATTTTACAAACAAACAAGCCCAACAGAGACAGGCTAAAAACATTATCCGTATGCGATTCAAAGTTAGAAAACACTAAATCCTAAAACTGTTTAAACTATTGCGCATATAAAAATACAAAATCGTTCTTTAAAAGATGTATTAAACTATTTTGCAATGTTTTTATTGCTTTATAGACATTTTTGTTATTTATAAAAGCTGAAAAATTTAGGTAACTTTGTTTTTGTTAATTCTTTTTTTTTTCAAATTGTATTAGATTGTTACAATGTTTACGAGCTGTTTTATAATTCTGATTAGTCTGTTTGCAACAATTAATGACGTATTTGTTAAATGCTTTTTGTTTTCATTTACCGCCTAATTTGCCTGAAATGAGTACAAGTACAAGTACTTTTGGTTTGTTAACTGAAAATAGAACATATTTTTTTTTATGTCATTCTGAATAATTTATCTGAGATTTTCTGCAGCAATACATATTCAAAATATTAGCAATATGTATCAAAATTAAAATTATTAATACAGTTGATAGAACTGACCGTTACTACGTGATAATTCATAATAGAAAATTAAATAAAACAATTGTTGTGTTTTTATATTACAATTTATTACGTCACACTGTGATTGCAGTTTTGGCTGGACTTCTTCTTCTTCAGCCTTCTTCAGACAATACATAAATACATTAATAAAAAAACAAGAATATAAATAAACCGCTATTGTTATTGCATGAATTATGAATGTACAATTTTTTTTCCAAGGCACTACCGTCCATCTTTTGTAATAACTGCAAAAAAAGCTTCTCCATCTTTTAAAAATTGTTGCAATTTTTTAAATGATTAAAGTTTTTTTTTTTTAGTTTTTTTTGAGTTTTTTTTTGCATAATTTTTCTAAATGAATCTTATAACCAGTATTACAAAAGCAAATCACGCCACCAACAAACAAAGGCGCGTTACCTTTGTTTGTTGGTAATCATAATGTAATGACTTTATTTTTTTAAATTACGAATACAATTAAAAATAAATTCTTTTTTTATATAAAACAAATGTTTTATGAAAAAAATGTATGGTAAAGTTTGTTCATTAAAATTTAACCTAAATTAATAGCCGTTTGCGCATTTTCATCCGCGCAGCTCAAAAATTGATTTGATTATTATTATACCCAATCTTTTAATTTACAGTTTTATATTTTAATCTTGCTTTAAACATTTTTTGTTTGTTTTGTAGTTAGTCACCAGGTAAAAAACCGCATTGTTCTAAATTGTGCATCTTTGTATTATTTTTAATATTTAATTACTTATATAGCGAAACATGTAACATGTTTTTAGTTATGGAAACATATTTCATAACAGTTGCGCAATTGGTCATAAAAAGTGCCACTGTGGAACATCATTCAAACTCGACGATTCTAAACTTTTCAGGCTTTGTAATATATCAAGTATTGTTAGATGAAATTAATTTGGTCTTACAATAAATAATAATAATATTGCAAAAAAGAATACGGTTATTCTTGAATTCAAAACTCGTATTTAAGAATCTATGTTTTATAAAGCTGCATTAATTGTTAATAAAAAAAAAATTCTTTTGTCTGCAATTAATTCATCTAATACTAATTGTTTTTTATTTAGTGACCATTTATGCTCAAACTAAACCTAAGCAGAAAGTTTAACCTAAAACCCCAAAAATTTTTGGTTGTAGTCCAAGTCACAATAAATTGCAGGCATATGAGTTTACTTCCTGTACTTGTATCAAAATTTAAGCGCGGAATTAATAATTCCGATGTTATTTACTATATTAAATTGAAATACCCAAATATTTCAATCAACGCTGTAGATTTAGATGTACAATCTGAAAGCTACAATAGTTTTAAAATTTGGTTTAGCTTTTAGCATGGCCGTTCACAAAACGTTGCTGCTTCATCTCTAATAGATATTTGAAGCCAGAATCATGTCAACAGCTTAGACTTATTGTTAAAAATGATAACAAATTTTCTATTTACTATCAGAACGTCGGGAATTAAAAAAAAACAACAAAAAATTAAATGGTTACAATTTTGTGTCCGCGGATCAGAGATGTTATCGCAATTAACATTTTGTTTAAGATGGCGGAAAAAGCTCATAGAAAATTTTAGTCAACAACTTGAAGTTATGTTTTTTCATTCCTCCCCCAATAAAATATAAAAATATGGTATATTTAGTACATTGCATATATTTGCTTATTTTTCGGACATAGTGACTAGACTAATGTAAATAATACAAAAATAATAACGTTTACAAAAAAGGAAAAAATACGTAGAGTAAAAAACTAAAAGTGAAAAAAAAGCAACTGCACAAACAATAATAAAAATGAACACATAAAAATATGACAAGAAGTGCAAATAAAGCGGTAAGACAAGTATGGGGAATTAGTAGAAAAAATTAAATGTTTGAAAATGTTATAGTATAAAACAGAAATTTGAATATAAAAAGCAAAATATATTAGAAACTTTTCAAACAAAATACTGGAATAGATATATGTAGTAAACAAAGAATCTCTAGCATACAATAGCACAAATTAAAAGCAAAAGCAGGAAAGAAATGTGCCAAAATTGAAGAGATGGGAGAGCTCAGGATTTGTTGGTGTAGCAGTAAAATAATTGGATTTGCTCTAAGAAGGACTACTGGGTGGGCGAGAATGACCGAGGATTAGATTACGATGTAGGCAACCAAATATACACTTATTGTAAATATTAAAAAATATCCCTAGACTGTCTTTGACTATCACCATAGGCGTAACACATACACTTAAATAAAACATTACTATTTTTTAATTGGCAACTTAAACATTATTAAAAATAACAAATGAATATTTTTATAGGGTTAATCATTATTGAAAAATTGATACTCAGTATAAACATAATAATAATAATAATAATAATAATAATAATAATAATAATAATAATAACAACAGGTAATTGTACAGGATTATGAATTGAATTATTAAATTATATGTATAATGGTGTTATGCAAGAACAAAAATTTTATTTGTGGTAACGTTAACAATTAAATTAAATACATAATACACAACTATGAACTATTTTAAAACTGTATTAAAAAAAAAACAATTTTAATGATTATACAAATAATATACAAATAAATAAATAAACTTAAATAAAATGTTTCTATGTTTTAATTAACAAAGTAACCATTATATAAAGTAGCAAATGTTTATTTTTATTTGGTTAATTTTTAATAAAAATATTAATATTTAGTATTTAAAATAATAATAATAGGTAATTGTAGAAAATTGTGAATGGAACCATTAAATTATATGTACACTACAATATACACAAAAAGGAAATGTTTTTATAGTACAAATTTATTACAGCAGTACAATCAATAAATATTGCACAGGTTGTACTGGGTCTAGGACACTTCGGCGCCGCCATTTCGTCGCGGCCAATTCGGCGCCGGCCGTTTGGGTGCTGGCCTATTCGGCGCCGGCCGTTTCGGCACAAAACTTTTCAAATAAAACATAGTATATACAATCATAAAAATTTATTTGGTATTTTTTACTATTTTATATTTTTAATTCTTTTACTTATTTATTTTAATTGGCTATTATCCTTTATATTTTTCAGGTTATTACCTATCAATAAAAACTGATAATTAATTACCCATAAATTATTTGCGGGTCAAAATTATGTTTACTTATTATAATATATATTGTATATTTGACAGTTTAAATATGTACGTACATATATTATGATTTATATGTATAATTTTTGTTTGATATGTTATGTAATTTATATGTATTTTATATTTTATTTATCATACATTATCTGTTATGTTTCACAAAACAAATCAATTTTTATTACAATGTGTACATAAATTTTTGTTTTATTTGAAAATGTTCTGGCGCCGAAACGGCCGGTGACAAATTGGCCAGCGCCGATATGTTCTTGCGCCGAATCGGCCGCGCCAAATTAGCCGCGCCGAAACGGCGGCGCCAAAGTGTCCCATTTCGGGTTGTACTCTCTTCAGTCGTACCAGAATCAATTTAATAAAGTGTTATAAAAAAAATTAGGTTTACTTTTTACCTTAAAATTGCAAAACAAATACCAATTGAGTGTTAAATTGTTTCTTGTAACTAATAGGGATTGACAACAACCACCAAGCTTTATCGGTAAAAAAATCGTATTCAATATTTTATCATTATTTATATTGTAAACAGCCTCTTCAATTACAATGACCAGTGTGTCAGGTGGTTTCTTCTTACAGGTGCATAGTTTGTAGTTTGTAATTCATAACCATTATATAAAAAATTCTGGAGACCGAAGACAGTACGACCAGGTGCCAGCCTTATTCATAGTTCCACTGCGACTATAAAATCACTCTATTCTTGTATAAACAGTATTGTACATATAACTTAGAGACATCCAATACATAGTATACATAACACATCATCACACTATTTCAAATTTACACTGCACATTAAAATTTATAATTTATTATTAAATTAACCTAAACATATTTTTAATAAACATTGACTATTATATAATTTACATATTCAATTAACACTTCTGTTCAATCACAGTTTGTGCATAACACACTTCACACTATTTAAAACGTATTCAATACTTCACTATTCACATTTTATTATACTAAATTAACCTTTACATTATTTTTAATAAATATTAACCTTACTAAAAAGTGACGTCTATAAAAATTGACGTTTATTCTGGTGACTTTTAGGTTTATTTTGTTAAGGGGAAACAGGTTGACAAACTGGTACACACTAATATCACTAAAAAAATTCCCAGGTATATTTGAAAAATCTCATTCATTGTTGATCTCATTGTAGATCATTAACTACATTTACTATTAAAACAACTTGACATGCGTATCTAGTTGCACATTTTTAAACAAACTTACCAAAGACCAAATGAGAGATTTAGGTGAAAAACCAAAATAAAATTTGAGAGCACTGTAGCCTGTGGACTCATGCACCGCAGTATTTGAAACATCCATAAAGAAAGAGATTTTTTTGCACAACTTGTTTGCTTTTGCGCACAAAAGAATTGGAAAAAAAACTAACTTGCGCCGTAACTTGTTCAGCTAGGTTTTTTTGTGCGTGGCGTACAGCACAAAATACTGTTTGACTGCATGATCTTGCAAAAAATTACGCTAGCAAGTAGATGCAAACTAGGTACATACCATGATACTATCAAACATAACGTTTTGAGACAAGCTTTCACTGTTTTAAACATACCTGGCCACCACAGATCTTGTCAAATGGTGTAATATGTTATAAAGACTCCATAATGTTCAAAATAAGCATGATAAAAGTTTATAAATTTTTGGTAAAGTCCTTAGGTTTATAAAGCCAACAGGGCTTATCTGTATAACGCAAGTGTAGCAATAGCAACTGATCATGTATCACAAAACGATTTTGGGTTTTAAATTTTTCTTTTGTATTCTCTTGTTAGATTTAAGGTTAGGTTGTTTTAATAAGTTTTTATATACTTTATTGTACTAATTTATTATTTTTTATTTATTTAAGACTGTTTTCGGCTGTTGTTGTGTATAAATATAATAAATCAGCACAATAAAGTATATAAAAATTTATTAAAACAACCTAACTTTAAATACTCATAAATTGTGCAATAATCAGATAAATAAATACTACTCTTGTCAGATTGTTGTGTTAAACGCAAACGGCTCAAAAATAACGCTGAACTAGTGTTTGCCATAAAGCTGCTAATCTAAAATATTGGTTGGTAGCGTCAGCAATCTAGAACGTGGGTTAAAAAAAAAGACATCGGAAACTTTTTGATACCCAAAAATATAGTGTACCACAAATTGGTATTCTTGCAAAGCAAAAGTAAATAAATGCCCGGTGATTAGTATAAATACTAAACTGTTTACATATAAGAAAAACCCTCCAGCGTTTAAAGGCACAAACAATACTCAACCGGGTACATACGCTCCTTTTCTAAAAATAATTTAGCAACCGCCGTCTTAAAGCCAAAGTTAAAGTGTGTACCTAACCAAAAATTAAATAAAATGTCAGTTTTTTTTTAGAAACTTGCTAGTAAGAGCAACGCAATTGACGACATATACCGTACGCCAGCCAATTTTTTAATAATATTTTCAATTAGGTGTGGCAACTCATTTTCAAACTCCGTAACAAAAGTAAATAACGGTGGTTATTAGCGGGCTTAAAAATAGTGTGTCTGATTTTTTTATAACTCCCTATGTTATAATTTTCTCTATTTTTTTTAAGACCGCGGATTGATAGACCAACTGAAGAGAATATTGTTTGACTGAAAAATGTGTATTTTATGATAATAAACATCAGTTAGATCCGGTTTCTAAAAAACTAAGTTATTATGCCGTATCAAAAGGTTACAAAATTTAGTTTGTTATGTTTTATTTAGTGCTAGCAAATTTATAAACAAAAAATAGGTTTACGGAAGACTTCAATTCAATTTATAGATTGGTTGCACAGTAGGCACAGTCAACGTAACGTCACCAGATAAGAATTGTATGTTACCTTTATGTATCAATAACACAATCTTGAAAGCGTTAAAAAAACCGCGACCAATATTATGTGATAACAGAGTTCTGGTATAACAAGGAATTCGTACTGTGCAATTTATCTAAGGTAAATGGTAACAGAATTTGGTGCGTTATTTTGCTAGCTTTAACTTTATATGCTCCGGTATTGCAAATAATGGAAATAATGGAAATAATGGGCAGTTAAAAAATGTAAGAAAAAGTGAAGTCACAATTGCTTTTAATAAGTCTTCGATAAGATTTTGGTTAATATAAAGATTGGTCCTTTAAATTGCAACTACTTCTGGACCTAGGAAGTGGGTTGATAATAGTTTTTTAACTGGGTGTCGTAAGCTTGTTTTTCTAAACCAAACTTTTTTGAGTCAAGCGATTCAAGACAACGTTATTTTTGAGTATTAAAGTTAAATTTACGATAGCGATGTTATTTGGTCGGTTTGGATTGTTTTTTTTTTAAGGACGTAGTGATGTGTTGGCCTCAACAAGTCTGTTTTTGCAAAACCAAGCTGCTCTTTTGACAGTTTTACACTTCTAAACAACAATCCGTTGTTGTTTATAAAATGTTTTACAAAAGACGATTATCTAGCTGCATGTAAATCTTTAAAGCCCAAATTTACTATGGCACCTGATAACGTTCCAGCGTTCTTAGTTAAAGATTGTCACACTGTTTTAGTTACTCCACTGCTGCACATTTTTAACCAAATTATATATTAGGGAATCTTTCCTGAATGCTGGAAATTGGCAAAAATTACACCAATTTTTAAAAACGGAAATGCTGCTGATATATCTAATTATTGGCCAATCTCCTTAATTAACAACTTTGCTAAAATATTTGAAACTATGTTGTACAATGTTATATATAATCATACACAAAACTATTTGTGTCCCCAACAACATGGTTTTGTTAGTAGAAAATCGACCACTACAAACTTATGCTGCTTTACTGATGCAGTGTCTGAGGCTTTGGATAAACGTCATCAAGTTGATGTAATCTACACTGATTTTTCCAACGCCTTTGATCAAGTAGAGCATAACAAATTAATCAAAAAACTGCATAACTTTGGATTGAATAACAATGTAATTTCTTTAATAGAATATCAGGGATATAAATCGACAATTTTTATCTCAACTAGCGGTGTACCTCAAGGATCTATCCTTGGACCACTATTATTTTTATTGTTTGTAAATGATATTGTTGACCATATTTCATCACCAACGCTTATATATGCAGACGTTTTAAAAATATTTAGAACGGTAGTAAATAACAATGATTTTTTAGCACTACAAAATGACTTAAATTTGTTAACAAATTGGAGTTGTAAAAATGGTTTAATGCTAAACATCACTAAATGTAAGGTTATGTCAATTAGTCGTAAACGTCTTACTCAAATATTTAATTATTCTCTTAACCAATCTGAATTAATGAGGGTTGAACTGTTCAGAGACCTAGGAGTTATTTTTAATAGCACACTAACTTTTTCTGATAATATAAATACAATATTAAAAGAATGCTATAAAATACTAGGCTATATTCTTTATAAAGCTTTAATTAGTTTTTATTACGCTTTTAATAAAAGCAAATTAGAATATGCATCAATTATATGGCATCCAAAACAAATAACGTTTATGGAAGAAGTAAAAAAAGTGCAAAGAAAGTTTTTGAAAGCATTATATTATCGTGCACACAATGTATATTCCGAACGTGGTTATCCTCAATCCCAATTGTTAAATAAATTCAACATACAATCACTGAACTCTCGACGCATTATTAACCATGTATTGTTTATATACAAACTAATACATTTTAAAATAAAAGATACAAAATTCTTGCACAAACTAAACTTTGTTGTTCCAAGAATTAATAGTAGAGGAATTATGTAAAAAGTTGAATAATATTGTTATGTAAATATTATTAACTTTAAACTAAAATTGCTATTTGTATAACTCTACTATATTTATGATTGCATATAGAATACGTAGAAATATTGAATACTGTAATTGTATATATTATAACATGAAAGTTCTGTTTCTATTTTGTGTTTGGTTTATGTGAGTTAATTTTCATTGTGTATTTGACTTATAGTAGATATTTTAATTATTTTGTAGATTGATTTGTTACAATTTAATTAGTAGCTTTTTCTTTACAATTTAATTACTTATAGTTTATTTTAACATTATCCTGTTAATAGTTTTTAGAACTGTTGAATAATAAATATATTATTATTATTATTATTATTATTATTATTATTATTATTAACAAATGATCTTTAAGAATAACTAACGCATGGCAATACCTTTCGGTTTTCTTCTCTGCGTAAGTCTTGCTGTTAATTTGTCCTAGTCATTGTCTCTAATGTGGTACTAGTTTAAGGTGGGCTGGTTTTGGTCTCGCAAAATTTACCCAGCCTGTTGCGGCAACACATGCTGTTCCGGCTTATCTTTATACACTGTTGTGCTCCTCTCCCTTCTCCCATTCTTGTGTTATTTAGCCTAGATATTTGCATTGTTCTAAGGTATTTTTTTATTTATATTTTTTTCTATATCTTCATTAATTTCTTCCTCGTTGTATCCTCTTTTTTTCATAAATATATTGTGCAGTTCCATTAAGTGCATCCTCTTTGGTAGTCCTACATTTGCCAGTTTAACTTTTAGTGAGTTGAATCTCTATTTGAGATTAATTTTTATACTTTGACCATTTTAAAAATTGCATTTTCTGTCAACCTCGAGATGGCGTATTTTTCGTTTGGAAATTGTTTAGTCAATTCAGTCAACCTATTTTCCTTAAACAATTCTCTTCGTTTCCTTTTTATGTCTGAAATTTCTGTTGGTACCAATGTTTCAGTATATGTTCTCTTGTCTCTCTGTTCACCTTCCGTTCTTTGGCAAGCATAGCTGATTTGACTTTCTTTGTTTCTTTCTTTTTTGTTACTTTTTTTTATATTTTTTTGCTTCTATTTAGCTTCTCGCTTCTTATTTTTTTGTTTTTTGTAGCTTTTAATTTGTCTGTTTTTTTTAAATTTTGGTTTACCTAAATCTCAAAGCTACAAACTCCTTTATCTTTTTCTTCATTACTGTTGTTGCATAGTTTCTTAGTGCTTTCTATTTGTTTTTGTCGCTCAGGCGTATTTTAATAATTGCAAATTTGTTTACTTTGTTTTCCAATACCTTTTGTAGCGTTTTCCTATCTTCCTCCCACGCTTTGCACTCTACTAGCGTATGTTCTGCGTTGTCATGCGTGTCTTCTTGACAAAATATACATTTTTCTTTTTTCTTTATCTTATTTATTTTTTGTAAGTACTTTCCAAAGGCTCCATGTCCGATGAGTAGTTGTGTTGTATAGTAACACGTCTCTGGTTTTTTTTATTTACCATTTTCTTTATATCTAATCATTCTTCAACTATCAAATCTGCGGGTAGTGTCGCCGTAATTACTTCTAGTGCTTTCTGCAACATCGTCCTGAAGGCACTGCAGATCCTTAACGAACTTGCTCTCATAGCTCTTCTTACTTCTTTTCTGTTTTTTGTTTTATTTTCAAAGCTTCTCTCCATGTTTCTGCTGCATACAATAGTTTACTTTTAGCCGAAGTTGATATTTGCCTTTTTGCTTCTTTTCCTGGTCCTTCCTTGTTCGACATAACCTACTAAGCATTCCTTCTATTTTTTGTTTGTTCTTCTTACCGCTTCTTTAACTTGTTTATTCGATCTCTTTGCTTCAAGTGTTACTCTAAGGTATTTAATTTGTTTTCCTATGGTTATTTTTTGTTTGCTTAACTGTGTTTTTCCATTACCCCTATTTGTTCTCTTTGTCGATATCCATGCCGCCTCGCTTTTCTGCGGAGGCAGATCTAACCTTTTATTTCTTATCCATCTCTTTATCATCTCTATTGTCAACTCTAACCTTTCATTTACTACTTCTATGTCTATCCGCAAATGCTGTTATTGTTATTCCTTCTGGCAGCTGCATCCTGAGTAGCTGATTATAAACTAAATTCCGTAGTTAAGAACCTAATGCTAAACCTTGTGGTACTTCTCTAGTCATCCTAAATTTTTCATTTTTGCCAGTAGATTTCTTTCTTGGAGGTAGCTTTATAGTTTCTTGGTAGTTTTATTTGTTAGTTCTCTTTTTTTTTGCTGCTTTTATAATTGCTTCCCATAGTATGCTGTTGAACGCATTTTGTATATCTAGCGCTATTATTAAAGATGGCGGCTAGTGAAGATGGTAGTAAAAATGGCGGCTAGTGAAGATGGTAGTAAAAATCTGTCTCCGACCATTTCCGAAAATTCTCACTATTTATGTAATAAATGTGAAGAAGTGATTGAAGAAAGTAAATCGTTTGTGTTATGTGCAGGTGTTTGTTCAAAATACTATCATCCTGACTGTGTTGAGATGAAGAAAAGTGTTCTAAATGTTATATGTGCAAATGTAAACACTAAATGGTTCTGCAATACTTGCGTTGTTACTTACGACAATAATAGTGTTTTATTAAAAGCTATAAAGCAAGAAATTAAAAACAGTGAACTTATAACAGTTATAGGAGCATTGGCAAAAACAGTAGAAGATCTTAAAAATGAGGTTAGTAGCATGAAAACAATATATAAAAACAATGATAATATTACTGGTATAAATTTAAACGCGCCAAATTTATTAAAATCAGCGACATCTATTGATAAGAGTTCCTACAGCTCTACACTTATTGGTAAAAATAAAGTATTAGTAAAGGAAACTGTACCTGTGAGAAAGGAAATTACAACTGAACAACTCAAAGATGCGTTAGATGGTGCTCATAAACAGAATTTAGCAACAAAAGAAATAATAAATAAAAGAATTGTAAAAACTAATGAAAGTACTAAATCAAATGAAAATAAAAATAAGGATAACTTAAATATTGTACAAAATGATAAATGGGAAACAATAAATCGTCGTAAAAAGAAAAATACAGTAAAACTAAATACAATTCGTGGAACAGCTACAGAAGATTCATTGGTAAAAGGAGTTGCCCCACACGGGCATTTACATGTTTATAGAATGGACCCTAAGCTAACAGAAAATAACTTAACAACATACTTAAATAAAAAAAGTTTTGATAATGTTATATGCAAGAAAATGATGTCAAAACATCCTGAACTATACTCGTCGTTTAAAGTAACAGTTCCTTTAGAAGAAATAGAGTCTTTAAGTAATCCTAATATATGGCCTGTCGGTACATGCGTTGAGCGTTTTTTACAATGGCTTACAAACGTAAAAACTCAAAAAACTTAGAACAGAACAACACAGTTTTAAATAAAACGAATAATACTCTACAGTTGTTTCATATTAATTTACAATCCTTAAGAAATAATCATTACGATTTAGAAATATTTTTGGAACAAAATAAGCAAATATGTGCTGTAACAATTAGCGAACATTGGTTAAAAAGTGCGGAAATTGATCTTATAACAATCAACAATTTTAAAGTGGGTAGTTGTTATTGCAGAAAATCCACTATACATGGAGGCTCTCTCATCCTAGTCAGAAATGATTTTAAGTGCGAATCAATAGAATGTGTCGTAAATTTATCCGTTGAAGGTATATGTGAAGTGAGCGCAGTTTATTTGCCATTTTTAAATATTGTTATTGTATCTGTCTATCGTACACCTCTATCTGATTTTAATGAATTTTATGTTAAACTTGAAAATGTTCTGTGTTATCTAGACAAGAAATATGAAAATATTATAATTGGTGGTGACTTTAATGTAGATCTTATCAAAACCAATGAACATCAAAAAATGTTTATTGATTTGGTACAAAGTTGCAACTTTGAAATTACTAATTTTGAAGTAACTAGGAAAACACCTATCTCAGCAACATGTATAGACAATTTCTTAATTAATATGGACGTACCATATGAAACAACAGTTATTGAACCCAATCTTTCAGATCATTTTGGCTTAATAATTAATACAGCAATTGATGTTAACAATACAAAAACGTATACGCAATATAAAGGAAAGTTATTGTCTTTAAAACATCTAGATCAATTTTATGTTGCGCTATCTGAAGTTGATTGGTCTTTTGTTTATAAATGTTCAAATTCACAGGACAAATTTACAAGTTTTTTTAATACTTTTTTAAATATTTTTAATCATTGTATTCCAGATGAAATTATAAATATCAACAATAATAAGAAACAAGTTTGGTATACATCAGAACTAAGGAATCAAAAAAATTATCTTAATTTACTATATGCTATTAGGAAACAAACAAATTCAACTGAACTGAGTGTATTAATAAAAAAAGAAAAAAGCAAATATAAAAACGAAGTCAAAAAAACAAAAATTGATTTTAACAGTAAATTGATAATGGAATCATTAGACAAACCAAAACAAGTTTGGGAAATAATTAATAAAAGCACTAATAGAAAACAAGTAAATAAAATCTCATCAACTATATCTGCTAACGAACATCAAACTTTTTTTGTTAATTCAGTTGAACATGTTTTGTCTAGTTTTAATCATAATGATAACAGCTATCAATTTTTATTAAACAATTACACAAGTGATACAAGCGCTTCCTGTTTTCTTGAACCAGTTTCGACAATGGAAATCAAATCTGTGATAGGATTGTTAAAAAATTCTAATTGTATAGATCTGTATAATCTAAATTCTAAAGTACTTAAATATGTATCAAATGTTATTGTAGAACCTTTGGAAAATGTTATAAATGCTTGTTTTGAAGAAGGAATTTTTCCTTCTGAACTAAAATTATCAAAAGTCATACCAATATTTAAAAAAGGGAATATAAACCAATGTGAAAATTATCGGCCTATATCAATAACACCAATTTTTTCAAAAGTATTTGAAATGTTATTAAAAAAGCGTTTGTTCTCTTTTTTAGAAAAACTTATTTGTCGGGCACAGTTTGGATATATTCCTTCTAGATCTACAATAAAAGCTGTAAAACAACTTGTTCTTGACATCGAACAGGCCTTTGAATGCAAAAGTGCAATGTCTGCTTTTTTTTTAGATCTAAGCAAGGCATTCGACTCAGTCAACCCAGAGAAGTTGTTGCACAAACTCGAATTCTATGGCGTAAGAGGTGTAGCATTAAATATTGTTAACAGCTACTTAACTGGCAGAGAACAAATTGTCTTTACTAGTGGTACTTTTTCGGATAGAAAAAAAATGTACTACGGTGTGCCGCAGGGGTCTATTTTAGGTCCTCTGCTGTTTCTGTTGTACATAAATGATCTTGAATGTAATGTAACACTGGCAAGGACATATCTTTATGCCGATGACACAACTCTCATTCAAAGTGTAACAGCTTCTGTGGTGGATGGGTTGAGTCCTTTAGAAGAAGCAAAACAATGGTTTCATGCAAATAATTTAAAGTTAAATGAAGCAAAAACAGAACATATGCTTTTTTCATTACTTAATGCAAATGAAGGTGTTAATAAATCAATAAAATTTTTGGGTATTCACTTAGACAATAAATTATCTTGGCAACAGCATGTGGAATCGTTGTCCACAAAGTTAAGCAGTAATATCTATTTAATTAAAAAAATAGCTGAAAATACGGATTTAACAGTTACACGAATGGCTTATTTTGCATTTATTCAATCTTTAATTGAGTATGGAGTGCTGCTGTGGGGTAGTTCTCATCACGCTAATCGAATCTTTGTTTTGCAGAAGAAAGCTGTTCGTGCAGTTGCGGGTCTTGGTTTCAGAGATACGTGTAGGTCTCATTTTAAACAACTGGGTTTTATGACTGTTGCAAGTTTATATGTATTGGCATGTTTAGTGCATGTGAGAGAAGGTATAGATGCTGGAAATTACAAGTTTCAAAATGAATTGCATAATTATTGTACCAAATCAAGAAAAAACATCTGCTTGCCATACTGCAGACTAACAAAAACATTAAATTCGTTTCATTATATGTCAGTCAAAATGTATAATATTTTACCCTATACAATCCAAAAATTACCAGCTAAAGAGTTTAAGTTATCTCTAAAAAAAATATTATTAAATAATGAATTATATCATGTTAATGATTATTTTAATTTAAGTTTTTAAATTGTTTTGTTAATGTTCATAAGTGTGCATGTAAAAATGTTTTCTTTTAATATTAACTTACAACTTGTACCTGACGTTTTTGTACCACATTATTTTACTATGTTTATGCAAATAAAGTTTATCTATCTATCTATCTATCTATGACACAGTGTTGTCTTTTTCTGTATGGTCTACTGTTTGTTTCTGTTAGGATTATCTTAACGTTGTGGATGGTTAGTAGTGTTTGAAAAACTTAGATAAAAGATTTTTTTTTTAATGTTCAAAGTTATGTATTACCAATTTATTTAATGACAGTAACTACCACAAAAAAAGATCAACCCTTTCTTTTTTATATTCAATGTCGACTCGTTTAAATATGATCTTTTCTATTAGAGATGAGGTAAATAGAGATGAAAAAGATGAAATTAAAGAGAGGATTGTTAAAATTTTCATTTCCTGTTTGGCGTTTGTTTAAAAACAATCAACCTTAGAGGCGCTTAGGGTTAATATTTTTATGTTTACATCACTTTTACGAAATAGGCTCATGATATAACTATTAAACTAACAATAATTACAAAATTTTATAACGATGGATATCATGATTATTTAAAAAAAAAACATATTAAATAGATGATTTTCTGCCATCGTTATACCTTCAATTGTAAGACTAAATTATAATTATCTTAAATTTACCTATGAATTAACTTAAGTAAACTAGAATCTTTACTACGTCTTGGATTGCGTTTATAATCATGGTTACACTAATCACTAGACACCGGATTATATGCAACTTAAAAACACTAAAATATGCATGCAAATATGCAATAAAAAAGCATAAAATATGCATAAAAATAGCAAAAATATGCCAAAATATGCAACTTTATGCAACATAATTTAATATATTTGATTAGTTAAAAAAAAACAAAACAACAAATTCTATTTTTTTAAATTTTTAATAAAGTTAAATAGTTAAAATGTGTTAAAATATACAACTTCATATATACAAGGTGTTAGACAAAAAACGTACGGCAAAATAACACTATGTTTTAATTTTTAGTATACTTGCAATAATAACCAATTTTAGTTTTTTAAAGGGAAACATATATTTCTTTATTTTTTTTTAATTTTTAAGATATTTTAAATATAACCTAGTAAATTAAAGAAAATTTTTAATTTCTGGGATATTTTTATGTTAATATGGATAATATAGTAACTTAAAAAATGGCGGTTTTCAATATTTTTTTCTAAAAATCGGTAAAATATGCATAAAAACCGAAAATCGTTAAAATATGCAACAAAGCCTAAATATAGTCGAAATATGTAAATGCATATGTAAATATGCATTTGCATATAATCCGGTCCCTACTAATCACAAATGTTGTTATTTTTTTTTATTTATGTAATATATTTCTGATAAATTAATAATAAATGAGAAATCAAATTTTTATTCACATATTTTAATCGATATTTTTTTGCTTTTTTTTCTGTAGTATTTTTAATCTAAATACATATAACAGTTTTTGACTTGTAAGGTATTTTGAGACACAGAATTTTGTTTCTAATGATTTTATGTGCTTGTCGTGTTAACAAGCAGTCACTAAATTAAAAGTACTAAAACAATGATTTAGAAATTCGTCCAGTAGCATTTATTTTCATTTGTGTAGAACATTTATTTAATGATTTTTTTTTTTTAATAGAATATTTTTAATCTATTGTTATGAACATTTACTTTCTTTTTGCCTATTTTAATGGTTGTATTTTTCTTTGAGTTAGCAGTAAGACCTTATCTCCAATTTTTAACTGTGAGGGATTTGTTGAGGAATCATAATACGATTTTGAATTGGTCTTACTTTTAAGAATATTTTCTCGTGCTATATCATGACAATGTTGCATGCGAGCCTTTAGTTTGTTATTGTTATCTTTATATGAATAACTTACTTCTGGGGAACGAACTAGTGCACTCGGTAGAACAGCAATTCGAGCAAATAATAATTCAAACGGAGTAAAATGTGTAGAACAATGAATACTGGTGTTATAAGTAAACATCGAATAAGGAATCCAAGTATCCCAATTCTGATTATCTTTTTTCACAAAATTTCGCAAATATTCTGCTAAATTTCGATGGGTTTCTCTAAGGTACCATTTGATTTTAGAAATTTTTAATAGTTTATAAGTTTCTTTGAAAACGCTACTTAGGAAATTTACACCTTGGTCAGTTAGTATATATTTAGGTATTCCAAATTTACAAATAATATTAGTAACAAACCCTTCAGCTACGGTAGTAGCTTCTTGATTGTAGTAATAGCTAATGGCATCTTCGTATTTTTGGTAATTTTATTTTTTTGAGAAGGTTCACAAGAACAAACAAATTCTTTCATATCTTTATACATGTGAGGCTATTTGTATTTGCTTCTTGTTTTCTTATAAGTTTTATTAATGCCTTGGTGTCCTCCAATAGAAGTACAATAAAATATATAAATTTATAAATTTATATATTTTATATATGTTCTGATATACACGAAATTGTATAATAGTAATTATAATTTATGCAAAAAATTTATTCAATTTTTAATTTTCAAATTTCCTTTTTAATTCTTTCATGTCATTACCATCAGCTAAATATCCCGAAATAATTAGTTTATTTGTTCATTCTCAGAATGCTATTAACCATAGCCATTAAGTCAGTTAGTATAAATAGTCAATACACCCTTTAAAATATTCACTTTGAATTGTGGTGGTGAACAATGTTGACGAAGTAAGTTAAAAATCAATTATTAAGTTTAAATAAATAAAGCCATACTGATGAGAAGTAAACCTCGAAACGCGTCTATGGATGTTTTTAGTTTAGAATATTTTTTCATAAATTTAATTTTTTAATGTTGTAAAGAAGTACAATAACTTTCTTTAAAGAATTTTTGTTTTTCTTCTTTAGATTCGAGTTTGCAAATATTATTATGATATATTACAATTTTTACATTATTACTTTGAAATACATATTGTAACATATTTCTTATTGTTTCTGTTCTCAAATTTTTGTAGGGAATTAAATTAATAGGATTAGATACAGCAAGATATTTTATGTTTAATTGGATTGTCAAAGATAGTAATCCATCAATACACTCATATAATTCAACATGTGTAATATGAGAAGCACGAGTGGGTATGAATATATAATTAACATCGTCAACATTTAGGTAAGTCGGAGTATGTAAAATAAGCTTTTCTTGCAATTTTGTGATAATGTCCGTGGTAAGTAAGTTTAAGTAATATTCCTTTAAATAGTGGAAATTTATTGGAATAAATATAGTTTGATTTACAGGACTGTCAGTAATATTTTCATGTATATCAGTTACATTGGGATTTTGAATTAAATTTCTTTCAGTTTGTTGAAAATGCTCATAACTGTTTTGTTCTTTTGTCTGCATACATTCTACTTAACGCATCGACATTTGTATTTAAATCGCCATTTTTATGTACAATTTTATAATCATATTTTTCTAATTTTAATCGGAATATAATTAATCAACTGCCGGGATCCTTGATTGAAAACAACCATACTAGAGGTTTGTGATCGGTGACAATAGTAAATTTCTTTCCGTATAAATATGGCCGATAATACCTGACACCCCAAACAATTGCTAATAACTCCTTCTATATAGTACTATAGTTGCGTTCGGCTTTGTTTAATATCCGGGAAGCAAAGGCAATTGGTAAATCCTTATTAATAATTCCTTGGGATAGAACTGCACCGAGAGCTACGTTTCTGGCATCCGTGGTTAGAATGAATTCTTGTTCGAAATTAGGGTATTGCAGGATAGGCGGATTATTTAATTTTTCATTTAATAATTCAAATGATTCTTGACATATAGAATTCTAATCAAACGTGACGTTATTTTTTAGAAAACTGGTTAGTGGCTGAGATAGTTTAACAAAATTTTTATTATATTTTCTATAGTAGCCGGCCAGACTATAAAAAGATTTTATACCTTTTGGAGTTTTCAGACAAAGGAAATTCTTTACAGATTCTATTTTTGAGGGATCAGGAATGATACCGTTTTCAGTTATTATATGACCCAAATATGTTAATTCTGGTTGTAGAATTCGCATTTGTCGGGCTGAAGCTTTAATTTATTTTGACGCAGTCGTTCAAAGATATCAATTAATTTTAAATTATGTTTATTGATTGTTTGACCATAGACAATAATGTCATCAAGGTAAACAAAACATTTGAAACATTGGAGACCAATTAAAACTCCATTCATCATTTTTTGGAATGTGCCTAGCGCACCTTTCAGACCAAATGGCATGCGATTGAATTCAAAATGACCTTGATTAGTTGAGAACGCTGTTTTTGCTCTATCTTCAGATGACATTAATACCTGGTGGTACCCGGAAGCGAGATCTAAAAAACTGAAAAATTTTGAAATACCAAGTTGATCTATTATTTTGGTGATGTTTCGTAGAGGATGTAAGGAAGCAATTGGTTTTTGATTTAATTTCCTAAAGTCTACTACTACGTTCCATTTTTTATTTTTGTCTTTTTGGGATCTACCAACAAGGGAGAATTATAAGGAGAACTTGAAATAATTAATTATCCTCCTTTTGTCTAACATTTTTTTAATTTGAAAATTGACTTCTTCTTGCTGATGAAAAGGTAACCAATATAGTTTAACGTTGATAGGAATATTGTCAGTGGTAGGAATTTGATGAGTAGTAGCGTTAGTAAATGGTAATGGATTTCCATCTAAAAGAAATGCATCTGAATAATGTTTATATATATCAATAATACTTTCAGCATGTTCTGAGCTCATGTGATTTGTTTGTATAGATTTACTTAATGATTTTAATTGTAACGTATTAATTTCATTTTTAGTAAACAAAGTTAGGATTTCAAAATTTTCAAGGTCTTTAAAATTAAATGTAGGTTCTTGAATAACAACATCCACCTCACTGGAGTTGACTATTGTTATATTGCAAAATACATCCATGGGTTTCACTAAACAGTTTCCTACGAATACTTCGTCTTGAATTTCTTTTGCAAGACAAATTGATTCGTTTTCGAAATTGGTTTTTACTGATTTAATTACTTCGCTACGAGCAGGAATATGTATGATTTTTATTGATAAAATAAGATTAAAGATTTTTATTTTGCCTTCATGATTTAATGTAAGATTTTTATTTTTATAACTGATTTCAGCGTTATAAAGTTGAAAAAAATCCTTTCCTAATATTCCATCTTGTGGAATTGGAAAGTTGTCAGGGACTAAGTGAATAGGACGTATGATAGGCTCTTAAGGATTTATGGTACCGTAAATGATACCATATGTAAGAATTAGGTTGTTGGTTATACCCTTTATTTGAACCTTAAGATTGAGAAATATTTCAGTATCTCTCTTTAAACAAGATTTTTTAACAGTGTCACTTGACTACCTGCGTCTATCATGAGATTTACATGATTGGATTTTGCTTCTGACAGCGAAAAGATAATGTTATCATGATCCGAGATTTGGGAAAGGTTTATATTATGAACTAGTAATGGATTGTTTACGATTAAGGACTCGGAGTTAAATAGTAAAGGATTAATTTGAATATTTTCACCTGCGTGATTATTGAAATTAAGATTAGAATTAGGATTAGGATTAAGATTAAGATTAGGAGTATTGAATTCGTGCTCTCTGTTTGAGTCACGGCCGCGTTTCCTGAGTTTTCCAAACTAATTACGTTGATTTTTAGATTGTTTTAAAATTCATCTGCTCTTTTCTTTCTGAAACAATCCTTAATATGGTGACCATTCTTCATGCGAAAATCATTTGTATTATATTTACTTCAGGCTTTATTTCCCGCTTAATGAAGGATGGTAAGTTTACTAGTTGTTTTCTCTTGGAAAAACAATCCTTTTTCAAATGACTATTTTTGTTGCAATAATTACATTTTATATGTGGTTTTGTTGAGAATGGATTTATTTTGGATTACATACTTGTAACCCATTCTTCCTGAATAGATGCATTTATTGCATCGAAAAGATCATGATTGTATCTACAGGCTTTAATGAGAATTTTGATTGAAAAATTCAATCCTTCTACAAATGCTTGTAGGGCGGATTTTTGATTTATATTTTGTATGATTTTAGCAGAGTCTATTTCTTGGGACTCAATACATGCGTCATTTAGATCACTTAATAACTGTTCTATATTATTTGCAAATTCTCAAACTGACTTGCGGCCTTGTTTGGAATGAATTAACTCGCTTTGTAGCAGAGCTATTGTGCGCTTCTCTAAATACTGGTTTTGGAGATATTTTTTTATTTCATTCCAAGATGAATGATTTTGGTATTTTACTAAATTATAAACAGCACCAAACAATTTAGTTTTTATTATGTTTGTAAGCATTAATATGTCACTTTCTGTGGTTAATGCTTTATTAATTAAATCACAACAACAAACAAACTTGTGGAATTCAACCCAATCTCCCTTGAATTTGGAAATTATTTTTAAAGCATGATCAATATTTAATTTACTCATATTTTTTGACTGAGTATCTGTTGGATCAAATACCTCAATTACACGATTTTTGTCAATCGTATCAAGAACTATTACAAATTTTTTATTTCTCAAAAGCATGTATTATAAGGAGATGAATTACAGAAACACTTACGTACATAATTTTAAATCACTCCCAGTGTTTTTTTTAATAATGATGGCTTTTTCTGATGATGACAGTTGATCCCAGTTGCAGCTTGGTTGAAGTTGTAATGCAATTGAAGACGATGGCGTCACCTAGGGATTCTCGCTCTGGATGATGAATCCTTATGAACTTGGTTTCTTTTTAGGTTTCTTTTAAGGTTGGTTATTGCGGCTTGCAGATTTTTATGTAGTTTTTTTTTTTTTTTTTAAGTTGATGATTTAAAATTCGGTTCTTCAATTTACTATCATACACTACCATACACCATCCCACATCTGACACCATTTATGTTAGGATTAACCTAACGTTGTGGATGGTTGGCAGTGTTTAAAGAACTTAGATAAAAGATATTTTTTATAATGTTCAAAATTATGTATTACCAATTTATTTAATGACAGTAACTACCACAAAAAAAGATTAACCCTCTCTTTTTATATATTCAATGTCGACTCGTTTTAATATGATTATTACTATTAGAGATGAGGTAAATAATATTATTTAAATATATTAAATAAGATTAATTGAAAATTACTTTACAACATTTCTTATGCTATGGCTGTACTTTTTTAATGGCTCCTAGAGTTGTTCTTCTATTTCCTGTTCAATTCTCCTTACGATAACTTTTTCCATAATTTTTGCTTGTGTTGATCAGGCAAATTGGTCTATACGTCGTTGTTTGCCTGCTTTCTATTTGTGTTATCTCTATCTCTATCTCATTTCCCTCTAGCGCTGCTTTCACTATCGGTATGTTTTGGGTAAGTAGAACTTTACAAAACTGATGTATATGGGTCGCTTTGGCGGTTTTGTTAGTTAAACGTAGTTATTATTTTGATATAAATTGTTAAATCTTCAGGAGCGCTAGTATTTTGTTGATTGTATTTATCCTAGTTAAACAAGTTGCAATACTAACAGAAAAATGTTTTGCATATGTTAGCTGTTATTGTATAGCGGTTCAACAAATTGCGCACTTAAATAAAGTTTTAAAAAATACACCGTAAAGAACTCACTCTGTGTTGTACTGATAGTCCACTTACGGTTTTGGATACCAATTCTTCAATTAAGTTATTTGTTAAGTCTTGTAATTATTCCGGACTGTTGCAATTACCATACACGTTAACTGCAATTTCCATAGCACCTGTACTTTGCAGATGTTGTTCAGTTTCTTTTGTTTTATGACGTGCTCCATGAAAAAAGTCTGCGTAATTAGTCAATTTTTTGCGGGGGAATGTCGTGTTTTTCCATATTATTTTATTATTTTAATTAATCTTTGTTAATTTAAAATGCTTTTAACAAGCCCTTTAGTTGGGTTCCAAAGATGTGCCGGAATGGGGGGTGAGCTCAGGATTCGTTTGTGTGGTAGTAAAATAATTAATAATTTTAGAAGTAATTAATCCTTTAATTACTTAACATCAATTAATCTAAAAACTAAATAACCAAAATTACATTGTAAAAATTAAAAAAAATACTAATAACACAAAAACTAATATTGAATTTAAATATACAAATACATAATAATAAATAGGAACTTACATATTAAAATAGTTACCTACAAGTAGGCTTCCGTAAAGTCGAATAGACTGGTAGGCAACTATGTTTCCAATATTAATAATGTTAACTAAACGTGAAATTAGTTTTGAGTATTTGGCGCACGTGAAAAGGCTCTTGCAGGATGATCCCGCGGAATAGGGTTGCTTGCCGAAAACACACAATTTGTAAATATGTACATACATTTTTGAGGTAAATTTAAATTAATTTATCTCTTCTCTCTTACTCCCGAGTAGCGTTGCATACGTACGCGCTCTGCTCGATCTTGACAACACAGCAAAAAACTGCACAAAAACTGCGGTCCTTATTTATGCTGTGTTTTTTGTTTTTGTTAAATAAAATAAGTTTTTTTTCTGTTTTTATTACTATAATAATATATCCAAATTTTTTTGGTATCAAATAAATAAAAATACGAATCTTAAAAAGTTGTTTATAGCGTAGAAATATTTAAAAAATCTTTCTTGCAAACTAAAGCACATTGCTTTGCTATACAGGGTGGTATCATGCGTTATAATATTTCACGACAGCAACAACGACTTATGGAAAAAGATTGAGAAAAGAAATTAATGTTATAATATTAAACGAAAGTCTGAAGAAAAAGATTAAGGAAAAATGTGGAAAAATAAAAACATGCAGATAAAAATGTTTGAACAAAAATAGATATGATAGTAAAGAAGAAGAAAGAATGGAGATATAAAAAGTATGTAAAATGAAACTGATGTAAAAATTAGTGAGGTACAAGTGCAAGAGCAAAGAAAACAAATAAATAAATCTAAATACATTTAATGCAAATTATGTCATAATTGATGCAGTACATAAACTAATTAAACATAAGTTTTAGTGTTATTAACGTTATATATTCTATTAGTATTGAATTTAAGTTATGATAGAAGTCAAGTTGTATAATTTTTACGACAAAAAAATGAATTTTTTTCAGTATTATAACATAATAAGCTGATGCAGTGCATAGTGTAAATTAAAAAAAAATTATTGCAAGATTCAAATGTAGAAATGATTAGTGTGCAAATTTTGAATGAACGCGATGTGTAGAATATGTGAAGAAGGAAAACGTAAAATATGTTGAAAAAATGCAAGAAATGGAATAGATAATGACGGTAAAAAAAAACAAAAAATTTAAACAAATCTGATAACTAATTAAAAATAGGTTTTAGTATTATTAACGTTATATATTATATTAGTATTGAATTTAAGTTACGTCATGTAAGTATAATTTTACGGCCAAAAAGCAAGAAATAAATGTTTATTAGTATTATAATAAATTGTTGTAGGGACAAACACTTTGTTGAAAAAAATAAATGTTTGATATAATAATTGAAATTTAATAAATTAAAGCAATATGGATATCGGTAATAAAAATAATATGGGGTTTACTATGTTCAAGATGCTGGTAAACAGAATTTAATTTATTTAGATCACAAGTATTAATAAAATTAATATTTAAACTATAAATTCAAAAGTCAATATTAGGTTTATTAAAATGGTTGTGGAATAGGCTTTCTTAACTTCATAAAAAAATTACTATTTAGTTTTTTTTTTATGTAGATTAATAAATACGTTTTTTCAAATCTTTTATAATATTTCTAACAGAGCACTCACTATCGTAAGCAAATTTATCTCAATGTATATAAATAATTTAGAAACAATTGTATTAATTGTTACAAAATTATATATCGTAAAGTCACTAATTACGTTAACATCTTTAAATAATTAATGTCTAATTGTTATTTATCTTCTACCTGAACTTATTTACTGCTTCATTATTTTCACATACGTTTTTATTATAATTTAGTTGTTTTATATTACTAATATATTAACTATTAATCATCAATTCCCGAACATTTCTTTGCAAAACTTCTTTCACAAGAGATAAGCTTATGTTATTACAGCTAATTATGGAAAATTGATTGCAATTTATTACTTATTACAAAACTTGTAAACATTCTTAGAAACATATTATAATTGAAAATAAATTGAATTAATTTAATTTTGTTCAATACACCTACGTACTTAATTATTAATACTATTAATAAGCTTAAAGTTAAATTTCCCGGAAATATAAGGGAGTTTTATAAAAAAAGTTCAATTAAAATTTTGCATAATTATAAATGAACTAAAAATGTTTGTTTGTGAACTGTTATCTGTTTAATTTGATGTATGAGTAAAAAATATTTTCTGATATGAGTCTGACCTAAAAGGTCATCATTGATACCTCTGTACGAGAAAGATCAGTCTATTCGTGGCTCTCGTATAAACGATATCATTTTGTGAACTTCCTTAAACTGTGTGGTGAATATTGTGTCAATTAGATTAGGATTTTTATTATTATTGGATATTACAATTATCTTAAGGTAAGTTATAATATTTTATAATTTTAATACATTTACATCACAATGTTGCGTGAGTGTACTAATACAGAATTTGTTTATATACTAAAAAAGATAATTAAAACACTGTGATATTGATTTAGTCATCATTAAGCTTAAAATTGAATTTATATTGAACGCTTATATGATATTTTATATAAACATTCTTTAGATTACAATTACAAGCTATTTAATTAGGTTGTGTTCAATAAATTTGTTTTTAATTATTAATAATTTGATACGACGCACATATAAAATATATTTTTATGTTTACATGTGTACGTGCAGCTATGAAATATATTTATGGCTATATACTACAAGTTGTCATATTTATGTTATTTGTAATTTATTTTATTGGACAATGTAATCCATACGTATGGTAATTCATTCCACACATAGAAAATAAAAGTTTAGAATACAAATCACATATTTTTTAATTAGGATAAAACTTAGCAGAAAGTTTTTATTTTGTTAAATTTTGTTGTTGTAAAAACAATAAGTATAATATCTTTATTACCCTTCTCCCACTTTTTACAAGATGCTGCCAAATGTAGATGTCAAATTTAAATCTAAAACTATTTACTTATTACATACTTAAATTAATTAAAACATATTATATTATTTCATACAATAGCTCAAGTGGTAACAATTTTAAAATTGCTGGTAGAGAAAGTGCACCAAATTAGTGAACTGCCTCAAGATTAATTTGAAAGTCTGATCAAATTAGACCAGTAATTAATGTATCACTGTTTATGTATCAACCTATTGCACGATACCTTAAAAATATTGTTAAAATAAATTAATGACTTTGCAGTATTGATTTATTATTATAAACTAAAAGAAACACAAACATTACAATATTAAAAGAATACTCACTCAAACATAAAGTAAAAACCAAAGTTAGTATCAAATAACGCACACCTGCAAATCTTTGTTAAATTAAAGAGCAATAAAATGTAACCGCCATAAGATCCTGGTCTACTACATTGTGCAAGTTTAACCCTGTACTATAATTGTAGTGATATCCAGACAGACATCGTTAGATTTCAATTATTCCAAATTTGCAAAAAACTAAGAGATCATAAAATTCCTCACATTTTTGTTTAATTTGAGGAAGGGTAAGTTCCTCAAATTAAACAAAAATTGGATGGCGTATACGGTAAAGATTCATTTTTTTATTCCACCGCAAAATAATGAGCCAAAAGGTTTAAGATAGGCTATGAGTCTTTAGGATATGACTCACGTTCTGGTCGACTAGTTGAAGTGATCACAGAAGAGTGGATCGCATTTATTAAAGAAGTGATTGCCGACTAAAAATGAGGAAGTTATCAGCATGGTCAGGGCTGTCAGATACATTGGTTTGTTTAATATTTCTTGATCAGTTAGGTATAAATAAAGTGAGTGGGTCGAAAAACTTCTGTTTGCTGTTTGAGTTGAGTGTGCTTGATTATTTTTGAAACTCTGTAAATAAGAATAAGAAAAAGTTTTGCAATCTATTATTACGGGGTAAAACTATAGTTTTGTATCATGATTTTCTGTCTAAATGAAAATGTATGGAATGGCGAAGTGCAAGTGAACCACTACTAAGAAAAGCCAAAGTATCCCTGTCAATTTAATTAAAAAAATGGTAACCACAATCTTTTGGGATTTTGGGGGGATTTTGATAATTAATTTTAAAGAAAAAAATACCACGGTTTATTATGCTACCTTACTACATAGGTTGAGAGAAAACACTCAGATAAAGCGTCAAGGAAAAATAAACGACAACGCACCTGTGCGCACCGCTGAGGTTGCTCAACTTGCTATAAGAAAATGCGGTTTAAAAAAAAGGATCATTCTTCTACAGTCTAGACTTAATACCTAGAAATTATTTTTTGTTTTCAAAATAAAAAAAAAACTTTTGGGGTAGACGATTTCTTGACAATGAAAAAGTGAAAACTGCTGTTTTAAAGCATTTTAACGACAAATCTTTGGAATATTTTTATGAAGATTAAAAATTACTAATTAAACAATGTAGTAAGTGTGTTGAAATTAAAGATGGATTATATTAAAGAATAATAATATATTTTTCTTATAAGTTCATGATTTCTTAGTTAGGTCGGGAATTTATAGAAGTTACTTCTTATATGTATAAATAATAAATACTTTTTTTACTTCTGTACAGCAGGTAATAATAAACAACTTTGCAGTCCTTACTTTATAGTATAATAGAACAACACGCGTGTTTTGAAGATTTTTAGTTCGTTAAGGAGTACGCGTGGGATACGTGATATGCGCTTAAAAGGAACCAATAAAAGGTTGTTATGATTGTACATTTGTAATAAAACAATTAGGAATAATAAGCTTTATTGTTTAGATGTGTGACATAAAACATGCCTTGTTCGATGTTGTCTGGAAAATTTTCAAGTATATAGGTAGCAACATTAACAGCCTTTTTAATTTTTTACGGTTTTTATTAATATTATTTAAAAAATGCGTTTGTTTTTCTTTTTGTATGACCCAGTGACTGTACTTTGCACAACGCGGATATCAAGTTCTTCTAATGTTTGTTTTTACAACCCCGCAGTAAGCTGGATCAGAATACTCGTTTTGAAGTACCAAATTTACTAAAATATTTCGTTTTTAAACGGCGCACAGTGGGGTCAGTTACTCTAAAAGCTGGTATTAATTAAAAAAATAAAGTGCAATAAACATATTTGTCTTTATGGCCTAGTGTAGCCAACGCCTGTAAAAATGTGCGTGTGTCAGAACCGATAACGTCTTTCTTGGCCTTTGCTGCAGTTGAGAAAAATAAGTTTTAAAAATTGCGTTTAGCGTTGTATTCAAATAATTTGTCGAGTGAATTTTGAAGACTGTGTTTTTTCTTAAATTGCTTTAAATTTAAGTTTTTTGTCATGGAGCTAACATCTGAGGTTGTCAACCTCAGATATGTGTTATATTTTCAGTAATTATTGTTTTGTGAAAAAATAGTAACACTTAAATAAAAACGTTTAAAAGGTATCATCGTATATCTTTCTGCAAAATAGTGAGTTTGCTGAGATAGGCAAACTTTTAGTTGTGTATCTAGGTAGATCGAGCACTTTTGGTTACATGGTTAAAATGTGTAGTCATAGTAGAATTAGGGTACATTTTAAAATTTTGCAATTTATTGAGATTTTAGTTTAGTTAAGAACATACCGATCGCTGCCTTGATTTGTAGTATTTTAACAAAAACTTTGGCGTCATTGCTGTTTCTACATATTATTAGATAATCGATTTATTGTTTTTTGTCAAATTATATTTGCAAATAGCAACAAAATGCATTCAAAAGTACATAAAAACGTATTTATATCTATATTTGATGACTTTTTCGGCTATTTCCTAACTATTATTTGACTAAAATACTCCGACATATTACTGTTTGATCCTTTCTGAATGTACTGGTAAAAACATAAATTAATTATCTATTAATATGCAAAAATAGCAATGACGCCAAAGTTGCCGTTTTGTTAAAATACTTTAAATCAATGTAGCGGTCGAAATCGTCTTAATTATATAGCTATAGTCATTTTTGATTTTAGCAAATTTTACAAATGAATATTTTTTTTGGATTCAAAGTCTTCTGGTAATAAGTTTATAACTAAAAACGAGTTTATAAATTTTTTTGATTAGTTCCGGACAAAATTAAATTGAATATCAGTTCATTTATTAACAAACCAAATTTAAGAAATGTCAATGTATTCTGAAAAACGATCTAAATAACAAAATATACTTCTTTAAGTCTAAATTCAAGTCAGAATGAATAAATGCCAGAAGATCAAAAACTAGATTTGTTATGAAATATAGTAATTGGCTAAAAATAATAAAAAAGAACGGTGCTTATCAAAAAGGTAATAAGAGCACTAAGCTCATAAAAATAAAATGTTGAAGGATTTTTATCATGTTTTTGGGTTTTTGAAACTCTAAAAACTACTTTATTTTATCTAAGAAATTTGTTTTACTATTTTTTCGTTAAATTGTAGGTCAAAGTCGATACAAATCCAAGTTTCAGAATTTTATTAAGCCATTTCTACTTCCATCTTTTATAAACTACCTCAATTTATTAATAGAATTTTTTAATCATTTTTTTTTTTGTAATTACAAGCTTAATATGGACTAGTTTTATATAGTACGAGAGCTAGCAACGTTTTCGAGAAACCATTTTAGGTCGGCTAGTTTTTGAATATGTCTCATCCTTATTGACGTAGGTAAGAACGCGCCGAGTCTAGCAGCTGGGAGCGGTTCCGCATACCTGTGCGCAGGCCTCCCTCCCGTACACGTAAAATTGAGCATTTTCAAAACGTTTTAAGACAACATTTTTTGTATTTTAATTTTCTATGTCACTTTACCATTATAAATCTATCTTGCAAGACAGTTTTGCCAACGTTAACATCGTGCCTGACACAATTTAAATAATTAAAAAATAATAATTTTAAAAACAATTTAAAATGTCTGGCAATTTAATATATTGTAATTCCATGATAAAAGAATATACTTTTAATTTGCCATATAGAAATTTGGTTGTTTAATTAGGAAATTGATAATTTTAAGTTGGAGAATAGGCGAGTTAAAAGAGTGCGGCATGTAATTCTTCGGGTGTGTGACAGAGATAGCGGTGACAGCTCTTACTTTTCAAGATGGCGTCAACCACGTAAGTGTCATTTGAAAAGTAGAAACTATATTTTGTTGCGATGAAAAACAGAAAAGAAAAATGTTGTTTTTGCTACAGTCAAAGTGGTAAAATAGCAATATTTAATGAAGAAAAATTGAATAAGTGTGTGGATATTTTGAATGCTCAAATCAAGTTTAACCTCAAATACAAAGACGTGGTGTTGCCGGATTGTGTGAACTCTACTGATGGAAATCATAAACAATGTTACAGCAGTTTTACATCTTTGATGTCAAAGTGCCGTAATTTAAGCTTATCTAACCCTCCACCAAATCCTGATAATCCTAGCGCACCTTGTGCTAGCTCTTTACAGGCTGATTCTTCAATAATAAATGAGCAGAAAGCTACTCTAGATGAGAATATTCTCATAATCAAAGTCAGTAATGTTGATATTGACAAGAATGATTCAAATAATAACATTAATTTAGCTGCTCCGAGCTTTATTTAAACGCCAGTCAGTGAAGAAATTCCAGAGCTTGAGGATAATGCTACGGAGGAAAATATTAATATCAAAAGAGTTTTTTTTTTTTTAAAGGACCTGAAACAAGTCAGAGGAAAACAACAAACGTTACATTCCTCAAAAGATCAAAAGCTGTATGAAAGAATAATTGAATGGATGACAGTAGTATAAAATGATGAACTGTTAAAAAAAATCAATGATTTAAAATCTGTAAGTAGAAGTGTTTTTATCGTCATTTATGCGAACTATCATGTTTGAATAATTATAATAAAGCTGTTGCAAAAAATCTTTATTTACGTGCCATGCATTGATGGCACGTAAATAGGGACGTTTACAACAAAATTTTCAATGACATTGTATCAACAATTAATTTTCAAGTTATTAAAAAAAAAGATTGTTTGTCATCTCTTTGTGATATTTACAACCACGACTTGGAGATTGAACTACAAGAAAAAAATTTACCGGACTCAAATAACATAACTAATCATTTTCTTGAAAGTGAAACACTTCCAAAAGACAATTCAAATTCAAATTAAAAATAAGCATAAAGTGATCTTAAACAAAGACATTAAATTAATACAAGACAACGACTTAGCAAGTCTTAAAGAGAATGATTTGATCGACAAAACGGCATTAATCCTGCGAAAATCAATTTTAAATATAGATAAAACTAAATTTCCATCGATCATCAAAACTGAAGGTTTAATTAAATGCGAATGTTCTATTGACGAGTTCATTAGCCTCAGATGATGTTTTTGTGTCAGTAATGGGATAGTTAAACCGTCTAAACATATAACTCTTTGAATGACTATAAACGGTCTTACAAATAGCCGGAAGATTATTAATGTTTTAAATAGATTTGGACATTGCTGCAACTATAACAGTCTAAAAAAATGATAGAAATATATAGATGATAGTGTTTGTCAAGAACAAAATCTAAATACTGCCAGTAATGATGTTGATAAAACGTTGCCAAGCCCATCTAAAAGATAAAGAACTTTTGAAGCTATTGTTGCCGACATTGCTCCATACGTCAAATGATTGAGGATGTCTGGATGTTTAACTCCTTTTGAGCAAGATAAGTTTACTCTTCCAGATAAATTGTCATTAATACAATCTTTCGATTTATTGCACTTGCTTTCACATTTTTTTCATGTGCCAAACACTCCAATGTAGACAGGCTTTAATTGTCAATTGTTGAAAGACGAGAACTTAAAGCAAGAAGTTTCATATCTAACGCCTATTAATTCTTCACCTACCAATGTAGCTGTGGTGGTTAATACAATGGAACAGGTTCAACAAATTGGTAAAGAATGTAATCAAACTCTAGTAGAAGTAACTTATCATTAGGCCTCGGATTTATATGCGCTAAGTAAATATATGCGGTAATGTTTCTCAAATATTGATTTTATATGCCGTTAAAAAAGCATGAAAATTTAAAATTTAAAATTTGAATTTATTAAATTAAATTATTTCCGTCCGAGCGTATTTTAAAATTTTTATTGTTCTTACTGACTTTTTACTATAATAAATTATTATAATAAAAATATTGACTATATATGCAATTATATGCGATTATATGCTGGTAAATGCAATTATATAGATTATAAGTTTTTATGCGGCAAAAACTTAAAATAATAAGTTATATGCGCAATAAAACTTGGTATTTGGGTTTGTTTCTGAACAAAACGTGTGTATACAATTTACTAGCTTGATATATATAATCAAGTAAAACATGTAAATAAATATATACCGAGCTCTACTTATGACTTAGCAATAACAAAAATTGCATTGAAAATTCAAGCTGTGGAAAAGCCTAGGTTTGACAATCTGTTCATACAGCTCGGTTTGTTTCACTTAATGATGGCATACATCAAATCAGTTGGCACATTTATAAATGAGTCTGGATTAATGCACATGCTGATTGAGAGCAAAATTATAGCTAGCTGATCGATAAAAAGGATTATTGAAGAGAAACATTTTAATCGTTGTAAACGTTTGCTTCCTTTGATGGCTCTTGGTTTGCAAATGTTGCACTTTGAACAATTTTTAAAAACTAAAGCAATTGAATATAATTTCCTTAAAGAGCAGATTTACGACGATCTTTTAAAATGTCAAGAAACAATAATTTCGTATTCAACTGCGTCAAAAGTGGTTCCTAATGAACAACCATGGAATGACAGCTCAGTACTATATGATGTATGTATATACAGCTCATCAATTATTACATCTGCTTCTCTAGAAGCATACGTATGAGTGATTTTGAAATGTATAAATATATGATACCAAAAATCAGTAACTTATTTTTCATAGTTAATCAGCAAAACTATGCACGGTGGTGTGTGAAACACTCGGATAATTTAAATAATGTTAATGAGACGCACTTGGGACTGGAAAATGATTTAAAAAAAAAGATTACTTTGGAATCAAAAGAACAAATTAACCTTTTTCCAGAATACCTATAGATCTTACATTGGAACAAACAATTAATGCCGATGCAGCCAGACGATTAAGTGGGATTGCACATTTTACAAATTCGTTAGCAGCACGTCAACGCTGAACAAAAAGTCATAGCATAAAAGCTGCCTTAATTTCACACACTCTTGATATTTGTGGTTTAAAGGAATTACAAGACGTAACTGCGGATTTAGTACCGAGCAGAATTAAAATTTATGCTAAACAAGTCTCAAACTTTACTGAGATATTAAAAAAAAGTTTAAATCTATTTGATTCCAATGCAGATAAAGATAATCTCTATAATATTGCTGATTTATTAAAAATGGAAGAAAATAGTGATGCTTTGAAAAAACAGTTTATAGATGAATATGTTCAAAAAAAAAAAAATAGATTCGGTAAGCCTAAAAAAAATAAAGTACTTAATTTTGCTGCTGCTTCAAAGAAAAGAAAGGTCACTCTTGGAAATAAAATTGTTGAATTAAGGATGCAGAGAGATTTGTTTGGTCGCATGTTGAGTATATCCCAGAACCACAAAGTTGGCACAAAAAAAGTATTAACTTTCCCTCTTACACCTGTGCCGACAACCCATGTATCATGCTGATGGAAGTATTTGCAAGACAGACAAATCGCAATTGATTAAAATTAGGAAAAAAAAAATGAGTGTTGATAACAATTTGCATCCTTTGTGTGTCGATATAGTTGTAATAGACGGTTTTTTTATGCTGCACCTTATGACAGAACTTTCTCAAACCTTTGACGCAGTCTCTAAAAAATTTCTCAGCATGAGGACCAATTGTAAAGCAAAGCGTATTGACATAGTATTTGATCAGTATTTTACACCTACAATAAAAGATTGTCGGCGTGCATTTCGCAAAGAATCAACCAACCCGGTTTTAATTGGTCCTAACTAGATACGTCCACACAACTTTACTGTTCAGCTCAAAAATATCAAATTTAAAGAAGCAATCATAAATTTTTTTATCGACCACTGGGTTACTGATCATATGGCACTTTTTATTGCCAACAAAACTATTTATGTTAGTTAGAATAAATGCTATAGCTATCGAGTTAAAGACAACAATGTTATTCAGACAAAAGAGAAATCATTATCCTGTAAAGAGCACGAATAGGCTAATTCTAGGAAAATAAACTATATTTGCCAAATTGATTTTGACGCTGAAGTTGTGTTAAGGTGCTCGGACTCGGATATAATAATTATACTTCTCGGAAACATGGAGCATCTGAACGCATCTTTAAAACTATGGATACATATTGGCACTGGAAATCACCAGCGATATCTCAATATCAATAAATTGCATACTACACTTCTCAGTAACATATGTAAAGCTTTGCCGGCCTTCCACGCAATGACAAACTGTGATTACACACCTGCCTTTTTTTGTAAAGGCAAGCTCCGGCCTTTCAAATTGTTTACGGAATCGAAAGATTATCAATTAGCATTTCAAAATTTTGTTGCTGACAATGAGGATATTGTAGAGCGTGCTTTTGCTACGTTAGAGAAATTTGTTTGCCATATTTATGGTGTGCCTAATTTTTGCGATGTCAATTATGTGAGATTTTACTTATTGTCCAGTACGTTTCAATCCAAAAACCCAGAAGACACCTTAAAAAAAATGTTCAGGAATTTTGACTCATCAAATTTACCTTCATGTAAATCAGAGCTACGGCAACATTTATTTCAAGTTCAATATGTAGCAAAATTTTGGAGCAATTTTTTAACTTAAAATGATCAATTTGCTAATTAAACAACCAAATTTCTGTATGGCAAACTAACAGTATGTTTTTTTATCATGGAATTACAATATATTAAAATGTTTTTAAAATTATTGTTTTTTAATTATTTAAATTGTGTCGGGAACGATGTTAACGATGGCAATACTGCCTGGCAAGATAGATTTATATTGGTATAGTGACATAAAAATTAAAAAACAAAAAATTTTCGTCTTAAAACCTTTTGAAAATGTTTTGAAAATGCTCAATTTTACCTGTACGGGAAGGCTGCGCACAGGTATACGCAACCGCTCCCAGCTGCCAGACTCGGCGCGTTCTTACCAATCGTCAATAAAGATGAGAAATATTCATAAACTAGCCGACCTAAAATGAATTTTTTTTTCGACGTTGCTAGCTCTTATACTATAAGTTTCAGATTTTTTTCCAAAAAAATGGTTGCTCTGCCCCGCTGTGTGGCGTAGTATAAAATCAGTGTTGCTTTTTAAAGCAGCCTTAAAAGAACATGTTTAAGGTAAAAATCCGTATAAATTTAACTTATTACAATAATTTATTACAGTTTTCAGAAATTATAGATATGCAAGGATGATTTGGAAAATATACATGTTAAGATATTTGCAAAAAATTACGTTTTTAAAAAGCGTTTTACATCTTTGTGTAAATGCTTTTACCATACCTTGCAATAAAAATCCGCTCTATATATATATATATATATATAATATACATTTATTTTTTATTGTTTTAAAGATATTTACTTTAATTTTGACACACTTTTAGACACAACACACACGGAATTACAAATTAACTTAAAACCTTAAAATAAACTTAGTTTAATGTCACAAATGCGTTAAAAATATAAATGTTTTTAATGATTATAAAGTTTTAAAATGCTTTGATAATAGTAAACTTAATTTAATATCACAGATCACACTAAACTTATAAGACACTTTGATGCCAGAATCTATAAAATACAATAGATAAAAATAATTTAAATTAAATTAACACATAAAACAACATAACACACTTTATAGTTATTTATATTTTCTTATTTATGTCTAAGTTTAACACATTTTAGTCGTTTGAAGAAAATGAACGCCACGTTATATGGAAGCTAAATCCTTTAAAATATACTTTACTGTTGAAAAGTTGTTACATGTTTAGCATTCTAGCTACGTACACAGCATAGAGTAACCTTCTTTATTCTGTGTTGAGTTTTATTTTTTTTAACTTTGCTTTGAAGCTGTCTTATTACTGCTGTTAATCTTTGATGACTTTTAAAATTACGGAACTTTTGAGACCATTGAGCTTTATGGGAGTATTGTTTATGTAAATGGCATCTACTACCTGACGGGGGGTTTTATTAACCAGTTTATCACTTTTAATATCTACATGACTCAATGTCAGACAAAGACAATTATCATAATATAATTTTTGAATACGGTTATTTAGAGAAAGGATAGAAAGCCGCTAGTAATTTTACAATCTCTACAATCCTTAGAAAAACAACAGTTAGCAAAAAAGCATGCCTAAAGAAGTTTGCTTGGTTTTTAGAATTAGATGATCTACAATTGTTTTTCAGAAAACTTGGCAAGGCGTAGAATTGCCATATATAAGTTTAAATTTTAAAAGGTTTATTTCAGAGAAATGAACAAAACCTAAAAATTAACGGACAAAAAAAAAAAACTCTAAATTGACATTATATAGTAGCGCAGAGTTTGATATATTGCATACAGTTTTGCGTACCCTGTAAAGGTCATATTTTGCGATTAACAAAACATTTATAATTAAAAATAATGCGGAAAAAATAAAGAAATGAATAATTCAGAAAAATATAAAAGATTAATTTTTCTTGGTCGTAGAGGTTGCGGAGATAGGAAAACTTGCAAGAGAGCGCTCAAACTGTACGAATGCAAAGTGGTCTATAATTGTTGTGCTGTTCCTTATAGTGTGGTGAATGTGTTATAATTATTGCATTAAGTTAGTGGAAGTTCTAACTTATTTTTCATTATTATCTTTATTCTCCCCGAATTAACATTCAATCAAACGCTTTTGAAAAATTGGTGTTGATAAATCAATTTGTACTTTAAATTCAAATACATTTAAAATATCATTTTTATAACAAAGTAAATTAGTAAGTGCAGAACGCCTTTTACAAAATTCATAATGTTTTTTCACTATGATGTTTTTGCACATCTAATGTAACTGACCAATTTTATCAAACAATTTAGGAATAGAGAATTGAATGCATATACCACTATAGTTAGTGATGTTTTTTTTGGCTCAAAATTTAAACAAAAGCGTGATATAGTAAACAAATATTAGCTTATGTAGATGACTAATGATACCAAAACAAAAATTACTAAGAATGTCATTTGAGCTCACGCAAGGAGAACAGGGAGTAAAAAGTCAAAATGAACTACAAGCTAGACCATTTAATTGGAAGTAAAAATGTAGTGCTATTTATAACAGCTCAGCAAATGAGATAGCTTGTGCACGTTATGGAAATTGAAGATAGCAGAATATGCAAGTGTATAACAATATGGGTGCCTGCAAATGTGATGTAATAGAAGACTTACGCAAAATAAAGATCAAAAATTGGGCGGAGATCACCAAATGATAGGACAGCCTAAAGAAAGATAGCAAAGAAGGTTAAAACTTACAACGGGTTGTAGCGCTACAAAAAATGAAAGATAAAAAATCTGCGACTGTCAGGTCAAGTAGCATTTGTAAAGGAAACCATTTTTTTTAAATTTTGCTTGGTTTAAATGTTATTTAAAAGGATTGTTCAACATTGTAATTTATTATGTATGTAATATAATTTATAAACTTTTTTGATAATATTTAAAATAATATAGTTTGACATAACTAATTAATAGTAACATACAATATAATATTTTATTTACGGCAAATTAAAAACATTTACATCTACATTATTATGCACATAAATAATGATAAATTACATTTACTTAAACATAGATTAAAACAAAAATAAAAACAAACACTGAAAAAAATATATACATATACTCACAGGTGTTAGACAAAAAACGAACGGTTGAATAACTTCGTTATTTTTTAATCAGTTTAAATGATTCAAAAACCAAAACTAAATTAATATAGTGCTATGACAACCAACTTTAGTTTTTTAGTTGGCAACATTTTTTTTTTTTAATATTTATGATATTCTACATACATCTATGTAAAATAATATGTGTGTTTTTAAATCATTCAAATCGGTTAAAAACGGAGTTATTCAGCTGTATACCCAGTATATAAACAAAATTATTTATTGACACATTTAAATTGACTTTTAAATGTGCATTTAAAATGCAAATTAAATTAACCTTATCAGAAAAGTTATTTGAAATTCTGCATACTCTGTCAATGAAATTTTATTATTGAACCTATATTTGGTAAAATGTATAGAGTTTTGAATAATGGTAATTGTTGTTGTATACTTAAATGGAAGAGTTAATATTAACTTTTGGCAAAAGACATAAATTCACGTATAATTGCTTTTTTGAAACAATGTGATTAATATTGCAATTTTCAAACAAAACGCATAATTTGTACAAAAATGTGTGTGTTTTAAATTCGTTATATATAAATGCTATAGAATGAGCATCAAAATGACAAAACGTATTCTAAATGAGAACGAACCAAAGTGCAATAAAGAAGTTTAAGTGCGCGAAGATAGATTAGTAGATATTCTGTTAACAACCTAAGATTTTTAAAGTACGACTGCACATAGCACATAGTTTATATGCTTAACAAAAGTTAGTTTTAGGTCCAAAATTACGCACAAATCTTTCTAAGACTTTGTTTTTGATACGATACTATACTTAAAGTTTTATTAAAGTTTATTGAAAAACATTTATTTGTATTAAACAACAAATTATTAATAAGACACTATAAATGAACATAATTTTGCAAACTAATGTAATTATCAATAGATAGAATTTTTTTTTAAATTTTTAGATTGTCAGCAAATAAAAAAAAAAGAAAAAAATTTATAAAATAAAAAATCATTAAGAAAAACAAAATTGCTATACAATGGGATATCTAAAAAAACCCACATAAAACAATAAATGGGTGTGATAAAAAGTTAAAAAAACTGTGTAAATAGAATCAACTTGAACTCTTGATTAAAATGATCTTTTACTTTTTGTAACAAAAAAATTTGTAAGAGTAGAACGATCTTTTCGAAACCTATGTTGCTGTTTTGATAACATGTTTTTGCATATTGTATTTGACTAGTTACAATTTAAAGACAAACAAATAATTAAAACTTAAAATAAAATCTATACATTTTTGTTTTGTTTTTTATGTTATTTTTTTTGTTGTCACTTAGTATCAGTTATGTGTATTTAACAAACTATTGGTGTATAGTAACTGTCAATTTTTCAATTAACTTGTTTACTATTGCTTTGTGAAAATTTAAGAATGCCAAGAGTTTGCTAACGTATAAATTATCAACAACTAAATAATTTTGAACGTGGCCATATTATTAGTATGAGAGAGGCCAAAGTTTTGTTTAGAGATATTGCTGGTCGTGTAAATAGTAATATTGCGACGGTGGTATGATGCTAGTTCAGATGGTCTAATACAGGGGTTTAACATCGCCGCCTTGGATCTGGACGTCGTTTAAGACTTTTGACCACAAGGAACAGATTTTCAACAAACCGCTCAATTGCATCAATAATAATGGAATCAAATTGTGTTCAGTGACGAGTCTTGATTTTGTTTGTGGGTCCTCATGGGTTGTAAGAGATTTAGACGTATGCGTGGAGAAAGCATAAATTTGACATTTTTTGTGGAATGCAACACAGCCCTCACACAATAAGTGATGATATGTTATGGTAGCAGATAATTTTTAGTTTTGATTGATAAAAACTGAAACGCAGCCAGATATATTGCTAATGTGCTGGAGCCTGTTGTATTTCTATTTTTTGGGGGTTTGGAAAATCCGATTTTTCAACAAGTTAACGCACGCTCTCTTACGGCAAAAGTTACAACGCAATTTTTGCAAAAAGCTAACATTGGTAAAAGGCTGACTTATTTATCACATCCACCAAACAAGTTGCAGCAGTTTCAGCTGCGGATTCAAAAAGCTTGGAATGACATTCCGCATCAAAAAATAATTACTTGATTGACAGTATACCATGCCGTTTAATTAAGTACATAACAAATCGTGGTGGAGCAACTCATTTTAAAAAAATACTTAATTTTGTTCATTTGTTATTAAATTTTAATCATTTGTTTCTTTTATCACAATTAACATTTTGTAAATTTTTTATTTAAATGAATCATCAACGTCTGTGTGTTGCGTTTTTTATGAAAGTCAGTATATGTTGTAGAAATATAATAATCACATAATTATACAGGGTGTCCGGAAAATACGTGTACAACGTTTGACGACAGACTCCTGACGTCAAAATAGGTCGATCTAAGCCGACTTAGTTATATCCAAAATTGTCTCGTTTAGCCGGTAGAGGCCGTCAAAAATTTGTAAATATTAAAAAGAAATTACCTGTAACAATAATTTTTTAAGTGACCTTGTTGCTATGGCGTTTAATAATTTGACAATTATTGACAAATTGTCACCAGTCTATGAAATTTACTCAAGTATACGATCAACATTCTTGAATTACAAGTTCATTTTACCATTAAAAATGGAAAATTATACAAACTTTCAGAAAGTTGACATGCTCCTGGTATACGGGTTTTGTCAAGGAAATGGGCGTCAGAGTGTTAGGGTTTACATGGAGAGGTTTCCTAACCGTCGAATACCAAACCACCAAACATTTGCCAATATTGAGCGTCATCTTCGGGAAACGGGCAGTTTTGAGAAAAAGTTTGAAGGCAGGGGTCGTATGCGAACAACTCGACTGTGGAAACAGAAGAGATGATTCTGTAAAGAGTTGAAGAAGAACCAAGTACCAGTACCCGTCTCTTAGAACGTGAGTTAAATGTTCCTAAAACGATTGTCAATGAGGTTTTAAGAGAACAGTTGTTACATCCTTACCACATACAAAAAGTCCAGGAACTTTTACCGACTGATCCCCCCATGCGGCTTACATTTTGTCAATTTATTAGAAACAAAAGAATCCTTGTTCCAAATTTTTGTAGAAAAATTATGTTTACTGACGAGGCATGCTTTACAAGATCTGGGGTAACCAATCTGCACAACGAACATATTTATTCCGATGAAAATCCACATGCCATTAAAGTTGCACATCATCAGCATCAATTTAAAATTAATATTTGGGCAGGTATTATTGATCACTACCTTATTGGTCCCATTGTTATTCCAGACAGGTTAGATGGAAATATTTATTTAAATTTTTTGCAAGACACATTACCAATTCTTCTGGAGAATTTGCCCCTTTTACTTCGGAGGGAAATGTGGTATATGCATGATGGTGCCCCGCCCCATTTTTCCGTTGCCGTTCGGCAATACTTACATCATCAATATCCCAACCGATGGATTGGAAGAGGCAATGATGCACCAGTAAAATGGCCACCACGTTCTCCTGAGTTAAATATGTGTGACTTCTTTTTGTGGGGCGCTATTAAAACAGAAGTTTACAAGACTCCGGTAAACACACGCGATTTATTGCAGCGGATTTTAAATGCAGGCAACCATTTTAATAATCCCGAGACATTAGATAGGGTCTAATATCATTTTTTAAAGAGTGTTAATAAGTGTATTCAGCAAGATGGCGGTCATTTTACACATTTGCTTAAGTAATGTTTTTGTTTTACTTAGTTTCTTACAATAGATACTTTCAACTTTGTTATACTTTTGTTTTTTTTGACGCCCTCTACCGGCTAAACGAGACAATTTTGGATATAACTAAGTCGGCTTAGATCGACCTATTTTGACGTCAGGAGTCTGTCGTCAAACGTTGTACACGTATTTTCCGGACACCCTGTATATTAACAATTTTTTATTTGAATTGCTTGTTCACTCAGTGTGAGACACATACACAGTGTGAGAGACACATTAATTAAAAATTAAGTAGCTTTGGTGACGTTTTCTAATTGCAAATGTATGTTCCGTAAATATGTAAATATCTGCATAATCAACACGGATTAATATTGAGTTTTTTTATGAGAAATAGAAAACTCAATATTTTTTTATAATAATACTACTTTAATAAATGGTGTAATAAATTATGTAATTTATATTAGAACTTTAAATTCTATGCTAAGTTTTATTATGTGTTTTTAAATGAATGGACAATTAATTAAACTACTGTGATAAGTTTTTTATAGAGAATTTAACAAAATGAATATTTACAAAGGTTAAATTGAATTTGTATGTAAATTAAACTTTTCTCATCAGTGAGCGGAATCCAGCCATTCTAGTTTTGTGTTTGTAGGGTTGACTTTCTATAAATCACGTTTTGTTTTATTTTATTTTAATGTTTAGTATGTCTGTCATATGATATAAAAATATGTTTCTTCACAACAGTCTTAAAACTCAAAACTGAATAATGCCCAGCCATCAACTAACAAAATCCAACGTTAAACCGTGTTTGAAATAATAAATAGAAAATAGGTATTTTAAGGTTGTCATGATGACACAATATTACAGTAATCTCACTTTAGCTTGTCCCATGGAATGTGTGAAATGTGATCGCAAGAAAAGGATGCTAAAGCGGATAAAGCAAACAAAAAATATTGTTGTTTTTTTGAATTTTTTATAAAAAAATATAAATTTTGTGTTGACATTTTTCTAAAATAATAATTGTTAGAGTTTTGCTTGAAATTGAAAATGTATGAAAAAATTTAAAATTTAAAATTCAAATTTAATTGAAACAAAATAGTGGTTTCATTATTTATATTAACAATTGTGTTCATAAGGACAGAAATATTTGTTCAAAATTGTTTTTGCTATAATGCAATGCTGTGGTCGTACAAGGCAGACTGACGAGGTTTATAGAACCAAAACAATTGTCTAAGCTTGACCCTTGGCCGCTGTGATTCGTTAGATTGTTTTTGAATAAATTATTAACTTATTTTCATATTTAATGACGGGATTCAAAATTGTATAAAAGTCGCAAAATGACAATTGCATAAATGCTAAATGATACCGATTAATTCGGACATTTTAGTATTAAATTGCAACGAGATGGCTATACCAGTCTTTCGTTTCATTATTTATATTAACAATTGTATTCATAAGGACAGAAATGTTTATTCAAAATTGTCTTTGCTATCATGCGATTCTGTGGTTGTACAAGGCATACTGACAAGGTTTGTAGAACCGAAACAATTGTCTATGCTTTGACCATTGGCCGCTGTGATTTGTTAGACTGATTTTGAATAAATTATTAATTTATTTTTATATAATAGATTATTTATCAAAAATTTTGCCAGTATTAAAAGTAAAAATTAACAAATACTAAAATATAATTTAATTTAATTATAAAATAAAATAAATCATTTACATAATAATATCAAAATCTATTTGCCATACATAACCTTACTATAGCTATGTTTACAACAAATAATTTTAATTTAAATTTTACTGTAGTAGTAGTAAATAAATTTATTTTATATTATATACCGACAAATGATTATATATATTACATTGTGACAATGGTTTGTTTGAATATGAAAAGGGCTATCGAATAAGGTTTTTCTGCCCATGTGTATGGTTATGCTAATGAAATCAATATAAAGAGTAGAATATATGTGAGTAAACAACATTTAAAAGTAAAACAAAAACATGTATACCCATACCTATATCTAGGATGACATGATCGTAAGTTAGTCGGATGAGTCTTCTGTCTTATTGGATAGTGAAAGGTATTCAAGAATAGAACTAGATGGAAATATACACTTAAATGTTGCATTAGGATTTTGTTGAATAAATAACTTAGTTATTATCTTAGAATTGGCCGTTTTTTTAATTCAGTTTTTGATGCTGATTGTTTAGTTGTTGGATTTGGGTTAATTGGTATAGAGATTTGTTTTTAGATATTGAAAAATGGGTTATTTGCATGGCGTAGTTTAGTAATATTTCAAAATGACAATCGCTCTGTTACTATGAAGTTATTTAAAGTACTTTTATGGCATGCGAAAAAAAAAAGATGCATATTCTAATAGAGGAAGGCAAATTGGTTTGTAGATACGAGTATCTGTTTTTGTGGTGAGGTATTAAACCTTTTCCTCTATATGTTAAGCAGCGAAAGGTTTAGCTCGGGTTTGCACTTGGGTTTTATAGCTATGGAATGATGCTTGAAAGAAATTTTGCTATCAAAAAGTACACCATTTACAACAAAGTGTTGGTACTTTGTTAAAGTAAATATTAGGTGAGTTTTTCGATATTTGGTGGTAAAAGATTAGAAGTTGAGATTGGCAAATAACTTCCAAAGGTTAAACCAGGTTTATAATTTGTTAGTTAAAGTTTGTAGGAACTGAATACTACTAATACAACTTTTTGTTTAGGATAAAAAAATGTGGAAAAGCACTTTAACGCGTAGTAGTTTGGAGAATGTTTTTTATAAAAGATTTAAGATATTACCGGAAAAAGTGTTATCAGTCTATAGTTTAAAAGGGAGTCCAAACTTGAGTCCGTTATGAGGACACAGATCAATAGGTAGATATTGATAAGATAAGAATAAGTTAAGGATTTTTATAATAATAAAAATTGGGTATAACTTGGATAAAGTTTATAAGAAAGTTTTTTGTGACAATTAACATATCTAGAGTAGCACTAGGGTTATTAGCCATAATAAAGGTTGAAGTTGTTGGAATTTTTTAGAAAGCAGAATTATTTTTGCATATTTAAAAAGTGAAGTTTTGTAAAATATAGAGTCTGTGATAGATGTGAAGATAGATATAAACAAGTAAAACATTAAATTTTTTGTTATGAATTAGTACTGTAAAATGTAACGTATCATTTAGTGCATTATTTATCTTAAGAAGATTAGCTTTGCCTAAATAAAAAAGTGGATTTGCTAAGACTAATAAACCTTCTAGTATAATTTTGATTATAAATAGTAGAGAAGTTCTGGATTGAAGAACAGTTTTGTAGGACACTTTTTATTTAGCCTTTGTTTCCACAAACATTGCACAAGTAATATTATGCTTAAGAATATAGTTATATATTAAATAGGATTTGAAGATAATGGAATTTATGTTGGCATACAGAATGTTTGCCATTAAAATTTTATTATCATTAATAATGTAAGGACTGTGGCTTAAAAAGCTTTTTGTTATATCAATCAAACATAAGGATATGCATTCAGTTATCAAATATTGTCACAACTGTATTGATATTGTATGAATGAATACATTTTTGAAGTTTTTGCTATAGTTCTTGACTGTTAGCGTATTTAAGGGAATTAGTTTTTTTTATATACACCGCGCGAGAAAAAACGGGCCACCCAAAAAATTTATGTAATTTTTCACCTTCTTAAATATTGTTTATTTTATTGCAATAAATCTATTATTTATTGATCCAGTTTTTATCAAACTGGTTGATTTTTTCATGAGATACAAACGGAAACTAAGCAAAAATTGGATATATTTTAAATAATAATTACATACATTTTTTGGGTGGCCTGTTTTCTCTGACGCGCAGTGTATGTATCAATGATATGATCATAAATGGTGATATATGAGTGAACACAACTGCCATTTTTTATTTGATAATCAATATCATTGCTTCTTTTGTTAATAGATTTGATAGGAACATTTGGTATACTTTTTATTGGTTGCTTCTTGTATTTAGTGCTCCATGCACCATGTCCAATTTTGCCGCATGAAATATTTTTTTTAGGAGCTGCAAGGTGCATTTATTTGTGTGGTGGAGTTTATCGCATTTGGTGCACTTAAGTGTAGTACACTGATCCGTCGTGTAAGTAAATTTGTTACACTTGCCGCATGGAATAGGTATGGTAGTGGTGGTGCAAAACTCTTGTACGTTCTATAATGTTTGTTGCGGTAAAACAGTAAAAGTTGTATGAGACTTCCATGGATGTAACACAATTTGTGATATATACGTAAATTACTTGTAGCACAATAAAATGCTACTTAAATTGCGGTGCAATGAAATAATACTCTTAAATTTTAGACAAACATTTTAACAAAAAATTTACAGTTTAATAAAAATTGAAAACTTGGGATTTTTATATAATTCGTACCTTATAGTTTACTGTGCGTGCAAGTAGGTATTATACATCAGTTGACTTGACTCTATTTTGAAATAAATTGTTAAATGTATAGAGTCGAGTTAATATATTAATATAAGTTTGGATGCTAGAAATATTCTAATTTCTTGGACGAACCAAGTGCATCACTTAATATTAAATGTAATATTACAATCAATATCGTGTCATACGCGGTTCTAAAATGGCAAAGAATGCTTCCACAAAAAATGCAGTTCAATAAAGAATAATATTTAAACAAATAAAAAAACGTTCAAAAAGCAAGAAATAAATTTAATTTTATCCACAAAAAAAAACATGAAAAAAATTAAGTATGTTAGGTGTATGTTATTGCTCAGAACATTGTTTAATGTTTGATTAATAACTGAGTAGCAATCAATGTTTCAAAATTAATTAAAAGAAAGGATACACTTATATCTATTTGCAAAACAAGGAAATAGATATATCATATTTAACAAAACAAATATATAATCTTTTCTTTTGCAGTTGAAAACATGTTCAATGTGCGATTATATTTTTATAGCACGAGAACACATTATTTACAATATTTAATAAACATGATTTTATAAAATGTTTTATTGGAAATAATAAGAGAGCAATTTGAGGAAGCTATTTAATTCATAATATATAACTTGATGTGGTAGTTATTTAGTTAGTGCTGGTGGTGGTTCTGTAATTAGATAATTGGTTAATTGCAAATTAAAGGGATTCAATGTTTAGTCTACATGTGTTGTTCCACTATTGTGATGTTTTGAATGGAACTTTATATTTTGAAGAAAAGAATTAAATATTAGCTATCATTTTTAAATTGTTTGTTATAATTAATATCAAATTTAAATAGATAAAAAAGGAAACAATAAATTAGAATAACACAACTTGCTAATTTACTTATTTACCACAATCACAACAACATTACCAATTATCACATCAACAATTCGACGACGTAGAGACTTATAGTAATAATTTTTAAACACCAATTTGGTTTTGTTAATTTACTTTAACTTTACTACGAGATATTTCTATGCTCGTTTACCCTAGTCGAACACTCATTTTTTTGTGGCATAAATTTTCATGCAATTTTTTTTTTGCTTTTATTATAAAATAGTTGAGCACTCACTCATACTGCTTTTAGTTTTATGTGTATACGCCTTGGACCTTGCAAATGTGGAGGCGTTAATAAATGATCGGCAAAGAAGTATAGTTTTCGGAAATGGGTTGTATACCGGGTTCAGATTATCAATTAAGGTTTGCTGTGCAGTGGGGTTATTCTGGCATGTGGTGATATCTTTGATCGCTTATCGCATATTGCATCATATGCGACACAACGTATCGAATCGCTTTTAATGACATATCTAATTGCACGATCGACTCGACGGTATTTGGGTTATTGCAATCGCCAGTTGAGCGCTACCTTCTTAATTGTGTATGAAGTATTTTACAATAAAGTGAAGTTAACTCAAGGATGATATTTGATAATTTTTTATACAATTATTATGTACTTTTATTTAATAATAAAAATAATATGTACTCGTAAATATTGTAAAAATTTACTATGTAATAAGTACATTTTTAAAATATTTATTCATGTTTAATAAATGATCATCATTTAATATTTTTCAATTTTTTATGTCAATTTATTACTATTATTTAAAGATAACAAATAATAATTATGTAAGCGTTTATGGGTTTGAGCACACGGAGGAACGGTTTTTAATCATATTTTTTGAATCACAATGTAATGATGCAACCGAGCACATTAAACAAACAAAAAAGTTTTGTTTTAAATGTTTGCCAGCACTGAGTGTTAAAAAAATGGCAAGCAACGCAATGTTAGGGAATACTATAAGGAATTTTGCAGTAACAAATTATATTATATCTAATAATTGAAATTGCAAAAGACGTGGACTTATTCCCAATTTTATAAAGAAGCATTTTTCTAATCGTCAATTTTATGAAATAATCAGCAGAAACAATGTGAAAAAAATCGAAGACATCAATAGCAGGACTCTAAAAATTGTATATGTAATACACGAAACTTCAGTATATAAATCAAAATTTATATTAAAAATTGATTTATTGAAAAACAGAATACTTTTATCTTTCGTTAATATATAATATAAAAATATATACATATATTTTAATTATAAATATTTGGCATTGGATCATATGACAAATTAAATAAAAAAAGAAGTGATCTACTATTCACACCAATAACTGAAACTTTATATAACATATGCAGTAAGCAATTTCATATGCGACAGCTTGAGAGGTGTCGCGTTTAATAATAATATTCTTGCAAATGATGACGTCAATCGATATCGCGGAAAAGCGCCAGGACGTCTATTCTGGCACTCATTTCGATATTGCGCCACGTTATACATTTCCCTCACCGGAGAAGAAAAGTAACATTTAATTCATAAATTTATAATTAAGAATACATATTGACGTTTAAATATGCAATTAACTCGTAGTTTGTTATTGGGCTTATATTAATAGTAATACAGCAGTTTTTTGAATAAATGATGACGTCATTAAAAGCGATCAGAGATATCGCCACATGCCAGAATAACCCCTGCCTGTGCACACAACGCGATTGTATACTCTGCATTGCAACATCAAAATATAATTTCAAAAGTATTCAAATCAAGATCATTTGAGAAAAAATTAATTATAAATACTATTTTAGGTTACATCTTAAAATGTAAAGTATTTTTTGTAAAAATTTATGTTGAATAGACCATCAACAAAATTAAATTGCTACATTGTTTATTATAAAGTTGAGAATCTTTTTAAAAACATGTTATTACATCCTTATCACACAAAAACAAATTATATGCAGATTAATTTATTAAAACTATTACTTTTAAAGTCAGTGGTACCCAAAAGTTACATTTGGATTTTTTTAAATATATTTATTAATGACTAGACTGCAGAATTTCCTGTATGCAATGCTTGTCATTATTGCTCCATATATAGAAATTGTTAATGTAGTATAATGTAAATTATGGAACTTTAAATGTAATGCAATAAATAGTAGATCTTCTTGGAATAGTGAACTTAAAAATTACTGTTAAACGCTAATATTAATTTAAATTAGTTTATCTCTAAATAAATTCTTACATATTTTTCCAAGTTTTATCAAACTACTATGTAATAAACACATAGTTCTTAAATAATAATAAAACGTAATATACAATTTATTATATAAAATTCCGATAAAATCGAAATATTATATTCTGAAATCAAAAGTATGTGAAGCGTGTGACGAACCAGAAACTTTCCGGATACGAGTGAAGTAGAGAGGTCTACAATGAACATCATTTCTCATCGTTCAGTACCACTCATAGAGACCATTAAAATATATTTTCAATTTGTCAACTTATTTCCCAATTCACCTTTTGTAAAGACCTTGAATAAAGTGGACAACGAAGCGTACAAAACACCGATTTAAGATTTAAATATTTGCATATTAATAATTTAACAATATGAGAAAATGTTTGAATGGATAACGAATAAATGAATTATCACTCAAGTAAACATGCTGGCGTTAATATTCTATTTACATTGACGCTTGATTAGCCAGAATAATTAAATAAAGATTCACATTACAGATAAAAGTGAGATAAATTGATTTTAGATAAAGCATTATTTGAATGAGAATGTTATGAAATAATTATGTTATTTAAATTATATTGCGTGTGTGCTAATATGGTAGAACTTTATAATAACTAACATTTTAAAGGGGTATGAACCTATTATTATTATTATTAATTATATGTAAAAGTTTGCTGTTTGTCTAGAACACAATGAGTATCAAAAAAATGACCAACTACGTAAAATTATGATTATAAATTATTTAGAGAAATTTATACATAAAATAAAATTAATAGCTTCATATGGAAAATTATTACGTTATCAAGATAAAATTTACTTTTATATATCTAGTTTGAAAATAAAAATAGTTTTGAATAAATTAAAAACAATCAAAACTTTATGTGTGTCATTAAATATGGGTATATGCCCAATTATAAAAATAAATTTAATTGGTATAGATATAAAAAACTTACACTTTATTTATTTGTTTTTGGTATTTAAAGTAATTCAAAATTACACATCAATATATTTACGTTAACAAAGCCGGCGATGTTACTTCTAATTTTAAGATTGATCTCTTCAATCATTCTACTTCTCACACATAATTTGGTCTATTTGACCTAAATTAAGAAGTGAATGCTTATATTTTAGTTAAGTTGGATTGTTTTTTTAATTTGTCAATAATATTTTCAACTGTTTTAATAAATTACTATTGTACGGTAAGAGACTAATCGCTTTCTGAATTGTTTCATTCATCAAATTTTAAATAATTCAGCTAAAAGACCTGATAAAACTTTACAACACATTAAAATTTAAAAAATAAATAAATACTAACCAATTACAGCTGGCAGAGTTTTAAAATTAAACTTAAAATATTGAAGATGACACACCAGTTTTAAAGTTGAAATAAAATAAAAATATATATAATAAAAAAAAAATAAAATATTGAAAAGTTTATATAAACATAAATTTATCATAATCTTAAATATAATATTAAAACTATATTTTTTAAACAAAAGTTAACATGTTTGTAGCCTTGTTTTTGATGCTGTCTGCAACTAGCCGCTTTTTTTAAATTGTTAAAATAGCTTACTCATGTCATTATCTTCCGTTTTTTTTTCTTTGTAAATTCTTTTATTGTATTGCTATTGTTATTCTAACCTAAAATTAGCACTAGTTTAAGGTAGGCTGGTTATTGCTTTGAGGATTATTTTGCAGCATTTGCGGCACGCTTGCTTATTTTGTCTTTTTTCTTTTTCTTTGGATGTTTTTATTTTGTGTGTTTGCTTTCATGGTTTGTTTTTCTATATTCTTTCGTTAAATTTCTTAATTTTATTTATTAGAATTTTTATTGCAAAGCCCACTTTGTTTTTTTGTATATTTTAACTTCTATTCTATCTTTCTCTCACGTCTTGCATTCTGCTAGAGTGTGTTTCATCTTGATAGAATAGACATTTTTCTTACTTTTTTATAATTTTTTGCAAAAACTCTTCAAAGGTTCCGTGCCCGGTCAATATGTGTGTTGTATAATAACTTGTCTCGGGTTTATCCTCTACTCTTTTTTTTAATTTCCGGTATTAATTTTCTTGTCTATATTCCTTTTTCTTTTTTACTGTACTGTTTCTGCCATTTTTCTATTGTCTTTCATTTTGTTTTTATTTTTGCTTTATCTTTACTGGTTTGTTCTTAGTTTAGTAACGTTTTTTTTTTAATTTTTAGCCTATCTTCTACTACCATATCCGCGGGAAGTGTTGCCGCAATCACCTTTTCTGCCTTGCTAATCTTTAATGCGTTTGCTTTTGTTGCTCTTTTTATTTCATTTTTGTTTTTTTGTCTTTATGGCTTTTTTCCATGTAGTCGCGGTGTTGCTATTAATCTTTTGGATTTTTTTTTTAGCCTTTCTTTGTAAGTCTACTAAGTTTTTCCTTTATTTTTGTTTTGTTTTTTTGACCTGTTTGTTCCATCTTTTTGCTTTGAGTGTCACTCAAACAAAACCTTGGGACGTTTGATAAAAAAAAATAATAAATGATCTTTTTGCTGACAAAACTGGAGCAGTTAAAATTCTTATAGCAACTTTAGATAATGTTGTTGTACCACAGTCTATTGAAAAACTGAAGATGTAGAGTAGATTCCACCCCAAAGAAAGTTTTTAGACCATAATTTGTGTTTTAAAAAATAGTTTGCTAAATTGCTTGCTCAACCAGTAAGAGACACATACATTCGTGTTTCAGGGTATGCACCCATCATCATCGTGCCTAGCGTAAAATACATCATTTATTAATTTTAAATGATAAATTTGTTTCGGTTATCTGATTCAATTAAAACGCACTAAAACTGCCGTTGCCTGTCTGTGAATGAATAATTCTTACTAGATGAAAAGACAATTTTTATAAAATACATTATTTATTAATTTTAAATTAGCAAATTTGTTCTTATTCATTTTATTCACTTTTGAAAAGATTTTTTTAAAGTTATTAGTTTAGTTAAAGTTATTTGAACATTTGACATATTCACAAACTTTGTGAATAATACAGTCTTGATATTAAAGTTTGTCCAAACATTTTACAAATGGTTAGTGTATAATAGTATCAATATCTGAAGGTAGCACTTTAAATGCTTCTTCTTTTACAGCAAAATGCTGAAGAAACATTTTTGATTTTTTAAAAAACTTGAGACAGGCCAGAAAACTACTTCAACATGTTACAATAAGCAATTTTAACAAAAGTGTTTTTATTAGTTTGTATAAATAAAGCATTTAAAACATGCACGTTTTTATTTATTTTTTGCAAATGCAGTTAAATAATTCAAAATTAATAAGAAGATAGTAAACATGGAGAAGAAGGTATAAGAATGCAGTATTATTGTAATTTAATATAATATTTAAATTTGTTGTAAAATTTGGGAGTTAAGTGGAAGAACAGCTTTATAGCTGAACTTTGCCTTTTTATCTATTTAAAATATGATAAATGCATTAATACAATAATAATAATGATAGAGTTACATATCAGAATATTCTGACAAAATAAATAAAATGTGTGAGCTAGACATCTTAAAAGAATTATATATTTTTTTTTTACCAGTATAAACGATTTTTACATATTTGCAGAGTTGTCTCTTATTACACAAAAAACCATATATTCAATAACTTTAATTTTTTAGATAAATATTTTTCAGTGTGCTATAATATTTATAAAATCTACAAACATAGGTTCTGCGTTTGTTACTATAAATGTTATAATGGCTTCATTCCTAATATTGCTCACATTGCAGCTTAAGGTTATTTGAATGTACTTTTAATTCTAACTAACGTTTTGTTAAAACATACTGATTATCTAGATATGTTTTTGAAATAGATTTTTGCAAAAGTAAGCTTTATATTTTATGCTGGTCTAAACATATTATAAAAAAAAATTTCACGGTGGATGCTCTGCAGTAGAGACGGGTATTCCAGACGCAAACATTGATTTGACTATTAAACTATTCAAGCTTGCCTAAAAATTTAATAATATACAATGTTATTTGAGAAATTATTGCAAACAACTTACATTAAATTGTTTTAAGCTTGAAGCGCTTGAAACAGTTTGTTGATAATGTTGATGATGAAGCATATGAGTCTGATTTAAATTTGGCCTTTACATTGTTTAGGCATTTTCTACACTTTAAAATGTAATTCTTTATATTATTTAAATTGATAAATTTATACTCTGTTTTGCAATATTTACAATTAACTGATTTGTTTTTATTTATCAAACAAATCTAAAATTTTGTGCTTTTGCTTTGCTATAATATATATAGTAAAACCAGTGAACGTAATTTTTGCAATAGATAACCGTACAAAAAAAGTTGTATACCCGCATGTACTTTTACTATTTTAGTAATAAATTAAGTAAATTATTTATAATTAAAATCAGGTTAAGTGATATACCATTATTGGGATGAACTTTGTCTTTTTTTTGTAAAATTATAAAAATAAAATAATTTATATTTACAGTTTTTACAAATTACAATTTGATTAAACCTAAAACGCTTTATCAGCACAAACTATCATTCAACTTAACAAAGAAGTGAACATTAACATAATTTACAACAAACAAAAACACGATGGCACAATTTAGAAGAATATAATAATTTTATAATTGAATTCTTCAAAATCGCGACAATGCTGAAGCGATTGATTGACAACCGGAAAGTAAATTTGACCAAACATGTTTTTTGATGCTAGAAAAGTAATTTTTAAGTTAATTTAGATATTCGTGATAGGGGGCATTTCACCTATGTTAACCGGGAATATTCTTTAACCAAACCTTTCATATTTTTACATTTTTTAATAATTTTATGATTGTTGATGTTGTTTTTTTTATCCGTTTGGTTAAAATAAATGTGTATGTTTGTGCAAATATGTTTTTTACTTAAAGTTTTTAAAGTTTAGAAATTTAAATTATTTGCTTAAAACTCAATAATAGTGCATTTTATAAAAATAATTATTTTTACAAAAAATACTCAAAATTAATTTTACAATAAAAAAATGTAAACATACCTAGTGTTCTATTTGAAAACAATGTTTTTCTAAATTTTCACAATAAAGTTAAAAATTTATTTAAACAATAGTTTGTTTAAAACCAAAAAACTTTTGTTTGAAACATTTATTAAAATTATTTAGGTGTTCCGGTATTTTTGATAAACCTTGTATATAAGTTGAAAGAGCAGATTGATCAAATATATTAAATTGGTATTTGGGATAGCGCTAAGCAAGTTAGAAAAAAACTGTGGTTAGACCTTTTACAGTAGGCCGAAACTTGTATACAGATTGGTCAGATTAGCAGTGGCGTATTTTTTACAAACTTATACAGCATAAGTTTTATGTAATATTGTATTTTTTTGTGAATTTTTATTAAACAATTGTATCAGTAGTTCTGAACTTTTTCATAATCTTATAGCATTTTCTGGATTAAGTTTTATTATTTTGGGAAGTTGTAAATGTATTTGTAAATGTAATTTTCAAGGCCGAAGGGCAAGAAATAAACGTATTATTATTAGCATTTTCTGATATAATTGTTATGAAATGATTAATACTAGTAATATAAGTCAAATAGTTGTTCTTATAGATTTTACTATTTGTTAATGTAAATGTGATTTTTTTTTCAGTAAAAGATATACATTTCTGGAAGCTTCAAAATAATAATTATTAGATAAACGTAATTAATTAAAAATTTTAACATACGCGCATTTTGTGATAAAATTAACACTCCATCAGGTAATGCAATTTCTATTAGTAATTTTTTGATGGTTTAACAATATAATAACAGCTATAACAAATGATTGGATCTGGTACTGTGTAACTTTGATAATAATGTTGACATAGAACATAACAAAAATAGGTAGTTAGTTAAGAAAAAAAAAAAATACATTTTTTGTCTGGCGTATTGTAAATTAAATCTGAATGTTAAATAACTACATTTTTTGAGAATAGTTTTAACAAGCAAAACATCTTTTGGAAGGCCAATTATATCAAATTATATAATGATTTAATTTATTAACAATAATGTAGATTAATACAATATTCTTTACAATGTACTGGATAGTTTAACAACTTTAAAACAGGCAGTTTTTCATGATAGTTTCTTAAAAATATTATTAAAAATGTGCTGTTGAAGCTATATTACTATTGAAAATGGACATCAACATCATTATAATTATAAAAATACATCTATGTAAGTTAATGTTTGAGTTGCAACGAGTTTATTTTTAAAAACAATTATTTTATTTTATTGTAAAGAATTATAAACAATTCAATAATACGACTATAATGGTTACAGGTCTGAATGTACTTAATAACTAACTATAAATGTTTATCACGCGTATTTATATTCGGTGATTCTGCAACGCTGCAGTCTATCGCACAGGTGTCCGGCGATGTGGGTGTCCGGCGAACAACACTTCCACGAAGTGATAAGTCTGCTGCAACTCAGCATAATTCCGCACAATAACTCCTCCCACGTTAGAATGAACCTTTTCCTGGAAACTGAACTTGACCGTCCCGGGAATCTTCGAGCGTCTTTAGTTGAAGGTCCACGATAGGGTCCATTTTTAATTGTTGCTTTCTTTTGATGCACTTTTTCAACATGTAGCAGCAAAAGATTATAAGTCCAAAATATAAAATAATAGTCCAAATACTTGGAATGTGAGGTATGATCGGGGTTTCTTCTATAGGCACCATCCGATTCACAGATATGTCTTTTAAATTTAGATTCTTCATTTCTATTTTCATTTCTGGAATTTGAGATTTTTCGAAAGTAATCTGATGATAATTACTGAATACTGGTCGACCATAGGTTTTTTCTTGGAAAATCAGTTTTTGTTTGTTGAAATAGATTTTACAAGCTTTTTCTTTGATTAAATATATTCCTTTTAATGATTTTGATTCGGTTCCAGACTCGCATTTAATATTGATTACTTCTTCTTTAGGGAAGACACTAAGAAATTGATTTATTTCTGGAATGATTTCCATGTGGCTCTTCATTATGTTTATTTTAACAAATGTGCACTTGGTCGTAGTTCCATTCAACAGGGTTTCTTTTTCGCATGGGGAAACTTGGTTTAGTTGCAGATGCCGGGGGCATTAATAAATTGTACCTTTAGCACAAATGTCACTCATAGGCATCAACAAATTTCCGGCTTTTAGGAAAAACTTAGTATCTGGTATAATTGCAACAAATTCTAACTCGTGTTTTGTAGGAATTGGATGTAGGTAGTAAAGATCAAAGTTTTGCTCAAAATCGATAGGGATAGAGAGAAAATAATTTATTCTGGATTTTTCGATTTTACAATTAACTCTTATGGCTGATTCAAAGTCAAGAATATTTTCTATTTTTAGTTCAAACGGAAATTGTAATTAGTAATGAGATGAGATTCTTTTTAGTTCTAAGTATAATTCTTTCTTTTTTGATTATACTACTGTGCAAGACTTTTAGTTTGCAAAATGTAATTGAATTTTCTATGTCCTCGAGAATAATCAAAAGTGTGTCGTAAAGTATCAATAATTGATTGTAAACATCTTTTGCAAATAACGTATCCGTTATTTCTATGGTTCCTTTAATTAATTCATTTAATTGCAAAATTCTAGATTTTAATAATAATTTGTTATGTTGAACATCTTTGATTGTATCATTATATTGTTTAATAATTTGGTTGTTAACTGAATATTGTGATTGTATTTGTTTTTGCAAATTTGACTCATTTTCTTGCAAATGCGTCAAAATGTTATTTATTCTTTTCTTGTCATCGGCATCCAATGTACCTATCAGTAATTTAGATATTGTTCCTAAACCGTTAATAAGACCACGTTTATTTCTGGGTCTTAAAGCGTGCAATTTTATATTGGATATTTTACCAATTATATTTTTTTGCAAATAATTTACTATTTTGTTGTAGTTTTCTAGCTCCTTAATAATTTTTGTATCGTTACTTTTTCTTAATCCTAAATTTAGTGTTTCATACTGATTGTTTAAATTTCTATACTCTTCGAATATTGGGTTCAAATCGTAAAAATGCACAAAAGTGTGTTCAGTACGTTGCAATTTTGCAGGACCTAAATTGATTGGAAGTATTCCTAAGTTTTGGGTGATATTTTTTATTTCTGATCCTTCTCCGAAGTGGAGGACTCTGAAAACATGTTAAATTTGTAAGTTTGTTTTCTCGGTCTTTTAATGTTCTGCAGATGTATTTTTTCCGCAGTATTATGATGTCTAGGTTTGATTTCAGCAGTTTTAGTTTTTTGTTTAATAATTTTAATACTTTCAACTTTGTATTTATTTTTAGTTTTATTTTGTTTTTGTCGATTTTTAACAAATACCTTAGGGGGTATAGTTGGAATACTTTCTCGATTTTCATTAGCTTTTGCAATGTAATTTGCTTTAGTCTGTTGTAGATTGTCATTGATCTGTTTATACAATATTTTCATTTTATCCCTGTGTTCATGGACATAATTGTTAACCAATTTTTTATCTATTTTCATATCAAATGGTTTTTCGACATCTAGGTGTCCTGTCATAATTTCGTAAGGTTTTAATTTAGTTATGGAGTGAATTGAGTTGTTGTATGCTAATAAGGCATAATTTACTTTACTTTTGATGGATTTGTTTTTATAAATTTCTTGATTATTGAATAACCTAATGTGTTCTATTAGAGTGCTATGAAATCTTTCAATTTGGCCATTAGCCTCAGAATGTTGAGAACTAATAAAGTGAATTTTTACTTTGTGAGTTTATAACAATTCTTTAATTACACTATTTTTGAATTCAGAACCATTGTCTGAAATTATTTGTTCAGGAATACAATGGTGTGTAAAATATTTGATTAGATTGTTTGCTACTTCTATTCCTTGAGATGAATTTAATTTGTAAGCTTGCGCGTATTTAGAGAAAGAGTCAATAATAGTTAGGAACTTAGTATTTTCTAATGTAATACTGTCAATATGCAATATTTGGAAAGGTCTTATTGCCGTAGGAGTTATATTGAATTTTAATTTCATTGGTTGTCTGTCATATTTTGTGAGTTGACATATTTCACATGAATTTAGAAAAGTTTGAATGCTTCTGCTTTGGTTTGGCCAATAACATATTTGTTTTATTCTGTTTTCAGTTTCATCTAGGCCTCTATGATTAGTTTTGCCTTCATAAAAGTCTTGAATAGTTTGAATGATTTTATCGTCGTCACTGATATCTACTAATCTTTTAGTACATTTGATCATATTGATCTCAGAATTTTTAAAATAAGTCTGCAAAACATTACAAACCTTTTCATATATTGGGTCCTCAAAATTAACATAGTATTTAACTTTCGGCACAACATATTGTTTTACAAATTTGATTACGTCATTATCAAAGTTATTTTTTGAAAACTGAACTAAGATTCTTTGTTTGGTTTCATATAACTTAATTATGGTAGGATCTACTGCATCAAAATTAACTTCAGAAATAATTATCTGATTTTTGCCATAGTTTACTAGGCATTCAATAATTGAGATATTCAAAATTGGATTTTCTTGATTGGAGTGGTTAGTTTCATCATCATTTATTTCGTCAGGGTTTGTAATATCCGCTTTGACAATTAAGGAATCTGTTTCATCATTTTTTCCTTTATTTGCGTTTTCTAATGACTTATTAAATTCTTCTATATAATCAAGTATTACTGATGTTGTTTGTTTTGGTGTATCTGGTTCATTTAGAATATTCATCTCTATTTTATTTTTATTGTGATACACATGAATAATTATTTCGGTATTTTTGAAGACATATTTTAATATTTCGTTCACATATTCATAGTTTAATTCGTCCAATCCACAACCTATTTTTGGTAAAGCAAGATTATTTATTTTGTTTTGGATACAAAAGCATCTTAAATTTACCAGGGTTTGGAATAGATCTTTATGTGTTGGTTTTTCGAAACATTTTTCTTTACTTACTAGATATAGAATAAACCTATCATTATCTTTCAAGTATCCAATGGAGTATAAATTTAAGTGTAGAGATTTTAAATTATCCACTTGACCAAATTTTTCCCTAAAATGTTTCGCAATACCTTTATTCATTTTTAAATCAAAACTTACGCAGTATCCTAATGCGAATTTATTAGGTGCATTAAATAAATTATCATTTAGGTCGATAACATTTTTATTTGAAATATTATTATTTATCTTATAGTTTTGGTAATCTTCATAGATTAAACTGAATTTTTTGTCAGGGATTATTCTGCTTAAAGCATCGGCATTTTTGTTGGTTTTACCACTTTTATACACGATTTTATAATCGAACTCGTCTAATTTTAACCTCCATCTTAGGAGTTTGGAACTAGGTTCCTTGACAGAAAATAACTATTGTAATGGTTTGTGGTCTGTCACAATTTTAAATCTACGGCCATATAGGTAAGGCCTAAAATATTTGGTAGCCCAAATTATAGCCAATAATTCCTTTTCGATAGTGGAATAATTGGTTTCCGAAGTATTTAGAGTACGACTTGCGTACGCTATGGGTAGGTCTGATCCTATGTTGTCTTGTGACAAAATACCTCCTAATGCATACTTACTCGCATTAGTGGTGAGAATGAAAGGTTTTGTGATGTCTGGGTATTGTAGAATTGGTTCGTTCATGAGCAAATTTTTTGATAGATTAAAACACTTTATAAATTCTACATCTTCACAATTTATAGTTGCGTTTTTTTTAAACAATTTGTTAAGGGTTTAGTCAATTTGGAAAAGTCCTTTATGAACTTACGATAATATTCCAAAAGGCCTAAAAATCCTTTGATTTGCTTAGTGGTTTTTGGCAACGGGTAATTTTGAATGGCTCGGATTTTGTCCTGGTTTGGTTTAATGCCGTCAGGTGTCACTACGTGACCTAAATTTGAGACTTCGTGTTTTAAAAATTTGCATTTTTCTACCTGAATTTTGAAGTTACTTTGTCTTAGTCTTTTAAAGACATCTCTTAGATTGATCATGTGTTCTTGTAGGCTACTACTAAAAACAACTATATCATCTAGGTAAACTCGACAATTTTGTAGACCCTTTAAAACATTATTAATCGCTCTTTGGAACGTTGCCGGTGCGTTTTTTAAACCGAAGGGCATTTGTTCGAATTCATAATGCCCGTCGTCGGTGTTAAACGCGGTTTTTTCTATGTCACCTTCGAACATCTCGATTTGGTGAAAACCTGACGCTAAGTCAAGCGTTGTAAAATACAAACTTCTTCCCAACTTATCTAAGAGTTCTGTAATATTAGGAATCGGGTGCCGGTCGTCAATGGTTTTTTCGTTTAGTTTCCTGTAGTCTATGACGATGCGCCACTTACGATTTCCTTGAGAATCTAATTTTTTTGGCACCACCCAAATTGGTGAGGACCATGGTGAATTTGAAGGACGTATTATATTATCGTCTAACATTTTTTTGTATTTGTCTCTTAACTTCTAACCTATGAACTTCGGGATATCTGTAAGTTATTGTGTAAACCGGAAATTCATCTTTTGTTCTTATGTGATGCTTAACTTCATTACTAAAGGTTAACTTTTTATTTTTGTTATTGAAAATGTCTGAATAAGCATTAATTAAATTAGTTATCTCATATTTTTCCTCTGAATTCATATGACTTGTTTCGATGTTAGAAAAGTCTAGATCCAGATTTTCATTGTGCAGATTATTAAAATTTGGGAAAGGACGATAATTATTATCATCTAGGTTTTCTACTATGATTGGTTTAATAACTTTAAAATTTCTTTCCTTATCTGAATTATTTCTTATTACACATAACGCTTCATAATTTTTTACCGTAGTTACACATTCAGGAATTTCTAAATGTGTAAATTTAGTTTCAGAAATGATTATGTCACCATCACTAACATTCTAAATTTTTATTTTTATTATTTGTTCACATTCTGCTCCGATTTGAACAGAACTAATAAAATTATTATTAACATTATTAATTACGTTATGGAAAAAGATTTTTGTTTCACTATTAGGAGTAATTAACATATTTTTATTGAAATCAATACTCGCATTTAATGCTTTTAGGTTATCCATATCTAATAACAAATCAAAGCTACTATGAAAATAAAATAAATAAAATTTTAATAAACAATTCTGTTTCATATTAAACAATTTAGTACAGTGAATTTTGGTGCTATAATTTTCATACGATCTTCCGTGTACCGTTGCGATTTAAAAAGGATAATTTTTTATCTTATTTTTATAAAATTTATGAGCTACTTCAGGTATTAGAAACGATTTTGTACTTCCTGTATCTACTAATATTTATAAATTATTATCTGTATGTAATATATATGGTAAACGTGCATATGCATCGTTTATTGTAAGGTTCATCAGTGTAAATTCATTCCCGAGGCTTCGTCCTCTAAAAAAGAATGGTTTACAATTTCTTGTTGTTCGTCTTCCTCTTTGGGAAATTCTATTTGTGGTTCGGAAATATTATGCAATTCATGATTAGGCAACGCAGGCTTAAATTTCTGGTATTGATAGTTTTTAGGTTGCGTGGTATTTTTTGTAGAAATATTCATGTGGATTGGTTTAGTTAGAGCCACATTTTGATTAGGTCTAAATGCATTATTAGCATTTGTATTTCTATTAAAGTTATTATTTGGAAATTGAAATTTGTTGGCTCTATTATAAAATTGATTATTATTATATGGGAAATTAGCCAATTGTAATTGAGGCCCTTTAAAATTATTATTATTATACTGTTGATTTTTATTATTTGAAAAATTCTGTTGATTAAAACTTTGCGATTTATTTTTTAAAACAAATTGAAAGTCATTAGTAAGCATATTCAATGCTGTGTTTAAATCAGCAGGATTTTTCGTTCTCATGAGTAAACCTACTGCTTCCTTTAAGCCTTTAAGTAAAACTCTTAAAGCTTACTTCCTAAAATATGCTGATAAAACAGCTGATTCATTTGCAGGGAAATGAGTAGTTACATAAGCAATTTGTAAGTTTAACAAATGCTGGATTTTGTTATAAAACTCAAACACAGTTTTGTTTGATTGTTTAAATTCGGTAATTTCTATACCTAAACTAAAACAGTCCCGCTTATCCTGATATGCATTCAGTAGAGCGGTTTTTAATTCACCCCAGTTATTAATAATACAACTAAAGATACTCTTAGCGGCATCACCTTGAATTTTTGCGAGGATGCTGGACATCAAATATTCATTTTGAAAGTCTGCAAAGTTCGCGGTATTATAAAACTTGGTGACTAATTTCTCGCATATTTCGATAAATCTATTTAGTAATTCAGCATCTCCGGTAAACTCCGGGATCATACTTAAATATTTTTTTTAAGAACTGCCATTTTATTTAATTTATTTAAGTTGAAATTATTAAATTGATCTATTAAAGTATCAGTTAATGGATCTGAATTAGGGTTGTTGGTAATAATTTCAGGGGAGTTAGAATTAGTCTCAGATGAGTTTATTAATTAATTCAGCCTTTTTATATGACATTCAACTTACAGTACAATTATCAATATTCTTTCCATGGAATGTTGCTGGTAATCCAAATTCCTGGGATGGGTCTGACAATGCTGTCCTGTTGCTCGGCTTGATTGAAGATTTCTTTGTAACAATTCGCACTTGTTTACAAAACTTATATTCTTTAAGTTTTGTGCATTATTTTTTTTGTTTTCTTTAACACACCAACAAATCGTTGAAACGAACCGGATATTTATTTGCACTAAACTATCCGTTTGTCGTATCCTACCGACTGCGCCAGTTAATGCTCGAGTTGCTACGAGTTTATTTTTAAAAACAATTATTTTATTCTATTGTAAAGAATTATAAACAATTCAATAATACAACTATAATAGTTACAGGTCTGAATGTACTTAATAACTAACTATAAATGTTTATCACGCGTATTTATATTCGGTAATTCTGCAACGCTGCAGTCTATCGCACAGGTGTCCGGCGATGTGGGTGTCCGGCGAACAACACTTCCACGAAGTGATAAGTCTGCTGCAACTCAGCATAATTCCGCACGATAACTTGTATGCATTAATAAACTTATTCCTTGATTTGTCTATAATAAATTGTAAACGCTTAGTTGCTATTATTATACACATTTTGGTTATTGTCAATTATGATCTAGACATAGTTTTTGTTATTGCGTCGTCAGTATTTTGTATAAGTTAATCAATAATGTTTTTTTTTTAAACAATAACACTTTAGTTTAGTAAACACTGCCAAAACTAATAGATTAGGTTTTATATACTAGGTTTCTTTATAGATGTAAACAGTTTTTTTCTTCTGTTTAATTTTTGCATATACAGAGTGCAAAAAAATAATAAATTATTTTAAAAGGTAGTGTTAACAAAGTTTTAGCAGACTTGCATTTTATGTATAGTTGTACTTATGGGATTGCAACCAAAGCGTTCAGTTAGTTCAGTTAGTAGGAATTAGTGCTTCTTTTCTTTCAAAATATTTCCACGAGCGGCTGCATTATTCCTACAAAATACAGTGAGAACAGGTTTAAATCTACTTGATTATCAAGCACGTATGGTTTTTTGTTGCTGGTTTCTACACAATGATGCTGAAGACCTCTGTTTTCTTGCCAGTATTTTTTTTTTACAAATAAAGCCCTCTTCACATTAATACAGCCAATGAGGTGGATTAAAAAAAATCTAATATATTTTATAATTAGATGTCGTGCCTGCTTGCTAAAAAAATAAACTTTCTTAACTCCAAAACCGTTATTTTGCGGACTGATGTTTATTGAGACTTTTTGTGTATTTTGCTTTATACTATTACATCTTTAAATATTTTACAATTTTTTTTTAACATTCTGTATATAAAACTTATATTTGTCTACGTATTGAATATTGTTACTAAGTATTGAGAGGAGCATTCAAAACTACACTCTCTTCTAAATTCTATTCAAAAACTAGCTATTTGAATCAAATAAATTACAAAATACATTGTCATCTAAACAGGTATTTATTTGTAGTACAAGGATTGCTAGTAAAAAATAAGTATTCATTAACAATTCAGAGATGTAGAGCCAAAACTTTAAGAAACATTTTTAACTGTACTATCGATACATGGAATAAACTTTTAAATTCAGTATTTCTTAAGACTTATAAACCACAAATATTTAAGGTCTTTGTTAAAATTTAAAGGTATTTTTATGTTGTGACATATTAAGTAATTCCTAAATATCACATTTTGTAATTAAAAAAAAAGTTGTAATGGTAAAGTTCTATTATGACGTATGTATGGCGACAAGAATAGGTAACTTTATGTCACATTAATATTTATTTTTTTACTACATATTTTTTTTTAAATTTTATACCTAAAATTATTATCAACTTTCAAAGTTATTTCAAATTATAAATATTAAAAATATTATTATTGTAATAATTTTTGCTCATTGCCACCCGAAAAATTTGTTGTAATGTAAATGTAAGTGTATGTTTCCAATAAATTTGAAAATTCTTTAATTTTTGCTTAGTTTCCGTTTGTATATCATAAAAACCTAAGACGGCATGCTAAAAAAATTACTAAATCAATATACAATAGATTTATTGCAATAAAAATTAGCAATACTTAAAAAAAATGAATAATTACTTAAATTTTTCGGGTGGCCCGTTTTCTCTGACGCGCAGTGTAAATTAAACTTTTTAAAATTATTCAGATCAATGAGTTTTATTCAAATCGATACACTAGTACTAATGTAATAGTTTACAATATACAGTTCTATAATGTTTTTCATTCTAATCAAATTTAATTGTGGAGCGTTCTTGCTTAGGACAATTAGAAAATATCTTCTTTATGATAGCATTAATTAAATCAGGTCCGGTTTGCCCTCTCTAGCGCCGCATTTAACTTAATTTAAACAGATTTTTGAGTGAGGTCGGGCAGATTATAAAATATAATTATATTATATAATACTAGGTGAAGGGAGACTTTACTGAAATCTTGTTTGATAATAAAGAATCTGCATTTAGTAAACAGCACAATCGCAAAAGCAGTTATTGATCACTTCATGCACAGTAAAGTCAACTTTAATTGTATTTCGTTGTTCTAACCACTTTTTAGATACTATTGAATCTAGTCAAAAAGCATGTACATCAACAGGTTCCGTACCGAAATGAGAAGATTTAATAGCTTTCACAAACTTGTTAAACAACCCTTACGTAATTATTACTTTAGCAAGCACTTTCACTATTGGTTTACTACTTTATAATTTAAATGTAAGCAATTAAAGTTAATAGAGACAAACAGAAACGTGTTAATTATTTTATTAGCTTTTTATCCAGATAACCTTTTCACTGTACTCACAAGATAAACACAATTATAAATTACAACAAAAACTTATTATAGTTTTAATTAATTTAAATCACTACATTACAACTCGGCAAATGCAGCGTTTCTCCATTTCCAGATGCTGCTGCAGTACTTCGAATACCGTTGGTAGCAGCTCATAACACACAAATAATACTAAAACGCGTAATCAAATTAAAACCATATATCTTAATCAAAGTACAGTCTTATAACTAACATTAGAGAAAATGTGAATAAAAGAGAAGGTAATAGGTAAAAACATACATACATTAACATTTAAATAAAATGAATAATAACTAACGTACACAAAAATACACATTAAATTTCATCAAATTTAAATAACACAAATAATAATAATAAAAAAAAAAGTATATTAATAACATTTTTTGAACTGTCAACTTATCGAGAGTGCATAAGCAAATAAAATAAGAAAGCAAGATTTTGATTAAAAAAATATAGATGATTACTGGGTATCTGCAAGGTTTTTTAATATAAGTGTATAAATTAATATCTAAAATTAAGGTTAGTTTAGTTTTTTACTTATTGTTATTGTATAAATAAAGTAAATACTATTACAAATAGTTAAATTAATAACTTAGTAAATGTTGAAACAAACATTTTTTTATTACAACTACATTTAAAACTAAAAATTAATTAAAGAAAACCAAATACATGATTATTTTATGATTATTAATACCTTATGCTGTCTTTATTATGAAAAAACATTTTTTACAATTGCTATATAAAGGTGGAGTTTCAAATGGTGAGATACTATATGCGTTGCTATATGTCTGCTACATCAATGTACATCATAGCCGTATGCTCATTAAATCACACAACACCAAGGCTGAAATATGGATACCCTAAAAATATCAAGAACTAATAAAATATATATATATATATTTAAAAAAAAATTCAATGTGATCTATCATATAGATTCTAGACATAATATGCGGACAGACACATGCAGGATACTAAAGATTATAATACAAAGTGATTTAGGATAAACTTCAGTTTTCAAAAACATTTTTAATGTAATATTTATTAAATACAGAAATGCGGATTATATAATATAAACAAATTGTTTGAATGTTAATCCCTTCCAATTGTTTTTTTAACGAGTTATTTTATTATGAAACAGGTCATTCTCTTAATAATTTTTTATTTCTTCGGATAATAATCATGCATTAGCTACTTTCCAGTAGTCTTCATAATTTTTGTGTCTTTTACATAAAAAATCAAATTTACTCTCAATGATCTTGTATAAAATATACGCTAGAAATAAATGTGTGGAAAAACCCTGATTTTTTTTGTTAAAAAACATTAGAGACTTTAAACGACTTGAAAAGACTTTTAAAGATTTGTTTGGCGTATTTACTACTGAGTGAAAAATTAAACATCGGTACTAAACAATACGCCATTCAGCTGTTTTTCATTGGATTATATTTTGTATTTTATAGTCAGTTAAATCAGACTCAAACTGCAAGGTAAGATTTTAGGCTCTAATATTTAAAATAGTTTACAATAATATGTAAAAATGTCATAAATTGGCCAAATTCAATACTGTCAAAAAATTTTGGTACATTTGTCAAAAAGTTACTAAATTGACAAAAATATTACTTCATTGTTCTAAAAGTTAAAAAAACTATCAACAGTATTTAGAAATGTATAAGTTGGCATAAATCTGCTACATTGACAAAAATATTACAACATTTGTCAAAAAATACCAAAAACTTCAAATAGTTACTGAAATTGTCAGTAGAGGAGCTATGAGAGGCGACCGTAGCACAATGGTCTAGTGCGAGGACTGTTGTGCAGGCAGCCCAGGTTCGATTCCCGGCAGCGGCAATATCTAATTTGTCGAATATATTTTGATGCGGTCGTCTCCTTTGCAAGGCAATGGCAAACCAGCAAAGTATTTGCCTAGTAAACCCCTCTAGTGGTGTGGTTCGGATTCCACGTTAAACTGTAGGTCCCGTATGTTTGTGTGGAACTATTATCGCGCACCACAAACATACGAGAGGGGCGCCGAACACTCGGAGCGAGTATGGCACTATAAGAAGAAGAGCTATGAGAGAACGGCTTAATATCTTATGGGGATTTACATGGGATCCAAAATCGCACTTTTGCCGCCATCTTGAATTTTGGACATCCGGTCGGGGACGTCCATCTAGGCATGTCTGTCAAAGGAAGTGGACGCCGTTGACGCCTTGGGATTTTGAACTTCCGGTTGGGAGCGCCCATCTGGATTTGTCTGTAAGGTCGAGCGCGTGAAGTGTGCGCCGCCGGTGGCGCCTTTCTGTTCGCAAAGTGGGCAGTACTGCCATAAGAGTGTGTGAGTGCAAGGGGTGTGCGAAAACTCGGAAAGAGTGGGATGGAAAAAGAGTTCACGTCAGCGCTGCGGTGGCAAAAAAAGTAAGTTGGGATGGATGATGATGGTTTTAATTGGGGTGAGTTATCAATTAAAGATAAGAATGGTGTACCGGAAGTAGCAAACGCGATAAGGATTTATGTACCGGAAGTGCATCCGGTGAGATAATGGGTGTGTGATTAATGATGAAAGATAAGGATTTATGTACCGGAAGTGCATCCTGTTGAAAAGTGTGGGAAATTGGCTTATTAAAAATTTTAGTTAGATTTTGGAAAAGTTGAGCTTGTTGAAACTTGTCTAAAATTTTAATTGGAATGACTTATTTAAATGATCATCATCCTGTTGAGAAGTGTGGGAAAATAACTAAAAATATTATTGAGATGACGTCATGCAGACAGTAAGTAGCTCATTGAAATTGAGCATGTTGAGACTTGTCGAAAATTGTAATTGTGCTGAAGTAATTAGAAAATAAGGATTTAGGAGCATTTGATTGGAGGAAACTATTCACGTGACGTTTTGCAATTATAATCTAGTATAAAAACAATGATCAGAGGATTCAAAATCAGTCCGGTGCAACCCTCAAGAGTACACTACTACTTATCATCATGGCTACAATTTCAAACGTTGCGGACGGTATGGTCCGATTAATGGAACAATTAATGGCGCAAAAAAGACTTATATGGATGTGATAGAAGAATGGATCAAACACTGCTCTAAAGAAATTCGTATTTAAAATACAGCGTTAAAGGTGGAGACGTCTATGGGAGTACAGCAAAAGATATTGGCGACAATCAGTAAAATGATGACATACAGGATTTTGTTAAAAGTACCTGCAAGAACCAAAAGCAGCATTTTTATTTGTGCTCGAACATATGCTAATTGGACTAGTAAGATGGTAAAATGAGAAAATTCAAAATCTGCGTTTGACGGAAGAATTAGAACAGGAGTTTTAACCAATCGAAAACATAGGGAGCTAGCAGCATATTTAAAAGATTGTGAAATTTTGTTTGTAAGACGGATAAAACTTGCGTTAAAGAAGAAGCTGTTTTATAAAATAAATGCAGTATTTTGTGGTAAATTTGTGAAAAACAGTCAAGACGAAAATGTGGAAGATTTCAAGTACATAAACACAAAAATTGCAAATATAAAAATTGATTGAAACCTATTTTATATCATATATATAGATAAAATTAATAACAATATATTTATAGAGAGTTTTGAAAGTTTATAGTATTCAATTGTTTTATAGTATTCAATTGTTTTTCGATAACACCTAGTCGGATGTTCAGCTTCAAGTCGATCATTCCCGGTAGAACCTCCACAACTCGCTTGGTCTTTACAGCAGGGCTTATTTTTTCCTCAGGCAATTGTAATTGAGTGTTTATTTTGAATTTAAACATCTCTATAATATCCTTGTTCAAACTCAAGTTAACTTTTTCAGCAAGCTGTTGGACATTATTTTCCAGAAATTTTAGTTTATGTTGTAGGTGATAAGCATTCATTGTTAGACTTTTATTTTCCATTAACTTAGCATTAAGTGTAATATTCTTGATGAGGCATCCAAAATTATACATACGCCATTCCAGTCTTTTTATCCGTGCGTTTAAAATAATTCCGTTGGGTATGTTTACTATCATGTTTAAAACAGGATCTGTATAGATTAATGCAGGAAGCAGCAACATGACAACCATTTGAAACCACATCTTGACGACAACTAACAAAAAATTATGCCGCTACTAATATTATTTGATTATGTTAGGTTTTTTTAACCCGTCTTCAATCATTTTAATCTCTCTATTGTACTTTATATTTCCAAATTTTTGTGACGATTTCAAAAGACATAATCGTTTTACTAATTTGTTAGGATTTGTATCATTCCATTCAAGTATTGGATTAAACGGAGATCCACTTGAAATTTTCTCCAGCAAATACACTTTTTTATCTTCCCTCTCATCTCTATGGAAACTGGTAGTTAGGATTTGTATGCTTGATTGAGCTGAGTTATAACTAGCACAACATTCAAATTGATCTCTCAAGTCCACGCATTTTAAAAGATACGTCGTTATCATTGAAATATTCGTTTTGTTTTTGTTAATGTAATCAATTAAGTTTGTTTGTGTACTTTCATTAATTAAAGTACTTATAGTTAATCTATCCGAATCAACTTTTTGTTTAGATTTTTCTTGCTTGTTGATTTCGTTTGGATGATCATCTTCTTCAGAGATACTTTCATCCATACTATTGGCTTGGTTCAATTGTTGAAATTTTCTCATTATAACACGACGGATCTTATCATATTTATTATTCTTTTGTGTTAACTCAATATTTTTATATTGCCGTTTTTTACATGTTGAGGTTATATCATCTTCATCATCATAATCATAATTATTATTATTAACATCAACATTTACAGTTTGCTTTTTACGATCCATTGTTCCAATCATCTTAGTAGCTATGATGTTTACTCGACAAATGCCGCTTCAAATCATCTTTACGGTAAAACCGTCGTTCACAATATTGACATATTAAATTATTGCTTTTTGAATGTGCTTTCTCATGTCGTTTAAGTATATTCTTGATACTATCTTTTTACAAACTTTATATGAAATCATTGCTTATATTGATGTAAACACAACAAGATATTAATCAACACCTGCCGGCCAGCCAGCCCGCCATAAACTGTTGAAAACTGTGAACAATTTTAAGAAATTTTAAAAACTCTAAAATCTGGCTATAATTATGAAAATATTATTAGAAACACCAAACCACCGTTGAAAAATGTAAAATTCTATTCACTAAATGTCAAAAGTAGCGGAATCCGGTTATAAAATATTAAAATATTGTTAAAAAATTAACATCTACAACATCTACAACTAAATGGTACCACAAAAACATACAAACAATAAATGAAGAAAAAACAACTTATATGATAATAAGACAAAATAACACAAAAGATATTAACATAAAAATTAAAATAAATAACATACCAATTATTAAAACAAAACAGACAAAATACTTAGGAATAATATTGACTGAGAAACTCACCTGAGATACACATATTAACAAATTATAAAAAAAAGTGCTGCTGTGTATAGAGCCAGGGAATGAATAACAAAAGAAACTGCATTAAGTATCTACTATTCACTATTTTTAGCAAAAATTAATTATTTAATAAACATTTGAGGAGAAACAACAAGAACAAACATACAAAAAATACAAAAACAACAGAACAAAATTCTAAAAATAATACACAAACTACCAAAACTAACACTAACAGAAAAAGTTTACAAAATAATTAACGAAACAAAAATGAAATAAAAAATAAAAATAGAATAATGCAAATTAATATACAAAATTAAATATAAAAAAATTAAAATCAACCTCCAAATAAAAAGCAACAAAGAAATTTACGGACTTAACACTAGAAGAAGAAGCAATACACATGTACACACAACAAGGACAGAAAAAGCCAAACAAACAATACTAGGCAATTGACTAGTCACGTACAATCAACTGCCTGAAAGTATTAAGAAAACAAAGGCTTATAAAGAATTCAAAATAAAAATAAAAAAACACTATATATTAACAAGATTGATACAAAGAAATAAATAAAAATATATAATACACACAACATAAATATCAACTAAGATAAATGAAAACATAAAGTGGTGTCCCGAATACTAGGCTCTGCAGCCATCCATATGGAGACGGTGTAGAGCAGCAAGTGGAGAGAAACAAAAAAATTAAATATAAATTGTAAATATGTAAATATAAAATTTAAAAAAAAAATCTAATGTTAAAAATGCAAAATTTTATTAAAAAGTTAAAAATAACTAAGTGCGGTCATAAAACATTAAAATATTTTTGAAAACAATCATAATTTGGCAAACAATGGTTTAAAAATGCAACATAAAATATTAAAATATTTTTTGAAAGCACTAAAGTTTTAGTTAAACTATTGAAAAAAAAGGCATAATTTTATTAATGTATAGTAAAAAATGGCTAAATCCTGTAATAAAGTTTTAAAACAGTTTAGAATATCTAAAGTTTGGCTAAAAACGGTTAAAAATGATAAAATTCTGTTTATAAAATGTCATAAATAACAAAATCTAGTTTACAATTAATTAACTTTTAGAAAGAGCTAATATTCAGCTATAAACTGCAAAATTTTTATGGAATTTTATAAACAACTTAATTATATATAAAATATCAAAACCTTGCCAGAATAACCCAAAATCTAGCAATTAATTCTCAAAAGGTGCAATATTTTATATACAAAGTTTCAAAGTATGGCCATAAGCTATGAAAATATTGCCAGAAAACACTAAAGTGTTGGTAATACGCTGTTTAAAAATACTAAATTTTGATGAATTAAAAACATTAAAAATGCAAATTTTTTTTTGAAAAGTTAAGCAATTATCAGAAAACACCTAAATTTTGGCCGAACATTAAAAACTTTTTTTTTATAAAACTCTCTCTAGCCATAAACTGTTAAAAAGATTAAAATCCAACCATAAAATTTTAAATAAATTGTCACATAGCACAAATACCCGGCCTTAAACTATTAAAATTGGTCAAAATGTTCATAGAACCACAAAAATAGCAAGATGCAGATTTGAAAAAACGCATTGCAGACTCTTGCTTACATATAGATAAAATTATTGATCTATTCCATAATTGTTTAACTTTAAATGTACGTTTATTCTAATACTGATTCCTGCAAGGCAGCCGCAAAGGAAAATTTATAAACTTTAGTTTCAATGTCCTAAATATATTAGACATACAAAAAGAAAGCACGACTTACGCATATTTACTGATAGGAGCAAATCATTTCAATAGCACTACAGAAAACAATAATTATGGTAAATTTAACACTTCCAATAATTACGTATTTAATTAAAAATTAAACACATTTTGAATATAATTAGAAGCGATTGCCAAATAAATTATATTTTAATAATATAGGGTTCGGCAGCTAGCGTTGCCTATTTTCTAAGATTTGCTCTAAGAATAAATACTAGTTTTTCCATGTTTTTTTATCTTGTTTGAGTCTTTGTTTGCGCATTGTGCCGTATGTCATGATAATGCAAGTCTTATTTTGCTATTTGCGCGAGTTTGACCATGTTATGTCTTGTAGATATCCTGATAGTGCAGATGCTTTGTTAATTTGATATCTCTGATTTTTAGCTAAGTTGTGAGCGCTTAATATCCACCCCCAAATATCTGAATTGCATCACCGTTTTATGTTCTGTGTGAACATTCGTTAAAGTTCAAAAGTATTTTGGTATTTTTATGTTATTAAAACATGCTAAGTAATTTTTAAATGAACATTAAAGAAAATAAATGTTATAATAAAATAGCAAATACAAAATGAATTTTCATATAAGTCAAAATTGGTATTTATAATACATATTTATTTTATTTATTGAGCTTTTAACGACTATTTTACATTGCATCAGTAAGTTTACGACTTTTTTAAAGAGGTTTGATATTAATGAATGCATGCAAATTGATATCAATGAGCGTATGCAAAATTTTTTAGGCTAGGTACATAATATTAAAGTTTTGTTTTCTTAAAAAAAAAATTGTGCTGCGTACTTTTTTTAATTGATTATTGCATAAAAAATATACCATTTAATTTAAAAACGAGTTGTGATTTTGTCGATAAACATCGAATAAATATTTATACAATCGTGTCCCAATTTCTGGATGATAAATTTATCTTTGAAATACGATATACTTTCGAAGGCAAGTTACACAAAAAATCCATTAATTGAGTGGAAAACATTATAATAGAAATTTTTGTACAATGTGAAAAAAATATCATAAGATAAGAAATACTAAATATAATAAATATAATAATATTTTTTTTTTAAATATTATAAGTGAAACAATAAAGTACTAGCTATAAGCTCAATTTTTAATCAACATTTTTTTTTAATATATTGACCTTTCATGTGTTGTGTTTCAATGTCACCGAATGAGTGATGGATACGATGTAATACATATATCAATGTATCTTTTTGTATTTTCTAAAAAGGCAAATAATAGTAAATGTAAATGTTTAATAAAATTACAATATTGATGTTACGATCATTATTAAAAGTAGACTTTTACATTGGCTAATATAAATGTCATAAATAAAAAGATTGCGTTTATTTATTATATATAAATCAAAAAAACGGTGAGATAGCTCAGTTATAGAGCGTTAGTGTACCACGCTAACAGTCCCGGGTTCGATCCCCGAATATGACTAAAATAATAACTTTGCTCTTTATCCACCGGGGTGATTCGGAAGTCACTTAATAAGCCGTTGGTCCTATCAACCCCCTTCAAACAAGTCGTAAGATTTCTGGGGCGATGTAAAATAGCTGTAAAACGCAAAATAAAAAAAGAAAATTATTAGCCGTGATTTTTTTTTTATGTTTTGTGGTTTAAATTTTAGACTCTAAAACATCATAGATTATTAGTGCAAATCATTTAGATTGCTGTTAATTAGTACATTTACACATACAATGGCATTTACAGTTATATTTAATTGTTGCAGAGCAGAAATGAATGGTTCACAACAATAAACCAATTAAAATAACTAAGAAAGTAATAGCATCAGAATCTAGAAGTAATAATAATAGTTTGTTTTTTTGCCATTTGGCTTTGAAAGGTATTTACATGTTACAATGTATACATAAGTTAATTGTAAACGGGAGCCACAAGCAGGAAACGCAAACGCTGCGGCCATCGTCTAATAGATAAGAAATGATAAAAAAGCTAAGTCCGATATCAAACAATTAGTAAGCCCAAACGAACTTAAACAAGTCAAAAAGTGTGAAACTTCAAGGAAAATTTGGAAAAAACTTGAAAATATCTATCATTCCAAAGAACCAGCACGAAATGCGACGCTGTTAAAAAAGCTGACTCAACAAAAATTGGCGGACGGCGATGATATACGCGAGCACTTTGACCGATTTTTTGATGCCGTAGACAAGCTAGATAACATAAACGTGGAAATAAACAACGACATAATGGGTGCGTTTTTAAATTACGAAAACAACGGTTCGAGCACTCAAACAATAAAATGGACTTTTTTAAATACAACCCGAACAAACATGACATGCGTTTTAATATTAATTAACTTGCTCGAACACCTTGTTTCATGCACCTGATCAAGAAGTGGTGCATGAAATAAACAAACAAAACTTAACCTTTAAAAGTTTTTTTTTTATAGGCGGAAGTTTAAAAATATTATGATGGGCAAAAATAAAATATATATATATATATGTTATCACTGTCAAAAAGGGGGACAAAGCGGCGTGGCGCAAGGTCAAGGGACCCAAGAAGCAATACCGAAAACAAAGTAAGAAACCCAAACAAGCTAAACCAACAAAAGAATTTAAGTACAAGTGCGACAAATGCAGACAAGTAGGCCACATGTCCAAAAGTTGACTAAACTAATCAAGAAATGAGACAACAAACGCATGTTTCAATGTAAACAAAAATATTTATATCCAGTGGTGTCTCGAAAGTGGTGCCACGTCACACTTGTGCAAAGACATCAAACGTTTCAAAGCCATTGACAAGAATCGAATTGGAAAGCTAAGTTTAGCTAACGGGGAAAACAAACATATTGGCAATTGGCAACGTAAATTTTAAAAACAACGGAAGTGTAGCAAACGTGACATTGACAAACGTATTACACGCGCATGCGCTCTAGACAAACCTGATGTCCGTAAGTAAAACAACCGATAAAGATCACAAAGTGCTATTTACGCTCGATAAGGCAATAATTTGGAACAACCAAAATGAAATTGTACTTACTGCAAAGCGCGTAGGCAACTTGTATATAGTATTAAATAGCAACGACATTTCCAATGACGTAGCGTTTGCGAGTATTACCAAATAATGAGTTAAACTTATAAGGACACTTCTGAAACCAGCAAAGTGTTTTTTAACGCAATCCAAACTTCTTAAATTTTTCTTGGCAGAGGTATCAAAAATGAGAATAAAAAGCAACTCAAATTTAGAAAAGGTTTTGGCAGACCAAGGCTTGGACAAAGAAACAGAGGATCACCGAGAAAATTTTACAACATAGTTCCTATAATTGAAGAAAACAAAGGTGAAGCAAACTGCGTGAAGACTGAATTTTGCCATTTAACCAAAATTCCAACCAAAATTGCTACGTTGTTTCTAGAAGCAACAGAATGAAACGAGGCAATGGTTAACGAGATGAAATCAATATTCTGTCATAATACCTGGAAATTGGTAAACAGACCAACAAATAAATTAATAACCGGTCAAAAAGAAGAAAACCCGTTTGATTGCTCAACGTTTCTCCCAGTCACTAAGTGTGACTTTAATCAATTTTTTGCCACAGTTGCTAGAATCGGTTCCATAAGGATGGCTGTGGCATTAGCAGCACAACACAAAATAAAAGTTTGTCAATTTGACGTGTCAACTGCATATTTAAACAAAAACCAGAACAAGAAATTTTTATAAAAACTCCTAAAAATTTGTTAGAAATGTTAAACAAGCTTAAGAAAGGCAACTGTGTCAGTATAAAAAATTGAACACCACCTTGCGTAAAATAGTCAATCACCTTCTAAAACGAGGGGAGGTAGTTATCTACGTGGATGACATCCTCGTGTTGTTGCAAACGGAATTTGAACTCAAGGATATGGGCAATGCCAAGAGTTGTCTTGAAATCAAATTCACCAGGAAAGGCGACCAAATACGACTAAATCAACAACGGTTTTTGACAGAACTACTGATACGTTTCAATATGTTGAATTGAAAACCCGGACTCCACTCGATCTGAACATAAAGCTAACAAAAGACAAAAACGCTTTAGCAAATCAAGAAACAAAACATCCATTTTGTGAACTAGTTGGTGCGCTGATTTACCTATCTACATCAACAAGACTTAATTGTTGTCATAATGTCAGCTACCTGGGCCAGTTTAGTCACTGTTACAAAAAGGAACATTGGCTAGCTGCAAAACGTGTTTTGCAATACCTAATAGGTACGGCAATCATCAGTTTCTGCTATAGTCCAGCAAATACAGAAGTGAAAGGTTTTGTGGACTCTGACTGGGGGAGCGACTCAACGGACAGAAAATTTTTCACCGGTTATTGTTTTTTGTGGGCAAATTTTTCAATATCATAGAAATCCAAAAAACAACGTCCAGTGGAGCTAAACTCAAATGATGCTTAATACATGGCTATGTCCAAAGCAACTAAGGAGACCATATATTTCCAAAACCTAATGCTTAAAATTGGTGTGGTTCAAGGATCTATACTAATACACAACGACAATCAAGGAGCACTAAAATTCTCCAAGAACCCAGTATTCTACAACCAAAGCAAGCATATCAATACGAAGTACTATTTCTTACGCGACATGATTAAGGATAGCAACGTCATGTTTGACCACGTTTTTACAAACGAGATGATCACCGACATCTTAACCAAGAGTCTTCATAGACCAAAACACCATCAGTTTATCTTGATAATGAAACTGAAACGATCAGCCAGCCGCCGTCCCAAATGGAGGTTTTGAAGCAATAAACTTTACGTCAATTGATTAGTAGGCGTTGTTTTAGAAAAGTCAGTTCTGACATTTAAAATGAGTTAATTTGTTCTACTTATTAGTTATACGTTTATATCACTGTTTAACCTGCAATATGCGTTTAAAACCAATACACTGTGTCGTGTAATATTATTGGATTGCAATCGTTGTTAATAACTTATCCAATTTTAATTTGAAAGAATCTACAAATTATATTACGTAATACGATAAAATATTATATAAATCAACTTAACAATTTTTTTCAATTTTTTTTCTTCTTTTAATAGCATTTTTCATTTACACTATTTCTTTTTCATTTTTTTTTCAATACATCATTTCTTTTTATTTGTTTTTATTGATTTATTGGTTCACACATTCTGCATACTTTGCTTTTTTTTTTTCATCTAAAACTTGCAACCCTTTTCTTCATTTTCACATCTAAATCTTGCTAGTATCCCTCAACAGAATTTTGCTTTTTCTAATCTTCTAGTTTGACTCATAAAGCATCATATTTTTAACTAGACTCTTAAACATTGTCCTTTTTATTTTTATACATTTAAACTATCTTTTATCTAGTCTCCACACCTGTCCTACTACCTTGTTTGCCTTTTTTGCTCTTTGGTATGTGCTCATTCTTGCCGTTATTTGCGGTTAAGCAAAAGGACTATTATAATATACGTTTATGTTATTATGTAGGCGTTCCTAGGAACCTCGTTTGCCTCAGGAAAGAAAGTTTTACCGGGTTTTAGGATCTGGAAATAGCAATCTTTAGTCATTAGTGCATTGTCAAGCGTTACAAAATCAGTTTCAAAATATAGTGATTATACTACGTGTTGATTTCAGTCCGTTTATTGTCATCGTAGTTGTACTTTTCACTAAAGCTGAAGGTTTTGTTATAAAATGTCTAGAAAACGTGTCTGCTATGTCTTAATCTTCTTTGTATGTAATGTTTGTATTTGGGTTTTTGATTTGCTGAATTATGCTACAAGGTTTATAGCAACTTAGTTTTTTAATTTTTGTCTAATAGTTACGTCTTTTCTGTGCATTAATTTTGTTTGTGTTTATTTGTCTTGTTTGTAGTCAAGCATTAGTTTATGAATGCATTTATTTAAATCACTAAATTTACGTTTAGTTGTTCGGTTTTTCATTTGTTTAAAGTCTCTATATAACTGTCTTTTAAATTGTATGAGTCTAAAGACCTGGTTACACAGTGGGAGCTAATATCTAAGCTGGCCTAGTCAGTTATTGCAGCTACTTGCACTGTGTGACCGCATCGTACAAATTACTTTACTTTAATTAAACTACTTAATTTTGCAAGAAACTGGTATATTATTTTATAATAATATGTGGAGCTTGAATATATTTTGTCATGTTTTTTTTAACGTTGTCAATGCTGCAAAATTGATTGCCAACAATATTCTATAGGACTAGAATAAGACATGGTTTAGGTATTTAATTAAAAACAAACAGCTAAATGGTTGGAACAAAGATCGGGTATAATTTGGATAGAGTTTATGAGAGGGATTAAGTTTATTGTAACTATTAACATATTTGTGGCAAATCTAGACATATTGGCCATAATAAAAGTTGGAGCTGTTAAAACTTTTTTGTCGCCAATAATTATTGCATATTCAAAAAGTGAAGTTTTTTAGAATATAGAATTTTTAATAGAACAGTGGGGGTAGATATAAGGACTGTGGTTTGAGGAGCAACTTTGTCATATAAATCAAACATAAGGGTATGCATTTTGTTTTTGGTTATTAGCACAACACTATCAATATTGTATGAATGGATAAATTTTTGCAATAGTTCTTATCTGTTAGCGTGTTTAGGAAAATTAATTTTTGTCGTATATGTATTAATGATATGATCATGAATAGTAATAATAAGTGAACACAACTGCCATTTTTTTTATATCTTGATTAATATTATTGCTTCTCTTGTTGGTAGTTTTAATAAGAACATTTGAAATACCTTCTATTAGATGCATTGGTAGGTTTTTGCATTTGGTGCTCTATGCACCATGTGTAATTTTGCTGCATAAAGTACATTTTTCTGGAAGCTGCAAGGTGCATTTATTTGTGTGGTGGGGCCCATCGCATTTGGCGCACTTAATAAGTGTAGTACATTGGTCCGTCGTGTTACACATGCCGCATGGAATAAGTAGTGGTGGTGGTGTAAGACTTTTGACGTTCTATAATGTTTGTTGCCCATGTTAAGTATAAGTTTTTCATAAAATAAATTCATAACTTGTGATAATACGTATCATACGGGTAGGTTTACTTGTCGCCCTTACTATAATTCTTCTGCAATATCTGTGCACTATGTTGTTGTGAGACAGTTGTTGGCTAATTGTTTTGTCTGTATTGAGTATTTGGTAGTAGTTTTTTGAATGATTTGATTATATTTTGATGTTGCAGTTTCGATAATGTTGTTTAAAATTAAGATTTAATTGTGTTAGTTTAAAAAAAAAATCCGAATTTACTTTTTAAAATAGTGTCGAGTGGTCTCAGTTTATGATTTGTTTATATGTCAACAATAATATTTCTAGACATTTCATTATGGGTTGTGAATAAAAACGTATTAGTATAATTAGATATACTTGTGGGTGTAAGAGTGATTGTGCTTTTGTTAATTGTTTAAATAGTTTTATTTGCTGTAGATTGTCCGGGATTATTGTTTGACGTCATATTATTTTGTGATTTGATAAGGTTTCAATATTTATTTTATTTTCTACCTGTTTTTTGCGCGTAGAAATATCCGTAACGTTTTTATGAAGTTCGCCTCTCTTGCGCTTTTTATACTGCGTACACACTTGTAACAAACTGCCGTACAGCAACACCGTTGCGTAACATCCTTGCTCAACATCACCACGCAACGGCGTCCCATTGTTTGTCGGTTTTATGTCGTTGGATGAAAGAAATTTGATTTTGTGTTACAAGGTAATGTTACGCGAGAAGGTTACGCAACGGCGTTGCGGTACGGCAGTTTGTTGCAAGTGTGTATGCAGTATTAGGGTTGATAAACGGCTGATGGATTTCTGTCTTTCTCGAACACGTGAATTGTTGTTATTTTATGTAGGTCAGCTTTGTTTCTCTATCCAAGTTTTCTCGTACAGATCGGATAGAATGGGTAGAATCCCTTTCTTAAAGGGAATGCTCTAGGTTAAGACAAAATAACACGGAAACACTACACAATATAATGCTAATAATTTATTAGCAGTTGGATATTACAGCTCTTAATGTTTTTTAACTAATACATATAAAAATAAAAAAGTACAATGTAGCAATAAAAATGATCTATACTAACCTCTTAGTTAGAAGAAGACAAAAAGCAGATTATCCCAAAAGTACAGACAGGTTTTAGAAAAGTAAGAAAAACAGCCGATTACTTTATGGCGCTATAATATGTAATGAATAAAGAATTAGGACAAAAGGAAAAGAGGATTTTTGCCTTCTTTATTGACTTAAACACAGCGTATGACAATGACAATTGACAGAGAAAGAAGGAAAAATGGAAAAGTTGGTAAATGTAGAAATGTAGAAGTGAAAGGTTTAGAGTGACTAGAGGGTTGCGACAGGGATGTTTGTTAAGCTCTTTATTATTTTATATATATAGTATTTGCTGATGATGTCGTAATTCTGGCACCAAACTTATTTTAACATAGAAAATTGGAAGAAATGATAAAACCAAATAGATGCTGTTTAGAAAAAAAAAAAAAAGTAAAACATAAGAGTTTAAGATTAATTTATTGAACAGGTCAAAGTATTTAAATATTTAAGATTCATGTTTGCCAGTGGTAGGTCCAATAGAGAGCATGTACGATATGCAAATAAAAAAATATAGATAGCAGATGAAAGACTTATAAATATATATTAATAATAACCAAGGATTGTTTTTTTGTGTGACAGAAAAGCAATTGATAAAAAAGACACCTGGATATATAGTTTTGCAGGAAACCAACTTTAGAAAAATCAGCTGGTGAGCAGCTTTAAAACTGCTAAAATTTGAAGAAAACGTTTTTTTAAGGAACGATGAAATTTTAGTAAATGAAAGAAAATAGTAGTTGTGACATATTTTGGTATAAAAAGAAAAAAAATTTATAAAAGGAATGGAATTTCAGTAAAAAAGTAACAGAGAAGAATTGGCAAAAGTGTAGACAAAGAGATAGTGAACAGATTGGGAGAGGCAGAACTGTAAGATAAAGAAGAAAAAATTGATAGTAGCAGATATAATGTCATATATAAATGCTTTCAAGAATATAGTAAACCTCTACAGTTTCAGAAACAGTTGCCGATGAAATTTGTTTTTGTGCAAACTGTTGACAGTAAATTTATATATAAAATTGCACTAACATTTAGTTTTTTAAGTATATAGTACAGAAGTTAATACATTAAAGAATAATACTCATTAAAAAAAAAATGTGCAAAACATACTTATCCAAATTAAATTTATCTTTTCTTTAGCATTTATTTGCCTACTTCTCCCTAGTATTTTTATCTTTTTTTATTCAAAAAAAACTCATAAAATACTGAAAGCGGTCATGGCAGAAACAACAAACCCTGACAAGTCATATTAAAAGAAAGAGATGGAAAAAAGCTGCGTACGGATATAACTGCTATTCCTAGTATCATGATTAAAAGCAAACAAATGCGTTGAGTGTGAATTGACGACTAACAGTTGACTATTTTACTTAACAATAAAGTTTTAAGTTATTACAGATATTTAAAAGTATAGCAAGTAGCTTATATTTAAGAAATTAATAACAGTCGGCAGTTGTCAAAATAAATATATTAAGAAAAAACATGCTGCAAATCTAAGGTTGTGTTTGAGCACACCCAATAACTTAAAAAAAATAAACAAAAATAATAACATTTGATTATTGTTTAAAAGAAAAGCGAGATATAGTAAAACTAAAAACAAACTAATAGCACAAGAATATTATATATACTCTAGTGAGGACAAATATAGTTCGAAAAATTAAAACAAGTAAAAACACAAACTATGTAAATAATAATGTAATAGATTATAATATCAAGTATTTTAAGTTTGAAATTGTAAGTCTGTGTAATGTGTACTGAATAAATGTTGCATACTAGTTAAAAATGAAACAAAATGACTTATAAATGTTGAGCAATTTTTAAAAATTGGTTTAAAAACAAAGTAATATGAGTTCTAAATTAAAAATGAATTCCTAATTTTGATGCTAACTGATAGTGTTTATAGCTTACGTAGCTTACGTTTCTGTTGCATTAGATTAATTATGTACCAAGTAAGTATAATAATACTAATATATTACTATCGTTGAGTGCATGTAGCCCAAAATATAATTATTGGGTTTTATAAGATGTCAAATTGAGTGAGGGAGTTTTATGAAGAGGCGTAAGGCGTGCTTGTAACTGCAAAGTATAAATGTGTATGTTTATACAGACGAATGGTTCCCGAGATTTTGAGATGACTAATAGTTGGCAGCGTCTGTGTGAGCAAGACAAATAATAGATTTATATTTTGAATACCCAACACACACTTTGTGTTTCTTTCTAATATTCTCGCACTCAACGTAAACAACTAAGAATAATACCAAATAATTATAATTTGATCAACATGTTCTAAAACAGCATTAAACATAAATTCAAAATTATAGTATAATTAAAAAAAAATATGTATATGGTTTTAAGACGCATAGAGCTAGTGTGGCAGTTGAGTGTATACACAAAATTATAGATTAGTATTTGCACTTCCACGGCACCTAAATGTGTTATTTATAAGAATGGAAACTATGACAATTGAACACAGTTATTCAATTTTTATTTAATAACTTATTTATCTGATAATTATTTAAATTTAAGTAACTTAGTTGCATTATCAAAACGTTGAAAATAAAAATAAGAACGTATTTTCTATATTTATATATTTAAACTAATTAACAAGATAATAAAAACCTAATTAAATTAATTTTAACTCATTTTGACAGATTAAACAAGATTTGATCTGATTAAGTTTGTGTAAAGAACAACATTTAGTTTTGTCGTAATGATATAAATTAAATTAATTATATTACGCTACATTATTTTTAATGATAAAATTGCATTTCGTTCTCGCTATGTTGTTAAACCAACAAATTTTTGAGTGGGAGTATCTGGAGTGGAATAAACATTTAAAGCAATTTTAGCTTTAAAGATGTAGAGTGGTAAGTAATTAATTAATTTCATTTAATTTAATCGGATTTAGGTAAACTCTAAAGAATAAAAAAGCACCGTTATCAATTAAATATAAATTTGTGTAGTAAATAAATCTATTAATTTTTTATCCCAAAGGAATATATAATATTTAAAAACCAGTTAAAATGTAAATAAATATTTTTTATGTACTATGTATGTAAGTTTGAATTTTGTCAAAATTTATTAGATATTCATGTTTTTAAATAAAACATAATTTTGGTATAAATTAATGTTAATAATATTAATATAAAATTTAATTAATTAGTATGCTACTTTATTGCAAAATAAACATATAGAATTTAGGAAAATTAATTAATAACTATTATTTTAATTATTAATCAAATTTTAAATTATCAATATTACTATTAAAATATATTTAATAATATTTTACTAAAATTGTTTATAAAAAGATAGCTTCTGCTATTGTTCAACACACTTTACACTTCTTTCACATGTAGATTTCCTCGCAGACAGTTAATACATTTCAATGTTAAAATAGGACCTATAGAAACCGTACAAAAATACCATTGTTGTAAGTAAAGTTTGAAATACCCTATTCATTATTTGCAAAGTAACAAATAATCAATTTTAAAATTTGTAACAACATCTAGCGTAATTTGTTTATCGAGTGCAAATTAATGGTAACAGTTTGTAATTTAAATTCAAAGTATCAGACACTAATTATTGGAATTAGAAAAAAAAATACTGCGGCAATAAGCAATTACTCAGCGCAATAAGGCCTCAAAAAATTGTCACAACGCAAACCTATAATTCCCATAGTTGCAATACTAATAATTGCTACGCTGGCGTATGGTCTTAATTATTGTTTACATACAATCAAATCTAATTTGAATGTATATAAGAGTAATTAAAGCCAAAGGCGTCATAATTAGTAAAAAAGTTGAGGATAGACCAGAACAAGAGAGATACGTTCTGCGTCGCCTCGAGTGCAAGTTTCAACTGTCCCGAGCACTTAGAATTGGGCTGGGCTCCGTAATTGACGACCGAGGCAGCCGGTCCGAGTCGAGGAGGTGACTTGGTATTGAGGCATTTTGTGTTGTGTACATTTTGTACTTTGTTTTAATAAGGTTTTGTAGCAGATGGTTTAGACAGACGCGTCACACAGACGCTATTGAACGCGGAGGTTTTGACAGATGCGTCACCCAAACTTTCCACGTGTTGCTCCACTGGTGCTCTCACTGAGCTAAGTGGTGTTTGGTTTGTAGATTAACGAGAACGTGCCGTGGCAACAATCAGTGACCGTTTTCAAACCAGGGCAGAGTGTACAAGCGGATATGTGTTTGTAGTCCTCCGGAAAATCCTGAAGATAAGACTACGGTGGTAATGTTGTTATTGTCAACAATATGGCAGAGGACCAGAGACGGTTGACATCTTGTAAATAACTTAGTCTGAGTATGTTTGTAGATTTTACTCGATTGACTGAGTTGCAATCATTTTACCCAACTTTGAGGATGAGCTTTCAGGTTCAACGCCTATGCACGGTTGGTGTCTAAGTGACGTCGATTTGGTTTTGGCATTAAGATTTGAGACAGGATTAGTCTATTAACAAAAAAGTGTCCGATAGGGTTTTACTATTTGTCCTGGTGCTGCGGCTTTAAAATGTTTAAACACTTGCGGCACAGAATTTTACAAACCGACTACGGTTCTGGTTCTGGCGGTGGTCTCAAAGGTTCCCGGAGCTGTTAGAGGAAATTAACAAAAAGTTTGAGGTTGTTTGCACGGTTTAAGCACATGTGACGTAGAAAAGCACGAAGTCCGTTTGTGGAGGCGGATGTTGACAGAAAGCTTCTGTTTCTTGTCGTGACTTTTGATCTTGTAGATTACCTTACTTTGTTTTCCATGTTTTGTTGTTGTTTCGAGAATGTCCGGTCTGGCTACATCTTTATTGGAGTGGACCACAATTGCTAGGTCGATGGCTTGGTTAACCACTGGGCGTTTCATGTTTGACGGTTTGTGTCCAGTCTTTTTATTGTACGTGTTTCTCATGGCAGGGGTGTTCTGACATGGTTGTTTTTTTCTTCTTCTTCTTCTTTTGTAACGTTTGGAGTTTTAGCTTGGCTGTGCAGGGTTGGTGTAACATTGTTGTGCAAGTCATATGTGATTGTGACTGCTGTTCCAACAACAATTTCTTTGAGTGCTACTAGTTAGATGTTGATGGTGTCCGGTTTAGTTTTCAAGACTTCTTCTATTTCCAACGTGGTTTGTCTTTTTTCTGGCCAGGTTACCAAATACTTTCTTTAAGAAGCGGTAATCAGCTTCTTGTTTTTGTGCGTTTGCCACGACGAAAGCAGTTGGTCCGGGTCCAGGAGGTGTCTTGGTGTTAGATTCCAAAGTGTCGAAATTTTGTACTTTGTTTTATTTATGTTTTTCACCCGAAGGTTTCGACAGACGCGTCACACAGACGTTATTGAACCCGGAGGTTTTGACAGACGCGTTACACAGACGCTTCACTTGTGTTTCTACTAAGCTAAGTAGTGTTTGGTTTATGCATTAACGTGAACGTGCCGTGGCAACGATCAGTGTCCGTTCTGAAACCCGGTCGTGGTGTGTAAACACCGGGTGTGTGTTTCTAGTTCCACGGACCGAAAATAATATCAGCGTAGAAACAAAAGCTTTGCATTGATTCCTAGTGTAGCCAATCAGCACCGACCACTTGGCGGAGCTTATGAGTAGTTGCACTAACGTATAAAAAAAACAATTTTTTGGTCGCGAGAATCAATCAGTGCAGTAAATCCGAAGCGACTACTTTGCGCATCTACAGAACAATTTCTCTAGTGCATAACGGAAAGAACAGTAAAATGACACCGGAAACCGTTCAAATAATAAAATGACCAGAGGGTTTACAAAACAGTAGATCAGACAAGGGCTTTCCCGGTGTCTTGCACGCTGCGCTGGATACACACATACTTGCGGCCCCCGGTAACCTCTTGGCGGAAACCCATTTTGGCAAGTTGCACAAGCCCCGCCTAGACGCGAACAGAAACCTCTCGGCCGGAGATGACGCCTGCACAATTTTGCCTCCGGAGCGTCTGACAGGGCTGCACGCCGCTAGGACTGTTGGTCGGTGACACTAAAATTGGGTATTTATAGGAGTTGAAGAGGGAATGACGCATTGTGATTGGTCGGTGTTGCTCTGCCTTTTGGGCTGTAACAGGATAATCCTTTTTTTTTAATGTTCATTACTACTGACTGGCCTTGGGAATAATTTTCCCTGAGATACTGGAGTGAATAAACAAGAATCAGTAACAGTTGAGTGGACGGTTTTTTTTATTTGTCTTTTTTTTTAAATAAGCACTACTGTTGCAACTTTAGACGTAGTAGAACTATAATAGGTAGTTAGCATAAAAATGTGATATACTTCTAAAGACTTTTATGACTTTTTTTTAGCTATCTTGTACTATATTGGATTATATTTATGTTGATGATATAGAGTCCATCTTTTTTTGGAGACAATTTTGCACTAATACTTTTAGAAAATATGTTAATCCAAGCTGATAAATTAGTCTGGTTGACAATGGCTATCTGTAATCATCTTAAAAGCATCTTGTGCAACATTTTAAGATGTTTTAGATTTTTTAGGGTGTTAGCAAATCAATCTAGATATGGGGTAATTTAATTCAAAGTTTTCTGATTGAACAACTGCTGTTAAATTTTTGGATACGTCATTTAAGCTTTTTTTCTTCCAAATGTTAACTAGGCCAACTTGTAACCAGTAGATTGGTTTCTTGATGAGTTTAACAAGAATCAAACAAAAAGTTTTTTTGGCTATGTAGTGTGATCTTTGTCAACCAAAATAGCAACTTGTAACTTTAAATCTCTGTTGCTTTTCCTAACTGAGTTAGATCCAGTATAATAGTAGGTGCTGCATAACAGAACTGACAAATTGTGTATTGTCATTTAATACTCTACGTGGTTATTTACGTAAGTAAATTTAAGTCCCAACAAAAAGTCATATCTTTTACAATAAATATTATTGTTTTTCCATTTGTTGAAGTTAGATGCTATCTAGTGTTTTGGGACGACTAGTTAAAAATTCTCGCATCCCACAAAGTTCAATAATTCAAATGAAAAATGTGCAAATATTAGAAAAAACACAAACAATCTCTAAGATTTTTTTCATGTTTTTTTTTTAAGTAAAGTTATAACATTAATTAATAACATACAAACGTGTTGATTACAATCTATATTTTGTGTCTACAATATATTATTACTTTCTGAAAATGCTGAATAAGTTAAATAAGCATAATATTATACAGATTTGTATATTGATTGTGGCAATGTGGCAAACTTTGTCGATAAAAACGTTCCAAGAAAAACATTTGAATATATATTTTTTTTAAATCATACAAAAAATAAGAAGCGCGCTTGGCTTAAAGGTATCCTATACATACAAGATTGGGTTAAATTCAATAAAGTTTAATAAAAAACTGTCTTTTATTTTTATTGTTTTCTTTCATCTTGTCTGCACACATGTATTAAATATAGGCTTAAAATATTTTAAAATTTAAAATCTTGTTTATTGAATTATTATTTTTTATTTGTTAACCGGTTTTAAAGTATTTACTTTATCATTAAAAATTATTACTATGCTAAATGTTTTTTACAGCTGCATTTATGATGTATATGTTAAAGTAAAATTATTATTATGTAATTAATAAGAGTAATACATAAAGTTAGCAACTGTTGACATGACATGATGACAAAATTGTAAATTAAGAATACAAATTCTTAATGTTCTTCTCGTATATGTAAATTCTAGTGAAGCAATAAATAAAATAACCGCACAATTTGTTAACCTTAGACAATTTAAATTTTTTTCATATCAATTTGATTAAATAATTAATTTTAACCATAGGTTTCAAAATAACATTTAAATGATTTGATAAATAAGATTCTCTCTCTACATACTCAAGCATATGCCATACTAGTACACTTGTTAATCATTTTCTATAAACTTTGCCTAGATTTTTTTTTATTTGCTAAGGCATATATTGTTGGGCTTATGCTGAAATTTTTCAGCCAAAGCAGGGGCTCAAACCTGCAACAAATTATACGGCAAGATTTGAGTTAGGCGCTTTATCCAACTGAGCTACTCTCGGGTAGATTAAGAGTAATTTCTATTAATATCATTATGGATAATTTATAAAAATATTATAGATTTCTGCACAATTTTGTAAACAAATATATAAATAAATCTAAGATTTATTTCAGCACTTTTTTAATAGAAAGCGCTGATCTTGTGAGACAAGGGTGTGACGATGTATACTCTTCGAATAATATTTATAAACTGAAATCTTTATTCCTTTCAATGTACAATAGAAATACATACACAGATAATAAAATAAAATACAATGACAAATAATATAAATAATAACAGTAATAAAAAATAATAAATTCTTAAATAGTATAAATATACACATATGACATCTTCCCTCAATTAACCAAAATAAAACTAATAATACAATTGTCGATATAATCAAACTTAACTAAATACATTATAATTATAACTACATAGTTTAAATAACTCATACTATATCTTCCCTTAACTTCATTAAAAAAAACTAACAGTTAACTTTTATAAACAATTAAACATTCTAATTGTCGATACATGTATATCTATTTTTATATCTCTGCCACTTTATGTATGTGACGGTGGCTGATAACATTCGGCCATTGGCTCATATGAAATAAAACTGTCAGTGATACTCTCTGCATTTGTTTCTGATGTAGTGTCAACTTCTATCTCTGGAATAGGGGCTAAATATTTTGAATTTTGTTCTAATTGTTTGCCACAGTCAAAATTCGATTTATATAATCTTGGTTTTACTATTTTTTCAATGTTACCAGGTATCTATTTGTTTTGCATTTGTACCATTACTTTTTGATTTTTATCAAGATTGTTCTGTTTCTTTGTACTTTAGTCGTAATACTGTTTTTGTGTATCCTGTTTTACTTCCAATTTTTGTTTAGTGTAATCTGAGTTTATAGTTTCTGATTTTAATAATTGGTTACTAGAAGGCAATAAGCTTCTAAGTCTTCTTGACATTAATAACCTTGCGGGACTATCCAAACCTGAGATTGAAGTATTTCTATTATCCAACAAAGATAAATATAAATCCCTATTTGAGTCAATAGATTTATATATAATCAGTTTTATAGTTTGAATTGCTCTTTCAATTATTCCATTTGACTGCGGATAGCAAAGACTAGAAATGTTATGTTTAAAATTCTATTCTTGTGAGAAATTTTTAAACAATAGTGACAAAAATTGAAGTTTATTATCTGAATAAAATTCAGAAAGTATTCCATGTCTAGAAAATATTATTTTAAACTCATTTATAATTGTTTTTGATGTAGTATCATGTTTTAATTCACAAATTTCTACATATTTAGAAAAATAATCTACAACTACTTGGTAGTTTTTTTAATTTATTTCAAACAAATCGCATCTAATTTTTGTCCAGGGCAAATCCGAAACTTTATGAGGTATCATTGGTTCTCTTTGTTTTGATTTTTAATATTTTTTACATATTAGGCATTTATTCACTTAATCATAAATATTATAGTACATGTTTGGCCAATATTCTGTTTCTTTTGCTAATTTATAAGTTCTCTCTATCCTCTCTATCCAAGTATCTCTGTCCTCATTTCTTTTGGTATTATTTACCTATTATTTACATAAAGTAAACCCTTACTTTCTGATATATCTGATCTTAAATTGTAATTTAATATCGGGAATACAGGGATGTTTATGAAGCTACCCACTCATATTAATTTTTATTGTCAACAGACATACTTGTGCTTCCAATTCTCTGCGCAATGTAACATCAAGTTTTGTATATCCACTTTTATATGCTCTTGAAAACGCATCTGCTATAAATAAATATTTTCCCGGTTTGTATATAATAAAATTGTAAAATCATATTTTTGTAATTTAATTAACATGCGCTGCATCCTTACTGGGCAGTTGTTTAAATTTTTATTAAATATTGATATCAAAGGCTTATGATCAGTTCCTATTATAAAATGTTTTCTATAAACATATTGATTAAATCTCTCGCAACCAAATAAAATAGTTAATAATTCTTTTTCAATTTGTGCGTATCTTTGTTGAGTTTCTGTCAAAGATTTGGAAGCATACGTGCATGGTTTGCCATCTTATAGTATTACCGCTCCCATTCTATCTTTTGATGAATTTACTGATATAGTGGATTCTTTTCGCAGATCATAATATGATAATACTGGCTTATGAGTTAAAATATATATAAGTTTTGAAATGGCATCGTCATGAATAGGATGCCAACTCCATATTACTTTATTTTTTATAAGCTCTTTTAACGGTGCTGTTATTTCAGATACATTTGGTATGAATTTACTTAAATAATTTATCATTCCTAAAAATCTTTTTTATTATTCAGTAGGGGCATTTTCTTTATTGCTTCCACTTTAAAATCATCAGGTTTTATTCCTTTTTTCCATACGGCAACCTTAGGTATCTAAACCGACCAAAAGGAGTATTAAATGTGCATAACTTTGAACTTTCATTATCAAGTTTTATCTGCCAGAACCCACTGGTAGCATCTAATGTGTTAAAATATTGAGCACCTGTCAGTTTACTAGATATTTCATCAAATGTTGGCAATGGATAGTTTTGCAGTTTAATTGCTTTATTTAAATCTTTAGGATCTAAACATATACGTAAACTGCTATTAGGTTTTTGAATTGACCCATTCAGTAGGTTTATCAACTTTTTTATCACTTCATTTGTTTCCATTTCTTTTAAAGTTTTTCTTAATTTATTAAATAATGGTAATGGTATTTTTTGACATGCATGTACTACTGGACTTCTATGTTTATTCAACTCTATTTTATATGATCCCTTAATCATACCTAATCCTTTAAATACGTCTTTATTTTTTGTTATAAAGGAATCTTGACTAACCGCATCTATTTTTTTAATTAAATTTAATTTAATACAAGATTTTAAACCTAATATAGGAAGTGAATCAATAGAATCAACTACAAAAAAACAAATATTTTTTGAAATATTTTCTTAATACTGGTAAATTTTCATTACTATATGTTGATAACACCGTATATGTTTTATTCAAATTATTTATTTATAACCCTATATAATTTGATGTGTTACTCGATATAACATTGGCCATAGCTCCTGTATCTAATTTAAAATTAATTTGTTTCTTACATGTAATTAACGGTATTGTCCATTCTTTAGTAGTATCCGTTCTATATTCTAATGTTCTGATATATAATTCTTCATCTTCAGAACTATTACTATTTCCTTTTCCAATTAAATTCACTTTTTTTTTCTTACAAATAAACATAAAATGCCCTTGAATTCCGCATAAATTACACTGCTTGTTGAACGCGGGACACTCTCGCGGTGCGTGGATTTGATCGCATCGTGGACAATTTTCGCGCAGAGCTCCGCTGAATTTTTTGTGTCCAGTCCTGTTGTCTTTCTTCTCGCTCGATGACGTAGAAGCAAATGCTGGTCGTTTTCGTTGCGTTATTTTTCTTCTTTCTCGTACTGCATGAACATTTTCTGGTTTTTCAGCTACTTCTTCTGATATTAATTTTTATTCTTTTCTGCATTTAAGTATCGCGTCCTCCAGGATGTTATCTGATTGTTACAAAGTTTTTCTCATTTCTTCACATATGACTTCACATGTTATTATACTGGTTATCAAACTATCTTGTAATTTTCCAAATTCACAAGATAATGCTAAACTTTTTAATGTTGTAGCGTATTGTTCGATAGTTTCTCCTACAACTTGCTTTTTTGAAAAACATTTATACTGCTCAAATGCTATATTTCTTTTTGGTATAAAATGATTTTAAATTTTTTTTATTAACACGTCCAATTTATTTTCTTCCTCTTTTTTTAATTGAAAGAAATTAAATATACGAAATCCGTCTTTCTCCTATGTAGTGCAGCAACTGAGCACACTGAGTTTTTTCTTCTTTTTTGTTGTTTTCAGTAGCACACATAAAATTTTCAAACCGTTATTCCAAAACAGCCAATTTTCAGCAAAAGTGCCTTCCATGCACATCATATGAACTCCTTTAGTTTCAGACATTATAAATTTATCGCGGTATTTTAACAATTTACCGACTACGCCATGTGACGATGTATACTCTTCGAATAATATTTATAAACTGAAATCTTTATTCCTTTCAATGTACAATAGAAATCATACACAGATAATAAAATAAAAAACAATGACAAATAATATAAATGATAAAAGTAATAAAAAATAATAAATTCTTAAACAGCATAAATATATACATATGACAAAGGGGACTTCGCTCAAAAAGTTTTATTGGAATACTTACTACCCGTGCTCGGTGCGATTTAATCTTTTTTTTTTGAGTACATATAAAAATAATTACCAGGAATATAAGATTAGACTTCTGTAATAAATATTTCTATATGATTTGATCTAAATATAAATAAAATATTTTATTTAATTTAAATTTATACATAAAATATAACAATAATATTTTATGTATTATAACGCGCATTTCAAATTAAAGTTCATTAATAATTATGTATATTGTTTAGTTTATATTTTGAACAAATGAACTGGTTTTTAGAACAGACTTAAAAACAATTTTATGCTCATTTGTATTTATTTATCAATACAGAATAGTTATCACAACTCTTTAAAATTGATGTTAAGAAGCATTTTTTTTATAAGTGCAATTAATTAGTTTTTTTTAATTATGTAATTAATTAGTTCACATATTTAATATCACTAAGCACTGATTTTAATTTGATATATTTTGGTGTCTGTATTAGTTTTCTGTGACGTACCAATCGAATAATTAATTTTTTATTGCATTTTTATCAATTTTTAATTAGCTGTAGTAGGTACACAATTAGTGCTTATATTTTTTTTAAATTGTTTTCATTTAAAAATTTATCTAGAAAAAAATGGGTTTTTGGTTCCATTTTAACTGCGTGCATCAATTTTTAAGGTATATTACAAAAAAATAGAAATCTCAAAGTGACAGTTTGCTAATAAGATCTAATTAATTTATTTAATTAAGCCGTTTATTACAAAAAAATTAACTATAGACGTTATATATCACCAGATTTGATGTTTTAAAAGCTGTTTTTTTTTTTAATTATAAAGGCGCAAAAGTATTTTTAATCAACCTAGTTTTGTTGGAAGCGTTTGTTAGAGTCTTCAGATCAGTTTGTTTGGTCAGCAATTTATTTCAGTATTTAGAAACAAACATGGTTCTATATTTAAAATTTAAATAAATTTATAATAATTTTATTTTATAATAAAAGCAAATAAATAGCTATTTATATTATTGTTTTTCAGAGATGCACACATTGAGGTTATGTAGTTTTGGGAAGTAATAATATAATATACTTGTATGCTTTTTTGATGTTCTTTATTTTCGACTATAAATTAATAAACAATAAATTAACCTGTAGATGACTTAATAGTCGAAACTAGTCGAGAATAAAGAACATCAAAAAAGCATACAAGTATATTATATTATTATTTCCCAACACTACATAAATAGCTATTTATTTCAATTTTTATTTTTTCTATTCAATCATTTTTTAAATCAAAATTAAAGATAACATACACACAGAAAAACATTACATTATAACAAAAATAACACACAATAAAAACATAGCTAAAATACAGGACACTTCTTTATATTAAAATATTTTTTTATAAGCAGAGGGCAGCAACTTACTATTGGAAACGTTAGGTAGTAACTATTGAGAAGTGCCAGTACCTATTTTTTTATAAAAAATTCTGGCTTTAAGATATAATATACTTCTTCCGTTCCAAAATAAATGTCCGATTTAGGAATTTTATTTGTTCTAAAATAAGTGCCAAATTTGATTAAACATATGTATGAGGATATATACATAACTTGTATTTTCCAAAACAAAACTATAACATAAAATAAAAAACATTTCAAAACTAACACGTATGACTTGAGTGACATTTATCAAATTAGTAACTATAAAATTAAAGTCTTTGTTCATATGACATAGCTTGAATTGTTGACTCTTTTATGGTCAATGGCAATTCTATTCACTTTTGTGATATATTTAAAACATTGTCTAATTTTTTTTGCGGTTAATTTGTTCCATGCATTATATACGGCCGGAACGAGTTTATCAATAATAGACGTGGACTTTTTGTGTTGTAATGATTGAACGGCGTTAAAGCAAATTAAACATTAAAACTGTTGTTGTTGGTTGGTGGTTAACAAACCATTCTTATGTTTCATCTATTTTTAGTACCAGCGCAAACAACTTCCTTATCATCAACACTGCAATTTGACTTGGCATGATCTTGTTGCATTTTGATTGGCATAGTTTTACTACTATAGGCCATTTTCATCTACATTAATGTACTCCAACATTAAATAAAAAAAAATTTTGTTTTCATTATGCTAAAAAAAAGGTTTTAAGGCACTGAAAACTTTTTTTACAACACCTTTTTTTAATACGAGATGCGTACTTCCTAGCGGTACATTAACATTAATAGATCATAAAATATTGATTTTTGTTATAGTAAAATTTTTTGCACTTTATTAGGGATTAATTTTCAATTTTTATGTTTTTTTAATAAATACTTACTTATAAATACTCTTTTTTTTTATTTCACATTAGCTAGTCTGCATAAATGCGCTTAACGACATCATGTTTTAATTTACCATTGTAAAAGAATTAGAGCTACAATCTTTGTAGAACTCATCTTTTGGTAAGTTTTTGCAATGGCCTAATAATTAACTTTATACAAATTGTCAGCGTAAAAAAAACTAAACTAACATTTTTGTAAAATGTTAGAAGTTTACTTAAAAAACTATTTTGACAAATTCAAACTTTAGATGGTTACTAGATTTACCTATTTTTTGTTTAATTTAAATAAATAACTAATTGGTGGTGCAAAGTAGTTGCAGCTTCATCATGTTGCTTCAACCAAAAAAACCGAATATCATCGATTAAACTTCAGTATTGCAACTGGCAACTAAATTGCAATGTCTAAAGAGATAGACAATCAAATATAGTTTAATGAAAAACAAAAGTTTAAAATCAATTACCCAAACCCAATCCAATTCAAATAATTTATGCGCTCTTAAACACATCACATCAACTTTGTTGATAATTTTGTCAGTTTGTGCATCTAGAAAAAAATGGGTTTTTGGTTCCATTTTAACTGCGTGCATCAATATTTGACTTGATTATAGGGCGGGCTATTTTTTCCATACACTGTTACTATTTTCTCATAAATGTTCTTAGAGTTACTGCCTTTTTAAACTAATATAAAAAATGACAAATGTTAAGACACACTATAAAATGTTACACAAACTTGATTTAAAAAAATATTGTTTTCATAGATAACATAAAACACTTCTTTTGTACTTTCAGTAATATTTAAAAAATATTATATAAAACTAATTGAGGTGTGTAAATAGAAAAGAGTCTAAGTGCTAAAATTATAATGTTTGGAAATGTAGTAAAACATATTTTTTAACGCAGTTTTTGTTTTTTTAAATTTTGCAAAAAAAGCATTTTAACGTCTTGCATAATATTAGCTTACTTAATTTTTATAATTTTTAACTATAAAAACAATGCGTGGATAACGGTGTTTTGTGACTAACAATCTGATAAACGGTTTATCAGAAATATATGTGTTTAAAAAACTGAAAAATTATAAAGCTTAACACACTTTTATTGAAAAAATAAGTACAGTACAAAAAAAATCGAATTTTAAATGCAAAATAAAAAAAAAAAAAATTTTAAATGTGCATATCTGAAGACTGACGGGGGAAGCTCAGTACCTAAAAAAATGCAAATAAAGTAATTTTATTTGTCAAGGAAAACTATACTTTTTTCTTTGGTGGAAACTGCATTTTCTATTTCAGGGGTAATATTTGCTTTATCAACAACTTTATTTAAATCTCTAAGAGCACGTGGAAAAAGTCTTGGTAGAACTGTCTGACTTCAGATTTTTTAATATTATCATTTTTAGTAAACATTTACTCTTCTTGGCGCTAATTTTAGAAACAAATTAAAACTTTTTCAGCTCTTCTAAATTAAGAAGCAACTATAAATTCATGTTTTAATAAACGTTTGTTTTTGTTTACATAGAAGAACTACTCAGTTCAAAGCTAAAGCTTGTAGACAGATTTTATGACGGCTTGTTGTGAAAAATAAGAATGCATAATACTTTATTTATTTGTAGTGGTATATCTATAAAATCTTCTGTCTTTATAGGCACAGCTTAAAATGGATTTTTTACTTTACACAATACGAACAACTTTGTGAGATTTTGTAAAAACATAGCTTCGCATTTTGACGGGATTTCTCAATCATTCCAAAATTCCGATCACAGTCCATATAACTATAATCATAGATAATAACCATTAGAAGCAATCTATTTTTATTTTGGGATGCTGAATGATTGCACCTAATGTGGCTCACTATTAGAATTAAAGTATCTTGGGGAAGCTGCATAGAAACAATCATAACTAGTTCTAAGTTTATACATACAGCCGTGAAAGAACTGGTTAGAAGTTGTGATGATTTCAGATCTTAAGTCATGTACTTTTTACAAGTTTATTTCAATTTTTTTTTAGCGCAGTTTGAGGTTCTGTTTTGCTTCTTTTTTATCTTTCACACCTTTACTGGTAGATTTTTAAATTTTCAACAGATCACATTTTTTACACGCGTTAACAGTGCTTTGAAAAGTGCTTATCAAATACTTTGACACAAAATTTGTAAGTGCTTTAGGTACTTCTGTTGAAAGTCAATGCATGTTTAAATCTGGAGATAGATATTTGAGTTCTGACTTATGGCGGGAGTAGTGACTTTTATAGCGCGGGAAAGAGTTAATGTAAGCTGGAATAAGGGTAAAAACCTCCGTTCTCTGTAAATTTAAATTTATGCTTATTCAATTAGAGATTAAGTATATTTATTAAACAACATAATTTTTTTTTATTTTGTATAGTCTGTAACTTTTTTGCTGATATAGCAAACATCTGTTTAAAAATTTTAGAGCTTGCATTTTATATTTTTACGTTTTTTATTTTAAGTCTTTTGATAAAATACATGAATATGTGCATTGACGTCTGCTTTTTTCTGGGGTGTCATACATCCCATGGTGCTTGCAAACTATATTTTGCATCTGTATGCAGTTTGACAAATACGTACTTTGCTGGTATTTGAAATTTTATAAAATACTATAAACAATACTTTCTTCTGTTGAGGTGTAAATATTTTGCATGAATACTTGAATAAGCACGTTATTTATTCAGGTAGTGGTTTTTTGCTAGCAAATTTTTTTACTGAATTTGTAACATACGCATTACTATTCTTTTTAGCGTGACGACTTTTTTTGCCATATTGGTCATTGTTCTTATCCATGTTTTATTAAAAACCGCGTAATCACACAGCACGTAAGTTAAAAGAACAACACTATACTTTATTTTTACGTTTTGAGCACGACTACGCGGCACTTACAACATAGCACTAACAGTGACTTTAACCTATGCGCCAACTAAAACCTCTTTTGCTACTCCTATAAAAAATTTAAGATTATAATTTTTTTTAAAAGCACTTCTAATCAGTTTGTTAGAGCTGCAGCCAAACCACTTTTAGTTTTTTTTTCTTTATTCTACGCTTCTTTGCTTTTTGATTTGCCCTTCTTTTTTTCTTGATGTGCCGTATCCTTAGTAGACGTTAACAATCAACCTGGCCTATCTAATTTGACATACCGAGGTTCTAAATAATTTTATTGAAGTATTGCCGGTCCATTGACGCAGGTTCTTCAGCCAGGAAGTTCGTCGTTTTTCTGGTGATCTTTTCTTTTTATTTTGCTTTGCATAACTAACTATAGGATTCTGTATCTTTCACTGTTGCGCATGATGCTGCCAAAATATGACATTTTTTTTGCTTTCCCGTTTTAAGTATTTCTCTTTTTATTTTTTTGCATGCGTATAAGTATAGTTTTATTAGTTAGTTCATGAAACTTTAAGCATGCGGCGGTAGCACCATATATCTCAAAATTCTTTAATTGTTTGCTGACCGTTACGGACAGTGTCCATCCTTCTTCTCCGTATAAGAGGGTTGAGAAAACAAAATATCTTTAAATGCGCGTACGAAGTTGGAAGCAGAGATTCATGTTGCATAATATACTCCTCATTTGGTTGAAAGCTGATTGTGCTTTTTCAATCCTTCTTATTCGTCGCATTTTTTATTATATTTGTTGCTTTTCCTGCTTGAAACATGTTTTTGACGTTCCATGTTCTTACTTGCTGGGTCTTTATTTTGTATGATGGTTCAGTTTGGTAGTGTCATTTTCATCTTCGTGGTAGTGGTATTGTTTAAAACAGTCCATCCCGGAGATCTGATTGATACTTTTTACTCCGGTATTATAATTTGCCATATTGATTGATTCAGTATACTAGGGATAAAGATGTGTATCTTTAATGTAGTGGTATCCCGTTGCCTTCTACATCCTATGCCGTTGACCATACTTATTGGTTTATTTGCCTTTGAAGACTTTTTCTCCTCCCCAAGACAAGAGGTTGAACTAACTCATGCCAACTCTTCCACCCAAATTGCTTATACCAAACGTTGTCCGGTTGTTGGATGCAGTTTAGTGTCATACCCAGGATTTTGCACTGCATTATATTTAATAGCAATACATATTTTTTCTCTCTTATTATGTGGCCTTGGTTTATTTTTTAATAATGAGAAAAACTTTTTATTACTAATTCAGCCGACGTAGAACCATCTTTACTTTATTAGTTCACAGTAGTATTAGTAGCAACATATTTCAAAGTTTGTTTGTGTTATGTTATTTTGTTTAAGGGGTCATGTTTCTGCATTATAGAACAATCCACTGAACACATCGCATCTGAACATTAGTATACGGAGAAGAAGGTTTATAACGCTGTTGAATAGTATTTTTATATATTTCTCCATTCCGGTTCCCATATATTATTTCAATTAATTACTGTATATGGTGGTATCTTTTTAAGTTAATAAGTCGTTTTTGTTGTTTTTTAAGCTCTGAAGAAGACATTCAGGTTACGTTTCCATTTTTAATGAGTTTAAATAAAATTTGAAAATATAATTATGTCTTTATTATTATTATATACCAACCTAAGTATTTTTAATGTTGCATGCAGTTAAATAACTAATTAATTTAGTCAAAGTTTTTTAAATTAGCGGCAATACTTTTAGATGTAGCAGTTATAATTTCTGTCATCAATAATTAGCCTTGTAGCAGATTGACCGGCTATAGATAGACGTTAAATAAATTAATAAAAAATAATTTTTATAATTAATAAATTATGAAAGCTCAAAACTATTTGTTTTTAATAGATTAATTGATAATAATTTAATTAAATAATTACCGTGGTCATACAAAGCACACAGACGAGGTTTGTAGAACCGAAACAATTGTCTGTGCTTGACCTTTGGCCGCTGTGATGGATAGATTGAGTTTGAATAAATTATTAATGCATTTCATAATAATTTAATTGTTTTACAAAACATTGTATGAATGTTTTATCATAAGCACCAGCTTGTTTGTCATTTGTCCAAGATTCAGAATGGATTAACCAAAACTGCATCCAATAGTCGATATTTTATGAAATTAATAATAATCATAAGAAAATTAAGGACAGTTTACAACCAGTACGTTTTCGTAAGATTTCACCTAAAAATAGAGAAAAATGGTAACATAACCGCTGTTTGATCGCTAGTATGTACGGTTTTTCACGGCAAAATGTCTTTAACTGTGCACTGTTTCTTATCTTCACATCTGGTTGACGATTATATTCGTAGGTTAGTCTTCACGTCTCAGTTCTTAAACTTTTTATGTACAGTCGCACTATTTTTTATTTTCAATTATGAAATGCTGTTTAATCAATATTGCAAGCAAATATTTTTCCATTTCCGTATAATGTGCGCTCCTGATATTTTCAATATAAAATAAAATCATTACTTGTTAATCAAATATTACTTCACTTAATTAGTTAGATTATAACTTATAATGAATAAAATAAATTAAGTATAGCTCCTAAAATATCCATAAAAGCTTTACTTACTTCTTTAATATAATATTTCACTATCAAAGTAAACAAATTCGTCACAAGTTAAGTAGTTGTGTATATAATTTTAAACTATATTTAAGTAGTTATGTGTTTTCACGATAGCTGATTGATCTATTACCGCATACGTCAATTCAAAATTTAGTAATATTTGGTATTTTACTAAAAATATCACCAACTCAAAATTCAATGAGAGGATTCAACGATACTACCCGAAGCCGTGACTATTTGATACAACGGTCCAGATCAATGAATCTCGGATTCATTAATCTAAATAGAATTAATCCGAGATTGGATCCCGACTATTAGTACGGGCATAAGAGTTCTCATGATGACTGATGAATTCATACTTTAATTAGTTTTTATTTTTATATTGAAGAATGATTTAGTCAATGATTTGGTTAGTATATGTTCCATTTTATATATTTTAGATTGATTTGTGGACAAAGTATATATAGATGTGTGTCATGGACAATATTAACATATATTCATAAAAATTGTCACTTCCATGTCTAATAACATCTTTCTTTAAAAAAATTTATAAAATATTTATTTGTATGTATTTTATGCGCACATTTATAAAATATTGTCACTGATTATTATTTTAACAAAATCTTAACCGTATTGTTTTTTTGAATCTAAGTTGATATATAGATTTAAACCATTTATAGAAAATATTGAAACACATTACCTATAATGTGCATCTATTATTATTGTTGGAATTGTAATTAAACCAGCAATAAATTACTAATAGGTACATTCAAATGCAAGATATAATAAATCGTTTGAACTGAGATACATTTGACTATTAAATTACGACGATTAATACGGATATGTTAATTGTAATATTGAATCGGATAACGTTTACAACAGCTACATAATTTCTATCAAATGGAAAGTTTATTTGCTCTTCTTATTTTTGTAAATACGTTAAGCATGGGGCAAGGTTGACATACATCAGTAATCTGAACTATTTTTCTGAGTTAACATAGATGTTTTATTACATTGGATTTAATTTGAGAAGACCAATAAAAAATGTAATAAATTGGAACAGCATCCAGTCAACATGTGTATTGGATCAAATCATTATAAATGATTAATATTAATATATTGGAGATAATCATTGCGTTTTTTACTGTGCGACGCGAATATTGCGCAAGCGTCCGTTTAATTTTTGCAAGAGCGCCTGTGGTTCAAGTTCACTCAACGTCGACGTCGCGACGGAGGCATCTGTACTCCGTATTTGTCGAGAGCGTAATTTTGAACTAGTGAATTATTACTACTAATCATAAACATCGTTTATTAGAAATTATACTTGTGACCCGATTTATGAACTCTTAAACGTTTTATTGACATAGTTTATTATTAGTGTATGTGCGCTACATATTTATTTGGGGTAAGATTTTTATGATAATAAGTTTTAAAATTGAATATATTATAATTATATGAATTATACATTAAACATAATAAAAGATACTTCATAATTTTATCTAATAAAAGTTAAAAACTTTTATAAAATTTGAGCCACAAAGAAAAGTTTTATAACCACTCTTGTACACTTTTTATTCAAAAAGTTATGCTCTTTTTTATAAATTGGCATTTATAAAAAAATTCTATTTTTATGATTAATTTTTTAATTTTTTAGACATTTATCTAAATTTATTATAAACTTGTTGAGTATATCATATTAAATATAATTTTTTAAAGTTTTTGATAAACAAAATAATTGTAGATAAATTAAAAAATAATATTTTATTATTTGAATAGATCATTTATAATAAAAATATTGCATTTTAACCTTGTTTAGAGTTTGTTCATTGAGATTGACATTGCAATAATTTTAACTATAATAATTTTTAATGTAAAAAATACAACATTAATAAATGTGTTAAGGCATTAAATAATATCATTAACATTTGGCTTAACATTATAAATAATTAATTAGATCTACAATTACAATTTTAATAGTTTAACTGTTAGAATATTTTAGGTTTTCTGATATTAGTTAACAAAGGGCAATTAATTCATATGAGAAAATTATCTATACAATTAATAATTGTGTCTTATGTACTTTTATATTTTAATGTTTGTTATAAAAATTCATCTAATTCTTGACGATAAGGTATATTTATAACCACCTCAAAACCGGTCGATATAAAAATAAAAAAGCCTATACGATTTATCATTAATACAACCTTCAACATAAACGAAATGTGTAAAAGAAATGATTAAACCAAACAATACAATTAATAATGTATTAACAAGCAATTTTGGTGATTACAAAACAGGAAAACCTAAAATTGTATTAAGAAAGTACTAGTTGTTTGGGATAATATTATAAACAAAATATTTTTAATGTAAGTTGTAGTATTAATGCATGTGATCATTCTATGGAAAGTTGACGCTTTTGTTTTTATTTTTACATTTTATTATATTAATATTCTAAAAGTAATAACAAAAAAAGCTAAAAATGTTTGATGATTATCAAACTGTCAATAGATCAATGTTTAATAATGTTGTCTTAGTTAGATTATGGATCCTATGCATATTATAATATAGTTGCTATTGATGCTGTAATGTAGGCCTGGACATTTTTTGTTAAAGGTGAATAATTTTTTATCTTATTGTACAAAAGCTTTTAAGAAATCAACTTTATGATAGCTAATTTGAAATAATTTGTTGCTATAGCAATTTGTGTACATGGTACAAGGGCGTTTCCAGCCAACTAGTCTAGAGGGGGTAATTAAATATGTATATTTTGTAGTACAACAAACAAACAACATAGAAAAAGACCTTTTTTAACGTTTTAAAACGTTGTAAAAATTTACTGATTATGTTCTTTGTTTGGAATATAGAATATCAGTAATTTTTAACAATATAAATTGATATTCAAAAAATTCTTAGGGGGGTAATTGCCCAATTATCCCCCCCCCCCGGAATCCGCCACTGATATGGTACTTCAAACACGATGTTTTGTTGATGTGCACAAACAAACATTAACAGTAAACTATTAAACAATTTTAACTCAAACTTGGGCCTAACAGTAAAATGCACAAAAAAATTGTTTTATTATTTTTTAAATGCTATTTTTTTTTTTGGGACAGTCATTGTAATTTGCCAATAGTAATAAAACTTTTGGAGGTAAAACTTCAGTCTGTCCCGGCAAAAATAAATGAAAAATTTACATCACAAGAGTTGCTTTGATGCATAGCGGATGAGCTTGATTGTGAGAACAATAAAATCAAATTAATTTTAAATTTATTCTTATAATAATAATAGTTTTGAGATTGGATTGTAGAGTAACTTTTAATTAGACTTAACATTTAAGTAAATAACAATCAATAGGAAATAATATAGACACATCAAAAAAGGTTGCCTGCACTACAGCAATCTACAGATTAGTATAAACTAACGAAAGATTTGATATATTTCTTTGTCTGCTTTTGCACGACAAAGTTATAATAACTAACAATAAATAATAGACGTTGCAGAATAATATATTTTACGACAAAAAAAAAATTTGCAGCAGAGTTATATTATTCTCGACAAATAAAAAGCGCATCCGAACACTTTGTTAGTTTTTCAAACATTTAAATTGTAAACACGTTTTAAGCATATAGATCTAATTAAAAGTTCTTGATATGAGAATAGACAAAAAACTTAAATAAAGCTAAGGCAAAAGAAGATACAATTAGTCAATAATAATTTGCACATTTGGATTATACTTACTTAATTATCGTTTAAAAAATCCTACCGTTGATTTATTCTCTATGCAGTTTGTATGTTGTAGTAATAATACATTTTTGTGTCATAGAAAGCACTTAAATGTTGTGAAATATATTTGACTGATTTTTAATACAGTTAGATTGTTGTGTAAAACATTTGTTTGGAGTGTAAAACAATTTAGTTTGTTTATTAAATTTTTTTGTCGCGATGAAAACCTTTTTATCCGTTATTTTTATCTTATTCCGTCGGGCCAATAAATTCAACTCGTTAATCATTTCAGTCAATTCCAATGAACTGAACCAGTTCTAACGTGTTATTAAACTTTACAATATTAATTTCATTTTTTTTAACTTTCATAATAACCCACATTATTTTTAAGTTGTAATAATTATTTTTGCAGTAATATATGTTTGACTCATAGAAAATCGTATATTAAGTATTAAAATTAGGAAAGCATTGTTTGCAGCGCACACAAAGCATAATCAAAGTGCTGCAAATGCTTTTCTGCCCGTGGAGCTTACCACTATTTTTTGTCTGCCCTCCCCCCTCCCCATATATTTTTTAAATAAAGTAAAATATTTTTTTAATTAATTTTTTTTATTATTTGGAATGTGTTTTCTGAATCAGACAAAATTAAAAAATAAATACTAACTTAACTAATTAGTAACAACAATAAAAACAATAAAAATTATTTAGTTGCATATACAAGCTGTTATTTTTTAACCAATTTAATTGATTTAAAAACTATTTTTATTTTTTGTATTTTTTTGTTCTTATTTGATTTTTACTTTTATTTACTACTTTTTTGAATTTAGTTTTTTTTGTACACATCAGTTATCCTACTTTTTTTCATCTTATTTTTTTGCAATTTATTGTTTTTACCTCTTTGTTGCACCATGCAACTCTTTTATATTTCTAACAACTATCTTTTCATATACATTTCTTGCACAATTAACTATTGTCACTTTTAATCTATTTTACATATTTTTAAAAGTTTTTATTCTTCATTTCTTTATTTATTTTTTTTTCTTGTACCATTTTTTAATATTTTTTTTCTGTTACTGTCATTTAAAAAAAATACTACTTTTTTTTAAACTATTTATTTTATTTTTGCTCTTTCCTAATAAATTTACAACCAAGATCCACTTTTCATATGACAAGATAATGATCAGTTCTACATTTAGCTCCATGTACCGCTCAAGTATCTATAAGATTCTAGTCAAAACTAATTTATAATTTTTTACATGTTGCTTGGTAGAATTGGGCTTAGAATTATGCCTACACCTTGACAACTACTTATCCAATTATTTACACCAGACTATAAAACTAGACTACCGTTATTGATAGTACCTACATTTTTTTTCTTTTTGTTTTACACATACATAAAATATCAACTTTTCTTTCATTATTTTTTTTTTCTACAATTTATGTTCATTGCCAAATACTCTTTTTACATTCCAAGTACCAATAGTCTTTGCCAAGTTAATATGAGATGGGGTCTGTTCTTTTGACCTCAGCTGCCCACCATCGCTTTGGCCACCCGAGATTATTGAAATGTATTTTTCTTTGTAGCTCAGTTCTATCGTGTCGAGCAACCTTGCTCTATTCCAAACAAACCAGTATCACTAATTATATTGGCGACTTTTGCATTTTTCTTATTTGCATTCTTTAAGTATATTGCTAGAAATAGCAATATGTATTTTGTTGGTTTGCTAACAATATAAACTTATTTTAACAAAAATATTTTTTAACAATAAAGCTATTAATTTAACAAATCTAGTATAAGCTGTATGTAGATGTCTGGATAAAACAAAAGTGATTTTTGTAATGAAAATAGATCCAATTGCAACATATTTTCTAGCATTCTTGTAGCAAACAATTTATTTGAATTTAGCGATCTTTCAACATAAAAAAAAAACAAAATGATTTTGTTACGTTTCTTTTCAAATATTGCTTTAAAAATAACAAGATTTACGATTTTTTGTATATATACGTAACACAGTATCAAACTACCTAGATACTGTGTTACGGCCACCAGGCGGCGCTGCTTGACCTAACCAAGCGCAAAGTTCTTGCCCTTTTCAAGAACAAGTCGGCCAATGACGGAGCAGCGTTGGAATCAAAACCAGCGCTGACGAGAAATTCCGGCAGTCACTCCGGAGCATTGCCAGCGAGCACATGAAAGACTGGAACTTCCGTCCAAGATTAATCATGTCTGAGCCCGATTAAATATTACACACAATCGACGACCCCCGCAACAAAACTGACCACGAGAATGGTAAACCAACCATTCCGAACAATAGATGGCCAACACGTTAACGACCTTGGTAGAACAAACTGCAGCAGTTTCTAGAACTTAATCAGTTCCCATTGCTAGAACAACTGATAGAGCAAGCAGCCAGATTGAAAAACGGAATAACAGCCTAACATTTATGCGAGACTTTCAAAAGGTGCAACAACCTGCTTCTAAAAAACGCCCGGGAAACAAGAACAGGGCTGGAGATTGGAAAAAAGAATAAACAAGCTGCCAGCCCGAACCAAGCATTGCAAAAGTGAACCATGGAATAAAAAATGCGTGGGAGTCACGGAAAGATTCCATCTACTTCCAAGAATTAAAATAACAATAGAGGGTAAACCTCGAAAGGCACTGATCGATAGTAAAGCAAGTGAAAACTTCACAAAGCGGAAGCTATCTAAGTTCAAGGCAAACAAATTGACCGTTGGGCAAGCCAACCCGACCGCCGCCTTACACACTACTGGTATTGCCTCAGCCAGGGTCAAGATAAGCGAGATGGAACAAGAAATGGATTTCATAGTCGCCCCACAACTAGGCAAAGAAGTAATACTGAGCCACCTTTGGTTGCTAGAGAATGACGTCACAATGGATTACACCAGGAAGTGTTTGAATTTTGGACACCACCGCCGCGCTACCATCTATTGGACTCAACCACTTAGAAAAATAACAGCAACACCGAAGAAATGCCAATGGCGTTTGCAAACTACAAACAATTGGGACAGTTATTGCGCAAGTTCAACACAGTGTTTGCGGAAGACCCTACACCCTCAACCACGCGAGCAGTTACGCACAAAATCGTGTTAAAAGACTTGACCACCGCGCGCGCACCGCGTTACTCCTACAACGCCAGCAAGAAAGGTGTAATTTACTACCAGGTGGAAGAACTACTTGCGTCCGGAATAACTGAACCGAGAACGCATCAGTTGTGATTGTCAAGAAGAAAAACGGTACGCCGCAATTTTGTATTACCAATCGGCGACTCACCGATGTAAAAAGGACGAGGCGAGTGCTAGCGGGCATACTACGAAAATTTGTGTTAGTATAATTAGACAATTTACTAATATACTCGAAAAACCACAAAGAACTCTTGGACCATATTCGGCGAGTCTTCAAAAGGCTACAAGAGTACGGACTACAGTGCGGGTTAAGCAAATGCGAGTTACTACATCAAATATAAGAAGACAACTAATTAATCAACTATTACTACTAAGAATTGGTTTAACATTTTTAATAATTAAAATCAGTTAAGTTTGGGTTTGAAACAGTGTTTCAAAGTTGATTTACTATTGCAGATATGGTCCCAAAATGACCCAAAGTTTTTGTTAATATTTTCAAATTTGCGCAGTAACCGGTAGTAATTTCAAATTGCTGATAATAAAAAAGTTTGAAACAAATTTATATAAATTGATTTTAAGCAGAAATGGTCCCAAAATGACCCAAATTGTTTTATTTTGTTAATAATTTTAAATTTGCGCAGTAACCAGCAAGATTTTCAAATTGTTGATACTAAATTTGGATTTAAAATACATAAATTGAACGCTCGAACATCACTTAACTTTGGTCAGGGATTTCTTCCTGGGCACGTGTACGTGGCTCCGCAAATACGTAACAAATTTTTCGGCAGCGGCAGGACCGCTGATAGATATACAAGGACCCATGAAACCGTTCCGCTGGGACGCCGCAGCAGAGAAAGCCTTTGAAGATGTCAAAACCTTGTTGGACCAACCTCTAAAATTATCACAACCGAAACCAGGGTTACAATTTATTCTACAGACGGACGCCTGCAACACAGGGACGGGAGCTGCATTATATCAAGAAGAAGGAGGAAAATGATGCATAATCTCTTACCATAGCGCACGTCTGAACGAGAGCCAACGGAAGTTACACTCGAACAAACTCGAATGTATGGCTATATTATGGGTCATAAAGAAATATTGTCCTTATCTGGAAGATGCACCGTTTACGTTACGCTCCGAAAACAAACTGCTACTATGACTAGAAAGGTCAACAATTTAAACGCAAAATTTACAAGATGGTCGCTTATCCTTCAAAAATTTTTGTTTACGATAGACCAGATGCTATAAACCACCTACCTGGCGCATTATCAAAGAATTTGGGCACAGAATTTATTGGAGAAGACATAGATGATGTCGAGCGCCAACTGCCACCTGGACCAGTGACCCAGTTTCAGAAACCAAACCGTTTACAACAAGCATACTCTCTCTTAAACCGCAAATATAGAAACAAAGAGATGCAACTTAACGGTTTGGGAGATGAAACTCTTGTGGTCATGGTGCGACATTACCAGACAACTAGTCCATCAACACAAGAAGTCATGAGGCAACATCAGGAAATGCTCTTAGATCCGGAGTTATCACCAGAAGATACAAGGTGAGCAAAGCAGGAGAATTTTTACGCACGCTGGACGGGCACGATCAACTGGTAGTACCACCCGATGCTGAGCAAGAGGTGTTAAAATACCATCATTCAAATGACACCGCATGTCACCCAGGAAGAGATGAAACTCTTGCTGAAATACTCAAGGCATTCCACTGGCCCCTAATCAAGAAAGACGTCCAAACATTTGTACGAAAGTGTTTAGTTTGTGCTCGAACAAAAGCAGGACACGCAAGAACAGGAAACCCGCTACGATCGCACCCAAACAGTAAACCTTGGGAACGAATTGCAATAGACTACGTAGGCTCTTTGAATGTCACGAGGAAAAGAAACAAATATGCTTTCACAATCATGGACATGAGTACCTGATGGGTTGAAGCCATACACGTCCCGACTGCAACAAGTGACGTAACTACGAGAGCACTGGAAGAGAACATTTTTCATCAATATGGCTACCTCAAAGTCATATTATCCGATAATGGGACACAATTTACAAGCCGTCACTTAAAAACGCAGTGAAAAAATGGAAATGTCTGCATTAGACTACAGCCACATACCATGCCAAACTCAAGAAGAGTCTAAGAGGCTTGCTAGAACAAAACCCACAAAAGCAATGAGACAAACTTATAAACTTGGCGGTGTTTCACAACAATAGGCGCAACAACGCAGCCTTAGGACAAAGTCCGAGCGAGTTGCTACTGCGACAAACTATACAACAGCCCGGAGGATGGGACAATCCGGATAAGGAAGAAGACAAAGAAGACCAAGAGAGAAGATTGCAGAGAGACAGACAACGGCAAGCCACTTATAGGCAACGCCGCTACCGACGCCTAGAAAATGTGGCAAAGGTGTACCAGCCAGGGGACATGGTGATGGTCAGGAGCCAAGCTCGAGGTCTAGCAAACAAATGGTTAGAACTAAAGAAATTGATAACATCCGCAGGCGGGCACTGTTACTGGATTGAGGACTCTAATTACCGACCCCCAACAAAACTACGTTTGGACAACATAAGACCCGCTCCAACAGTCAATAACATAGATAATATAGATGCGCGACTCCTATGTATTTTGTTCGAACCGAGTTGATTTACCACGTGACCACGGTAGTGGTACTTCTTTGCAAGTAACGACAGGAGCGCCACCGTCGCCAGTAACAGAACGATGCGCGGGAAATTTAAAGCAAAATATGCGCGGGAAGTTTAAACATGCATAATATTCCAATTATATAGTAGAGTATAATAAAATTTAACTACTGCATTAAAATATTTAAAAATACTAAAACTTGTACTTTTTAAATATTTAAGCAGTATATATAATATATTAATAAAATAGTTAATTATTTTAAAAATATATTAATTTTAATAACTCATAAATTTATTTGTCTTTATAATTCTTAACGTTATAACATTCCTTGTCAAAACTATATTAATAATATTCCTGTAAAATGTCATAATGATCACTGTTTTAGAGATGGAAGGCATATTAAACTTTAAAAATTTCCTGCAGGTATTAAAATAAGTAACTTAATTTGTACTTTTACTTGACGGATATAATTACAGTAATAAGCCGTTTTTATTTTAGAATTAATATACTATAAAACAATTGGTTGGTATTAATTTATTCTTAGAAAATTATATTTAAATATGATATATTTTGAAATTACTAAATACAGAAACAGATCACTTTTTAATTAAAATTTGTAGCGTACATTCAGAATAGCAGGTTTTAGCCAACAAGTAATATCTTTTAGGTAAACCCAAATAATATAATATATATATAATATTAACATCATACCAATAGGACTGTTTTGACTCGATATTTTACAATTTTTGTTTATAAGCTACATTGTATTCAATTTATTTACGATGTTAACTAAAAATATTGCTAATTTGCCATTTCTAATTACATTCTGATTAATAAAATAAACGCAGTTTATGACTGTAATTATACACCTCAAGTAAAATACAAAATTACTAACCTCAACATCTTGAGTTTAATATACCTTCCATGCCTATATCAAACTGAGCACCATGAATAATTATTGGCACATATAATTAATATAGCACAAGGATACAAGTAAACAAACAATGGTTGTCAAATATATAATTAATATAATTGCGCTGTCTCAAGGCCAAGTGACTGCTCTGACTGTCATCTGTCAATTAAAATTGGCGGAAAAACAACTTTATCAAGGCGCCAACGGTACGCGTCAGTACTGCCAACAACACAACAATAAAAACACTAAAAACTCGATAGCAGCGCCAATTGTGTTACTGAAATGAAGTAATTTTCACGGTCACGATTTTAAAGCCTGACTCGACCCCCCATGGTCAATAACGTCCGCAGCTTCCATGACGACAGCAAACTTTTGTCAAAGAAAACGGTGGTTAATTGTTACGGCTATCTGGCGGCGCTGCTTGACAGCGCCGTAGCTAAGGCCCCGCAGTGCGGGGGGGGGGGCCGACATGTTTTGGGGCCCCTAAACCTCAAGAATTAATTAACCAAATTAATTAGATACATTGATCAGTGATCACTATTGTAATTTAATTAAAAAAATAATACAAAATTTATACAAAATAAAAAAACTATGTTTAGTTTACTATAAAAGTATTTTAGCCGGACTGATTGTTGCCGTTGTTGTTGTTTATTCGGCTGTCTTTAGTGCTTCTGTTTTTACACGTAAGTTGCGTTGGTTTGTTTGCATGCTTTAGCCAATGAAGAACTTGGTTCTTCCAGGCATATCAATTTTTTAATGAGCTGTTACGATACATATGAAACGGTATTTAAACAGCAATAGTGACAGTGCAAGTGATGTTATAGCCTAGAATAACTTTAGTTTTGCATTTGTGTTGTTCTTTATACTGTCGCTCTCTTGCATTCTCGTGTTTTGTGTATTTTTTCTTGTTGAGCATAATGTTGTTTAGTATATTTAAAGTAATCGTTAATTGTGCCAACTGATAATCAATCCAATCATCAGAGTACTTACATTTTCAACAATGGACACGATCTTGATAAAAACCTCCAGTAGATATTTTAGCCTCCTCATCAAAAGGATTAAAACTTCAAATTATTAATTTTAAATGCAACAACAACTCTTAACTCCACTCAACGGTTGGTTTTCAATTTAAAAACCTGAAGATGACCACATGATCGTTAATAAATTTAATTAATAAAATACAAATATAAATTATAAAAATCTGATTTTATTTTGTTAACCCAATGTTTGGATTAAGGATTAAAGAAAAAGAAAAAGATTTATTAACACATCAATCTAATCATGGGAGTACCTACATTTTCAGTATTTATTTTATTTGATAAAAAAAAGGTTTTTTATGTATACGTATTTGTTTGTTTCACACGTATGCGGTTTGTTTTCGGTTGCAACCAAAAACGATTGAAATTTTTTCACACATACACGGTTCATATTGTCTTTTGTGTTTTTTCCGTACATAGCCTCAGTAGTAATCACAATAAAGAGAAGTCATGTTGTTGCCATGTTGTTTCTCTATATCTATAGAAGATAAAAAAAAACTAGGGAGAAATACTAGAATTTATTGGGAGCACTCTCTTATCACTTTACGGGGGAGTATTTGGTGCTATTCTGTTTCTATTAGGTACCGAATACAAAACAAAAAAGAACTGAAAACAAAACAAACCAAACCTAACCGAATGGAACCCTATACGTGTGAAACGAGTCTAAGGCGTTAAAAATTTATTTTGAAGTATAATACAAACACGATAGGGGCCCCAAGAACATTTTTGCGGGGGGGGGGGGGCAGAATTTGAAGCTACGCCACTGCTGCTTGACCTAACCAAGCGCAACGTTCCCGCTTCTTTCAAGAACACGTCGGCCAATGACGGAGCAGCGTTGGGATCAAAACCAGTGCTGACAAGAAATTCCGGCAGTCACTCCGGAGCATTGACAGCGAGCACATTGAAGACTGACCGCAACAAAACTGACCACAAAAATGGTATACGATTTTACAAAGACGACGTGCCCCCCCCCCCCCCCCCCCTTACCAGCACGGGATGGACCAAGAGGAAGGATGTTCAAATCTACGGACCCCCGTAGAGCCTCCTCGACCCCCGGGGAAATTTTATCAACACAAAAATGAGGAGTTGGCACTACTGACCCCACTCACTCATCTTACCGGTGTAGATGGTCTCCACCACGTGTCACGTACACCAACCGGCATTATCCACCTGCGCTATGAGGGGGAGTTCGGTAACAACTGTTGATCATACTTATTTTTTTTTTAATCTTAAAAAAGAAAACACTATTTGTTTTTGTTTTTTGAAAATAATTTTGAAAATTGTGTGAAGTTATCAACTACATAGCAATCAATGCCTAGATATGAATTGTTTTAGTTTTTCAATTGTTTACAGTTATTTGAGTTTTGCAAAGTGTGACTTATATGATGGTGTTGAAATGATGACAAATTATACATTTTAATAAATTGTTTGATGCAATTACGTATTGATTGTTGAATTGTGTTTAAATAAATAAATAAGTTAATTTTTAAATATTATTAAACTGACAGGCACAACATAACTAAAACCTATGTAATACTAAAATTATTTAGTGTATTATTTTTATGGAAACATAAAATATATAAGTTGTTAATGATATTATTCATAATGTAGGTGGACCAGATACTATTTTTTACCAGTATAAGTCTGGTAGTATATATTATGTAAATAATTTACAATTAAATATTCAAAAGCAGCTTTGTTAGTAACACAAGTGAAAGCCCTAAAATATTGGCTTTTGCATCCAAATATAACAGCGTTGGAATAATCCTCGCAATTGATCATTATAACTCTATTTGAAATGTACTGCCAATTGAATCAATAATAGTTATAGTAATCCCAAAATAAATTGACCGGTGTTATAGGCAACTTAATATACACAAAAGTTTGCTTTGTTGCACTCATGGCTTTGCTCGTTTCAACATTTTTTATTTGGGCTTACATTTCACAGATTCTATGAGCCACGATGTTTAAGGATTACTGTATATTATAATAAAAAATAACTAATATACATAGAGAGTTAAGAGTAAACTTTAATACCTATATATTTATTTTTAAACTTAGAACAAAATTAATATGGGAAACTATTTATTGAAAAATGAATGCAAAAATCACAAATTTGACAGCAGCGCTATAATGTTTATCGTAATAATTAAAAATCCGTGCTCTTCTTAAATAATTTCTGTTAGAAGTATTTTAAATTTGAATAATGTAATATTTGTTTTTGATGATTAATAAGATTAGAATCTGTTGAAGTTGCGGAGGATGAAATTTATATCATGGGGAGGAATCAAACAGATTTTTTTTTCATTTTAACAACTGTGAAAAAACTTATTTACTTACTTTATTGATTAAATTGTTAAGAAGTTATTTGTATACTTAAACAGTGAGCTATATTTGTATCTGCTATAAATCGTATTACTTTATAAAGTAAATATTTGCATGCAAATATTTTGATAATGAATGGTCAGAATAAAAGTTAATATTTTCAAAATAAAGTAAATAAGACTCTTAAATTTACCACATTTTGTAATTTTATGCTTTTTATGCATACCAAAAATATTTACAATAGTAAAACAATCTGTAAATTGTTGTTTATTTTTATTTGATTTAGTAATTAAATTATTTTGTTCCAAATAAGTTAATTGTCCAACAAAAATTATAATTGTTTATGGAATAAAAAACTAGATTTGAATGAAATGATTATGATGAATTTTATGAATGTTAATTGAATCAAACAAAACTGAAACAAAACTTAGTGTAATAATTAGTTCAGTCTAAGCAAAAAATAGTTATTGATAACGATCTGCTTTAAATTAAAACATATCAAATGAAAAGCTTTTTAACATTTTAAGAAATGAGTTTTATAGCGGATAAGGTATTATCGTTGAGTGAGGGAATATTAGGAAGAGGCGCGGTGCTAATGTAAGCGTGCGAGTGCACAAAGTTCCCCAAATCTAGGTGGCGAATCATCTATTTTTCCCGAGATTCTCAATTCTCATTCGCATCAAAATTGCGGTAGGAGTAACATCGATACGATACAGCGATGTATTGCCGAAGCCGGCCTCTCGGCGCTTCTCGTCTCCTCATGCCATCAGCTCCTCAGCTCATCAAATAAATTGAACATTTTAGTGAAATATCTAGTTAGTTAGTTAGTTTAGATTTTTGGCGTATCAGCCTAATAAGACTATTAACGCCTAGTGAAATATCTGTGCCATTTCGTAATAATATAGATTCTTGTAAACAATGGCTTTAATTAAAACGAATCATTGTTCATACATGTATTGCAATAGCCATAAACGGGATAAGAACATTACTTTATTTAAATTCCCTATAAAAAATAAAGAGAGAACAAAACTTTGGCAAAAAAATTGTGGCAATATAAATATAACAATTGTGAATGTTGAATCTCTAGCCGACTATAAAATATGTGAAAAGCATTTTCCTCCTGAGGATATTTTAATTAATTTCAAAAGAAAATTGTTAACAAAAAAATGCTGTACCCTTGGAATATACAATTAAAGGTATTTTTGTTTAATATGTACCATTTATTATTTATTTAACGAATGTCTTACAAATACAAATATAAATAATTATTTTAATAACAAATAAAACAATGAAACAAACAAAAAAATTTGTAATTGTAAATGAAAATATTATCTATAAAATATGTATTTAAAATATATTAAACTTAATTTAAATTTTGATAATGAATAACAATTTACCTGCTTATATTTTTACAATTTATAATTTGGGCAATTCCATTTCAAACGGACCAGAGGGGGGTGTTGCTTTAGTATTTTTTTTCTGTTTCTATAACTTATTAGTAGTTTTTTGGTTCGAGAGGGTTAAAATCCTTATAAAAAAAATTACGATTTTTTAAAGTTTTTTTGTCGTTTTGTAACTTTGACTTTAATAAATCGTATTTTTGAACCTAACCTAACCTAACCTAACCTAATTAATGTAAAATTTTCCATAGAATCCGAATTTTGGTATTTGAAAGCTATAAATGCTTTTCAGAGTCACAAAAGCCGGAAGAACTGTAAAAATGCCAAAGAAAGTGGAAAAATTCAATTCCCTCTTTCAACGGTATTATGGTCCGAAGTTTAGACTTTCTATGTAGAGTACAAATAAGAACAAAGTATTTTGAACCTGGAGTAAAACATACAGAAATTTAGGTTACTTTTTTGTCTCTGCTGTCAGGAATAATTTGAACAATGTTGATCTTTAAAAACTTTAATTGTTTCTGATTTATTAGCATGAACCAATTACTTTACGTAATCCCACAAGAAATAATCGAGGGTTGACAAATTGCATGATCTTGAAAACTATATGTATCACAAAGTTGTCTATAAATTGCTTGAATCAACATCTGATTATTACATAAATTTGGATAATTTGGAAACCTTTAAAAACTGAGCTTAGTATAACTGTTATATTTGCCTACTTTTTTCACATCCTTCTTCTACGCTTGCATTCCAGTTTTCTATTACAATATTGCAAAATCTTTTGTCATTTTTGTCTAAGATTGTTTACAGACTGCTTAAATCTAGTTTTCAATATGTGATAGTTTCAACGAGTGTAGTTTTACTTGTTAAAATTTAAAAGTATTTTTATGTTGTTGTGACATATTAAGTAATTCTTAAATATCACAATTTAAAATTTTAAAATAAAATGTTTTTTACTTTAGACTTTATACATTATACACTTCTTTTAGTACATCATTTTTATAATAGTTTGTTAGCAGGTATACTTATACACAAAACGTGTTTTTTTTGGTGTTGTGCTCATCTTTATTGATATCACAGTTATATATGGCCATGTATGAGTGAAGGGGGGAGGATTTTTTGTTATGTCGCAAACTTTGGGGATAGGTTTTTTGACATAAACTCTGGTCCCTTGAAGTTTTTTAGATTTTTTGTGCTACCCATTGCCAAGATTTTGTAACCTAAAAATCTCGGCAATGGGTAGTACTTTTAAAAATGTCAATTTTATACCTATTTTTGCAATTTTCAAACGACTGAAAGTTTTTAGGGATTTTTTTTTTCAAATTATTGAAGAAAACATTTATTGTTTAAAATTGATCAAAAATTAATTCTAAACAAAAGATTTGGAGACATTTCCGTTAATTTTTAAAAAGTATTTATTTTATTAAAAATAGATTAAAAAAAACCGGAAGTAACTTTAAAATTTCAAATGGCAACATAGGTTGAGTATGGTATTAATTGATAGGTCTTTTTAAAGGAAACAACTTTTATAAAAATGTTTTTTTTAATATTTTGCATATTGACGATAATTAAAAAATACCAATTGTTTGAAAGTATTTTATTCAACAACTTAAATAAGAGTGTGAAAGTAAAGAAAATGATAATTAAAACAACTATTCAATTATTTATGGTATGTTCAAATTGCCTTCTTTCTTAATCAATGCATCTTTGTAGCCGATTTTGAACGTCGTTGACGGCCCGTAGTATCTCATCTTCACTAAGTGAACGGCAGACATTTTGTATCCTTTCTTTTATATTATCTCTTGTGGTTGGAAGCTCTTTATAGACTAGGTCTTTGATACGTCCCCACAAGAAAAAGTAAAGAAGCGTTATGTCAAGAGAACGAGGTGGGCATGGAAATGGTCCTAGCCTTTCAATCTATCGACCAGGGAAAAGGCGATCAACAGTTTGACAAAAAACTCTTGCGTAATAAGCTGGACAACCATATTGTTGCAAATACATTTTTAACTTGTTGCATATGGAACGTCATCTAGAAGGTCAATAAGATTATTTTCTAAAAAAATCAGCGTATTTAGCTCCGTTTAATGAACTATCAAAAAAATGCGGACTAATTTATTAGTTTCCTAAAATACCACACCAAACATTAAGGGTGCACACGTGTTGATTATCAATTTTTCTTAACCAATGAGGGTTTTCATTACTGCAGTAGTGAGCATTATGTAAATTAACAACTCCGTTGCTTTTGAATGTTGACTCATCTGTCCATAAAATTTTGTGATGGAAATTATAGTTTTTATGAGACAACCAATCACAAAAATTTAACCTATCTTGAAGATCCTGCTCTTTAAGTTTCTGGTGTAGAGAGATATGGTATGGATGGAATTTGTTTGTTTTTTAAAGCTCTCCAAGCAGTGGAGCGACTTATTCCAGCATCAATTTCAATTTTTCAAGTTAAGATGTTTGGGTCCAGAGCAATTGCTGCAAGAATATTTGGTGCTCTTTCATCTAGTACACGTTTTTGCTGGGCTGTAGCTTACCAGTTGCCTTAACTCGTTCTGCAAGGCGCCACAAAAACATTTTTTGATTGATTGGCTCGTTGAAGGTATTGCTCAGCATAAATTCGCTCAGCTGCTCGATAGTTTTGGCCGCATTTACCTAATATCATCAGCATATCAAAACCTTCGAGGTTTGTAAAAATCATGTTGACACATTCAATACTTTGACAATAATAATTTATTTTACTTCTAATATTCACAAACGTCAATTATTTTGACAAAACAAAAAAGCAAGGCCAACTTGAGGAAATTGAGTGTTGAATGGATAACTAACTTTCAATTTAGTTTTTTTTTTGTTTATTTTTGTAAATATGCAAAATATTAAAAAAACATTTTAATAAAAGTTGTTTTTTTTAAAAGACCTTTCAATTAATACCATACTCGACCTATGTTGCCATTTGAAATTTTAAAGTTACTTCCGGTTCCGGGTACTTCCGGATTATTCCGGTAAAAGATAAATTCACCAGTGGATTCCGTGGGTTCACTTTGGTAATATTTTTTTTGTCCCAGTCACATTTGACCAAGCGTTGTCCCGGTATACATATATGGCTATGTATGAGTCAAGTGTACGGAAATGAAAACTTGTTTTTGCTCAACCATCTGAAAATGTTTTCTTCTACATGAATCTTGATATGTGATTTTTTTTTAGATTTTTTCAGTGAGTCATTTCTAAGTAATAAACAATTAAAATTTGAAAAAATTGATGTTTTTGAGTTTTTTTACATTTTTGAAAATTTTTCAAAACAAAGACAGTTTTACTTAAAAAAAGATAAGAAGTATTTTTTTTATTATAGATAGGAACGTGTTTTTATATGTGCAAAAGATACTCTGAAAATTTCAGGAAGTAAGAAATATCTAACAATGTATCTACAGAAATACTTACTTAAATTTACATTTTTTGATAGTTTGTTACTTTTCAGGATTGCATTTTTAGGAAAAAATTATAACAAATTTTTTTCTTTAAATTTGTCTAAAGAATAAGTTTTTACAGACAAAATTTTTTTTCTTTGAATTTTGTAGAACTTCAAATGACCGTTCTTTTTTAAAACATGATGGGTATTTGCTTTTTTTTTAAATATGGATAAAAATTTGCTTTTATATGTAAAGTATGATATAATGAATATGTAGTTCTGTTATCATTATAATGTTTTGAAAAAAATGCATACTTCTTGATCAAAACCTCAAAAAACAATGTGATGCAGGAACAATTTTTTAAAGTTTTTAGACTTTATATTAGCAATGTATTTACAAGATACCTCAATATGCAAAATTTTTAGATCAAAGTACATAAAATAAAAAATCATTTGCCGCCGAGTACGTATTGGTACCTTTTTCCAGAGCTAAGAAAACGGAAATAAAAAATATCTTTTTTTAAACCATTTTTTGGCCTTTTTAAAGGTCAAGAAATTGCAAAAAAGAGTCTAGAAAGCTAATACTTTAAAAATTTTTTTTTTTTGGTTCATACTTTTATGTACTAAAATTTGGCGCAATTCTGAGACATCAAGTTTTTGAGAATTGTACAAAAGTAATGGAATTACCTTTATATATTATTTTTTGTTTGTTTATATACTTGGAAAGCTCATTACTTATAAACAAAAAAAGTGTTTCTGCTATTTTTTACTTAAAATTATTTTGCACATTTACTTTTTTACATTTAAACTCGGAGACTTTTAGAATGTTATTTTTTTTTTCTTAGAGATTTTGAGAAAAAAATGTATTAAATCTTACTCTGATAAGTGACAATTCTTAGCTACATGATTAGCTACTGAGATGACGTTTAATTAAATAATAGTATATGATACGTATTAATTAAGTGAATTGTACTGGTCAAGAAAATTTACTTCTTAAATGTCGGATTTTGTCATTTTTACGTTGGTAATTGCTAGGAGAAGCCCGATTTTCCACTTTATGTCCAAATAGATTGGATGTCGCCCTCTTTTCAACAATTATTCTTTTGATTACAAATATTTGAGTTGGTGAGTGGGATATTTCAATTTAAACTATTTGTTATATGCCATTTCTGGATTACCAACACTTGGAAGAGTGGGTGGAAATTTCAGTTGAAACTACTGTCCCGCAATCATTAAATTGAGACTCCGCCCACCCACCAAACTATTTGTTATCAAGAAGTTGAATATCTGACCTTCGTTTCGTAGTTTAATGATAAATAATGTTAAAGAAAGGAGAAATATCTCATTTCGGGATCACTAAGAGTTGGGTTGGGTGGGCGGGAATTCCAGTGGCAACTACCGTCCCAAAATTATTGAACTAAGTGCCCCGCCCACCCACGCAATTATTTTTTTTAAGAAGTTTGATATCTAACTTTCGTTTCGTAATTTAATAATAAATAATGTTTAGAGAGTGGAGAAATATCCAATTTCTGGATCACTAACACTTGGGTGGGTGGGCGGGAACCCCAGTTGCAACTATTGTCCCGCAATCATTGACTTAGTACTACAAGTAAAGTACAGTATATTTATTATTTTTTGTACAAACTTGTTTTTGCTAATAAAACAGTAATAAATATTATTTTAAATTTGAAATTAATATTAATTATTTAAAATAACTTGATGACTTGTGAGTAAAGTATTTTATTTTTATCGGATAAATAAATTTAAATATTATTTTTTTAGTTGCTTTTATTTGCAAACAAAAATAACTTTAACAATTTAAATATCTATTTTTTAATAATTAAACATTGTATCGTTTCAGTTGCATTGAGTGTGTAATTTAAGTTTTTTGTATACAATTGACCGCACATTTTGCTATTTTGCAACATACAGTTTTTGGCTTATGTTGTCATGAAAACATAATAGTATCTGAATATTATAAATTATAATGTTTACAGATGCTTTATTAAAAAATTGTATAACATTATTTAGTAAAAATAAGCTTAAGTGCAAAATACGGGTAAATATTTTTACAATTTTATTATAATAAAATAGTCTACGCGATTTGGTGTTTACTATACTCTTCGTTCAAATCAATTCGTTTAATACAAAAACTAATAAAATATGTTACTTCTACTCTTTAATTTTTATTTTTTTGGCAGTAAGCTCATCATTAAAATCTGTTTTTTGTTCCATATTTATTTAATCTGACAATGCTGACAATAATGTGATGTAATTTTATAACTTAAAAAAAAGGGTATGCTTTGCCAATTGAATCAATAAGCTTGAAGGATTACTGCATTCACTTGATAAATTTTTAGATTGTTTGAATCCATGTAAACGTTTACGCATTATTTTATTAAAACTTATTTGGTTAATGACTATTTGAAACTAAAATTATTCATTATATTGTATGATTGCGGCTTGCTATTGATTTATATAACAATTAAACACTTTAAATATTTTAAATTACTAATTAACATTTTGGAGAGGCAATGCTATTTTAGTTTTAGATAGTTTTTTTTTATAAAAACTTATGAACGATTGATATCTTATTAATAAGTTTATTTATATTTATAGAAAATACAAATTAAAATAGTTTTTAAAGTTTTGTAGAGTAAGGTGTTGGGTTATGACTATAATATGTTGGTAACTTTTGAAGAGTTTATAACCTGCACGTTTCTATATTAATAAATTTAATGATAATAATTAACAGATTTGAAGTAATCAATACATACATTTAGTTTGCAAAAGTTTTGGTTTAGTTATATGTGTTTTATGATATTGAATTTATGACCTTGATACATGAAACTGTATATTATATTAATAATAAAACAAAGGTAGTTTTGGGTTTCAATGATTTTTTTGAAAAACTACGCAATGTTTCACCATACTGTGACAGACGATTAATAAAATAAATGAAGTAAATGAGGATTAATAGAGATTAGTGTAAATAAATTTTAAATAAATCTTTAAAACCCAAAACCACTTGTGTTTTAATTATTAATATATGTGTTTTCTTTTACTTGTTGATTGCTCAAAATAATACCAAACAATCTGGATAAAATTAAGTACAACTAAACACGACCAATATTCGCCGGGAATGTGGTGTTTTTTTCTTTTTTGTCTATTTTGTATACCGATGATATCTACAGTAATCACAAAAAATTACATTGGAATGGATAATAGTAATAATATATTTTTTCTTTTGGTTTTGAAAACGTTAAATATACAGTTTATACTTATTGGATTTTACCTATCAATATATTTTAAAACCATGTCAACACAATAAAACTTAAATGTTATTAAAACTTATAGTGTTTTTTATTTTTATAACGCTTTTTATGTTTTTTTTCATTTTTACTTTATTGTTTTTTTATTGTCTACATTTCACACATATTTTTTTTTTAATTCAGAGTTTACACACTTATTTTACTTCTAAATCTTGTTGTTAACTTTTGTATTTTTAACTTAAATTAACTAAAAGTTTTCTGCTTTTGATAGATGTCAATTTATATAACAAATGTAATATTGCAACAATCTCATTTTTACTAGCGTTTGTTCTTAGTTAATCATTTTTGCGTTTTAATTGCTCAAACAATTGTTATTTGTCGGATTTTTAAAACATTGCATTACGGTGTAGGTTGTATAAACTTGCATGACATGGCGTTACACAAACTCTCATTATATTCATAGATTAATTCTCTAGCGCAAACACTGTTCGTTTTTTAATGAGTTTCTTCTATTTTAACTTGGCAATATTCACTAAAAAATCTAAGGTTGTAAAATATTTACTAACTCAACATAACGAAAAAAACATTTTCAAGTAGTAGCAATTATTATTTTTGGTTATTTTGTTTATTTTTATATAATTATCACAAAATCTGTACATTTTTATCCAATGTTTACAAATTATTTTCTCCAGTTTAAATGTTGTTAAATAGTTGGAAAAACACACTAAGTAATCTAGAAAATATAGGATTTCTAAAATTAATTATAAATTTGTAATAAATATATTATTTGATTCAGTAATATTATTAAATTGTAACAAACAATAATACATTTATAATAATTAATAAACAATCATAACAATTAATTATTACAGAAAATAAACAATAATATTATGATTATACAATGATAACAATTAATTTTTATAAATATGAGTGACAGTGATAAATATAATTAAATGTCTTACAGGTACACACAAGAGAGCACGCAGGAAGCGGTCTAATTTAATTACAACTGTTGATAATAGATACAATCTAATTCAGATTAACTTGTCTTACCGCTCCAGACAAGGAGCAAATCTAATTTATTTAGAGGTTATCCCAAGTGAAAGCTTATGATAAAACTGTTTTTTGTTTTGTAGACCTAAGAGGAGAATCTTCTAAAGACTTAATGTGTCCGATTCTGAAAGTTTGAGCTATTAGACTCAAGCTTTCCGTTAGGAGACAGATTGGAAAGAAAAGCAATAAAATGTTTTCTCCGTGTGCCTTATATAGCGACGGTGGAGGTGATCAGAAAGTTCAACGATGCGTTTTGAAATAAAAGTCTCTAGGGCAACGTAATGTTTTTCTCTTTTCGGAATTTTAAGACAAGTTGGAGAATCCTGAATCTACTCTCGGTCTACTCTTTTAGCAAATAGAACAAGTTGATTTTGATTTATTGGAATTTAATCTTTAAAGCTGATATATGAAATTTTTTTAAAGGTTTCTGAAGTCTTTCACAGGAAGCAACTTTATATGTACATGGTCCCTTAGTAGCTAGAATTATGTACAGGCAATGTTTCTTGGGAGCATATTTGAAAATAGTGATTTTGTTTTCCGTGGTAATCCGGTTTATTCGAATCGGTCACTGAAATGATTCGTTCAGTTTGACCCGTTTGAGTTGAACGGTATGTGACGTCATGTATATTGTTTTTGATTTAAAAAACTCTTCCGCCTGTTAGATAAAATATTCGAGAGTGACATTTGATAGTAATAGTTGCTCACGTATAATTAATAAAAATGTGGTATATTATATGTAAAATAGACCTTCAATGCTAATTTGTATTTTTGCAACAATATTGGTCACATCTATTTAATGTATCTTGCAATTCAATCAGTTTTGGATCAACACAAAATTATAAAATTGAGTCAACATGAATTAAAGTTGGCACAAATCAAAAGACCTGTTCGAATTGAACGAATCGGTTGCAAATGACACATCACTACTTGAAAGTGCGGTTAGAAGCTTGACTTGACTTTTTTGTAACTTAAGCTTTATTGTCTGGTTCATACTGGCTAAAAGACTGTCAATGTTGATTTGCTAAATTTCTTTTTTCTATCTTGTTGTTTTTCGTGTTCTTAGGCTAGTTGTAGAGTTTCAACAAGTTGTTTAAGTTGTGGGGTAATTTTTGGAACAAACGTGTCAGTGTGTGTTATGTTACGGAGGTCACTGGTGGTTACTGGATATTCATTAGAGAGCAAAGTTATCGGCCAACTGTTAGATATGCTGGAGTATACCCAAATGAAATACAAATTGATGGGTTTATTGCAAACCTAACGGCATAGAGTTTGTTGGGCTGTTTAGTGTAGTGTTTCCCTAGGAGAATTGACAGTTTTGTCTTCAAATTACAATTTTTGTTTCTATTAGACTGTCAAACTAGTAAGAAATTTGCTGTATAACTGGACTAACAAATTGTGTACTATTATCACTTATTATACGACGGGGTATGCCATAGCGCAGATATTTGTTGTATAGTTGTAGTGAATATATCCACTTATAAATATAAAAATACTAAAAGCTTTAGCAGTTGCATTAGTTAATGCAAATTTTCAGCCCAACGGAACGTATTATATTCTATAAAGAAAATTTTTTATTTAACAGTTCAGCAGGAAATGGACCAAATAAATTCACTGCAATAATTTCAAATGGTTTATTTATAACATGCGTCTAGAGTAATTTCGAAAGTTTATAATTAGATGCTTTATATTTTTGACATAATTCACAAATTTTAACATATTTGATGATGCCAATAATGTTGGCAAATAATTTTGTGAATTATACGTTCAGTTCTATAGTGGCCAGCTTTTGAATTGTCGTGAATTTTTTTAATAAAGTTTGACCGCATATTAAGAGATACAACTATTTGTGGTTTTTTGTTATCGTCTTCCATTGATTATCGGTATACAACCCCTTGGTGAAAAAGCAATGGATACATTTTAAATATCTACGGCTTGTCCATTGAGATTTTTTTTCTGGAATATCTGATTCAAAATTTAAATGATTTTTAAAAGTTCAACATCTTAAATTTAATTTTCTTATGATTTTTACTTGGTAGATCAATGCTGATTAAATTTACAGGTAGATTATCTTTTTTGATAAACAGACGACATAGTAAGTCAGCTAAAACGTTTCATTTTACTTAAAGTACTAAAGTTGATGTGACTGTCTGGGTAAACGTTCACTTGGAGAACAACATGTCATAAGTCATTTTAAAGGTTTATGGTCAGTAAGGACAATGGTTATATTGTCTTTAATCTATCCTTTAAATTTCTGTGTAGCCCAAATATTTGATGATGCAATTGCGGAGGTCAATAAACAAATGGCATATTTAATTAGTTGTTTGTCGAAATCATTTCTTGCATAAAGCTGCACATAAGGCATATTTATTAACATTGCTACGTTACGTATATGGTTTATTATGGTCTGCTTGATAAAGTATTGGAAGAGTTGTTAAAGCTATGCTAGCAAAGTTTAGTATAAATTGGCAAAACCAGCTGCGGGTTTGCAAAAACCTTTGTAGTTGCTTAATATTTTTTGGTATTAGGTTGGTTTTTATCCCATTAGCGCATAGAATATGAGCAAGATATTTTACTTTAGTACACCTAAATATATATTTTTTTTCTGTTCATTTATAGATTAAAATGTTTTATTTGACAAAATATATTTCTATCTTTGAACTGTATTTCTTTTAATGGTGAAAGCACAATTGTATATTCTAAATGTATTAATACGAGAGTGGACTTTAGATTTGATTTAAATCTATTTATTAGACGCTAAAATTTTTAAGGTGAGTTGTGTAGATCATACGGCATTTGTGTAAATCTATATATACCAAAAGGAGTTATAAAGCTAGTTTTGTCTTTACTCTCCATTCAAACTTGGATTTGATAATATCAAAATTGTAGATCCTTTGTAAAACATGATTGTAAAGGATGATAGTTCAGGAGCTGGTAACAAAAAAATGCAAGAGTTTTGGAAAGTTTGATATTTTCAGATTGGACTGTAAATTGGTCATAGAACGCCTCTGCAAAGTTAACACCCCAGGTGTCGGGACACCTTGCGATGGCACGTTAAGAAAGGTGTAATTTTAATAAGTACTGAAAAATTGTTTTGGAAAAGCTGAAAATTCATTGGCAAATAGTCGATGCATTACAAAACCTAATAATCGGACGCATGGCGTAAGCTAAAATTTGGAAATATGTCAAATTACGTAATTAAATTTATAAATCAAACAGTCAGACATAGTTTTCATCAGAACCCAATCAGTCAGCACCCAATTGAAGTTGTGATAAGGCGCGCGCGCTGCTTGTCGTAATTAAAGGTTTTTGACCGATCAATACGTAATTTTTACATTTACTTATCATAAAAAAATATTTATTATTTATTTATGTTTTTTTTAAGTAATTCATAGTTCCATATTATTATCGCTATTAATTTTGTTTTCTTTGTTGCAATCATAATCCGAGCTGTCTAAGGTTCTTTCTGTTTTATCTGCTTCTTTCGTCACATCGTCTGTTGCACCCAATTTGTTATTCGTACATAAAGAAATATTAAATGTTTAGTTTATCAAATAATATATTTATGTGTATAATATTTAACTGTAACCAATAGTTGTTTGTACAAAAAATTGTAGTCATAATGCCCATCAATTTCTAGCTAACCGTTTTCCACTGCAGACAATTGAGTTAGCTGTTTTTTATATGCGTTTCTCCAGATGTTTGACATGTATGCAGCACGTTGTAATTGTTTTCTCAACTTTACATGCTGATAAATTTAAACCGTCAATGTTACTAGTAGTAATTTAAAAGGCATCGTTAGTGTCTTTGAATGTGTATGCTTTGTTGAAGAGTATAAACCGAGCTTCATCTACACTTCTGATTTTTTTTTTAAATGACAAACCATTTCTTCACTTTTTCCGAAACTTTATTGAACACATATTTGGCTCAAATCTGTAAAAGTTTCCTGAAAATCTTCGGACGATTTTAATAGCGTATATGGTTTTACTTTTCTAAAAAAAGCGGGATTGTAATCGCAACCAGTAAATGCATAAAACGCAGGGAGAACTGTACACATTGATTCTTCTAATTAATAATCTTGTACAATTGTAAATCTTTGAAGTACTTTTCAAATTTATCAAATTTCCTAGTAGAATAAAAAATGCCGGTGTCTAAATATCTTACTAAAATATTTGTTTCATAATTGATATTGCAAATATGATATATAATTTTTGTATCTGCTTTTTTATGGGATTGACTCTGTTCTTTTCTACTAATATGGTATTTAAATTTTTCATAAGTGTCACGGAGAAAGTGTTTATTGTTCTTTATCAATTGAGAACAACTTCGTTCAAAAATGAGAGCAATACTTTTGCTATTGCTTTTAACTATATTCTTTAAAGTTTGCCGTTTATCAAAATTACATCTTTATGAGATGGTAAAGGATCTTTTACTTCAAGTTGTAAGCATTTCAACAAAATGGATTTGTTAGTTTTGCATACTGTTTTGTCTAAATGACACAAAGACAACGGCACGAAAGTTAACGGAAAAGATAGAACTTTCTCAATATCTATGTTTTGCTCCAAAGAAACTGCAAGAAGTTGATTAGTCAAAAACCTTTAATTACAACAAACAGCGCGCGCGCCTTATCACAACTTTAATTGGGTGCTGACTGATTGGGTTCTGATAAATTCTATGTCTGATTGTTTGTTTTATAAATTTAATTACGTAATTTGACATATTTTCAAATTTTAGCTTTTCCAATTTATTTGCATTAAGTTAGTTTTTGTAGCATGTACGCAACTGTGCTGACGCGGTGCTTTTGATTAATACTGTTTGACTGCTTGGTTAAGATTTTGTAATGCATCGACTATCTGCCGATGAATTTTTAGCTTTTTCAAAACAGGTACTAACTAAATTTACCCCTTTCTTAGCGTGCCATTGCTATAACCAATACAGTCCGATCTAAAAATATCAGACTTTCCAAACTCTTGCACTTTTTTGTTACCAGCTCTTGGACTATAAGTGTCTGGTTTTGTTATACTTTTCAGTTTTTGGTAATCAACACATAGTCAAAAGCTTTCCGTTGGCTTAGGTATTAAGACTATAGGTGCTGCCTATGGTCTATTGCGTTTTTTTATTATTTGCGTTATCAGCAAGACTTTTGCATCACGAGGAAAGTTGATATGGAGGTAAAGAAATTAGAACATGGTTTCATGTTCTATTACTTTTGTTGCAGGACCATGTAGATTAAAAAAATATAGTTTTGTTTTGTTTTAACAAATTATTGAACAGTTGTTTTTATTACTGTCAAATTAACTTGCTTTTTTGAGCCTTAGATTAACTACTTTTACATACAAAATATTCGTAGCAGCAGTTTTGTGTCCAAGCTTTTTTGATATCTATTTGGGCATTGTTTATCATAAAATTGTATTCTTTGTTATTTTTGTCAAACTGAAAAAAATCTTCTAAATCTTCTATTGAATTGGGTAGTTTTTAGAAAATAATCTCTTGTAAACGTTAACAAAGATAAACGTATTTGAAATCGGGCTTTACATCTTGTTAGGAATTCTGTGTCATATCCACATTTCATCATTACGTTGATACTATTTATTACTGCTGGTCCAGTGGTCTTTGTTGGATTTTTTTTGTTTGATACAAATTTATATTTTATCGCCAGAGACGTGCCAAGTATTAGTTGATAAGTTAAATGTTACCTTTGCATCTTTAATAAAATCAGTTCCGGATAAGGTTTTTGTATTTGGTGTACCAAGAATAGGAACAAATGTAGTTAAAATATATAGAATTTTAAACGTACAGCTGCAGGCTGCCTTGAGAGATGCTATGTGTTAACGTTATCCGTATTGTTTTTTTTTAAGACTTGTTCATGTCTTTATAGATTTATAAACAATTCAAGGCTTGCAAGGCTAGATCTAGTCCCAGTATCCAAATATGTAGTACCTAGTGTATTTTTTACATGAATTTGTATTGCTGGACAATCTTGAATTCTCAATCTTAAATTGCTTGCATAAAATCAAATTGTTGGAGGAGTTGACAATACCATTTGTACATTGCAGAGAAGGCAATTTTTTCAAATGTAACTAGATCTTTAACATCCATATCATTTAACGTTGCTTGTCTAATGTCTTGTGCTTTTTTTATTTATTGTTTACCGGTAACTTTTTTAATGTTTTTTTTTGCATCAAATTTTTGGTGTATTTTTACTTTGCTGTGTTTCTTGTGGTCTCTATTGAATTGCTTTGTGTGTCTACCTTTTTGTAGTTTGTCTTGCAACGTGTCCGGCTTATCTTCATTACACTTTATGATGTCTTTCTTGTTACGTTTTTTTTAAAATTTATTTGTTCCTACTACTTATAGATATTATAGATCTTTGTGTTGTTTGTAATTTTTGGGCGGTTTTCTTTGTAATGGTTATTGTTTCTAGTCTATAGGATCCATACTAGCAATCTACAAGTGTTGTACACTTTCTTTTTTAAGCTTTTGGCTAAGGCGGCTTAGATCAAAGTGTATAGTTTTAACATTATTAATTGTATTCTCTATTACAATGTTATATACTGGTTTTTTATCGGTTTTTGTTATCCTTTTTATTAGTTTTAGTGTATCTAGTGTAGTCTCTTTTTTTTATTGCGTACTGTAGGATTAGGTAGATTACTCTTTCTGATGCTGCGTGATATTTTTTTACTAGATGTTTAACTTTGCAATTTACAATTTACACTGCCGTTTTTGTAATTGATTTCCAAGTTTTTTTTATATAGAATGCTTTCAGATTTAATTGTGGTGAGTTGTTCATTTTAGATCCTTGTTTTGCATAGTCTACCAATGCTCCAATTTTTTAATTTAATTTTGAATTCTTTAATTTATTTGGAGTATTATTTACTAAACTATATAAACTAAATTACATGTATAAACCTTATAACTAAATCAGTGGCGTAGCTAGGATTTGTAGGCCCCTCGCAAAATAAGCTTCCCCCCTCTCAGGTTTTCATAAACTGTGGAAGGGCTTTCAATCCTACGTAGGCCCCCAAAACGTCTCGTATCTAATACTTTGCGACTAGGATGCTTTATTATAGATTTATCTAGTATAACAACTAAAAAACAAAATATAATTTAAACCACGAAGACCTTCAAAATATGACATTATATGTTATTTATTAATAATTATAAAATTAATTATTAGGAAGATTGTAACTTGTTATGAAACTGTTTCAGACATTTGCAGACTGTTAGTTTTTATATATAGGAAAATATTTAGTAATCTACTAGTATGTTGATTGAATTGATTGTAAATAAAGCGCTTACACATCAAAGGGTTAATATAGATACGTTTGGTAATATGCCTATTAATCATTTTAATGAAATGCATATTTAAATAAAACATATAATTCATTTAAATAACTTAGTTTTGGGCACATTGAGATACTTTATAATTGAATTTGTATGTATCAATATATTCAAGTTCATGTTTACTTACAGTTCACAAGAAGATACTTACGTAAATAGTAATTCACAAAGTAATCCTTTAGCACCTATCAGCAACAAAAACTCATTCCGTCAACAAATTTACAGAAACTAATAATTTATTAAACAATTACTTAAATAGACTGTACTGTAAACACACAGTACAATTATTTTTGTGTTAATTAAGTTTATATTTATTTGAAAATTGAATGGTGGTGGCCGTTACTATGTGGTAGTTCATTTTAAAATAAATAAAACACATTTACTATGTACTATACAGGGTGGGCGAGAATGACCGAGGATTTTCAAATATTCCTGGAAATTTTTTTAGTCATTGTAGTGTGTACCAGTTTGTCAACCTGTTGCCCTTGAACAAAATAATGCTAAAAGTCACCAGAATAATCGTCAATTTTCATAGACGTTCGTCACTTTTTATATTTATTAAAAATAATGTAAAGGTTAATTTACTGTAATAAAATGTGAATTGTGAAGTATCGAATAAATTTTAAATAGTGTGAAGTGTGTTATGCACAAATTGTGATTGAACAGAAGTGTTAAGTGAATATTTAAATTATATAATAGTCATTGTTTAAAGTTAATGTTTATTAAAAATATGTTTAATTCAATTTAATAATAAATTATACATTGAAAGTGCAGTGTAAATTTGAAATAATGTGAATTATTATTATCGCAGGGGAGACTATGAATTGGATATTTAAGTTATATGTACAATAATGTTTATACAAGAATAGAGTGATTTTATAGTCGCAGTGGAACTTATCAATAAGGATGGCACCTGGTCGTACTCTCTTTGGTCTCCAGAATTTCTTATAAAAAGGTTGTAAATTACAAATTAAAAATTATGCACCAGTTAGAAGAAACCACCTGACAGGCTGTTCATTGTAATTGAAGAGGTTGTTTACAATATAAATAATGATAAAATATTGAATAAGATTTTTTTACCGATGAAAATTTGTGGTTGTTTTCAATCCCTATTAGTTACACCAAACAACTTACACTCAATTGGTATTTGGGTTGCAATTTTAAGGTAAAGAATAAATAAACCTATTTTTTTTTATAAAACTTTATTAAATTGATTCAGGTACGATTAAAGAGAGTACTACCTGTGCCATATTTATTGATTGTTCTACTAGGATAATAAATCTTTACTATAGAAACATTCTGTTTTTGTGTATACTGTAGTGTACATATAATTTAATAGTTTATTTTACAATTTTATACAATTACCTATTATTATTATTATGTTAAATAATGAGTATTAATATTTTTTATTAATAATTAACCAAATAAAAATAAACATTTGCTACTTTTCATAATGGTAATATTGTTAATTAAAACATAAAAACATTTTATTTTATTTATTTGTATATTATATGTATAATCATTGAAATTGTTGTTTTTTTTCAAATAAAGTTTTAAAATAGTTCATTGCTGTGCATTAAGTATTTATTTTAATTGTTAGCGTTGTAATCTAGTACTTGATGTTATTATTCTTATTATGTTTATACTGAGTATTAATTTTTCAATAATGATTAATCTTATAAAAATATACATTTGTTATTTATCATAATGTTTAAGTTGCCAATTAAAAAATAGAAACGTTTTATTTTAAGTGTATTTAATTAATCAAATATTATTTTTAATCATTGAAATTTATATAAAGTTTTAAAATAATTCATCATTGTTTATTATGTACTTTGTATATATTTTAATTGTTTATAAAAACATTAATTATCACAAGAACAAAATTTGTGTTCCGCCTATGGTAATGGTCAAAGGCAGTCTAGCGATATGTTTTTTTAATACTTACAATACACAATATAGGGTGTGTATTACAAATATATTAAAAAAAAACTTTTGTTTTACCGTCTGATGATGGTCTTGTATAAATGTGTTTTATTTATTTTTTATATTTATTTGTATAATAAAAGAAAATTTAGTTATTAATTTAGCTATTTTTCATTGTGTTCAATTAAAATCATTTTCTATAATAAAAGTCAACATATTTTAAATTAATAAGCTAATTACGCCCAATTATAATGTTGATATCACATAGAACATTGTATATTTTGTATTGAACGTTATAAAATTAATTAATTAATTTAGTGATGAATGTTACACATTATAATAAAATGCAAAATTTACTAATAAATTTTCAATCATGAAACTTATTTGCAAATTAACTCAATAAATAGTAAATGATGTACAGTAATTAATTTACAATCTATAGATAATTTAAATCAATTATTTATGTGGGTAATTGGAAATTATCAAATTTATGAACTGTGGGTTTATATAATATACAAAATATCTATTTGACATTAATACTGTAATTATCTGCATTGTAATTATGTAGACAATTTGATGTTTTTATATTATAATAAAAAAATATATAGACCAAACTCCAGGAGTGTTCACGTGAAAATAATGTAAAAAACTCATCAAATGTTGTTATTTGATTTTTATTTATTTTCAAATTTTGTTGAAAATTACTTTCAACTGCGTGGGAATTTTTTTCTGACCATTTATGAGAGTTGTGAGTCAGGGGTAAATGTAAAATGTATGCGCAATACAACACGAGAATCATAATTTATCCACCTACAAAATTCCATACATTAAGGATAATTATATATTTATTGGTTTTAATAACATTACACGATGTAGGGTTTTATAAACAGGTTTACTTAATTCTATTACAACTTATTTATATAAGTTAATATGCTGAGTAAGATCTTTGGTGCTAGACGATAGAGCACAACAGGCTTTGGCATCAACATTAATTTTGATTTTATGGAAAATCTATGTAGCATATAACCATTATTAGTAGAACATATAGAATTAAAAAAAAAATACATAAGATATAGAAACCCTATACAAACTTACCAACTAAAATACACTAAAAACAAGAAACACTATTTATAATGCAATCTTAAGTTTACAAACTAACTACATGGTAAACATTAGAACAAATGTCCAATAATACATGACACAAGTGATTAAATATTAATCTTAAAAAACGAATTAATCGTTGGGCTTGTGCATAAGACAAAAACAAGTTACTTAGTTAGTACGACTAATACTGCAACATTGAAAAAATAAAATTGAAAAATGTGGTTAAAATTTAAAAAAAAAAAAAAAAAAACAAAATAGAGGAATTTTGAAAATAAATTATAGATAAAGGGAAAAATAAATTGGAAATTAATTAATATCTAGACTATGCATCACTAGAACAAGTAAAACATGTTCGTATAAATGTACACACAGTGTCTCAAGTTTACTAAATGTAACCTGCAACAATGTCGAACAGTCTAGAAATTACAAAATGTAAATATTAAAATGGTCTAAAATCATCCATATACGCGTTTCGAAATTTATTTCTCATCAGTATGGCATTACTTTAGACTTAAACATAATTCTAAATTAGATAATTTAATTTAGAATTATTGTTCAAACTAACACCTACAATTAAAATTCATAAAAAACAAACCAACTAACAATAAAAACAAAATTTTACAACAATGTATTATTTTAATTAAAAAAAATACAACTTGAACTAACTAAAACAGAACTAAAATTAATAACTAAGAAATAAATCAAACATCCAACACACGAAAAAAGACCATCTCAACATAAAAGTTAATCGAACAACATAAAAAAATCAAAGCTTAACTGGCAAAGGCATTAAACAATTTAATAACATATCGGAAAAAATGATAAACATAAGCACTATAAACAAGTTTAAAATCAAATTATAATTAAATAAAATAGTTTGAAACTAAACAGAGTTGTAGATTATGGGTTTATTTGTGAGTTGGTCAATATTACGATTTTGAATATACAAAGCATTTAGCATATTATTTGATTTATTTAGATTTATTAAATCTAATTCAATTGGATTGGAATTTTTGTTATTATGAGTATTGATTACATTGCATGATTATTTTAAAGGTTTAAAATTGAAAAATGATTTTTGACATTTTGATTTATGGGTTACTTAATGAAGATTTAGTAAAAACTCTTGCAGCTCAAGAACATTTGAAACCACGAAGATTCAATTTGTCGTGTGATTTATAATGCGAGCACAAATAACGTTGCATTATCTCTACTATTGCTTTATGAAAAAAATGAACATTGGACTATCACGATAATATGATGGCAAATTTATTTGAAGAATGATTTGAGAAACAGTTGCTTCTTAAGTTATCATTCAGCACAATTAAACAAAAAACCAACATCTGCATCTAGAAAAGAAGAAATTTAAAAGTTTGTTTAAAATAATAATTTGTGTTTTAAAGTAACTTAATAATAATAATAAAAAAAAGTTATTGGAGGCTTTATATTATAATCCTATTAAGATGATAAGTTAGCAACTTAAAGGTATGGAGAAATAACACTAATCCAAAATTTAGCAGTAAAACTGTTGAATTCATACGTGCAGAAGTAGAAGAAAATTTACCAGAAGCATGGACAATTAAGTAAATCCACTTATAATACACTTAGGAGCAGAATCAAACGATGAAAGTGATTTTTATATCAATTAGTTTAAATTAATAAGTAACATTTTTATATTATTTTTGTTTTGTAGTTTGTTAACCTGTATATATAACCGTATATAAATTATTGTTAATAATAAATAACTAATTTAATTGTTATTTTTGATCTTTTCTTGTAGCTCAATATTCTATAGGGTTCTTTAATGAGAGGTTTTATTTTGATATTAAAAAAAAACGAGTATTTCATTGTAAAGAGGAAGATATGCTATTATCATTTAAAAACAATATTAGTCAAATAGCCGCTATGGTTACGGTTGCAGTACCAAATTCTTTTCATAAAATTTTCCATGACCAATTTGGACATTTGCTGCTGTATGTCCTCGATAACTTCACAAATTCCATTTTTAAGGTCTTCAATCGATTGTGGAGCATTGGCATAAACCTTATCTTTCACGTGGCCTCAAAAAAAAAGTCTAACGGTGTTAAATCGCAATATCTTGGTGGCTAATTGTGATCACCTCTTCGAGAAATAACACGGTCAGGAAACTTTTCTTGCAAAATTTCGATTGTTTTGTTGCTTGTGTGGCACGTAGCGCAGTCTTGCTAAAAATAAACGTCATTCACACCAATATCTTCCAATTCCGGCCATAAAAAATCATTAATCATAACTCGGTAGCAACATCCATTCACAGTAACAGTTGCACCAGCCTCATTTTCGAAAATGTAGGGTCCAATCACACCGCCAGCCTAAAAACCGCACCAAACAGTGACACGTTGACGATGCAAAGATCAACAATCATTCTTACATTTTCTGTGCCCCAAATCCAACAATTTTGCTTATTAACGTAGCCTCCGAGGTGAAAATGGGCTTCATTACTGAAGATGATTTTTCGATGAAATTCCGGATCATTTTGATGCATTTGAAGGACCCAATCAGCGGAGACACGACGTTTATGGTAGTCGACCGGCTTGAGTTCTTGTGTTAACTGAACTTTAAAAGCCTTAAGTCTTTATATATAATACGGTGTAATGTCGTTGTGGAATGTCTTATTCCAAAGATCGACGCGGAATCAACAAACCTGGTTTTTCTTCAACACTACGGGCTACATCAACAATATTTTCATGTGTTCTTGAGCGATGCACACGGTTTCAATTCTTCACATAACAAACTTGTCCCAACAGCTCAAATTTTTCCACCTTGTTCACTATTGCCGGCCGAGAAGGTGATTAAAGACGACCAAAAAGTGCTTTAGTTTTTAACTGTGAATGAAAAATTTTCACCATTTTTGTAGTGAATTTTAATCATTTCAAGGCGTTGTTAAAGCGTATATCGTTCTATTCTTAATAATGGCGTAGATTTTACTTGTCAAATGTCAAAAGATAATAATAGCTTTAAAATTGACAGTTGCCTAAATAGCCTGCTATTCAAAATGAAACTTCTTATTGGAAAACCCTTTATTATTAGACTTTTTTTAGTTGGTATTATGAAAACTCATTTATAAAACAAATACACATTTAAAAAATAAGACATCTTTATATATTTTATATATGTTCTGATATACACGAAATTGTATAATAGTAATTATAATTTATGCAAAAAAATTTATTCTATTTTTAATTTTCAAATTTCCGTTTTAATTCTTTCATGTTATTACCATCAGCTTAATATCCCGAAATAATTAGTTTATTTGTTCATTCTCAGAATGCTATTAACCATAGCCATTAAATAAAGTCATTAAGTCAGTTAGTATAAATAGTCAATACACCTTTTAAAATATTCACTTTGAATTGTGGTGGTGAACAATGTTGACGAAGTAAGTTAAAAATCAATTAGTTTAAATAAATAAAGCCATACTGATGAGAGGTAATCCTCGAAACGCGTCTATGGATGTTTTTTAGTTTAGAATATTTTTTCATAAATTTAATTTTTTAACTATTACACAACTTCTACAAAAAATAACTGTACTCAAACTGAGTTGTGTTAACAACACACATAACCCAACAAAGAAGATGCCAGAAAACCTAGTGTTTATCTGCCAAATATTTTTACAGCACTATTGTAAAACACTTTATCTTTTTAATTTTTAAGTTTTTTTGTATTCAGCTTTTTTTCTACTCACTTATTGTACGGCATAAAAATTATAATGACTTATAGGTCAAAACTTTTCTGTATAAAAACGTTGGTTTTAAAAATTCTACAAACATTTTATTGACCATGAGATTTTGTGCACCGCATAGAAAAATAACATGTTTTGAAAATGTGTGTATACATCAAGTTAAATTCAATGTTTTGGAAATTTGTATTTTAATAAACTTGTGTTTGACAATGCAGACTTCAACGTAGGTCATAAAACATTTTACGTAATAAGAGAAATACATTGCATGACTCGGATCTGTAATTCCGCATAATGTAAAAATTAAATTGGCTCTAGAAGTTGCACAATTGAATATGATTCTAATACTTTTTTAAGGTTTGCACTTTAGTTAGTTTAGATTTTTGGCGTATCAGCCTAATAAGACTATCAACTCCGATTCTTTTCTCTAACTATAAAAAGTGTAAAATAATATGCTGTAAAATGGCATATTAAAGAATAAAATTAAATAAATAAATAAATAAACAACAAAGATAAAATAAACGTTCACAAACTTTAATGACTATAGCAGTAATGACTAGATAGTTCCAACAGTGTCTAGGGTGTAAAAAGTCCTAAACACTGCTGGATTTTACGATACACAAACAGTAATCATAATAAATTAACAATTATATCCATACACCCAATTTGCTCTGTCGAATAAATTCGAACAGACGATCGACTTCAACGATCTGATCGCCCAAGACAATCGACAAACTGGGTGATAATTCAGACGTAACTCTTTGTTCCAAAAACTGCCGACAATCCAATAAGATATGACGAACAGTCAATGAGACATTACAAGTATCACAAACTGGCGGCACCTCAGATGCCAACAAATGCCTGTGAGTCCATCGACAGTGACCGATGCAAAGTCGCGTGAGGATAACCTCTTCCCTACGCTTCGCCCTCCATGACAAACTCCACGGTGTAATAACGCTTTTAGTGCATCGCAGCTAGTTGTCTTGAATAGCAAACCACTCAGTTTGCCAGCTAGACAGCAGCTTTTGATGTTGAAAATTACAAATATCCCGCAAACTTCAAATGAAACATATTCAGCGCTAGTTATTGCCAATTTAGCAAGCGAATCAGCTTTTTTATTGCTACTGATACCTACGTGACTGGGGATCCAGACAAAGTTAACAGTGACATTTATCTGAGACACCTGAAGCAAAATTGAATTAATTTGCCTCAGCAAGTAATGATCAGGATATTGGTCATCTATGGCGTTTAATGCACTCAACGAGTCTGTACATATAACATAATTTGTACCTGCGCTTAGTTGGATGTAGAGAAGAGCCTGATAGATAGCATACAGTTTTGCAGTATACACGCTGCTAACACTTGGCAAGCCAAATGTAAATTGCAGCTCATCTACCAGAAAAGCACAACCCACACCGTCGTTACTTTTTGAGCCATCGGTATAAATCCAAGTGGCATTTACATTCATTGCTTGAATTTTTGCAAATTCAGTTCGAAATTCAACTGGTAAAGTTGAAGCTTTGTTCATTCTCGATAATGCAGTATTTAACCTTGGACGTTGAAAAGTCCAAGGAGGATCGCGACAGTAAGACAGTTGATATACATCAGGGAGTTGGAAATCCAGTTCCCGAAGTATACTGCAATTTCTTATAGCAACCGGTTTTTGGGACCGTATCCTGATGTTTTATAGATCGTCGAGACCATTATTGTACACTACAGGAAACGTCGGATGCAAGTTTTTAGCTTTTAGTTTCGCGGCGTACCTAACAGTCAAAATTTTACGCCGAAGACAGAGTGATGGTTCAGCTGTCTCACACAAAACACTAGCAATAGGGCTAGTGCAAAATTCGCCAGTTGCTAAACGAATTCCAGTATGGTGAGCAGGATCAACAATACGTAATGTGGATGGAGCTGCGGAAGCATAGATTATGGAACCATAATCTAATTTTGAGCGCACCAAAGCGCGATGCAGAAGTAGCATTGTTTTCCGATCCGCTCCCCATGACTTTCTACTCAACGACCTGAGCAAGTTTAGTGCCGGGACACATCTTGATCTCAGATTTATTAAATGAGGACGCCAAGTCAGCGCACGGTCAAATGTGACACCGAGAAAGGTTTGCACTTTATAAACGTCTCTAATGTCATTTTTTTTTAAATTTTTATTTGACATTGTATTTACAATTTCAAGTTTTACGGGAAATAGTTGTTTTGTTGAAATTTGGTGATAAAATGGTTTTATTTAAAAAATATCAGCAATTCCAATGTGCTTTTTATTTATCAATGCCCCGCTATTGTATTAAGATTTTATTTGTTAAAACTGCCAAGAAATGCAAGCGTCTTTATAAAAAAAATCATTATCTGTTACATTTGATCAGCCACTATATTGAAAAGCTTGTGACATTGTGGGAACTGCTGCTACAACATCGGATTTAAAGAACGTTATCGTAAGGCTTGGAGGATCGTTTATAAAAAGAATAGGTATGCTTATGTCTGGCAGTAGGATTAAAGAGCTTTTAAAGTAAATCTACATGTATGCAAAAGATTTTGTGATTATTTTGTTACTAGTCACATAAAAAACGCTCTTTAAACTTTATGGCGGTGTGGAATAGAGTTTTTTTCTCGTGATAAACGTGAAACATTATATAACCTAAGTTGTAAAGCGTAAAAAAAGAACAAAAAATTTGTAATTGCAGTTTTTGTATCACGTTGGGAAGCTGACGTTTTTTTAACATTTGCGTTTTCAATTGACTAAAAACTTTAAAAAAATCAACTTCTTACTGTATTATAGTCAAAATTTGATCTGCCGTATCAAATATTAAATTAAACAATAAATCTATACTCAAAACGATCATTTTGTTGATATACGAGGGCAATATTCTGGGCTATTTGCCATAATGCTCAATATTATGAATGCATAAAGCTTGATTCAACATTAAGTGACTCTTTTCAATCAAATTCAACGGTTAAGCGGTGGGTTGCTGAATTTAAAATAATATTTTACACTAACATTTAATTATGAAAAACTAAAAACATTGTCAAAATAACATTTTAACCAATTGTTTGGAACTGTATTACTGTTAATGACACTTGGATCCATCACTACACTCCTAAAAATACCAGTCTAAACAATGGACCGCAAAAAGAAAACCAGCTTTAAAGAAAGCAAAAATTGGCTTACAAGGTTATGGCCACTGTTTTTTTTTTGGATGCACGTGTGATAATTTTTATTGATTATTTTTAGAAAAAAAAAATTATTAGTATTATGCTAACTTTTGCAAAAGTTAGCCAAAGGGATTAAGAAAAAACGGCCACATTTAGCAAATTTTTTACTAATACATGTCATTGGATGGCTAAAATCCACTAATTAAAATTTGAATTGCTTTGCCTTTGCCACTCACCAAATTCACTAGATTTAGTTCTTTGCAACTTTCATATGTTTTCAAATCTTAAAAATTGGTTTGGTGAAAAGAGATTTGCAAACGATAATGAAACATCATCGACGAGGTAAATGACTATTTAGAATCTCTTGACAAATCGATCTATTAATCTGGCATAACGGCCATAGAACATTGTTGGAACAAGTGTGTAGATCTATATGGAGACTATGTTGGAAAACAAACTCAAACCAATCCAACGAGGTTTTATTTTTTTGTTTAGGCACGGACTATTTCACTCCGCCCTTGTAGTTTTAAAAGTATCAAGAAAAATAAAATTTCTTTATTGATGTAAACAATATTTTAACATTTTAAATAATTTTTAAAAATCACACTTGGTAATTGAAAACAAAAATCAACTGTCTACGGTGTTATGAGGTAGAAATCATAATAATACTACATTCATCTAACAAAATAATTTTACGTTTGTAAGGTAAATGAATCTAGTATCATTATGATTTTTGTCAAGACTAATAAATAATGCTTTATGGCTAGGTATAATATGTATAAAATTTATTACAAAATTAATATTGGAAGTCAGATTTAAGTAAATAAATTGAGCTAAGCCATTTAAATACAAATATATGGTAGCAAATATAATAAAAGAAATGTAATTTTTTTTACATATATCAGAGTACACAAGAATATAATAACACACATGTTGTATATTAACACGTTTATGACGTCGTGGTCCACCGGTGGGTCACGCATAGTTTTGCTAATAAACGTTCGTGTCCACCGGTGAGTTACACAATATTTAATATTATATTTGATTTCAAATTTTACATTTAAATCGTAGACACACTATTTCACTGTAATGGCTGCAGGAGAAGCACATCTTAATCTGTGCAAAATTGTTTCTTGGTAGGCCGATTCTAACTTAGTATATTAAAGTAATTATTTCATTTTCATTTTTTTTGTACCATTTCTAGTATCTTTCTGCTTCTGCCGCCCGTGTTTATTAAAGAAATATAAAAAGAAAACCCTACTCATATACAGCCTAAATCATTTCCTCAAATATACACGATGGCATAAGTTAAAATTATTGGTCACACTAAAAAATGCTCTAAATACTCAATAATAAATCAAAATAACTAAAAACAGTATTTTTTATCTATTAAAAACGCACCTAAACACTATTTTCAGTAAAAACAAGATTACGTCTTTTAGTGAAATATTGTAAATTAGCTCACATCATGAACGTGTTAAGTTAATTGCAAAAGGTTGTGTATCACTTAAGTTATTGTTCAGACTAATCTATGTTTCTATAACTATACCGTTTTATTCACGTAAACTTTTTTTTCAGGAAACCACATTTTACTGAGCCATTGCGAAAATTTGCAGGTAAGATAGATTACTTTTTATTACAATGTATGTTTGAATAACTTTGTACGTATTTTATTTTATTAGTTTTATAGCGCACACTTAATAGGTAAGTAATAAATATAAATATGATATATGAGGGGTCTAGTTGCAAAACCCGACAATCGCTATTTTACATTTTTGAGTAAAGCAATAACAAAACATTTCATTCCTAAATAATATTAAATGTAATAATAAATTTTAAAAAAATATAAAATAAATATTTGATTAATCCTATATATTATGTTAAAAAATTATTATTACATTTAATATTATTTAGAAATAAAATGTTTTGTTTTTGTTTTACTCAAAATAGTAAAATGGCGTTTGTCCAATTTTTCAACTAATCCCCTCATATATATATTAGACTGGTACTTAAAATATTTTATTTGGATTTTTTTTTGCGTGCAACCTCAGAAAGTAATCTTTATGACATGCCAAATTTTAGTCTTTTAGATTCAAAAGAACACGTGTTGCACTACCTTTTAACTTTCAAAAATAATATATTTATAAGTATTATAGCTTTCAGATTTGAGTCAGGTGCACGCCCTAGGCTCCTAAGAAACCAATTGAGTATTTGCTAATTGGCTTTCGCGTTAAAGTTTACATCAACATACTCTGTTTTTTTTTTAATTAACATATTTTTATTATATTTTAAATTTTGAACATAAAATTAGACTCGTAAAGATAAATTATTAGAATTTGAGGCTCATTTCTATAATTTTTTTTCTATTTAGAAAACCTTTAAAATGTATTTTTTTTCATTTTGTCAAATTTTTAGCATTCTAATAATGTTTTTTTTTTTAACTAAGGTAAGGGGTTTACTATTAAATCTTCAAAGGCAGTGCGGCACGTGTTAATTTGATTTTTAAGAGCTGAAATTTAGCATGGGTTATTTTTTTTACATAAAGATCATTTTATGCGGGTGCACACAAAAAAATTATACACAAAAATATTTATGAACCAGTCTAATATATATATATATACATATATATGTCATATTATAATAATTAATAAATGGCTGCGTTCAGAACGTCTCATCGCTGCCATTTATGCAAACTGTACGCGGCGCAGTGATGCTGACTACTGCTGAGTCATTGTTTATTGACAAGCGCTTATATTATCATATTTTTAGGTGTCTTTGCTTGTTGACAAACAACTCAGCAGTCATCAGCAATTAAACTCACAAATTATTTGAAAAAAAAAATTAAAATGTTTTTATATTTATGATATAAAGTGAATGTAAACTTACAAAATTAATACAATAAAAAAGTAATAAAAACTATTAATAAATTGTCTAACGCAATATTTTAAATAGTATACAATAAGATTACGATTTTTAAAACAAAAAAAGTTAAGATTTTTTTTTAAATTTAAAACCTTAAATTTATTAGTTATTATATTATGCAATATATGGAACAGATATGTGATAAAAAACAAAAGTGTGTAGATTTATTTTCCGAATTCTTTTTATCGGTATATGTTAGTGACGTGTGCTCTGTTCCGTTTTTTGAAAATAGTTCATTTGTTAACGCTTCAATTTTTTTGTTAAATGTTACGGATGTTGTTAATGGAATATTAAATTTAAAGGACTCTGTGTTACCTGGCTCTGAAGGAATACCTAGTTTATTAAAAAAAAAATGTATATATCTCTAAACTTTTTTTAATTTATAACCAATTTGCTATACCTAAATTACTTTTTAATTGCCGACCAATTAAAAACAAATATTTAAGAATTGGAATTTTAATTGGTAATATGTAAAATTCAGCGTATTGAATTAAATAAAATTAATACTGGTTATATCACTAATATTAAGTAGTATGTTGTTGCCAATTTGCATTCGAATTTAATAAGTAATTTTGAAATTAAAAAACATTGTATTAAGAGCATACGATATCTTGATTTCCAGTATTGTAGTGAAAACAGTTACTTTGGCGTCATTCCTATTTAGTCAAACCATATTTGCAAATAGCATTAAATTGCAATTAGAAGTACCTAAAAACGCATTTATTTTTATATTTGGATACATTTTTTGGCTATTTCCAAATATTATTTAAATAAAAAAAATTGATTATCAAATTATATGTGGAAGTAGGAATGACGCTAAAGTAGCTGTTTTCGGCATGCTCTTAAGAATAACTACTATTCAGCTTAGTTAGGGTAGATTGAGATCCAGCTTCTCGAATTAATAAAATTAATACAGCTTATACTAATTGCATTAAAGTTTGTTATTGCCAATTTGTATTATAATTTAATGAGTAGTTGGAAATTAAAACAAATAGTTTATAGAGCATAGGAGTTTTTAGCTTAATTAAATTGAAATTATGTAAAACCTAGTGAATTAATGCACGGTAATTTTAATTGCGTTATTTAGCAATGCTGGATTGATGACAAATAGAATAAAATTTATAATCATTTTTTAAATTTATTTTTATAGTCTATACAAACTTGTGTATTTTAATGATGAGCGACATACAATCTGGTTTTCAGAATTAAGATTGACCAAAATTGTTGGTACTAAAACCAACAAAAACATTTTAATTGGATTGTGCTAAAATGAACACAAATATACAAAAATTATTTAAACAATAACTTATAAAACTGTTAATTAATTGATTTAATAAAAAAATTAAATCTGATTTTTGTTATTTGTTACTATACAATATTGTTACATAAAACTTAGTTCATCAGTTACTGTATTTATCAATTTTTATGCGGCAATTGCTAATTTATTAAACTGTCTGTTTTTCCGAAGCGCATGGCGTCTAATACAAGCCGGGATTCTCAACGCTAAATTCCGTACGGGTTTTTTAAGATCTGGGAAATTGCAAAGTGTGTCACCAACTTTAATCATGCTAATTATTTTTTAGTTTATGTCGTGTTAAAAAAAATACATAATATTAAAACTTGTAATTATTTTAGAACAAGGAAAACTTATCGTACAACATTAAAATAACAAACAAATTGAAATCATCAATATTTATTAAGGTACAAAAGTCAACACTATGGTTTGTATTGAACTACGTTTTTAAAAATCAGTAAAGCTTTATTAAAAAAATAATGATTAAGATTGATTAGAGAATATCATAATGCCTTTCCTAGTGTATTTGTATAGCTATTTAAAAGAATTCAACTAATCTTAACTAGCACTAAAAAAGGTCTACTAACGCAATTAATATTTAATTTTAGAAAATACAATTAGTCTAATAACTGTTTACTACTTTAAATACAACTTAATGTTGTTTGGGGGATTGCAGTGAATAGTGGAAGAAAATAAATTTTCAAATTAATTTGCATACAAACCCCCTTTTATCAATAACAAAATTGCTAGCCACTGATAATAATAATAAATCGTTTTGATACACTGTCAGGGTATCATTAATACATATAACATCAGATTTAGAAACATATTACAAATTCTGGAAAAGGATTTTACAATAAAGTTTGTACATATTAGAAAGATACACACTTTATAACGTTTTTCAATAAAAAGTTTTTCTCTACACATGTAATACAATAACAGTTAATATTTCAGTGATTGTACTCTATCTAATACGAGAAGACGCTTACACGAAGAAAACGTACAAACTACAATAACTTTTTCAATCCTAAAATATTGTTAATAAACTTGTTTTAAAGAACAAAAGAAAACAAGTGAACCGTATTTTGTTTCCAATTTACAAAGTAATAGAATTTGATATAAATAATAGTAATTTTATTTTTATGGTAGTTTTACGTAATGACCGTATTTTTTTTAAATTGACTACAATGACAATAATTTTATTCTAGTTTTTAATACATGTACGGTAATTAATTACTATTGGCAACGCAAGTCTATCGGCGATGAACCAGAACAATTTGCTGTTTTCTAAAGATAGAACAATTTGTTGTCAAATATTGTATTTTAAAGCTCAATCAATACTAATAAAAAGCAGTATAAAAGAGCAATAGAGACTTTAATTTTGTAATGCAATTAATTAATTACTTTGTACAATATACATTTTGTATGCACATTATCAATTATAACAAAAAAAGCTTTTAATAAAATGACATATTATTATGCAGTTTTTAAATACATTTAGCTTTTATATAACATAATAATTTTATTAATTAATTGTATTACATATATTTTAAAAATTAATTTGTATGACTAATATTGGATATATGAAAAAAAAATTATAATGATCTGTTAATAGGAAAATATATAAAAAAAAAAGAAAATTGTTGTTTTATACTTTATCAAAATTATTAAACTTTATCTTTAGCAGCCCAACTTTTATTTAGTGTTATAAAAGACACACAGTAATAAAACACTTAATTACAACATAGTATATTGTTACGCTTTAAAAACTCATCAAATAAATAAAATGCGTTCTGCAGTAAAAGGTTTGTAATTTTAATTTTATATTGATTAAAACATTTGGATTACTGGCAGCTTATTACAACATTGTGGTTTGTAATAGATAGTCGTGGGTAGTTAAACTGTTAGATGTGTTTTGACTTATAAACATTGATAAATATAGTGCAAAAATAATGTTCTTTTACATCTGCTTTGTAACATAAGCCATTAGGCTTTATTTTTTGTTGAAAACCAAATAATTTATTAGCATGCGGAAAATAGCCTCGTGAAAGAATTACATAGACTAATTTCGCATTAAATAATCCATAATAAGCTTGTAATGCAACTTTTAATAGAACAACTGGAACTTACTTTTGGTAATTGGTTTGAAGTAGTAGTTTTATAAACTTTCTTTGTTAATTTTTGATCTAACTGCTATCTTAAAAATGGTATGACAACAAAAGGACTTGAGCTTAATTTTGATTGTAAAATATCATAATTTTGGTTTTTCCTAATTTAAACTGAGTTGGTTTGCTCGGAAATAAGAAAATGGTTTACGTTTTCTTATTTTTAAGATTTTTTACTTCACAACGTGTGTTGGTAATGCTGGTATCATCAGCATATAACATAATAAGATTTTTGGTACATTTATGAATATCGTTGACACAAATCACAAATACAAGTAGGCCTAATATTGAGCCTTTCATAATTTGTAACAATTTACAAATTACATTACGTATATTTCTTACACTTGTCCTACCACCTTAATTGTTTTTTTGCTAACTTTTGTATGTACTCTTGTACTCTTGTTTTTAATTGCACTAAATACATACTTTAAATATTTAAATAGTTTTCTGTGATATTTTGTCTCTTCAATTTTCAATTTTTTTTTCATCTTCCTTTTTTTTTTCTAAACATTTAATTTTTTGTTTTATCAACATTCACTCTTAACCGTCTCTTTCTGAAATATAATTCTAAAAATTTTATCATTTTTTTAATTTTCTTTTGCCACAATCACTATGTCATTTGCGCATGCAACAACTTTTTTTTAACTTTATTTACTACAGCTCCATCGGCTTATGCTAGACTTAGCTTTTCTTTAATGTCTTTAACAAATGTTGTAAATTTTTTTTTTATTTATTTTACCATTTACAAGTATGTGTATACTTTATTTTGTTTTTATTTTTCTTTTTTCTGTTGGTTCCATCAAATAGTGTTAAAAAATGATCTTGTCATTTTTCCATAGTAAATTTTAGGTTTTGTTTCATACTGTTTTCTTTCTTTGTTTATGTGTTTTCATATTTCTTCTTATGATTGTTTTGCTTTTATCTCTATTTTTATGTCTGCATGTTATCTTAGTTTTGTTTGCATATATTTATGTTTTTAACGCTTTTTGGTAAACTTGTTTGTTTGTTGGTTTGTTTTTCTATTGGCGCAGCATTTTTTTGCTTTTCTTGTTTTCAGCATGCGTTTTTTATCATACCATCTGCTTTTAAATATTGTTTGTGTATACATATAACTTTTTTATTGTTATTATTTTATTTTTGTTTCTAATTCTTTTATTTTGTTTTATTTATTTTATCACTTGTTAAATATACTTTCAATGGCTTGTGATCTAATTCCACTTTTTCTCCCATTTTAAATTTCTCTATTTTTTGCCACGCTTGTTTATTTATCACCACGTAGCCAATTACCGATTGGCCATATGTTCCTACATATGTACATTTTTTTTGTTCATCTCTTTTTATTTCCATTTAACACGTTCCACTCTCTTTTTTCTATCATTTCTAACATTATTTTGCTTTCTTTATTTTTTTGACTGTCTTTTGATTTTTTTTTTCTGGTAAAGTGCTTAAAATTATCTTTTTGTTTTTTTGGTCTAATTCTTGCATTGAAGTCTCTTCTTATTATCATTCTTGTTTTTAATGCTTTTTTAATTTTTTTAATTTTTTTACTGTACAATACAACTATCTAAAGTTTTTCTTTCTAAGCAAAAAGTAGTGTTGTAATAACCTGTTTTTATCTGCTTTTTCATAATTTTGTGCGTAATTTTTTTACGTATTTTTGTAATTATTCTACTTTTAGCACTACTTTTCTTTCCTTTGAAAGCTGGTTGATAATTTTATCTATATTCGTTTGAAATATGTTTTTTTTTTTAACTTTTTTTTATCCACTTAGGTTTCTACTATTCCAATTACTTCAAACGTTCTAATGTAATCTTGAAAATCTTTTTTTATTGCTTAGTTTTGCTATGTTTCAGAATAGAATTATTGCTATTGTTGTTTCCATCTCTTTACATCTTATTTTTATTAGATTTTTGGACTACTTTAAACCTTTTCTATAATGTTATTTTTTTTAATTTTAAATCTACTATTTGCTGTTGATACAGGCTTTTTATTATCTTTTTTTTAAGTATAATTTTATAAGTGCTGCATTTTCTTTACTAAAGCCATAGTAAAATAGTTTCTTTATAACAAAATCAAAAGCTTAATTTTGATATGTATAAAACTAAGTAATTTATTGCCATGCCAATGTTAAATATGTTAATGTGATCATAAAAAAAGGTCTTGTTTTAAAAAACTTCTTATCTGTTCTCTAAGTAAACATTTGTAGATTTTTCCTTTAGTTGGTGATAGCAAAAAGAACATATTGTTTTGTAATTTTTTTTATAGATGTAGATAAAATTACTCAACACCAAATAAAATAAAACAATTCACAAAAAATTGTTTTACTGTTGCATTTTTAAGTTGAATGGTATTTTGAGGAATTTGTAATAATAGTTTTATTTATACGTTTGCCAATTCCTACTAAATAAAAGTGCAAACGTTTGGTTTTTGTTTTTCAGATTATTTTTATCATTTCATATAATTTGAGAAAGGAAAAAAAAAAGATTTAAAGTTTTGATCTTGACTGGAATAAAGGTACATCAAATTTGAAATTGCTCAAATACTTACTAATATTTCAGTTGTTGCTCTGTAGTATTTTATAGTTATTTACCCATTTGCTAAAACTATCATTTTTGATTTATTTGATCTTGAATATTAATTTTGCTTTTGTTTCTCTAGTTGCCACTCAAAGCTTTAAGACAAATAACTGTTATTAACCACATATATTTTAATAAAAAAACTATTAGGTCCGACTTAATAATTTTATTCAATGTTATAAAAAGATTGTAAAATATTTAAAAAAGTAGTAGTATGAAGTAAAATCATAATAAACATGGACTTGCAAAGTAACGGTTTCAGAAATATAAAATGTTATTCTTTTTTAACTTTTTTTTAAATTTTTTAAAAACAGTTTTTTTATTATAGCTAGCAGTTGGTTTGTAAAATAAACATTACGTATTTGACTGTTGTTGTCAGTGCACAGAACTAGTAGTGCAGAATTAGCTATGCATTTTATGTATGGTTGTGTTCATGGGATTGCAGCCGAAGCGCGACGTTTTTATGTAGAAGCTTATTCAAATTGCTAGATTTTTGTTTGTTAGTAATGATTTACCAAAGATTTCGTAATACTGGACAATCAGCAAACAGTGCTAGAATGACTAAGGTCGGTATCTACATCTAGAGCAGAAGAATAAATTTTAGCACGTATAAAACATAATCCTTGGAAAAGTGTACATTTTATATAAGCCGAGGCAGAAATTAGTGCTTTTTTGTTTGGAGAATCCTTCTCGAACAGTTGCTATATTTGTACCATGCACAACGATCTTAAATCTACTTGACTATCAAGTACGTATGATTTTTGTTGCTGAATTTTACGCAATGATGCTGAAAACCACTATTTTGTGCTAATATTTTTTATTACAAATGAAGCCAAGCTTACACAATATGGAATTGTTAATTTTTACAATACGCATGTTTGAGCCGACAAAAATTCTTATTCTCTTATAGAATCTAGACATCAAACACGTTACTATTTAAACATTTTAATGAGTATTGTAGACGACATGTTTTTAAGTTTTGTTGTTTTACCAAACCGCTTAACATGCACTGTTTACCTAAAATTTCTGCAAAAAAGAATGTATCATTTTTTTGTCAACATTTCTATTGACTAAAAGGCAACAAAATGTGGTTTCAGCATGATGGTGCTTCAGCTCATTTTTCATTTGCCGTTAGAGAGCATTTAGATCAAACTCTTCTACATAGATAGGGAGTAAGGGACTGATCTGTCTTATTGTCTGCAAGATTGCCTGATTTGAACTCTCTAAATTCTTTTCTTTAGGGATATTTAAAAACATTGATCTATGGTATTATAATAAATAGCTTTGAGGAGCTGCAGCTACAAATTAATCTAAAAAGCCAACAAATCCGAGCTTGTTACAAGGTTTTAAAATGAGTTTGAATATTCTTCAGACTAAGATGTCGTACCTTCTTGGAAATGGTAGGTATCTTTGTTTTTTGTTTCCTTATCTCCGAAACTGTTACTTTGTGGAAAATATAATGTTTTTTTATAATAAAAGTTGTGGAGGTAGGAATATGCATAAAATAAAATAAAAGTGTGTTTTGTTTTTATCAATCATATTTACTGATTCTAAAGTATTTTTCAAAACATTTATAAGGAAAAGACATAATGTCAAAAGTCAGTTATTGGACACAAAAAATATTATACCTAATTTACTATGTAGTTACTATTTATTAACTTAATTATAAATATTTGATACAATTGCTCTTATACATTTCGTACAATTAATTAATCTTTCTTTCTTTATTGTAGTTAATTAATGCATCATCTTCATTTTTTTATTATTTGCACAAAAAAGAATAGTTTTTAATAACTTTTAATTATGCTTTACAAACTTTTTTTTTTTTAGATTTAGCTGCAGTTTTTTGGGATAATTTTTGATACTGTCTTGACATTATCTTTGAGAATATAAATAAATGCTTTGTAATCCATAAAAGATCTAAGTCTTTTCTGAAACAATTGAGATTGGAGTAAGTTAAAAAAATGAGTTATTATGCTTAAAACTTAACAACTTTTTTTAAAAGTAGAGCAAAGATTATTTTATTAAACACATGCTCCATATTATTGGCATTATACTTTCTAACGGGTTTTTACCAGTTGATTTTTATTAGTCTAAATACAACCACAGCACATGGTTGTAAAATTTAAGTAACATTTGGGTATAATGCATTACGTATGATGTCTAGTTTACAGCAGAATAGACTTAATTTGTATGTCAAGCGCAATTTTTGCTCATCCACAAACATTACAATAAAAAATGAGACACTATTTTTTTTAATTATGTGTGAGTAGGTTTTTATTTAAATTATATTGGAGGTCACCCAACTATTGCCTGATTATTCAATTTGCCTAGTGACAAAAATACTTATTTTTTTAGATATCCTCTTATAGGAACAAATTATCATTGGACACAAAAATTCAGAAGCAGAGAAGGAAAACATTACTGTATTGTTTTTTTGGGAAAACTTGAATGTGTGTTTTGTTCCCATTTTATAATCAAGATTGATCGTTAATTACTATTTTTTTAGAATTTGGATAAGTTCAAACTTCTCTAAACCATAAATAAATAGAAAATGTCTTAAGCTGTCTAACCAGTTATTGGACATATGTCGAATAATTAAAAATATATCAAATTATTTGTTAGTTATTGGACGCGGTGTCCAATTAAGTGACTAACCTAACAAAATTATCATAGTAAAAGTATGAGAACTTAGCTACTCCAGTGTTATCTATTACATCTAGTATAAAATTTACTAACTTATTACATCACTTTATTTAAATGGTTTTTAAATTACTTACCTTAACAGATGTATTAGAAAATAGCATTTACTGTTAAACTGGAAGATACACTAATCTCGACTATACAAATACTTTGCCAGACGTTAATAAATAAGAAAAAAGCTAGAAGGTTGGTAGTGCAATCTATCAAAAATCAAATGAATCATTATCAACATATATCTTATTATTCCGGATTGAAATCTTACTGTCTAATAACTCTCACGTATACATTAACTAGGTTGTTTACAGTACATATAGACAATTAGGTTTAATAATAACTATGGTAGAATTAAATTAAGCTATTTTTTATTTATTGACACATGCTTTATTTAAGGTTACTTTATTTATAAGTGCAGGTTGTTTAATTCATAATTTAAATAATTGTCAAGAACTGGAGACAAAACATCGAAATATGATATATAGTATAGCCATAGATATAGTTTCCTTTTGACATTGGCTTAAAATATCTCAGCGGATTATTTTATTACCAACCAACAGGGGACAGTTATATAATACAAACATAACTGCCTTCCCGATGCGATTGGTAATGAAATAATCCGCTGAGATAATTTAAGCCCATGCTGTAAAGACATTATATCTATACAATACGGTGGTTGCCAATTTAGTGTATAGTATAATATCCTTGAGTGGGGCAAGTTTAAACGAGGAAGCGAATAATTGTTTTTCTTTTGTAGTGAAGGGATACGGTTGCATAAATTATCAGTAGATAATGTTTGAAAAAAAATTGGCAGGAAGCGGCATTAGCCGTAGATTTGAAAATATACTTTGAAATAATTAATATACAATATCTACGTTTGGTGTGGTAGTTTAGTGATAAGCGTTTGATGCGTCAGTATTTAATACAATGCATTTGAAGAACTGTGCATAACAATAAGTTACATAAAAGATATACTCAATGTCGATATACCTAATATTAATAGAAAATATGTTTATTTACTCTACTAAAGTTTGTTTCTGCTACGAAGAGTGTGGCCATTATACTTATTATTACACTTTGTATTAATGGTTTATCCAACAACTTTTATAGTTACTTTATATCAGAAAAAAAATCAAATTAAATTAATTAATATAAACTTTAAATATGCCATATTTAATTTTAAATGTTAGTAAGTAGTAAAACATAAAAAATATAAATAAATTTAACATGACACAATAATTAATGTTGGGTTTTATCTTTATAACTTTTATGTACATATATATTTGAAATAGAATGACAAAATAAGTTGTTTATACACTATTTGCTAATGAGAACGTTTATTGAAAATATAATCCTTTTTTAACCTGCGGCAATTTTTTTAAATATTTGATACAAACATTATTAATCATGCAACCTATTCAAATTAGTGACGTATTTTATGTAATGCACAATATATGTATATGTTTGATATACTTATTATAAAATAGTAGCTGGTAAAATTTATTAAAATTTATTTGTTTATTGCTTATGCAAACATAAATAAATAATAATTAAGTTATATTAAAAGCGTTAAGCTGTTAACAATAATTTATATTCCTTTTGACTAAAAATAAACAAAAATGTATGTAAATGACGTTTAAAATTTAATGATGTGTGCGCCATTTGCTTCGTTTGTTCCATATATATCATCCACTTGATAGTTTGTTACATAACATATTTACTCATTTATCTTTTAAGTTAATACTCAACTGCAAAACTGTGTTTATGTTTATAAATGTGAAACCATTTTGAAAGTTTGCATAAATAACCTTTCTAATTAGTGCTAATAATAATTAATTGAGTCTTATATGCAGTCACATGGTAATCATACAAATTTTATACATTTATTTGATGTTTAACTTGATATTTAATGATTAATTTGAAAATAATATCTATTTAGCACAACTAAATTTAATATCTACAGACAATGCATATATATTATTTTCATGTTTTATTGTGGTTTGCGCATGATTCTATCTATCTCTCTAATTTAAAGTTGCTCATATGAACATTGTTAATTGATGTACTTCTAAAAGTGCATACATCCGTCTTTCTACCAATAACATTTACGATAATATTATTTGACGTATCCACTAGCTTCAAATGTCAACTTCCAACCAACTTGCTGCTGTGTTTGGTCTATGACATCTTACCATTGGTTATGGTTGCGAATGTAGCCCGGAATACATGGCTTGAGTACTTTTTAGGTTCAAAAAAATTACAATTTTTTAAAAAGTATTGATGCCTACTACCTGGTTAGTACACATTTTCTTATCAAAATGCAAGAAAACAGACCTGTACTTACATTTTGAGAACGCAACAACAAATAATTCTTAACTAACTTAACGTAGGGTATTTTTTTACTGCCACAATTTACATCAGAGCTAGGCTTTAGGTCTGCCTAAGCTTTAAACCGGGCCGGGTCGGGCTTTGAATCGAGTTTTGAACCAAGTTTTGGACCAGAACGAGTTTTAACAAAACTGAAAAAGACTTCTACATAAATAAACAACTTATACGAAAAGTTTTTCTATAAATAATAACGTCAAATCTTACCATTTAATAAAAAACAAAACATTTCATAAAACTGTTTCAAATAAATTAATTCATCAATATTAAAATAAAAAAATCAAGCTTTTTTGTTTTTTTTAAATATTTTTTTAACCCTAATTTTAATCATTTCAGCTTATTATCAATATATATGCCTAAAACCTTTAAATGACTAGTAATTGGGATATAAATTTTTTTGTTAAAATTAACTTGATCAGAACCATGGTCTGTTTTAAACCATACTGTCTGCGTCTTATCTGAATTTAAAATAACGCTATTTTGTACTATACGATTTTTATTATTTGCTAGTGTATATTCTATTTGCTTTACGATTATCAATTTTTTAGAGCTGGTATTTGATATGACAATTGCATAGTTAGCAATAGTCTTTTCAGTTTGTACGTGTCTAACAAGTCTATATACTCTTCTGTGGAACATCTTAAGTGATATTTATTCACAGCCGTGCCGTGCCGTCTCTACTTACAAGCCATGCTGAGACGCTTGGCAACGTTGCATTCGGTCCCATAGGTAGGCCTAAGTACGGACCGAACTCGCTACACAACTCGAAATAACTAACGAAGTTATTAAATTAAATAAATTTTAATAATATAAATCAAACTGTAATTAAAAAACATAAAAATAAAATGAAACTCTTGAATCAACAAATATGAAGATTTAACTATGTATATGTAAAATGTAATTACACATTACTTACCTGTACCAAAATATTATTATATAAAAATGATAATTTTTGAAAAATGTAAATTATAATAACCTCGAATATGATTAAATAATACACACAATTACAAAATTGGCAGTAATAATTACAGATTTTATTAACAAAATATATAAATAATATAACATAAACACAAAATTGGTAAAATTTTGTAAAGTAGCAAGTAATTTAATCGAGAGTAGTCGACTAAATTCATGCCTAATTGACTAGTTTGTTATGATCAAATGCGTAAAATAAAATGCAAAATGAGTAATAATATAAATTACAGACTAAAGTTGAGTCTTATATTATCAAAAATTGCTTAGTCCAGTACAGATAAATTACATATATATATAGCCAACAAATAAATGAGGTTTTAGTTGTAATTAGCCTTTGTTCGATAAACCGGCCAGAAAATAAAAAAAGCATTGTTATCGCACAATACATTTCTTTACAATAAAAGCTCTAGCGACTAAACAGAATGCTTCCAAATTGGTTTTTACAGAGAGAGTTAATTTTAAATTAGCAACATGCTGTTATATTAATAATTAACGGCATAAACAACCATGGCAATAAAATTGACTTACTTACGTACAATAAATATGTTTGATGTTTTCTATGCTATAAGACATTACTGTCACTAATTTATAACTATTTATAATTATATTTTTACAACACTTAGATAACTTATGATAATAACTACATATGTTAGAGAAAATTTCTCTTTGCAAGCTCTTTCGGCTTCAAAAAGTTTAAACAGAGTATCACAGATATCACTTTTTATTAAATACTTTACACAAACTCTATATTATAAAAGGGTCCATTGATTAGTTTATATTAAACTAGTGCACTTTGTCTGTTCTTCATGTTGAAAGAAACTACGGGATCCTCTTGTCTCTAGTGTATACATCTTCCTGACATCTAAAATAAAAAGTACATGTTATTATATACACAACAGACAATAGAATTAAATCACTTTATTTAAATGATTAAAATACAACATTTAACCATTATTTAAGTGTGTATTTGATAATTAATATTGACTTTAAAATGATTTTAATCACTTAACTTAAAAACAAACAAAACTAAAACACCAGCTTTATTTAAATTAAAAACATTGATATATATTGACTTATAAAGCAATAAAACAAGTAGTGTGACATTATTCCTATCTATATATTATAAATATTTGTTAGACTTATCTTTAAATTTGAATTCAAAACACTTTATTTACACTCTTAGCGACACTATCACATGTATTTCACAAACTGTAAGCCTATCTGCTGCGTTGCCAAGCTTTCATGAGCACGGCTTGTAAGTAAAGACGGCTGTAGTTCATTGCTTTTGATAACGATCCGTCAATTTGATTTATATCATCTAAGTATATACGTAATTAAATTGAATTTTTTATACAATATCTATGAAGATTTTGAAGTAGATCTGTAATGCCTTTAATACTCTAAGAAATCTTACTAATATTTATTTTTCTAATATGTAATTACGATTTGCTTTTTATAGTAGTTTATTATAAATTATGTTTTGAAAATTATAAACCGGTTTTAAGCTTGGATTGCAACAAGACAATGCATATAGAAAATCAAGAGTATTTTTGCACTTAAAAATATCAATACGTATTTCTTCTTAGGGTTTATGTTTTTAATAGTCTTTATGATGTTCTACATAAACTACATGAATCAGATTTTTACTGTAAATTTTATCGAGTTTTCTTGTTGTCAACTGTAACTATGATTACACTGTACAGTAGTACACAAGCGTTTCAACAAATTTAAAAATGTCATGGACAGTAATAATGGCTGTCGCATTCGATCTGAGACCGGGTTTTTGCTAAAACCGAAAAAAAAAACTATCCAGGACGCTGCAAGCTTTTGTTACAAAATTCTAGATGTAGCTTAAACATGGTTTTTATGAAGTCAAAATACTATTTACAGCAATTTTTCTTATTGCCAAAAGGTTTAATATGCAATATTTGATATTACTAAAAAGCACATAATTATTTTAGTTTTATGTTGCTAGAGTACAAACAAAACACGGCACTTCACCATTTTAAATGAAATTGAAAATTGTTACATCAAATATGATTGGTGCAGTTTAAATAACATTGCACGAAGAAATCCACAAACAGTACTTTGGCTTATAAATGTTGAATAACCAAAACCTTGAAGGATAGAATTAGTTTGAACTGAGCTAATTGGAACAAACATAAAGTGAGTTGGCTCTATAATAGTTCCACACAACAAGTTAAATCTTAAAATATTAAAAAAGGTATTTTTCTCCAAATGACATTAAAAGCGGCCTTTTAATGACACTTGGCAGGCTTAGAAGTTGTACTTTTAATGCATAGGCAGAAAAAGTCCACTTTTACTGCATAGGCAGAAAAAGTAGGTAAAAAAAGTTTGTTGCTAGGCAACCTTCCAAGTAATAATTTAAATCAAACTGCTTATTAAAATTGACAATGACATTAAGAAATAATAAATAATTGATAATGAAACGCAATTTAAATATGAAAAAGTCGATTTTGCGTGGAATTGGAACAAATTTGAAGAAAAAATTATATGTTTCACACGGCAGAAAAGCAGATTTAATGCCTTGGCTGGTTTCATAGCCTCGCTACGCTCGGCTATGAATCACCAGCCGCGGCATTAAATCTTGTGCTTTTATGCCTAGTAAAACAAATAACTATTTTAAGATTATTAGTTTTTTATTTTTTAAAATTGTGATAATAGATTTTGTTGTTTAAAAAGTTATGCATGTTTTTAATTATTATTATGTTTTAAAACGTATTAAATATTTCTGTTTTTCAATAACAATGAAAATGCATTTATTTCAGAAAAGCATTAGAGAATAAATAAATTTACTTCATTAAGTTTATAACAATGCTCATAAATTAAACGGTGATCCAAGAAATATCTACATGCTACGGATAAGTAGATTATTATTTCTTTCCAAAACTAAAACAAATAATTGCTTTGCGGTTTTACAATTTGTTTTAAAAGAATTACATTTATTATGAATTCTGATTAAAACACTGCCATCATTACGTTGTTTATTAGTACAATGTGTCCGATTGGCACGATAAGTAGTCTATTTGATTAATCTTAATTTATTATCTGTAATATTACAATTAAACAAACAAATATTTGTAATTTTTAAACAATTTTTTATACACAATAATTTGTTTGTGTGCATAGTTTGAACGGTTTGCAAACTGTCTAAATCGTAGGTTGGAACAGACCTTATACAAATAATGTCATAAATGCTAGCATTTACATTAATCATAAAATTAATTAACTTAAGACAAATCCGAGCAACATAGTAACAATAAATTTTAATTAATTTAGTCAATCAGAATTTTAAACCTTTTTGTTCTTGTGTATTTTTTTTAACAGTTGCTAAAATTTTTTTGTTATATAATGGCTACCAAAAGTAAAAAAACACCAAGAACCTGTAACTTAATTTTTATAAAAATTTCAGATAATATGTAAATTATTTACACTAAGATAAAATTTTAACAATAAATTTTGATAATTTTATTAAATTTTAATAATGAGTTGTCCCTTTACAATTTCTGGAGCACCTAACCACTTGCCTAGGCCTGCTAAATATTAAAATGTCAATCTTAGTCTGAGAAATCAAATCCTAAGCTTCATGAGTACAAATCCTAACATCAAATAAAGTGAGTGGGATGACCCAATTTTCTACCAATTGTAGTCCACATGTGCTCAATAGGCAATAAGTTTAAAATACTAAAAAGCTATATTATTAACATAAGTTAGTTTTAGAAATATTGTAGTAACAATAGCTGTACACGGATTTGCATTATCCTGTTGGATAACCTAAAGTAACCGTTTTAATAAAGCAATTTGTGTTTAATGTTTCAGGAATAAACACTAGAAGAGACTTACTTTCAAAAGTAATTGCTCTACATACCATTACCCCGCGTGTTGTTAAAAATAATTTGCTTCTATTGATCGATCCATTGTAGTCTCTTATTGCACTATTCTAGACGGCACCTTTGATGATGAGGAGTTATGAACAAACAAATGAAAAGGCGGTACAATTTAAAACCAAATAATTAAAACTTCCGGTAAACTGATTGACGGATATTTCTTGGTTAGTTAAGAGTTTTTAAACATTTTCAAATGCTCTTGTTGTTGAAAGTTAGTCTTAAAAAGCGGCAATCTCAAACTTTATGTTTTGTATTAATTTTAGGGCGTTTACGTTGTAATTTTTGCCGTAGTTCTTGTCCTTCAATCTATCTAAGCCAATATTGAGTTATTGTAATAACATTTTTTCCAATTTGTTGAGCAATACTACGAGTTAACAATTACTCTACCGCGTCCAAAATTTCTTAATTACTTGGGCATATTTTGATTTAAATAAGAAACTAATCAACTGATTTTTACAATAAAATAATAGCCAGAAGATGACATACTACTAAAATGTTATTACCGGTTTTGCTCTCTCTGTAAAAGATGCATAAGATGTCAATCATAGAATTATTCAGAACCGCCTAGAACATTAAAAGGAAAGCATCTAATATGGTCTCAATTGCTGTATGATAAAAATTGAATAAAAAATACAAAATTAAATTTATGCCTAAATATAAGTTTTACACATTCTTAAACATAAGTTGCATGTATTGTAAGTATGCTATACTGCTTAAATTTATTTTGACACAATTTATGCCCGTACTAATAGTCAGAGATTAAATCTCGGATTAATCTTGGATTCATAAATCCGAAATTCATTTTGCTATTCGTTGATTGGCACTAAGATAATTTACGGATATTGTGACGGCAACTTTAATTGCATTTGGCCAATGTATTTCTTGCTTAATTTTTAGATCGAGTTGAAAATTATGCAACCATCAATATTTAAATAATCTTGGGTGCTCCTAAGATTATTTGAATCTTTGATTATATTGACGGTTGCATAGTTATCAACTCGTTCCGCGCCGTCACAATATTTGTGAATTAGCTTATGCCCGTACTAATAGTCAGAGATTAAATCTCGGATTCATGAATCCAAGATTCATTTCGCTTATCGTTGATTGGCTCTAAGCCATTTCACAGATATCGTGATGGTGAATATAGTTGCGATCGGCTAATGTATTTTATTACCAAACGTCAGAATTAATATATGACACACTAATAAACAATCTTGGGTGGACTCAAGATTATTTGAATCTAGGATTATATTGACGGTTGCATAGTTTTTAACTCGATCCGAGAATTAAGCGAGCAATGCATTGATCGATTGCAACTAATGATATCCGTGAATTGGCTTAGAGCCAATCAACAATTAGCAAAATGAATCTCGGATTTATGAATCTAGGATCAATCCGAGATTTAATCTCCAACTATTAGTATGGGCATTAGAGCTAATCAACGATTATCAATGTGAATTTCGGATTCATGAATCCAGGATCAATCCGAGATTTAATCTCTGAGTACGAGCATTAGTGTATTGTAATCTCATTACCAATATCAATATTTGTTTAAAAAAAACAAACAACTATGCTGTAGAAACAGTAGTAAAATAAAATTTCATGTGACAGGAGTGGGAAACTCCACGTTGGATGTCGGTATCTAAAAAAACCAATACAAATGTTTTCGTGGCAATTTGTTTTTTGATCTTATACGGACTTTCAAATAAAGGTAAAAACTTCTTGATTTTTTGAAGTGCAGGTACTTGGCCGGACGCCGCTCGGCATTTCGCAAAGGATAGTTTAACCTGCAAGGTATTGGTAGAACCCGGTGGTAGGTCAACAAAGTCACGCAATGGGGACGGAGGCGGTATACCAAAATGTAGCTTTATGGGCGCAAAACTGGTTGCTTTATTGGACACTATTCAAAATCTTAATAAATTTTGGGACTTCCCGAGATGACAGTTGGTATTGCAACTCCCTAACTCCTTCATTACCCCTTCTGACGGGTTTCCTTGCGGAGGCCTAACCGACAAAAAATCAATTGTATTTGGTTTTCCTTAAAAAAATGGGGGACATTTTTAAAGGAAAACCGATCGTTGGGCGGTAAATTGCGTACCGTGATCGCAAAGGATACGCTTTGGCCTATCTCCGCAAAATAATGTTTGGATATCCGATTGTTAATAAAGTTAGTGATTTTTTGCCTTACGGGATAGAGGGCTACTAATTTTATGAACACGTCAATAGCAACAAAGATGTGACACACGCCACCTACAGATCGGGGTAAGGGACCGTATAAGTTTACGGCCACAAAATTATTGGGTCTTGCGGGTATAATTGACTTGATGGCAGATTTGGGTAATCTAGAAATTTTTACCTTTTGGCACAATAGGCAAGCTTTAATAACACGCTTTATTGAGCAGAACATACCACTTCACCAAACATCTTGTTGTAAAGCGCACCATATTTTGTAGACGCCAAAATGGCCAAAATATTCATGGTACGCCTGAATGACATTCCGAGTTAAGTCACTAGGAATACATAGTAAAGTGAGACTATCTTCAAAAATACGTCGGAAAAGAGTACTATTTAAGAACACAAATAGTCATTTGCCGAGTCCTGCAAAATTTTCATTGTTTTCTCCAGCTTACTATCGATTATTTGTGCCTGAGGTATTAATTTTATAATTTTTTTCATAGAGAGATTATTTTGTAATGCGTTCAACTTGAAACAGAAATCATGAGTATCAGGGAGGATTACGCGACAATACATCAGCTACAAAATTCTGCGTACCAGGAAGGTACTGGATACAAAAATCATAATCCTGTAAGGCCAGTACCCAACGAGTGATACGCGGCAACAGAAGACGACAAGTATTAAGATACATTAATGAACGGTGTTCTTTTAATATTAAAAATGGCTTACCAATAAAAAAACGCGCAATTTTTGGAGCGCACATACTACACTAAAAAACTTTTTTTTATGGGTGAAATACCGTTGCTGGCAAGTTAATAAAAGTTTGCTTGAATAAGCAAGCACTCGTTTTTCTCCGTTTATCATTTAGAATAGTACAGCATCAACGCCTACCACGCTTGCGTCACATTGCACTGTGAAAAGGTGATCCATTTGCGGACGACGTAATAGGATTTTATGTGAGAGTGCGGCTTTCATAGCACCAAAAGCAAGTTTTTGCCAAAAAATAATCGGGTGTAAATTTTTTTTATCAAAAATTTTTGTCATACTTTGGGGCATTACTGGTAGCGTTACAACATTGACATACCATGGTTTAATTCTTTCTAAATGTACTAGTAAAAAACTATATCGATTATCAAATTATTTGTAGAAGCAGCAATAAAGCCAAAGTTGTCGTTTTTGTTAAAATACTACAAATCAAGGTAGCGGTCGGTATGATCTTAAAATTATCTTGGTTATAATTATTTTCACAATACATATCCGAATTGAATAAAGTATTAATTTTTTTGATAAAATTATTTTTTATAATTGAACAATTTTTATTTCGTTTATCACTTCTCTTTGCGTCAATGTCAAGAGCTGATTTTGCATTTTTATAAGGATTTGTTCCCAATTCTGGGGTTACATTAATATTGCGGGCAACTAATGCATCTGATATATTAAGTATATGTTATCGCGCATTTTTTTAAATACAGCATCAAATTCATCACTTTTCTTATCAATATTGTCATTACTTTTAATTTTTAAGGCACAGCGCCTTGCGTTACAAATCTATTTCTTAAACCCCATTGAGACCTTTCACTTAAGTCTAATTGCTGAGTAATTACTGGTTTAGAAAACTTATCTGTTGGTAAAACTAGTTTGGTGTTGTGAATTAAACGGGCCGGTGGCTTCATCTTGTTGATCATGACTGCTGCGGAAATTTTGCTTTTCTATCGGACTGCAGGCAGGGTCCATTATGGCTTTTTTTTTGCTCAATATTGTCAGTTTTTTTCTTAAGTTATATCCTCTTTTTGGTGAGTGGGCTAAAGGCATAATAGTCTCCTTAAGCCTCACGTTGGGTTTTAAGTTGTAGTAAAGAAGAGTCGTGAGGAGGGTACGGGGCAAAGATGAATAAATAAATAAATTCCGTAGTAATGTTTATTTTATTATAAGTAGCATAGGATATTAAACGCAATACCAGCAAAACCCTATGGTATCTTAACACCACTAGCTGAATAAATTCTGTTAAACAAAACACGTTATTAACGCACTGATGTCTTACTACTACTAATTATTAAGAGTACACATCTGTGGCAGGACGCACAATAATTGAAGTAATTATCGGGTTAATCCAGGAGATCAGACAATTTACAAAGCCGGTGATATTATTCATCGGCGACACGCGGTTGTTTAAGCCGTACGCAGAAAGTTTTTCAAATCCGCGGAGGAGTTTTAAGTAATGCATGCGCAGAATGTATGCAAATATTGTTGCATACATTTACACCCTAAAATTCTGTCTCAAGTAATGTCACCGGCGTGGATTGTACAAAACATTTTTTTAGATGCAATGGCAACTGTTGGATAATTTGCGGATTGTTTTTACTCTAAAAACTGCAACTCTGTTTAACTGTTTAACGTAACCATTTAGCCAAATATAAGTTTTATTGTTAAATTTTTGGTCTAATTTTATTTGATTTAAAGCTCATTTAACAAACATACGTAGCACACAATTGTTTTGCGTAGTTTGAGTTTCAGAACAAAGTGGATCTTGTAAGACACCAGATTAGAACTATAAAAATATGTAAAAAGCAACAATAGCAATGTTTTATTGTTTTGTTTTTGGTTTAATATCAATTGCAAAATGCAATTGTAATTTGTCTATAATTTGGCGATTACATTGCTTAGTTGGGCGACTATATGCACCAGAATACAAGTATTAACACTTACAACGTGCTTATTTATAGTTTGTTTTACAGAACTTAGTTTATTAGTATATTTATATGATTATTCTACTTTATGTTACTGTTGATGTGAATATCAAGAAATTTTACGCGCGAATTTTGTCATCTATTTTACCATTTTTATAAACAGGTGTTACTACTATTGATGTAAAAACATGGTCAGTGCATTCAAACTAGGCATGTTTATTTTTTCCAGTTATCATAGAATCATACAAATATTTTGTCTTATTAAGTAAGGTGGTTCAGATTGTTTTTGAAAAACTTGAACAGTGTATTCAACTTATCAAATAGATGGATATTAAGTTAAATAAGTGCATTTGTGAAACTATACTTTTTTTAACGTTAGAGTGTAAATAAAAATTTGAATTTAAAAGAGACGTTAATAATGTTACTTAAGTGTAATTCTGTAGTATTTTATTTAACAATGTACCAGCATTAATTTTTGTTATTCAGAAATTTTCAAAAACATTTGAATTATAGAATTTATTTAAACAATCTTCTCTAATCTTATATGTTTGTTACTATATTTTTTTCATATTTATTAGAAGAGGAAAAAAGTTCAAAACACTTTTTATTTTAGATTAGAGTTTCACGGCATCCGAGTTAAACTGTATTATTTAAAGGTACAAATTTGCCACTTTAAATATTAAATTAACTTTTGTCTTAAAGTGAGACTATAAAATTTTAGTTTTAGTTTACTTTAAAATTTGAAAGTGATATAAAGTTGCTTTAAAATGATTATAAAACAGGTTGTTAGACAAATAAATTAATATAAAAATCGAATTAAAATACGTACATGTCGTCCATACATTATATTAAACTTTTAAGAGATAAATGATTTATAACTATAGACAAAAGGATAATTACTTCACACTACACGGGTCTTTGAGTGGCTAACTAATTAGAATAATAGGGATATAGGATTGGGAAAAACAAAATAAGAAATGTTAGTTATATATGTAAATGCTATAAAATAATAGTAGTACAAATAAAATAAAATAAACTGAATTAATCTGGATAATAAGAAAGATTTATTTGCAAATCAGATTTTTTTGTACGCATCTAGCATGGAATTTTGTTTTCGAGCTTTTCTGACGACACAATTTGTTAAACTCACGGAATCTTAATTTCTAAGATATATTTTAACACCTTTTTTATAAAATAAGTACATAGTTAACACATCTATATTGTAGAACTCAGTATCTAAATTTTGTTATTAACACTGTTATTCTATATTAATACACAGTGATACATGTATTCACGTTGACTCAGGCGACATACGGTGAAAAAAAAAGCAAAATTGTAGTAACTATTTGTTATTATTAAATTGTAATAACTTTTAGTGTTTCTTTTTTTAATTTTTTAATTTTTCTATTTTTATTATTTTTAGATTGTGTATTAATAAATTAGTATTAATATTATTAAAATGTTGTATAAAATAATGGAGTAAACATAGCAAAAATAAAATATAACAAGTTACATAAATAATGTTTTTACCTTGTTACAAAAACGTTACATAAAACGAAGTTTGAAATTTTCAACTAAATTACACTGCTTGTTCAAACCAACCTTCCATGTTTTGTTTGTGTTTTGTGTATTCTCTGTGTTGTCTCAGACGATTGCAAATTTAATAGATTAATGTTTAACAACAAAAACGGCTTAATGAAAACTAGTTGGAAAGCTAAACTTTATAACAAAGTAATAATCATATGCCGTATTGTGTGTATGATATGATTGTTTCATCCAAACGAGATTTCATTGACTGAAAAGTCGTATTAAACATAAATTTTAACACTTAATAGTACTATATATAATAATAAATTACTGTAATAACTGCACAAAAATGTTTATTACAGTTTAAAAGCTTTTTATTTTTGACAATTAACTCTAATATAATTAGGCCGTTTCTAAGGCAGAAGTTATGCAGAATTGTTAACAAAGTCTAATTTTGTAAGTCGGTTATTATGCCGAAAAAAATAATAATACGAAGGGTTTTAGTACAGCACATCGTTCTATTTATTGTATGCGGCGCTAATGAATTTTACTTATACAGACTTAATAACCTCCACATATTTGTACAATAATTGAGTGTATTACGAATTAAATATAAGAATTTCTAATATTTATCTAATCTAACGGTCAATAGTTTTTTTTAAAAACATGTTATTGAAACTATATAGAGTGAACAATAAAGACTAAGGTTTTTCAAATATTTCTTGTAATTTTTTTTAGTGATTTTAGTGTTTACCGGTATCTTAACCTGTTTTCTCTGAACAAATTAATCAAAAAAGTCACCAGAATAAACGTCAATTTTTATAGACGTTTGTCACTTTTTAATTAAGGAATGAGCTATAATAAAATGTGAATTGTGAAGTATTGAAAAGGTTAAAATAATGTGAAGTGTGTTATGTACAAACTGTGATTGAACGAAATTGTTAATTGAATATTTAAATTATACTATGGTCATGTATATTAAAAATATGTTAAGGTAAATTTAATAATAAATAATAAATTGTAAAATGCAGTATAAATTTGATATACCAAAGAGTGTCAACGCATAAATTGTTGCTGGTTTGAGCCCAAGCTCCGGCAGAGCATTTTTAAGAAATTGTGGCGTTTATCAACTTATGACATTAGTCTAATACATGATTAGTGTCTGTGTAAGCATAATTACATTTAATATCAAAGTCTGGGTAGACCAGATACTAGGCCTTGTCAGTATCTACAGCGCCTATATTCTCTTAATTTAGAGCTTTGGTAGTATAAATTCTGTTACTAATTTAAAGTATATATTTAAAGGCAGCTTTAAAGTAGTATTACAAACACAAGTTTTAAAATATCAGCTCTTGTAAAAAAAAAATGTAGATAGTATTTTTTGCCAGTCTTTACAAAGTTAGTTTGTTGAGGGGCTTTTCGGGAATTTTAAAATTTTGGATCCAATACTGAAAATGTAGTAATAATAAAATATTGGATATAACCTTTAGCAGTAACTCCAAATCCGTTTTACTGAAGTTAACTAGCCTGCATGTAATTGTTGTGTAATTGTTAACAAAATTTATATAGAATTATTGTGCAATACCATTCTGTATTTTTTTATCAAAAAATATAAGTCTATTTATTCTTTGTTTTAAAATTGTTGTTGTTATGAGGATTAACAACAACCAAATTTTATTAAGAGAATAGTCGTATCAAATATTTTATCATTATTTATTTTGTGAACAATTCTTTCGAACCTTCCAAAAATTTTTAATTTGTGACAAACGTGTTATAAAAATAAAAATTTCCCTATGCAGAATATCGGGAAATTTTTATTAAATTGATTTAGACACGACTGAAGAGAGTACAATCAGGTGTCATCTTTATTGATAATTTTACTGTAGTAATGAGCCTTTAGCATAGAGATATGTTGTTCTTGTGTAAACACCGTTGTACATATAATTTAATAACCTCACACACTTTTTACTATTTAAAATTTATTCAATACTCAATATATTAAGTTAAATTTTACATTAGGCATTTTGATGTAAGATACCGTTGATATTGTGGTATCAAATGATTTTAAACCGTTGCGTTGTTGCAACTGACTGAATATGGCTAAGTCTGAGTCAAGTGTAAAGAACAAAAATTTGAATGCATTTCTCTACATGAGTCACGATTATGTGATTTTTTAAAGATTTTTTCAATAAGCCATTTTTGAGTAATAAGCAATCAAAATTTGAAAATATCAATTTTTTGCATTTTTTTACATTTTTTTATCGTTTGTAACTTTGTCGATTTGCATTTTTAGAAAAAAACTGTAATTAACTTTTTTTTTAAATTGTTCAAAGAATCCTTTTTTACAGCCAAATATTGCTTTCCTTATTTAAATTTCTTAAAAAAAGATGACGAATATTTTTTTTCTCAAGTATAGATAAAAACCTGCTTTTATATGTGCAAAAAATACCCTGAAAATTTCAGGAACTACCGTGTACTACGCTTCAAGATATCTTAGAATGTATAAACAGAAATACTTAAAAATTTGAAAATTAAGCCTTTTTCATTTTCTGATCGTTTGTAACTTCTCAGGATTGCATTTTTAGAAAAAATTATTAGGTACTTTTTTTTCACACTGCACTACGATTTGAAATATCTTAGAACGTATCCACAGAAATAGTTAAAAATTTAAGCCTTTTTCATTTTTTTATTGTTGGATTGCAATTTTTGAAAAAAATTATAAAGTAAAATTATTCAACAAATAAATTTTCAAGTCAAAATTTTTTTTCCTTAAATTTTGAAAATATTTGCTGAAATTTAAAAGATTTTTTTTAAAATAATATGACGGGTTTTTTTTTTTAATCTCAACTATGGATAAAAACGTGCTTTTATATGTGCAAAAGATATTCTAAAAGTTTCAGAAAGTTCCGTGCACTACGCTCCTAGCTAGGTATCCCAGAATGTATCCACAGAAAATTGTGAAATTTGTAGATACATTGTAAGATATCTCGGACCGTAGCAAACGGCACTTCTTGAAATTTTCAAGGTAATTTTTGCACACATAAAAGCACGTTTTTATGCATATTTAAGAAAAAAAGAAAATAAACTAAGAAGTTACAAACTGATTATTCATGTACATGTAAGAAAATGCAAAAAAAACCTTTTTTTTTAAATTTGGATTGCTTATTACTCGAATATGGCTTATTGAAAAAATCTTAAAAATATCACAAGATCAGGACTTATGTAAAGAAGGGCATTTTCAGTGGTTTGTGTAAAATCAACTTTTTGTTCCGTACACTTGACTATGTCTGAGTTTATATAGCTCAAGCGCCTTTAAATCATTGTTTTGGTCAGCATTTTAAAGCCAAAACAGATGGTTTTGGTAAAAGCAGGCAAACAAGATATTTGCGATATTTGATTGGCTGTTAATCATGACGTCATACTTTAAAATCTGACAGTAGTGACACATTTTATAATATTTTTATTTGGGGCAGATAAAAAAATATTGAGTATAAATCGTGCCAAAATGCTTTAGCAGCCCTCATTCGCTTTGCTCATTTTTGTGCCGATAAAACCAGCGATAGATACAAGAATATAATATAACATCACTAGCGTTAAAACAAGAAAACAACTCTGTCAATAAAAGGTTTGTATCAACTGCCGTGTAAATCAATCATGCAAACCAAATAATGCAAATATACACTGGCCAGAAAAATTAACGCACCACTACTATATTTTGAAAAATATTTTTCAAGTCATAATATTGATCAAATATTTTTATGCCTTAATTTAGAAAGTTAACTTAATAAGAGTATTAACAAAAACTAAAATTCTAAAAAAAAATAAGAAAAAAATAATGAAAAAAAAAACAAAAAAATTCAAAAAAAAAAAAAAAAAAACTTTAGTTAAAAATAATTAATAACCGGTATTTCATATTCTATTTTGAATAACAGCACGGCAGTGTTTATTCATGCTTAAAATTACGGGCCTTATCTTGTTTTTATTCAAATTATTTCATATTTGAACAATATCTCCAATAAGCCCATTCAAAGTGTTAAGAAGGTTAGGAAGTTCTTGAAAACGGCGGTAGATTATGTCCCAAACATTTTCAATTGGGTTAAGATTAAGACTGTTTGCTGGCCAATCCATAGTTTCAATTCCAACCTCATTAAAATAATTTTGCACAATCTGAGCAACATGCGGTCTTGCATTATCTTGCTGAAACAAAAAATTCTCGCCAATGTAAATGTTAAATGGTATCACATGTTCTTGCAGGATCTCCCTTATGTACTTATCTGCTGTTAAAGTACTATTATTAATAACCACCAAATCAGTACGAGCAGTTAAAAAGATTCCTCCCCAAAACATAACTCACCCTCCACTAAATAATCTGGTGTTTTGGAAGTTACATTGGGCATATCTTTTATTTGGTCTTCGATAAACTTTTATACGTCTATCTGAGTTGTAGAGACAAATTTTTTTATCTGACTAAAGAACTCTTTCCCAATCTTCATCAGCCCAATCGATGCGTACTCTAGCAAAATTTAACCTTGCTCTACAATGCTCTAGGGTCAAAGCTGGTCCTCGCGCTAGGATTCTTGGTCTCAGCTAGATGTCGACGAACAGTATCAGTTGAAATTCTGAGTCCATCTGCTTCCTGTAGCTGTGTCTGCAGCAATCTTCCTGTCACAAATCGTTGTCTAAAAGCAGAGACTCTTAAAAAATGATCTTGAACTTGCGTAATTATGCGATGTCTGCCTTGACCAGGTCTTCTTAAGTGCTGACCTGTCTCCCTATAACGTTCGATCATACGAGGAACGGATGTATGCGATACACCAAATCTCTGTCTAATTCTTCGAAAACTTTATCCCACTTCCAATAAAATGACTGCCAGAGCACACTCTTTGGCGGTCAAATTTCTAGATTGGCCTTCCATAATAAACACTTTACTTCACTGTATGTCACAAATGTAAATTTACAGTGCATGATAAATTTTAGCAACAAAACCGAGAGGTATGTTAATTCAACTTTTATCTGAATTCTAACAAAATAAAGATGAGATAAACAGATATTGATAAGAAAAACTAACTGTATAAAATTAGAATGTGTGCACTATTACAGTTTAAAATAAAAATAAATATTTTCAGTTTTATATGAATTTTTAAAAATAATTCGAAATAATATAGTGGTGCGTTAATTTTGCTGGCCAGTGTATTATATAAGATTTCGTAAATAAAAATATTATTCTATTAGGTGCATGGATTTGTACATTTTGAAAACTATTCCTTACTTCAGTTAAAACAGATTAAAGTATCATATTTTGATTGATGTTCTATTTAGTTAACGAGGTTTTAAATAATAAAACTGCAAGTTACTCACATTTAGTTTTTGTTGTATATGGTATTGCTGCTTATCTAATAAAATAGATATTTTATGAGCTATATTTTTGATGACCAAGAATCTAAAGTAGTAAAAAATCTAAAAGTCTAAGTCTAGAAACTTGTATTATAACTAAAAAAAATATTATATAGTATGTCCCATGATCGACTTTATATGTCTTGAATTTTTTTGACATGTTAAACAGCTTGGGCCTCAGAATGGAACCCTGGGGTCTTGTTCACCTTGATTGATCGTCTACCAAGGTATGATTTAATGAGTGCAATGATATTGTTCGAAAAATTGTAATTGATGAATTTATGAATGAGACCTGTTTGCCAGACTTTGTCAAATGCTTTCTTGGTATTAAGTAGCGGCATTGTTGTCACATTATTCTTTTTGAAGTATGTAAGAATATTATGTGCAATGCGTACTACTTGCTGAGTAGTGTGTGATACAAGTTAACTAAAGCTGCATTTTATACTGAAACATTTCCATACATAAAAAGAAACCAAAAGAAAATAAAAGAAAACGTTTATCAATATTATTTAAATGCTCTAAAAATGATAAATTTTATCTTGATAAATCTATTATGATGTGATAGCTCAATGGTAGAGCACTTGCATATCATGCAAGCAGTCCGGGGTTCGATCCCCGAAATATGACTGAAATGATAACTTGCTCTTTATCCAGCAGCGTGGTTCGGAAGTCACGTATTAAGCTGTTGGTCCCATCAAACCACTTTAAACAAGTCGTAGACTTACTGTGGCGATGTAAAATAGCCGTAAAAAGCATAAAATAATAATTACTACAAATAAACAAAATTACTATTATGAGGCCAGAAACATACCGCAATTCAAATAACCGGCAGAAATTGGTCGGTTCAAATCTGTCGGTTTAAACTTGCCGTTCTGACTGATGGTTGTTGGTGCAGCCCACCATAAGAAAGTTATAAGTTATACAAAGTGAGTCCGGAGGAACGTACCAAACTCTAGTGCTATGCACACGTGAAAATAATGTAAAAAAATCTCAAATATTGTTTATCCCATTTTTATTTGTTGTTATAGCTTAAATAATAATAAACAAAAGTTTATGCAATAACGTTCTGGTAATCATAACCTTTTTATAATAAATGTTTAAAAATAGACCCATTTACTTAAAACATTTTCTGTTTAGTCAACAAAAAGCGTATGTTGCTTTCCTGATTAAGTCATGTCTTTGTTTAAGATCTATTGAAGCATTTCTAATACGTTGAATTAGTGCATCCTAAATGTATATTTTTACTATGTATACTTCATCTTTGAATCAACCTCATAAGCAATAATCTAGTGCCGTGAAATTTGGAGACCTTGAAGGTCAACTAATAGAACCACCGCGACCACTTCAACACCTTAGAAACTTTTTGTTCAAATGTTGCTTGACCTGACAAACTAAATGTGCTGGTAGTACATTTGCATTCTGATATTTAAAAGAACATTCTCTAGTAGTCCGTGTAATTTATTTTGTTAAAAAATTAAGAAGTTATTTATTGTGAAGCAATTTTCTAATAATTAACAAACTATCTACCATACCACTGATTTACCGAAAACTTATGTTGAAATAAACTTTTGATTGTTGCTTGGGGATTTTTGTCTGACCGTTGTGAGTATTACTAATGTCATCACGGGTGAATATTGCTTCATCTGTAAAAAGTATGCGCGATATAATACAAGACATATTATTTATTCACCGACAAAGCATTGAACGTGCCATACTTGATAAACATTATTAGAAACGCTATAACTTGTAATCAAATAAAAATCGGATAACAGCATTAGAGTTTTTTTACATTATTTTTACGTGTACAGTATACTGAAGTTTGGTCTGTTCTTCCCGATATACATTTAACAAAATAAACACGTATCTGCAGTTACAAGAACAAAAGTTGAAAAGTAATTATTCTAGAACTAATATTTTAAAATATTATTATAATTTCTAAATTTATTACGGTATAGTGTAGTTAAATTAAAGTATAGTTTTGTGTTGTTTAAAAAACAATTTTTGCATTAATATATTAAACTGCAATTATTAAATCTATAATGAGTTTATAGAGTTTTACAGAACTCATTTTTTTTACTTTAAATAGTTATTATATGTATGTTATGTTGTTGTTTTACACATAATCCTTATCTTCAATCAAGTGAATACTTATTTCAAATGAGTTGTTTGTTTTACATCTGATTTCATAAATCTCTGGAACTAAATTTAACTTCCTGCACCGATGAGGGTTATACTTAATGTATATGCGACAATGGTGGCACGTCATTGGATTTTATTAAACATTTTTAAAAATGTATATTAAGTTTATTTTATATTATTTAATGTTTTTTACAATAAATATTAAATTAATTAACAAAATTGTGCTTTGAAGTCTTGTAGCATATTATATGTGAGCTTCTGTTGTTATAAAAGTATGAAGGCTGTATGATGTACTGTAATTACCTGATAATACTCCTAACAAGCATATTTATAACTTCTTTAATTTTGGAGATAATAAATGTGTTAGATATTATTTTAATTTGGCATTTGTATGTATTAATGATTTAAATGTGTAGTAAAAATTTAACGATTCTTCAAAAATTTAGAAAATTTTAGGAGTGTAGTTATTCATATTAACGCTATAGATATGCGGCTCTCGCTTTGTGTTGAGAAATATGATTTTTGTTTGATCTTAACAACATAAGAATATTTTTAAATTTCAACGTTTAAAGTCTAGGTAGTTGCAAATTAAAAATAATGAATTTAAAAATGTTGCCAATTATTATTGGATAATTTAATTAATGGCAATAATTTAAATAGTTATTTTAATAAAATTTAGAATAGATTGTGTAGTGACAAAAACGTATGTAGGTATTATATAATTTATATGTAAAAGTTGCATAAAAGAAAAAAAAAGTTTTTATTTGTAGAGAAACTCTGGTTTTCTAGATACATTGCAAGAATCTATATTACAACATTTTTGTTTTAGAACATATTATGCAAGATTATATTCTTAAGAAAACAAAATAAAGAAAATTTAAAATAATTTTTTTTATTGAATTTTTGTTATGGTAGTTTTATAGGATTTATAGACAAACTTTCGTCTCAGACTCAAGGTCTTAAGAAACTACCCTTACAGATTAACATTTTTATTACTACCTTTTGGTTGTTACAAAAACGTCATGCATTCAAATTCTGTTTTTTAAATTCTTTACTAAGATATAAATTTTGGTTTTACACCCCACATCTTTTTTTCTTTTAATAACGGAAAAAATCAATATAATGTAAAAAAATAAATATCCATTATCTTGCAAAGTATATACAGGGTGTTAGATAAAAAACGTACGGCTCAATAACTCAACTTTTAACCGATTTAGATGATTCAAAAACCATTTTTAATGACTTTTCGAGTATGATAAAAGCAGGTACACACATTATTGTTTTTATTTTTAATATAGTTGTTATGACAACCAACTTAATTTTTTTAAATAACAACATTTATTTATTTTTTATTTCTATATGATATTTTTAATACAAACATGTAAAACAATAATATACTTTCATAACAAAAAAAATTGATAAATTTATAGAACATAATATTTGTTTTTTATTTAAAATGTTCGTAATTAAATAGTTTTTTTTTTAGTGTTTTTATGTTATTATGCATAGTATAGTAACTTAAAAAATTACTTTTTTTAAATTTAAAAAATAAATAATTCTTTTTAATTTTATATATTTTTTTTTAAATTTTGAATACGTCCATTTTTGTTACTATATTATGCACAACAACGTAAAAACACCTCAAAAAATTAAAACAAATTATTTTTAACGCCTACTATTCAATTACGATCATTTCAAATAAAAAAACAAATAATAAGTTAAATTTATCAACAAAATTTGTTATAATAGCATATCATTATTTTACATATGTAATTGTATTAAGAATAACATAAAGAATCAAAAAGTAAAATAAAAAATGTTGCTATTTAAAAAAAATAAGTTGGTTGCCATACCAACTATACTAAAAATAAAAACAAATACGTGTACCTGCTTTTATAACACTCAAAAAACCATTTAAAATGGTTTTTGAATCGTATAAATCGGTTAAAAAGTTATTCAGCCTTACGTTTTTTATCTTACACCCTGTATAAAATTATCTTAAAACTTTCACAGCCTATAAATCAATTCAATTCTAGAATACTCACAGTTTTAGAATATATTAAGTTGTAGTTTTTTTTAGGAATCCATTATTATTGCAAAAAATGCATCAAATTTATTTTACCACAATTTTTTTACCACCATGTTGATTTTAAGCAAACACAATTTCTATTAGAAAACTGGAAATTTTTATGTACTCAACTCAAAAATTTATCTAATGCATAAATTTATTTAGTAGTGTGAGAGTGAAATTATTCAACACTACGGCAAATCGCAAATAATTTCTCCATTGTTAGTTGAAAGAAATTTTGCAATTGTATTTTTATGACATAATTCTATTTATAATGGGTGAGTTGTTTATATTTTTCTTTAAAACCGCCTAGTAAATAAGCTTTTTGTAATAATAATAGTTTTTTTGATCTCTTTTAATTAAATATAATTATAATTTTTTCTTTAGATAACAATAGAGGAGTTATTTGCAATTTTCCGTTATGTTAACTAATTTTACTCTTATGCTACTGATTAAAATTAATGCATTGGATATTTTTTGTAGATTTGTATATAAAAATCAACACGGTGGTAAAAAAATAATTTAAATTTTTTGATATTGAATTGCAGCATATAGTTATGTAAATTTCAAGATGATTTTGTATGACTTTGCAAGATAATAAACATTTTCTTCATTATTAAAGGAAAAAAAGATGTAGGTATAGAACCAAAACATATCTTTTAACAAAAGCTTTGACTTTTTTGTATCAACCAGAAAATAACACTTTTTATCCATATTTAAAAAAAAAAACGTCATCTTTATTAAGAAAAATTGTTGGTTATAAAATTTATTCTTTGGACAAATTTAAAGAAAAAAATGTCATCTAATTTTTTTCTGAAAATGCAATCCTAAAAAGTTACAATCGATCAAAAAATATAAAAAACTCAAAAACCTTGATTTTTTCAAACTTTAATTGCTTAGTTATTAATTGGAAATAGCTCCCTAAAAAAAAATGATAAAAATTACACAATCAGGATTCATGTAGCGGAATGCATTTTCGGTAGTTTGAGCAAAAAAAAATCATTCAGTACACGACTCATACATAGCCATTTACAGGGTGTTTTAAAACATGTGTCGGACAATAAAGGGTGGAATTGGCTGGCTAATAATAAGAAAAAAAGTTTCCATTAACATGGTTCCGCAAACGCACCGTTTTCAAGATACAGGGGCTAAACAAAATATATAATATATAATATACAAAACTCAGCACTTATTCAATTTTTTTCATATGCCATTTACGGAGATTTTAAGGTTACGTAAGGTTTTTATGGCTCTAATTTCTATGACACTTAGAAAATTGGCATTCTGAAAGCACATTGTGAACCACCAATATTTTCTACACAAAAAAGGTACTTCTAGTGAAAAATTCTAAGGTTTACCGTTTTAGAAAATTACGACATTTTATGAGGGAAAACATGCAAAAAAGTAGTAACATGTTTTGTTGTTGATAAAAACATTTGTTTTTGATCTAGTCGTCAGCGTTCATGCATTTGTTTCATGCATTTGAATTATTGACAATTGTCGTTTAGTTGTTAAATAACCTTTTTTCAAACGGAGTCAATATTGCGGGAACTTATTATTTTTATTATCTAATTAATTTGCCTATTCTTAGTGTTTTGCTTGCGTGGTGATAGCAAAATGATTAATTACAGTGATAGCGAGATTTTGTTTATGGCGTTGCCGATGGAAATGCAGCAAAAACTCGTCAAACTTTTAAAGAAAGGTTTCCAAACCAAATGAAACAACATTCATTCGTATTCACGAACGTCTACAACAAACTGAAAGTGTACATAAAAGAGCTGCAGGAAATGAGAAACCTTGCCTGCTACCTCCGCAAATTGAAGAAGATGTTTTTTAAGAAATTGAAGACAATCCATCAACTAGCACTAGAAGAATAGCTTTAAACCTAAACTTTAGTCACGTTACAGTGTAGAGAATAATAAAAAGCCAAATGTTATATCCTTATCACATACAGCAAGTACAAGCCCTTTTACCAGCGGATTTTCTGCAAAGATTGGCTATGTGTCAATGGTTTCAAGAAAGAATTGCGCAAAAGCTTTGATTCTTAGAACAAGTTTTATTTACGGACAAAGCAAATTTTTACTAGCAATGCAATTATGAACTTCCATAATAATCATGCATGAACGGACAAAAATCCACATACCATAATGGAAGGCCATCATTAGAAAACATTATCCGTTAATGTTTGGGCAGGTGTTGTAGGAGACCATTTAATAAATCCATATTTTTTGCCGTTTAGGTTAAATGGTCAATTATATTGTAATTTTCTTGAAGAAGAGCTGCCAAGACTTCTAGAGGACGTTTCGGTTTAATTAAGAAACAAAATGTGGTTTATGCACGGTGGTGTTCCTGCACATTTTAGTTTAGTTGCGCGTCAATTCTTAAATGAAGAGTAAAGGAACCGTTGGATAGATCGAGGAGGCCCACAGGCTTGGTTTCCTCGGTCTCTAGATCTAAATGTTTTGGATTTTTTTTTGTGGGGTCACTTAAAATATTTAGTTTACACTACATCAGTTAATATTGATGAAGAACTAAGAAATCGCATTATTGCATCTTGCAATACGATACAAAAGACTCCAGACATTTTCATTAATTTTTGTGATTTTTCTTGTTTTTTATGTTATTGCTTAGTTTTGTAAAATAAAGGTTTTGTAATTATGTTGCTACTTTTTCTTTTCGTTTTTGAGATATTGTCAAAAAATTAAAAAAAAAAAAAAATTTACACCCTGTTTCTCAAAAACGGTGCGTTTGCGGAACCATGTTAATCGGAACTTTTTTTTTATAATTACCTAAGAAATCCCACTTTTTGTTTTCCGACACATGTTTTGAAACACCCTGTATATTTGAGCAACACCTTTAAAATCTCTTAGATGAATTTCTTCTTTACTATGACCAGAAGCACGGTTTATAACAAAATGTTTATCAATTTTGAATAGTAAAAAGATTACATGTTTTTTTCCACCAGTCAAACCAAGAACTATTGGATTCATTAAATGCGCTCCTTTTGGTACTGCTGGAAAATATTTTGTAACAAAACTGATAATTTTGTTTTGATCAATTTCACCAAATTATGCATCAACTTTAATCCTCATCCAATGCTTGCAAACCAGAATATAAAAGCCCACTTACAAAAGGAAGGAAGGAAGCTTTGATATTCCGCCTGGCCGGGTTTGGGCAAAGAATTACCTTTGGCTAAACACCGGGTTATGTGGGTGTCAAGGGCAACAAGTTGGCCACTAAAGCCGCCCTTTAGGCGGCTAACGCAAATTTTACGGACAACTTTTCCGTAAGACCTGATCATCTCAAAAAATACGTCATATCAAAGTGATTGAGAATTGGCAAAGAATATGAAACGCCTTTAAGAGCAACTTAAAAAAATTCAAGCTCTCAGTGACGGCATGGAAGTCGCTGGTAGGTCTCAACAAGAAGAGGAGGTTGCTTTATGTTGCTTGCGCATAGGTCATACCAATTTGATCTTTTCGTATCTCTTAACCGGCAACAAACAACCAGCATGGCAAACATGTTTTTTTTGTTCGAGTTTGCTAACAACGTGGCCTCTATTTTATTAATTAGAAAGAAGTCTAGACGCAGGACCCCTTAAACAGGTGTAATCAAGTTTGTGTTGTCTTGTAATCATTTTTATGTTAATTTATTTATTTATATTTATTGATAAGTTTGTGTTATTGAGTTGTTTAAAACACCGTAGTATTTTACAATTTTGGTGCAATCTGTGATATTAAGTTTAGTTAGTTTTTAGGGTCTGGCATCGAAGCATTTTACAGCTTTGATGTCATTTTTGATAATAGATTAAGTTGTGATATTAGGTTTAATAAGTTTTTAGGGTCTATCATTAAAGCATTTCACAGCTTGAATCTTAACTGTGATATTAGGTTAGGTTGTAATATTAGGTTTAGTTAGCTTTTAGGGTCTGGCATCGAAGCATTTTACAACTTGTCATTTGTAATATTAGGTTAGGTTAATGTACAGATATTGGCATCGAAGTGATATTAGTTTTAAATTTTGTTTTTAATTTAGCAACTGTGATATTAGGTTTTGTCTCCTGAGGTTTATAATCTGAGGTTATTATTATTTGTTGTTATATATTGCAGCAGTAGGTTTATGAAGAAATAGTTGCAATTATGAGATTGAAGTTTTTGTGTACAACTTTATTTACTAACAATTATTTTTATATATATCTCCATAACAACATTAATTGATACTAACTAGATCATACAAATATTACATATTTCAACATTATTAAATTAAAATAATTAGCTAATGACCGAAGTTGTCGACGCTATAAATAAAAAAAAGTGAAAAAATGCGGGCGACTGATCCTGACAACTGACAAGACGTCGTTTGAAAACTTTTCTACCCAACTGTCCATTATCCAAAAATTGGTTGTTTAGTTAGCCGATTCATTATAATTTAATGACAACTAACATTCATTATTTAACTCATCATGACATCAGAAACATTAACAATGAGTGACATATTTCTTTTGGTCGCAAACACTTTCAAATAGCATTAGTGTACTCACTCAACTGTTTATGTATGAGGGGTATAGATGTAAAACTGTCCACTATTCTCTACTTTAGCAAACTTTTTAGAAAACATAAATTTTTAATAACTCTAAAACTTAACAAGATAGTTAGTAATTTTTGTTTTAATCTAAAGTGTACCAACTTTATATAACTTAATATGCATGGAAACCGTAAGATCTGTTATAGAACTTGAGTATGGTAGTAATGAAAATTGGAGATTGCCGGTTTTAGATCTAACATGTGAAGATAGCCGGTTTTGAATCTTAGAAAGTTTTGAAAATGAAAATGAGTTATGGGATTAAAATCAGATTAAAAGATAAAGTATAATATTTATTTATTTATTAGTACTAAAAAAATAATATTAAGGAATATGGGTATATTAAATAATTTTTATCAGATCTATTCTTTTTTCTCTTTATGATCGTTTTCTCTTCTGCTATTTTATTTTTATTTATTTGTTGTTGGTTTTCAACTAAATTTAAATAAAACCGTAGATCTGATGCAAGTCACGTGTAAAACAGAATCCGTGATTGGTCGAACTGGAGATTACCATGTTTGCAACTTTCAACAAAACACGATATTTGGAATTTTATTACAGCAGAATTTTACCGATTTTTCAGAAAATAAGTTTCTACGTCATCATAGTTACCTTCATGAACAAAAATCCCGCATTAACTCATTTTCGCAAAAATGTGGAGAATGCCGGTTTTGTATCTACACCCCTCATATATTATATGCGTGTTCTATGCACCAACCCGAGCGTTTATCATCCATATGCATCATGCGTCAGATTTACTGTCTGATTTTCTTTGTAGACAGACTATTTCTAATTACAATTATAATTTAAACTATGTTGAATTATATTTATTAGTTTATGCTTTTTAAATAACGCTAACTATTTATACGTGAATGTGGCAATAATTATAAACTTTACATATATTTATTAACTTATTCATGTTATATGCAAACATTTTTACAATATAGTAATAAATATAAAATGTCTTTATTTAAATAAATCAGTGTGTTTAGATAATATCAGAGCACCTGTAAGTAAGAGTCTGCAATGCAAATTACAGTATGCATCTATACTTCATAACATAAAATATATTTGTTGATATGCTCGTAACACCGTTTATAACAAAACACCGCATTACATTTTCTACACCTGCAAATTGTACAACAAAAGCCCGTAATATTTATACTAGTCAAAACTGGTTAAGATTCTACGCTAGTTGCACAACATTCAAATACATTCCATTCCGACTACCTAAACTAAATAAATACACATTCATGTTACCTAGTAAGAGATGTATAAATATTTTTTTATTGTTTACTACAAAACATTTTAAAGACATATTAATATAATATATATATATATATATTTCATATTTTAATCTAAATGTGATGTTTTTTAAATATTACCTTGCAATATTAAATTATCTAGTCTATTTATATGAATTTTGTTTACAAATGAGGAATGGGAACAAAACAAAAACAATTTTAAGTATTAACAAGTTTTAAGTGGCATTAGAAAGTATTAGTACAGCTGCCACTATAACTGCTAGTTTACAAAGATTAGAATATACAAATTATTTGTATAAATGTGAAACAACTAATGCCACTGTATTGTTACTTTCTGGTGAGACAATTACTAACCAACGAATGTGAAGTTGTGAAAAATGTTAATACACAATGGATACATTATCGGAAGTGGATTCAACCACAATGTTGTGTAGTAGATTCAGTTATCTCAATATAAAACAATAATAGTCTTTGCGACATCGGAGACAACAATAAAATTAATGTGGGAATAAATTTTCGTTGTTTAATTTAAATTAATGTATTGGTTTATTAAATTATATTATTCAAAATCATTTTTCTTTTCTCTAGTTAACATAAAATTGACTATTGTTGGGCAATTATAATTTGACTAGACAGCTATGTTTTATTATGTTGGTTTATAAATCCGTCTTCATACGTGCATTATTCTAAGTTTTTTATTTTATTAATATACGAAATAAATTAACTTAAAATAGTCAACGTTTCTATTTCAGGCTTATTAATTATCAAAGATTTGTTATGAATAGTACATTAAAATAGAATATAATGCAATATTAATTTTCATGTTTGTGTGTACCCAGTGTTAATATCATATACAGAAATTTAATTATAAATTAATCATGAAGATTCCTATGATAAAGCTTCAAGAACATTATATTTGCCTTTTTATGTGTTCTTCAAAACACTTTGTGAACGACGTTATTTATGCTCATATATTAATTTGCATATGCGCGAAGTATGAAAACAAAAATTTTTTTTTTATTATTGTCAAATATAATATAATATATGTTATGAATAGTAATGTTTTTTTTTTGCGTTTAACAATTTGTTAAAATCTACTTTAAATAAATCTATATCAGAAAAAACAATTTTTGTTAATTGATTCACATTATATACAAGTATGAATTATATTCTAAACATTGTATGTTTCAATATTATTCTTAATTTATTATTAAATGCTTTGCTTAAGACAATTAAACAACTCACTTTATTAAAAATTAAAAAAAAAAAAACAGAACAAGAACTCGCATTTTAATATAAACATAACCTTGTGTAAGTCTTAAAAAATATTTGAAATAAAATGTAATTGAGGTTAATGTATTTTAAATATCAAATAAACAAATACTATAAAATGTAATTCATTCAGAGGTACTTTTTTCAATAAGGATTTTATGACTGATCAAGCGTAGGCTGAGTCAAACTGTCATAATATTTTTGTTTAGTATTGTTTGACAACTTATCATGGAAAGACTTAGCTCCGCACAGCGTCTACTAAATATATTCAGCTATATTACGAAAATCAGCGTTCTGCGAGGAATGTGTTTCGTACGCTTAGAGCAACTTATGGTTTACGTAATTGGCCTAACGAACGCACAATTTGCTGTACCATCAAAAAATTTAAAACCCAATTTTCATTACTGGATAATACGCGACCAAATAAATACAGGAAGCGGAACTAATTTTCTATTTGAGATCATCCCGACCGCTATTTTGATTTTCAGTATACTAACAAAAAACAGCAAGTTAAGCGAAATTCCTATTTCTACATTACGATCAATTTATTTTTTCACCATACATTCAGAATGGATCAAGACAAAAAATATATCCAAATATAGAAATAAATGCGTTTATAGGTACTTTTTAATGATGTGTTTTAATATTATTTGCAAATATAATTTGAATATTTTCATGAAACATAGTTTGATCTTATCTGCATGTGCAAAAAAAAGAAATTATATGTAGAAATAGGAATGACGCTAAGTTACTGTTTTCGGTATAATTCTACAAAAGTAGCGGTCAAAATGGTTTTAATAGCTCTTGGTTGGAATGAAATAAATAAAAATAATATTTTTCTAAACAAAACTATTTAAAATTAATTTTTATTCGTGCAAATAATATTTGTGAAATAAATTCAGATAATATAAATTTATTCTAAAAACATGAAATTATTATAACACACAATTTTATAACATTATATTGTTGTTAATGTAATTTAAAAATAAAATTATATGAAACCAGGTCTTGGAAAGTTAATTTACTTAATATCTGTTGAAATATACACAATACAATGCTATATCTCCACGTATAGTAGACGGGGCAGAGGCCTGGATGCTAACGGAAACATGAATCAAAAAGTTAAATGCGTTCGAAATGTGGATGTATAGACAAGTTTTGAGGATCAGCTGGGTACAAAAAGTTACAAATGAAGCTGTCCTCTAGACAATTAACAAAAATCTTGTGATTTAAAACATCAAAAAACAACCTAAACTAGAATATTTTGGACACGTAATAAGGTATCCGGAAAATCAACTGCTTCATCTAATAATCCAAGGTAAAATAATGGGAAAAAGATGCGTTGGACGTCGTTCAACATCATATCTAAAAAATCTTTGCCAATAGTTTAGGAAAACATCAGCCCAGCTTTTCCGTGCATCGGTAAACAAGACAGTCATAATGAATATGACTGCCAAACTGAGAGTCAACAATCAAGATCGGCTATGATACAAAAAGAAGAAGGTGAAGAAGATATACAATTTTGAAAAAATTCTAACTTTTTGGTGCGGCTTTTGTTGTAAACAAAAATTATTCGATTTGGTAAATCTTCATTTTAATAAAAAGCTTTATTGTTGCATGCATTTGAATTTTACATAAAGCATTGTTATTAAATTTAGTTCATGTAGCAGGTTTAGAATCTTGTTTTACCAACAAAGATGTACAAATTTTACAATTAATTTTTTTTAAGTTTGGTTTGCAAGGACCTGCTACTTATATGTTAGAACATGTTTTCAAAGTTGGTTTTTTAACTGTTAAATATGAATTTGTACCTTGTTTTTCATTATTAGAGCATTCATGAACTTCTACTTCTACTCAGTTATGTTCAATAATGTTTTATTGGAAGTTTCTACACCATCGAGCTTAAGTGTTTTTCCATCATCTACTTCACAATTGCCAGTACATACGGCAATTTGCAGCCTTTTACGCATATTATGCTGAAAAGCAATGCGACACTGTCGGACTGTAGGTGTGGATTATAATTACCAAATTTCGTATTACCGAAAAGAAATTTTTAAGCGGGTCTTGGTTCAAAAAACTTTTCAATAAGTATTTGACACTCTGCTTTTTTAATTCTGTCCATAATAATAAAATGCAGCGTATTATAAATTCAAATCCGTCCATGCAATGAATACTACTTGACTTATCTATGCATGCAATATTGCTCAACTCATCTATGCAGTTTATACTACTTGGTTTATTGTTATTAGCAAACACATCAATTGTTTTAAAATACTCTAAACCGTGCTTAAGTATATTTTCAGATAAGAGTTATATATTGATAACAGTACTTTGTGTGAATTTTTGTCTTTTAACATTCTATTATTTAAAGAATCAAAAATATTATAAACTATTTTAATAAAATCTGCCGTAACTAACGCAGTGGTACTATTTAATTGGCCCGTTTTTGCTGCTGTTTTAATAGTCGCAGAGACAGCGTGAAAAAATATTTGAACAGCAAATTTGATTCTTATTTTTTGAATCGTGTTTGGAAAAATGTGTTCGTCTCCAATCTTTAACATTGTTCTCGTAGAAGTACTTTTTTTATCAATATCATATGTTTTTGTAATATCAAACCACGCTACTGGTTTTTTATTGATAATAAATTTGAACTTATCTTTTATTGAATTGTTTCTTAGACTTTTTATTAAATGAGGTACATATGCAAGTATTTTCTTTTGTAGCACCTAATAGTTTAATTGCACTTCTATTGTTAGTACCTTGATCGCAAACAAATTATTTTGAAACAAAAGTAAGTTTTTGCAAACCTTGTAACGTCTGCTATAATCTGTTTTAATGCAATTTATTTTACAAAGTTATCTGATATATCGTAACACAACGGCGTTTTCCAACTATATTGAATACCACAAATATAAGAAACTAATGTTGTGTGTTCCAAGAGTTCCTAAGTCTTGATATCTTTCAACTATATAATCAGATCCGTTGTATTCTAATTAAAGCTTAAGCACAATTTTATCAAATAAAGCACAACACATTTTTTTTCTATCTGACATCAATCGAGCTTTTATGGCAAGTTTGCTCATCAAAGTAGTTTTTATGCCAGTTTTTAAATTAAAAATTTGCAACCATGTATGTATTGTCCAAACTGATGGTAAACATAACTTTAAGTTACTTATCATAAACTTATATAAACTTGGACGTTTGTAATACAAAGAAAGAGCTAGTTGTTTTTTAACTTGTAACCATTTAAAACCTTGTCTGTAAAATAACTGCACATTTACAAATGTATTAACACATTGACTTTTAAATTTTATCAAATTATTGACAACAACACTACTTGAAAATAATAATTTCTTTTTTGCTGAGTCTATATATCTGGGAGTATCTTAACTTATTAAATTTTTGTAAATCTGGAGTTTTGCAGTTAAACATTCACACTTTTTTCTTACATCAGTAATTGTTTGCGGAGATGGCATATTAATAACACGTTCGCTTACTTTACTATTGCGTAAAGAATTACTATCAAAGTTTTCAAAGTTGGATATGAGCCGGACGTATCTTAGATTTTTGGAATGAGATGTCGAATTAATACTTGATGTACTTAAAGTATTCTTACGTGAATAAGTTTTTAAATCTGTAAAATTACAACATTTTTTAGTAAGACGTATTGAAACGGCAAACAAGTCATCTGAATCGACCAGCACGTTAAAAATGTGTTGTTTAACTTTGATAATATACTAAAAACATCTAGGTTGTTAGTTAGATTTAGATCGTTAATCATTTCAATAACTCAATTTTAAATCAAATGCTCTACTCCAATTTTGAAACTATGGTACAATGATTAGCGATATACAGCAAGAAACAAAAGAATATGTTTGAATGAACTCGAATTATAAATTGTAAAGTTTTATTTATTATTTAATGTTTTAAGCTTATTATTTTTATGTCAATAAATTATTTCCAGATGTTCACATGGAAAATCTAATAAAAAATACCAAATATTTTTTAACGTAAATAAAAATAAAAAACAAATTGCAAAAACACTATTGTAAAATTAAAATCTTTTAAATTTAGAAGTTTCTGTATTTTAATGTTTCTATTTAGTAAACATTTACAAGTGTCATTTCTCAATAACATTAACTTTTTTAATGTATGTAAAAAAACGATTTTTTTAAAATATATATATGTATATATATAATCTATAACTTCTTAATGTCGTTAGGTGTCGAGGTGTCAAACACACCGAGCCACAGAAAAAAAATATGTGTATGTTTGGATGCCTATATGAGGTAACGGACTATATTGGAAAGAACGCTGCGCTCGGCAGCACTTTGAGAAGTCACCTTTCAAGTCGTGACCAAAAAGGCCGTTGCTTAACTTTTGTTAGCGCTGGCAATCATTGTAAACATATTTTTACATAGTAAGAAATTAATGAATTATATACAGCGTTATTCTCAAAGTAATATTTGAAATTTATATACATACGTTTTTTCAAAAATTATTAAAGTTTAAAGAAATACATATTTTAATTCTTTAATTATTAATTATTGAATGCAAAAAGAATTTCTTACGCAACTATTTAAAATATTTATTTGTTTTTGGTTCTTAAATCAAATCAAATCAAAAACTTTAAACCAAACTTAATAAAAATTTTTGTCTTTTTCTTTTTATTTAATGAAACAAAAATATTTGAATATTCTGAAAAAAAAAACGTTCATAATTAAAATCGACTTATATTATATTAATATGAACAAAAAAAAAACAAGTTTCGGATCGACCTGGCCTCTGTGGAAACTATTTTCTAATAGAAGTAAAACTAAAATAATTTTTCAATCGGTAACTTGAATTATATTGAGAAAGAGTGTTTGTTTCATTTAAAATACAGTTTAGGAATGCAAGAAAATCTAAGTAGGTAAATTGTCACTTGTAATCAAAATTTACATTAAGTCTAACATTATGTCTGTAACTTATTTTTTATAAATAATATATATACATTTAATATTACTAGTTTTGTTTCATTGTTTTTATTATTAAAAAAATTATTTATATTAGTATTTGTAAAACATTCATGAAATAAATAATAAACGATACACATAGAACAAAAAATACCTTTATATGTATATTCCAAAGGTACAGCATTTTTTATATCAATTTTCTTTTAAGATTAACTAAAATATCCTCTGCAGCAAAATGCTTTTCACATATTTTATAATCGGCTAGAAATCAACATCCATAATTGTTATATTAATATTGCCACAATTTTTTTGTCAAAGTTTAGTTTTATCTATATTTTTTTATAGAAAATTTAAATAAAGTATTGTTCTTAATTCCGTTTGTGGCTATTGCAATAAACGTAAAAACAATGATTTGTTTTAATTGTACCCATTGTTTACAAGAATCTATATTATGTCAAATGACACAGAACAGATATTTCATTAAAATGTGCAATTATTTTGTTTAAACAATAAACAGCATGACGTGAACCTGTAACTAGCCGAGAAGCATCGGCAATGCTTCGTGTCGACGTACCGCAACTCAGATGCGAATGAGAATCTCGGGAAAAATAGATGATTTGCCACCTAGATTTGGGGAACAATGTGGACACTTACAGTTACATTAGAAACGCGCCTCTTCCTAATATTCTTTTACTCAACGCCAAGAGTGTACAAAATGACCGTGATGAATCGATTCGGTGCATATCTCAACGGCTTATTGTATGGAACAACTTGGCGTATTTTACATAAGGATCTTAATTTAAAAGCACACAAAATTTAAATTTGTGCAATAACTGAAGCCAGCCGACCATCCAAATTGTCACCGTTTTAGTCTTTGGACTCTTGAAAAGCTTGAAGAAGATCACTGTTTTTGATTAAAATTTTGTTTAGTAATGCGGTTCATTTTTTGCTTAATGACAACGTCATTAGGCAAAATTGCTGTATTTGAGCTGAAAAGCAACTATAAGAGGTTTTTAGAATAACAAAGAATGACTAAAGATTTCAGAAAAAAAGATATTAAGAATGACATTTAAACCCACACAAAAGAACGGAAGGTCGAAGTAAACTACAAACTGGACCCAGGTGATAGATGGTTTAAGCACGTTATGAGGATAAAATAAAGCAAAATATGCAAGCAAATAACAAACTAAGCTTTTGCAGATGTGAGAAGCAGAAAAATGCTAAGAAAGAAATAGAAAAACGGCGTAATGGAAAACATACGCAAAATAAAGATTAAAAATTAGGCAGAAATTACCAAAAAAAATGGCAAAATATAATATCTTTTTTAATTTTTAAAATGTAATTTTTAGGAATTACTGAGTATGTCACTATAACATAAAAATACCGGTTTGCAAATATTAATTTTGTATTTTATTTGTACAATGTCTATAAAAAAATCTATAAAAAAATCAAAAATCTGCTACATTGCGTTAATGTTGTAAAATATCTATGTCATTAGTCAATTTTAAATTGGCAATGATTTAAATAACTTGTTTTTGATTATATTTTCATGATTGCATTTTTTTATACTTGTAATAATATTTAATTAAAAAAAAAATGTTATGTCTATGCAAAAGAATTTTAGTTTTCTAGATAATATACTCAAAGCTAAATCAACAATATGGTCATTTCAGAAAAGATTATTTAAGATTTGTACTCTTAAAAGACAAATTAAAAAAAAATTTATAAACAAATTTGTTGTTTAGTTTAATACAGTGAACTGATGATATTTTGGATTTTGATTTTAAAGCAGTAAAAGTTTAGTTTTTTTGGAGTACATATTGATCAAGTTGTCTTTGTTTATTTTATAAATGCTACAGATTTTAAATTAAAAAATTCATAAAACTTTACTATATTTGTTAATATGATTTTTGAAAAATATGAAATATGAAAATTGCTATCATCTGCAAAACTATAAATAAGATTATTGGTTAAGTTTAAGTTACGACAAAAGAGTAGAACCTTAACAAAAACCAACCATTTTAAAAGCCAGAGTTAAAAATAACAATTTTAACTATTGTTTTGATTAATTATTTTTTGCATATTTTGTAAAAATAGGCAGATACAGAGAATTACAAAAAATAAAATTAAAAAGCTGAACGCTTTAAAAAGAAATAAAAAAGTAATTATAGAAAAATTAGCTAACATCCAGAATATCAGTAAACATCATAAATTCTACGACAAGTATGTTAACATACAAATACTCAATAACAAACAACAACAACAACGATCTACAAGAGCAATCGGCCAAAATAGAAACCAGCATATACGGACATCTAGCCAACAAAACTATTAACAAGTTGAATATAAAATGAACAATCAAGAAACATCTCATAATAATTAAAAAAAACTGCAGTTCTCAAACAACTGCGTAGTTAATGGACAACAACACCATAGCAGCCATAGCCGACTAAAAAGCAAGAATAGTATTTATCACTCAAGCAGACTACAATAACAAAATGCTAAGCTACATTATGTCCAACAACTTTATTGAGGTACTATTCACCACCAACACAACCTTAAACACTTTTGTTTTTAGCACAAAATCTATTATTAAACAAACTATCAACACAATAAATATGTACAATCCACAATACAACAACCATTTCCATAAAACCTCAACTTTTAAAACAAATCATACTCATAGCCTTTACAATTGATTTTTTCTCATATAAATTAAATAAACTTCTTACTAATATTTTAACTAATAGCATAAATATTAAACCAAAATATACTGAACCAAATTCTATAAAACTTAATCTAATTCAATTCAATCCTAGTGATACACTCATTTCCTTTGTTATTACCAATATATACACCAACGTGCCCATACCAGAAATTCTTCAAGCTTTACAACAAATTCTCACAACAGAAAATACCGATCCCAATTCAATAATTGACATTATAAAAATAACCAATTTTATTATTAACAAAACAACCTGCATATAAATACAACAACATAATATATAAAATGACGAATGCCTTATCAATGGGTTCATTCAGCTTTACTATTTTAGCCCATATATTTTTAAATACTATCAAAAATATAATTCTTAACCTCACGACGACTTTTTTTGCATGATTAGAGGTTCTCAAAACAATATAAATCATTTACACTAATACATCAACCAACTACACCCAATATTGATTTTACACTAAAGTTAGAGATCAACAATAAACTAAATTGTTTAGATCTCACCTTAACTAAAATAAACAACCACCTTGAATTCAACATCTATTGCAAACCTACTAACTTCGGAATCATAATACTCTATGACTCCAACCACTGTAACGCCCATAAGTACTCTTCTTGTCTCTCTCTCATATACAAAACTATCATCATCCCGCTTACTCCTGATATCCGAAACCATAAATTTAACAACATTAGACAATTAGCCTTAATAAATAAATTTCTAATAGATTCTATTAATAAAATTATTAATAAACGCTATGGGAGATCACAACAAAATAATTTATCACTTACCTTAGCCAACGATCATAACAACATTCAATACCGTAAACTTACATACTATAACCACACAAGTAAAAAGCTTAGAAAACTTCTTTGTAAATATGACATAAAAGCCACTCAAACATCATACAACACTCTCAAAAATGCTATCTGTAATAATAAACAAAACACAGACAGTTTACAAAATTAGCTGCAATAGTCCCGCAACCTACATATTTCAAACTGAACAAGCCTTCAAACATAGAGTGAACGAACACCTTTACAAAAATAAAATCTGAAATTTCTCTAAACACACTCATTTTAATAACTATAAAATTAACATTAAACAAAATTTAAAACTTTTACATAGAGGTACAAAAGGACTAAAAATGTTAATTTTGGAATCTCTAAAAATAGATAAAATAAAAATAATCCAAATATAATTTGCTTAAATAATCAACTAAACAATAATTTTCAACATATCTTCACTTTCTTAATAACTGATTAATCATAAATATAAATTAAAAATTAATCACCCTAAAAAACTACTAACGCCTTCCCATGTAAATATCAATAACTTCTTAAGCAAAATAACATTTGCCCAAGAAAGGTGTTGTTGCAAAACGCAAGGATTGTGAGTGGAATTAATAAAATATTATCACACGTGGTTAGTTTTTTAATCGCAATTAGGTTTTATTTTATACAAATCTACAATCCTACAATTAATATTTACATACAATTTACAAAAATAAATAGATCATTTACATACAATTAACAAGCACCTAACGCGTTGGTAAACCAGTTAAGAAAGCCGGGAAATTAATTGCAGCATTGCATAATAAGGCTGAAACGTACACGGTAAGAAAGCTGGTCGCGGTTGTACCTTAGCCATAACGCAGAATTGGCAAAACGGTACGACAGCTGCCAAATGCTGTGAAGCGAGCATATTGGAGTCAAAGATCAACGACGCAAATTGCACGTATGTTTACCGATAAATAAATTGATTCAATTCATTACAGGTTAAGCATTTTTTAGCAGCGTGGCTAGTGGATTTGTGGAGTACGCAACTTAGAAAAAACAGTAAAGATTGGTATTTTCTTAGCCCAAGTTGTATGACCGGCAGAACAATATGTTTAAAACAATCTACCTAGTTCTCGTATTACTTATTCTAAAAATTTTTGCCGTACAAAAAAAAAACGGTTTTTATAGAATGACTTTCCAATAAATTGCGCCAACAAAGACTAGTAAATTAGGTTTTATGGTTGCATAATATACGGAAAAGAGTAAATATTTTAGGAAAGTAGGATTTAATCAATCAATTGGTTGCCGCTATTGTACACATGTTTGCTGAATACATCGACTAAAACAAAAATTCCACAAATTGATTGTGAAAGCATACCGTAAATCTTAACAGCGACCAATTTATTTGGGTCATTTGCAATGATATATTATTTATTTTATAAATTTGTAATACAGACGCGATTGATGGTCACTTAAAATAGTAAATTTTCTTTTTAATAAGTAAACACTGAGAGTACTAAGTTTTTTTATCTAAAAGCAGTCGACTAAAATACGTAACAGCTTGTTGCTTTTTTTCGATAAGTTAGTACAAACTGCGGTAATCTTTACGCGCCGCTAGCGTCTAGTTGTAAGTAGAATAGTAATTGGGTTTGTGAGTGAAATGCCAATGGTTTATCAAAAAAAATGTATGCAAATTAGATTGAAAAATTATATTTTTTTGATCATTTGAAAAAGAGGTATTAAAAAATTTAAAATACCTTGCAAAGAATTTATTGTTTTATAATTTTTGTTGTTGTTTTTGGAATAATAAATGGTTTTTTTCTGTCAGCCCTATCTTTTTTAAATTGTATTACATTGTCACAACGTTTATGGGTTTTCTTCATAATTTTGAATAGTTTAATCGGAACAATAACTCACAAAATTGGTAAATGCTTTTTCTTTCTTTTCAATTGCATGTTTTGTCTGAATTGAAAACAAATAGTTTTGCTTTAGATTTTTAACCAAGAATGAATTATGTGAAACAGCAAAAGTTATAGCTTGTTGACTGGATAGTGTTGTAGACTTAACTATTTAGTATTACGTACATTGCAATTTTTTAACAAATTCAGTTTCAGTTTTTTATATACCTTTGCAAAAACTTGTTAAAACTATCAGAAATAGTCATAAAAAAAACTTAAGAAAAATAGTCTTAATAAGAAAATTTAGTTTAAGAAATTTATTTTTTTTATTTATTTTTATTTATTTATTCCTTTGTTTTTTTTTACTTTTTGGTGTAAAGCATTCATTATTAAGTTTTATAACATTTAGGCAATTTTTTTCTATCTTTAGCTATTTCTTTCCAAGTATGCTCTTTTCTTGTAGCTTTTTATTTTATTCTGCTGTTCCATTATTTTCTGAGTCTTTTTTTGTATTCCTGTTTTCTTGCCTTGTCTTGTTTTTAGAGTGTAATTGTAGTCGTTGAAACTCAAAGGTATTTTTATGACGTATTAATTAAATAATAACTTCTAAATATTACATATTAAAATTAAAAAAAAAAAAAAGTTATATAATGATGATTTAAAAATAAATAAAACTATTAAAATTAAGTATTAGCTATTTATGTGATAAATACATAATGGTAGGGCGAGCTCACAGCAAGCGAGGCCCATAAATAGGGCAAACTAATTATGTATGTACAAAATGAATACAAAGCTTTATGCTTTCTGCTAAAATTGGTCTATTAAAAAAATTAATTTATAAATTTTACAATTTGACATGAAATATTCAGTTACTAGTAAAAAACTGCATACTCTACAGTATGGTTTTGAGATTCCTCAACTACTTAGCTAACAGTTGTTTTAAAATAATAATTTTGAGTGTGTATTGCAAAATGGAAACAAACGCTTTTTGCAAAGAATCTATTGTTCTTATATAAAAAAGCATATTAAAATGCTCATTGTAAATGATGTTTTGATAAGAAAATAACAATGTGGAAAAACAGAACCTTAGCAACGGTATAAAATTGTATCATTATAAAGTTTTTTTTTTTTGCTACGGTAGACAATTAATTTACGTAAAAAGAGTTGACATTAAAATTTTTTCATCAAATCATACTTTTCTTAAAACCGAAAAGGAAAGAATACAAACTTAAAAGGCTCTTAAAGAACAAATTATTATATTGTTGAGTTTTTAATAGTTTAACAAGAGGAAATATTTATTTAACAATACATGAACGTTTAAAAATTTATTACAAAAATAATTTGTTGTCTTTATATTTGTGGCCAGTTAGACGTTAGGAATTAGAAAAGTTATCAACAACTTGTATTGAAGGTTGTAAAACGCACTTTTTACTTAGTGACACTCAGACCTTAGTTGATCTATTTTGTTTAGTCTTAGGTAAACTAATAATAAAATTAATAATAATAATTACATTTACAAACAATCTATAAGTAATTGCTTTGGGGAGACAATTATGTTTGTATTATATACCATAAATAGCTTATAACAATTCTATGTTCAAGGGTGAAAATATTATATAAATATACAATATTTTCACCCTTGAATATTACCTCGGGTTCCAGGTATGTAACACAATTATAATTGAATGCTACTTTTTATTTCTTACCCCTTTGTAGGAATGGAGGCCCTTAAAACGTTTCGGGGCCATCCGCACTGCGAGGCCTGTGGGGCCTTAGCTACGGCGCTGTCCTGATTCCATATCTCTCTAAAACCGCATTTAATACCGACAGAAGGCATTTTGAGTTCACAAGGGTGCCTTTTGGTTTAAAAAACGCTCTATCAACATTTTAGAGGTTAACCCTTAAACTGCTAATTCCGTGTATATTCAATTTTTAACTGGTTGTAGGATGTGCTATTACCGTATACAGTGTGTCCTCGGATGGGAGTACTCATTTAGGAAAAAATCTTTATTATTCATTTTACAACCAAAAGTCATTCTTTATCAAAAGTTTTGCTTATCGAGAAAATGAATTGGCGATAAGAAAATTTTAGATCACATGTACAGGATGTTAATAAATTAAGAAAGTATGAAAATGCTTCAATGGATAAGTATCATTATTTTATAAAACAAAGATGTTTATAAACTAACATAAAATTCAATGAAACTGGGTCGGTGATAAATGTACAGAAATCAAAGAAAAAATACGATCAAAATGCAGCTACATTATTAGCAATAGGGTCAGTTTTAGATAACCTAAATTCTCTTTAAGGAAGCGTGCAGAAACACTGGATTTAAGCAAAAGTGTATTACACACAATTTTTAAGGAAAACAAAATTAAACCGTTTAAGCCAAAGATGCGACATACACTTGAACTTGGTGACGAAGAAAGACGATTACAGTTTTGTTTACGGATCAGTAAAAATTTCCTTAAAAACCGAAGATTTCATAGATTTATTTTTTTTCTGATGAATGTACATTTTGCACAAACTGGCACGTATCTTCACAAAATATTCGTCATTGGGTTTACAAGAATCTTAATTACACAATAAACAAACAAAGTCAAAGTTACAAAAAAGTTAATGTATGGTGTGAAATTTTTTATGATCGGATCATTGACCTATATTTTATAAAGAGAAATTTAAACCAGCACGAGTATTTGAACATTTTGGAACATTTAGTCTGACAATTTTTTAATTTGTTTTGGCAACAAGACGGCTGCCCTGCTCATTGCACAGCCTTGATCAGACAATGGTTATATTATAATTTTAGCTCAAGGTAGATAGGGAGGTTTGGCTCAAACTACTGCCCAGCTAAGTCGACTTTTCATTATTAGATTTCTATTTGTGTGGTGCTTTAAAACAAAAGGTTTATTCAGATGATCTTCTACATGATAGGCAAATTTTAAAACAACGCATAGAAGAAGCAATCCGTGATCTGAATGTGCCGCAAACCAATCCAAACCATAAAGTGTACGGTAGATTTATTAAGTTAGCGGAAAAGTGTGTCGAGTTGGGAGGTAGCAATGTAGAATAATTTTTAAAAATTTGAATTTTTATTTCAAAATTTGTATTCAGACTTTACGTTAGTTTATAAACAACAATAAAAATTTTGTAAAAAATAAAAATTAATGGTACTTCCCTTTCATATTTTCCTAATTTATTAACACCTTAGTTCTAGAGAATTAAAATTTTCTTATCATCAATTTATTTTCTCAACAAGCAAAACTTTTTATAAACAATGACTTTTGGTCGTATAATAAATAATAAAGATTTTTTCCTTAATGGGTACCCCCATCCGCTGACATACTGTATATACGTTTTGGGTTTTTACTAATGTGTGCTATTGGTACTTTTATAAGTACAAGAAATTTATTCAAACATAAATTGTAGCGGCATCTTTTGGCTTTTCAACGCAGTAATTTTTTTTTTAGAATTTAATTGGATATTATTGAATACCAAGAGGTTTCATGACAAGTTGTGCGCGTGTTGAATAATATATGAAAATAAATCGTTTTGTTGAACAAAATGACAATAAAAATAACAAACAAATAGGCACTGAATTGCAAAGTATTATAATATAATAATAATTTTAATAATAACAAAAAATAATAATACCATTTTAAATGCGATTGCGGATTTGAATGAGAATGCGGATGCTGATGAAAAAACTCTAAATGTGAGTTTTTAAAAACACACAAAGAAACGTTAATGTTCTCTATTATAAATATTATTTATTTATTTATGCTTTTTACGGCTATTTTACATCGCCACAGTAAGTCTACGACTTGTTTAAAGTGGTTTGATGGGACCAACAGCTTAAAACGTGACTTCCGAACCACGCTGGTGGATAAAGAGCAAGTTATCATTTCAGTCATATTTCGGGGATCGAACCCCGGACTGCTCGCATGATATGCAAGTGCTCTACCATTGAGCTATTATATTATATATATTATTCTGATTTCTGTTACTTATTTTATAATCTTCTATGTTTGTATAAGAAAGGAATAATCGATTGTGACCACAATGCAAATAATTTTGTGCATTATATCCGTATATATGCGTACGATTATATAGAAGAAAATAGTAGATCGCATGCTATATCCGTATATATACGTACGAAAAACTACATATTTCTGCATTTATACGTTTTAGACGTTTCCTAACCCAGCACACATATTCCACAATGTGTTTCCTGGCGTAGCAGCTAAAGGGTTAATGAATCATATACTTAAGGATGACATAAATAAGATATGTTTAGTTTATATAAACAATATTATAATTTTGAGATCATTATTACAAGAATATTGCGTTAATATAAGGAAAGTATTTTCGAAATTGAAAGAATATAATTTGAAAATACAGATTGATAAATTGGAATTTAGGTGTAAAAAAGTTGCTTAACTTGGACACGTAGTATCTAACGAGGGTGTTACACCAAACCCTACAAAAGTTGAAGCCGTAAAGAGCTTCCCTATACCAAAGACATAAAAATAAATCAAGCAATTGTTGCGTTATTTTGGATACTACCACAAATTTGTCCCAAATTTAGCAAAACTAACTAAACCGCTAACAGTATGTTCAAAATGACAAATGGTAGATTTTCATAATGAGGAATTTGGACAGAGTTTTGAAAATTGTAAAATCTTTTTGATAAATGCACCACCACCGATGCTAGTAATTAGGCACTGTTGCAGTGTTAAGTCAAAATAATAACGGTAAGGATATGTCTATAGCATTTGCATCTCGTATTATAAATAGTCATGAATACAACTAAATTAAAAAAAGAATTATTAGGCATTGTATGGGCTGTCAAATACTTCAGGAATAATGTTTATGGCACTAAATTTAAAATCCAAACAGATCATAGGCCATTAACGTAGTTGATGAGTACAAACTCAAAATTGATGCAATGGCGGACTAAGTTAGATGAATATACTTTTGAGATAGAGTATGAAAAGGAAACTCCAACTCAAATGCCAATGTTTTTTTTTAAGGATAAAAGTTAAATTTGAGATTAGTAAAACTAATGAAGATAATTTTTATCTCTCTTATAATTTAGTACATTCTATTACTAAAATTTTAAAAGCAGAGCCTATTTATTGACGCAAAAACCTAAAAGTCGGAATAATGTTCTAGTCTTATTTTCAAAAATAAATACAAATTATTTTATTTAGGAACCAAACAACAACAACCTAATCTAGAATACATAAAAGACTGATTAATTATCTTGAGAAAAAATTTGATTGAAATCAATAATTTTGAAATTTATATGCCAAAAATATGTTTATAATTAAACAAAGTTTCATTCAAAAAAATTGAGGGTTCAATAAAAAATAAAATACTAAAACTCACATGAAAATGGTTGTTCACAAATTATTTGAAGAAAAAGTTAATTTAAACGATTTAGTTGATTGAAAGTATAATAGCAAATTTTGATGAAGAAGACTAAGACACAGTGCATTTGGCAACCGAAAATGAAATAAATAGCATAATTTATAAAGACACGTATATTAATATTAAACTAGATCAAATTATGATTGAAAAACGCAATGATGCCACAGAGTTGCAGAGATCAAAACCTTCTGATATTAAACAAAGAATTTTAATTAAGTTTAACCAAAACATTTTGAAATTTGAAATTTCTATAATTATTAAAAAATATTTAGTACCACAGGTAAAATACTATTGTTTAATTGAAAAAGATTTAATACCTGTTATAAACGGGGTATTGCAGAATAACTTTACTAAAATTATTTATATATTAATACAATACCATTTGGGTAAAACTAACCACAGAGGAATCTTGGAAACATATCAAAAATTAAAGAAAAGCTGTTGTTGGTCAAATATGTTTGCTGACATACAAAAATATATAAACAACTGTGATATTTGCATCAAATAACTTAACTCCGCAAACCAGAATTCTATTTAATATCATGCATATCGACACGATAACTTAAAATATATTTAATAATAATTGATGCATTTTTAAAGTTTGCAAAGATAACGTTAATTAAAACATTATTTGTGGTGGAAATTACTATCAAATTTATAAAATATTTTTCACAATACCAACATACAAACAAAATGATATTTGATAACAAAACCAAATTTAATAATAATTTTGAAAAAAATCTATTAAAGTTTTATAATATTGAACCACATGTGTAGACAACATCCTTAAATCAAATGGGTTAATAGAAAAGTTTCAATCAACAATAATCAAAATTTAAAATTTTTGAAATAAAGACCCCATTTTAGAGAACAAGAAAATTCAATTGAGAACCATTACATATAATTATTTGATAAACTACAAAATTCATGCCAGTAGAGATATTTTTTAGATCAGAGAGAGACAATAGTATTTTAAAATTTAAAGATGCTAATTACAAGGATTAATAGAAAAAAATACGAAACAACTTTCCAGTAAGAACTTAGAAGGATTAAAATTTACTTTTGTATTCATCAAAGAAGAAATAAAACTGATTCAGAAAATAAAGAAAAATTGTTCTTGCAAAGTGAAACAATATGAATTCGAATAAAAAGTATAAACTAGATAAAATTAAAAGAAAGCATATTTTTGTTGCAGATGCACCAGCATAAAAATGAATGGATTTTCATTAACGATAACCCCTAAATTAATATTTTAGAGATAGTAAGAGTAAATATTTATAAGCATTCATACTATTCCTATTAGAATTTTATTATGAAATAAAAAATTTAGAAGTTGAATATAGTAAAATAATTTATTCATAAAAATGAAGTTTAACTACGAAATTGAAACAGAAACGTATATGAACATTCTTGAATTTAGTTTTGTAAGACTAAAAACTAATATTGTCAATTTATTTAGAAATAAACAAAGTAAACGTGAGATTATTAATAGATAAGGCATTGTTTTTAAACGTATCACGGGAAATTTAAACTCAGAAGACTGTGCAAGATATAATAAACTTTTTGAGACAATACGCCAAAACCAAAATATTTTTCAGGAACAAAATTTAGAAAACATTCGAGTTAGAAAAGTAATGATTAAAAAATTCAATAACCAATTGGAGAATATTTAGCATAATGAATTATTGTTAAAATCACAAATACTTCAATTAGATGCTATTGTAAAAGATAATGCGGATTGGAAAAATGTCAATCAATCAGTTAATATTATTAAGCATAAATTTAATAGAATTTTTTAGTGAAATGAAAATAAGTTTAATTTTCCGTAATCAGCATAAACTACATTGCTCTATTAGTAAGTATAATAACATTGCATTATAATCGGGCGCGCAGATGCTCATTAAGCACCTTAATGATTATGTCAGTGGAATGTTATACTTTCCGATAAAAAATTTACTGTAAGACAAAATAAATTGTTATGGCAGAAAAGATCAATTATATTAAATTTTATATTTAAAGAATTTGATTTAAATAAATAGTTTTTATAATAAAAATGTTATTAAACCATTTTTCCACCAATATATATATATATATACGAGGTCAACATAATGGTAATTTATAGAGTTAGTTGAAAACTATTTGAATAAGAAGCGCGTAAGTAAAGAATTTTTACATATTATAAAAACATGTTATTTTTTTAATTTACATTTGTACAAAACCATTTCTAATTTTGTGAGCTATATATATGTAATATATATATTGTCCTACAAATTAGCTATTGCAAAAGTCCGACCAACAATAATGTGTATTGACAATAAAATTTTGAAAGTTAAAATCATTTGTATATAAATACAATGAAAAAAAGTGACTCAAGTACTAAACATTGAGGTACTTCAAACTTTATATTTAATTCTGTAGATTTAAGGTGTTTGTTAATGCATAACAATACATATTTTAGAAATAACTATTTAAACCAGTTTAATTATATATATCAGCAATATAATGTCATGATTAACTAGATTGAATGCCGACTTAAGATACTTGATAATTTTATTTGTTGTAATGTTGTTTCTAACATATTAAGTAATTTCTAAATTGCACATTATAAAAAGAAAAGAAAAACATTACCACATTGCACCATTTCTCAATTGAGTTAAGCACTTTAAGTTTCATTAAAAAATAAAAATAACTAAGAAATTGCAATTGTTGTTGGATTATTGTTTATAAGTAAAACAATCAAGTTGGATTAAATTTATTTCCATAACTAAACTATTTTTACGTTTCTATTTACGCTATAGCTATATCAACTTTCTATTTTGAACCATCTTGTATAACGAAATTTTTATTATATAGCACGTTTATAACAATTTTATTATAAAACTAATTATGTTGTCGTTAATGATAAATAACAATAAAAACATATAAATAAGTAAACATTAAGTTCTCGCTGCACATCATAAAGAATATATTCATATGATCAATCATTCAGAACATGAAGTTGCCTACTTGTGTCAGAAATATATTTTCTCTTATCTCTGACCCATTTCAAGAAGTGTCGCAAGGGATACAATATCTTTTGCTAAAATATTCTGCATAAAATTTTTTCACTTTTTGATTTAAACATTTATATAATGCATATGTATTTCATATTTTGCGTACCTGTCTTTGAGTATCTACCTGTTACATAATATACACTACTGAACTCATTAATTGATAATTTTGAGGTGCTGTAGATACTGACGAGGCCATGTATCGGGTCTATCTAAAAACTATATTAAATCAAAATAACTCAAAAACTGAAATTACGTCTGCCGTGGTCTTAAATGATGTGTTGCTTGAAATTCATAAAGTAAAGTTAAGCAAACATAATGTTATATTTTTTAATATTGAAGATATTGAAACAGTCGATTATAAAAAAAAGTTAAATGCATGATTAGTGCAAATTGATAAAACGGCTAAAGTAAATGATTTAAGAATAGACCAGTAAAAGTTATATTAAATTCAGTTTATGATTTAAATAAAATAATGAATAAAACGTATTGATTGAAAAATCATCAAAATAGAATAAAATTCTTAAAGGTTATAAAAAAAAATATCCAAAAGTAATGATGTGTTCCTGAAATATACTGCTTGTGTCTCAAGTGTAGTGAATAAAAGAAAACATATAAATATCTAACAGTACTTATTTCTATTACCAAAATGTAAATGAACTTAATACTCAAACAATATATTTTTACAATAATATGTTAAATTGTCACTCTGATGTTGTGTTGCTGATTGAAATTGGTGCAAATGAAATTATTAAAAATAAAATTATTTTCATTAAGTTTTATAATTTTTTGTTTTAATCGGGTGGAGGAGTTTTAGTAGCAGTAAATAATAAAATATCATCAAAATTAATAAAATTCACTTAAAACATTCATTATAATATTGGTATTTTGTGTATAAACATTAAATTATACTCAATAAATTTAATAGTATTTTTACCATAGAACAATATTGTGGGTGATTTCAACTTGACATTTTAAAAACTGCACCATATTTTTAGCTTAATGAACAATTTTATCAAGTTTAATATATTAAACCAAATTATTAATAATAATTAATACGTTTACTTAATATAATATTGAACGTATTGATAACATACTTGTTAATGAAGATTAACATCACCCATCCATTGATTGCAATATATATACATTAAATTAAAGCTGTTCAATTTTTTAATATAAAAAATAAATTTAATTTTAACTTAAAATTGGCTGAATGTATTTACATTTGTCAATTTATTGTTTAATTTTAATGACTTATTTAATCTAATTTATTTTGGATTTGTATCACTTTTTCATTTGACAATTTATTGTTCAATTTTTAACATTGCCAAGTGTTAGACAGAAATAAATAAAAAGTGGGCCATGTTTTAGTTGAATTTTGAACTACATGTAATTACCGACGCTGCCAATTTTTGCGTCACAATTACATAAGAAAAATGTGTTTAGATAACTACCGACGATGTCAATTTTTGCGTCACAATTACATAAGAAAAATGTGTTTAGATACCTCCGTAGACAGAAGATGCATGGTTTTACTTTGGTTGCTCTAAAGTAGAACCATGCATTTTTTTGTAATACAAAAACATTATTTTGAAAATGGGTCTCATTTGTCTGCAACAGCGCATTGCGTACGTTATTTGAAAGAATTGAAGCGCCATCGATTGAAGGAATACAAAAGTATGTAAAAAAAGTCCGTAAAACTGGAATTCTGGTAGACAATGTGCGCATCAAGCATGCTCATCCATAACATTTTGCTAAAATTGTCGCTTCTGTGGCTCGAAGTGTACGCGAGCACCTAGGAACATCAACTCGGCACAGAAGTCATCAACTCGATATTCGGTAAACCACTTTAAGGCGGATTCTTTACAAAGACCTCGGTATGTTTGCGTACAAAGTGCAACTTGTTTGAGAAATTAAAATAGCCAACCTTGTTGCCTGTTTTTGCTTTGCTCAGTGAGTTTTAAACAAATTGAATGTTGACTCTAATTTTAACCAAAAAATCATTTTTTTGGACGAGGTCCATTTTTATCTTTGAGGTTATGTAAACATGCCATAGTTGAAAAATCAATGCATTTATTGCGAGTTACCGTTTGATGCAGATTTTAGAGTGGTGGCGTTATTGGGCCATTTTTTTTTAACGATGATGAGCCAACGTTACTGTTACCGGAGATTGTTACAAAGACATGATCACTGATATTTTGTGGAATTAAAGGAACTTGATTTACAGAAGCACTGGTTTTAACAAGATAGGGCAACATCCTATACTGCACATGCCACGACCAATCTTCTGCGCACCAAATTCAACAACCGCGTTATTAGCCGTTTCGGTGATGTAAATTGGCCTCTTTTTTGTGAGGCGCATTGAAGGAAAAGGTGTATGCTGACAATCCACAGACAATTTACCACTTAAAGCAGAACATTTGCAAAACTATTGCTAAAATATCGTTGGAAACAGTGACGCAAATACTCGACAATTGGTCCTCGAGAATGCCTATTGCTAATCCTGTTATGCCGGCGGCTATCTAAATAAAATCATATTTCATACTTAATTGGAATATACACTCTCTGAAATAAAATAAAAATAATTTTAAAATAAGCTGTTTGTTCTTTATCCTATATGATTAAAATTTCAACTTAAAGTTGGTCCACCCTTTATATAGCAATAGTGTTTTAATTCTTGCATATTGCATTATAAATTAATGATACAGTATCAAAATACTGTTTTTAAATTAGATCTTTTCTTAAATAGTATAATAAATATCAATATTTACAAATTAATTTTTAGATTATAATTACTACTAAACTTTGTCAATAAATTAGTATAAAGTATAGTAGGTTGAGCTTTAATCTGATATTTTAATTTGACTAGAAATTGGTTAATAAATTAACAAATTAATTTTATTAAAACTTAAAAGTAACTTTTTACACTTGAACAATATATTGACAAATGTAAACACTGCTTTAACTTTAATCCATTATTGGGATGTCGCACCCAATAATGGATTGAAATTTTTTATACGGTATTAACAAAAATTTTGAAGTTGACATTGTTTTGCATAAAACTAAATCTAAAATACTATGTAATGTCAGTATGTACCAGTCAGTTGAATCTTAATATTCAAAACAGTTAGTTGTATTTGTGTACAACATATTTCGTTTATCAGCGTACTTTGACCCAGAGCATTCGATAATTAGAATAATATTTCAATTAACCGTTTTGTCGTAAACATACATTGAAAAAATATGGTGACATAAGTGAATATATAAAAACATTTAAAATAGATTTTTTGTGATGTCAAGATAAAAACAATTTTACTGGGCATAAGTTAAATGAAACAATTAACTGGTTGTGGAAATTTCAATTACATGCATGTATGAAAGCCCGTACGTTAACCGACAATAATGAAGGTAAAGTATCAAATAAAGAGTTAAAGATTTATTGATAAACAAATGCATTTAAATGAAAATTATATCAAAATTCATCTGCTAATTTAAAACGATGTTGTAAAAAAAATGAATGATTAGCCATGAATGCTATAATTCAATAATTAGATATCGAATGCACAACGTCAAAACAAATGATTGATAAATTAAGAAACATTTTTGAAAAAAAAAATTGAAATTTGTGTAATAATTTTGTAAGATTATTTTTTAATTAAAATGACAGATGATGAAACAATAGCAAGTTATGTTTTAATAATGAATCAGTTGGTCGCTCATATTGAGCGCGTACAGGAATTCGTGAGCGGACCGCTCTTTAAGAGCTGCTCTTTTATGTGGTCATGGTTCATATAAATCTTCTTGTAAAAAACTTATTGTGACAAATGTGACAATTAATGTAGTCAATTTTAAATTAACAGCCAATTCCAGCCGCTTAAAAAAAAGAGCGCAAAGATAAGAAGCTCTTTAAAATGGCAACATTCCGTCACAAATTGGCAACGATGAGCTGCCATTTTGTTGTTTATTTTCGGGAGCATCAAATACCGCTCTAAAAGAACGGTCCGCTGTAAAAGAGCGGTCCGCTTTTATGTTCCTGTACGCACCGATTAAACAAAAAGGTGAACAATTAAAATAGTTTTTATTATCAGCAGTTTACCATCAAAATTTATCAATTATAACAGTTTTGTATAATACAAAATAAACTTGTACAATTGATATGCTAATTTCATTGTTACACATAGAAAAAAATAATTTGAAGAAAAAAACGTCTAAATATGCTTTAACATTTGAGGAGTAACAATGGTAAAGTGCCAATTTGCCAAAAAATAAACAATTTATAAAGATAGGTTTTATTGACTACATCCTATCAGACGTTAAAGTGCTAGGACTTTATATTCTGTAAACAATCAGGCAGATAAGTAATTAATTGACAATATAGTCTTCTGTATTGAGATGTAAAGGTTTTTTGTTTTAACCCTTAAGTTGTCGCTACATCTTTCATAACTAAAATTGTCGCTAGGTGCACTTTATGCTCCTTTGGATATTTTGTTATAAATAAATTGATAATAAATAAAAATTGTTATAAAAAATTTATTTATATATCTGCTAAATATAAAACTTATTTATTTTTACGTTTTAAAAGTTAAAACTAAAAATTAACATGCAAAGTTAGCATATCTTTCACATCTAATGGTGGTATTATTTTCTTTTTGCGGGTGGACACACAATAGATTTACCACATCTCTTTTGCTGACTTTTTTTTCAACAGTGTATGTTAATGATGTTTGTTCTGTCCCTTTATATAATACTAGTTGTAATGTAAGTTTTTCTAAATTTGTGATAAACCCGAGTGATATTTTTGATGGTATTGTAAAACTTAAAGAATCTGTGATAGTTGGGCCAGACGGCGTTCCCAATTTATTTTTAAAAAAATTTGTATGTACATTAACACAGCCTTTATGCAAGTTGTTTATGTTATCTATTAACAATAACAAGTTTCCAGATTATTGGAAAAGAAGTTATATTACCCCTATTTTTAAGTCTGGAAACAGTCACTTCTGTTTCCAGACTTAAAGTAACTATAGAGGAGTTTGCAAACAATCGGCTATTCCTAAATTATTAGATTTGTTAATTGCGGATCAACTTAAATGGTTATGTAAAAATGTTATTACTGACAATCAACATGGTTTCATGAAAGGACGGTCAACAGCTACAAACTTCATGATCTTTCAATCTAAAACTATTGAAGCTTTTAAAAATAAAATACAAGTAGATGCTATTTATCCTGACTTTGCAAAAGCTTTTGATCGCGTTCGATACGAGCCGCTGACTGCTAAACTTTTAGCAATGGGTTTTAATCCAGAAATAGTAGCTTGGTTAAAAAGTTTTTTAACTGATCGATCACAATGTGTTAAGATCAATAACCACATTTTAAGGGTAGTTGATGTAACTTCTGGTGTTCCTCAAGGATCACACTGTGGTCCTATTTTATTTTTGTTATTTATTAATGATTTGAGTGATGTTATTGTTAATTGTAACAAACAATAACAAATAAATTTAAAATGACAAAACAAAATACTATAAATGTAATCAAGTTGGTCAAAAAAATGTTCTAAGAAAAATGTGAAAAAAACAAAAAAAAACAGAGCTTTGGCGTAGTGTAGTGTTGGTTAATCAAACAATAATAAAACTAATGAAAATAATTTTTAGTTGCTGATTTGGGTGCGTCATACCACATAACTTATTATCGTGAGTGGATTTTTAAATTTTATGAAAATTTAGAGAAAGATGTTGTTGAAATTGCTATTGAACATTATTTAGAGACACAAGACACAATTTTAATTGAGGCAAAAGTCAATAAAAATAATGGAGTTTGGTAACTCGGTAAGATTTGTCAAACAGTGAAGATTTGTCAACTTAGAAAAATGACAAAAGCATTGCATAAAGATTTAATCAAAAAAGCGTTATTAAAAAGACAATACAAGCACGCACATTTATGCGGTCTAATTTAAAAAAAGGATAGAAATTTTAAGTATTTTCTATTAATCAAAATATAGTTACAAGTTTTTGGTTTGTGAATTTGATCAAACGGAAAGAAGAAGTTTACGATAGTTTACGTTTGTTTATTCCGATGATTTACAATATGAATGATGCACGTATAATTTTTTTAAATGTGACAATGGTGAAATTTTATTAATAAAGAGTTAAAGATTTATTGACAAACAAATGCATTTAAATGAAAAATATAACGCCATATACTCTATAACAAAATGGACGATTTAAACGCGACAATCAAACAATTATTGAAAGTGCTAAAACAATGTTAATTGGAAGTGGTTTGCTAAAGCGTTTGTGGTCAAAATCAGTTTGTACAGTAGCGTACATATTAAACTGCTCTACAAACAGCAATTTCGTATGTACATATGCAACGTATTTCGGATGCAAACCAAGTTTGGGTCATATTAAAATTTTTGAATCGGAATGTTTTGAACAAATATCACAACAAAAAGTGGGATCAATTATTGACAAAGGTATTTTTAATAAAATAGGAGCCCAAGAACAAAAGTTTTTGATAGTATGATACAGAATCAAATAAATTTACTGTCAGTTGTGTTGTTTGTTTTTATTAATCAAAATCAAAATCATTTTGTAATTCAATACAAAAATAAAGACAAAAGTAAAAGCATTAAGGTTAATAAATTTTTGACAAGAATGTAGTTGTTGAAGAACAAATTAAAATTATTATGCAATCAATAAAAATTGTTATTCAATTTATTAGAATGCTAAAACAATTGTCAATAAAAAAGGTTTAAGTCAATTGACAACTCATCAAAACAAAGGTACACGTTTTAAATTTTAAAAATTAAGAATATTATTTTAAATGCATTATCCTAACGCATGCATAGAACTCATAAATCTTCCGAACAAAAGGTAGGAGAGGAATTTCTGACATTTATAGCAAACATAATAACCAAGTTGTAAACCTTAGAAGCTACCGTTACTCAAAAAAATACAGTACATCAAGCCATAATAAAAGCATACAACAATAACACCCTTCTGTGATTAAAAACATAAACTTTGATATTAACGCCCGGTTTCTCCAACATGTCTCAAGTCTTAACTAGACCTCAAGCTAGGCCTTAAGCTGAAAGCCGAGCTTATTCCGTTGCACCAAAGCAAAATCTCACCTTATACGCGTCAAGCAGAGCTCAAATAATAGTTGCCGTTTTTAAAAGCTTAAGCTCTGCAACTGTCATCAATATTATTCTAAACAATTATTTACTACTACTTGACTTTACATACTGTAAACCATATTAATTTTGATTTTATTATTTAATAAGTTACAGTATAATTGGCTTCAAAATATTCTAATTAATGTGTTCTTTAAAAATTATAATTATTTGACACATACATAATTATAATGTAACAATTTCTGACATTTTTATTTTGTAATAAATTAATGTCAGTAAAAAATTTATTAAGACAAGAAAGTTTTTTGACCAATTAGAAAACAGCATTGTGAATATTGGCGACATTGCCAAATCTATTTGGATCCTAGCAAAAACGTCGTTTCTAAATGCATGGTGCCACACAAACTCGACATAAGCTGGGCTTGATTCTAAGCTGAGCTTGGTCAAGTAACGTCTCAAGTGACGTTGGAGAAACCGGGCGTAAAGAACCCATGTCTATTATACAAGACAATACAAGAGCATTAAAACAATTGCATGGCAGATATTATAACCAAAGCAACAAAGATGATGTAGACAAAGTTAAAATATTTAAATATCTGCAGATTGTGCAACTATAAACCGAATCAAAAAAATTTATACAGACATATTTGTTTTTGAAAATAATACTTGCAATTTATACTGAGACATGACAATATTTACAAACAAAACAAAAAACCATAACATAGAAAAACTGTGGAAACAAAAGCACATCAAAATAATTTTTATAGTAATTCCTTTAACAGGAATAATACCATCAACGTTAAGCAAATCTATAAAACAACCAGACATAGAACAATATAATATTATATACATGCAAACCGCGGTAGCACATGAAACAACACACTTAATGTATCTACATAATATTAGACTTGGTAGTACTTACTCGTCTAATACAGTAAAACTAAGATAACCTGTGGAAAAAAAATACCAATAATAATAAAATAATTTTGTCTTAAAATGTAGTAATACGTCAGACAAGTTACACATTAAAATACATGGTTCATTACAATATAGTAGTTACACATTAAAATATAATATAAAATGAAACATATAAATTTATTACATTTAAAATTTACAATTTGGTAGCATTCAATTTATTTAACTCATACGTGATTCAGTTTTTTTTTTGCAATTATCATGGTCTTTGTTTTTTCATAATTTATTTTTATGTTTATTTTCTTTAGTTGCTCCTCTATTATTTCCATGTTGTGTTGTAACTCTTCTTTGGTTTCAGCAATCACTGTCATATCGTCTGCAAATAGCAGTTGGAAAGTATAAAAGCTTTATTCTACAGTGTGAACAAGAAACCCTAAGGTTTAACGTAAATTTAGGGTTTCTTGTAGACAACCGAATACCCACTTATTGTCAATATTAAAAAAAAATCCTAGACTGCCCTTGCCATCCACCATAGGCGTAAGCCACTTTTTTATAATAATTAATGTAATTATAAACAATTAAAATAACTTCAAAGTACATAATACACAATGATAACATATTTTAAAATTTTACTTAAGAAAACAACAATGATTATACATTCACATAAATTAACTTAAATAAAATGATGGTATTTTTAGTTGGCAAAATAACCATTATGAAAAATAGCAAATGTGTTTTTGTACGTTTAATCTTTATTGAAAATATCAGTACTTAAAATTTAACATAATAATAATAGGTAATTGTACAAGATCGTGAATTAAACTATTAAACTACATGTTAAGAGTGATTTGTTTAGATTTTTTTAATAGATTTAGCACCGCACAGAGCTTTCAAGTTATTTAACCATATTACGAAAATCAATGTGTTTCGTGCTTTTAGAGCAACTTATGGTTTACCCAATTTTTATTATTGGATAATACGCGATCAAATTGACCCCATGCAGCACGTAATAAAGAAAATATAGCGGCGGTAATTGAGAGTGTACAAAATGAGCGTGAAAAATTGATTCAGCACCAATTTTAACAGCTTGGTTTATTGTATGGAACAACTTAACGTATTTTACGTAAAGATATTAATTTAAAAACATACCTACTTGTGCAAGAACTGAAGTCAGTCAATTTTCCAAATTGTCATCGTTTTAGTTTTTGGGTTTTTGAAAAGCTTAAAAAAATCTACTGTTTTTGACAAAATATTTATTTAGCGATGAGTCTCTTTTTTTGCTTAATGGCAACTTCAATAAGCAAAATTGCCGTATTTGGGCTGAAGAGCAACCAGAAGAGGTTCAAGAGTCATTACATCCAGACAAGATAACAATTTTGCGTGGTTTATGAGGTGGTCTAATCATCGGTTCATATATTTCTAAAATCAAAAAAAGTAAAAAATAAAATAAATTAAAAGTAGAAGCAGGAAAAAGAGCAATGAAGTATGAAGACAGAATGAAACGAAGACACAAATGTAAAATTTTACAAGAATGCATGAAACAGAAAATGAGAGCACGAAATGGAAAGCAAGGGAAGATCAGGGAAAATTATTACAATAGAAATGGGTATGCTAGTCAAGAAATTGAAAGAATGAGAAAATCTGGGAGAGAGACATGACACGAAATTATGGAAAGAGATAGAGATACAAAAAAAAAGAAAGGAGAATACGAGTGAATGAATCTAGGTATAACGCAAATTATAAACATATTATAGAAAGTAAACTGCCAATGTAGCTAGAAAGTGATAAATATAGTAAAAATGATAAAAAAATGATTGCAAGATTTAGATGTGGTAATGAAGAACGAGTAACAAGATTTTGGATGGAAGAAAATATAAAAATGTGCAGAATGTGCGGAGAGTTTAAGGAAACTATGGAACACATATTAAAAGAGTGTAACGAAATGCGAGAAAAGCAGATGGGAAAAAATGAGATATTGAAAGGTGACGGAAGAGAAATAGAATGGGTGAGGGCAGTTAAAAAACGAAGAAAATAAGTAGACAAACAAAGAAGAAAAAAAAATAATTTGTGGTCAATTTTATAAGAATTATGATTTTTTATTTTGGGTTATAAATATGTTTGTAAATGTAATTTTTCAGGCCAAAAGGCAAAAAATAAACGTATTAATAATAATATTTTTTCCAAAAACGTAACTGTAAATGACGCCCGTTACCGGGCAATGATAACAAACTATTTGCTGCTTGAAATCGAAACCTGTAATCTCGACAATATTTGGTTCCATCAAGACGGCGCTGCTTGCCACACAACCCGTGAAATCATAGCTATATTGCAAGAACGATTCGGTGAAATGTTAATTTCACGTTTTGGACAGATAAATTGGCCGCTTTTATCATGTGATATTACACCGCTAGACTTTTACCTTTAAGGTTACGTAAATCCAAAGTATACATAGATAAGCGTACTTTAATTGAGAAATTGGAAACCAACATTGCTTGCGTCATTTGCCAAATTACACTCAAAATTCTCAAACATTTGAAAAAAATAATCTTTAAAAAATAAATGATAAGAACAGTTTTTTTGTATGGTAATAAAGATTACTCAATAAAATTGAGTTTTTAATTATTTCTTTAATTTTTGAATACCTTTAAATGGATTACTTTGCAATAGTATTTACTTGAACAGAATGTTTTTATAGTAAAAATTTATTATAGCAGTGGAACAATCAATAAAGATGATACTAATAATACTTTATTCACTGTATAAAAATCATACCATTTACATCTACACTAAATATACATAAATAATAATGTTTTAAAATATGCATAAAAATAAAGAATACAAAAAAACACAAAAGCTTACATATTAAAACAAAACATTAGTTAGCATGACTCAGCTGACTTCTAAACGTAGACTTAGAAACACAAATTACACTAAAATTAGTAGGTAAATTATTTGCAAATATACACATTTTATTGATCTCAAATATAATTAAATTATGCAAAAACAAAAAATCGGCCTTATTGCGGCGAAGGTTTAACGACGATAGTTTGTACAGTGAAGCAATGTACATGTAATTATAATTTACAAACAGTATAAAAGATAGAAGTTTTGAGAAAAGATATTTTTTTTACATTTTTAAATCATTTGCAAATAAAGGAAATGACGATAAATTATTATACTGTAGGAGCTCATTAATGAAAAGCAAAAAGAAAATTGATCCACAATGAGATCTTTGAGAAGCATTTAGGGATAGCAGATTAAATGCTTATGCCTATATAGTTAATAATGTCTTCTTTGGCTTAAGATTTAAACAAAGACGTAATATAGTTGTTTTCATATTTGAGGAAATTTAGTTTAATTCAAAAAAGCATTGAAAAGTAAATGCAATAGCATTGCAATAGAATAAATGCACTTCTTTAACAGTAAAGAAGGAATGCCGTTGAGTCTAACGCATAAAATTACATTTAAGGTTCTCAATTTTCTTAAAAACATTAAACAAACTAAAAATTTTGAATAAATTACGTTATTTTTAAACTTAAACAACTAAGTTGGATCGTTTCCATTATAACTGGTTTGATTTTTATAATACATTGTGACTGAAAAACCATTAGTTTTTTGGTCTTATTACCAAATCTTTAAAACTGATTGATTAATTTAAATTTTACTTTTAGTTTGTAAAACATATTGCTTGTACATAGATTTTTGCACGTAATTCGCATATATTGGAATTTATTATAATCCGACAATAGTTTTGAAGATTTAGAACGTTTATATATAGTTTTCTTAAATTTAGTGAGTAAAATCAATTCTTTGCTAAATCAAATAGGAAAATTGCTTTGACGCCACAGTTTTTTAGGAATAAAACTATTAATATACTATTGGATTACAGAGTAAAATACATCAACATTCAACAATTGATTATTAATTGCGCTGTAGTCGGCAAGTTTAAAATTATTGAAAACATAATTAATATTTAAAATATACTACAGCTTCTATCACAGAAATATTACGATTGTTGGTAAAGCATAAATCTAAAAACACACTCTACTATTAGGAATAGAAATACATTGTAAGTAAAAATCTAAACGAATTAGCAAATAAATAAGCAGGGTAATTATCATTGCAAATTACTTTTATACCTACTGTACTATTAAATCACTGTTAACCCAATACGCTGCAGGTAAATTTTTTGGCAATAGGTTTGAAGGAATAGCAATAGACAAGATATTTATTACTAGTTGATTTAGGTGGTAAATATACCTCATTGATTATATAAAATACAAGATTAAACTTAACACACAAATATTCAACACTAATAAACGTGGGATGAAGTAATACAGATTTAAGGTGAGTTTTGATAGCAATTAAAACACCATTTCCGGTATCTTTAGGGTTTTTCTAAACCCTGACGTTCTGGTAGTAAATGCAGAAACCGTTATCATTCTTGAAAATGGGTCCAAGCTGTTGACACAATTCAGGCTCTAAAAATCCATTGAAGATGAAGCAGAAGCATTTTGTGAATCACCATAACTCACAAATCTTTTGACAGCAATGTTAGCTGGCCAAAAGACTTTGCAAAGAATACCTTGAGTATAAACTAAACTACTGTAGCTTTCAGATTGTACAGCTAGATCTAGCGTTTATTAAAGTATTGTGGTATTTCAATTTCAAACATCGGATTTATTAATTCTGCTCTTAAGTTTTGAGAGGAGTATATATGAAAATAACACATATGTCTGCAACTTATTGTGATTTGATCTACAACTGAACATTATTGGAATTTTAAAGGAAGAAATTGTACTTGTACACTTTACACTATTTAAAGTTTGTTCAATACTTTACAATTTACATTTTATTGTAATAAATTAACCTTCAAATTATTTTGAATAAACATTAACCTTACTTAAAAAGTTATGATAATTGATGTTTATTCTGGTAACTTTTAAAATTATTTTGTTCAGGAGAAACAAGTCAAGAAACCGGTGAACTCTGAAATTACTAAAAGAAATCCCAATAAATTAGAAAAATTTCACTCTTAGAAAACATCTAATTTGTAACTAATATTGACTAATGATATAGATTTATATGACTAACAAATTGCTATTTATTGTTTCTTTATTTATTATTATTTTTTACACAACATAATAATCACACTTGGGCAGAACGTCCTTGGTCGATCGCCTAATGTAAAATATGTGAAAAAAAATGGGTAAAAAAGTGTTTGTCTTTGTTATTTTTTAATTTGTACGTATTTAATTAAACAAAAAAAAAACAATAAGCATTACAGTTTAATTTAATTTAAGTCATTTAGAATTACAAATAAAACAGTGGGCTTGTTATATCTGCAATTCTATATAAATCTGTTTAAAATTATGGGATGATACAAATTGTAATATACGATTTTAATTAAATTTAAAAAAAAACAAAGAATTATTTACTTGGATTGTAATTCTTTCATGTTTTTTTGTTAAAGAAAAAAACCACCTTCAATTATGAAATAAAAAGTTTTTCGTATATAAACACGTCTGGGTTACAAAGCCGCGAGAAATCAATTTAGATATGAAAACTAACAGAACGTGGAATTAATTTGGCTACTAGCGTATAAAAAGAATACTCTGGATTATTGGTAACTTTTTTATAAACTTGTTGAGATATATTAAATTAATAAATTGCTTTGTAGACTAATATGATCTAGTTACATATAATTAAAATCACTTATATTTTACAAATACAGAATAATAAACTTAGGAAAAAGTTAGAAACATAAATATTTATTTATATATCACACATAAAAATTGGTACAGCGTAGTAGCATGTTTTACTAATACATTTTTTACTAGTTTATAAAACTTTATTTAATTCTTGAATATTTTTGTGTTTTAACTGATTGTATAAAAAGTTTGTCATCTTGCAACTGCAATAAGTAAAAAATATTTTTTATTAACTACATTTTTATGATTAAATATATATTAGACTGATTTTTAAGTTTTTTTTTTGTTGAATTTTTTTGTGGTCACCTTCAGAAAGTGATCTTGCAAAAAAAGTCTTCTATGCCAAATTTCAGCTTTTTAGAATCAATAGAACACGTGTCGCACTGCTTATGAAGTTTTAAAAGTAAATCTCTTACCTTACTTAAAAAAGAAACATTATTAGAATGATACAAATTTGACAAAATGAAAAAAAAAAAAAAATAGGTACAATACGTCATTTTAAAGGTTTTTAAATAAAAAAAAATTTTAATAATTTTTGTTTACGAGTCTAATTTTTATGTTCAACATTTAAAGTATTATAAAAATATGTTAATTTAAAAAAAATAATAAATAGAGTATATTGATGTAAACTTTCATGTGGAACCTAATTAGCAAGTATTCAATTGCTTTTTTAGGGACCCATGGTTTGCATCTGAATCAAATCTGGAAGTTATGATACTTATTAAGTATATTAATTTTGAAAATTCAAAGATAGTGCGACACGTGTTCTTTTAAATCTTAAGGCCTAATATATAAATAATTTTATTATTATCTAGCAGTAGTATTGACTAGTGAAGAAGCACTTGTTATAGATATTTTAATAACTTTACTGAAGTACTTTACTATCTGCATGTACCCGTTTGGTAAAGATTTTCTTTATTGTTTCTGGCAGCTATTGAGTTTATACTATTGTTCCATTTGTACGTCGTTCTTTGTGCAAACAACAAATTTAAATTTCTTGATTAAAAGTGTCTAAAAACTGTAGTAATGTACACGTCTTGAGCACTTCTTAGAGATTGTGCAAATCTTTATTATCTTGCTATATTTTTTGAGAACATTATTTTTTGGAGCAAACTAAATTTTGGTTTCAATGCGCAATTTATTGCTTGATCCAACAGAGTTCTTTAGATAATTTAAAATTTGATTTTGACTTTAGGGCGCACATTTTTTTGAAAGAATCCCGACTTGCACTCTGTTTGATAGAATTCGGTTTGCAAGTATTAAATAGAAGGTTATAAATAGTAAGACTTGTTTTGTAAGTCAATTTTTTTTTTAAGCAATAGCTGTATTCCACAGACGGCAACTATAAAATATTTTTATTTAAAACTTCATACCAGGTCTGTAAATATGAAACAGGAGTTTGCACATAGATGGCGCTTGCAGTCAATGCAGTTACCGTCAAACTTCGTCATTGGCGCCATTTGTTTGTTGACCATCTCTGACAAAAATTTTCAACTCACAATACAAATTTCATACAACAGCATAGTTTGTATAGCGTTGAACATATCAAATTTTGTGCCTAAAAACTACGATTTGCGGACAGCATTGATATTCTGTTACTATTTGAAGAAAACTTTTGCAAAATCAAATACTTGTCGAAGCTTACGGTGAGCATGCACACAATGATTTGAATGGTTTAAAAAAATTCAAAAATGGCAATTTTGACGTAAGAAACGAAGTACGTGGAAGACCACCAAAAAAGTTTGAAATAAAAAAAAGGTTATTATGAGCTGCTAAAACTTGGCAAAACTGTTAATACTGAACACTACCGACAACAAATGTTCGATTTAAATAAAGTTTTAAGTAAAAAACGACGAGAATATCAAACAAAACAACACAAAGTGATTTTGCTTCATGATAATGCACTATCACACACAGCAAAACTGGTCAAGGAAACGATTGAGGCGTTTAGTTAGGAAATACTTTTGCATGCGGCCAAACATGGTTCCATCTGATTACTACTTATTTGCATTGATGATACACGCACTTGTTGAGCAGCGCTTTAATTCTTACAAAAATAGCTCAATGACTGGTTTGCCTCAAAAGAGCAATAGTTTTTCTAGCGTGGCATCCACAAATTGTCTGATAGGTAAAAAAAATGTTTAGCTAGCAATGGGCAAAAAAATATTCTTTTATCATTTTCATAAAATATTTTCTATACAAAAATTCTGGTTTTATATTTACATACCTGATAACTTATTTTTGTATATAATTACAATTTGATAAAAAATAAAGTCAAAATAACTAATTAAGTTTAGAAAACTTTATGCCTCAATATCTCCAAATCAAAAGCCGATCGGGAAACAAGTTATTTTGTATTTTTTGTTTAGACTTCAATCTCGGACACAAATTTTCATTTTTTGTCTCACGGTATAAATAACCCTGTATAGTAGTTTATCTAGCTTGTCAATATAATATTACATTTACGTTACATTGTCGATATTGGATATTTTAATAGCTTCAGTTTTAATAAACATGTAATTTATGATAGGAACATTTTAAATTTTAATACAGTATTTTACATAATTGCAGACGCCACCATGAATATGATATTTTCTGTAAAAGAAAGAAGCTAATTGATATCTTTTAATTGTACAATATTTAAAGTAATCTTTTAATAGGATTCAGTGTTTCAAAAAACATTTTTAAATTTAATTTCATAAAGCAACTGAATTAACTTAGTAATTTTGTTAGATAAGCATAGTGTATTTACATGGAACATACTCAGTTTGTGGTTTTTGTTGTTTTTACTATTTTACTGTTACAATTGTTATTATATTTCCCGGTTTGGAAAGTTGTTTTTGGATTGTTCTTTTGCGTTGTAACAAAATAACCGTGTCAAACCGTGTTTAGTTAGTTGATAGGGTTGCTAAATTGATTTACTTTAAATGCTTTTTTTGTGATTTTTGTTATATATTTTCTAACTTTTTTGATTGTGTTATTTTTGTATAATCTACTCACTTATGTCTAATTAGAAGTCAAAGCAGTCTCTAATATGTTGGTAAGGTCTGTTGCATTATCTAACTGAGAACTTGCAATCTTATATATTGTTTTATTAAAATCCTGCTGTTGCATTATGCTTTATAGTTTTGTCGGGTTTGTCAATAGACTTGACAGAGATGGCTTATCTATAGCTTCAGTTGTTTTTTATGCAGATTTCAAGTCATAACGCATATTAGATTTTAGAAGATTAGCTTTTTGTTATAAAAACTATTTTTGCGATTCATTATTTGTTTGTTCTTCTGATAACGTTTTTTCTGGGGTGCGTCTTAGATTTAGATTTTTTATTTGCATTATTTGTTGATATTGCACTAAAAACAATACTACTCGCCAAAAATAAAGGAACACCAAGAACTTGTAGCCCAATTTTTATCAAATTTCAGATATGTAAATGATTCACATTAAAAAAAATATATGTTTTTAATCAATTTACTTTGGAGTATAAACATAAAACAAATGTTATTGTTATTTTGCTAGATTAACTGTGCAGTGCAATTACAATTTTAATGTGCAAATTAGTTGATTAGTAAGACATTTAAATCAAAATATACTTCGAGAAAATTACAACCTGGAAGTTTTAGAAACATAGCAAAAGTTATACAGTTAGAGTTACTATAGAATTTCTAGAACTAACTTATGTGGATTGACTTTTATGACCTTTTTGTTATCTAGACTTATTATTTATTTTACACGTATAGAATACAATTCGTAGAAAACTATCCTGAACCACCGCTGCTTACTTTATCTGATAATCAAATGCGTATTTAATAACTTTAAATACCAAGCTTACTAAATACTTCTCCTTCAAGCTGAGATTGACAATATGGTTTCTAGAATGCCTAGGCAAGATAGTAAATGCTTCAGAAATCATAGAGTTACTACTTGTTATTGGATGTAAAAAAAACTTATCATAATTTTTTGGTGATTTCTTAGTGCCAATAAATAAATTTTTAAAATTTTAAAATGTGATTTTAAGAATTACAATTTTTCAACAATTTGAATATTTTTTTGTATAATAAATAGTTGATTGGTAAAATTAAATGCAAATTGGTTTGCAAAAATATGTTTGTTTATTAGTAACTAAGTTGTTAAAATCATTTTAATTTACATTGTGTACAAATCTCTAAAGACCATTATAACTGGCGTTATAAACTATATTTTTTTATAATGTGCCCCAGTTTCCAGTTGATAAATTTTTGTTCATATACTTTGTATCTAATAGTTTGTTAACAAATAATAAGCTTGTAAAGTACAAAATAATTTGTAACTCACCTTGGTTATAAATTATTTTGAATTTTATGTGTCAGTTTTGCAGTCCTTCAACTAGAATAGTAAAGTGTAACTTTACTTTTTATGTTAATAAAATTACAACTTGTATGTTTTGAAAGTATATTAACTTGTGATTAATGCCACAAATGATTGTAATAACAATGCTAAAATTTAAGTTGACGTAATCCTAATGTAAGTTAAAAAAAGGTGTTGAACAAAAATGTGTTAAAATACTCAAATTAATTTTTAAGAAGTAAACGTTCACAGAAACATTTGTTCAGTAAAAATTAATTTTAATTTTTTTCTACAAATAGCCTTAGAAATAGAAATTAAAGGATTTAGATTTGATAATCTATCAGGTCATGGTGTAAGTCTACTTCTTCCAATTCACATGTTAAAATAGTTTATATCCAAGAAATTTCTTATTTGTATACCTTATAGTGACTGTGCCCCACCATGAACTTTATCTAGCAGAACTAGTGGTAAAATTTCTGTTAAAAAATTAAAAGTATATTACTTAATAATAATTATAATAATAATAACCATAATAATACTTTATTTCATTTAAGCCACATGTGTGGATATGAATAGTCAATTACATGTTACAGGTATAAAAATAGTGTAGATAATAAAACAATAAATAAAAGTAGTAAACATACATACAAAAGTTACATATTACAATAATATAAAATACAATTAATATTTAAATTCGTTATCACATAAATAGTCACAGGTTTTATAATATGATCTTTTTATAAGATTTTTTCTTATTGTTGATTTAAAAATTCTAATTAAGGTACAGAAAATATAAGCCTTATTATGCGCTTTTGCAATATTAATACTCTATCTATATCACTTGGGGAGGCTCCCCACAGTATAATATTATAAGAAACAGCGGAATAAACCATGGCGTAATATAAACTCATTACTGTTTCTTTTGGTAACAAATCTTTAATTTGTAAAAAATGCGTAAAATGATTTGTTTAATTTATTGCACACTACTTGAATATGATCGTGCCATTGTAACTTTGTATCAATTATTGTGCTAAGATACTTATAATTTTTTTCAAAATTGTAGTTGTCGCTATTTATGTTAAGTGAGATATTATTAAAAAATGTTTTTTCTTGATAGATTGGGAGTATTGCCGTTTTTTCTGTATTTAAAATTAGACTATTTTTTTACACCATATTGTAACATTCGTTTACAACAAGATTAAATTTAAATTCTAATTCTGCTTCATTTGTTGCGGAAATAGATATGCAAACATTACAATGTGTCCGGTGCTGATGTTTTGGTTTAAGTCATTCACATACATTATAAACAAAAGTGACCCTAACACTGATCCTTGTGGTACCCCCAGAGATATTTTATGTTTGTTTGATATGGTACCATTTGCTTTAACAATCAGTTTACGGTGAGTGAGATATGTCTAAAACCAATCAGAAATAGGACCTGGAGTATCTAAGCTATTAAACATTGGAAGTCTTTTTAGTTTTTTTTTTTGAGGATTTTATCATCAGTTGCAAATAATTGTTGTTTAACAAGTCTTATTGTTTTAGCATTAGGCGGCCAACAATTTAAAAACTTTTGAGCATAGACCTTAGCCGTTGCACAGGCATTGTCTATTACATGCACTCATAATTTTCAGCGCATATCAACATAATCTCAATTACTGTAAAATTATTTCTATTTTAAACATGTTAAAACAGGCAGCACTCGATAGCTTTTATCATATTATTTTGTACGCTTTCGTATTGTATTGTTCTAAAGGTAAATGTTGTCTTGTTTTTTTGGTTACTTATTAAAAAGTGACAATTGGAAATATGTACACTTTTAATTTCTTATTTGTTTTGGCCTACTGAATTGGATTTTTAAAGCTCGAACGGCATGTTTTTTAAGTATAAGTATAATTATAGGGCGTTTGTGGGGGCGGGCAATTAGACCACCGCTACCAATATTGTTGAAAACAATACATTATCTAATATTAAGATTAATTTCTTTGAGTATCAGTAAACTATCACAAACAAATTTACCAAAAATTCTTACGCTAAAAATGTGTTTATGAACATTTAAACTATTTAACATGTGAAAATATTCATATCTGTAACTAAAATGTTTATGTAAAGTTTAGGTTTAACTGATGCTGACGCAGCAACCACTTGTAAAAGTTTACTTAAAGATAAAAAATTGTTGGTAACAAAGTTCTAACATTTTTTAAATTGATTAATGCATTATTTCAAGTTGTTTTGCAAATGCTTTAATACTTATACAAAGTTACTTCTCAACAATATTTAAAACATTAATCGTAAGGTTTAAATGGTTTTGGCTAAATTGCCTATACTTTTTTTTATGAAAGGTAGTTTGGTCAAATGCACTTTGAATTCTATGAATACTTTAAGTTGAGTATCTTGATATTTTACGGTGGTAAAGCCAATTCTGTATATTTTTTCTAAGTTTATGCATGATGGTTTGACTTTATAGACGTACTAATAAGTGCCGTTTTCAAAATTAATCTTTTGCATTTTATCTGAAGTACTTTCAGAAAAAAAGACGTGAGACTTATTGGGCAATAAACATTTTACAGGGTGTTATCACAGCGTTTTGGTTATGGTATAAATACAACTTTTACTGATTTTTATTCTATATGAATGTACCTAGCGGAAGGGTTCATAGATTCTCACTAGGTGCGCTAAAATAATATCCTTACTTTATAGCAAAAAAGCCGGAACAACATCTTCTAGTCCTAGTGCTTAGTATAATAAAAAATTCTATTTTTGCATTGGTTATACGCGTATCTTTTACAAGGTGATCTGCAGCAACCTTATCATTTTTAGTAAGAGTTGCAGCAACAGACCAATTATGTGTTAGGGTAGTAGAGCCTGTGTTGTGCCGTTTGAGAATTTTAGTCAACCAAGTTGTTGTTAAAGGTTTTTTGATAAGATGTTTTGTAGCTTTGTGGTAATGGAAGTACTTTCAACATTTTTGCAAAAAATTCTACATGTTTTCTTTTATTGCTAACAAGTTTCTTGTAATTTTTTTGAACGTTTTTATAAAATATCCAGTTTGATTGTGATTTCAGTTTTTTGTTCTGTTGAATAATTTTCTTGCAACTTTCAGTCGTTTGAGTTTGTTACGTCAAACTACCGGGGTATGGTAATGTCAAAACCAGATACGATACTGACTTTTTTGGTCAGGAGTTTCTGTATGCTTGTGTTTCCTAACTTAATTTTTAAATTAAATCTTGTTCATCTGTGATCTGGCATTAAAGCCTAAGTAGATACATCCCAGTTTTACTTGCCAGTGCAATATCTATTACAGACTGCAAGATGTAACGAACGTCAGTTTAACGCCTTGTTTTAATATTTTTAGATTAGTGCTGATAATAAAATCGTGTAAAAACTCACCCTTGTCATTTGTGTTATTGCTTCATCATACTATATGGTGGAAGTTTGCATCACATCTGATCAAGGTTAATGTTGTAATTTAATCGTTTTGCAGATGTATGATAATTAATCAACTAATTTTATATTAATATTATTATCGAATGCTATTTGGTCTTTCTTATTGTCAATTAATTAAGATAAATTAGTATTAAACAACTGTGGTTGACAATTAATTTTTCCTCTTAGGTTCGTAATATTTAACTTCTAATAAAATATCTAATATTTATAATAGCATTATTTACTTATATATTAGCCAAAAGTATTTTATTAGCTTGTATTGTATAATATAAATAAATAACTAATGAGGAAGTCCTGATAAGAATACACAAAGATAAAGAAGTAATGTCAAACATCAAGAAAAGAAAACTTTCTTATCTAGGACACATCATGCGCAACTCAAAATATCAACTACTACAGCTGATTATGCAAGGGAAAATCGCCGGAAATAGGGGACCGGGAAGAAGACGTACCTCCTGGGTAAAAACTCTCCGACAGTGGTACGGGAAGACTTCCGTGGAATTGTTCCGCGCCGCCGTCAATAAAACCATTATAGCCAGATGGATCGCCAACATTCGCTAGCGGATACGGCACCAAGAAGAAGAAGAAATAAATATATTATTAATTTAAGAATCTATTTATTAAATCAAATTTATTGAGACATAGATTTTTTTAAAACATTTTGGATTTTGGCTCTAAGAGCCGTCTGATACAATACTCATTGTAATACAGGGTTATTATAAAAGTTTGGAATTATGTAATCATGTAATGTACGTTCACAGCCTTCTCTACTACAAGCCGAGCTGAGACGCTTGGCAACGTCGCTTTTGTCGTCGGTGGTGGTCTTACTGCCGATACTCGTTCCCTTCATATTGCTATATAAAATTTAAAGTTTTAGGAATAATAAGTTGAAATAAATAAATTTAAACTTTAATAATAATTTATTTTAATTTAATAAATGAAGATATATTACATACATATAGAACACAATTTCATATTATATATAAATACAAAATCAGAAAAATATTTGTTACATAATTACAATATTTATATTAAAATATTTAATAAATAGAAAAAATAAATATGCGAATAGTAAGCACTAATTTCTAAGACCTCTTTTGATTTTCTCATGTACTACTAAAAATATAGCATTGTTATCGCACAATATTGAAATTGAAAATTCACCGTATATTCAAAATCTTTTTTTGTTCAAAAACATTTAGCAAAATTTAAATAATACACATTTTTATAATAAAAACTATAGCGTGCAAAGTTGTAAAAGTTAATTTTAAATTAGTAAAATATTAATTATTTTTAAATCAAAAGAGAAAACTTCTTATAATATATATTAATAATAATTTTATAAAAAACATGAGGCAATTGTGGCAATAACATTTTAAATACTAATCATATATATTACCATAATAGTTATTTATGTTACAAGTTGTAAAATGATAGTGTTTTTTTAACGAGTCGCAAATTATAGATCGAGTTCGAAGAACGAGATCTATAATGCGACGAGTAAAAAAACACGCATTTTACACGTGTAACATACACTATTTTTTGCAATTTTAGAGTATAATCCGCAAGTTTCTGATAATTATTGTTTTTTTATGGATGTTATTACAATCTAGTTAACATATTGCGTCAAGTTTTGAGCGTACTTTATTTTGCGTTGCCATACACACATAAACAAACCGATAAAAAAGTATAGTGGATGCTGTCAACCCCATTGTGAATTAACAATTATTAAATATGAGTGAATCCGACGACGATATACCTGCAGATATAGAAGCAGCTGCACAAGCTGCTATATCAACCTTGCTGCCAACAAAATCAAAACATTTATATGAAGCTTATTAAATTTTATTAGTAGTGAAAAAAAGTGCTTACTTTTTTTCACTAGTGAAAAAAAGTAAGTAGTTATAACATCGAAAATGGCAACTGAAAAGTCAATATTATAGTTCAGAATTGCAAAATAACTATTTATATTATCGATTAAATTTAAAGATTTGGATAATAGCGAAAAAATGAGGTGTTTGCGATAACAATATTTCCCAATGAACATGCTTAAAGACCAATATTGCAAATTTAATTAATATTACAAATAGTTTGAATGATATTAATAAGATTAACGCATAAAACTAAATATAAGACAGCTGACGTTAACAAATTTATTTTTGATAAAGACCGGAAATAAAAGTAATAAATATTGTTCTACGTGTATGATATTCAGTGCTATTCGATTGCTACTGACTAATATTTGAACGTTGCTTGCTTTTAATTGCTAGTATGCATTAATCTTACATCAAATTTACCTCTTCGCAGGTTCTGTTCTTTCGGGTTCACTAAGTTTATACAACACAACATAATTAGATATCACTTTTTTTAAATATTTCACATAAACACTGTATTATAAAGGGATCCACTTGTGTATTTATACACAATGCCTGGGCTTCTTTATGTAGAAATTAAACACTGCAGGATCCATTTGTCTTCAATGTAGAATCGAACATTGATTTGCACTGAAGTATCATCTTTGTTGCATCGAAAATAAAAAATATACATGTTATTATTTACACAACAGATTAAAGAATTCAATTACTTTATTTAAGTTACTAAATAACTTTACGGGATGTTGTTTACATAACCTAAAAATGAATAAAACTAAGAACACCGGCGTTATTGTAACTATTAATATTGATATTAACTTTTGAAACAAGAAAATGTGTAGTATAACTTCTTTGCTAAGCACAGATAATAAAAATTTCGAGAACTTACCTTTAAATTTGTATTAAAATCACTTTTATTCCACTGTGCACCTGTAACTTACATTGACTTGCATGTATTTTAATAGGACTGATAGGACTACTAGGCTACGTTGCTAAGTTTCATGAGCACGGCTTGTAAGTAGAGGAGGCTGTGGTACGTTTGTGTCACTCTAGCGAAATAGTAAATATCAAGTTTGGTGTGCGTAAATAATATATAGTCGGGGCTATTCTCTACGCATATTGCTAGAATGTAAGCAAGATATATTGCTAGCTAACAATATGAACTGTCATTTTAACAAATATTGCTAGCTAACAATATAAACTTATGTTAACAATATCTTGTTTGCTGACAATATAAACGGCCATCACATCAGGAGGCGTGGCAAATCTCTATATAAAATAATAATAATATGTCAAAAAATTTATTTTGTTAGTTACAGTTCATACTGTTAGTAATCAAGATTTGTTAAAATAACAGGTTATTTTGTTAGCAAGCAAGATTGGCTGCGTTCAGGACGACTCATTGCTGTCAATCATTCATACTGAACGGGCGGCGGGAATCATCGTTTGCTAGCAACGCTTGTCATTTGACTCATCATACATTTAGTTACGCTTTTATGCTGACAAAGCAACTTATTAGCCACCAACGTTTAATCGGCAAATATATATAAAAAAAAAATTATTGCTTATCTCCAATTGATGAGTCAGCGCTGGCAACTGATGAGTTGTACTGAACGCAACCATAGTTAAAATGACAGTTCATATTGTTAACTAGCAATAGATATCTTGGTTACATTTTAGCCATGCACATAGAGAATTGGCCCAATTATATTATAACCTTGCTTGACAGTTGAAATTGACCTGTCAAAACAAAGTAAATGGTTGCGTTCAGTACAACTTATCAGTTGCCAGCGTTGACTCATCAATCAATCAATAAGCGCTGAGTCTGTCTGAACGGTATATTTTACCACTGTTGCCAACCGTGTGAACTTTTATCAACTACATAAACATAAAGCTCAGAGTTTTGAATTTAAATAAATGATTTAATTAGTTTATGAAGCTGCTTCTTAACGAGATATAATATATTATCAATAAGTAATGACATCTAATCCTACTTTGTAATATTTTTAGGTTTGATTATCTTTACCATTTTATACTTCTCTCACCCAAGTTATTACAGCGTTAATATTACGTTGTAATCTCATAGTTACCTATGTTGCTCCTTTTCTCGTTTAAAAACATATAACATATAACTTCTATGTAGTTTGGTTTTGACATAATGAATATACTTTGTATGATTAGTAAAATGACAAGCGCGAAACGATAGTCATCAAGCGCGTTCAGTACGCATGTTGAGTCGTCCTGAACGCGGCTAAAGTTTAGTGCACAATTTTAAAAAGGCGGCATATTTAAAGTGATTACATAATCCCAGACATTTAAAGACGCTGTATTACATTTAATATTAAATGATGCGCGCAGTTCATGTAGGTTTGGATACTAGAAAATAGAACATGTTCTAATTTCATGGACAAGCCAAGTAGCGCGATCATCGTTTAATATTAAATGTAATAGTACAACCAGGATTGTGTCAGATGGCTCTTAGAATATAAAATATGTTTCTTATTTTTCTAATATTTGTTATAGACAAAAATAGAATTTTACACACGACAATAAAATAGAATTATTGACTCGGAAAAATTAACTCACTGGCAATTTGAAAGCTTGTGAATTAACACTTTCCGCTCGTCAATAAAATATTATTTTATTGTCTTGTATAAAAATTATCTATTATGTTTTTTTGCATAAATGTTGAAATATATGCAAATTAAATATTAAATGGCTAAAAAAATTCAGTCGATATTCGTTTGTACAAAATATATATTTTTTTTAATTTTATGTATTATTCTTGTTCAATAGTGTTGTAAATTACTTGTGCAATAAAAATGTTATTTATATAAATATTAAACTGTACATAATTTACAATAAGTATTAATATCATTTTCATAAAACTATTTATAAGTCTTAAAAAAATATATATTATATGTCTGTATGGTTGTATCTGTTAGAAATATTATTCAAGATTGTTGTTTTTCAACAAAATCAACTGCGTTTAAAATCTATTTAAACTAAAGTGCACAAACAAATTAAATCACATCGTTAGATATTTATCTCAGAATGTGAAAATGATGTTAGTCATTTGCTAGCATTGTTCAAGTCAAGACTGAATGTTGCACGTGTTGTAATGAATCGAAGATAAGTTAAAAGGTTATTTAAATTATTTTAAACTACAGTGATTTAAATATTTGCATATATTTTATTGTGATGGACTACAGGTAAATTTATATCATTAAAGTGATTAATAAAATATTAATAAACTCTGAGTAGAAATATCTAATTCAAATATAAAGGCTATTCTTTTTAATAAAGATTTTTATTAATTGTTAAAATGTAAATGTTACTTACAAATTATATTGAAATATAATTCATTAGTAAATTTAAAACTATTGTATGCTTAGAATAAAAGTAACAAAATAAATAAAACAAGATATTTTTTGTGAAAATTCTGTATTTAATACTTACAGAGCTAGTTATAATAAACAATTATAAATAATAAACAAGCATTATTCCTAAATGGTTGGTATTTATGAATATCATATCATATCAATACTTAATTAACATTTTACTTATGAACAATAATTATAATATAGCTAGCTATTGATTTTAAAGTTACGGTTAGTAGACATTTTATACAGTTATGTAATGTAAATAATATTTAAATAAAAAAGTCTACTTTTTCAATCCAATTTCTACGAGATCTTGAATAAAAAATGTATACAATGATAAATTGTCTATACATGTTGAACCTTGCTATGATTCCTTATATCAAAACAGAATCTACAAGCTGCTTAGTAGTGCTTTGTTTGTAAGGCTACTTTAACGTGGAATATAGTCAAGTTTATTTTACTTAAAGATAGAAGCTTAATACGATATGTTTCTGTCTGGAATATTTCCGGAAATGCAATCCAATATGTAGTTCAGTAACATCAACTCTGGGAAACTTTAAGAAATGTATAAGAAAATTAGGAATAAAAGAAATTAGCATCATAAACTAGCAAAAAGACGGTTTTATAACGTTCTCAAGATCGTTAATTATTGTCATGTAAGTTTATTATAACTAGAGCTCGGATTTATATTTATTTACATGTTTTACTTGATTATATATATCAAGCTAGTAAATTGTATACACACGTTTCGTTCAGAAACAAACCCAAATACCAAGTTTTATTGCGCATATAACTTAATATTTTAAGTTTTTGCCGCATATTAACTTATACTCCATATAATTGCATTTACTAACATATAATCGCATATAATTGCATAATAGTCAATATTTTTATTATAATAAGTTATTATAGTAAAAAGTCAGTAAGAACAATATAATTTTTAAAATACGTTATTGGAGGCTCGGACGCCACTGGCACATTGCAATGTACAAAAGCACGGGGATTCCCCGTCAATTACAAGAGCGTACTGGGAGCGGCAATGTCGAGGGGAACTATGCTGCTGTGCTGTGCAGTGTGCTGTGCGTTGTCTTCGGCAATTCAATTCAATTCAATTCAACAAGAACGCACAATTTTTGTTTCTTTACAAAAACGTTCTTACCGATAAACGACATAGTTTCACTATGAAACAATAACCTTAATAAACAACAAATAATTTAATTTAATAAAATCCAAACTTTGAATTTTCTTGCCTTTTTAACCGCATACAAAATCAATATTTGAGAAACATTACCGCAAAAATATATTGAGGTTTTTTAGCGCATATAAATCCGAGGCCTAATTATAACGCATTATCTTCACACTTGAAATGAATATTGGCATTTTTATACTTTGTTGACCTTACAAACCTTGTTTTATAACTTAAAATTTAAATTATTTTTAGGCTATTCGATAAAATACGTACAGCTGAAAAACCTTTTTATTTTTTAACCAATATTTATAAGTGATTAAAAAACTGTTTAATAACTTTAATTTTTGGGGTATTTTTATGTGGTTAAGACATATTAGGTCTGTACTAACCTACGATTTGGACAGTTTGCTAACCGTTCAAACTATGCACTCAAACAACATACTGTGTATAAAAGATTGCCTATGGATAACAAATATTTGTTTGTGTGCACAGTTTGGACGGTTTGCAAACTGTAGAAATCATAGGTTAAAACAGACCTAATATGAACAATTCTATTTCAAATAGATCAGAGCAGGGATAGGAGGGGTTTTTGATTCTATAACTTATTACTAGTCTATTTATTGGTCCATGATGGTATGAAACTGAATAATGAAAGTTCTACAAGTTTTTTGTTGTTTTTTAAAAGGTGGTGACGCAATGCCTCAGGAGAAACGTTGAACTGTTTGTGTGTAAAGGAGAGCTGTAATACAGTTAAATTCTACACAAACAGGCAACGGCATTTTTGGCGCGTTTTATTTGAATCAGATAACCAAAACAAATTTATCATTTACATTTTTAATTTAATTTAATTTATTAGATACTGTAATTTTATGTAAATTGTTTCTCTGACCAGTGAGATGCTAAGCACACTGACGATGAGTGCATACCCTGAAACACGAGTGTATGTGTCTTTTACTGGATTAAAGGTAAATTTACATAAAATGCATTTATTAATTTTAAATTTAAAATTTGACTTTAATAAAACCTTTTTTTGTTTAAAATTTGCAATTTTAACGCAAAAACAAAAATTTACTAGTAGAATCAATCAAAGTTTTTTTGTGGAATCTAATTCGGGCGCCACTTTAAGTATACTCCCTACCTATACGCCTCAAAAGGTTAAGTAAACATTCGGCCAAAACTCAAGGAGTTATTTTTTGGTCTATTTTAAAAATAATTTGTTTTATAATGATTTATGAAAAACCTCTTTGATTCGAAAATACAGGGTGAACAAAATTTGCGACAGTTACAACATTTTATCATCAAAAAAGACATGTAAAGTTGAATCTACAATAAATGTTTAAAATGACTTTTTCCAGACTGGATACAAGCATTTAAACTTCTCGTCATTGAGTGTCAAACTTTTTCAAACAGACCAGAGTTGTTTTTAACTAAATTACTTCCAGCAATTATCTGATTTTCCAAATTCTTCACTGGAGTAGCGTAAACTAATGATTTCAGATAGCCTTATAAGAAATAATCCAGGGGGTTTAAGTTTTGGGATCAAGCAGGCCATGCGTGTAGCCTACTTTGACCAATCCAGCAATCTCCGTTTATTGCTGTTAAATAATCACGAGGAACCAAACTGAAATGTGGTGGTGCACCATCGTGCATAAACCATATTGCAATTCTTGTTGCCAATGGTACATTATCCAGAAACTGAGGTAGCATGTGTTCTAAAAAGTTGCGATTCACCTTGTGGGTAAGTTTTTCTGGTAAAAATACTAGTCCAATTACGCTCACAATTCCAACCCAAACATTTAAGGAGAATTGATGTAAAAAACAATCTTCACATACTTGATGCTGATTTTTATCTGCCCACACATTGGTTGTTATAAAAATTCCTTATTACATTTCTTGAGATACTGGCTTTATTGGTGAAAAGAATATTTGCGAGAAATTAAAGGATAGAACTAATGTTTGCAAAAGCCATTGACAAAACGCAATACGTAAAAAAAATCAGCAGGTTTTAGTACCTGAACACGCTGAATGTGGTATGGATACAACATAAAAAAACTACTTGGATCTTCTTCTATCATGTTCAGCACATTCTGTTTCAGTTGTACCGTTCTTACTGTCATTGATCTTCTTGCCCTTCCATTTTGTTTTAATGTGCCTGTTTCACAAAGACGTCGATAAATGTTTTCAAAAATTATTTGGTCAGAAATATTACGCCCAAAAAACCGTCCAATGTTCAATTGTCTAGCTTGTTATGAATTGCCATCAGCAAGTTCATACTTGTAATACATGTCAGTCATCTTAGTGTTTGTATAGAGATTCATGGTAGAGGAGTTCACTAACTATTAAAAACACGTTAAACATCACTCAACTTAAACAACTGCGACCAATACGTGTGATGATCAATGACGAGACGTATTCAAATGAAATCCACTTGTACATTAGTAGATAAAACAGCCGTTAACAATTTTTTGTACTTGATAAACTCATTAATTTTTTGTATTTGATATACTCATTGGCGTACGCCATACTTTTATTTACAATAATGATTTCAACAAATATCAAATATGGTTGATGCAAATTTTGTTTACCATGTATCTTCGAAACAAAAGAGCTTTTCAGAAATCATTTTAGAACAAAATATTAGAACAATTTATTGAATTTTTGCGGCATGCTTACCTAACATCCTGTATATAAATAACATTATATATAAATTTGATAGTAATAAAATAATAATCACATAGTGTTTTTTTACAATGTATTTTAAAAATTTAATATTAGTTATAAATTAATTAAATACAAAAACTAATATTGAAAACAAACGGCGTAACTTTTTTTCATTTGTGATTAATTTCGGGCTAATTATGGAATTGTTATTTGAGGAAAGAAGTTATTCAAAACTTTTTTGCAAAAGTTTGTTTAATTATTAGAATAAAACTATAATTTTATGAATAATTAATCAATATGAACATAATATAATTGTTTTTTTTATAAGTGACAATTTGATTAATTGTTTGTGAACTATACCAAAACTGTTACGTAAAGTCTAAACCACAACACATATATTAACTGTATAGATCAATTAAATACATTCTATAAAAAAAATTTGCCGTCTGATTAATATCAATTGCTTCAAATATCCACATAACTGTTTGTGACATTCAATTAATAATTAATAGAAAACTTATTGATAATTTGCAATGTCATTTTTGTTATTTAATTATTAACTTATTGTTGATTTCATAAAAGAATACAGTTTGTTATACAATTAAAACAGTTTTAATTTCATATTAGTTAGTAATAAATTAGGTATTATTTCTGATTGCTTTATGTTCTGTGTATTAAAATTTAAAATTTGTAAATGTTATTAAAACCGATAAAGCATGGTTACTACCTCTACAATACAAAAAAGTTTCCATTATGTAATTAATACCTGTCTGTCATGATACACTTTTTACAAGATTTGAAAGATAAAGCGAAAATTGTATTTATGGAAAATACCGAATATATAAATTATTCAATCATTTTTTAATCTAAATAATGTAATATGTATGAAAGTTCTATAAAAAACAGATTAATACGTTTTTATTACTAATATAGTATATAATTTCAAGACGAGTTGGAAAGAAAATCTATTAAATGATACTCATATTAATTACAAATGTGTGACTTGCTTTCAGCATAGTTTTAAATCTTGGTTTACATAGTCTACTGAGGAAGTATCTTATGATAAAGTCTACTTTGTTTATTAATAATTAACTTTTCTGTATCAAACGTCATAATAAAATGTGTTAAAGGGGTATTTTGAGTGTCAAAACATCCAGCACAACTAGCTCAATTTAACTCCTTTTAAAAATCGGTTTGTCGCAAAGTGTAGAGAATGAGTTCAGTGTTATGAAATATATGAAACATGAAAATCTTTAATTGTTTATTAAATTTTAAAATTAAATTGTAAATTTTTTGTCAAAATATTTGCTTATACTCTCAATATTATTTCATTACACCCTGAATTTAGTAGACTTTTTATTGTGCTATAAGTTATTTTTTTAAATAAACTATTGATACACCTTTGATCAAAGTTGTAAGAAATGTGTATGAGAAAATGTAAAATTTCTGGATTTTATGTCATTCCAGTACCGTACATTCTGTTTGTTACCACAGCTACTAACGCAAAAATGTACAGTTTGGTACATTAAAAACTTTTGACTTTGCCTAATGTAGCACACAATTTTGTTAATAACAAACTATGCCAAAATAATAAAAAACAAGAAACATTTGTTTTACTTTAAATCATAATCTGTATGTAAATTTACAAAGCTGAAGCTAAATTCTTAATTAAATTATAAATATTACGCAAAGCTTTCAGCATTGTTTTGTAGTTGGGAAATCTGGATTATTTGGTCTATGTTGTTATGTTAATAACAGCGTTTTTTACTCTGTGTCATATCTATACTTACGGGATAATTATTTAGAGAACACTTTGGAATTTCAAATAAATTGTACTTTTTATAGCGCAGAGATATAAGAGTACGGGTTTATTTCATCAAACAGATTGCGGGCAAAGATTTATTGATCAAATGATACTAACACTTTTTTGCGGATAAAAAATATTTTAGTCGTTACCAAACAAATGAAGATATACACAAGTATATGTGTGTGAAAGAATGATGAAATTAAGTCAAATCCCAACCAACTTACTGCTACCAACAAACCTGTCGTTAACAACAATCCTACTGTTAACAAAAAGCAACCTGTTAACAACACACCTACTTATAATCAGAATACCGATGCTAATGGATACACAACGGTTACACGCAAAAAACGTAAAACAATTGCAACAATTCGAGGCAACGTCTAAAGTGCAACACTCAAGAGTGCCAAACAGCAATCCCGAAGCCACCAAGGATGATGTATTGGCATATATATCTGAAAAGAATATTGGTTCTATACACTGTCAGCAGTTGTCTTCAAAATATCCGGAGCAATACTAATCATTTAAAGTTTTATCGTCACCTGAAATCATTGCAAAGTTATAAACGATCCATCCATGTGGCCAAAAGGCGTCTGCGTCAATACTTTTTTCCACTGGATACGAAGCCCGGAAAAAACATCCTAACTGGAGGTAATGAAAATGTCTTAACATATAATATAATGCATCAAAACATGCAATCTATAAACAATAAATTCAATCAATTATGTGCGTTAATACAAGAGTGGAAGTGTAATTTTATGTGTCTCACAGAACATTGGCTTTCTTTAGAGCAAATTAATTTAATAAAAATTAACAATTTTAAACTAATAAGTAGCTATTGTCGGGCACCAAATACACATGGTGGTGCTGCCTTATATGCTCAAGACAACATAGTAAGCAATTCCAGAGATGATATAAACAAACTTTCAATAATAGAATCATTTGAATGTAAAGGAGCAAATTTTAAAATTAATACATCTACTGTTATAACTATAGTTGTAGTTTATAGAACACCGACTTCTGATATTTTATTATTTTTTGAAAAATTAAACATACTGATAAACATTTTATGTCAATCTTCTAATCAATTTTTTATTTTAGGTGATTATAATATAATTATTTTAAATACCGAATGTAAAAATGTAAAATATTTTATTGATATTATTAATTGTCACGGTTCCAATTTATTAATAAATGAGCCTACCAGAGTAACTGAAACATGTGCTACATGCTTGGATAACATTATAACAAACAGCACACATACAGAGTCAAAAGTACTTGTATCAGGTATCTCGGATCAATATGGGATATTAGTATCATTTTCTAGTAATATATCAGAAAACAAAACTATTAGGATAGCAAGACGTTTTAAAAACAATTCAATTAATGAATTTGTAAAGGCATTAGCCAATGAAAATTGGAATGATGTATACAACACTGCTAATGTTGATGACAAGTACAATAACTTCATAAATATTTTTCGATATTATTTTGATTTATTTTTTCCGGTTGAGCGTTGTTGCAGTAAAAGAAAGTCAAAAACTCAATTACAGTTTAACAATCCTGAAATTTTGTACTACAAGGATAATACGTTATTATATAAAATTATAGCCACCTATGACCCTGAGTATAAACAAGTACTCAAATATTGTAGAGAACAATACAATAATGAATTAAAAAAATGCCGTACTAATCACTACAAACATAGACTAGAGCAGTCAGCAAATATAACAAAAACTTCATGGGATATAGTAAGAGAACTTACTAATAAAAATAACAAAAGCAACAATAATGTTGATGCAAAATTGTCAGCTAATGAATTTAACAACTCATTTGTCAGCACAGCCACTACACTTTTGAATAGTTTAGATTTAGATGATGACAACTATAATTGTAGTTTACCTGCACATCAATATTAATTTTTTCTTACACCTACAACAGAAAGTGAATTGTACAATGTCATTGCAAATTTTAAAAATAAATTGTCAAGCGGAATTGATGAAGTGCCAATCATAATCATAAAGAGAGACAAAGATTGTATAATCGCTCCAATTTGTCATTTAATAAATGCGTCATTTGAGCAGGGTGTATTTCCATTAAAACTTAAAATCGCTATAGTAAAACCAGTTTATAAAAAGGGAGATCTAATGAATCTTAATAACTACAGGCCAATTAGTTTGTTGCCGTCTTTCTCTAAGATGTTCAAAAGTGTAATGGCATCTAGACTAACTGCTTTTTTTAACAAAAATAACTTGTTTAGTCAATACCAACATGGCTTTATAAAAGGTAAAACTATAAATACAATATATTGAAAGTGGTCAAATGGCTTCTGGTATATTTTTTGACCTGTCGAAAGCATTTGACTGCATTAATCACAATATTTTGTTATTAAAACTAGAAAACTATGGTGTAAGAGGAGTAGCTCTAGAGTGGTTTAAATCATATTTAACTAACCGAACACAAACAGTTCAATTGCAAACAGAATCAAAAATTGAATACTCAGAAACTTTAAATTCTACAATTGGTGTACCACAGGGCAGTGTTCTAGGGCCCTTGCTATTCAATGTGTTTATAAATGATTTATTTTCTATAATGATAAATGGTAACGTACATTTTAAAATTGTTAATTATGCTGATGACACAAACTTACTTATTGGAGGAACTAATTTTATGGAATTAGTATCGAATGGATCTTGTGCAATAAATTTAGTTTTTAATTGGTTTGCTACAAATAGACTGGTTTTAAATGAAAGTAAAACTCAGTGCATATTATTTAAAATCAACAATTCACTAAGTACTCCATCTGAAATAATATTATCTAGGAAAAAAATTGATTTTACTGTGTCTACTAAATTACTGGGAATAATTATAAACGACAAATTGAAATGGATCCAACATGTAGAATATGTTTGCAGTAAACTCAGCAGCATCTGCTATATGCTTTTAATTTTAAAAAATAATTGTGATATTAATACAACTAAAATGGTATACTTCTCAAACTTTGTGTCAATTGTGCGATTTGGTATAATATGCTGGGGTAGCTGCACCGAATTAAGTCGAGTACTGAATTTGCAAAAACGCGCGTTAAGAAACATGCTCGGCATGAGTGCTAGAGAATCATGCAAAAAATTATTTCAACAACATAATTTTTTTAACAGTTGTTGCAATATACATTGAAAAATGCTTGCTGGTTCTTTGGAAACACCCTTATTATTTTGACAATCATATCTTTAATCACAACTACAGTACTCGGCATAAGCAAAATTATATGTTTCCCAGGCATAATTTATCATTTTTTGAAAAAAGTGCCAAATATATGTGTCTTAAATTTTATAGTAAGCTTCCGTCTGCCATAAATAACATCTCTAACTACAAATTGTATAAAAGAGAAATTCGTAAATTATTATGTACCATTGAGCCATATTCTGTGGGAGAATATCTTTTGCACAATGTATAGTTCATATTTATTTATTATGCATTTTACGGCTATTTTACATCGCCACAGTAAGTCTACGACTTGTTTAAAGTGGTTTGATGGGACCAACAGCTTAATACGTGACTTCCGAACCACGCTGGTGGATAAAGAGCAAGTTATCATTTCAGTCATATTTCGGGGATCGAACAACGGACTGCTCGCATGATATGCAAGTGCTCTACCATTGAGCTATCACACCAATATACTATGTATTGTATATACTAGGTTTAGACACTGTATTGTATTTGTTGTACGATTTATGTATTTGCAGCTTTGTATAAAATAAAGAATGTTTAATTAAAAAAAAAAAAAAAAAAAAATTAAAAAATACAACGCACATGTGGTTAGTAGTAGCGTTGAGTGATACTAGAAACAGGCTTCTTGACATTTGAAGATAGTAGATAGTTGATAACTAATGTGCCAAAAGAACAGATACATCTAAAACTGAGGCAAACAATCTTTCTAATATTCATTCATCAATGCAAATATTAGTTTTAGCATTATTTAGGTTACATTTGAATTTATTGCAAATTGAAGCTTTTATTTCTTAGCAACAATTGTTTATTTTTGCACATTACCACAACAATTTACGTTTATTGTACATTTTAACATAATGATGTTTAACCTAAAATTAGTAGTTGTGTTTTATTTGAGAACAATGCCGGGTATTGTTGGTATGTATTAACTGATTTTGTTAGAACACAAACATCAAAACAAAAGTAAAGTTTGGAGTACAATAACTCATGCAAAATTAAAATTGGTACGTAGGCAATTCCATTTCAAACGGACCAGAGCAGGGTGAGGGATGCATTGAAAATAAAAATTTACATTTATTTATATATTTATTTATTAAAGGGGTTACCCAATTTTTAATTAAATTGCAAATAACAAGATGATTACAACATATCATTTGAGTTGCTACAACTCAATCAAAACAATTAAATAATATTAATACAATAACAGATAAATACAAAAAAAAATACAATATTAATAAAAATTACACATTAAAGATATCAAGATCAGATTCATTTATAAATCGACACATACGCTGCAACGGAGAGTCCTTAAAATAATTTGATCTACAAAACTTGGAATAAAATGTTTTTACATTTCTAGTATGTCTTCTAGGTACATTAAAATTTACTAGACACAGAAGACTAGGACAATCAATAATTCCATTTGCTATTTTTACAAAACATTCAACATCAAATTTTTTTCTTCTATTACAGAGTGTTTCAAGTTGGAGTAGTTCTCTCATTTCAGTACAAGAAAATTTATATGAAATATCTCCTCTTTTAAATGACAAATAATTAAAAAATTTGTTTTGGACTTCTTCAATTTGATCAATATAAATTCCATAAAATGGAGGCTATACCACAGAACCGTATTCCAAGATAAAACAAACCAGGCCACATAATAGCGATCGAAGAGCTGTTAGCAACGTAAAATGCTTAGTATGGCGTTTGATAAATTCTAATGTTCTTAAAGCTTTGTTGGTTACATATTTAAAATGTTTAACAAACGTCAATTTGGTATCCATAAATACACCAAAATCTTAAAAAAAATCGACTCTTTCTAATATCTGTGAGTTTATACTATAGTTGTATGCAAAATTAGATTTTGATCTATTAAATGTCATTATCTTACATTTTTTTACATTTAAGTCCATACTACCTTGTGGAACACCTGAGGTAACTGTTAATGTATCAGAAATAAAACCATTAACAGTAACATAATGTGATCTATTATTAAAATAGTTACTTATCCAGTTTAAAAGGTTTCCTGATACGCTTTTATTTTCCAGTTTTTTTATTAACAGATTGTGATTAACTTTATCAAATGCCTTGGATAGATCAGTATATATAACATCTACTTGATGCCCATTATTAAAAGCATTCAGAATATATTGTTCAAATATAAGAAGATTAGAAGAAGTAGATCTTCCTTTGCGAAAATCATGCTGTTGATCATTTAAAATAATTTTAAATAATACATTTATTTTATCATAGACAATATGTTCAAAAAGTTTTGGTATAGCACTTATAATAGAAATTGGTCTATAATTTTGTATGATAGATTTATCTCCCGACTTATATATTGGTACAACATAACTGGACCTCCATATAGATGGAAAATAACCTGTACTTAGACTAAAATTGAAGATGTAATTTAAAGGGGTGGCAATTTCATTTTTACATTGCTTAAGTGTAGATGCTGGTATACCATCAACACCAATCATTTTCTAACTTGCATTTATTTCAAATGTTTGTAAAAAGTAAATAGTCTTCAAATCGACCAGAATCTTTATAGGTTTTATGTGCAATTTTTTTAGATGTTATTAATTTTTTTAATTTTTTGGAAAACCAAATGGGATAACAAAGAGACAAATTTGTGGTAAACTTTGGAACAAATAACTCAATGCAAGTATACAGTGTATCATAATATACTTGTGTACAGTCTTCAAGATTTAAACCTTCAAAAAGAAATTTCCAATCCACTAAATGTAGGTAATTCTGAATTCCCACTAAATTGACTTTTTTAAAGTTATATAAATGGACTCTAAAATGATTTAGTGCTTTAAATTCTATATTAGATTTAATAGTTGAATGTAAAGCCGGATGATATTTATTGCAGGAAAGTAAATAATTGGCAGAAGTACTAAGAAGCATGTTTTTGTTAGTTGAAAACGCCAAGTCTAATAAAGAGCCTGCACTATTTCTTATTTTATTAACCTGGTGCATATTTAGATACGAAAAAGTTTCATTTAAAAGATGTCCTGACAAGTTTAAGGCACTGCTTCCTGATTCAATTACACCATTTGCCCAGTTAAACCCTGGAACGTTATAATCTCCAATTATATGAATACTGGCATCTACGTGATTGTCCACAATAGTTTCAACAGCTGAACAGTGATCCATATACTTTGAAATATTATTTGATCGTGGTATATGAACTGCGCCAAAAATGTAGCAGTTTGTTTGGTGCTTAATTTTAACAAAAACATGTTCGACTGTATTAAAAGAAGTAGCTATTTCACTTGAAATCAAATCTGAACGTACAGCAATTAAAACACCACCTCCGCTCTTTTTAACACTACTTTCTGTACTTCTATCTTTCCTATAAATACAAAATGATGTTAATCCTAGTTCAGAAAATAAAATATTTTTATAAAGGTTGGTTTCACTAAAAATTAAAATATCAAAATCACAAAGTCTTACTTTATTTGACAAATTTTCTAACTTAGTTTTTAACCCATTGACATTCTGATAATAAATAATTAATGTCCGTTTTTTGAATTATTTGAGACTTTATTTTCCACTATCCTTGAAACTTCTTGAATAAACCGCAAGCTGATGTTTTGCTGACCTTCTAGTTTGCGACGATTTAATTCACTGCAATCTTTCTTAAATTCTGCCTGTTGTTTGGGAGTGTGATCCATACTTACACAAACATTTCCAAGTTCTTTTCCTCTACAATGTTTAATTATAGCTTTAGCTGATTCCTCACTATTAAAAATTACCTTCATCGGGCGAGATAATGATTTATTAGAGCCAACACGCACCACTTTTTTAATTGTATGATTAGATATAATTTTATTTCCCATTAATTTAATGACATTTGTTTCATCCTCAGATTGACGTTGAGTTGGATTTAATGAACGAGATTCGGGAAAATTAAAAACCATGACGATCACTGCTCTTCGTTGACGGTTCTGAATTTCAAATATAGTTTCATCCAAACATTGTGGTTGGTTTTCTTTGAGGATCACTATATCAGCTTTGAGTTTTATGTTTTCTTCCTTGAGACTTTTAACTCTTTCACCGATATCATTAATAAGTGCGGTACATGTGGCAAGTTGCAATAAATTTTTTTTGAAAAATGCATTAAATTGTTCTAAAAAGAACGCTTTTGAAAGGTAATCTTCTCCTAAATCGACTACATTTTTGCTAGTAGAACTACGACTATCTTCTTTCTATGATTTCATAGATTTTGTGCAAGTTAGACATATCTAATCTTTATCATTTATCTTAACCATATTGATTAATCCAAATAAACAAAGTTAAAATTAAGAAATTAAAAACTAAATTTAAACGGAATAAAGATTAAATGATGTAAACTGGGACACTCTTCACACTGGTAGGGTCGTTTACCAAGTGCCTTACTAAAACAAACAATAAATGGCAGACCACGGAAATTAGTTACAAAAATAAAGACAAAGGAAAAGTATGAAATATGTTAAATAACAAATAAATAATAACAGAATAAACCTAGTTGTAACGCCACTGGTAAAATTAACACCAAGCAAGTACGGTAGGTAGCGTTCATGCGCTTATTGGCGGAAAAGGTACATACATGTTAATTACTTACAAACTCCAATTACTTCACTTAACAAAGATAAAATCACAATTGTAGTATACCATATTGAAAACTAGACTATACACAAAATTACAGCACTTTTTATATTAATTAAATACAACTAAATCATTAAAACTTTAATCTTACAAACGTAAACAATAAAACACGTCTCATAGGCGTAGAGAGTTTTACATATTGCGTATTTAGTTTTTTGTTCAGTTTTTGTAACTTATTATTATTATTATTATTATTATTATTACTTTTGTCCGGTTTAGTAAGTAAGAAACGCTTAAATAAACTCTACAATTTTTTAAAGTTTTTTTTGTTGTTTTTTAACTTAATTGCATTTTTGGTTTGAAAATTGCAAATTTAACTCAAGAAAAAAAAAATTACTAGTGAAATCAATCAGAAATTTTCCGTAGAATCCAAATCTGCCGCCATTTCAAGTTTATGCCTTGTCTTTAAGGCAAAATTTTTAATTTTGGCGACAATTTTACATGGAAAATAGTCAGTGTTGTACTCATAGGCCGTAGAAAAGTTCAACTTGAAAGAAGTGTTTACAAAGTTTTTAGGCAAAAAATGCGTTAAAAAATATAATTTTTTTTATATTCACAAAAAATATTATAAACTAAGGTGTGTTTTAAAACTTTGTTTAATCAAATTTTGATAAGCGCCGGGCGGATTTATGTTTGATTGCCAAAAATAATAATATTCTCAAATTTTGATGCCGATACATCGATTCTAAATTTGAGCCGCAAGCGCAAAAACTATCAAACAAAAAGTAAATTGGCCCAAAATTGTTTCAAGTAACGAAAGATGTTTTTGTTAAACTTATGAAAAATATAAACCAAATAATCTTAAAAAAAAATTTTAAGTAAAAAAAATGTACAATTTTTTTTACAGGTTTTTCTACGCCAGATAAGCACAACACAAATTGTTTGCAAGAATCAATTTTTAAATAATAGTTGGTGTATAGTTTTTCTGAAAACTGCTATATATGTAAGAGTTTATGTTGAAAAATTGGCTTATTTCTGCAGTTTTTTTGAGTTTTAGACCCCAAATACACAAAACAAATTTATATTTTCTAATTAATTTACATCGAAATCTATCAACTTTGGCGATTAAAAAAAAACTTTTTTTTGCCCAGCCCACTGAGAACAAAAACATGGTTTTATGGCTTTTGCGGCTTATAGACAGGGTATAGGTTTGAAATGGCGCCAGATTTGGATTCTACGGAAAATTTTTGATTGATTTCACTAGTAAATTTAAATTTTTTAGTTAAATTTGCGATTTTTAAACAAAAAACGCAAATAAGTTGAAAAAACGACAAAAAAACTTAATAATATTGTATAATTTGTACCTTCTCTGCTCTGGTCGTTTTGAAATTGCCCACATAATAACAACTTATTTCAATCTATTTCCGTAATAGATGCATACAGTTTTGGCTAATTAGCTGCTTTAAAATTGTTAACTTGCAAGTTTAAGTTAAATTAAAAGCCAACAACGTTTAGCAGAATCAATTATTTAATGCAAATCTTACAATAGTGCATCATATTATATCAGAAGTTGTTTATGCAAGATTTAATAATCTGGCATTATAATTTAACACTGTATTGCAGAAGAAATGCCTTGTCAAAATGAAAAAAAAAAAAAAAAAACTTCTGATAAGCACACATTAAAGATGGTGCGGTTGTGTTTTAAAACACACTTGTACCGTGACGTTTAGTTTATGTTTTATTGTGTAAACATACAATAGAGGATAAACTGCAGAATTAGCAAAGTAAGCGCAAAACTAAGCCAAGACTGATGATTAAGTAAAAATGGATATTTAAGTAGTAAGAAATTGCATAGATCACTGCCAAAAAAAAATTAGTTGGGTCAAACCTAAAACAAAAAAGAAAAAGAAACAATCGGTAGCAACAATGCAAAAGAAGTTAATAACCTTACTACGATAGAAACAATGATTAATTATAGATCTAAAGAATATAACCAGTAAGTGTGTAAACAGTAAATTGAAAATAAAAAAACTTCCAAATCTTCTAGAGATAACTATGGAGAAACTGGAGTTTGAAGAAGTGTAGAAAACTGAACAAGAGACAAAAAAGTGAAATAAATGAGGATGGAAATATTGATATAGACAATACTTACGTGAGACAATACAGAAGAAAATCAGTTTTATCTTAAACCAATAGGTAATAGAAATAGTTAATAATAAAATAAAATCGGAAGTGAAATAACAGGAAGAAAGGGCAATACAAAAATATTGATAAAAAATAAAAAAATAGGCAAAGAATAAAGTGTTGTACAAAAATAAAGCTTAAATAAAATATTCAGAACTAATAAAGAAAAAAGAAGAAAAAATACTATACGTAAAAATACTAAAAAAAGAAGATAAACATTTTAATGACAATTGAACAAATGCTAAACAAAGCAAAAGTAATGAATATTAAAAAAATAAAAATTTATCAATACTAACGGAATTAGCGTCAAGGAAGGCAAAACATGATAGAGATGGCAGAAAGAAGAACTTAAAGAAAAACGAATAATGTTTTATATTTGTTTGAGTGCTAACACAGGTACAAGTACTGAAGATAAATAAAAACAAAAAGGTAGTTAATGAGTCAGAGAAAATACAGATAAAAAGATTTAAATTCAAAGAGATAAGAAAAACAAAAGAAAGAGAGTTGTTATGGATGGTTACAATATAAGAAAAGCCAACAAAAACCCACAAAAGAACTGATGACGATCAAGAATATTAGCTCGGAGACTAGCGTGTAAAAAATGTTGGAAAAAATTATTAACAAAATGAACACAGAAGAACGTACAATAATATTTATAAAGAAATGTTTTAAAAAACAAAACAAACTGCTATGGTCAAGATGAACAAAAAATTTGCGGAACAAATGATATGAAAAGAATAAAAACATAAGATTTATAAAATACAAAGTAGAGAAAATAGCAGCAAACGAGAAAAAATGCTACAAATGCTGAATAAAAAAATATGGAGCAGCGGAATGCAAAAGAGAAAATAGGTAATTGTTATGCATAAAATGCGGAAAATAGAAATTTCAGGTAGCCAATTGCAGGAACAGAGAAAACTGCATAGAATGCAACACGATAAGATGCAAAACAACTGAAAGAAAAATATTGAAGACATTAACTTAAATAACTAGAAACAACACAAGGAGCAGATAATAAACCAAACTGTATAAGTTTATACAAAAAAAAAACATAAGGAGGAAAAGAGATGCCTACAATGCAAGAGCGGAAAAGGGAAATAGACTTAATAATGGAGAGTAAACAAAACAAAAACATTTCAAGTGGTAAGTGGATAAAAGACCAGGTGGAAAAATGTAGAACATCAAAAGAGGAAATAGTGTGAATAAAGAAAAAAGTATGTTAGTATACAGTTTTTACATCAGCTTATACTGCGTACTAAAATACTATTAGAAGAAGAAAAATTAGAAAACAATTAAAAAAAAAAAAGCAAAATAATCATAATAACATGAGATTTTAAAAAATCATTAAAATAAGGAAGATACAAGAGCGATTTAAGAAGAAAAATCTTAGAATTAGCAACAAAAAAGACAAACTGACAATTGTATTTTCATACTTTGAAACATGACAAATATAAGTTAAGTATTTATGCAAAAATTAAAAAAAGTAAAATACTGTTTACATTTATAAAAAAATGTTAGTTTTCTAGATAAGTTTGTAGCTATGTCAACAACATGGACGTTCTAGAGATTATATGAAATTGTAAATCTTCAAAGCCAAAATGAAGAAGATTTAGATATAGATTCGTTAATTAGTTTATTAGTTGGTACTAACGACACCTTTAATTTTGATTTTAAAACAGTAAGTAATTAAGTATTTTAAAGTTAAAACTTATAAAGTCGGAAATACCTCATTCAGATATTGTTTTGAATTTTTTTTTATAGATGTTACAGATTCTAACGTAAAAATGTTTAAGACGTTTTGCCATATTTCTTGATATGGTTTTAGAAAAGTATATAGTATGAAAAGTGCTATCATCTGCAAAATAATGAATAGAACAAAACCTTGAGGAATGCCAGCGTTTATGATTTTGGGGTAAGAAATAAAACTATCAATTTTAACTATAATTTTTTTAATGTCAAAAAAACTATTGATAAAATTTACAGAGTTGTGATCAAAACTTTTAAAATGTTTAATAATAAAATTAGGACATCTTATTCTATCAAATGCTTTAGAAATGTCTAGAGCTATTGCAACATTTTTTTATGTTTGTCTTAAGTAGAATTCAGTTTGTGACAAACATAAAACATTTTGATCAAAATCCATATTGAGATAAAGTTTTTTGTTCTAAGAACTTGACAATGTGGACATTTTTTTAACAGATTGGACAATAATGCAATTGGCCTAAAATCAAAATTATTTTTTTGTTTTTTTTTTGTACTTTAAGACAATTATTTTAGTCAAAATAAAAGCTAATTTGTTTGCAAATATTTTTAGAAAAGGTAGAATAAGAATTTTCATTATTTTGATTGAAACGATAACTGATGTATTTGTTAAATGCTTTTTAGTTTATATTAACTATCTGTTTTGTTTAAATTAAATGCAAATACTTTTGTTTTGGTTTAACAGCCTTTTATACCCCCGGCCGACAGGGCCGCCGTAAGCAGGTGTGCAAGACGTGCGTTGCACGACGGCGCTATGGCAGGGGGCGCGAATTTATCTAAAACATTTAAAATTTAGAACTTAATTTCCGTGCATTTTTTGTCCCATGTTCCGCTCATAGCTTGAATTTGGTTGTAAATGATGCCGCCAAGATCAGCCATGAAACAGCCAATTTTTTTAATATGGTTTAAGAAGTTTATATATTTTTCAGGATTCACCAAAAAATTATTATTAAAAAACATGTACCTAATTTTAATTTAAAACTTTTAAGGTCTGGTCTAGCAGAGTTGATGCTGGGAAAAGATATAATATAGACAAAATCTTTGATGCTTTTCTGAAAATTGCTAATGAATAATAATAAACTTTTGTTGAATATGTCCAAATGTAATGTAATTTCGTTTGTTAGATCAAATTCATGTATAGTTAACAATTATAACCTTGACGGATGTCAATTAACTCGTTTAGATAAAATTAAAGATTTGGGTGTTATATTTGATCAAAAGTTAACTTTTTCTAAACACATCTCCAATATTTGCACAAGAGCACGACAAATGTTGGGTTTTATTAATAGATTGGCATATGAATTAAATGTCAATGCAATTATTTCCTTATACATATCACAGGTAAGATCAATATTAGAGTACGGATCAGTTGTTTGGTCACCATACCAAATAGGCCACCAACGTCAAATAGAAACCGTCCAACACAATTTTTTTAAATTATTATTTTTTAAAACTAGATTGCCTATTGATGTGTTTGGTTATGATTTTTTTTCCCAAAATTTTAATTTACAACATCTTGGTGAACGAAGAATTATTATATCTTTGTTTTATTAATAAATTAATTAATAGTCAAATAAATTGTATTGATCTTTTATCATCCCTAAACTTTAATTTTTGTCAAGATCGATATACAAGAAATTCATATCTATTCCGGTGCAAACTCTATAGAACCAATTATTTGCATAATTCTCCAATATCTCGGTTGATGAATGAAGTTAACCATTTCTCATCTATTCAAAGATTAAATGTATTTGATCACAATCATAAAAGATTCAAAAAAGTTTGTTATAGATTAAATAATATAATGTTATTTTATAGTACAATTTTAAATTTATAGCGTTATACACATATGTATTTTCAATTGTTTGTATTTTTTTTTATTGTAATGGCGATTGCCGTAAATAAAGATATTATTATTATTATTATTATTATTCTTTAATTTCGAATATAACAACTCGCAAAGTTAATTCATAGGCATTAATCATTCAAAATTATAAATTTATTTGCTCTACTATTTTTTAGTTTGAAATTATAAACAAAATTAACACATTGAATAAAATTATGCAAAGTCCAACTACGTATTAACATTAAGTTTTGTGTAAATAATCTTAAAAATTTAATTACAGAGTTTCAAATTACTGCTACAATAAATATTTTGAAAAATATTAGAACAACCAAAACAAATTGCTAATGATGTTAATGTTGATTGTGGTTTTTTACCAATTCAGTCAATTTGCCCACAAAAAAAAACTAAAAACCTTGCATTTGAACATAGTGATGAAAGCGCTTTACTAGACTTAAAAACACATTATAAAATTAATTTTTTTTATCTAATTTTGAAGCAAACATTAACATCTTTGCAAAATTAAATTTAAAGAGTTAACTACGTTTGATAATGTTTTTGGCTTTTTTGATGAATTTTTTAGTTGCTCCATAACAGAAGATATGCATATGAAATTAAAAGACAATAGCATAGGAGAAACTGATAATGGTATTGATCTTTTCAATGAGTTAAAAACTATAAAATTACATTTACAATCAATTTTATCAGAGAAGCTTTACATTAAGTTTGAACCACAGAGCATTATTCAATATCTATTTGAAAATGAGTTGATTTCTTATTTTCCAAATTTATCAAAAGTTATTAGAATATATCCAATTTTGCCGGTGTCAGTAGCAACAGAAAAAAGGTGCTTTTCTAAACCAAAAATTATTAAAAATTACCTCAGTTTAACAATGTAACAGAACAGGTTGAGATCATTATCAATGATAACAATTGAAAATTAAATATTGGATAATTTTTCAATGAAAGACCTGATTGAAGAATTTGCGACCAAAAAAGCAAGAAAAGTGCAATTTTTAATATACTTTTAATTTTTTATTATGTAGTTTTATTTATATAAATTACAAAAAAAATAAATAGTTTGGTGCACAATTTTAAAAAAAGTGACATTTAAAGTAGTTACATAATCTCAAACATTTATAAAGACTCTGTACAACCTAACTAAGCTTTTGCTTTGGCAGGGGCGCAGAAGTTGTGCTTGCACAACAGCGCCAAATCATCTAGCAGCGGCACTGCCGGCCGGTATAAAGAATTACATGTATATGGGTGCCAAAATAACTAATGCATCAGTTTACATAATTACAATACGAGACCGGATTTATAAAATTTAAACATTTATCTACGATTGGATGAAGAGATTTTAAGAAAAATGTTGTTATTAATTTGTTATGACAAATAAAGCTTGCATACTTCTTTAATTTTATTAAAATTTATTAGATTGAGAAAGTACGGATTGTAATTATGTTAACCTATGCATGAGTTATCTTGGCGCCCGTATACATGTAATTCCCTATACCGTTTTCAAGACATTTTAAATAGTTTTTGTGAGATTTTCTGCTGCAAAATGTGACTTCTTAAAATATTTAAACCAATTTTATAGAGTGTAACTTAAGCGACTTGTTGCCTTGATAGATTGGCAATAACTAAAAAGTTGTAAAACAATGAAAAGAACCTTGAGGAATACCAGTATTTATGATTTTGGGATTAGAAATATAACCATCAGTTTTAATTATAATTTTTCTAATGTCAAGAAAACTATTGATAAGATTTACCAATTTGTGATCAAGACTTATGCAATATACAATAAAACTTGTTATTAAAATTAAGACGTTTTATCCTATCAAATGCTTTGGAAATGTTTAGAGTTATTGCAAATTTTTTATTATGTTTATCTAAAGTAGAATTCTATTCTGTTTGTGACAAACATAAATCAGAAATTCTATTGTCAAACAATTTGATTTAAATCCATATTAAAATAAAGTTATTTTGCTCTTAAACTTGACAATGTAGAATCTATTTTTTTTAACAGATTGAACAATAATGTAATTGGTCTAAAATCAAAATTATCTTTTTGTTTTTTTTGTACAATAAAACAATTATTTTAGTCAAAATAAGAGCTAATTCATTTGCAAATATTTTAAGAAAAATAAGTGAAATACGAGTCTTTATTATTCTGATTGAAATAATTACTGATGTATTTTTGAATGAGTATGAAAACCAAAGTAAGCGACTTGTCGTCTTGATAAATCGACAATAGCTAATTTAATAACAATTTTGTGATTTATCTTAAAGAAAATTAATCATGAAAAAAAAATCATATTTGACAACATATTAGAATTAAGTTTATAAGTGATAGATGAATATGTAGTATATTATTTGCTGAAATGGCTGTTATTACTTTAAATAATTAAAACTAATCACTTTGCTCCTTTGTATTATAAAAACATTTGTATTAGTTTTTCTAACAGTTTGGTACTGCTGCCACATTTCAAATTTGACTTTTTATCATACATTCACAACTACGAGCAGTAACAATTGTTATTTTAGAAAAGTAACTTATAGCACAATAAAAAGTCTACTAAGTTTAATGTTCAATGAAGTATAACTCTTAAAGCTTAAGCAAATATTTTGACAAAAAAATTACAAATTAATTTTAAATTAATTTCAAAATTTAATAGATAAGTGAAGGTTTTGGATTTTTATATATTTTATTAGATTGGAAATTTCAATCTCTACAGGTTGCAAAAAACCGATTTTAAAAAGGAGTTAAATTGCGTAAGTTCTGCTTGTAGTTTTATCACACTCGTCAAACTGCCTCCTTAATTGTATATTAAATGCAAAATAATTGTGTACTGTAAGAATCTGTATAACTAAGAAGCATGTTGCTGAATAGATATTTTAGCTCACTATATATAATTTTAAAAAAATTGTATATTTATCATACTATATTATAAAAAGTTAAATAATAATAATAATAATAATAATAACGTCTTTATTTCTAATATAATTTATACAGAAAAAGGCGAAGTTCAGTTTTAGCCAATATTAAAAAAAAATTATCATGCATTTCTAGTTCTTAATATTAATAATTATTGAGAGGGTTAGTGGAAAAAGGCACCAAAAATGTAGGTTAACACCTTCATCACCAACTCCTTTCATTTTATTGTCAACGTCAACATAACATATGTAAAAGTAAGTGACCGTGATAAATATTAAAAGTGCGGCTGCATTATTTGAACCACTACATTTTGTTACAAGTAAACAATGTATAACATATTTGTTCTACTTTTAGAAATAACATAAACTAAGTCTATAAAACAAATTTAGGTTAACTTTACTTTATTGGTTGTAACCTTATAACATATAAAAGTATATACAAATTTAACCAGTAAACAATAGAACAAGTTGAAACACGAAAATTTAATAAAGATCGTAAATGGTGCATTTTAATATAACTTGAATAATACAATGTTATATAATACGCTTAGGATTAATATTATATTAGCTATATAAAGTTTGATTTTAACACCGATTAACTACTCTACTACAATTTGTAGTAAAACAACAATTTCTTAACATAACTTTTTTCTTTCTTTAACAAATTTTAATTGTTAAATATTTATAAAAACTATATTCTAAGTGTGATAAAATTTTATTAATGTTTTCTTAATTAATCTAATAATAAAACAAACTTTATACAAATAAATGTACTTATATAATAGAACGCTTTAGCTATAATTAGTTATATGCAAGACAACAAACAGAAATTTATCAGGTTTAAAGTATACATGTATCATATAACAAATCGCAAACCGGATAAAACAACGGTTGTCCATCACACTTTAAACATTTGCCATTGATATAAAAAATCAATATAAACCACTCAATTTTGGGTTAAGTTAATTGAATAATGTATTATTAGATTTAACAAAAGAGCTGTGTCTTCTTGTAACTCAATTGCTAACCTTTTTTTTTTAATTCTGTTTAGCATCATAAAAAGATTGTTATAATTTTCTAATTACTTAGTTAGTATTGTCACTAAACTTTGTATGTGTCGGTTAAGTTGAAATTAGTCAAATTATACAAAAAACTTAGATTTAACGATTTTAGTTGAAAAATAAAACAAACATATTTTTTCACGAATGTATAAATAAGTAATATTTATATATTCATTAACACTATTTAATTCGATAAGATAACATGATACTCTTACGAAGATTTTGTATTTAAATTTGAAAAAGTTTTACTGTATTTATCAATCGCTGAACATGTTTTCAGATGCATATATAAATGTAGAACAGGAAAACGACTTATAAATGTCTTTTTTTTGAGTTATTCTCTTTAGCAACTAGGCGATACATATACTTTGATGTCTTTTAACTGAAAACTACAAAACAAGCTTTTTTTATATAATTGAATGTTTTTTTATGAAAATATTCTTTTATTTTAATTTTTTGTTTTTTTAGTCTCATTATTACAATGACATGCAGTTATTTTCCGATAACTTAAATAATATCTGACACCGTTCAGCCTTTGCTAAACTGATCTCACTACTCCACCATACTCCCAATTCCAATACTATGTGGTAATCCATAATAATGATAAAATAAAACAATTGCTAAGTTTTTACCACAAATAATTTATTGATAAAAATATATATTACTGAAGAATATACAGGGTTAGTCAAAATTACCGAAACACCTAAATAATTCTCTAACCGTGAAAAATTAAAAAAAAAAAAAAATCTCACAAACATCAAAAGCAAATAACAATCATTTCAATGACATTTTGTCAATTGTTTCATAAAATTGTTAAAAGGTTGTTGAGCCGTTCCGTGATTGCAGTTTAAAAATTAATATTAATTAAAAAAAATAATTCTTATAAATTTAATCTTCTGTATGACACTGATGATAATTTTCTATTGTATTATATACATAAAACTTTAAAAATCAGTAAAATGCACAAATGATTTTTAATTTTATTGTAGTTTGAAGTTTTAAGTACATTTTTAGTTTTTTTTCTTTATAATTAACACATGAAATGTAAGAAATAGCATTTATAATACAACCCAAATATTTTTGTTAACTGTTAATGCGTACATTTTTTGCGTAAATTATAATAAAAAACTAAAAATATTCTTTAAATTTGATCATTTGTGTATTTTACACACTTTTAAAGTTCCATCCATAATTATATAAAATACATTAAAGAATTATAGATTGTATCACACGGGTATTAGAATTAAAAAATATAAAAATATATGTTTATTTTTTAAATAAAATTGAGTTTTTTATTTTTTTTAAATAAAACACTTTTGAATACAACTTTTTTGAAATTGTTTTTGGTTAGTGAATTATTTAGGTGTTCTGGTAATTTTGACTAATTCTGTATATAAATACAAATAAAAGGTTACGACTTTAATTTCGACTTTTAAAAGTCATTGTACAGTAAAATTAAACTAACAAAAAATACATTTAAATAGAAAAATTAATATAGAAAATGATAGAAATATAAATCGCATTACTGATGATTTAAATAGATTTAAAAAGTAATGATTTATATTGTGGTAAGTTTTTTTGCATGTTCAGACAATTAACAAGAACAGATTAAGCGTTTTTGTACAATTGGGTAACTTTTTAATTGTATTAATTTTGGAAAAAACATGATAATGTGAATTTCAATTGAACTTGTATTGTGATTTAGTTTAAACGTTTTAAAATGTTTATTACATTGTTTTTTAAAACTTTGGCCATTTTGACCTACATGTACGCCGTTGCATTTGGAGCAAGAGACACTCAATTTTTGCAATGAATTAATTTTATCTTGAGCATTAGATAAAATGTGTGATAGTTTGCAACTTGTTCTAAAAACAGGTTGTTGATTTTGTTTTTGAATAATTTGAATTATGCTTTCTCTAGTTTTTTCAAAACAAGCTATTGTTGTAAATAAATCTTTATATTTGAAACTTTTAAGTAAATGTGAGATGGGATTAATTTGAAAAGAATAATATTAATAATAATTGTAGAATTGACGCTGGTTGGTTTTCTAAATAAATTAAATTATGTTTTGTTATTAATGTGATTTATGGTTAAATCTAAAAAAATAATTTAATCATTTTGCATTTCTTACATCTGTAAATTTATTTTTGGATTGTATATTAATAATTTTGTCCAAGAATTTACATTCTGCTACTTTTTTATGCTAAATTTTTTTAAAAGTTAACAAAACAAATAATGGCATTATTTGTATCTACACATAAATCTAATATAATATTATAACATATTATAAAAAATAACTTAATTTAACATTATAATACAAATTACACTAAAACTTTGTTTCAAAACTTAAAATTAACAAAAGTAAATCACAAACACAATATTTCAAATAGCATCAACCTATCAATAAAAACAAATATTTAAACCTTTTTGGAAAAGTCAATTTGTAAAGAAAATACTCAGTTTTTCACAAATTGTTTTTTATTTGTCAGAATTGACGCCACAATAATATAGAGCTTGCGCCGATTACGAGATAGGAGAGTAAGCTTGACACGTTTGGCATGTTAATCGTTTTATACTTATTGTCAATCTCTAACACTCATAGAATAACGTATTCTGGCAAGCAGTTTTAATGGCTGACGTTGTTTTTGACATTTACATGATCTGGTTCAAACAAAGAAATATATACAGTTTAGCGGTTTAGACCACAGAACACACTACAGAAGCGCGAGTTCCGTGTAGACTGAAGGAGTTCTATCACTCTAAAACTTGATGTACTCTGTTTATATATTTCTAAGCTATGTATTTTTTGAAATAAACTATTATTATTATGTTAAAATAGTTATGACAGCTCAAAAAATTGACATAAAAAAACATCTAAAAATATTGACATTTGACAATGTAACAAAAGTCGAGCATAAAATATAGGCAACACAACATACATAATTGTTAAGACACATGGCACTAGTGATTAAAAATAAGTAAAACTAAAACAACAACAGCATGAACAAAGTTGCTTTTGAAATTGAAGATCGTAAAATAAGGACAAAAGAATAATGACGTTTGATTGAAAAAAATCATTTTGTATAATTGTAGCTACGCAAATTCAAGAAAATAAAACAGTTGTATTAACTATCTTAGAACCTATTTGAGAGTGAATGATCAGAATTAGTAAAAAGCCACGTCTATTAAAGATGATAATATTAAAGTTTCTAAAATTATTTTAAGCAAGAAACAAAAACTGTTTAATAACTCTATAAAACTTGTAACTGATATAACAAAGTTTCAAATAGAGAAGAAGTATAAGATTTTAGGAAAAGAATTAGAACAACTTACTATTCTGCAAACAAAACCAATTAATATTAATAAAAACAACAGCTCAAAAAACTAATAATATATTATCAAAATAGAAGAAAATAATAATGATGAAATATATAAACTTTAAAAATATAAAAATAGGACATTGGAAATTGAAAACAACGCAAATAGCAAAAATGATATTTGCGGATGATATGATGGCAAACACAAATGACGACTTATAACACAATATCGACGTAATAGACAATGAATTAATAAAAATGAACATTTATATAGTACAACCTAAAATAATGATTATATATAGAAAGAACAAAGCCCATAAAATAATACTACACAAAAAAGATTGATTAGGAGAAGAAGAAAGAAAAAAGATAAACAAAAAATTGGGATAATATTTAACATGATGAATAAAACTTTTTTTGGAAAAAAAAAATAGCAAAGAACGTAAAACAACAACATTAAAACAATAATGTACTTGGCTGCTGCGATCGTTAGATTGAGTTGGAATAAATTATTAATTCATTTCATAAAAGGTTGGCTTATAAAAAAAAAAAAAAAAATTGTGTTTGCGGTTTGTCAATATATTATTTTTATTATTTATAAATTTTTATTGGTTATGGTTTTTAAGTGTTGAATTTATTAAAAATCTAGTAAATCAAAAACATGTTTAATAATGCTTAAAAGTGGTAGAATTAATTAATATATCATACAAGCTTTATTGTACTTTTTAATGTTTGCTTAGAGTTAAAAAAAGTTGCTACAATAACAATTAATTGTAAATTTTGCTATTTTTAATTGACTTGAATGGTTTTAAAGTAAACTCACTACAATTAAGTGGTCTTGAAAATAACCTTTTTTTAATGAAGCATTGTTTTATGTACATACTGTATCTGAGTTGTGTAAACTATTTTAATTAATGCAGACCATAGCAATTTAATGAATTTTGTTATAGCCCGGATTTGTTTACTTGGGTAAAGCGTCTCAAGTTCAATCTTCAGCTCTAGCAGTCATTTTTTAAACTATAAAAATAATTATTAACTGACGATATTATTATACGATTAGTGTTAAGTGACTATAATTACAAATTTACTATGAGAGTGTGGGTGAACCCTATTCCAGGCAGTTGTGTGGCAAGTGGTAGAAGGATAAACCAAAAAAAATAAAATAATCTGTATTTAAATTTTTAATTTTGTTTTATAAAATCATAATATTCAATTATTATCTGTAATTAATAATACTTTTGTTTTTAGAGCGTTATTATTTATATTAAATAAAATGTCATTAAAACTTAGTTGTAAGTATTTTTTGATAAAAAATTTGTTTTACTTATGTTTGTAACTAGTTAAAAGTTTCACCAGTATAGTATGCCCATAGATATAGTGTCTTTACGACAGTGGCTTCAATTATCTCAGCGGATTACTTCATTACTAATCGCCTTGGAGAAACAATTATGTTTGTATTATGTACTATAAATAGCTTATAACACCTCAATGTTGAAGAGTGAAAACATTATTTAAATATACAATATTATCACCTTTAAATACTACCTTGGGTTCCATATAATACAATTAAAATTAGTTGCTAATAAAATAATCCGTTAAGATAATTTTAGGCCATGTTGTAAAGACACTATATTTATAGGTATACTATATTTGCATTTACGTAAAACTTGTCAATTAGTGTAGTATACTCGCAGAAAGTATTTAACTTAAAATTACTTACTAGTCTCACGATATATATTTCGCTATAGCGCAGGCTTGCAATGCAAAAATAAAAATGAGTAATTCCATTACTTTTCGACTAATTTGAAAAAGTCGACTTCTTTGATTTTGCTCAAATTTTGAGGGATCAAAATATGGATAAAAAAATAAGATTTCTAAAATTTTGGACTTTAGAATATTGCTTGTTCAAATTGACACACATATAAAGGTCAAAATTTTACAATAAAATTTTTTAGATTATTTTGTATTTCAATTTTTGAGCTTTTGAAAAAAAGTAGATGACTAATAAAACTAGAATTAATTATAATTGAACTTATCGATTTGTGTACATTTTACACTATTGATGGTTATAGTATCAAAGTACATTGTTGCCAAATATTATTAAAATCCAATGTTTGATCCAGAAGTTATCGTTTTTTATATTAACCTGACTGCTCTTAGCTTAAAGTAGATGACTAATAAAATTAGAATTAATCATAATTGAACCTATCAATTTGTGTACATTTTACAACTTTGATGGTTATAGTATCAAAGTACATTGTTGCAAAATTTCATTAAAAACCAATGTTTTATTTTGAAGTTATTGCTTTTTATATTAACTCAACTGCTCTCAGCTTAAAGTAAATGACTAATAAAATTAGATTTAAACATAACTGAACCTATCGATTTGTATACAATTTACACCTCTGATAGTTATAGTATAGTACATTATTGCCAAATTTCATTAAAAGTCTTAAATGTAATAAATCATTTTAAAGAAAATTCATTTTTAACGAAGTGTGTATCTCCTAAATAATGCGTTGGGCATTGATTTTATTTCATAGATAATAAAATTTGGGTTGATTATATTTGTTAATGTCATCAGTTTTGTTATGAACAGACTGATTGTAAAATAATTATCCGAATAATTTTACCTATGATTTTAATCGCTTAGTATAAATAAGCAAATTTGTTTTTAATGTTTCAATTATCAACATGACTTTTTACGTGATAAATTACTGCGCTGTTTGGTTACTGGTTATATTTTCAGTAACTTGGGTAAGTTTTAAAAAGCAATTTTAAACTGAATTAATTAATTTATTCTTCGAAGGAAATGATAAAATGTTTGAAGGTAGTAATGGATATGTATTAAAAGAATCTACAGTGACATGCGAATTATTCAATAATACTATTGGTAAATTACAATGTCGCAATTTGTTTAAGAATAGGTTTCATAGATATTCTTCATTCATTTTAGAGTTCTTTGTTCAAGCGGATTCTATAGTTGTAAGTCGTTGAATGTAATTACAAATTTGAAATAATCATTGTTGATGTTTTAGGGAACGTTTAATTATATGAAAGGATCCAGAGTTAACAATTTATATCCCATTCCCGTAATAAATTTTAATTTTTCAGTTTGCACAATGCTTAAACTAAATTTATGGGACAGTACTGCTTACACGACAACTGATGGGAATTTAACACAATGTCCTATTAAACCGGTAACAATTTTAGATTAATTATTATGTAATTTTAATTTAATTAATCTATTTTAAGGGGTTTTATAGTTTGACGCCATAGTTTTGAACATAAACAGTTGCCGAAGAATATTCCAGTTGGAGAATATAAAGCAACTATTACGTTATTTATTAATGGTTACTCTTTTGTTAGAGTGATAACGTACTTAAATTTTAAATCAATAGCTTAAGAAAGTTAAGTCAATCAATTACAGCAGATTTGAAATTAAATTTATTTTTTTTATTTTAAAATGTTTTCTACAAATAATCGGCAAGAACGTTGAAAATAAATCGTTAATAAATTTAATTTTGTGGTTTTATTTTTTGTTAACAACGCTTTTTTAAGATTTATGAAGAAATTGTTGTATTTTATACATTTCCTGAAGTTTTCATGAAAAACAAATAAAAATTGAACAAGCTATTAGCTAAAATGTTGAAAATAAATTGTTTAAACCCAATTTTAAGGTGCATTTTATTATTAACTAATTTATGTTAGGAATTATGAAAAATTTGTTGTATTTTACACATTTTCTGGAGTTTTCATAAAAAACAATTAAAAATTGAACAAGTTATCAGGAATAACGTTGAAAATAAATCGTTTCAACACAATTTTAAGGTTATATTTTAAATTGAACAAAATCATTTTAAGATTAATGAAAAATTTGTTGTTTCTTAAACGATTTCTAAAAAAATTATGAAAAATAATTAAAAATTGAACAAATTAATAGCATTAGAAAATAAATCGTATAAACCCAGTTTTAAGGTTTTATTTTTTAATAGCAATTTCATTTTAACATTTATGAAAAATTTGTTGTATTTTATACATTTCCAGAAATTTTCATAAAAAACAATTGAAAATTGAACAATTTATTGGCTAAAACGTTGAAAATAAATTGTTTAAACCCTATTTTAAGGTTTTATTTTTTATTAAAAAAAAAATATTTTAGAAATTATCAAAAAAATGTTGTACTTTACACATTTCCTGAAATTTTCATAAAAAACATTTGAAATTTGAACAAATTATAGGCAAAAACGTTGAAAATATATCGTTTAAACCTAATTTTAGGGTTTATTTTGATTAACAAATTTCTTTTAGGTTTTATGTAAAATTTGTTGTTTTACAAACTTTCTTAAAATTTTCATGAAAAACAAACGAAAATTGAACAAGTTATTGACAAAAACGTTGAAACTAAATTGTTTAAACCCAATTTTAGGGTTTTATATTTTATTAACAATTTTTTTTAATAATATTTTTTTTTAATCAGTTGCTTTTAAATTTACATAAAATTCTATTCTAATCACATTTAATGAGAATAATTTTTTTTAAACTATTTTTTAAAATTTTTACACATATACATGCTAAATATAATTTATGGATATGAAAAGTAATATATTCACACATATACAGACTAACTGTTTGTTTGAAACCTTTAGTTTTTTTTTTTTTAAGAATACGCTGATTTTGACAATGTTTGAATATTAAAAACCTTATGATAATGTCCAATATACTATTTTTGAGAACCTTTTTTCTTCTGGTCTAAAGAGTATTTACTGAAATTTTGATTAAAATTGACTTAAACCCGTTTGACACTGTCTATAATTATGTCTTGAATTATATATATAATTTTTATTAGAAATTGTGCCATAATTCCATATATAAAATTTATATCCTGTATGACACTGTAAATAATTCTTTATATAATTATAAAACTACGCCTGCGCCTTATCTATGATCTGTCAAATCAAGTTTCAATGTTTACTACACTTTGCAGGTTATGTCATTTGTTTTGAATTGATTATTGCTACAGTTAGTTATACAATTAATGAAAATAATAAAAAATGGAAGCAGAACAAATTAAAAAAGTGGTAGCAATTGCTATATGTAGAGCTGCAGTGGTAAAATTGAAAAAAAATTACAAAATACAAAATAATATGCGCACATCACGTTCACGTCGATTATAGATGGGAAAATAGACCATGTTCTAAATTTTTCAAGTTATAATTGTGACCTTCATAATTTGTGTTTTACACACGGAAATGGTCGATCTATAATTATATATATAATTCAAGACATAATTATAGACAGTGTCATACAGGTTTTAGGGCGAGAGCTTTTTTTTGGGACCTAAAAATTTTAAATTTTAAAGATTGCGAAAACATGTGCTACTTTCTGCATCAAAATAGTGGTGTATATGTATTAATTCTTAGTCTCGTGTGATCACTTTGAAGAAAAATAAACACGAAGAAATCTAGACTTTGTGAATCAAATTTTGTTAAGATTTGACAAAGTTAGAACAGTTTAAAGAAAGCAACATTTTGCGATTTTGCAAAATTTACGGGTATTTTTGAAAAATGTTTGAAGTTTAATATATCAAAATGACTGCCCCGACATTAAACATACAAATATGAGTTTTAAAGTACATGTAATTAGAAATAATTTGAGTTATCGTAGACCTTCAATAGTACGGTTAAAAAAAATCTCTCTTAAACATGTTGGGCCTACATCTCTGAACTGTCAGTGAATATTTGTTGGATTTCCTAGCAAGCTTTTACTACAAATAAATATTTGTTAAGATGGCAATATGTCTTGTATTTTGTTTGAACAATGCTTATGAAAATATCTATAGAAACTGCAAAGATCTGCAACATTACGCCGGTGTAGTAAATTATATAAGTGATTAGTCAATTTTGGGTCAACAACAATCCGAATAGCTTGTTATTGAATAGAATTTAGAAGATAGTGTAGTTTTGGATGCTCCCATCTATAACTGAGAACAATATTTAATACAAGGACAAATATAAGTTTTGAATATATATATTCAGGAGCTGAACAGAAGTAAAAAACTGTTTGCATCTATTAAAAATCTTAGTTTTCTAGATACTTTCAAAGTTATGCCAACAACATAGTCATTTAAGAGAAGATCAATGAGATTGTAACCAGTAGAAAACAAATAAAGAAAAAAAAAATTACAAGAAAGAAAAATTTGTGTGTAGAACCAAACTTTATCTTTTAGCAAAGGGGCTTTAAAAAAATATAAGGTTTTGATGCATGACTTTTTTGTATTAGCCAGAAGATGCTAATACAAACTAAGTTTATTTTTACGCGTATTTTTGAGAAACCGCCTTAAGTTGGAGACGATGATTTGTCTATAAATACCATTTTAAAATTAACTGTTTTTAGTGACATTATTAATTTGACTGTTTTTTTTGTCATTTAGTTTGAGTCTGTTACTAAAGTAGTTATAAACATTTTTAATTGCTAAATCAGCTTTGTAATTGCGGAACAAGAACTGATTTTTACAAAACCTTACAATTAAGATATAATGTTTTAGATAAATAGTTACCGAATTTTACATTTTGTTTTCAATTAGGTAAGATAATATCATTCTGTAATTTATACGTTTTGAAACTGTAAAATTAATACACATTTCTATATTTATAAAAAAAATTAACTGTCATTGTGTAGCATAATTATTACTTAAAAATATTTCTCTATAAAGCATTAAATTGATTGACAGTAATGAGTAAGCGTTAATGTGTCTTGATGTTGGTCTCCAGCATTACATAAAAATGAAACAATACGTACTTTTTTTTAGTTTGTGTTTTAAAAATTCATAGTTTAAGTAAAAATTACTAGCAGAATTTAAAATAACTTACATTTTTCATGTTGACGATATGAGAACGTTTTTGAATTCACTTCTCATAATAAAAACAATGATAGTGCAAGATTATATAATATTATTATCAAACTGTGAATGAAAGTGCATACATAATTTCAAGAAAGAAAAATGTGTGTGCATTATAATTTACATTGATCTATTAAAATAAAATTTTACAGGAAATTAAAATATTTATTATTGTATTTAAGTGTTTGTCGTCTAATTGGTACCTAATTTTATTATAATCCAATCACCGAGAAAGCTTTGCCGGTTGACTTTTGATGGGGTAATTAATAAGAATATTTATTTTGAATTTTTTTTCTTATTTTCATTTTTTTTTTGTACAATTTGAATTAGTTATTTTGCTGAATTCAATTTGTAAAATGTTAGAAATTTCTCATCTTTTGATGCCCAGGAAAAATTAAATACATAAAAACAATTGATTGCTCATTAAATAAATTTTATAACTTTTATCAGTAATTAATTTAACATTGATGAGCTTGATGATAAGAGATAATTTTCTGTGTATATTAGATATTACCGAAAACATGATTTATAATGCAATTTGAAATTACATGTCAGTAGCGTGAAATTGATTACGTAATATGTATAGATGGAGTAGTGTTTTTGAAAAATATTTTATTATATGTATATAAATAATAATAATTATTTGATTTTCTAATACAAAATATAAATTTGATATAACTTTTAAGTTTATGGATCGGCAATTGATTTATTTCCGAACCTAATTTATACTTCATTTATTCATTTCTGTGTAGATAAATGATTTTTGATATGTCGCAGATCTGTGAATTTTAGTGACTAATAATAATCTCTACCGCCAAGTATATTTTGTTTTATATAAGATAGAGTTTTGAATATAAAAATTGATGACACACTGCAAAATAACCCTTACGTAATACTCTATGGGGTGTATCAAATTTACTATCAACTTTAGAATTCTTTTGTGGTATATAAAATCTCTACTCGAGTCGCTAACTTTAACCAAAACTAAAATATTATAGGATATAAGATTGGATCGACGCATGAATAGAGTGAAAAGTTTTGAATTGAATTTTTATTTTTAAATAATAATATTTGGTCTGTTTCTATTTATTATTGTAGAGTAATTAATATTAATACTTTATTGAGGAAAAATTTAAGCAGCATATTAGTTTTTAAACCAGTTTGTGTACAAAATATTTAAATAGGTTTCCAAATGACGAGCATAAGTGTTTTTTAAAATTATAAATGTTACAAATTTTATTAAGAACAGTATTTACATCATTTCAAATAAATACTAAAAAGTGTGCAGATAAAGGCGGTTGATTTAATGAATAAATTTATATTTGTAACAAATTATTTGTTTGTGTTAGCTTATTATTCTTATAAATATTTAAAGGTAAATAATATACGCAGAAATTTCAAATTTTACATTTTATCATACATTCACAAATTTGAGCAGAACTGTAATAATTGTTTTTTAGAAAAATATACTACAAAACTATAAAAAAAATTGACAAAATATTTACAATTTAATTTAAAATTTTAATAAAGAAAAAAACAATTTAATTAAGAGTTTGCAAAGAAATTGCGCGAGTTGAAATTTTATGACACTCAAAAAACCGTCCATTTAATGAACACATTGAAGTCATTATCTTGTTGACATTTTGTATACTATCATAAATATTTTAAACTATTTTTTTAAATATAAGATTAAATTATATAATTACTATGTTTTTATATCAAAATTTTATCAAACTGTGTTTGCAGTTTTGGATGAATCTCAGCCTCCTTCAGACAGTACATGAATTATCACGTAGTAACGGTCAACTCCATAAACATTTTTAAGTATATTAAATACGAAATAGCATTTTAATGGTGTGAAATACTTTTCTGTAAATTCGCCAAGCCTTTTGTTTAAAAAAAACTCAAGTTTGATAAAATATAGTTGTTATTTAAGCAAGACTAAATTTTTAAAAATAAAATTTTAACTAAAAAATGTTTCACCTGTTTATGCATTTATTCGGGGACAGTATATATAAAATGTATTATATAAAACATATTACACTACATAAACACTTAACTAAAGCATTACTTGACTATAAAGTCAGCGTGAGGCATAGCAAAAATCAAATTTGAAATTATTTACAATTTATTAATGTGAACGTAATTATATATAAAATTTATTATATGGGCAATTCCATTTCAAGCAAACCTGAGCTGCAAAGGGAGAGGGGTGCATTGAGAAACTTATTATTTTTTAATTATGTATTTTTTTTAGTTTTTTTTACTTATTAATAGTCCTTTAATCGGTATATGAAGGTATAAAACTCTAAAGTTTTTTGTTGTTTTTTAACTTAATTGTTTAAAAACCGTAAAAAAAAAATTTACTAATAAAATCAATCAGAAATTTTCCGTAGAATACAAATCTGGCGCTATTTCAAGTCTATAACCTGTCTATAAAACTATGTTTTTGTTTTTAGTGGGCTATTTTAGAAGTTTAACAAAAACATCTTTTGTCGCTTGAACTAGTTTTGGGCCATTTGTTTGCTAGTTTTTGCGCTTGCGGCACAAATTTAGACTCGATCTATCGGCGCCAAAATTTGAGAATATTAAATTTTTTTTACATTCAAACATAAATCCACCTAGAGTTTAACAAAATTTGTTAAAAAAAGTTTTAAACCACACCCTAGTGTGTTTTATAATATTTTTTGCAAATATAAAAATATAATTAATTTTTAAAGCATATTTTGCCTGAAAATTTTGTAAACATTTCTTTCTAGATGAACTTTTTTATAGACTATGAGTACAACACTGTTATTTTTTATGTAAAATTATCCCCAGAATTCAAATTTTTAATAATATTTGATGAATTGCTTCTTTGAGCGCGGCTATACTTGCATTTGTATGAGTTTATGTTGAAGAATAGCCTACTTTGCAGATTTTTTGAGTTTTAGACTCTTAAAACTCAAATACACAGAACAAATTTATATTTTCCAATTAATTTACATCTAAATACGTCAATTTCGGCGGTTAAAAAAAATAAAAAATGCTTCTTTTTCCCAGCCCACTGAAAAAATAAACATGGTTTTATGGCTTTTGCGGGTTATAGACAGGGTATAGACTTAAAATGACGCCAGGTTTAAATTCTACAAAAAATTTCTGATTAATTTCATTAGTAAATTTTTTTTTTTTTACTTAAAATTGCGGGTTTTAAACAAAAAACTAGAGAAACTAAAAAAAATCGAATGGAATCAAGAATGAACTTAAATGCAGTACTCGGTCTCCCAAAGAACAATGGATGACTTTCGAAATCCTGATTCTAATGGAAAAGAGACAATACAAAAAACAGAATAAAGATACATACAAATAGATTCAACAACAAATAAAACAAAAAATTAGCAAAGCCAAAGAAACATTCATTAGACAGAAGTGCGAAAAGGAAGAAGCACTAGAACAGAGATACGATTCATTTAATCTACATATAACAGTTAAAGAGTTTATTGGCATAGGAAGGAAAAAACAAAATTGTCTAATAAAGGATACAAACAAAAACATTATAATAGACATAGAGAAAAAAAATTAAAGGTGGGAGGAATACATACAACAACTATTTGATGAGTAGAAATGAGATAAATATACAAGAAACTACGAAAGGCTCCCTTAAAACTGCCAAAGAGGTAAGCCATGCTATTAAGAACTCAAAAGATAGGAAGGCGATAGGTCCAGATGAGATACCAGTAGACCTCCTTAAATTAATTGATGACGACAAGTTGAACATTCTAGTAAATCTATGTAATACTATCTACAAAACCGGAATCATACCCCAAGAATGGCTTAAATCAATTTTATTTCGATACCAAAAAAGCTTAACGCAAAGGAGTGCTCAGACTTTAGAACTATTAGCCTGATGAGCCATACTTTTATAGTGTTCTTAAAAGTTATTCATAGTCACATATACAAGAAGCTAGAAGCGGATATCAGCAAGACACAGTTTAGATTTTGTAAGAACTTAGGTACAAGAGAAGCTTTATTTAGCATGAATGTTATAATACAACGATGTCTCTATATGAACGTCGACCTATCGACTTATACATTGGATTTATCAACTACGAGAAAGCCTTTGATAAAGTTAAGCACAAGCACCTAATGGAAATAGCACCACAGAAAGGTCTTGACTACAATGACATCAGAATAATAAAAAACTTGTACTGGAATCAGAAAGCCCAAATAACTGTTAAAAGACATGACTCTGAGGAATTAGAAATTCGGCAAGGTGTTCTACAAAGCTGCATACTATTGCCAGTCTTATTTAATATGTACTCAGAGGTCATATTTAAGGAAGCCATTAACGAAGACTCTGGGTGAATAATTATAAACGGGCAAACTATCAATAACATTCGATATGCAGACGATAAGATCTTCAGAAAATGCTAGTAGACATAAATACTGTTAGCCAATCTTATGAACTAAGATTAAATAAAACTAAAATTATGGTATTTAAAAAGAATGACTCTTATAATATCCCAGCCGTCGCAATAGATAATACCATAATAGAAAGAGTGAGAAGCTGTCAGTCTATCAACTAAATAATTTTGGTTTTAAGCATTCTTCCAGGAATAATAGGATTTTGGTTCGATTCCTGGAAGAATGCTTAAAACAAAATTATTTTCAATTCAATAATAAATTTTATCAACAAACCAACAGGTTGGCTATGGGTAATCCGTGAAGTCCTTTACTAGCTGAAATTTTTATGGCAAATTTAGAGTCTATAATAGAAAAACATAAATTATTTAATTTTTAACTGGCACAGATATGTAGACGATATCTTAGTCTGCTTCACAGGCACTAGTAGACAATTACAAACTTTTTTAAATTACATTAATAGTATCCATAGCAATATTAAATTTACTTTGGTAAGTAGAATCTGACCATTCAATTAATTTCTTAGATTTAAATATTAGTCGAATAAATAATAGACATGAATTTAATATTTTTCATAAGCTTACTCACACAGACACAATTATTCACATAAAATCTTTTCATCCAATGTCACATAAATTGGCAGCTTTTCACTCAATGTTACATCGATTAATTAATATTCCTTTTTTAAAAACTAATTTTGATATCGAACTTAATAGAAGTTTTGTCATAGCTAAAAATAATGGGTTTTTGAAAACAACAATCAATAAAATACTTCAATGCTTTTTTTATTAACTCTATGAAATTTATTTATATTTATTATTATATTCATATTATTTCATATATTTTTATTGTTTATTAATTAATGTATTATTTTATACAACATGTTTCGTTATTTTTAATAACATTTTCAAGTAAGTATATAATATATTAAAATTTTTTTGATAGATTTATAAATAAATTAAATTTTTGTTTCTCCCGCATTCCCTGATATTAATTAATTAATTAATGGATATTTAATTAAAATAAAAAATATATAAAATTTCAAAATTCAAAATAATTATTAGAATGTTGGTATCTTTTTATAAACAAATATAACCTCTATCTTATATGTATCAAACTTCAAAGGACTTAAAAAAACCGGATATCAGGGAATGCGGGAGAAACAAAAATTTAATTTAATTATAAATCTATCAAAAAAAATTTAATATATTATATACTTACTTGAAAATGTTATTAAAAATAACGAAACATGTTGTATAAAATAATACATTAATTGCTGCAACATAATTCTAACCTACTATGAAAACCACAATTAATTCAAACTTAAGGGGGCAGTTTGATGAATGTCATAAAACTACAAGCAGAACTCACGTAATTTACCTTTTTTTTAAAATCATATTCATTCCTTATGATTTTAATTAATGTTTCAGCAGTACCAAAATTAATACACGTGGGAATTTCAAATTTCACATTTTATTATACATTCACAACTACGAGCAGAACTATAACAATAGTTGTTTTAGAAAAATAACTACTAGCACAATAAAAAGTCTACTAAGTTTAATGTTCAATGAAGTATAACTCTTAAATTTTAAGCAAATATTTCAACAACAAAATTACAAATTAATTTCAAAATTAAATAAACAATTGAAGGTTTTGGATTTTTATATATTTCATTAGATTGGAAATTTTATTCTCAACACGTTGCAAAAAACTGATTTTAAAAAGGAGGTAAATTGCGAGAATTCTGTTCGTTGTTTTATGACACTCGTCAAACTGACCCCTGAAAAAAACTAACCTTTTTAATATGCATATTATAATGTTCTAATATAAAAATAATTAATACTGATTAAATGGTATTGCTACTTTAAAATTAAGTATTTTCCACACAACATAATGCAAGAAAAAATTAATATGCGTTACATAGATTATTATTTATTTTTAATTTTAAGTGAAATATGCGATTTGAATTAATTAATTCAAAAATCAAAAAAAAATTAACTCAATAATGTTATAATTATAATCTGTTAATTAATCAGCAAAGTATTTGACTAGTAAGCCCTTCTAATGATGTGGTTTGGATTCCACATTATACTGTAGTTTCTGTATGTTTGTGTAGAACTATTAATCGCACACCACAAACGTACTATGTACGCCTAAGCTCATAGCAAGAGCACGGCGTTATAAGACGATGTGCGATATCTTTTATTCTAAAAAGATTTTAATTATTTTAGTAGTTACATTATTGACACCCTTATAAAAAACTTAGTATTGTTGCTGATCTTGGAATTAAAAAATTAAAACTAAGACATTGTCAAAATTGTTAATATAAACTATAATTATTAAATTTGTAAGAAATTATTTTTAAAATCTGCAACCCTAAATCCTAAGTTAGTTAATTAGTATGCAATGATAAAGCACTTGCATATCATGATTCGAAAGTATTTGGTCCTATCAAACTTACTGGGGCAAGGTAAAATAACCGTAAAAAACAGAATAAATAAAAAAAAAGTTTTTTTATTTATTTACATACTTTTGTAAATTAATTAATAATAATAAATAAATGTTTTAAATAGCCCTAAAAACAAAATAAATAAAAAAAGCGTTTTTTGTAAATTAATTAATAATAATAAACAAATGTGTTAATTGTAATTGTTTTTAAAAAACAAACCCCGTACAATATATTTAGCTCGCATCAGTAACATTTTATAAATATTAAAACATATTATCTTATCTTATTTAAGTATGTGTAGTTAAATTATAAATTATTTTACAATTTTCTTCACATTGTCTTTTCCATTATCTTGTATGTCTTTTAGTCAGCGTTCCACATTGGTATTTACACTTAGTAACGTAAACTACGTTACTAAGTGTAAAAGCTTTGCTTGAAATCCCTTTAACTACTGAAGGATTTATTTCTTTACTCGGTAATTAAAGTTTAAGCCGCTAAGCTAAGACTCAATATAAGTGATGTAAATCAATGCTAAAATTAATATTTAATAAAAGTATTCTTTCAAATAATTTTTCTCAAGTCCTATGATAAATATTAAAATGTATTTTAACAATTAGAATAAAGAGATTATAATAATTGAACATTTTTGAAAGCGTTTTATTGGTTTAAGTAAACATTATTAATTTAATTTGTAGCAGAAGACATATTATTAAAGTTCAATAAAATAATATTATTAGTACATCTATTTAATAAAGGTTATTGTTGTTTTTTAGCTGTGTTATCTTTTGCGTACTGTGGCGTCTTTGGTGTATATTTTTGTGACGCAAAATTAAAAAAAAAAATTGCATTATAATTTATATTTATAGTTAAAGTTAAAATTGGGATGTCATTAAATTAATTTATTATCGCCCAAGTGGTGTAGTGATTAGCGTACTTTTCAGAGTCGGTTTTTCTGATTAAGAAAAAATGTGTTGTGATAAGTACGATTTCTTTCGGATAAAAACAAAAACTTTGGTAGGTCCCGTGTACTGTCTCGATGTTGCGAGCACGTTAAAGAACCCAATAATTTAGGTTGGAACTGATTTTGCGGCAAAATTCCTAGATCTGGTAGTCTTAACCTCGGACGTCAGTGATTAAGCCGTAGCAGCAAGAATAGACCAACGCTAAATAAATGAATCATCTAACCACATTGTAAGGTGACGCAAATTATGTTATGGCAGCCATTTTTTTTCTAACTTAGAAATATATAACAAGTATTGTAAATATGCATTATATGTTACTAATAATGCAAATAAACAATTGAAACGATTTAACCTATAATTAGTTATTTGGATCCAAAGATAAAACAAAACAGTATTTTTTTATAACAATTAATAAACACATCTACTAACTTAATCCAAATTTTTGTATAACACTATTAAACTTGTATCTGAGAAAGAGGTGGTGACGCAATGTCTCTAATTAATAGAAATTGCTTAAGTTTGTGTGTATGTGTATGATCAGATGACCAAAACAAATTTATTATTTAAATTTAATACAAAATGCATTTTATGCAAATTGTTTCTCCAGATGCTCTCCAGTCTTTTCACCCAGAGTAAGACACATACACTTGTGTTTTAAAGTATGCATCTATAATAAGTATGTGCGAGTCGGTAACAGAATGCCTTTTATTGTAAGGGTTGCAGTATAGTTTGACACAAATACGTATGGTTTTTTTAATTTAAAAAACCGAATGCAATTGCAGTAGTTTTTGCGTAGCAGTAATTTAATTTAACTCAAATAGCCAATTTTGTTTTAAAATTTTGTTTACTAAACTATAGGTTTAGAGTTTGCATAGATATTTTATCAAGATCCACCAATACGATTTCTAAATAGTTTATTTTGCGTATACACTTACTATCATATTCAGTGCGTAATAACGTAACATTAATTAATAACTTTTAAACTTACGTTTGCTCTGCTAATCTATGTAATAAAAAATCCAATTACGCTACTGAAATGGTCCAAGTTTTGTAAGTTTTCCGTTTCTTTAAATAATACTATAACGTTTCAAATAAAAAAATTACAATATACAATACATAATTAATACAGTTTGTTAAAAAAAAAAAACAATGGGGTATAGATGAATAAGTAAAACGTCAGTCTTACATGTGATTACTCAAGGATCGGATATTTTGGTAAATGGATGGATGGAGTTTTAAATTTGGATACATTTGCTAGATTTCTAGATATTATTAACCCTCCTGAACACGCACTGAAAATTTTAACGTCAGCACACGCATTTGGTGTAATTGACCGCGCACAGGAAATAACAATAATAAGTAATAAAAAATTTATTTTATTTTATTTTAAGAAAATTGCTGATGTTTGCTGATGATTGCTTATATTTTATTTTTACTGTCAGTAATTTTGTTTGTATTACTAAATTCTGAAATATCAGAGTACAATTTTTTTCATCAGCATACCTGTTGATAAACCTATAATTAAAACACTACATCAATACACGCGCTATGGTCAAATCGACCTATCTCGTACTATGCTTGATTTGTTACTGCCCATACAATACGTAAGATTGCGACTTTGATACTGTTTGTTTGCTACAATCAGTAGTGAGGTATATCTAAATACGCAAGCCGCTACCTTAAAGATTACCAATTTTAAAAACAATTTGTTAAAAGTGCGGTGCTTTCGACCGCACATGCGTGATTTGTAGGGTTAAGATATTTAGTATTTCGTAATTTTTAGGATTTTTAATAAATTTTAAATGTAGTTTTTGGTCTAATGATACTATTTTCGTTTTGTCATATAGTAGCTCGTTGGATGGATTATGAAAAGGATTATTTGGGTGACAAATTTCAGTGATGGAGCGTAGAGAGGATCTTTTAGCTACATAAAGGATATGGAGTGTTGGATTATTGGAATTTAAGAATAAAATCGAACTATAATCAAGAAGATTGATTTGTACATGTCAGTTGCACATTTAAGATCAATACCTTCTTTTTTATATGTAAGTGAGAGGAAATGTTTTGCTCTGGTGATAACTTTCAATTTAAGAAAAAGGGTGTACGAATGAAATTTAAGTTTTGCATCAAAAGATATTCCCAAATACTTGCACACTTGTGATGGTTGAATTAGTTGTTGATTCATATAAATGTATAGGGAGTTGACAGATAATTTATGGTAGGGAATAAGGAGATGTGTTTTTATTAAATTTGCAAGGAGGCGCGATTTATTAAACCACGCAACAGTATGATCCAACAAAGCTTGTAGTTGTATAACTGATGATTTTAACGACTTAGCATAAGATACGATTGTAGTGTCGTCTGCATATTGTAGAATATAGCTGTTTGGATCAAAATGTTTTGAGTTAAAACTGTAGATGTCGTGGCAGACAAGATTATATAGAAGGAGCGAGAGCGGAGAATATTGCGGGAGACCTTGGTGCGGAGTAAACAAGTGGGAGTAAGTGGAGCGTATTTGATATATATATCATAAGAAAATAGCAACAAACTAGTATAAAAGTGCAGACCAAAAACTTTAGAGAGTTTGTATAATTATTATATGATTAATGATTATAAAAAAAAGTTTTGGTTTTTGAATCAAACTAATCGGTTTAAAACAAACAAAGTTATTCATCCATACGTTTTTTGTGTAACACCTATGTTGTATTATGTTATAATAAATATATTGCAACATAAATAAATATTTTTGTATATTTATTATAATTAACAATACAATAATATATAAACATTTTTTTTATTATTTTTAATTCTGTGGAACTATATTATATTAATTTATTTACCATAAAATTGTTTTATTCTTTTATTAAAATCACTTCATTTTATGCAGCATATATTTGCTGTAAAATGAATAATACAATAATATTTATCAAAATAAAATTGTAACTATTGGTTAATATGTTAAACAAACGATAAGTACATATTTATTTTTGATAAAATATCAATAATAACAACCAATAATAAAACTCAATTAAAGTAAAATTTAAAACTAAAATACTTTTGTTTTTACTTCTTTGTTTATTGTTATCAATTACCATTAAATATGTGTATATGTAAACCGTGTTTTCCGCTAATGCTAAAATTATTAGAAAGAAGGGTCCGGGAAGAGTTTGTCATAAAGGTAAATATCAATCTCACAATCGCCTCTACGACCAAAAGCCTAAACGTCAATCTTTTGCATAAAAAAATATTAAAAATTCAATTTTATAATAAAATTATTTTCAGTTTAAGTAAAAAAATACAAGATACTTTTTTGTGAATATAGTTTTAATTAAAAGATGTCAGTGACAACTGGTTTTATATGATAACTAAACTACATCATAAATCAACAAGAAAAAGTATTTACCGTTTTTTTATTCTAAAATAAATACAATAGTTTGTAATAATCAATATAAAAACTGTAGTAAACTTAAAAAACTGCAAACTTAATTAAAAGTTGCCCAAATTTTTAACCTTTAAAAAGCCTCTATACCCTGGTCCGTATAGGGAGTTACATGTATACGGGCGCAAAGATAACTAATGCATCAGTTAACATAATTACAATCTGAGACCGGATTTAGAAAACATTTATCTACGATTGGATCGAGAGGTTTTAAGAATAATGTTGTTATTAATTTGTTATGATACATAAAGCTTGCATACATTTTTAATTTTATTAAACCTTATAAAATTAAGAAACTATGCAAGCTTTATCCATCATCAGCATGTATAGCTCAATATGATTAGTTGTGTAGTTTGAGTGCGACAAGCTTACTATGCACTTTTCCATATACGGCGCACCAATATTTGCTAACCTTAAACCGTTTAATAACTTGTAATTCTTAAATGTTTTGTAAAACAAATTTGTTCTACAAAAAGCGTAATTAAATTGATTTAGGCACAATTATACAGAGTACATGAGGCAATATTTTATTAATAGCTATGTTGCACTTTACTATAAAAAACATTCTGTTCTTGTGTAAACATCATTGTTCATTATTTAAATGTCATGTTCAATTTACAGTTTACATAACACTGTTACAATAAACTTCAGAATATTTTAAACAGACACTCTACAATTCACAATTTATTATGTTAAAATAACTTTAAAATGTTTTTATAAACATTGTCAACGCATTTTATAAATTTAAAATAACACATAAAGAAGTTTATTAAAGAACAAATTTTATAAGATATATTTTTATGCGCCTGATAAAATAAGACAATAAAGTTTTATAAAACAAGTTATTTTTTTGTTTTACATTTTTTATTAATTTAATCCAACTGACAAGTCAAAACTTTACTTAAAAATATGGTATATAGAAGTATTGTTTTAAGTATTTTTTTGTTGGTATTTAATTTACGATACGCAGTAAATAATGAAATCCTTTTTATTAAAAATGATATGATATTGAAAAAAAAGGAGAGAAAAAATCAATTTTAATGTAAAAACATAAACACATAATTGTAAAAATTAATTCAGACGTTATTCTTAAGAAATATAACGTTTTAAAACATTAAACACTTTTGTTCCCGGCTCTTAGCACATTGTGTCAACGTGTTATTAAACGTCCTACTAGAACATTACATTATAGCGAGAATATACTGATTTATAGTCCCTACGCGGTCGAATGAATTGGATTTCTAAATTCACATAAGAACGGTTATATAAACGCACCTTGTATCAATTGGATTTCGTGTGATATAAATCGACATAGCAATTTAATATTACCCAACAGAAAGATAGAGTATATATAAATTGCACAAAGCGACGTGGAAGAGTAAAACATACAATTGATTTTAAATTTAGAGTTTGTGGAAAGTCTTTTTACAAAGAAATCTATTTACAAAATTTTATATGAATTATATTTTCAAGGATTTGAATAACGTGTAAAGATGAATAAAGATGAATGTTATTTTTGATTTTTATCTTAAATAGTATATCGTTTAAATATTTAATATACAGAGTGCTAATTTTATTATAAAAATCTGGTATACTTTTTTTTTCAAATAAAACACTGTATATTTTTACATGTTTCAATTCTACTTGAAGAACTTCTGTTCCATTCTCCTTTATGAGTGATTTTAATGCTTATAACACTATGTGGAGCTCAAGTCGAACCGATGTGCAAGGTTGTAACTTGGCCAATCTGTTTTCAAAAATGGATTTCTTTATTTTAAATAAAAGTAACAATATCTACTTTTATGGCCAATAGATTGTTCTCGCGCCCATTGACCTTACAATTTGTTCTCCAAGTATCGCAACATTATTGGAGTCGAATGTCTTGGAACGTCTTTTCAATATTTATTTGCTTGGTCATAAAATCTATGAAAACCGTAATCATTTTGTTTAAGTGTTTGATTATGTGGACAGTGTTTTGACCATTATTGACAAAGATGTTAAAAGTTTTACCAATTTTATTATACAAGCAGCGCATGCAAGTATTCCTCTATCTTTAGGAAAACCTCGCAGAGAGCCTGTTCCTTGGTTGAATTTTAATAATAATCTGTTAGCTTATTTGAAATACAAACTGTTGCGCAAAGAATTTGCAAAAAGGCTAAAAAAACTCATGGTCAGAATACGTTACATCTATCAAGTCAAGAACTTCTATCGAAAAGGTGAGGAAAAAAGTCAGAAAAATGTCTGGCCATACCGTTGTATCTATTAGTAGGTTATTGTCAGGTAATCAAATTATTACCAATCCTCTCAATATTTTGAGTATTTTTCCTAATGTTTATTTTAAATTTCCAACATATCAAAATTAACACACAAAAAATGAAATATATAACGCACCGTTCAGTGTTTGGGAATTTGACTCGGCGTTATGTGAAGCGTACAATACTGTTCTAGGTTCCGATTTGATACACAATGCTATGCTGAACTGTTTAAGTCGCTCTGCCGAACTTCAACTTTTGGAAGTTTATAACTATACGTGGTCAGCAGAGAAATGCCTCGAGTCATAGAGACTAGCTATTACAGAACCAGTACTTAAACCTTGTAAAGATAAAATGCTTCCGACTAACTATAGACCTATATTTCTAACTAGCTGCTAATGCAGGTTACTACTTATTAGATAAGATAAGATAAGATAACTTTATTTGCATAAACTTAATAGTAAAATAATTTGGTACATAAACGTCAGGTGCAAATTGTAAATTAATATTAAATTAAAACATTTTTTTATACACATTTAGAAATTATTCAGTTCTTTAGCTAGTAATTTTTGGATTGTATGGGGTAAAATATTATACATTTTGACTTACATATAATGACAAAAATTTAACGGTTTTGTTGGTCTGCAACAATAATTATGCAATTCATTTTGAAACTTATAATGCACCAAACATGCCAATACATATAAATTTAAAACAGTCATAAAACCCAGTTATTTTTAATACGATCTACACGTATCTCTGAAACCAAAACCCTCAATTATGCAAACAGCTTTCTTCTGCAGAACAAAAATTCGATTAGCATGATGAGAGCTACCCCACAGCAGCATTTTATACTAAATTAAAGATTAAATAAAAAATAAAAAAATAAGCCATTCGTGTTGACTTAAGAGGTCTAATTGCTGATATATAATGTGGTGTAAGGCAATCACCATTTTTTGGCTGGATACAACAATTAAAAATGGCATGACGTGGAGGTACAATGTTTTACGAACGTTTTATTTGTGAGGTATTTGCAAAACCATAGAATTGTTTGTACAAAGCTTTTTAACTTTCCGTTCATTTAAGATAAGTGTAGGTGAGCATCTCGAGCATACGTCAGCAACATAATAATATTTTTTAAGGGTTTATAGCTGTTAATAGCATAAGTCAGTTTATTAAACATCCGGTAAGCGGACGTATGTAAGTTGATGACGTAGCAATCTATTGTGCCTTGAGAAACATGCCAACATTAAAACGTACGCTTCAGTTAACAATTAACCGCATTTCAAACGGAGTTAATAAGCTAAATGGATTTACGTTTTCTAATTGTAAAACGTTGCTTATACATTTTTGTAGAAAGCAAACCTTCAAGATGACTCTTTATTATATTTTGGAAGAAAACCTATTTCTGTACAGGAAAGTGTTTTATTTCTTAGTTTTACACTTGACTGTGTGTCCCCATTTAATAAATCTGAGATCAAGATGTGTTTTGGCACCAAACTTGCTCAAGTCGTTGAATAGAAAGTCATGGGGAGCAGATTGGAAAACAATGATACTTTTGCACTTTGGTGCGTTTATAACTAGATTATTCTATAATCACATTATGTATTGATTCTTTTCACCATACAAGAATTCGTTTAGCAACTATCACTTTGTTTTTTACGTAAGATCTTGACTGTTGGGTACGCCGCAAAACTAAAAACTAAACGCCTGCAGATACGGTTGCAAAAACCGGTTGCTGAAAGAAATTGCAGTAAAATGAATTTTGAACTTCCTAATGTATACCAACTATCTTACAGTTGTGATTTTATTTGGACTTTTTAACGTCCAAGGTTAAATACTGCATTATCAAGAATGAACAAAGCATTAATTTAATTAGTTGAATATCAAATTGAATTTACAAAAAAATAAGCAAGGCACGTAAAAACCAGGTTTTTAACAATAACTCAAAAAATAGCGACGGTATGAGTTGTGCTTTTCTGGTAGATAAACTGCTGTTTACGTTTGGCTTGCCAAGTGTTAGCAGCGTTTGTACTGCAAAACTGAATGCTATCTATCAGGCACTTCTCTACATCCAACTAAGTGCAACTACATTTTATGTTGTATGTACATACTCGTTGAGTGCTTTAAACACCATAGATGACTAATATCCTAAGCGTTACTTGATGAGACAAATTTATTTAATTTTGCTTTAGGTATCTGAAATAAATGTAACTGTTTCCTATGTAACATATAAAAACAAGGAAACTGGAATATCTAAGACATGTAATAAGAATTGAAGAGAGATACGGGTTACTGCAACTAGTTCTATAGGAAAAAATAGAGAGAAAAAAAAAACTAGGAAGAAAAAAAACTCCTGGTTAAAGAATCTGTGCACATTATTCAACACAACAAACGGCCTATTCCGCGCTACAGCAGATAAAGTAAAAATAACTATGTTGATTGCCAACATTTGATACGGATAACCACCAGAAAAAAAGAAGTTTTTTTTGTTTGAACTTCCAGTCACGTAGGTATCAGAGGCAATAAAAAAGTTGATGCGTTTGCCAAGTTGGCAACAACTAGCGCTGATAATGTTACAAACAAAATTTGTGTTAGAGATATTTGAGTAGTTTGATATTTAAAACAACATACTGCAATGTATTAAAAGCGTTACTTGACCGTAAAGGTCGAAGCGTAGGAAAGAGGTTATCCTCACGCGACTTTGCATCGGTTACTGTCGAAGGACTGACAGACATTTGTTAGTATCTGAGATGTTTGTGATATCTGTAATGTTTCATTAACTGTTTGTCATATTGGATTGTTTTTTTTGTTTTTATTAATAAAAGGTTCTGCCACATCATTATCAAAAAGCTTAAAATTACAACTAGTGTCCAAATCTATAATGTTGTTGTTATTTATTTTGTGTGAATTTGATAATACATACTTATCATTGCCATCATTATCATTACCATTAAATTTATGATAATGATCACTATTTGCATTTTGAGTTTTACTCCTAATAATAATAATAATACTTTATTATACGGCAAATCGCCTTTAAATACAAAAATATAAACAATAGAAAAAATATATATATATAGTGTACATCGTATTCTATTACAAACAATTAAAAATATAAAACTAAATTAATCTTTCGACAGTTACATTTAAACATATTATGAGGTTGAAACAAATTAAAATTAATATCATTTTAAAGAATATTACATTCTTGCATTAAACGGGAAACAGGGTTAAAATATCCATAATTAGTTTTATGCTGTTTGCATCTGAAAATAGAAGTGTGGTGCGTGTATCGTTGTTGACCTAAATTGAAGTTGATTCTGCACAGTAGATCTGAGCAGTCTATAAATCCATTTATTAATTTTTGAGCAAAATTTAGGTCTGCATTAATCCTACAGTGATGCAATAATTGCAAACTGTGCAAGTTAATAATTGCTGCATTATTAACATTGTTGTTGTTGTTCTGGAATCCTATTTTATATGAGAATATGTTCAAAAATCTTTGTTGAATTTTTTCAATTTTAGATACATTTCCACTCTGGTGAGGTGACCAAATTACTGAATTATATTCTAATATTGATCGTACTAACGATCTGAAGATAGTTAAAGTTGCTGCTGCACTTAATTCATTTGTAGTTCTTGATACAAAACCTAATAACTTTTTTGCCTTAGAACAAATGTTATCAATATGCAAATTAAAGTTTAGCTTTGCATCAAAAATAACACCTAAATCTGCTATTTTATCGACAGCATTTAAAGGCGCATTGTTATGCAATAAACATATTGAATGTTATTGTTTAATTTGCTAAAGGTAATTGAATAACATTTAGTCTGATTTAAAAACAAGTTGTTTTTTTTTACACCAAATGCCAATATTGTGTAGGTCAATTTGAATATCATAGCAATCTAATATTGATTTAACATTTTTAAAAACTTTTAAGTCATTAGCATACAATAGACAATTACAGTTAACAATTACATCGCACAAATAATTTATAAATAACAGAAATAAAACTGGTCCACAATGTGATTCTTGCGGTACACCTGACGATACATTAACTATTCTTGATAAATGGTTATTAATTTTGACGCATTGAGTCCTGCCAGTTAAAAAACTATTCAACCAATTCACTACTTGTTCATGAAATCCCATTGCTACTAGTTTTGCAATCAACGTACCATGGTCAACTCGATCGAACGTTTTTGCAAAGTCCATATAAATTGCATCAACTTGCATTCTCTGTTCAAACGCGTTAATAATCATTGATTGATAACACATAAGATTCGTAGCTGTTGATCTTCTTTTTAAAAAACCATGCTGATAGTTTGTAATTGCGTGTTTACTCATACATTTTAACTGCTTAGTTATCAATGCATCAAACAATTTGGGAATGGCTGATTGATTACAAATTCCTCTGTAATTACTAATTTCATTTCTGCTACCTGATTTAAAAATTGGTGCTATATAGCTTTGTATCCAAAAGTTGGGAAATATACCAGTATTAACTGACATAGTAAATAAATAACATAAAGGTTTAGCTAAAGTGCATACACAGTTTTTTAAAAATAAAGTGTGAATGCCATCAGGGCCACATATCACAGATTCTTTTAAATTAGAAATACCATTAAAAACATCATCAACATTTATCAAGAACTTAGAGTTATTTACATCACATTTAAAATTATAATTCGGGATTGAACAAATATCACTTACATATACCGACGAAAAAAAATCGGCAAATAAATTAACACTATCTTGTTTGCTATTACAGGATTTGTCACAGAATTGTAGTAGTTTCGGGTATCCATCAGTTTTTCTTTTTTCATTTATAAACTTCCAAAACAAATTTGGATCAACGCAGATGTTGGAATATAAAGACTTTCCAATGGACCTATTACGTAAGTATTTAAACTGATCGTAATCGCGTTGATAACCTAAATTTTTGTACGTTGAATGAGCAATTTTCTTGGCTTTAACAAGATTAATAAGTTCACCATTAAACCATTTAGGGTATGTAGACGTTTTAAACAATATTACAGGTACAAATAGGTTTAAAGCTTCAAATAACACATTGTAAAATTTATCAACCAATTCATTAATGTTGACGATATAATTATTGGTCTTAAACATTTTATTCCAATCCACTTGTACTAGAAAATTATTAATTTCAAAAAAATTTGCATTTTTATAATCAGGTTTTAGTTTTTTAAATTCCATTTGATGTTCACTATGGTGAACGCTATTAGCAAATAAGATGTCATTTGCAGCTTCAACAGTGCAATATTTATTTCTAGTTAAAATAAAATCTAGAATTTTTTTTTGTGAATTTGGAATATTATTGATCTGTAAAAGATTAAGACTTTCAAAAGATTTGCTTACAGTTAAAGCATTTGCACCAGCTGGTGTTGTTAAATACAGACCCATCTCATCATTTTCCCATTGAGCTTCAGGCAAATTATAATCACCGCAAATCAAATATCTACTATTTGGATATTTTTCAACAATGTTTTCTACAGTTTTACAATGTACATTATATTTTAGGTTATCTGATCTAGGTGGGATGTATATTCCGCCTATGATTAGTGTTTCCCTTCTAAATTTTAACAGCATAAACAGTTGCTCAACACATTGATGAGTATTTATAATAAGCTCCGAATTGATCTGTTTCTTTATAGCAATTAAAATTCTTCCTCCTTTAGTTTTAACGGTCATTTGACCTGTCATTTCTGAAAATGACATAATTGTTAAGATTTATTTCTGCATTATTGATATCTTCTGTAAGCCAAGTTTCTACTATTATTATAACATCATATAAAGAGACTGATAGATTAACTCTCAGATCTTGTAACTTTGTTCGAATCCCGCCAGCATTTTGATAATACACAGTTAAAATTGATAATTTTTTTAATTTGGCTTCAATGTCACAATGGTGGGACTATCATTTATATATTTAATAAATATATTTATATCTCCTTGTTTTTTTCGTGTATCTAATTCTTTCTGCAAATATTTGTAGTGTTTTTGTTGTGAAATAGTCTTACTATAACATTTCGGTTAACAATTTTGTGTTTGTTTTTCATTATGTTTTTAACAATATTTGAGTTTAGAAATTCTATTTTCAGTGGTCGTGGTTTGTTAGACGATCGACCAACTCTTGATATTTTTTCCGGATTTGGTATGTTATCAATGGATTTTAAAATATTTGTAATTTTCATTCTGTCCTTTTCAGTTCGTTCACATTTTGTGATGTTGACTCCTCTACGTTAAAAACCATAACGTCCTGATATCCGCAATTGATTTTGTGCTTGTCTGTAATTATAAATGAACATCATCTTTGTAATTAGTATTGTTTACTAGAGTTTGCAGCTTGATAAACATGTTAGGTTATGTTATGTTTTTTTTTTTGATAAACGTTTATAAACAGACAAGGCAGATTGATAAGGATTTGGTTCTTCAACAACACGTCAGTTAAAATATGTATGCACTGCTATAGAACTTGTCAGTTTTTGAGTACTTGCTGAAGCTTTTACAGACAATTTTGAAGAAAAAATGTCGTTATAATTTATACCCGTCATCTTTTTTTAAGAAAAACTGTCTTTTTAAGTTTTGCAAAATTTTTGGCCATAAAACTTTTTTGGATAATTTTGAAGAAAATAGTTTATTAAATTTTTTTTTTTTAAATACAATACTTACAAACGATCAAAAAAATGTAAAAAAAACTTTGATTGCTTATTACTTGGAAATGGCTTTTTCAAATTAGCGTTGTTAGAAAAGAACTGCTCAGAATCTGTGTCTGAAAATTGAATGTTAATAAATTTATACAAATTTGCAGATTTGTTTTATATAGATGTATAAAAGAATATTCATAACCGAGCTATTAACTAAAACAATAACATTTGTTTTTTATATAAAAATTAAACAAAAAATCTATTAACTAAAAAATGTGTTAATTGCCAGTTTTTGTTCTTTTTTACTTTCTACAAAAAACAAATACTTACTTTTTAAAAATGTAACTATTAATTAACAAAAATTAAATTTACTGTAAAAAAAAGTTTTTGTACGAAATTATGATTAACTTATGTAATTAATAAAATTCTTTTATAGAAAAATACTTATCATATTTTATTAGACTTGTGTTTCAAATCTTCTTTAAAATTATTTTTTGTAGTTTAATTTTTTTCTAAAATTAATATTCCAGCTATTATTTATATGTATAATAAATTTATAGAATGAGCATTTTCAATTTCTTTTGGTTTTTTTTTTTGGCATTTATAATAAAAGTATTTATGCGACATGTTTGCAAAAATGTTATTTATAATAACTTATATATGACTTGATAATTTAGAACATATATCAACATTTCAGTAATAATGTGTTTATTGTTTTGTGTAAAAATAAAAAAAAAAGCAATATATTTATACGCATATTTATACTTGTCAGAAAATATTAGCACAAGTAGATTATGTTGTGTGCAAAATACTAAGAACGTTAACACATGACTTTTCTTTAAAATTTATTTATTTTTTTTAAATATTAAAAATTATATCAGGACAAGTAGAACTATATGAATACTCATTTAGGATAAACTATTGATAGATTATATAAAAGTATATAAAAAATATGTCTCATTATACTAAATAAATTGATTAAGAATCTTGTAAAATAGATAAAACCAAGCGCAAGCAAAATACTAAGAAACTTACCGCATGATTTGTTTTATGTATTATTTACAAGTCAATATGTTTTTTATTAAATTTTAATCTTAATACCATTCCGACCAGTACTTGAACAAAAACAGCAACTTTGACGTCATTCTTACTTCTGCATATAATTTGATAATATATTAATTTTTTTACTAATACTTTCCGAAGAGACCAAACTATGTTTTGTCAGAATATTTTATTTAAATTATATTTGCAAATAGCATTACAATACATCCAAAAGTACTTAAAAACGCATTTATTTCTATATTTGGATATATTTTTCGGCTATTTCTAACAATAGTTTTAGTAAAATACTCAGACAAATTATTGTTTAATCTTTTCTAAATTTACTGGTAAAAAAATTAACTGATTATCAAATTATATGTACAGGAAATTAAGGAAGCGGTTAAAATGCTCTTAAATTCAACCCACCAACTGTAGTTTACGATTAATATAAAGTTTGTAGCAAATAAAAAAATACTTTTATTATTTTTTTGTGATGCTTTTATCGCAATTACTAGCATTTTATAATCATAAAATTTCTACTAATTAAAATAAATTTAGCAAGATTTGAATTAGATGATAATATAAAAATATCTCACATTTATAATAAATAAATGGTTTGATAATTTTAATTAGTATTACCTATTTGATACTGCATAAATAGTAAGCGCTCCATCATCTCGTTTATTTGCTGTGCAGTAGCGACAGAACTTTTCCAGAATCCTGGCTTCAAATGCTAGAATCCCGACCTCGAATGCCTGATCCAATTAAATACAGAACAAGTAAATAATAAACAAAATATGAGAACATTTGTATATACTGAAATAGCATAGACATTACCACTGTCACAAAAATTATAAAAAAAAACTTAAATTATTAAATTAAATTTTCAATATTATGAAATATATTTTCTAAAATAGCAATTGCTATAGTTCTGCTTGAAGTTGTAAATGTATTATAAAATGTAAAATTTATATTGGTACTGCTGCTACATTAATTAAAATTATAATTAATATTGTTATATTATAAATTGACTGGACGGTGTAATAATAATATTATAAATTAAATAAAAAGAAATACTATATTATTTGCTAAGTTCATATAAAGTAAATTGTAGCCTTTTAAAAGTCATTCTATTGAAGTAAACAATCAGCTAAATATATATAAATTAGTTATTTCAAATAAACTCTTAATTGAATAGTATTGATTTATAAAATTATAGAAACATTTTAAATTGTATAAAGTAGTTTTAATAATAATTTGTTATTTTTTGTTTGTTAACTTTATGAAAAATACCTGATATTTAAAATTAAATATGTTCTAAATAATTGTTTTGTATTTTTACCAGCTTCAATAAAACATTTTGAATACACAAACTTTATACATTATTGTTAACTTATTTGTCAAAGCATATTATACAGGTATATAAAGTTTAATTCAATAAAGTTGTTATTAAAGCATGTATTTGTATTTTCGTGCAACGTTAGTGCATTAGCTCACACATAATTATAGTAAACAATATATTAAATAACTAGTTGATTTAATTTAACTACATTTAATAATAACGTTTACCAAACTAATATTTGTACAGACTCAATCACAATCAATTGTTGTTAGACTTATTTCAATCAATTTCAAAATTTTGAACATATAAAATTTAATTATTGATTTGTGATTATTAACTTTTTAAAAAGGTTTTATTCTTATAGTTCGCAACATGCGACTATAATTGTATGGATATAATTCTAAACTAAACTAATATTCATAATAACAAAGTATTTATACTAAGAGAAAAGATAAGTCAGCATTCCTAATGATTGCGACATTTCTAAGAATTAAGATTACAATATCAGCAATAGCGCTGATCAAGCATGCACATGCACGTTACACAATTGTGGCGGTATTGTTAATGTAATGAAATTATAAAGGGTGAATGACATATAACTCCTCCCCTCTTAGATTCTGGCAGCGCCAGGAAGGTGAAGATTGTAGCTTGGGGTGTCTTCCATTTGTTGTGGTGGAAGGGTAGTTTTCTTCTTCTTATACCATTTTAGTAAGGTGTAACCAAATACGCTGATGAATATTGTGTACAAGATGGTGGTCCAGATACTTGGAATAAGGAATTGTGTAGTTTCTTCGGGGAACGGCAATTGTTGTATTACTTGGATTGCTGGAACGTCTTGTAGGTTTAAATTTTTTAACTTGATATCGAAGTCATTGAACTTAGTTTTCGGTATCTTCATTTCTTGGTTGCTTATAATGGTTGGGCTTCCAATAGTATGTTCTTGGAAGGAAAGTTCTTGGTTTCGAAATTGTAGAGTGCATGTTCCTTGAGTTATTAAGTAGATTCCAATAAGATTTGTTGTTTCTGTTTCTCGTTGACATTTTAATTGGATGTCTTCTTTTGTTGGAAAAACGGCGAGATATTGATTTATAGTGGGAATAAGTTCTAGGTGGTTTTTTGATATTTCCAATCTTGTATACTGGCATTTGCTGCTATTTCCCTTTAAGATTATGTGTTTTTCACACTCGGCATTTTGGGTGGTGAGCAAGTAGTTACCACACTGGTAATATTTATTACCACTAGTACATAATTGATTTAGAGGCTTTATTTTGTTATCATTTTCGGACTTAAGCAAATATTTAACGTCTGGTATAATCGTTACGAATTTAGATTCATCTTTTGTAGGAATTGGATGTAGGTAATAAAGTTCAAATTTGTGTTCATAATTTATAGGGATGGATAGAAGGTAATTAATTTTTGTGGATTCAATTTTACAGTTTATTGTAATTATTGATTCAAAATCTAGTATATTTTCGAGTTTTAGTTCAAATGGGAATTCTTCATTATAATATTTTGAAATTCTCTCAAGTTCTAGAAACAAGTCATTTGGCTTTATAATACTTGGATGCAGTGTCTTTAACCTACAAAATGATATTGAATTTTCTACGTCTTGCAATATATTCAAAATTGTTGTATATAGAATAGTAAGCTGATTGAATAAATCTTTTATAAAAAGTATATTTTGATGTTGCATTTCACCTTTCAGAATCTCAACTGATTGTAAAATTCTTGATTTTAATAGTAATTCATTGTGCTCTATGCTTTGTAGAGACTCGTTAAATTTTTTAATAATTTGGTTGTTCAAACTGTATTTCAGTTTCAATTGGTTTTCAATAAATTTTTGGTTTGTTTGCAAGTGATTCAGGATTTCTTCTATCCGTTCTCCATCATTGGAGTCTAAGTTTCCGGTGATAGTTTTAATGATTGTTCCGAACCCATTAATCAATCCTCTTTTGCTTTTAGTATTTCTCTCCGCATGAATTTTTACATTATTAATTTTCTCGATTATGACATTTTGAATATAGTTAATTATTTTAATATAGTTATCAAATTCGTGTAGATAATCGTTTTGAATAGATGAGTTTAAGATTTGAAATTGGTTATCTAGACTTGTCAATTCTTTGTATAGTGGTTTTAGATCATAGTAGTGAACGAAGGTGTGTTCGGTTTTTTGTAATTTTGCAGGTCCCAGGTTTATTGGGAGTATTCCAAGATTCCTTGTAATATTTTTAATTTCTACACCCTGCGTTAGCGTGATGAAGATGACCCTGGAAGTGAATCATCAATATTAGATATATTGTGGTAGACATGTATCGTAATATTTGAAGCTTTGAAAATGTATTGAAGAATATTTTTAACTTTTTCATAGTTTAAACGATCTAGTCCACACCCTAAACGAGGTATTGCTAATTTAATGATATGATTTAAAGTACAAAATTCCTTTAAATTGACCAGTGTCTTAAATAAATCTAAATAGGTGGGTTTTTCATTATATTTATTTTTTGTAATCAAGTAAAGTATGTATCGATCGTTATCCTTTAAATAGCAAAGTGAATGTTTCTTTGGGTTTTGTGCTTTAAGTATTTCAACTTTTCCGAATCTGGTTTTGAAATCTAGTGCAATACCAGCACTCATTTCTAAGTCAGAGCTCACGCAATGAGCCAGAGAAAAGTCATCAGGTGCCCAAAATAGGTTATCATTTTTTTCAGTGATATCGTTAGACACTATATTATGATGTTTAATATATTTTTGGTAGTGCTTATAATCTAGGACATTTCCTTTGGTTAGTAAACTTTCATCGATCTTTTTCGTGTTACTTATTTTATCGATCGGTGGTCTTTTTATATTAGATAAGTGAATCTTTTCGACAGTGTTATGATGCTTAGCATCTATTTGTGCTGTTTTCAATTTGGGATTCACTGATACGAGTTTCTCAATTTTATATTTGTTTTTTGTTTTAGCTTGTTTTTGTTTATTTTTGATGAATACTTTTTCAGGTAAATTGGGCAAATCTTCTCGAGTTTCGTTTCGTTTATTTATCACAGTTTCTTTATTTTGTTGAATGTTTTCGTTAATTGATTTGTATAGTAACTTCATCTTGTCTCGATGGTTCAAAACGTAATTATTTAATAAACGTTTTTCAATGTCAATATTAAAAGGACAGTTTGTGTCTAGGTGTCCTGACATTACTTCGCACGGTTTAAGTTTTGTTACAGAATGAATGGAATTGTTATAGGCAAGAATTGCGTAAATTATTTTAATTTCTATAAGTTCCTTTTTATATAATGTTTGATTGTTCAGCAAACGAACATGTTCAACTATTGTAGAATGTACTCGTTCGACCATTCCATTTGAGTCTGGATGTTGCGAGCTGATGAAGTGTAACGTTATCCCGTGCAATTCTAGTAATTCTTTAACGACGGTGTTTTTGAATTCTAAATGGTTATCGGAGATTACCTGCTCAGGTATACCATGATGTGTAAAAAATTTTATTAATTTGTTTGCAATCTCTATTGCTTGTTGCGAGTCTAATTTGTAAAGTTGAGTGTATTTAGAAAACGAGTCAATAATAGTGAGGAATTTAACACCCTCTAACCCAATTGTATCGATATGCACGATTTCGAAAGGTTTTGTTGCTGTTGGGGTTAGATTATATTTTAATCTCAAAGGTTTTCTGTCATATTTGCTGACATGGCAAAGTTCGCATTGATTTATAAAATTTTGTATTATACGTCGTTGATCTGGCCAATAGTAATTCCTCTTAATCTGCGCTTCTGTCTCGTCGATGCCGCGATGGTTTGATTTTCCCTCGTGGTACATTCTAATAGTTTCAGTAATTTGTTCTTCTGTTTCAACATCTTTTATGAATTGTGTACAATTTACTAATGAAATTAATGAGTTTTTGAAATGGTTTTGAAGGGTAGCACAGAATTTTTCATAAATTGGTCCTTCAAAATATAAATAATATTTTACTTTTGGAACGATATATTCTTTTATTAAGGATATAACATCCTGGTCAAAATTTGATTTGGATAGTTGTACATAAATCCGCATTTTCTTTTTATTGAATAATGACATTATTTTCGGTCTTGAAGGGGCATAATTTACCTCAGAGATAATGATTTGATTGTTTCCAAAATTAACTGGTTTTTCGGTGATTGGTATATTAAATATTGGGTTATCAATATTTGAATGTATTGTTTCGTCATCATTAATTTCTGCACCGTCCAGTTTGCCAAAATAATCGCTCAAGTCTCCTAGTTCAACTATAAGAGATTCATGACGATTTGGAATGTTCTTCCAAACAAATACGGCCTGAAGTATTTGACAGCCCAGACAATTGCAAGAAGCTCCTTCTCGATTGTTGAGTAGTTAATTTCTGATTCGTTCAGCGTTCTGCTTGCATACGCTATTGGCAAGTCGGAGCCTATTTTTCCTTGGGATAAAATGGCGCCAATGGCATAGTTACTAGCGTCCGTTGTTAAATTAAAAGTTTTTGAAAAATCGGGATATTGGAGCAAAGGCTCATTAATTAGTAGATCTTTACATAAATTGAAACAGTTTTTATATTCAGGGTTATCTATATTGATAACAGCATCCTTTTTGAGGCATTTAGTTAGCGGCTTTGTTAATCTAGCAAAGTCCTTTATGAATTTTCTATAATACCCTAGAAGTCCAAGGAATCCTTTTATCTGTTTTGTAGTCTTGGGAATCGGGTAATTTTGTATTGTTATAATTTTATCAGGATTGGGCCTAACACCATCAGGTGTTATAATATGCCCTAGGTATGCTACTTCCTTTCGTAAAAATTCCGACTTATCAAGTTGGATTTTTAGGTTGGCATCTCGTAATCGATCAAAAACGTTTCTTAGTCTTTCTATGTGCTCCTGCAAGCTTGTGCTAAAAATTATGATATCGTCTAGATAAACTAGACATTTTTCATTTTGAACGCCACGTAAAATGTTATCCATGACTCTTTGGAATGTGGCTGGCGCATTTTTCAACCCAAATGGCATTCTTAAAAATTCGAAATGGCCATTTTCGGTATTGAATGCGGTTTTAGCAATGTCCTTTTCTGCCATTTCGATTTGGTGAAACCCCGATGCTAAGTCGAGGGTTGTAAAGTACTGGCAGCGGCCTAATTTATCGAGCAGATCAGTAATATTCGGAAGTGGATATCGATCACCTATCGATTTTTCATTTAACTTCCTATAATCAATTACGACACGCCATTTACGTTTACCTGAGGCGTCAATCTTTTTTGGCACAACCCATATGGGCGATGACCATGGGCTATATGATGGCCTAATTATTTTTTGGTCAAGCATATCTTGAACCTGATTTTGGACTTCAATCCTATGAATTTCAGGATATCTGTACGATTTGGTGTATACGGGTAATTCATCCGTCGTTTTGATTTCGTGTTTTATCTTATTTGTGAATGTTAATTGTTTATTATTTATGTGAAAAATATCTGAATATTCTTTAATTAGTTTTAGTATAACTTCCCTTTCTTCTTCGTTCATATGCTCTGAACGAATATTGGAAGTATCGAATTGAAATTTTTCGTAGTTTAAATGATTTAAGTTTGCATCCATAGTCCAATCGTATTCATCGATCTTTTCGACTATAAAGGGATTTTTTATTCTAACATTCATATCCACTTCTAGTGGGTTAATAATAGTGCATAGTGCTTTATGATTAATTACGCGTGTCGCGCATTCTGGGATTTCCACTTTATTTACTTTCATGTGCGGAATAATTACATCGCCATTTTTTACATTTTTTATTTCAACCTCAATCACTTGTTCGGACCTGGCAAGTATTACTGTGCAATTCATACTTTGGGTCACTTGAACCTTGTGATGGTTGAGTTTTATTTTGCAATTAGGAGCTGTTAATAAATCGTGCTCCAAATCAATAGTTGCTTTTGATATTTTTAAATTATCGAATCCTAACAGGATGTCGAAATTAGAGTGGAAATCGAATAAGTGAAACCTCATATTTAAGGGTTTTTTAAAATTGAATAATTCATTTAATGATATCAATGTACTATATTTTTCAGTAGAGGTGCCATGTGCAGTGGCAACTTGAAATGGGTCACTTTTAATGTGATTTTTAAAAAACTTATTGGCTATTAATGGATTAACAAATGATCTTGAACTACCTGTGTCGATTAATATTTTTAAATTACGAATGGGTTCGATTATATAAGGTAGTTGGCTTGCATTATTAGTTAAGCTCATTAATTCGATTGTTCGTCCGGGGCTGTCGCGTCTAAAAAATCATTTCCCTGTTCGGATGATTGTTCATCCATGTTATATAACTGTCCAGGAATAAAATTCCTATTTTGGTTTGGGCGGAATCCGTTGCCTTGCGGGTTTACCGTATTATTAGTGGAAATTGACATGGGGGTTGGCCTGTTAAAATTTTGAGAATTATTCCCATTATTTCTGTTTAAGTTATTATTGTTATTATTCCAACGCGGATTAGGGAAGTTGTTATTATGCATACGAGGATTAGAATGATTCCTGTTAGCATTAAAATTGGGCAACGAGTTATTAAAATTCGGCCTTGATTGATAGTTATTAAATCTGGGCTGAAATATCGGACCGTTCGGACGTTGTTGTTGTTGTGTTTTTACCTTATCATTTTTATTAGTATTATTTTCGTATTGGAAATCATTTGTTAACATATTTAATGCAGCATTTAAGTCCGCTGGGTTTTTTACCCGCATTTGTGCACCTATTGGTTCTTTTAAACCGCGTAGTAAAACGCGCAACGCATAGTTTCTAAAATAATGAATTAAATAGTGTCGATTAGCTGCGTCGACAATGTGATTTGATACATAAGAGATTTGCAAGTTAAGCAGGTTTTGTAATTTATTATAGAAATCAAAAGGCGATTCATTAAAGGATTGTTTTAGCAACGTTATTTCTTGCGTTAAACTGTAATGATCCCTCTTATCACCATAAGCACTTAGTAAAGCGTTTTTTAGATCTAACCAGTTTGAGATAATGTTCGATGAAATGTTAATTGCAGCCTCGCCTTTTATCTTGGCGAGTATGCTCGACATTAGATACTCATTTTGGAAATCAGTTACATCCGCAATATTATAGAACTTATTAACCAATTTCTCGCTTATTTCTATGAAACGTGACAATAATTCAGCCTCTCCTTTGAATTCGGGGAGCATCTTAATATACTCCGCTTTTAATACGGGTAATGGGATAGCCATTTTGACTGTATTATTAACAATGTCACGGTGTCTAGGGGAACGGGATCGGGATCGATTATTATTATTTTGAATTGGTGGTTCAGAATCTAAATCCGTTGAATTATTTTCGTTATTCATGAAAATCGCGAAACCTCTAAAAAAATATTTTGTACTCACACGCTCAATGTTTTTGTGGTAATCCTATCCATTTAGCTCGATATTCTTTCGGGACTGCCTGGAACGGTGTGCTTCGCTTCACTCGTTGAAGGATGTTCTTGATGCTTAAAGAGTCCTCCCAAGTTTGTTATGCACCCACAATATTTTTTTATTTTGGAACTCTGTCAATTGTTAATACAAACGAAAAGGTGGTATACGGACACCTTCACTCAGAGTATCCTACCGACTGCGCCATTTAATTATTGATTTGTGATTATTAACTTTTTAAAAAGGTTTTATTCTTATAGTTCGCAACATGCGACTATAATTGTATGGATATAATTCTAAACTAAACTAATATTCATAATAACAAAGTATTTATACTAAGAGAAAAGATAAGTCAGCATTCCTAATGATTGCGACATTTCTAAGAATTAAGATTACAATATCAGCAATAGCGCTGATCAAGCATGCACATGCACGTTACACAATTGTGGCGGTATTGTTAATGTAATGAAATTATAAAGGGTGAATGACATATAACTTAAATACAAATTCGATGCGTGACAACTAGTCGACGGTAAACTCGACAACGCCAACAAAATATAAAATACACATATATAATATTTAAGAGCATACCGACCGCTACCTTGATATCCAGTATTTTAGTGAAACTTGGAGTCATTGCTATTTACACAAATAATTTGATAATTAATTAATTTTTTTACTAGTACATTCAGAAAAAAATATATTTGGTCAGAATATTTTAGTAAAATAATAATTGATAATAACCAAAAAATGAATCTAAATATTGAAATAAATGCGTTTTTAGATACTTTTAAATGCATTTCAATGCTATTTGCAAATATAATTTCACAAAAACATTTTGGGAAAATATAGTTTGATCCCTTATGAAAGTACTGGTAAAAAAATAAATAAATTATACGTGAAAATAGAAATGACGCCAATGTAGCTGTTTTCACACAATACAGGAAATCAAGGCAGCAATCGGTATGGTCTTAATTTTTATAAACGCTTGAGAGCAACCGTGGTCATTTAGAACAATTTTTATAGCAAACTAAAACTAGAATTAAAATAAATATTGATTTTTCTAAAGTTGTAATTATTTACTCAATGATAATTAAACACTCTGATTCGTATTCACCGTCTTATTAAAATCAATTTTAAATAATATTGTTTTTGGACTGTTTTTTAGAACTTACAGTATTAATAAATTACTTTAATATTGCAAATAGGAAATAATTTATTTGAATTTAAAAACTTAATTGTTTAAAAACGGTTTACAAAAAGGCATAACTTTATTAGATTTTTAACTATATTTTGCCTAAAGATTACGTACACAAAATTATGATCTCACAATGTGGGACATCTTGCATAACATTATTGTACAAAATGGTGACATCCATGTGCCACATAACACCTAATTTTTGAAGAAAGTAGTTTATTTAAATATTTTGCTCCTAATTTTGCTCTTATTTATTTAAATTGATATTTTTCTGGGAAGAAACTAGCAATAAATTTCAATAAGTTAAATATTTACTGTTATATTACCAGTAAAATTAAAACTTAATAACATTAAAAAATGAAATTTATGAAAAAATATTCTAAACTAAAAACATCCATAGACGCGTTTCGAGGTTTACCTCTCATCAGTATGACTATATTTATTTAAACTTAATAATTGAATTTTAAATTAAATTTTTTTTGCATAAATTATAATTATTATTATACAATTTCGTGTATATCAGAACATATTAAAATATATAAAGAAGAGACGCAATGTCCTCAAATAAGACAGTTGTAAAAGCAATAATTTCGAATAAAGTCTAGTTAAATAGGTAAATTTATACGAATGCCACAACGACATATGTAGCGCTCGTTGCTATTTGTTCAATCGGACAACCCAATAATAACATTAAAAAATTAAATTTATGAAAAAATATTCTAAACTAAAAACATCCATAGACGCGTTTCGAGGTTTACCTCTCATCAGTATGGCTGTATTTATTTAAACTTAATAATTGATTTTTAACTTACTTTGTCAACATTGTTCACCACCACAATTCAAAGTGAATATTTTAAAGGGTGTATTGACTATTTATACTAACTGACTTAATGACTTTATTTAATGGCTATGGTTAATAGCATTCTGAGAAACTAGTTATTTCGGTATATTTAGCTGATGGTAATGACATGAAAGAATTAAAAAGGAAATTTGAAAATTAAAAATAAAATAAATTTTTTTTTGCATAAATTATAATTACTATTATACAATTTCGTGTATATCAGAACATATATAAAATATATAAAGAAGAGACGCAAATAATGTTATTATTGGGTTGTCCGATTGAACAAATAGTAACGAGCGCTACATATGTCGTTGTGGCATTCGTATAAATTTACCTATTTAACTAGGCTTTATTCGAAATTATTGCTTTTACAACTGTCTTATTTGAGGACATTGCGTCTCTTCTTTATATATTTTATAAAACTTAATAAACTTATGTTATATGCCAAATTTAATTTTATTGGAACCCAGTGTTTTTTTATTTAAGAAATAAATTTAAACAACAAAATATGATGGTAACTACAAAAAAAAAACTACAGTCGCTCAGATTCTGAATCCGTATACGAATACAGCCGTCCGATTCATTTGCAAGTATAGTAATTCGCAAACGGAGAATCTCGACGCAGGCATTCAGAATCTCGGTTTGGAATGCGTTGCCCAAATACGTCTGAAAGTTACGTGGGTATTTATAAGCAAACAAGAGATGTGCGTAAACTCACTAATAACTAAAATTAATATAAACATATAAAAAATATACAATACAATACAACGTGTAAAATAGATTAGAAACACAGTTAAAAAAATGCTGTTTTAATAATTGTTTTTTGTACTTATACTTAAATTGCGACAAAAAGCATGATTGTAATTCTGGAACGATATTATTATAAACCTTGCGGCGACATATAAAAATCTCCTTTTTTAATAAGTTTTACGAAGATTATATGTATTATGAATATCTGTTCTAAACAACAAAACAAGCTTATTGTTGTGAAGTCTCTTATTTAAGTTTATTTTAAAGATAACATATATCATTATGTATCAAGTTTTTTATATTTAACTATGCAGACGTTTGTGAGATATTTTCTCAAATTATCTAATTCCATATGATAATCTGTAGCATAACACTTCATATATTACATATGTATAAATAAAATGTGATAAAATCAGTGAATAACAAAAAAAATTAAAACATAAAAAGGCAATAACATTTATTTAACTTAAGATTAATAAAAATGAGTAAACATTTAAAAGTAAACTGGATATAATAGAAAAACTTTCACTCCATTTCCTTTTATTGTTTATTGTACACAATTTTTCATTGAATAATAATAATAATAATAACAATAATAATAATAATTTCAATTATAAAATACAAAACTAAACAAATATACATATATATTGCAGCGGATGTGTACGTCAAAATATTTAAAAACTAACTTAATTGCTAAAACATGTTAAGAAACAAAAAATAAAACAATATAAAACAATCAAATAATATAAAATAAAACAATAAAACAGATTAAAAAAATATAAAACAATCATACAGATATCACCCAATAGCTTTAAATTGCACAAATTCTTTAAAAGTATAAAAGCAATTCTGTACTAGTTATTCCATCAATTTAAGTTTGAATAGCTTTAGGTATGTTTTGGCAGTTTGTTATATAGAGACAGTTCTTATGTCCGACCCACGTCGCGTTGAGTAATTGTACATGTCATTATTTATAACAAATTTGTATCTATTTTGAAATACATATACAGCGCATTTAGGGTCTAGGACACTTCGGCGCGGCCGATTCGGCGCGGGGACACATCGGCGCTGGCCGTTTCGGCGCCCGGCCATTTCGGCGACGGCCATTTCGGCGCCAGAACTTTTCAAATAAAATAAGTAAATACATATATATTATAATCATTAAAATTTATTTGTTTTATATACATAATAAACAATGTATGATAAATAAAATCTTTAGTATGGTATTTTTCAACATTAAATATTGTTATTTCTATTTGTTATTTATTTTAATAGACTATTAATTATCCTTTATACTTTTCAGGTTATTACCTATAATTAAAAAGTAATAATTAATTACCCATACATTATTTGCGGGCCAAAATTGTATTTAGTTATTATACTATATATTGTATATTTGACAATTTAAACATGTACATATAATATGTTTTTTATCTGTAATTTCTGTTTGATATGTTATGAAATGTTTATGTATTTTATATTTTATTTATCATACAATATTTATTATGTCTCATAAAACAAATAAATTTTTATTATAATGTATATATTTATTTGAAAAGTTCTGGCGCCAAAACGGCCGGCGCCGAATCGGCCAGCGCCGAGGTGTCTTCGCGCCGAAGTGTCCCATTCCGGCGCATTTATAAATATAGACATTTATAACAGTAAGTATTTTATTCTGAGTGAATATTTGTCGGCACGACTCAGCTTTTTTTATGCCAAATATAAGCCAAATAATACGTTTTTGGGCAGTAAATACTCTGGTTATGTCGCTTCTGTCTCATACTAGTATGTTAAATGATAAATGCGGGTATACAAGAGCATAATACATATCAATTACTAATTTGAATGAAAATTTGCCTTTTAGTTTTAGAATGGCATAATATGCGCTATTTAGCTTGCAAGTTACATGATCAACCTGCTTCTCCCACGTTAGTATTTTATCTAAAGGGTTTTCCAACAAAAAGTTTCATTTTGAATAGCAGGTTATTTGAGCAGCTGTCAATTTTAAAACTAATAACAATACACGCTTTAACAACGAATTGAAATTATTAAAATTCACTACAAAAATGGTGAAAATTTTTCAGTCACAGTTTGTAAAACTTCTCGGCCGTCAATAGTAAACCTGGTGGAAAAATTTGAGCTGTTGGGACAAGTTTGTGGTGTGAAGAATCAAAACCGTGTGCATTGCTCAAGAACACATAAGAATATTGCTGATGTAGCCCGTAGTGTTGAAGAAAACCCAGGTTTGTCGATTCCTTGTCAATCTTTGGAATTAGACATTTCACAAACAACAATTTACCGTATTTTGCATAAAGTTTGGTTAACACAAGAACAAATGCAACAAAATGATCCAAAATTTCATCCAAAAAATCATCTTCAGTGATGAGGCAGATTTTTACCTCGAAAGCTACGTTAATAAGCAGAATTATCACATTTGGGGCTAAGAAAATCCAACAATAATTGTTGAAAAGTTTTTGCAATCTTTAACGTGTCACTGTTTGGTTCAGATTTTGGGCTAGCGGTGTGATTGGACCCTACTTTTTCGAAAATAAAGCTGGTTCAACTGTTACGGTGAATGGATGGCGCTACCGAGCTATGATTAATAAATTTTTATGGCCGAAATTAGAAGATATTGATGTGGACGGCGTTTATTTTTAGCAAGACGGCGATACGTGCCACACAAGCAACGAAACAATTGCAATTTTGCAAGAAAAGTTTCCTGACCGTGTTATTTCTCGAAGAGGTGATCACAATTGGCCACCGAGATCTTGTGCTTTAACACTTTTAGACTTTCTTCTTTGGGGCCACGTTAAAAATAAGATCTATGCCAATGCTCCACAATCAATTCAAGACCTTAAAGATAGAATTCGTGAAGTTATCGAAGACAAGCCGCAAATGTGCGAATTTGTCATGGAAAATTTTATGGAAAAAATGTTGTACTGCAACCGTAACTGTTGCGGCCATTTGACTGATATCGTTTTTAAATGTTAATTCTTTCTCTTTACAATAAAATTAACATTTTTTTTATTTTTCTTAAAAAATACCCGTTTTTTTTAATATCAAAATGAAACCTCGTGTTGGAAAACCTTATATAAAACTACCAAGATATTAAACAGATTGTGAGTTATGATAAATTGGATTCTGTGGTAACTTACAATTATAAAACTGTATGGAAGTTGTTTTATCTGCATTGATTATTAAATTGTTTTTATTGCACCACTCACTTCTCTTTTGATAATATTAATTTTAAGCAAAATATCATCTTGACTTGCCGCACTAATGACTATAGCAGTATCATCAGCAAAATTGATCATATAACCTGCGCTAATAAATTTACTCAAGTCGGCTCAAATTGCTTTTTTTCTGAGGCGTAATAGTATTATTACAAATTTTACGACAATCTTTAATACACACTTTTATAATTCTAGTTGGTTCATGTATTTTGTTTAGTATTTTAAATGATGAAAAAAGATCTTTCAAAAGTTGTATTTGTTATTGATTCTCAGAGAAAGTCAACATTTAAATCGCCACATAATATTATATAGTAGTGCGATTTGTTCAAGATCAGTCATTAAGTCAATAAACACGTTAATATTACCGAGTGGACGTCGGTACGCACATATTATTGCAATTTTATAAGTTTTAGTTTTAATTCTACATTGTACTTTTAGTGCGATTCAATTTTTTTATCAACTATAATTATGCATTCCTCACGTTCCTTTTTTACGGGTAAAGTCTGCAATTTTTGTATAATCTGTTAACTTGTATTCTTACAGGCCATATATTAGGGTTTGTGATATTTTTTACCCATTCTTCAGTAACACCTATTTTATAACATTTATATTTATCATTTGATATGCAGTCTACTCGGTCAATTGTTTCAATACTCGGAAAATTTGATTTTAAAATATCAATTAGTTTTTTATCCGTATAATCTGCATTACATTTTCCAACATGATACCATTTTTTATTTGGAGCTTTGTATACTACATTTGACTTATCTGTATTGCTACCAGTAATAACATATTTGAATATGATTTTAAATCTGTCATCTGAGTTGTAATTATTTTTGTTTGTATTTGTGGGTCAGCTGTTTGATATTTTAAACATTTTTGCCAATTGAAGTTTTCAGTATAATATTATTTTTACAGGTAATCTTTTTCTTTGGTTCATTGTTAATTTTTTGAATTTTTGTTTCACGGTTTTTTGCCGTGATATTAGAGGTTATCTGTGGCGGTGTCAAATTTATTGTATCAATGCAATCAGAACCAGCAGTCTTGACAAGATGTATTTGAAGATTGTTTTAATGTGGTCTTGCAAGAACTTCAAATTATCAATTAAGTTGCTGATAATGTCTTTTGTATTAAGTAGACACTTTAAGTATTTTACTTCAGTTCTAATTCATACTTGCTTTTTTGTATCACGGTATTTCCACTGCTAAATGATGAATCGAGATCGTCGCCATTTTTGTTTTCATTATTGGGTTGATCCTCTTGAGGTACAAGACAAAATAGTGTCTTTATCAATTCGTATAATATTTTTCATATATTTAACACACCCAGGATGCATTTTAGTACCACAATTGTTTCACTATGTATTTTGCAAACATTTTAGCTACAATCCAAACAAACTGATTTTGTTTTACTAGTCTTATGCTTGCAACAAATATAATAAATACCAGGTTTTACGTTTTCTTGATTTTTATCATTGGTTACATACTTGGACAGAAAAAAATTATTATATATATTCTTAAGAAGATTTGAAATCAAAGCTCTTTCTTTCAATTGTTCTTCCATGAAAGTAAAAGCAATTTTTTTCCGGAAAAATTGTTTTTTTTCTAATTTAATAGTTTATTAAATTTAAATAAACCTTATGCATTGATTCTAGTAATATTCAAATAACAATTAAAAAAAAAACCAACGGCCAACGCGGATGCACACATTTGGTCAAATTTATCTACGCCTACTTCAGAAGCATTATAATCTAAATTGATAATTGTTTTTCAGATATGCTATGCATAGTTAAAACAACAGCTTTGTTCTTTTTTGGTATTTTTGCAACTATGGTAAAGTTATAGTGGAAGCTAAACAAATGCATATTGACTTCTTTAGTTTTATTAGCTAAAAATTCTGAAAGTATTGTTTATTTAATTTTTTGTGTGGTTACTAAGAAAATAAACTTTTTACTCAATAGATCATTTGAAAACTGGTTACTATTATAAGACTAAAGTCTATTTTGTTTTTTCACAACATCTTTGGCTTCATTCAACTGCTAGTACTTGTTTACTACAATATATTTGAAAATTGAAAGTAAAAAACGTTTTAACATTATAAAGTGCATATAATTTTATGCTATATTATGCTGGCTTATTGAAAATATTGTATAAATTTACAGCAGCGTCTGAACAAATAAAGCATTTCATCGATTGTAACATAATTGCTAATGTTGAAATAGTGCACACAATTCTTAACGATTTTTTTGTGAAAATTTTGAATTGATAAAAGTTTATCACACCTTTTTTGTTCTTTTTGAATATTTACTTTGTTGAATTTTAGCGTTTAAAAACCAGGCAAACTTTCTGCAGCTTACAGTTCACAACAATTGGTGTGACTTTTTTATACTTCAAATATTAAAATAACGCTTTAAAAACAGTTTTTGTAGTATATTTACAATCTCTGTCTTGCATTATCGGTTTTATTTCTCCATCTTTGAATATATATATATATATATATATATATATATATACAGGGTGATTCAGAGGAACGCATGGTTTTGAAATAATGAGTACTTGGTTAATTTAAATTTACATGTTTTTTTTATTAACATTAAAATATTTGTTGCAGAATGCCATTTTGATTAAGTAAGTGCGACACAAATGCAAACTTTAACCTTAAATTTGCTGATCAACGGCAAATGGCATCCTTCCACTCTTTCAACCTTTAGAGTTTATCTTTATAGACGTGGGATTTTAGAAAACCTTACAATACAAAAATTACAAGCTGTTAGGTCAGGAGAACAAGATGAAAAAACGTTAATTAATTTGTTCCTAAAAAATTTTACTAAAAATTCTTATTAAAACCCGTGTGAGTTGCCATGTTTTTTAAAAAAATAATGGCCGATTACACCACATTACTTATGGATTATCCTTGGCCTAATATTACCAGTTTGGTTTGTTAACCAAATGATACTATTAAATAAGATAGTAGTTCATCTATCACCAATAAAAACATTGAATCTAGCGCTACCTTCTCGTGCTAAATTTGTACACTTGTTAAAAACGAAGTGCTGAATTTAAGTTTAATTACATAATATTACATAATCTCAAAATTTTAATTAATTTGGCGTATATTTACGCCAAGCATCAATTGATAGCGAATATTTGTATAATAACCACCTAAATCAATGTCTACCGCTGATAGATACTAGAGCTCTCTAGTAGTCATATTAAGAAACGGTTTGCTAGAATCTAGCGCTAAACTTAGAAACGGCTTTGTTAGATATCTGAGGCAAGCAAGCGGTAGAATTAGCGTTAAAATTAGAAACTTGCCCTCTCTTTAATTAAAGCAGATTTGTTTCCTTAAAGAGATTATTATTATTTGTCATCATTAAAACCCGGTTGTACCATTGCAGTTAATCTCAAGTTCATTGCTTAAACAAACTCAATGTTAAATTTACGTTGTACTATCTTAATGAATTTGCTCATCACAGGGTTAAGTTAAACTAACGCTATTGGGCACTTAACTAAAAACTTTGTTTTTAAAGATGATTCAACTTATTTGTTGTAAATGTCAAAAAAACTGTAAAATGTTACTGATTTTTACGATGAAAAATTGAATTAACAACTAATAAAAAATGTAACGTGAAAGTTTTTTTAAGTAACTAAACATTTGAGCGCAAAACATAAATCTAAGAAGTTTCTTACACATTTTTAAATTCCCTGCCATCAACTTGAGAAAAGTTAATAATAATTTAGTTAACCGATAAATACTACTTTGTTATGGTAGGTTATATTATGTTATGTTTATATATTACATTTTTTTATAACTATGTTTCAAATAAATCTATTTTTAGTATCTATTAAAAAAATCATCTGTTTAGTTGAGAAATATAGAACTTAGCCTGGAGCAGGTTTAAAAAAAGTTTAAAGAAACACTTCGAATTGGTTAAATCACAACCTAGTTACATCTTATTTACATTTTATTATTTTGATTAAAATTAGAATGAAAATTTTAATTTTGTGAGTTTAAATTTGAACCAAAATGTGGTTGATTATTTAAAACGTAATTACTTGTTGTTGGAACCGGGTAATCCACGGATAGAAGTTTTTAAAGCAAAATCATTATAGTTGCAAATTTATTTTAGTGTTTGCTTTTTGTTAATTAATAGTTGAAAAGTTAGTGCACTGCACACATCATTATTACTTTTGAAAGCGGCATTTAAAGTTTCTATTTGTTGAGGTATGTGGGTTGCTCTCATAAATAAGTACTTAATACACATATAAATTAAATAGTTGTTAATTAAATTGAAAATATTTTATTTTTTTATACTAGAAGTTATTCAATTTTTTTTTTTTAATGTAACTTTTTATAAATTTTAAAATGTGTTTAAAAAGTTACTTAATATGTTATAGCAACATAAAAACAGTTTTAAATTTTAAATTTATGTAAACTCACACTCGCTTAAATTATCAGATTGAAAACGAAATAATGAAATTTGAAGCGCTTATTCTATTATTTTTATTATTTTTTTATATTATGTTATTACTTTTTTTGATAATATCTATAATAATAATTTCCTATTATAATACATATTTAAACATTTTTATAAATCAAGTGTTTATATATTTACAAAATTTTACTTTATTATAAATATAATTATTATTATTTATGACTTAATTAAATATTTCTGATGTTTTTATTTGAGTTTTTGGTTTAACTTTAAACTAATGGAGAGTTGTCTGTGAAAGACGGTGCAGTTTCTTCTGATGTTTTTTATTTGTTTCGAGTTTTTGGGAATCTGATAATGAAGATGATCTTTGATAGTTTTATAAATTAAATATACCAGACGGGGATATTTGTTTTTAACAACAATTACAGCAACATAGATGTAATAAACTTTTAATAATAAGCATTTAAACAACGTAATTACCTGGTATTTATATGACAAGAAACTGAAAATTGCGTATAAGAAATACACTAAACTCGGTATCCAAATTAGCTGGTAACATCTACTATAAATTTATTTCAAAATTTATTTATAAATATTTTACTTCCAATACTAGACAAATAGTAACACTAACTATAGAAAGCATTTAAAGATACATGTTTATAAGTTTTTTTTTTGTTCTATTTGATGAGTTGAATACACTGTTTAAAATTCTCAGAAACAATCTAAACTACTCTTTATAATTAGCATCTAGAAGAGAAAAATCTTAATTATAAAATGTTTTTGATTTAAAATTTTAACACACACTGATCAAAATGACAACAAATGTTTTTTGAAAATCAACCTATATACCAGAAACGTTTTTTAATTAATAATATTTTATTTGCATTATACATTTTATCAAATTTTATTAATGAATAAAAGTGGCCACCACGGTCTTAAGTTAAACTTAATCTAAAGTTTTGCACTTAATTTTTTTTTAAATTTTAATTCTACATTGGTTTAGCATTACTTTGTGACAAATTATACATTGTGATTTTTGTTAATTTCTAAATGCAAGTCAAAAACATGTAGTAATATTTAATTGATTTTACTTTGTGTCATACGTCATACACAATTGTTCTTGTACTTGAAAGTTTTAATAAAATTCGAGTAAAGTGCGGTTGTTGATATTAGTTTAACAATCATAACCAAGGTGTTTTGTGTTTATATTTGAACCATAATAAAAAATGATAAAAAGCAAATATTTGTAATAAAAAAAAATAAAACACATGTAAAAGATTTTATCGGTAGCAGTTTAATAATAACTTTTAATAGTGATAGAATACTTGCAGTTTTTTGTAGTTTCTGCATAAGAAATGAGTTTTAAATAAGAACTTATAAAAACAAATAATTAAAATTTTTAGGTTTATTAATATTTATACTACAAATAAAGATATGGATTCGTTGTTTAGTTTAATATTTAGTACTGATGATGCCTTGGATTTGGATTTTAAAATAGTAGAAAGTTGAGTTTTTTTAGAGTTAAAATTGACCATGTTAAAAGTGCTTTATTAAAAAAAAAATTAAAGTTTTTGTTTATAGATGCTACAGATTCTTACCTAGAAATTTTAAGACGCTTTGCCATATTTGGAGATATGGTCTTTGGAAAGTATGAAAGGTGCTATTATTTGCAAAATTATTAAATTAAATTATTTTTGTTATTTGAAAAAGGTTATTAATGTAAATCAAAAATATTGTTGGATAAATAGCAGAACTTTGAAGAACACCAGCATTTATGATTTTGGAGTCAAAGAGAAGAATTAAAATCATCAATTTTAACTATAATTTTTTTATTATCAAGAAAACTATTAATAAGATTTACAAACTTATGATCAAGACTTATACAATAGAGCTTGTTAATAATAATATATCTGTATTCTCGGTATAATTTTACCATTTACATCTACATCAAATATACATAAACAATGATGTTTTACAATACAAAAATATAGAATGCAAAAAATAACATTCATAAAAGCGCACATATTAAACATTAGTCAGCATGACTTAGCTGATTTCTGAACGTAGATTTAGAGACACAAAATACATTAATATCAGTTGGTAAATTATTTGTAAATCTACACATTCTACCAAGTGGATTGTTGAAACCATAATTAGTAGAATGGGTAGAGTCGCAAAATAAAGAAAAATGTCTGCTATGTCTATTATTAGGTGCTACATGGGAGTGGCTCCGAACAATCAATCTCAGACATAATTAAATTACGCAAGAACGACAAATCAGCTTTTTTGCGGCGAATCTTCAATGGCGGTAGGTTGTACAATGAAGCAATGTTGCAGTAATCATAATTTACAGGTAATATGCCGGATTTATAAAACAATAAACGACAAAACTTTTTTTGAATTTGTTCAATACTACTGTTATGAATTTTATAAACAGGACTCCAAACTGACGGAGCATACTCTAAATGCGAACGCACCAAAGCACAATATAAAAGTTTTAGTGTACTGGCTGATAAATCCGCGGACATTCTATATACAAATCCTAACATTTTTACGGCACGATTGCACATGATGTTTATATCTTCAACAAATGTAAGTTAATGATCAAAAATAACGATTAAATCTTTTATGTGTGTGTCTTTGTTTAACACTTTAGTGTCAATTATATAGTTAAAAGAACTGTTACTTAAAGTTCTATGGAAACTTATTGAAAAACATTTATCAGCATTAAAAAATAATTTATTAATAAAACACCAAGTATTTATAGAATCTGAGTCCCGTTGTAAAAGATGGCAGTCATTGAGAGATGATATTCTTCTATACATTTTTAAATCATCCTCAAATAAAAATAATGACGATGAATTGATATACTGTGGGATATCATTAATGAAAAGCAAAAATAAAATTGGTCCACATTCCTTGAGGAACACCAGATGAAACAAGAATGGGCTGTGACAAAAAGTTATTAATTTTTACACACTGCGTGCGATTTTTCAAAAAGTTGAATAACCAGGAAGTCACATCATGATGAAATCCCAGAGCCCTGAGCTTGGCAATCAAAATATTATGTTGTTGATAAGATTAGGGTGTCATACTCTATCAAAAGCTTTAAAAATGTCTAGAGTTACTGCAAGATTTTATCTATGTTTTTTGTAAAGTAGAATTCTATTTGTGATTAGCTTAAGTCAGAAATCTGTTGTCAAACGTTTTGTTCAAAATCCATATTGAGTATTTGAGATGAAGTTATTTTGTTCTAAGAACTTAACAATGTGAAAATTAATATATTTTCAATTTTTTTTTAACAGATTGGACAATAATGCAATTAGTTTATAATTTGAAGAATCAGACAGTTAAACATTTGCAATTTTCCAACAATTTGAGAATGTTTCATTTTTGTATGATATGAATATGAATATTTTTGTCAAATTGGTTAATTTATTTGCAAATGCAATTTTAAAAATAATAAGTAAAATTTCAGCTATACCTGATGCCTTTCTGGTTAATTAATTTAAGAAGATATCTTTTGACAACCTGTTCTCTGGAGTAAATTGTTTTTTGTACAGATATCCTGGCTTTATTCAACTTAATTAAAAAATGCGACTTGTATGTTAATTTAAAATTAGGCATAGATAAAGCAGATAAATTTTTACAGTTTAAGAAGTATTGTTTATTAAAACATTTTTACTTAGTAAGTTGTGGTTGAAAGAAATTTAGGATATGTTAATTATTTTTAAGACAATAAAAAAAAAACCTTTTAACGGACTAAAAACAAAAAACCAGAAAAACTAAAAGCGTACAAGAAAGCAAAACAAAAATTAAAAATAGTGATAGTCTGAACCATTTTTTTACAGAATCGACAAAAACTCTGTTGTTCTAACTGCTGTTTTATAATGAGTGTTGCTTGGTGTCTGTGACTAATAAAGCTTAAATATTGACTAACTGACCACTTAAAAATGTAGAGACCAACATTGAAAACTTGAACAAAAGATAACGGCAATCAGTAGTTTGAGAAACACTACTCTAGAAAGTAACAGTATTTTTGTATCATAGACAGAAATATCAAAACACAACTGAAGCTTTAAACCTTAAAAAATAATTCAAAAATAAACCTACAAGAAACCGTTTATAGAGAACGCCACTAGTTAAACTAACACTTAAAACTAAATTAAAAATTGCCTAAAAAAAGATAATGTTGGCTATTGCTTAAAGTAATGACATCTGTAATATTTAAAAACCAAGAATATTTTATTAATTTATTTTATAAAGTCTAATTTATTTTTTAAAGAATAAAAAACCGCAAAATAATTATTGTCAAAAAAAATTTACTCTGCAACATATTCATGTTATAACCAAAGTAAATGGTAGTATTATAAATTCTAGGCTTTTTGATTTTAGTTAAAAGATGTTTATTACTTAACCCACTAAAAAAAAATAAAAGTTGATGCTGATAAAATAGCAATAAACAAAAAAAAAAAGTTTTTAATTTAATTGACATCTAAAATGCATTTATTACGACGCTTTGAGCAATAATAATAGAAATTAATTAAATGAAAAAATAAACTAAATCAACGTTTAGTCAATACTGTGATATTGCATTTTAATAATTCTGGTGTTTTGCTATCACTGTCAAATAGAATATTTGAGATTGTGTCGCATGTAGTTTGATCTAAGGATTTATTTTTATAGAACATTGTATACGATGATGTTCTAACGATAAGTGATTATTTTTGCAATTAACCTATCTTGGCGTAGTATTTGACAAACAATTGTGTTATAATAAACGTGTGTAAAAAAGCTAAAAAAGCTGAAAAAAAGAGTGAAATGCTGCGTACGTTATACTAAAAAAACAATAACAATGATATTTTATTATATGTTGGCCGCTAAAAATAAACGAGCACAAAGAATCTGTAGCTCAATTTTTATGAAACATCCAAATACTAGATAAAGTAATTGGTGTGGCTAACGATGCTTTTAGTTTAGTACCGATTGTATCTAACACATGTTTAATAGGTGAAAGATCTGGAGATAAAAAAGGCCATGAAAAGAAATTACCATCAACTAGTTTTAGAAGAAATTTTGTAGTAACCTGAGTTATATGCGGCTTTGCATTATCCTGTTGAAAAATTAAAAAAATAACCTTCTGAAATAGAGCATTAATGTTGGTTTTCTGTTAATGTAGTAATTTGCATTTAATTTCTTTAAAATGAATTTGTTGCGAACAATGACTTGCTTCTATTTATTTAACCATTGTAGTCACTTATTGCACTATTTTATACGGCACTTCTTATGGTAAAAATAATAAAGTTTATGCAGAAAAACAAGACACTACGCACTTGTTGCTTATATCCAATTACGTTCACTGACGCAACGATTGGAGTAGCTGGCTTAATTTAGATACACCAGAAGAAAGAACAGCGAAATAAGATACCACTATTACACAGAAGTGATACCACCTTTTATTCAAATTATACTATTGAACTAAAAAAACTTTAATAATGCGTTTTTATTATATACAGCAAAAATAGAAATTTTTATTTATTACAGCTATTTTACATTGCTCCAATTTCCATTAGTTTGAATAGGGTTTATGGGACCAACAGCTTATTAAGAGACTTTTGAATTACACCGGTGGATATACGCTAAGCTCTATAACTGAGTAACTTCACATCGGTTTGCATGTAAGATGTTGGTTTAATCTTTAACGATATTTGCCCAAAACAAACTGTACTTTAGTATAAAAAATAAAACTAAAAAAAAGAGGGTAGTATAGACATTAGACAAAAAACCGTTTTTTGAAAACGCTCTAAACCGCATGCTAAAACTAAAAAAAAATTGTTTTTCATAGAAAAAGAGAACTTTTCTATTAACACGTAAAACCACAATGATTACAGATGAAAGTAAATTAATCAAATGTTTTTATATTCCAAAAAAGCGATTGCTCACCTAAGAAAACATTACCATATAAGTTACAGTAATTAATATTATAAATATATAAATATGAATAAAAAAAAAAAAATTAAAATCATTTTTAAATTAAAATTAAATCATTAATTTAATTTAATCATAAAATAGTAATTAAGCTTTTACGAGTTTAAAACTGTCAGATTGTTGAGCTTAGATAATTGCCGGCGAGGTGAAAGTCTGTTGCACTTTGGCTGGATTAAACACTAATTGCGTGTTCTGTTGTAAGTGACAGTTACTATTTTTTTTTTTCTAAAATTATTATATTATTTAAATTTAATTATATTTATAAATGTATTACATCATTTTTATATGAAATAACTTATTTGAAAGTGACATTGACAAATTTATTTAATTGCATAAAATACTGTAGCATTTTTATGAACTATTTTATAATATTAAAAATAAAATATAAAATAAATATTTTTTTTACTATAAAGGTGAACCGTTCTAATTTCTCTCTAGAGTAACACATTGTGAAAATTATAGTAAGTCTTTGCAATGCCTCTTATTAATAAAATCGTTGAACTGTGTGTCACATTTAAGTTGCAAGAGCAGGAAACACAAAGCAACAAAGCAATTAATTAAACAGGACCAGGTCTTAGATTAAAAAAAAAGAGCGTAACAGTCAAATTGTTGTCCTACCGCGTAAGATTTTTCAAAAGTAAAATTGTAAAATTTATGTGATTTGCAGACATGTACAAATTTTAAGATTTGTATATATAGATTGTAAGTAACGAATTTAAGCCACGGTTTTTTAAACCACTTTTAATGTAAACACTAACTTGTAAGATACGAATCTCTAAATTACTAAATATAAAAGTTAAAAATTTGTTTGAATTGTCAAGTATTTTAAATTGCACTTTATGATTTATACACAAATTTAATTAAGCATTTGTTATTAACACATTTTAGTTTATGTTTGTATTGTAAGACCAATGTAATCCATGCTTAATAAAAATTGAGAAAAGAGTCTTCTCAAACTAGCTATTTTCTAGACTTCACTTTGAATTATAAATTTCAAATATAATATAAATTTAACACAAATTACGGTTAGTAAATGAATTATTTATTAAAAAAATTGAGTTGCAATGATTATTTGCTTAATTGAGTTTTGATTTTACGTAGTTCTATAAAAAAAAATTTCTTTAATAAGTTTCTTTAAGTTTGACGATTTGGTTTATTTTTGTAATTAGTACAGTAATAGCAAAAGCATTTGCTAGTTAAAATGCAAATTCTATTTTACAAATAAAAAGAATTTAGAGTTGAAAATAAACTAAAACATGTTTAATGTATTTTATTTATTTACAATCTATAAGAAGTATAAATTTCATTATTAATTTAAACTGTTGTTGAATAATAATTTATTACTTAGCTAGTTCAGCTCTAAAATAAACCTACAGTGGCTGCACAATAGTTATTTATTTTAAAACAACTTTTTATTACAAGATAAGAATTAAGATTTAGGAAATCGACCTACTATGCTAACGCTTGGCTCATCTTCCATCCTCACTCGCTGAGAGCTGTAAACTTCAATTATCAGTAAATTATTTATCATTTTCAGTTTTTTGAAAACAAAATTACATACATATTTTGCCTTATTTGATAATTGCATTTTAAATAAACCTAACACAATAAAATTAATAAAATATAAATTCATAGTCTGAGTTTGTTGAGATTTTTTCTGTGTTTCATCAAGATCTACCTTATCAATACTGACAAATGAAGTATTTTTGATAAAAAAAAGATATTACAATTTTCATAAGTTGAGGCTTCTTCTAAAACAAAAAGCGTTAATAAAAAAAAGATTTAAAGGATATTGCATATTAGCAAAGTTTTTTTACTTTATAATATAATAAATAAAAATTTGTGGGCAAACTATTTAACATCTATTAATTTGGCAACTTTGGTTGAATATATAATACCTAAACGATTAAATAGCTTATTGCCAGTTTTTTCAATACAATTTTTTTGGCAATGTCTATTCTGTTTTTAACAATGATAATACAATAAATAAGTTTTATTTATAAAAAATTACATTCCAAAACATATCTGTATTGTTTCTAACAATAATGAAACTTACATTTTGCAGTTTAGTTTTTTGTTTAGTAATTAGAATTCTCTAAAAAATATTTTTATAAATAATTATTGAGAAATATATTTAAATTCAACTTTTTAATTTGCTGTCTGTACAACTAGAGAAAATACAATTTTTAGTAACGTTTTATTAATTTTTTGGTACTTTGACTCATAAAATACCTCTTTTTGACGAATTTTGATGCAGATACTTTTCTGCTAACTTAAGCGGTGTTTCTCTATTTGGCATTTTTTATATTTGAATATATACACATTCTTTTACAAAACTGAATAGTCAGGGGTAACACGCAAAGAATAATGCAAATATCAATTTTATAGCTAAAATATAATATTTATTTAAAGCTTAAACGCGACTTATTTGATTGAAAAACCTTATATAATACACATTATTATATAGGGTTTTTCAATAAAATACCTTATTTAAAATTTTGCAAAATTTAATCAAAATGGTCAAATTACTAATGTAAAGCTGCCAGTTTAAACTCATACTGTTAGGTCAACTTCAAAACATTGCTGCTGTTGCTAACAGTGTTGCATAAAACCTCCCATCTCAAAACAGTCACAGCAGTTAAGGATTTCACAGTCCAGCCTTCATCGCATTCTGCATAAAGATTTTAGCATACATGTTTATAAAGTGCAGTTGGAGCAGAAATTGAAACAAGCTAATTATAAACAACGCCAAACTTTTGTTTCTTGAGTTTAGAAAATGCATGCAGAATATCTTGACAAAACTTTATATGCCGGGGTTCTAAAAATCTTTAACAATAGTTGAACATTTTTTTAATCTTTAACAAGTTACTGTTTGGTACGATTTTATTATGGGACAACTTATTTTAGAACGACAAAAGTGTTAATTGGCTTTTTTTGCCTTGTGTTGGACATATTTCACGTAGACAATTTTTTATTTTAAGTAATATGGCGCTTAGAGCCATACAAGCCGTAAAACATTTGCAGTGCCGCACAAGAAATTTCCTGGGCATATTATTTTGCAAAACTCGGACATAACCTGTTCTTCAGATGTTGTAATTTAATTTTGCTAGAATTTTTTTAGGCTACATAAAGAAAAGTGTCTTATGGTAATGACTCGCAAACAATGTTAATCCTCAAATACAATATTTGAACATTTTTCAAAAGTAATTGAAGGTTAAAAAATCTTTAAAAAAATTTTCAATAAACTTTCTTTGCTATTTTGAAAAAAACGACATTTTTTAGTACTATTAAATTTTGTCGAATTATCAAAAAAAAAAAATTAAACTTTTTTTTGTTGTTTTTTTTTTTGTGATAAATAATAAAAAAATGTCGTTTATACATTTGTAGATTTTGCTAATACCTACAATGTAGTTTTTTTTTAATTTAAATGATCATTTTACTGCGTTGAAAACGATTACGTGGCAAAAAAGAAAAATGTTTAGATTTGAGTGAGAAATTTAAGCGTACGTTAGTAACTGTTGAATCATTAAGTGTTGTTTGCAGTGCTTGCATCTTAACAAAATAAATCTGAGCCGTAAAAACTCAAAGACGTAAAAAGGCAGCAGCAACTTGGGACAAGTTCTTGAAACTGTCAAGAAATTACGACAACAATCAATAGTACGTGTAAAAATCATATCAACGTAAAAAAAAAACAAACAAAAATATATAATCCCAACTTTTGGTATTACGTCGAGAAGTTATTGCAAAAAAGGCTTATTTCCTTTTTTTTTTGGCCGACGGAAAAAACTCATAAAAACCTTGATTGACAATTTTAGGTTAAGTTTTTCTAAACCTTTTGTAGACAATACAAATAAAGCACTTTAAAAATAGCAATGGCAATGATCTACTAAGTCTTTACTTTGAAAATTTAGTTTTTTTTTTTAAGTATATGTTAAACATTTGCAATTTTTTAACAATTTGAAAATGTTTTATTGTATAATAACGCAAATATTTTAGCCAAATTAAAAGCTAATTTATTTGCAAATGTTGTATAAATAATAGGTGTAATTTTATCTATATTTGATGAATTTCTGGCATTTAATTTAAAAAGATATTTTTTGACAACCCGTTGCCTAAAAAAGATTGAACCCATTATTCTACCACAGTTAGATACAAATTAGTTTGCAAAATTATTAGTGTTTTTTTTAATTAGTACTTACATAGATTGTTTGAATAGTTTTAAAAATGGAGTATTTAAGGTTTTGTACTACTTTGTTTATGAGATAATAGTGGCAATGTATGGAAAAGATAGTTTCAATTTATAAATTGATGCAAAGAGTTTAAATTAAACATTTATTTATGATGACTTAAAGTATGGAAAAGTACAAACTGACTAAATCAGTTGATGATTTAGTGGTGATTAGAGAAATAGAAATATCAAAAACAAGTTTTTAAAATTTTACAGAAAGATTTAGAAATATGCAAAATGTCAGAATGATGAATTCCTACACTGCTCAGACTCAAACAAGAACTGCCTTGATAACCAATTTATCTTTAAGAGATAGCCACTATTTTTTTTTTTTTATGCTGAGGAAACTTTATTAAGTAAGTATATGCTTAAAGGGAGTATAATAACGGGGAAAAACAATTAAAACACATTATACACAAAAAAGACTCTACAATTAAGCTCTGCCTCTGCACGTCAAACTCCAATAATAAGTAATAAATTAAAAATTTCCATCTTACCGTCCTGACCGTGCCCCCATCACTATTGTTTTTTTCTAAACGTTTTTTAAAAACGTTGCGTTTTATCTAATGTCAATTTAAAACTCTGTGGAGTATTTTGCAACAAATTTAAAAGAAGTAATAGCGTTACTTGAAAAACGTTCGAGTTAGTGTGTTAGTTTAAATAGTTTTATTGTTAAAAAATATTTTATTTTGTTTTGTAACTTCCTGTTTTCATTCCAGCTATGAAATAAAATAAAAAACTCCCCTCAAATGAAACATAAAAATAAAATTAAAAAGTGCAAAACTTTATTATAGATTACAGTTTTATTAAATTTATTACTTGTCTTTTAAAATACTGTAGAAGCGATGGGGTTATAATTTAAATAAAAAAGTGATATTTTTTTTCATTTTAAACAATAAACTTTGTATGTTTAAATAATTTAAATTTGTTATACTTTTGTTTTTAAAGCGCAAAATAATATTTGTTTTCACAATCTAATATAAAGAATTATCTAATTAGTTTAATTAAAAAAATGAAGATAATTTTATTGTTTTTATTATTCTTCACTTTGTGTCACTTTATAAGTAATAAATAAAAGTCATACACAAGATTTTTTTACAATGTAGACGGAGCGTGGAAATTCTGTAACAATTAAGTAACTATTTTGAAGTTTTGAATTTATTTACACTTAATTTAAATTATATCTTACCGACTGCAAATAACACATCAAAAGTTTAAATATTGCTTTGTAAAAAACAAGTCCACTGTTAGTAGAGAGCATTTGTTTATTATAATTTAAGTTAACAGTTCTAAATTGCAATTAATAATAATAATTGTTTACATGTTAAGTTTATATAAGAAAAATAATGTTTATTTGAAATAAGGTATTTACATTAATAATGTTATTCGAATTAATCATTAGTTATTTATAACGTCTTATCTTTTGCGTCTTTAACAGTGAGTAATATTATAAAAAATACGTATTTATATAGTACTAATATCATCATTAAAACGTATGCTTTTTATGTTTGTTTTTATCTTTTGTATAATATTTACAGACGACGTGCTTTAGCAACCGAATAAATACATAAATCAGCCTTTGGGCTAAAACGATTTTTTGTTGAATGGTACTTCTATACTAAAATAAGTGTTGTAATTTTTTTATAAAAAGTTAAATGATTAAAACTATTATTTAAATATATAAAAAATACTACAAAACCTTGTTGCTAGTTTATTAAATGATTTGCACGTACGTTGTTTATTATAAACTAATTGATGTAATAACAAATTAAATATTTTTTTAATTAATTTTAGTTTTAAAAATAATTTAAAAGAAAATCTTATTTATAATTTACAATTCACATTGTTGATAGATAGCTTAAAGTGAGCACCTCTAGATAACAATTATTATTATTGACTTATGTATTAAGTGACATAGTAAAGCTATTGAAAAATAAATTTTTTTCCGCAAAGAATATAATTTAAGATGCTGTATTATTAGTTATAATGCTAATATTATGAGAGCACTGTGTGGAAAGGAGTTTATTTTCTCAACGAGTATAAAAGGCTTATGGAAATGTAATATGTAAACCGCGTTGACTTTGCTTGGAGATAGCTATGATTTAGACGTTTTAATTAAATAATTATTTATTATGTAAATCATTTTTATAAATGTAGCTTTAAATTTACTGGTCTCGTGTATTATAGTCGTGGAAAACCAAATCTGCCGGAATAAGCATAATACCTCTAAGGTAAGTGCAATCATCTTGGGCTGGAATCAAGAGATAAGCAACGGTATGAGGATGCAGAAAGCAAGTGGAAGTAAGAGTTACTGCTTGTGTCAACTTGTTAGTACAAAAATAGTATTTGTTTTGCGCTTACGTGTATTGACATGCAATTATAATCCTAACAACATTTTAATGTCACACTAAAGAAGTTTTTATAACTTAAATGTATATGAAAACAGGTAATAAATTTGCAGATATTTCAAATGATCATAGATTTTATTAAGTTTCTAAATTTATTTAATTAAAAATCAAATAAGGAATCTATGACGTAATATGATGTTTAGCAGTTTGAAAAAAAATGTGTTTTTTCTGTGTTATTTAAAGTAATCATTTTATTAATAATGAAAAAGAAGAAGATACAATATTTAAGTTTGGTTACTTCTGCATCAAATACTTTCTACGTAATTGTTTGTCATAATTGCTTTTTTTATTAAACTTTACAAATAATTTAAATAAATTCATAACAAAAATTAGCAAAAAATAGAACTTTTTACAAACATCCATTTATATACACATTGATTGAATATAAATATAATATAATAAACATAACAATCTAGAAATAATTGCACTTTTTAAGTATTGTTAGACAAAGTAATGATAATTGATGAACTAAAATGACATTAATGTGTACAAAACCAGTATACCGTGGATTGTATAGCAAGTGGCACTAATTCACGAAGCAAAGGTTAAAAATTGATTATGACACAATTTAATTGGTGGAACAAAACCTGCATCACAAACCAATCATTAACGTAGTTTGTGACTTAAAAGTTTATTTTTCTAACATATGTTTGTCTAATTTAAATTCTGTTCATTAGCATCTTGAACACAAAAAACCTTATTTTTTTACTGAAACCAAAGTAATCAATAATCATCCAGATTGCTTTAATCTAGTTAATTTCAATTATCAAACTGTACTAACTTGCATAAAATCACACTAAAAATAGTGTTGTGTAAGTAAGTTGACGAACTTAAAAAAAATAATTGAAAACTAGTTGTGGTGAGGTAGAAACGTAGTTGGCAGTACATATTATACTCTGTTATGCTGTACACAAACCAATAAAAATAAAAATTTAAAACAAAATACATATTATTTAATATTAAAAAAAAAACTAACAAAGATTATATTCTTTTGGAGCATTACAGTAATCAGACATACAAAAAATTTAAAAATGAATTTTCTTTGATAAGAGGGGCTAACATAAAAATTACAATTTTTTTAAATTTTATTTTTAATTTATGATAAAAAGTGAGAATTTGTTATTCTTAAACAATATTTTTTGTTGTTGATAGAGGTGTGACGGGCAGAGTGAGGAGCGTCAGAGATGGGAAATATTTACAAAAGATTTTTAATAAACACGAGTTGAGTCATAAATGTGTCTTCTAATCATTACTTAAAAAAAACTCAATTCAATATAAATCAGAGCGATGAGCAAAGATTAGAGTTAGGATCAAAATTCCGTTTCACGGTTAAAGTGCTATGCGATAAGCATTTGTTACTACTCTAGACTTATAATTATAATTACACACTTATTTATTAATACAGATGTTATCAAGTCAAGTATTTTACCAATAAAGCGTGGTTTTTAAAATTAATCTGTTTTTTGGGTTTTAAGTTTTGTTGTTTTCAGTATTAAGATACCTTATTCTTTTAACATTCAAACCACTAATAATTATTTGCTAGAATAATAAACCAAGAGATTTATTTAATACTGTGTTTTACAATACAATTTATATTAGTTATATTAATTATTATTATTAATTATATTTTTATATTAGAATTCCAAATTAATCAATATTTTTCCAATCCTTTAAATTTTATTATATAAGTAATTTTCATAAATTAGGTATGTATTAGTAATGCTTAATTTTAATTGTTTGCAATAGTAAACTTAATTAAATATTATGTGTATACATAATTATTATTTGTAATGTATTTTTTTAATAAACAATTTGAGGTAAAGCATGCAATAACAAAATATATTCAAAACTAATAAATTAAAACTTTAATTTTATCATTTCTATTTTTTATAGTTTAAATTCAAAATAATATGTTTAACTAATTTTATTATTTTAAATATTATAAATTATGTAGGCAACATTAAGAATACTTATTAAAAATATTTCCGTATTAAATTAACTTTGACTAATAAAATGGTGAATGCGCCGGGTAAATAGTTTTTATTAAAAAAAATGATTGTTATTTTCTCTTTGTTTCAGGCAAGTCAACTAATAACAAATTCCGTATAACACAAGGTAAAATATAAGATACATCTTTATGTCATATTTTAAGAATGCTGCTGCGATTCTGGAGAGTTATATTACAGGTGCAATTTTGCAAGCTATGTTTATTACATATTCTTGTTTTATTTTCTTCTCTATTATAAATGTTTTAAATTCTTACATGAAAAGTTTATACTCGTAAAAATTTGTTAACCACGTTATACAAAAGTGTTTTTTAATGTAAAATTTAAATATTTGTCATCGTTTTTCAATAAATAATAATAAATATACAAGTGATTATTTTTTAGTGTATTAGTCTAATTTAGATAGATTAAATTAAATAAAAAAATTGTTTTTAAATGCACTTTCTAGGATTTTTATTTTCAAAATTTATAATAATACTTTTTTTTGTTACTTATGAGTACGTACATATTAGCATTAATAACCAACGATAATATGTGAATAGAGATAAAAAAACAAATACAAAGTGTTAATGGTGTTAAAATAAACTGAAAACTGTTATTAATGGACATAAGAAAATAATAATAAAAACAGAATAGAGGAAAATTATAAAATAAAATATTAATAAAGGGATTTAGTTGATGCTATAAAGAAAACCAAGTAAATAAGTACGAAAACAATATGAATTGAGACAATAATTTAAAAAATTCATATGTGGATTTAAATATTAGATAAAATAATAAATATGCATGATGTTTTAAAAGTTTAGTAGTGAATAACAAGCAATTAATGATTTTATGAATTTTCTTGTCTCTTAAAAAAAATTAAATTTTATTTAAAAACAGACACTAATTTTTAACGTTAGTTTTAATTAAATAATTGTGTTTAATAAATACTTAGTAGTTATAACTTTTTAATGCTATTATGTCTGTTTAAATAAATAAAATTATATGTATAGTTTTTAACATTGTTAGCTGTATTCTGTACAAATATATTCATTTGTTTGTTTGAATTAAACAGTTGTTTGAAGTAGGTTAAGACGTTTATTTGTGTGAACTACGCATCTTGTTAGTTTGTGTTAACTGAACAGCACTGATATAAACTTACTGGTCTCTTTTAATATTTAAAAAGCTAAACATTTTAATCAAAAACTATAAAACAAATATGTTATATGTTAAATAACGCTGACGTACATCTCCTTTTTTTCTTCTTTTGACGGAAGCTTAATATTTAATTATTTTGTTAGTTTTGATAATATAATATTATGTATATTAAACAATAAAGCTATAATATACATATTATTATTATTACTAATAGCCATTATAGCAAATTTTTAATATAATTTACTTACGACTATAATAATATATTTTATTTGCACTTGATAAACGATATTGATAGTGATTTTATTTTAAATTATTAGGCTTAAGTTTATTCTATTCGTAAATATATTCTGCTTGCTGCACATTCTTACAAATTTTTTGTACACGCCCTTTGTTATATACACGGTATGGAAATCAGATTAATATTTTAAAATAATATTTTTTTTTTAAATACTAGCATACTATTCAAATATGTAATATTTTCAGTTTCAATAAACAAATAATACCAGTTAAAAAAATATATTACAAAATCGTAATAAAAGTTTGTGATTATGTAATGATCTAATGTTCGTTTGTGTCGCTCTAGTGAAATAGTTTGGTGTTCGTAAATAGAGTTGCCTATCTTAGGATTCAATAATAAAAATATTCCTTTCATATGTTATCATTATTATTATTTACTGCTGTTGAAACTCTCGAACACAATTCGAAATAAAATAGAGCTATTCCCCATTATCATTTTAAAAGTAAGATTCAATAATAAAAATATTCTCTTCATCTGTATACATCCTTATAACCTTGCTAGACAGTTGAACTGTCAAAACAAAATAAATAGTTTCTTACACAATTTTAAAAAGGCGGCATATATAAAGTGTTTACATAAATCCAGACATTTATAAAGACGCTATTATTATTGTAAAGGGTTTACCAATAAAAAGTTTCATTCTGAATAGCAGGCTATTTGGACAGCTGAACATTTTAAAGCTATTATCTTTTGACATTTGACAAGTAAAAACTACGCCATTATAAAAAATTAAACAATACACGCTATAACAATGCATTGAAATTATTGAAATTTACTACAAAAATGGTGAAATTTTTTTTGTCACAGTTCGCAAAAAAAAAAACTTTTTGGTCGTTGTAAAGCACTTTCTCGGCCAGCAATAGTAAACCTGGTGGAAAAATTTGAGCTGTTAGGACAAGTTTGTGATGTGAAGACTTGATACCGTATGCACCGCTCAAAAACACATAAAAATATTGCTGATGTAGACCGTAGTGCTAAAGAAAACCCAGGTTTTTTAATTCTTTCTATCTTTGGAATTAGACATTCCACAAAAGACATTACACCGTATTTTGCATAAAGGCTTAAGTCTTAAAAAATTTAAATCTTTGCTGTATCAAAATGATCCAAAATTTTATTGAAAAATCATCTTCAGTGATGAGGACTATTTTTATTATTATTAATAAGCAGAATTGTAGCATTTGAGGCTCAGAAAATCCAAGAATGATTGCTGAAAAGTTTTTGCATCCTCAACGTGTCACTGTTTGGTGCGGTTTTTGGGCAGGCGGTGTGGTTGGACTCTACTTTTTTGAAAATGAAGCTGGTGCAACTGTTACGGTGAATGGATAGCGCTACCAAACTATGATTAACAATTTTTTATGACCGGAATTGGAAGATATTAATGTGGACAACTTTTATTTCTAGCAAGACGGCGCTACGTGCCACACAAACAACAAAACAATCGCAATTTTGCAAGAAAAGTTTTCTGACCGTGTTATTTTTCGAATAAGTGATTACAATTGGCCACCAATTCTTGTGCTTTAACACCTTTTTTTTTTGGGGGGCACGTAAAAAATAAGATATACCCAATGCTCCACAATTGATTTAAGATTTCAAAGATGGAATTCGTGAAGTTATCGAAGACATACAGCCGCAAATGTGCAAATAGGTCATGGAAAATTTTATAAAAAGAATGTGGTGCAACCGTAGCCATGGCGGCCATTTGACTGATATCGTTTTCAAATGGTAATGGCATACTTTCCTTTTTACAATGAAATAAACTATTATTGATTTCTTTAAAAAAATACCCGTTTTCTTTAATATCAAAATGAAACCTCTTATTGAAAACCTTATACTTATTAAAAAAAAACTAGTTTTATTGGTCAATTACAGTCTACCTGCATTGTCTTGGGACAACGATAATTAGGTATAGGAGTAATTTTGTTGCTAATTTGTTTGGATTTTTAAACTGCGTACAATGCATTTCTATTCCTTATAGTGAGAGTAAGTTTTTAAAATCACGCTTTACCAACAATCGTAATATTTTTGTGATAGAAACTGTTGATGATTTATTAAATTACTACTTAACTATAAAATGTGAAACTACTTGTAAATTGTAATTATGGTTTTAATAAATTTAAACTTGCCGACTACAGCGCAATTAATTGAATTGTTGAATGTTGATTAGACTGCACTATTTTTTAACTGTGATGTTAATTTGTGACTTAATGTATTATATTATGAAATCCATTATGTTACTGATTGTGTTGTCTTTAAAAAACTGAACCGTGAAAGCAATTTTTCTATTTTTGCATCAAATTGACTTTACTTACTAAACACAAAAAAAAAGAACGTAAACGTTAAAAAATTTCAAAACTTATGTTGCAATATATAGTTTTGATCTATTTGTACTACTTGCAAAAATCTCAGTGCACATCAATACAAGCAATCTATTTTACAAACTAAAAGTAAAATTCTAAAATTCTAACTAATCTAAATCATTTTGGAGATTTGTTAATAAAACCAAAACAAACTAACGGTCATAATGTATTATAAGGATCAAACCTTAAATAATGGGAACGACTTTGTCAATAGTTTTTGTAGATTTTTTTCTTCAGTCTATAATAAAAAAATTCATCCAACTCTATTGTTTAAGCTTAAAAATAACGTAATTCAATCAAAACTTTTAATTAATTTGTTTGATGTTTTAAAAGGAATTGAGAATCTAAAATGTAATTTAAGCGTTGGACCCAACGGCATTCCTTTTTGACGGTTAAAGAAGTGCATTTATTGTATTTCACTTATTTTCCAATGTTTTTCAAATATTGACAGAAAGCTATATTACGCCTTTGTTTAAATCTAGAGCTAAAGAAGATACCATTAACTATAGAAGCATATGCAATCAATCTGCCATTTCTAAATTGTTTGATAAAGTTGTAACTGGTCAGTTACAATGGATGTGCAAAAAGCAACTTCGTGGAAGAACAGCAAAGATTTTGTAAAAGACACACTTCTTAATTTACTTTGTTTTAAAAATAATATCTTAAATTCATTTGAATCTAAAGTACACGTTGATTCTATATCACAAATTTTTTAAAAGATTAGATTTTAGATCATAATATTTTGATAGCTAAGCTTAATAGTCTAGGTTTTTATCATGGTGTGATTTGCTGGTTACTTAACTTTCTAAAAAAATCCACGCAGCGTGTAATAATTAAGAACTTTTTGTCACCGCCTATTCTTGTTTCCTCGGATCATTGTGGATCAATTTTATGTTTGCTTTTCATTAATAATTTCCCACAGTGTATTAATTCATTGTCATTTTATTTGCGGATGATTTAAAAATGTATAAAAAAATATTATCTTTTATAGACTGACATCATTTACAACTAGACTTAGATTCTAATACTTGGTGATTTATTAAAAAAATTGTTCTTCAACGCTGATAAATGTTTTTCAATAAATTTGTATAGAACTTTGAGTAAAATTTCTTATAACTATGTAATTGAAACTAAAGTATTGTCACACAAATAAAAAAAAATATGTGCAAAAATGATGGTTTTAACTCTGACACTAATATCATAAATGCTGGTGTTTAAAAAAAAAAATGTTTTTTTGCCAAAACTATTTTTGATTTACATTAATATATTTTTTCAAATAACCAAAAGTCTTATTTACAAATTTGCAAATAATAGCTCCTTTCATATTTCATAATTTCCAAAGACGATTTCTACAAATATGACAAAGCGTTTGTAAATTTTTTGGTTAGAATGTGTAGTGTCTATAAATAAAAATAAAAATAACAATATTTGAATTTGATACTCCTAACTTGGTCAATTTTAACTCTAAAAATACTCAAGTTTTTACTGTTTTAAAATTAAAATTTAAGTAACCAATATGAAACTATATAAACAACAAATCCATAACAATTTATTTTTTTAAATTTATCTTTTAGGAGTTAAAATAACACATTTTCTTTTCTGGAACAACTATGTTGTTGACACAGCTTTAAAAGTATTTAGAAAATTAGGATTTCCTAATTGATATAATAGATTAAATTCCCAAGTATAAAAGGAACATTCAAAAAAGTACAAAATTAACTAATTACAAAAAAACATTACAACACCGGCATAATGTTTCAGATATTTGCATTTTCTATAATATTAATTATCATAAATGTTGTTCAATCAAAATACAAAACATATTTCTATCTAAATAAATGTTTACTTGTAGTACAAGGTTTAGTAATTTTAACAAATATTCAGTTTAGAGATGTAGATCCCAAACTTTTAAAAGAAATTTTCAAAACCGTTTTATAATCTTAGACCCACTCAAAATAACAACACAACAAATTTGTCAAACTAAACTGGGGTTTTAATAAGGATATATCATTGTCTATGGGTCACTTTTTACAATCAACAAAGAAGCTAGCGGAAGTATTCTCTTGCACTGCACTACAATATTATATATTAACTCTCAGCGTTTAACATGTAATAGATGCATGGAAAACATTAATTAAAATTAGAATTAAATTAACATCAAAATTATTAAAAGACTACACAAAAACTTAGTTACATCAGTTTGAGGAGTTTTGCGTCTATTAAAAATTTCACGTATTTTTTTATAGACATTTTTTTTTACAAAATAGGCGTTGTTAGGAAGCTTGAACAAATTACGGTAGAGAATGTAGGCTCAACATTTCTTCAAAATGTGCTTTATTGTTAGAGGGTCGTGACATATTTGTTGCCGGTCAGAAAATACAAAAAGGTCGAGTTGACAACAACACTTTTTTTTGCCAAAATCTACCGGCAATGTTTTATACTAAAATAACGTATCATTTTAGGTCATTGGGTCTTACGGAAATGTTCCGCGTTTTATTATCCAGCTTGTTGCTTTTGATACATTGTCTTACAAGTCTGCATATCAATTTTCTATTATAATTATAAAATGGTCCTAACTCTATTTTTATTGTACGTTTTTTTTTCATTCAGACAATCTTGTATGGTTTTGCATATTTATTGTTTGTTCTGTTTTTTTATGCCTAACTGCTGATTTCTGCTACTACTCTTAGTTTTTTCTTTTTCACTTCTTCCAACTTGATGTATGCAAGCATTTCCTTATATAACCCTAATGCCTATCTCTAAAACTTTATGTAAGCTCTAGCCTTTTTGCTCACCTCAAAAAAAAAAATTCATTTTTATACAACATTGCTTTTTTTTAATTACCAAACATTATCACATATTTGAACATATTTTTACGAGCACGAGCATATTCTTACTATTTGACGAGCAAAACATCTAAATAATTTATTTTATTATAACAAATTTATATAAACAAATATTAATTAAATTAAAAAAAGTCAAAAAGAAAAATTCAAAATCAAAATTATAATAATAAAAAACAAATGTAAATATAAATAACAGTATAGTTAAATAATTTTAATATTAAATTATTTTATCATCTTTCATATTTAGTTTATCATTTTGGAAACATATACATATACGCGTCGGTATAATTATACATCAAAAATCCTCAACCACAATCTCCAGTCCCAATCACCAAACGAGCCGTCATTTGCATACCTTTTGTCTTCCTTCAAACTTAAGTTTTACTCTCTACAATAAGTTCTAGTAGTTCTATAAAGCGCTTTTAAATACGAAGAGAAAATTGAAATAAAAAAAAATAAAAAAATAATTAACAAAAGACAATTTACTTGGTATTGGTATATAATATACATTGTAATAGAATAAAAAAATCATCATTGTACATATTTAAAAACATATAAAATTTAAACCATACTTTTTTTATTCTCACAAAGACGTAGAAAATATATAAGTTTTTTATAAAAAAATATAATAAGTAATAAATTGCTAATAAATTAATATCATAGTTATGGGTAAATGATACAAACCTTAGTCAATATATGTAACAATTCAGAAGTGAATTCTTGCACTAAAAACCGATTTATAAGACTACAAAATGTTATTCTAAGTTAAACATTCAATTGAAATGCACTTTAATTATCTTCAATAAAACGATGTCTGTAGTATAAAAACATTCCTTTTCAACGGAATGAACGATCTTGAAATGTTTTTATATGTTTGCCTCTTGAGTTTTGTTAAGTTTTGCATCAAACACTATATTAGTTGCAACAATTTGGTTAGTTATAAATTATGTTTTATTTACTATTCTTTCAATTACATTACTTACTACAACAATTTTTGTTCTATATTTAATTTTTTTTTATTTGTTTTACTTTTATATCTATAATTTACAAATTAACTGAGGGTGCGCATGTTTAGTGATCGTAGACATATTTTATAAGCTCACAATAAAATCCAATAAGTATTTCCCATAAGAAAATATATGTATAAAAGACTTGGGCACCACAACCGTGTGACGTTACTATTAATGCCACGTATTGCATTTGGATGTGTTCAATTATGAAAATATATGCAGCAATTATGTAATTATACAATGTAACAAGTAGCATGTAACAAACAAAATTGATGTTATATAAGCTGTTTTTCAATTACTGGGGTAACGAGAATAACTTATATTCAAGCATCTTACATCTTACATCTTACGTGGCACAAATATTTTATTACTAGCAGAATGTAAGGTTTATGTAATATAAGCTGTTTTTCAATTACTTGAGTAACTAGAATTAGTACTTACACTCGAGCATCTTACGCAGCACAAATAATGTCTGCAGATTGCTGAGAATTCATATTTTATTTTTTATTTAAAGAAAATTCATTATTTTTTAAATTTAAATGATAAATTTGTATGTAATTGTCATCTGATACAAAATAAAGCGCTTCAAAAATGGTGATAGTTGTTTTTATACGGATTTGTATGTAATACAGACTTCTTACACACACTTACACATTTTAATTTACTTGTAATAGAAGACTTTTGATTATGTGGAAATGAAAATAGATATAATAAAAAAAATTTAATCACATTGTAGTCTCATCTCACTGCGGTACCAACTAATGGACAAGTATATTAAGCTGCTAAGAGTAGAATAATATAATTTAAACCCAGGTAATTGCCGCCGAGGCGATACAATTAAACAAAACAATAAGACCGTTGCACAATCTTGCTTAAAACTAGACCTTAGTCAAGTATTACTTATATTCAAGTGAAACTTTAATATGAACTTTGTTACACCACTGTATTTTAAGGTGCATTTACGTAAAGTACAGATTAATGTGGCAACAGAGCAAAGTTTGTTTTATCTGTCATCAGTTTTTAACAGCAGATAGAGCAGACAGCGTCTTACTAATTAGTGTTATAAAAGTTAATAAATAATAACTTTTTAACAGGCACAACTAAGGTTAGTAATATTGTACCAACATTTATGAAAACAACAAGTCAACAAAATCTTTTTGATTAAAAAAATAAAAATTGAAACAAGAGCTGCTACCTAGAGAGATGAAGATTTACTTTAGGATTCTTTTATATATCTAGAATATATGTTATAGAATAATAAATTCTAAAATATTTGCAAATTATTTTTTTAAATTAAAATTGCAGTTTAATAATTTATTAAAAACATGCTTAGATAAATTTGTTCTAGCATTATATCTGCTTCAGGATTTTTTTTTATTGATAAACTGTTACAAAACGTGTTTATTCACTTAATCCGGAAATGGGGATTTTTCTTCACCATTCTAATTTGTAATATTATGTTAAACAGCAGTAGCGACAATTACATGAAGAAACGTTCCTAGTTTAAGTTGACTGCCATTGGCTAGTACTGGAAATCTTCTTTTGCAAACATTAATAGTTTGCTCTACAACATCTCAAGTGCGTTTTTGATATATTATGAAAACGGTTGACTTTGGTTCTTTTAAAAACATTTTAATATTTTTTAATTTTTTTTGTTATTTTTGACATTTCCTAAACAGGATGTAGCATTTTTTTTTAGTTTGCGGCAAATTTTGGTATTTTCTGATAATATTATTAGACATTTTAAAAATAAATTTTTGTTTTTAATCGTTTTTGGCCGGACTATTATTTTATCTGAAAATATTTTAATGATTTAAAACCAGACTTGGCCTAACTTATAAAATTTTGTTCTTAAGGCGATTCTTTGCGTACCGAGTAGTTTCTAAGGGAGGCAGCGGCAGTGAACGAGGTAGCGAGAGGGCCGACCCGAAAAGTTTACCCCACTACCATAAATAGGCTCTATTCTTTGCTAATAAAGTGAGACCGTCGCACAGAAGCACACGCATGTTTACTGAAACGAAGAGCGGAGAGTACATATCAGCCAGGGCGGAATTCTATCTTAGAAATTAAATATAAAAATTATATATTTCATATATAAATTAATATATCCGAAATTTTAAACTTGATAACGCAATGCTGTAATGGTTAATAAAAATACATTGTTGTCAATTACATGATTACATTATTGTGAACAAAAAAAAGATATTTTTATAATAATTGTTAATTAATAACTAATAATCTTTTAATTAAATTTAATAAAAGTAATATATCGCCGGAGAAAGAAAAAACGTTGCGTTTGAATACTAAAAAAGCAAACGTAATAAAAATTTAACAAAGATTAAATTAAAAGAAAAACGGATGTGAAAAATTAGTAAAATAAATTTTGCGGTAGTAATATTTTTTGGATACGAACACAATATTGTATCCTTTACTAATCTGTTGAGTTGCATTTTATGAGTATGCAGCGACAGGAGACGAGGTAGTATTTCCACTGCACCAAATATGCATATATACTTTACAAATTTTACAAAGTGAAGCAGTCGCAAACTTTAAACGCATGAGTCACATATTTTTAAATACTATAATAATAATATTATATTATTAAATATTTAAATAATATAATTACATATTTGAACATATCGCTTCTATTCATTATTATCATTTCAGCTTTCTGCTTTCTGCTTCAATATTATCAATAATCATAAAAGAAAAACTATTATAGTAGTTTACAGTTTCATAAATTAATTTTCTACAAACATCATAATATATTACTTTTTATCATATAGGAATTTTTCAAATTAACTTTAGAATTAATAATAATACACAAACAAAAACTTTTAATTTTTTTATTGCAATATAACGATATGATTCTTTATAACAATAATAAAACAAAACAATGTATTTCAAAACAACTATCTGCAACATGTAATCGATGTTACACAAATGACAAATAAAGTTATATAATAATGTTTGTCTACGACGATTTTATAATAACTTATTATATTAGTATTTCACCACAAAAAATTGAACTAAGAACTGTCTCTAAAGATATGGTTACAGCAGATGGTATCAGCATTTCATATTTTTCACTACCAATTATAGTCTTTACAATATATGTAAATATAAATATATAAAAAATTATAATATATAAACTAGTCGCACAAGTAAAAAAGTGAAGCGCAACATCTTACACTAATTTATCACTGTTATAACTTTCTTATAACTTTTTATTTTGATCTTTTTTTCGTTTATTTTGCGCTTCAATTATAGCATCTGGATCTCTAATCTTCATACTGCGATATCTAAAATGTCGGGCAACAAACAGTCCATAAAAAAATTGTTTAGTTTTCTTTCCATTTTCTCTTTCCAAAATATGTTATCTCTATGAACTTCTTGAATTTTTATTCCATTAAATGTCCAAACAGCAAAATAACACATATCTTTTTTAGATATGTGCAACTGGCCTTGAATCTGATAGTACCATTTATGATTGAAATTAATAGTTCTATCTTTTTTCCAAAATTTGATTAATCCCAATTAAATTGCATCTTCCGGTGTATGATTTTTTTAAGTATATGGACACTTTACTTCTACTATATTGTTTTCGTTAACCAATCCATCAGGACTTGCAGCTAAATATGGTAAATTAGTATCAATAAATAATCCACATGGTTGTATTTCTTTGTTAATTTCTTTCGATAAAGAATGACTTGCTAACGCTTCATGTTGTACCACATGTTGTATTGCTGGTACAGTAATTATTTTTGTACTTAATATATTTTTTACTAAATTTTTACAGCTAGTGTAATTACGCCTTGTACAAATCTCGCCAAATCTGGATGCTATTAATATATTTCTTCTATAATCAAACCATGCTTAGCATTCTCTTTGCTGTTTAGTTTTATCTTGAATTTCCCCATGTTGGTTTACTTCACATTTTAGTTTGTCCAAAAACATATTTTTTTGCAACTCCATTTCTTTTGGGTTAATATCGGGTTTATTGTACTTAATATATTTTTTACTAAATTTGTACAGCTAGTGTAATTACGCTTTGTACAAATCTCGCATAAAACTTGATGCTGTTAATTTATTTCTTCTATAATCAAACCATGCTTAGCATTCTCTTTGCTGTTTAGTTTTATCTTGAATTTCCCCATGTTGGTTTACTTCACATTTTAGTTTGTCCAAAAAAATATTTTTTTGCAACTTTTTGGGAAGCATCCGTGTTGCATTGCGTCGTATTTTAGTTTTATCAACCCTGTTTTCCGCGACTTCTATTGTTATTCAATTTCTTATGTACATAGTACATGCTTCTTCTGGTGTTGTGTGAAATGACTGCTGCAAAGCAACGGCTTTCATACAATCTGCCTTTTGTAAAATTTATTCTTTTGCCACCAATAAATTTTGCAATTATGGAGTTAAATTGTTCAACAGCATTGTTGTCCACATTGCATATCAAACTTTTAGCATGATTTGCAATGTAGTTATTAGCACTCATCAGTTTTTCATGTAAATTTGGCGTGTTCTCCAAGTATGTGACTACAACTATTTGAAATATCCGCTTTGAGAAGCTCTACTTTTGTATTGTCACATTTTTCATTTTTTCTGTACTTTATAGCTTTTGTGGCTCCACGAAATCTCAATAAATTGATTCGTAATTTTCTTCTTAAAATTAAAGGCCCAGCTGAAGTATTTTTAAATAAATCACTTATTTTGTTGATATATTTTTGCAGAAGATGATTTCTACATTACATTTTTTGTACTTTTACTTGGTAATCTTTATATGGATCTTTTTCTAAGATTAGTTTGAAAGTACTACTATCACCATCTGCTACGAATGTGTCATAAATAACACCATACATCAAAATGCTGTTTTCAAATCCGTCTAATATTATATCGGCCTCCATGCTAGTCGATGAGCCCGAGTAATTTTTGTAGCAGTGATGTTTCTTTGGTGCTTCGTTTTTCAGTTCACTAAATTTGCATATGGTACAAAACTTGTTGCGAACCCCAAGAAATACCAATTGCAGCACAACCGGATGATGAATTATAAGCTCCAGATCTAAAGGAACGTTTAGCCCAGGAACCATCGCACACTACTTTAATTAATGGATATACATTCTTAATTCGGCCGCACTTTCGAGCAATTTCTTTTTCCTCCTCTATAGCCGATTGCATAGAGTCCTTAGCACTTTCTTGCCATGGATTTGAAATTACATCATAAACCTGTTAAACTTTGTATTTGTCATTGATGGCATGTCCAAAGATGCGCAAAACTGTTCAAGTTGCAAATGACCTGCGCCTATATTCATAATGCCAACATACTGCCGCATGATTGACTTCAACTGAATTGCTATCGGTGTTGATTGATGTCGAGTATCCACACATATTACATTTAAAAAATAATGTTGAGTTCAATCCTATTCTTATTTCTTTTTACAATACCATATTGTTAAAATTGCACCCAAAACATTCTCCATGCGAATTTAATATTTTGATGCAATTTAAAAAGTAGTTCAAATCTACTAATCTCCGTCCATCAATTTCTAAAATAGATTAACTTTCCGTTGTCCTGTCTACTTTGTATTCATGAGTCTCAAACATTTCTAGAGAAATACTTTCGGGTTCATTGTTTGTGTGGTCCAATTGATCTTCTGTTGATAACTCTTTGGATGTAGAAGGTTGTGCATTGTCTATTGCCAACTGCTTGGCTGCCAGCTATAATAATATTTAAAATAAATAAACATGTATTCGTAACGAATAAAGAGTTGTAGACTGAAAAGTTTTTGAGTTTGCAAGCACGATCTAATATGTCACTACATATTGTGACTATTGTAATCATTTTGATACGACATTTATTTTTAGAATTTTAGAAATTGCTAAATGAATTAATATTACTAATTGTTATATTTCAGTAATAAATTCTACTACTATACATGTATGTAGTTATTATAGTTATTATGATAAAATGTAGATAGTGTAAGTCAAATATTTTCCTACCTACAACACTTGATATGATACACATTACCAATTTATTTAATTTTAAATTTCACTTACCTTCATTTTTATTGCTTGTTTTTTTCTTAAATTGCCGCCTGTTTTTCGCCTTTTTGCACTCAAGCGAAGACGTGTCTTTTTGCCTCTACGATATGTAGGTTCCGTTTGATCCGCTGTATTCATTTTAAAATAATCACTACACTAGATAATACTAAACAAGACTAAATTATCAAATGAAAATCAAATTGCAGAAAACATACATATGTTAGAGATATTGGAATAGGGGACGGGGTTGTTTACTATTGGACTATGCAGGGGAATACCCGGACGATGGGGGGAATTACCGCCAGCTTGAATAAGCTTTTCCACGGATCGTTTCTTGGCGACCGCAGCCCCGTTTATTATTAATACATTTAATGTTAATAAAACTTAGTGAATACAACAGTTTGAGTTTGATAATCAATTCATTTATTTCAGTATTATTTTAATTAAACTATCACATATACAGGGTGTTTCAAAACATGTGTCGGAAAATAAAGGGTGGGATTGGTTGGCTAATTATAAGAAAAAAGTTCCCATTAACATGGTTTTGCAAACTCACCATATTCAAGAGGTGTAAATAAAATATTTTTTTTAAATTTGTTGACAATATCTCAGGAACCGTTTGAAATACAAAACTCAGCTTTTGTACACATCTTAGCATTAATATTAGCTACTTTTTAAGCGCTTATTTAATTTTTTTATGTGCAATTGACGGAGATTTTAGGGTTGCGTGAGGTTTTTACGGTTCTAATTTCTATGACACTTGGGAAATTGGCATTCTGAAAGCACATTGTGAACCACCAATATTTTCTACACAAAAAAGGTACTCCTAGTCAAAAGCTATAACGTAAACCGTTTTAGAGAAATACGGCATTATATGATAGAAAACATAAAAAAAAGTAGCAACATGTTTTGTTGTAAATAAAAACATTTGTTTTTGATCTAGTCGTCAGCGTTCATGCATTTGTTTTATGCATTTGAGTTATTGACAATTGTCGTTTAGTTGTTAAATAACCTTTTTTTCAAAAGGAGTTAATATCGTGGGAATTTATTATCTTTATTACCCAATTAATTTGCTTATTCTTAGTATTTTGCTTGCGTGGTGATAGCAAAATGAATAATTACAGTGATAGCGAGATATGCTATATGCATATTGTTTATGGCGTTGCCAATGGAAATGCAGTAAAATTTTGTCGAATTTATCAAAAAAGGTTTTCAAACTGACAAATACCAAATGAATAAACATTCATTCGTTTCACGAACGTCTACATCAAACTGGAAGTGTACATAAAAGAGCTGTAGGAAATGGGAGACTTCGCCTGCAACTTCCGAAAATTGAAATAGATGTTCTTCAAGAAATCGAAGACAATCTATCAACTAGCACTAGAAGAATAGCTTTAAATCTAAACCTTAGTCACGTTACAGACTGGAGGATAATAATAAGCCAGATGTTATATCCTTATCACATACAGCGAGTACAAACCCTTTTACCAGCGGATTATCTGCAAAGATTGGCTATGTGTCAATGGTTTCAAGAAAGAATTGTGCAAAACCTCGATTCTTAGAACAAGTTTTTTTTACGGACAAAGCAAATTTTTTTCGCGATGCGATTATAAACCTCCATAATAATCATATATAAGCCGACAAAAATCCACATGCCATAATGGAAGGGCATCATCAGCAAACATTTTCCGTTAATGTTTGGTCACGTGTCGTAGGAAACCATTTAATAGGTCTATATTTATGGCCGTTTAGGCTAAATAGTTAATCATATCGTAATTTTTTTAAAGAAGAGCTGCCAGGACTTTTAGAGAACGTTCCGGTTTAATTAGGAAACAAAATGTGGTTTATGCACGATGGTGCTTCTGCACATTTTAGTTTAGTTGCGCGTCAATTCTTAAATGAACAGTATAGGAACCGTTGGATAGGTCAAGGAAGCCCACAGGCTTGGTCTCCTCGGTCTCCAGATCTAAATGTTTTGGATTTTTTTTATGGGGTCACTTAAAAAGTTTAGTTTACACTACATCAGTTAATACTGATGAAGAACTAAGAAATCGCATTATTGCATCCAGCAATACGATACAAAATACTAGGCATTTTTGATCGGGTACGTCAGTCACTAAAACGTAGGTTGGAAGCCTGCGTTACCGTAAGAGGAAGTCATTTTCAACCAATTTTGTAATTTTTCTTGTTTGTTATGTTATTGCTTAGATTTGTAAAATAAAGATTTTGTGATCATGTTGCTACTTTTTCTTTCCGTTCTTGAGATATTGTCAAAAAATAAAAATAAAATAATTTTTTTTACACCTTGTATCTCGAAAACGGTGGGTTTGCGGAACTATGTTAATATGAACTTTTTTTTTAATAATTAACCAAGTAATCCCACCCTTTATTTTCCGACACATGCTTTGAAACACCCTGTATACTAAGAAAATTTATAACATAATTAATAGCCGTATTCTGAACATTTTTTACAGCGATGTTAATTAACATTTTGAACGTTGCTAAGCAATATTTAAAAAACTCGATACCTGATTGGTTGAAAATCAATTTCTACAGCAATGTTAGCTAACATCGATGTTAAAATATGTTCAGAATAGACCCATAATGGGTCTATTCTGAACATATTTTAACAAATAAAATATATATGTAAAATATGTTCAGAATAGACCCATAATGGGTCTATTCTGAACATATTTTAACATCGATGTTAGCTAACATCGCTGTAGAAATAGATTTTTAACCAATCAGGTATCGAGTTTTTTAAATATTGCCTAGCAACGTTTAAAATGTTAATTAACATCGCTGTAAAAAATGTTCAGAATACGGCTATAAAGCGGGGATGTCAATCGGCTTAAAACAATGGTAACTATCTAAAAAGTATTAAAAAACAATTACAATTTTACAAAGTAATAAATAAACAAATAATACATATTATATATAATAATACCAAAGAAATATAATAAATTTAAATTGGCATTGTATAGCGCCTTAATTTTAGACGTATTTTTAGCTGCTTCACATCTGTTAATTGTCGCCGCAATAGGCAAGAGTTGGTCCAAACTTTATTATTTTTCTTTCAATATATTTGTGCTAAAACACACTTTATTCGTGTGAGCGAGTAGGGCATAGCAATGCGTCTCGCTTCACCGAACATCTATCCAGTCACAGCATATTAATACTAGTGCACGTGTATCGTCGCTAGATAGAAGCACATTCTGTAATCTTATTATTTCAAATAAATGTGTATTTGTAATTGATGATTTACTAATTGATTTTTTAACATTTTACTATTTAAAAAAAAATATATTGATAGTATTATAATTAATCTATTCTATCTTCTGTGTAAAAAAAATTGACAAATTCTAATACTAACTTCATTTTATTGCAAGATAAATCAAGTTTCAAAATTTGAAATTTTTAAAAATTTAATATTAATCGACACTTAGGCATAGAATAAATAATTTACAAAATATTAAAAAAAAAATCGATTCGATTTGATGAAAATTGACACCACAATTGGATTACTACTGTGAAGGTAAATAACGCGCGCCGTGATTCCTCTTAAACTATAATCGTTCTCAAATTATTACATAATTAATTAATAATAAAAAAAATTATATACCAAAATGTTATTTTGCAACGAATGGCAGTAAAGATATCGTTTGTCACATTGTAGCGGCTTATTCTTTCATTAACGATTATCAATTTGTAAAGAGATCTTTATGAGTTATAAAATAAACCTGCTAGCTATTTTTTACTTTTTATGAATAAAATTTTGCAGTTTTTAACAATTAACGATTAAAGTTTGTGTATACTATAAAATATAAAAATATTGTCAGATATTTTTAAACTTTATAGTTGGATTTACCAATTTTTGAAATTTTATTTAAAAAATTTGTTTTTAACTGTTTATAGCCACGTTTTTGGTGCTTTTTGATAATAGTTTAATACTGTAAGATGTGTTTTTTTGCTATTTTTGACATAATATAAATAATATTTTGTACTTTTAAACAGTTTTTAGCCTGATTTTGGTGTTTCTATGTTTTGAGGTTAGATTTTTAATCATTTTATGAAAAAAATTTATATTTTCAACAGATAATAAAAAAAAATTAAAATCCTGCTAATGCTTTTTGACAATATTTTATAGCTAATTTTCAATTTATGAGTTTTGCAATTGTCAACAGATTATGAACAAAATTTTGAGATTTTATAAACATATCTTGCTATTTTTGAGCAACATTTCTGGCAACATTTTGAGGTTTTAAGACCCAATTTTGTAATTTTTAACATTTAATAAATAGAATTTTAAACTTTTTAACAGTTTTGGCCGGATTTTACTTTTTTTTGAAAATATTTCAACATTTTATAACCGGATTTGGTTTATTTGATCTATCATAAATAAAATTTTGTACTTTTTAAATGGCAGATTAAAAAAAAAAACGACAAAATTATGTACGTTTTTTTCTAAAACCGCCCGACGGGGCTCTAAGAAATTTGATAAATTCTGGGGATAGTCTTGCTATTGCATTTGACAATAATGCATTTATACAAAAACGTAAAATTTTATTTTTTGCATCCCAATTATTAAAATACGCAAAACTTATGATGAATTATTTAAAAGGTTTTAAGATCATCATTAAAAGCTTGTAAACATTTATTTATTTGTTACACTTAAAATAGTATGTTATACACTTCAAACACAATTTTGAATTTTTATTCAAAAACAATAAAGGTATTGTAATTTTAGGTTATATACTGTATCTTCTATAAGTGGTTCGGAATCCACTTAAAGACTGTAGGTCCCTTGTAATGTAAGTTGTCAGCATTATGTGCAGAGTTGGAAGCCTATATCCCATCAGGATAGAAAACGGCTTAAGATTAAGATTAAGATACTGTATCTTACGCTAAATTCAACTTAGACATTTTTATGTTTTACTTAGTAGATAGTGTAACAAATATAAGCTTTACTTGGAAATAAAATATCACTTAATCAGTGGCATTTATAGACAAATCTCCGTCTTAGACTCAAGACGGTCTCACAAAAATACGCCTACAGATACAATACATTTTTTACCATTTTCAGATTGATGCATAAAAGTTATGCAATTTTTATATTTTTTCAAAGCCTTTACTAAGATATAAATTTTGGTACTACATCACATCTTGTTTGGAAAAAATCACTATAATGTAAAAACAATTAAGTTTTTATTATCTTGTAAAGTACATAAAATATTATCTTGAAATTCTCACAACATATAGAACAATTTAATCCCTAAAGATTTACAGTTTCAGATTATTAAGTCGTTGTTTTTATTTATAAATATAGTTGAATAATATCGATTATAGATCAAAATTAATGCATTGGATATTTTTTTAAGCTTGATATATAAAATTTTTATGTTTTCTTATAAAAAATGTTATAGTAAATTAAATTTGTTGCAATTGCAAAAACACAATTTGCTAAGATGGTTATATTTCCAAAACAAATGTGATGACTTAACATTGTGAATCTTCTAGGATTGGTTGGTCTTATATGCTGTGAGAGTTTAAAGATGATTTTGTATGTACTTTGCAAGATAGTAAACATTTTTTTTTACATTATATAGATTTTTTCTGTTATTATTAAAGAGAAGAAAAATGTAGGTATAGAAGCAAAACTTATCTCTTAGTTTTTGAGTTATTAGTCAACGTATTTGCTGGTTTGATAAATGTATAAATTTCTTTTTCATTAAAAAATTATTATAGATAATTGGGTATCATATCATGGTGTGATAGCTCAATGGTAGAGTACTTGCATATCATGCGAGCAGTCCGGGGTTCGATCCCCGAAATATGACTGAAATGATAACTTGCTCTTTATCCACCAGCGTGGTTCGGAAGTCACGTATTAAGCTGTTGGTCCCATCAAACCACTTTAACCCATTAGTGCATAGAAAAATATTTTTTAAATATTTTTGAAAATTTTGATTATTATGCTTTCAACTAAGTATCTACTTTATGTTTTGTTTTTTTTTTTTATTTTTTTTAAATTAGTTATTGTTTTATGGCACATCCGTTATAAAGGATCTTATGCATAATAGACAAAAACACACACAATGAAGAAAACTAACGTTTTATTTTGAATGGTACAGTAAGAAACAATTTTTTGGATGAAGCCCAACGTTACATTTTACACATATAATTTTTGAATTTTTGTTACATAATTTACATTTTTTGTCTGTTTCTGTATAACTTACGAGATGAACGATATTATCATATCTCACACTTTCTGTTGATGTGATTGATTTATATCGAAGGGGTTTTTTGCCATAAGTTACCAATAAACCTTGCGCAATATAACGTCTGAAGTTCAGTAACAAAATGCAGTTTGGATCTGAAGGTCTAAATTACTTCATAAGGAGCCAACCATTCACTACACTTACATCGATAAAGTATTGAAAAATTGGCCAATACCATTTTCTTTGACGCTTCCTTGATCTGTAAGCAGCCACAAGACCATCCATTTTATTGACACCGCCTATTTTTTTATTGTAATTTGCAATAACTTGAGGCTAAGAAATATTTTGTTTTGATTTTGATTCTCCACACCAACGTTTTGCACTAGTAATAGAGTTATATTGTTATCTTTCCATTGAGTAAATACATTTTTTCCATTTGATTGGAATCTATACGTGCCTCTTTTCTCATTCTTCCAGACCGTTTTGTTTAGAAATGGACAACCTACTAGCCAATTTTGTCTAATAGTTCCTGTTGCATATATGTTATTATCTGCCAAATAAGACAATAAGGAAATACCAGTGAAGTAATTGTCAAAATAAAATTACATCCCATGTTTCTGGTAATATTTGCTTATTTTATAAGGGATATAACAACGTCTCCACCTAAACCAAATTGCTTTTTTTTATTTGATTTTCCCGTATATATTTCAAACGATAGCATGTACCCATTACTAGCACAAAGTGCCCAGTTTTTATAACCAAATCTAATTGGTTTTCCTTTTATGTACTGCTTTGCAAAGTGTTTGCCATAGTATGGTATCATGCTTTCATCAATGCTTAAATTTTCTTCTATTTGCCATGATTTCGAAAACTGGTGTTCAATGCGTCAATTAGTGGCCGAATTTTAAAAAGTTTGTCATCATAATTATAATTAACATTATTATTAAAATTTATATGGCGTAAAAGCTGTTTAAATCTATTTAGCCTCATCAAATTTAATAAAAGTTTTGGGACGTCTTCTGTATTGTTCCAAAACATACGTTTATTTGGATATTTAGCATATCCAGACCACAATATTGCTCCAAGAAGTACATATAATTCACTTATAGTCATATCAAAATTTACATTTTTTTGTTGTGCATATATATTGCTTCACAAAAAAAAAAACTTAAAAAAATCTACAGGGTTCTCCGCTTTATGTGCCTTATCAGAAGGCAACTTACATACACGGTATTGACTTCAAAGTTTTGAAGAGGACTATTGGACCATACATGTTCAAGTTTTTCTTTTTTTTTTCTTTTTGAAGGTTGAGAAACACATGTACTTTTATTTTTTTTTTGCAACACTGACAAGAATAAATTATATTCCTTGTCATCATCATCATCATTGCTGTCATGTCTATTAACAATTTGACATGGTTGTTTTAGAATATCTCTTGGTAAATGGTTTAGGTTACCATCCCCCTGATCAGAAAGATCACTATCTTCTTCAGATTCTAGTGTAGGGTCAGCAGGAGGTTGTAAATAAATTCTAAAGTCATCATGGCTATTTGGGTCATCATATGTGCTATCATCATCATTTTCGTGAATTGCAAGTAGCTGATGTAACGATAATCTAAAATATACAACAAAAGAACATAAAATGCATTCTATGCATGTGATCCTTTTAAACGGATTCAAAACAAAACACAAAATTTTAAGAACGGCAACTATCTGTTATGAAATATAACTATAGAAATTAACAAAAAAAGATGTTAAATGCGTATTTTAAAAGAAATTATTGTTTTTATTTATATTTACTATGTCAAAAATTAATACTTACCCCCCATTTCTTGTTGAATACAAAATGGGGTCTATTTTTATTCAATAAAACTATATCCAACACAAATAACACGTTATTTACGCAGCAAGCGTCGTGAACAGACTGTTGACAACACGCCTAACCGCACATTTTAACCCCCTCCCTGATAGGTGCAGCAGAAACATAAATATTTGCAACGTCCGATTAAACGGATCATATGCACTAATGGGTTAAACAAGTCGTAGACTTACTGTGGCGATGTAAAAAAGCCGTAAAAAGCATAATAATAAATAAATAAATAAATATTTATATAAACTCAATCCAATCAAAATTTTGTAGGTTTTTTAATATAACATCATTAGTCATCATTAAAATGCACGCGTTGAGGAGCGCTCATAAATCCATTCCGGAATTAACCCATACATAATAAATAGAACAACTCTTGTTTGCATATATATATATTTCAAGGCGGAATAAATTCCTGATGCGTGTAGCGCATTAAATTTAAATATTATATTTTTAATAAAATTTGATGTTAGTTTTTCGGATAGTGGCGCAAAGGATAAGTTAAAATAGTCATATTAGTTTAATACTTATTGTTATTATTTTATCATTTAATTTAATTTAATATATTAACATTTAAACTATTATAAAAAAATAGGTAATACTCAACGTATTTAAAAAAAGCAGCATGTGTCATTAGGCTGTTGTTGAGATGCAAAACAGCATGTTGGTGAAGTGCAAAGTTTAAGACACGTCTTATATTACAAGCAAGTAAACTAATATTAAAGATTTTAGCAATTAGAACTCAAACTATGTTTCCCACATATCGTTAAAGCTAATAGTGCTGAAAGCTTGTACGTTTCACTTAACACAATGTATGGATTATGCTAACAAAAACACCTGGAATATGATTATAAAAAAATGTTTGCATTTTACAATCAACCAATTTGAAAAAATTGTCTTTTTTAATAATTATTAAGTAAGTTAATATTGTTTGGAAACATTTAATCTTGCGTATACAAATTTATTTACGTTTTTTTGTGTTTATGTTTAAATAAATATATAAGAAACTGCAAATTTTGTTCTAATAATTTTATTTTGAAACGCCAGCACTCCCGAATAAGATAAACCCAAAACACTCAATCTGCTAAATATAAAATATGCATAAGTTTTTAAATCAATTACTTAAGGATTAATAATTTTAGCCATTTTAACCTTTAACCACTAATGCGTATGTTTTGTAGAGTGAGTAATAACATGGCGTCTAATTGATCTTTATAATAACAATAGTAATAATAATAAAACGCCTCAATAGTTTGAAAAATTATGAATATAAGTTTTTATTAAATTTGACAGATTGGCAGTTGTGCAATTGCTCTATAATTTTAAGCATCAGATTTGTCTCCTTTTTTAGGTACAGGTTACTCTTCCAACAATTTGGAACTTTTTTTGTATGATAAGGTTAATATTTTAATTCAAATGGGAGCTAATTCATGTGCAAATGTTTTAAAAATAATAAGTGGAATTTTATCTATTACTTGTTGATTTTTTAGTAATTACTTTATAAAGATATCTTTCAACAACTTGTTGTTTAAAATAAACTTGACCCATTTAGCCACTAGCTGGCATTGTAAGTACAACCGATAGCAAATTTAGAATAGTAGAGCTATATGCAAATTAGTTTGCACAAATATCTACTTTTTTTGGATTAGTAACTTGATTGTGTTGATTATTTTAAATATTGAAGATTTTGAACTACTTTGCAATGAATTTAAGGCTGGAAAATTGATTACATTTTATAGCGCATCGCTAAAAACAGTCAACCTAGACAACGGCTGAAAATTATTAAACCAAATTTTGAAACATTATAGAAGAACGTTTCAGCTATACATTAATACCTTTTTAATTTTTCTATGACAATTAGTTTTAATTTTTTAAAACCTAGAATTTTTGTTTGGTTTAATTATTTATTTGCGAATTAAATATAACTTTTAATCTTTGCTCGAAAGTATTAACGAATGGTTGTATGCACTTTATATTTTAAAATAACAATTGATTGAAAAAACTTACCGTTTAAACGTAGAATTGTCAGAAATTTTTTCTCGTAATAACCATTGTTAATTTAAAAACGGCGCTCTACGTGCCAACCTTTTTCTAGAGGAAAAGGTTTACCAACATTTTCGTAGATGTAATAGGATTTTAATAAGTAATGTTTGCTTATAATATTTTTCCTTAACATCAGGACTGCTTTTTAGCTTTCTATATACAAACAAAAATTTTAATAAAACATTAACGCTAGAAAATTTGTGAGTATAGTCGCCGATACCCGGAAATTTTCTAGCGTTAATGTTTTATTAAAATTTTTGTTTGTATATAGAAAGCTAAAAAATTCAATTAGTTTTTTTGTCAATCTTATCTCTTTCGGATTTTATTAGATTGTCACAATGTTAACAACCTTTTTGATAATTTTGATAAGTATGATCGGAAGAATTACTGGCGTATTTGTTAAATGCTTTTTGCTGCATTTAAACTGCCTGTTTTGTCTACATTGAGTACAAGTACTTTTGTTTTGGTTTAATACCAAAAAAAAAATTATGACAAATAATTTTTGTAAAATTTGCTGCTGCAAAATGTAGATCCTCAAAATATAAGCATAATAATAGATAAAGCGCGGTTTAGATTTAGTAGTAATATGAAGAAAAGTTTCAACAACAGAAGTAATACGTGATGATCAAAATTTCCAAAAGCAGTTTCAATAGTAGTTGTTGTAATTTTTGGAATAGTTGAAAGATACAGATTAAATAATCTAAAAATATGTGGATTGCGGAATAAGTTGAGTGTTGTAGAAGATGAATGATTAACTATTCAGTATTAAATAAATTTAAAACTGCTAACAACATTATTTTAGCTTTTCTAAAATTACTTTAAAGAAGCTTGTCAAAACTTTCTAAAAGGTCATCAAAAATGTTTGGAGTTGCATAATTGGAGAACGGTATATGTCTATTACAAAAATTGTCTTTTTGGAAAGATTTAGTTGTCAGTCTAGAATATGCTCGATGTTTGTGAATGTAGATAAAACCACCCTGCTGATGAGCAAATAAATGTTTAAGATGATATTAAGAATCTACTAAATTTTTATTGATTACTTTGATTTTAGTAAAAAAAAAATTTTTATGTTTAAGATGCTGATAAACATAACTTAAATTCTTTTGTATCCTCGTAGATTAGTGTTTCACAATTCACGGTAGACTGAGTTTTGTACTCAATAAACTTAGTCTAAGCATCAAATAAAATTCTTGCATTAGTAATCTTTTTGATGACTTGTTCCAAATCTACGTCTACAATAATTAGATTTAGAACAAACCATTATAATATAATATTACAATTTAAACTTACCGCCAGGTCCGGGTTAGTAGTTAATGTTAGTAGTTAGGTTAAGATGTAAGTTTTTAAAAATGATGAATTAGGATGGTCCCGTAGCAAGGAATTTAGGTACGCAATGTCACTAGTTCTTGAAAACAAAATTTAGCTTTGCTGCTGTTAGAATAGGTAGGAATAAGGTATTTTGGACCCAGGTTATAAAAGTTTGAGAACGCAAAAACACAACTTCTTGAAAACTGGATTTGTCTACTCGAAGCCAGAATCCTGACCGTTACAAAAGAGGCATGACAACTTTTATCTACAGATACACGACATCAAGACGCCAAACTATACTAATAAACGCCAAACATTATAAACAAAAATAACCAACGTTGTAAAGAATGGAAGCAGTATATTGAATACTTTCCAGAACAATAACCGTAACTGACAATATGCAAACTGTGCCCAGTCATACTTAATGCGTGAATAAAAAAAGCCACTCAACAGGCCAAAAGTATCAAGACGCCAGGTCCAGATAATATCCCATCCAAGCTTTTAATATTGCTAGATGACAAAAGCTTAGATGTTTTGATGAAACTGTTAGTTAGAATCAGTATTCATAGCACTGCCAAATAAAACTGACGCCAACAGATGTAATGACTTTAAGCTAATTAAACGATAAAAAATTTATATTTCAAGTATAGATGAAAGAGTTTTATGTTTATCTTTTTGAATTATTACAAATTATAATATGTTAATTAGAATAAATTAAAAGAGAACATTAATAACATAAGGTTTCTAGATGATACTGCAATAATAGCCAAAAGTTTGGAGCATTTGAAAAGTTTACTTAACGCAGTCATCAAGACAAGTTCTAACAAACGATTAATGATCAACATCTAAAAAACTAAATGGATTGCAGTTGGAAAAATACACATCGGAAACAGCACGTTACTAATTGAAAGGCAATTTATTGAACGCGTGAAACACGTTAAATCTCTTGGCAGCTGGATAATTGTGGCAAATAACTCCAATAATGAGACCTTTGCGTATATCAAAATGTCTCAAGTTGCATTCAGATTATGAGAAACTATATTAACTAATTGAAACCTACCCATAAATCTTCGTAAAAAGGTTCTCACGTCTGGTTGATTCTGTTGTATAGATGCAAGACTTGGACTTGAATACAACAATCATGAATTGTCTAAAAGCATTTTATGAAAAATATCCTAGACAAAGCACACAATCATCATCAGAATTCAACAAAAAAGTATTAAATTTAATAAAAACCAAAAGAGAACTGTTAAACACAATAAAAACAAAAAAAAAATCAAATACTTTAGGCATATCGTTAGAGGACCAAAATACTATCTATAACGCCTAATTATACTTGGGAAAGTTGTTGGGGAAGAAATGGATAGAATGTAAAAATCTATCATGGCTGCGCAACATTAGACAATAGACAGGCTTAACAGAATTTGAAATAAATACCACCAAATTAGAGACACGATGCTAGTCAACGTCTAAACACAGACAAGGCACCACAAGAAAAAAAAGTCTTATTTTTCTATAATGTTGACTTTAAACGGAGTAAAATAAGCTTTAAACAAAAATTTAAGCAAATTTAAATATAAATTTTAACTATCAGTAACTTTTATTGCGGTCGGACAATTTAAGCAATTAATTTTTTTTTATTTAGTTATAGTTTTATTTTTGCTCTATCTGCAGAGACACAATCATCATAAACAAATGCACTTATTGCATTTCAGAAAGTTTTGATACATCTACGGACGCATAAATTATTTGCAATTGCCATGATAAAATATTACGGCAGTTATATCAAATTAGTAAATTTACAAAAAAATAATAAATTAAATATCAATTTAAAACGAATTAAATTATTCAAAACAAGGTCACTCGCTTCACAACACAGTCTATTGTGTTGACTTATAAAGACCGAGGCGACAAAAGTAGATCACGGTCAGGAAGTTAATAAATGAGTGCAGTTTTAATATACTTATTAATAAAAAGACTCTGCACTAAAGCCAGATATGTTGGTCATGTCGCCACCGAGAGAGTTAAATCAATTTGAAAATTTACTTTACTAAATGTTCATAATATTAATCAAACATAAACATGAAATTAAACCTTATAGGTTATGGTTTTTATTTATTTTAAAACTTACTTAACCCTTCATTAGTATTATACGGTGTGTCACACCGACGCATCAAATTATGTTTCTTTCTTGCATTTGCAAAAGAATTTTTTTGGGTCGTTCGGTACCTTTCTACATTGTTTTCATAAGTCTCACCTGCAAAGCGTTTATGTGTGCGTGCAGATTAGCCAATGTTATTAATAATTTTGGACTGTGACACCAAAGCTACTATTAGTGTTAACAATTTTTAGTTACAAATTTCTGGTAAATTTTTTTATAAATTATTTGAAATAAATTTCTATTTAAATTTTTAAATAATATATATGTCTTACAAAGTTGCAACTTCAAAAATTGATGGATAAGGTTTTACTCAACGACATAATACATTTTGAAGACAAAGAAGAGGACGACAACTACTTTGATTTAGTGGAAGAAAGGAAAAAATAAATAAATCGGAGCAAAATTGCAGTTGTTAAAACTAAATCAATTTCAAATACTTCTGCAAAACTAGATAGAAAAGGCGTTGTAAAATGTAGTTTGTTTGGTTTTCAAGAAAACTGCATCTTTACATCATGATAATAATATTGATAAAAATACTGACGAATTGCGTATATAATAACATTTTACATAAGTGCTATATCCGTAACGTTGTAGACCAATTGTGCTCAAATTATAACTGCGCTTGAAGAACAAAACGTTGGTCGGTAATAATAATATTCTACTCATTACTGAATGTAGGTGCAAAAACACTAATGGTTGAATTTGCAGCAAATAACACAACCATAAATACTAAATATTTATGTTTCTAAAATTGCTCCCAGTTGCTACAAAATGCGAACTAGATAATTATGTGGCATTCAAGAAACTACTGCAAAGAATATGCAAAGATTGCGGCAATCAAATATATGTTTAATTAATATCAAGTAGTGTTCAATTTATTTAAGATTAAAAAATGGATGTTGTTAAAGTTTATTTTAAATAATAGCAGTTTTTGTTTTTGAAAATGACATTTACATTCAAAAAAATTGAAATTATATACATATATGCAAAATCTATAAATATGTTGTTTTTTTATTACTATGTTTTAAAAAAATTATAACATATAATATATTTCTTATAAACATTGGTATAAACGTTTCAGAAAATTATGATACTAATGAAGGGTTAAAGTCACCAAAAACGCATTGAATTTACCTAATAAAATGTTGTTTTAATATAATTAATAATCAGCACTTGAAATAATGTTTATAGAAATATACAGGTATTGATATATATTCTACATAATAATAGTTAAAATTTACTTAATTAATTATTATTTAAGATTTATAAAAACTTGAAAATTAGCTATTAAAAAATAACAATTATACATTTTAACCAAAATGCGTTTCTTATCATAAAAAACATTTATTAAAAATTTAAAAAAAAAACATAAAACATATTTTAAACTGGCTTTTAATGTTTATTATTTTTTAATTAAATAATTTGGGTTGCGATTATGTTAGATAAAAGAAAGAAAAAAAAATTGTTCAAAACATACAAATTTTATTGATAATACAATTTATAAATACTTTGTTGTTGTTTGCAGGTTGATAAAGTTAGAATAATCTTACCTGAGTTAATCTATTTATTCTAAAAGTTGATTGATATTTTTTACTGTGTGTATTATTTTAAGACGCTTCCATAATTTAAAGTTTTATTCAGTACAGTTTCATTTGCATTTTGTTCTGAACATAAAATATTATAAAACATATATTACAAACCAGTTGTATGGCGATATTGATTATTATTAACAGCTTTGATAGTATTAGATGAAACTATTATCGGCTTACTGGTAGCAGCAAATATAGTTAATTATAGCAATGTAATTTACTACAGTTCACCATAATAAAATTACGATAAATTTTATTGTATAATTAATTTGTAATGCATGTTGGTAGTATATTAAAACAGATTAGTGAATGAGCAATTTAATATTTGGTTAGTTTTCTATATGCCGCTTTTATTTATTTCATCCTTCAATCCAAAATTATGAATGGTTAAGTACAATACATAAACGCATTAAACGGTTACAAGTCACTACAATATGTACAGAATCATTAGATAAAAATAATATTAAAAATATTACAAAACAAATTTAAAAAAGAATTTTTACATTGATCTATAAAGTACATTTATTTATTGAATAATGCATCTATCAATTAGTTTTTTATACAGCTAGTATGTTAAATAAATATCCACCTGCGTATTTTGGTAATTATTTATTGGCACAGTACGAACCAACATTTATAGCATAATGGATTGCGAGAGAGCCTCGAGTGTTTACTAGGAGCGACGGAAATTCTGCCGGTGCATGCCGTGTGTTTGACCGAATACGTTTGGTGTATTTTATATCATGTACATTTAACTTTTGATTTGATTTTAATTTAATTTGTCCAATTTTGTAAATAATGATTAAATAAAAATTCTATGTTTTTAGATAAGATGACTGCAACAAATCTATTTAAAGTTACGAGTAATTAATTTAAAATAAACTGTAATTGTTTAGTCTTATCGGAAACGGTTGTTTTTTTAATCAAAAATGTAATTTACAAAGACATTTAAAAATCTAAACAATTCATATAATTAAAAACAGTAAACTATTGTTGATTTCTTACATTAAAAAAAAATCATATTTTAGTTCAAAAAAAGTAATCATAAAAACTTATAGCAAAATTGCAACTTTATTAAATAATATAACTAAAAACATAATAAATAATTAATCAAGGCTGAAATAATATAATTATTATATTTGTATTACAAATGTGTTATAAGTGTTATAACAGCTTAGTAATTAGTTTATTTAATTTTTAATATGAGTTCTGACATAGTAAATAACCAATTTTCATATTTATTTAGTCGTGGCAAATGCATGATTTTTTTTAAATTTCTAGTCACTGTTGATTCATAACATACAATAGGTCACAAAGTGTCATCAAAGTATTTATGCGATACGAATGTTAACAAAAAGTTTATTTACAGATTTCTTTTTTTACAATAAGAAGGACATCTATTAATTAAAGATATTTTTAAATTTTTAAAGGCTTGTTTTTTAATGAGATAATATGTATTTTTATCAAAACAAATCATTGCAATTTATAACTTGCACAATAATTTGTTGTCGTGTAAGGAATCAATACAAGTTACATGAAAGGACTTGTTGCGCTTTGTAAAATAAAGTGAGGATTTGTTTCATTTTGTTAAAAACATATAAAGTTTTGTAATTATTTTTAAAGGAAGTGTTACAGAAATTAATTATAAATTATATAAACTAAAATATTTATAAGACTTTTTACGTTTTAAATTATTGTTATCTTCAGTTAATTTTAAATTAAATATTATTATGAACTTCGTGTGTTTATACAAATAAATTATAATAAATGATTTGTATTACAAAGTCTAAGCCGCGGGGGCTATAAAAACGACGTGACAAAGCCGAATACAAAATACGCACCAGCATTATTTGAGTTATTTTAAGCCAAATATTGATTATCAAAGCTTCCAGAGTCAGTAAGTCATGTATGTACATTATCTATAAATAGAACTAGAGTAACAAATATAAAATGTTTATGTTGAACGACGGTGCACTGCAAATGGTTAAAATAGAAATGTGTTTGGTGGCACCGTATAGCTGAAAAAACAGGTTTTAATTTAAACTCATTTAATTTAGGTATTTATAAATCATGATGTACCATTAATAAAGTTGATGGCACATTTTTAATTTATTATGTTATTGTAGTTATTTTTCAAACAATTTTTTTTTAAATTTATATACCTACTCGTTTTTTATTTAGGCTGTTTGTAGTACTTTGTGAATTATGCACACAAAGCTGTAAATATTAATTTATAATATAAAAAAACTTTTCTTATAAAAAAGGTTTTTTTTCATAATTATAGGTAGGATAACAAAATAATAATTTGATGTCATAATATGATCTTATTGCCAGATTTTAGAATTGTTTAAAAAACATATTTGTCCATGGCTGACTTTGCACTATTGCTATTTGTTACTATAAAATGCGCACCAACAAGATGTTTTTAAATATAACAAAGTAATTAATTTTTTTGAATAAAAACTTTTTAATTTGAACGATCAAAGAAGTTGAATAGTCTGAAAAAAGTGCGTCAGATGGAAAAACGCAAAGAAATCTGTAACTATATACTAACTAAAAGCTTTTTTTATGGCTTTGCATTTTGTCACACAGCTCCTAGTCGCTTCAAAACACAAATTTGCGTTGGCAAAAAACCTTTGCATAAAAGAAACAAATATCTACAACTATTTACGTGCATTAGTTGCGGGCTAAAAAAATTTTTAGCAATTAAAAATCAATGACAAAAAACAAACTAATGTATTTTGAAACACTAAAATTCTCACTTCAATAACCAAAGTATTATAATTAAATAAGTTTTTATTGTTTTTTGTTGCTGATCTAAACAGGCTGCAGCAAAAAGACCGTCAATATTAGTCATTAAATTTAACATATTTTTAGGAAATATTCCAGAATAACAACAAACTTTTGTTATAAATTTGTGATTAATTTTAAATACATATTCAAAGCCAGTTGTGAAATAGTAACACAAGTGTAAGCCCTAAAAGATTGGCTTCAACACCCTAAAAAAACTTATACTGTAGTTTTAAACAATAAATTTTTTTAGTGAACAACTTTAACGAATTTTTTTTAAAACAAATTAAAGCTGTTCTTTTTAAACACGGGTGTTCAATATACAGTTTAAAAGTAGAGTACACAATTTTTTGCAAATAATTTGTTTTAATTATCCAGTTACACGTTTATTGTGTGATGTATTAGAAGATCTTCCTGTCAACAATCATTTTCTTATAGGAATACATATTATCCAAATCTGGTCTTATTAGAATAAAATGGTAAAGATGTTAAAACCACCGTACAGGTTTTTACTAATAAAATTGTATCATTCAGAAAGCAAAAATACAAGTTTACAAACATTTGGTCCTATTGTTGTGTGCTTCATTCCATGATAAATTTTTTGGTTTCTATGTTTTGTTACAAGTTCAATCCAGATTATTTGTTTTCTTATTTCTATGGAATTTTTAAGTAAGATATTAATGTAGTTAAAGTTTTTAAATCGGTTGTTTTAAGTTGTATTACTGGCAAACGTATTGTTTGTAGTTTTCTTTGGCTGTCTATCACATAATTTATTGTTTTGTTGTAATTTTGTCAAAACCAATTGTTCAATAGCAGCTATATTTATCCAGGAACAGCGTAAGTGGTGTTTCCTGGCTTTTGCTTTAATATATACCATCTCTGGTGCCATTTTTATCTTTAACTTTATTTTTATACCATGGTGTATAGTATATATGCTTTATTTGACTATGTCCTGCTTATTTTTACTTGTTCACTAGTTTTACAACAATATTATTACATCAAATTATAGAAGTAGCAATAGATTGACAATACTAAGACATATTTTATATGGCCAATCAAATAACAAAATAATTAAAAAAAAACTTGTTTTAATGTATGAATATATTTCTAGTTATATAAATTTATTCAGTTCACGCATATACAATAAAACTCCAAAAATCAATAACCACTAATGTCGGATTTATTGAAAGATTTTTTTTTAAGTGAAAGAATTTTAATATTAAATATAACAACAACGGTTATTATTATGTCTACCTCGGCTTGTCTACACTGTGGGCAGGTAATAGCATGGCGATTGTTGGCTTCCAAATTATCTAAACTTTGTGGGTTGTCATAAACTTGTTCTTTGACGTAGCTTAAAAAAAATATGCATTTCAGTCACATGACACATGAACCACATCTCTTTAATACCAATATTCTCAAGTTCTAGCTACAAAAAATTGTGTAACATGCGTCTATAAAGTTTGTCATTGACGATTACGGCTATTTTTGTTTAGTTTGGAAGAAATAAAGTACGAGGGTGCCGCCATGCCATAAACCGCATCACAGTAAACTTTTTGGGATGCAAAGACATTTTCACACTTAAGGGATGTTCTTGCACCAATAACGGCAATTTTGTTTAAAGTTTGTCAATCATAAATGCGCCTTGTTTGAGAAGATAATTTTTTGCTAAAATCAGGATAATTTCCCAACTGTTTACGGCCCAATTACCAAACTTTTGACGCCATCTGTAATCGTTCGGTTTCAATTTTGCAAACTTTTCTAAATTTTTTTTATAGATATACATAAAAAAATTGTTAACATTAATCTAATAATTTGTATAGTAAAAAAGTAACATCTTTGTTAAATGAATCTCTACATCTCTCGAGTTGTAACATAAGTTTTACTTAAAATGTAAACTATCAATTAACATCAATATATTTTTTTTTTGCATTTTGAAAATTTTATTTTTACCTGAAGCTTGTACTACAACTTAAAAATCTGTTTCTATATAATCATACAAGCTAAACCTAGCAACATCTAAGCAAACAGTTATATAATTACAAACAAGTCAGTCTTTTGATTTGGTTTTAAAATAACCGGTTTTAACAATTTTGCCAAAAATATTTAAGTATTTAAAATGTTTTTTTTGTTCTTTATCTAAAAAGATTAAAACAGATAAATATTTTATTTTTACTAATTACGTTTAGAAAATTAAACTGAAGGCCATGCTATTTACATAGACTTTAGTAAAAAAATTGATTTTTTTAATAATGTTTGGTTACGGAGTTTGGAATGTTTCAAATTAAACAGATTTGCAAAGATAACAATATTTACTTATGAACAATTTAAGAACTTGTGAAAACTTTGAAGGAAGGGTATAATATGCCTGCTGCAACTAAGCGTCTTTTGCTATTTATACTATTTCTTATCAATAACGTAAGAATGAGCAATATGCACTTTCTTGGTATTGCACCTGTTAAAGGTGCTGACTCCTAAAAGTACTGTTCTTGGAACTGCACGCGTTGAAGGTCCTAAATGTGCTGACACATAATTTATATAGGGTATTAATGAATAAGAGTAACAAACTTCTAGATTTATTTAAGACACTTTTTATTTATAAACTCATAGGCAACCATGTTTACCCTAGAAGCTGCACGTCAAAAACTTTTTTTCCAAGTTTAAGGATATGTTTCATGTCTTAAATCGCTTATGATTTTGACGTATGAAATAGTTAAATTTGTGTTTTTTACTTAAATTTTAAATCAGCGTACTGTTCAAGATTATCCTAATATGATGTTAGTTTACGGCAAAGCATATTGTAATGGTAAAATTGCGACACGCTTATATACAGCCCTATTTCCAAATCGTTCAACACCTTTCCATAGAGTGTTTGCAAAAGTTTATTAGCATTTGCAAGATACAGAAACTTTTGCAGTCAACAATGTAAATTGCGGAGTTGCAAGACATCGTCAAACCTTACGGTGTGAAAAAGATGTGCTTTATAAGATAGAGCAGAACTCATCCAGCAGCACATGTAGCATTACACGTGACATTGGTGCTAATCATGTAAGTGTATGGCAAGTTTTGAAAAAACATCAACTCCACTCCTATGTTTATGGCATAGGCGGTTTATACATCAATTTGCTGATGTTGCACAACCACTGACTAATTTTATAAAAATAAATGTTACATAAAATAGAACATCTTACTACTGCTCTTATCTTAAACCAAATAAACAAGCATTTACAAGATTACGTTCTTAACACAGTTCTGTTCCAGGAAATATTAAGAAAAAATACTATATAATACGCTAGAAAATTGTTCAAACCTGCTAAACAGAACTATTTGACAACGAAAAGAAATGCCTTAGCTATTGTCTGAGTTGTTATCGAATTTAGAGGCTACGTTAAAGTAGCTGACGTAACGTTAATTACTGACCACTTACCCTTAAAGTGGCTTATGACGTTAAAATCACTAACCGGTGTACTGTCCAATTGAGCATTGCAACTACAAGCATAGAACATAACAAATACTAACTGGAAAAACAAATGTCATAACGGATGGCTTATCACGTCCACCGTCTACTTCAAATCACAAACATGTATTTACACATTTTACGTGTTCTATATATATGGTTAAAGTAGATATACCATGACAGGGTGAAAGAGAACTTTGCATCGCACACTATAAAGATCCTAATCTTAAGACTATCATCACAACCCTAAAAAAAATACAGGATGAAAAGAAACAACTACAATATCTTAATTGAAATTATATTTTCAACAATGGTGTACCGTATCGTTGCACCCCTAATTAAGATAGTGAAAATGCAAAAATAGTTATACTAAGAACGCACACAAATACTGCAAACTTATCATTATGCATGTATCAAAGTATTTGTAATGTTAACTTTACGTTCATTTTAATAAACAAACTTTTCTTACCTATTGCGTTTGAATTAAATAAACGCAATTGTAAGTCTCTTAGCAAAAGGTCTGCCGTTATAAATTGGCTTCCTACGTGCTGTTATTAATTAGTGACCAATCTGCCGCTATAAAATTACAATTATAAAAGTTGATTCAATTCCTGGTTTAAGTCAAAAGTAATATTTGACTCTAAATTATTATTAAATGTACATACTAATTTTGTATTAATAAAACATTCGGATTTTTTCAGTCAAATCAAAATACATTTTTTAAAATTGGTAGCGTTGAAACTGTATGCGAGAGTTTATTTATCACCTAAATCTATTGGCATTTATTTGAGTTTGGCAGTATTGAAAAGCGATTAAAAATGTTTAGTTTAAAATATTAAACGGGTCAATCGGGTTTGAGCAAATACTGAGTATGATGGATATCCAGGTAACTGCATGTGTAATTACAAATATTTGTTTGCACCTTCCATATAGGAGAACCAATTACGGCTCACTCTCTCGTATTGCATTACTTGCATGTGTCAATCAATCTTGATTATGTGGGCAGTTTGTATAACATACCGAAACAGTTTTAAATTATGTTAATCATATGTTTTTATTTATGTTTGTTATATTATTTTTGGAGCTGGAGCTGATTATAATTTTTTTTAAATTTTTTATAACTAAAACTTTGGATGATCCTATCCTATTTATGACGCTAAATGTTATTTTCATCACGCTTTTACAATCTATAACTTCTTTGAACAGTTTCTGACCTTATGATAAAACTTCAATATAGAACTTTTATTGGTTTTTGAATACATAAGAATAAATCGTATTTTATAGAAAAAATATAGTAAGCAAGTCATTTTATAAACTCTATATAACTTTATGCATAACACACTCTAAGCATTAGTTTAGTAATTTATAATATTATGTTTTGCATGTGTTTTTATGTGATTATTTAATAAATAAGTATTAATTAGCTAATTACGTGACCATATAGCAATTTTATTAATTTGTAAGTAGTAGTAGTAAATATATTTATTTCATATTATATACAGACAAATGATTATATATATATATATATATATATATATATATATATATATATATTACATTGTGACAATGATTGGATTGAATATGACAAGAGCAATGGACCGAGGTCTTTCTGCTCTATTAATCTGTAATAAATACTAACTATACTACACGAATTCAACATATGATTACGTGATTAAATATAATTAAGTTTTATTAATTGTATTAATTGTATTAGATTTCACATATTAATTACATTACATTTAATTATGTAATAAATATTAGATAATTATTATAAGTTTTTGTTATGATTAGAAATTGGTAAAAAACAAGATAACTAAATTAATTGATATTGTTTTCAAATATTTTTAGTTATATTTGTATATATATATATATATATATATATATATATATATTTTTTTATTTAAATTTATTTTCGGATTATATCGCGTTGTTTCATTGAGTTGGACTCGACGTTTCGGCAGAATCTCATCTGCCATCATCATGAGAGATTTATTATATCTATTTTTAATATAATATAATATACATCAATATGTCATTGATATATAAAACTTATTTTGTTGTCAAAGCTAACTTACAAGAAACTTTATTGTGTGTAAAGTTTCTTTGTCTGACTTCTGGTAGTTGGTCGATTAATTGATCTTTCTACAGTCAAAACTTGTAAAGGAACTGGTTGTGATTTGGGTGCTGTAATTAAATTAGTTGTTGTTGGTAAAGAAGCTGTTAGTGGTTTTTTTGAATTTAATTTAGTTGTTGCCAATGCTGTTTTCCAAGTAGATGGTAAACGCAAAGCATCATCTCTCTTATTGAGATTGTCTGGTCTTTTTTTAATTTTGATGGCTTCTCTTGTTATTCTAGTATGAAAATGATTAATTTTTGCTAAAACTTTTAGTTCCTTCAAAGTTAATTTTGTGATGACTTGAATTTACATGTTCCGTTAAAAATGAAGTAGATTTATTTTTTTGAATTGCTCGAATATGTTCTTCTTTTCTTGTGCTAATTTTGCGGTTAGTTTGTCCAATATAAGATCTCGTACAATCTGCACAAGGAATTTCGTACACGCCTTGACTTTCTAAAGTGATAATATCTTTTGGGCTTTTTAAAACTTGACTTATTTTTAAATTTGTATTGAAAACTGTTTTTATGTCGTATCTTTTTAAAACTTTAGAAATTTTGTTTGTGGTACCTTTGACAAATGGTAAAAAAGCGTATTTTTGTGTTTCATCTTTTTCTTTGTCGTTGTTTGTAATTTTATTGTTTAATAACAGTTTTAATGATGCTTTATTGAAACTATTTTGTAAGAGGGCGTTTTCTAACGTTTCAATTTCTTTTTTTATGTGATTTTGATCACATAATGTTAAAGCTCTATGTAATAAAGATTTTGTTACTGAATTTATTTGGGCTGGATGATGATGAGAAAGTGCATTAAGATAACGGTTTGTATGAGTTGATTTTCTATGAATAGTATGCCCTAAACTACCATTAGATTGTTTAATTAATAAAATATCTAAAAAGCCGAAACGTCGAGTCCAACTCAAAAAGAAAACGCGGGATAATCCGAAAATAAATTTAACATTTTTCAAAAGATGTTGGTAAAGAAGCTGTTCTTCTTTACCAACAACAACTAATTTAATTACAGCATCCAAATCACAACCAGTTCCTTTACAAGTTTTGACTGTAGAAAGATCAATTAATAGACCAACTACCAGAAGTCAAACAAAGAAACTTTACACATAATAAAGTTTCTTGAAAGTTAGCTTTGACAACAAAATTAGTTTTATATATCAATGTCATATTGATGTATATTAATAAATATTAATAATAAATATCTCATGATGATGGCTGATGAGATTCAGCCGAAACGTCGAGTCCAACTCAAAAAGAAAACGCGGGATAATCCGAAAATAAATTTAAATAAAAAAAAATATATATATATATATATATATATATATATATATTAATGGGAGCTTATGACAACCGATATGCTCTTAGATGGGAGCATGTAGCGGCCAAAAGGTAACGTCGCGGCCGGCGTCATATGACTCTCCTTCTAAGTGAGCATCTCGCAGCCACGTTTGCGTTGCCTATATTATTTTTTGTTGAGTTTCGCTGCAATATATCTGTCATCGTGCTCTATTGTAATATAATAAATGTGTTTGCTATTTCAGTTGAAAGCCTTTTCAATTCGAATTCTTTGTCCACAAATGTTTTGTTATAATAAATGCGACCTTAAGCCATTTTTATAGTAGAATAATTTTGATTAATTTAAAAACTTTGCGGAACATAATTAAATAAATGTAATAATAATAAAAATAAGTTTTGTTTATATTTTTACTCATAGAAAATTTAGTAACAATCGTAGTCGTACTATTCATAATACAATTGCAAGTAAATTTAATAGAACAGATGTAGTTTGTTAAGTTTAAAAATTATCAGCACTTTATAAAATTTGGAAAACATCAGCAATCAACAAAATTGCCAAATACGTTTAAAAGTTGCCAAAAAGGCTTAAATTTTAAGTATTTCTGTGGATACATTGCAAGATATCTCGGAGCGTAGTGCACGGCACATCCTAAAATTTTTAGAGTATCTTTTGCACATAAAATTTATCATTATTCGTAAATAACTAACTCAAAAAATTTGAAAAAATTGACATGATCAGGATTCATGTAAAGAAAGCCATTTTCAGTAGTTTGTGCAAAACAAAATTTTTATTTCATACACTTGACTCATGCATGACAATTTTATTTTTGTTTAATTTATAATTAAGTTTTAAATAATAATTAATAAATAAGTAAAATGTTGGGAAGGTAATAATATAATTTAAATACTTGTATGCTTGAGCTCAAGCATACAAGTATTTAAATTATATTATTACCTTCCCAACATAACCTCAATGTATGCATCTCTGAATAACAACAATATAAATAAGTAAAAGTTGCTCAATAATTAATTTATAACGTAAAGAATTTTGTATACTTTTATTGTTTAAACATTGTATTACAAAGTGCATTTAAATGTACAATAATAAAAAATAACCATTTATTTACGTAAAATTTTAAATGTTGTAGGCTTAAACATTTCGAACTATTTGTATCAATATACATTTGCCATTATAACCTAAAATTTTAATAACATAACCAGGTAGTTTAGTAGTTTAGTAGTTTTGTAGTTTAGTAGTTTAGTAGTTTAGTAGTTTAGTAGTATAGTAGTTTAGTAGTTTAGTAGTTTAGTAGTTTAGTAGTTTAGTAAATTAGTAGTTTAGTAGTTTAGTAGTTTAGTAGTTTAGTAGTTTAGTAGTTAAGTAGTTTAGTAGTTTAGTAGTTTAGTAGTTTAGTAGTTTAGTAGTTTAGTAGTTTAGTAGTTTAGTAGTTTAGTATTTTAGTAGCTTAGTAGTTTAGTAGTTTAGTAGTTTAGTAGATTAGTAGTTTAGTAGTTTAGTAGTTTAGTAGTTTAGTAGTTTAGTAGTTTAGTAGTTTAGTAGTTTAGTAGTTTAGTAGTTTAGTAGTTTAGTAGTTTAGTAGTTTAGTAGTTTAGTAGTTTAGTAGTTTAGTAGTTTAGTAGTTTAGTAGTTTAGTAGTTTAGTAGTTTAGTAGTTTAGTAGTTTAGTAGTTTAGTAGTTTAGTAGTTTAGTAGTTTAGTAGTTTAGTAGTTTAGTAGTTTAGTAGTTTAGTAGTTTAGTAGTTTAGTAGTTTAGTAGTTTAGTAGTTTAGTAGTTTAGTAGTTTAGTAGTTTAGTAGTTTAGTAGTTTAGTAGTTTAGTAGTTTAGTAGTTTAGTAGTTTAGTAGTTTAGTAGTTTAGTAGTTTAGTAGTTTAGTAGTTTAGTAGTTTAGTAGTTTAGTAGTTTAGTAGTTTAGTAGTTTAGTAGTTTAGTAGTTTAGTAGTTTAGTAGTTTAGTAGTTTAGTAGTTTAGTAGTTTAGTAGTTTAGTAGTTTAGTAGTTTAGTAGTTTAGTAGTTTAGTAGTTTAGTAGTTTAGTAGTTTAGTAGTTTAGTAGTTTAGTAGTTTAGTAGTTTAGTAGTTTAGTAGTTTAGTAGTTTAGTAGTTTAGTAGTTTAGTAGTTTAGTAGTTTAGTAGTTTAGTAGTTTAGTAGTTTAGTAGTTTAGTAGTTTAGTAGTTTAGTAGTTTAGTAGTTTAGTAGTTTAGTAGTTTAGTAGTTTAGTAGTTTAGTAGTTTAGTAGTTTAGTAGTTTAGTAGTTTAGTAGTTTAGTAGTTTAGTAGTTTAGTAGTTTAGTAGTTTAGTAGTTTAGTAGTTTAGTAGTTTAGTAGTTTAGTAGTTTAGTAGTTTAGAAATTTAGTAGTTTAGTAGTTTAGTAGTTTAGTAGTTTAGTAGTTTAGTAGTTTAGTAGTTTAGTAATTTAGTAGTTTAGTAGTTTAGTAGTTTAGTAAATGTTGTTTATTAATTGGTAAGTAGTTGTCCAAAAGTTGTTAAATAGTTGATAAGTAGCTGTTTAATAATTGTTTAGTAATTGTTCAGTAGTTTTTCAGTAGTTTTTCAATAGTTGTTTAGTAGTTTTTTAGTTACTGTGCAGTAGTTTTTCAGTAGTTGTTCAGTAGTTGTTCAGTAGTTGTTCAGTAGTTATTTAGTAGTTGTTGTTTAGTAGTTCTTGTTCAAGAGTTGTTCAATAATTGTTTAGTAGTAGTTTAATATTTGTTTAGTAATTGTTCAGTAGTTTTTCAGTAGTTGTTTAATAGTTGTTTAGTAGTTGTTTAGTAGTTGTTTAGTAATTGTGCAGTAGTTTTTTAGTAGTTGTTAAGTAGTTCTTGTTCAGTAGATGTCTAGTAGTCGTTGAATAGTTGTTTAGTAGTTGCTTAATAGTTGTTTAGTAATTGTTCAATAGTTTTTTAGTAGTAGTTAAATAATTGTTTAGTTATTGTTTAGTAGTTGTTTAGTAGTTGTTTAGTAATTGTGCAGTAGTTTTTTAGTAGTTGTTTAGAAATTGTTAATTAGATGTTTAGTAGTTGTTTAGTAGTTCTTGTTCAGTAGTTATTTAGTAGTTGTTTAATAGTTGTTAAGTAGTTGCCTAATAGTTGTATAGTAGTTGTTTTGTAAGTGTTTAGTAGTTTTTTAGTAGTTGTTCAATAGCTGTTTAGTAGTTTTTTAGTAGTTGTTTAGTAAGTGTTTAGTAGTTTTTTAATAGTTGTTCAATAGTTTATCAGTAGTTGTTTACTACTTGTTTAGTAGTTATTTCGAAGTTGTTCAACAGTTGTTTAGTAGTTGTTTAGTAATTGTTTAGTAGTTGTTTAGTAGTTGTTAAGTAGTTGTTTAGTAGTTGTTTAGTAGTTGTTTTGTAGTTGTTTAGTAGTTGTTTAGTAGTTGTTTAGCAGTTGTTTAGTAGTTGTTTAGTAGTTGTTTAATAGTTGTTTTGTAGTTGTTTAGTAGTAGTTTAGTAGTTAATTAGTAGTTGTTTAGTAGTTGTTTTGTAGTTGTTTAGTAGATGTTTAGTAGTTGTTTAGTAGTTGTTTAGTAGTTGTTTAGTAGTTGTTTAGTAGTTGTTTAATAGTTGTTTTGTAGTTGTTTAGTAGTAGTTTAGTAGTTAATTAGTAGTTGTTTAGTAGTTGTTTTGTAGTTGTTTAGTAGTTGTTTAGTAGTTGTTTAATAGTTGTTTTGTAGTTGTTTAGTAGTAGTTTAGTAGTTAATTAGTAGTTGTTTAGTAGTTGTTTTGTAGTTGTTTAGTAGATGTTTAGTAGTTGTGTAGTAGTTAATTAGTAGTTGTTTAGTAGTTGTTAAGTAGTTGTTTAGTAGCTGTTTAGTTGTTGTTAAGTAGTTGTTCAATAGTTGCTTAGTAGTTGTTTAGTAGCTGTTTAGTAGATGTTTAGTTGTTGTTGTTCAAAAGTTGTTTAGTAGTTGTTAAGTAGTTGTTTAGTAGTTGTTTAGCAGTTATTTAGTAATTGTTTAGTAGTTGTTTAATAGTTGTTTAGTAGTTGTTCAGTCTTTTTATTAATTGTTTATTTAGTTGTTTTTTTATACAGATTAAAAAAAAAATGATACTATTATTTATAAAGCCTGTTTTATTTAACTCACTTTAGAATTTATAGAATTAATTAGTTCTAAAAACATGTTATAAAAAATAACTTTTTTTAAATTCTCAAAAATTAAGTAAATTACGATAATAGATTTTAAAAGAGAAGATTTTGAATACGTTTCTGGGGAACAATAATTATTATTTGATAATTTGTATTCCAAGGTGAATGTTCAGCCAACCTAATTATTTAGAGTATAGTAAATGTTTAATAATTATGCAATGGTTTATATTAATTATTGATAATGATTTGAGAAGAAATGTTGTCATTTGATAAAGTATAAAAACAAACTGAAAAATGACAAGCCATATGATTGAAGATTGAACACAAATTATAATTTATAGCCCTACAATAATCTTTTTTACTTGATCTTATTAAAAAGACATTTTATTTTAATCTGATTATGTTTTCCCCACATTTTTTCTACTTTCTTAAGTCGGCTTTTGTTAGTCTAGCCAAATAGTTATCGATTACCGGATTAGTGCGGTATTCTCAGTAATGTTTAATAAAATTAATTCTTTTGTATTATATTATTGGGCACCAGTAAATTAAAACTCGATTATTCAGAAACTTCAGTCGTGTTGTACGTATTTTAGCGCTGTATGTACTTTTTGAGTTTAGTTTTTGGTTATTCTTATTATTATTATTGTTACATTTTTTTTAAGTGATATTGTTATTGTTGTTACATTTTTTGTTTTTAAAGTGATATTGTTAAGAGTTAGCAAAGTTTTGGAATTCAAACACCTGTTCAAACTGGCACATGCTGTGCAGAGGTAAGTTACTTTAATATTATTTGATATATGTATTTGTTTTTAATATCATAGTTTTGGATCAGTTTATGTTAAAATAAATCACTTCAATATGATTTAAAAGTACTTCTTTTGCATTTTTGTCATGTAATTAATAATGATTCAATTTATTATTATGAATAATACTACAACTTCTGTATAACCAAATATAACCATTTATTTATAACTTTTTTTAGAAATTACAGATATTTTAATTTGCTACAATAATATTGCCATCACAAATGATTTAATTTAGAGTTTTTGTGTAGTTCAGTTATATAAATTGCTCGAATAATAGCTTTAAACCTTCAATATTGTTATTTTACATATTAAAACTGAATTAAAATAAGCTTGATATGATCTGCATATATTTAATGTACAAGTATAATAATTATGTTTTTTAAAAATATACTGTAATCTGCTAATTGTTGATTTAATGTACAGACCGGTCTGTATATTTTTTAATAAACAAACCTAACTATAATTATTTATAAATAAATCAAGTACCTAATTATATTATAAACATTTTAGGTTATAATGGCAAATGTATATTGATACAAATAATTCAGTTTTAATATATAAATTAACAATATTTAAGGTTTAATGCTATTTTTAGAGCAATTTATATAACTTGAACTACACAAAAACCCTAAATCAAAACATTTGTATTGGCAATATTATTGTAGCAAATTAAAATATCTGTGATTTCTAAAAACAATGTCAAAGAAGTTATAAATGAATGATTATACTTGGTTATACATAAATTGTAATATTATCCATAATAATAAATATAAATTGAATCATTATTAATAATATGACAAAAATGCAAATCAAGTACTTTTAAATCATAATGAAGTGATTTATTTTAACCCAAACAGATCCAAAAACATGATATTAAAAACAAATTGAAAATATATCAAAATAAATATTATTAAAATAACTTACCTCTGCACGGCATGTGCCAGTTTTACAGGTGTTTCGTTCTCGATGACATTGTCCAAAACTTTTATAACACTTAACAATGTCACTTTAAAACAAAAAAAAATAACAATAATAACAACAATAACAATAAGAATAACCAAAATCTGAAATCAAAAATTCAAAATGTGCATTCAATAAAATACGTGCAACACGTCTGACGTTTCTGAATAATGTAGTTTTACTTTGCTGGTGCCAAATAATATAATACAAACAGATTAATTTTATTAAACCTTACTGAGTATTAATATTGGAACCGCTACTAATACGGTAATCGATAAGTATTTGGCTAGACTAACAAAAGCCGACTTAAGGAAGTAAAAAATGTGGGGAAAACAAAATCAGATTAAAATAAAATGTTTAAAAAAAAAAAGATTATTGTAGAGCTATAAATTATAATTTGTCTTCAATCATATGGCTTGTCATTTATTAGTTTGTTTTTATACTTTATCAAATGACAACTTTTTTTCTCAAATATTTTATCAATAGTTAATATAAAACATTGCATATTTATTAAACATTTACTATAATGTAAATAATTAGGTTTTCTGAACATTCAACATAGTATACAAATTATCAAATAATAATTATATTTCCCCAAAAACCTGTTCAAATGGTTTTCTTTCAGAATCTAATTTCTTAGTTACTTAGTACTTGGTTTTTGAGAACTCAAAAACGATATTTTTTATATCATGTTTTTAAAACTATTTATTGCTATAAATTCTAAAGTTAGATAAATAAAACAGGTTTTATAAATAACCGTAACATTTCTTTTAATTATATATGAAAAAAAAAACAACTAAATTAACAATTTTAATAAATCAACTGATCAACTACTAAACAATAACTAAACAACTACTAAAAAACAATTACTGAACAACTACTAAACAACTATGAACAACTACTAAACAACTACTAAACAACTACTAAACAACTACTAAACAACTACTAAACAACTACTAAACAACTACTAAACAACTACTAAACAACTACTAAACAACTACTAAACAACTACTAAACAACTACTAAACAACTACTAAAGAACTACTAAACAACTACTAAACAACTACTAAACAACTACTAAACAACTACTAAACAACTACTAAACAACTACTAAACAATTACTAAACAACTACTAAACAACTACTAAATAACTACTAAATAACTATTAAACAACTACTAAACAAATACTAAACAACTACTAAACAAACACTAAACAATTATTAAACACATAAACTAAACAACTACTACACATTAATTAAACAACTACTAAAAACTACTAAACAACTACTGAACAACTACTGAACAACTACTGAACAACTATTAAACAACTACTAAACATCTATTAAACAACAATTGTTGAGTACAACAACTACTGAACATCTACTGAAAAACTACTACACAACTGTTAAACAACTACTTAACAATTACTGAGCAACTACTGAACAACTACTGAACAACCACTAAACAACTACCAAACAAATACTGAACAACTACTCAACAACTACTAAACAAGTACTGTACAATTACTGAACAACTACTGAGCAACTACTAAACAACTACAATACAACTACTAAACAACTACTGAACAACAACTGAACAACAACTAAACAACAACTACTAAACAACTATTAAACAACTACTGAACAACTACCAAACAACAACTAAACAACTACTAAACAACTGCTCAACAACTACTGAACAACTACTGAAGAATTAGTGAACAACTACTAAACAACTACCAAACAACTACTGAACAACTACTGAACAATTACTAAACAACTACTGAAAAACTACTGAACAATTTCTAAATATCTACTAAACAACTATTATGCAATTACAGTACAACTATTGAGCAACAACTACTAAATAACAAGTACTAAACAACTACTAAACAATTACTGAACTGCTACTGAACAACAACTACTAAGCAACTACTGAACAGCTATTGAACAACTCATAAACAATTACTGAAAAACTACTAAACATATACTAAACAATTACTAAACAACTATTGAGCAACAACTAATCAACTATTGAGCAACTACTAAACAACTACTGAACAACTTCTGAATTACTACTACACAACTACTGAACAACTAAAAAAAACTATTGCACAATTACTAAACAACTACTATATAACTATTGAACAACTACTGAGCAACTACTGAACAACTACTACACATAAACTAAACAACTGCTACACATTAACTAAACAACTCCTACATATTAACTAAACAATTACTATGCAACTACTGAGCAACTACTAAACAACTATTATACAACTACTAAACAACTACTTAACAACAACTGAACAACAACTGAACAACAACCACTCAACAACTACTAAACAACTACTGAACAACTATTGAAAAACTACTAAACAATTTCTAAACAACTATTAAACTACTACTGAACAACTAATAAATAACAACTAAACAACTACTAAATAACTAAACATTTATGCCCATATTAATAGTCAGAGATTAAAAATCTCGGATTGATCCTGGATTTATGAATCCGAAATTTATTTTGATAGTTGTTGATTGGCTCTAAGGTACTTCACGGATATTGTGACGGTGCAGAACGAGTTGAAAACTATGCAACCGTCAATATAATTCTAGACTTAATTAATCTTGGGACCACCCAAGATTATTTGCATATTGATGGTTGTATAGTTTTTAACTCGATCCGAGAATTAAGCGAGGAATACATTGGCTCAATGCAACTAAAGTTGCCGTCACAATATCCGTGTATTGGCTTAGAGCTAATCAAAGAACAGCCCCAGTAAACACAAGTTTAGATAATTTAAGTTTATTACACGTATATATGGTGTAAAAAGCGTATATGGTATATGTGTATTCGTATAATATACATTTCTTGTACACGTAAGATATGTATATCTGTATATTATACGTTAATATTTTCCTTTTTTTCTACCGTTGATTAATTAACGTATATTATCCATTAGAATACTTGTATAAATAACCTGCATTATATATCTACGTATATTTAACGTTTATTATTTCTGGGTTTAGTTTGCCGATCAATGTTGTCTTGGATATTTGTACGTCCGAGGCTACCTGAGCGCGTGAATATAGTTTGCAAAGTGTATGTTGAGATGCATGATTTATCTTTTTTTTTTAAATTTTTTATTAACCATAATGTGCACTTGCTTAGTTGCAATATCCGATACAGTTTTAAACTGTTTGATGTTACACAACAGTGCTGAAGTGTTGTTTAATTGAACTGGAAGCGCAGGTTTAGGAGTACTAATATGAAATACCTAATTTGTGCTAAGTCTGAAAATATGCAATGACATTTTTGTTTCAAATAACTTGTTTTTATAGCCATTACAGTAACATTAATATCAATTCATCGATTTTTTTTTTTTTTTTTTAATTTAAATTTAATAATATTCATTGCTATTGTTATATATAGTATTATAAATACAATTAGCAATCTAGTCAAGTTATTTAAAATAAAGATTTCCATATGTGTGTCATATGAGGTTGTGGAAATACACACAGTATATTTTTCAGATGTCACCAAACGACTGGTTGAAAAATCAAAATGAATCTTTAATTTAATTGTAATGTTCTTTAATATCAATGTTAAATATTATAATGTTTTATTTATTTAGATGTAATACTTTGTATTTTAAGTTAAAATGATATACATATTTTACATTATTATATATCCGAGAAAGTAGGCAGTACGGCAGAGAGGGCATGTACAAATACCAGCGTTAACAAAAGTTAAGCAACGTCCGCTCCGGTCACGACTTGGATGGGTGACCCAATTCTTCCCAATATAAGTCCGATATCTCGTATAGGCATCCAAACATACACATGTCATAAAGTTTAACCTATAATACACGTGTATTTCAATTGAAAAAATTACAAATATATTTATTATATTTTAACGCATTTTTTACGTTGATAATACGTGTAAATTACACGTTTAAAATACATATAACCTATACGTATATTACACACTAAATATACGAGATATATCCGTTTAGTCGCCGGACATTTTTCCGAATAATATACTTAACAAATAAACAAATATTACACTTAGGTGTAATACCAAAAATAAACGTATCTTAAACGTAACTGTGTTTACTGGGGCAAAATGAATCTCGGATTTATGAATCCACTCTGACTATTAGTACGTGCATTAAACAATTAAACATGTAAACAACTACTAAACTACTAAACAACTATTGTATTCTCACGTAATTACTTATAATATTAAAACACAATTGAAGTTATTGCTAATGTCTATTAATTAGATTATTTATTCAATCAAGTTGTAAAACCCATTAATATCTCAGTTTTTGAAATAAATATTTTACTAAATAATAATTACATCTGTTAGTCTTTAAACAAGCTTCTAAAATCCATTTGTTTTTAAGAAATCTGTTATGATATGTTGCATCTAAATTTAAGTGTAACTACAAAAAAAAATGTAGGCAAGCAATAATATTCTGTAGAACAACTACACTGTCTAGCTTTTGCTATTAAAGCATACAATCAATTTTCTTATTTATAGACCAAACTGTAAAATGCAATAAAAAATACACTAAATACAAAAATGATTTAACACACAAATAAAGTTGTTGTTGATTGATTTAATTAATCTATTTATTTAATCAAGTTGGAAACAGTATTGTTATTTTACTTTTTTTAAATAAAGATGTTACTAATTTTAATTATATCCGTAAGTTAATAACGAGAATCTTTAAAATTCATCTTTATAAAATGATAATTAATATTTTGACATTTAAATTTAACTGCAATCACAAACAAATTTGATTAAGGAAGAAATAATATTTTGTAAAACAAAATAATAATAAAAATAAATAATTATGTCTAGCTTGTGCCATTAAAGCAATACAATGGAGACCTTTTCTTATTTACATACCGTAAAACCCGGCGGGCGGTCTGCCGTGTGCATGCGCCACAAGCTCCCATACAAGCCCGGCCGCGATATGCTCCCCAACAGATAGATATATATATATATATATATATATATATATATATATATATATATATATATATATATATATATATACTTATACATGATGGTATGAAAGTGAAGATCGTTGTGTACATCTTAATCTCAGGATTATTGTAACAAAACATATTTGCTTATTAATATATACTAAAATAGTTTCGTAAACCTTTTGCTAATTGCCAATGTAAAAATTGATTTGTAAAGTAAGGTATTTGTCGAGATATTTCATATTTTACAATGCTACTGTTCTACTTAAAGTGAAGATTATTATGTGTAATGTTAGTTGCATACTGTTGGAAGTCCAGTTTAAAATTGTGTGAATTTTGTTGCCACTGACGTAGCGGTAAAACTAGTTAAGTACAGTGTGTACACTTAATATTAGATGGCGTTATATTCAACAATAAATATTTGATAGTACAACTGGTAGTAGCATTACTAAGAGTACATCCCCTTTAAAAAAAATTTAAAAGCAAGCTGGTTGAAAGTATGAGTGGTCAAGGTTAGAAGATTTACTATATGAATAGCGGAAATAATTTTCATTTAATATTGACATTTCAGAGATTTTTATTTTGAAATATATTGTATTTAATATTCGATTTTTTTAAATTTTACATTTAAATCGCAGTTATATTAAATTATTGATAATTTTATTTAATACGTGTTTGATTGTTAAGTTTTATATAAAAATAAATTACTATTTTATAAAAGAATAGAAAAGGTTTGGCAACTTTGTTCCATATTTACATTAAAATGGATATAATCACTAAATATTATAAATTTCCAAGTTAATGTAAATTTACTTGCAATGTCCTAAAATACATTGCAAGTAAATTTATTAGTTAGCATCATGACAGTTTTTTTTCTGTTTGTTGCAAATTTAGTAACTGTACAATTATTTTATAACACTCTTGAATGTTTAAGGGTACAAGTTTTACTCAAATCTAAGATCAAATGAGAGCAAATATCGTAATTTGTACAATTGTTTTATAGTGGTCTTAGACTAATTTGTCTCTGCAGCTGCACCCTAAACATTGTACCCAATCGTCGTTTCAACTCAATAAATTAAAGGTACAATACACAAATGTATATAAAATGCATTTCTCATGTTTATGTAAAAATGATTTGATTTGACGGTTTTGAGACACGTTATCCATGTTTAAATGTTACTGAAACTGATCATAAAATTTTATTATTAATTATTTCGCTAACTGCGAGTAATTATATTAAACCAAGTAGTCATATAAATCCAAACAAATCATCTATAAATATTATAATAATGTTCAAGAGCATATATTTTGTGTTATTTGTTTGAAATCACATTTATATTTTGCTTGCTTGGCCTTGCCACACAAAAAGGGCCTCTCAATTGGGTATTCAATCTTAAAGTAAACATTTTTTTGTAGGCATTTATCTTTTTATAGCTTTCCGTTCTCACATTCCTTATTAAGCAAATATTTTAAATGTTATATTTAAGAAGAAATATGTAGAATGAATAGTAAATATTTAAGTATGCCGATTTCAATAGATATAATTAAAATTGCAAGTTGACGGCGTTTATGATGTTAATGCAAAACATATATAAATATAGTTTAAACAATGTTTATGAAAATTATTTTATAGTGCCCCAAAACATTGTACCCTTCCGTCCCTCTTATTTAATAAATTAAGGGTACAAAATTGCACAAATGTAATATAGGTATCAAATGAAAGCAAATATGGTAGGTTATACAATTATTTTATGTTATCCCAGAACATTGTACCCTATTGTCCCCCTGTTAAACAATTAAAGGTACAAATTGCATAAATGTAATATGGGTATCAAATGAAAGCAAATATAGTAGGTTATACAATTATTTTATGTTACCCCAGAACATTGTACCCTATGGTTCCCCTTTAAACAATTAAAGGTACAATATCGCACAAATGTAATATGAGTATTAAATGAAAGCAAATATGGTAACTTCAATAATTATTTTATAGTACCCTAAAACATTGTACTCTATTGTCCCCAGCTAAACAAATAAAGGTACAATGTTGCACAAATGTAATATGCGTATTAAATGAAAGCAAATATGGTAGTTATACAATTATTTTATGTTATCCCAGAACATTGTAACCTATCGTCCCCCTGTTAAACAATTAAAGGTACAATATTGCATAAATGTAATATGGCGGGTATCAAATGAAAGAAAATATGGTAACATATATAGTTATTTTATAGTACCCTAGAACATTATACCCTATTGTTCCCCAGCTAAACAAATAAAAGTACAATATTAAACAAATGTAATATTGGTATCAAATGAAAGCAAATGTGGTAACTTAAATAATTATTTTAAAGTACCCTAAAACATTGTACCATATTGTTCCTAGCTAAACAAATGAAAGCAAATATGATAACAAACAATTATTTTATAACAACTCAAAACATTGTACCTTATTGTCTCTCTGCTAAACAAAGGTTCAAATATTGCCCAATAGTAATATGGGTATCAAATAAAAGCAACTACGTTAACTTACAATTACAATTGTTTACCCTAAAACTTAGAAAACTTAAAGATCTGCAACATTACGTCAATGTTGTAAAGTATTTAAGTCATTTGTCAATTTTGAATCAAAAATAATTTAAATAACTTGTTTTTAATAAAATTTAGAAGAGATTCTAAGAGAGTCTAAGTCTCAAATCTTTCTCCTAATATTCCAATACAGAATTGTACAAAACCATAAAAAAACTATTTACGTTCATTTAGAAATCCTAGTATTTTAAATATATAGCCAATCCAAAAAAGAAGTAATTAGAAAGAAGATTTGATATACATTTGTTGTTTCATTTAATACGTTACGTCTGATACCTCGAAATTTAATTTTAAAACATTAAAAAGTTAAAATTGGCTTAGTTGAAAATACTACAGTCAGATATTCTTTCAAAGTCTTTATTAATTATTAAATATTGGTACAGATTCTAACCTAGTACATAACTCTAATACGCTCTGACAAGTTTGTCGATATTGTCTTCGAAAAGTATGAACTATAAATTGTGCTCATTAATATGAATAAAAAATAAAGTCGACAAAAAAGCAAAATCTTGAACAACACCAGCATTTATTATTTTGAAGACAGACATTAAACAATCAATTCTAGAAATAATACTTTTGTTGTCAAAAAATCAATTGACAAAATTTACAGATTTATGATCAAGAGATGACCTTGTTATTAAAATTCGGATGCCAAACCTTATCAAATAAGTTGGAAATTTCTAGAACTATTGCAAGATAAAAATATCTGCTTTTTTCTTTTAATTAGTAACTAATTTGTTTTGTTTAAAAGAAGGTCTTACAAATTTTGAACAACCTAGCAATAAAATTATTGTTTTATATATTCCTGTCAACTCACTTTTATCATATTGTATAACATTATCATAATCTGCAAACAATTAATTATTTTTTGTTAAATGCTTTACGCTTAATATTAACTGTCTTTTGTTTTGGTTTAATAATAAAAAATAGAATTTATTTTTTTATGTAAACTTTTGGATTATAAGAAATGTGTAAAATGTGAAATTAGTAAAAAAAAATGTTTATTTTGAAATAACTTTAGATGAAGCGCGGCTTAAGTTCAGTAATAATAACAACAGTAATAAGCAAATGTTTCTAAAACAGCCTCAACAGTAGTTGTAATCTCTGAAATAATATGAGAAAAATTGGTAAATAAGGTTATGAGAACTAGGCAAACAACCATGTTTTTTGGGCGGATACTGTTGTAAAAGATGAATGACTTAATCATTTAGTTTTATGTATATTAAAACCTCTTAACAAACTATATAATTGATAAAATATTAAACTTTTTAAGATTGCATTAAAAAAGCTTGCCAAAACATGCGAACAAAATATCCAAAAAGGTTTATAGTTGCTTTATTTTGATAATAGTATAAGAATTTACTTTTTATTAGGTATATCATATCATATTACATTTGAGCAATAATTGTAGTCTAATTTATTTAGCTGAGAAAACAATAGGGTACAAAGTTCAATGAAAATATAATATAATTTTACAACTTATTATATTTGCTTTTATTTGATAACAATATTATATAAGCAATAATTAATAATTGTACCCTTAATTCATGTACTTAGGAGGACAATAGGGTACAAATTTCAGAAATACTTTAAATTAATGGTAGAATTTAATATATTTGCTCTTAATTGATACCTATATTACATTTATACAATAATTGTACCCCAATTCATTTAGCTGGAGGGACTATAAGGTACAATAATGAAACTATAATATAATTTTACAACTTACAATATTTGCTTTTATTTGATACCCATATTAAATCTGAGCAATAATTCTACCTTTAATTCATTTAGCTGGGAGACAATAGTGTACAAAGTTTAAGAGTAGTATAAAATAGTTATAAAATAAATATTATTTGATACCCATATTACATTTATGCAATAATTGCACCTTTAACTCAATTAGCTAGGGTTCTATAAATAAATTGTACAATTTAACATATTTTCTCTTATTTAATACTTATCTTGCATGATTTATGCTCTTCTTATTTAATACTCATATTTTATTTGAACAATAGAAAGACAATTGAGTACAAAGTTCAAAGTTTAAAAATGCTATTAAATAATGCACAAGTTCAATATTTGCTCAAAATTAAAATTTTCTTTGTAAAATGAAGACTCCAAACTTTGCTTTGTAATTATTATTCTGTTATTGACACTTACAATAAAAACCATATTTCCTAAAAAAAAACAAAATTAAAATAAAATCAAATTATTTTTTGTACCTACCTAATTATACAAACAACATGGATGATCATGAGAGCTATTGGTAATGTATTAATTGTAAAGATTAATTAACAGACAAATTTGTTTCAATATTAACATGATTCTATCTGATTAAATAGAAAAAAAACTAATTTATTTTTCTGACAAACATTTTAATTATTTTTACAAGAAAAGAAGTTATTAATTATTATTTTTTCAATAATAATTTGTATTATAAATTTTACTATTTTTAAATTATTGTAGAACGGCATATGTGCTATTGTATTTAATAGTTATTGTGTACCCGGGTCAAGAAAGGTCACGGTCCACAATTTTACCGACCGCTTTAAAGAGAGATATATTTATTTGAAACGATAGCTTGTTGAGAGAAAATTTTATTAAAATGTATGCAACTCTCTACGCATGTTCCGTTATAATAAACCTCTCATTGATAAGACAGATTGAATATATGCAACTCTGTTAACAATATTTAGTATTACGCCCTCTTATATTGTAAGTAAAAATTACCATATACGCCTAAGTTCTTACTTTTGGCCACGGAGAAGTGGCGACAATTTGTATACGTTCATAAACTGTAGTATCATAAAGTAAGCTTGTAATAGCTTTTGCAGAAAGAAAGCATTATTTTAGACAGTATATACGTATAATCCGCTCTTTATAGTACTACTGTATACAATAAAGTAAGGATATCCTTACTTTCTAAATAAAACTGTCTTTACTAAACTGAAATAGTATTCAAAGCCTCATTTTCATACAAACATAAAGATATATATATATATATATATATATATATATATATATATATATATATATATATATATATTACATATTACATATTACATTGTGACAATGGTTGGATTGAATATGACAATGGCAATAGACCGAGGTCTTTCTGCTCTATTAATCTGTAATAAATACTAACAATATTTGATTATATAATTACTACACAAATTCAACATATGATTACGTGATTAAATGTAATTAAGTTTTATTAATTGTATTAGATTACACATATTAATTACATTACATTTAATTATGTAATAAATATTAGGTAATTATTATAAGTTAACTAAATTAATTGATATTTTTTTCAAATCTTTTTAGTTATATATAAATATATATATATATATATATATATATATATATTTTGTTAATTAATATACTTATATTTACAACATAAACAAATGTACAAATAATAATAAAAAATGTCTATAATGAATGAATCAACTGATGCCTAGTTTTATTATGCAAAACTAAAACAGAATATTATACTCTGACTGTACATAATATGTAAGTTAGTGTAAATTATATCTTGCAATGCGCCTCAGAAAAAACAGCTATAAATTTCTAATTAGTTTTTTTATTTTATTGCAAATTTTCTTTATAAATATGAAATCACAAAACCAAAGTCGTTCATTAAATATTATTTTTTTATGTTTAAAAAATAAACTATATTATCCACAATATAATAAAACAAAAATGTACACCATTATACTAAATCAATCACCCAGTCTAAAAGATTGAATTTTCTTATTGTAATAAATGTGTTTGCTTAATTGGAAACGTTACGCAAAAGCTGGCATAAAGTCGCTACCGTATATTAAGTTTCAACGGAAGGATTAAATTTGATAAACTTCACTTTCTAACAGGAAATAATCCACACCATTTATCACATTTGCAAATATGGTAGCTATATTTATTTTGATTAATTACATTTAATATTAGAACTGATTGATCTGTAAATTTTGTTAAAGTATGTATTGAGTAACTTTTTATAAAATTTTATTAATTTATTATGTAATTGTATTGTAAAATTTATTATTTATTTTTGATATTTCTTTTTTTGTTAAGGAAAATCTAGCTTTGATTACTAACTATATTATAGTTATTACATTTATTGATTCTTGTTTTAAAAGGTCTATAAACGCTAATGAGAACTGAATATATAAATGTTTTTTTATTGATTTAAAAACTGCTAATAAACTTACTCTTATTAGTTAGTATTTCGGTAGAAACTTTTACCAGTCTGTTAGTATTCACGTTATATGATTACATATTATAAATTCCTATTCAAATATTTGTCTGAAATGCAGAGCCGTACATATAGACACTATATATCACAAAAACTCTTTACATAGATATTATATTTGAACATGATATATTGTAGAATTATTTACATTATAATACGTTTTCAGACACTTCACAAAAAGTCTTTGCATCAGTGTTTTACATGCGCCATTTATATGTACCAGAAGTAATTAAATACTCTAATAGCTGACTAATGTTAAAAATTTATAATAATATGTTTGATACACGGATATAAATTGTGTCAAAACAATATACAAAACTTATAAGAACTGTGGTTTATATTGAATAGTTGAAATCCCAAAGGATATGCAAACTAATCTTCGATGTTACGATTTGGTTGTAAACTCGTATTTATTTATATGCGAGCAATCTGTTAAATCTGGAAACAACTGTGTCTGTTACAGCGTTTAAATTTATATAATAATTGAAAAACGTAATTGACACATGAATGTATATAATTTGTTAAATTTTATAAACCAGTAATTAACAGCTCAATGTCTTTATTGCTTATTTGTACAGTTTAAAGTTAATTAAATTTTACTTCAACAAGTAAAAATGAAAAATAAATACAATGATGTAAACATGCCGTGTCTTCTAATTAGCAAAATTACTGACAATAACAAAATGTGCCTAATAATAGGACCACAATTCTCAATACATTAAAATGTGAAAAAACCATAAATTATGTAGCATTAATAGTTTTACATAGTATATTGTGTACAAATACAATATGATGTTCATAAAAATATTAACTTTATTTAACCAATATTGACACAAATACATATTGTTGAATACATGAAAGATAAATAATATTTATATTTTTAGAAAAATTTCTATTGAATATGGTGAATTATCTATCTGATAATATTTTTATTTATTTTTAAATTTAGCTAACGGCATTTTTTATATTTTGTGGTACCTTATTATATAAATTTGTAAAAATAATTTTTTTGTTACTTAAATCTATACTTATGATTTAAAATATGATTACCGCATCTTGTATCGTATTTATGACGGCTTTTGACTGATTGAAAGTTGTTTTTATTTTGGTATATGGCCGACTTTTTTTTGTAATATAATTATTTTATTTGAGTAGCCAGTAGCAACCCACAATCTAATCCATATGAAATATGTGAGCCAAATAGAGAATAATATGCTATTATTTGTGCATTGATATCAACACATTCAGTCAGCCTGTGCAAGACAAACAAAGCTGTGACTTGATGAGTCTATATGAGCATTCTAAGTTAGATACTCATCAAATATTATTCATAAGATTTTAACATTTAGATTTTGTATTGACGCGTATGATGTAGAAAATATTATCCTTTCCGTTTTTCTATATTAAGACTCAAGAAAAACATCATCTCTTGACAGAGCAATTAAGTCTTGAAAAATTGAATGCAATAATAGTTAAGTCAAGAAGTCATTTATATAAATTTAAAAAAACCGTGCTTAACTTTAATATACAATGATGTAACATCATTTACAAAAATATATTGGTATTGACCTTCTACCCTTCATATTAAAATACTCAGCTGAACACATTTAAAGGCTTTGCTGAGATCACATACTGTTGCAGCAGTATGTTTTCCTTGCTCAAGATCCTTGGCAATAGCGCTCAATAAACTTCCTCAACATCAATTGTACACTTATTTGCAGTAACTATAAATCTAAATAATTTAAAATATTTATAATAATAATATTTATTTCATAATAATAATATTTAATAATAATAATATTTATTTCATAAATAAAATACAAATAAAATAGTGAATAAGATTAACAAAACACGTCCAAATACATAATTAGAATTTAAGTTTATAGAATTCTTCTAAAATATATATTGTATTATTTACTAGCATTTGATTTAATTTAGATTTAAATAAAATAATAGATTTTAATTTAATATCATTAGGCAAATGGTTATGAATGTTGCAACCGTTATAATAAAATCCTTTCTGAAAAGATGCTGTATTGTGTCGAGGTATTGCAATATTATTTTTATTTCTTGTATTGTATACATAATATTCGCTATTTAAATTAAACAATTGTTGATTTTTATGTACAAACATTGCAACTTCATATATATAAGTGCTTGATAAAGATAGAATTCCAAGAATTTTACAATATGTTCTACAAGAATCATACGGTTTTAAATGTGAAAATCTTCGATCTGTTCTTTTCTGAATTTTAAAAACGGTGAGATGGCTCAGTTATAGAGCGTTAGCGTAGCACGCTAACAGTCCGCGGTTTGATCCCCGAATATGACTAAAATAATAACTTTGCTCTTTATTCACCGGGGTGATTCGGAAGTCACTTAATAAGCCGTTGGTCCCATCAACCCCCTTCATACAAGTCGTAAGACTTTTGGGGCGATGTAAAATAGCTGTAAAACGCAAAATAAAGATGAAAAACTCTAAATAAATATTAATTTTTAGTACTTCCCCAATAAATGATTCCATACCTAAGAAGAGCATAAAAATTACTGAAATAGAGATATCGTAAAATGTCAGTACTGCAATGATTTGATAGCGCTCTGATGACATAGCTGGCTTTAGACAATTTAGATGCTAAAACATCAATCTAATTTTCGCAAGACATTATGTTATCACTTATAACACCAAGAATAGGCGCGTGTGTCTGAATGTTTATAAGATCGTTATTTAGGATAACGTTTAGTGGAAATCTAACGGAAAAAAACTAACTAATATAGAACACACAATTTGTTTTTTCTTTGTTAATGATTAGTTTGTTGTTATCTATCTATGTAATTATGTTCTTGTATACCATATTAGTTTGGTGAAGTAAACTTTCAACATTTTTATTAATAAAAAGAAAATTTGTGTCATCTGCATATGAGGACAGGATTTGAGTATTATCTGTCAAGCAAGTATCTAAGTCTGCCGCATAGATTATATATAGAGTTGGTCCAAGAATTGAAACAAGCGGGACACCTACAGTTAAATTAATTGTTGATGACAACTTCTTGTCAATTTTTACAAACTGATTTCTGCCACACAAATAAGATTCAAACCATAGCAAAGCACAACCTATTACACCTACCTTTCTAACTTATTAAGTAATAAATAAAAATTGACACACTCAAAAGCCTTGGACATATCAATGCATCGGTAGCTAAAATAATGAAATAATTTTTTTTAAAGCTGTATTAATTTCGTAGTCTTTTCTAAAAGCATGCTGAGTTGGTGAAAAAAGATTAAATTTTGTGAAAAAAGAGACTATTTTAAAGTTCATTACTTTTTTGGATAGTTTAGAAATAACCGGAAGTATGCTAATACTCCTATAATTTTAAACTAAAGATTGATCTCCTTTTTTGTGGAGTGGGATTATCAAAGCAGTTTTTAGGTCAGATGGAAATATTCCATTTTCTAATGACAGGTTTATGCTGTGACTTAAAGGTGCAGCAATAGATAATACTACCGTTTTAATTATTGATGCTAATATATCATCTTTATCAAAACATTTGCTATTTTTATTATCGTTTATCTGTGAAATAACCTCAAGGATAGTGACTGGATCTAAAAACATTGAATGTTTATTACGCGGAATATTTTTAGTGTGGTATTGAAAATCTATTGTTTTTGATAATGATCTTGTGAGAGCAATGGGAATACTTGTAAAATACTCATTAAATTTTTGAGCAGCTGCTTTACTTGTAATAGTTGCATTTTTATACACAACACTAGGTTTTATATTTAAGCTTTTAATTTTGTTTATAATTTTCCACGTTGCTTTATTTTTTAATTTGCTATAACATTACCATAATATGCAGTTCTTGTTAGTTTTAATATATCCTTGTATTTTTTATTTAATTCTTTAAATGCATCCTTAAATATAGGGTAACTTTGCGCCATCTCTTGTAAACCCGTTATTCTACTTTTTAAGTCAAGAATCTCATGAGAGATCCACGTATTTTTATTAGCTTTCTTTGTATTGTGGCAATTAACACGCATTAATGGAAACTCTTTATAAAAATGGTATTTAAAAATATTTAAAAATATGGTAAAAGCGGTGTCAGCATCACTCTCCTCATAAACAGAATCCCAAGATTCTTCACTAAGAGCTAAGTTAAAGCAGTATTTCATATATAATCATCATTTATCATTAAGTCTACGAATATACCAAAATGATGCAAAATTAAATAGTTTATGCATCCAGATGATAATATATAAAATCAGATACACACATATTTGTTTATATTTTTAGTATAGTTGCTATAGCAACCAACTTTATTTTTTTAATTTTCTACAATATGAAGACTTTAACATATAATTATTTAACACAAATTGAGATAAATTAAGTTCTGTTTGCAAATGTTTAGATATTAGTAAATGGTCAACGGATTTTTTATTCATTATTTAGCTATTAAGTAAAGTTGTGCAACATTTAGAAAATTAAGATAGAAAGAAAAATCTAATAAATGCCAGTTATTAAAAAAATTAAACGGTTCCTAAAGAATAAATTATGCGTATATGTATAAGAAATTGACAATAAACAGCAATTTATTATTAATTCCATGTTGTTGATTGCAAATAATGTAGTTTTTCTTTATAAAACTTATTTATCATTTTAAATACTTTTTCTAAAAATGGTATAATTACAATCAGCATATAATTGATTTTGTCATTTTTATTATCTTTTTAAAAATAAGAATAACTTTTGATTTCATAAAACTAGACCGGAAAGTTTTAAAGCAACCATTATACAAACTTGCTAGTGAATCTGCAAGTAAGTAAGCATAGTTTTTTAATAATTGATTTGATAAATAATCGATATCTTTGTGTTTTGAGTTGGTAGGCAATCTAAAAGTTTGTATCACTCTCTGCCCGGTAACAGGGGTAATAAAAATAGACTAGTGATTGGTAATGTCTTTTTAATTAATTCTGTTACGTCATCATGGCTAATAATACTGGACATTATTTTATAAGCAACTGATTAAAAAAAAAAACAATTAAGTTTTTTTGGGAGTTATTTTTATTAATTTACGATTTGACACTTTTTTTCTCATAATTTATGCTATTGGCTTATTTTTTGCAGATTTAATAAAGCTATAGTGAGATCATTTTTTGTAGTTTTAAGTGATTTTTGATAAGCTGGTTCATAGCTGCTGCATGCTTTTTTGCATCGTTTGATTTTGTAATATTTTAATGTTTCTACAAAACGTTTAGAAATTTTTGTATGGCTTCAAGTTTATCAATAAAGATCTAATCTTTTTGTTTTTTAAAATAATTTTATTTTTTGATGATAACATTATTGTATTTGATAAAACGTTTGTTAATCCAGTTGGATGAATATCTAGGTCATCAATATATGCAAAGTCTGAATAATAAAGTTTATCAACTTGAAACAGATTTCTCCATTTTATGTAGTTAAAATATTAAGTCTTATTTACCTTTTTTTTAAAGACAGCATTGTAAGCACTTATGCTAATTGCAAAATTATCACCCATAATATTAATTATAAATTTGTCAACGTTTGTAAAAATCTTTACCAAATCAAAAGACAATGCTAGATCTTTGACATCGTTTAGTTTGATATAATTTGCTCTGAAGTTAATATTATAGTCACCTAGACGTAATTATTATAATTTTTGTATTTAAACATCACATACATAAGTACTTCTTCAAATCGTCAAATTGTCTAAAAAGTATTTAAATTTACGGGTTTGTAGTATAAAGAAAAAATAAAACAATTTTTAAAACAAAAAACGTAACGTACGTGTTTCGTGTCAAGTACATAAAAAAATGTTTAACATCCTAAAATTACAATGTAGTTAAGAAGACACACAGAATAATGGTTAAAAATTTGACAAACTTTACAGTTGTAATGTACAAACTGAGCTTTAAAAGAGCTTTAAGTTTTGTTTAATAACAATGATAAACCATCTACAAAAAACAAAAGAATGTATAAGTATTTAAAATTAAATTATATACGTAGAACTGCAAAAAAACCGTAAAAAATTGATAGTAGGATAGTAGCAAATACAAAATTGCCTATAAAAATTATTGCAAATATCCGAAATATTTACTGTAGTGCCTAAAAGAATAAGAATAAAAAGTTTACAAAGTAAGATAGCAGGATTTTTTACATGTGTTGTTATTATCTCTTCATGTGTCCGATTTTGTTCGGGTATAAAAGTAGACAATTCTACTAAGTACGGCATCTGGTATTACTTATTTTTCAAAACCTATCCTAAGGATCAAACGTTGTAGATTTTTTACTAATATATCAACTTTATTAATTGCAATTTAACTTGATAAAAATTACTTTACTTAAATGGCCTCCCTGAGCTCCAATGCAATCTTTGTCTAAGCTTTTGCATTACTTTTCTTATTAATTCTGTTCCAATAATTTTTTTTTTTTGAAATACGCATTTTAAAGTTTTTTTAATTATTTTTGCATCAGATATTCCCACAAAAAAAAATAGATGCCGTAAAATCTGGATATGTTACCAAACCTCAAAAACAAGTGACCAGGACAAATATTTTGCAACTATATGTGTGGTGGCGCCGTCTTGTTAAATTATACTTTGTTTTACTCAAGTTTACGTAATTTTAGCTTTAAAAATATTAACACCAAACAGTTACTTTACAATCATAGAGTGGTTTTTCATGCAGCTGGTGTGTATTCTCTTCATTAGCAAAAATATTGTTTGTTAACATATTCACTAAGATAAAAATGAGTTTTATCTAACATCAATAAATAAAATATTTTTATTATTTTTGTAAACTTACAAAAACCGCTTGTAAAAAGCTGGTTTATTGGGATATTTTAGAATAAGACTTGTATGAGCCATCTAGGCATTTAACATTAGATTAATCAGTAAATATAGCTAAGAAACACATATGTTCTATCTAAACAAGCTAAGCTTAACCAGAAAACTCGTATGTGCTATCTAAGCAAGAAATGATTCACAATAGGATATTGGTAGAGTAGGTTTTGGTTTGCGTTGTTTGGCTTGCCATTTTTATGCTTCTATACTACGCAAGTATTAAAGCTAGTCTGACTTGGAGGCAGCAGGTCCAAGTCCAGGATTTGACCTGGTAAGTGGTTCCAAGTCCAGGATTTGACCTGGTAAGTGGTTCCGGAGCGTGCCGTAGCAACTGTCAATAGCCGTCCTGATACTATGGCGGGTTGTGCAAGCACAGAGTGTTTTGTTTGTGGTAGTCTCCTAAACTACAAGTGTTAGATTGTCGACGGCACCAGGATTGAGGGCGTTGCCTGGGAGCTGCAGTTACGGTGGTGTTTTATCTCTAACGTGCTTTTGTAGACGGTTGCAAATTTTGTTTTTGTGGGTGTTTTCCTAGCAATGTTCTGCCGCTTAACGTTTATTCTTAGCAAGGTTACCAAATACTTTTTCCAATAAACGGCAATCAGCTTGTTGCGTTTTGTATGGGAAGCCGTAGTACGAGTAGGCTACATTGATCCACATTTGTTCAGCCTTCCACTGCAAATGTGAAAAGTATGCAGAACTGGGACAGCATGGCAGAGTTGCCATTTTGTGGTGCAACTGCCAAATGGCCTGATCAAATATGTTTGTCTGTTCTACCCACCTAGCCGTGGCTTGGTCGGTGGGTATCGGGCTGACTGATATCACAGCCAATTTCAGGTAGACAGGTTTCTCGACATATGAATGTTGGTGCAGGTGGCGTTCGATGGTAATAGTGCCATTGGCGTGATGTCTGGATGCAACGCCTGGTATTTCTGTAGTACTCGGCAAAGTTTCCATTTTGTGGTGCAACTGCCAAATGGCCTGATCAAATGAAGAGTACAGGGAAAAAACAGAAAAAGTCACTTTTTTACTAAATTAAGTTTCACGTGTCAATTTATTTAAAATTAAAAGAAGCTTACTTTAAAGGCTATAAAACGTAAAGTCCAAAGTTATTAACGTACAAAGATTTGCTGTAATATAGTTAACTGTTATTTTGCTGAAGAAATAAGTCTTGAAGTTTTTTTCTATTTGACATTGCAGTTTTTTTTAAGTTAATTATGTATAATTACTTTTACTGTATCTATAACTATATATTTTCACTTAAAATGTAAAAAAAAGATAAGTAAATACAATATTGCGTTTTGAAATTAATTTGGCTTAGTCGGTGAATATCGGGCTGACTGACCTCACAGCTTATTTCAGGTAGACAAGTTTCTCGACATGCCGATCTTAGTGCAGTTAGCGTTTGATGGTAATAGTGCCATTGGCATTATATGAAATAATACCGCCGGTTTTTAAAGATGTGATGTCTGGATGCAAAGCCAGGTATTCCTGTAGTTCTAGTGCATTTGAGACTATATTATCAGTTTTACTTTAGCTTAAACAACAAATTAGAAAAGTTTATTCTTTGGATTTTGATGACCAAAGAAGGCAAAAGTTGTTGCACTAAGAGAACGCTGAAAATTTTAAAATCAGCTCATAATTGTTGATTGAAAATTGACCCCCGGGTTTTTCGTAAGTTCATAAGTAATAACAAAACCAGATAAGTTCAAATTTTAGATAATAAAATATTATAAACAAAACATAATAAAAGTTGTTTCGTTTTAGACAAATAAATACACATTTCTTTAAAATGATTTCATATTTCAATTTTCTATTTTTATAGACTGGTGACACTTCTATCATATTGCTTTCAAAAATGTAATAGGTTCAAAAAGTAAATGTGTCATTATAAACGCGCATTAAAGTGTAAAATTTGTTTTACCAGAAATAAATGGAGTGTGTTCACGTCATATACTCCTTTGTTTTGTACAATGAATAGATGCTACAAGTTTCTGACGTAGCCAACATGAAAATTGCAACTATATATGTAAAGTGATTAGCATACAGAATAATAAAATATATTAATATTTATGTGTTTACGTGTTTTAAAATAACTACATGCTAATAAATATTAGTTACAGTTAATGTAATAAACATATAAATTAACGAGCAGAATTTATTTTGATAATTTATTTCGAAAAACAAAATTAGATTATCACACCATATTCGATTACATACATTTTGATTAATAAGCGTACAGATAAATATTGAATTAAACACTCAAAATACATTCAGCATACAAATAATATACGATAATACGTGCATTAGTCGAAATTCGTGTATGAGCAAATAATATCACCGCTATGGTACATTGGACACATACAAGGTCATCAATATAATTACGAGACTCTCCCATGAAGTCGTCTGAATATTTTTTTATTTGATTATTGATTAGAAAATAATGATGTGTGTAGTATAATTTATTTAATTATATAAACGTTATTTTGCTTTCTTATTAAAACGTTTTATGTTATTATTATTATACAATATCCACTTAATGCTATATTTACAAACATAAGTTATATTGATATAGATACATAATGAAATTACGTAAGGTACATATAGCAAACTCAACCTTCTAGTGCGAATCTCGCAAGATTCTGTCTAAGTATATTATTATACAGAATTTATAAACGAATTCGTGTCAAATGAATCAGCCTGGTTGCGCTGTAACAAGTTTTAGTGTTAGAATGTGCCACATATATCATTTATTATATTCAATTCAAGCTTTATAAAAATTTTCAGCAGTATCATTATTCACATCTTACAATTAATTATTTTATAAAAGAATGTTGTTGTTCAAGTTTTTATAATTTATATAAATACATTTTATGTGTAATGTGTAATTAATCTAGTTTAAAAATATAAATTAAGTAAGACAACGTACTAATTAAAAAAATTTAATAGCCAAAAAATATAGTTTCTTATAGTATTAGTAGCATCAAAGTAAATTGATAAATGATAATTATTTAACAAATACGATAAGTGCAGATATTTAAAATTAGTATTTTCTTGACACAATATATTTCATTATGTACAATGTAAACAATAAAAATTATGCAATTCTTTTAGATAGAAGACTTACTCATATACGGATTATAAATGCACTAGATTAGTACGTCCACATATTTGTAACGAAGTGAAAAAGTAAATGAGAGCTTTCCAAAAAGACGTACACATCACAACGATGTTTTTAGTTAGTATAAATCATTTAAACGTGAATAAATAATTGAAATAGTGTAGTGTCCCACAAAGTACAGTTATTTTCTCTACAGCGATTATCAAAGAAGTTATGACCTGTTTAATTTAAATACTGAAGTCACCAAAACAATAAATGATATTAAGTTGTATTTACTTGTATGTCAAATAGTAAAGTTTATATATCTGATTGCGTTTGCATTTACGATTTTTGTAATGAAAACTCATTAACAGCAGCTTGACAACATGAGTTGAGGTTTCAAAATTGGTGAGTACAAAACCTACACGGATTTTTTTTTTCCAAACTAGACTACGAGAATTTAAAAATAATCCCGTCACTTCTATTTGTTGTGTATCTACAACTAAATGTACCACAAATGCGAGGTAGGAAAACAATAAAATTTATATGTTTATATCTATTTTATGTTCAACCTGTCAAAGCTCTCTTACTTACAGTGTTAATTTAATAACATAATTTTTTATCAAATACCTGGTGTGAAGTTATTATTCTATTGGCTATTTTAATTTTCTAGAAGATTATTTGAAAGAAATGTTAGATATTGTCTCTCTAGCAATCAGCATAGTATGAGGTAATTTTTAATTCAACAGTTGGAAGGACATGTAATTGGTAGAATAGAACTGCACTGTTGGCCTCCAAGACCTAGATTTTACTTATTTAATTTTTTGTTTGTATTTTAGCGTTGACTACTAAGGTCAATGGTCAATAGCGATTTATTTTAATTTATTTTAATAATAATAACCTTAGGTTATAGACCTGAGGAAACTATACAACACATTAAAATAGTTAAAAATTAAATAAATAATTAAATACTAAATCTAATATCACAGTTGCTAAAATTTAAAACTAATATCACAGAACCTACTAGCACAACTTAACGTAATAACACAGATCACTTCGATGCTGTAAAAAGCTTCGATGTCAGACCCTAAAAATTAAAGTAACTAAACCTAATTTCACAAACTAACTTAATATCACAACCTAACCTAATGTCACAGATGACATCAAAACTGTAAAATGCTTTGATGCCAGGCCCTAAAAACTAACTTAACCTAATATCACAGATTGCACCGAAGTTGTAAAACACGATGCTTTAAACATCTCAACAACACAAACTGATCAATAAAAATAAATAAATTAACACCAAAATTATTACAAGACAACACAAAACTTAGTTACACCTGTTTGAAGTGTCTTGCGTTTTTCAAAAACTAGACGCACCTTCCTATGGACTCGTTTCTATTTAATAAAATAGACGCCACGTTGTTAGGAAGCTTGAGCCGATTAAGGTAGAAAAGGTAGGCTTCACCGTTAGAGGGTCGTGTCATATTTGGCATGCTGGTTGTTCGTCGCCGGTCAGGAGATACGAAATGATTAAGTTGGTATGACCTATGCGCAAGCGGCATAGGGCGACCTCCTCTTTCCTGTTAAGCTTGATTTTCTTGAATTTGCTTTCGAAGCCGTTCCATACTCTTTGCCAATCCTCGATGACCTTCAATATGACGTATCCTTTGAGATCATGGGGTCTTACGGAAATGTTGACCGTAAAATCCGCGTCGGCCGCCTGACGGGCGGCTTTATCGGCCAGCTCGTTGTCTAGACAAAAATAACTCTCTGTCCAAAGTCGGCCAGGCAAAATACCGCAGTTTGTACGAGCTGGACCAACGGATCGACCAAGTACATAGACTGTATACTCAGGATGGCACACAGCAAGTCGAAACAAAGAAGGAATGAGCTATGAGATGACGTCTCATAGTTTAGCAAGGCTTTCTGCAGTGCATGTAATTCTGCGGTGTAGACGAAGGCCTATTTAAGAAAAAACCATGAATGGGCCGTCTAAAATAAAAACACTTCCGTACACAACCGCGGAGAGTCTGGGTATTTGGCAACGATTTCAAGAAACTTGCTCCTCAAGACGTCGGGGCAAGTTTCTCGTTTGCCCTGGGAGGTCAGATCAAGACGTGCTTTAACCCTCGGCAACAGCCAGGGTGGAAACTTGCCAGAACCGACCTTGAATACCATTAGATAATTAACATTTAGACTTTTCTCTAGCTCCTGCGTTTGGACGCACACCGGCTTACTGACGGCAGGCCTGAGTGTGTTGCTGCGTTTCGTTGGCGGTAAATATGAGTCGGTTGTTGTGACCCCTTTTGCTCGCATTACGTGAGTACAAAGCGACTGCGACAAGCAGCTAGAAGGAATACACCCGACTCGCAGCAAAGAATCGGTGCAAGACTCGTCCGGAATGCTCCCGTGGCGTATCTGATGCTTGCGTTGTGGACAGCGTCAAAGGCTTTCAACTAGGATTTTCTGGCGGATGAGTAAACCGCGCAGCCGTAGTTGATCCTAGACAAAACCAGAGCCTTATACAGCCGCAACAATACCTCTCTCCGCGCACCCCAGTTGATGTTAGCCAAGCACTTGATCACGTTCAAGGCTTTTTTGCACTTTGTGACCAATTCATCAATATGTGCCCGAAAGGATAAGGTCCTATTGAACACGAACCCTAAGAAACAAACTGTTTCATCGCACATGATTTTGGAACCCCGCAAGACAAGCGCGGGGCCCCGGTGAGGTCTTTTGAGGCGGCAAAAATGCACTCACAAGGGTTTCGTTGTAGAGAAGCAAAAACCTCTCGCTTCTGACTTTCTGTCCACTTTGTCTATGGTGATCTGGAGTTTACAGGTGTAACCACAGAAGCTGCAATATTGTTTACCGCAACCGCAAAATGAGTAACGCTAATTGTTGACCCTTGGAGAACACCGTTGTCTTCGAGTTAGTGGTTCTCACCCTTACTTTAAATTTGCGATCGCGCATGAAAGATTCAAGAAAAAAAGGCATACGTCTTCTGAATCCCCATGCGTGCAGCTTCTGTAAAATTTCATAACGTCAAAAAACACCGCTACGAGATGTTTTCTTGCAAGAAAGGCATCTTGAATAAAATTTTCTAAATCTATTAAATTATCAATAGTACTGTGATTTTGTTTAAAATTCGCCTGGTATTTAGCTAAAAGACCGTTACTTTCCAACATCTACACCAGACGGTTTTTTATTTTTTTTTCTAAAAGTTTACTGAGACAGCAGTTAAGTGAAATCGGTTTGTAGCTGTTGACGTTGTTTGGATCTTTGTCCGGCTTTAACAACGGCAGGATAATGGCTTCTCTCCAACATTCCGGGTAGACGCCGCTTTCCCATATCAGGTTGTAGATTTCCAACAACCTATCCGTCATGCGGGAGGGAAGCTGCCGGATAAGGCATGTCGTCTGGTCCCGGTGCGGAGGAGGTACTCATACCGTTAGTTGCCGTTTCCAACTCTTTTGAGGTAAAGAAAGAGTTGTAAGGCAAGGAATCCAAGCAAGAGAAAATTAACGGAATTTCTAATTGTTCTTTTTGACGCAGGAATTGCTCACTATAATTTTGAGAGCTACTGATAGACGCAAATTGAGTTACTAATGCGTCTGCAATGTTGGAAGCTTCGGTGACTTTGCGCCCGTCGACGATTAGGATGGGAGCCACAGAGGAAAATTTCTTTCCCGACACGACTCACACCTTTTTCCACATTTCGCCGACCAAAGTGGTCAACGTGATTGTCGACACGTAGCTCTCTAATAATTGTTGCTTACTTTCAACAATTTTGCGGCGTGCAACGGCGTGCTTTTTCTTAAAAGCAATCATGTTTTCCTGCGTCGAAGTTCTTTTGAAACAATGTAAAGCTTACTTTTTTTCTTCCACAGCTATTCGGATATCGTCGTTCCACCAAGGAACCGACGGACCAGCCAGCTGCCCGCTGGACTTTGGAACAAACACATCTGCTGTTCGGACAATACAATTAGTGAAAACCCTCACGGAGGTCTCGACATCTTCAGCATTTGATTTTGGTGGGACCAGACTGGCTTGAAAACCTTGTCAGTCTGCGCGGTCGAGACACCATCTACGAGAGACGGATTGTCTGACCCGTTTGACAATGGTAATACTTACGATGGGAAAGTGATCGCTGCCGTGAAGGTCCTCTTATACGTGCCACGATAAATGTGTGGCTAAACGAGGGGACTATAGAGACAAATCAATTGCCAAAATATGTGTACCCCTACCTCCAAAGTGTGTGGGGAACTCGTGTTGAGGAGGACAGCGTTGTTTTGGTCGAGAAAATCCTTTATCAAACGACCTTGCGTGTCTTTTCTCAGGAAACCCCGAAGCGGATTGTAGGCGTTAAAATTGCCCAAAAGGAGATAGGGTTGTGGAAGCTGCAAAATAAGATAGCCTGTAGTCTAGTTCTGAGGGATATTTCTGTAAACGGTAAATTTTTCCTCAGAAAAATAGCGACTCCACTTTTGGCTCGGACACCCGGCAGAACATCACTTCTCGTCCATGTAAACCCCTAAGATTGAAATTTTCTTGCGGCTTGAAGTGCGTTTTCTGTAAACACACGCAAAAAGGCATGTGCATTACCAGGATTATTTTCAGCTCACAATAGCTGCGTTTGCAACCGTTGCAGTTCCACTGTACTATCGTCTCCATAGATTTAAACAATTATTAAATAAATAAATTAAATTAAGAAATAAATAACACGTAATAGACGGACAGCTATTAAAATAAATTAACACAAAACAAATAAAACACCAAAGCTGTAAAGAGACTTTGGTGTTTTGAAGTAGACAAGAAAAAAGGTACATTCTTAAAACTAATATCACAGATGGCATCAAAGTTGTAAAAGACTCCGATGCCAGAACTATAAAACAAATAAAACTTAAAACTAATATCACAGATGACATCAAAGACAAAAAAATCTTTAATGCCAGAACCTTAAAATGGAAAAGACAATACAAGTACACAAATGAGACCGCAATTGTAAAGGACTGCAGTGTCGATACAAAACAACACTTAATTAAAAAACATAATAGAAGGCTTACAGCTGGGAGCGTGATCTGCCCTTTTTCCAGCCAGGTTTCCTTCTTCTTCTACCTCTGTTACTTCTACTGTCGACAACAGAAAGTTCTGATGCCAAACTGGATTCTTCGTCACCGTTGCTGGAAGAAGGTCCATCCCTCTTCCGTTTACCCGGATCAGACTGATCCTTATCTATTTGTTTTGGCGTATCTGCCAAAATATATATTTGCACTTTTGAATTAGTAACTAGATTGTTTTATTTATTTCGGAGAAAAAAAAATACCTAATACTACCCAAAATAGTCCAATGATGCCTATTACTTCTAGAATTAATAATTAATAAAACATTTAAAAAAAAATTAATTTTTAATTATATTTCTTGCTGTAAACTAGTCCTAGGAACAGTTGATGAAAAAATACTATATTTAGGAAAATATCTCATCAATATTCAAACTATCCTGATGCCTACACCCCAGCTGAAAAATTTGATTAGTTTGTTTGTCAATCTTATCTTTTTCAGATTGTCACAATTTTTACGAGCTTTTTTATAGTCTTCATTAGTTTGATTAGAACGATTACTAATATATTTATACATTTATAAATTTATTTTTTTGGTTATTTCTTTTTGTGGAAAATTTAATTTGAAAACTTTTCCTGCGGGACCCCTATTTGGATGATGTAGTATTATTTACACTTAAGGATGGGATCTTCCCGTAAATGTAAATTATAGTCAAGCTATTAACAAAATAACTGTACTATTTGTTAACCGATCTAATAAAAATATATATATTTTTAAAGATAAATGAAGCACACACTGGCGGAAATACTTTTTCTTTGACAATTTTAATCTTTTTCATATCATTTTGATTGAGTAATTAAGTGTAATATTTTAGTCATAGTTTTCAAAATAACATTTAAATGATTTTATAAATAAGATTACCTATATGTTCAGGCACTGCAGATATGCTATTTGAGTACACTTACTTAATATTTTCTGCAAACGTTGGTTAGATTAAAAGTAATTTTGATAATAATAAGATACTAACATTATGGATAGTTCATAAAAATATTATAGATTTCTGTACAGTTTTGTAATCAAATATATAAATAACTCTCAGTTTTATTTCAGCGCTTTCTAATACAGGGAGTTTATAAATGAATGGGATTATGTAATCACTTTAAATATGCCGCCTCTTTAAAACTGTTTACTATACTATATATGTTTTCATATGTTTGCTTGGCAGCTGTCAAAGTTGATCTGTCAAAACAAATAGTATAGTAAACAATTTAAAAAAAAGCGGCACTTTTAAAGTGATTACATAATCCCATTCATTTATAAACTCCCTGTAGATCTTGTATGAGAGAAGTATGACTTCGCTCAAGGCAATTTTATTGGAATAGGAATATCAAGTGCCTGCGCTCGGTGCGTTTTAACCTGTTTTTGCGTACGGATAAAAACAATTACCAAGAATATTAAATTATATTTTCCTAGTAAATATTATTTTATAATTTAATGTAAATATTTAAAAAAATATTCCATTTATATTTATATATAAAAGATAACAATATTATTTTAAGTATTATAACTAGTAATTTAATTTAAATTAAAACCTATTATTGACAATTATAATTATGTGTTTATATTTTGGCAAATCAACCGGTTTTTAAAACGAACTTAAAAACAATTTTTAAAATCAACAACTTGATTATTTATTTTATATTCTAATTGTTTAATATTGCTGCCGATGACACAGATAAGACTGTGTGTAACTGTGTAGCGTTTGTACTAAAGCCTAACATTTTTAGTTTTTAAGAAGTATTAAATGTGATACATTATTATTTTATTTATGAAACTTTAGATGTGTACAAATTTGAACGAAAGCCAAATTGGCAGTAAACATATTTTCATATTCAAGATAAGATTTTATTTGAATTCCTATATTTTTCCAAAGATTGGTAAAAGGAAGATGGGTTATTGAATCGTTAATAAGTTTAGAGGAATGTATATCGTGTTCATTAACGATTTTATTATGTTTGTATTTAAGAAGTAACTGTCATAACTGCTAGTGTTGTTTAGTTTGGATATAATATCACGCACTTCAATATATGATACTTCTTTAAATGTAAATGAAAGATTATACAAAGTGTTATGTATTGAGTAAAGTTTGATCTTGAGACATGTATGTTATTTGATACTGTTTGATGTTTAATAAATGTAACATTTGTAATAAAGAGTGGGTGTTGTTGTTTTATTATTTTGTGTATAAGACCGTTTGTTCAGACTTTATAAAATGCTTTTTAAATGTCTAGTAAAACCATGTCGGTTACTTTGCTTTTATTATAAAGTTTATAAAGATGTCACTGACTATTTTAATGATATTGTATTATCTCATGTTTTGTTGCAAGTAATTGTTTAGATGTGTGTGTGAGGGTGTGTGTGTGTGTGTGTGAAAAATGTTGTTGCATAAATGTTTTTTTTGCTATAATTATTTTTTGTGTTTAATGTTTTTAGCCGAGTTCATATCATAAACTTAAAAAAAAATATATATGTAATTAATTTGGAAAATTTCTGTTGTTCTTATTAGGTGGTTGTCTATTTATATTTTGTTTCATTTGCAGTGTTAAAGTCGAGTCTATATTTTTTTACTGCCGTAATATTTAAAATATATTTGTTTAAAACAATGTCAATTGTAGTTGTCATTTTATTAAGTGGATTGTTTGTGTACTACAAAGTTGTGTTGCTCTGGTGTATAGTTTAAGCCATCTATTATCAACACACACTTGGCTAACCATTAGGGCTGTTTGTAATATATTTTTTTTAATATTGATGTTAGTTAATATTGCTAATAAAATTTATTTTTAGCCAATTAGTTACTAAGATAACTAACATCAATGTTAAAGTTTTACAAAATAGGCCCGCATATCTGTTAAATTTAAAATGTTAAAATAAGATTATTGAGTAGATTTTAATTTAACTATATTTTTTGATAGGGTTATTTCTAATTAAAATTGACAATTTTAATTACAGAATTCTAGCACGGTTTTTTTTCTGTTTTGTCTCTCACAACAATAACATCAAATACTTACAATGTGCAAAGATAAGCAGTACCGTTATAAACAAAATAAATGATAATTGTAACATAAGGTGGTTTTGCGATAATTTATTTGAATTTCCCAAATGCATATTTGCATTTTTATCTAGCCCTAGTTCCGGCCGGGAGTAATGGCGACATGGTAAGCCCCGTCCGACCGTTACCTATCAACGGCCATAAAACTACATTAGATGCTTAGCTTGAGTCTAATGTGTACAAAACCCAGTCTATTGTAGATTGTGGAGCATGTAGCACTAACCTACTAGGCAAACTGAACTGCACAAGATTAAACATGGTTATTAATTCAATTAAATCGGGGGAACAAGACCTAGCTACTTCCATTAACACTGACTTAGTTTTTGGCTTAATAAACAATTTTTTTAATGGAGTGGTTTAAAAAAAATCTGTTTATCGACGTCTTAAACATAGGAAAACCCATATTCTCTTTTTGACTAAAACCAAAGTAAATAATAAAGATTAAGATCGCTGTAATCTAGTAGATTCCAATTATCATTTTGAACATTTATTTGCTTACATCCACAAACAACAAGCAACTTTTAGACAGACAATGTACAAAATTCAAGGCATCGGTAATAATAGCATATTAATTTCTTAAACTTTATCTTGCCGTTTTTGTAATTGGTATATACCGTTTTTCAAATAAGGCAATTTTAAACTTTTTTTATGACTTTTTTTGTAAGTTTTGACAAACTTCTTTAAGGTTATTATAATAACGCTTAAAGAATTTTGTTAGAAGATTTTAATGTACATCATATTAAATGGTTAAGTCATTTATCTTCTACATCACTATCCGGACAACAAGCTATGATTTTAATTATTAGATTAGTATCTTCTAACTATTTCAGAAATTACTACTGTTGCATTCAATAAACACATATGTAGTTGTGCTGAATAGTCTAAAAAAATGATAAGAAAGGTCGTAAACAATGGCAATGTTTATAATACTGTCTAAAAAATAGTATTAACAGAAACAAAGCTAAATATTTAATACTTTTTTTTTAAATGATTAAAACAATCCAGAAACTAATTAAAAAAAATTGTTGCTAACCAATTTGCCTCTAACTATATTACTATAAATCTACTTGTACCTGCAAAGCAGGCTATTGGTAAAATAAGTTTAATTTATTTTAGGCAACGGGTTGTCAAAAGATATCTTTTTGAATTAAATACGATAAAAGCATTAGGAATAGATAAAAATTCTTCTATTATTTTTAAAACATTTGCAAACAAATTAACTTTCATTTTGACTAAAATATTTGCCTTACCATACAATTTTTTTTTAATTGATGAGAAATTGCAAATGTTCAACCTATACTTAAAAAGAATAACAAGTCTGATTCTTAAAATTGTAGATCAATTGCATGATTGTCCAATCTTCACAAATTTTTGAAAAATATAATAAATTCTACATTGTCAAGTTAGAACAAAATATTTTCATCTCAGATACTTAATAAGGATTTTGATCAAAAAGTTTGACAACAAATCTTTTGACTTATATTAGCCACAAATAAAATTTTATTTTCTTCTTTAATTCGCGTTTTTTACAGCTATTTTACATTGGCCCAGAAGTCTTACGACTTGTATGGAGGGGGTTGATGGGACCAACGGCTTAATAGGTGACTTCCGAATCACCCTGGTGGATAAAGAGCAAAGTTATTATTTTAGTCATATTCGGGGATCAAACCCCGGACTGTTAGCGTGCTACGCTAACGCTCTATAACTGAGCCATCTCACCGTTTACTTTAGACATACATAAAGAAAATTTTGGAGTAGCTCTAAATATTTTCAAAACATTATATAAAGGATTTTTCAATAAGTGCGGGTAAATGTTGAAATGAAATAAAACAAGCTGTGTGTGAGGTATTAACAATTTTTTTAAATTTTAATGGCCTATGTATTCTATTAAGTGTAGAATATGAGATCGTTCAAATGCTCGCCTTGGCTTTTTATGATAGCACGGATCCGAGTGGTCTAATTTTCAATGACTCTTCCGCATAGATCCGGCTGAATTTGAGCAATGGCTTGTATTATGTTTACTTTTAGAACATAGGTCAATTGTGGTTTATTTGCATAGACCTGCGACTTCATGAAACCCCACAAGAAAAAGTCTAGCGGAGTAAAATTTGGTGGCCAATTCACATCACCCTGAGATAACCGTACCATCAGGACGTTTATGCAGAATGTCAATTGTGTCGTCCGCTGTGTGGCACGTGGCGCCGTCCTGCTGGAAGCACATGTCATCTATGTCTATGGACCTATAGTTTGATTTGGGCTTTAAGAAATTGGTTATCATTGTTCCGTAGCGCTTGCCGTTGACGGCGACCGCCTCACCAACGTTGTTTTCAAAAAAATAAGAATGCATTATCAACTGGTAATTTCCGTGTGGGTTGGTGTCGTCCCATATAAGGCAATTTTGCTTGTTAACATAGCCATTCATCTAAAAATGCGGCGCTAAATTTGATTTTTTCGCTAAAACTGGGGTCTTCTTACAAACAATTTAAAACTCAGTCAATTGGATCTTGTATGGGTGTAGGTCTAAATCCCGTCGCAAAAATTTGTATTTGCAAAATTGAAGTCTGCAAAAGCCCGAGTTGTGTACGGCAAGGAATCGACTGCCTCAAGTTCTGCTGTACACTTACACAGACCGCGGCGATGTTCTCCGCAATTCTTGTCTTCCATAAACGTACAGGTGTTAGCTAATTATTTACCAAACCTGTCGTCTCAAATTTGGCCACCAAACGTCAAAGAGTGAACTGTGAAAGGTCTCCACGTCTACCGTAAAATAAGCGCAATGAAAAAAAAAGTTTTATCATTTGAACGTGCTGTTCACTTGCCAAAATTTACCCGCGCCAACTGAAAAACCTTTTAGAGTATAGCATCCTAATCATATCAACAATCTTTGTTGTGTAGGTGTTGATTATAAATCTGTAAATCTTGTCGATAGTATTCTTGACAGTAAAAAAAACTTTAAGCCCAAAATTATAAAAACTGGTTTTCTTCAAGGATCTGCTTTTTTGCAAATTTTATTTTTGATTTACATTAATGAGCTTTTTTAAATAAATAAAAGTTTTATTCATAGTTTTGCAGATAGCACCCTTTAAACTTTATATTTTCAAAGAATATATCAACAAACGTCTTTAGAATAGAATCTGTAGCATCTATAAACAAAAACCTTAAAACAATATCTGAATGGGGTACTTCCAACTATTCAAAATCCGAAGTTTCATCAATACCAAATATTAAACTAACCAATGGATTCAGATCTAAATCTTTTAAAAGTATCTTGAAAATTAGAAATTCTTAAAGATGTAAACATTTTTGTTACTATTGACTTTGATCATTTACAACACCGGCGTAATTGTTGCATATCTTTACATTTTTTGTAAATATTTCTATAAACATTGTTCACACAAAATAGAAATTATTATATTACCATATAAGCAAATATATATTTGTACTACAAATATTTACTAACTAGGAGAGCGTTGTTTAGGTATCTATCCAATTGCTGCATCAAAAATCGTGGTTTTGCACAACTGAAACTATTTTAAACGTTTATAACGTTCTCGCACTCCCCAATCCGCCTTGTAAGCGTGGGGTTTGTGACTAAGATCCTTCTCTGGCCCTGAGTTGATTAATAACCTCTTTAGTGTTTCAAAACTCACTTAACGGACAGAGAAGAGGCAAAAGCGCCTATTTATGTAGGTTAAATATTACGTAAAAGATAGAGTGGCTGAAGATAAGGGATCAATTCAATCAAAACTGACAGTTTTTAATATAATATTCAAATTATTATCAAACCATTCCTTCATTCCATCAGTATGTTTATCAATGTTTTATTAATTCGGATTCGAATTGGATTGAACTAATGCCAGATTCATCGCCTAAAGTCCGCTTTCCATATCAATTTTATGAAGATTTGAATATCATGTTTTGATTTTCGGCATTTAAGACATTTAAATATAACCTGCAAATTCCTTTTAAATATAAAAGATGCTCGCATATTCTTGCGTACCCATGCGCAAATCATCAACTAGAATAACTGAAAGTATTAATAAGTAAATTTATAAAAAGTAATAGTTGATATTTCCTTTACTATGGCGCTAACAACTTATGTGTTATGACATAACAAGTTTAGGAGATTATTGGGATTTAAAAAGATAAAGTTATATTTTAACTTTATTTTTTATTTTTATCGTAATGTTCTAACATAAATTTAGTTTTGCAAGTTCACTACTAAGATTGATATAGTAATATTGTACATTTAGTTTTTTATCAAATAATATCATCAACATTGTTACGGCATCATTTGGTATTCAAATGCAATTAGATATACATATGTGTATTGAACATATCTGTCAACGGTTTGATTATGAATAGGAGAGTACCAATTTTAGTGAAATTACAATCGACATAATATTGTGATATGCAAATTTTACTAATTTTATGTATATGTTGTTCTATATTCAAGATAGTAAGATTAAATGTTTATTAAAATGTATGTAACTATTATATTTTAAATAAGTTTAGTAATAACTTAAAACTAACTAAACAGCCATTTAATATCTTTGCGGTTGATTTTAAAACAAAAACGTTTTATTTCACATATAAATTTCTATGTTAACTTTATAATTTTAGCCGTACAATAAAAAATAAGGGCTATAATTGGTGTAAAACTTTAATTAAATTTGTAAATGTAACTAATTTTTCTACAAAGAATTAAGCAGTTTGAAACGCAAAATCATCAAAGAACTACAGTAGTATAAGAATGCCGGTTCTGCGCCTTCCACATTCCACATTTGTTGTCTCTCTCTAACACATGGGACTTTGTATTGCGGAAACAGTGTGTGTGAGTGAGACGGTCGGTTTTGATCAATTGACGCTAGATGGCGGCAGCAATAGCTAAAACTGGCGCAGGCTAGCGCTGCCGCATGAAGTCGGCGGCAGAGGGAGCTGCTGGCGGCATGCAGCCTGCGGCCGGATACCTGCGACCGAAGGAGGGGTGCCTACATACCACCATAAGAGCCGCTTGTGTGAGAGTGAGAACCAGAAATCGGAAATGGAAGGATGGAAAATATGAGAGGGGGAAATTCCAATGTTTTGTCTCAAGTGTGCGAGTGCAACGCGCGATACCAGCAGCCACCTAGCGGGAGCAAGCGAACGAGCATATATACAGGGTGGTCGAAAGACTTTGTATATACAGGGTGTGTCAAAAATAAATCCAATATGGCGACCGGAAGTGACAATCTTGACCACAAAATCAAAAATGGCGACCGGATGTGCGACTTCCGGTGTTGCAAATAGGGCCTTCATTGTACTCAAATGAAAGTGCTCGACACGTACGTTACGAATCTAAAATAAAAAGTTCTACTTGACCTGCTCCCAAGCAAAAAAAGTGTAAAAATAATCTTTTTTGACATGTAAACAATTAAACACCGGTCTGGATCAACAGCCTACGGTCAACTATCTGCAACCGAAGGAAGGGGTACGAATAGCAAATATGTAGATTTAGTTGTCTAGGAGTAACCAAATCTTTAGTTTATTACTAGTAATAGAGTAGTATACATCATGTCTGTCGATTTGAATTTCGAAGAAATTCTCGAAGATTTTGAAAGTTTTTTACACCTGGAATCGCGTTTGATTAATGAAGTAAAATATGCTCTCAATAAAAATAAAACTGTTAATGTGTCGGTTGGGTTAAGCCCTAACAGAGGGTTTTATCACTGTGTAAAATTATCAATGCAACAGAAAAACATTTCGTTTACACAAGACGAATGGAATAATGTTATTCAATTTAAAGAAGAAATTGATGATTATCTAAGGTTAAAGAGAAAACCTCAACTCGGCGGACAAAAGCGAAAACGAGTTTGTGAAACTTGCAATCAAAAAATAAAGAACAACGATGTTAATGTAGTGAAAGGACCATCTAAAACTATAGAGGTAAGATAGTCGTGATTTTCTAATTTAATTAGTAATTAATTTAATTATAATTATTTATAGGTGTTCGAAAATTGTAAATTGTATTTTGAAGATGTGTGTAAAAGGCAAAAAGTTGTTGTTGTTGAAAAAAATGACATAAAAATTTCTTTAGATCGACATTGTTTTAATACATTATGTAAATTGATTGAATTGATAGATTTACGAATGAACAGATTAAGTCAATTACATTTTTTTGATTTTTTTCATCAATGTTTGTCGGAAGTTAATATGCTCATAACTTCGGATACTACCGATATAGAAAAAGAAAATTTAATCAAGCAAGTGGCATTGCAGAACGAATCGTCGTATTTCGAAAACAGAGAGAGTCTTTTTGAAGTGTTAGTGTTCAATTTTTCGGATGTGTTAAAGCATTTAGCTTCTTTTAATTAAAATGAAATCAGTTCCATTTGAGATTTCAAAAAGCAAACAGCAATGGTGGTGTCAAGAACGTCCTCCATTAAACGACTCCATTTAAGAAATCGTCAACAACTAAACTATCAATTGGATCGTCTACTGCAGCAAATTATAAATGTTAAAAAAATTATTTGTGATTATGAATTGCAAAAGCAACTGTGTGCAAAACTCGGCGGGATTCAGCTCCGATGAAATTAGCAAAGTCGAAATAAGATTATTTGAAAATATAAATAAAGCCATTGAATTGTATGATGAATACAAGTTAACTGGTGAATACGTAAAATATCTACCGGAAAAATATTTACGATCGCTATATGGACTAAATTTGGAAAGATTGTGGGACTTCCTGCCTGAAAAATGTAAGAGTGATTTATATTTCCAAATAAGACTTCCCTGTCATAAGCATTACAACCTTCCAACCGATGAGGACCACATAGACGGACCGCCTCCACCCATAAAAAACTGTTTTAGATGCATCGCAGAAAGGTGTATCTGCAAAAAGTGTCAAGATTACCGATCAACTAGAAAAAGTGTCAAGAGCACCAAAAATGAATAGCACCGCATTCATACTATTATCAACTTTGCTTAATGGAACTTTGTTCATCACGAAACCCAAAGATGCCAGACAATGCTTCATAACCGCCATCGATAGAGGAATCAATGATAGTTGGCCTTTGGAGTGGAAAATGATGCACCTCGACAATACCACTCATCCAAGAACGTTCAAAATCAACGCCAGCACAATTCCGGGAGTGTCAAATGTGATGAATGCAACTTTTATGTTCCTCGATAAAAATCGATACGTAATGAATGTATCAAATCATTTAATAATTTCGAATGTTGAAAGTAATAACGCAAATTTAATATTGAGTCTAGAAATAATTTTGACTGTTAAATGTGTAATTATAATTTCATATGTATTTTATAAATTATATAAAAGATATATTAACAAACATTAAATAAAAGAAAATCAAATATATGTTATAACTGCGTTTTATTTCATCACTTCATAACAACATGCATGATAACATATCACCAGTTTTCAACAGGAAATTATCACATAATCAGAAGTAACAGGATGTAACATCCGCTTTTAACAGAAAAATTGCATCGTAATACAAGAATCAACAAGAAAATTCTTATCACCATCATACCGACCTTCTGATTGACAATAAATATAAATCATTAAATCTTTATCAGCCCTGTGATTGGTTAAAATAAAATAAAAATCTAATTCTTAAATTAGTAATAACATGGTGATCATGATGCAAAAACTTCACAGTTGATTCAGTGTTTGCGCAGTTCAGTTCACAATAGTTTAGCCCCATTTGCAATAGAGTTCATAATGTCCAATCTCAAAAAGTGTTATTTTACACCATTAAAACGAAAGTACGATGTTAAAAAACCACATGTAAATCCAATCGAGACCCCAAAAAATTCTATAAAACCGTTCGTTGAGGATATGGAGAGTCGACCAAGAGATCTACAACCTGAATTATTATACGAGTACATCAACCCCAAAGGTACTTACGGTTTAACACGCAAAGATGCAGAAAAATTCTACAACGTGGGGTACGATTTAGATGATGTGTGCATGCAACAGATTAACCTAAAAAGTCTGGAGTCACAAGATATTATTGAACGTAAGTTTTAAATATATTTTTCTCAAGTGAAATTTATTTCTACATCTAATCATTCTTTTCAGATACCCTAAAGTTCGAAGATCCTGTGGAGGAAGGCATTTGCAGATACGATGATGACGTCAAGCGGGAGATGCAGCTGATTGGAGAGAGCTCTTATACAATCAATAACTCTAGAACAAAGTTTGTGTCCATTGGTCTAAGTCCAGCACTGGGATTTATACCAATTATCAAAATCCACTGTGGACATAATGGTACTTTTAGACGCAACGAAATTTTCTTTACCGCAGAAGAATGGAGTGAATTCTCCAAAATGAATATAACCGAAATTAAAGATGGGGGCGCATGGAAGTACTGCGATCACCGCATTTCATATACCTCATACAAACAACTGGATGTTATATTACTTGAGTGCCGGAATTTTAAAATATTAATTTCTTTAATGACATTCAACAACTTGATTAATTTTAAGAATCTTATAAACTTTAAATTAACATTATTAAAATCCTATGAATTTGATTTATATTATAATGTAATTATGGCTAAATGTTTAAAATTAGCTCACGAAGATAACGATTTGTATGGTAAAGTTATCCGCTTATTGAGTGAGAACGATACAAAAGGAGAGCTCGAGTATCTTATGATGGAAACACTGAACATGTTTTACGGTAAAATGTATTATGACTATGAATGTATGAATATAAACTCCTGTTGAATTAAATGTTTAAAAAAAAAATCAATCTTATTATTTACTCCTTCACATAAATAAAACAATGTGTGTGGGTTACAATATAAATTTATTATTATTATTATTATTATTATTATTATTAAAACTAAACTAGTATACGATTAAATTATTATAAAACATTATTTTTATCAATCCAACTATTATGAGTCTTATCAAGTCCCAGCCACTTCACGAAAACTTTAGTTCCTTTTTTCTTTATAATTTTTTCCACTAGATATGCATCATTATGCTTAACAAGTTGAATTTCCTCAGCGTAAAATCCTCCTTTGATTGGACTCCCCCTTGAATCTTCCAACAGGTACACAGTAGGATTTGTGATTTTAATTGAAATCACTTTAAATATTTCGGTGGACCAATTAGGTGTGTATCCCTTCGCAAAAACGGTTTTCTCCTTGCTGATTCGCACAAAGTCTCCAATTTTAAATTTTCGCGGTCCAGCAATCTTGATGTGTGAATAAACGGTTTTCAACAACATCGATTCTTTATCTTTAGTGACTTCATTTGGTTTCATACCGATGGTACTATGCTTACGATTGTTGTAATCTTTTGTGATATCAGGTAATACATCGATCCATTTATATTTGCCTCGTAAACTAAACTCTCTATATAATATTTCTTTAATAGTACGTATCACTCGCTCGGCCATTGCAGCCTTTTTAATAGTAAACGTAGAGTAATGATTAATCGAATGCTTTTTAAGCAAATTTTCAACATGCTTGTTGTAAAACTCTTTACCCAGATCGGTCTGCAAGTTTTTCGGGATCCTACCACCATTAAATATTTTGTCAAATGCACTCTTCACTGACGGTCCGCTTTTATCTTTTAGAGGTTCCGCCCACAAGTATTTGGAGAAGCAATCGATTACAATAAGAATGTGTTTATATCCCTTATTTTCGCGAGAATACAGTATAAAATCAGCCAAATCAGCCTGCCACAAATCATCTAAACCTTTCAAAATGGTTCGTCTTCTAGAGAAATTTATTCGCGCGGGCTTGTGGATTTCAGTAACAATATCTTGTTTTACTTTACTCATTCTTGTTCGAAGAAATCAATTTTTGATGCTCTCCGCTTGAGCTCCCAATAACAAATTCATTTTTAATAACAAACTCCCCCCATTTTATTTGAATGTCGCTTTGAATTAGTTCATTTGTCTATTCGCTCGCTAATATCGTGAATTCGATCATTAATGCTGTTAATTTGAACCTTTACACTGTTGTATGTTGTTGTTAAGTTATCACGTATGGCTTCAATACGATCATAAACATTCAGATTGAAGTTTGTATGTGCATTGCTGACCAAGTTTATATTCTGCTCAATTTTATGCAATTCACCCTTAAATGTCAGTAACTTTGATTCAATCATTTCAGGAATGTCTTTAATGCATAATTGAATTTTCTTATCAAGATCCTCATATTTGATATTAATATGATCAAAATCAGATTTATTTTCGGCGTTTAAATTTTCCAAGAGAGTATTGATAGCGTTCTTATCATCATCAGATTTCTTGAGAAGATTTGTAATTTTAGAGTCGAGGTAGTCGGAAATGTTGTGAACGTACAGCTTAGTCGTGACATCAGTATCATCGATAGGAGCATTAACATTTTTCAAACGCTTGTGAGAAATGTCGAAATTCCCATCAGCATCGCGCTTAAAACCGTTGCCTGGCGGGCCTCTTGCACCAGCAAATGATTTATTTTGCGACGAATGACGTCCGAACTTGTCTACACTCATAGTGATATTGAGATTAAAATAAAAATTTAATAGATTATATTTGCTTCTCTCAGCTCTTCTTCGATGGAGGCAATCTCGTTAGCGTGAGATGAATTTCCGGCTCTACGTGAAGCGTGTAGCAACCACAAACGTTCTATTAACTCGTTAGGATTATCCCAGTATGTGTATCGAAAAGGCTTATCTTCGACTTCTAATGTTGAATCGAATCCTTTACCTGCGTACGAATTGGCATCTGACACACTCCTGCTGCGATTTGGACGGTGTGTAGTAGTAGTAGTATTAGCAAAGGCTTCCATTATCTCTTCATCCACAGTTTTCTCGTTCACTCTCATTGCTCTCGCTTTTTTACGTTCATCTAACATAGGTTTAACTAACATTTTATATTTTGTTGTACCAATTCCTTGATGTTGCTCTGCAGGATTATGATTTTTAAATAAAGCATTAGTAGCCACTAAAACTTCAAAATAGTCTCTTTTGTCTTGTTCAGTATAATTTTGAGGAGTTTTCTTGAATAATAATTCATACAATCCATCAGTACCTATAAATTTTTTCCCTCTTACATAAAAATCTCCAATCCCATCAATCATTAGCTCTGTGTTTCCAACGATTATCTTGCTGGTATCAATGTCATAATTAACTCCCGTTACCGAAGAGCGATCATAAACAATTTTATCAGCATCTTTGACGTATCCAATAAGTAAAGGCACTAAAACATTAGGATACTGTTCGAGATATTCTCTCAAACCACGTTCAGTAATAGGGTCTGGGTTTTCATTATTTTCAACAACTGTATTATCAATTGTATTATCAACTGTATTATCAACTGTATCATCTGAAGACTCTAACCTACTTTCGTAAGTCTCTTCTTCGGGTTTATAATTTTCCTCCCTAAGTGTGGTTGCATTTGACATACCCTCGTAAGAGTTTCTTTCTAAACCACCTTGTGTTTTATCAAATTGTATCATACTGGGTTCATATTGACCAAAGCTGACCATTTCCTCTGGTTTCGTAGGTGTAGAAGTTCTACCATATTTTCTCTTAGGTCTAATCGGAGTCACTTGCTGTTGCGGTGGTTGCGTAGGAGATTGTTTAATTTGAGGCGTTATATGAAGTACATTTGCAGGACCCGGAGGCAATGTAGAACTCTTTATTAACTCCTTAATTGGTTCAATTAAAGGCTTGTAAGTTTTATTTAAGATTTCATTATCATCGGATTGCTTCAATTTGAGAGCCATTACTTTCTTGCGAATTGCATGCTTTACAGTTATGAGTTCCTTATCAACATTGTGTTTCTCCGTATTGAAAGGGTTCCGTAATAGAGAGCGCTTCTTATACCGCATCTCTAAAAATAGCGAGCGCTTTTGTAGCGCTATACCGCTCGCTATTCCGCTATACCGCTCGCTATTCCGCTATACCGCTCCCTATTCCGCTATACCGCTCGCTATTCCGCTATACCGCTCGCTATTCCGCTATACTGCGCGCTATATCAGGCGCTGTTCAATAGCTACCGCTTTTATACTGCTATATCAATTGCTATATAACTGCTTAATCTCTTTATACTGCTTCACTTCAATAGAGATAGAAATAATAACCACACCCCTCTAACGCATGCGCTATACTGATTGAGGTAATTATCAGTTTATTATTATATACTCGTCGAGTCCTTTGCGGTATCTGCCGGCATCAGAATCCTTGTCTATCACAATGAAACCATACTTTTCTTTCCAACATTCTGCACATAGAGTTTTAAACTTTTCGAAACTCATATCGCTGCTCACATGGTCTTGGTATACATGTTTCAAATTTAAATCATCTTGTTTGAAGAGCATTATAAAATTTCCATTATCGCGAATCAAATGCTTAGGGATACGTGTATATGTTTGACATAGGTAAAATGAATCAACATTTTTATGTCTACCCATACTGAAGAAATTTCTAATTTTATCTTGTTTGTCACATGCAACATCGTCAAATATGAAAATTGAATTATTATTTGCTTCACTCGGATCGAGGATTTCGCAGTTTTCAGAAAATGGAAAATATCTAACTTCTGACATCGAGCTTAAAACGTCACTTAACATTTGATATTTTGGTTGATACAACGACTTTGAGTAAATGTACAAGTTTTCAAATTTTAAACCGTTTTCATGGAAAAGCATTGAAAATAAAACGTTAGTTTTGCCACAATTCGATGGTCCGCATATTAAAGCTCTTACAGAATTTGGGATTAACGGGCCATGTTTTTCAGATTGTCCAGTCGTATCCCCCACAACTGAGTCTATATTTATAATTGGTAAAGTAACTTTCTGCTTAACGGTTTTCATTATACTAACTAAAACTCTAATTAATATGGCTATATATACACATCATTGATCTGATAAAATTATTAAGCAATGTACCACGGTAGAGGTATCATCAACAGCGCTATAGATAAGTTACCTGTTGAGCTCCACTTACCCGGATATAAATATTGCGGTCCCGGCACCAAGTTGAAGAAGCGTTTGATCAGAGGAGATATCGGTATAAACGAATTGGATAAAGCTTGTATGCAGCACGACATTGCCTATTCGAATTCATCCAAGTTAGAGGATCGACATAAGGCAGATAAAAGTTTGGAAAAATCTGCTTGGGGGAGAGTTAAGTCTAAGAACTCTTCGTTAAGCGAAAAAGCAAGCGCTCTAGCGGTAACTGGAATCATGAAAGCCAAAAGGAAATTAGGAATGGGCGTTAAAACTGTAGCTCTTCGCGCAGGTGTAGTAAATAAAGTACGAACGGCGTTAAAACCGTTAGCAAAAAAAATTAAAAGTGCAGACGTTATACGAGAAAGTGCTAAAATTGCTTTGATTGCTGCTAAGGATGCTGTTAAAAAAACGGGTGGACGTAATAAAGTCCGCAAACCAAGAGTTCTACCTATTCCAAAACAAGGTGGCTTTCTGCCACTCATACCCCTCTTTGCTGGATTAAGCGCCTTAGGTTCGATCGCAGGGGGTACTAGCGCTATCGTACGAGCAGTAAAATCAACTAAGGAGGCACAAAAGAAACTGCAAGAGTCCGAGCGTCACAACAAAACGATGGAAGCCATCGCTCTCGGAAAGAAAGGAAGCGGTTTATATTTAAAACCATATAAGAAAGGTTTGGGACTGTACCTGAAAAAATCAAAAAACTGTTAAGTTCGCTGCCCGATAGACCGCTCACAGATTTAGACTTGAAAAAATATACGAAACATATTAAAACATTTAGAGGAGTATTTATGCGAGATCAGTTACCGCATCACCCTCATTATAGAGAGTCGGGCATAATAAATCTGGATAGGACGGCAGGAGCCGGCACTCATTGGGTAGCGTACAAGAAGAACGGCAGACGCGTGCAATATTTTGACAGTTTTGGAAATTTAAGCCCGCCGCTAGAAGTTGTAAAATATTTCAAAGCATGCGAGATAAAATATAATCACAATCAATATCAGAAATTTAACTCTCACAACTGCGGACATTTATGTTTAGAGTTTTTATATAAATAAAGATGTTAAAATTAATTTTATGCTAGTCATGTCTCGAACGTTCACCCTGCAAGGTGATAGCAGCAAACTATCGGTCAACTATTATCCCCCGATCGAATTAGATCCGCAACACAAATATTGTTTAGGACTCATTGGTTTTCACACATATAATTCCATACCGAACATTGAGGAAGGAACCAACAATAAATTCATTTTCAACGATAATAAATTGATCACACTTTCTACAGGCGCATACGAAATTCGAGACATTGAATTGTATTTGCAACGCATGATAATAGGGGGGTTAAATTTGCCCGAGTCGGAAGCAGAAGAAATTTTGTCTTTGAAACCCAATCACAACACTCTTCAGTGCGAAATCAAGAGCAAGTACGACATTGATTTTACACCTGATAAAAACACCATCGGGCGTCTCTTGGGATTTTCCGGAAAAGAAATTTTAAAAGCCGGAATTATTCATAGGTCCGATTTACCCGTGCAAATAATTAAAGTGGAAAGTATAAGAATAGAGTGCAACATCGTTACTGGAGCATATTACGACGATCGTCTGTCGCACACGTTGTTCGAATTTAGTCCCGCAGTGGATCCCGGTTACGCAATTAATATTGAACCTCGAAATATTTTATATTTACCGGTAAACGTTCGCAATAGCATCGACAATATCAATCTCAGAATATTAGATCAAGCGGGGGATCCCATTAATTTTAGGAGAGAAAATATTTTAATAAGATTGGAATTAAAACCTCTGTAAGATGGGAATTGTTTTCGGTAATAAAAAGAAGAAGAACAATGCGTTCACCATCAGTTCCCCTTTGCCTACGAAAGAGGTGACACGTCTTAATTTATCCCGACTATTGGCTTTAAGTTACAGAGTGAAACATTATGGGAAAAATTAACATTTTTGATGAAGTGCAATTTGATGAGAGCATCGTTAAAGAACAGTATCATTCTTACCGACCAAGGACTACAAACTTTGATAATAACGATGAAATCAGAATCACAATTCAGAACCAAGATATTTTTACATGTCCAAGCGAAAGCAGTATATACTTGGTTGGAGAGGTCGAGGGACAGCCATCAGATGGAAAAACATTTAGCATAACCAACAACGTTTTCTCATTCTTGTTCGAAGAAATCCGATATGAGTTAAACGGTGTCGAGATTGATAGAACGAGAGATTTGGGTATCTCGAGCACTATGAAGGGGTTTCTTTCCTACGGAGACGCCGAAGAAATTAAAGTTTTGGGAACTGCCGGGTGGGGCAAAACCGGTCAAATAAAAACATATTTTGTGAATAAAAAGTTTTTCGCTCTTATTCCGCTAAAGTGTTGGTTAGGATTTGCCGAAGACTATCAAAAAATAATGGGATTTGCTAAACACGAACTAATTCTACTACGTGCGTCTACTGATGTAAATTGTTTCATAAGCGATGATACTGATAAAAAAGCAATTAGCCAGATTAAATTTAAAATAAACAAAATCGAGTGGAGAGTACCACATATACAATTAAATGCTGAGATTAAATTACAAATGTTGGAACAAGTTAAAACCGATCCTAGAATCTTAATCCCATTTCGCAAATGGGAACTACACGAACTACCCTCTATGAATAAATCTAAAGATAGTGTTTGGTCCGTAAAAACCTCAAACAGTCTAGAGAAATCACGATATGTAATTATAGCTTTTCACGTCAACAAAAAGGGTGTGTCAAGTGAAGACGTTTCCACATTCGATCATTGTAACATTAGAAACATAAGAATCTATCTAAATTCTGAAACATATCCATACGAAAATTTAAATTTGGATTTTGACAATGGCGAATATTTAACCGCCTACGAGATGTACTGTCAGTTTCAAAGTAGTTACTATGATAATGCAAAAAATCAACCGTACTTTTCATTTACTGAATTTAAGAATCACACAATGTTTGTATTTGACGTTTCAAAACAAAATGAAAGCATCAAGTCCTCGACGGTAGACTTGCGCCTTGAAATGGAAGCTTCTCAGATTTTTAAAGACAATACTAGGTGTTATTGTCTCATTTTGAGCGATACCATAGTTGAATACACACCGCTATCAGGGTTGGTTCGAAAACTCGTGTGATGGGAAAAAGAGTGAGATTCAGTGAGCCCGAGTCAACGGTCATTTATTTGCCTGAAGAATGTGGTGACTATAGAAGCGGTGCTGAATGGATGATTGAAGCACAAAATAGACTACGATTTCAACGTAGAATTAAAAAGATTGCAATAACATTGGAAGCAGTAGTGAATCCTGAACGTAGAAAAATGCGTCAAATACCCATCAATTGAGCTCTTATTTTAGTCGAGTACAGACCGTTGATGTGTACACTTCATATAACATGATGATTATATTAGCCATCGATATGCAAGGATTTGTAATTGCAAATCAGTTTATACCGAAGGAAATAAGTATTGCGACAAATTACAAAAATATTCACACTTACTTGATGAAACCGACAATCGACTATTCGTTTTTAACATCTAAAGAAAAAATCCAAGCCAGATGGTTGGAAAATAACTACCACTCAATTCCATATTCCGGAGGAATTGTTGATATGGCCGAGATTGACAACATCTTTTACAGATTTACTCAGAATTTATCCGATGTGACGTGCGTGGTCAAGGGTGTTCAAAAAGAAGATTTTTTAAAAAGACATTTTCCGAATTTCACCATATTAAATTTAGAAGGTGAAATTAATTCACCGAAGTTTGAAAAATGTACTCATTTCTGTGCAAATCACACGGATGAGTTTAGTAATTGTTCATTTCAAAATGTAAAAAAAATTTGTACTTATTTAAATGATAATAATAATATTAAATATTATTAAATGTAACTTATTGTGTAATTGGTAATGTTAGATTGACATTTTTATTGATAAACGTGCAAATTTTTCTTGTAATTTTTTTTAAATAATAATAAATGTGTTATTTAGATGTTGTGTTTAATTTAACTACCTTTATAATAAACAATATACATTTTTAACAGAAAGTCAATTACATCTTGTTACTTCTGATTATGTTATAATTTCCTGTTGAAAATTGGTGATATGTTATCATGCATGTTGTTATGAAATGATGAAATAAAACACAGTTATAACATATATTTGATTTTTTTATTTAATGATTGGTAATATATCATTTATATAATTTATAAAATACATATGAAATTATAATTACACATTTAACAATTGTTTCTTTATTTTAAAACATCCAGAAGGTTTTGTTGTATTTTTATCGCTTAGGAGCGGGTCAAGTACAAGTTTTTATTTTAGATTCGTGACGTACGCGACGGGCGCTTTCATTTGAGTACCATGAAGGCCCTTTTTGCGACACCGGAAGTCGCACTTCCGGCCGCCATTTTTTATTTTGGGATAAAGATTACCACTTCCGGTCGCCATTTTGGATTTATTTTTGACCCACCCTGTATATACAAAGTCTTTCGACCACCCTGTATATATGCTCGTTCGCTTGCTGCCGCTAGGTGGCTGCTGCTGCTGCTGCTGCATTGCACTCGCACACTTGGAACCCTGCTGTCGGCAACCTGCTGCTGCTAATCAGTACCGTATGGTCAAAAAGGCTTAGGAGCAGGTCAAGTAAACATTTTTATTTCAGATTCGTAACCTACGCAATGAGACCTTTCATTTGAGTACCATAACGACCTTATTTGCAGCACCGGAAGTCGAACATCCGGTCGCCATTTTTGATTTTGTGGTCAAGATTGTCACTTCCGGTCGCCATATTGGATTTATTTTTGACACACCCTGTATATACAAAGTCTTTCGACCACCCTGTATATATGCTCGTTCGCTTGCTCCCGCTAGGTGGCTGCTGGTATCGCGCGTTGCACTCGCACACTTGAGACAAAACATTGGAATTTCCCCCTCTCATATTTTCCATCCTTCCATTTCCGATTTCTGGTTCTCACTCTCACACAAGCGGCTCTTATGGTGGTATGTAGGCACCCCTCCTTCGGTCGCAGGTATCCGGCCGCAGGCTGCATGCCGCCAGCAGCTCCCTCTGCCGCCGACTTCATGCGGCAGCGCTAGCCTGCGCCAGTTTTAGCTATTGCTGCCGCCATCTAGCGTCAATTGATCAAAACCGACCGTCTCACTCACACACACTGTTTCCGCAATACAAAGTCCCATGTGTTAGAGAGAGACAACAAATGTGGAATGTGGAAGGCGCAGAACCGGCATTCTTATACTACTAACTACTAAGGGTACGTTTATGCACATCGCCACTCGCTGCTCGCTGTCCGCACCTCGAGATTACTTAATTACTGTCGAGTTTTATTTTATTAATCAAATATTAATATGTTACAGTTATTATTATAAGTTATATTATTAAATTGAAATATTTAATATAATTCATAGTTTTAAAGGAAATAATTAATTTACAAAAATTGTAAACGCAAATCAATATTGTTAAATTAGTAGACAGATTCAAATATAAACCTGCATACTTATAAATTGTTTATACAAATTCTCGGAAAATGACCACATGGCAAGTCTTGTTTGTATTTTTGAAAATGTATTTTTAACAAAGAAAAGAACGCTACGGTTATTTTCACCAGTTTTATCAGGAGTTAAAAAAATATCCAGATAGGTTTTTCAGACACTTGAGAATGTCAAAAACGACATTTTAATATAGTTTAAATTTAATTGAACCAGAAGTTTTAAACCAACTAAAGATTGGATCAAACATCGTTAATGCAATTTCAGTTGAAGAGAGATTGGTGGTAAGATACTCAACTTATACGTGTTTTACTGATATTCAAAATCTAATTGAAAATTCAATTAATTATTAATAATCTCATTTTGATAATTTATTCTTTATGTTATGTACACAATATTAAACATTTGACTTCCTATTTTAATTAATTGAAATACCTATTTTAACCAGAAACTTCGGTACATTTTTTAAGATTATCCATTAGTAGCGTCTTTGCGTCTTTTGAGAATTGTACCCTTTGTCGTCAGCCATTTGATGTATCTGATTACTTTCGTAAAAGTAATGAGAATATCGTGATAGTGCTTCAAAGGTGCTATGTAATTAACAAAATATTGTTGCAATTGTTGGTTTTCAACATTGGAGAAAGATAAATTATTATTATAACTAGTTGCCTGCAGATGGGTGATGTTGATTTGGATTTCTAATATTTTACGATCCAAAACAATAATATGCTTGTTCAACAACTAATTTTTGAACTTCTTGTTTTCTATTTGTATCAATTCACTTCCGATAAAATTGCTAGCACAAACTCTTTAATCAATTTTGTAGATGACTGTGGACTAGGTGCTGATGCATCAGATACAACTGCTGCTGCTTCTACATCGGAAGTATCAATATCTACTTCATTTTTGACTGAATTTATAGTTTCACTGGTTGGTTTTGGTCAAAGTTATCGCGCTAAAAAAGCATGGACTAAAAACACGGCCACTGCACTTGACATCGTATACTGTAGCACCTGATACTATTTATTGAAATTTTGTCCTGCTTTTTTTTTAACAGCTGCCGCAGGCATTTCTACTTTTTTGGCTTCAGGTATTGCTGCACAACAAAAAAAACTTATAAAAATTTGTTTCAAAATACTTCATTTTATTGTTATTTATATAATTTTAGGTTCATGATAACAGAAAACTCATACGCAAGCCTGACAAAAAAAATTCGATTAAAAATTGCAACATTGATCATAAAACAGTGTTATGGAAAGTTTTAGTACCACTGCATATGAAACCACCTACTGAAGAGGCTTTACAGAAGCAACAACAACATTTTACAATAAATGACAATTTCCTAACTGCATATGATCCATTGATAAGAAAAACGTTAATAAAAAAAATGCTCATGCTCTATGTTTTATAATTATAAGAATTATTTTTCAATAGTTTTGCAAGCCGTGTGTGATGCGTATTGCAAATTTATATTTATTGAATTTGGAGCTTATAGAAAGCAAAGTGGTACTTTTAGGAAGTCTGCGTTATATAATAGAAGGCAAAGCCTTTCCGTTACTAAAACACTTAATAAAGCCAGAAAAACACTAGACACTCCAAGAGAAAATTGCAATAAAGCCTTATCAAGAGCTAGACAAACTGTTGAATATGCTTTTGAAATTGCAGCAAATAGAGAATACTAAGTAAATCGATTGAGGCTAATGTTGAAACAGCAGAATCTATTATAAATGCTGTTTGTATTTTACATAATGTTATTATGGACAAAGAAAGAACACAAAATATTTTGAATTACAAACACATTTTACTTTATGCTTCATCATCAAAACAAAACAATCCAACTGAAGCTATTGGAGTTCGAAATCAATTTACATCTTTTTTAAGTTAATGAATTGATTTTAATTATGACCAGTGAGATTTATTTATTTTGTAATTGAAAAAGAATACAAGCTAAGTTTTAATTTCAAACTAATGCATAAAAATATGTTGAATAATTGTAAATATCTTGAAAACAAAAATTAAATTAAATCAAATTAGTTTCTAATTATAATTCATTCAAAAATTGTAAGTTTTAAAATATTTGTCATTTTATAAAAACGTGTGATTGTATTTACAGAATTAACGTTTTTGAGAATAAAACTTACATGTATCACATTTTATCTCCTTCCACATTTTGTCCAATTTATTGCGATTATGGTGATTTGCATGCCGCTGGTCCCAAACAGTTTTGCATTCATAAACAGCAGATATCAATGTCTGTTTGAAATCGTCACTCATAGTTCATTAATTAACACACACAGTTGCAATAAAACATACGTTTACTAAATTGCAAGCAATATACACGTTTGTGCACGTGCATAGAACGGTTTGTATTAACAGTTTACAAAGAATAACCGTGCACAATCAAATCGTAAAAGTTTTTAGATTTCTAGCGTTTGCGACGGTCTGATCACAAAAAAATAACCGTAGTATCACATAACAATTCGCAAGAAAAAATTCTTATAAATAAATTGAATAGGAGAGCAACATAATTAAAAGTGATTAGTAATTAATTAAAATACTTAACTTAAATTGCAAGTCAAGTTTTATTTAATCTAAATTTGTGAGAATCGATCGGTATATTTTTAAATAAAAAATTACTAACATAATTAATGCTACTTCAGTGAAAATACAAACATTGCTTTAACAATTTTTTCAATTAAATTCTTTATAAATATATTGTAAATGCAACAAAGTTTTGATAATTTAACAAAATAAATGCAATTTAAACTTTTATTTTTATAATTGCATATAACCGCAACACAATTTGAAGTAACATACTAACTAATTCAATTAATTAAATGAGTTTGATAATATAAATTACATTATGTTCAAGTCTCACAAAAATAGCATTGAACGGAAGAGCGGAAGAGATGGTCCGATCATAAAAAACAAACTATTATGTTTAAATCGCAGTGGCAAAGATTGTGGCGAGCAGTGCGGCGATGTGCGAGCCTCGCAGCATAAATGCTTCCATTGAATTATCGCCGATATTTTTCACTGTATCTTCTTAAAAATAAATAAAATATATAGTTACTTGTATATTATAAATAATATAAAAATGTTTTTGTATTTGAGAGTTTTTTTACTTAACTTTACTATTGTTTACCTAAAAATTTCAACAGTTTTATAAGTGGCAAATAAATTCTATTTACTGCATTAAACAAATTGTCAAACAAATACTTCAATGGCCTAAACACAATATTTAGAAATACAGTAGATAGACCATTCATCAATAATTAGCACAAACTCTATTTATTACATAAATGAATCCATTTATTTATAGATATATATATTATATAAATAATTCAAAGCATTGATAATACATTTGACATGATATGACTTTTTGTTAGTTAATCAATTTCCACTAAAAGCTGGCCAAAACGCTCATTGTTACATAAACGGCATACACTTAACATGCACGTTTCAAATTAATATACAGCGTATTATTTTATTTTTTAATTTGTAGAACTAAAACGTAAAACAACAATTAAATTAAGTACTTAGAAGTTATGACAGACAGTGGTCATTTTGTAAAGCAAGAGGTAATAAACAAACCGGATATTCTGAATTCTGAAGAGATGAACAAACGCAAATCTGAATTTTTAATCAATAAGACCAAAAGACATAAAATTAAAGACATAGAACAACAAACCACACAGCAAAATAAATGTCAAAAGTGGTTTATTCATAGGAAAAGTAGAGATACAATTACGAAATAAGATAGTTAGATAGTAGAATTGAAAGAAATATAAAAAGAAGAGATACAGATTACATAATAAAAACACAATTGAACTGAAATACAATACAAAAACCTAATACATATTTACGTAAGTGTTAATTAAAGATTTATTTAATTATAATAATATATCTCAACCAAATAATAATTAATTTTGTATAGAATTCATCCGAATTAGATAGGTATATTAATTTATTATTAAATAAAGTTATATATAATATACGTTAGTTTGATCCAAGAATTAAAATACATGCTTTAGTCAAAATATAACCGTATGTGTTACAGTTGAATAAATAAAAAAAAATCTCGAGGAGGATTTCAGTTTTAAAGCTAGCGGATAGTCGAGGAGAAGAGATATATAGGAGCGGCATACACGAGTTCGCACAAATGTATTATTAACCTCGCGGCTCATTGTAATATTCATTCACTCAACGCTATTTCTCATTTCTATGTCATCATATGAATGAATTCGCGACGGGTAAATTGTGCGAGAGACGATCACTCGAACTCTGTTTCTGATTCATTTCGGTAGGGTGCAGCGTATTTTTATATATACTTTATAGATAATTTGCAAAGTTCTTTTGCCTAATTTTAAATAAATTTGCATAATTTTAAAATTCTAAAAAAATTAAAGTTAGCAATAAACATGTGTGCAAAGTTAAATTAATAAAATAAATATCAAAATAGCTTTAATTAATCAAAAATTAAATTAAAAATAGTGTAAACCATTTTTATACCGTATAAAAAATATAACTTTTTTTTAATTTGAAGAAAAAATATATAGCGATTTGATGTAAATTAACATCACAATCAGGCATAAATTGTTGAGGTAAAATTTTACACGCTTTCGTTTCTCTTAAACTTATAGCTTACAGCAAGTCATTTAGTATATAAAGTTGTTTTTTTGTCTGTGAGACAAGCATCGTGTTATCAGCGTATTGCAAATTGTAAGAGGAGACAATAGTGTATAAAAACGAAGACAATGGCTCTTGGGGGAAATGAATGGAGCATAACTAAAAATTTTCTTTTGGCACAAATATTTGTATGCATTAACCTTATATGAAAATACTTTATTGTTTTTTTCTTCATGTAACACATTTGTTATTTTTAGTCTGTAAACTCCAATATTTGTCTTGTTTTTTATAAGCACAACTAATTTTAGTGGTGGTAGCAAGAGCAGTATTTTTATACCTACTGTGGAATTTGTTCTCTATACTCCAGTTATCAGCTAACATGCTAATCTTTGTGTTTAGCTATTGTGGTTGACGTTATTTTTTCACTTTGTACAAGCGCTTCGTTGTAATAGTGTATAGCTATATAGTAAAATTATTAATGTAGCTTTAAGTGTAGACGCTTACGTTATTGAGTAACTGCAGTAGGCTTTAAACTGCATTGTGAGCAATCGCTAGCAATTTTAGCTCTTACATTCTTAACTTGTAATGCAATTGTTACAATTTAATTTCTGAGCATAGAGTTTACGGCAAAAATGCAGAGGTATTGTTGTTAAATGCATTTTTATTATCTAAAACAATTTTTAAAAGAATTTTTTTGAAGTGAACGTATAGTCTTTTTGCACTTGTTGACTAGCTAATTCTGGATTCTGGACTTTTTCTAGTAATACTTCACTTTGTTGTTATTTGACCACACTCAACATGGATTTTTTTATCGTATGAAAAGTATTGGCATGTACATAACACGTGTTTGATTGTCTCGTCAACTATTTTACATCTTCTACACTTTAGACTGTTTTCAATATCAATTGAGTGCATTTGTGTTCTTAGTTAAAAACGTCTTGTCAAGATTTTGGGCATAGTTTGCAAACTTTTTTGGAGAAATTGACTGTTTTAGCGTTTGGGGCAGTCATTGTCTTCTTTGCCTATTTGCAGTCTAATGTGTCATTACAACGCATTTTTAGTGCATTGTCTGGGTTGATTTTTAGTAGATTATTGAAGCTTTTGAGTCTACAACGGTCCAGAAATTAGATTCAAATGCCATGAGGCTTGACCCTTTACTCGCCGTCTATCTCAATGTTACCTACTTTGTTGGTATGTTCTTTTACTCAAAGCTTATGCTTCTTTATAGCAATTATATACTTCATTTTCTGTTAGAATTAGAAGACTTTTGCCAGATAGTTTGCGGTTTACTATTTTCAAAACCTTATAGGTTATTCCAATTACTTGTAATTGGAAAGTGGGTCGTGTGCGATCCTAGTAGTAAATTTTTTTAAATTAAGTTTTGCAAGTAAATTCTAACTTTAGAATCTCTATTTTTTAAAATTAATTTTAAGTGAAAAACTATTATTGCGATAAATTTTGCCTTTTTTGTAAAATTACGACAATTATTATTATTAAAAACTAATCGAAAAAAGAAAAGCGGATATTTTTAAACGGATTTTACTTTCAGCTTTACTATTTTAAATATTGTGACTTACACCAACGTCAATATACAACACCTGTGAAAGTAAGAACTGATGATAGCCTACCAGCCGAAACCGGTCTTAATAAAGCTCAAATATTTACAAAAATGTGCATAAATCAGATAAATAAATATTTTAAAAATTTTATTGATGTACCATTGTTTTTTCTATTAATGGTAGAGTTTTCTAATATAGATGAATTAAACGAACAAGTGAGTTTTGTGATGATTTTATTTAATTATTTCAGTCAAATAATATAATTTAAAACTTTGTTCTTTTCAATGTGTTTTTGTCAAATATTGTAAATAATTCTATAAGTAATCTTTTATATCTTTCATAATGTAATGTTTTTAGCACTGACGAAGAAAGCAGAACTGCTTCCAAGACGTCTGCATTTTCTAGTTGTATTTAACAACTTATCAATATTATTTAACTGAAATAATTAAATAAAATCATTACAAAAATTATTTGTCCGTTGAATCTTTGAAAACGTTATAATTAATATTAAATAAAAAACAATCAAATTAATTTGAATATCAATTTATTTTTTGGAAAAATAATGTTTGTGTTGGATAGTTTGTAGAGATTTTTTTTCAATATTGAGTGTACAAACAAACTTTGTAGATATATAGTAGAAATACGTTCCCAACGGCAGAATTAACACACATATTCCATTCTATTTTACTGTTGAAATATTGCTGTTACGAGTTAAATAGAACAGTTTGTAATAAAAAACTGTATATTTAATTAGTAGTTAATTGTAGTATGAGTTTTTTAATCTCTAGTTTTTTATTACATATTTGCACATTTAAGTAGTAAGTTTACAATTTTACACAAATAAAATCTAAATAAATAGTGAAATAAACATAAAACTAATTTAATTTATTATACAATGTTTGTAAATCGATAAGTAAACTATAATTATGTATATATTACTTTTTTGTAAAATAATTAAATGTGTCTTTAAACAAGTTGGTTGTCTGATATAAGTAAATTATTTTTTATAATATCTATTTTTTTGCTTTGTAATATGTTATTTATAAAATTGTTTTATTATTTAATATATCTTTTATTTATTTTTTATTTAAGACCACTGAGCAATAAGCTTAATTTTGAAGTTTTAATAACTTTATTGTTGGTTCAACAGTTCAATAAGAATTGCATTACTTTAGCAGCTATATTTTATTATTTTTTTAATATTATTTAATTCTATTTTTTGCATTTAGCCAATGACTGTAAACGCAGTAATAATATCGTTTATGTATCCCTGTAGCTGCAGTTCCTGCAAAACAGCTACTTATAATGTGCTTTGAAACTGATGATTACTTATTATTTTTATCAAATAAATTAGCTCAACGCTTATCCCAATGCAAATAAATTTCTCTTAAAAAAATTTCAAAACAGTTTTTAGTGTTGTTTAGTTCAGCTTGGTTTTATCCGAGCTACTTTGTACTCTTGAACTACTAATAAGGCTGAGCAAGATAATGAGGCAATTACATGATAGTCTGTTTTGCTCCATTAAGTATAAAGGTTTCACTTGTTTTGTAAAGCATTTGTTGTAAAAAGCGTTTATGTGTGTAAGAAATATAGTAGTTGACATTTAAATTATGTATTACATATAACACATTACAAATATGCAATAAAAAAAGTATGTAGATATTTCTTAGCGTCAAAGAACCAACTAGATTTAATTTGTTACAAGTTTATAAACAAAAAGAAACACATATTTACTATATTTATTTGCTTATACTATAAAAAAGTGTACACTACGAGTATAAATCAATATGTTACTGTTTAGTGCACATTTGTAATTATATATTTACTAAAAGATTTTTTATAATTTTGTTAAAGTGACAAATTTTTTATTTAAACTGTCATAATTGTTAACTAAGTAATTTTTTATAAAACATAGTAGATAAATAACAGTAATTTGTTGAACAGATTTCTTATACATTTCATTACCATTACCTTATTTTAGTAAATTTTTTAGGAAAATTAAGTAAGGTAAACTGATAATAGTGGCAAAAGGCTCCTTTCATATTGTTATTTAAAAAAATAATTAAAGTTGGTTAGCATTTTAAGTATACTAAAAACAAAAAGTTATGTTTTTATAGTTTATAGTACTCAATAAATTTTAAATAATTTTTTAGTTATTCAAATTGGTTAAAAAATTACATACTTACCTGGACACTGCATAAACTTTCAAAATGTATTAATCTTATATATAATACAGTATACAAAAGTGGTAGTATATGAACAATATGGTGTTTTGCAACTTCATATAAATATATTTTGTCTTCAGTATTATAACATTTATTAATTTTTGCAAAAACGAATCCCTTTAAATAAATGATGCTATATTGCGTTTGAATTGTCGTTTGAAGTTACAGAACCATATGTTTTGTATATATTTATTTTTAATTAATGTTAAATGAAATAAATACGGTTGTAATTACTTGTTTGGGCGCTTCATAATGTTGACATTTAAGCTCGAAACCATATAAATATATAATCAAATTTTATAAAAGCTCTTTTATCTATATCATTACGTATATTATTTAAATTTATTGACATACATTTTAGATCAACACTAACAACAACAACAACTAATTAATTACGTATGCGTGCGTCTTTATTAAATACAGAATTACAGTAAAAGAATTATAATGAAATAATAAAACAATTTACAATATATTTTGTTAAAACTGTAAAACGTAAAAATTATACATAATTTACAAAATAGACTTTAATTAACTTTATTAGAAGCATTGGAAATTTTTAAAGAAAAAAGTAAAGCCGAATCTGTGTTAAATGACCAAATAGATTTATATATATTTAATTCAATATTTAGTATCCAGTAAAAATTCAAAATGGTTTGTTGTTGTAAAACTTATTGAATAATTCAAAATATAAAACTTTAAACAACTTTAAATAACTCAATATTCTTTATACTTATTACATTTTTTTTTCTATTTTTAACGAATTAGTTTGTATTAACTTAACTAAGTATTTGGTCTTTACACACTTTAATATTAAATGTTTGTTTATGATTACATGGACACTAATCATCTATTAAACTAACGTCCTAAATTAATAATTGCCATAATTTTTTAAAATGCTCTTCCGGAGCTGAGGTTTGAACCTGCAACAATTTATGTGCCGAGATTTGAGTTAGACGCTTTTCCAAAGAAAGCTTATTTCAAATCTTTGAACATAAAGATCTTTAGTCAAATCAATTTTGAGTGATTTTACTTTTTTGGTAGTTTCCTTGCTTGCGGAAATTTAGTCTCAATATCTATCGGCACATGTTTTTTTTTTAGTATTTGAACAAAATACCATCAAGCGTACATTAAAATTTGACAAAAAATGTTTTATTATGTTTGTCAAGTTACTCCTATTATGAGCTGCTAAAATTAGATATAGCAAGTCATTTATCTTTATTATTCACGAATCATTTAACTTAAATCATAAAACAATACAAATTTATAGTTTCTGTTTATAGTACTCAAGAAACATAGTATATATGTTTAAACGTTTTTAAATCTTTCAAATTGGGTAAAATATAAGAAATTAACCTGGACACTTTTTATTTGACACTTTGTATAAGTATGACATTACAACTAATAAAAAACTTATCATATCCACATTACTAAAATACGGTTTAGGTTATTTCTAATAACATTAAAGAATTTGGTGTATTTAAAAAAAGCAAAATTATTAAGATAATTAGCATGGATTCTATTTATGCCAAAACAATAAATTTCCTAACATATTGATTTACAATTAATTACTGAATTTATTTGTTTTACACTATCTTTGCACTGTACGTACTTTCAAAATTTTATAATTTTATATATAGTTTATAATAGTGGTAGACTATATTATAGAATATTAAATAAATAAGTTTTGTAACATATTTTTTTATTGCATGTGTTCTAGTTTAAAAAAACAATGCCGAAACTAAGAACATAAAACAAGTTATTTATACTTTATTTAATTTTGCATTTCTGATTTATTAAATTCAAAATGTTCAAATGTTCCGCATTGTATTAACTCTATTACAATACGAGTTATATAATGAAATCGCGTTTTTTAATAAACTTTAATGCAAAACCAAATAGCGTTTTTAATGAAATATGAGTGATGAATGATGTTTTTATGTTTTTTAAATTCGTATAAATATATCTTTGCTTTTTTCCGTATTATTACATTTAATTCCATCAAAAATGAATTCTTTTAAATAAATTATTATATGTTGCGTTGACAATATTGTTTGATGTCAGAGAACTGTACATTCTGTATATATTTTTTATAATTAACAATAAATGAAAAAAAATCGGTCGGTTGTAATAACTTATTTAGGTGCTTTATAACATTAATAAATAAATTCGAGAACATCAAATAAATTTTCTTTTACGTAATATATTTAAATTAATCTACAGTGACACACATTTTAAGACAATCTTTACACTAATAACAACTTTAACCAATTATTTTTGTATGTGTAACTTTTATATTCAATTGAATATTTAGTTTTGACTAAAAATGATTTGTTGTTATAAAAGCTGAATGTTTTACTTAACATTTTACCTAGTAACTTTATCGTCAAGAATCAAAATTCTTATATTATTTTTGCAACAAATCTATAGTTTTCGATTTTTTTTAAACATAAAAGGTGTTAACAATACTGTTAAATTCTTCTTCTCTAGCGTATTAGAATGTTTCATACATAACTAATAGTTTAAGTTTTTAAGAATAAGTTAATATTAATTAAGGCCGCTTTTACAATTGTCAGATAACTTAAACCAAGAATAAATTTATCTACAGTATAAACCTGGTGTAGCATTAGTTATGCTTTTGTTGCAGTCTAGATAACCTATTGAAACGTCAATGATGGCTTATAAACTGACGTATAAATCATTTATACGCAAATTTGTTGTGCGGGTTACTTGGTTACTATACTAAAGATAACTACTGCTCCACGCACCGAATAAGTTATCACTGGTTTATTTTCTTTAAAACATACAATTAAAGTTTTATAAAATTGCCAGGACTTCTAAAGTGATCGGAGTCATTGTAAAATTTCAATCACCGACATACTCAAGTAGAATCTCTATTCAATGAATCCCAAATTAGAACTAAAAATAAAGACGAACTTCTTAAAGATCCCAATGATTAGGAAATAATGCTCGACGATTATCAATTTTCTTCTGTGTAGTTGTAACGCGTTTTTGCATTTTCTAAAAAATCATTTCTTACAAAGATGGCCGTTTCTGGAACTGACTTATAAGTTGACGTATACATTGTTCATACGCTAATTTATTGTGCGCGTTACTTAGTTACTGTACTAGAGATAAGTTATAAGGGATTGTAAAAGCGTATTTTTATATACTCTTTAGATAGCGCTATTTCTTGTTTAACCGACGATTGTAAAAGCGGCCCTCAATAGCATAGCGTGTTTAGTAAATTTTTTATAAAATTTTTATATTTTATTAACTTATAGTCCGGGAGCTAGCGACAAAAAAGTGCAAAAGTTTTGAAAAGTCTGATATTTTCAGATCGGACTGGAGTTTGGCCAAAGAACGCCTCTGTAGAGTTAGCACGCCAGGTGTCGACACTTGGCGCTGGCACTCCAAGAAAGGTTTAATTTTAATTAGTACTCAAAAATTGTTTTAAAAAAGCTTAAAATTCATTGGCAGATAGTCGATGCATTACAACACCATCAAGCAGTCAGACAGCTTAATAATCAAACGCACGGCGTCACCACAGCTGCGTACATGTTACAAAAACGAACTCCATGCAATTTTATTAATTTTCAAGAAACATTGAATTTAAGATTAAATTTGAAACAAGAAAACAGAATTAAAAAAGAAAATTGATGAATTTTAACTAAATATTAATAAAAAACAACAATTTTAAAATCAACGTCACTACCGATGTATTATGTCACGCCGAAGAAGGTAAAATCTTAATATTAGCTGATGATCATGGCAGAGAATACAACAATATTAACAAAAAAATTACTAGCATCTATAAAAGGGCCGCCCGATTGCAAGATGTCACTCATATAGATAGATATAGAAGCCCTTACAAGCGGTCATACTAAAGATGATGTGATTGTCATAGGAGGACATAATTAAAAGCACTTTACATACAAACTTAATTTTATCATTATTGCCTATCTATAATACGACAACATTTCATCGGTATCAGTTTATAATACTTATTTATATAACAATAAACTAAAAAAAAAAATTAACATCTCCCAGCTATTTTAGAATTTTAAACTTTCATGAAAATTTGAACAAAAGTGATTTTACCTAGCGCGGCCACTATTTAAATGAAAAAGGAAAAACAAGCTCTGTTCAAAAATAAGAACTACTCTAAATCTCCAAATAAATATTATAGATAGTACAACGTGCATAATTGAAGCAAGTAACAATTACTCGGATAAAATTGCTGAAATACAGTTAATGCCTATGAATCATAATAATGTAGAGAATGCTATAGTAAATTTAAATGAGTTAGCTAATTTTACCGAGCGACCAATTTTAAAGCAACACAACATAAACAATAATCTTTTTTTAGATCACACAACCATATAAAAAGTTCTCATTATAAATCAAAAAAACTAACAACAAATATAAGAGTTGCCATTCTAAACGTACAATCTATTAGAAATAAATTAAATAACATTGTTTTATTTTTAAATCAAAAGCGTGTTGATGAATTGTGTATATGTGAACATTGGTATTTAAATCAAGATATACAGAACGTTAAAATTGTGGATAGAAAATAGTAAATGATTTTAGTAGAATTAATCATATTCATAGAGAAGTATGTATTTTAATTAAAGATGATATAAATGCAACTAAAGTAAATTTTTTCAACTATTGCGAAGTTAAATTTTGAATTGTGTGAAACATTAGTAACACATGGTAATTTGGCAGTATTAATAATGTCTGTATATATATCAACAGAGGAAGGTTTGGCAGTTTTTCTTAAAAGTTTAAACTCGATTCTAAAACATATCTAACAAAAATAATAATATCATTCTTACCGGAGATATCAATATATGTTTTCTGAAACCTAGTTACAATAGAGATTTATTGTTAGACATTTTAAATTTTTTTAACGTAAAAATAATTAACTACGAACTAACTAGAATATTGAGAAACATTCATAATAAAATATATGAAAGTGTTATTGATTATATGCTTACTAACATTAAAGCAAATAATTTAATTTGTCAAACAACAAATCCAATAATATCTGATCATTTTTCTGTAATACTAGATATTAAAGCTGAGCCAATAACTCAAAAAGAACAAACAAATATGGTTATTCGTAAAAATAATTATTCACTATTTTTTAATCATTTAATTGGAAAAAAATTTGTTACACAAACGACACTAATTATAATTTTGATCAGTTTATAGCAATCCTTAAAAACTATTCTAGATATAAGTTATTGTGTAAAAAACATTAAACGAAATTTAACTTCAAAAACTAAGCTAGATAGCTATGTCATTGAAGAATGGATAAACCTGTAAAATCTTTTTTGGTTGGCTCACAATCAAAATTTAACAATAAAAAAAAAAAAATTACTCAAACAAAATACATAGATCTGAGAACATACGAAAAGAAACCTGCAAAATAGTTCATGAACTTACAAATTTGCGTGTATCTACAAAAACTAAACAATTTATTGTAGAATTAAAAGGGCAACGGGTTGAAGATAATAACGAAATAGCCAAAGAATTTGTGAAACACTTTTTAAATATTGCAGAAATTAATATAACAGAACAATTTAATACTACATCTCTACGTCACGTTTGAACATATGTAATACTTTTTATATAGACACTATAACTAGCGCAGAAATATATTATACAATTATGTCATTTAAAATCAAAATCTTGAGCTGGTTAGATGATTTAAGTATAAAATTAATTAAACATGCTGCTACAAATATTATTGACATTTTAGCTTTTTTTGTTTAATAATGCAATTCAACGCGGAGTTTTCCTACAAATATTAAAAATTGCTTTAGTGACACCTTTACACAAAAATGAAAACCATTTATTATTATCAAACTATAGAGGAATATTTGTAGTATCTACAATATCTAAAATATTTGAAATAAGTATTTGTCAACAAATGGTTTTATTTATCAAAAAAATAAATTAGTTGAAACCGTCGCAGGTTTCTTTTACTAAATATCTTTACAGTAATTTGAACCAAAATTATTACATATATGGTTTATTTTTTGATATGACGGCTGCTATCGACATTTTAAATGTTGAATTTATAATTGAAAAATTAGAAAAAAATGGGTTTAAAAGTAAACAATCAATTATTAGAAGAAGAAGACATTTGATTTGTAGTACCTCAAGGGACAGTTTCCGGCCTTTCACTTTTTTTGATATTTGTCAATGATTTACCAGAAATTTTAGAAGATTGTAAAATTATAATGTACGCTGACGATATTGCAATTGCTGTTAAAGCTAAAACTGTTGAAGAATTAAATATCAAAACTGAAATAGTAATTAATTCGTTGTGCACTTGGTGCAAAAATAATTTGTTAATTTTAAATTCATCTAAAACTTTATCCATGTTTTAATAATAAACGTTCTATTTCTTTGAATTATCAGATCAATATAAATGGTAATGATTTTATTTTATCAAACTTTAAAAGATTTTTAAGGTTACACATCGAATTGGATCTTGGGTGGTCTACACAAATTGATAATATATGTAAAAAACTAAATAGTTCATTTTATGCAATATTACAATTAAAGGGAGTACTAGATACAAAAGCTTTAATTGATATTTATTATGCTATTGTTTTTAGTCATTTGCAGTTTATTGTAATGTTATGGATAACACAACAAAATCGGAACGAGTATTTATACAGCAAAAACAAATTATAAGAATTTTTTTCAATCTTGACTACAAAACTTCATGCAAATCCACATTTGTTGAAAATAATTTAATGACGCTGCCAAGTATTTATGATTATAAATTACTTCAATATGAAAAAGCAAATATTGCCACATATTTTCAACTAGGATAAAAAATTGGCATTTATCAAGCATAAAACAACGCAATTTGAAAATAGTCTCGTGTACATGGGTATAAATTTGTATAACCAATTACCAAATAAAATACAATAATTAAACTTTGTTCCTTTTAAAAATACTATAAAAAAACTGTTAACATTAAATGCACTTTATACTACAAACAAATTTTGTTCATTTTTTTTTTAATCTTAATTATGTTTTTGTATGTGAATATCTGATTTAAGCTATATGTATGTATATTAATGTGTTTTATATGTTACATTATTGTATTTTTATCTACCTTAATCTAAACAAACACGCTTATATTTTATTTTAATTTTATTATATTTTTAACATTATTGACTTTTTTTATATGCTTGATTGTTTGAATAAATAAATTTATCTATCTATCTAAATTTATTTATCTATCAAATGATTTGCAAAAGCTGAAATTTGGGAATATGTCAAATTACGTTATTAAATTTATGAAACAAACAGTCAGACATAGTTTTCATAGAACCCAAACAGTCAGCAGCAAATTGAAGTCGTAATTAAACGTACGTCAAGAAATAAAAGAAGCATTCATTTATTGGTAGAACTAAGCAGCAGATGCAGTATAGTCAACCAATGCGTCATAGTTGCTACAAATACGTCAAGGCATTAGTTTAATAGAACCACTCGTTCCGTTCCTACGTGCCACGTGGAGAAAATATTATTATCAAATCATTTGCATTGAGTTAGTTTTTGTAACATCTACGCAGCTGTGTTGACGCCATGCGTTCAATTATTAGCTGTCTGGCTGTTTGATTAAAGTTTTGTAATGCATCGACTATCTGCCAAGTTTTAAATCACTATAATTGAATTTGGAAATATAGTTATAATGTTTATAGTCCAATCTGAGTGTGTAACTTGGTTAAACCATTTTAATTTTTTTCCAAAACTTTTATATTAATTGATTTTTTTTTGCAAGATATAATTACTACTTTTGATTTTTAATCTTGTAATTTTTTTAAACGGTTACTAACAAATTAAAAATGATATATTGATAGCTACTGCTATTTTTACTGTCAATTTGTTGAGCACAGTATTATTATGCATGCAAAATGCAGTAAACAAAAATAGGATTGTAAAAACGCATTTACGTGATAGTCTCAAAATAAAGAGACAAGAAAATTAGAGTATTGTTCATTAAAGACAAAAAACTAGATCTAAGTTTAAAAAAAAAATTATAATAAGTAATATTATAATTGAAACCACTAAAGAATAATTTTTAAATTTTTTAATAAAATTAATTCAATGCCAATCTATAAAAACATACAGCCAGACACCAATAGTGTGGCCCCTATAATAGGCAACTTAGTATACACAATAATTATGTTGAATGTGGTTAAACTTATGCTTATGCTTTTGCCCGTTTTAGCATCTTTCAACCCCAGAACAACGTCGCTCATGGAATGTTTAAAATGTTAGCGCAAATGAAAAATTCTAAAACGGGCAAAGGAATTAGTTTAACCACATTTTACATAATTTTTGTGTATACTAAGTTGCCTATTATAGAGGCTATACTATTTGTGTCTGGCTGTATGTACTAGCAAAGTAGAATGTTAATGCAACTATTAAATTATTATTTAAAAATATGTACATCACTAATGTCTTAGTTCTTGGGCAGCTCTGTCTATTTGATAAAATCCAGAATTTTTTGCTAAGCAATTACTTTTAACTATTTTTGGTTAGGTTATGTTTTTGCATTCAATCAGCAAGTATAGCGGAGTTTTTTTTTTCATCTCAACACCTGCGCGACATATAAGATTTATTTTTATTTTTGTTTTATGCATGTGTTTGTTAAGATTACAGATTGCAGTTATCTGTTTTGTGAGCGTCTGCAGTTTGATTGGTCTCATTTGTATTACTTAAGTTTTTGTAATATGCGATGCTTTTGTTAAAAATATTTGTGAGTGTGTTAATCTCTTACAGCTTTTTTACAGTTTGCTATGCTTTGGCTTTAGTCTGCTGCGGATTATGTTTACTTTGGTCAAGAATTGAACACCAAAAGCAGGTTCTGTTTTAATAAATAGAGTACATTTATTAAAACTCTTTTTTTAGCAAATTGGTTTCAGACTGATTATGCAGGTCATAACCAGTTTGGATTTTATTACTAGCAAATGCAATATTTAGAACGCCGTTTGACTATTGACATGATGGTTATCAGTGTGTTAGGGTAAAACCTCTGTGTCATTCTAGTTTGTAATTCTATTTGTGTATTGGATAGTGCCCTTGACTGTTTTTTTTTAATGCAATAAACTTTCATAAAATCAGACTTTATTATTACAGTTTTTTCTCATGAAACATATATGTTGTTATGCTAGGTTTGTGGTTTCTAAAATTTACAATGTGTTTACTTATCTAAATTATGCTGTTTGTTTTGCTTTTGCCATTAAGTAAAGTGGCAGTAACAACAATAGTACTGTCATACCTGTTGTGGTTGTGGTTTTTATTGCTTTTGTTATCAGTAGAGTTCAGTCCTTATGTGAGACCAACCATAATTTTTGATGCAAAGAGCGCCTAAATGACTCTTGTGGTTATATTATTCAGAAGTATATGTATGGAAGTTTAGCCTAGTGTCAAGCGGAAATCTCAGATATTTTACTTCCTTTGTTATCGGGAGCGTAGCTCTATTTATCCTTTGTTTTATAGGTTTGTGTTGTTTTGCCGTCTTGTGAACGGTACAATTGCTGTTTTGCTTGGATTTACTGATAGTTTTTCTATTTTTTATTTGCCCCAAACTATTTCTGTACAAGGTTGATAAGATTCTTAGTAAAGCCTAAGACAAAAACGCCAATATTATTGAGTAACTGTAGTAAGTTGTTCATAACAAGGAACCATAGTAAGGGTAAATTCACATTTTCCTAGGGAAACCAGCCGGACAAAATTAGCTTTTACAGTCTTTCTATATAATGCTATAGTTATAGTTCAATTATTGAGCATAGAGTTGATTGTTGAACATGAACATGAGAATATATTCTTTGGCTTTCTGTTACTTTTGCAAAAAATTTAGTATTGTTCAATAATTCAATATTCAGAAAAGCACAGAAATTAATGTTTGTACTTTGGATGGTGTTTTGGACTTGCTGATTAGCTGGTGCATTGCTAGTTTTTGTTTAGTAAGCATAATGGTGCTAATATAGTAGTCGAGTTTTTACTACTTTGTCTCTATCAACTATTTTTTTCAATAGTTAAAAGGATGTTAAAGTAATTGATCTGTAGGACTTAGCCAGGGCATACGTAAGTTGCTCCGGCTTTGGTGCTAAGCTTGCCTTGCATTTAAAACTAAAAACTTTTTTTGTAGCATGATATGATATATTTTATTGGCTTTTGCAACTTACATGGTTTGAATGTGCTGATTCACTATTTTAAGTTGCTCTGATTAATAATGATGTCTTTTGTTTGTCTTTTTGTTTGGTAGTTTTAAATCTTTCTTTTTTCTATAAACGTAGAGCCCAAAAAGTGTGTCTGCAGCAATTTTTGCTTTTGTTTTTGGTCAGCAAGGATCTAAAGTTACTAGTGCCGGCTTTGTTTAAAGCTTTTTGGGGGCAGGGGGTCATTTTGAGCTGATTTTTTTTTACAATTTTATTTTGTTATTTTAATGGCATTATTATAAACCGTAAAGTTGGTTTTATAAACTGTTTGTTTTAATTTTGTTGAACGTGCAGTTATTAAAAAAAACAGATTTAATAGAGTTAACAAACATTGTTAACTCTATTAAATCTGTAATTTTTCAGATAGAGATTTGTTTGATAAATATCACTATTTTATCACTGGACTTGCTTTTTGATTTGCTAATGTGAAGTCTTGGTATGCAAGGCATTGCAAAACATTGGCGCGTTACTTTTAGTGTTAATTTTTTTTAATGGTAAACCACTATTGCTGCTACTAGGTCTTTAAAACATAGGTCCCATAATGGCATTAGATCTATTAATGTTTTAGTATAATGCATTACGGGGCTTGCATTGGAGTTGAGCTGCTAATTATCATCTGCCAAGTGTGCTTAATTTTTTTTATATTGTAAATTGTGGGTAAGAGCTAGTTAATATCGTGTTTAATATTATACGTACTGTAATTTGCAGAAGCTGCCCTACAGTGATGTAAGTTGATTTGCACAATGTTTATTATTAAATTTACCGTTATATTTCTTTTGCAACCGGAAATAAATCTTCTGTTTTTATTGTTTTTAGAAAGAGACAAAGTCTGTAGGGTAATTGTGGAAAAATCTAGGTACAGTTTGCTTGCCGAGTTTACCCCCTTTGCCCAAAAGCTATTGTCTATAAGCAGAACGCGTTGGTTTCTTTTGAGATCTAGTTTTGAATTGACCACTTGCCAGGTTTAAGTGTTCATGGTGTTATACACTGCCAATTTATTTATTAAGATTTTTGATTTCTACTGGAATCTTAGTACCCATCTTCTTGAATCAAACAAGTTTTTTAGATTAATGATCTAAAGTTCTTTGCCCTTTAACAAATTTTTTGCAGCATTCAAGAATTATTTTTAGGTTGTTTGTACATGTGGTTTTAAAATTATTTTTTTTAAAGATGCTTGTTTTTTCATCAGTTTATCAATTTTACTTAAAATTAAAGTCTTTATGGTTTTGCAAAAACAATGGCCTTGATAGTGTTTATAAAGTTTTTTTAAAGCCTTAGTTGTTTAGTTGCTTGAGCCTCCTGAGCTTCTTTTAACTTTTGGAGCTTACGCCTAGTCGCCTCTAAAAGCTTTGCTTTTGATGGTTTGTGTTTGGGTTTTCTAAAAAGTTCCTAATTGTTATTATGTCACTTGCGTGTTTACATTTAGGCAATAATTAACAATAACAAATTAAAAAAAAATACATTTTGCAGTAATGTTTATACCTTAAATCTAAAAAACTTTTGTCTCCGTCTAGACATTCTGCTGCTATTTTTAAGAAGTCTTTTTCATTTAACATTTATAAAATTTACAGTGCCACATTGTCCGCTCATTCCAAGCTATCATGATATAAACTTAGAACTTTTATTAAAAATATATATTCATGAACTTAATTGTTAATATGTTCATACATACTTTTTTTGTTATATTGTGTAATTAATGCTTAGTTGATTTAATTTTATTGGTTCTTATTTAATTCATTTATTTATTATTCTTTAATACATAATATTGTTTTTAAATTTACTTTTGTTGATTGTTTTTTTTTTGTACAATAATATTTTTTGTTTGTTAGATGGTTTCTGCATCTCAAGGGAATCTTGCCTACTGTTTTGCGTGGTTTTTAGTTATTTTTAAATGATCTTTATATGTTACTCTTTACGTAAATAAAGGTTAGTATTATTACTACCTAGGTTTGGTAAATTGTTTAACTGTGTGCAAATTAAAACATCATTTAAAACCAATATATAAAAAAAAAACAAAAATTAGAGTTACACGTGTTCTGGTGTCTATCTGTTGACTTGCGGTAGTTGTCTAAAGGTATATGTGGGACAAACAGAGAGAAGCTTCAACAAAAGAATAAATAAACACAAGAAAGCAGAATATCAAAAAGTTTTCATATACTAATCATTTAATAAAATATAATCTTTTTAACAATCACTTTAAAATATTTCATAAATGTAATAGAAGCTTAATCTACTAGAATTAATAGTCATCTATATAGTTATATAGTTCAATAAACAAAATATTCTATTAAATAATCAGACATGCAAATAAATCACCTTCACTTAATACTTAATGTTTTTATTATAATCATTATGTAAAGTTTCAAAAGTCTTTACTCTTTTGCATAATAACCCCACCTACTTGAAGTTTTAGTTTATAATTTGTTTTCTTCATTAATCATCTACGTGATGATGCCGCTGTGTGGTGAAATATAATGCAGTTTTTTAAATAAATCTTTCAAATTAAAAATCACCTAAAAATCTCAGAACTAATCAAATATTAAATTATTCCATTATTAAAACCAAAATAATATTATTTTTAAATGCCATTTCCCTTAATATATGTATGTATATGATATATAGATGATTAAAAGACTTTTTTTAATATTTATTTTACTGTATAACGGGATATAAGTCTTGATTATAATATTATAAAATTTCTTTTTAATAAAATTGATTTAATGACGTTTCTTATGTTACATACATATCTTCAGATATAATTATTATTATTTTTACAAACATCAAATGTTGTCAGTTTATAATTTTTTTTTTTTTTATATTTATATTGATTTTAATCTGATAACATATGTATGTAACATAAGAAACATTATTAAATCAATTTTATTAAGAAGAAATTTTATAATTTTATAATCAAGACCTATATCCCGTTATACAATAAAATAAATGTATGTATATGTTGTATTTAAAAAAAAAAGACAAAAAGAAATTAATAGTTAACCAAAAATATGTTCTAATTGCAATAGCAGAGACATGGATATATAAACAGAAAATAAAATATTTCACATTAAACATTTTTAACCATATTCATAATGGAAAAATCAACAAAAAGTATATACTCCCAAGAATCTAAACATAAATCCGATCGAATTATTCAATATAATAAAAAAAATCTTCTATAGAAATATCAATAATTAGTGAGAATTAAACATTCACAGAACAAACAAAAAATTACAACCAACTATAACATCATCTTGGGTATTAAATAGTAACAAAACAATTTATTATAAAAACTAAAATAAAAGCAAATTATAAAAAAAAAATATTAAATTCTAAACAATAACAACATAAACTTTTTTAAATAATTTGCTACAACAATACAACAAATTGTTACACAAAATACTAATACTAATAGTTGGTTATTCAATACTAGTTTAAACTTCATTAATCAATTTTGTACATATTAACTTTTAATAGTGAGTTAATCCATTTATAATAGCAGAAACTAATATTGCCAAATTGTTCGTTTAAACTAAACGACGCATGCACAAATCTGCCAAGATTGGTCAATAAATACAGGTTGTACTCATATATTTATTTCATACTTATATACAGAAACATTATAATATATGTTACATTGTGACAATGGTCGGTTTAAATGTTAAATTACTATAAAGCCTTTTTCTTTTATCAACCGAGGTGTTTTGCTTTGTTGAAAAATTATTTTAAATATTACTGATGAATATTATAAGTTTAAATAAAATCAGTGTGTATGTGCAAGTGCGTCATCAATAATATAATATGATTATAACAATACAAAAGTAACGTTGAAATTTTATATTTATATAAAATAATGTAACATTTTTATAAAAAGATAATTATCTAGATATTCTTTTTTAATTAATTGAAAATGGATACTTTTGTTTACTGTACATATTCTTTTTAATTAGATTATGTTATATATATATATATATATATATATATATATATATATATATATATATATATATATATATATATATTTAGTTCCACAATTATTTATTATTATTTAATATCTCGAGAGATCGTATTTATAATAAAAATTTCAGATTGAAGTTAATTAATTTTTGTTATAAATTTTATTTTTTGTAAATGAAACATATCGAAATTGTTTGAGATATTAAATATATATGAATATATAACATAATCCGTAATTATTAAAAATATTAAAAACAGATTTTTATCATATTATATTATTAAATATTAATAATATTGTGCATATATTAAACCTAATTTGTTAATAAACTCAATATTATTTTAGAACATGCAGAGTCTTAGTACAAAGAAAAATATAAAAAAGGACTTATAATGGATTACTAAATATAGCAACCAAGTAAACGTATAAACATAAGATTAATCTAAACGCCAAATTTTAGTAATTATGTTAAAAATGTTAAGCGGAAGACCAGTAGTAGTAAACAAATTTATTTCATATAAACACATGCAAACCTTTATAAAGAAAATAAACATATCTAAAAGTAAAGTAGAAATAAGTATGAATATCAAAAAAGCTATCGACCAAAGTCTTGTAGTAGTAATAAAATTGCAATAATAATAATAATAATTATTATTATTATTATAATCTACGTATTTTAATTAAAAAAAACATTTAGTTTGAGAGAGATTTGTCAACAAATTAATAATTTTAAAAATATATACTATATTGATAATTGCAATTATTGCACATATTTAATTATATTAGTATACTTTATGTAAAGTTAAAAAATAAGTTTCAAATTCTGGGTAGCAAACGTTTAATGTAAAGTTGTATTATCAAAGCTTATTGCGGCGACAATTTATGACCAAACAAATAAATATTACCGTTTAAGTGAACTCGTATTGAAAGACTTATGCGACGTAAAACCGGCGTTAGCAAATTAGTTTTAGTTTGATTAATCATTAATAAGTAAGCGTTAAATAGAAGAGAAAAAAGAAGAAGTAAAACATATATAGAAATATAAAGAAACCAATAAAAAATTCCAAATTAAAATATTTTTAAAACAAAATAAACAATGCAGAAGGCAATTAAAAAATTGGAATAAAATAGATGATATGAAACAAACGTAAAGTAAAATAATAATGAAAAATCAAGTCTTTAATAAATAAACAAAATAAAACTAATTGCAAAATAATAACTAAAGTTAAAAACAATTACTTTACTAATATTAGAAATTCATAGCCCAAAAAACACTAACCAAATATTCCGGCGTTGAGAGGACAATAACCATAACAGAAAGAATTGATAAAGAAATGAAGATAGATAACACCGATCGATATAAAGATAAAATTTCGTAAACTTATGATAGGCTAATAGTGCTACTATAAACGTTTTTCAAATTTGTTGAGAAAACTTTATACAAAGCATAACTAAACACATACCAGAACATATCAATTACTTTTTATAAAAGCAAACACTAAAAAAATTTTAGAAAAAAAGTCAATCAAAAACTACTAAACTAAAGATTAAAAATATATTGAAAGTTATTCAATAAGTGCTTTAAACCAATTATTTAGACGTTCCAATTATTATTAAAAAAAAAAGAAAAACATATACATTAATTTGCAAAAATAATGCATAGCATGCTAACAGTCCAGGGTTCAATCCACAAAATAGTACTAAAATAATAATTTGTTGTGTATTCATCGGGGTAATTTGGAAGTGATCAAATAAGCTGTTGCTTTCATCAACCCTTTTTAAAAAAGTAATGTAGCTGTAAAACACATAGTAATAATAATTATGTTCCAAAAACTAATTGAATATAATATACTATTCATTATTTACAACTAAAGTTTATTTATTTATTTATTTATTTATTTGAAGCTTAACAAACATTTTAAAAAGCTCAAAACTACACAAAAATTACATTTAAACTAAACTAAACTGCTATGCATCTATGGTACGCCGAGCATCAATCATAAAACGATTCAAAGATAATGCTAAGTTAAGACTGTCGCAGAATTTGTTTACAAAGATACAATGTTTGCTTAGCACGTTTAAAAAAAAGCATTGCGGACAATCGGATAAATTGATCAAATTTTTAAAATTTTAAAAGCATAAAATATCATAATATTTTTGCTTTTCTAAAAGACTTTCTAAGTTGAGGTATCCTCTGCAACGTTAATATTATTTTTTAACAATGTAGTTTGTATTTAATATATTTTTAAAATATATGTTGTACAAACTTAAGTCTACTTACAAAACGTTCAGAATGTTACTGATAACAAAATATTTGTATATTTTATGTAGTTGAATTTCACAGCGTTTTTCTTTCGTATTTTCTAGACAATATATTCTACATTTTTTTTAAATAAATTTTTATGCTATTGTTTTAAAACGCTGTTTTAAACCGTTCTAACTTCTAACACATATTTTACTTTAAACTCACAATATTTTGATAACTAACACTTTAGAAAAACATATATAAAACACACAATTTACCACTTAAGATTCTGTTTAAAATTATGTATGTTACTCTCAATAAAGTATAAACACAAAACTATAATATAAATAATTTAAAAAAAACAGAATAAATTAAAATAATATATAATCTACATAAAAAAAACAGAAAAGAAATTGTGCTTACTTTTAATTCTTTGTCTACAAATTATTTTCAGTATTTTTTTCGTGTACAAATAAACCAGTGACATTTTATCAAAGTTGAAAAAACGCGGTTTTTAACAAAAAGTAGAGTTGCTCAAAAATTCCTCCTACATTTTTTTCTCTCATTCAAAACAGAAAAATATTATGTAAAAATCTGTTGTAATTTTTGGTAGATTTTTGATTTTTTGCCCAAAACCCGATTTATGGCCTTTTAAAGTTGACTAATGTATTTGTATGAAAAACAAATTATGGATGTTTTAACATTAGATTTGTGTTCCTGGCATCAAATTTAGTCAATAAACCGATTTTTATCAAAATCAATTTTATTTAACAATTGCAAACGGTTTAAGTAGAGAGAACGGACAAATTTCATTATTTTCAAATGAGTAAAAAAAACTAAGCAGACTAATATAAAAAAAAAAATACATCTTTTTTTAAGAAAAGCACTGAAATTCACATTATCGACTGTCATTTTTAAACGCTTCAACTTTTTTAATTTTACTTTTTTTGTTTGATAGGATTTATTTATTGATTAAGCTATCCAACAATGTATATTAAGTTAATTTTAACAGTCATATTGTAACAAAAAAGTTATTAAAGTTGATAAAAATTTGCAATTTTCTAAATTTGATAAAAATTAACGCAAATGATGTTTGGCATTAATAAAACACTCTAAAATGCTGTGTACAATAAATTTTCATTATTCTAAAGTGTATACGACCCAAAATTTAAAAACTTTCAATACTCAATCACTCTCCCCAACAAACTAGCTCCGCAGGAACACTCAAATAACTGACCACAGCAAGAACCCATCAGGTAGCATCACGACACTTTCTCTAACTAACATGAAACCACCGCTTTTCGGCGGCCCGCTGGACGCATCACGACACCTTTTCCAACAAACTGCAAGCAAAAAACACTATCCATATGCGCCCCCGCATAGATAGGCTAAAACACATTTTGTAGCATAATTTACATTAACTTACATTAACATTAATTACTAATTTCATTTTGTAGCATTATATACAAGATTAGTCATAATTACCGGTACACCTAAATAATTCTCCAACCGTACAAAAAGCATTTTGCCGTGCGATACCGTTGACGTTGAGATATGAAATAGTTTTAAACCGTTGCGTTGTCGCGAGTTACCGGTTATTTACTATTGACTCCGAATGAACCAACCAGCGAAGTGAATTTAAAATTTGTAAAAATTGCTATTAAGTATAAATAAAATGAATATTCTTTGTAAGTAAATGTATTTATAGCAAATATTTTACTGAATTAATAATAATCATAAGAAAATTATTGACAGGTGTAACCGTGTTTGTGAGATTTCAGCGATCACCCAAAAATAGAGAGAGATGGAAATAAATCCGCTGTTTGATCGCTGGTATGTACGGTTCCTTACGGCAAAACGCCTTACAAAGTTTTAAAAAAAGTTTTAAACAAAAGCTGTTTAGTTTTAAACAAACTACTGATTAAAAGTATTTTCAATATACTGGATGTTTTATTTATTGTAGAAATTTTTTAAACTTTTGTTTTAAAATTAAACACTTTGTATATTTTTACATTTTCTTTATTTTACGACTAATTTTGAGTATTTTTTGTAAAAATAATTCTTTTATAATATGCACAATTTTTGAGTTTTATTTTAAATTGTTTGTGTAAAACTATTACACGTTTACACAGTTACACCTTTACACAATTACAATGTCAACACTCAAAAGCGCACACTAGGTGAGACCATAAAAATTGGTATCTCTACGAGGTGCAGGCAAATGGCAAAAAACTGGTGAAAGTGTGTTTTATTATTTTAATCATGATTATTTTGAAGAAAACAAAATTAATAATAAAAAATAAATAAAACACATTTACTATGTTCTATCACTAATATATTTAAAAAACCGTCCGATGATGGCTTTACAAAGGTTGAAACATGTTGCAGTTTTTTAAATATATGTGTGATATAGTACATAGTAAATGTGTTTTATTTATTTTTATAATAAACTATCACATAGTAACGGCCACCACTATTCAAAATTAATAGTAACAAATAAATAAAAATCCGCGTTTTTTTAACAAAGGTTTAACAATTATTTATCTAAAGTTTGAACATTATTATAACAACTTAAGTTTCTTGTATTTTTGTTCAAATAACCCAAATATTATAATTATATTTCAAATAAAACGTTTTAAAATCTGTTCTAGGATAATATATAACACATAATTGCTAAGAATGAGATACTTTTAAGAGATTTTCCTCTGATTTTCCGTAATTTTACTAATTTTCCCGGCATTTTTCAAGATAATTTAAAAATATGACATAAAGATTGCGTTTTTTACAAAAAATACTCAGAATTAGTCTTAGAATAAAAAAATGTAAAAATATACAAAGTACAAGCAAATCTAGTTTTTTATTTTTGCGATCAAATAAACTATTTTGTTTATAAGTCTCCAAGTGTAACGGAATCAAAAATATTAATTTTTTAATAAAATGGTACTTTTTACATTTTTTGTGAAAAATTTTGGAAAATTAAGTTATTGTGTTCTACGGAAAATTTTCTATAAGATACACTTTTTTGTAAATGATTTTTGATTATTTTTGCTTATCTACAGTACAAAAACTTAAAGAAAACAAAATATTCCTAAAAAATTAAAATGGCCGTTATTTACTTAGAAATCTAAAATTTTAGGAAATGTTATATCTTGATGCTTCAAACATGTGTACAAAATTTGAGCAAAGTTGGAGATCTCGATATGGATATGATGGTCCGAACTATTGTACAATTACCCATTAGCTAGTTCTATAGTAACTCTTTTATGCCGCATACAGATAGAGCATTTATGTTAGTTCTAAAACCGTGTTTATGTAGCGATTTGCGTTTACTATACTTAGAATGAATACTAAAGAAGATTCACTTCTATAAGCAATTGCTTTCTATACTATCACTTTGCATGTAAGAACGAGTTTTTGCTGTTCATTTACTTTTGGCGAGTAGTATATATCTACAAAATATCAATATATTTTAAACATAAAAAAATGTTATATGAACATCAATGTAATTTTATAAATTAAAATAAACAACACTGATCTAGCTTTGTTAAGTGGTTTTAAAGAATTTTGTCACATACATATATGCTTTGTTTTCCAATTTAATAAAAAAAAATTATCAAACTATAAAAGATGAACTTAAAAATAAGTAGTCTACATACATAAAAGATTGTTTATAGTTTGTTAAAATTAATTGATCCTTTCTGAATGTACAAGTAAAAAAATAAATTGATTACCAAATTATATGTAGAAACAGCAATGATGCCAAAGTTGCCGTTTTTGTTAAAATACTACAAATCAAAGCAGCTGTCGGTATGGTCTTAAACAAATAGTAATATCCAGTTTAATGTTAACCAGTTGTTTTTATTAAACCAACAAAGTCTGATTGAATCAAAAACAAAACATGTAATATATTTACTAAGATAGATTTTTAAGGTAAGAAGTTACTCAAGGTTCTAGGATAACTAATTGATAATAAGTTGCAATTGGATAAACGCACAACTTATTGGATGATAGTATTGAATCACTAGCTAGTATAAATTTAACAAGGTTAGGAAAGATTATGTAAATTCTAAAAAACCTTTTTGTATGAAATCTAAACCTAAATAATATCGTAACTGATACATCAAATTCATACCATTCATTTAATATTATTATTCTACTTCTAATAAATATAAAATGATGTCAACTAGATATAAATTTATAAACTGTTGTAAATTCGGCATTACACATTATATGTATGTAACTTAGCAATTTCCAAGCAAATTACAGACGAGTTCAGGCCATTGACCATAACAAAATGCGACAATGAATAATTTATCATGCAATAAAATGAACAAAACTCCAATTTATATGTTAAACAGTACTTTTTTTATTTAAACATGAAAGGAATATAATATATACAATGCAATCATCACTGAGTTTTAAAAATGCAATTATAACAGTATTAAATCAAAGTTGATTAAAAAAATTTAATTAAAAAATTAATTTTATGTAGTAATATTATTCTTGTATTCTTTCAAAGGTGAGGTTTTTTAAATTAATTTTTATATGTTTAAATATTTATCTTTTTACATTCAGAGATAATATGTACTCATCTCGTGTGCAGTATTTTTCAGTCAACAGGGCAGGAGATCAAATTTAACACGCGAAACGTAAGGTTTTATTACAGCAATACAAAACCAAGTTATAAGTGCAAGGTCGTAGAAAAAACATATATTAAAAGATACAAATACAAAAAATACATATATATATATATATATATAAAATGTGTAATAAAAAAAAAACAATTTAACATTTTACATTGTGTTGTACTTATTTAGCTGTTACCAGTTAATAAAACCAATATGATAATGAAGCTAAAAGTTTTTTTTTTATAAATAGTTTAGAAAATAATAAGTTTCAAATTTATTGGGATGTTTAAGTTATAACAGATAGAACACTGTTAAACAACAAACCAGATGTACATATCTTTCATAATAACACAAAAAAGTTACTATATTTGATGTTTTGATACGGGAAATATATTAGAGGCATACAACTAAAAAATATATCAAGGCTGGGGATGCAAAATAGTAAAATTTTATCTCATAGTAATTTTATTAAAAGGCTTGGGTATCACTGTTTGTTTATATACGTTTAGCGGATGTAAATGTCAAATTAACTATTTACTTATTACACATGCATACTTAAAGTAATTAAAATTATGTCTATTTAAATACGTGAAAACACATTAAATAAAAATAAATAAAAGAAATATAAAATATTTTGTGTATACATTATGTGTAATATTATATAAAATTTATATTTATGGTTATTGCAATCTAAAATAATGCCTACCTCATGTATTTGCTTTTTTGTATTTTTGGTTGTCTGAAGTATTTGTGCAACCAGCTATTTGCACATATTGCCAATAAAGACACAAATTCTTATTCTTATGCAATAGTATAACCAACTCTAGTTTTTTTTTTTTATTTTTTTAGGATTATTCGATTCTATAAAATACAATACATAACTCGAGCAGAGTATATTTTCTGTAGAATATTTCTAATAATTTCTTGTATCTTAATTTGTACATTGATTAGAAAGATTAATAATTCATAGTTAAAAAAATAATAATAATTTAGACAAAATTTTAATAGTCTTTTTTGTAAGTTTTATTGGTTTTAATGATTTTGAGTTCTAATTGTCACAGGTTTTTCTGCATGTAGTTCTAAACTAAAAAATAAATATTTTTGACTTGTGATAGATAGTAATACATGCAAAACACAAAATTTTAAGTAAAGGTTTCTATATTTGATTAGTTCCATTAAAAAGTTTAAATTTATGTAAAACAAAATATGTTTTAACAAAACTTAAGTGCTTAATGTATAATCATTGTTGTTGTAATTATTATTAATTATAATAGATTAGTTATTAATCGGCTGCTAATCTTATTTATTTGAGTCAGGTAAATTAATTATTATTACGACGTCTATACGTAGTTATTATGTACAATAAACTAGTTGTAATTATGTATTCAATCGGCCCTTATTCAGTCTCAGCGGTGTATGCAGATACAAAATAAGTTTTAATTGAGTAATTAAAAGTAACTTTATGTCTGCTATGCACACAGCTTTGCATTTGCAGACTATGAATATATTTTAAAATTTAAAATAAAGATTGAAATATAAGAACAATTATAATTAATTTTAATACAGTATATATTAGATTTAGTAATTAAAAATACAGAATACATATATTTACAGTAATAGTTGTGCATTTATTATTATTTGGTAGTAAGAGAACTCAAGATTACTTGAGTAGCAAAGTTTTATGACGAAACATTGTTAGTTTACAAATGTGCGTACAGTTACTTAAAGTATTAGTGTCTTTTTTATTACGGTCAAATAGTTAAGTTTTAAGTATTATGTGTTATTTGTTAGATATATTGTTTGAATATGAACGTAGTAGAACAATTTAAGTAAACTTTTATAAGCAATAAAATAATCAAAAAATTGATGAACTATTGATTTTAAAACACTTAATGAGTATACACAGTCGTGAGCAGAAAAATCTAGCAAATTTGTTTTATTTTTTTATTTGATATTTTCCGTAACCATTCCGTTTGACTCTGTACACTCTAACAGTAACAAATTTGCAGCCTACCAATCAATAGCCCATAGAGTCTTTAGCTTACTATTTACACCAAATTCTCGGCAAAGTGAGCTTAATAAATTCATATCAATAAGAACATCGGATTTCTAAATAACACAATTAAAAATATTATTACTAAGAAAAAGTATAGCCTTACTATACAGTTCATTTATTATAAGATAAAAGTCATAAAACCCATAAAATACAATTCAATAACATACATTGATAACATATCCAAAAAGTAAGAAATATTTTTAATAAGGTTTGTAAAAAAAACATGTTACGGTTTTTAAATATATTCGTGATATAGTTGTATAGTAAATGTGTTTTATTTATCTTGATTTATTGGTCTTTACACAATTAAAACATGCTTAGATACAAGCGCAAGGTATTGTACAGTTAGAACAATAAATTATGTTTTACAGCAATTTTGTATTTTTACTTACTTAGTGTTTACTAGTGTTTGAATAGAACGTGTTTGAGTTATAAATACTTTTTGGGTGCCACAAAAAAGCTTTTATTTAAAATGACATATGTTACAACAGAATGTATATTTATGAAATAATAAAACAATGTACTACGTTCTACAGATCTGTAGAAGTTAATTTATTACAGCTGTAGAAGGCTTTAGTTAAACCACAATTAATAATGTATGCGTAAGAATACCGTTGTGATAAAAAAACATAGTAAAATGTTTTATTATTTCATAAACAGGAATTATCACGTAGTAAAGGTCAAATCCATAAATTAAAAAAAAGAAAAACCAACACATTTCATAAGCATATATACATCTGTTTTTGCCTTAAATTGTATTTGGCAGAATTGTAGTAACTGGTTTGATAATTTGTGTGTTTTGAATAAAAGTCTAGTTGTGGTTTTAATAGTATTTATTTGATGTTTATTATTCAACTGTTTGCAAAAGAATCTCTTTCACAGGGTACTGAAATGCTATTAAACTTACAAAGTTGGCCTGGGGCGCAACACATCTAAGAATTAAAAATACAGCATTAACAGATGTAATAATGTAATCCGCTTAAAACTACAATTTTTCTAAGAATAAAACACTAACAATAAAAATACCTACTTAAAGCTTTAATAATAATAAAGATTAAAATAGATAAGTATAATCCGCTTAATGAGACGGAAATGCTTAACTAACACGGCACGTATTATTCCATCTTCTTTACCCCACCTCTTTCACTCGTCTTCTATCTATTGAAGTAGTGGCATGTTGTCTTCTTTTATTAATACTAGTTGACCTATTTGCACGCTTTTCTTGTTTTTGGTCTATTTTGACCTTGTTTGTAGCTGTCTTATTTATTCTCGGCTTCATCTTTTCTAAAAATGCTGTTTTATTTGTTCTAAGTGTTGCCATCGAGAGAGTCTGTTTAGTTTTATCCGTTTTATATTGGGTTCTATTGGAGCAGTCAATGCATCTCCGATTAAAAAATGTTCCGGTGTTAGGATTTGCTCATTATTTGGGTCGTTGGATAGAGGGACCAGTGGCCGTGAATTTAATACTGCTTCTATTTGTATTAGAATAGTAGACAATTCTTCAAAGGTTACTACTTTATTTCCTAATATGCGGTAAATGTGCTGCATTGTCAATTTTACCGCAACTTCCCACCAGCCTCTAAAGTGCGGAGCTCCAGACAAAATAAAGCGCCATTGTATTTTGTAGCGCAGTAACGTTTTAGAAATTTCTGAATTTGCCTTGTTGCACTTGAACTGCTCGTAAAGTTTTGTCAATTCAATACATGTTTTTCACATTTTTTCGTATTCACATAAAACGTTTTAATTAGGCTAGAAATGCCAGCGTGCTTAACTCAGAGACTACTTCAATATGCACAGCCTTCGTAACTATACATATGAATATGCATATGTAGGCTTTTGCCATTCTTTTGCTTCGTTTGTTCCCTTCTTTAATATAACGAGGTCCACAGAAATTTACTTTGCTGTTGATGTGATGATGTGTCTAAGTAGATCTTTCATTTTGGGACTGGCAAGCTTTGGTTTGCATAGATAACACCGGATGCATGATTTTATGACATTATGTACAATTCTTCGGCCACCTAATATCCAGTAGCAATAAAGGATGGCTGCTATTGTGGCCTGCGTTCTAGCGTGCAATTGTTGGGCTCATTAGTAATAACTTGGTCAGTGGATCTTTGGCAAGAAGCACTATTGGAAATTTTTCACATCTAGGTAGACTGCTCAGAGAAAGACGGCCACAGACTCGTATAATGTTGTCCGTGTCTAGAAATGGATGTAATGTTTTTAGTTTACTTTTCTTTGATAATTTATCACCAGCTACAAGTCTTATTTTTATACGTAAAATGTGCGCCTTGTATCTGTCAAATTAATGGTCTCATGGCGTTGTCAATTGACAACGTGGATACTGGACCAACGGTGCGTTGAGCCAGTTTTCTTGCAGTTTTTTACAAATCTTATGCAGTATGATACAACACGCAATAGTTTTGCTAGTCTTAAAAATTGGCTACATATACATATTAGTGGTAAAGTCTTCTGAATTTGCCGATTGTATCATACAAATATTTGTTTTAATTAGGTCTTCACTATCTACTATGATACTTCAACTAAACGGGGGCTACGCGACTTTGTTTTCTTGTAACCATTTTGGTCCATGCCACCATAGGTTTGAAACTTTGTTGATGATGCTCTACGAGATAGAAGATTGGCTGTGTTTTCTTCTGATCGCACATAATTCCAGTTCTCAATGTTACTTTACTTTCTTATTTCTGCCATTCGATTTGCGGCAAAACATTTAAGGGATTTATCAGTTGCTTTTATCCATGACAGTACGATTGATGAAGTGTATCCAACACAGATTTCATGAGTGTGGCCAATAGAAATGCTCCACATAGTTTTACACAAGGAATGGTAAAATGTTTTAATGGCGCCACCCTTGATTTCGCACATAATTAATCTGATTCCTGTGTTTGGTCTATCGATAATGAAATGTTTATACAGCCACCGTATGCTATTTTGCTAGCGTTTAAAAATCCATAAACTTTGAATACGTTGTAGTTCTTAGTAAATATACATCTTAGTAATATAATATTTTCTATGTATTGTTGATCTGCTTCATAGGCCGTCCAGGTGGTATGCATGTCAATAGGAATCGACTTGTCCCAGCTTAGTTTGGTTTGCCAGCGTTTCTGCATTATTATCTTAGCTCTCAATATTACTGGTCTAATGATACCCAGAGGGTCAAAGAGTTGAGCAATCCGTAAAAGTATTTGCTTTTTAGAGATCCGTTTCTTCATCAATCGTGTTGTTGTAGCAAACATTAATGTATCTGACTTTCTGTATTATTGTACGCTCAATGTTTTGTTGTTGTCAACTGTATCTGGCACATTAATTTTAGTGGGGTCATCTGCCACATGATTAATTACTTCTTCTGAGTTTAAAGCCTATTTGTGCATTTCAAATTTTGCTGATAGTAACAGTGCTGTTACTTCATCTTTGATTGCAGTTGTCTCCTTTAGTGAATCAGCTCCAGTCAGCAGATTGTCGACATAAAAATCACGCAAAACTATTTTTGCTCTAAGTGGGAATTTGTTGTGTGCATCTTCAGCAGTTTTTTGTAAACATCTTATGGCTAAGTATGACGCACTAGCCGTGCCATATCGATCGCGATCGTCTGGTCGATCAATTTTTAGTTGGGGATTTTTGGATAGATTACGTTCTAACGCAATGAAACGTGTTGTGGCTAGAGCTCTTGAATCTTCTAATCTTTTTGGTTTGCAGTCGAATGGCATGCAAACAATAAATCTTCCGGTAGTGCTACGTGTTGTTGATTTTTGGAAGTGCTGTTCTGACTTATGTTCATTGTCGGATAATAATATTTGCTTTGGAACTTCTTCCAGTTCCCAGAATTTGTTGAGGGATTTGTCAAGGCTGGCCTTTGTAATATTCAGATTGCATACTTGCATGTCCGTACTTGTTATGACGTTGCTGCAACTTTCTGATAAAATCTATCCAAAGTGGGTATAATTTAGTAACGGATGAGTCACCGATACTTTGATCTGACCGGCTCACACTAGCGCGTAAAATAACTCGGCCCCAATGAGCATGTCAATAGATGGGGGAACGTTAAACTCGGGATCAGCTAATTGTACGCTTTTTAGAAAGGTGTATGCTGTGACATCAATATTTTGTGTCGGCAGTTTGGTAATGTGTTTAATTACTAAACACTCGATATCTGTGCGGAATGCATTCAGTCTTGATGCAATGCGTGTGATGCATTTAGACAAAACTTTTGACGCGGCTTGATATATACCTATTATTGGTATATTTACGTCTTGTTTCTCAAGTTCTGGGTCGTTTAAAAAAGGCTTTGATCACAAAGTTAGATTGAGATTTCAAGTCCAATAACATCTTGCAAGTTTGATAACTTATGTGAACGTTCATTACGTTCATTATTGCCGTCGATAATACTATGGCACCAGTTGTATTGCTTTTATGGCTTGAGTAATTTACTTTAGTTATGTTTCTGTTCACATTTTCGATTTGGAGGTTTGGCTGAAGACAGTTTAAACATAAGCGGTTTTTCCTAACATAACTTGTGCGATCCTTAACCGATAAGTTTAAGTTTTTTTGGAACTGTTGTATGTAATGTTGATTACAACATATGGGACACAATATAGCACTTCTAGTCGCTAGATAATTTGTTAGCCTAGTCTGCTTTGGATGGAAATTATTTGTTTTTATAGCCAACGATAAATCTCTTGATAATGCAAGGGATTCTAATATTTGACTGCGGTGTTTTATAAAATCCATAAATGATGTAAATGAAGATAAGAGGGATGATTCCAATTTTGATTCCCATTCCTTACGAGTTGGGTAGTCTATTTTTGTAGTTAGACGGTGGATTAGTAGCCTGTTCCAAGAATCGGTTGGTTTACCTAGTGTTTTCAGTGCACGTATATGGTTGGTTGAAGAATCCAATAAGTGTCTTAACGAAGTATGGGATTCCCTGATTGCTAATGAAATGTCGAATAACGCTTTTACATTTTATTAAACTAACAATTGCTTATTCTTATATCTTTTTTTCAATAGGGGCTAGGCAATGGGGTAATTCTGAGTGGTAGTTTATAGGGCAGACAAGACATGCCGAATCTCTTTCAAGAGTTGATTTCAAATAGTGGAATTTTTGGATGCCCGCCATGTAAGCGTTGTCATAGATAAACAATTTAAATGTGTCTTAAAAGTGAACTCACTCTTCATAGTGCTTAGTGAATTTTGGCAAGTTTATTATTAGCAGACATATAAGTGTATTGCTAACAGACGATGTTGATGTAGTCAATTTTGTTTGGATCAGAATCCGGTTCAAAGGACCAATGTTTTTGCATTAAATTGTGTTCGGCAAAATTGTTGTAACTGTTTTGATTATTTGTGTGTTTTGAATAAAAGTCTAGCTTTGGTTTTAATAGTATTTATTTGATGTTTACTATTCAACTGTTTGCAAAAGAATCTCTTTTACAGGGTGCTGAAAAGCTATTTATACTTACAAAATTGGCCTGTGGCGCAACCCTTTGTAGTGGTTTTTTAATTAAACTCGCACTGTTCGATTAATTATTTATTAATTAATGGTTCTAGCATAATATGTACATTTAGTAAATATATGTTTAACTTAGATCTAACTTAGAACTAAGAATTTAGAACTGAGAACCGAGAACCGAGAACTCAGAACGAGAACTAGAACTAGAACTAACTATGTATCTACCGACAACGTTTTTATATAGCGCGTAGCGGTTCACCGGAAGAAAGTCTTAGTATGTAAATTCATCAATATTTAGAATGACCTAACTGGTCTAAAATATCCTCAATATTAGGTAAAGGGTACGAATCGCCAACGGTGTTTTCATTTAATTTCCTATAATCTATTACTAGCCTGTATTTTCGTACTCCACTAGCATCCATTTTTTTGGTATAACAATCAGAGGTGCATTCCAAGGACTGTTGCTTTTAGAAATAACATTATCTGCTAACATGTTTTCTGTTTGTGTTTTTATTTCGTCTCTGTATTTAAATGGTAACCTATACGGCTTAACATTTATAAGGCTTATATCATTTTTTGTTGGTATATTGTGATAAACAACATCAGTACAAGTAAGTTTATCTCCTTTAACAAAAAATACATCTGCATATTCTTTGCAAATATCAACTACATGTCTTTTTTCCTCATTATTTAAGTGTTCTAACCTTAACGAATTTAATAATTGATCAGTTCTTGCCAAATGATTTGTTACACATAATTTTGTTTCATTTTCTGTTTCACATACGTTAACTGTCACACTTTTATATTTCTCACCGTTTACTTTAATTTCATTCACTAAGAAATTATCTTCGTTAATATTTATTACCGATATAATACATTTATTATCGATTACTTTTGTTACGCAATTGCTTATATAAACTCCAGGTTCTATTTCCTTTTTATCAATTATTACATCAGAACAACTTGTTATGTTTTCTACATAAGCTTCCACAAGAATCTCAGTCCTTGCTGGAATATTTAGCATTTTATTTTCATATCTCAAATTTATTTCTTTGTTATTTATAATTAATATCATGTTTTCATAATCAATTTTACTACTGTTTACTCTTAAAAAATCGCTTCCTAATATTCCATCGTATTTTAATGGAAATGTATCATCAACAATATGATAATTCGTTTTATATTCAGGGTCAAATGTTAAACCTAACGTATAAAACGGTTCATTAGACAATCCTGTAATTGTAACTACATTGTTATCTATCTTTGTTCGATCTTTTAAATTATTTCTTTTGATGAGAGTCACATCTGATCCCGTATCTAACAATAGTTTAAAATGTCCTACCTTGCTACACTTAGAAGGTAGTTCCAACATTATCTGGTTTTTATACGATTCTCTATTTTTATCTATAGCTAAAGTTTTTACACTATTTTTCTTATTATTAAGTTCTATAACTCCACGGCCTTCTACAATTAGTTTCCGCTCGACTGGCCGCTTGTCGAGGGAGCGTTCAAGTTTAAATGTTTGTTTTTGTTTTCATTAAAAATTCTAGATCTGCTTTCACTTATACGATGTCCGGGTTTTTTACAATAAAAACACGGGTCAGTAGTTTTTTTACCAGTATCTTTTTGCTCATATCTACTTTGTTTTACTTCTAAATTATGCACTTTCACTTTACTATAACATGCATTTGCCAAATGTCCTATTTTATTACATTTAAAACATTTTTTTTCTTCCCTATCTGTGTTACGAATTTGATAATTAAAATATTTAGCAGAATCTCTGTGACTAAGCAATTCTCTTTCTTCTGCCCTAGCTAACTCCATTGCTTGTTCTAACGAATTGGGATTACGAGCTTTAATCTGAAATTTTATTGGTTCTAACAACCCTTGTATAAAAACATTGAGTGCTTGTACTCTAAGCACGTCCTAAATTACTTCTGCCTGTTCTATAGTTTTTCTTACAGTAGAAGCATCTATTAAATTTGAAAGATATTTTTCTATTTTTCCCGAATACTGTTCAATACTTTCGCCTTTAATTTGTCTGCAGGAATTTAATTCCAATTGCCAGTGTACCACTGACCTTTTTTCCGAGAATACCTCTTCGAGGTGTGTTGTTAGGTCTTCCCAATTATCAAAATTCCTATACCTAATAAAACTTTTTGCTTTGCCCGTTATTTTCGTTTTTATAATTTTTAATAAAATTTCTTGGTATTCTTCCCTAACAGATTCCATAGCCATATCGCACGAGTCTACAAATTCCGATATTAATTCCTTTTTGGATCCATCAAAATCTTTAACTAATTTTACTGCGGTATCTAACGAAATAACCGCGACAAAATTTCCATCAGCTTCCGCCATAATTCTCAAGTTTTAACAATGAAAATTCACAATTATAAAATAGTTGAATATTTAATTAACAAAAATTACCATAGTTAGTTTTTATAAGTTCGACTTACATTTTCATTATATAAATGTTTTATTAATATCCTATTTAATTGATTTCACGTTACGCGCACTTTGCTCTGCTTTTTGTCACTAATTTCACTGTTGGTCCTCTGTCGGCTACGCTCGAGAATCTTGGGATGCTTCAGTTGCTGTCCAGATGCGGGAATCTTCGATTGATAATTTCTTTTTAAATTATTATTCTTCATCAAATTATTTATTCTTCCATTATTGATTATTTCTTTGGGCACTTGACTATTTTATTTTTATTTCGATTTTTATTTATTATTATGCGTTTATTTTAACGCTTGGGATATATTATTTGTAATAATCCCACCGCTGCCACCAATTTTTGTAGTGGTTTTTTAATTAAACTCGCACTGTTCGATTAATTATTTATTAATTAATGGTTCTAGCATAATATGTACATTTAGTAAATATATGTTTAACTTAGATCTAACTTAGAACTAAGAATTTAGAACTGAGAACCGAGAACGAGAACTAGAACTAGAACTAACTAGGTATCTACCGACAACGTTTTTATATAGCGCGTAGCGGTTCACCGGAAGAAAGTCTTATGCCCGTATTCATAAAACGTCATTAAATATATAATGATTTGTTAAAAATATAACGAAACGTTTAATCGATTTTTCGTATTCATAAACACTCATTAGCAATAATGTTCATTAAATTATTCATTAAATTTAACGCACAATTTTTGGTCCATTAAAACAAAACGAATCATTAAATTGACAATTCTGTTTGATTTGAAAATGTCTAATTATTTGTATCAATTCATAGTATTTGAGGTTATATTGTATAGGTTAACATATTAATAACTTATAAAAAACAAAAGTAACTAAAAAGTTACTAAATAATTTAATTAATGACAATTTATTTATGAATATCATTATATTTTTAATGTTCATTAAATTATAATGATTCGTTTGATAATGATTCGTTACAAAAATGTTTTATGAATACGGGCATTAGTATGTAAATTCATCTCAATGTTGATTTGAATTTACATCAGCATTATTCATTGAGTAGATTTTTCAAAAGTTTCTTCCAGCGCACAACCGACGTAAGCATTACTGATAATATGCTTAATAATTGATTTGTAAAGCAAACAGTCTTGCGGACACGTTCTTGACCGGATATTTGCATAAAGAGCGTGCCGCTCACAATCATCAACTGTGCGTTACATTGTGTTACATTGTGGTGGTTAATAATATTACTACACCTTCTAAGAATTAAAAATAGAGCATTAACAGATGTAATAAAGTAATTTGCTTAAAAGTACAATTTTTCCAAGAATAAAACAATAACAATAAAAACACCTACTTTGAGCTGCAATATTACTATAGATTAAAAAAGATAAGTGTAATCTGCTTAATGAGACGGAAATGCCTAGTAGAATATATTAACATAATTTATAATAAGACGGTAATGCCAGGTATAATGTACAAATATTAACATAATTTATAATATAATAATCTACCTAAATTAAAATCTAATATAAAATTCTTGTTATTGGTCGCAACAGCACCTTATATAAGTATAACTAAGGAAGAGGTAGACACTTTTTACTACAACTTGCAAGCCGTTTTGGATGAAATACTAGAACAAGATGAAATAAAACAAAGTTATACTTGGCACCAAAAACAGATTCAATGAAGAAATTTTGAACAAAAACGGAACAGTTGATACAATTGTGCGTCCAGAACAAATTAAGAATTAACAATGTAATCTATCCTTATAAGCCACAACACAGATACACTTTTACAAACACAAGAATTTTTATATCAATTAAAATTTTTAATTAGCTATTTTTCCACACTTTTCAACAGGATGCACTTCCGGTACATAAATCCTTATCTTTCATCATTAATCACACACCCATTATTTCACCGTATGCACTTACGGTACATAAATCCTTATTACTTTTGCTACTTTGCTACACAATTCTTATCTTTAATCGATGACTCACCACAATTAAAACCTGACATGTCTCGACACGCAAAATTTCAATTATGTCATCCATCCCAACTTACTTTTTCTGCCACCGCAGCGCTGACGTGCACTCATTCTCCATATCACTCTTTCCGAGTTTTTGCACACCCCTCTTACTCACACACTCTTATGGTGGTACTGCCTACTTTGCGCACAGAAGGGCGCGATCGGCGGCGCCCACTTCACGCGCTTGACCTTTAAGACATACCCAGATGGGCGTTCCCAACCGGATGCAAAATCCTAAAGCCGACGCCAGCGGCGCCCACTTCCTTTGACAGAGATGCCCAGATGGACGTCCCCGACCGGATGTCTAAAATCAAAGATGGCGGCAAAAGTGCGATTTTAGACCCATGTAAATCCTCATAAGAAATTGGCCCCGAACCAGCTTAGTTCGTCTACTACAAAAATTAATGATAGACTTCATCATAACAAACAGAAACATACACTCACTAATATACTAGACGTAAGAACCTTATTATCAGCAAATGCCGGAATGAACCATAAGTTAGTATTAGCAGAAGTAAGAAACACCATTTAACTGTCAAAAAAAGCAGCAAAGCTAATTATAGAATCTTTAGGAAACGATTTAAATAGATACCTGTATCAACAAAGAATTAAGGAAAATATAACAACAAACAAAATTCAAGACCACGACAATGCCAAAACAGCATGGAAAAAATTGCGTTCTTACATAATAAAATCAACATAAGAAGTACTAAAAAGAAGAAATACAGCTGACCTAATACAAAACCGTGTTTTACTTAAGAGGTAAAAAATCTAGCTACAGAAAATAGAAAATTATACCACACCAATTCAATAACATACAGAGAACACAAAGCGGTGCAAAATAGAGATCATGTTGAAAGTATGCCTAAACTACCAAAAACTACAAAAGCTAAAAAACTACATAGCAGCAGACATCCTGGACGCCCACCAAAGCGATGGTACAAAACTTGAAGCTTAGCATCTTAACTTTAATTCAGTAACGCTATTGAAGGAAGATAGGACTTAGTCCTACAACAACAAGAAGAAGAAAATAGTATTTAAGTTATTTTTAAATTAATTCTCATATTTTTTATGTCAACAAAAATTCAATTTTATAAGTAAATGATACTTAAAATGTTGAGGTCAAAAGCATTTGGACATGCAACAAGTCTGATATTTTTAAACTATAGACAAATTGCATTACTGTGCTATTTGTAAAAATTTTGATTTTAAAAAATAAATAAATTTTTACTTTTTTAAGTTTTTAGAGCCAAATTACTTTATTTCAGACAAACTTTTATTAAAATTTTAGTCACAAATGAAATTCTACTTTAAACAAACATAGAAAAATTATGCCGTAGCTTTAGACGTTTTTTAAAGCATTTGATAGGGTATGTCATCCTATTATTCTTAAAATAGTTGCAAATAAATTAATTTCTATTTTGACTAAATTTGCTATATTATACAAAAAAACATTCTCAAATTGTTGAAAAATGTCCAACCAATACCTAAAAAGGAAAAAAAAGTATGATTCTTTATTGTAATACTTCTTATCTGTCAAAAATCTTTAGTCTTTAGAACAAAATAACTGTATCTCAGATATTCAAGATAGATTTTTATTAAAACGTTCGACAACAGATCTTCTGACTTATGTTAGTCACAAATGGAATTTTAATTTAGACAAACATGCAGAAAACCTTGCAGTGGCTTTAGACTAGACATTTCTTTTTTAACTTTTAACTTATAAGTACCACTTTCAACTGTATATTATGTTCATATGTGTTGTGTATTACTTTGCAGACCCTAAAGATGACAATTTCTCATTGTCGAAACATGTTGCTACATTAATAAAATCGTAACACCACAAAGCATACTTTAGTATCATTTATAACCAACTCTATACTATCTTATTTATTGTATATTTGTGAACAAAAATATATTGTTTTATTTATTGCAGTTCCTGTGTATTGTAATATAATCAAACGTTTCTAGTGTGAGTTTCCATTTAATTAGTTTAAATTTTTTTTTTTTAATTTGAGCACTCAAATTAGTTTCAGAGTTTTCTTTTAACATTTAGGATTAAAGGTTTTGTATTTTTAAGTCTTAAATAACTAACTTCTGTTAAAATTCAGTTTGATGTATTTTAAATTGGAATGTCTTAGTTGTTTAAATGCCGATTTTAATTCAAGTAATCAGTGTCAGACAAAACATGTTTTATTCTAAAGGTTTCAAAAGACGTATCAATTGCGCACTTGGTCGTAGATAGGTCAATTTTATTTTAAAAACATACGTCTATACTTGTAATGCTTATTATTGATAGAGCAAGTTGTTTTTTCTACATTTATTTGATCCACCTCAATTTGATGAAAACCGCTGGATAGTTTGAGAGATGAAAATTATTGACTTCTGTCCATTATTTTTATAAATACAAATTTAAGATTTATTAAACATTACAGGCTAGTGCTTTATTATAGAGCTATTAAATTTAACTATGCGTTTATAATACTGATAACGGTGTGACAACTTGCTAGCGTCTGGCCGTCTACGTACAGGTGCAGTACGTGAGAATCACTTATTATTATTTAACGTCTGGTCGCCTACTCCATCTCAAATAGGTGGAAATATAATTCACATTTCTCAAACTTTATAACTGCTTGCATCATTGCATTTTGTATAGGTTGTAATGTAATTTTCACGTCATGAGAACTTAGTTACGCAGTTTTAAAAATAGTTTTTGTTTTTTTAATTAATCACAAAATTTATCAAAAAAAATTGTAACAATCTTTGCGCCACAAAAACACTTTTCAAATTTGTTTTAAGAATATCAAAGAATAGAAGTTTTATAAGATTTTTTTTATTTTGTTTATTTATATAAGTATAAATAGAAAACATTATATTATAAATGATAAAAGAAAACCAATTATTTTGAATTATTAATAGCAATGATTTTATAAGCGTATTTTATTATATTATTATTGTAAAAGTTGAAAGTACTTTAAGTTGTGTAGCAATTGAATAACTTCCCAATAACTTCTACTTGGAATAATAGACTTTTTTAAAGAAAACTAAATGCTAATTTATATACAGCTGCTTCAACCTCGCGGTTGGCTGGCGTGTCCAAATCGGTCTAGAAACTAACAATAATGTTTTTTTTAAGACTTGCTACTGTGTTAAAAAATTAACAAAATAATTTTTTGAAAGAGTATTTGACATGCCGACAATTTTGAAGTTAATTAATAACTTTAACAACTTATAAGAGTTACTGAGCGAAACACTTAACTACTTTTAGTTTTGATTGTTGCCGACTGCACTATACTATCTAAAACTGTATTCAGTAATTCTTTCCAGTTTCTAATATTGGGAAAAAATGTTGTGCCCCTTCGATTGTTTCTCTTTACCTTCGGCCCGCTCCTGGACAAGATGGTGTATGAGGATTGTGCCCGTTATTGCTTCTATGGCCTTGGACAAAACTGTTCTGCAGGCACTGGCTATTCTAATTGCTATTTTTCTCCTGACCCGCTCTAGTATTATTCTGTTTTTTTTTTCTCGCATATTTCTATTCAGATAAGTACGGCGTACATCAGTATAGAGTTCACCGTTGCATCCATTACTTTACGTTTCTTCGCCTTTGGACCCCCTACATTAGGCATGATACGTGCCAGGACTATTACAAGTTTTTCTGCTTTTTGCTTTACCTCTGTTGTATGAGGGCCCATATTCCAGTTTTTACCTATCCTTATCCCTAGGCATTGATGCTGCTTTGGAATGTGATTGTTGTATCCCGTAGGTTCATTTCAACTGTGATGTCCTTTTCTTAGATCTATCTTAAGCAACGCCTTTATGTAGTTACCAACCAAAAAAAATCCATGTCAAATACTCCAAACTGTTAGATTCGGTGAGAAGTGATGTAAAAGTTAAAATTTAGAAACGCATTCTACTTTCACGAACAAAGTACATAATTTGCTAAACGTAAATTGGACGTTTTTTTCAGTTTTAAAAATATGTGAATTAAACGTCTTGACGGTTGCTTACCATATACCTGCCATGTGTGAAGATTTTGGAATGTTAAAGTACCAGGCAGTTTCTGACTAGTCATTTAGACTAATATTTTAGTTTTGCGCATCTTATTAGTGGCACTCACTAAAATTGTTCCGTTTTGGAATTTTTTTTAAGGTAAACTCTTGACTAATATAAAACGTTTAAGTGCCGCTATGAAAACCACAATACATCGCCTCTTTGAGCACGCATACAAACACGCATCTATAAGCATTAATTGTTTTGCGCGTCTTTATAGAGCCTTTTTCTACAAAGTAAGTAACGTTTATTTTTGAAAGTAATCAAACTTACAAGGCATACATATACAAATTAAGTTACGCAATTTGCTCTGCTTACGGCTAAAAACGAACTCTTGAGAATGTGTTTTATTAGTAGGTTGCAATGTTGACTTTTTGGTAATAATTTTTGGGTGATTAGCGTCATTTGCTAAATTTAAATTGCGCGGCTAGATGCGCGTATGAGTTTGTCAGTGTCTAAAAATAAACTTAAAGCAAGATTCTTTTTGCAATTTTTTTTAAGTTTGACTGTAGTTTGATCTCAAAAGAGGAAGAAATACTTTGTATAAGTTTTAACATTGCAGTTTCCGCATACCATAATTCTTCCGCTGTTGACTCTTTTAGCGGTTATAAATTTTGATTTCTGCAACTGCGATAAAACGCTTACACCGACGGCCCAACAATACAAATAAAAAAAAATCTGACTCGTAAATTTTGTGGTTTTGAACAAGCACAACTTTAGTTACTGGTGCAATCTTTTTAGAATTTAGGCTAAAAGATTAAAGTATGTATAATTTATTAAGTAAAAAAGTAAACCTCTCTAGTGGTGTAGTTTGGATTTTACGTTAAACAATAGGTCCCGCATGTTTGAGTATAAGAAAAAGAAAATAAACAATTTCTACCGACTTGGGCAAAATTATATCCACGATAAAATTGAGTCAAAATAATAATAAACATTTTTTATATTATGTTTTGCATTTTTCTTTGTAGTATCTATTGTGTTTGAAGCGGCGCCTTCCGGGATTTATAGCAAATAAGCTTTCAAATTATTGGTTTGTTCACGATTATTTCTTGCAAATACACACATGAGTCGTACGCGTGTTTACTAGCGTTTGCAAAGCTGTAAAGTTTGAATTTGTAATTTAAGAATTAACGGTCATAGTTTACTTGTGATAATTTTCTAACAAGTTTAATTATCAAAGAGAATTAATTTGTTTCAGCTTCAGCTTCTAAAACTTCTGCTTAATCATTTTTGTCATAAATATAACTAGATTGCAAAGATCTAATGGGTCAAATAGTGATAGTACTATCAGATTTTTTGCAGTTTTAAATAAGTTTTGTTTGACTTCAAATTTTTTGAAAGATTCTTAGAATTTGATATCTATTGGTTGGAATATTTCACTTTGCAACGCAATCAGTTTGTTAGAGTTTTTGCCGCTGGTGATGAGGTTATCTATGTAAAAATTGCAAGTGATCATTTTATTCAATAAGAAATCAATTTTTGTTTCTTAAAAATTTTCAAATTGGTATAATTTTTTTTAATAAACCGTATCTTTTAAAATAATATGAACTTTATATTTTGCCAGTATCCGTTCTTAATACGTAATTATGCAACCAAAATTTTACAAAAATAAGCTATTTTGAAGAAGTGGCGCTAACATAAGAATTTTGTTTAGCGATTGGTTGTTTGTGGTTTTAAAGAAGGCGTCAAAAACTATGCAAGTTTAAGTAGAACAAGTTTGTACAACTGAAATATTTATAATTATTACTGATAAAATTGATTTAAAATGTTAATAAATAACTACTTAAATTTAAAGTTACTTTGCATAGTATTTTAATGTGACTAACAAAGTAAATAAAGACTTGATTTTTTAGTCTTTCTTTGTGCTAGGTAATTTATAATTTTATCTATGATTGAATCTGAATCATAATAATAAGTTTGTAATTTATTCAACAAAATAGACATTGGTATTACAAAATAATTATTTTAGGTAATTATAATTAGCGTCATATGTATACGTGTACTACTTTATAAAACATTGTCTCTAATACAACGTTCAGCCATCACCTGCAGATATATTTATACATAGTAAAATTTACTCTACTACCATTATTTTAATTAGAATTTTTACTACGCCTTTAAATAATAATATTATTTTTTTAATTATAAAATAAATTTGTTTTTATGTATAAATCATTGACATATTTAATTATACTAAACATCACTTGATTCGTTTATGAACATTAGCTTTTGAATGCAATTACAATTTATTGCATCTTTTTGTAATCGTATTTTCTATAAGAAATTAATCATTTGCTGTGCTCTAAATTGCATTGTAATTTTCAATTTAAAGCTTATCTGGTTCTAGCGAACTTTGTTAGTTTGTGCATGTGCATCCGTAAAAGGTTTTGTTTCACATAACATGCTGCTTTGTCTAACATTATTACCAAGATTAAAATCACCCGGATATTAGTTTTATGGTGCTTTAATATTAAAATTACTTTTTTTTAGAAATAGTTTAATTAAAAGGCAGTTTTCAGATATTATTAAAGAGTTCTGTATATTAAATGTGTTTTATAGTTTAGATGAGTTTTTAACTTTTTAATATGTATTTGTATGTAATTTTATATATTTATGTTATTCCTATGTTTTGTATTTTAATTTTTATGTTTTATTATTGATGTATATACACTAATTGTAAATTATACAAAATATATATCTATGTCTTTTAAAATGTTTTGATGTATTTAGCAAATAAAAAATAAAGATTCGGATCAACTCAAGTTAAATTAAATAGTAAAATAATGATATCAAATATAAAATAAAAAGCATATAATCAATTAGTTTGTATAAAATTATTAATTTTGTTTAAAAACAATGTGTCAGAGAAAAAAAAGTAACTGTTGTGCCAAAACTTCTTAATAAATCTAATTATCTACTTAATATTGCAGATGACACCAAAATTGTCAAACACGTCAATGACTTAACAGTAAACTTAAACCAAGAAAGTTAAAATTATATCAACCTAGAATAAGTTAATAACTTAGTATCATAAATAGCATCAAATTAAAAAGTGTGTAAACTACACAATAATAGAAATAACAACAAATAGATTACATAACATTAAAAACAGTGAAAGACACTTTTTTTGAAGAGTACAAAGTTTTGTTGTAACAACAAATTTTTTTACAGACTCTAGGTACAATTAACTAAAATTTAAAATGCAAATAAAAATATTGCGCCGTAAAAGATTTTTAATACAATAGACGTTAGACATGGAAACTATAAAAACAAATAAAAAACTAGAATTTGAAAACCGTGTTAGTTCAAACTTATCTAATGTTGTTTTTTTTTTATTTTTTGTTCTGTTAATTCTGTAACTGCTTATGGATGTTTTCTTAAAAAGTAAATTGCCAGTTACCCTTTTGTTTTAGATGGTCTTTCGAGTTGTTTTGTGCCATGTGGGTTGCTTTTCAAGATAATTCTACATACGTGTATCATTGTCATTTGCGTTGCAATCTTTATCTTACTTTGTTTTGTACATCGCGTTGATCTCTGATGTCTGTGTATTCTACTATATCACTTCTTGTTTTTTCAACTATTGTTCTTAGTGTTTTTATCTTGGTTACACTTATCATGTTTTTGCGCGTTTTTGTGCCGTATGTCATAATCGGTCTTATATAGAATCTATAAAACTGACATTTTGCTATCTGTGAGCATGTAAATTTGACATTTTAAACTCTTAGTTGGCTTGTGGGCGCTTGATATATCAATTTTTAGATAACTGAATTGAATCACCTGTTATATGAGACTATTTTTTACAAATGTTGTGTATTTGGTTTTATTGAAAGCATGTACATTTTATAACCTATTTTGTTTGCGTAATTTGTCATCTCATTTTTTTTGTTGCCCATTTTATATTGAGACTGAGAGATGTTAGTTTGTTTATTATCTTCTCCGTCATAAGGTTAAATAAAAAAAAATAGGCTGTCACTTTGTTTATTTATTCCAAAAGTTGAGATTTTTGGTTTTTTGCTTTCACTTTTGTTGTTCTGTTGATGTTTAGGTTATGAATTATTTTTGTTATGTTAACCAGTGCATTATTTTTTGTTAATATGTAAAAAATGTACGTAATTATCCACCTTTTTTTTGTTTTTATTTAAATAAAACAAGTATGTATTTTGCAAAAACAGGTCTTCTAAACAAAAAAAACCCTGTCATAAAATTGTTAAATACGTTTGTTAAAACCAATATTTTTACAAGCTTTATGCTTATCTTAGTACTAAACAGATCTTTGTAGAGTACAGTGTAATAAAATATTGACGAGCTGTGCAAATAGTGACATTGCAGGAATGTGGAGTAAGTCAACGAGATGTAACAAAACAATTAAACGTTAGTTGTTTAACATTGCAAAGAACACACCTACGGTTTTTGAAACTGGTTTTATCACCAACAGCCCGGTACGAGTGCTAAAAGAAAAACAACAACCAGAACCAATTGCTTTGTCATGATTTTTGCATTGAGAGATTAAACACAAATTGCTAGAATGCTCCAAAGCAAGCTCAAAGAACAGCAGTCCACGTTTTCACTGTTTGGCAAAGGTTAAGAAAAAGTAGTTTAACAGCTTGCAGCTCAGCTACAGAACTTTTGCTTTTGCTTACTTACTTAAAAAATAAATTCGACAGTGGACGACTGAATACTCTTTTTAATGTTTGCTAACGGAAACCCGTTTGTATTTTATGAAAACGACGAACGTCATGCTAAAAAACTTACTGAATCAATATACAACAGATTTATTGCAATAAAAATAAGCAATAATATTTAAAAACATGGGTAATTACATAAATTTTTTTGGTGCGCGTTAAAAAAAACTATTTTTTTTGATAATAGTTTTAAATCATTTTATTGTTGTGTTTAGGAGAGTTATTTCTCTGTTCTTCTTATTCAACAACCTTAAACAATCCACTCTTAGATATAGGCCTCTATTTTTTTCCAATTTTTCTTGTCTTGTGGTGGTTATCCTATGCTCCGTTTATGTGTCTTAGTCTATATTGAAATATTTGTTTTATTCATCTGCAATTGTCTTGGCGTGCGATGTATCCTGCACATCTTCATTTCTGCGTTGTTATAATCTTTATGACGTTGTCTACCTTAGTTTTTTGTTTTATCTTTATTTGTTTGCAATATGGTTTCTTAAATGTATGCCAAGCATATGTCGTTCTATGGCTCTTTGAGTTGTTCTGAGTCTATTCGCTAATTTTATTAAAAGTGACATGGTTTTCAATGCATATGTCATAACTGGAAAGATGCACTTGTTGAACACTTTCATTTTTAATTTTATTGAGATATTTGAGTTCTTTATTACGTTCCCTATCTTAGCAACCGCCTACCCAAATTAGACTTATTTGTCTTTTTATTTCTGTTGTTTGGTTTTCTTTACCGAGTTTTATTTTGTGGCTTAGAAAACTATATATGTCTGTTAAGAGTATTGTTTTGTTTTTTACTTGCACATTTATGTGTTCTGCGCTCATTACTTTGGTTTTCTCCAGGTTCATATGTAAGCTTATTTTGGCCAATATTTTGTTGAGTTCTGCTATCATTTCTTGCAGCTTTTTGACGCTGTGACTAAACAACACAACGTCAATGGCAAAACGGAAGAAGTATTTTCCGTCGATTTTGATTCTTTTCACGGCCCAGTCTATCCTTTTAAAGATGTCTTCCATCGCAAGGGTAAAAAGTTTTAGTGAAATGGTGTCTCCTTGTCTCACACCTCTTTTAACTGATATTTTCCTCAAACTTCAGTGATGTTTACTTCTATAGTTGTTTTATCGTATATGCTTTGTATTTAACTTTTGCATCTGGAGTCTATTCTTGCATTGTTCATTGCTTGGAAAATTGCCAATAGCTCCACTATATCGATATTTTTATTTTAATCGATAAAAGAAACATGTATGAGGACATTATATTTGTTACATTTTTCTATTATTAATCGTACGGACTGTATATGCTTATTTGTACTATACCTCTTGCAGAATCCGGCTTGTTCTGTAGGTTAGTAATCATCAAATTTGTTTGTAAGCCTGTTTGTTATAAATGTTATGATTTTAGTGAGTATGGGCAATAGTTATCAATTTTGAGTTTGTCGTCTTTTTTATGTAGTAGAACTACTTGCGCGTTTTGCCAAGTACCTAGAACTTTTCTCCCTTCAACGCACTTGTTAAGTAGTATTTTTAAGGCTTTGAGAGTAGTTGCGTCTTCATGTTTTATCAGTTCAATTGTAGTGTCATCCTACCCTAGTGTCTTCCCATTCTTTTTTTGTGATAATGCTAGTTAAATTTCATTTGTATTATTGGCAGGTATTTTCTCAGATCCTACTTTTGTTTTGATGTTGTGGTTTGAGGTTCTTGTTTTACTTAAGAATATAGGTTTATATAGAAGTTTTTGACTATCTATATTATCTCTCCTTTGTTTTTCTGGATGTTCACATTTGTATCTTTTAATTGGTGAATTCTTATTTGTCCTCCGGTGTTGGCTTTCTTTATAAATGTTATGTTCTTGTTTCTTTTAATAATTTTTGTTATTAATTCAGTGTTGGAAGCCTTTTTGTCTTCTTTAATTTTTTTTCTTATGGTTTTATATATTTGGGTGTATTCCGCTATATCTTTTGTCATGTTTTTTTTCTTTGTGCCATGAGTTTTTTTGTTTTCGGTTTAATGCGTTCATTTTTGTTTTTGTTTTTTTGGTTTATTTGTAAAACAAATATTTTTTACCGATCTCTTAATGTCGGTTTTGATTTTATCTTCCAAACTGTCTACGTTCATTTCCTTCAGGTTTTCTATATCTTTCAATTTATTGTGGAGTTCTCGTTGGTACTAGGATGAGTTTTCTTTTATAATTTCTGTAGTAGTACAGTGACTTTTTTTGATTTACTAGTTTACTCCTTTTGGCCTTTGTGTTTATTTCTACTACTGCTCTCAGTAATCTGTAATTGCTGCCAGTATCAAAGCAATTTAGAACTGATACGTTTTTTATTATATATTTGTTGTTAGATATAATATAGTCTTGTTTGTTTTTGACAAGCAAGTCTGGGCTTTTCCAAGCCCAACGCCTTTTTTCTGGTTTTTGGAAAAAGGTGTTCATACAGTTTAATTTTTCATTTTGGAGGTAGTTCATTAACATTTCTCCACTTTCGGTGGCCGAGACGAATTTGAAGCGGCCTTTGAATTTAGTGTTCGTGATAATGTTTTTTTTCTGATTTTGGAGTTGAAGTATTCCATTATGACTCTATATTATTTCTCTATAGTTCTCTAGATTTTTCTAAATATGGGAATGGTTATACTGTTGCTTGGTGTTTTTGTTTAGTTTAAAATTTTGTTAAATAGAAGCGACAGTTTGGTCACCATATAATCACTTACGACGGACTTAAGCGATTCTCCGTTTTTTTTAAATTTTTTTATTTTTGTTTTTTCTTTCTTCTTTGTTGACTGTAGCGGTTGTTTAATAATAGTTCATTTTGAGTGTTTATTTAAAAAAAAATAAAATATTATGGATATGTTTTTATTAGAATTTTTTTGGTATGCACAAACTTGTTTACTTGTTTTTTAGCATTTTTTATACTATTCTTTTCTAATTCACGTTGCTGGTGTATTTAATTAGTTTAGTTTTATTTTTGCGGTTACTTGTTTTTTTTTTGACATATGCCGCAAGAGTCTGGTTTGATGGTATGCTCTTATATGATACATAGCATTTTTGTTTCAATTTTGCAAGTTTTTTACTATGGTTAAGTGTTGATTGTTTTTTTCGTATTAACTTTCCATTTTTAAAAGAATTTTTTTTGCTGGTGCGTTTAAAGTTGATTATCGCAGCTTGCTTGCTTGCTAGAAAACTGACAAGTAAGCAAGATTGTTGCTTATAATATTAGTTGCTTTTTGTAAGGGTACAAATACGTAGAAAACTGACAAAAAAGCAAGATTGTTGCTTATAATATAAGTTGCTTATTCTAAGCGCTTACAAGTGTGGGCACGAACACGTAGAAAGCTGAAAGCGAGTGCTAGTATAGAGTATATTGCATGTTTTGACAAACGTTGACCAGTTGTAAATATAACTGTTTGGTATAAATTGCATCAGCATGATGCAATTCAATGAATTGGTATGCAATGAACTCAAATGATCATAAACAATATAAAACAAAATATAAACTTTTTTTTAAAAGACACAACAATTCAAACTAACACCAATAATGATTATATCAAGTTAAAATAATTAGCGAGATTCAGTGGATATAATAAACAAACTGAACACACACATCTACTACGAAAAAAGCTGAAAAAATAATGTTTTGCTCATACTTGCTGCTTATAAGCGCAACTTGTAAGTTGCAACAAGTCGCAACAATCTTTCTACGTGTTTGGGTTCATTTGAATGTATGAAAACATTTACTCAAGCTTAAAGTCGAATATCGCAGCTTGCTAGTTGCAACTTACAACTCACTTTCTACGTGTGCGTATACTGCATGTTTCATGGTCTGTGATCAGTTGTTAATATGTTAAGTTCCATTGAGGATTGAATGATTTTCCTAGAAAATATTGATTTAAAAATGCGAAAGAAGAAATTGGATGGATGTGCATCAAATTAATCGCGGTTGCAAAAAAATTCATCACTTTTACCCTGAGATGAAAAAATATAATCGGCAATTGTCTACTTGTTTTAGATTGGACATAGGTCCATTTTATTATATATTGAAAAAAATCGAGAATACAATCTCAAATTATATTTTAATATAAGTCATTTGATTTTATAAATAATGATAATATACATGTACAATATTATTAGTATGTTTAAAAACCATTCTGTATTAATCTAATTTTGAAAACAACTTTGGTTCAATTTTTATCTGGAGACATATTATTTCAACATATGTCAACATAATTTTGGTTAGAATTTTTTTGAGTTTTTTGGTTCATACGACCGTCTTTTATACACCATTGAAATTAATTCTTTGGTATCACCTGCATGATGCGATTTAATATATAAAATGTAAAATTAAAATTATTATTTGCAAGCACTTAGTAGATATAGAAAACAAACTGAACACACACACACATCTATTCACTCCGCAAACGAAAGTCGTTCGAGAGAAGCTAAAAAATAATGTTGCGAACATACTTGCTGCTTATAAGCACGTAAGTTGCGACTAGACGCAACAAGCTTGCTTCGTGTTCGGGTCCATTTGAATGTATGGTAACATTTACTCTAGCTTAAAGTCGATTATTACAGCTTGCTACTTACAACTCGCTTTCTACGTGTTCGTACTCTTACTTGGAAAACCCCCTTTTTTAACCGGGCTTGGGACCGGCAGTAATACCAGATGAGTTACTCAATCCATACATCGGATAACCCAGACGGAGTTGTATATATTTAATAAACTTAATTGTTTTCAGTTGTGTATTTTATTGTGTGTGATAATAATAATTACTTAGAAATAAAAAATTAAAAAATATATGTTACTATTAAAAAAAAAACTAAAGTTGGTTTGGTCTTTATAGTACTCAAAAACCATTTAAACAGTTTTTAAATCATTCAATTTAGTGGAAAAAGAACGGAGTTATTCAGCCGTACGTTTTTGTCTATATACAAAATTAATAACTAAAAAAATAATTGATTGAGAAATGATGTTTTTTATAACATTATTATAAGTAACCATAAAATTATAGTTACTGTTATAAAGCTATATATTGTTTATTTTTTAAATCTAAATTATTTGTACAGCTTTAAAGCAAACACATTATTGATGTTTAATTAAATGTTGGCTAGTATATTATTAATAAAAATCTATTGGAATACATTTGCATAACAATATACACACAAGTACCTGTTAAATATAAAAATGCATGGGGTTTCCGTATTACAATGGCTGTATTATATTTACTATTTAAAAAGGATCAAAGCAAATATGTTTGTGAGTATACATATGTGCATTTGAGCCATCCATGAATTTGCTGCATCATATATTCCTATTCATATTAATATCCTTTTATTAGTACAATTTGCAGGTAATGGCCACACATTTTATTAGGTTTGTAAATATATTTAATCAAAAATATGAAATGAAAAAAATATGACTTAATAATATGATTGGCAAATTTTTACTTTTATTAATGCCATTGTTATATTAAAAGTAAAATTTTAGTTATAAATAAAAAATTAAAATCATAATTTTTTTTTATACAATATTAATTAAATAAATTTACAAATAAATGTATATAAAGATTTTTTGCAAGACTCGATAATTAGTTGAATTAATCTCAGTTAAAGAAGTAATATGAAATATCATTCAAACGCGGAATAAAATACATCTTGAAAATATTTATCTACACTATATATATGGTTTTTAAATTATGTGGTAGGTGACTATATAATGTAACGCCTGCATATACAAGTGTCTTTTCAAAGGAACTATAATTATTATGATAGGAAATACGCAAATTGTTAGAATGCCTAGTATAATATTTGTGACTGTTTGACGTGGTGCATACAAATTAATATTTTTCTTATTAACACTTATCGTCTTAAATATATACATAGAATGTACTGTCTGCATCTTATATTTGATAAAATATGGTCTTCAGCTGACCTTATATTCTAAGACAGCACGACTTCAAACGACAATGTTAAATAAATTGTGGGAATATGCTAAAATATTAGACTTAAATTGATAATGAATGTATATTATAATTCAGATATATTTTATATATTCATAGCTAAATCATTAATATATAAAAGAAATAATTATGGTCTTAAAACCAAACCTTGAGGTATCTCTAAGAATATATCATGACTTGTTGAGAAAGTACCATCAGTTTTAAGAATTAATTGAAGATCAATCAAGTAGGACCGTATCCAGTCAGCTGGTGAAAGTGCAAAGCTACGTATTTACATTTTTGTCAAAAATGGTTTTACTTCATTCAAACCGAGGTTGTTCTACACATACGTTTACAAAATCTCAAATTTCTTAACTATCATATTATGATTTGTAATCAGAAATCAAAAAGATAGAAAATGAAACTTTTTAAACATACTTGAAATTTGCACTTTAACCGACAAATGTTTTTATTCCAAATGCGTCTAGTTTAAATATAATAAAACTAATATTAACTGTATTACATTTATATTTTAATCAAGACTGAACAAAACTAATATAAATACCAAGAAAATATATATTATTAAAATGTTTGAAATTATTGTGCTAAAACAATGGAAAATGGAACTTCAAAAAGTGTATGGTTGTGCTTTGTAGTCTGGTGGCTTAATTGGCCCGTATTGTTAAGACAATGTAGAAGATGCTGTTAAATCAATTTAGTTAGCTATTTATAAAAGATATCTCAAGGAATGGCGACATCTATTAACCGCCGAGATCGTGCAATATAACTCTTTTAGATTTTTTATGTGAGGTTATTTGAAAAATATCGTGTCTAAGAAGCCAATGCGGTCATTTGAACAATGTTATTTTTTATGTGTGACTATCATAAATCGACTTAAAATAAAATACTGAACACAAAAACACATGTTTTGTAAAATGCTTTCTTTGAAACATTCATATGGAAGAGCAAACTAAATCACATAACGTTTTACTTTTTTTAAATATTTTATATAGCTTTAAAAGCATTGTTTTGCTAATTTAATCTTATTATAAGTTATGACATTACTAACTTGTGTATCAATGCTACTTGCTTTACTATTTATATTAGCTTGTTTTATATTTGCCTTTTGTTTGAAATAAGTAGTTTTATTGCTAGGAAGTGGTTAGAAAATTAGTTTTATAAAAACAAGTTATTGTGGTCCAGAAATAGGAAGTTTGGATACGCAAAATTATCAGTTATTTTTTGCGTTTAGAATAAATTGGAATGAATTAAAATAACGTTTTTAAACTTGAGATTTGGGAGTTTGGGTACATTAAAATAAAACTGTATGTGTCGACTCACAGTCAGAATCCCGGCCTTGATTTCTAAGTCAAGCTCCATTTCGGATAAATTACTGATTATTTGACAAATTTAATATACGCTATCGTGATATGTTATAGTCATTTATTGATTTATCAACAACTTTAATAAAAAGCTGTAATTTAATTTTAATACTGTTTATTATATAATTTTCAATTTATACGAAAGTCATAATTTAATAAAAAACTTGAAACTGCATTTTATGCTGACAATACAAATTTAATAATTTGCAAAATAATTGTTAAAGTATTAACAAACTTTTTTTAATAATATTATTCTTTTGAGAATCTTGTAAAAAACTGAAGTAATGTAGATACTTAATTATTTAAATTATTTATTGAAATTTTTTTAAATTTTTGAATTTTTCAAAACAATTTTTTTATGTTATAATTATAACATAAAAAAATTGTTTAAATTTTTTTAATTAATGTTATAACTAGTAGAATAAAAAACAAAAATTAAAAAAATTACACTAATAATATAAACCTTGTCACAACAAATTTTATAAAATTTTTAATTAATTATTAATCAAAAGTAACATTTTATTAGTAAGCTTTTATTTTATATACATAAACTTGTAAATTATAATCCTCAAAATTTAAAGAACTGTTATCCACTAATAATGTTGAAGTGCTGATGAAGGTAAGAATCTTTCCCAAAGCGTCTATTTTAAATATAGAATTTTATTAAATAAAATTTTAATTTAAAAGAACATCCTCTTATCATAAAGAAATGTGTTTTATTATAAAGCAAAAAAAAACTAGACTAATGAAAATTTGAAGGACATAAATTTATAATAATATTTCAAACTTAAGCTAAGAAGATTTGTCGAGAGAACAATGTATTTTATGTCACAATTACAATTTGTTTGTATACATTCAATTGCAGTTTTTTAAACTTAGAAATAAACAAATTGATTGTCTAAACTAGATATAGCTATAAAAACCATAAAAATTTAAATATAAAAATACAAACCATTTATTTTAAAACTAAAAATATTTACTAAAAGATAGCCATAACATTTGTAATAATTTTAATTATAAACAATTTTTTAAATGTTAAATTATATAAAGCAATTAAAACATGTTACATAAAAAAACGTACTAAATTGATAGAGAACGGCACAATAATTATAATAATTTAAACTTACACAGCTTTTATCTTTGTTTCGCGCTCCAAGTTGCTTAAATTTTAGTAAACAAAGCGTTCTCTCAATGGCTTTAACGTATAACACTTCAACATACAACCCCAAGGCCTCATGCCAGTGTATGAATAACAATCGTTTACTGTTTAGTACAACTCTAACTCTGGTAGTGTACCTAGCGTGTTTTTTTTAAGGACGTAGTTAAGTGTTGGCTTTAACAAGTAGCCCTTAAGCCCTTTTCTTTTCTGCGTAAGTGCTGCTGTTAATTTGTTTTAGTCATTGTTTCTAATGTGGAACTAGATTGAGGTAAACTGGTTTCGGCCTTGCAAAATTCACGCAGTATGCTGCGTCAACGCATTTTCTATACTTTATATTTTTGCCCTACTTCTTACACTGGCATTCTCCTCTTTTTTCTTCCATTTTTGTGTTATCCAGCCTAGATATTTACATTGTTCTTATTTTCTAAGTTTTTATGTATCTTTATTAACTTCTTCATTGTCGTATTCTCTTTCTTTCATAAACATTTTGTGCAGTTTTATTAAGTGCATTTCTTTTGGTAGTCCTACATTTGCCAGTTTAATTTCTACTGAGATTTTTGAATCTCTATAGCTATAGGTACCTTCCGTATAGAAATTGTTTAGTCAATTCCGTCAATTTATTTTTCTTAAGCAGTTCTTTTCTTTTCCTTCTTATTTCTGCAATTTCTGTTGGTACTAATGTTTTAGTATATGTTTTTCTTTTGTCTTTTTTCTTGTTTTGACCTTTTTTCTTTTTTTACTTTATATTACTTTTTTTTATATTCTCTTGCTTCTATTTAGCTTCTCGTTTCTCTTTCCTTTGTTTTCTGTGCTTTCTAATTTGTGTGTTTTCTTCCATTTTAGTTTACCTAAACCTTAAAGCTTCAAAGTCCTTGATCTTTTTTTTTTTAGTACTATCGTTGCAGAGTTTCTTAGTGTTTTCTATTTGTTTTTGTCACTCAAGAATATTTTAATGATTATAGATTTGTCTACTTTGTTATCCAATACCTATTCTAGCGTTTTCCTATCTTCCTCCCACGCTTTGCATTCTACTAGCGTATGTTCTGCGTTGTCATGCATGTTTTCTTGACAAAATATACATTTTTTCTCTTTTTCCATCTTATTTATTTTTTGTAAGTACTTTCAAAGGCTCCATGTCTGGTGAGTAGTTGTGTTGTATAATAACACGTTTCCAGTTTTTTCTCTGCCCATTTTTTTATTTCAGGTATTAGTTTCTTTGTTCTCTTTTTTTCCTTTTTTCTACTGTCTTTGCCATTTTTTCATCATATTTTCTTCCGTTTGTCTTTTTGCTTCTTGCTTACTAGTTCTTTTATTTACAATTTTCTTTATACTTAATCTTTCTTTTACATAAAATCTGCGGGTAGTGTCGCCGCAATTACATCTAGTGCATCCTGCGACACCGTCCTGTAGACTTTATAGCTCCTTAACAAACTTGCTCTCATAGCTTTTCTTACTATTTTTCTGTTTTTTTTTTGTCTTCAAAGCCTCTATGTTTCTGCGGCATACAATAGTTTACTTTAGCCGCAGTTGCCTTTTATCCTGGTTTTCCCTTGTTCGGAATAAGCCTACTAAGCACTCCTTCTATTTTTTTTTGTTTCTCTTACTGCTCTCTCAACTTGTTCATTTTATCTTTCTGCTTCAAAAGTAACTCTAAGGTATTTAATTTTTTTTCTTAATGTTATTCACTTACTTGTATTTTTCCATTTCCCTTGTTGGTTCTATTTGTCGATAGCAATGCGGTTTTTTGCGGAGCTAGATCTAACCTTTTATTTCTCACTTATTTTTTTATCATCTCTATTGCCAACTCTAACCTTTCATTTAGTACATCTATGTCTATATCCTTACCTACCAGAGCCACGTTATCCGCAAATGCTGTTATTGACACTCCTTCCGGCAGCCGCATCCTGAGTAGCTAATTATAAACTAAATTTCATAGTTTTGAACTTAGTGCAGAATCTTGTGGTACCCTTCTAGTCAGCCTATATTTCTCATTTTTGGTTAGTAGATTTTTTTCTAAAGGTAGCTCTATATTATCTTGGTTGGTTATTTGATAGTTTTTTTTCTGCTTTTATAATTGCTTTCCATAGTATGCTGTTAAACGCATTTTGTATATCTAGCGCTATTATGACACAGTGTTGTCTTTTTCTGTATGGTTCACTGTTTGTTTCTTTTGCTATGGCTTTTATTTTTTCAATGGTTCCTGGAGTTGTTCTTCCTTTTGTAAATCTACATTATTCCTGTTTCCATCTTCTTTTTTCTTCTATTTCTTGCTTAATTTTTTTTACGATATTTTTTTCCATAATTTTTCTTAATGTGTTGATCAGGCATACCGGTCAATACGTCGTTGTTTTGCCTGCTTTTTTTTTCTCAATAAGTTCTAGAATTGCATTCTTCCAACAAGCCGAAAAAATTTCTTTCTTCAAACATCTGTTTATTATTTGTGTTATCTCTATCTCATTTTTTTCTAGCGCTGTTTTCACTATCTCCGTTGATATTTTGTCTGAACCTGGTGTCGTATTATTAGATGGTTTCCTTATAATCTGCTTTATCTCCTTTACTGTTGCAGGGACTAATTCTGTTTTGTCAGCTATTCTTGTTGGTTCTTCTATTATTCTTCCAGTGAAAAACAATGTTTCAATAATTATTACTTTATGCACACTGCTTTTAATCCTCTTAATTTATTCATTACTATTTTGTATGGTTTACCTCAGACATATCTTTTGTCATTTTTCAGTTTTTTTAATTTAATCAGAATCTTTTTTCCTTTTTCTTTGTCTTTTGACCATTTTTGCTGTTTATATTGCTTTCTTCCTGCTTTCTTTGACCTTTTTGCACCACCAGTACGGTTTTCTTCTTCTTTCTTTTTTGTATCTGGGAATTGATTTTTTTGCTGTCTTTCTCAACTTTTCCGAGTACCTTTTGCGTTTTTTCTCAATATTCATGTTTTCAATTACTTTCTCTGCTTCCATAACTCTATTTATTCTTTCTCTGTCTATATTTTATATGTTCTATTTTGCTTTTCTTTGTCTACCTTTTTCCCTTTTTTGTTTGTGCTGTATTGTATGTACTTATGTAAACTCAGCAATTTTTCTTCTGTCTCTGTCCAGCCCCTTACTACTCAGCCGTTTTCCATGTTGCTATGGTAATGTCAATGTATGATTTGAATCTTTCTCTTACAAACGTTGGTTTATCTCATTGGTTGCATGTAAGATTTACGGCTGCTATTATCTCCTCATGAATTTGACCTCTTCTGTCGTACTTGGTCCCGTCCCATCTTGGCGATTGATGATGAAATGGCTTCCTATAAAAATTTGTTTGCTCTTTGGATTTCTTAAACTGTGTTCTAGTTTTTCTATCCACTCCTAATAATATATAGCAGTTTGGACTGATGTCACAACTGTACACTATCATACCTCCTATATTGGCCCACACTATTTTCTTCTTGGGTGCTTACTACCTTTCTACTTTATCTCTACATTTACTCCTTGCTAGGGTAGCTGTGTCTCAGTCTTTATTTTTTATCCACTCCTCACTTAATTTGTTTTTATTTGGTTCACTTACTATTACTATGTCCATTTTTCCTCTTACCGCTGTTGACATCAATAGGTCTTGCGCCTCTCTTCCTCTGCTTATATTTGTTTGGATGATGTTATACATTTTTGTTTGTGTTTTTATTATCGTGTTGTCTCTAATTATCTGGATTCTTGTCTTCTACGTTTTTTTTTTGGTCTTTTTATTTTTCTTTTGTATGTGAGCGGGCATCTTTTTGTTTCTGTTCTGTGTTCTGTTACTTTACACTATATAAAATATTTCTTATTACTGCATTTGGCTGTTTGATGCCCCTTTTCTCCGCATCTTATGCATAATTTTGATCTGTTTTCTCCTTTACAGTTCGACGCTATGTAGCCTTTCATCCAGCATTTATAACATTTGCTTTTCTCATCCGTTACACTTCTTGTTCTGCATCTCATAAGCCTTATATTTATGCTTCCCAGTTTTATTAGTTTTCCCTCCGTCTCCTTATTTGTCCGGATTATAATCGTTTGTATACCTGGCGTGTTACAACTGTCAAATGTCTCAATGCCAATGCACTTTGTTTTCCAAGACCTTTTTTAGCCTATGTGTGAATAACTTCAAACAGTTGTGATATACCTAAATGACGTCATTGTCAATGTAATAAAAGATTCTCAGGCATCTGTACTTAAATAACAGCGTACACAGTACATTAATTATTATATACAATGCTAACAAAAACCACTGTTAACACAACAAAATAGTGTTGTTCTCTAATTGAAAAAAAAATTGAAAAATTGACTATACCGGTACTAAACGGTTTTACATTAGATACTCTTAAAAAAAGGCCCGACTTTGTCCTTTAAAAATTAACTAATTTATTAACAATATATAAATTTGTTGATGAGAAATTATACCTGTTTTTAAAAGCCAACTCAACATTACCTAAACTTTATGCGTTGCCAAAAATACATAAACCTTAAATTGCTAAACTGAAACCTACTGTTTTATGCATCAATGCACTAGATTATAATTTTTTCTTTTAATTATTTTATAACCATTCTTAACCATATAATACTCACATTCAAATATTATGCAATAAATTTTACGGAAGTAGTTAAAAAGTTAAAACTGTTTTCATAACCATACAATAAGCACAAGAGCACTAATTTTTTTCTCAAATATACCAAAAAAATAGTATTTGAGATGATGTTTTTAAAACGAGTAGCGCATGTTTTTGATAATAATTACTTTCAATTTAATGGTATTTATAACTGTCAAATGTTTGGAACTTCTATGAAAGCCCCTATGTGATAGATGAATTGGTAAACACATATTGAGTTGGAATTTACTGTTTTGTCATTGTTTATCTACATCGATAACACATTAATTATATTACCTACATTAAAGAAAGGTCAACTACATTAAACAAATTTAACAATTTTCATAATAATTTAAACCTCACAATTGTTGCATTGGATGGAAAACAAGCGTGCTTAGTACTATATAGAACCAAAATCTAATATTTTTGATGTTAAACAAAGGTGTTTATATATTCGTAATTCAATTTATACTTGACACAAAACTAATTTATAGGATAGTGAGATTTGTGATAAATTTTATAGCTAACGGCATTCTGCATTTTACAAAAGATATAAATTTAATTCAAAATATATTGATTAATTGCATCTTTGTACTTATTCGTTTAAATTATTTATTAAAATTTCTTTAATTTTTTATATTTGTTAAATCAATTTATTAATGTTATTATTTGTTAAAGAATTTATTATTATTTTAATAATTGGTTCAATAAATTGAATTTGTGCAACTTGTTCTCTATCCATACTATGGCCAACTATATGGAACAACCATTAAAATAAGTACACGATGAAATAAATCTGGCCACAACAAATTTATTATTTTAATTAAATTTGAATCAAAAATAATATTTTAATTTATTTACATAAATCTAATTTTAAGTACACTTGCATGCTCGTTCTAAATTATAATCTTTAGAAATAAAAAAAAAAACTGTATCCACTAATCTTGCTGACGAAAGAAAGTGTTCTTCCGGAAACGACTACTTTAAATATAGATTTTTAATTAAAAAGAACTTCCACTTTTTCTAGGAAGTTATGTTTTAATATAAAACAGAACAAAAACAAAATAAAAAATATTTCCGGTAAAATATAAGATAATTGGTTATAAACGTGAAAATTATTGCTTCTAACACAACACATTGAGAATAATTAACTAGACACTAGTTCAACGAACTTCAACGTAATCTTGAGATACCAATAGATACCTTTGTAAATTAAATGATGTTGTTTTTGGATTTAACGATTCAGTAGACAGTTTAATTAAGACGTTCATCGCCTTGTAACCTCAACAACCCAAAGAGCCATTATTTGTTATACGTAATACGAATCTATGCAAAGCAGTTTTTTCTATAAAGTATACGGCAAAAATGCATTTAACATATATGTTTTATTTTGTATTTGTTTTTTATGTGTTTTTGTTGTAACATTAGAAAATTAGTTTTTATTTATTTAAAAAAATGTTACTTGAATAAATATTATTAAAAATACTCTAATATCATACAAAAAAAAAAACATTATAGAAACTTCTAATAAGTATTTAACTTAATCTTCATGTACATTTCATGTAATAATTATAAATACCGTTTATAATATAAATAAATAGTGTAAAAAAATTAAAAAAATTATACTTGAAAATTCTAATTAAATTAAATCTTTGTACTCCCTTTCTTTCTAGAAAAAAATTACAATTTAACTAAATAAATTAAAAAAACAACTAAATAAATTAAATATAACTTAAAATTAGTTTTTATTACATTGTATCTATCCAAACAATAAAAATGTGCAAATTTAGATACTCATGCCAGAAAGTAACACATTGAGATGGATTCGTACAAACATTTTACAATATTTGCTACGCATCTACGCTGTGAGGCGAAAATATTTAATAAAAAGTGCGAGAATACTGAAGATTAAATAGATATCTAATATTGCTTTTAAATATTTACTATAACGATATTTAATATCTACAACAATAATTTTCTTTGTTTTATTTTATTTTATTTTATTATTTTGTTAAACAATACCCTATATTATTTAGAAAGTATGGAGGGTGCTATACTATCAACAAAACTATAAGTAGAACTGCTGCTTGTTATAAGTTAAAAACCATAATTAAAATTATAATTTTATTTTGTCAATTAAAATTATAAAACGTACTAATTTGTGATCAATATGTATTAGAATGGAATATGTTAATAAAACTAGGATGCAATATCCTATCAAAATGTTTCAGCAATGTTAAGAACAAGCAAGATTTTTTCTGTGTTTGTCTAAAGTAGAGTTATATACTGACATATATTAGAAGATCTGTTATTAAATGTTTTGATCGAAATCCAAATGAATATTTGCAATAAAGTTATTATTTTATTGGTCACAACACAGGTGTGTTTGCATTTTCTGAAGCTTTATTATAATTATTACTTTTAAAACAGCCATGCGTAATTCAGTTGACATATTGATTTTTTAATACTATTTTACAGATTCAAGAAAATATTTACTTTATGTCATAGCCATTTCTACTTTTTTTTTCATTTTAATAATTAGGTTTTTGACATATTCCGCAATTGTGGTTTTTAATAAATGATGATATTCTGTACATTTACAATATTAATTTTTACTTACTTTGCAATAAAAATTAGCATCAGGCAAAATTACAATGTTAATTTTGTCATCAGCCTTATTTTTTTGTTTCTAAGTCAAAAGCTTAAGCGTTTATGACTCTTTAAAGCTGCAAATATTAAGGGGGGAGAATTATTGCGCTATTATAAGAGTTCACAGCATCCAACTCAGCAAGAAAACGCCTGAATATAATTGAATAAAATTCATTCAAATCACACAATGTAGAAGAAAGTCCAATCTGTGTCCTCAAACTTGTAGAAATTTGATGCAATAAGTCGTTTCTTTGCAATTAATTTTTAAAAAGTGACGTTTTTAATTAGTTTTTTGTTATTTTTTTACTCTGTAAATATAACTTAAAATCTTTATCTAAAAACATGAAGACATAGAATATAGTATGTAGTTCAACATATAAAAAAAGTAATGACTAAAATCTTATCGTTTGGATATTGAGTTGGTTGGCGTTTTGTCCTATAAGAACTAATTTTAATTTAAAAACGGCGCTGTACGTGTAAATATTTTTCTAGTAGAAAAGTTTACTGATATTCTCGTAGATGTGATAGGATTTAATATTTTTCCATAACAATACCACTAGTGGCACCACAACAGGACGAGGCGACTAAGTCGGCAATTCTCTAGCGTTAACCTAAACTACTATCAAACAAAACGTGAACAAAACTTAAGCATTTTTACATTTTTAAAAGAATGTTTTGACTATATTACATAAATTTGTTTTGCTGTTATCATAACCAATAACAAAAACAACAATTAATAAACCCACTCACATATAAAACAATTTGAATTTTATCTTTATGTAACTATTGTAATAAAAAAGCAGTTTATTATAAATGCATAACCTATTATCAAACAAAACGTAAACAAAACTTAATTATTTTTACAATTTTAGAAAGTGTTTTGACTATATTTCCTAAATTTGTTTTGCTGTTTTCATATTCAATAACAAAATTAACAATTAATAAACTTATCCACATATAAAATAATTTGAATTTTATCTTTATGTAACTATTGTAATAAATAAGCAATTTATTAATAATGCATACTTTTAGGTGTGATGACGTAGATGAAATTAAAATACAACAAATTTTTAAACTTAAAAATATTGTAGTACTTTAAGTAGTACGGCGGGCGTTAATGCAAAAACAAGAACAAAATGAAAACTTGTAGCTTTATGATGATATAGAATTGCAATTAAAAAGTAGTAATGTTTTTGTTAGTGCAATTTTTTAAGTAAATGTTGTTGATTTTCAGTTTTTAAATCAAATTAATTTTTTACAATAATGCAAAAAATAGATAAAAAAAAACACTTTTTGGTTTTATATTATTAATTTTACTTACTTATTACAAAACGTTAACTCAAATTCTTCTAAAAGCTGCACAAAATTGTTCTCAGTTTTACACAAAAAAACCAAGAAACATAAATTAGAAAATATAACAAATAACAACCTGCCAGAGATAACTTTAATTAATTTACAACTTATATAGGATTTTATATCTATAACAGCAGCAATATACAGGGTCTACTAAAAATTACTTTAATTTAATGTTTTTTTTAACCCCAAATGCATTACTGCAGTTTTTGTCTAAAGTTTTTATTTACTGTTCTTAACAATTCTGGTCCAATACTTTCAATTGCTTTTGAAATTTGCATTTTATTATCTTGTATTGTTTAAAGAATTTTTGCTTCAGAATAAAATTAAAAGCTTATCAAATTGGGAAAATTGATTGGTTAATGTCATCTAACCTCAAAATCAAGTGACCAGGAAACATTTTTTTGCACCATTAGAGTTTGCCAAGGTTTTCGTGCGGGAGCACCGTTTTGTTGAAACCATACTTAGTCAGAATTAATGCTAACTATTTGAACATTTTTTTCAAAAAAGTATGGTGGTACGATGAAGTAGTTTTTCATAAAGCTGGTTTAGCTTTTTTCAGCCCAGTAGCAAAAGTTGTCTGTGTTAAAATATCCACTTAGACAAAAATGAACTTTTGCAAAAACTGCCAGCTTTTAGATTTGAACAACATAAGTAAAAGTGCAAATAAAATTATTTAACAAGTATTTTGAAAATTTGCAATGCAATTTAATGCTTTGTTGCCAATCGTTTTGAACTTTTTTCTGCAGCTTGTCTGACGCGTTTGATATTTTTGAAAGTTCTTACTATGCGTACGCCTTTAGTAAATTTGGAGCAAACTTTTTCCTTAATTTCAAAGTCTTGCATCCGTTTTATTATTGTTAGTCGTGTTGGAAATCATCTGTATCTTTCAACATTAAATAGGCGTTGATTAATTTGAAACTTATTTGTGATCTGCGCAAATTATCGTACACAAAAATTACAATAAAATTGTCAATAACAAAATATTGTGTTTTGTAAAAGTTTACTAAAAATAAGTGATACTAGTTTCCGGACACTGTATAAAGCAATAAATACATAAGTACTCACAAATAACTGCTGACAACATACTATTTACTGTTTATTGTTTTCATTTCAAACATAAATCTAAACAAAATTTAATAATAAACTAGTAATACCAAACTTTACATGCATGGGAAACCACAAAAAATACACATATGGTCATGTATGAGTGAAGTGGTACGAAAAATATTTTTTTTATGTCGCAACAAAGGAATCGGTTCTTTAACATAAACTCTGATCCCCTAATTTTTTTTTAGATTTTTTGTGCTACCCAGTGCCGAAATATTTAGGGTACATCTTTTAAAAACGTAAATTTTTTACCTTTTTTGCAACTTTTTAGGGATTTTTTTGTGCAAATTATTGAAGATAACATTTATTGCTTAAAATTGATCAAAAATTTAAAATAATGTGTTGAAGACATTTCCGTTAATTTTTAAAATGTTTTTATTCTATTAAAAACAGATAAAAAAACAAGATGTTGGGTATTTTAAATTTTTTATTTAATAGGTCAAAAAAATACTTTTATATGTTATTGATATACTCTGAAATTTTTAGGAAAGGCAATAAAGAACTTTCTAAGAAATCAGCGTTTTTGTAATCAAGAAAAATATCGAAAAAAAAAACAACAAAAATAATGACTAAATTATTTTAAGTATTGTAATTTTTTTATGCAATATTTAAATTATATGGAAAATTTTACATAAAATAAAACAGGTTTCTATATATTTTTAGAAATTGATCTGTTAAATAACTGCTGTACAAAAAAATCAACTTTATTTTTAGTATGTTGTTTTTTACTTCATTTATTATTTTGGAATTAACAATAATTTCAGAAATGATATTGATAAATGATAGTAGTATATTTAAATAAAATTCAATTTAATGATTAGCTATTGTGCATTTGTAAATAATACTTATATCCTCCTATTTTTTTATTTTTATTATCAAATAAGCTTTTCATAATAAAAAAAAAAAACTTCTAAGTAATTACACTTATTCGTTTATTTATTATACTGTACATTGTAAAAACTTCTATAGCATACTATTTTAGGTTTGTAAAAAAGAAATTAATAGTTGAAAAGTGAGTTTTTGAAAACATACCATCTTTTGTCGGATTTAGATGATGTTTGTGCTAAATATTATTAATTCGTTTTTTATTAACAAATCGTTGAAAAAGTTTCTTTTTATTGAAAGTATAATCAGAAGCCGGAGAAAAGAAAAACTTGATATTTTTCAACCGTTCAGATGACACAAAATTATTAAGATTTGCTTTACGGCAGGTAATTGCAAAATTGCAGCTGCTGCAGTTTTCTTAGCGGTTCCATCTAGTCCGTCGCGTGGTCCTTTGCCATGCGCTGTTGGGAAAAAAATGCCATTCTGCATCAATTTTGAAGTCATCCTTATGGTTAAATAAGTTAAAAACATTTTTATAATTTTTAAATTGTTGCGGCGCTCCATCAGAAAAATAGTGATTTTTTTTAATAATTTTATGTTTGTTTTTCAATTCTTGAATTATAATCTTCATAAATGTATGAACAGCAACATTGTCGTGAGTTAAATTGTTAGAGGTAATAATATAACCTTTATGCAAAAGGTTTCCTTTTCTGGACTTGCAATATACCACGACAGGAAAAATTGTAGCTTGATTGTTATTCCAATGAAATCCTTGTGCAGCCTCTTGTACAACAAAACTATAATTTTCAGAAAAATCCATAATAACAATAAATTCTGTCTCAGATATTTTTGTTTTTAAATCTCTTAAAAATATTGATTGCTGTTTTGCGATGTAAGCATGTGTCAAAAGGACATGGACTTTTTTGGAAAAGTATTCAATAAATTCCGTTGAATCTTTTGTAATTGTATTGAGTGTACAGTACGGCGTGTTGACCTATTGCTTAAAACTTACAGAATCAACCTCAATTAAATCAAACAGTTTCTCAATATAGGTACGTAATTTTGTATATCCTGGACACAATTCACATTTAAATATTGCACGTAATTAAATTCAAACAGTCTTGATATGTAGCAATCTCATGTTTTTTGTCTTGAGTTAAAGCTTTTAGATTTGCACCTGTTATTAAAAAATTGATAATTAATTAATAACAGATGAGTGATTTCTTTACCTATGATACATAATTTGACGTTTTGGTGTATAGTGCACACGCAAGCGGTATGAGTGCCAGCGCTCTTGACAAAAACACATTGAATCGGTCGTAAGATGGCAAAGGTCGAGAAACCAACTTTCAAATCAGGTTTTTCTTCTTTTAGCAAAGCATACATTTCTTTCAGTGGTCTCAAGAGTAATCGTTTTTGATTTTTTATTTTATCCCCAGCATTGTTTTTAGTAGTGACAAAATCTTTTTTACCAGACATTTGTGAACTAACATCATCTTTTAAATAGAAGTTAATAACTTTCTTTTTTGTTTCATCGTCGAGTATTTTTCCTATGATTATAGGTACAAATTTAGTTTATCAAATAAATGACAAATAGACTGATGGTCAAAATAATATACCTGGTTTTAGATTAGGTGAACTTAATACTTCACTTTCCTCTAAAACTTTTTGAGAAGCTTCTACAACTCTGCGTGAGACTCCAAAAATACTTGTTATTTAAGTACACCAGTGCGATGGCATTAACTTCAAAAATTGTATTTTTTGAATTCTTGTCGTAGTTAGATTTTTAAAAATTGTCTTGAGATTATTAAAAAACTCGAAATGATCTTGAACGTCTTTTAAATTAAATGATAAAGGACGTACATCCGAATCTAACGTTTTAAAGATGTTGATTTCTAAAGTAACACTCTCTCCTGTATACTCTGAGTTTTTTGAAGTATTGAAGTAGTCGATATTTGAGAATTTGTGACTTTTCCTAAGTATTTATTGATAATTTGACAGTGTTAGCAGATTATAAAATTATGTACATATACGAAAACTAATGATTACTTAAAATATCATCAACTATAGTTTTAGTTCTTAAACTTGCATCTTTATAGCAAACAGAGCAAAGTTTCATATCATCTTCTAGATTTAAATATTTAATCATATCCAATGTCGGTTTTCTTAAACTAGTTTTTGCACACTTTTTGTTTTCTAATTTAAATATATAAGAACAATGATTGTTTCAAAGTCGTTCTTTCTTTATTTTAAACATTATAATAAAAAAATTATTTATTATTTGAAGAAACCAAAAAAAGTCAAATGAATTTACAAATTAACATAAACTTTCACAATGAGATATAAAAGCTGTCAAATTTGACGTTTACTTTAATTTAAATGCCATTATTTGTACAAATTTCACTTTATTCGTCATCGATCCAGCGTTGCCAGATAACGCAATTGAATTTATCGTGCATTAATGTTATATTTACGGTAGATCGTAGTTGCATAATAATTTCAATTGCATATAGTAACGTATTTACAAATTAACATAAACTTTTACAATTAGGTATAAAAGCAAACTGTAATTTTTGACGTTTACTTTTATTTTGGTTAGGTTTTGTTATTTAAGCCAACTAATTTTTTTTTAAGTGTTTCTGTTATTATTACAATTTTGCAAAAATGTTTAAATATATTAGTTGCAATTGTTTATTATATTGTTTTTGAAAAAACAGTAAAAAATTCAATTTAAGTGTAAATGCCATTATTTGTACGAATTTCACTTTATTTGACATCGATCCAGCGTTGCCAAATGACCCGATTGAATTGTTTATAATCGCTGGAACATCTACGTCGAAGCCGATTGTAAATACAAAACTGGTTATTTAAATTAACTAAAACAATTTAAAGCATTAGGTATAAATCGCGACGATAGCATAATAAAGTTGTTTTTTTGTCTGTATTCTAAAAATTTCAGAGTATATCAATAACATATAAACGTATTTTTTTGACCTATTAAACAAAAAATTAAAAATTTCCAACATCTTTTTTTTAATCTGTTTTTAATAGAATAAAAACATTTTAAAAATTAACGAAAATGTCTCTAACACTAGTAATTTTGATCAATTTTAAGCAATAAATGTTATCTTCAATAATTTGCAAAAAAAAATCCTTAAAAATTTACAAGCGTTTGAAAATTGCAAAAATGTAAAAAATTTACATTTTTGAAAGTTGTACCCTAAATATCACGGCACTGGGTAGCACAAAAAATCTAAAAAAAACCAGGGGACCAGAGTTTATGTTAAAGAACCAATTCCTAAAGTTGCGACATAATACATATATTTTTTGTACTACTTCACTCATACATGGCCATATATATATATAAAAGAAATGTATTATTTAATTTTCTGCAATAATATTTTAATGTTTCAAGTAATATTCTAATAATATTCTAATCAAAATTTGTAATAAAAAAAAAACAAGTAACATCCGAGCATTTGTCAGAAGCACCGAAGCAAGTAATACTAGAACCTCGTTGAAATGATTGTTAGCAATTGAAGCCATTATTGAATACCAGTTGCGAATAAATATAACTTATCACAATGCATGAAACTTGTAGTCGACTAGAATATATAGAGAGTTATTATATTATGTCATATGTATTAAATATGACATTCTCGTTCAAATCCGCCCTTTCATACATTGAATTTATATCATAAAATAAGGAGGGTTAAATATTCAATTCCACTCCAATAAATATCTATAAATACTTTTTAAAAATATATAAAGAAGAGGCTTTATTCGAAATTATTGCTTTTACAACTGTCTCATTTGAGGACATTGCGTCTCTTCTTTATATATTTTATATATGATCTGATATACACGAAATTGTATAATAGTAATTATAATTTATGCAAAAAATTTATTCTATTTTTAATTTTCAAATTTCCTTTTTAATTCTTTCATGTCATTACCATCAGCTAAATATCCCGAAATATTAAGTTTCTCAGAATGCCATCCATAGCCATTAAATAAAGTCATTAAGTCAGTTAGTATAAATAGTCAATACACCCTTTAAAATATTCACTTTGAATTGTGGTGGTGAACAATGTTGACGAAGTAAGTTAAAAATCAATTATTAAGTTTAAATAAATAAAGCCATACTGATGAGAGGTATACCTCGAAACGCGTCTATGGATGTTTTTAGTTTAGAATATTTTTTCATAAATTTAATTTTTTAATGTTAAATACTTTTTTCTTTAAATATTTTTTATTTTTATTTTTATTAATAATGTTTGTAATAACTTTTAAACAAATGTTTAGTTTAAATAAGTAAATATATTTTTGTTTGCAGGTACATAATTGACTGAGAGGTGGTAACAAAACAGTAAGATATAAATTAACAATGTTTAAATAAAAGCAAATAATTTCATAAAATCTATCTAGTATTTATTTGTATAAAATAATTTTGGATTTTATACGTTTATGCAAGCAACTAAATAATAGAGCAAATGAACACATTTATTACATAAAGAAGAACAACAATACTTAAAATAGGACAAAATTAATTTTAAGATTAAAGTAAAATAATTTATAAAATATAATTTACTTAATTTAGAACAATAAAATATCTAAGCAATTAAAAACAATATTATAATATACAGTGTCTAAAAAGTGACGCCTATGGCTCTTGAAATTCGATTCAGTAGACCAAAACAAATTAAAAGTGAACATTTTTCTAATTAAAAAAAACATGTAACTTTAGAACAATACAATACGAAAACGTAGAAAATAGTATTATAAAAGTTATTGAGTTAGTAATATTGTAAGTCATATTGATTTAAAATAATGTAGTTTGCTTATTTTTGTTGTTTAAAAGAAGAGTTTACAGTAATCGAGATTATATTGATATACTAAAAATATTAGATGCATGTAATGACAATGCTAATGCAGCAGCTAGGGTATACGCGTAAAGTTTTCCAAATTGTCGGCACCCTGATGCTAAAACCATAATTATTAGAAACTAGTGATTTAAATCTTTAAAAACGGGACTGGTTCAATGTTCTAAATGTTAAAAAAAAAATTGTAGATCTTTGTTGAAGTGAATCCAGATTCAAACGTTCAAAAAATACAATTTACAGGCGTTTAAGACCATACCGACCGCTACCTTGATTTGTTGTATTTTAACAAAAACGGCAAATTTGGCTTCATCGCTGCTTCTACAAATAATTTGATAATTGATTATTTTTTTACCAGTACATTTAGAATGAATTAAACTATAACTCTACTACTCTTTTTTGTGAAATTATATTTGCAAATAGCAACAAATTGCATTTAAAAATTCAGAAAAACGCATTTATTTCTATATTTGATGGGTTTTTTCGGCTTTTTCTTAACTATTATTTGACTAAAAGACTTCGACATATCATAGTTTATTCCTTTCTAAATGTATTGATAAGGACAGGGACATTAAAACAACAGGATTTGCGCAGAGAAGAAAACCGGAAGGTATTACCATGCGTAAGTTATTCTTAAGGGCCACTTGTTGAGAGCCAAACAACTCACTACGTCCTAAAAAAAAAAAAAAAAAATGTATTGATAAAAAAATTAATCGATTATCAAAATATTTGTAGAAGCAGCAATGAAGCCAGATTGCCGTTTTTGTTAAAATACTACAAATCAAGGTAGCAGTCGGTATGCTATTAAAGAAATGGCTTCTACCCGTTCAGACCTCAAAACGTACAAGCTTTACATGATGGCAATATGCCGCTACAAGTTTATTTTTGTAAGCATTATCAATATTCATAATCTACATGAATAATGATAAGAAATTTTTTTTACAATTTGTAGTCTATATTATCAAAAATTGTCATTAAACATCTGGTGTGGTTTATAAATAATTGTGTAATTGGTTTACAACTTCTATCTAATTGACTTAAATTAAATTTTCCACTACCACTGCTCGTTAGCAGAATAAATAATAAATGTTTAGTAATAGCTAAATGTCACATTATAGTATACTAATAAAACTATTTCTAAATAATTATCCTAACAGGTGGATTGGAAAAGGTTGATCTACAACATGGCCTCCTAAACTACCGAATCTAAACCCACTTTTTTTCTTTTAGAGGCATTTGAAAGAAAAAGTTTACCACAAACCTGATGTCAAAAAAAAAATGTCATAACTTGCAAGTATACAGAGCTGCGTTAATTTACGTAGACATGCTGTGAAGGGTTTGTGATTCATATTAAATAATGCAATGCTTGTATTCAAGTAGAAAGTAATTTATTTGAACTCAATTTCTGAAAAGATGTATGAATAACATTGTTACTTTTTTATAAAAAAAAAATGTTTAAAAATTAAATGTCTTGTTGTGTGTTTTTTTTAGTTACTTTTTAACACGTGACAATTCGAACTCAATTTTTGATTTGTTTTGGTCTACTGAATCGAATATCAAAAGCACGGGCGTTATTTTTGAGACAGCTTGTATTCTTTTTATAAATATATTTTATATTTTCAATGTAATAAAATATTTAAAACTAGGTGTAGGCAATTTTTTTTTAAATTGTTTATAGTGCAAACTGATAAATTTTTAATATACAATTTAACAAAAAAAAACTATAACTTAAATATTTTTATTTTGTTGCAACTTTATTTGCCATTAACTACGTTTGCATTTTATTGCATAACGAATGAATAAATATGTAAGCAGTATTTGTTTTAATGCATAAATTAGTAAAAAATAAAACACGAGTTTGATTAGAGCGTTGTCAACCAGAGCAAAGTAAAATCAACGCGTATCAATCATAACCCTGAAGTGCGACATATCTGGACGTAACGTACAATTTGTCTGCATGTGAAAGAATAGAATATTTAGTGTTAATAATTTTTATATTTAACATAACTATATTATGAATTTAATTGTAAATTTACAATTTATTAATTTGCTTTAAATGATTAAAAAAACCTTAACAGTTTTTACATCTAAAATCGTACTAAAATATTTAAAAAAATTCATCTCAAAATAAACATAATTTAAAATATTTTTTTTTTTAATTAAAAATAAGAAATTAATTTGACTAAAAAAAATTATTAGCAAATCTTAAGATACTATCAAAGATGTAGAAACTTTTTTTACTTAATCGTAATTTTTTATGTAGCAGTAAGTTATAATAATACTAAAAATACAAGGGGAATTTGAAAAATATAACATTTATGGATTATTGAATTTGTAGGTGTATGTTGAGAAAATAGTTGCAAAACTATTTGTAGAATATTTAACAGTTAAATGTTAAATTGTTATATTGTATACATTTTTTTAATTAAAAGATAATAAAGGTATAATACTAAACAAAGTAGTTTTAGTATGTGTATAGTTTCTGTAAAATAAGTTGGAAATGAGTACCCAATAAATGCACACACAAAACTAAATGGTGTTAAATGTAAAGTTACTGTTAGTACTGTAGGATGTTTGTTTGATACTGCATGTTCACTCGGTGATACACATAATATAATTCTGCAGTCGACATCAATACTCGACTTAACTTTAGAGAGTTTACCGTCCTCAAACAAGAACTACAAGTAGCGAGTTAAATTACACGGGCTCTTTGTACACCCTACTCACTACATATGGGTACTTGATAAGTACTTAACATATGAAGTATAATGCCGTACAAAATGTTATGTTTAAATGCACCTACATACATTGTTATGTATTATTTGTAATATCTGAATAAGCAGCTAACTATAATTATTATTTCTCGTACCGCATCTACCTGACACAACACTGACATGATTAGTTTAATTGGTTTGTATTTAACGATAATTATTACACTATTGTATATTTTATCAAGTATGAGTTCTGTAATTTAATTAAACCATTTTTTGAAGAAAAAGAAAACGAAATGTTTAGTTTAATACATCTTAAATAATTTAATTGCTATAAGTATTGAATTTAAAAACATGGGATGGCCGCTTACACAGATTATATTTATTTTAATGATAATCTTTATAGATATTTTTTAAAGAAACTACATCAACAGTTTTATGTTGTATATTATTTAGTTAATTAGAATATATTTATTTTAAGCATTTTTATTCTGTTCTTTTGCAACAAAAAGAGCTTTTAGATGTTTCTTTTGTTGTTTTGGTGTAATCAAACAGATTTCACAATATTAGTTGCATCAGCTTTTACTTGAAATGCTGCATACTATTTATTTCTTTAATTTAAAGTAGTTAGTAACTATTTTTAAGTACTATGTTAATATTAAATTAGTTTAAAAAAATGAGTAATAAATAATTATGTATTATTGCAAGTTATATTTCAATAAAATATGAAAATAGAACCATTTATAAAATATCTTATAAGGTAAGACGTTAATATAATTACGATCGCGTGTTTCAAACTAAATTCTAAAATGTGTCATTTCTTGTAGTATATGATGACATTTAATATGGTAAATGATAAAACTTAATATAAATAATAATTGAAATTGAAAAAAAAAAGTGTAATACAAAATAGTAAAAGCATGATAACTTAAAAAAATGATAAAAATACTTGCCCTAGCAGTGGATAATTTGAAAGAGAGCATATGAAAGAAACGGTGCTTCAGTCTATTATAATACGATGTTTATTGTATATATAAAAATTAGTAAAATATAAAACTAATAAAAAAATGTTTAAAAAAATAACAAAGGAAATAAATAATTTAAAATTATAAACTAAAATAATTACTGAACAAACAATTGCTTACAGTAAACACATGAGCTATTTGAAATCAAAAGGAACACCAGTTATTTTATTAATTAAACTTGTAAATTAACTAATATCACATTTAGTGTGTAAAAATAACATATATAAATTGTTCTCCACCCAGCATAAGACACATTCACTAGTGTTTTAAAGTATGCACAATGTACACGAAAATACCAATGAGTGGAGATTTGTAAACGATAACCAAATTAGCTGCTGTGAAAAAGTTAATGTATTTTTGATTTTTTTTGAAGATTACATGGTTATAGCGTTTCCGGAAAATACTATTCAACAGTAATTTAAAGCATATGCGTCAAACTTTACTTTTAATACACAAGGACTGTACTAAGAACAGTAATATGAAGGCGCTATACAAAGATTATAAAAAAACAATATTTTGCTGCATCAAGAATGTAAAATCAAAGGCAAATTATACATTTGTTACTAACGCATTCAATAAACAAAAAGTTATGTGATCACTAATAAATTCCAAAAGAATAGTGAACGTCTGTGATAAAATAATTATTTTATTAATGTAACTCATAAAGTTTTAAAAAATTATCTTATTATTAGATACCAACTCAGTACTTTTTATATAAAAGGTGGGCCATCCAACTTTTGGAATTTTTTTATCAAAATTTTGAGTTGTTTAGAAAAATTGGACTTATTTATTTAAAAATAAAACACAACGTTATTCAAATTACTGCCACGGCTGGCTTGACAGTAACCCATCCAATTAACACAATTTTTTAGTACATTTTTAATTATTTGGACTTTAATGCATGAATGGCAACTTTGATTTTGTGATTTAAGACATCAATCGTCTTTGGATGGTTAGTGTAACACTTATCGTTAAGGTCTCCCTACAAAAAAAACCAACGGAGTCAAATTATTGTTCTAAGGTGGCCCATTGACATCAGCATTTTGGCTAATTATTTGTTTTCCGAAAACAATGCCCAAAATATTGATGGTTACGTTGGCTGTATGGCAAGTAGCTCTGTCCTGTTGAAACTAAATGTCATCCATTTTATACTCTTCAATTTTTTGATACAAAAATTTGTTTAACATGGCATAGTAACGTTTACTACTGACGGTAACGGTGGCTTCTTGCTCATTTTTGAAGAAAAATAATCCAATAATGCCGCCGGACTAAAAACCACATCAAACGGTCACTTGTTGTGGATGCATAGTTTAAAAGTCATGTGTAGATTTTTTTGATCCTCAAATGCGACAATTTTGCTTCTTGACATATCATCATAGATGAAAATAAGCTTTATCGTTAAACACAATTTTTTGATAGTCATCTTCGCTAAACTATCTCTAGATTATTGGGCAAACTGAAAACACATTGGATGGTCATGAGGCTTTATTTCTTAGACTAATTAAACTTTGTAGGTTTTTAATCTAAGGTCTTTATGCAAAATTTTTCCAGTAAAGTACAAGAAATGTTCAGATTTTGAGAACAATGATGTTGATGCATATTCACGCACACATTGAGCATTAGCATTTTTTTTTTTGGCAGAGCGCACTAGACAAGAATGTAAACCTGTTATTTTATTCAGTAACGATCCAGTTTTGCCAACTTGCTTTTTCCAACATTGTTCAAGTGCAAAGCGTTTCATTTTGTAAATGTCAATCATAAAACTAAATTTTTGTTAACTCATAAATGTAATTATACTTTAAAAAAACAAAATAAATGGTAGTTCAAATTAGTAGTGGCTCACTTTTTATATATATATATATATATATAATCTATAACCTCTTAATTTCGGTGTCAAGGTGTCGTACACACCAAACCACAGTAAATTATTTACCAAAGCACTCAAATTTGGAAATGTGATTTCTATATTAAAAAGTTGAAGTAATGACATTGTAAATAACTTCAAACCAATATTTTTATTACCAATTATTATACTATACTATAACTATATGAAAAAGTGCTGGTTATTTAGATAAGTAATCACTTTAAAAAATATTCATTATACTTAAAAAACAAGTTTGGGTTTTGAAAAAATAAATCTACTTTTAGTGCAAGTATAGCGTTTTTTTGAAAACATTTTTTGTAGTTTTGAAGAGATAAATACCACAGTAGTCACTTTTCTTGATCTATCCAAGGCATTTGATTGTGTATCACATAATTTACTATTAGCTAAACTGTATGCGAACAATTTGAGTCCGGAAAGTTGCAAGTTAATTGTTAGTTTTTAAAAAAATACAACTTACATTTAAAGTTATAAAATCTACTTATAAGATCTGTAGAACTTAGTGTACCGCAGAGTTAAAATTTAGGGCAACTTTTTTTTTTAATATTTATTAATGAATTTCCGCGTTGTATAAATACTGGAAAAGTTATTCAAACGCAAATGATATTACAATAATCAACTGTGCGTCAATTTCTAAACCTATGTTAGAAAAAAGAAGTCATCTATACAACTTAGCTTCAGATTGAGTGGATAGAAATCAACTATGCTTAAATGATAATAATACAGTAAAAATGCTGTTTTTACTAAAAGGTAAAGAAGAAGGGAATCACAATATAATGAATTAGAATTCTCATTGTAATTTCATCTTGGGTAAACTAAACAAAAATATATACTTGTTGTCAAATTTGTTAAATGCAGTATCGAGACAATGTATAACAATTTTGCTGTATGTGCAGGCCATTTTAGTTAATACATATTGGCATAGGGAAACTTGGCTATTTGGCATAAGAAATTTGGTTTGCAGAGAGGAACAATTAGAACTTTTGGTGAATTGGGATATAGGGATTGCTGTAAAGAACAATTTAGATATCTAAATATTTTAAAGTTACCTTGCATTTATATCTTAGAATGTTTAAGGTATATCAAGGCTGGAATGTTTGAGATCTCTGCAACTGTCATGATACAAGACATAAAAATGACATATATCTTCTGTATACTAGACTAAGAAAATCTGAATATTGTGCCAGTTATTACTGCATAATTTTTTTTAACAAATTGCCTAAAAATGTTAGAATCTTGCCTAATGTTCAATTTAAAATGATTGTATTTTTTTTTAAGTGCATTCTACGATTATAACAAATATTTAACTTGTGATAACATAATGTTGTGTTGTTTAGTTGGTTTTGTCTTTTTTAATGTATTTATTTGTACTTATACTCACTTTGCTCAACTGATACATTACATTGTAACATCTAGCAAATTGTATGTATATTTTGAGACCTGTGTAAACACTATTTTTGTGATACTACATAAATAAACATTTATTATTATTTTTATTATTATTATTGTGTGCTCTGTTGCATTTATGCATTTGCGTGTTTTTAGATTTTTTTCTCACGCTCACAGATACTATAGACCTAGTTAGAGTGGGATTACTGTAACATGGTACAATTGTTTTTAAAACAAGACTATTAATATATCTACATATTACCCGTCTATTATAATATAAATATACTAGACGGGTAAGTATAAGTATAAGTAAAACTAGTACAACCTGAAAACAGTTACGTTTAAAAAAAAAAACAATAAAAGAAGATAACACTATGCATTACCTATGGCCTTTAAGAGGGCAAGGTTTAAACAACGTAGAAGAAAGCTAGAAGCAAGAAAAAGTGTAAAAATATTATTAACAAATTTTTATTTCAAGTAGATACACTTTTTTTTAATTTACATATTACATTGGATGAGTTTTAATTTCTTGTTAAATATACTGTTGATTATTACATATTATAAATATAATGCATGCGGCAAATAAGCCATGGTGCCAATTTATTGAGTTGAAAACGCAACAGTATCTGTGATTCTGCTACGTTAAATAATACAAGCTGCATAAATTGTACATATATCAGTTACTTGCTTAAAGTTATTGCAGTATAATTTACAAAAATTATAGATAGTATGTAAAATATTTAGATTATGAACTCAAATGTCTATAGTTATTTGTAATACTATTTTTATAATAAATCTAAAGATATCTAAAAACTTTCAAAAAGATCATCAAAAAAGTTTGAAGTTGCTATATTTGGAGAACAATATAAATCTGTTGCAAAAATAGAATCGGAAAGAATTAGTTTTAATAAAATATACTATTAATCAATGCTTTAAATTTTGTACTTTGTTAGTCTAGATTATGACTGTTGTTTGTGGATGTAAGCACTCTGGGTGTTGGTCAACAAAAAAAAGTTTAAGATGATAATCAAAATCTACTAGATTAAAAGGATCTAGATCTGTAATATTTACTTTGATTTTAATCAAAAAGAAGATATAGAATTTTCTATGTTTGAGTTTCTGATAAACAGAATTTAAATTGTTTTTAAGACTACAAATATTTGAGAATTAATGCAATATTGGGGAGCTTTGATTAAATATTGAAAAAAATAGTTTTGAAAATATTGGATTTTTATTTATTATGTTGACTTTTAATAGCAGTTTATTAATTATTTGAAATAAAATATAAAGAAATACATAATTATTTATTGTAAAAGATCTTTAATTTAAATAAAATTTAATAAAAAAAAAAAACTATAATAAACTTAAAAATTACCTGCAAACAGCTATGTTGTAAGTACTTTGTAGTATGTTTGCGGTCCTAAATTATGGTAAAGTATGGTTAATATACAATTTTTTTGTATTTTACTCAATACGCAATATAAAATGCGGTTTTGCTGTGGAAAGCATAAAAAAGTTTTATAAACTTTTTAGTAGATGGTCCGGTTGTAAATCTGGGCTTGTAGTCTTAAGCTTTGGAGTCGATGATTAGCACTGGCATAAAAAATAGACCGACGTTAAATAAATAAATTAACTAAATAGCCTTATTGACTGGCAAATCATGTGAATAGTTTTCAAAAATAGTTATCTAACTAATAAAATAACAAATATAAATAATTGAACATTACCTTGCAATTACATAAAACAATGTGTAAAATTAAAACGTTTTGTTGAATATTATATTTTGTGGATATTGTGTTTCTGTATGTAGCAATTATAAAATTTTGCTTTGCTTTGATTTAATATTTCCTTGATATTAATACTAAATTTATAATTTCTAAAATCAATTATAATGGCAACAAAATTTTAAATAAATAAAGTTGTATAAGATAATCTAGGACATAGCAACCACGCTCAATAACTCTTCATATTTGCCTGAATTTGTATACAAAGTAAAAATGTTTAATAAGTATATTTTTTTTAAAATTTATTTTATAAAACTCGGTTTGTTTTTTTCAAACCAAGTAATTATGAAAAGCAGTAAAGCAGTAAATATGTTTAATGCGTTAATTTGTCCGCTTTGATAATTACAAGCGTTCTTCAGTTATCTTGAAAGGGGCAACCAGCATAGAATAACTGCAAGGTTTATTTCATAATATTTTAATCAGATAATTATTTAAAAATAATGTAATAAAAGTCTAACATAAAATAATATATTTTTATTATTATAGTAAATAATTAAAACAATTAAAGTTATAATGTTATTAATTACTTAGTTGGGTTGAATTAGATTTTTATGTATTTTTATTAGAATTGCTCAAAGTTTTATTTATTCACTTGCAAAACACGTTTGGGGCCGTCAGATTAAATTTTGTTATATTGGCACAAATGTTCCATTTTGTTTTAGAGGTATAAATAAGCATCTCATGTTGTTGTTTTTACAATGTTTAAAATGTGTGGCTTGGCATTTAGAACATGTTATATGCAAATATAAAAGTTATTTTATATAAGCACATCTACCTAAAATTACTCCCGTGAAAGTTTTCTGATAAAGAAAGTGTCTAGTCGTAGGCATGCAGACAAAAAGCCGCAAAATTTGCTCAACTCATAAGTCATTTTTATTAAAAAGATAGTTGTGCATCTTGTTTTTAATTTTTTTATAGTGTTTATGTTAATAATCAAGCAGTTGCAATTAAACTCTTTGTAAAAAATTTGTTTTTATGGAATAGTTCATATGTGTTTATATATTTTTAATTAATTTGTGTATTCATTTCAAGTTTGTTAGGTAGGTTAGTTTTTTTTTTGCTTGTGAATTCAGCAACTAGCAGTAACGTGAGCACTAATAATTAATCATTTGTCAATTGTCATTGCTAGATCTAAATAAAATATAGTAGTAGAAAGGTTGGTTCTTTATAATAAAAAAAGTATGCAAATAACAATACAGAAAGTAATAAAAAATTCTGATTTTGTGTTTGTGTACTAAAAATATGAAATAATAAAACACTTTACTAACTTATATATCATAAATTTATTCTTACAAATACATTATTAGTTTTAGCTCTACTAGAGCCTTCAACAGATGTAACTTAGTTTAAACTTGATACTCCGTTATCTTATTACATCTGTAGAAGTCTTTTGTAAAGCAAAAACTAGTAATGTATTCGTAAGAATAAATTTGTGATAAAAACATATTAAATTGTTTTATTATTTCATAAACATGAATGATCACGTAGTAAAGGTCACAACCACCAATAAAATTAATAAAAAAATATTTATTTTATATTTATAATATATAAACAATAAATATACATACAACATGTACATATATGGACCGATGTCTTTATGCAGTATTTTTTCATTTGATTTAATAAGAAAATTAAAAAACACAGAAAAATATTGCTCACTTATATTTTAATTTGCTTTTCTCGGAATTTTAATTAATCAAAGTTTGTTTAATTGAATATCGATTGACAAAATTACCGCAATGAAATTATTAATCAAGATTTTTTTTTATTATTGTCGATTATGAGTCAAATTATTATATTTGCAAATATATTTGCGTGTAAATGTAAATATCTGTTATATAGCTTAAAACTTAATTATTTTGTTTTATTATACGGTTTGTAAAGAATTAGAAAAATGTAAATATGATTGGTAAATTAAAGATTTATAAGGATGTATTAAAACCTACTTTGTCAGTTTGATTAATTAAATATGTTTTTGTTTATTTTGTAATATTAAGATAAAATGTTTTTGTTCACTTATTTAAAACAAATTATATGAGTGTGCTCTTTATAGTAGATATTTAAGATTAAAAAAATTAACAACTATTTCATTTTATATTAATCATAGCAGCTGTGCTAAGCTGAGTAATACATATAACCTTTGACTTGTGTAGTTTAATAGATTATGTTTGCTCAAATCCCATTCAAATTGGATAAAATATATTGAATAATTATTTACAAATAAAGCAAGAGCTAGTTTTCAGTTGCCAGCTAATGTATTATTCTGAACTTAAAAATAAAGATGCAAAACAACATACAATAATTTATTATACAGCATTAGCATAGTTGGAGAACAATACAAATGAATATTTATTTTAAAGCAATAAATAACTATTGGAAAGTAAAACTTGTATTATACTGCGTGGGTGGTTTTTTAAAAGATTGAAGTCGGTGCATAAAATGTTACGTTATTTTGTGTATTGATTTTATTCATGCATTTACCATAAATTCCATTATACGAAAATCTCGTAAAAATGTCTATAAAAAATTGAACATTATTTTATTAATCTACAAAAAATAATTATATTTGCAGAATTATAAAACAAAACTGTATGAATATTTGCAGTATGATGCTAATTATACAATAAACAATGTTTTTTTGCAACCAAACAAATTTTTTTTTTTGGTATTTGAAAGTAATTCTGTACGCCTCTTATCAAAATTTTTGAAAAAAAAAAAGTTTTACCTTAGAATATAATATATATTACAGGTGCTAAAATTAAAATTGAAACTTAAAACTAATATAACAAATGATACTAAAATTATAAAAAAAAATTGGAGGTTAGAGCTTAAAAATAAAACTAACCTAATATTAAAGATGACAAGAAAGTTGTAAATGACTTTAATAAAAGTAAGTAAACAACATGACTACAAAAATGTAACAAACTTTAGTATCAAAACTAAAAATTACATCAAACAGGAAATAAATAGTATCATAATATTACAGATAATAACCTTGCAGTATAGGACCACGGTTTAAACTATACAACAACACAAACTTATTAATAAAAACAAATATAAATCAGACAAAACTGTCTTGCATTTTTTAGAGAAGTCAAGCGTTTTGTAAAAATGTAAACGCACCACAAACTTTTTTTATTAATAGAATAGACGCCACACTGTCAAAAAGCTTAAGCCGATAGCGATAAGAATAGCAAGCTTTTTTGTTTGCTGAGATTTGCCGTCAACTTGCATGCCGTCATAAAGAGCTTATTTTTTTTTTAGTTTTATCTTAAAGCTATTTTATATTTGTTGTCAAACATAGATTCACTTTTCAATTAAAGCAAAAACGCAACATATGTGGTTAATTTGTGTATGCATTTTAAATTTGTTAAAAGTAGGTTAGTTTTTTTTGTTTATGGATTCAGCAAGTAGTAGTAACGTGAGCAACTAATAGTTAACCATTGGTCAATTTTCATGGCTAGATCTAAATATAAAATAGTAGTAGAAAATTCTGAATTTGGTACTTTATAATCAAATACGTATGTAAATAACTACACCACAGTAAGTAATAGAAAATTCTGATTTTGTGTTTGTGTAGTGAAATTATTGAATAGTAAAACAATTTACTATGTTTTTTATTACAAATTTATTCTTACAAATTTATTATTAGTTTTTGCCCTAATAGAGCATTCAACAGACGTAACTAAGTTTAAACTTGTAACTCAGGTATCTTATTACATCCGTAGTATAGCAAAAACTAATAATGTATTCGTAAGAATAAATATGTGATAAACAACAAAACAAAATTATTTTTTTATTTGATTTATTAAGAAAATTAAAGAGCACAGAAATAAAATAGTCATTTTTGTTTTAATATGCTTTTCTCGGAATTTTATTAAATTGAAGTCTGTTTAATTAAATATCGATTGACAAAATTACCGCAATGGGATTATTAATCAAGATTTTTTTTTAAATTATTATCGATTAAGAGTCAAATTATTACAACTAGAGACTACAAAATAATAAATTATTTGAGTAAATGGAAGGACTGACTAACAAGAAGACAAATACTTTATTTGTTTCTTGAGGTTTATGTAAATTGGGCAGCAAACAATGTTACTACTTATATATTTTAAGTGGCCGTAAAAAAATATTGGTATTTGAGTTTGTTTATTTTCTAGTGGAGCTATTTGCAAATATATTTGCACGTAAAAGTAAATATCTGTTATATAGCTTAAAACTTAATTATTTTGATTTATTATACGGTTTGTAAAGGATTAGAAGAATGTAAATATAATTATGAAATGAATTAATAATTTATTCAAAATCAGTCAATCGAATCACAGCGGCCAAGGGTCAAGCATAGACAATTGTTTCGGTTCTACAAACCTCGTCAGTATGCCTTGTACGACCACGGCATCGCATGATAGCGAAGACAATTTTGAATAAATATTTCTGTGCTTATGAACACAATTGATATTATAAATAATCAAACGAAAGACTGGTTTGCCATCTAGTTGCAATTTTAATTAATTGCAACTAGATGGCAAACCAGTCTTTCGTTTGATTATTTGTAAATATAATTAGCAAATTAAAGATTTATAAGGATTTTTTAAAACCTACTTTGTCTTAATAAATTAAATAATTTTTCATTTATTTTGTAATATCAAGTTAAAAGGTTTTTGTTCACTTATTTAAAACAAAATATATGAGTGTCCTCTTTGACGTTAGATAACATGAATATATAGTGTTGTTGAGTTAACAAAACACTAGTTATAGTAGATATTTAAGATTAAGAAAATTAACAACTATTTCATTTTATATTAATCATAGCAGCTGTGCTAAGCTGAGTAATACATCTAACCTTTGACATGTGTAGTTTAATAGAATATGTTTGATCAAATCTCATTCAAATTGGATAAAATATATTGAATAATTATTTACAAATAAAGCAATAGCTAGTTTTCAGTTGCTAATGATTATTCTGAACTTAAAAATAAAAATGCAAAACAACATACAATAATTTATTATACAGCATTAGCATAGTTGCAGAACAATACAAATGAATATTTATTTTAAAGCATTAAATAACTATTGGAAAGTAAAACTTGTATTATACTGCGTGGGTGGTTTTTTAAAAGAATGAAGTAGGTTCATAAAATGTTACGTTATTTTGTGTATTGATTTTATTCATGCATTTACCAAAAATTCCAATATACAAAAATCTTGTAATAATGTCTATAAAAAGTTGAACATTATTTTATTAATCTACGAAAAATAATTATTTTTGCGGAATTATGAAACAAAACTGTGTGAATATATGCAGTATGATGCTAATTATACAATACGCAATGTTTTCTTGCAACCAATCAAATATTTTTTTTTAGTATTTAAAAGTAATTCTGTATCAAAATTTTTGAAAAAAAATAAGCCTTACTGTAGAATATAATATACAAATATTACAGGTGCTAAAATTAAAATGAAAACTCAAAATTAATATAACAAATGATACCAAAATTAAAAAAAAAATTGGAGATTTGAGCTTAAAAATAAAACTAAAATATTATTAAAGATGACAAGATAGTTGTAAATGACTTTAATAAAAGTAAGTAAACAACATGACTACAAAGTTGTAAAAAACTTTAGTATTAAAACTTAAAATTACATCCAACAACAATAAAATAGTAACATTATGTTGCAGTATAGGACCACGGTTTAAACTATACAACAACACAAACAAATTAATAAAAACAAATATAAATCAGTCCAAACTGTGTTGCGTTTTTTAGAGAAGTCAAGCGTTTTGTAAAAATGTAACGCACCACAGACTTTTTTTATTAATAAAATAGACGCCACACTGTCAATAAGCTTAAGCCGATTGCGATAAGAATAGTAAGCTTTTTTGTTTGCTGAGATTTGCCGTCAACTTGCATGCCGTCATTGTGTTGTCAAACATAAATACTTTTTTTAATTAAAGCAAAAACGCAATCTTTGTGACATTGAACACAAGGTTTGGAGCATAACTAATGTAATTAGTCGGATAGCACAAAGCTACTTCCAATGTTTTTTTTAAGTTTAAATTTACAAAAAAAAAACTTAATATGCAAAATCACATTCAATATAATTATTTTCGCCAAAGAATGGTTTAATTAAACATACTAGAAACTATTTATTACCAAATAAATACTATTTATTACTGTATTAAATAAAAGCAATTTTAGACACCTACCACACCTATGCATACGTTGGGCTTGGAAGATTATTATATAGTTTATGAGTTTTTTGTCAATAAATAAAGTTACAATAGTTATTTTTGTACATACAAGTTTATAATATATACTTGCTTGGTTTGTGTTTTTTGCATTTTTAGTTTCACATGTATATAACTTATAGTTTATCATTGCGCTAAGCAAAATTATGCTTGTTTATAAGTTGGTGCTTTTTGATTTTGGAAACATTGTTTGCACATCGCAAATAAATGTTAAAATTATAGCGTATACTAGTAGAAAAAGTACAGCGTGTTTTGCAATGAAGGTTTTGAAATTACTATTTTACAATGATATAATAAAGATGATGCCAATAAGTCTATTCAATCTAGTTTTGATTTGGATAACAACTTGAAAACTCTGATATTTATACCGTGTTTGATATGCGTGATAAAGATCAACATTAAAAGAAAATTTTGAAGAAAATTAAAAAAAAAAAAATAATGATCCTTTAAAGCAAAAAACTAGATGCACGACTCATTGCCGGCTATTTGCTGTCTTTAGTAAATAACTTAATAAATATCCGCTTTAAATAGGTTTATACTTACATAAGTGAAATAAATTAAAAATTAAAAAAAACTTAAAAGAGTCGTCTTTTTATAAAAGTTTTTTGCATTAGATTTCTAGTGACGTCAATTATGAAGAGAAGGTCGAATAATCCAATTAGAAACTAGACAATTAGAAAAAAAAAAAACTTAAGAAATTAAAATTTTAGCACTAGAAACTAATATAAAATTTACAAATGCTTGTGTAAAATACCCAGAAAAAGTTTGACAAAAGTGCTAAAAAAGTTCACAGTGAAGTTATTTGTAATAATTATTTTGAATAAAATAAGATGCAGTACAAAAATTTATAAATAAATGAATAAATATTAAAATTATTTTAGTTGAATTATTTTATAATAGGTCTGATGGACTCATTCTATTTAAAGATGTATAAAAAGTAGTTGTGCATGCATCTTAGGTTTAAAACTTTTCTTAGATCATTTCTCTGTCTTTCTATAAGAAAGAATGATAGCTCATTGTTACAACTAAAAATTGATGAATTACCTGATTAAATTAATTAGTATTTAATGTAGGTCTTTAACAACATGCTAGTTTAGCAACCACCAGCAACCAAACACAAACTGTTAATCCAATAAATTATTGCCGTGGGGCATATTACCAAATTACAGGAGTTAATAAAAAAAACTTAGATAACTTTTGAAATGACGTATTTTTTAAGGTGATTGGATTTTATAAGATTGTTGTTTGTAGGATCTGAATTTGCCTCCTGACGTATGGTTTTACTAGCCAGCTTATTTTTACTGATACACATATGATCCGACATATAGATAAAGATAGTCTTTTGTTCTGCGGTAGCGGGTTTGCTAAAAACAAAACTTTACACTCAGAATGATACTTAATAAAATTAAACATAAAATGAAAAATAAACTGTGAAGTGCACGTTTGACACTGCCGCGTTATGTAATGCATTTAAATCGGTTGTGCCCACAAACGTTTTTCTAAGAAAAAAAACGTATCGTAAATGGGTCGTTCCCGCAATGCTAAAATTATTTACTATTTTTTGTTTCTTTTTTTAACCGACTGCATACAACTGCAGACAGCGTTTTTGGCAACAATGTTTTAGAACTTGATTCACAATACGCCAAGACGGTTGTTTATTCTAAGAAATTAGATTAAAACTAGTTGTTTTTTGTAAATTTAAGGGGTCTTTTACATCAAGTTAAATAGAGCATCCGCAATAGTTAAATTTTGACCTTGTTATATAAGTTAAAAAATAAAACAAAAAACAAAAAACTAACATATTTAAGCAGAGTTTTACTTATAATTGACATCATCAATTTTTATTAAAAGTCAATTATATTTTTTGTTCATTAATATGGCCATATTAAAAAGCTTATTACACAAATAATAATAATATCTTTATGTCAATAACTTTGGAAAGAAGTCATATTTATCAAATAAATTGCGATAAAAACCGGGGCTCCTCTGCGTACACTATAAAAATTGTGTGCTGAAGCTTTCCAATGACACGAGATAATGTATGACAGAACTAAATATTATATAAAGTAGAGAAAACCGATGTCCGATCCTCGCCCCACCCTTATGATATTATTTTAGATTCATTTATTGCAGACAAATGTTATAATTTGTACGCTTTTATTTTTTGAAGCACACGCATAAGAGCATGCGCTTTAATTTAATTATACAAGGTCAACAATAGCAGCGTTTGCAACCGTTACAGTATGTTGTGGATATTGTGTATAATAAAACTTTGTTTTGCTTTGATGCAATTAATATTCCTTTGATATTAATACTAAATTTATAATTTCTAAAAACCGATTATCATGGCAACAGAATTTTAAATAAATAATTTTGTATAAGATAATCTAGGACATAGCAACCACGCTCAATAATTGTTTATATTTGCCTGAATTCTTATACAAAGTAAAAATGAATAATAAATATATATATTTTTTTAATATTTATTTAATAAAACTTGGTTTGTATGCTTCAAACCAAGTGATTATGACAAGCAGTAAAGCAGTAAATATATCTTGAAAGGGGCAACTAGCATAGAATAACTGCAAAGTTTAATTAAATAATATTTCTTAAACAAATTTTTAATTTTACTACTTATACAAAATATTTTAATCAGATATTTATTTAAAAAATAATGTAATAAAAGTCTAACATAAAATAAAATATTTTTATTATTATAGTAATCAATTAAAAAAGACATAGTTTTCTGAATTTAGGACTTTATAATATAAAACGTATGTAAATAACTACATTACAGTAAGTTATAGAAAATTCTGATTTTGTGTTTGTGTAGTAAAATTATTAAATAGTATCACAATTTACTATGTTTTTTATTACAAATTTATTCTTACAAATTTATATTAGTTTTGGCTCTAATAAAGTTTTCAACAGATGTAACTAAGTTTAAACTTGTAACTCAGGTATCTTATTACATCCGTAGTATAGCAAAAACTAATAATGTATTCGTAAGAATAAATTTGTAATAAAAAACAGTTAAATTATTTTTTTATTTGATTTATTAAGAAAATTAAAGAGCACAAAAGAATTACTCATTTTTATTTTAATATGCTTTTCTTGAAATTTTATTTAATCGAAGTCCGATTAATTAAATATTGATTGACAAAATTACCGCAATGGGATTATTAATCAAATTTTTTTTTAAATTATTATTGATTAAGAGTCAAATTATTACAACTAGAGACTACAAAATAATAAATTATTTGAGTAAATGGAAGGACTGACTAAAAAGAAGACAAATACTTTATTTGTTTCTTGAGGTTTATGTAAATATTTGGGCAGCAAACAATGTTACTACTTATATATTTTAAGTGGCCGTAAAAAAATATTGTTATTTTTTTTGTTTGTTTATATATTTGCACGTAAAAGTAAATACCTGTTATATAGCTTAAAACTTAATTATTTTGTTTTATTATACAAACCGTAAAGGATTAGAAGAATATAAATATGATTAGTAAATTAAAGATTTATAAGGATTTTTTAAAACCTACTTTGTCTTGATTAATTAAATAATTTTTCATTTATTTTATAATATTAAGATAAAATGTTGTTCACTTATTTAAAACAAAATATATGAGTGTCCTCTTTGACGTTAGATAACATGAATATATAGTGTTGTTGAGTTAACAAAACAATGGTTATAGTAGATATTGAAGATTAAAAAAGTTAACAACAATTTCATTTTATATTAATCATAGCAGCTGTGCTAAGCTGAGTAATACATATAACCTTTGACTTGTGTAGTTTAATAGATTATGTTTGCTCAAATTCCATTCAAATTGGATAAAATATATTGAATAGTTATTTACAAATAAAGCAAGAGCTAGTTTTCAGTTGCCAGCTAATGTATTATTCTGCACTTAAAAATAAAGAAGCAAAACAACATATTATAATTTATTATACAGCATTAGCATGGTTGGAGAACAATACAAATAAATATTTATTTTAAAGCAATAAATAACTATTGGTAAGTAAAACACTTGTATTGTACTGCGTGGGTGGTTTTTTTAAACGAATGAGGTTGGTGCATAAAATGTTACGTTTGTGTATTGATTTTATTCTGCATTTACTATAAAGTCCATTATACAAAAATCTTGTAAAAATGTCTATAAAAAATTGAACATTATTTTAATAATCTACAAAAAATAACTATATTTGCAGAATAATTAAACAAAACTGTGTAAATATGTGCAGTATGATGTTGATTATACAATAAGCAATGTTTTCTTGCAACCAAACAAATAATTTTTTTGGTATTTGAAAGTAATTCTGAACGCCGCTTATCAAAATTTTAGAAAAAAAAATAAGCCTCACCTTAGAATATAATATATATTACACTTGCTAATATTAAAATGAAAACTTAAAACTAATATAACAAATGATACCAAAATTATAAAATTTTTGAAGCTTAAAAATAAAACTAACGTAAGATTAAAGATGACAAGAAAGTTGTAAATGACTTTAATAAAAGTAAGTAAACAACATGGTTACAAAGTTGTAAAAACCTTTGTATTAAAACTTAAAATTACATTAAACAAGAATAAAATAGTAACATAATATTACAGGTAGTATCCTTGCTGTATAGAGCCACGGTGCAACAACACAAACTAATTAATAAAAACAAATAAAAATCAGTCAATGGAGAACTTACATTTTTTTTAAAGTTATTTTATATTTGTTGTCAATCTTAGACACACTTTTCAATTAAAGCAAGACGCAATTTTTGTGACATAGAGCATAAGGTTAATTAGTCGGATAGCAAAATGCCACTTCTAATGTTTCTTTTTTTTTAATTTAGATTTACAAAAAATAACTTAAGGGGGCAGTTTGATGAGTGTATTATGTTTTTAATTAATGTGGCAGCAGTACCAAACTGTTAAAAAAATTAATACACGCGGGAATTTCAAATTTCACGTTTTATCATACGTTCACAACTACGAGCAGAACTGTTACAATTGTTATTTCACAAAAAGAACTTATAGCACAATACAAAGTCTACTAAGTTTAATGTTCAATGAAGTATAACTCTTAAAGTTTAAGCAATTATTTTGACAAAAAAATTACAAATTAATTTCAAAATATAATAAACAATTGAAGGTTATGGATTTTTATATATTTCATTAGATTGGAAATTTCATTCTGACTACGTTGCAAAAAACCGATTTTAAAAAGTTAAATTGCGTGAGTTCTGTTTGTAGTTTTATGACACTCATCAAACTGCCCCCTTAATATGCAAAATCATATTATATTTAATATAATAAATTGTGGTCAATTCTACTTCAATAAAACGTGCAAAATTAATCACTATTGACATGCGCACTTTACAAATGAGTTGAGATCTAAAAATTAAAGCAAAACTTATACCAACCTCAGAAAAGTTACTAACGGAATTTTATATGCCACCCTATTAAAAACTGATTCTACTCTCAACAATAAAAAGCTTTTATTTTACTGTAACTATTCTCCAAATTTTTTTTTAACTAAATGATTTTTATATTTATATTAAAAAATACTCAGATAAACCAAAAGACGGAGGAATTGCCAACATAATTAAATACACAAAGTAACTACAAAGTATTACCTGCAAAAATTTAAGCAACAAAAGTTATCTTAAACGACAAATACTGTGATTTGTGTGTTTTGACAATCTACTGCTTTTTGTAGACATAAAATTAACAAGAACTTGTTTACTTGATTTTTTTGCTACTGTAGGCAACAGACTTCTTAACCTTAGCATGGGTGGGGTCTGATAAACTCGTTGCTGTATTTATTGTTATGCTTTTATTATACTGCTTTCAATATAATTATTTTTGCCAAAATATAGTTAAACCAAACATATTAGAAGCTATTTATTGCCATTATTTTTTTTAAATTATACTATTAATCAAAGCCATTTTAGATACCTACCATATCTATGCATACCTTAAGCTTGAGAAACTTTTATATAGTTTATTTGTCAATAAATAGAATTACAATAGTTTTATTTTGCCTACAGACAAGTATAGAATATATACTTGCTTGGTTTGTGTTCTTTGCATTAGCTGTTTCACATGTATATAACTTATAGTTTATCATTGCGCTAAGCATACTATGCTTGTTTATAAGTTAGTGCTCCTTGATTTTAGAAACATTGTTTATACAACGCAAATAAATGTTAGAGTTAACGCGTGTACTAAAAAAAAGTTCAGTGCGTTTTACAATGCAGGTTTTGAAGTTACTATTTAATTCTGTTCAATCTAGTTTTGATTTAGATGATAATTTAATATTTATACCGTGTTTGAAATGTGTGATAAAGATCAGCATTAAAATAAATTTTGTAGAAAATTTAACAAAAAAAAAACATTTATTTAATGTTGCAATTGTTTGTGAAAAAAGTCCAAAAAAAGTGTTTTAAAAGTACTAACAAAATTACAGTGGAGTTATTTGTTGCATTATTTTAATCTTAAGGTCTGACGAACCCATCTTATATATAGATGTATAAAAAGTTGCGCATGAATCTTAGGTTTAAAACTCTTCTCAGACTATATTTCTGTCTTAAATCACAGAAACTCAGACTTAATTTATAAACTAAATCCACTTTCTTTAACTGATATGAAAATTAACTAAACCCAGTTTTAGCATATTAGAAGCAGAAATGCACACAAATGTCTTGTTTAAAACAACTATTAAAATAAATGAGGTAGCGGAAAATATTACTAAAAGCATACAAAAGTTACAAAACTGTTTAAACTTAATAAATAACAAAAAAAATACTAGTTGAAAATAGACTGAAAAAAAAAATAAATTACTATAGATTCACAAAACAAAACTTAATACAACAAAGCCGCTAAAAACCGCAAAGGTTGCTTTTAGAAAAAAAATTACAAATTATTAAAAATTAATTTAAAAAAAAACCAACCCTAATAGAAGCCACCGAGTACTTGCTGTGAAAAGCAACAGCAATAAAACGCAAGAAAACTTTCTTTTTATAAAAATGAACTTTTTAATCAAAATACCACAAAAAGTCAAAGAAGCAGTTATATTTGTCCTGGAATACCTTTATTAAATAACAAGGCCTAATAAAAACTGAACCTTATGTGAGGTCAAATAGAAATACAACTGGCTATAATCTCATTGCTGGTATAGTTATTATACTGTTACCAGAAAATACTAAATGCTATACTAATATCTAAACACTGTTTATTTCATTGGAAAGTGACACAAATTTTGATATTTTACTTTTAGTGTTTCGTACATCATTAAAAAGTTGTTTCTAAAAAAACAAAAATAAGAAGCACTACATATAAACCTGGATTTTGAAACAAAAACGCAACTACAAAAACCTTTAAAAATTAGGTCAGGAATTGTTAATCAAGATAAAAACGCAATTACGTACATAATATTTCCAAGTATTTCAATTATACTTAACTAAATTGTGCATGGTTGAACATCAAGAAGAAGTAACTGATTTACACCTTATCAAATCAGATGTATTGCAAATTTTTTTTTTGAAACATTGATATATCTATTTTTTGAAACAGACCTTTCAGTCACCCAACACTTTCAAAGTCATATAAGCTCTTTTGTTGTTACAACTAGCAATGGATAAATTATCTGATTAAATGAATTAGGTTCTTAATGTAGGTATTTAACCGTATGCTAATTTGGCAACCACCAGCAACTAAACACAAACTGTTACACCAATAGTTTATTGCCTAACACATATTGCTAAACTACAAAAGTTAATAAATTTTTTTTAGATAATTCTTGAAATGACGAATTTTTAAAAAAATTGGGTTTGATAAAAATAGTATTTTGTAGGATCTTCAATTGCCTCCTGAGGGATGGTTTTATTAGCCAGCTTATTTTTGTTGATAAGCGTATAATTTGACATTCAGATAAAAAAAATAAATAATAGAAATAAACTGTAAGTGCACGTTTGACAGTACCGCATTTTGTAATGCATATAAATCGGTGGTGCAGAAGCGTTTGTCTTTAAAAAAAGAACGTACCGTAAATGGGTTGTGCCTTTAATAAAAAAAACATTTTTTAATTTTTGCTTTTATTTTTAACGGACTGTGTACAACTGCAGACATTATGCGTATTCAACAACATTGTTAAAAAAAATGTTTTTCAATACGCTAAGATTCTTTTTACATCAAGTAAAATAGAGCATTTGCAATAGATAAATTCTGACATAATTTAAGTTAAAAATAAAACAAAAACACTATCATATTTAGGCAGAGTTCTACTTTATAGTTAACATCTACAATTTTTATTAAAAATGAAGTATATTTTTTGTTATTAATATGGCCATATATATAAAAATAATAATAATATCTTTGTCAATAACTTTTAAAAAGTCATATTTAGCAAATAAATTGCGATATAAATTTTTGGAAACTGAAGCGATCATGTAATTCAAACCGGCTTCTCTGAGTACACTATAAACATTTTGTGCTATGGCTTTCCAATAACACGAGATAACATATGACAACTAAATATTGTATAAAGTAGAGAAAACCGATGTCCAATCCCCGTTCCACCCTTATGATATTATTTTAGATTCATTTATTGCAGGCAAATGTTATAATTTGTACGCTTTTATTTTTGGAAGCACACGTAAAAGAGCATCCGCTTTAATTTAATTATACAAGACTAACAATAGCTGCGTTTGCAACCGTTACAATATTATTATTTCATATTATTTAACAATTACTCAATAAGTAAAAAAACAAATAAAACATAATAGACAGACTGCTATATAAATTAATTAAACGTAATAACTAAAGCCGGTAATAATTGACAAAATTCAGCCTTTTTGTAAAAAATACGCATACATAAATTTTGTTTTATATTATTATCTCCTGTCTGATACATATTTTTTTAAGTTTTTTTGCTTAGATTTTTTATTCAAGACCTACAATGGAGAAAATCAATATGATGTGAAAAAAATAAATCTTTATTATTTTGCAAAGTACATATAAGATCATCTTGAAATTTCACATTATATAAAACTATTTCAGTTCCCGAAAATTTAAATTTTAAAATGATAAATTACTTACGTAAAATTTACAAAAAACTTTAGTCATGTTTATAGCGTTTGTCATTTAAAATTGTACCTTACATTTCAAACAAAATACAACATATTATCATATAAAATAGTTTAAACAAATCGTAGACTTACTGTGGCGATGTAAAATAGCCGTAAAAAGCAAAAGCAAAGCATAAATAATAATTATATTTAATTGAGTTTTAGCTAACAAAGAGATGCACATCTTCTATACATTGGATAGCAATCTTTCAATTTGTGTTATTTCTAAGGAAGTTTTTCTATGTAAGCAACTTAATTAAATTCTTGATCGCCATCGATCGAAATTAACTCTTCAACTCTAGACTTGAAAAGCTTTTTCTATATTTAATTCTTTGAATATAAATTGAAAATGAATTAAATTGATTATGATTTAACAGTTGCTCTTTTAAAATTTATTAACAAACGTACATAATTATAAATTCATTTAATTTTGTAAATTAAGTACATACATTAAATTTAAAAAAAAATTATAATTTTAAGTTAATTTAAAATAATTATTTTAAGTTAATTTAAAATAATTATTTTAAATTTAGAATTTAACCAACAACATTTTGTTAATTTGCTTGTAGCGCATATTGTTTGGCTACAAGCTCAAAAAGTTTTGATCTTATTAATTTTTGTTTTAGATTTTAATTATTGATTAACTGAATAGTTTTTCCATTTAGTTGTAATTTGTTTTTAGGTTTGCCAGTGTTTTTTATTTATCTTTTTTTATTGCACATTTACCATGATGTTTTGAAAAATTTGCATATTTTTAATTCTATGCCAAAATTAAATACCATACAGACAACTGACAATCGCCAGTTACAAAATAGGAGATTCATTTAAAGTTACTTTTTTTTAATTAAAAAAAAAGAACAATTTTATAGGGTAATCTTTATACAAAAAACAGATCATTACATTTTTTTTTTTTTAGATTAATTATAGACTTTAGATTTTACGTAGCCTCAAACATAAAAGTTTAACTGTTGACAAAATCATTCTTGCAATAAAGCCATGGTTTCACGGGCAGTGTGGGCAACTAGCGCCGTTTAGTTGAAACAAAAAGTCGCCTAAAATAGAAAATATAATACTTTAATTTTAGGCAGAAAATAGTCCGTTGTCATAACGCATAAAAGTTTAAAGTTACGTTCTGACCGACCTGGCCTGCTTTATAACTTATACGAAATTTGGCTACATACTTAGTTTTCTATAAAAATAATTTTTTTCTTAATTGTAATAAAAGTTTTACCTAATATGAACTTTCTTTGAAAAGTCAAATTTTACTTTATTTGAAAAGTCAAATTTAATCACCTTATATTTGATCTTACCTTTGACATTGCAACAGGCTACAATATATAAATTTTTTATAATTATTATCATAACTATAAAGTAACCAAAAATATATGTGTGTATTTGTAGTTACCATCAATATTATTGATGTTGTATAGACGAATTCCAGCGCAAAATGTTTTTTGAAATATTGAATGTAAATAATACTACTATTTGTTTACACGGTAAACGCGCAATTGATATATAAATAATTGTTAAATGGTTTGTTTAGAAAATATAATAAAAACATTTTTTTACACTACTTTAATTAAAAAAAATATTATTGTGTGTTTGGTAGATAGCAGCCAGAAGTATTAATCACGGATAATGTATTTTTTATGATTAATAAAATAACTACTTTTTATAACACATATTTCTGACTTGTAATGCAATTAAGTTTATAACCTTAATGATGTTTTATAGAAATAATAAAATCCGTAGTATCACACCAAAATACAAAATGTTGATGCTTCTACCAATAATTTGAAACTTGTATAACAGCAAAGAGGATAAACTTAACTTTTCAAAAAAAGTACATACAGGAAAATTATTTCTGTTATACATATAGCCAAGACTAATTTTATGAATAAAAATGTTGGTTTTACTAAACAATAAAATTTTACAAAAAAATCAATAACAATATTATAAATTATAAGAGAAATTTAAACAAGTTAGTCAATTGCGTTAAAAAATGCAAAGTTTAGTTATGTACTAACTAATTAACGCATTAAAGTAAAAATAAAAACTTAAATTAAAAGTAAATGAAAATAATAAGCCAAACAAAATAAAGAACAAACATAAAAGAAATAAATCAAATAAGAATTGTCTTTAAATATTTTTTTTAAGATAATTTTACTCAAAAAATATGTAACTTTTGTATATATTATTATAAAAAAAACAATATAATTTAAAAATGAAAACTATTAAAATTTTAATTTTATAGATAATTATAATTTTTTAGATTTCATTATTCTATTAAAAAAACTAAAACGTCTGGTTTTTCTTTATTTTTATAAGACTAAGGGCTGGCCTTAAAATTAATATTAGCAATTTTTTTTTGTTATATAGTTTTTTTCTAGATTTATATTACCAAAATCTCATAAATATATGCACAAAAAATAAAAATAAATTTATGATGCTCTTTGATAAGCAAAAAATTTTTATGAATTTGCAAAAAAACTTTTAATCAATTGCTTGCAATTGTCAACTACTAAAGTTATTGGTTAATATAAAATTAAAATAATCTCAAGTCGATGATCTAAGAAAACAATACAACATATTAAAATAAATAGATAAATACTAAAACTATTATCACAAGTGACACCAAGAAACTTTAGTGTAAGAGCTTAAAAAATAAACTTAACTTAATATCACAGATAACGCCAAAGTTGTAAAATACTTTAGTCCTAGACTCTAGTAAAATAAGCCTAATATCACAGATTGCACTATTATTGTAAAAAACTACGGCGCTTTTCCATAAACTTATTTTATCTGATAGAATGGATACCAACGAGGTACGCTCGGCATTTTTGCAAAATATGCCTTACCGTCAGAAGGTTCTGACATGTTATGCATATAGGTTATTTGTCGCTGGTCAGGAGGTACAAAAAAGTCAAGTTGGTATGTGTTGGTTGCCAATCGTCAATGATTTTTAAATTTACATAACGCTTTAGATAAATAGGATTTACAAGAATATTGTCGGTGTTATTCGCGTCTACTAGTTGACTGGTACTAAGTAATTTGGAAGAAATAAAAAAGGAAACGTGATTACACTTTTTACAGTAGCGTAGAGCTTTATGAATTGCGTACAAATCTGTGATGTACACGCAGGCCAAATAATATAATATAATATAATATAATAAAGAGACTACGATTGAACTGCACTATTGACAACAAAGGCGCTTTTTATGCAGCAGTTTGTGCTGGAGTTGTCTGTGTACAACTAAGAAGGATTTGGATATTTTTTAATCAAGTTTAAAAACTAGCGCCGTAAGAGCAAGTATTGCAATTTTATCAGATCCAAACGTGTTTTTAGCCTTAAAAAAAACTAGAGCTGAACCTATCAGAACTCAACCTTGTATACCATAGGAAGACAAATATTTAAACTTTTTAATAGCGTTTGAAAAATCACTGGTTCACCGACGGTAGGTCTAAATTTGTATCTTTGTTTCTGAGTTATATTGTTAATAGAATTTGTTTGTACTGAAGTACCGGCCAATCACTTATTCTCATGGGTGATTAAAAGAAAATAAGTTTTATTAAACACAAATTTTTACAAAAAAAGTACGGGATTGTCTAAGACAACAAAATGCACGCAAAACATTTTTGCCGATAAAAAGCGAATACCCTTGATTCAGCATTTGGCTTTACTTTATCTAATGGTTTGAAGTTGATGTGCTGTGGTGGGTGTTATATCACACGCCATATAAAATACTACCTCATTAACATACAAACACCTTTTTAACGGTATAACTACCAAAGCTGCAATATTGTTGACCAATATAGCAAAGATAATGACGTTTATTGTCAACCCTTGAAATACACCGTTTATTAAACATAAAGTTTTGGACTCTACAAACATAACAATTTCTGAGTCAATTAAAAAAAATTTCTACGTCATTTAAGATCTATACCAAACGGTTGTTGATCATTTTCTAACAATAAATCAGAGAGCGACCAATCTTTCTGATAGAATTATTCAGGTTCTTGCCTTGTTTTTGTAGTGGCAAGATAACGGTTTCTTTGCAACACAATGAGTAGATATTTTGTTTTCATATCAAATTATATATATATTTCTAGCAGCCGTTTCCTTTTTGTGTGCTGCTTCCAACTCTAATGGAGGGGGGTTGACACGTAGATATTCCATAATGATTGTTTTCTTGCTAGAATTTTGCGTCAAGCAACAGCGCGCAGTTTCTTGAAAGCAATCATATTTTAATGCATCGGAAATTGCTGAAATATATCGCAGGCCTGTTTTTTTTTGCTGAACAGCTATATTTATTTTTTTGTTTAACTATAGAATAATAGGACTGGTCAGGTGACTGCTCAACTTTAAGGCTAACAAATGTAATTTATTACAAAAATTTAATTTACTATAATAATTTCACAAAGATAGCATGGTTATAACAAACCGAAATATTATCTTTGCATTGTCAAATAGTAGAGTAGCAAAAATGGACAACATTTTTTATTTGTTTAGTAACTAGATAACGTGTAGAATACTAGTACACCAGAAATAAATTTGATTGAGTACACAACTATAAGTATTTATTAAAAAAAGTTTTACTATGCAGTGGATATGTTTTTTTATATTATGTTATATTATATTAGATGTTTATTTTCAGAGTACACATAATAAGTAAATACAACATTTTTTTCGAAAAAAAAAAACAATTAAATCTATTACTTTACTGCAATTTATATGATGTCAGTTAAACGTGTCAGTTTAAAGCAACATTGGTGGTCGGTGGATAAGATCAATTTGAGCACGGTTTTTGGTATTCACACTATCTTTTTACAACAATAAAAATTCAAACTTACTATTTAGAAAGAATATTTATTTATGGCCAACCATTTGTCTCAAATGCCTCACTTTGCGGCGGTTAGCCTGTCTTTTATGGCATACTTTGTAAGATACAAAATGTGCTATTAACAGAACAGTTAATTAAGTCTATAAATGTTTTTCTTCTCTTATAAAAGTATATTGTCTTTAACAATTTGGCGGAATATCTATATTATATTTATTTAACAAAGAATTACATACAAAAAGAAAATATATTAAACAAATAATTACAAAAAGAAAGGTAAAACAATAGCACTCTTGTTAAACTGGCTATTAACCGTGGTCTTTTAGTCAGAGAAATAAAAATGTTCAAATATATTTAAAAAAAGGGGAACGATTAATATAATATAGAATGATGTATGATATTGTCCGTCGTCAGTCAGTGAGTTAACCTTTATGGCTAAGAAATTGTGCACTTAAGGTATAACTACTTATAAAACAAAATATTAATTATGTATATTTTTTCTTTGTGCTGTTTTGATTTTATTAAGGTGTTTTTAAAAAATTAAAGACCATAAATAGAACGAAACAATTTTATTAAACCAAAAATAACAATAATTCAAAAAAAGAACAAGAAATGTAAAGTTTATAGAAAAAAATTCTTAAACTAAAATGAAATTTTGTTACTTTTTATAAAAAAATGTTGATGTGTTACTGTCAATAAGTTCTTGCAGTCTTTCACGGTATGACATGGTCAATTTTGACCCTAATTGCAAATTTACACTAGACCGCATATGCAATATCAAATCAAAAACATATTATGGTCAGTTGATTGCCATCTTAAAACCAATTATATGGAAGCATAGCGCCCTTTTAGTAGTTAAATTTCTATTTTAAAATCTGTAGAGTCAAATTTGACCCTGCCATACCATTTAAAGGTTAAGTCAGTAAGTCGTCAGTCAGTCAGTTGTCAGTTAGTCAGTCGTTGTTGTTGTTATTAATAAGTGTCTGCATTTGTTGAAATAGTGTCATGGCAGGTCTCGTAAATTTAAGACTAATTAATAGATTGTACGTATTTTTTTTCAAATTTTGTACGCAGTTTGGCGGATTATTATTTCAGATTTCATAATATTATTTAAACATTAGAATATGTAATTTATTAATTTAATTTTTATATTGGCGTAGATAGAATATTAATTACTAATGTAACAACTTGCATAATGAATAATAAACAAATATTGAAGAGGAAAAAAAAACTATTTAAAACCAACCTTATCTAGTCAAACAATGTTTGAAATGATATGCGTAAATTTTAACAATATTTTAGTAATTTTAAAATTCTATAGCTGCTTGCAATATGTATTTATGTGTAAGTATTTTTTTTGTATTTTTATATATAAGAGTTTGTAAACTGATTGTAGGTATATATATACTTAACTACAATTTTATTGTAATTTATTCTTGACGTTTCATATTCTACTTTGGGAAATTGAAATAAAGCTTTATTTAAATTTATATTTATTATAATTGTATGTTATATTTTGCAATTACATTAATAGTTTTCTTTTATTGCATTTTATTATCACAATTTACTCCATCACACAGTAAATTTTTCTCGGCATTGACGCTGCAAATTGCATAAGATATTCAAGAAAGAATATGCACCTTGTAGAAAAGGATGTTGAAGTGTAGATAAGAAAACAAGGGAACTGCGATTTTTACATTCGGTTAACACTGCTTGTCAAGATTAATTTATTTTGACTGAAAAAACTTATATAAACATATATATTGCTTAATTTACTCTTATTAAAATAAATTTTAAAAAGCTTTATTTATATTATAAACTTAATTACAAAATAAAGCGGTTAACTTTAAATATTTGATAAAATAAAGAGAATTATAACATGTAATTATAAAAAAATAAATACTAAATGCATGATAATTAATTTAGTGTTTTTCAAGATCATTGTTTAGTGTAAAGTTAATGGTCTATATTCGCCGCTTTAGTTAAAATCGATATTAATTAACATCGTTCTTGTGTGGCAGCACTAGCAGGCTGCACTCAATGCAAATTATAGAAACACATTATTTGCGACTTGTATTATTAACGTGTATTTTTTACTGTTTATGTTTAAATTTTCAGTGATTGTTATAAATTGACATTTAGAATATGAACCCTGAGAAAATATACATTAATACTAAAAATTAAAAATAAATCTTTTGAATGAGATAGGTAGATAAGGTATATACGAATCAATATGTTTTATATCAGGTTTATGATTTGTCTCTATATTAAAACATATTGATTAAATTTTGATTTTGATCAAATATCAATAATTAAAATGCAGTTGTTATATATTAGCAGTTTAGTTTCTACAGTAATTTTACTTTGTTTAAGTTTAGTTTCCTACATGTTTTAATCTAATTATATTACTTATGTATCTTTTATTATATACAGGCACTAAGTTGAGTTTGTAGGAATAGTGGTGCCATAAGTAATTACTTGATTGGTTTTTTATACTTTTGTTGATGAAATTAAGTTTTATTGTGTTATTAGTATCTCATTTAATTTGCACCTCAATATTTTGGGTTTGTTTGAATATTTAGTTATAGTCCAGTCAAAGTAGCTTTTCACCTCTAAAAAAATCAAAAAGTTTTTCACTGATTTGTAGGTACCTAGTGAAGGATATATTAAAAAACCTGACGAATATAACACGAGCTCTAGCGGCAATCACCAAAAACAGGGCATTTTTTTTAAATTTTTTGTAAATATTTTGAGAACTCTAGGTCGGAGGTAAAAGTTAACTATATACTATATACATACAAAAAACTGATAAAATTGTTTATATACATTTTACTAGTATTTTTAGCGGTTACAGAGTTATAAAGCGCTAATTATTGCTTAAAAAAAAAACTAACACGGCACAATATGTAATTTATTGAAGATGCTAAAGCATCTACTTAAGCTGTGACATTTGCTGCTTGAAACACAGTAAGAACAGGTAGCAATAAAATAATTGTGTGAGAGAACCGTCACACAAAAATAAACTCTATATATATATATATATATATATATAACAAAAAGTAAATAAGTTTTAAAACAATGTATAAACATTACTGATTACTACTGCTAAACTGCACGTAGTTAGTGAAAAATAAAAAATGCAATCTCACTTGATTTCTAGTTATAGGTTCAGTAAACTCAGCATTTTGATCCTCATTTAGAAGCTTTTATACTGACTGTTGTGTTTCTTCCAGAGTTATGAAGAAATCCAGATCATCAAGGTCATAAAAATCTTTTTTGGGGGTGGAAGTAGTGCCATTTAAGCATTCTTTATAGCAGTTGCGGCAAATGTTTCTGCACATGGTTTTTGCTTTTTATCAACTTCATCTGTTTCCATATCTAGTTATACATTCGCAAAAAATGAGATTGAGAACTGCCTCAGGTTCAGCTGCGTCTTCTGTAGTTACTGGAATCAACCGACTGGCTCAAACTTGCAACCCCACTGTCTGAAGGAAGTTCATTTCCTAGCCATACTTGGATTTGGTAGTGAACACGAAATGCATGCTGCATTGTTGTTTCATCTGTGGGCGACAGCGCAAAAAGGTCTGGTTTAGCATTCAAAACCGATTTAGTAAAAGCATTGTAACAATGCATCTTAAGCAAAGTTTGCATGTGAGGTGCATTGTACAATGTCAAATATTTTGTTTCCAGTTTCAGCTTTATTACATCAGTAATACTTTGCAGTGTAGCTTGCTTTTTAAACAAATTAAAACAGACAAATTCCTTTTTTTAATATGCAGCGGAAGTGAAAAAGAAATATGCAGTTTTTTTATTTCTATAGTTTGCAATTGCTGACTCAAATATACTTTTCTATCTACTCTGTCGTAGCTTGGTTTAACAAATAATACGTGTCTTTTAGATGAAGTTAAACCATGAGGAGGACAATAAGATAGTTAAGGATTTTATGACTCTTACGCGGATGATCAATTTACCAGCGTTACTAGATGTTTGTTCTATTTTAATTTTATGGTTGTCGTAAATAACAGTTAAGTGAATAAAATAAGTCTCAATTTATTTTGTTCATTAGAAAGAAAATCATCCTGTTTGACTGTGATTTGTGATTTGTGTTCAAAGTTTGTGTCGATTGACCTCTTTAACTTGTACTTTGGTTCTGTTTAGCTGACGACGTACTGAATGGTGCCGCTGGATAGCTATAAAACACAACGGTACAGTTCTTGCCGGCATAATGCTTGAGAACATAGGCAACATAACATTGGCAAAGTGTTGAGATTGAGGATTTTTTGAGCCACAACACCTTGTGTAACAGTAATTTTTTTTCATCCAAAACAATGTTAAAATTGAGAAGATTGGTTTCTTCTTGTAGTACTGGAACAGTATCAAATAAGGCGGATTTTTTTGTTTTCCGCATTACAGCAAGCTTACGCTATAAGTAGTTCTTTAAGTCCTCTACACTCTGCTTGTTGATAGCTATCTAAAAAGGGTTGATTTGAGAAAAGTAGTTTCTCCATAAACAAAGAATGTAAAAGAGAGACCGCACTAACACTACAGTTTGACGCGTATCACACGCGTATTGTGAACGCTATGTGGAAGGGAGAGCAAGTAGTTGAGGGAGAGAAAAAGGTCAAAATGGACAAAGGACTAAACAACAGAGACCGGCTCCTTGGCTTGTAACAATACAAAAAACTTTTTTTAAATATTTTTTAGCGCTTTATGACTCTGTAACCACTGAGAATATGTATATATTAATTTTTATTGCAAATTTTATCAGTTTTTATTATGTATATAGTCTCCGGTTGTTTGGGTCTTGTTGGTTTCAGTTTTTATTTTATTTTTATTTTTGGGTTTTGTAGTTGGTTGATATTGATTTAATTTTTTTTTATGTGGGTGTTTTTTTTTTTAATTTCCATTTGTGCAATTAACAGACTTTTAAACGCTATAACAGTTTCCGGGTTTGTTTTGATTGATGTTTTGCTGTGTCTATATCTTTTGTTAACTATTAAATAAAATACCTCGTTACTTTCTTAGCGGAATTGTATTAGTATTTTTCTTTTATTGTTTCTGTTTAGTTTTAAAACTTTATTAATTTGTTTATAGAATGTTGAAGAATAAAATTTAGGACATATTGAAAAGTATTGTTGTTAACTATTATGCTTACTTTATGCTGGTGATAAGATTTGCAGCTGCCAAAGTAGTACACTTATTTATTTTCTGGCTATTGTGTTTTGCTTATGCCTAATATATCTTTTTTTATGTATTGCATACCTTATGTAATATTATGCGATATTCTTGTTTTGAATGTACTAGTAACGTTCCATGTTTTGATTTGTAATTTTATATTAATATTTATTTGGTATGGATTTTGCTGGTTGACAACTTAGAAGACTTTATTCTTTTCTTTGTCAGGCCTTAGTTTTTGATTGCCATAATTCTTACCATTTTTTTTTTTTTGCTTTGGAGTCATTTCATGATTTAAATAAAGATATCCAGATAAATCTTTACTGTAGTAGTCATTTGTTGTCTTCTACATTCTAATGATTACTTGGTTGTTCTACTGCTTTTGGTCATTGACTTACCTTATCAGTTTTTCTACATAAACATTGTTAATCAACAAATGGTATTACTTATACCAGCAGTTGCTTGGCCACCATGTGCAAGTGAGGTTGTTGTTTGGGTTAGTTTTGCCATCACCTCTCACATTCCTAATCTCTGAGATTTGCGGGTTTATTTTGATCTCAAGTTTAATTGAGACTTTGTAGATGTTGAAGTTTGGTATATTTTTTTATATTTTGATATGTAGTAACATAAACTTAATTAAATACTTTACTTTCTTAATTTGTTTGATATTTTTGTTGTCTGTTTTTATTGTAATTACAAAAGTTTTCTGTTTGTTGTTAAAAATGTATTCTGTTTTTGTCTTAATAATATTATTAAATGTACCTACTTTATTTCTAAAGCATAGTTTTTTCATAAAAGTCTCAACAAAACAAAGTTAACAGCATTTGAAAACTTGTACAGACAATTAGTCATAAATAAACGTAGTTTGGAAGTAACTTACTAATCAGCCAGTACAAAGTGTTTTACGTTGATTTGAACATATTAAAGCGAAAGAGATTAAAGTTTATGTAAGTTTTGAGTGAATTGTTCAATGACAATATAAATATTTTCAATTTTATGAATAAAGCTGTATGCATATAAAATAAATTGACCATTACATGAAAACGTTATTTAAATCACAAATCCATTTGATATAAAAATTTAATTTTAAATAATGTAAGCTTTGCATGTTGTTTAAAATAATGATGTGTTGTATAATTTTTATTTTAGATTCTTACAAATAGTCATTATTGATAAAACACAACTAATGCAAAACGTTTCATTTTGTTTGTTCAATATGGATATTCTATTATGTTTTATAAAATAAATAACAAATACTGCTATTTTTAAATTAAACAATAATTATACTTCAAGCAAACATAAACATATTTCAATTAATTAATTAAATAAAATTTAAATAAAGGGTGTTTATTGTAATACTGCTTAGTAATATTATTCCATGTTTTTACTAAAATATAAACCCACACAAAGATATTGTAAACACTGTTAGATGTCTACATTAACTATACAAACAAAAGTAATCGAGTAATCTTATAATCCATATATTATTATGCATTATAATGAACTTTATTCATCTTGCTGAATTATATTTTGCCTTGCAAACAAATGTATCATCTATGTAGGTTTTCTCAGCACTATATAGAACCAATTTTATGCAATAATATATCATAATTGAAGTAATTATAAATATAATATTGTAATAGCAGTTGCAATTAATCTCTAAAATTACCACATAATAATACGTAGATTTAAATTAAATTTGCAATACAGATACCCGATAAGTGCTAATATTATTAATTTAAGAACTAAATGAAGCCTTGCCAACTGAAATTGCAATTATAACAAACATTTAATAACTAATTATTTTTATTTGCTGTTCTTGTTTTAATAAATTAAATTAAAATGTTGCAAATTTATTATAAATATATTTTGTTCCAGATTGTTCAGCATATTCTCTATGTTGTAAGTATATACAAAATACAAATATATTAACTTAATCAGCTTTATTGAAAAATTATTACTTTAAAATACAAAAAAAAATGTATGTGGTAATGTTTTTTCTTGTTCTTACCATTATTTTATTTTATAAATTTTTTAATGCTTTATTATTTATTTTATATTTGTTTTGCTTCCGTTTCCGCAAAGAAATGACAATAGAAATTAAGTAAGATTATAACTATATATTTTAATTATTTCTTTCCACAAAGTAGAAACTTAAAGTTTAGCAGAAAAAAAATCTATTATAGAAACTAATTAAAGAAGTCTATAAAAACGATTAAAAAAAATTAAAGTAAAAGAGATATAAGTAAAGAAAAAAATTAAATATAATAGTTACCATAAAAAAATAAATACATGCAATCTTTGTGGTAAATAAGATTCAATTGGAAAATTGATGTAGAGAAATACACAAATTATTAAAAAAATAAGCTTATAGAATACACTCTCTTATTCATAAGCTGTTTTTTGTCAACTGAAATGGAAATAAACTTTATATAATAATGCAAGGAAGTCTGAAAAAAACGAGATATTGGAGAACTCGATAAGCAATGGTGAGAAGAAATCAATGCGTGTAAGTGTTGGAGTGTGCAAAGAATTTAATGTTCAGGAAATGTAATATTGTGTGATTTTGTAAACATAAATTAAACGTGTTTATGCAATTGGATGATGTTGATGTTTTAGCAGAGAGTTTGAGTTATGAGGTATAATTAATTCAATATTATTTTATTGTACATGCATGTTTTGTTTTAAATAATAATTATTTATTATTGAGTATTTGAATTTATTTATAATATATTACAGGAAATTGTATTAAATATAAAATACAATTCATACATAACTTCAATATCCATTAATGAACGTACCAAAACTCATTCAACCATTCAGCTGTATAATATCTGAATTCTATTTGCTTTTTATTAACGGTTTACAAGATGAATGGAAATCTACCAGGTTTAAGTATCAATTTTTAACATCATAAAATAGATATTATTTATATATGTACACGCATATAATATTATTTAAAACTAATAATATTATGCTATAAAATTAAAATTAATGAATAAAATGTCAACCAAGCTACATTTTTTTATTTTAGACAAAATTAATGCTGGTAATAGTCGCAACAGTTGTTTTGGGTTAATTTATTAAAACGGTCAGTTATGATTGTGTGGTATTTCAATTGCACCAACGCCATTTTGCATTTAGTTTTAATTGATAGGTCAATGTTTTAACTCATAAATATTGTTTTAAATTGTGAATAAAATATAAGAAAATATTAAATAAGATTGTATTTTTTGTTTGATATTATAAATTTATTATAAGATTAATTTTGTTTTTTTTATTGATCAATTTAAGGTAATATACATAGATTATTTAAAATATTTTTCAAGGTCATTTTGCCCAAAGCGTCGGTTGTTAGTGCAACTGAAAATTAATTTTATTTAACTTGTTGTTTGAACCGACTGTTGTTGATGCAACTCAACCCACCTTAAATTTTGATCAAATCTAAAAATAATAGTTATTTTATTTTTTAGTTATAAAATAATACTATTTACATCAATTTTGCTTTCAAACTTAACTACAAATAAAAATAAATTTTGTTAACTTAAATTTAATCTTAGTATGAAGAAAAAGTTACAAAGATTTAATTAAGGCAGGCAAGATAATATGCTAAAGAAAGAAATATATTTACTGGCCAGATACTCATTAATTAAATTTGTTGTTTGACAAGGTGCATTGTTTTAATGCACCAGTTGTTTTTAATGTTTGGTCTTACAAGCATGATTTTTATTTAAATTAAACTTTTTGGTCAAAAAACAAATTAACGTGCCTAATCTTGTGTTTTTTAAGAGGTTGAACTGTGTTATTCCATGATCTATCATTTCATTTCCAGGTTGTACTTAAACACCCAAGACTTGTCACCAGAAAAAACAAATTCTAAAAAATAAGGATTTTTTTTTTATTTTTTGATGGTTATTTGTCAAAACTTTAATTTATATAATTCATTGATTAGTTTAACAGTCAACCGACAATCTGAAGGCAATAAATACCAGATTCTGTTGACATTTCTATTGGTTCTTAAATATGATGGTTTTTTGCTCTGTAGTACATCTTAAATTAAAAAAAATTATTTGAAAATACTTCATACTATTAATAAACCACAGATTTTTTGATCTATTAAAATGTACTATGCTTAAATTTGAAGCTAAGCCTGATAGGACAACTTTGCTCAAAATTGATTTGTTTTAGTAAGCATTAGAAAAAACTTGTTTTACAAAAAAAATGTTACGGACAACCAAATAACTACATGTTGTCAGAGCAAACGCTACATTGTCAATCTTAGTACTCTCAACAACACATTTTTTTTTAATTTCAAATGTAAATTTTGGTTTTGCTAAACTTATTTTTTTATTTTAAAACAAAATTACCTGTGATTTTAAATTTAAATAAATTTTTTTTTTTTTTTAATTTATTTAGTTTTTTTAATTTATTTTCCCATTTGCTAAAGGCTTTATAACATTGTACTAATTAGTAAATGCAATATTTTTGCAACACTTTATTTTTATTTAAAATTTAATGTGTTAATAATAATAATAATAAAAATATTTATTTTCATATAACAAAATTACAATGAACATATAATACACATGTAGAATGATGAATGAAAACAAGTCATAATAAAATACATCTAAAATTGATGGTTAAAAAGGTCATTAATGGTGTACGGTTCAAGCTGACAAAGTTTAATATACAGTTTCTATTTTAGTATTGAGTAACTAGAATATTTTATATTTGTTGGTAAATTATTAAAAAATTAGTACTTTGTGTAAACAAATTTAATTTGTAAACAGGGTAAATATAATCCAATCTATGGCATTGTGATAGTTTGTAAATAGATGTGAATAAAATAAATGTTTTTTGTTTCCGCAAAAACTTTACACATTCATATATGTAGATAGCTGGCAACGTCAACAAATTTGTTTTGTTTTAACAAACTACAACAGGTCATGTTTAATTTCAAATTAAATAATATTTGCAATGCTTTTTTTGTATTACAAATAATTTGTTAATTGCCGATCTATTTTTCCAAAATATTGTACCATATCTAAGGTGTGAGTAGATGTTTGAAAAATAGACAGCCAAGTTATTGTGTAATTTGTGTTCTTAGAAAATACTTTTAGGCCGTAGCAAGATTTACTTAATTTTGTACAAATGTATTCAATTTGCTCAGCTTACTTTAAACTCTCAACAATCACAATTCCAAAAAGTTTAGCACATTTTTCAAATTTATGGTTTTGATTATTTGAAACAATTTCAGTTTTTGTAGCTCTGCTTTGACTTTTAAAAAATAAACATTTAGTTTTTCTAGAATTTAATATGGTCTAATACATGCAAACTATTTTTCAACTGCAGAAGTAATGTTATTTTCTTCGTCTATTATATCTGCAAACGATATACCTTTAAACGAGATATTTGTGTCATCCGCATAACAAATAATTTTATTGTTTTAATCTTTTGAAGGCAGATCATTAATGAAGATAATATAATTAAGTGGGCCTTGTATACTTCCTTGAGGAATACCAGTGCAAACATCAAGAACATCCGACAGCACGACTTCTCTATTCTCATTATTTTTATGTTGCACTAAGTGTTTTCTACCATGTAGGTAAGACCTAAACCACTCTAATGCAATACCTCTTATGCCATAATGATAGAGTTTTGTTAAGTATATGGAGTTATTTCAATTTTAGAACTCATAGTTAGAATGAAAGAAGCATAATGCAAAAAAGAAAAACAATACATTTGGAGACATACTGTTATACATAATAAAAATATTTATTTTTGATTTGTAAATACATAATTGTTATTGTCTTCGCATTTTGCATGCGAATGTACCGATGTGAAGACACCAACAAACCCCACCAACAAAACTAGGTTGACTAAAAACAAATTTTAAGAGCTATCGAATGGTGAATTTATTTAATTATTTTGATCATTAATAACCGAGCAAATGCAATTTTAGTCAACCTAGTTTTGTTGGTGGGAATTTTCCACCAACGAAAGTCGCGCAAAATGATGATACGTCATAACTTGTTTAAAAACTGTGGTCAGAAGCAATTTTCTGTTGGATGTTGTTTTACGTGCCAGTGTCCTATCACAGGATTTTTTTTTTTTTTTATAATTTATTTAAGTGCGCTATCACCACAATTGCAGTAAATTAGTTTTTTTAATTATATGCCTAACTAATTGATTTAAAAAAGGACATGTTATATATCACTAAACGCGGATTTCAATTTGCTATTTTTTGGTGTATTTATCAGTTTTCTCCGTCGCACGGTTATCGAGTAATTAATTTTTGATTAATTTTTTAATCAATTTTCAATTAGCCGTAGTACGTACACAAGCCGTGGTCAGGCAAATTTTTTTGCGTAGATCGTTTTTATTTGTTATAAGGTATATTTTTACAAAAAATTAGCAATCTTGAAGTGACCGTTTGCTAATTAAGCTTAATTAAGTTTGTTAATTGAGCTATTCATTACAATTTTTTTTTAATTAGACATGTCATATATCATCGGATCGGAAATTTCAAGAGCTATCGAATGGTGTATTTATTTAATTATTTTAATCATTAATAACCGAGCAAATGCATTTATAGTCAACCTAGTTTTGTTGGTGGGGTTTGTTGGTGTCTTCACATCGGTTGCGAATGTACCTATCTTAATGTTGGTGTCGTTTCGCGCTTATATCTCACTTTTTTTTTGTCTTTTATTTTTGATTTGCTGTACCTTGCAATGATCTTATTGTTTTATAAAAATTTGTGTTGTTTATGAAAAGTTAAGAAACTTAATGGGTTTTGTTTTTGTCTGTTTTATAATTTTCAAATTGTATTAGGTTCTCACAATGTCTTTTTATAACTTTTAATTGTTTGATTGGAATTATTACTATGAATTTCTTTAATAATTTTTGTGTTTTAATTAATTGCTTGTTTTATCTGATTTGAGCATACGTATTTTTATTGGTTTGCTAACAAAAAATTGAACATTTTTCGAATAGTTTTGTGAACTTTGGATACAATCAATGAGTATCAAAAATAAAAATGATTAATGTTTTTTTTTAATATGTTTACCTCATTATATTAATAATATAGCGCAGTTTAAGTTTAGTAGTAATATAAAAAGTAAATAACTAGAATTTTCAAAAGCAATCTCAACAATAGTTATATTTCAACTAATGTTGAGATTGCTTTATAAAAATCTAATAACCTTGGTTTACCAAAAAGTCTATCTTAAGAAAAATAGGTGAACTGCTAATTAAGTTGCGTTAGATTATGAGTAAAATCATAACTTGTTGGCCAGATAGTGTTGTAGTAAAATATGAGTGATTATTTAGTATTATGCAAATTAAAATCTTTTTACAAATTATTTTTGGCCTTTTCATAATTACTTGTCTTTTATAAAAATTATGAAACAAGTTTGGAAAACAGTATATGCCTATTACAAAAATAGTATTATCAAAAAGATTAAGTTTAAGAAAAATGCTATTATAATCAATGTCTTGAATTGTGTGGGCACAAACTCCCTGGTTATCAAAAAATTGTTTAAGATTGTGACTATTATCTACTAGATGAAATCTATCTGTATCTTTATTGTTTATATTAATTTCAGTAACAAACAGACGATATTTTGTTTGTTTAAGATGCTGATGAACAGAACTTAAATTCTTTTTTAGACTATAAATATTACAATAGTTTATTTTTAAGCCATAAACTAAGTCAACAAGATTAGACATTTGCTCTAAAATTAAGATAGATTAAGCTTTGATCGATATAGTCCTAGCACCTAACGTAATTTTATGATACATCATTTATTGCTATTATGATAAATATATAGTATTACGACTTATTAAGACTATGCAAGATAACAATTGTATATTGGTTAATCATGTTGTATTTAAATTATGTGCATATAAAAGACAAAAACAAAAGCAGCAACTTAAGAACAAGAAGAAAAAGCGGGCAAAAAAAGGGAAAATGGTTTGTTTATTGTTTGCAACTAAAGCTTACAATACAGTTAAGCAAAAATTAGAAATGGCCGTTTTCTTATTCTATAATATATATAAATCTCTCTTTATTTATAAGGGTTTGATTCAATTTTTTTGAGATTTATCTTTTTATGTATGCTTGTCTTCTTATCTTTATAATCTACTCTTTCACCAAATGTTTTTACTAAGTCTATAAAACATACACTTAAATTTCTGTTTTTTTCTAAATACTTTTTTCAATTTTTATACTATATCAATTTAATTTCTTGTCCTTATCTCTTTTCTAAATTTAAATTGATTTTTGCTATACTTTTTTCCACAAAGCCTACAAGTTTATTATTAATTACCTTCAACAAGATTTTTGCTGCGTGCACTACCAAGCTGATTTTGTTTTCATCAAATTGCTTGGCTATTTTTTGTTTATATATTATTACACAATGATCTTAGTTTTTTTTTTTCTTGTATTTATTTTATCTACTTTTAAAGTCTTTTTAACTTTTATACCTTTCATAGCTGACATCACTATCTCAATCATAATTTTGTTACCTGTATTTTTTTTATTCACATGCTCCATTTTTTCCAAATCCATTTCTTCTAGTTTTTCATTTGTTTTATAAAGATCTTTAACGTATTTTTTTATCTGTCAGAGTATTTAAAGTGTTCTAAATCATATGGTTAATTTATTTTTTATTTTGGTTTTTTATTCAAAACCGATAATTTTACAAATTAAATAAAAAATCAGTTCAGATAAATACATATAAATAATCTAAATATAAATGTAAGTTGGATTTTTAATATATACAAACAATTGATTTGTTATTACTTTTATTATAAAATCACATTATTTTAATTTTATTTATTTATTGAAATTAATTTTTGCTACTTTACAAATTAAGCAATAAATACATTTATTGCTTAATTTGTTAATTAAAAAAAAAATATATAAATAAGAACAGAAATATTTATTCAAAATTGTCTTCGCTATTATGCGATGCCGTGATCGTACAAGGCACAATGACGTCGTTTGTATTACCGAAACAATTGTCTATGCTTGACCCTTGGCCGCTGTTATTTGATTGACTGATTTTGAACAAATTATTAATTCATTTTGTATAAATATTGACAAATTAATTAAAGTTAATTGTAAATTTGTTATTTGTTTATGTCTTCTTATTCTGATATCCTTTTTTAAGGGTTGTGTATTATGAAAAAATCATAAAAAATATTCAAATATATTTTACAATAAAAGAAATATAGTTTTTTTTTAATTTAATCCATATAGACAATGCTTTTTATACTACTATAGTAAATTGTCATTTGAATCAGTTAATGGATAAGAATAAATAGTGAATAAATTCTGAAGCAAAAAGATTGTTGTATAAAAAGTACATTTCTTTACCCATCACAAGTGGATATATTATCAGTTTACGCCATTCACAATGTTGAATTGGTTTATATTTTAATTCAAACACGTTCTCAATGTTAGAGTTAGATCTAATTTTAAGAATATTTATATAATAGTACATAATTAATAAAAATAAATAAAAAACAAGATTATTTTATAGCTAAATTAGACAAAATAATAAAATATAAAAAAGTATAAATTGTAAATAACAGTAAAAGACAAAAAAAATTATAAATTAAAAAAGTTAAAATCCGTTTCAACATTTATGTAAACTATTTCATTTTAACAAACCTAATATTTTCTAGCAACTAAATAACAACATATATTTAAGTAATATTATAAGCTAAAAAGCTAAAAAATAGTTTTTTTTTTTAATAAATTTGATAAGCAAATATGTTTCTTTTATATAATCTAGTTTCAACTAGCAGTTCTTCTTAGTTGATTTTTATAAAGCAAACATATTTTACATAGCAAGACGACATAAAACAATAAAAATGTTTAAATAAACTAAACTAAATAAACTACAATGTTGAATTGCTTTATATTTTAATTCAAACACGTTCTCAATGTTAGAGTTAGATCTAATTTTAAGAATATTTATATAATAGTACATGATTAATAAAAATAAATGAAAAAACAAGATTATTTTATAGCTAAATTAGACAAAATAATAAAATACAAAAAAGTATAAATCGTAAATAACAGTAAAAGACAAAAAAAAATTATAAATTAAAAAAGTTAAAAACCGTTTCAACATTTATGTAAACTATTTCATTTTAACAAACCTAATATTTTCTAGCAACTATATAACAACATATATTTAAGTAAAATTATAAGCTAAAAAGCTAAAAAATAGTTTGTTTTTTTTAATAAATTTGATAAGCAAATATGTTTCTTTTATATAATCAAGTTTCAACTAGCAGTTCTTCTTAGTTGATTTTTATAAAGCAAACATATTTTACATAGCAAGACGACATAAAACAATAAAAATATATACTATACTAAACTAAATAAACTAAAAGTTATTTATTGATTATTTTAATAAAACTAATACATCTTAAACACGTTTTAAAACCAAATACCACACAACTTTACTATATTATGAGTTTTAAAAAACGTTTACATTGAGCAAATATAATTGAAAAAATAATAAATTTTAATAATAACACCTAATCTGCTTTGTTCGACAAATTTGATTAGACGATTGATATAGGCAATTTGATTGTCTAAGATAATCGACAGACTGTCACCTAATCGCATTCGGATGCAGCTCTCTGTTTTGAGAATTGTCGACAATTCAATAATATATAACAAACAGTTAACAATACATTACAGATATTACAAAATTGAGATATTTTAAATGTCAACAAACGCCAGTGAGTTAATCGACCGAGTTACTGATGGAAAACCTCGTAATGGGTAATTTTTTTCTTAAGTTTTAGGCTGAATTTTAAAATGTTATTATTAGCTCATGCAGTTTGTTGTATTAAATGCGAAATTACTTTATTTACCTGCTAGACCATCAATTGTTGTAGAAATTAAAACATTTCAAACGCTAATTGTCAACAAATCAGTTTTTTTTTATTGCTACCGATAGTTACGTGACTGGGAATCCAGACATAGTGAACAAAATTATTTTTACCTTTAACAAAATTGAATAAATTTGATGGTTGAATTGGTAAGGTTGATAAGTTATTCATTTTTCATAACCAAGTTAAATTTCAAACGTCAAAACGTCTAAGAAAATTTTGACAAGACAATTAGCTGATATAAAAAAAAATAAAAATTTAGTTTTTAGTACACTGCAATTTGATACAAGGGCCTGTAGTGGACCAAAAATTATATTTTTTGTGGGTTACATCGTCTTATCAGGGAACATTAGTTTTTTTTAGTTTTTAGATTTTTTTTTCTGCAAGATAAACTTTATTTCTATCTGTATAAGTTGGCTATTGTGCAATTAATTTTTAAACGCGACTTTATTGCTTGAAGATATGCGTGTAAAGCACTTCTTGAACACGTTTTTCTCAAGACGTGTTTTGTGATAAAGTTTAACAAGTAACTTAACTAGATATGTTAATAAGCACAATATGCGCTACTAGGCTGCCAACAACTTTTGAGATTTTTATATCAAAGGCCTTTGTATTCACCACGTGTCAACGTTTGGTGCGCAATTTGGGATTATAATCCATAGTTTTTGAAGAAAATGAGCTGAATCACAGTCCGTAATGTAAAGGACATTGATGGTTGTGTTCCAAGAGCACTTTCCAAAGCGCTTCATCTTACTGATTTGTAGTATCCGGCACGTTTGTCCGATTGGATCTCTTGTGACTTCTCTTAGTGAGGGTATTTGGAATCTTGTGATTATACCAACTGTCCACAGACTCTTGACAACCCAAAAAAAGTGATAAAAATAGCAGAATTTGGTGTAAAACTAAAAAATTAACTTTTTAGTAAAAAAATAAATAAATATATATCTTTAATACTTTTTGATTTATTGCATTATAAAGTAAGGAAGTAATCTTGCTGAACTTTGTATTATTATATCATTGCATTCTGCAATATAAATAAAGTATATTTTTAAAGTTTAAGCAAAAATTTAAATGTTAAAATACAAGTCTGGATTTAACACTTGCAATATATCCGCATTACTGCGTTTTTTATTGCCCTGACAACACTAAGTAATTGAGTATGCTTTTTTAAGGTTGCATTATCATTATTGGCAATGATTATTTGCTGTTTGCACTTTGAGTTTTAGCACCAACAATCTATTATATTAAAAAAATATTTATACGCTTTCAATTTTGTTTACTACTTGAATCGAGATGTCATGCGTAAGCATAAATTATAAAAAAAACATTTTAAGTTACTTCTAATTGCCGCATAACTTTATATCAGAATGTGCATATTTTTTACAAATTTTTACAACAAAATAACTTTTAATTGAATCTAATTTATTATTTTTGAGTTTTTTAATAGTATGATTCTACTTTTTATTAAAGTTAAGAACTATTTCATTTAGAACTTGTTTACTATTTTTGTTTTATAATAAAGTTTCGAATGCTTTGAGACATTGCGAGACATTTCGTGACGGAACAAGCAAAGTTAGTTTCTGATCAATTCTAGTCTCTTAAATTGATTGATTATTCATTAGGTTACATAATTATAATTATTTGATTTTTAACCATAAAAGTAATGACAACTATCACATTATATACAGTTTCAAAATGCATAATTATTAAATATATTTTATAAATTTTAAACCATGTAGGATATGTATAATATTTGTATATGAAAATAACTATCATGAATGTAACTACATATTATGAAAATACCAAATAGAAATATGCAAATTAAATAGCTGCAAAATTGCTAAGTATGAATATTAGTACAATCAAATTAATATAGATTTTTAACCATTTAAAATTAGTCCAATATAAAATACTAAGTAGAATTTCTGTTTTTGTCTTTGATAAACGGAAATTCAAAAATCTCAAAATGATTAAAAATGATTAATGTAACTTGACATTTACATCAGCGAACAAATTTACTTCTCTACTCTTCGGAATATGCATTGTAGATTAAAAAGAAAAATTACTGAATGTCAATGGAAACGTCTATAATTATAATTATCAAATAATAATTCAATGAACCAACTGTATGCATATAAAAGTTAAAACTCGACGATTAGGCAACGGCGGTCCACTTAATTAAAAATTAGGCAATCCTCAACATCTATGCAAATAAATTTTATATAATTTTCACCAATTTAAGATTCATTTTATTTCTTTATAAAAGCAATGCCTTAATTAAAAGCAATACAAAATAATTCAATAAATTATTTTCTGGTTTATGCGCGTTACTCCGTTGTCACTGAGTAACTAATGCATATTATAAATTTTGGAGGCTGGTGGACCGGAGAGAAGTGAAACGTTGCTTTGTAATGCGAGTTGATTCTAATTAGGCATTCAATAAATTATATTACAGCACTTCTTACTGGTCGTTTTTGTGTATATAAATAAATTTTATTATGTAATTTCTGATATAAATGCTATATGCTTATTTACTTTTTAAGTTCAATAATATTCAGTGTTGTATTATATTTTAAGTGATGTTTTCTGTTATTTTAAAATGAAATAAAACTTAAAAGTTATAACTAGTTATTTATAGCTAAGATTAATTATAAAATTAAAATTAAAGTATAGTCACATATGTGTTAAGAAAGTACGTTTTATATTTATACAAAGTGCTTGAAAATTTACCTATTAACTCAATCAAGTTTCTTAATGCATTTAAAAACTAAAACATGTCAGTGACTACATCTGCTCTAATATCTTGTATTAATCAAATTATTTCAATAGTTTGAAACTATTAGGTTGATGTATAATTATCCGCCGTGTTTTGTGCGTTGTTCTGTTGTTTGAATTTGGCATTAATAATACAATTATTTAATAAGGTTAGTTTATAAAAATGCGCATTAAAAACTATACACACATTTGCCACATTATGCTGTACCACTTTGAGAAATGGTGGAAAGCCGCCAAGCCCCTTTGAGATTGCAAACGATTTTTTTTCGTAAAGAAACAATTAGAAAGAGACATGGCAAAAGTAGTTTGCTTTAAAGATGGTAACACCAGTTTAAACGACAAGGCAGGAAGAAACCAATCTTTTGATTTTTATTGGGTTGTCCGATTGAACAAATAGTAACGAGCGCTACATATGTCGTTGTGGCATTCGTATAAATTTACCTATTTAATTAGGCTTTATTCGAAATTATTGCTTTACAACTGTCTCATTAGAGGACATTGCGTCTTTTCTTTGTATATTTTATAATATTCAAATTGGATATTACTATTAAATCTACAAAATATATAACTTATTATTTTAAATTAACACAATTTTATTGAAAATAGTTATATAATTTATTTTCATATGCTAAAACTCAATTAAGTTGGTAAAATTATTTACATATTTTACTTTGATATAACGTTTACCATGTAAAATTAACTGAAAATACCAACACATAAATGCAAAAGAGATAATAACAAGTTCACAAGTGCTCTTATATTTAAGTCTGACAAGTTTATATAACGCTTTCATTATATTTTAGAAGCTGCAAATGTTGTACGTAATAAGAACGCGTGCATAACTTTAATCTTTTAATTTGCCACTTTAAATTAAATTGAAATTTAATAGTGTGATAGAATTTCAAAGTTATAATAAAGAATATTTGCTTTGACTAAACGTTTACAAAACTGCCAGATAAGAAAAGTAATTTAATTAAGGTAAGTAAGGTTGTTTTTTTAAGAAGGGAACAATCTTGTTTAATAAAATGACAAACAATATCAATAATCAAGTTTTTTTTAAATTCTGATATAGAGTAATTTAAAGTTTTATGAAACATTAAGCAATATACAGTGGGACAATATTTATAACAACATACAGTTACAAACAATTGCCATATAAACCATTTAAATTTTTTTATCAATAATTGATAGATCATTCACATTTACTAAACAAAAATGTTCAACTAAACTTTATATGAAAAATAAAACATATTGAAATCAACAGAACTAACTGTGATACATTGATCCATGATATAACAAGTGATACTTATAATTTAATTAATTACAATTAAAATAAAAACAAACATATACGTGCAGTTACATTAACATGTTATAAAGTAGTAATATAGTATTTATTTTAAGTTTTTCTTAAAAGTATCATATGACACGTCTACAAAATCAAGATGATTTAACACAATGTTAGCAATTTGAAAAAGTGAGCTGTGCATGCTGAATTTATTTATGCTGTATGTGATTTGCAATTAGGTAATTCTTTGGCCATGTATGAGTCAAGTGTACAGAATGATCATTTGTTTTTGCTTAAACCACTGAAAATGCATTCCTCTACATGAATCCTGATTATGTGATTTTTTTAGTTTTTTTTAGTGAGCCATTTCCTAGTAATATGCATTCAAATTTTAAAAAATCAAGATTTTTTAGTTTTTTTACATTTTTTTATTGTTAGTAACATCTCGGTTTAGCAAAATTTTCAAAATTCAAAGAAAACAACTTTAGCTTTAAGAACTTATTTTTTAAACAATTTTAAAGAAAAAAAAAATTTATAATTTTTTTCTAAAAATGCAATCCTGAGAAGTTACTAAAGATCAACAAATGTAAAAAAACTCAAAAACCTCAATTTTTGTAAATTTTAATTGCTTATTACTTGGAAATAACTCACTAAAAAAATCTAAAAAAAAATCGCAAAATCAGGATGTATGTAGTGGAAGGCATTTTCAATGGTTTGAGCAAAGCCAAATTTTTACAACGTATTATATATCTATTATACTAAGTATTTGGCTAGAACAGATTACCTTATTTAATATTTTCTAACGCATTTAATTCCTAATAATTGCCACTATAGATAGTTAGGTCATAAGTAAACACATCTGTCACTGTTTGCATGCTACACATAACGTAACAAGGTCTAAAATGTGCAAGTAGTACTTTAAGTTTGTAAAGACAACATAGTCTGAAGCTTGTTTTTCATTTCCTATGAACTTATTTTTTTAATAAAATTAAATATTTTTGTTGAAAGACCAGAGTAGAAAGCAGTGAAAGTTAGTGGAATTTTTATTTTACGTACATATAGATCAATTATAAAATACAAAATGTTATTAAGTATATTATCTACAGCATTTACAAATTCACATATGGTAAAAACAGATCTATCAATATGTGCTAAAAAAATTTACACAGTTAACACGCTTTCAATCAAATATTAAATAAGTACTACATTACATTCTTCAATGACAATATTAACAAAACGAGTAGGATACTTAAACTCTAGCAAATTATTACATTTAGTTAAACATATATTTAAAATAGTATTAATGTTATTAGAAATAGAATTGAATTGATTTTGACTTGAGCCAGTTTGTCTAATTTTTAAAAACACTGCAGTATCACTGTAGTTTTTTTTAATTCTTTATAAATATTATAGCTTAAATAAAACAGCATTTTACTTAAAAGGCAATTTATATTATTTAAGAATTTTTAAAAATAAATAATATAATTTAACATTTGCTTAATCTATTGAATTTAAATACTATGTTTTGCATATTTTTAACTCTTTTGTAATATCAAAATTTGTAGTTTGATTTAACAATTTACTACTATTACTACTACTCTTCTTCTTTGCGTGCCATATCCGCTTAGCGAACGTTGGCTATCATGTTGGCTATCATTATTTTCTGTGGTTTTGTTCTGCGCCTTCCTGCGCTACGCTTTCCATTTATCTTCACTTGAATGATAAGATGTAGGGTATTGTATGTTTCGGGGTGTCGCATTACATGGGCGAAGTAGGAGAGTTTTCTGGTCTTGATGGTCTAGTTCTACCTTTTTGTTCATTCTATTCATCACTGTATCGTTGCGGACTCTATCCACCCAGCTGATACGAAGCATGCGCCTATAGCACCACATTTCAAATGCTTCTAACTTCTTAGAAGCATTTACTACTACTACTTTTTTTTAAATCACTAAAAGCCAATTTTAACTTGTCAAACTACTTGATCTTTGTGGAGAATTGACTAGAAGACTTGTATATTAGAAAAAAAGATTTTTTTTTTATATCCATATTATATGATTAAGTTATATATTTATTGATGTAATGTATAAATAATATTACAGGCTATAACTTATAGAGTTCATAAAACATTTATTTAGGACGGCTAAAAAAACTGTTTTTTTAACAAACAATTTTTAATTTATGCATTGGCAATAACCTATACCTGCACGCTTGGGAATTTAGGGGCAATATGCTATTGAATGTTTAATGCAGGGTCAAAAATTTAAAATAAGTTTGGCAACCACTAACACGAATACATTATGTTTAGAAAACGGTGTTTTCTAAGGGTTGACAATTAACGTCACTTTTTTGCAATTGTCATAAACCATATTGCGGCTTTGATAATTACACTTTTATATAAATGCTGGTACGTTGACAATTTAGTGGTCTACATGGCGGATATAGTATACCCGCTAAGACACGTCAACTTCAAATCACCATAGACAAAGTTAACTGAAAGACAGAAGCATGAAGTTTAAGTTTTTCTACAACAAATACCTTGTATTTTTCAGCAGACTTTTAAGGACTTTGCGTTTGTTTTGCGAGATTCCAAAGTTACGTGAGTTAAAACAGTCCGTTTCTTAAGGTTTGTGTTCGATAAGATTTGTTCCTTTTGGATACATATTGACAAAATGGCTACAAAGTGCAAAAATGCCTAATAAGTTGATCAAGTTTTTGGCCAACTTCTTGAGATACAAGTTTCTTTAAATTTTTGTCAAATACCTAAACTCTCTGCGGTTATGTACGGACGGTTTAAAACAAATCGGGAAGTGGAAAGTGCTTTTGTCTCAGACTGTACGACCCATTTATGGCTTCTTTCTAAATAGGCTTTTATATAAACTGCAGAATTTTATACATTTCAGAAAATTTTGCTAAACTGTTAAACGTCATTTTACAGTTTACTGACACGTTACGATTTGTTAAGTATTAAGTTTATCCACTTGGTTGATCAGCTGGTCTAACTCATACAATCTTTGGTATTTTGCTTGGTCAAGTTTAGACAAAAAAATTTTTTTTTTTGGACGTTGGGTTATGTAGATATCTAAAACAATAAACTGGCCGATAAGCCCCCGTTAGGCGGCAGACGCTGATAGAAGTAACCGGTAGATTTTAGAGAGGAGGTTGTAATATGTCATAACAGCTTAATCTCTTAATTGCATGCCAAACATATAACTCTCTAACATTAAAGCTTATTTTAGAACAACTTTAATCGGCTCAAATGATTTTAATTAATGTGGCAGCAGTACCAAACTGTTAAAAAAATTATTACACGCGCGAATTTTAAATTTAACATTTTATCATACATTCACAACTACGAGCAGAAAGAATTGTAACAATTGTTATTTTAGAAAAGTAACTTATAACACAATAAAAAGACTACTAAGTTTAATGTTTAATGAAGTATAACTCTTAAAGTTTAAGCAAATATTTTGACAAAAAAATTACAATTTAATTTCAAAATTTAATAAACAATTAAAGGTTTTAGATTTGTATATATTTCATTAGATCGGAAATTTTATTTTCAACACTTTGCAAAAAAAAGAGTCAAATTGCGTGAGTTCTGCTCGTAGTTTTATGACACTTGATGAGTGCCCCCTTAAACATTATTTGACATTATACTAAAAAAAAATATGTCATTAATAAACACAACATAAGAACGCTGAAATATGCATGCAAATATTTAATAAAAAAAGCCTAAACTATGCATATAAATAGCAAAAATATGCCAAAATATGCAATTATAAGCAACATAAATAAATACAAATTTTTATTTTTACATGCTGCTGTAATTGAAATTTTTTTGTCAGTTATATTTTTTTAACAAGTGCAGCAAAATAAAATATTGCTATGGTAGGGAAACACATCAAAATGTTCCGTTATTCAAGAGACCGCGTTCTTTTTATCTGGTGACATTGCAAATTTAATTTCAAACAATGATGTTGCATTTATTGCATCATACGTAACACATTATTATTATTATTAAAATTAATAATATGATTATTATTTAGTATTATATTAATAAAATAATTAAATAAAAACGGATTTTAGTATTAGCATATTTTTCTAAAAACTGGTAAAATATGCATTAAAAACCAAATATAAATGAAATATGCAACAAAGCTTAAAAATGATCAAACTATGCAAACGCATATGCAAATATGCATTTGCATATAATACGGTCAGTAGTCATTACTAACTAATTTGTCTGGTCAACTACAAAATTTACGGATTATTAATTGATTTTACATATTGTATTTTGTATTTAAAATGCGCACATTTGCTGCAGACTTTGTTTCTTATTCTACAATTTAATCTTTATGCTGTTTATTAATTTTCTCGGCACAACTTTCACTATAAAATTAAATCTGTCCTCATTGTTTTCAAAATCTTGTGATTATATTATTATATATATAATAAAAAATGGTTGAGACCTGTTCTATGTGGTAATCCATAACTATGACAAAATAAAACAATAACTAAATTTTTACCTCAAACATTTATTGATAATACTAAAAAATTAATATCAATATAAATTAAAGTTTACAACTTTAGTGAGAACAAACTAATTTACATTTATACAGAAAAATTAATATAAAAATTAAAGTGAAGTAAATATAATTAAAATTACTGGTCATCTAAAAAAAATTAAAAAATGGCTATTTATATATTAGAAAGTTTTTGATCAATCAACATATTAACAAAAAGGTTATATTGTTATTTTTGTGATTTTTGGCGGCTTTTACCAGATCGTTCTTAGTGCTTTTAGTACGGTATATTTAATTTTTTTAGTTTTATCAGTTTTAGAAAAGGTATATTAACAATTAATAATCTGAATTGCAAATAAACTTGTATTATTATTATTATGCTTTTTACGACTATTTTACATCGCCACAGTAAGTCTACGACTTGTTTAAAGTGGTTTGATAGGACCAACAGCTTAATACGTGACTTCCGAACTACGCTGGTGGATAAAGAGCAAGTTATCATTTCAGTCATATTTCGGGGATCGAACCCCGGACTGCTCGCATGATATGCAAGTGCTCTACCATTGAGCTATCACACCATATTGTATTATTGTATCGTGGTTTAGTCTAAATTCTTTAAAATGCTCAGTATATTGTGTTTAAAAATTTTGGCCTAGTTTGACCTACATACACGCTATTGCATTTGGAACATGACATTTTACAAACACTAAATTTATTTAATTTTATCTTAAGCAATAAATAATATTTCATAATTTGCAACTTTTTCCAAAATAGTTTAATGTTCTAAATGAATCTTCAACTAATAGGTTTTAACGTTTTTGATGATGTTGTTAGAAAAAAATTAAGTAAAATCATTTATAAAAAATACAATTTAACAGAAAAAATTCAAAAATCACTTGTAAAAATATTAAAACATAAAATTCAGTAAATTTAGTAAATTCAGTAAATTTAGTAAATTCATAAACTAATAGTTTTATATATTATAAATTCTTTTGCAAACTCTAGCAGTTAAATTATATATTTTTTTAAACACTCACTTTGTAATTTGATTTTTTTTTAATTTTTAGATTTTTACGTGTTTTTTTCGGTTGTAACAGTTTACTAACTGATTGCTTGAATAAAGAAAAGTTTTTGTTGTTCAAAGTTTATTGAAAGTTATGAAAACGAACAATTTTAATTTGATGTGCTAAGTAATAAAAATGATCAAGTTTACTTTCATATGCGTTTGTTGAAACAAACAAGCATAGTCATTGTTTTTGTGATATCTGTTTGTTGCAAATTGTGTGTGTATTGTTGTCATTGATAGTGTTTTGCATTTGATGTAAGTCTCTCGAATGTGCAACAAGTATGGCGGCGGTACGAAAAGATTGGTCTGCTCACTCACAGCTAGCGATTACCGCTTTCTTGTTTTTAGTGCTTTGAGAAACCGAACGGTCACGGCAGTTTCTCTTCGAAATCATCTGCCAAAAGTGAGAAGTGTAAACATAAGTGAGTGGACAGTTAAGAGACGACTTCATGGAGCTAGATTATCTTCTGAAAATAGAGCTACTGGACCGCCGCTTACGTGTAAACACCAGGTGGCAAGGTTGAATTTTGCACAAGAACACTTGGCTTGGACAATAGCGGATTAAAGTTGCGTATTGTTTTCCAATAAATCGCAATTCTGTCTTACGGGCTCAGATAGACGTGTAAAAATGTGGCGACGACAAAGCGAGAGATATGCTTAAGCATCGAGCGACTTTTATTTGGTGTAGGATCAGTTATAGTATGAAATGGCATATCTTTTGACACTTGCACGGAGTAAGTCTTTATCGAGAATATGACGTTGACTGCGCATAGGTATCTGACAGAGGCTCTAGAAGGTTTTACCGTTTATGGTTATTCTTGGTGACGACGCAACATTTATGCATGATAGCACACGGCCCCACACTGCTCGGTTAGTTACTGAGTATTTTGAGGAGTGTCAAATCACGCGATTTGTTTGGCCTGCTTGCAGTCCAGATTTTAATCAAATTGAGCATGATTGGGATGAAATAGAAAAACATTTAAGGAAACATGTGCCGGCTCTCAGATATTCTAGAAAGCTTCTCAACATACTGATGCAGGAATGGGACAATTTTTTTGCTCAGAATGTAATCCAAAATCTAATCCAGAGCATGCCTCGTTGTTTACAAGCTGTTATCACTGCCAGAGGAGGAAATACTCGCTACTGAAGTCTTTAAACTTTCTTTTGTTTTAACAAAAGCCTGTAAAAGTAAACCTGTTTATTTTTATTACTTAGCTTGACAAATTAAAAATGTTCAAATTAATTACTTTTTTTTTTAAATTTTAAATAAACTATAAAAAATCATGCTTCTTATCCTACACCTAAAATCAATAATCACTCAAAAATAATTCAATATATAAATACATAAAAATTAAAAATTAAAAGTAAATATTAGAAGAATAACAAAATGTTACATATTACTTACAAGTTAAAATTAAAATTATTTAATAATAAGTTGCTTTAACAAACTGTTTATAGATTTTATTTAAAATTAAAAAAGCTAAAAGGTTTAACGGTTTAATATTTTCGAGTAAGGAATTATATATAAATGCAATATTATAATGTAATGATTTTTTTTTAAATTTTGAGTTAAGCGTTTTGTAGGTTTATTCTATAAAAATCAACAATTTTTTTTTCTTTTTTAATAAATATGTAATTGTACTAAAAATTGTAAACGCCAGTGCAGCGGTTAGTGTATATGCGCAAATGTTGTTAAATTGCTGGCACCTTTATGCTAAAATCACAAGACTTGAATAATAATTATTAGAAACTGGTGATTTAAATTCTTGAAAAAACTAACGGGACGTACTAATATTCTAAATGTTGAACAAAAAAAAGAAATTCTTGCCATTGTTAAAGTACATACAAGCGTCTGAAGTATTTTAAGCTTAACTTATTTAATACAATTTACAAATGTGTAAACAATGATATACATTTTATTACAATTATTTTGTAAAATGATGAGTCTACTTTTACAGAGGTGGGCATTATTAATTGTACTTATAATCTGCATAAACAGAAAAATAAAACTTTTATACAATCCGTAGACGAGCATATCAACAAAGTTGGTCATTAAACATTTAGTGTAAGCTGTTAAGTAATTGTGACTGCTACTTAATTTATTGATGAAATTCCGTTAGGAAACAGCATGCATAAATGCATGGTACCAACATGATGGCGCACCGTCACATTATGGTATGCAAGTAAAAATATTCCTAAATGTAGATTAGAAGAAGTAAACACCGTAGCTTTCTAGATTACTAAAAAAGACTATTTGAAATAAAAAATTACAAACTTGTTGTTTACGCAGCGGTTGCGTTAATTGACAAAAAAATGCTGCAAAGGGTTGGTGCTTCAATGTTAAATTGCCAATGTCTGTCTATAAGTGGAAAGCAATTTATTTAAAGACAAATTGTAAAAAAAATGTATAGATAATATTACTGTTACTTTTTTATAAAAAATAAAACGTGCTTAAGTTAAATGTTTTCTTTTTTTCTTAGTTATTTGTTAAGACCATACCGAAAACTACCTTGATTTGTAATATATTAACAAAAATGGCAACTTTGGCTTTATTGCTGTTTCTACATATAATTAGATAATCAATATATTTTTTTAATAGTACATTTAGAATAGGTTAAACTATAATATGTCGGAGTATTTTTTGCCGTTTTTGTTGAAATACTACAAATCAAGGTAGAGGTTGGAATGGTCTTCAAAAGTAATATTTAGAAAAATGTTTACATTTAATTTTTGAATTATTTTGACTTATTAAATAGGATTACAATAGCACAGGCGTCACTTTTGAAATACCTTGTATATTATATTAATACTTTTTTGTGGTAAAAACTTATTTTATTTTATCATTATAACTGTTTGCTACTAAATACAAAATCATTTTAATAAAAATTAATGTGTATTAGATGCTTTTAATTGAACACAAAAATCTACAATTATTATAAAAGTTCTTGTTTTCGTTGTTTTTCAGCTCAAATATGACTATTTTGCGCTCGAAACACATTCATTGCAGAACGCTGATTTTCGTAATACATCTGAATAATTTTTGGTTGTTGTAGCATGAGAGATTAACTCAGCGCACGCTTAATATGTCATAAAGTCTCTACTGAAAAAACACGCAATGTTATATAAAGCTTGGAATTATATGCATTCAAAAGGTTAAAAATATGCGCAAATATATGCACGTAATGTTGCCAAAATATGTGCTAAATTTGGTAAAAATGTACATATGTAAATGACATATAATTATTATAATATATGTAAATATGTGCTGTGTACAGTAAAATGTTTTTTAAATTATTAATTTATTTAAGTAGTATTTTTCCTTAGAAAAATGCCTAAAAGAAAGAAGAAAAAGTTGAAAAAACAAACGCTCAACTAAGTATATTTGTAGGACCAAAATTGAATTTGAACGAGTTGTTTACATATAAAATTAATAAATTTTTACAAAAGGTAATTTTGGCTTACAAAAATAATTTATAATGATTGTAATTTGTACTGGTAAAGTTATACAAATGTACACCAAACATGCAAATATGCATTATATATGCAGATATGCACCAAATAAGCAAAAAATATGCAAATATGCACCAAATATGCACTAATATTCAAATTTTATAAAAATATGCTCGGAAACTCAAAAATATGCAAAATATGCATATATAAAAATTGTTTTTGCCAGTTGTTTTCTTCTAATTTGTGTAGATTATTTAATTGGCATATGAATATTATAGAATATGCAAATGCATAAAATCCCAGCTTTACTTATATGCCATAAGTTTATAATAAAGTAGTTATCTACTGTTTGGTTTTAATTATCCACATTTTCATATTAACTCATCGTCTTTAAAATATTCTGAATAAGATAATAAAAAAATATTTTTTTTATAAATTGTTCAAGGCTACATTATAAATGTTTTTTCAGATTGTTTATGGTTTTACCTAAGATGTTAAAGATGTCATCTTATTTTGTAAGTAAAATTTGTGTGTAACGTTTTTTAAAAATTATTCAGATTGTTTGTCAAGTAATTTAAAATATCTAAAAACTGATTTTATTATATTTATACAAATTTAAATTACCTTTCACAACTATATTCAAAACTTTATTATTCAACTAAACTAATTTTGTACATATTTTCAATTAAAATTTATTGGTAAAATATTTATAGTTAAATATTTTTAAATAGAATGTTAACAGGTAAGATTAATAAAAAGAAAATATATGTTTCTTTAATAAATAATTATTTTTAATATTTATTTATTTATTGCACTTTTAAATTTTTACACTCAAATTACTCGGTAACTAAGAAAAATTTTGAAATACATTGTTCAGAATTTGACGTAGAAAGTGACGTTTTGTTTTATTATTATATATTATAAATCACTGTGTATAATTAGTAATTTTTTTTCTAAATTTTCCTTTTAGTTATTAGTAAAAACCAACAAAAACAGACCACACAATATAATGTATAACAAAATATTATAAATCTACTACTTATGGTTATAATCATTACCTATTAAACTTAACACCTACCACATAGTAAAAGTTTTAACCATCCTTTATATTAAAACAGTTAATATTCCCAATCACAATTAAAAAAAAAACACCAAAAGTATTAATCAAATTAAAGAAAATAAACTACTATTGAAACTATTTATTTAAAACAACTTGAAATGGGATTCACATATAAATAGACTTGTTAAAAGAAATTTAGCACAGATCAATCAGTTTATCATGCTTTATAAATACTTAAACTATATATAGGAAACACAAGCATAAAAATTGAGGTGGAAAGTGTTTTATTGTAACTAAGAACTAAGATTATCTATAGCGCAATAATAGAATAAAACTGTTTTTATCAATGTATTTGTACTATTTTATTAAAAAATATTTATTAAATTAAAATAATAAATTGTCTATAAAAATAACGGTACTAGAGATACCTTACAAATACAAATCAACTTGCGTGTAATAGAGACAGCCGCGTAACCACCTCTCACATATTTTTATACATAAAATATATGTAAATTGTTTCTCTAACTGCAGAAGTGCACCTTCTAGTGTAGTTGTCTCACACTGGGTGATATAAAATCGTTTATTAAATTTAAATATTTTACACACAACTGACCGAATTAATTGGTAGATTAAAAATGTAATATTTGCTTTTTTGAATAAAATATCTTTGTTTAGACACGGCAAATTTGTATTTTTATGAATATAACGTTAATTATTATCTTAGTCTTGATCTAAAAAAAAGTTAATTTTAATATATTCAATGTTTTCTTTATTTATTCTGTGAAACTCTTAATTTATTGTTATTAAACTCATATTGTTTCATATGTTTATTATTATTTTTATTAATTAATAATTAGTTTAATAGTTTACATCGTATTAGTAATAATGATTCTTATCATTAAAGTAGTTAATCTACAATGTTTTATTCTGCGTTATAATGTGCTGTCCGTAAAATACTTGTTACTAATAACCAAAACGGAAATATAGTAAAAAAGTTGTGCAATTTGGTATAGATTAGTTGAACTGCAACAATTATAAAATGGTATAACATATAAGCGTTTTAACAACTGAGAAAATAACATATACGTTGATTTGGCTAAACTTAAACTCTTTTATAAAAAATAGAAGTATTTTAACCAAGAGAGAATTCAATAAGTAATTGGATTACTAATTAAGTGATAAAATTTAAATTGATTGTGTCTGAAAAAATAAAATAATTTGTTATTTTATAAGTTGGTTTGTATACTAAAAAACAAAAATGTTTGATATTTCTACTCATTTTGCTAATTGCTTTTTTGAAATTATATAAATATATACACTACTGCCGAGCATAAAACTAGGGTAACAGTTTACTAACTAATTGCTTGAATAAAAAAAGTTTTTGTTGTTTAAAGTTTCTGAAAGTATTGATCAATTTGAGATGCTAAGTAATGAAAATAAACAAGTTTACTTTCATATGCTTTTGTTAAAACAATAGAAAGTTTAAAGACTTAAATAGCAAATATTTCCTCCTCTGGCAGTGATAACAGCTTGCAAACGACGAGGCATGCTCTGGATCAGATTATGGATCACATTCTGCGGAAGATTGTCTCATTCCTGCACCATTAAGTTTTCTAGAATTTTTGGGAGTCGGCACATGTCTCCTTAAATGTTTTTCCATCTCATCCCAAACATGCTCAATTTAATTTAAATGTGGGCTGCAGGCAGGCCAAACAAATCGTGTGATTTGACACTCGTCAAAATACTCAGTATCTATCCAAGCCATGTGGGGTTGTGCGTTATCATGCATAAATGTTGCGTTGTTACCAAAAATAACCATAAACGGTAAAACAGAATTTCTGTCAGTTACCTAAGCGCAGTCAACGTCCCATTTTTGATAAATACTAACTCTATGCAAGTTTCAAAAGATATGACTCCCCATGCCATAACTGATCTTTCACCAAGTAGAAGTCGCTCGACAATGAACATATTTTTTGCTTTGTCCTCACCACACATCTATCTGAACCCGTAAGACAGAATTTATCGGAAATCAAAACGTGACTTTAATCCGCTGTTATTCAAGTCAAGTTTTCTTGTGCAAAATTCAACCTCGCAATCCGGTGTTTACGGAAAAGCGGCGGTCTAGTAGCTCTAGTTTAAGAAGATAATCCAGCACTATTAAATTGCCTCTCAACTGTCTATTACTTATGTTTCTTTTCTCACTTCTTGCAAATGATTTTGAAAAGAAAACTGCCGTGACCGTTTGGTTTCTCAAAGCACTAGAAACGAGAAAGCTGTCATCTTTAACTGTTGTAATCTTGCCTTGCTTTGAACTAGGTCTTCAAGTAAGCAGACTAGTCTCTACGTACCGCCGCCATACTAGTTGCACACTCGAGAGACTTACATCAACGTTTTTTGCAGTTTTGCGCTAACCGCGGCCGTCTTTTATAGCCGCCACAATTTGTGCCGAAACAACAAGATTTATGCTCATTGCAAAACACTAACAATTGACAACAATACACAAACAATTTGCAACAGACAAATATCATCACAGAAACAAAAATTATGCTTGTATGTTTCATATGAAAGTAAACTTAATCATTGTCATTATTTAGAACATCAAATTGAAATTTTTTATTTTTATTACTTTCAATAAACTTTGAACAACAAAAACTTTTTTTTATTTAACCAATTAGTTAATAAACTGTTACAACCGAAAACACAGTAAAAAACTAAAAAAAAAAAAAAAATTAAACTACGGTGTGACCCTACTTTTATGCTCGGGAGTGTATAATTGTCATATTAAGTAATAATACGCTTTTTACATTACACACATTTGTGTTCACTTTTTGTTTGCAATTTATAATTTTTTTCTATATTAAAATGTGAAATTGAAAAATTACTAACATCACAATAACAATAACTAATAATTTTTTGGAGTTTTAGTAGAACCGAAACTAGTAATGTATTCGTAAAAATTTACAATTGCAAATTATAACTATCTTATGTTTGATATATTAGTGATAACACTTCTGCAAATTGATGAAACGCTAGTCTATTGAAACTTATTATGTCATTTAATAATGGTTTCTATTGATTTTAATTTAATTATAGCAAACAATGCACGCTTTTACGGGTTTTACTTTAGTTACATTTTTTATTGAGTTGAAAAAGCATTTCAAGAAAAAATGAAATAATACCTTAAAACCGAGTTTATTGAATTTAATTACGCAAGTAGAAATTATTTTACATAAGCAAAACCTTGGCCTTTTCTTTGTAACAGAACATTGGAAAAATAAAAAACAAAATAAGTGTTGCGATTTGCAGGGAAAATACCATACTTGGTAGCCATGTTGAATATGAAATGACCCTAAGAGATAATGAGTTGTATACAATAAATATTGAATACACAAAAATAAATGAATTTTTGTCATTACAGCAGGAATCATGGATTGAAGTATTATCTATTAAACATATCAACAAATCTCTTAACACTTTTAATAATATATTTCAATATAAATATTTTATTGGTTTGAATGTCAGCTAGAAAATTGAATGATGGTAGCCGTTACTATGTGATAGTTTATTATAAAATAAATTAAACAGATTTACTATGTACTATATCATATCAAAATTTACAAAGCATATATACGACAGTAAAACATAAAATGTACGAAGATAGAAAATTACATTAAAATTATTATGATTAAAATGATGAATTACATACAATAATACAAAACTTAAAAAACAGACTAAGCGGGTAGTGAAAGGATTAATAAATGACGCTTTTTATTTAAATGTAATTAAGACAAAGAACATTTCGCAAAAAAGAAAAGAGTCTGAAAGAGCTGTAATGTTTTGATTTTTTCCTCTTTGTCTTATATAGCGTGCATTAAATGTGGGATAACTTAATTTATACACTTCTGATGTTAAAATTGTATCTGTACGGTCTTTAGCGTTTAATAAAGTGTTTGATAAACTATTTTGACTTTTAAACGCTACTTTATCATTAAATTCACTGAAAATATTTCCTATCTACTTGGATATGTTACCAATATATGTTATTGAAATATATTTGATGGATTTTATGACTTATATTTTAGGATAATTTCTTAGTAATAGTATTTTTAATTCAGTTTTTGGAAATCCATTGTTATAACCTATTGATATGATTTAATTACGTTCTTTTTGTCGAGAATTTGGTGTTAATAGTAGGCTGAAGACTCTATGAACTATTAAATGGTATGTTGCAAATTTGTATCTGTTAGGATGTACTGAGTCAAACGGAATGGTTGAGTCGATTCAAACTTAGTTTTGACAAGCTTTTTTAAGATAATCATAAAATAATTTTGTTGAAAATTTAATGTACATAATACTGAATGGTTAAGTCATCTTTAAAATCTTCTACAACACTATCCGGCTAAGAAGCTATGATTTTTGCTATTTCTCACAATCCTACTCAACTTATTTAACGACCCACATATTTTTTTTTTGTGATGAACTAAGATTATTAGATCTGAATTTTTCTAATATGGTTGAAGCTGCATTAAGTAATTGCGACTATTTATTTATTACTATTATTGTTAAAACTTCTCTTTCTATTATTACTAAACCTAAAACAACTAATAATTAATTTTGATTTTAATTTTTTTTTTATTATAGTATATTTACATATTTACAATATATTTTTTTTTTCCTTACTTGCTGTTGTATACCGTCTCCAGATGGGTGGCTGCAGAGTTTACTGTTCGTATTATTGTTTATACTTTGAGAATCCACATATTGCAGCAAAAAATCTCACAAAAACTATTCAAAATGACATAAAAAAATGTGTTTCATACTTCATACAAGCAAACAGGCGATTAAAAAAAACAAAAGCATTTATCAAATACATCAGTAATTGTTCTGAACAGACTAAACAAAATTATCTAGTACATTCTAAAAAAAAATAATATTAACAGAAACAAAGCTAATCAATTTTATTAAACATTTTATTCATTTACAAGTAGTTTAAAGTTTTTATTACTTTTTTACAATATAATCAAAATAATTTAGTTAATAGTCTAAAAAAAATATTTTTTTTTTCCAAATAATAATGCATCTAGTTTTATTTTTCTTAGAGTTGTGTCTACATTGCCTACTAGTGGTAAGGCGATGGGTCAAATTTTAGACAACAAGTTGTTAAAAAACATTTTCTGAAATACCAAAGTGTTAAAGATAAAATTCTACTTATTATTTTTAAAACATTTGCATATATACCTTAGCTTCTATTCGACAACTTCAAACATATTTGCTTTATGGTACTAAAAAAAATATTTTTAAATTGTTTTGAAAATTGCAAATTTTTAACTTATACCTAAAAAATGAACAAATCTATTTTTTAAAATTATAAACCAATTATAGACAGTAAGTCTTATCTATTAATTTTTTTTGAAACATATATTAATTTTTGCATTGTCGAGTTCATAAAACAAACTAACTTTATCTTAGATGTTTATTATAAATTAACGTCTAAAATGTCTCCTGACAAATGTTAGTCATCAATGGAATTCTACTTCAGACAAACATGTAGAAAAAATATTTAATGATTTTCTAATTTTTATCAATAGTTTTCTTGACAATAAAATTTTTATAGTTAAAGGTGATGGTTTTAACTTTGTTTTTAAAATTATAAATGCTAGTGTTGCCAACTTTTTTTTTAATTTACGTTAATAAACTTCTTCAAATAACTAAAAATTCTTTTTATAGTTTTGCAGATGATAGCACTTTTTATACTTTATACTGTTTAAAGATCATATCGACAAATATGGCAAAGCGTTTTAAAATTTTTAGGTTAGAATTTGTGGGAATAAACTTCCAAATTCAGTATTTCCCAAAATTTATAAGCCGCAAATATTTACGGCCAATGTACACCAATCTAGTCTCTAATGTGATAGTTTTAGCTAGTATGGTTTCACTTGTTGACATTCAAAGGTTTATGTTGTTGTGACATATTAATTTAATCTTAAATATCACATTTTTAAGTTTTAAAAAAATCATTAGTTTGATTAGATAATGATGCTCAAAACAATTAAAACCAGTAAAGATTACTTTGTACAACAATCTTGTGTTTATATATTTACATATATCTACTCACCAACCATATACAATAGAATATTTATAACTTTACAAAAGATGGAGTTGATACAGTCAACAAACTGTCAACAATTTATAGTGTTAGTCACACTAACAGAAGATGGTCATTGACATTTATTTGTTTTTATACAATACAACTACAACAATTTTTCAAAAAAAAGTAGAAGCATTAGAGTTAGTTAATTTTGTGAAAAAAAAATTGAATACTACGTGAATTAAAAAATTTGCAGGCTCATCAACCTCATTAATTTGTAAATAAAGAATATATTTTGAAAGATATACAAAGTGTTGAAAAAAAAAATTAAAATATTTAAGGGTGTGGTAGTACGAACCACAATAAACAAAAAAGTCTTAAAAAACATAGGTTGTCATAGCAACAGCTTTGGAGATATGGAACATTATTTATTTTTATATATTTATACAAGAAACAGAGTTATAGAAAATGTTTGATGTGCCCTCCTTTCATTTTTAAACAGGCACGAGATCTTTGTCTGAAAAACATAAGTGCTCTTTTTAAAACCCCTTCATTGGCTTGGATTTTTTGGCACTTTTTATTAATTTTTAACTGCAGGTCCTCGAGGCTATTTACAAGAGTAGCTTACACTAATGATTTCAAATATCTCTAAAAAAAAAAAAACAAGAGGGTTTAAATCAGGCAATCTTGCTGGCCATAAAACTGGTCCGTCACTTCCTACCAACATATGTCGAAAAGTTTGGTCTAAACCGGTATTTCTCAATCTCTATTGAGTTTTTGTCAAACATACAATGTGAAAAAATCTGGCAATTTGGATAAGCTTCTACATAAAGACGTCTTGCTTTGGCGGCAATCCTATTAGCACGACCATACATGAAATGCATGTTGGCTAGTTGTGCATTAGAGTAAACAGTCATAACAATGAAAACTTGTGCACTAACAATTACTGTCAAAAACTGAATGTTTATTTTACAAAACATCAGCCAACTATGATAAGAAAATGCTCGTTTGTGCAAAATAAAAAATAAAGGAAAAAAATCAAATAAATATAAAAAACGTTTCATATTTCCAAAACTGTTGCTATGACAACCCATGTTTATTAAAACTTTTTGTTTGTTGTGATTCGTACTACCACTCCCTTGAGTATTTTACATTCTTTTTTGAACACCCTGTATAGAATGTACATTGGTTAAATATTAAAAAAATAAACTATGCTTTTGCGTGTTTTTTAAACACGCAACAAATTGAAATTTGCAGTTTTTTTTATATAATTTGTTTGCATATTTTACTTTTTTTTTCTTTTGCAATTTTTTATAACAAAATATAAATAATTTTTTACAAAAATATTTTTTATGTACATAACTGCAGTTTTATTTAAAATTAATAAAAAGATTGTAAAAATAGAAAAAGATTTGTTAGGCAACGACGGGATAAAAACAACAACAATAATAACAAAGAAGATGCTGGTTTAAAAACATATTTTCTGATTTTATGGGGCAAAAAAAACTAAAAAAATAGTATTTGGAAATAAAAGATAAATAGACTTAACTTAATTGTCTTTGGATGATTGAAAAATTGACAATATTTTAATTTTTCTATAAATAAACATTTGTATTACTACTTGGTAGACTTTTTCTTCCAACGGAATTGTTTGTAAAAAAAAACAACCGGTATTGGAGTACAAGAAAACCAGATTTTATTGTTAATATTAGTAAGCGTTATTACAAACAAAAATTGGTAGTTATTTTGACTAAACGCTCTTTATCCATTGAACCATTTTATAAAATAAGATAACAAAACATATTATGTCCTAGGGTACAGTACAGTACACAGTACAAACTTATTTTTTTCTAAAATATAATTTTTGTTAAAAAAATAATAAAATATTTGTAAACGATTTATTTGCTAATTAATTAAAATATTATTACGATGTATTAATTATTAAATACAGAACCTATTATTTATATTTTTATAACAGCTATGACTTGTCCGCAGTCTTATATTCTTTACTTATTAGAACACCTAGTATGTTTTTTGTTTTGTTTTTTAAATGTGGTATATTATAAAATATATAGCTCTTTTTATATTTAAACCAAACAATGAAATATATTTATGAAATAAACATTATATTATTATATTTACCACTACTTAGTGGTAGTAGTAGTTACTTTCATTTAACAGAAAACACAAACAGTTCAGTTTAGTTCAAAAATGCTTGTGTATAAAAACTAAATTTAATTATTGTTTTTCTAATCATTGTTGTGATCATTTAATTTATTATCAGAATGTAACTAAACAAAAGTATTAACATTTTATTTTGATAAATAAGTAAAAAACTTTGTTTTAACAAATAAAACTGTTTTATGCGTTTTATTAATCTAGAAATGCGGTATCTAAAAAGTATAATTAATGTAAATATTAAAATCATTATAAACCTATACGCTATATTATATAGTTAACAAACATGGTTAAATTCAATAGAATGTCAAATTAAAATATGTTAGTATATTATGTACTACATTTAACAAAATATAAATGTGAAAATTTTGAAACTGATATTACAGCAATTTTCGTACAGTACATGTGACATGTTTTTACACGTTAAATTTATTGAGAAAATAGTCGATGTTGCGTTTGTAGTATATTGGTGTAAAAACTGTCATGTAATCTTGATGAAAGTCTTGGCACAAGGAAGATCAATTTAGATAATGGATATTTGAGTTATTTTTCGAGTTACTACTTAATTCATACACAAAAATTATTGGAGAAATTAGAATATTATTTATATTACAATACAAATTATAAAATCTATTATACGGAATATACTATATATATATAATAATGTCGCTAGGAAATTATTGTGTATAAACAACGTCCTTGATTATAGATTTCAATATACAGGCTAGGATAAAACAATAATTTTTCTTACAAATATTTATTCGTTCAACTTTATTTAATTTAGATATTTAATTACTTATTTATTTAATTAAACATTTATATTATTCTATATATTATTATCTATTTATCTCTTTCTGTCAATTGAATCCCCAAACTACCAACATAACTTTCTCACACAATCTTTACTCATCCTGTCAATAGGTAAAACACTTTGATTATACTATGTAAATTTTAAACAACATTTGTTTATTAAGTCTTACTCATGTTTTCACAGATATTTTAAAATAAAATCTAATTTTATATACTATACTTTTGAATTTTTGCTATTTATACAAAAATATAGTTTATATACAATCATTTTTATTTTTATTTCTATTAACAATACTATGTTTTTGGTAATAGTTACTATAAGTTAATTATTAAGCAGATTTTTTTAACTATCATCTAATAATAAATATATATTTCTTTTACATATTATCAGTATTCATGTAACTGTAATAACATTTGATGTGAGTATGCGACTTAGATATATCAGGCTTTGTCAGAATCTAGAACGCTTCTGCGTTTTTACTAAGGTATTTAGCAGTTCAAGTTAAATAAATTTAATATTAACAATTTTTTAAGTCGTATTAAACTAACAATTTAGTTTAATTTTTGTTGATCTTAACACTTAACATTACGTAGTAGATAATAAATGAATAGTATTCAAATAAAAATATCGTTTTATTCTATTTCAAATCTGCTCTTTTTTATAGCGTCATTAATTCCTTAATAATTGGTTGTATAGCATGTTAATTGTGACAAACCATTGAAAAGATTAATTTAAATATTTAAAATGAACTTAATCATATTAAAAGTACATAAACTTTTATTTATAAAAAGATATATGAATATTACTGGATAAAGCAAGTTTTAATTATTTCAATCAAATTAAAAATAAACAAAATGCTACATTGATAATCCTGAAGATTCTCGAGCTTTGCTTTACATATACATAATATATGCATAGACTAGATTAATGCTGAAGGTTGGAAAATCGCATTAAGTTTGAATCTTTGCATACTCATTTGAACAGTAATTAAAACAAGGTTTATGAAAGATATAAAGTTAAACAATTTTATTCGTCTTTAAATTAATAATAATGCATTGAAGTACATTTTACATAAAGCTTTTATTTCATTCTCAACGTTAATTAAAAGTAAATAGAAGCTGCAAAATTTTATCATTTTATTTTTAATATTTTTTACAATTTTTAATAAATTTTAAAATATACTAAAGACACAATATTTATTAATTTATTTTTCTATGTCAGATTATTGAAATACAAATACAAAATCTTTTATTTGTTAAAAAATACTGTTTTTACTATAAATTCATGCACATAATGTTGCAATTTAAAGAATTTTATATACACATAATTTGGTTTGTGTAATTGCATAGTTTGAGAATGATAAAAAACGTTGATTAAAAAAGTTTTAACAATCCTAGTAATGACTAAAAGTGCTACCATATATATATATATATATATATATAAATAAATTTTCGTTAAATGTAATTAAAATATTAACAGTTTAAAATTTTATTAAGTTTACGGTTTTATGTAATGATTACTTGCACGATGATAATAAAAAATATATAAAAATATATAAGTTTAGTTTAAAAAATGCTAAGTACTAAATAACTTTCTACTACTGTTACATTTATATAGAAAGTTGCTGGAAAATATTTCAGCGGAATGCAATATACTAGCTAAAGCTTCTTTGTATATAACACATTCTCAAGATAACGTTTTATAATTTAATTTTTTATTATTTTCTACTTCTAAAACTTAACAATATATTTTGTTCATGTTATGGAAAAATGGGAAAAATATTTATGATCAATGTTAATTGTGTTTTTTGTTAGCATTATTTACTCTAATAATATACGTTGATATTGACACATAGATCAAGTGAGTCTTTTTTGCAATTTTTTACAGCAATCGTATACTGATGTTGCATAAATCATCAAAACCATTATTATGCACGACAGAAAGCGTCGGATGCAAACGTTTAGTTTTTAGTTTTGCGGCGTACCTAACAGTCAAGATCTTACGTCAAAGACAGAGTGATGGTTTAGTTGCCTCGCATAAAACACTAGCAATAGGACTAGTGCGGAATGCGCCAGTTGCTAAACGAATTCCTGTATGGTGGACAGGATAAACAGTACGGAATGTAGATGGAGCTGCGTAGGCATAGATTATGAAACGTTAATATAGTTTGGAACACACCAAAGGGTGATGCAAGAGTAGCATTGTTTTCCGCTCTTAATGACTTTCCATTCAACAACCTAACGTGTAAAGCTTTCCTTCTACAAAAATGGATAAACAAAGTTTTGTTGGTAAAAACAAATTATTTCAAAATGCGGTTGATAGTTATTTAAAAAAATGTAATTATTATCACAGGACGCGTCAAAATAAACATTGGCCAAAATATTAAATAATTAATATAACTTTTTTTCACACTTTTCTGATCTTTGTTTTTAAATTGATAGATAACGTCTATTAATATTTATATATTGACTATGATTCTCTTTTAACAATTCTGCAATTTTTTTGCGCAACAGTTAGGTACTTCATATAAGCAAATAGGTTTTTTTTAATTGAAAAGTGATTAAAATGTACTAAAAAAAACGTCGTTTGATTAGTTTAGTTTGTTTACAATCAGGTTTTCCTGAAGACAAAGGAATATTCACATGCGCTACTTGTATGATGGAATTGTTAAAAGTTTTTACATCTTTGTCAATAGTAGCCTAAACATTGTCATTATATATAAACACTTGAACAAATTTTGCCTAATTAGCATATTTTATTCTTCAATTTCAATGACGGTTTTTATAGATTTTCATGACCAAACATGCAAATGAATATTGAAAAGTGGCCACTATTGTGAAGATGTTTAGAGATTTCTCAGTCTAATTATTCTGCAATGCTTAAAAAACAGATTGTGAGGTTATTAACCGAGAACGATTTACTGTCCACGAAAAAGTAGGTATTGTTATTTTTATTTAAGATAACTAAATCTATTTCTGAAAACATATTGGCCAAGTTACGACCTTCTACATTGGTTTGACTTGAGCCTTACATAGTGTTATTAACATTAAAATCTTGTAACTTATAATGAAGAACGGGGACAAAAGTTGTTTAATAATTGATCAATCAATCAAGTCTAAACTTACATTTGGAAAAAGCCGCTTTGCCCTGAGCATGATCTACATTTATACAATCTTTTCGATAAATAAAATAAGTACAAAAATTAACTGAACTTTTATTTTTCATTTTAACTTTTTGTTTAATCTATTTCTATCAACTTTGATAACAAGTCAATATTAGCGTTTATAAACGCAGGAATGCTAAAAATCTGCACCTTAGGCAGCGGAACCTTTGCTTAAACTGTTGTCTTTGTAGACTTTAATTCAGTTTGAGCCTTAGCTTGCTAATGCTTTGAATCAAATTGAGTCTAAGCTTGTTGAGGCTTTGACTTGGAATAAGTAGCAGCTTTGGTTGGTTTTGGCTTAAGATTAACCCCTATCTTAAGTGGTTCTGGTCCTACTTGCTGTGACTTTGAACGAAATTGAACCCCGTAGTCAGTTTTAGTTTTGAGTTTGATGAGCCAGCAACCAATTTTTGACCCATTACATTTGAGTCTCTATTAAAAGATGTTTCTTAAACAGCAGTTAATGTCACGATTAATGGTTGAACAATAAGTGTTTTGAAAAATGCAGCAAACAATCTAAATAATGAAGGAGCCGTAATTGCCGTATACTTCTTTTGAGCATCAAAGTAAAAGAGTTTATCTAGTGCTTTGAATTTGGCTATCTTTCTTTCTTCTTTAATTTTTGAACAATTTTGGGAATAAACGGAGTGCATATTATCACAATTAACGCATAAAGGTGAATTATTAGATGGACCAGGTTTATGTTTTTCCTTGCTGCATTTAGCACATGTTGCAATACTTAGATTAGATTGGAAATAAACGGGCAAACCAGACAAATAATGTTGCCAACTTAACATGATCTGGGAGTCGTTTAGAATCAAACGTGAAGATTATAGATGTTGTATCCTTGATCTCACCATCCATTCTGCAAATTAATTTTTTGACATCAATAGTGCTTTGCAACGCCACTTCTTGTTTGAATGTGTAATCAGTTGTGTTTAACAACTTATTCCATGATATAACTCTCTTAGAAATATTTAAAGATTTATGCGGCTCAACTATCACCGCAATATTTCTTAATGCCGAGCATTTCTGCATTTTACTGTTTTGCGTTCTATAGTTTAATTCAATAATTATAGTAAGTCTTAACTTTTTGCAATAAATTAATCTTTCATTAGTAATGTTGGAAATAATCTTGTGAATTAAAAAGAAAGAAACTTTTTTTAGACTCTGGCCACTTTCCTAACATTTAACTGTTGAATGCCTTACAACGTACATTTACGTTGGTTTTTTTGTCCGTAAACGGGCAAAATCTATTTGTTAGAAGTTTTAAATTATTTGCCATAATTAATCTTTGTCAATTTTATTACTTAATCTTCTCACCCACCACATAGTCACATACGGGACGTTACACCACAAATGCAGTTGCAATGGGTAATTAAGTAATATAAGTTTTATAAATACAAATGAAAAACTTTTGTAAACACAAAAAATACTATTAGTCTCCGAAACACAATTCAAACTTTTTATCTATAACCACGTATATAATTCCACACCATAAAATTAAACATAACGAGCTAATTGATTAAAACTAGTTTAGGTTTAATCTACTAGTTTACTAGAAGCTAGGACCAAAGTAGTGTGTTGAAATTAACACTCTTACTACTAACATGAGTAATTAGTTTTTTAACTATCAAAATTTCCGTTTCCTGTTTTTCTAGTCTCCGCGCACTGCAAACACGCAGGTGAGTTTCACAAGATGTTAAGTAATATTGTCAAAAATAAACTCACAATTAAGTTTGACTTGTCGACAAACTTTGGGTTTTTTAACGAGGTCGCCTTTTACAACTATCAAAGGAGCTAGCAGAAGTATTCTTTTGCACCACTTCCTCCCGAATGAGGTTTGCTGTATGATATATCATAACGTATTAGATGCGTTTCTTTCACTATATTGAAAGAATTAAAAAATAATCTGTGTTTGATGCCCCATGTACCATTTACAGAAAGCGCAAAGTTTCAACTTCTCTGAGTTTCTTACTCCTCTTCCTTTATAAACTACTTTTGATAAAGATGCATCAAAACCCTCTTAAGTGCTAACACTAAATAATAAAATGTGTCTAACAGTTACTACCAACTTATTAACAAAGACGTCCAGAGTTTTCTGATATTGTTGTCACCAGTGATAAATTTAACCTTACAAATAAATACGTATGTTAGAAATGAGAAAAATATTTAATTGTTTGTAGTTTGAAATCCATAAAGTGCATTATAAAAAAAAGTAATGTAATAAAACAATTTTTGTTATTATACAATTTAATGGGAACACGTAAGACGGATGAAATAATTATTGGTCAGTTACGTCACTAGTCAACGCACCCTTACGCCGACAAGAATGTTATTTTCAGAACAGTTTAAAACGGTTCTGTGCGTCAAGCTCCAGGGGCGGAATCCTATTAAAATGAGCTTTTGTACGCAGTAATTAATGAATTTAAATACATTACTTGTTAATGTAGGAGTAAACCGATTTTTTTATTCTCCAGCCTTATAAAGCATTTATCTGAAAATATTTAACCGGTAAACAAAACACATTAAAAGAGTCATTAGTTCTAAGTATTTATTTTACAAACATTCAAAGAAAGTAAATGAATTTGATTCTTACTTATTAATAAATTAATAAATATTGCAATTTTTGATTTAGTTTGTTTCTATAAACATTTTATTTTAAATGAAAACATATTGAATAATAACTAATCATCAACTTTTAGCTAGAACATTTATTCACACATTCAGGAAAGAGTGATAATTTTTATAAACATTTCAATAGTTTAATACACACTCTTAATAATCTATTCACTATTGGATAAATTACGTAATACAAAAACTGCAATTGATGGTAATTTATCGTAATACAACAAACCGTAAAAACATATAAAGTTGCCTATTATATATTATATATATATATATATATATATATATATATATATATATATATATATATATATACTTATACATGATTGTATGAAAGTGAAGATCGTTGTGTACATCTTAATCTCAGGATTATTGTAACAAAACATATTTGCTTATTAATATATACTAAAATAGTTTTGTAAACCTTTTGCTAATTGCCAATGTAAAAATTGATTTGTAAAGTAAGGTATTTGTTGAGATATTTCATATTTTACAATGCTACTGTTCTACTTAAAGTGAAGATTATTATGTGTAATGTTAGTTGCATACTGTTGGAAGTCTTGTTTAAAATTGTGTGAATTTTGTTGCCACTGACGTAGCGGTAAAACTAGTTAAGTACAGTGTGTACACTTAATATTAGATGGCGTTATATTCAACAATAAATATTTGATAGTACAACTGGTAGTAGCGTTACTAAGAGTACATCCCCTTTAAGAATTTTTTAAAAGCAAGCTGGTTGAAAAGTATGAGTGGTCAAGGTTAGAAGATTTACTATATGAATAGCGGAAATAATATTCATTTAATATTGACATTTCAGAGATTTTTATTTTGAAATATATTTGTATTTAATATTCGATTTTTTTTTTAATTTTACATTTAAATCGCAGTTATATTAAATTATTGATAATTTTATTTAATACGTGTTTAATTGTTAAGTTTTATATAAAAATAAATTACTATTTTATAAAAGAATAGAAAAGGTTTGGCAACTTTGTTTCATATTTACATTAAAATAGATATAATCACTAAATATTATAAATTTCCAAGTTAATGTTAATTTACTTGCAATGTCCTAAAATACATTGCAAGTAAATTTATTAGTTAGCATCATGATAGTTTTTTTTTTCTGTTTGTTACAAATTTAGTAACTGTACAATTATTTTATAACACTCTTGAATGTTGTAGGGTACAGAATTGCGTCGCCCTCTCTTAATAAATTAAGTGTACTAGTTTTACTCAAATCTAAGATCAAATGAGAGCAAATATCGTAATTTGTACAATTGTTTTATAGTGGTCTTAGACTAATTTGTCTCTGCAGCTGCACCCTAAACATTGTACCCAATCGTCGTTTCAACTCAATAAATTAAAGGTACACAAATGTATATAAAATGCATTTCTCATGTTTATGTAAAAATGATTTGATTTGACGGTTTTGAGACACGTTATCCATGTTTAAATGTTACTGAAACTGATCATAAAATTTTATTATTAATTATTTCGCTAACTGCGAGTAATTATATTAAACCAAGTAGTCATATAAATCCAAACAAATCATTTAGAAACTATAAATATTATAATAATGTTCAAGAGCATATATTTTGTGTTATTTGTTTGAAATCACATTTATATTTTGCTTGCTTGGCCTTGCCACACAAAAAGGGCCTCTCAATTGGGTATTCAATCTTAAAGAAAACATTTTTTTTGTAGGCATTTATCTTTTTATAGCTTTCCGTTCTCACATTCCTTATTAAGCAAATATTTTAAATGTTATATTTAAGAAGAAATATGTAGAATGAATAGTAAATATTTAAGTATGCCGATTTCAATAGATATAATTAAAATTGCAAGTTGACGGCGTTTATGATGTTAATGCAAAACATATATAAATATAGTTTGAACAATGTTTATGAAAATTATTTTATAGTGCCCCAAAACATTGTACCCTTCCGTCCCTCTTATTTAATAAATTAAGGGTACAAAATTGCACAAATGTAATATAGGTATCAAATGAAAACAAATATGGTAGGTTATACAATTATTTTATGTTATCCCAGAACCTTGTACCCTATTGTCCCCCTGTTAAACAATTAAAGGTACAATATTGCATAAATGTAATATGGGTATCAAATGAAAGCAAATATAGTAGGTTGTACAATTATTTTATGTTACCCCAGAACATTGTACCCTATGGTTCCCCTTTAAACAATTAAAGGTACAATATCGCACAAATGTAATATGAGTATCAAATGAAAGCAAATATGGTAACTTAAATAATTATTTTATAGTACCCTAAAACATTGTACTCTATTGTCCCCAGCTAAACAAATAAAGGTACAATGTTGCACAAATATAATATGCGTATTAAATGAAAGCAAATATGGTAGTTATTCAATTATTTTATGTTATCCCAGAACATTGTAACCTATCGTCCCCCTGTTAAACAATTAAATGTACAATATTGCATAAATGTATTATGGCGGGTATCAAATGAAAGAAAATATCGTAACAAATATAGTTATTTTATAGTACCCTAGAACATTATACCCTATTGTTCCCCAGCTAAACAAATAAAAGTACAATATTAAACAAATGTAATATGGGTATCAAATGAAAGCAAATGTGGTAACTTAAATAATTATTTTAAAGTACCCTAAAACATTGTACCCTATTGTCCCTAGCTAAACAAATGAAAGCAAATATGATAACAAACAATTATTTTATAACAACTCAAAACATTGTACTTTATTGTCTCTCTGCTAAACAAATAAAGGTTCAAATATTGCCCAATAGTAATATGGGTATCAAATAGAAGCAACTACGTTAACTTACAATTACAATTGTTTACCCTAAAACTTAAAAAACTTAAAGATCTGCAACATTACGTTAATGTTGTAAAGTATTTAAGTCATTTGTCAATTTTGAATCAAAAATAATTTAAAAACTTGTTTTTAATAAAATTTAGAAGAGAGTCTAAGTCTCAAATCTTTCTCCTAATATTCCAATACAGAATTGTACAAAACCATAAAAAAACTATTTACGTCCATTTAGAAATCCTAGTATTTTAAATATATAGCCAATCCAAAAAAGAAGTAATTAGAAAGAAGATTTGATATACATTTGTTGTTTCATTTAATACGTTACGTCTGATACTTCGAAATTTAATTTTAATACATTAAAAAGTTAAAATTGGCTTAGTTGAAAATACTACAGTCAGATATTCTTTCAAAGTCTTTATTAATTATTAAATATTGGTACAGATTCTAACCTAGTACATAACTCTAATACGCTCTGACAAGTTTGTCGATATTGTCTTCGAAAAGTATGGACTATAAATTGTGCTCATTAATATGAATAAAAAATAAAGTCGACAAAAAAGCAAAATCTTGAACAACACCAGCATTTATTATTTTGAAGACAGACATTAAACAATCAATTCTAGAAATAATACTTTTGTTGTCAAAAAATCAATTGACAAAATTTACAGATTTATGATCAAGAGATGACCTTGTTATTAAAATTCGGATGCCAAACCTTATCAAATAAGTTGGAAATTTCTAGAACTATTGAAAGATAGAAATATTTGCTTTTTCCTTTTAATTAGTAACTAATTTGTTTTGTTTAAAAGAAGGTCTTACAAATTTTGAACAACCTTGCAATAAAATTATTGTTTTATATATTCCTGTCAACTCACTTTTATCATATTGTATAACATTATCATAATCTGCAAACAATTAATTATTTTTTGTTAAATGCTTTACGCTTAATATTAACTGTCTTTTGTTTTGGTTTAATAATAAAAAATAGAATTTATTTTTTTATGTGAACTTTTGGATTATAAGAAATGTGTAAAATGTGAAATTAGTAAAAAAAAATGTTTATTTTGAAATAACTTTAGATGAAGCGCGGCTTAAGTTCAGTAATAATAACAACAGTAATAAGCAAATGTTTCTAAAACAGCCTCAACAGTAGTTGTAATCTCTGAAATAATATGAGAAAAATTGGTGAGTAAGGTTGTGAGAACTAGGCAAACAACCATGTTTTTTAGGCGGATACTGTTGTAAAAGATGAGTGACTTAATCATTCAGTATTATGTATATTAAAACCTCCTAACAAACTATATAATTGATAAAATATTAAACTTTTTTAAGATTGCATTAAAAAAGCTTGTCAAAACTTGCGAACAAATTATCCAAAAAGGTTTATAGTTGCTTTATTTTGATAATAGTATAAGAATTTACTTTTTATTAGGTATATCATATCATATTACATTTAAGCAATAATTGTAGTCTAATTTATTTAGCTGAGAAAACAATAGGGTACAAAGTTCAATGAAAATATAATATAATTTTACAACTTATTATATTTGCTTTTATTTGATAACAATATTATATAAGCAATAATTAATAATTGTACCCTTAATTCATTTACTTAAGAGGACAATAGGGTACAAATTTCAGAAATACTTTAAATTAATGGTAGAATTTAACATATTTGCTCTTAATTGATACCTATATTACATTTATAAAATAATTGTACCCCAATTCATTTAGCTGGACGGACTATAAGGTACAATAATGAAACTATAATATAATTTTACAACTTACAATATTTGCTTTTATTTGATACCCATATTAAATCTGAGCAATAATTCTACCTTTAATTCATTTAGCTGGGAGACAATAGTGTACAAAGTTTAAGAGTACTATAAAATAGTTGTGCAAGTTAGCATATTTGTTCTTATTTGATACCCATATTACATTTATGCAATAATTGCACCTTTAACTCAATTAGCTAGGGGACAATAGGGTTCTATAAATAAATTGTACAATTTAACATATTTTCTCTTATTTAATACTTATCTTGCATGATTTATGCTCTTCTTATTTAATACTCATATTTTATTTGAACAATAGAAAGACAATTGAGTACAAAGTTCAAAGTTTAAAAATGCTATTAAATAATGCACAAGTTCAATATTTGCTCAAAATTAAAATTTTGTTATTTTTATTGTAAAATGAATACTCCAAACTTTGCTTTGTAATTATTATTCTGTTATTGACACTTACAATAAAAACCATATTTCCTAAAAAAAACAAAATTTAAAAAAAATCAAATTATTTTTTGTACCTACCTAATTATACAAACAACATGGATGATCATGAGAGCTATTAGTAATGTATTAATTGTAAAGATTATTTAACAGACAAATCTGTTTCAATATTAACATGATTCTATCTGATTAAATAGAAAAAAATCTAATTAATTTTTCTGACAAACATTTTAATTATTTTTACAAGAAAAGAAGTTATTTATTATTATTTTTTCAATAATAATTTGTAATATAAATTTCACTATTTTTAAATTATTTTAGAACGGCATATGTGCTATTGTATTTAATAGTTATTGTGTACCCGGGTCAAGAAAGGTCACGGTCCACAAATTTACCGACCGCTTTAAAGAGAGATATATTTATTTGAAACGATAGCTTGTTGAGAGAAAATTTTATTAAAATGTATGCAACTCTCTACGCATGTTCCGTTATAATAAGCCTCTCATTGATAAGACAGATTGAATATATGCAACTCTGTTAACAATATTTAGTATTACGCCCTCTTATATTGTAAGTAAAAATTACCATATACGCCTAAGTTCTTACTTTTGGCCACGGAGATGTGGCGACAATTTGTATACGTTCATAAACTGTAGTATCATAAAGTAAGCTTGTAATAGCTTTTGCAGAAAGAAAGCATTATTTTAGACAGTATATACGTATAATCCGTTCTTTATAGTACTACTGTATACATTAAAGTAAGGATATCCTTACTTTCTAAATAAAGCTGTCTTTACTAATCTGAAATAGTATTCAAAGCCTCATTTTTAAACAAACATAAAGATATATATATATATATATATATATATATATATATATATATATATATATATATATATATATATACATATATATATATATTATTATATTTGTTAACGGGATGATGAGTCTATTTTTAAAATAATTTTTAATAAATTAAAATTTATTTATAACGTTTCATATGTTATATACATATATCGTCAGATAAATAAATATATAAATAAAATACAAAATAAAATAATATTATGTAAAATTGTCACATTTGAAGTTAAAAAAGATATATTGGGATTAAGTAATATTTATAGCTATTTATTATCCAGACAAGAAAGTATTAATTAACAAATTTATAAATTAATATTTAGAATTTATATTTTTAATATATCAATAATTCAAATTTAATTTTGAAAAAGTATAAAATATAATTTATTTTATTAATAATAGAATTATATGTAATATCTTTTTCATTACAAACTTAAATATATATATAATACTAATATTTAATATCTAATGTCAATAGATATTCTTCTTTTTATTTTTATTTTATTTTATCATGTTAGTTTAATTCATCTATTTATTTATTTTATAAAAAAATGTTTTATTATTATTATTTTTAACTTCAAATGTGACAATTTTACATAATATTATTTTATTTTGTATTTTATTTATATATTTATTTATCTGACGATATATGTATATAACATATGAAACGTTATAAATAAATTTTAATTTATTAAAAATTATTTTAAAAAATAGACTCATCATCCCGTTAACAAATATAATAATATTCAAAGAAGTCTGTTAACCAATTATATATTATATATATATATATATATATATATATATATATATATATATATATATATATTATATTATACCAGCCAAGTTGTATTTAAATATTTTTAAATTTTAATATGGTAAACCTTTGACGTATGTAAAAGTTCTAGTATATTACATAAATAAATGAATTGAATTGAATTGAATTGAATTGAATTGAATTGAATTGAATATATTGCTGTATTTATTATTTTATCTATTTTATTTGGTTATTATTTGCGTATTTTTAATATTTTAATATTGTACAACTTGTACTTTTTTTAATATATTTATAACAAATAAAATTATTATTAATATATTCATTAGCATGTTTTCGTAGTTCTCAAAAGTTTAGCAAATAAAAGGTTACAGGCACCCAAAATAGAGCACAGTTTTATTTATCTTTTGTTCTGAATAACTTTGAGAGTAGATTCTACTTGCTACTGTAAATATAATTTGAAATAATTTTATTAAAAGAACATTAAGTAATATGTAATAATATAAATGTCGGCTACGGATATTACCAAGTTCTATTATATATTTTACACTTGATACAGATTTTTTAATGCAATATTTTACTTGATCATTTTCAATCTTGTTTTACCCAGTTATATTAATACACTTCATTTCATAATTAACCGTTTAATAATTAAAATTATGTCTTCGGGAAATCCCTGTTTCACGAGTACGATTGTTTAAGAATAAAACTATTCTTATGAAAAGGAGTTAACAAAAACTTTATAATATGATGAATTATTTAATGGTACAAAAACATATTAAAAAAATATCTTTAAGAGTTTTTAACAATGGATGTCAGGATCATTTCGAACAGTCTTCGTAAATAACGCATTTATTTTTCACGTTATCCAAGTAAAAGCCGTTTTTACAAAAACATCCTTTAAGACATTTTTGAGAACAATACTGTGGACGGTAATTAATTGTTGGACATATGTTATCGCATTCTTTGCCACAAGTCGTATATTCCGCATTCGGATCGGAACAATGTTCTATAAAAAAAGTAAAATATTTTAAATACACACACAAATATATTTCTAATCAAATTTACCTGCGTGCATCGATGCAAACAGGGAGAATAATACCAGTATTGCTACGTGCTTGTACATATTGAATATTTACTATAGTGGCATACGTTCCTGCTGTATTTATACTATACAATTAATTACAAATATTGCATAATTAAAATTTGCTTTAAACTGCAATTGACCTACAATACATACATTTGGAGATTACATACATATGTGCATTTAAACAGGTTTTGAAGATAAAATGTGTACTATCGATACGTATAAAAATGATTAAAATATTAACATATTAAAAATATGTAACAAATATATATAATGGTATAATTAAAGTGTATCGTATAACAAAATGATAATTAATTATTCATTAGTTATTTTACTTATCACTAGTTTTACAAGCATTACATTTTTATATCTAAATGAGACACATTTTAAATCATTTTATTTTTTATTATTAATTTAGTTTACCTATATTGATTACCATTTTAAAAACAAATATATATTGGTTTTAAAATATTGTAAAATTATTTTATTGGCAAATTTAAAAGTAACGTATTGTGCCATTGGCATTTTAATTTATAATAATATTAATAATAATAACTGTTTGCTGTCTTTGCGTCTTTAACATTATTGACAAATACATTTTATATTTTTTACATTTTATTCTTATTTTTAATCAACATAAAATAATTTTTTAAATTTAACTTCCACGTTTATTTATCTTTGTCTACTAGTTTTCTTCTTTTTATTATGCATTAATTCTAAATCTCTGTCATCTTTCTTCACACATTTATTTCATTTGTTCTTCCTTTACCTTACTTGTTACTTTTCCTTTTCAAAAGTAGATTATAATTTATTATCATAAAACATTATTAAAACTAGAAGAACGTCTAAACATAAATAATAATAATTTATTATTATGTTTTGTAACTATGACATGCAGAGAAAACCATTTTAATAAAAATATAGTAGTTCCAAATTAATTTTAGTGTTTAAAGATACTTAACGCTAAAAAACTTATCAGCATACGTTTCAACAATTTACTTATTTTTGTTGTCACAAAACAGAGCTGACACAGACTGACGTTTTGGATTTTGAATTTTAATAAAATTATTTTACTACATTTACACCAATATAATAAAAACTCTTTTACGTTAAAATAACTTAACACATTTAACATTTTTTACGTACTAGGCTATTTAAATGCAGTACCTACAGTACCAGTACAGTTTGTAAAAAAAATGTTATAAAATAAATAGCTTTAGATGGCGCATTGTAAAGCAGCAGTTAAAACAGTTTTTTTGGATATTTTTTAGAATTGTTTACAAAATTAACTAAATTTGATAAATAAATTAAACAAAAAAATTAACGTTTTTAAGTCTCGAATTACTTAAAATTTTGTCAATCAGTATGTAAATGTTGTGGATTATAGCTATGTTATTGCTAAGTAACAAAAATTAAAAAAGGCGCAACGTTAATATAATTTTGCGTACTTTATTGATAGAAAACTTTGATTTTAGATTAGATTTTAAAACCGCTTTTGCTTTAATAAAGTTATGTCTGGTTTTAAGAGTGATTAGTAATAATATAATAATACCGCTAATTCTTGCTTTTTGGTCTTGAAAATTACATTTACCAATATATTTATGTCTTTTCAAAATAATAAATCATAATCCTTACAAAATTGACATAATTAAAAAAAAAATCTTTTTTGTTTGTCTTTCCTTTCTTTGTTTTTAACTGTTCTCATCCATTCTATCCCTTTTCTGTCTTCTTTCAATATATATTTTTTTCTATCTGTTTTTTTTTTCATTTTGTTGCACTCTTTTAACATGTCTTCTATAGTTTCCTTAGTGTTTCCGCACACAAAATCTTGTCACTTGCTGTTTCTTATCACATCTGACTTTTGCAATTATCTTCACTATATCTATTGCTTTGTAGGGACATTATCAATGTAGATTACTTTCTATAAAATATTTATACTTTGCAAGAAGAGAATACGATGAAAAGGTCTCAGTTACTCGTTCACTTGTATTTTCATTTTTTTTTTGTTTTTGTATATATCTATTTTTTTAATAATTTTGTGCTATGTCTTTCTTCCAGATTTATTCATTCTTTGAATTTCTTGGCTATCATAACCACTTTTGTTGTAATAATTTTTCTTTAGTTTTTTATTTTTTGCTCTAATTTTTTTATGCATTTTTGTGAGATTTTACATTTGTTTTTTAATTTCATATTTCCTTTATATACTTTCTTTTATAAACTATACTTGATTGCTTTTTTTCCTGCGTCTATTCTTAACTTATCCTCCAGCAGAATATATACTGAAATTTTTTTATTTAAACTTAGCACCCATCTTTAATATTTTTGACCCATACATACTTCTAACTAAATTATCAAACATAAGTTCTTTTATTTTTTACTTATTTTTGAACGTTTTCTAATCTACTATATTTGCTTTTTAATGTGCTTGTTTTTACTGTGCAAAAAACCTATTATTCTAAATATTTAAAAGAGTTTACTTCCGTAATACCTTGTTTATTCTATTTTTAGTTCTCCACTTTTTTTCTCATCCCCCTTCTTGACTAAACACTATATTTTTTTCTAATTTTGTTTTCTCATTTTTTTTCTAATTTTTTTATCATTTCTATTTCTTCTATTTCTTATGCTTCTTTTGCCAGTATTATGTTGTCAGCATATGCTAGCAAACTTACGCAAGCGTATGTAAAATATATACGTTGTCTATGGTACTTCTCCCTTTTCTGAAGCCGGTTTGCCCGTCTGGAATTATCATATTTATACCCAGTTTCTTATTCAACTTTTTCATTAATATCATGGCGTAAATCTTGCATGCCGTACACAGTAGTGTTATTCTCTTGTAGTTATTTACTAGATTTTTGATTTCACTCTTGTGTATCGGGCATACAAAACTTTCTCTCTATTATAACTCGAAATCTCTTCCGTACTCTATTTATTAACTCACTCAATCTCTGCCGTACCATACAACCACGCTTCATGTTGTATTCTATTTTTTTTTAATTTTTTGATTTTTTTTTATATTGTTTTCTTTAAAATTTTATTTGCTTTCTAGATTGGCTATTGTCTGTTTAGTTTTTTTCTACTTTTTTCTCTAAAACAAACTCAAAAAGTGTTCTTTTTACGCCTCTATTGGTATTGCCTTAATATCTCTCTTTTTTGTTATTTCTTTGTTTATATATTTCCATGCTTCTGATTATGTCTTTATTTTTTTAATTTCTATTTTTTTTTTAATTTATTTTAACTTTTTTTTTTACTTTTCTATTGTGCTTTTGTCGTTTCTCCAGTGTCTTAAAATTTTTTTTGCTTTATGCTTTTTCTGAGTACTGCTATTCAACTATTTGCTTTTTTAATTTTTCCTTTTTTTTAATTTTCATGTCTTTACTACCGTTTCCCGTATGTTTTTTCTAATTCTTTCATTTTTTTTTCTACATTTCTTCTCTTTTCTCTAATTCTTCTGAGTGATTAGTAATGACATATTTTGAAATTGCTATAAAATAAGTAGTAAGTACAATGTAAATAAACAAATGGTTTGTTTTTAATAAAATTGCCTTCTTTTTAGAATTGGTTCAAATTTTATGTTAAAAAAAAACTAGTTACTGACAACCAATTTAAAATTTTTAGATTTTTTTTTGCCACAATGACGTTTGTTAATTGTGTATCATCCTAAACTATATAAAAGTCTTGGTTAAGTTGACATTTTTTTTTTTAATTTTATATATTAGTATGCTATTCATAATAAGTAAATAAATTACTTACTAATTTGTAGCTTTTATGTATTATGCATACATTCTAATTACATAAAAGTAATTTCTATATATCAAATAGTGATAGTCAGTTTTTTAATGTCTTTTGCAACCGAATACGTTTTCTAATGCCACATTTGTAAATTAAACAAATAAAAAAATTGTATTTATGACGATAATTGTTACTAGGACATTGTTTGTTTTTGTTTGTTAGTTAGATATCTAAATAAATTAATAAGTTATTTAATTTTTAGCATCGAACAAAACAACTTTCTTCCTAAAAAATAAATTATTAACTACGTTATTAATTATTTCTACAATAATACTATGATCCAGTTTATGCCGGAACGATAACTTTATATAATAAATGTAAAACTAGATTGCAATCTATTTTGCGTCAAACGAAGATATAACTTTTGTTGTCAATCATTCCACTGATAGTTAGTTTAAATTTGTTTGTTTGTACACAGTTTTTGCATTACTTTGCGATCCATTAGTACCGTCTGTACATATTGCTATATTATTTATTTGTCTTATATAAAGTATGAATGGTATTTGATTGCTTGTGTGGGTTTTATTTAGTATTTTTGTTTCAGTAAATATATAAAAACTGGCTGTATATGTTGTTTTACTTTATGTGCTCTACATCGTGTTTTATTATTGATAATAACTTTATTAAAAAAATAACTGGTATTTTTTTTTATTTGTGTTAAACTAACACTAATTATAATCTATTTAATTTTTAATTTTAAAATTGGCATTAAGTAAGTAGTGGAATGTAAAACAATAAAACATTTTTCTATATCTATCGCATTAACAACCTTATTTTTTAATTATTATACCTTTTTGATCAATTTTGTTTTAGTTTAAGTAAATCACAAATAATGGTCTTTATAAAATGAACTTTTCGAGTAAGTTTTAATTTTATTAAACTGCAATACCGTTGGTAACAAATTGAATTTTTCTATAATAGGAAAAATCAACAAAGAACGTACGTATGGTAGGAATGAGCAATAGGTAATTAAATCCAGCAGAAACTTTATGTTAAAGGTGGTAAAATCATTACAATGCTCGGTATACGACGAAGTCGAAAAATAACAGCGGTTAGCATTTCTTGGAAATAAATAGCGAGTATACTAAACAGAATATTAAAAGTAAATAAAAACAACAGAAACCGTAAAAATATTTTATATATAATATGTTAGAAATTTAAAATGTTTTTATATAAATATAAAATACTTATACTACTACTTATAATTAAACTTATTTATTAAATTATTTAAAAAAAATAGAACTTTCAATTTAATTAAAATAAATGTGTACAATTTGTATAATATAAAAATATATGACCGTATAATAATTATATAAAAGGTCATGTTTTTTGTATTGTTAGCTATAAACAAATGACAGTGTAGAAAATGCAACTACACATATGTAAATGAGCAAATAGAGAATAAGCAATTATTTCCGCGCGTTGAACATAGACAGATCTATTTCTTTGAACTATGCAAATAAAAACTTTCATTTTAAAATTTTATTGAAATTAAATGTAAATTGAGAAATTTATATGATATAATTTTCTAAAAATATTTTCATTAAAGCTGCAGCAAAGTAAAGTAACTAAAGTGCAATGAAACAAAAATAAATTAAGTTAATGTACTAAAAATTAAATTGAATTATAATTAAATATTTTGGTATTATTAAAAACTTTATCAGAAATGTCATTAATGATATTTCGAAACAATTTGCAAAAAAGTTTTATGATATGGCAAAACCACTAAATATGACCTAGTTAATTCAATTTAATTTTAATTTATACATAAATACTAAAATACAAATTTAACAAACTAAAAACTATAAAGGAGAGTGTTTTGTTGCAGCCAGGGTTAAGGGCTATTTTTTAAATAAATTACTTCATACGCATAAAATATTTGTAACATAACAGTATTACATAATAAAAATCAAATTAACACTGCATTGTGAGTGGGAAAGTGGGAGTCTGCTGACAGGTTGGAAAAGTGACAATCAGAAATGTCATTTTAAAAGCCGGAAATTAACTTGACTAACCGTTTGTGAATAAAATAAGTATGAAAATTAGTAAATCCTCAAAGTTTAGTGATTATTTGTTTGCAAGATAATACTTAGTTTTTTTAAATGTTTTATACGCAAATTAATTTTTGACAATAATTATTAAAGATATAATGAACAAATTTTTCATAAAAATTTCCATTTTTTCTTTAACACTTGTCCTTCATTATACTAAAATGAACATTTTTTAATAATTTTGATATTGATACTTATTCCATATATTCTCTGGATCTACATAATGCAGCAGAAAAACTCATAAAAACTTTTTAAAATGTCGTCAATAAATTTGTTCCATTCTTTGTTATTAAACAAAAACAAAAGCACTTGTACTCAATTCAGACAATACAGGCAGTTATTAGGAAGCGAAAAGCATTTAACAAATACGCCAGTAGCCGTTCCAATCAGAATGATCAAGATTATAAAATAGAAATAAGATTGACAACAACATAGTTAACTCAATATCTCATAAACAACAAAAATTTCTATAAAATAATAAATTTATTGCAAGCTAGTTTAAAATCTTCGAAATTATCAAAACAATCAAACGTCTTGATTATAAATTTGTAAATCTTATCAGTTTTATTGACAAAGAAAAATTATAGTTAGAATTCTTCAAGATTTTGCTTTTTTACTAATTTTATTTTTAATTTACATTAATAAACTTCTTTAAATAATTAAAAAAATTATTCATAGTTCTGCTGATAAAAGCACCTTTTATACTTCATACTTTTCAAAGACCATTTTGACAAATATAGCAGAACGTCTTAAAACTTCTCGGTTAAAATATGTAGCGTTTATAAACAAAGACCACATAACAATTTTGTTTCTAAAATTAAAATCCGATGCATCATCAGTATCAAATATAAAACTATAAACAACAAATTCATATCTAAATCTATTTCTATTTGTTTTCTAGACGTTACAATCTTACATGATATTTCTAGAATAACTATGTTGTTGATATAACTTCAAAAACATATAGAAAATTAAAAATTTTTAATAGATGAAAGCCAACGTTTTTAAGAGAGATTTTTTTATAATAATATTATAAACCACACACAAAAATGACATCAAAACTCACTAGTCAAATAAAGACAATAGAAATTTTAGTTACAAATATTACTAATAAGTAGTTTGGAGTACTCGGCCATAACCCAACTGTTTATTATCAACAAATTTGATTTTTTTCTGCAAGCAGTAGAAATCTTTTAGTCTATGACTCAGCAAACAATTTGAACTAGAAGTCTTGTAATTGACTCATTTATTTATTTTAAGTTTTGAAACATTGAAATTTATGTTGTTACTCTTAAAATAATTGTAATTTGTTTTAAATTATTTTTTAGCAACTTTTTTCTCAATAATAATAAGTTTGGTTTATAATGCAATTTTGTTTAGTATTTATTGGTTCTTGCAACTAAAGTTGACCATGTTTTAACTTAATAAAAAACAACATGTATGGAGCCGCTCCCGCACGTTTTGAAAGTTTATGCTTTTCAAAAAAGAGTTTCAAAGATTTGATTGCTTTTTTACAATCTTCTTTTTGTACCTTGTTAAGCCTGCTCTTTCTCAACATGAACTTTTATGAGTAGAGCTGGGCATGTGCAGAATATACAAAAGTAACCGCCATAAATTCACGGCCTAACTAAGAAATCATGCACTTAGGAGAAAGATATTTTATTATTTTTCAATATAATCTCTCTTAAGTTCATCAACACACGTATTACATTGTTTAATTAGTATTTATATTGCCTTATACAAATATTCTATAGATTTGTTGTCAAAATGCTCCAAAACGTCAAGAAATCAGACCAAGTCTGGACTGTTATGATTAAATTTTTAAAATCTATTTTTTTTTTGGAAAGTTGAGCAATTTTAGCGGTGTGCACAGGTGCAATATTGTGCAACAACCTGACTGATTTTTTTTATGCTATGTCCAAATATTTTTTCACAAGCTATGTAATATAGCATTATAATAAGCGACGTTTGCGGTGTTTTTTTTTTTAAATTTAATTATCAAGATGCTCTTACAATTTCAAAAGATTGTAGCCACAATTTTTTTAGTTGCCGGGGATACCTTGGATTTTCTTGGTGATGGTTCACATACACGTCGCCATTTAATAGAATCTTTTAGATAGAGAATTATAACACAAGGAGTATATGTCTTTTACCAATAGACTGCAAAACTTTTTCTTGCTCTCCTCACAAAGCTTTCAAATTCATCTTGCACTCACTTTATTCATTCCTTAATGGTTATGTAGTATTTGCCAAATTGATGTATTTGACAGCCTTGACGTTGCTGATAATTTCCTCACTTTTAGTCGGCAATCACTTTGAACCAGTTTTTTAATAAAAACAGTCGACTTTTCTGTGATCACTTCAACTGGTTGGCAAGATTGTGAGTCATTTTTTAAAGACTCATAGCCCATCTTAAACATTTTGGTTCATATTTTACGATGGAATAAGAATAAGAAGATGAATTTATACCGTATCCAATCTCTGTTTAATTTAATGAGGGATGATATTTTTTAATGTAAAGAATTTTGCAAATCTGGCATATTTAAAACCTAACAATGTCTGTTTGTATATTACTACAAAGCTAATTGAAGAAGAGGGATCAAATTGCACACGTAGGTTAATAAAGCATCACACTTTACTATCAATATTTGATATTTGGGTTTTGAAGTTTTTAGAAATGTAGTAGACTAAGAATTTATGGCAGTTATCATGTTTGCTCGATTGTTTTGTCATCAATTTTAAAAGCATGTTAGGCTGTTTTAAAATTCCAACATATGCATGTATACAGTTGTAAGTAATAGTTGGCTATCTTAAGGTTTAAGGTATTCATTACTTTATTTTTCTGTTTACAGCCTGGGGTATTATGCCACCGTACTTTTAGTGCATGGTACGTGTTTGGTTTTAGTAAAGTAGTAAAGTGTTTAATAGGTAAATCAGTCTATGGTTCAGATTTACACATGTTGGTGATTAACCTTATGAGTGCCAGCTTATATGCTTTAATATTTCTTACTATAATGAAGTGTTTTTTTACCTAGCACAGCTTAATGTTATTTTTACGTGCTGTTAGATTGAAAGAAGATTGACATTTTAATATTAGCTTTTATGCAATCTTAAGCTTGTTTATAGCTAGAATTGCTGTCCGTTAAGATTTGCACATTTTTTCCATATAATTTCATTACCCGAAAGATAATTTTAGAAGGTAAGGACATTGAAACATCTATATCCTGTAAATAGATTGCCGTTTCAGGGCCTTGGAATGTTTTAGAGCTATCGGTGTATATTTGTAAGAATTTATCTTTATTTACGTTTTGCGCTTGTTGTTCCTGTACTTGTACATTGTAGGATCTTTAAAATAAGGTGACTTTGTGTTTATTTGCACTCCTGGTAAAGCTGTTTCTTCTTTACCTGTTGTACTTGGGCATATCATTTGTTGCAAGTGATTGAGTTGGTTTGCAGATGTTTTTTAGATTAGCTTTTGTCTGCCACTCTTTTTTGCCAACAGTTTGCCTACATTATCATTACCAAAACAATATTTATATATTTTTGGCCAACATTGTCGCAATTTTAACAAAGGAATTTAAAATTTACAAAATACACTGCTCAAAATAATTAGAAAAATACATATTTAAAATAACAATAGCAATTAAAAAAAAAAACTACACAATACAAAGTAAAACAAGCAATAAAGTTTTTTTAAAGTAGTGTGCTTTAGAATAGTAAACAATGTTGATAGTTTATCATAAATTGTAATGTATGACTAGTCTATCAAAATAAAGCATCTAAACAAAAAATAAGTCATTTGTGTTGTTTCTATTGAGTATAGCACATATAACGTAGTACACAAAGTTAACAAGCAATCAGAATGCGAGGTTGTAAATATGCGTGCAAAAAAAAAAGATTTATTTAATAAACCGGTTTTAAAAACTTTGTTAGTTTTTTTTGCTTTGTGAACCTTGTTTTGTTATATTATTTTTTTGACTTGTGAATACATTATCTGATAAGTATGGTAATATTCTATTAATGTTGTTTTTTATTTTAAATAACCGTAAGTACGTTTATTTTCTATATTTCACTATTAAAAGTTTTAAATCAAAAAGTTATTGTTGCATAACTATATAAAATCATGTCTATTAACAATATTAGGACTACTCAAGAGATATATCATGTTTTCTGTAAGTTTTTAGAAAACTTTAATTGGTAACAGATTCACAAATTTGTTTTTGTGTTTGTTATACATACAAAGTTTGGTGATTTAAAACAGCGTATTATTTTGCAATATTTTATTACACAAGGAGTGTTTCAACAAAACTAAACGTTTACAAACTTCTAAGTGGCAGGATGTCTTGCACATTATATTCCTATTAGTCATTATTAAACCATCAAGCAAATATTTAATATTGCTATAAATTAAATTAAATTAAATTGCAACAAAAACATACACATTTAAGGGGCAGCGTGGCGCAGTAGTCTAGGCATTTGACTGCTCAACTATTTTAAACTTTTATAATATTTGCAGTGGTTCGGATTTCATTTAAAACTGTATGTCAACTTTTAATATAAGTTGCCAGCATTACGGGCAGCAAAGAAACTAATGCACCTGAAGTGGCGTAAAAAGGGGCTGATGATGATAATATAAATTATTTCTCCTATTAGGAGGCATACTTAAAGTAAATTATTATTGCAACATTAACCTATCATGACTAACACGAGGATAACAATAAATGAAACAATAGTATATAAGATACAAACATTAAAACTTAATAAATAAACAGTACTCTGTGGTGTAGTGAGCAGTATGCGAGAACTTGTCAACAGGCAAGTTGCGCCGTAGGTTTGAGCCCCGAGAATCATCAGACTTTTTTTTGTTATTTTAAATTTAAAAATTGTGATATACGTCACTATAACTTCTTATTTAATTATTTTATTCAATTAATTAATTTAAAACAACCAAAATAAATGGATAAAGATGGAAAAAGAAATAGAGATAGTGCTAAAAAACAAGAAATATTTCAAAGAAACAAGGAAGTTCTCAGATCACTAGAGAAAAGATAAATAGAAGTAACAAGAAAAGTAAACAGTAACGAGCCAGAAAAACGTTGTCCCTGAGAAGATAAAAAAATGATGAAAAAAACACAAAAGAAATAAAAACGGAAATGAAAAATATAATGGAAGAGACGATAAAAAAAGAAAGAAAATAAGAAGTAGAGAAAAAAAAACTAAAAAGCAAAATAAGAGCAATTGAAGACAAGTTGGAACAAACAGAAAGAAAAGAAAGAAGAAACAAGTTTGTAATAAGAAAAATAGAGGTACAAACAGGAAAATAAAAAGAAACTATAAAAGAATTAATACAAAAAAAACTTAAAAATAGAGACAGAAATAATTTCTGCATATTCAGTGGAAAATGAAAAAAAACAAACAATAATAGCAGAAACAAAGTCATGGGTACAAAAACATGATAATATGTAAAACAAAAACAAACTGAGAGGCACAAATTTATACATTAAAAATGACTTGACGTTGGAAAAAAGAAAAGTTGAGAAAGAATTAAGAAATATATCGAGAAACAAAAAGTCAATGTGCAGACGAGTATGGGTACAGTACAGAAAATTGAAAATAGATAGAGAAGTATACAATTGGAGTGATCTAGATCAAGGAGTTTTAAAAGAGAGCAATCGCAAAGCAAAAAAGTAATTAGTAACATAAACACAAAAAAATAGACAACGCATGCAAGTGCTGAGAGTACCTAAAAACCTTTGACATAACTGGAATGGTAAAGACGTGGATAGGTGACAAGAAATTGGAAAAGTTGAAGCTCATCATGCCAGCCGAATACATCTGAAAATGCCAACCAGCTATATAAGAGAGAGAAAAAATGGAAAAGCTAAATAAAGCATAAATATAGAAATAAGTCCAGAAAAGGATGAGTTTATTGAAAATGAGAGAATACAAAACTTTTTGAGGAGAGAAAAAAAATATGCAGCAATAACAGTATATAAAAGAGGCATGAAAAACACTAGGCAAAAGTTAGAAACGCTAATACCAGAAAATGAAAGAAGACAATTGATTATAAAGGGGACTTCAACGCAAAAATTGGAAAGAACGGAGAAAAAAATAAAACAAGATGACACGAGAAACAAAGAATCAAAAGATACCACAAAAAATAGAAAAGAAAAAGAAATGATAAAAATGATAAAAGAGAAGGGTTGGGACATTTTAAATAGTAACTGAACAAGAGTTGAAGAAGGAAAATTTACTTATATAGGGACAGACAATTTTAAAGTAGAAATAAAAGTTGAATCAGACCACAAACCATTAGAACTCAGCTTAAATGGGGAAACTGTGAAAAGACAGGAAAATGAAAATAAAAGTGAAGAAAGTATTTTTCTCATATTTTTCCCATATTTTCGGACGGAAGAAGGTGTGATAATGTACAAAAAAAATCTAAGAAAAATTAGAAAAAAACGGAAGAAATATCAAAGAGATAATGAGGGATTTAGATGAACCAATGAGGAAAGCGGTAGTAAAAAAAACCTGTAGAAGAAAAAATGAAAAAGAGCAAATAATGGAACAGCTAATGTACTAAAAAAAACTAGAAGCCAAAAAGATTTTAAGGCACTGGAGAAACAACAAAAGTACAAAAGAAGAATAACTATAGAACAGAAAGCATACAAAAATCAGTGTGAAAAAGCTAAAAGTGAATTTATAAAAAAAGATGAAAAAGAAATTAAAAAAATAAAGACAGAAGCAGAAGCATAAAAATACATATTGTAACAATTCAAAATAACATTAAGTTATTAATTGTTTAATTAAATAATTTGAAACAATCACCCTGTATATTATTTTCAATAATATATAAATATTAAGAAATGTTGGAATATTTTTATTTAAAAAAAAAAATGATTCGCATACTAGAATAAATTGCGACGCAAAAACGATCGCGACCTTTTCCATCTGCGGGCTCTTTCTTTCCTTTTGCAACGAGTCCCGAGTGAAGACGTGTAGACGGTCCTCAAATTTAATTAATTTGCCATTGCAATATTTTTCGAAGTTGTGCTAAGTGCGAAAGATACCTCGAAAAATTATCACCCGCTGTATGGAGATTTTGTTGGCATTATATTAAAAATTGTGGATACGGTAAGGAGTATTAGTACCGTCCATATTAACCCGATAATGGTGGATCTAGAGGCCGTTCTACAAATTCACATGGTCCGTGAATTAATTAATATTTCGCATAAATCAATTACTTTCTCTATCCTTGGTATGTATTTCAATATATTATTCATTTTACCGATCATTTCTTTTATTTTTATCAAGATACAATTTTTATTGATACGCGCACGTCTTTTTTAGGCACGTTTTACACGTGTGGATTTTCTAACCGTTTTGGCAGTTTATATTAAGTACCCGAACATCTTAAACATTTTCATCAAGCCGTGCAAACTGCTATTCCATATCGCTGACTGTACTACTGTTCTAGGAGATATTTCTGGACGTAGAAAATTAACTTGATCCCTGACTTGGACAAATGCACGTGTTGGGATAGGAAACCACGTGGACCTTGATGCTAACGACAGTATCACCAACAGCTAAGCTTTTCTCTTTATTTTTATTAATTACTTTTTCTATTTTTGTATGTATACATATGGATATATATCTATATGCAAGATATCTTCTTTCGTTGTAAAGTATAAAATATGATCGCAGATCATACAAATATTAACTTACTTGTACCTTAATATTTTCTCAATCTCAACGGTATAGTTTAGTTTAGTAGATGGTAACTACCAGGTAATTTTTTTTGTTTGCGCTACGGATGAACTTTTGCTTTTTTTGCGGTATTATTATTTTAGTTAATTATTAAATTAATAAGCTTGAAATCAAATGTGTAACGAATATTATTATACCTTTAATCTTGCCACTTATCAATTAAATGTTTATTTTTGGTATAACTTGTGTCTTGTTTAGAATACCTAAGAATTTTCGTGACTTTAGCGAACTTACTGTTCAATTGCTACTATCAAAATCACGTGGAGCCTAAAGAGGTAAACCAGTTTACCCATACGAATCTACTCCCATCTCCACTAGGGCTGAAGGGTTAGCAATTGATACTTTTCATAGTAAGTTAGGTGACCGGTCAACAATAAAGGTTGCTTAAGTGTATTACTGTAAATTGTAACGTCAACAATATACAAAAAACTAAGAAAAAAACAGAGAGATATTGATGCAATACTAATGGACGCATGGAAGGAACACTTTCCAAAATTGTTTGTAGGAGAAAAGAAAAAAAAAGAAAAACTAGACAGGCAAGAGATAATTCTACAAGCGACAGAAATATTTAAGAATAAATAGAAAAAATAAAAAAAGAAAGCGCCAGGTATGAATGGGATACAGAATGAAGCGTGGTTGTATAGTACGGAAGAGCTGATTGAGAGATTGAGTGAGTTAATAAACAGAGTACGGAAAGGAGAAGGGTTTCTAAGTCAATGGAGAATCTTATATGCCTTATACACCAAAGTGGAATCAAAAAGCTAGTTAATAACTACAGGGGTATAACTATATAATAATACTACAAGTTTGCCATGATATTAGAAGAAAAGTTGAATGCGGAACTGGGTATGAATAAGATAATTCCAGACGGACAAGCCGGCTTTTGGAGGAGAAGTGGTACTATGGATAACGTATAAATTTGAAGTGAAGTGTTTGGGAAAATAAGTGAAAAATTTTATACAACAAATGGAGTAACACGGGGCTTCTATAGAGTCCCACTTTGTTTGCAACCTACATAGCAGATGTAGAAAAAAAAAACAAAGTTGGTTCAAGCAGAAGGGGTAGTAGTCGGTAGAGGAACAGTGTTGTTGCTAGCATATGCAGACGACATGGCAATTCTAGCAAAAGAAGAAAAAGAAATAATAGAAATGATAAAATGTTTAGAAAAATATTTTAGAAAAAAATAACTAAAAGTTAATGTAGATAAAACAAAAATTATGGTGTTTAAAAAGGGGGTGGAGAAAAAAGTGGAAGACTGAAAATGGAATGGGCAAGGTATTACAGAAGTAAAGTTTTTTAAATATTTGGGGTATGTTTTTTGCACAAACAACACTGACTTTGAGTACATTAAAAATATGGCTCAGAATGCAAATAAAGCAGTGGGACAAGTTTGGGAAATAAATGAAAGAAAATCTGAATGCATTGGAATAAAATAATTTATGTTTGTTAGTTTAGTTAGGAGTACGATATTGTATGGGTTAGAAATATAGGGATGGAAGGAACAAGAGAAACTAGAATACAATACATGTAAAATATTGATGATGGGTGCTTGGTTTAAATAGAGAAACTCCAGCACATATTGTGCTAGAGGAAGTCAAAAAAGATAAGTTAAGAGTAAAAACAAAAAAAAAGCAATAAAGTATGAAGAAAGAATGAGACAGAAACACAAAAGTAAAATCTACAAGAATGCATGAAAAAAAATATGAGCAATAAATAGAAAATTAGGAGAGATTAGGGAAAGTTAGGGAATGTTATTACAATAGAAATTGGTATGCTAGCCAAATAATTAAAAAAATAAGAGAATCTGAGAGGAAGACATGGTACAAAATTATGGAAAGAGAGAGATATACAAAGGCAAGAAAGGAGAATTTGAGTGAAAGAGTCTAGGTACAACTTAAATTATGAACATATTATAGAAAACAAACTGCCAATGTACCTAGAGATCGATAACTATAGTAAAGATAATAAAAAGATAATTGCAAAATTTAGATGTGGTAATGAAGAGCAAGTGACAAGATTTTGGTTAGAATTGCATTTGAAAATGTGTAGAATGTGCGGAGAGACTAAAGAAATTATTGAACATATGTTGAAAGAGTGTAACCAAATTAGAGAAGAACAGATAGAAAAAATGAGATGTTGAAAGGAGGCGGAAGAAAAATAGAATGGATGAAGGCAGTCAAGAAACAAAGAAAAGAAGTAGATAAACAGAGAAGAAAATACTTTTAGTTGTGTTAATTTTATAAGAATTAGGTTTTATAGTTTTGGGAAGTTATAAATGTATTTGTAAATGTAATTTTTAAAGCCAAAAAGCATAAAATAAACGTATTATATAGAGTTTTCCAATAAAAAAAATTATTTTGATATAATAAAAAACTGGTATTTTTTAAGAGAAATCAATAAATGTTTATTTCATTGTAAAGAGGAAGATATGCTATTAACATTTAAAAATGATATCAGTCAAATGGCCGCTACGGTAACGGTTGCAGTACCACATTCTTTTTATGAAATTTTCCATGACCAAGTTGCACATTTGCGATAACTTCACAAATTCCATCGTTAAAGTCTTAAATCGATTGTGAAGCATTAGCATAGACTTTATCTTTCACGTAACCCCCAAAAAAAAAGTCTAAAGGTGTTAAATCACAAGATTTTAGTGGCCAATTGTGAACCTTTCTTTGAGAAATAACACGGTCAGAAAACTTTTCTTGCAAAATTGCGATTGTTTTGTAGCTTGTGTGGCACGTAGCGCCGTCTTGCTGAAAATAAACGTCGTCCACATCAATATCTTCCAATTCCGGCCATAAATCATAGCTCAGTTGCGCCATCCATTTACCGTAACAGTTGCATCAGCCTCATTTAAAAAAAAAATAGGGTCCAATCACACCGGTAGTTAAAAAACCGCTAATCAGTGACACGTTGAGGATGCAAAGACTTTTCAACAATCATTCTTGGATTTTCTGAGCCCCAAATGCGACAATTCTGCTTATTAACGTAGCCTCCAAAGTGAATATGGGCCTCATCACTAAAGATGATTTTTCGATGAAATTCCGGATCATTTTGATGCATTTGAAAGACTCTTTCAGCAAAGATACAACGTTTATATCAATCGACCGGCTTGAACGGTGTAATGTCGTTTGTGGAATGTTTAATTTTAAAGATCGACGAGGAATTGACAAACCTGGGTTTTCTTCAACACTACGGGCTACATCAGCAATATTCTCATGTGTTCTTGAGCAATGCACACGGTTTTGATTCTTCACATCACAAACTTGTTTCAACAGCTCAAATTTTTTTACCTAGTTTACTATTGCCGGCCGAGAAGGTGCTTTACAACGACCAAAAAGTGCTTTAGTTTTGCGAACTGTGACTGAAAAAAAATCACCATTTTTGTAGAGAATTTTAATAATTTTATTGCGTTGTTGAAGCATGTATTGTTCTATTTTTAATATTGGCGTAGTTTTTACTTGTCAAATGTCAAAAGATAATAGCTTCAAAATTGACAGCTGCCCAAATAGCCTGCTATTCAAAATAAGATTTTAAAGTTTAAAACCTGTTTTTAAAGAAAAGCAACTGCAAGACATAGTAGATATTAAAAAATGTAACTACTGAATAAAAAAAACGTAAAAAAATAACAGAAATAAAAAAATTAAAATGTTAAAATATAATTAACTTAAAATGTTTATTTTTTGAGTAGTTTAAAACGTAGAACAAGGAAATTTTAATTCCATTAAAAAATCAGTTTTTTGCAACGTCTATTTTACGTTAAATTTTTAGTTAGTAAATATATAAAATGCAAAATTTTTAATGTTTATTAAATTGTAAATTTTTTTTTTTAAATTGTCTAAATTTTATGACTATTATTTTAATGCAGAGGACTTCAAGTTTGGCGTTTTTATTAAGTTAAAATTTACATTTTAAAAATGCTAATTGTTATAGTTCCTATTTAAAGTTGTAAATGTATGCTAAAATGTGAAAATTAAAATGCTTGAATATTTTAATAATTCCACGGCTTTTGAATAATATAAGTTGGTAAATTACAGCGAACGATATGAAGGTTAATATATATAATTTTGCGTACTTGTGTATCTATCCTGTTTACACACTATCTAGTAATTACCCGCCATCTCTGAATCTCAATCGCTAGTCTGACTGTAAACAGTACATGTACATATATAGCAATAGTAACAATAATACTTATATCGCATTCTATACAAAATATTTTACTTTCGACACTACGAAATATTCTTAAATGTTTATTAAACAACTTTATATGTAATTTAAGCAATAATTTAAATTAAAGATTTGAATCATCTACTGCTTAACCCGGTTGCGCAAATTTGTAAACTTCGTTTTTTAGTAAACTTAATAAATAAAACACTTGTTCAATTATTATTATACAAAATTGATCCGAATGAAAGACTTATTTATGTAGTTGTAGAACTTATTTATTCTCTTAGCAAATAACAAATTTCTTTTGGAAGATTTATTCCTTAATAAAATATTTGATAGGATATTAATATATTGTTATTTGAGGCTATGTTGTAAGTTACTTATATTTTTATACGCTCGTTTTGTTTATATACTGTCTATACATACACGTGATAGACAAATAAAAATCTTTCTAGTAGTTTTTAATATAATTTTGATAAATATTAATAAAAAAATATAGTTTAAACCGTTACATTTTTTACGTGCTTGATGACAGTATTGAATATGTTTCATTCAGGTACATATTTTAAATTTACATGTTGCTTGGAGAGACATATAACGAATAAATGCATTCAAATAAATTATTTGATGGCTTTGATCCCTATGATTTAATTGTTTATATTTGTGCATTTTTAACACAATTGTTTTTATCCTGAAGCGCAATGTTGAAATAAAGCAATAAATAAATGTATGTGAATTAGTTTTTCTCTAAAACCAAAAATCCTCAACATTACTGCGTCAAACAATTATACAAATACCTAATTAGTTATATGTGTATCGAATCACGGAATTTTTAATATGTATTTTATATTGTAATTTTTATCAATATTTTTATTAGTTGGTAAAATATACACTAGATTATTACTTTCTATAACAAACCACAAAACTGTTTGCCTTAAATAAAATATCTGATTAAATAACAACAGATCTTCTGACATGTGTTGTTGCAGACGCAATTCTACTTAAGGCAAACGTGAAGAAAATCTTGTAGTAGATTTAGACAGTTCTAAAAAATTTGATTGGATGTGTCATCTTAATGTTATTAACAGGCTCTATTATATATTAATAGCTTTCTTGGTAATAGAAAAATTTAAAGTTAAAATTGATGGTTTTTTGGTTGCAGATAAACAAGCAACATCTTACTGTTCTAAAATCAAAATCTAAAGTATCATCAGTACCAAATATTAAACTAAATATTGAATCTATAAAAAAAGTTTTAATTAATATTCTAGAGGTTACAATGAAATAACCATGTTGTTGATATAGCTTTGAAAGTATCTAGAAAATTAAGATTTCTTAATAAATGTAAACGGTTTTATTTTTGTAAAACTTTGGCATATATGTATCAAAAACTTATATAAATTCTTGTATTAAATATTGTTTCTTAGTATTAAAAAAACTATCTGAGACTACACTTTTTAATTATTTTTTTTTAAACAAACTATTTGAATCGCTGTTGATCTAAAAATGTCTAATAAGTTAGATACTTTACAATATCCGCGTATTATTGCAGACTATTGCATTTTGTACAAATATTTTCATGGACATTATTCAAACGTAATGCAAAAGATATTGTTATCTAAGCAACTATTTACTCGTAGTAATAGGCTTGTTTATAGAAACTTTAACAAATATCTATTCACTGGCAGTTTATAAATGTAAATATAAATGTTAACCGTACATTTAATTCATGAAATAAACTTTCAAATTCAGTATTTTCTAAGACTTATAAGCCGCACAAATTAAAAGTCAATAATTACAGTTTACTTAAATCTAGTCATTAATGTGATAGTTTTAGCAAGTGTGGTTTTACTTGTTAAAATTCAAAAGTATTTTTATGTTATTGGGACATATTAAGTAATTCCTAAATCACTTTTTAAATTTAAAAAATACTTAGTTATTATTATTGTAGTAACGTTTTGTTTGATTGTTTTGTTGTAATGTGTAGTAGTAATGTTAAGTTAAAAAAACATGTTTTGTATTTCTGGCAACGTTGTACTTGTGCACATTTTATCTAAGGTGTCTACTTCACTTTACGATTGATTATAAAATGTGATTATTTTTCATTTTTGTTTATCTTTAGTATCAATATCTATTTTATTATTAAAATGCATATTGAATATCGAAATTATGTTTTTATTTATTTTCGACAGACACGTAGAATACTAAGGTGCATTCTTTCTGAAAGCCAAAAATACTTGAAGCAACAGTACAATTTCTAATATTTTTGAATTTTAGATTTATTTTTTTAGTGTCCTTAGAAAAAAAGGTTTTTTCTTTGAAATCATTTAGTAAACTATAACTTGTTGTTAGTAACATTACGCGCAAAGTATGAACTGATTATTATATTAAGTTTAGATTTTTCTAATTAAAATAAAATGAGGAATGCTTGCTTGCACTTATTAGAATTGTAAGATTGATAGTGGGTGGATAGAAATAACAAATTATTTTTAAGATATTGCTTACATGCCGCCTATCATATATAATTATACATAATATATATAGTTATGTACATTTAATATTTAATACAGGGTTTTTAAGAAAGAAAAATTAATCATGTCAATTACACAATCAATTACACGATTTCTAGGTATAAAAAAGCTTTGCGTCTACAAGCGCAAATTTTTGATAAAATTTACATATATAGTAATAAAATTTGAAGGTTTTGGACATATAGAAAGAAGCAAAAGCCAGCAACAACCGCAATAGTTTTTTATTTAAAAGGATTATTATTATTAAATAATTTTATTAATAATGCATTAAATTAAGTTATTAAAAATGAGAAATTTTGTTAAAACTTAAAATTGACAAAGCAAGTTTCACTACTCGGACTCTTACTAAAATTACACAAATGCAACATGAACTCAAATAAAGCAAGTTGGAATATTAAAAATTCAAGTTTATCTAAACAAAAAAAATGAAACAGTTAAAAATTAACAATTGATAAAAATAATAAAAAAATATTTATAGTTATGCATGCTAAATTATTATTAATTATTATTTTTTGGATAAAATAAAGAAAACAATTTTAATAATAATAAACTTTACCAAAAAGAACAAATTTTAAGTTGTATTATTGTTATGATTATGTTTGAATATAAACATATATTTTGATTTTAATAAATGTTTGTATATTGTAAAATTTTTAATTTAATTTGTAAATCCTATTTTATTATTTATTTTATTTACAACAAAAAAATTATTGACCGCTTAATAATAATATTAAAATAAATATTTCAATAAATATTGCACAAAAAGATATTTTTTAAAATCATTAAATACCTAATAATAAATATATAAATAATTTTTTGCCGCCGCCGCTAGAGCAAATGAAATATTCTCTATTAACTCACAAAATAGCAAGGGACAATTAGCCAGGCAAATGAATCATAAAATCCTAGTTTTATAAAATACCTCTAAATAAGCAAGCTGGTACGGTTACTCTAAAATACATTCTTGCTGCGCATCTTATCATTCAACAGTATAGGTCTCAACCGCCTATTAAACAAATTTTATCATAATTTTTCATGATGATGAGTAATTATATTTTTACTGAAAAAATCTGCGTTGTTATTAATTGTCAAAGTGTCTTTCAATTTGTTATAAAATAATTTAATTAATGGTTTGTTATTTATAATAATTACGTTTATGTAGTAATCTGTATAAAAAAACACCTGTTGCATAATATATTAGTGTTGGCAGAAACAAAATTTATCATAATGCAGCAAACTCTTATTTTAATTAATTTACAAACCAAACAAATTAGTATTGCTTGATGACCATCTTAATTTAAACAGTATTAATTATCATACACAATTCGAGCATCTATTTTAATATAGGAATTTCAATGTAATATACAAGGTGTTCAAAAAAGAATGTAAAATATTTAAGGGTGTGGTTATACGAACTACAACAAACAAAAAAGTTTTTATAACAGGAGTTGTCATAGCAACGGTTTTGGAGATATAGAACATTATTTATTCTTATATATTTTTTCAAAAAACAATGTTATTGAAAATGTTTGAAGTGCTTTCTTTTTATTTCTAAACAAGTTCGACATTTTTGTCTGAAGGACATATGTACTCTTTCTAAACGCCTCTCATTAGCTTGTATTTCATTGCGCTTTTTATTAATTTTTAACTGCAGCACTTTAAGGTTATTAAAGGAGTAGCATACACTAATGATTTCAAATATCCCTAAAAAAAATTAAGAGGGTTTAAATCAGGCGATCTAGCTGGCCATAAAACTGGTCCGTTTTTTCCTACTCATCTATGTAAAAAAGTTTGGTCTAAATGCTTTCTAACGGCAATCAAAAAATAAAGTAAAGTACTATCATGCTAGAACTACATTTGTTGCTTGTGGGCCAAAAAAATGTCATTGCAAAAAGTTGAGGTAAGCAGCGCCTGTTAATCGGTTTGGTAAAACAACAGGACTTAGACACCTATCGCCTACAATACTCATCCAAATGTTTAATAAAAAACGTGTCTGATGTCTACATTCAATTACAGCATGGGGATTTTTGTTGGCACAACAATGTGCATTATGAAAATTTACAACTCCGTTTTGTGTAAACCCGGTTTCATCCGTAAAAGGAATTTTGGAAAGAAACTGCGGGTCTTCGGCATCCTTGCGTAGAAACCAGCAACAAAAAACTATACGTGTCTGTTGATCAGTTAAATTTAAGGCTTGTACTCAATATATGGATAGAGCAGCTGCTTGTGGAGGATTCTCCAAACATGAGTAGCACCAATTCTTACTTTGGCTAATATTCTCCGCACACTTGTCCCTAAATTATGCTCTATCCGTGCTATAATTTCTTGTTCAGCTCTAGAAGTAGATACCGACCTTAGTCTGCCGGAAAGATAGCTCTGTTTTTGAAATAAACCGGTATCTTTCAATCTCTAGTGAATTCTTCTAAACATACAATGTGAAGGAATCTGGCAATTTGGATAAGCTTCTACATAATGACGTCGCGCTTTGGTGGCAATCCCATTAGCACGACCATACATAAAATGCATGTCGGCTAGTTCTGCATTAGAATAATCAGCCGTAGCAATAAAAACTTGTGCACTAACAACAACTGTTAAATACTGAATGTTTATTTCACAAAACATTAGCCAACTATGGTAAGAAAAAACACGTTTTTGCAAAATAAAAAATGGAGAAAAAAAAAATAATAAAAATAAATAATGTTTCATATCTCCAAAATCGTTGCTATAACAACCCATGTTTATTAAAACTATTTTGTTTGTTGTAATTCACCCCTACCACACCCTTAAATATTTAAAAAAGAAATTGATTACCTTGTATACATAGTGTAAAATATAATAGTTTAACTATTATTATTATTTTATATTTATATTATTTTGTGTTTTATGTTTGTAATGTACAAACAAATGTATGAATAATTTTATTAATGTTAATAATATGAAGTAATCAATTTTAAACTTTTTTATTAAACTAAATAGCTTTTCTAGTTTTTAAGGAGATAGTTAATTGGTTTTTTGGTTATTAGAAGTATAATTTGTTTTTTAAAATAAATTATTTAATTAAATTTTTAACTTGCTAACCTGTTTTTATGCTGATGACCTAGAGTAATATTTTATATTTTATACTTGGTTGGTAAAATTGATAGGGTATTTTTTTGGTAATTAATAACACCTTACATTTTTTTAATTACTGTATTTAACTCGTAACCAATACAACAGTACTCACAAGTCTAAGATATAATCGGGGCTCTTCTCTATGCATATTGCCAGAATGTAAGCAAGATATATTGCTAACTAACAATATGAAATGTCATTTTAACAAATCTTGCTAGCTAACAATACAAACTGTCATGTTAACAAATCTTGTTTACTAACAATATAAATGGTCATCAGATCAGGAAGCGTGGCAAATCTCTAGATAAAATAATAATAATGTAATAAAATTAAAAATTAATTTTGTTGAAGTGACAGTTCATATTGTTAGTAATTATAATTTGTTAAAATTACAGGTCATTTTGTTAGCAAGCAAGATTTGTTAAAATGACAGTTCATATTGTTAGTTAGCAATATATTTTGCTTACATTCTAGCAATGTACATAGAGAATAGCCCCGATTGTCACTTTAAAATAAACAATTTTTAGTTTTTTTTGCAATTCTTTGTTTTATGAATGTACTAAGTCTATATGAAATAGCTTTATATATACAACAAATTACAAAAAAAAAAAATCTTAAAAAAATTCATAAAAAACACATTTTAATTGAAAAAATAACTATGATTAAATTTCATATTTTTTGCTTGGATTTTTTGCATATTTTATGTGTATATTATAAACAAACATAGTATATATCCATAACACACAAGTATTTTGTTTTTATATTTTTATTTTTAGACATAAATAACACAACACACAATTTTTTTTTAGTTTTTTATCATTTTTTATATGAACATGGATGTTATAGATGTTTACATACTAGCAAGTGTCTCATACTCCAATGAACCGGATACGGGTTAAAAATAAAATATAATGCATTTTTAATTAAAACCTTGGCGAGGAACTAAGCCTAGAAAATTGACCCGCAGGAATGTAAACACGTTTGCAGTCGCATTTTAATTTCATTTTAGCTGACGGCAAAATATTTGATTATTTGTTATTTTTTAGTTTTATTTTCCGTGTTTAAATTTAGTTAGTAAAAGTAAATATAATATTTTTAAAATCTGGTGCGTTGTTTGTTATATATGATAGCAATTGGGTTTAAGGTTTAAGTAAATGCAACTGTTATTGACATAGTATTGTCAAAATAAGCACTCTCAAACACTACGTTATGTACTAAAGAGAACCTTCGTTGAACTTGTAGACATGCTACAATTATTTAGTTAACAAATAATGTTATATTTTATTTTATAATGTATTATAATCGTTTGAGCTTAAAATAATTATATATATATATATATAAATTAATAACTAAAAAAATAATAATAATTAGTTGTTTAATCATAGGAACAATATTTATTTATTTATTTATTTTATGTTTTTTACTGCTATTTTACATCGCCACAGTAAGTCTACGATTTGTTTAAAGTGGTTTGATGGGACCAACAGCTTAAAACGTGACTTCCGAACCACGCTGGTGGATAAAGAGCAAGTTATCATTTCAGTCATATTTCGGGGATCGAACCCCGGACTGCTCGCATGATATGCAAGTGCTCTACCATTGAGCTATCACACCATTTAAAACTCTGTTAATTAATTCTATATGAAATTTAATAACTTATACGTTGTGGGATTTCAGAATAAATTCAGCCGGTTTAGTTCAAAATTAGTTTCTAACAAATTTACTGATTACAGTGCTTTAGAGTTGTGAGAACGTGCTAATGTATTGTGAAGTAAATATTGCATTAATTGTATTTTGTAAAATTTTAAAACTAAACTAAAATTCATAATACTTTTCACTGTTCAGCATGAGTGAAATATTGTGTAAATAGAAACTTATTGTGCACTTTTATAGTTTTAGTTATACATTTTATTTATAAATAACTAATTTAAGTTTGAAGATTAAGTTAAATTTAAAATAAAATAACATGACATTTTTTTATTGAATAATTATATTTACAAATTAACTTGTATTATTAAAGTAAATAGTGTAGACTGCAAGTCCTGGTCTACTTTCTATTTAGATTTTATATATGTATATATACATATATATATCTTTCTTATTTGATTATTTATGTTTTACTAATAATTTTTTTAGTTCTTGTTTTGTTTGCGTTGAAGTTACTTGATGCAGCTCAAAAGCTAAAACTAACTTGTAGTTAATGTTTTGATTGTATGCTTAGTAATCAGTACGAGCGCCCGGTGCAAGGGCATCTTTTTGCGCCACATTTCCTTTCTTAATAAAACAAAAATTAAACTATAAATTATTTATTTATTTATGTAATGATATTAAACAACAATAAATCCAATTTTAAAAACATTTGCAACAATAACTCTTAACTCTTGGTTGAGGCAAACTTGTCAACAATGTTATTATAGTCAAGTTGTCTTGCTACGGATGTTTTAATGATAATATAGCTAGTTTTGACAATTTTTCTAGACCCATAGTTGACCTTAAATTTGTTTTAATAAGTTTATTTTGCTAAAACTTGTTTTGCATGATGCAGTTGTAACCGGCAACGTTAAAAATCTTTTAACTTCAACTTTTAACTTGCATTGAAACTTCCTTATTTTGTCTTTTAGTCCGTTTTTTTTTTGTGAAAAAATGCTTTTTAATACTTTTTTATCACTGTCTCAGTTTTAAACATTATTTGAAAATAAACAAATGCTTTTTCTTTTGATAACCATCGGGTATCTGAATGGCATTTGAAACTAGTCTTAGGGTGCTTTATAAATATTTTCCAACAAATAATAGATCCCAAAACAAAAAACTTTTTAAAAAATTTCAAAAGAGTTACTAAATGTGTCGTAAAACTGGCGCGTGAAAGGGTACTAAATTAAGACTATATGAGGTACATAGTACAAATTGGTTTTGGTTTTTTTTACCTTTTGTTTTTGCTTAAACATCACTGTACTTTCTACTCATGTTACTTTTGTTGTCATATTCTTGTCTTCTAATATATATATCGATTATACTCAATCCATCTTTTCCCAATTTTTTTACAGTTTTTTTGGCTAATCCTTTACCAGTTTTTTTGTGTGAGTAATTAAAGTCAATAAAATGTTTTTCAACAATAGCCTGTGTGTTACTTGGACACATTTTAAAGTTTGAGACATTTGTTTATAATGTGATACATCGGGGGTGCAGTCAAACAAAGTAGAGAAGTACTTACTTAGCTGTCGTAACTGTCACTTTTTTTAATAATATGTCTTATAACATCATTTCCCATTAACTAGGTACGGCACTGAGTACATTTGCCTGATTATTTTTTATCTGTACTATTTAAGTCTGTTTTATTTAAAATTTATAACATTTATAAACAAAAACCTTGAGACAATATCTGAATAAGGTACGTCTAACTTAGTCAATTTTAACTCTAAATAAATTGATTTTTTTCTTGCTTTAAAAACAAAATCTTCTTTAATTTGTCTTCTTGAAGTAATAGTCTTACATATTCTTCATTGGAACAATCATTTTGTTGATGTAGCTTTGAAAGTATTCAAAACATTAGAATTTTTTAATAGACATTTTTTATTTTTGTGCAATTTTTGCAGTTGTACAATAGTTGCATACACTCTTGTAATAAGTATCGTTCCCAAGTATAAGTAGGAGCATTGAAAACTTTACTATTTTTTTCTAAATTTTATTCAAAAACAAGTTATTTGAATTATTGTTAATTTAAAATTGACTAATAACATAAATACTTTTTAACATTGTAGTAGCAGATCTTTTATTTTTTACAAATATTTTACACAATTGCAGATCATGAGCTGCCAGTAACAAATACACTACTTAAGATGTGACACTTTTTTGCAATTACGAAATATGAACTAAAATTAAAATTATAAGTTGTAAATAGTCAGGGTCAATGTTCACAGACTGCTTAAATCTTGTCTTTAAAATAATAATTTTAGCGGGTGTAAATTAGGTTGTAACAATTCAAAACAATTGTAATTGCAGTTTGCAAAATAATAAAAAAATATTAGTTTTATATCATATTGATTTTCTCCTTTAGTAAAAAAAGGAAATATGTATGTAGGAGTAAAAGCAAACATTGTCTTATTTTTTTCCTAAAAACTTGGATGCGTGATTCTTTTAGATTAGCCAGGGTATGATAATACAAAAACTAATGTTATCTGAAAGCATGTTTATTTGAGTACGTTTTGAGACTAAGATTAGGATTTAATAAAAATAAAGTTATTTTTATTGCACCAAGCATTGGAATTAAATTTTAAATACCGTTGTGAAATTTAAAGACAAATGAGGAGTACATAACAATTATTTGCGTAATAGAAAACAAAAAATAAAAAAATAACTCATACAATAACATCAGAGTTTTAAAGTTTAGAATCAATAAAAATATACTTACGATTTAAAATATCTCATTATCACATTTTAGTTTCAAGTTACATTGTTTTATAGTAATATAATAGAAACATCTGTAAATGCAGTAGATATTGCTGTATATAATGCACAAACAAATTAGCAGCTACAATGACTTAGACAACGTGGACATACATCTACAACCATTGTTACTTTTACATATAAATAATTTTTAAAACAAATATTTATGATTGCTTAAGTATTTGTAATGCTGAATGCATACAGTTTAAAAAACTAAAATAATTAAAACTATTTACATACATTAATGAAAATCTGAAAAAATGCAGCGGTTTCTACTAAAACTGCGCTAATGTCTATATACTTAATTTTTTGTTTAACAAGTTATGGCAATTATTCTTTCAATTTTGAATTTTTCAAATACAAATGTTGTAGTTAAGACCAAATCACGTTTACCGAAAATTAAATTGGCCAAATTTGACGGATCTTATAAAAAGTTTTTTTTGTTTATAGCTTTATATGATAACATGATGCATGGTGCAGACCTTACTGACATTGAAAAGTTTTCTTACTTATTGGAATACTTAGAGATAAGAGAATGCTCTAAATTAATTTAAACTGTTGTTTTTATACCAGATAATTAATACTTGACATATGATCTTTTGATAAAACAATACACAAACGAATGAATTATTGCAAATCATCTTTTTCAAATGTTTTGCAATCAAGTCCTGTAAAATTTGATAACCCTAAAGAGGTTATGCATCTTTTAAATAAGATAGAAGTCAATGTAATTTATTTAAAAACTTTAGGTTTGAATGATTTTTTGGATTACATTTTGTTAAAACTTTCTTTAAGATTATTAGATTTCAAAACGAGAAAAGACCTTGAATCTTAACATTTAGATTTGTATATTTATTCTTTTAAAATTTTTATAAATTTTTTAACCAAGCAGACAACTGTTGCTGACTTAGTTTTGAAATTTTTTTCAGTTCTAACAAAATCTAATTTTTCTTTTTTTCATCCAATAGAATTTAAAAAAAAGTTTACACAAAAATTAAAAAATTTGACCTGAAAACATTTTCCTTTGAGTGTTTTTTGTGTAAGACCAACCATTAATTAATAAACTGTCCTGTGTTTTTAGCGGAAATCTCAAACTTCAGATACAAAATAACCAAAGCTCATAAACGTTGTTTTGTTTATTTGGGTATTCATCATTTTTTCAGATGTGTTTTTGTGTAAAACTTGTGGTTGAAAAGTTTGCAGCACCTTTTTGCATTTTAACCGGACATCTACCAAGGTATCACATTTGATGATAAGTGAGAAAAAAGAACTTGCTAAGGCAAATAATGAGTCTTCTTTAAGTTTTGAATCTTTGAATTTTGTGAGTCTTCAACCATTCACAAATTCTGTAGTTTTTTTAGAAATTGTACAAACAAGAATCTGCAACATTAATGGATTTTAAGTAGACTGCAGTTTGATAATTAACTTAGGTAGTCAAATAAATTTTATAACTTAAGAATTAGTTGAGAGGTTAAAATTTTCTAGAAAAAGATGTTTTTTTTCTTTGAATAGAGTGGGTCAGTCTTTGGTGGGTTTACCCAAAGGAATAGTGAGTTGTCATTTACGCACTAAATTTAATAAAAAGTTTCATTTAAATTTTGAAGCTGTAGTGTTACTTAAAATTACAGCTGATTTGTCTACTGTCCCTATTTCTAATAAAGTTAGAAGTCGATTTTAAAATTTTTTTTTAGCAGATTTTTATTTTTATGTAACGTCACTAGTAAATACACTCCGCGACAAAAGTCTGGGTTCACTAACAATTTTTCCGATTTTTTGTCCTATTTTTTTTTTTTTTCAAATAAACCAAAATGAAAAACCACCTTTGGTGATAAATTAATAATTAATCTTTATTTACTTACATTTTAGGATACTAAAGAAATATAGTGTTTATAAAAAAAAGTGAAAAACACGAACTATGGGTACGAACGAAACTTTCAATATCTGGTGTTTCCACCACGAGCCCTAATAACACAGTCCAGACGTCTAGACATGCTGTTAATCAACGTTGCAATGTTTTCTTGCGGCAGTCTGTCCTACTCTTCAACCAAACATGCTGCAAGGTCTCTTAAGGTCCGAAGGCGATCAGGGCGAGCTCGAATGGCTCTTCCCAGTTGGTCCCACACGTGCTCAATAGGGTTCAGATCTGGTGAACAAGCAGGCCAATCCAAACACCTAATTCCGACTTTGTTAAAATATTGGAGGGTAATGTTCGCCACATGTGGGCGAGCATTATCCTGCATTAATTGAAAGTTTTCTCTAATAAAGTGACTGTATGGTACAACATGTTCCTCTACAATATCCCTAATGTACCTATCTGCGTTAAGGGCTGCTCTATCACAAACATGTAGTTCTGTACGAGCCTCGACAGAAATCCCTCCCCATACCATTACAGAGCCTCCAAAAAAATTGGATCTAGGAGCCATGGTACATGCTGCGTATCGTTCTCTTGGTCTCCTCCATACCCGTGTACGACCGTCTGGAGCATCCAACGTAAAACGGGATTCATCAGTCCATAAGACATGTCGCCACTCGGCAGCCCCCCAGTTCTGATAAGTTCTAGCAAAATTCAGTCGGTTTTGTTTGTGACGAACCGTAAGTTTTGGTCCAGTGGCAGCCCGATAAGACTTTAGATTATTTTCTCAAAGTCGTTGCTGAACTGTACGTGCCGATATTTGAACATTTCTGACTGCAGCAAGCTCATTAGCTGTAATTGTTGCAGTTTCAGTGCGATTTCTCAAAGATTGTAACAACATAAATCGGTCATCTTGAGCATTAGTTTTTCTTGGTCTTCCTGACCGTGCTCTGGCTGTTAGTAGACCATCTTCCTCATACCTCTGCCAAATCCTTCGGACCCCGTTTTGAGAAACTCCATACCTACGGCCTGCTTCTCTCTGGCTATGTCCTTCTTCAATGTGGGCAATTATCCGTGCACATCTTACTGGAGATATCGGCATTTTGATCACAAAACTAAATTTCAGCACACACTGACACTTGCCAGCAACATTTGAAGCATGATAAACAAATCCCTGACAACACCTACTTAATTGTTAACCAAATCTCAAAAATCTGAATAAGGCACGTTAGAAGGAAAACATGCACTATATTAAAAATTGTACGGCTATGCATTTGGCGACTACGTCATTAAACTTGTTTTTTGATAAATAAGCATTAACATTTTGTTTTAGCTGGATAAAAAAAAATCTGTACAAAAAATCGGAAAAATTGTTAGTGAACCCAGACTTTTGTCGCGCAGTGTATTTTGTTGGGAGTAAAAACTGTTTTGGATATAACTCTACTTGATCCAGCACATATTAAATAAATTCCGAGTGCTATTTGAACAAATTTAGGTTGGATAGTAGTGAATTCTGTAAAAAATAAGATTGAAAACAAACTAAACATAACAAATTCTATGTGTGTTTATTTAGAATCCATGACGCCTAAATTGGCCTTGACCGTTGAATTGTCTGATTCTGTCAATCACGGAAACGCAATCAATTACAATTTTTTTTGATGCAGAAGAGTACGTCTTTAGAGATTTGTCTTGTTTCTACAAGGCCTCTGATATCAACACATTTAGGGATGCAGAAGATTACGTCTATAAAGACTTGTCTTGTTTCTACAAGGCCTTTGACAACAATCTTGATTTGTCGTCTTTGAAGAAGCTTTGTTCAAGCACTTTACCTTTGGATAGAGTTATTAGAACCAAATTGGTCTTGAATTTTTTGGTCATGAATCCGGAACTTGTTTGTCCTTCTCTTGAGTTAATGATTTGTGCTTTTTGGGAGATAGAAAAACCTCTTTCAGTTTTTTTTTATATTACCAGAGAAAATTTTGTGTGAAGATTACTTTGTAAAAACTGTTTTTAGAGATAAAAATAGACGGTACATTACACAATTATCTTTCAAAGCAAATGTCCGTTTTGTTTTGGGTAACAATAGAGAACGTGCTTTGAAACGTTTTTATCAATTGGAAGCTCGTTTTTTACAAGATAAATCTTTTAAGAAATTAATTACAGTAATTAAAGTCATTTGGTGCTTACCAAACAACCAGTTTCATATATTTTGACACATCACGGAGTAAAAATAAGCCGTCTGGTGTAGCTGTCAGAGTAATTTTTAACCAGGCAGAGAAGGATTCTAAGGGTGTAGACACAACGGCAATTCGACCATCAAACAATGCTCCGATTATTGAACAGCGCTCAAACCATCAATCAGCGTTCCAAGCATAAAACACTAAAATTTGTTCTAAGCTCGGACCTTTGCACACCGCTCGAGCTTCGTATTTATATTGAACTAAAACTTTTTTATCAGCGCGAGAGTAAAATTATTTAGTAATTAAAATTATAATGTAATAATTTTACTCTCACGCCGCTAAAAAAGTTTCAGTTCAATATAAATAGGGTCCGAGCTTAATACAAATTATAGTGTTCTATGCTCGGAGCGCTGTTCGATGGTCGGAGCGCTTGTCCACACACTAACGATATTTTTTTAAATAATACTTTTTCTTTTGGTAGAAAACTGCAGATAGACATTGGACAAATATTAACACGTTTCAAGTTTTATCAAGTGGCTTCAGTTTGTGATATTTGTTAAATGTTTTGTGAGGTAGGTTTACATAAAGAAGATATTGCTTTCCAACATATTTTTTGGAGCTTTAATTCTAGCAAACCTATTAAAGAATTAGAACATACTAGAGTAATTTTTGAGGCTACATCTAGTTTTTATTTAATTCAAAGGTCTATTTTTCAGTTAGTTGAAAATGAAGAAAATCTTTTTCCTTTAGCAGAAAAAGCTTTAAAGAATAGAATTTATATCGATGACATTTTATGGGAAGCTTCTGATGAGGATAAAGCTTTAAAAACAAAAGTTTATTTAATAGGTCTTCTATTTTGCAGAGGGTTTGAATTGGCAAAATGGGCCAGTTCACATTGGTTTGTTATAGAATTTAAGAATTAGGTAGTTTTTAAATCTAGAAATGTCCTGATTTGATTAAATAATTAGGATTTTTTGAGATTCTTTTTAGGATGCATTCTATTATATAATAAAATTTGTTTCAAATAGCTTGAATTTTTGACATTAATGAATATTTGAGTTCTTTTGTTATTTTATTAAAGGTTTTATTACAACAACTTTGGTTGTTGAAAGTTAATTAAGATGATCCTTTGCCAGCAGATATTTTAAATGTTTGGACACAAATTATAAATTTATATCACTATGCATTATTCCAAAAGGTTCTTTATTTGTTGTTTAGTAGTTTTTTTGGATGCTAGTATTTGTGAAATGGGAGCAGTTATTTCTCTTTAACTTGAAACTATTGATTCTGTTGAGGTTAATCTACTAGTGGCTAAATCTTGTGTGGTTCTTTTAAAAACTTGGACGGTACCTTGTTTGGAATTACAAACAGCAAGGTAAATTATTTCTTTTGGTTTCTGCTACTTTTGAGCGGCCTTATCCAATAAAAGATCCTTTCTGTTTTGTGGATTTAATGACGATTTTGACATGGATTTGCATTCTTTCTAATTTGTTGAAAACGTTTGTAGCAAATTGCGTTGCACAGATCTATGAGTTGAATCCGAAAGCAATTTAAAGACATGTTCTAGGAACTCAAAATCCCGCAGATTCAGCTAGTCTGTTTGTTTTTGAACTGTTGGAGTAAATATATTTATACTCAGATTTTGCATTCTAATGTTAAAACAAATTACTTTGTACTTAAAAAGAGTAATTTGGTGTTTTGGTTCAGTCCTGGTTTGCCACTTTCAGAATGGCCTAAAAGGACGGATTATTGATTTGTTTTCGTGCGCGGACGATGTAACAAAAGTGGTAAAAATCAAATCTACTACTTGTGAACTATTTAGACCGGTTAACAAAATTTATACGTTATCTTTGCCAGATGGGATACAATAATTTTAAAATTGTTTATTTTGGTAGGGAGTATGTTTGGTATTAAAAAAGTAGCAGGCCAATTTGTATTTGTAAAAAAAGAGTGTGACATAAGTATTTTATTTTTTAACTCCGTTACTGTGGAAATAAATACAGTTTGACTTTTAAGGCTACATTATACAGACCATTTTGTTTTTAATATAATATAATTTTTTTAAAATATACAATTATTGAAGTATAATGATGGTATTTATTTTATATTACATAATAATAATTTAATAGGAAAAACCTGAAAAGAATAAATATTTTATGGCCATTTTTTTTTAATAGAAGATGGAAATGAAACCCGAAGAATTTTATTAATTTTAATGTAAAAAAACACCTGCTCAGAATAAGCAAGAGGACAAGAATTCAGCCTGAATTACCGAACAAAAAACAAAACTAAATTGAAGATTATTTTCGGAATAAACGATAAAGGAACAGTATTTAATTGCCAAAAATCTATCACATGTACCGATTTGAATACTTAAAATTAAAAAAAAACTATAGTCCATATTTTCACTAAACAATCACCATTGTTTTTTAATAAGAAATTTGCGAAAATGTAGTTTCTATTCAACTCTACCTCTGAACTCAGCATAGCCAAAATTTTTTGTTTTTCAAATAGAGGCTTGATTAGAATTAGTTTTAAAATGTCCAATTTTCTTAATCAGGTTACAAACAACGTTTTTAAATTATTTAACTCACTTATAAAATTATAGCAGAGTTTAAACTAATAAAAGGTTTAATTTAACATTGAATTTTTTTTTTTAATATTTATATAACCTTGATTAAAAGTAAAGTCATATACAAATCTAAAATTACCTTAATAATCTTAACAACTGGTTTTTGTAAGTTTTTTTAATCTATTTACAATTTTTGGTCTACTAATGTCAATCTCGGTAACTGCAGTTAGAAAAAGTTAACTTGTAATTTTAAAGTTATGTTGTCAAAATTTAAAATTTTTTTGAATAATAATTCTAGTCGCAATGATATATTACTATTTTTTTTCTTAAAGATTGCGCTACTTTGTGCTTTTATTCTTACATAATTTTGTCATCAGTTTATCCATACAATATTTACTTTTCTTAAAATAACTTCTATTTGTGTAATACCTAAAATTAATATCAGATTACACAATATTGACTGCTTTAGATCGACTTATCAGGCAAGCAAATCAGAGATACACAGTTTTTTATAACAGTTTATTTTAGACTGTTGCCAATCGTATAATCTACACTAACTACATAAACATAAATTTTCCAAAATTTGAATATTACATAATTGGCAGTGTTGAGTCGTTCTGAACATAGTCATTGATAACTACTGTTCTATTGCAATTTACTACGCATTGCCAAAATCTTTGAGAGTAGCTTTTATAATCAAATATATAACTTTTTTAAATCTTATATTTCTATCAATCAACAAGGTTTTGTTCTAAGACGTTTAACGATAACAAATCTGTGTGTTATTACACACAATTAATAATGCTGGGTAAATTGACGTTATTTGTACTGATAAAATTAAATATATATTTTTCTCTTAACTGAATTTTAGGTTTACTAACTAAAAAAATAAATATAAACTTAATTCACTGATTAATATTATGTGTAGCAATTTTAATAATCTGATAGTATTTATTTTATAACTGATCAAATTATTTAGTTTTAGTTTGTAAATGTTAATTTTATTTAAAATTGTTTATTTTTATGTGTAGTTATATTATTTTATAAATTAAATAGTGGTAGCCGTTACTATGTAATAGTTCATTTTAAGATAAATAAAACACATTTACTATTATTTTATGTTAGGTGTATATGGTACTTTATTGTATGTTGGGTTGTAACTGGAAATTGTTTTATGTAAGAATTACTTTATTATTATTATTATAAGAACAACCGCAGTACTCATAGACATGAACTGGAAGTCCTGTAATTTACTGTAACAGCAATACTTCAACAGTCGTAGATTAAAAAGAATAAAAAAGGACTCGAATAAGATAGCTAAATTTGGAAACTATGCTTTTATGTGGTTTACGTTAACACATTTTATAATATTTCCTTTGGGCTTGCAGTTTATAGTTAGTATGGCTATTGTCAAATTTAACATGTGTTTTTTGTTTGTTTGAATGAAATAACTTTGTTGTTACATAAACGGATAAAGCAGTAACAGAAACAGTTGATTTTATGGGATTTTTTTAGTTAGACATAATAATATACATAATTTGCTCTATTTTTTAATAATCATAGATTTTCAGCATTCTGTTGTTTATTAATCTTGTGTTAATAAATAGTACTGTCACAATCTGCAATTCTTGCATATAAGTAAAAATTTTATAAAGACAGTGTGCTTGGCGGCTGATACTTATAAATAGCAGATACACTACTTACACCGCTTATGGAAATTAAAGTAATAACAAAGTGGGAAACAAAAATTACAAAAATAATAAGTATTAATACTCATTATGATGCATCCACAATATAAAAATATAACAAAATTTTATAATTTTGATATATTGAAACCTATATTGGAATAACATTTAATTAGAAAAACTTCAAAAACATGAGTTGAAAAAAAAACAATTCTGTAGAATGTGCTGTGTAAAGCGTTATAAACAATGAAGGTGAAGTGCGTCACAGTGCTCCGTTGGTGGTGAATTGGTAATATGTAGATAAATTTAAATTAAAACTGGGTTGAAAAAACTTAAAATTTAATGTTATAATTAATATATTGTAATATGATGTACAACTATGACAATAAATAATAGTATTAAATAGTACATTATGTTAAAGAAAAGATCAAAAATGTAAAAAAAAATAACAAAAGACTTAATTCTATTTACAAGTGGAAATTAAATTCAGTTGGAAGCTTTTCAAGCAATTAATTATTGCTTGGTTGCATTTCTCGCTGAGTTAAATGATATTTAGATTTGCATGGAAAGACCGTTAATTACATACAGGCAAGTAGGATTTGATTCTATAGTAAATGATTTATAACAGTTAAATTGCATATAATCTTGACTAAATTTCTCATAATATTGTATTATACATTCACTTGCTTGATTTGTGAAAATTAACTTCTTTATTTATAACGTGATATATGCAAACTAGGGTCATTACACGGTGCATAATATATTATATATACAGGGTGTCCGGAAAATACGTGTACAACGTTTGACGACAGACTCCTGACGGCTTAGATCGAAAAACCGCTGTCACCTTATGTCGATTTCAGTCAAAATTTCAGTAAAAACTCTTCAGACCACAAATAAAAAGTTATTTATATGAAAAATGGTATATTGGGCATTATCAAGAATTTTTTTATATTCAAAAATCGTCAAAATTCAGAAAATCTAAATCACTTTTTGTCTATCTTGCTTTGTTTTTGAGATAGTCAACAAATACAAAATATTTAAAAAACTTTTTATTTAGCAAATAAACACAAACACAACAACATTACTTTAACAAGTGTGCATTGATTCAAGCTTTTGATACTTGTTAAAACAGTTTTCTTTTGTTCGGTTAGTGAAATTTGATAAAAATGTTGGTTAACATAGAGAATATGCAAATATCATTTTGTTTACGGACTCTGTAATTGTAATGCCCTAGCAATTGAGATTTCCTCACAGAAAACAACTTTTTTGGCGCGTTTTTTAGTGAAACGACGCAGCACAACGACTTGCATTTTCTCAATGGCTTCTTGATAATACCCAATATAACATTTTTCATATAAATAACCTTTTTTCTTGTAGTCTGAAGAGTATTTACTGAAATTTTGACTAAAATCGACATAGGGTGACAGCGTTTTTTCGGGACCTGAAAATTACAAGTTTTAAAAATAGCGAAAACATGTGCAACTTCCTGCATCAAAATAGTGGTAAATATAAATTGATTCTATAAGTCTAGTGTAATATCTTTAAAGAAAGATTGAACACAAAGAAATCTAGACCTTGTGGATCAATTTTCTTTAAGATTTGACAAAGTTAGAACGGTTTAAACAAAGCATAATTTAGCAATTTATCAAAATTTACGTTTTTTTTTTAATTAATGGTTAAAGCTTGATATATCAAAATGACTGCCCCAACATTAAATATACGAATATGGGTTTTAAAGTACATGCAATAAGGATAATTTTAAGCCAACGTAGACCTTCTTATCTTTCTCCAGAGGCCTAAAAATTGAGATACAAAAATGTGCGGTTTGCCGATTTTGACAATTTTTGAATATTAAAAATTTCTTGATAATGCCCGATATACTATTTCTCATATGAATAATCTTTTTTCTTGTGTTCTAAAGAGTATTTACTAAAATTTTGACTAAAATCGACATAGGGTGACAGCGCTTTTTCGGGACCTGAAAATTACAAGTTTTGAAGATCGCGAAAACATGTGCAACTTCCTGCATCAAAATAATGGTGTATACGTATTGATTCTATAAGTAATGTGTAATCACTTCAAAAAGAGATTAAACACGAGGAAATCTAGACTTTGCGAATCAAATTTTGTTAAGATTTGACAAAGTTAGAACGGTTTAAAGAAAGCAAAGTTTTGCGAATTTGCTAAATTTACGGATTTTTTTGCAATAATGTTTAAAGCTTAATATATCAAAATGACTGCGACGATATTAAACATTATAATATATGTTTTAATGTACATGTAATAAGGAATAATTTGAGCTATCGTAGACCTTTCTATCATTTTCCAGAAGCCCAAAAATTGAGATACAAATTAAGCTAAAAACGACGTTTTATTGTAAAATTTCTGACCTTCAAATGTGTGTCATTTTGAACAGGCAATATTCTAAGGTCCAAAATTTTGGAAATCTCATTTTTTTCATCTATATTTGGATCCCTGAAAATTTGAGCAAAATCAAAGAGGTCGACTTTTTCAAATTGGTCGAAAAGTAATGGAATTACCCATATATATGTATATATATTATGTCAAAATATTTTGTTTTTTAATACTAATGAAAGTAAATTTATTAACGAATACATATATACGTGGTTATCTCTTTAGCTCTACTAGCATTACATAAAACTTCTTTGAAGACGTTTAGTGTATTAGTGGTTTGTTGTTACTATTATTTTATTTTTGTTACAATAATTTGTGTTTTATTATTAGACATAATATACTATTATATTGATACATGTAGTAAGCTATATTAAAATTAATAAACTCTATTTTATGACAATGACAAAAACTAATGTATTAAATAAAATATTTAAAATTTAAATTTCTTGTTATTTGTCAGTTATTTTGTTTTTCTTTCTTTAATTTTTTTTTCAATTAATTTCAAATCCTAATCTTTATTTAGGCGACCGAAGCACAATGGTCTAGTGCGAGATCTGTTGTGCAGGCAGCCCTGGTTCGATTCCCGGCAGCGGCAATATCTAATTTGTCGAATATATTTCGATGCGGTCGTCTCCTTTGCAAGGCAATGGCAAACCAGCAAAATATGCTATTGGTGTGTAATTACTATCAATTTTTTCTCTAATTTGTTTACTATTGTTTTGTAAAAATTTAAAAATGCCAAAAGTTTTCCAAGGCGAGAGAAAGACCAAACTTTTGTTTAGAGATATTGCAGACTGTGTAAATTGTAATGTTTTGCAACGGTGGTAAGCTGTTGGTACAGATGATTCAATGATGGGCATTTACAACGTTTCCTTAAATTTGAAGACAGATGTGACTACAAATCTTGAAAAGCCACAAAAAACAGATTTTTAACAACTTGCCAAATTGCAATACATTGGATAGAAGGATATAATCGTATGCATTTGTATTGTTTATTTTTGTGTTTTTTTCTTATTCCAATTTACCTTATAAACAGGCTAGAACAAAGCAACAAAAAAGCAAATTGGGCTTAAGAATGGCATAAAATTGTGTTTAGTGACAAATCTCAATTTTGTTTTGTGAGCCCACAATGGTTGTATGAGAGATAATATAAGGTAAAATAATATGTTAAGGTAGAAGATAACCCTTGGTCTTTATTAATGGTACCTTATACGCAAGCAGTTACATTGCCAATGTGCTGGAGTCTGTTGCATTTCTATTTATTTGGGGGTTGGAAAATCTTATTTTCTAACAAGATAGCGCACGTTTTCATACGGCAAGGGTTACAACATAATTTTTTCAAAAAGCTAACATTATTGTCTTCCCATGGCCTGCTTTATTGCCATATTTGTTACTCATGTTTGGGATATGATTAGTAGAAGGCTGACTTGACTAACTTCCTACACCTTCCAGACAACTTGCAGCACTTTTAGCTACGGACTCAAAAAGTTTGAAATGATATACCGCAAGAAAAAATTGGATTAGCTTATCAACAATTTAAAAAAAATAATTTTAAACAACATAACAATTTAACTTTGATAGGTTTGTATATCTATAAATCTATACTAATTTTATATAAAATTTTCTAAAAGTCTAAATAACTGTTTTGTCTATTTTGTTTTGTTTTTGAGTTAATCAAAAAATTCACATTATTTAGAAAACTTTTTATTTAGCAAGAAAAAAACAAATCAACATTACTTTAATACGTGAGCGTGCACCAGCTTTTAATAAGTACTTGTCAAAATTGTATTGGTTGATTGTAATTGGATTGGTTAGATTAGGTTATTTTAATTTTGCTTACGAATTCTGTAATGGTAATGTTCTGGCGGCATGTTGTATCAATCCTAAGTATCAATTAAAATTTCCTGACAGAAAGCAACTTTTTCGTCGAGTATTTTTTAAGGCTTTGTGAATTTGGAATTAGAAATTGCCGTAGTAGAGGTCGACATCAACAGCACACCGTAACAGAAAAGGTACTAATAGTTTACGCAGTTTTTGATAAACCAGGAGAATCCTTAAATAAAAAAAAAAATTTCACTCATATTGTCATTAAAAAGTACTTACAACTAGGCGACGTAGCACAACAAGTTGCATTTTTTTAGTGGCTTTTTGAACCACATCAACAAGAACCTAACATCTTTAGTTTATTTTTATTGTTGTTATTAAAACAAAAATTAATCCTGAAGATGACTAAAAATATTAGTCGAAACTAGTCGAAAATAAATAAAGAACTTAAGCATACAAGTATATAAATTATATTATTACTTTCCCAACATTCTTTAGTTTAATATTGTAAAGCAATAAATTTATGTTTACTAGAGATGGCATTAACAATATACATAATGAGCACATCTGATTTATTAGAGATTTTTAGTTAAACATGGTGTGAGTTTTTTAATCAGCAACTACAGCTAATTTAAACCTTACCACTTTGTTTAAATGCTGGTTTATACGCAGAATTTCTTGAAAATCAAATAGAAAGTTTACTAGATAACAATGTAACTTTTGCTTTACGTAACAAGATGTGGTACCAGCACGATAGAGCACCGCCTTATGTTGGGCGATATGTAGTTTGGTGGCTCTACAATCATTTTTATGATAAGTGGATTGGTAGAAAAGGTCCAGTGAACTGGCCTGCAAGATTTTCTGATCTAAATCTATTGGACTTTTATGTGTAGAGACACATAAAACAATTGGTTTATGCAGAGCCAATAAACAAAGTAGAGCAGCTACAAGAGAGAGTTGCGATTGCTGTATTGCACATTCAAAACACAACAAAATTTTGAAGCAGTTTATCATTTTCTTTTAGTGCGTTGTCAAGCTTGCATCAACGCTTTTGGTGGTCATTATGAGAACTTATTAAAATAATATTGTTTTGTTTGATGTTATCATTGTTACAAATGTTTTTTGTTACTTAAATTTTGCTAAATAAATAGTTATTTAAATAATGTGTATGTTTTGATTATCTCAAAAACAAAGCAAGATTTTCTGTATGAAATTAAAAATAAGACCTAAAATTGTGCCTACAGAAAACATTTTCTTTATTATTAATATTGTTCAGTTATAGTTATCATTGTTTAAATAAAACAGTTTGATTGCAATATTGTTGTTAGAAAACAAATATATGTTTGTATAAGTGCAAATAAATAATTAAATAAATAGAAGTCAATACTGGGTACATTTTTTGGAAGTATGTCCCAGTTCAACATTATACTTATTTAAACGGCATTTGTTTTTTTATTAAGATATATGTTATAATTGCAATTTCTAACAAAATTATGCAATAAAATCAAATGTGTTTTTGACCAAAATTATAAAATCCGCCGTGGCAGTCAACGTGTTAAAATTATGCTTTTGATTTTGTTTTTTTAACTTAAGTACTACATGATTTCACAGTTTTGGTTCTACTGCTAAGCTCAGGGGTACTTCTCTAGTAAGTTTGAATCTTCCCATTTCAGTCACTAAGTTTCTACTTTGTAAGTCTTGATTGGTTTTTTGTTTTGTTTGTTTTTTTTTTGCCGTTTTTATAACTAATTTTTGTTTATACTTTTTGCAATAAATAGCAAAATTGTCCAAATTTTGATAGATTTTTTTTTTTTTGTCAGTTTTAGACATTTTTTTTTGTAAGAATTGTGATTTTTGTTATGATTTTTTGCATTAAATAGCAAAATTTTCCAAATTTTGAAAGATTTTAGACAAATTACTTGTAAGAATTGGGATTTCTGTTTTGATTTTCTGCAATAAATAGCAAAATTATTCCAATTTAAATGGATTTGGCTTATTTTCTGTCAATTTTAGACAAATTTCTTGTAAGAATTGAAAATTCTGTTTACATTTTCTGCAATAAATAGTAAAATTGTCCAAATTTTGATAAATTTATTTGGCTTTCTTTCTGTCATTTTGAGGCAATTTTTATGTAAGAATATGGATTTTTGTTTAGATTTTTTGCAATAAATAGCAAAATTGTCCGAATTTTAATGAATTTGGCTTTCTTTCTGTCAATTTTAGACAAATTTCTTGTAAGAATTTAAATTTTAGTTCATACTTTTTGTAACAAATGGCAAACTTTGATAGATTTGGTTTTTTGACCAATTTTAGACAAATATTGTATGACTAGTTTGTGTGTTTTATAAACAGTTTTCACTTTTTCCTAGACAGAAATTGTTTTTTTTGTGAGTTTTATGCATTGAGCTAATAATCTGTAATTTAAATGAGTTTCATTGTAGAAATTAGTTTTCTGTGCAAGTTTAATGCAATAAATAACTATTTTTGACAAATTTTCTAGTAAAATTGAGCTTCACAGCTGGTTTCAGACAATTTTTCTATAAAAAATTTGCAGTTTTAAATAAATTATAGAAACCGAAATTTTTGACTAAATTGTATGCCTTTAACGGAGTTTTGAGACAATTTTGGATCAATTGTATGCAATAGGTAGCGTTGTTAAGCTTTTTGACCAGTTTTAGATTTTTTATTGTAAGAAATGGGTTTTAGAAGAAATATTTGGGAATTTTGGATATATTTTTTATGAAAGAAACTAAACTTTCTAACCGGTTTCAGACAAATTTTGTGTAAGAAATAGCTATTATTTGAAATTTAAAATAAATATTAGAACCAAAATGGGTTTTTTGACTACATTTTATGCCCATATCGGAGTTAAATGGCAAACATCAAACAATAATTTTTCTGCAAAAAATGGATTTTATGAGCAATTTTGAATTAATTTCAGGATTAAAATAGGTTTTTTGAGTAAATTTGGCGCAATTTTACAAGAGTTTTATGTTAAAAATAGGTTTTTTGTTTTTGATATTGAGATTTTAACCAATTTAAAAAAAAAATTGGATAGATTATATGTTGAAAATAATCTATTTTTTTTTTGCAAATTTCTGGTAATAAGAGGCATGTTTAATTATATTAAACATATATTGTGTAAACAATTTTAGATACATTTTTAGAGTTTTTTTTTGCTGTTATTAGCTTTTTTGCTCAACTTCAGCTAGATATTGTAGGTGGGTAAAGTTTTTATACAAGCTTTATGCAATAGTTAGGAGTTTTTTGTGGTTTTTAGTCAAATTTGTAATATACGTAGAGTTTCTGACCAATTTTGCAAAGCTTTTTCGCAGCAAATAAAGGGGTTAGTGGGCAAGTGTGTAAAATGATGGAACGATTAATTGCATAGCGTTAAAATCATTTTCTCTCTTACTTTCATAATAGTTAGACCTTCTCTCATCTCAATAAATATTTAAGCATGTATGAAAAAGTGGTGACAAGTACAGGTTAGTTTCTAATAAACTGTTGGTCTCATCAAACCTTTTTAAACAAGTTGTAGATTTACTGTTAAATGTAAAATAGATGTAAAAAGCAAAATAAATTTCATAAAATAAGTTTTTTGTGCTAATTTAATGCCATAGTTAGCCTTTTTGTGTTATTTTAATTAAATTTTGTAGTTAAACAATTTTTTTTACCAATTTTACAAAATAATAAATAGAGAAATAAAATTATGATTAAATTTTAACTTCAAATAATTTATTGTTATAAATATTGAACTACGGAATTCAATAAATTCTTGATTGATTGTAGACAAAATTCGTGCAAAATTTATGCAATACAAAAATGTTTATTAACTTTATTGATTGCAAGACAATAGTTTTAACTGAAGTACGTGTTACTATACAACACAACTACTCACAGGACATAGAGCCTTTGGAAAGTATTTACAATAAACAAATAAGATGGAAAAAGAAAAAAAATATAGATATGTCAAGAAAACACGCATGACGACGCAGAACATACGCTAGTAGAGTGCAAAGCGTGGGATAAAGATAAGAAAACACAAGAAAAAGTATTGAAAAACAAAGTAGACAAATTTACAATTATTGAAATATGCCTGAGTGACAAAAACAAATGGAGAGCACTAAGAAACTATGCAACAACAGTATTGAAAACGTTTTTAAACACGTTCTATATGTCCTGCGCAATTATTGCACAGTGTTGTCTTTATCTCTGCTTTCTGTTGTTTGCTTCTTTTGCTATACTTTATATTTTTTTATATCTCCTAAGGTTGTTCTTTTTTTTTTTAACTTTTTTTTTTTGTACAATGACTTTTTTTATTAACATTTTCCATGACTAATAAAATAAAAAAAGTATTGATTATATTGTGGTTCTTTTGTTTTTTTGTCAGATTACCAAAAAGATTATATTGTTTTTGTAATATTTGGCTACTTTTAACAGATTACTGGTGTTTTTTGTACAGTTGTGTATCATTTTAATTTTGTTAATTTACGGAAAAGTAGGAGTACAGTTTATAATATGATTTACAATTAAACTTGTATCGTAATTTGGTTTAAACGCTTTAAAATATTTTATAAATTGTGTTTCAAAATTTGGGTGTTATCACAAATTCAGAATTGAACAAATTTTTGAATTGAATATTTATATTACATGTACAATAGTTTTTACAGAAGAACAAAATGCTTTTATAATAAATGTTTATTATTGTAGTGGAATTACCAATGAAGCACATGTACTTTCTTCAATCGTGTCTGATTTTTTATTTTAACTTAATGAAGCTTTTTTCAATGCTGGAGTTAATTGCTTGTAAATTATAAATTACAAATTATTAAACGGTTTAAAAGAAGTTGTTAACAATTTACATCATTAAATAAAATCCACAAAAGTCAATAGTTAACCCAACACTCAAATAAAAAAAAGATCAATATTTAAGAATATAATCTATAAGTTAAAAAAATTATTAACAATAAAAAACACAGAAATGTATTAATTTATTAAATTAAAAATTACAAAAAATATCAATAAATATATACTTTTGAAAAGTAAAAACAAACTACTTTTTCGAAAAAATTATGATAAAAAATAATTATTTTTTTGTCTTTCATAATTTTGCAAAAAAGATAAAAAATAACTGAATTAGTATAATCAAAAGGAAATTTTTTGTAGAACGCAATCTCTATGTCCGTTTTTTTTAAATCTTTTGATTAAGCCGGAAAAATAGTAAAATTTCGGAAAATCTAAAAAAAATTTCTTAAAAGTAACTAATTTTTAGCAATTATGTGTTATATTTTACCTATAACAAACAAATTTTGTTTTTTAATTTTTGCGATTAACATATTATGTTTCAAAAGTATTATATTAAAATTTCAAGTCTCTGGGTGTAGCAAAATCAAAGATATTATTTTTTTAATAAAAAGGTATTTTTTTAATTTTTCGCAAAATTCTCTTTTTAAATATGATTTTTGACTATTTTTTGCTTATTTATAGCACAAAAACTGAAAAGAGACAAAATATTCCTAAAAAATTTAAATGATCTCTATTTACACTGTATTGCACCTAAAGATCTAAAATTTTAGGAATTGTTATATTTTGGTACCCCAAACATTAACAAAATTGATGATGTTGATGTGAGGACTTTGTTCAAACTATCGTGAAACTGCCTTTATGTTGTTCAAAAGAAATATCATAAACAATAAATTACTATTGTACATCTAATTTATTTATTCAGCAGTTTACAAGTTTTATTTAACAGCAATAATCTTTTAAAAATTTAAAAAAACAATTAAGAAAAAATTATTATATTTTTTTATATTATAAAACAAATTTTAATATGAAATTCTAGGTAAAATTTAAAGTTAGTTATGCAAAAAAAAAACAACAATACGTTTTTTAAAATTTCACACCTAAGCAGTCTAATTAATCTTAGACATTTTACTTGGTTATATACAATTTAAAGCAAGGTTGGAAAAAAACAATTTTTTACCTGTTTATTATTATTTTTGATGTTGTATTTTGTTTAATACAGTTTAAAACAAATTAAATAAAAGTTGTATAAATATTTTTTTTAAATATGTTTGCTATGCAAAGACGCAAGTAGAAAATGTTTTGTTTTTGCAAGACAAATTTATCAACATCATATTTTCCGAAGGTAATTAGCCAAATATTAAAAAACACTAATTAAATACAATGTTTTAAACATGTTTAAAACTGTTTATAACAAATTTGTCTAAACAATGTTTTTTGTTTTAAACTAGTTTAAAACAAAAGTTTAAAACAATTTGTTTTAAACATAACAACCCTGGTAAATATTTTGGTTTGTTTGATGTGTGCATGCGCAAGTAGAAAATGTTTTGTTTTTACAGTTTTGAAATGACGCAGTTAAACAATTCACAAGAGTATAAGGATCAGAAAAAAGAGTAATAGTTTTCAAATCTGCCGCCGCAGCGCTATCACCAATATCCCCACTCGGCAGTATTAAGAACAAATTATATTTTAAAGTTTGTTTTTTTGGACTCGCTCTATTGAAAGAATTAATTACAACTGCACTTACAAACTTAAACGCACAGCTTGCAACGTATGCATTTATGCTTACATATGTTCAGCACATTCACTTTTATTCCAAAACCGTATTAGATTAATTTTGATAACAGTACAAATTTAAATAATAAGCGTAATCTTTAAAAAGTTGAAAAAAGTGATCTTAAAACAACCTACAAATGCTGTTTTTTAAGGGGGCAGTTTAATGAGTGTCATTAAACTACGAGCAGAACTCACGCAATTTAACTCCTTTTTAAAATAGGTTTTTTACAACGTGTTGAGAATGAAATTTTCAATCTAATGAAATATATAAAAATCCAAAACCTTTAATTGTTTATTAAATTTTAAAATTAATTTGTAATTTTTTTGACGAAATATTTGCTTAAACTTTAAGAGTACTTCATTGAACATTAAACTTAGTAGACTTTTTATTGTGTTATAAGTTATTTTTTTTAAATAACAATTGTTACAGTTCTGTTCGTATTTGTGAATGTATGATAAAATGTGAAATTTGAAATTTCCGCGTTTATTAATTTTTCTAACAGAAGTACTGCTGCCACATTAATTGAAATCATTATATTCAATCTAATAATAAAAAAATTAAATTGTCAAACTTATGACTACAGATGACAAAAATACTTTAGTTTTTAATCTACTACACCGTGCGAATCATAATTAAAATCAATTTTTCTTTAATAAATCTTTAAAGTTTTTATTTTTGTTATATTTATATTTTGTTTATTACTGATTAAAGTTTATATGTTTGTTTTTATGTAATGACAAAAATGTGTTTATTACATTTTTCATTCTTACATTCGTCGATAACAATAAATTTTAGAGCATAAAAATCTGCACGCATTGTATTAAAAACGAAATAATAGTTGATTGAACAGCGTAGTGGCGCGGGCAGCAGACTTGTAAACTATCGCTCTTTTTTTCTGATTCCTAGACACTTGTGAACAATTCTGATACGGCTGCTTGCAACGAGTATGTTGCTAAAATTGTCAAATCATATTAAAACAAACCAAAACGCTATTTTTGCTTAATATTTTCCGGAGATAAATTACCAAATAAAAAAAAACTATAATAAAAAAAAATGTTTTAAACATGTTTAAATCTGTTTAAAACAAAATTGTCTAAACATTGTTTTCTGTTTTAAACTATTTTAAATTTAATCACATATTTCTCTTCATTTTAGTTGATTGTAGCCTAATATATTAAGAGCTAATTCAAACATGATACATATTACTGTTTTAAATATAATATAAAAGAATTACCTAATAACACAGATCTGCCAAAAAAAATTTTTTTTTTTAAATTCCGCAATTTACTTCTAAACAAATAAAAAAAATTTAGATTTTTTATTTGAAGTGAAGTATGATAGTTTTTGAAACAGACAACATGAAGTGCAACATTGCATTTTTCACATTTTGTTGAGATTTTTTATGGCAACTTCTGCATCTGGTTAGTTTTTCTTGTTGCACTATCAAATGAGTCATGCGGTTATATCTCAAATTAGCATTTTCCAGCTGTGAAAACTTTGATCAGTTTACAAATATTTTATTATTTTTTTCTAATATTGCTGTAGCAACCTTTCTGCGAAATGTAAGGTGATTGCTGCTTATGTAGTTGCCAAGCATTCTGTTCAGCAAGATTAAGCATATGAGCAATAAGTGAAAAATACAATTTTTTTTCCGAGAAATGCTACTCTGTATAAGTTGATATTTTGGTCAGCTTTATCAACGCCACCCATAAAGCGATTAAACAAATATAAATTGTGGGGTTGTTGCACCCCATAAATAGGATGTACTGGTAAAGAATTTGATGCCAACGATACAACATTGTTATCATTTCACTTTACAACCACAACTCCATTTTCATTGGATTTGTACTCAGTAAAGCCGCGATGTTTCTTTTTCCTATCCTTGTTAGTAATTAGTGAGCATTTTGATGTTCAATTTTCTCTTATTGTACCTGTGTCACGGATGTATTTTTGTCTAAGTTTTACTAAAAATAGAATTGTTGTAAAAAAATTATTACAAAAAATATGATATGGGTAGTTTATCATAGACAAAAGAATATTAGCATATTGAAAAATAATTGAAGGCCCTAATCCAAAATCTCCAATTTATTTTGCTGTTAGCTCCTTGATAATGCTCCACCCATACTACATATCCGTTGCTAGTACAGCCAGACCATAATTTAAATCTAAAACGGATAGGTTTGCTTCGTATACATTGCTTACAGCCATGGCAGCCATATGCTGATTTGTCTAAATGTTTATTATCCCAACAATGTAAGTTGCTATATATATATTCAAAGCGGTCTCTAGACAATGCTCCTGCTGCAAGTTCATTATGTGTATTCATTACATTTTCCCAGAACATTCTACGGCGGGGTATTGGAACATAACCGCTCAAAAGTAAAATAGCAAAAAAACTTTCCAATTCTTTTTTTGTAATATTTGCTGGTTTATTTTTTTTATGCATATTTATTTGAATAAATGCGATTCAAATCAATCAAAGCGTCGTTCCAAAAAAAAAGAAAAAAGTTCAACTGGTGAATTATTGTTTTGTACAGATTGCGCATTTGGTAGTGCAAACTCATTTTTATTTATATCTGTATTTCTCTAGATTTAAGTTTCTGTAATAATTTTGCGTCTTTAATTTTTATTTAGTAATAACTTTACCTGACAGAGTGGTAAGTTATCTTCACTGTCGTCGCTATCAGAATTTTAATTTTTGGTTATTTTATTATTAATTTCTGCTGTGGCAAGTTGTGAACCAGGTAAATTGTCAATATCTGCAAGGTCTTCTTCACCCAAATTTTTATCCGTTACAGGGTTGCATGCATTGGTTGGTGGCATAATTGTTATCTCAATCTCATTATAATCAATCACATTATCTTGATTGGAGCTATTTTCCAATTATTTAATCAGTTCTTGCAAGATTAGCCCACTAAAATAAATATAAAGAATGTAATTGTTTTTGCCTACTGTCCTTCTAAAAGGACATTTAGTTTTTAGATATTGGTAGACATAACTTTTAAGGTTATAATTTTTTTACATTGTATATGTTTTTGACACATGATAATAATAAATTACATATAAGAATTAAAAAAAATCAACTTTGTAAGTAATAAAAACTTACCCGACAAGATGGAGATCAATAGGATAATCCATTGCAATTTTCTCGTTGCATAATTCATGGACTTTGTGTCTTTTAAAACATATATTGATTAAATCTAGTTACAATACATCTATAAATATTTAGTTTAAATTCTGAAATAAAAACTTAATAATTTTTTATTATTATTAGAACAAAACATCAATACAAAGTATATATACTTTTGTGTGTTCCAACCAAATAAAATATTCATTATTTGCGGCAGATACAATTAGTAAACGTCATTAACTATAAAAGTTTTCTATTTATTATTGGTTAAACTTTTGTGTGAGAGTAAACAACAAATACTTATCAATCATTATGATGTTTTACTTGTAGCTACATTAAAATTATTTAAAATTACTCAACCACAACTTTTAAATGTGTTAAATAATATGCAGATTTGAGTAATATTATGCTTTTATAAAATAATTAGATAACTCTAGTTAAATTACAATTACATGAAAGCTTCCAATGTAGCTACAGCTAGCTTGTTCTATCTTTGAATAAACTATTATTTAAGTTCCGAGGAGGTAATGGCTAGTTTTAGTCAAGCTAGTTAAATTCCACGGGTTGGAATGAGACTTTTTAAAAACTATTAATTACTTTTTATTTAAATCATCAAACTTTACATGGTTTGATCTATTCTAATACATTTGAAGTTGATTATAATGGTTAATTATAATGATTAAATATTAATTATTAATTGGTCATAGTAGCTCGCGATTTGCAGCGAAGTCTAGTTACCGATTTTAGGTGTACTTGTTACTACTATATGTTGGACTGGCTCCTCTGGGAAGCGTCGTCGTATTTATATGTTTTGTTGTGATGGCTCAGCATTTACTGTATCATAACACCATCGGCCTAAATGCGGAGACATCCTCTGTGTTGACTTAAGGAATCCAGGGGTGGGTCCCATGATTATTTGCGTCTTGGTCAGTGAGACTTACATTTTCAGGATTATTTTCTGAAACTGATAAAAGTCTTTTAGTTTTAGCATATCTTAGTATCAATATAATTGCTCCAATGATTAGAAATCCATAAATGAAGATTGTCCAAATTGTTGGAGGTTGTTTGTAAAGTGTATTTGAATTCTTCAGGATTTGAAGGTCCTTTTGAAGTTTGATTAGATCGTCATTGATTCCACTTATGTTTGTTATATGCATTTTATTTAGTTTTGCTAAGTGCGTTTTCCATTGTGCTGGTTGAGCTTTCTCTTGTGAAAAAACTAGTTTGGGTATATTTGGTATACTAGCAATTTTCTTTTCTTGATAACTAGTTAATGTAAGATTCTTTATGTACAAAGAACATCCTGATGTCACTTTTGCAAGGTAGGTACCATTGATTACGTCCAGTTCGTTCTGTTTGTTGCATCTTTTCTCAATCTTCTGATCGAAGGGTGAAACGATCATCCATAGATTTTCGTAAATTTTTCTTATCCACGGTTCTTGAATTGTTTCATAGTTATGCACACATTTTTGATAATGATTTGTGTAAGATAATAACTGAACTTCACATGGTGAATCTTGAGTGATCTGTAGACTGCTTGAAGCTTGGCACAGATACTGCATAGTTGATATTTCTTGACAGGATTCAGTGAGAGATACAAATTTTTCACGATCAATTGCCAAAAATGGATGATTTGGTATAATATAATGGAAAGAATTGTTATAGTTTCGAATTGGTAAAGGATATAATTGATAATATGAATATTGAGAAATTTCTACTAAAGGAATTTCTAGGATAAATATGATTGAATTTTCTTTAGTATAAGCTTTTACTGTGATTATTTTTTCAATCAAATAAATATTTTCTGCTGTTGGTTCTTGTAACAATTTTTCTGTTTTTAGTGTTTGACTTAGTTTATTTAATTCAAACATTAGATTATTGGTATTCATTATTGATGGGTGATATACATTTAGTTTGGCAAAAGTTACGGCATTTATTAGCGTAGACAGAATATTATTTGCATTCTCTATCAGAAATATAAGTTGATTGAAGGTAGCATAGATAGTAATTCTATGTGCTTCTTCTAACTGGTAGAAAGTATAGTTTTTCATAGCTTCGTTAATTTGTAGCATTCTTGAGTTCAATAGTAACTGATTACTTCTTAGTTCGAATATAGTTTTATTGAATTCTTCAATTGCTTTGATTGATAAAGAAATTTGTTTGTCTAATATTAATTGAGTTTTAGATTGTGATTGAATTATGTGCTCGATTGCTTTATCGTATTTTTCTGCATCTTCATTATCCAAATTTCCAGTAATTTTCTTTATTATCTGGCCTAGCACGTCAATTGCTCTTTTAGTTATTCGTGAATTTGGCTGAGGTACAATTTGATTAAGTTGTCTTAACATTTTGTATCTTTTTACAGTTAATATAGATAAGTAATTTGACATTTCTGTGCTGTAGTGATTTCCATGTGTTCCCTTTTTTACTATGGTTATCCAATCAATACAATTTTTATTAAGATCTTGAATTTCTTGAATAAGATGCTCAAGGTGGTATATAGTTGTTATTTTCCATATGTTTGATTTTATTTGAGCTTCTCCTAACTTTATAGGAAGAAGACCTGAGTTGTCAGTGATTGGTTCTAGGGTAATGTCGCTTCTGATGTTAGGGATATAACATCCGAAGAGTCTGAAACAATAGAATGTTTCAAATTTCTTGTATGAAATCTTCTCATTCTTGTTTTTGTTTTGACTTCTACAGTTGAATCATCATTAATTTTTGTGATTTTATAAGGACCTGAATAGGGATTGGTTAATTTATTTCGGCCATTATTTCTTACATATACTAATTCGTTTATTTTGAAAGGTTTTTCCTTAACTTTTTCTTTAGATTTTTCTACACATTTTTCTTTATGTAGTATATCTTTAGTTTGAATTGATTTATAAAGATGTTGTAATCGATCTTTGTGATCTACTAAGTATTGATGGTAATAATCTTTTGAATAAAGTAAATCCATTGGATCTCTTAAAGCGGTGTGACCAAAAACTAATTCAAGCGGCGTAAAGCCTGTTGGTTTAGATATTGTGTTATTATAGGCTATAACAGCTAATCTCATTTGTTGTTCTATAGGTTCTTTTTTTCTTTGTTCAAGACATCTTATTTGTTCAATTATTGTTGAATGAAATCTTTCGATGTTTCCTTGAGAACTAGGGTTGGAAGGTGTTCCAAAATGAGCTTTAATTTTATGAACTTCTAATAATTTCATAATCAAATCATTTTTGAATTCTTTTCCGCTATCGCAGCTTATTTCTTGTGGTGTTCCATAATACTTAAAGTATTCTAGCAGAGCGTTAGCTATATCTATCGAGTTGGTAGAACATATAGGTATTGCTTGACCAAGTCTAGAGAATGTATCAATTATGGTTAAAAACTTTGAGTTTGATATTGTAAAAGTATCCATAAATAATTTTTGAAAAGGTTTATCAGGCGTATTAGTAAGTTGTAGAGGGGGTTGATTAGGGTGTCGGTCATATTTACTTTTATTGCAAATTAAACAACTTTTAATGTGGTCTGTTACCATTTTTCTCATATCTTTCCAGTAATATCTTTTTTTTAAATGTGACAAGGTTTCTTCTATTCCTCTATGATTTGTTTTACCAGAATGATGTAATTCTAATAATTCCATTTGGTCGGCTTCATTGCTTATTACTGTAACCTTTTTTGTACATTTAATTAACTTTGGTCCTCTGTCATTAAAGATTTGCGTATATATTTTACAAAACTCAGGGTAAAGTTTTTCTTGTTCAAAATATAAGTAATGTTTTCCTGGTCCAATCAGATATTCTTTCATAAACTTTATAATTTCTTCTTTAATATTATCTGTCGATATTTTAGCTTTAATAATTTTATTTCCATTTTCATTTAATAAATCTATTTTTGAATTTGTTGTTGTAGAGCTGATAAAACATTGATTTTTTTTGTCATTTATTATTTCATTTAAGATAGTTATTCCGATTGTAGGTTCGGATTCTTGATTAGAATGAATTGTATTATCATCTTCGTCTGGTATTAACATTGGAGTTAATCTTCTTTCAGAAAGATCAGTTTCTTGTAATTCTTTTCGTAACATTTTTAAATCTTTCCCTTTGGAGATAGGTTGTTCTTCTCTAAAAAAGGTTGTATTTGGTAATGTTGGTTCTTCATTAATATCTAAGTCTCTTATTATTTCGTCTAGTAATTCTTGAGTTTCGGGGTCTGGATTAGGAAGCATAGATATTATATCATCTTCTATAGCATTTAATTGTTCTTGAGTAACTCTTGACAAAGCGTCAGCATTTGTATTATATTTTCCTTTTTTATAGATAACTTCGAAATCGTATTCTTCTAATCTTAGTTTCCATCTTATTAATTTAGAATTGGGTTCTTTTAATTTCCATAACCATACTAGAGGTCTGTGATCGGTGTAAATTTTGAAGTGTCTACCATATATATATGGTCGGAAGTATTTGACAGCGTATATTATTCCTAAGAGTTCTTTTTCGATTGTTGAATATTTTTGTTCAGTTTTGCTTAATGTTCTTGAAGCATAACTTACTGGTTTATTTTGTCCAATTATTCCTTGGGACAAAACTGCTCCTATAGCTACATTTGATGCGTCAGTAGTAACTATAAATTCTTTTGTGAAGTCAGGGTATTGAAGTATTGGCTCATTCATTAACAAAATTTTACATTTTTCAAATGCTTCTGTGAATTTTTTGTCTATGACAATTTGTGATCCCTTTTTTAAACAGTTGGTAAGTGGTTTAGTTATTTCAGCAAAATTTTTTATAAATTTTCGATAATAACCCACTAGTCCTAGAAATGATTTAATTTCTTTTTGAGTTCTTGGTAAAGGGTATTTATCAATTGCATTAATCTTTTCTGGATTAGGTCTTACTCCATCTTCTGTAATTAGGTGACCTAAATACTTTAGCTCTTTTCGAAGAAATTCACATTTTCCTATATTGACTTTAAAATTTGCATCTTCTAATCTTTTAAAAACTTTATCTAATTTTGACATGTGTTCCTGGAGTGAAACTGAATAAATTATTATATCGTCCAAATATACCATGCAAACATCTTCCAATAATCCTTTTAAAATTGTATCCATTAATCGTTGGAAAGTTGCAGGTGCGTTCTTTAATCCGAAGGGCATTCTTTTAAATTCAAAATGACCTTGTTCAGTTGAAAATGCAGTTTTCTGTGTGTCATTAGGATCCATTTCTACTTGATGATAACCGGATGCTAGGTCAATACTACTAAAGTAATGACATTTACCCAATTTATCCAATATATCAGCAATATTAGGAATTGGATATTTATCTTCTATCATTTGATCATTTAATCGTCGATAGTCGATTACCATTCTTTTCTTAATTTTTCCATTAGTAGTTCTTGTGACTATATTTACTGGACAGCTCCAAGGAGAAATGCTTTCCTGAATTATATCTTGATCCAATAATTCCAGAACTTGTTTTTTAATTTCTTTTTTTGTTTCTATCGGTTGTCTGTACATTTTAACATAAATAGGTATTTCGTTTTTTAAATTTAGTTTATGTTTAACATGATGTGTAAAAGTTAATTTTTGACCGTCTACATGAAATACATGTTTATATTTGTTTGCAAATGCTCTAATAGAAGCTTCTTCTTCGATGTTCATTTTGTCTATGTTTAAGTTTTTATTAATATTTTGTATTTGTAAATCTTCTAAATTGTTATTATTATTTTGCTCATCATCATCATTATCTATATCCATTTTCTCAAAAATACAATTTTCTTCAATTTCGCTTATTAAATGAGTTTGTAATGAATCACTAATGTTAATGTTTCTAAGATCTTCTGTATAGTTTACTGCAATTACTAATGCTTCGTAATTGTTTGCTTCAGTTATTGATTCTTTAACTTTAATTCCTGGGCGAAATTCAAATGGAGGTATGTAAATAGTTCCGCTTTCTATATTTACAGGTATTTTAATCACTTTTGCTTGTAATGGTTCAAAAGTTAGCCTTTCTTTTTCAAGATGAATAGGTATGTTTGCGTTTGGAGTTTTAAGAACTTTATTACGAATATCCAATATTGCATTTAGTTTGCTTAATAAATCGATTCCAATTAAACCGTCAAATTTCTTACTGAAATCAAATTTAAAAAACGTATGTTCAATATTAGAACAAAATATTGGTGGTATTTCCGCAATAATTGCATCATTGTGCTTAGTAGTAGCGTGAGCCGTTTTAATAATAAATGGTATTTTCACAGCATATTCTTCTAGTTGTTTAAATAATTTAGAATTTATTAATGTTTTGGTTGATCCTGTATCAATTAAAAATTTAAGTCCAGAACATGTTATGTAGGGCAAATTACAATTAATATTATTTAAATTAATTACAGCTGTGTTATCGTTGTTTTGATTATTCATCTTTTTTTCTTGGTTGTAAGGCAAATGAACTGAAAATTTTCCTCTGCGTTGTTGACATCTTCATCGAGGTCGTCATTATATTCACAGTAATCAGCAAATTCTTCTGTATTTACGTTTTCATACATTTGCGTATTGTCTAGCGTATTGTCTGGCTCGTCGTCATCCTGATAATATAATCGTTGACCAGGTGTCCAGCGAGGGCGTTTATTTTGATGAATGAAAGTTGATACCGGTCTTTTCTGCGCGCTGGAATCTACTTCCATAGGCGTAGGCTTGGGCATTGTTTTATGTGTCGCTTGCGGTAGAGGCATCGTTGTTGGAAATCTTTGATTCATATAATATTAAACGGAGATGTAAAAACATGATTCCTGTTAAACTGATTTGATTCGGGCGCAAATGATGGCACATTTTGATTATTCTGAAATGGCATTAAATAAGGTTGCGCTACTGGTGTGAATCTGTTATTCATTTGATAACCCTGTTGTTTACTTTGGTTACGTGCTTTATCTAATGATGTTTTCATATTAGTACGTTGTAAATTATTTGTTCTTCCTGCACGGTAATTGAAATTCTCCACTTCTATCACGTGACTCATAGCTGTCTCAAGGTCGGCTGGTTGCTTCACTTGAACCATTATTCCTGTTACATGATCAATTTCTAATAATCCTTGCAAAAAAATTTGTAGTGCCGTTTTCTTATAATTCAAATTTTTTAATGCTCTACTATTAGCATTGTTGTCTCTTAATTTCACTTGAGTAAGAAGAAGTTGTAAAATTTCTTTTATTCGTGTACCGTAATTATAAGATCCCTCATTTTTATTGGGTCTAATCATGGCTAAGTCATTAAATAAACATGACTCAGAACGTTGATCACCGAAATGATTTAATAAAAGAATTTTTAGATCTTGCCAAGTTGTGGTCTCTTCGTTACAACTTATGGCTTTCAAGGCTTTACCTTTCAATTTTCCTTGAAATATTCTTAATAATAAAGCTTGTATACTTGCATTACGTTCTGTCAAAAATGTATTGACTAGAAACTCACAAGCTGATATGTAAGCATTTAAAACATTGGAATCACCATCAAAATTCGGAATGGTGTCCTGATACACGTTTGTCACGTCTTTCACAGTATAAGGCATAATGTTTAAGGAACTTATTAATAGGGATAGACTATCGATATCTGTCATAGGATTTTGACAATTGACAATTATTGAAAATCTGTACTCACATTAATAGTATTAAGGTGGTATCCATCTGGTATTAATTCAAGTTTGAGTGAAGTAATCCAGGTTAGATTCACTTAAAGTTTAAAGTCTTTAATTTCTAATATTCGTTATCTGCTTTAATCGTTAACACGAACCGTCGATATTTAATACGTTGCAGATAATCCTGTCCGCAGCGCCAGTTAAATTCCACGGGTTGGAATGAGACTTTTTAAAAACTATTAATTACTTTTTATTTAAATCATCAAACTTTACATGGTTTGATCTATTCTAATACATTTGAAGTTGATTATAATGGTTAATTATAATGATTAAATATTAATTATTAATTGGTCATAGTAGCTCGCGGTTTGCAGCGAAGTCTAGTTACCGATTTTAGGTGTACTTGTTACTACTATATGTTGGACTGGCTCCTCTGGGAAGCGTCGTCGTATTTATATGTTTTGTTGTGATGGCTCAGCATTTACTGTATCATAACAAGCTGCTTTGGCGACAAATTTCTATAGCACATACATAGATGCTTTATAGCTACTGCAACTCATAACTAACAAATATGTATAAAATACTTTTATTATTATTTAACAAAACCAAATAACTACAAATAAATAACTTTTAGTTTGAAACAATGTAGACTTTTTAGTACAATATCCGACTGGATACTTTTTTATTTATAAATAATAATTATTGCATTCAATTACAGAATAATTAAGTAAATTATTAAAACTTAATTTAATGCTTTTATTCTAATTAGTGTGTTCTGTTTACAAATCATATTAGATAACAATAATATTTTTATTACTAGTAAAATTACAATGCAACAAATTTTAAGGGACAAACTAATATATTGAAGAGTTTTTGTGTTAACCGGTAAACAAATTAATTCAATATAAAAATAAATAAGTAAAAAAGAAAGCTCATTTACAACCTTTGTATATATATATATATATAAGCTTATTTTTAAATTTAATTAAGCTAATTTTATTTTGTTTCATATCGCAGTTAATTTATTGATAAAGTGTAACGCTTCTGTATTGTGTAATTAATTAAAGTGGTCATAATAGTTGAATTAACTTTTTATGTTTAGTATGTAAGTGAGCATAAATATAATATCACATTTTTTTTGTTTTATAGTGTAGTATTTAGAAAAATAAAACTTGCAATGTTATACTTTCTTAACATTACCTAACCTGTAAATGATTTTTCTAAATAAGATTAGTGAAATAAGAAAGTTGATTGTTACTGAGTTTGTTTGAATCTAAACAAAGATGCCACAAGAGAGTTACCGGATAACTTCAAATACCTTCGGACTTCCACTAGTAAAACCACACTTGCTAAAACTATAACAAGATTTAAGCAGTTTGTACACATTAACTTTGGATAGTTGCAGAATATAATTCTTAACAAATAATAAACTTAAAAGTTTATTCCATTTATTTAAAATTTAGTTGAAAAAATGTTGTTTAAAAGTTTATATAAATTATTAGTGAATAATTTTTAGAACTCTTACAAAACTTTGTGTTACAAAAAATATGTTTCGTATTTTGTTTAACAAACAAAAAATTAGTAATGCTTGTTTTTAAATATAATTTAAAAGAAATAGTGTAGTTTTTTTGCAATATATTTTTGTGTGCACCTTCAGAGTCTTGCCAAATTTAATACCTTAAGATTCAAAAAAACACGTGTTGCACTACCTTTAAACTGTCAAAATTAACATACAATATATTATAGCTTTCAGATTTAAGTAAGTTTTATATTTTGGGTCCCCAAGAAAGTAATTAAGTCCACTTGCTAATTAGATTCTACGTGAAACTTCACATCAATGTACCCTGTTTAGTTTTTTTTTAGTTGTCATTTTTTAATTATATTTTATATTTTGAACGTAACATTAGACTTGTACACAAAAATTATTAAAATTTGAAGCTAAGGTCTAAAACTTTTCTAAAAATTAAAATACTCCTTTAAATGGCGTTTTGTAAACATTGATCTCATTTGTCAAATTTGTAGCATTCTAATAGTATTTTTGGAGTAAAGTAAAGTGTTTTTTGATTCTTAGAAGCTGAAATTTGGCGTAGTTTACATTAATAAGTAAAAAAGAAAGCTCATTTACAACCTTTGTATATATATATAAGCTTATTTTTAAATTTAATTAAGCTAATATTATTTTGTTTCATATCGCAGTTAATTTATTGATAAAGTGTAACGCTTCTGTATTGTGTAATTAACTAAAGTGGTCATAATAGTTGAATTAACCTTTTTTGTTTAGTATGTAAGTGAGCATAAATATAATATCACATTTTTTTTGTTTTATAGTGTAGTATTTAGGAAAATAAAACTTGCAATGTTATACTTTCTTAACATTACCTAACCTGTAAATGATTCTTCTAAATAAGATTAGTGAAATAAGAAAGTTGATTGTTACTGAGTTTGTTTGAATCTAAACAAAGATGCCACAAGAGAGTTACCGGACAACTTCAAATACCTTCGGACTTCCACTAGTAAAACCACACTTGCTAAAACTATAACCAGATTTGAGCAGTTTGTACACATTAACTTTGGATAGTTGCAGAATATAATTCTTAGCAAATAATAAACTTAAAAGTTTATTCCATTTATTTAAAATTTAGTTGAAAAATTGTTAATTAAAAGTTTATATAAATTATTAGTGAATAATTTTTAGAACTCTTACCAAACTTTGTGTTACAAAAAATATGTTTCGTATTTTGTTTAACAAACAAAAAATTAGTAATGCTTGTTTTTAAATATAAATTAAAAGAAATTGTGTAGTTATTTTTGCAATATATTTTTGTGTGCACCTTCAGAGTCTTGCCAAATTTAATACTTTAAGATTTAAAAAAACACGTGTTGCACTATCTTTGAACTGTCAAAATTAACATACAATATATTATAGCTTTCAGATTTATTATTTTGAACCTAACATTAGACTTGTACACAAAAAATATTAAAATTTGAGTCTAAGATCTAAAACTTTTCTAAAAATTAAAATACACCTTAAAATGGCGTTTTGTAAACATTGTTCTCATTTGTAAAATTTGTAGCATTCTAATAGTATTTTTTGAGTAAAGTAAGCTGTTTTTTGATTCTTAAAAGCTGAAATTTGGCGTAGTTTACATTTTTGCATAAAAATCACTTTATGAAGGTGCACACATAACAATTCTACAAACATTTTTTTAAGACCAAATCTAAATATATTAGGGTACATTTTTTTTGTAGAAAACACAACAAAATAACATTTTCAAATACGTTTTACTAAAAAACATTTTAATGTTATTGTCAATTACTAATACTATTAAATATTTTCATATTTTATGACTACGCATATGTACTTACTGTGTAGCAGTAAATATTTTTTTTTAAGTTTTAATTAGTGCCGGACACAATTATGTAGAAATACCAAAAAAATACATAGTTTTTAAATTATGATGCCAATAGATTGAGAGAAAGTTTGACAAAAGATGTTTGTAAATCATTTTAAGTTTATTAATGTATATGTGACTATTTTCTAAAATATAATTTGCAAAAGTATTATCTGAATGGCGCAATCTAAAAAAGCGGTAATGTTCTTTAAATCTAGTTTCAAAATTTCTTTCTGTTTGTCTTATATATTATGCATTACATGTGGGACAACTCAACTCATACACTCCTGCTGTTAAAATTGTATATGTACGGTATTTAGCGTTGAATAAAATTTACAATTGCAAAATTAAAACTATCTTATGTTTGATATAGTAGTGATAATACTTCTGCAAATTGATAATAAACTAGTATATTGTAGCTTATTATCTTATTTAATAAATGTTTTTATTTATTTTAATTTAATTTAATTATAGCAAACAACGCACGCTTTTACAGGTTTTACTTTAGTTTCATTATTTATTCAGTTAAAAAAGCATAATTAATCAAATCTAAAAAAATGGAGTAATACGTTAAAACAGAGTTTGTCGAATTTATTTACGCAAGTAAAAATGATTTTACATAAAGAAAACTTTGGATTTTTCTTTATAACACAACATTGGATAAATAAAAAACAAATTAAGTGTTGCGTTTTGCAGGGAAAATACAATACATAGTAGCATTGCTATATATAGCCGTGTTGAATATAAAATGACTCTAAAAGATGATATACAAAAAAAATTAAATAGAAAAATGGTAAATGATTTTTTGTCATTACAACAGGAATCATGGATTAAAGTGTTATCTATTAAATATATTAAGAAGTCTTTTAAGACTTTTAATAATATAATTTAATATAAATATTTTATTGGTTGAATGTCACCTAAAAAGTTTAAAAATTAAATAGTGGTAGCCGTTACTATGTGATAGTTTATTATAAAATAAATAAAACAGATTTACTATGTATTATATCATATCAAAATTTACAAAGCATATATACAATAGTAATACACAAAATGTACAAAGATGGAAAATTACATTGAAATTATTATGATTAAAATGATGAATTACATATAATAATACAAAACTTGCAAACCAGACTAAGCGGGTAGAAAAAAAATTAATAAATGGCAATTTTTATTTAAATGTAATTAATACAGAGAACATTCCGCAAAAAAGAAAAAAGTCTGAAAGAGCGGTAATCTTTCGATTTTTTTTTTCTTCTTTGTTTTATATAGCGTGCTTTAAATGTGGGACAACTTAATTTATACACTTCTAATGTTTAATTTGTATCTGTGTGGTCTTTAGCGTTGAATAAAATGTTTATTTTATTTTTTACTATTAAGCGCTACTTTATAATTAAATTTACTATATTTCCTATTGTGTTGGATATGTTACTAAAATATGTTATTGAAATGTATTTTATGGGTTTTCTGCCTTTTATCTTAAGATAAATTAACTGTGTAATGAAACTATATTCTTTCTTAGTAATAATATTTTTAATTGTGTTTTTTGGAAATATATTGCTATGACTAATTAATATAATTTTATTAAGCTCTTTTTGCCGAGAATTTGGTGCTACTTTAATTTGTTGTATTTTAACAAAAACGGCAACTCTGGCTTCATCGTTGCTTCTACAAATAATTTGATAATCGATTTATTTTTTTACTAGTACATTTAGAAAGGATTAAACTATGATTTGTTGAAGTCTTTTTTGTGAAATTAAATTTGCAAACAGCAACAAAATGCATTCAAATATACAGAAAAACGCATTTATTTCTATATTTGATGGTATTTTTTTTGGCTATTTCCTAACTAATATTTGACTAAAAGACTTTGACATAGGCTTACAAAAATCTTAATTACATAATAAGCAAACAAAGCCAACGTTACAAAAATGTTAATGTATGATGTAGAATTTTTTATGAATGGATCATTGACTTAAAATATTTTTAGAAGAAAATTTAATCCGTTAATACGTTAGAGCCAGAAGTAAGTAATAATTTGTTTTGGCAACAAGACGGCTGCTCTGTTTATTGCACAGCTTTGGCCAGACGATAGTTACATGATCATTTTGGAGCAAGGTGGATAGGGAAGTTTGGCTCATACCATTACTCATCTAGGTCAAAGCTTTTTTTAATTTTTTTTTTTAAATAATAAATAATTTACTATTATAAAATTTTAGATCATTAAAATTTTTTTATTGTCAATTTATTTTTTCAGCAAGCAGAACTTTTTATAAAGAATAACTTTTGGTCGTAAAATAAATAATAAAGAATTTTTCCTAATGGTTTCCTTCCTCCGCGGACACACTGTATAGTTTCTGTCTCTACTGTAAACTTAATTAATGTATTTTGTTTGAAGAGCTTGCAATTAAATTGATAGTAGTTATTTTTAAAGCAAAATTTTAAACAAGACATTATTTATTGCAAAGGTAGGGTTTAATATTTACTTTTTCAAATAAGTTTAAGACTCAATGCGTTAATTTAAATGAATGTTGAAAAACATACTTCTCATATAAAAAAAAAACTAATTTAGAAGACTTTGAAGTTTATAATTTTTTTATACTGTTGGCAAGTTTTAAAAAATTAACTACACTAAGTTTTAAAGAAAAATGTGTATATTCTTTGATTAACTTATTTAATTTAATTTTTGACTTATAAATATGGTTGTTAATTAATGACACAAATTGCAATGGCGATCCAGTGTGCTGTGTGTAGCAAAAATATAGCTCGTTATGACGAATACGTATGTTGTAACAAGTGTAAGTTAGATTTTCATATTAAGTGTGTAAACCTTACTGAATCTAAATACTGTGAGTTAAAACAATCCAACGAAATCAAGGATTGGATATGTGTTTCTTGTGAGGGACCAAACATAACCTCAAATGTAAACAATGCATCAAAATCAACATCTATTGTATCAAATAAATCAGGTGAGCTGACAAATAATATTCATTTTCCAATAATACCTGCATTAGAAAATAATATTCAACTTGCAATAAATTCTGCAATGGATAATTTTTTACTTACTATAATCAAAGCGGTAAAAAACGAAATTCAACAGTTAAAAAAAAACAATAAAACTTTAGCTGAAGAAGTCAAGAGACAGAGTAATATTATATTAAATCGTTCAGTAAACGTAACAAATATTCAGATATTTTGTCTTATAAAGAAAATGAAAACACTAAAAATTTGAAAAGTCAAACAGATTTAAAACATCTACACAATGTGTTAAATTAACAAAAAGAAAACTTTAATGAAATTAATGCAACCAAGTCTCATGTTACTTGACCTACTGACCGAGAGATGGAGCCTGTGCCGCAAAATGAAGAAAGTAATCCAACTAATATAAATATGAAGACGCTACAGATAAAAAACTCTTTAATGCCAAATACCTATAAAAAAAGTTTATTCAAATAATAGTAAAAATCTACCAAGAAAAACAAAATTTGTTATCTCAAACTGCAACTGTAAATAACAAAGATGGTTTTACAACAGTAGTTTACAAAAAAACACGCAACAATAATAACATTAAAAATCGGCCTACAATACATAGTAGTGGAGAAAATATTGCTATAAAAGGTATTGCAAAAATGGCACATATTTATGCCACGCGTTTCAAACCTGATGTTAGAGAAGAAAATTTAATCAATTACTTAAAAAGTAAGTCATTTAAACATGTAAGATGCAAAAAAGTAGTTTTAGATACTACCTTTTTGCATCATCTTTATTCTCTTGAATACTCCTCATGTAACATTTCTGTCCCGGTAACAGATATAAATGCTTTGAAGGAGCAATCACTCTGGCCTGTTGGAGTTTGTATAAACCCTTTTCTGTCTTGGCTGAAGAAAAAACCAGATGCATAAGTAATTTAGATGGTTTTATAAACATTGCTCATATTAATGTGCAATCTATAACAAATAAAATAAATGTCATACAACTTTTTGCGGCTCGTAAAAATATAGATATTTTGTGTGTCACCGAACATTGGGCTATGCACAATGATCTAGAAATTTTTTGTATATTGGGATATAAACTTGCTTATTATTTAAAATATAAAAAAATAAATTTTTTGAAAAAATTTTCAACAGAAAAGCATATTGAGATAAGTGATATTATTATTACATTATCAAATTTAAAGATAAAAATTATATCATTGTACAGATCACCTCTTGGTGATGTAGAATTTTTTTATAATAAACTATTTTATATTTTGAATCGTCTTTGTTCTTAACAAAGTAACTTAGTAATGAGTGGCAATATTAATATTGATTACTTAAAAGAAACTTCTAAAAAAAAATTATTAGTCGATATTTTTAACTCATTTCAATTATGTGTACCAAATGGGCAGCCAACAAGAGTTTTTACAAATGCAACAGGTCATACATCCTCAATCTGTATTGATTATATAGCTACAAATTTAATTAATTATCATTTCAGCTGCACAGTTGTTAATCCTGTTCTTTGTGTTTTATTAAAAGTGTCTATAAAAGCAGAAAAACCTCCAATTTAATACTTTTTGCGCAGAGTATATTCTGATTTTAATATAAGTTATGTGTGCACCATTGTGCGCCCACATCTGAATCCGGGAATGCAAGTGTCATCATAATGTGATGCTCCCGAGGTACCAGGAAACGCACCTGCAGCGTGCTTATCAAAAGTGCGACAATATAAATTGCTGGCGCACGTATTATAAGACATTCATTTGCTTGTTTGTGCTCCAGGCACATATTGTATTTCTATTAAGTAATAAATAAGTTCAACTAAATATTTATATAAATAACCAAAAAATACCAATCGGTTAAGTGGCGCAGTCGGTAGGATTCAGTTAACGCGAGTTTAATTAAAACAAGCTTGTGGTGATTTTAAAATCTTTATGACTGAACAGGAACACAGGAATACAAACAGAACAAGCGGATGAATCAAGGAGTCAAAGTCTCAAATTGGCGAGTGCTTCAATCAACCACGGACGAAAGGATATTTTTCCTAAGTACCGGACAAACCCAACGCGGCGTGGATATATTTCCCAGATGCCACAACACATCCCGGCCAACAGATAGAATTTCTTCGAGCCAACAACACAACACAGAACGTGAAATTCAACGACGCAGGATCTTCGCATCACGCAATGAAAATTAAATATTTTGTTTTGTAAACCACGATTATCGATTCTTTTCACAATTGATTCTCTAATTGAGAGTTTTCGAAACGTAAGCGTTTCCATTGATTTGCCTGAAATTATAAATTTAAATAACCCTGAAATAATCATGCCTTACACACGAGCCTCAATAACCCCTACCGAGGTAAGCGCGATACCAAGCTTCGACGGGAATGCAACCGTCTTGCCTCTATTTTTGGAAGCATGTGAAGAACTTATCACAACTTATTATAATGTTGCTGTGCTTGCAGATCCAATTAATTCATTCATAATTAAAATTATTAAAGGAAAATTTATTGGTGAAGCACAATGTTTAATTGCATCCCGTGAGTTAACTACATGGGCCGATATTAAAACATGCCTACAGTTAAACTATTCAGATCAAAGGGCGGAGGACTGTTTACTTAGCGATTTAATGCAAACTATTCGCTGTAAAGATGAAAATCCGTATTCATTGGGTGATAGAATTCGCGAATCATTAAATGCTCTTTTAACTAAAGTAAAATTGAATAATGTTGCTGCAAATAAAAGAAATTTAAAAACCCAGCTTTATAAGAAAACAGCCCACCAAACTTATTTAAGATGTTTAATAAAAATTTGCGATTATGGTGAATATATTTACAATAAAAACCCCGCTAATTTAGAAGCAGCAATGGCATTTGTATTAGAAAAACAAAATTGGCTTTATTTATGTAATCAAACTACGAAATTAAATATTAATAATTCTCCAAAATTTACACCACGTACTCCAGGTAAAAATTTTAACACTATACCTAAAGAGCAATATAAAATTATGTATACACCAGTATACAATCCAATTAGTAATCAAAACAGACAACCCATGCAAGTTAGAAGTGAGGGATACTCACTTCGTAGTTTTAATCAAAATTTTTCCCCGCATATAAGACCAAATAACCCGTATGGTCAAAAACCAAATAACCCGTATGGTCAAAAACCAAATAACCAGTATGGCCAAAGGCAGTTTAACTCGACATTTAATCCATATTTAAGTCGACCAGTAATGACTAGAAACGCAGACGTTTTAGCTAAACCCCAAAATTCTTTTAAAAATGATCCAAAACCGATGGAAATAGATCCATCTTTAAGTCAGGTGCGTTTTGTACCTAAACGTCCCCGAAATGAATTAAATAATTGTGAATTTAAACCCGAAAATGTATTTTTCGATGAGGAGACCGGACAGTACTATCAATATGTAAATCACGAGCAAATAGAAAAGGAGATTTTTACTGAAGATGAAGAGCATGTAGAGCAGCAAGAAGATATTGAAAATTTTACTTTAGCGGCCTAGGATCAGGAAAATCATACGAAAAAATCCAACTTATAAAAATAAACAACCAAAATTATACTCGTTTGCCCTACATTATTTTACCAGAACTAAATAACGCAAAATTATTAATCGATAGTGGAGCGACGGCCTCTTCGTTATCTAATAAGATAGTCAATTAATATTTTCAAAATTATTTGTATTATGAACCGTATTTAATAAAAACCATGCACGGTACTACAGTAAATAATTATAAAATTTGCATACCCGGCCTTGAAACTTTTAATGACCCTTATAACTTATACACTTTTGCTGTAATAGATTTTTCTGATAAATTTGACGGAATAATCGGTAATAATATTTTAGAAAACTATCCTGCCATTCTCAATTATAAGGATAGACTTTTAGAGACACCTTACACAAATATTTCATTTTGTACTCAAAATCCTATACTTAAGTTACCTCCCCAGAATGCGACAAATAGTTAGAATACCAATTCAACAAAATAATGGAGAATTTATATTAACTCATAAAGAACTTTTTAAGGGCGTTGAAATACCTGAATCAATGATAACAGTCAATAACCATGAAACCATAGTGGAAATGATAAATTTCAACGGATACCCGGTACAATTTGAATGTAAGCCTATGGAAGTCGATGAAATACAAAAATTTTCAAAAGCCTCAGAAGATTTTAATTACCTTCTATCATCACAAGAAACTTTAAAAATACAGCAGCAAACTATAAACAAAAAACTAAAAATGGAACATTTAAATGCAGAAGAGAAAAATATGATAAAAAATTTGTTACATCAATACCCGGATATAATTCATAATGATCGAACTCCGCTCACTTTTCATTCGGCAATCAAACATAATATTAAATTAAGCAATGAATCACCAGTTTACCAAAAACCATACAGGAAACCTTATACACAACAACAGGAAATAAAGCAACAAATAAACAAAATGCTAAATCAGGGAATTATAAAGGAAAGTAACTCTCCCTGGTCGTCCCCAATATCCCTAGTACCTAAAAAACTGGATGCTAGCGGACTGCAAAAATGGCGCATACTCATTGACTATAGGCGTTTAAACGACAAAACTGTAAAGGACAGATATCCATTACCCAATATAAGTGAGATTCTGGATAAACTAGAACGTGCAAATTATTTTACCAGTCTAGATCTTTCTTCAAGATACTATCAGATTGAGGTTAAAGAGAACGACAGATCAAAAACAGCTTTCATAACAAATCAAGGACATTATGAATTCAATGAATGCCCTTCGGACTGTGCAACGCACCCTCAACTTTTCAAAGAGCAATGAACAATATACTGTACGGACTTACCGAAGAAATATGTCACGTATATCTAGATGATATTATAATTTTCAGCTCCTCATTGCAAAAACATAAAGATAGGTTAAAAAAAGTGTTTGGAAGACTCAGAGAAAATGGAGTCAAAATATCTTTAGAGAAATGTGATTTTCTTAAAAAGGAAATCAAATACTTTGGAAACTTGGTAACGGATGAAGGAATAAAACCAGATCCATCAAAAATTGAAGCAATTAGGAAATACCCAATTCCGAAGACGAAGAAGGCATTTACAGGGCTACTAGGCTACTATAGGAAGTTCATACAGGATTATGCGAGAATATTAAAACCAATGACAAAATGTCTTTCAAAAGAACAAGTTGTAGAACTCACACCAGAATATAGAAACTGTTTCAAAAAATGTAAAACGTTACTCTGCAATGATCCGATACTACAATACCCGAATTTTGAACAGCCATTCATCATCACAACAGACGCAAGTAACTACGCTATAGGGGCAATATTAAGTCAAGGAATCATTGGCAAAGACAAGCCAGTAGCGTACGCATCAAGGACACTATCCAAAACAGAACTGAAATACTCGACGGTGGAAAAGGAATTATTAGCAGTGGTTTATGCCTGCAAACAATTCAGACCATACATTTACGGAACAAAATTCACTCTAGTAACTGATCACAAACCCTTATTATGGATATACAATCTCAAAGATAATAATTTAAAATTACAACGCTGGAAGGTATACTTACAAGAGTATGACTATCAGATCATATACAAGGAAGGAAAATCAAACACCAATGCTGACGCGTTGAGCAGAATAGAGATTAATGCAATAGATGAAATATCTAACCACGCGACCAATGGATCCGAAGAAAAAGAAGGAAGTATTTGTAGCATGAATTGTAACCAACATTCGGAACATGAGGAAACAATTCAAATCCCAGACGATCCCATTGATATTAAAGCAAGACATCTTATCTTATATTATCACAACCTTCCAACAGCAATACACATCACTTTAGGTTAACAAAGAATTTATACTTGCCATGTAAATAGAAATAATGCCTATGACAAATTTTTTAAATTGCTTAGAGACTATGAGAGATGAGAAAACGTATTATGTGTACTGTAATGATGAGATATACAAATTATTCTGCCAAATATTTGTGGACAAGTTTAATAAAAGAGGGATGAAATTGATACGTTGCTTAAGAAGAGTTGAAATTATTAGTAACAAAGAGAAACAAATAGAACTTGAAAATCACCATGTAGGTAAAAGTAATCATAGGGGCATCATAGAAACTATAGACCGCATTAAAAGAAATTATTCCTGGAAAAACTTACAACAAATGGTCACAAGATTTATAAACTCGTGCGAAATTTGTCAACGTAGTAAATATGATAGACATCCTCCGGTAGTACCCCTACAATTAACCGAAACCCCATGTAATCCCATGGAAATTGTACATATTGATTTATTTAGAATAGATAATTCTATTTTCTTGACAATAATAGATAAATTCACAAAATTTGCACAAGCATACGAAGTCCCTGATAAAAATGCAATTACGATTGCAGACAGATTAATCGATCATTTTAGTAAATACGTAGCACCAGAAAAGGTTGTGGCCGACAACGGGAAGGAATTTGATAATAAAGTCGTTCAGGAACTATTAAAACTTTACAAAGTAAATGTTCACTATGTCACCGTAGGACATCATGACTCTAACTCTCCAGTGGAAAGGTTACACTCCACTCTTATCGAACATTTTAGAATACTGAAGTTAATGGACAAAGACATTACTAACAAAATTGCCATGGCGCGGTCGATATTAGCATACAATTCAACTATAGATTCAATAACAAAATTTACATCTTTTGAAATACTTTTTGGTAGAACAAAAGCTTGCCTTTCAACAAAAATGTTATCAAGAATATGTAGAGAAACATAAAAATTTAACAAATACATTATATCAGAACGTTAATCATAAACAGCAACAAAACAAAGAGCGCGTTATTGAAAAAAGAAATAAACAAAGATATGTTCCTAATGTTCAACTGGGAACAGTAGTCTACTGGAAAACACAACAAAAGGGGAATAAGTCAAAAACCATTTTTCAAGGTTCATACATTGTGTCAGACCTACTTAAAAATAATAAGGTCAAACTAACCCCTTCAGCGGGAACTAAATTAAAAGATAGGGTTACCCATATTAAAGAATTAAAAATACGTAATTTCACAGGTGCATCGTCACAGGATACTGGGCCGAACTAACAAAAATACGAAATCCCGCTGGAATACTACCACTTAAGTTAGGTTTAGCATATAACAGTAAACTCAATTTTGAGTTGATTGCTGATGTAGATTTAAGTTCAATTATTTTAACTTCTAGGGATTACCAATTAGTTCGTAGTATGTTAGACGTAAAATTAGATAAAGAAAGAATAGATTTACTAAATAAGTTAAGTAAGGAAGTAAGAGATAAGATAAACGCTTTAAATTTAGTACCAAGAAATAAAAGGGGCCTTATAAACGTATTGGGAAGTGCGATAAAATTCATAACGGGAAACTTAGATCAAACCGACGCCGATCACTATGAACAAATAATGCAATCAGTAAAGGGATCTGAAAAGGTTTTAACGAAGGCCTACTCGAAATTAATAACATATTTGAATGATACAAATAATAAAATAAATTTAAATTTTCAAGATATAAACGGCGACGTAGATGAGTTGTATAAGAAATTCTATGCGCTGGAACAAAAAGAGGCAATTTTAGCACACACACAATATCTCGAGGAATTTAATAATAAATTACAAGACATAATAGCAATTATAGATTTAGCCAAACGAAACATTTTACATTCGTTATTGATCCTCCCTCAAAAATTAATTGATGAAATCAAAAATGTACATTTAGGACAAAATCATGAATTTCCTTGAAGAAACTACTTATCTAATTGAGTCTCTAATCACTGTTACGGCTTATCAAAAAAGAAACGTTTACGTTTGTATTGTCCAAATACCTATGATCGATAATCAAGTGTATCAATACTATGAATTGTACCCTTTACCAACACCTATTGATAATATGTACGTCCAAATTGAACCAGATTTTAGATTTATAGCGGCCAATGATAACAGTTACTTACTAATGACAAAAGAATGTATTAAATTGCGTAAATCTGAGTACTTATGTTATAACCAAATTAATCATTTTAACAAAGATAGATGTGAATTAAATATTATTACGCACAATAGATTTGAATTTTGTAAACACTTCTGTTGTTAGGTACATATGAAATTTTTGAATACCCCGATATAATTATAATAATATCTCAAAAGACGCTGGAAGTAAAAGAAACCTGTGGAAAATAAAGTAGAATTGTCACTATTAAAGGTCTATACCAAATTAAGAATATCAATGATTGTAAATATGATATCAACGGGACGGTTATTCAGAATTATTTCAACTTGAGCCATGCACAAATACATGTACTAGAGCCGAATCTGGAAAATGTTGCGACAGAAAAACACGTACAAACGGTGTTAAGAAATATCACGTCATTATTAAACGAGAACAGGGATAACTTTCTGCATCTCAGTAAATTGACACATAAGGTTTCTATTACTGCTTACGTTATAATTTCCACTGTAATAGCGATAATTCTGTATCTTATTTGTAACCGTATTAATGTACTAGGAATTATTACGAATTGCAAGAAGGAAACTAACGCTCAGGAGAACGTCCAATCTACGGCAGGAGGAGTTATGTGTGCACCATTGTGCGCCCACATCTGAATCCGGGAATGCAAGTGTCATCATAATGGTACCTCGGTACCAGGAAACGCACCTGCAGCGTGCTTATCAAAAGTGCGACAATATAAATAGCTGGCGCACGTATTATAAGACATTCATTTGCTTGTTTGTGCTCCAGGCACATATTGTATTTCTATTAAGTAATAAATAAGTTCAACTAAATATTTATTTAAATAACCAAAAAATACCAATCGGTTAAGTTATATATAAACTAGTACATTTAGTAAATACAGCTGACTGGTATACATTGTACCAATGTGACAGCATGGATACTGCTTTTAACTACATTTAACAAGTATTAACAAGTTGTTTAGATAAATCTTGTCCTATTGAGGCAATTAAACATAATAATAAACACAATAAAGGGATGTCCAAAGATATTCTTAAAGAAGGCAATGGCTTAAAAAAATTGTTCTGGCTAGCCAACAGTCTTAACGATGCTAATCTAAAAAATATGTATAAAACTAAGAAACGTGAATATCGGAAAAATACAGCAGCATGTTAAAGAAGCTATTTTACTAACAAAATATTAAACTCGGAAAATAAAATAAAAACAACTTGGTCGTTAATAAATGAAACATTGGGTAAATCAAGTCGGAGTAGTAACATTATACTGCATAAGACTGATTAAAATATTATACATCCACAAATGATTGCAAATGAGTTTGTTGAGTATTTTTCTACTATTGCATCTTCTAATGTAGAGAAAATTTTTGACAATTTTCTAGCTTGTGGCTGTACCTTAACGTACAAAAATATTGCAAATTGTTTTGTTTTGCAAGAAATTAATATTATCGACGTAACTTCGACAATTAGATGAACCAATTCAACAAATTCATGTGGCAACGATGAACTATCAAATAAAATCATTAAACTACTAGTTGATCACATTAGTGATCATTTGGTGTTTCTGTTTAATTGGGCAATCAATCATGGAGTTTTTTCTTTAATTCTAAAAACTGCTGCAATTACACCAGTATTTAAAAAAGGTGACATTAACAACATAGTTAACTATAGACCAATTTCAGTACTGTCTACCATATCAAAAGTTTTTGAAAGAATTATTTATGATCAAATAACTTTTTTTTTAAATAAATATAATATATTTTCAAATTCCCAACATGGATTTTGTTCAAATAAATCAGTTGAACCGCTGCTTGCAAATTAATGAAATATATTATTTGTGAAAATGATCAAAACAAATATGTTGTTGGTTTATTCTTTGATCTGTCACTTGCGTTTAACAGTGTAGATATTAATTATTTGTCAACTAAATTACAAAGTCTGGGATTTAGAAATTCTGCATTAAATTTTATTATTTCATATCTGTAAGATGTATGTAAGAGTAAATAAACCTTCATCTCACTTGAAAGATTTAGAAATGGGGGTTCTACAAAGATCAGTTCTTGGCCCATTGTTGTTTTTAATTTTTATAAATGACTTGCCTGAATTTATAACTGAAGGTTTAGTCATAATGTATGCAGACGATACAACTGTTGTGGTATCTGCGAAAACTCCCGAAGAGCTTCACGTTAAAATTAAAACCGTAATTATACAATTTAATACTTGGTGTTTTAAGAATAAATTGATAATAAATAGTAGTGAAACTGAATGTGTATTTTTTACAAAACGCAAAACTTTACCTGATAATTTTACGATGAAAGTAAATAACATTGTATACTCTTTAAGTCAATCATGCAAATTTTTAGGACTAGTTATTGATTCTAAGTTAATCTGGTCTAGCAATATAAGTAATATAATCTGCAAATTAAATAAATCCTACTTTGCTATATTACAACTAAAACAACTAATATCTCCAGAAGCTCTTCTGAACATGTACTATGCGCTTGTGTATTCTCATATGTCCTACATGATTTTAATATGGGGACGTGCATCAGACTCTCATAAAGTATTTTTGTTACAAAAAAGAATAATTCGATTAATGTTTAATTTAAATTATCGAGATTTGTGTAAAGAAACCTTTATAAAAAACAAAATTTTAACTGTGCCGTCAATTTATATTTATAAAACGCTTTGCTATATTAAATTAAATTTAACATCTTTTCATACATTATCACAATACCATAACAATAATACCCGGCATGGATCGTTATTAACTGTAAATTTTCACAAAACACAATTAGTTCATACTTCGTATTTCAATACAGGTATTAAATTATTTAACATGTTTAGTTCAGAAACTAAACAACTATGTTTTACTAAATTTAAAACTCTTATAAAACATTTTTTATTGTTATTTTAAGTTATTTTATTAAATTGTAAATGTGTATATATGTTTATATTTTAGTTTAAATTGTAATTGTACATGTACGTATATATTTATTAATTACAATTGTATTTATTATATCATCTCATCCACATATATATTAGACGTTTCAGATTAAGTGTGTAAAATGTATAATTTGGCATACATGAATAAATTTATATTATTATTATATTATTATTATTATTTTATTATTATTATTATTATTGAAGCGCTTGGTTTGTGGTTTTTTATAAAGCCCTATAGTTTTAGTGCCAATGGATTGCTATTAATTAAAGATTAATTATTTGGAAGAAAAAATAATAGTTTATTATTTGAAAGAAGAGATTGGAGTTTAACTTGAATTTTCTTAGTTGGATTTGAACGTAATGTAATAGAATTTTCACCATTAATAAATTGCTAAATTTTGGACATTGAAAAAATTACTATAACATTTGATTTGTCAGCAAACAAAACATTGTCTTTTGCAAAACATCACTGGCTAAAAAAAAAAAATATAGAAATCAGATGTGAGGTAGCAGTAATATTCTTCAATACTGGAAAGCTTCATTTTTATTTTTATAAATTTAACTTTAATAAAAATCTAGGAAATAAACAGTGATAAAGTTTATTGTACATCTTGCAAGCAACCTGGTTTTGTCACTAAAAGAGTATAAAACTGAGAAAATTGGTTTTTAAAAATTCTCAAAAAGATTGCTAAAAACCGAAAACTTATAGAAAGAGCAAATGTTTTACAAACAAAAAATGACTAATAGATTAAACACAGAACAAAATTTAACTGTATCAGTTTTTTGAACGTCTGCAACAGCAAATCACAAACAAGTTATAAAAGTGTGGTAAATTAAAATGATTTTTAGTGAGCAAGCTCTAAAAAATGACTTGAGTCTTTAATTATTTAAGTCTTTAATGACTTCAGTTCTATATGACTTAAAATGTTTAACTTAATGACTCAAAAGTTTTAAGATTTAGAATCGATTAATGACATGAGTTTGCCTATTACTAATAAATATTTTACATTAATACACCTGAGCTTAATTTGAATACATCTGGAAAGTGCTTTAGCGGGTATGGCTTTTTTTAATATAAAAAGAATAGTTTAACATTTTGTCCGTAAAGTAATTCTATGTATTTGTCAATAGTTGTCAATAGTGGCTTGAATACTGCCGTCATAATCAATCACTTAAAAATATCCCAATCAACATCTTATATACTCTAATTTCAAATTTTTTTAATCTAACATTGCTGCAATACTTGTAGAACAAATTGTAAAGTCAACAAAACATCTAATTGCTACAAAAACACTGGTATTGTTGGCCAAGTTACGACTTTTGGTTTGACTTAAGCTCCACATAGTGTTATCACCCATAAGTAGAAATAGTGACGTAAGTTGTTTAAGTAAGCACTTCAAATTCGCAGGTTAATTCACAAGATTTTATGTAAATAATGTGAAAAGTTAACTTGCAAATAAATTTGACTTGTTTCAGTCAAATTGTTGAAAATAGTAATATCCCTGCCTATGTGTCGTTTTTTACAAAAAATATTTTTTTGCACTACCCTTTTCTATAAGGGGTTTTTTTTAATAAAACCTATTTTAAATATTTTTATTAATTAAATTTTAGATTCTAGCTGGTAATAGGTGCATAGAGAAGAAATTCATCTTATATCATGTTTGATAAAAATAATTACAATGTAGCAAGTCTATAGAATTTATTATTATATTTTATTAATATTAATTTAAGGACTGACTTTTGAGTAGCAGCAAAAGTTTCTTTTTAAAAAGTATTTTAATTAAATTTGTATTGGTACCAAAAAGTAATAATTTTAATCAGTTTTAAGTTTGTTTATTTTTAACTGATTAAGTTGTTTTGAGACACTTTGTGTTTGTCATAGTTTCTTATTTTTATAACCTAACTTGTGTTTTTTTAGTCTCAGTTGTAACAGTATTACATAGTACTATGTCATTAAATAGATTTAGATACGTTAGATATTTGTCAGATTCTAATACAATTTTGTATAATATGCCTTTAGTTGTTATAAAAATTTTAGATCTATTATTTGTTTGTTGTGATATGTAATATTGCTAATACGTATTCCACCTTTAAATCATAGTAGTGTCATTTCTTGCATACAGGATTTTAAATGATATATATTTAGTAAACGTTGTTTTTATTTGTTATCTAATAATAGTTATTATTATTATTATTATTATTAAATACAAATTTATGTTCTTGCGTTTGTATATCTCTCAACTATTTTCTTCTATCTACTCTCATTTTTTTAATTTTCTTACAGCCTAGCATATTTATTTTATATTATAATAATTGTTCTTGTTTACTTTTTTTTAGACGTTTTGGATGATTTTGCATATTGTTTTTTCTCGGTATTTTTATAACTAACCACTTTTTTCTGCTACTACTCTTAGTTTTTCTCTTTTTACTTTCTCATGTAACCCCAATTCATATTTTTAGTACTTTGTTTGTATGGCTGTAGCCTTTTTGCTCTTACTTTACCTCTAAATTTCTTCTCTATACAGCATCATGTTTCTTACTAATCTGTCAAACAGTATCACATATGTTAACACAATTTTCTTTTATACAAAAAAGTGAAAACACATAACATATTTAAAAAGTTGAAAAGATTTGTCATTTTTATTAAATAAACTTTAACTGACTGAAAACAGGAAGTTCAAAATTTATCTATTAAATAGTATAATAACAAAAAATAAAACAGCAACTGTCAAAAGATACAATTTTTTAATGTTTCAATGAAAAATAGAATTGTAATGCAAAGGTTTTGAAAAACAAAAACAAAATTTTTAAATTTTTATACTATGTTTTTGTAAGGTACTTGTAAACGCAAATTGAGCCACTAATGTTTAGCAGTTATTGAAAGATATCTAACAAGAACGTGTTAGTCGGTGTCTGTCGGTAGCACTACATCAAATAGTTGCTAAGTTTAAGTAAGGGTTTTTTAGGGTTTTATTTTATGTCTCACATTACACATTTATGCCAATAATCTAAACAAACTTATTCAAAGTAATGATCATAAACTATTATCTTATGTAGTCAATAATAGTATATTAATCTGAGGTAATAGTGTTAACACAATACAACAACATGCTGAATCTATATTTTATAGTAGTTTTTTTATTTGGGTAGATAAAAATAAACTAATTTTAAACAAAAACAAAACAACATGTGTAATGTTTGGATGCAATAAATGCAATATCAGTCTGCAATCTTTAGTATTATCTGAAAAAAACCTAAAGATTGATTATGAAATAAATTTACTTGATGTAGTCATTGATGAAACATTAAAATAAAATTCTCACATAAAATTTTTATCCAAAAAACTGAATAGGCAAATTTATGCACTAAAAATATTGTCCTAATACTGTATAGTGCTCAAAGAATGATTTATCTTACAACATTTTAGGGTATAATACGATATAGTCTTACTCATTGGGGAAATTGTTCTAAAACAAATATGCAAAGACTAATACATAAACGAACAAATAAAGTTATATTGGGATAAATTTAAAGACCCGTGCAAATTGGAATTTAAAAAACTTCATATCTTTACCATATATGGTTTATCATGTAAAATCAACATCGCTTTAATTATTTACAAGACAACCATAGTTATAAAACTAGAAACAGAAACATAACTAATATTTCTAATGCCGCTAAAACTCTTATGTTTATGCCATGAAGGTTCTTTAACAAGCTCCCAGACAGTATTAAGAGCATAAATAACACACATATGTTTAAAACAAAAATAAAAACTTTGCTTGTTGGTAAAATATTTTATTTCTTAATTAAGTTTTTATTTAATTTAATTTTAATATATTTTTTTTTACAACTTATTGTTGTTTTTATTATTATTTCTGTACTATTGATTTTTTTCTGTGTATAATGTTGCATGCATACACATGCATATATGTAAATCTTATTTACTAAATAAAGTATTATCATTATTATTATTAATGCGTCTGTCTTTCATTAAAGCAATAATATTTACCAGCATCGGGCATTTTTTAACTTAAGAGTATGCTTATATACGTGAGGTTACCTGTATAGACAATAAAAACAAATCAATTTGTCAATGTGTTTTTTTCTAAAAAAAAAATCAAATGCGGATGTGGACGTTAAAATTGTCCGTAGAATATAGAGTTGTAAACGTTGCAATATGAGTTTTTGTAAAAATTTTAAAATTTAATTATTAAACTCCAAAAAATACTAGTTGCATATTGTGGCTTTTATTAAAATGTCTACTTTAAAACATTATTTCCGTAAACTGTATTTTTTATATTAAATAAATGGCTACTTTTTCTTTTTCTCTCGTCTTTTACTTAGAGACTTTGCAATACGTCACTTCTTGTGCGTGTAAAACTACAAAGTTTTTTTTGGGGGGGGGGGGTTGATTACCTAGAAACAAACGCAAATAACATCTGTCTTACCAAGATCATATAAAGTTTGCAATAACTGCTTATACAACCGTTACAGCTCTACTATACTCCTGTTTTCATATTATTTGAGAATTAGTAAACAAAATATCACATAATAGACGCACGTACTGTTATATAAAGGTATTTAGACGTGGACTAAACAATAAACAAATATTTCATAAAATACTCTGAATAAGTAAATATTTTTTTAAAAAAATTTAAAAATCAACTAAAACTTAAGCTTAATAATATCACAAATAATATTAAAGATTTAATAGTTTTTGGTACAAATACAAAAATAAAAAATAAAAGTGACGAAACAAAACAACAATTAATAATATAAACATTTATTTATCATTTATTATCATATTGTTAGAAACGTGATTTGTCTTATTTTGAGACTGATTCTGTTCTTTTTCTGTTTACAAATTAAAAAACAAAAACTTTGTATATCAAATTAAACTTGTCATTTCAGTTGTTGGAAGAAGAATGATCTTTTTTACATTTATCTAAATCTACTGCAACAAATTTACTTAAATATTTATTTAAGTTGGTTTTAATTTGTCTACTAACAATTTATTTGTTTTTGTATATTTAATAAATAGTTCACGTCTAATAGCGTTTTTTCTTTCAAATAAAAAAGTTTATGTTTATTCATTTATTTTCTTATTGAAATTTTTTCTTTATATTTTAGTCAGTTATGCAAGTGTGCGGAATGTTTTTCTGCATAATTGTTGCACGTAACTGGTTGTTGACATTATGTGCTCTGATTTTCTGAACCACCTAGACGCTTAAATTTGAGTATATAATTTGGATTTTTTTTTGTATAATGTTTTGCATAATAAAGATACGGTGCATTTTAATTACCTCTTACTACAATTATTTTGTATTGTGTATTTTAGAATGTCTCTGCAATAAACAATTTTTTTGTTAGTGTTTTATGTTCTGGGCTGCAACTTTTACATTTATGCAAGAAAATTAAGTATATTTTAAAATTTTAAGATTAGATAAACCTGGCAAATAACATTACTCAACTTTTGCCGTGGAAAAAGTTTTAGTGTTTCTGCATTGCGGGTTTTTGGTCATATTGCGCACTTTTGGCCAAAGAATTGTTTTGAATTTTATTTTGGTTAGTTTGTGTTTGAAAAAAAAATGAAAACCTTGCACTTGTTTAGCAAATGCAGAAGAATTTGTCTAAATATTAGTTTTATCCAATAATTTTAAAAATCAGGAACAATTTTTTAATTGAACAAACAAGGAAAACGTAAATGCTATATGTTTTTATTGGTATTTTATTTTTAAGGTTTTGTTGTCATTTTTTTTTATTTAACAAAATGTTGTTTATTTTATTTATTAATGAAACTTTAATGAACGTTATAATTAATAATAACCACCACAGCAAATTGTATTGGATATTTTATCTAAATGATTGTATACATACATACATAATTACTCTTAGCAATCAATCTATAAAAATGCATAGCAAAATTACTGAGCTGTAAAGCGTTACACATATAAGCATTTTTTATTATTTAATAAAATTAATGAAAATTAAGTTTTTATTAGTATTTAACATAAACAAAAATTAGAAAATGTTAAAATTAATTAACTATTAATTGTTAAACAAAAAATTAAATAATTGTTTAATGAACTTATTATTTTGTAATATAGTTTCTTTAATATATATTTATATATCTAAACATTAGAGCAAATGTTCCTCAATACAAGACACAAGTGGTTAAATATTAATCTTGAAAAACGAATTAATCGTTGGGCTTGTGCATAGGCGTCTTACAAAGACGTTTTTTTAAGATTAATATTTATATATCTAGCAGAATAAATACTTTACATAACAACAATCAGAAAAATACTGTTTTGTAAGCAAAATTCTGCATTATAATACATATAAAACACATTGTTTTATTGACAACTTGTTGCACAAACATTCTGGCAACTTTCCAAGCTTATATTTACTCCGCAATTGTATGTTTAATAAAATATATTATTTTATGATTGAAATAATTCTTCAATAATTACGTGTTCGCATATTATTTAACTTTATAAAATATAAACTATGCAATGTGTAATAACAGAAAATATTAAATTAAGTTTTAGTCAGTTATTACAAATACTCTTTTATATGCAAATAAAAACATAGAAAATGGTAAAACAATTTTATTTTATGAGATTATAAATGAATAAAAAATATGTTTGCAAGTTTAACATTTAGTTCTAGCTATTTCGCTGCTTAACAAGTTTAATTAAAATTGAATAACATTTTTTTAATTGTATTTATGTAATTGTAATATTAAAACTTATATTCGATTTTTATAAAAAACATGCAAATTGATCTAATAATTTGTTTTTTTTTTGTTTCAGAATTTAGAGTAAACAGTCAGATGTAATCTAAAATAAAAGACAGTTCAATAGAGCAGATTAAAACACATTATTAAAAATGAAGACGAACGAGGAAGTGCAGGATCATCGTAACTTGCTGGACTGGTCACTAGCAACAAATTCCTCTCCTAATGGATCTGTTATATTGCCGATTGATATGCGCTTTAATTCTGGACATATGTTATCAATTATTGTATACAGCACATTGATGGTGTTTTCTGCTATTGGAAACCTTACAGTGTTAGTGTTAATACTTAAAAGACGAAGAAAGAATCCTTCAAGAATAAATACTACGCTAATGCATTTAGCAATTGCTGATTTACTGGTAAGTTAATTTATTTTGTCATTTTATATTACAAATTAAAGTGAAAAGTAGATAATCGAAGCACAACGGGCAAGGTTAACTATAGCGCAAAATTTCAATAAAACTTTCTATTGAAGTATACTTAATAATTCACTAATTAATTTAAATAATGGATATTTATTATATTAAAAAACAACGTGTAGTTTAGGGTGAATTTTTTCTGTTAGCATTTTACTTGTATTTCTATAAATAGGCGATTGTTTCAATCAACTAATGACAGATTTTATTATTTGATTGTAAAAATTAATATTATAAAAATTTATTTAAAAATGTAATTAAATAAATATTTGTATTTACCTAATGTTATTTTGCAAGTATTTTTAAATAATGACTATGATATTAAGCCAATTTAGTTAAAAAATTCGAATGAGCACTGAATTGAAGGTAAAAAAGTAGCACTTTGTTAACCGGGACGAAAAATAAGGTCAGAAATGTCTGACTGTTTAAAAGTTGGAAATTGACATATTACTAACCGATATTTTAATAAAAAAATAACAACATATTAAATTTGTTCAGATCAATAATAATTATTACTACAACTTTCAAATATAAAACAATTATATATCTGTTTTCTGCAATAAATTCTTTGCAAAATGTATTAAGTTCCTTATTGCAAAATTTACATTCAAAGTGCATCGTGCAAATTCTTGTATAATTCCAGACACGTTCATCGCGTGGTAAATTGAAATTGAATTCTGTCAAGTTAAATGATTTGATGCAAATTCAAACATTTCCAATATTTATTAACGATAATTACAAAATGTACTTTTTTTAGTTTATTTAGAAAGTTAATTATGCTGATTTACATACACGTATGTGCATATTTTATTATTTTAAATAGTTATTCTTAAAAAAATATTTGTTTTTTATACGTGTTATTAGTATTTCTATAAATCTCTAGGTAGTTAAGAATATCGGAAGTAAAGTATAATTTAAATAATATACAGTGGAGAATTAAAAACATTACAATGAAGAGCTATCAACATTTTAATATTTGATTAAAATTTTATTAGACGAATTACGTCATCATAAATTTAATCTACTCGATAGATCATAATATTTATGACTTAATATTGCTTAACTTAATATAAAAAAAGATGTTTTTAACAAATTATTTATTATTTTCAATTTTTTTAAAATTTATTAACCTTACAATTTAATTTTAAAAATATAATTTTTTTACATTTTACATAAGCAAAACAATTGGTTTATTTAACATCAAAATGTTATAGCTAGATAAAATACAAAAAAAATAGAAAGCATTAAAAACACATTTAAAAATATAGATGACTGTGTAAAATATTGCACTTATCTGTTAAGAACTTGTGATGAATTATTTAATGTTATTACTTATTAGACAGTAAAGCATTTGCAAATAAATTATTTCTCATTTAGATTAAAATATAAGCCTTATCATACAAAAAAACAATCTAATTTTTTTAAATGTTCAAGCAATACCTACAAAGGAAGACAACTCTGATTTTTTAAATTATAGACTAATTTATTGTCAAATCTGTCAATAGTTTTTGAAAAATATTAATTTTTACATTGTCAAGTTTTTAGATCAAAATAACTTCATTTCAATACTTAGTAAGAATTTTGATCAAAACGTTCGACACTAGATCTTCTGACTTATGTTAGTCACAAACGAAATTGTACTGTGGATAGCCATGGAGAAAACTGATGGTTTTAACTGTGGCCTTAAAATCATAAATGCTTTCAAGGTTTTACTCTTTCACCAACTTAATTTTGTTTTATTGAATTTTATTTAATAACTGAATATCATTATAAATTTTTGCTTAACAATAACGTATTTACTACGTTGAAACTAGCTTGTTGCAATAAATAAAATTTTTATTTGGAGTTGAAAGATATTTATTAATTTTCTATATAATTAAACAATTTTAAAATTGCAGCTTCTAGATTATTATAACTTTATTTTTGATTGAAAAATCCTATATATAGTTTTGCAGATGATAGCACCCTTCATATTTTACACTTTCTAAAGACAATTTTGACCAATATGGCAGAACGTTTTAACTTTTATAAGTTAAAATCTGTACTACCAACATGGTCAATTTTAACTCTAAAAAACTTTACTTTTCACTGTTTTAAAATCATCAGTACTGTTAAGTATTGATATATTTTAATTTTAATAATTAATTTATATATCAAAACTTACTATACGCAAATTAACATACAATTTTATTAGTAACTTTTATGACATGTAAACAACAATTGTCATGGTAACAAAAACGAAAGGATATTATACATACAATTATACAATATTTATTTATGTTATAGAATACATTACAAGTACTAAATATAACTAAACAACAAATCCATATCTAAATCTTTTTCTATTTGTCTTCTAGGGATTACAATCTTACATAATCTTCTCTGGAACAATATGTTGTTGGCATTTTTTTAAAAGTATATAGAAAGAAAACTAGGATTTCTTATTAGATGTAAACATTTTTTCACTTGTGTTCAGCTTTTGCATATATATGTTATATTGTAAGGAAAACACCTGCTATTATGTTAACCTAATTAATTATATTATTTTAGGAACTGAACCCACAGTGTGTATTCAGCAAAGAGTTCTATAATTAGAGATTCCAAGCTGCCGTTTAAACAATATATAAGCAGCGTACCTTTCTCGGTATCTCCGTCTTTGTCGCACCATGACGGTTCTCTATCACATACAACGCAACGCCGTACGCGTGAAAGGTTTAAACAAGCGCTTAATCATTAGTAGAGAAAGGGAGAAGGTACAGTGTTCTGCGACAAGAACAGAGATACCGAGATTGTTCGGCAAAACGCTGGCTTGGAATCTCTAGTTATAGACCCTTTTGGGTTATTATTATAAGATAATCAGTTATTTCCTAGTAAGTAAGAAATTATATTAATATATGTTGGTCACTTCTAATTAAGTTATAATTAAGTTCTAATTATGTTAACTCATATTATAGCACAAGAGATGCGAAGATGGCCAAACAGCGACCAACACAGTACACCGGATGAGACTATCTACTACTCAGGAAAAAAGGAACCTTACCATAGATACGGAGTAGCAGTGATGGTATCAGAATATACAAATAAATAAGTAATTAATTTCACGCCAGTGTCAGATCGCGTAATGCTACTTCAATTACAAAAAAAACACTGCAAACTCAATATAATTTAAGAATTCGCCCCCACTGCAGACAAACCAGACAAAAAGATAGAGATTTTCTACGAGCACATTTCTAATATTCTAAAATCAATCCAATCACAAGACATCACATCCATTCTAGGCAATTTTAAAGCTAAAATTAGTAGGGGGAAACACATAAGCAAATACGGACTCTGAACGAGAAACGAAGAAGAGATCGACTAAAAAAATTTACTCAAAAAGAAGACTTTATTGTAACAAACACCTTCTTTAAACTTTTAAAAAGACGACTATATACATGGAAATTACCACAGGATAATCCCGGGAAACTCACCAACAATTAAATTGACTATATCCAAATTAATAACAGGTACCAAAACGTACTCAAACCGGTAAAAACATACCTTGGAACATCAGCTCCATTTCATTAACACAAATTAAAAAAAAAGGAAGTTAACAAAAAAGATCATAGACATATCTCGATTAAACAAAACAGAGGCGACACTGGTTCTACAAAATAAAATCAACAAAAACCTGAACACTATACAAATCACACAAGTTAGCGATGCAAAAACACGCATAAATAGCAATTGGAAATTCCTAAAACACTCTATAATGCAACCGAGCAAAACGGTACTCAGAAAACAACCCTAAAAAGCAAAACACCAATGGATGACTCCCAAGATACTAAAACAAACGCCGTACACGAATACAAGCAGATACAAAATCACAAGAAGACAAAAGGTTCGGCAACATTACAGAAGAACACCAAAAAATAATAATAATAAGAATTAAACTGCTTGTAAAATCAAACTAAAATTCTAAAAATTTATGTAATGCCATAAATAATTTTGCAATACCCATTGTCACTTATTAGTTTGGTGTTATTAAATGGTCCGAAACAGATCTTACTTTGTTAAGTAGGATGACAAAAACAATCCTGACAAAACATAGAATGCACCACTCAAATGCCTGCATAGAACGAATTATTATACCAAGAACAGAAGGACGTAGAGGTATTACAGATATACAAAGTCTGCATAACGAACAAATCTCAAATTTAAGAAATTATGTTTATCTTAGAAGTGATAGCCAACTGCATCAGGCAATAGTAAAAGAAGATAAAAACTACACAGCTCTCTTACTTAATAATACAGAATTCAGGCACAATGACCCTAAAATTTTACATCAAGAGTTAGCAATAAACTATAATTTGATTGCAAAAAGAGAAGCATATTACAAATACACTCCTCAATCGGTACTTGAAATTAAATTATGCATTTTATATTGGGACAGAACAATACTTACAAATAAAACAATTGCTCACAACCGCCCAGATGTTACTAATCAAATAAAAGTTAACTGTACAACTTACCTGGTAGATATAGCAACGCCAGCAGATCACAATTTAGCAAAAAAAATACAGAAAAATTGGAAAAATACTTACCTCTAGCTCATGAAATACAAAAGCTGTGGAAACAAAAACAAGTAAAAATAATTCCTGTTATAATATCATCGACAGGAATAGTTCCATCAAAATTAAAAGATAACATTAAAGAAATAGGATTAACTAAACATCTTATTACAAACATGCAAAAAGCAGTTATTCTTATGACATATAGTATTGTTTGGTCGTTTCTAGGTCAATAGAGCAAAAACATACTAGACTTGGTATGTACTTACCCGTCTAACTATGTATACCCAGGAAAATACTGAGAAAAAAAAATTATTAATGAACCAGAGTACAATGGTAATAACTAAAAAGGGAGTGATGCGTGCCGTAAGAAATCTAAAAACGGAAAATTATTAGGTTCTGACAAACTACCAGTCAAAGTACTCAAATTAATTAAGAAAGGTCACATCTACATCATAGTAAACCTATTTAACGCTATATACTCTATAGGAATAATACCAAGCGAATGACTAACATCAACCTTTATAACGCTTCCTAAAAAAACAATCGCAAAGCTATGTGCGGACCACCGCACCATAAGCCTTATGAGCCACACGCTAAAGACTTTCCTGAAGGTAATACAATATGGAATACACGGTAAACTAGAACAAGAAATCAGCGAATCACAATTTGGGTGTCAAAACGGCTTCGGTACGGGAGAAGCACTTTTTGGTATATACGTCCTGATGCAGCAATGTTTAGATGTCAGTCAAGACCTATATAGATATATATATGTTTTATCAAATACAACAAGACATTAAATAAAATTTGACACCACCGTCTTATCCATCTGCTCAAAGAAAAGACGCTTGACACTTGAGATACTCGAATCATTAATATTGAATGGTGTGATAGCTCAATGGTAGAGCACTTGCATATCATGCGAGCAGTCCGGGGTTCGACCCCCGAAATATGACTGAAATGATAACTTGCTCTTTATCCACCAGCGTGGTTTGGAAGTCACGTTTTAAGCTGTTGGTCCCATCAAACCACTTTAAACAAGTCGTAGACTTACTGTGGCGATGTAAAATAGCCGTAGAAAGCAAATAATAAATAAATAATAATTATTAACCTGTATTATAACCAAAAAGCGATAGTACATATAGACGGCAATACATCAGAAGAGATTTGAATAAAAAGGGGTATCAGACAAGGCTGCGTACTAATAGCAACACTATTTAACTTATATGCAGAAGAAATCATGAAGAAAGCACTAGATAGCATACCCATAAATAACATAAGATATGCTGACGATACAGCTCTAATTGCAACTAACTTTTAGAGAAATTTTAGCAAAGTGACAGAAACAAACAAAAAATGTGGACTATCTCTAAATGCAAAAAAGACCAAATTTTTGGTAATGACACAAACACCTCACAATAACAAAAACATCTACGTACACAATGAACTCATTGATAGGGTAACAAAGTACAACTATTTGGGCACAACTATTAACCAAAATAACAACTGTTTGGTGAAAGTAAAAATTAGAATAGCAAAAGCTACAAGCAACAGCTTTCATGAAAATAAAAAAAAACTCAATGTGGAAAAGATCCAAGCCTAAAATTAAAAACAAGATTATTGGCATGCTGTATACAGCCAATTCTATTGTAAAGAGCAGAAGCATGGACACTTAAAAATGCGGACATCAACAGATTAGAGGCCTTTGAACTGTGGATGTACAGAAAAATATTAAGAACACCATAGACGGACTAAGTAACAATCACAGAAGTAATTAAAAAAATAGAATATTGTAAACATCATTAATAGTTACAACTAATCTGATGTACTAAGCAAGTTAAAGAAATAGTTGGTAAAAAAAATCAAATAAAAATAATTATACAAACGCATGAAGAATATAACCACCGCGTAATTACAGAAACAAGATTAGAAAACAATATTTCTGGAGTCATTATTGTAATGAGATAATAAACTTTATTTACAAATATTACATATGCTAAAAGGTTAAATATGACAGAAACTCTTTTAAAAATAAATTAGAACAACCAAAAAGATTAGGAAATCAATAGATAAAATTTTCATATTGATGTCTACAAAACTAAAAATAGAATTTTCTTAACTATAATAGATAGTTTTAGTAACCAAGCGTTTGAAGTTGACACCAATTTAGCGGTAAAAATCAGTAATGCATTATTTAAATAATTTAGTATTTTTGGCTTACTAAAAAATATTGTTTTTGACAACTTCTCAAAATTTGATAATGAAATTGTAAACCAACTCTTAAAAATTTATAACATTATTATTCACTTTACTAGCAAATCACTTTCAGGCAAATAGAAAAATTAAAAGAGTATTTTCAATATTAATTGAACACATCAAAATTTTACAATACAAATTTTTTTTTATAAAGTTTGCCGTTATGTTTTACAATACGTCAATAAAGAACATTACAAAAGTAACACCAGTACCAGATTCAACGAATTGAAGATAAACGACAGAGAAAACAATGCATTATCTGAGTTACTAACTTCAAATACCAAATTGAAAAAAAAAATAATATACTTGCAGATAAACAACAACACAAAAAAAGTTGTAGAAAAAAAAAACTTTAAGAAAACAAATAAAGTTTTAAAAATAGGTGATAAAGTCTATACTAAACTTAACAACAATAAACTAACATTGGATATAAAAGTCTGTTCAAAATTATTGAAATACTAGAACATTGTAAAATTAAAGTTAAAAATAATAAAGGAAAAGATTTATTTACCACAATAACTTAGTAGTATGTAATTACAGATTTGCTATAACCATAATTCGATGATGGAGCAAACTAACCAAGATAGAAGAAAAGTTTCCAATTTTGGCAGGTTAAAAATGGATTATTATACAATATCCACAAGTCGGCTACGATAGTTTTTATGTTAGATTATAATGATATGATAGAAGCATAAAGCAAGCAATTAATATTTAACCCTTAACCAGGGACACCCGATTTCTGTCACTAACAAGGACATGGAGTCCGCTAGACTCCGGATTAAACAATTATTATTTTACAAATAATTATTTGATTTTTACAACTATGAGTGGATTTAATTAAAGAAATTACCTTTTTATTTAAGTATATAGCAAAATATTTTTTAAAAAGGCAAGAGAAAACAACTTACATAATATTAAAAAAAAGTCATTTATTTTTATAGAAATTGTAAAATCGTAATTTTTTTATTTTAATAATAAAATAACTAAAAATTCTTATTTTGATATCAAAGGTGTATAGTCAAAAAATATTACAAACATTAAAATAATATTTATAACAAAACGTGCAGGGGGTAAAGTTAAGTCATTCTACAAGACTACCCCAACAGTTTATGCAGCACTTTTTTGAGCATTTTAGGCATATTGTTTTTTTTGCATTTTAGGCATGTAAATGGTGTTTTTTCAGTCTGAAAGGGCACACTATATAGCAATTTTTTTTTAATTTTAAACGCTCTGGCTTTTGAAGCACTACTTCCAAAATTTTTAAAATGTTGCGTATAAATCTTTTGAGTTCTTTTGGAATATTTGAATCTAATTTGTTTTGCATATGATCTTCAATCAGTTGACTAGCTAAAGTAATTACAAATTTAAATCTAGTATCATTATTTTTTGGATATGAAGAATACTTGAGATAAGAATTAGGGCTACAAATATCCTAAATATATATTGATTTTATAACGTTAACAGGGACACGGCGAGACTCCTAACTGGCCATAACTTAAAACTTACAAAAGATACGACAAAATCATTTGAGCATGCATTAAAACACTGTTGTTTAGAAATGTACTGAAAGCGGAAGATTTTATAAAAAAATTTGAGGCGTTGTAGAATGCAAAATGCATCCGTCGGAGTCTGCTGGACTCCGGCGGATGCATCCCTGGTTAAGGGTTAACAAAAAAAAAAATTAATGATAAAAGACAACTACACGTTAGAGAGAAAAATTACAACTATTGCTTTTAGCACTATCACTTGCAGAAGAAAATATACTATATCCACTTTTATTTAAACTTTCAAGATTATTTAAAGCATTACATGATATTAAAGATTTATTAGGTATTGAAAATGTCAAGGACATTTTATTTAGAGTTAACAAAAAATATGTTTTGTTTAAGTTAAGTGTATCACTTATAAATAATTTTAAGTTTGAACAGTTTGTCCATTACAATATTTCAATAGCAACTTAAAATTTAAATGAATATTGCATCTTACAATTAGCAAGCAACGTCATTGCTCTAAATAACAAATATATTATACCGAACAGTTATAAGTTGTTTCATAATTTTAACATTTGTAAATATTTTTTAGAACATGAAATCAACCATAAATTGCCTTGCAAAATTAAAACACATTTACTATATACTATATCACAAATATATTTAAACCGTGACTAGTTTCAACCTTTTTTAAGGTTGAAACTAGTCACCATAATGAACTATTAGGTAGTAACGGTCACCATTATTCAATTTTTGATAAACAATTATTACATAATTAAAACATTTGATCTTGAACCTAGCAACTATTGTAAGTATAACATAAATAAAACATTTGTTCAAAATGTTTTATATAAAGCAAATTCAACTAATTTAAAATTTACAAAATTTGATAGTACAATTTATAATTTAAAAAATTTGTCAATAAAAACTATTAATCCAACTAATGTAAAGAATGAAATAAACTTACAAAAATACATCTTGAACAATATAATCATAAAGGTTTATTTTATTCTATACTTATTTTATTCACATCATTGTAAAATTGATCCTATTAATTTGTTTGCTCAAAAAACAATATTGTATAAAAAATTAAAAGTACGTAATTGAATTGAAAGAAGTAGATGTTTTAATGAAATTTGCAGATAATTAAAAATTTAATCTATAAATTTAATCTGGAGTGAACGTGTTATATTGTAAAGGAAACACCTGTTATTATGTTGTTTATGTACCTAATTAATTATATTATTTTAGAAACACATTCTGTGCATGACTTATCTTAAATTGTTGTGCTTTAAAAATTTTGCATATTATAATGAATCCACACCGCAATACGCTCACAATAGAAATACTACAAATGTCACGTAGTGTTATTGAGATAATCAGTTATGTCTTAGTATATATGAAATTGTATCACTATATGTTAGTCAGTACTAATTAAGTTTTAATAAGTTCTAATGAAGACGTTAATTTAATTTTAATAAACTGTTTTATTTTGCTTACTACCACAATAAATCTTAAACTTTTAAGACACAAATATTCAAGGTCAATGTTTACAAACTGCATAAATGAAGTCATTAATGTGATAGTTTTTACAAGTGTGGTTCCACTCGTAAAATTTTAAAAATATTTTTAAGTTGTTGTGACATTAAATAATTTTATATACTACATTTTAAAATTTAAAAAAAATTGGTTTTGATAACAAATCTGTAAGTTTTATCAATAGTTTTCTTGATAAAAATAAAAATATAGTTAGAAATGATGGTTTTTTCTCTGACCTTAAAATCATAAATGTTGATTTTTCTCAAGGTTCTGCTTCTCTGCCGATTTTTTTAATTTTTAATTTAAATGAATAAAGTTTTTCAAATATTCAAAAGTTTTATTTATAATTAGAATATGTAGCATGCATAAACAAAGATTTTAAAACAATATCTAAATAAATTACTCCTAACATAGTCGGTTTTAACTAAAAAAAACTCAATTTTTTAGTGTTTTAAAATGAAAATCTAGGCTTTCATTAGTACAAAATATTAAACTAAACAACGAATCTTTATCCATATATTTTTTTTAATTGTCTTCTAGTGGTAATTTTTTCTAGAACAAAATAGGTTTTTATATATAAAACTTATGTTTGTCTTTGTATTAAATATTGTTCTCAAGTATAGAAAAGAGCATTCAAAACAACTATTTCATTTAAATTTTATTCAAAAACGAGCTATTGCCAATTTAAAATTGACCAACAACTTAAATAATTTACTCCATTGGCGTAATGTTGTAGATCTTTGCATTTTTCATAAATATTTTTATAGACATTGTTTAAATAAAATACAAAGCATATTGTCATCTAATGTCTACTAATAATTTCTTTGTTGTACAAGGCTTGCTAGAAATTCTAACAAACGTTTACTGCCACTTTAAAAAGGTAAAACTAAAATTTTATAAGAAATTTAAATGTACTATTGATACATGGAATAAACTTCTAAATTCTCAAGACTTATAAGATCTAAGGTCAATGTTTACAGACTGCTTAATTGTAGTCTTAAATGTGATATTTTTAGCAAGAATAGTTTTATTTGTCAAATTTGAAAGGTATTTTCATGTTGTTGTGACATAGCAATTCTTAAGTATCACATTTTAAAATTAAAAAAAAATATCAGTAAAATGTATAGATTTTCTGAATAATAAAGACTGCATAGTTTAGAAATTATTCTTAGATACTCGAAATAAAAAAAATTACTAATAGCTCTTGGCAATTAATCTTAGACATTATAAATCTACGTTGAAATAATAAATCCGATTTTTCCAAAAAAGCTTCAACGCCAAAAGATTGTATCAAAATTTGTAATTTTCTGATAATTATTTTTTACAATATACAAAAAAAAATTACGTTTTATATTGCGTATATAAATGCTGTAGAATGAACACAAAACACGTACACGTAACTTACGAAGGGCACTGCTAAAGTTTGCAAAATTAAATACAGGCATTGCCAGCGTTCTGCGATTGTCATATTTGTAAAATTTGACGTTTTGTTTCAACAAAACAAAACTAAACAAGAGTAATAATTGTGTGAAAAATGGAAATTTTAAATCGTGATTTCCGAGTGATTTTTCTTTATGATTGTGGATACGGTTTAACACCGCAATGTATGGAATAACTTAGTTAGTTATTTGGGGACAAAGCACCATCGAAAACTATGGTTTACAAATGGTTCGCAGAATTCAAGCGTGGAAGATCAACGTTTGATGACAATCTTTGCAAAGGTCGTCTATGCATCTCCGTAGTCGCAAAAAATATTGATGCTGAGCGTGAAATGATTTTGTCAGATTGTCATGTAACCTATAGTAAAATAAATTCATTTTTAGACAATGCAGCAAACTAAATACATACGATTTTGCACAATTATTTGCATGTCAGGAAGCTTTGCAGTCGTTGGATCCCACATACTTTGAAAGAAAAACAAAAACAGGCACGTGTCAAGAGGTGCAAGGAAATGCTAAAGAATTTTGAAGGGGGTTGTTTAAATTTTGTACATAACATCGTAACAGGTGACAAATCTTAGATGTATTCATAGGAGCCTGAAACTAAACAGCAATGAACTGTATGGATGTTTAAAAATGAACCTAATCCCACAAAAATGGTGCGTTTACAAAGCGTTTCAAAAAGAATGATTGCTTGTTTTTCAGAAAAATGGGTCATGTTGCAGCTGTTGCATTAGAAAATCAAAGGACAGTTTATGCTGACTGGTATACTTCAATTTGTTTGCCAAAAGTTATTGCTGAAATTAGAAGGAACATAAATCGGCGAATCATTGTTCATCATGACAATGCAAGCGCTCACACAGCACGACAAACTGTAGAATTTTTGACCAGTAACAACATCCAATTAATGACTCATATTTGCCTAATTTATTGCCCAATGACTTTTTCCTTGTTTGACATATCAAAAATAAAATGCGTGGCGAGCGTTTTTCATTGCCTGAAGAGGCGGTTGAAGCATTTAAATTAGTTGTTTTAAAGATACATTGCTCAGAGTGGCAAAATTGTTTTGAAGATTGGTTTCATCGGATGCAAAAGTATACATCAGCATACATAAAGAATTTACAGTTAATGATATCACAGATTGGATTAATAAATATAAGAAATAAGAGTGACTCAAGATTAAATCTTTGTAGGACATTACTTTTTACAGAGTACATTACATAATGGCATTTACAATATTCTACACATTGAGCATGATTACACAGATATAATGTGGCCACTTATGTCAAGTTCTTGAAATCTTTTTAAAAGTATATCATAAGGTATACAATCAAACGCGTTGTATAAGTTAGTGTAAATAACATCTGTCTGAATATAATTTTTCTTATAAAAATGAATTATCACATAGTAGAGTACACAATCATCAATTATATTTGTTTGAGTTTTGCTTTCTAAATTTTTAGATATTGTTTTACTAATACTTAGTAGGTTTGTAATGGTTAAGCGTTTCTATATAAATCTATGCTGGTAAGACAAAATTATATTTTCAACACAAGAATAAATATTTTCCACAATTAAAGATTTAAATAGTTTTGAAAAATTGTTTAGTATTGCAATAAGTTTGTGGTTAGAACTCTCAGATCAGTCACTTTTTTTAAATGTTTTTATTTGATTTTCATTAAAAATGTTTATCTAGTATGCCATGTTTGAGCCTCAAAAACATTTAATAACTTTGTTGTTTTGATAATTTGACAAAGTATTGTAATAGTGATTTAATGTTTATTTTTGAGTTTGTACGAATAAAGTGTTACAATAACACACACACTTATACAAATATAAATAATTCAAATATGATGTTTGTAATAGGATTGCTACAACAACAATATTGTCAGCGGTTTTGACATCAAAGACATAATAAATGTATTTATAAATTGTTTTAAGAAACTGTGCAATGCCGGAATGCTTTTCTTATAAACACTCTTCACGATCAAGGCTTAAATCCGTACTATGCACAAAGAGCACTGCACCTACAACTAGAAAATTATTCTAAACGTAAGGAATATTGTTGGTAGATAAATAATAATCCTTGTATTGTATTGCACATAGTTTTTATAGATAAAGCAACATTTACCCGTCCCAGCATTAATAATACTCACAACTGTCAATTGAAAATAACTCTTAACATATATTTTTGATAAAAGTATAGTATGGTATGGTAGATATTTATATAATTTGCTTTTTATTTTCTAGAATTGCTTTACAAGAGACATTTTATTTTACAAAATAAACTACAGGGACTACTAGCAAATGTTTCATTAAACATCAGAATGCAAATGTACTACTAGCACAATAGAGCTTTTGCACATTTTGCTCGTCTGATCAAGCAATTCTTAAACAAAATGTTTTCTGGGCGTTAAATTGGTCGAGGTAAATCTTATCAGATTAAAGTTAGTTTAAAGATAAAATATACAAAATAAATTAGACACCTAGAATGCACTAATTAAACTCATTAGAAATGCTGCAGAAAAACGTTATACTATTACTCAAAAACAAATAAAACTTGCATAATACCATTTGTTTTTTTTTTTAATTATTTTTGTTATCAATAAAAAAACGTAAAACATGTAGTAAAGAGCATGTTAAATAAAATAATGTAATGTTTAATTACTTATAATATTTTCTTGATTCTCTGTTACTAACACAAACTTTATTAACTGTTTCTGCCTTACAACATTGTTTTGCTTTTCTAATAAATAAAGACGTAGGTTTCTAAAGAGTATTTGGGTTATCTTATTTATATAAATGAAGCTATAATATTTTCAATTAAACATTGGAATGGTCATGATTTGAAAACGTAGCCATACTAAACTAATCTTAAAATATTAACGTTAAAAAAATAAACAATGCTATTATAATAAAATGACAATACAATTACATGTTCTACCATATTTATTTACTGTTAAATTTAAAATTGCCTAAACTTGTTAACTTTTGAGTTTTCGACAAAAGTGTAAAATAATATTTATAAATAGCAAAACTAAAAAACATCACAATGAATTTTGATTAAAAATTAAATATTTTAAATTATATGAAAAGATTACAGATTCAGCAAATGTCTGTTAAGCCAATTAATCTGAAGTATTTAAATTATTTCAGATTAATTGGCTTAACAGACATTTGCTGAATCTGTAATCTTTTCAAACCTCTCAAATCAATAGTCTCAATTAGAAAGTATTTAACAGTATACATATATAGATGAGTTTCTTACTTTCTTATTTCATTTATTATGCAACGTGAGTAGAATGCTTAAGTGAAGTTGAAATTATGTATATATACATAGTTGAATTTTATACTTTTACAGATAATTAAATCATTGACGTTTGCGCTTAGAAACGGTTCTAATTAAAAAAAAATTTACTTAATGTAATTTTATAAATTTCCTAATTTTTATAATTGGTCATTCATCTGCTAAAATATTGTTTGTGCTTTAAAACTGTTATCAAAAAATGCTAAGTAAAATAGCATTATATAAAAAAATCCAATAACTAAGTAGAATACTTTGCAACTTAATTTAAACTTCTTTTCTGCAAAATATCATATTTATACCAGAGCTTGCGTTTTTTGCTAAAGTTAATTATCAATTAACTCTATTATTCAGGCGTGAAACCGAATAACTTTTTAAATATATATCAGCTTTGCTCCAAATAGGTTGAAATTTATTAAAATATAAGAGATAATGTGTAAATTTATTTCCTTATAGTGTTTATATGCATGATTTATAATACAAAATTGAATGTATAATTTAATTTATTTAAATTAAATTTAAATATGCGGCAATAGCGAAGTCAGCTGAATTTAAACTGATAATAATGTTTGTATCATATTTATGCAGAAGTCGGTTACTTAACATAAATATTGAAAAGTTTTGCCTGGTTTTATGTTTAATATATTGCTCAGTGTAAAAATGTAATAATTCTTAAAAAAGTTTTGATTTTATAAAATATTTTATATTTTATGCTAACAAACGATAAATTCTTTAAACTTATTTTATTATATTATATATAATGTTTATGTACTGTTGCCTAATGTAGCAAAAAACAACATTATCATTTTACTAGTAAAATATCGTATCTGAACTGTCTATCACTCCAAAATTCTCATTAAATTGATGTACATCAATATCGTATATCAAGATTGATATTATTTCTTTTATTGCTTTTATTATGTGGTAAATTATATTATGTACGTACGATCTTACTTTCTTCTATGTTTGCGTGTAATAATTTATGGCATCTATACAAATATTAAGTGATTAAAGAAAACAACAAATTAGAATTATATTGCTATAAATTAATCTAATATGGTTATTTTTTTAGGTAACATTCCTTATGATGCCGTTGGAAATTGGATGGGCTTATACTGTTTCCTGGAAAGCTGGCGACGCCATGTGTAGAATAATGGCTTTCTTCAGAACATTTGGCTTATATTTATCTAGTTTTATTCTAGTATGTATAAGTATGGACAGGTAAGTTCATAATTAGTTTTTATTTTAATAATTGAATGGAAAAATTTTGCAAGAGGAAATGATGCATACTGTCAAGCTCGGAAGCCATCTTATCGATACCGTAGGCTACAGTATATTAGGTTAGATGCAACTGACAATATGAAAGTGCACCTTACATAAAATTGCCTGTGCAATATATGAGAATCTGGAATGGCATATCTATGTAATCAATACACTATTTTTAAAATCTGCGTTTGCACAGCAAAGTAAAAGTTTTGATAGTACTCTATTTTAAAAGTCGTATATGAATATATAAATTTTATGGAAAAATTAAAAATACGTTTACCATTATTTTGTGTATTGCCAATTGAGCATTAATTTTAATTGTAAATCACTAATAAAACTAAAATCTCTAGTTGAGTGCTTATCAGGTAATAAATATTTATGAATTTTATAGCACAATAAAAAGTCTATTAAATTTGCGATGCAATTAATAATATTTATTAAGTTTAGTCAAAATTTTAACAAAAATTTAAAATAAAATTAGGGATTTTGTATATATTTTCTGTTACATAAAGAATCTGAAAGTTGTTGCAAAAATAAATTAAGTTATTTTTAAAAATAAATAAAACACATTTACTATGTGCTATATCACAATTATATTTAAAAAACCAATATATTTAAAGTTTTATAACTCTCAAATATTAAAAAAAAAACAAATAGTTAATTAAAAATTATCGTCTTGACCTTAATGTAAGAAAAATACATGCAGTATGTTTACACAGCTGCATCTTAAAAATAATTATGGAATTATTGCCGACTTAAAGCTTAACATAAATTTATGTTTTTATATAATCGGTGACTAATTTATTTCAAACAAAAAAAAATTGGAATTTTGATCTGTTTTATATTTTAGCAGGTTTGAAAATTGTTAATTCCATTGAGGTTATAATAAAAAAAATAACGCCAAGACTAGAAATACATCGGATGTATCGGCATTATTTGAACAATAATTGAAAAAAATGTATCATTTGTGAATTATTTAGAAAAGTAAAAAATATTGAGAATTGTAAATTTATTTAAGATGACTTAAATGCAAGTCAATTACATTTTCTAAAACAAAAACTTTGTTAAAGCAAAAACACAACTTAAATCATTTCTTTGTGCGGTGAAAGAATTGTCTAATCTTGGCATTTTCCCTGAAACAAACTTTTATTGTGCAATATATCTCTCAAACAAATCGCGTAAAATGTTAAGATTAGTAATAAGATCTTTTTTTGAATTACAATCAAACACTATTGTAACATTACATAGATTGTTATTAATAATAATAATTATATATTTATTTACAGTGACTAAATTACAAAGAGGCAAAGATAGTGCATGCAAAAGTTTCAAAAAGAATAAGAGTATAAATACAAAAATACAAAAATACAAAAATACAAAAATACAAAAATACAAAAATACAAAAATACAAAAAGTACAAAAGTACAAAAGTACAAAAATACAAAAATACAAAAAAGTACATAAGTACAAAAATACAAACATTTTAAAAATTTAAAACTAAAAAAAAAATAACAGTATTGAAATAAATTAAATTTAAAACTTGTGAGAATAAAATTCTGACATACTCTAGGGTTCCATATTGCACAGCATGTGAAACACAGATTGCTTCATTAAATTATAACTAGATGTTTTTGTAAGTCTGCGTAGTAAAAAGTTAAATATTTTTATACAAAAATAAAAAGGACCTTTTTCATATTTACTTAGTCTGTGTGACGGTAACAAATACGTCTGGACGTGTCGTGTATTGTAATGATAAGACAAAGTAGTTATTTCAAACCTATTTTTATGTTTATATATAAATTTTGTACATTCTAATATGTACAGGCCAAATAATGTCAACACTCCAGCAGATTTGAACTTTCCTCTATAACTCTCTTTGATGGTTAACTTATGCATAATTCTTAGTGCTTTTTTTTATGCAAAGAATACTCTACCAGCTTCAAAAGTGCTACTCTAAAATATTATCTCATATCTGATATGAGAAATTAATTAGAGTTTGTAAAATTATATGTTGTGTTGTTAAGTGTGATTGATTCAGATGTTAGTTGTCTCTGGTTTGATTTAAAAAAAATGCAACTTGTTTTTTCTTCATTTAGTATTAATCCATTATTCACAAACCATGTTTCTAAGGATTGCATAGTAAGATCACCAATATGTATAATGTCGGGATAAGTGTTTGCTCTGAGCAATAAGGTTGTATTATCTGCGCAATTTAAAATCTTAGAGTTAGTTGTAATGCTACTTGACATATCATTTACAAAAACTATGAATAGTAGTGGTCCAAGAATGCTTCCTTAAGGAATGTCTCTAGAAGCGTGCAAGCTACTTGACCATATAGTTAGTCCAGTATTAGATTTTAAGTTTGTGCAGTGTTGTTTCCCAAACAGATATGAACTTATAAGTTTCTTTGCGACGCCTCTGACATCGTAACAATCTAATTTTGAAAGAAAAAGTGAATATTCTATGCAATCAAATGCCTTTGGCAAGTCAAGAAATACTCCACAAGCCATATCATGATCTTCGATTGCAGAAAGTATCCAATTAACGTAATCAAATATTGCCGTTTCGGTGCTTCTGTTTTTTATAAAACCGTGTTGATTTGTTGAAAAAATGTTGTGTATGTTAAAAAATTCCAACAGTTTTATATATATATAACTTTCTCGTAAATTTTTGAGAAAGTGCTCAATAAGCTAACCGGACGATAGTTTCCGAGGTCATTAGAGTCACTTTTTTTGTGAATAGGAGTTAACATTGCAAAATTTAATTGGTCAGGGTATATTCCTTTGATTTACTTATAATATAACATAAAGGACTTGCAATAATGCAAATACACTTTTTTATTAGACTTAGTGGAATGTCATCGTGCCTAGCATTGTTTTTATTTAGCATTTTCTCAACAATTGTAATCAATTCTGACTAAGTAACTGGTCGAAGAAATAAAATGTACGGATTATATGGAATATGTGATACAGCCGAGTCATTTGATATTTTTGCTATAGCTTCTGCTATTGCGTTAAAGTATTTATTAAATTGATTTGCTAATTGATATAAATTGTCATTGTCTGGAATATGAATAGATTTAGATCTGCTCACTGTCTTCTTAATTACATTCTAAGATGCCTTTGATTTATTCTGTGAAATATTCAATTTAAGTTCAGTCTGATCAGTTCTTTCCGCTATTAGTAAGTTGTCGTACTGTTTTTGATGGTTTTTGTAAATAGGAACAAACTCAGGGATGTATTGCAATAATATTTGGTATTTAAGAAGATTATCTTTGCATGTTTTTTAAGCTTCCGACTGAAAAATTTGACATTGCACAGATTTTAAAAGAAAGTGTTTATTAAAATATAGTAGAAATACATTAATAAACTCGTTATATTTAGCGTGTACCAAGTGTTCTGTGAAAGTGCTAAAAAAAATTCACTATTAAGATCTTGCAAAAAATTTAAAACGTTTATATCTGAGTAAATTTGTTTCTTAAAACTTGGTTGTACAATACTTGTTTTAATTTATATTTTAAAAACTGCGCCGTATGATCGGACCTTACTGTATTTACAACTTTGGTTGTGACTTCTGTATGTGTATTAGCAATAATATTGTCAATACAAGTTTGACTGGTTTTAGTAATGCGTGTCGGTACGTTTATTTTTTATTGAGAATTATAACTATTTAAAATACCCTGAAACTCAATACAATCTTCAGTATTTTTAAAAATATCTACAACAATAAAGTAAGGTTTATTTTGTTGTGTGAATTTAATTAACAGTTTTTTAAACAGTTCAAAAAATATCACTAAATCACCTGTTGGTGGACGGCATATTACAATTACAATAATTATTAGCTTATTATTAATATAAATTTACCCGCTCCAGCACTTTGTAAAACTTGATTTACTAGAAATTTGTTCATGTCTAGTGGTTTAGCGTGTATAAAATCCGCACAGTATATAGCTACACTACCATGTTCTTTTTCTAGTCTACAAAAACTGAATATAAATTTAAAGTTGAGTAGTCTTTTGGTTTCTAATTGATAGCTGCTTTGCCAGTGTTCCGAAAGGCACAATATATGACAACCAAGATCTTCTGCTAGTGCCACCAAACTATGTAAGGAAATTGTAAGGCACTGTATATTGTGGTGTAATAATTTAAAAATGGTGTTTTCTACTTTTATGAGATAGTTTTTTCTTGCAAACGCTTTTGAAAATAAGAACTACGTTTAGTGTCATTTGTTTAAAAAAAAAATCTGTTAACAAATACATTCTTAGGCCAGAAATTTTTGTTAATTATTATTGCTTCTGTTTCTTTCGGTATTTCTATTTTAAATGACGTATAATTTGCATCTTTGTATTTAGGTTTTATTTGTTCAATTATATAAGGCAAGTTTTCAGCTTTATTTAAAAATAATCATTATTTGTTGCTATCAACATCTTTGTGTAGACTAGGAGCTCCGCGGTGGTTCCTGTGACATTAAATTGATATTTGCTTACGTTTCTTCTCATTTTAACAATTTGAACCCATTCATTAATATTTCCATTGTTTATATTATTTATGCTATTATCATTTGGTTCAATAACCTCTACTATATTATTTTCAGATTTGTTCAATATTTATTGAGTAATTTTATTTGTATCAGTTTTTTTGGTTGTTAATAAATTTATTAAAGTCACTAATAGAGTATGGATCTATCACATAGTTTCCATATCAAAAATTATCAACAAATAGAGCTTTAGTGCATTCAACATAAGTTTAAAAATACTTTTATTAACAACTGACCTACTGTTGATACAATTTAATTTGAATCTACTTATTAATCGGATAATTGTTTTGTGCACAAATTGGTAAATGATTATACTAACTGTACGGATTTTTTGTCAAAACTAGATTTTAATTTTAGCTTTAACTCGTAATATCTTACATTTAAGCAAAAAGTTTATTGGACTAATTATAGCCACCATAGTCATTTGTCAAGATTACCAAGGAAATGTAATTTATTTATAAATAATGTGCATTTTAATGTATTTGTTGTAAATTTTAAACTTTATATTGTATTATCTGTAAACTTAAGTTATATTTTTTAAGGTTAATTTTATTAAATTACTTCTTTGTGCACTGGTTGTTGCCAGGACTATTCAGACTATCTCAAAGGTTGCATTATCCATCAACCTTGAGATAGCGTATTTGGGATTTGTTTTGTTAATTTTGTTTTTTTTTACATTTTTTTTCTGTAATTTTTTTGGTAATAGCACGACTTAGGTTTATTTTGTACCCATGTTTTTATTTCTGGGATTAGGTTTTTTGCCATTTTCTCTTCTACTTTACAGTCTTTGTCATTTTTTCATTGTTTTTTTTTGCTCTGATCGTTGCTTACTTTTTAGTGGTTTTTTTAATAGTTTTTAAACTTTTGGTTTTTTTTTCACTATCATATACGCGGAAGGTGTTGCCGTAATCACTTCTACTACAATTTGTTTTTGTGGCGTATACTACTATTTTATCTATCTCAAAAATTGCATTAACTATTAATCTCAAGATGACGTATTTACCATTTAGGGTTTGTTTTGTTAGTTCTGTTATTTTGCAATTTTTTAGCATTTATTTAATTTTATTTTTTATTCTGTAATTTTGTTTGGTAATAGCTTGTTTTAGGTTTATTCTCTACCTATGCTTTTATTTCCGAGATTAGTTTTTTTGCTCATTCCTCTTTTTCTTTTCTACTTCACTGTATCTGCCATTGTATTATTGTTTTCTTTCTTGTTCTTATTGTTGCTTACTTTTTATTAGTGTTTTTATTTGCTAGTTTTTTTTTTATTTTTAGTTTTTTTCCACTATATGAAGTGTTTCCGTAATCACCTCTACTGCTTTTTGTGACACCGTTTTGTAAGCCCTTGTTCTTGTAACTTTTTTTATTTCATTTCATCATTTTTGTATTTTTATGTTTATTTTTCTTATGTTTCTTCGGCGTACAACATTTTGCTTCTACCGTTGTTTGGCATAAATCTGCCAAACTTTAACGTAGCTGTATTTTTATCTGTTTCAGCAAGTCTGCATATGTTGCGCCTTATTTGCTCACTATTATAGATCTTGTTTCTGTTATTAGTTTTCTTTTTCTATTTGTTTTTGACACCTGTATCTGTGTACACAGTCTCATTTTTGTTTGAGTTTTTTTCCTGCTTACTCTATTATGTTGTCTTCCTTGGCGCTATTCCTGTCGCTATTAGAGTATTTATATCTCTAATATTTAATTCTTTTCTTTTTTACACTTATTTTTTTTTTTTCATATTTTGTTTTAGTCTTTTTTTTGTACTTTTTTAAACTCTAGTTTCTGTATATTCTGTAAACTCTAAACGTATCGCATGTCACAACACAAGTGTGTTTTTAAAATTACAGCTTTTTTCACACAACCTTGCTAGAATTTTTTCCACTATTTGTAGAATTTTACAGTTTTTTTATGTTTTAATAATCATAGATAATAACCACTTTGATTTATATTTAAATTTTAATAATACTTTTAGATCTGCTTTTTTAGTTTTTGCAAATTTGGGAATTACTACGGTTTTCAGATTAGATTGAATTGTGTTAAGTGTTATGTGAAAACTGAATTCTGTTTTATAGTTTTAAATTCTATTATCATAATTTTCTTGATTTCTATTATTTGTTTTAATTTTTTCTTATAAAAATATTAAGATCAACTTTTATTACATAATTATTTTCCTTGTTTGTTTTATTTTGCTTTTGAGTTTCAGTTAATAGGTATATGATTATATTTAATATTAACTACAATTTGGTATCTTCCTTAAGTTTCTTTATTTTTATTATTATTTTTTTATAAAAACAGTAGCATCAATTATTAATTAATTATTTAGTTGTTAATATTTAATCAGCAAAAATTATATTTTTTTTTTACAAGAGACACATTTTGTTGTCAAAACAATAAAACATAATTTGTTCCTACAAACAAAGATTGTTCATTGAAGTAATTTTTGAGCAGTAAATTAGTACGTACAAATCTTTGACAGTCCACGCAATTAGACAAGCAGGCACGGCTTAGATAGGGTAGATACAACCATGAGTAAAGGATAAGTAGTAAACAATAGACAGTTAGTCCCGAGAATAGCGTGCGGTTGAAGTAAATATAGGCCGTCTGGAAAGCAGTGCAGATTTTCATTTTTATTTTATTGTCATATATCATTCCATAACTGAAACAATTAATAATTTAAATATGATCTGAATTTGAAAGTTATATTAAAATGAGACGTTAATAAAAAAACAGCACATTTTGTTTAAAAAAATGTATGTTAAAAAGGCGTATTAACTAATTTACAAAATACTCCGTACATCAAGTAAAACACTACGGAAGGAATGCATTTAATAATAATGCTGCAATAATACATCTAGAATTTAAATGAATGCGATTTACAAATATGATTGATGATTACGAATTAATTCAAGATACAATATATAAATTTATTGCGAGCAACCTGACATTAAAAGATGATAAGAAATATAGCAAATATATATGTTAAAATTTGATCAAACATAAAACTGCTTATGACAAAAAAGCATGTGAGTGAAAACTTGCAATATAAGTGAGAAGCATTGTCGCTAGAGGTGTATTTGGAAATATTATTACAAAAACAAATCTACACATTGTGCTTATAATTTAACTTTATAATACATTAATTGTATTCTTAGTATACTTAGTTACGCCGTTCCCTTTTGAGGAAGACAATCGAGGTGTTGGGCACACTGAACCACATAGAAGACGTGACGGATCTATTTGAAAAGATCCGTTACGCTCTGCATCTCGTTGCTGGTGACTCCCATCAAACTCGTACTTAACTTAATAACATTAATAATGAAATTAAACCATAAATTTAAGTTAGTTAAATTGTATCAACAAACTAAAATGGTTGGTTAAAAGCTATAAGTGTATTTTAAAAAGCTAAGAATGTGTTTTGCTAAACTGAGAATGTATTTCGGGTAGCAATACGTATCCAGAAATAAAATAATGTCACTAAGCAAATGCACTGTTTTTATTGGCTTATAAATTTGTGACTGAAATAACTAATAATAAACGCATTAAATACAGTTTAAAGATTGATAAAAGATCATTTTTTATCAATAAAAAATAATGAAAAATAAGCAATCATAATTTACAATCAAGTTTTTAGAATTATCTATGGGTGTTTTTTATTACAAAATTGGCTGTCAACTAAACCTAAAGTCAAAAAGAGTTTACAGTAAGTGAAGAAATACTAACTAACTAAAACTAAACCGATTGGTGAAATTTAATTATGATAATCTAAGATTTTGAGTGCATAAAAATACTAATAAACACAAGGCCATAACCAAAAAAAGTATTTTATCAACAATTATACAAACTTTTAACTTATTTGGATTAAAATTGAGTGTGCTATTAAGGCCGAAACTATATTACAGTTAATATAAAAAGAAAAGATTAATTAAATCAATCTCATTCCAAATTGTCTTTAAGGCAATGAACAAATTTGCATAAGAAATAAACAACTTAGAAGTATTAGATAATTTGTAACTCTATAAAAGAAGATTTGCATAGTTTATCAAAGGCATTTGAGAAGACCTACGGATCATAAGTTTGTATTAAAAGTATTGATAACGTTAAATAAACAAGAATTCAATCTTTGATAAATACTAATAATAAATTTCAAGATAAAAGCTATGAACTAATATTAGCAAAACTAGCTAAAATACTAATGTTTCAATGAGATTAAAATTTGATGTAATCAAGTATAAACTTTAATTTCTTTGGTTTTAATTCAATGTACTAAAGTTAAAAGTTGTTGTTGCAAATCGCATGTCCCAAACTATAGAGTTAACAGTTGGAATATGTGTAAAAAAGCAATAATTTTAGAGTTACAAAACTTGCATAAATGATAGAAAGGCTCTCAATGGCTTGTCACATATTGAATAATAATAAATGAGTTAATTAAGGCAAAAAAGATACGAAAGTCATTTGTTGCAGCAACAAAAACGCTTTTAATCAAAATAGACATATTTTTAATCATAATTGTTTAGTTACAGTGCAAGGGTATACTAAAAGCCCTAAGAATTAAATAATTTTTTTATTTATTTATTAAAATTTGCACAGTTAAAGATGTTTTCAAAAAAGTTAAATGCGCTAAAAAACAAACAAGATAAATTCACGGTTCATTATAAGTTGTTTTTCACTTGCTTCTGTTTTGCTTTTTTCGATAAAGAAGTAATTATTCAAGTAAAAAGCAGACTTTAAAATTTATATTTAAAATATAATTATCAACGGGTGATAGCGCAATTTAATGTTTTGAAAACTGCAGACAATTCAATAAAATATGAAAAATGGAACGTTACAAATATTTTAAAAGATGCCAACAAATACTTGTAAAACTATTGACAATAACTGATGCAAAGCCGCGTAAAGATAAACTTTTTCCTACGCTTTGGTTTGCATGATGAATTTGAATAACAAACCACTGTATCTGCCAGCTAGTCAACATTGATTGTTGTAAAAAAATACGAATATCTTCAACACAAGCTTTGTCTGTAAGATTATCAGCGTTAGTTGTAGCCAATTTGATAAATAATAATAATAATAATAATCTTTATTTCCCTATTGCTTACATCTTTAAAACTTAGAATAAAGTTTATTTAGATATAGAAAATAATCAGGTTCAAGTTTATTATATTATACAAGCACAACTTTACTTGATCTTCTACCTGACCATATAAATATTAATTTTTAATACTAAATACTAACATAAGTGTTTCAAAATCAATACAATAAAATATACATAATAATATTATAACCATATAATTTAATTTGCTCAAAACAATAATTTACTAGCTACAAACAAATGGAACAAAAAAACTAAAATAGTAATTGCAAAATAGGAAACAAATTTGAATAAAGTGGTATAAAAAGGTTATAAAAATTCAAAGAAAGTGGTATGAAAAAGTTGTAAAAACATGTTTTTGTAAGCCGATGGTATATTGTTGTAAGTATGACAAACCTGATATGTAAAGCATCTTTTAAAAAATTCTGTTCTGTGTTTTGGTACAGATATTTAACATTTTCTTCTTAAATTAATATTGTGTACAGATGTCTTGTGTTTAATTTTATCATAAAAATATTGCGGAGTTTTTAAAGATATTATTTTGTGAATAAATGTTTTTAGATAGCATTTCTTTCTCTCTGTCATACTTAGCCAGCCCATGCTTTTTCTGTGCATTGATACAGGTTTATGTCTAAGTATACCATTTACTATTTTTACATACGAGTTTTGCATTTTTTTGTATTCTACGCTTATCTATTTCACCCAGACACGGTCCATAAAGTACATTACAATAATTATAATGTGAGAGTACAATGCCGTTGCAAAGTATTATCTTTGTATTTTTGTTAAGAATTTGTTTGTTTTTGTAAATTGACTGAAGTTCACAAAATGCACGCTGATTGTTTTTTGATATTTGTTCAAAACTACACCAAGACTTTATGCTTCATTTGATATAATTAATTTGTTATTTTGCACAAATATATTTGAATCGCATTTTGCTTTGGGAATTTCCGTTTTTTTTTCTAAAGATCATGTCACAAGATTTATTAGGATTAATTATTAAACCATGTTTATCAGAAGCGTTTACTAAGTTTTGAATATCTAAATTTGTTTTGACTTTAAGTGTTCCTAGGTTTTTGATGGATTCTGAGCAATAGAGTTGCGTATCATCTGCATAATAATAAATTTTGCAGCATTTTATGTAGTCATTAAAAACTGGTGTAAATATTAAATAAATTAATGGTCCAAGAATGGAACTTTGAGCAACTACTTTCAAAAGATTTACAAAGTCTTATTTTTGGCTACTTATTTTAACAGCCTGTGTTCTATTTGTTATAAAACCGTGTAAAAGACCAATATTTTCCGTTCTTATACCAACATAATGAAGAACGGTTAAAAAGTATGTCATGGTTTAAAGAATCAAAAACTTTGCTCTAGAAGCACTAGTGCTGTGATTTTCTTTTGTCGGTTGCTTCAATTATATTGTCTACAATTGATGTCATAGCTGTTTTTAACAATAGCAAGGCTTAAATCCTGACTGATTGTTAGGAATTTTATTGTGTTCAAAATGTTCTCTGAGTTGAATATCCAAAAGTGTTTTTAATACTTTTGACAAACATGGCGGTATACTAATGGGTCTAAGATCTTTTAACTCAAGCAGATGGTTATGTTTTGGAAATGGCATGACAATTGCTTGTTTCCAAAGTTTTGGAAACACGCGATATTTGATACAATAATTCATTATGTGTGTAATGTATTTGACAATGAACGGACAGCAAAAATATATTGTTTGCAGGCTTATACCGTCACATCTTGTAGCATTTGTTTTTAGTGACATCAATATTTGTATTCAAAAACTATTATCAACTTTTTTAAATTCTAATTTATTTGTAGTAATTTGTTTTACATTATTCCTGTAAAATACTATAATATTATTTTTATGTTGGTTTGTTTTGTTAGAAATTATGGTTTTAAAATAATTGTTTATTTCATTTACATTGGACAATTTTACTGGAATATTAGTTTCATTGGATTTAATTATATTGTTTCGTTTTAATAAAAAAAATGTATCCGGTATTTTGCAATTGTCTCAAAATATGCTCTTATTTCTTTTACGATTGCGGAACTGCATTAATTTTTTACTATTTTATATTCTTCCCAATGAATCTGGTGTTTTGTATGTTTAAACTTTTTTAGAGAATCTGCTTTATTTTTTTTAATATAGTTTAAAATTTGCGCTATACCACTAATATGACTGTTTTGAAGGCTTACTACGCTGGAATGGAGCGTGTATGTCTAGTAATGTATTTAAATTAGTATTTAAAAACTCTACTTTGCTAACTATGTTTGTTAGGTCGTATATATTATGCCACGGAATAGATTGTAAATCTCTTTAAAATTGTAAAGCGATTAAATGTTTAAAGTTTCTACGATATAACGATTGTTTTTTTGTTCTTCTTATTGTATTTAAAAATAAGCTACAGTATATTAATTCATAACCAGAATATCCGTACATATTTTTAGTACCCGATGATGCAACATATGATTTATCTGATATATGAATGTGATCTATTAAAGTCATTAACTTTAACTTTAGATTATCTAGAAAGTGTGTGTATTTTTTAATTGCATTATCATCCAATAAATTTATATTAAAATTTCCCATACAAATAATTAAATCCAAGGAGAGCATGATGTCTATTACACTGGTTTCAAATTCATCTAAAAATGTTTCAACTGAATATAATAGTGGTTTATATACAACGCCTACAGCTACTCTATAGTTGCCAGTTTTAATAAATGCTCACAGTTGATCTATTCCGCTATTTACTTTATAAATACGTTTTACAAGTAATGCACGTTTTAAGTATAAACCGACATTTCCACCTTGTGAACCACGATCTCTTTTATGGAACTGATAATTTTGTAAGTAGACTACACCACTTAATATACTATTGTTTAAGCAGGTTTCAGTTATTGCTACTATATTGTAATTTGAAGTGTAAACCTCCCCAGATAGTTTATTAAAGTTACTAGTTAAAGATCTAACATTTATATGACACACATTTAGCTTATTCATATTACTAATTATGTTTGAGCAAATGAAACTGATGCATAAAATAAAATTTACTAACTATACAGTTTGTAGACCATGCCAAAAGAAAACGAAAATTTTAATTCCAAAATGCTGAGAAACTCTTTGTTTGGGCTCACGAGATCCTCAAAGTTTCGTTACGCTTGGCAACGTAGCAAAATTTCTCATTTAAACCTATAATGTAGGCAACTTAATACACACATCAAATGTTATTATTTATTATAAACTACAAATGTTCATATTAGCCACCGTTTACTTCTAATCACTATATGGTATCAAATTCATGACAGTCTCAAGCATCACCGGCGTAATTTGCATATTCATTCAAACTAAAAGTCATAATAAAATAGAAATATTAACTGACATTCACTGCATAGCCTACGTTATAATTTAATATTTATTTTTATAGTTCAAACCTATAATATAGGCAACTTAATACACACATCAAATATTATTTATTATAAACTACAACTGTTTATATTGGCCACCGTTTACTTCTAAACACTATACGGTATCGAATTCATGACATTCTCAAGCATCACCGGAGTAATTTGCATATTCATTTAAAGTAAAAGTCATAATAAAATAGAAATATCAACTGACATTTATTGCATAGCCTACGTTACAATTTGAATTTTATTAAAAAATTTGCTACGTTGCCAAGTGTATTTTTTGTTTAAATTTGATTTATTCTTAGAAAGTAATTTGCACATTTTTTAATATTTTTTTATTATTAATTTTTAATAAACCTCGTAACTTTTATTATACTAAAAATGAAAGTACTTGGTACATAAAATACAAAATTAAAACAATATTTGTATTGACAAAATTGAAACTTTGAGGACCTCGTGAAGCCAAACAAATAGATTTTTAGCATTTTGTAATTAAGATTTTTGTTTACTTTTGACACGATCTACAAAGTTACCTGGCGTTTATCCTCCAATTAATCTACACCCTGTATACTACAAAGAACATTAAAATACATTTGAAAAATAAACTCACAAAAACGTTCTAACTTTTACCACCGCAATACAGGTAAAAACAACCTGTATTGCGGTGGATTACTTTGAGTCGGCACTATTTGTTTATTTGAATAGCCCGATTGGCCGCCTGGTTTCATTAAGACGGTCATGCGCTGGGAGTTTTTTGGCGTACTAGTACTGTGCTGCTTTGGTAGATTAATTTTTGTGGTAGCGGAATTTTCTTTGTTTATAGTTGGTACGTGCTGCTCCTCATTAACTATAGGACGTTGTTCGGTTTGTTTACATTCTTGCGGTAGAACTGAAAATTTTGTGTTATTGGAAGTGTCTAAATCTTCAACGTTGAATATCACACCATTAACTATTAGTGAATTGTGTTTTAGTTCTACATTTAAATTTTTGTTTTTAGTCTGCGTGAAGTGTTTTCTAAATGTTTTTTTTTTCTTCTTTTTTTTGGGTAGAGTAATCACTTATTATATATATTATCCTTATAATACCGATGGTTTTTAAATATTCTTTTTATTTATAAAAGCAATAAAAATTTAATTTTAATAGGTATTATCTTGCCATCATCTTTTTTTTCTCTTATTTTATATATGTTATAAACATCTTTTTGTGTATATTTTGTAGCTAGATAGCTATTTATTGATTTTAATACGGTATCTGAAAATGCGTCATTTTTTTATTGCACACCTAGGTGACTATGGATTCAGACAAAGTAAACAGTGACTTAAAGCAAGAGTCTGATCTAAACTGTAGCTTATCTACCAAAAAAAGCGCAACCCACACCATTGTTATTTTTCAGCCATCGGTAAATAATCAAGTAGCATTTACGTTTCCTGTATAAATTATTCCAAATTTAGTTTAATACTCAACTGATAAAGTTGAGGCTTTGCTTAATATTGTTAATTCAGTATCTAATTCCAGACGTTGAAAATTCTAAGAAATATCAAGACAGTAAAAGAATTGGTAGACATCACGCTGTTGAAAATTTAGTTTCCAAAATATACTGCAACTTTCTACAGCAACCGGTTTTTGCAACCGTATCTTGATGTTGAATAAATTCCTAAAACCATTATTATGTACGACAGAAAACGTTAGATGTAAGCGTTTTGCTTTTAGTTTTACAGCGTACCTTACAGTCAAAGTATTACGACCAAGATAGAGTGATAGTTTAGCTTAGTTAGATAGCAATATGGCTTATGCGGAATGCGCCAGTTGCTAAACAAATTACTGTATGTTAAGATCTACAATATTTAATGTGGATAGAACTGCAGAGGCATAAATTATGGAATTAAAATGTAATGTTTACCAAAACGCAAAGCCAAAGTAGCATTGTTGCCCAATCTGCTCCTCATGACTTCCCATTTAACAACCTGAGCAGAAACACTTTTTTTTTTAACTTAAATTTAATAAATGAAGTTGCAAAGTTAAAACACGGTCAAATGTGACACCAAGAAAACACTTTTTTGTACAGGAATAAGTTTTTCCGTAACCCCTAATAACCAAATAAGACGTTTAATATTTATTCTCTTTAGTAATTTGCATACGTAGCTAGTTAAGAAAATAGATCTATTGTTAATTAGAAAGTTTGAATCTATGTTTCCACGATTTAAGGCAGTATCTTACTAACTATGCTTGGTTATAAATTGCCAAAAGCTAACGCTTGTCAGAGCAATTTAAATGCTTAAGCATAGCAGTGTGTATTATGCAGATTATGCCAAATTAAATTTCTAAAGACAGAACGGTGCTTTATGTATTTCAACTTTGTTAAAGACAAAAAACACAGATGTTTTTTATGTTTGTTTTTATTTTGATCTTTTGGAAATTCTTATTGTTACTATCATCACTAAAAATGTCAAAATAAATATTGGCCAAAATATTTGAGTTATTGAAAAGAAAAGTAATAATTTATAAATCTAACAATAACTCACTCACCGCATTTGTACTTGTTACAGATGAGGTTTGTTCAGGTTTTTTTTGCAAGTTTTTCAAACAAGCTAAAATGTTTTCTTCAGTAAGAAATTAATTAAACTTACAAAACAAAATGAAGTTTGTTTAGTTCAACTTGTCACAATCAAAATTCTACTAAAGAACGGGCTTTCTACAAGGTTTTACTGAAGAAAACAGCGGAGTAGTCACATGCGCTACCTCTATAATGGGATTGGTGAAAGTTATAACAACTTTGTCAATAGTGACTTAAAGATTGTCTTAATAATCAAACACTTGAACAAACATATTTATTTAAATCCGCATATTTTATTCTCTAATTCTAATGACGGTTTTTATAAATTTTACCAAGCACATCTGTCAGCGTAGGTAGCACAGGAGTAACTTTCACTTCTATAGATTCTAACAACATGTCAACATTAAAATTCATATTAAGAGAAGTTTTTGCAACAGCAGTAAATGTTACAATTGGTGTTTGAATAATAAATGTTTTAATAACTGCAGCAAACGATCTAGAACAGATAGAAGCCGTAATTGATAAAGTAGCATCTCAACTACTTTATTGTTAAAATAAATAACTTTTTTTGCTAAAATTTTGTTGCTCGTCTTCAAATAAAAAACGCTTGATTTCAAATGAGGTTTAAATGGTGTAATTTTTTTTTTTTTTTTTTTTAACTAATTTATGATATTTAAACTCAAGTTTGCACAACTTTATTATACCTATACCCTATACATTTAGCATTATCACCTCATTTCAAAGTTTAGATTAAATGAAGTTTAAATGATTTAATTTTGTTTTTTTTAATTATTTTCTACATAAATAATTTTCAAATGTCAGTTTGTTAAGCTCAATTTATTATTTTTTACGCGCCAACGCGGGAATTTGTTTCTGGATATTATTATTAAATTTGTTGATAATGAAAATATTGCCAGACCAAACATAATAAAAAGAAATGAATTAACACTGTTTTTATGTTATAACGCCAAAACTCATAAGAAGATTAAAATTATAGAAAATCTGTTGCTTCAATGCGGTGTTAATTTAGTATACTAATATAAATTTGTTCAATAAAAACAATACAATACTGTACATAAACACATTTGCAGTAGCTATTTATATTAATATTAATAATAAAGTCAATGTTTTAAGAGTAAGGTAATAAAAAAACTGTATTAGTTAGCTTAAAAAAAAAACTGTTTAAGATATCAGAAAACAATCGGACCTTTTCTTAATTTGTTTTAGCTAGTAAAATATTGTTTTGCAGTTTCTAAAAAATAAAACAATGTGCTGAATTTTTATTCGTTGTGCAATAAAGAATTTTATGAAAATTTAATTAGAATTTATTTATTATTAAATTATTATTTTTAATTATTTTTAAAATTGCATTTTTAATTGTTTTGACCTCATTGTTTGCTGTAGCTGGATAAAGCGGTGAAGTAAATGTGAAGTTAATAAGATAATTAATAATATTAGCTTTTAAAATATTTTATGTGTTTAAATATGAAATGAGTTTTGTATTAGGTTTATTATTATTTAAGTAACAAAAGATTACAGTTATTATTTTGTTGTTAATTTAACGTTAATTTAACATACAAATTAAGAATTTGATTATTTAAGTGACCAAAATCATAAAAGGTGAACGTTTTACTTGGCGGTTTATTTTTACCAAATTTATTTTAATTTCTCAATTAAGGTATACGTTTCTTACCCGATATCAGTTACTATAACTTTAAAGTATTTTGCATTGAATAACATACATATTAAGTTTGTTCTAATCTACTCTTTGGACAGTTTGCAAACCGTCCAAACTGTGCACACAAACAAGTATTTGTCATCCTTACGCAATCTTTTCTACACAGTAAGTTGTTTACCAAAATTGTAAGTTGGAACAGACCTAATAACGTATTAAAAATAACAAGCATTGTGGTAATAAACAAACTAATTAATTATAGCGTTTATACTATTATAATTAAATAATAAAATTTATTTAAGTTTTAATAGTATTTATGTCACACCGTCTCTTGCTTAAACTTAAATTAAAATTTAAACTTTTAGTTAAAAATTTAAATTTGTTAATGTCATTTAGTTGCGGACATTTTATAGAATATAATGTTATAAAAAAATGAAGCAATAAAATATATTTTAAATATTTTTACTATCAACCTTCACATTAAAACTAAAATACTATTAAACTACTAATGTTTATACTAATATTTATGTTAAACTAAGTACATAATGTAAACTACGCTCAACTAAACTTCTTTTTTTTTTAATGCAATACAATTAATTTTATAAATAAAACAAATCATTTATACATTTTTTTTATTTATTAAAATCAAAATCCAAATGTTATAAGGTTTTTGTTTCCACATAAAAGTATTAAAGAAAACACAAAAACATTTTTCAAAATATGTATTTTTGTGTTCAGTATTTTAGGTCAATCTATCATCACATATAATAAATAACATGACGTAATCCGCTTGTTTTGCGGCATAACGCATAATTAATGCTGGCTACTTTCCATAATTTTTTTTTTTCAGTTTAGTAATATTATTTGGTTTGTTCCTAAAAAGTTTACTCTTCAAATAATATTAATGAAAAAAATTAAAGCGGCCAATAATAAAATTATTGGTCAATTATGCCACCAGACTACAATACACAAACAGTCGCTTTTATAAGATGGACTTTTTATCAAAATTTTTTTTAAATTTTTTATTTTAATACGGCAATTCTGCTTGATTACGTAGCCAACTAGATCAAAATGTGCCTTATTACTAAAGAGGATCTTTTGCAAAATCCTGTTTCCTTGTTACTGCATCCATCCGGTAAAATTCAATGCTGTAGAGTGGTTTTAAGATGACTTAAACAAAAAACTTAATTACAATTAAAAAAATTTAAAAACAAGCAACGTTCTAGCTATTTTAATTTAAAAAAATGTAAACAAAATTAAAGCCAATTACTATATTTAATGACAAATCTAGTTTTTGATCTTTTTACATTCATAAATATACTATAATTATAATAACATATAATGGCATATTTTGCTATTTATATTGTTTATATATTTTTTAGAACACCTTTGTTTGTTAATTGAATAAATTAACCTTTGTATTATTTTATTCAAAACTTTTCAAAACAAAACAAAATTTTCTGTAATAAAATATTGTCAAAAGTTGTTAAAACAAAAAAAAATAGTAAAATTCACCTATTCAAAAAATACCGCTATATCTTTGACTATTAAAACCAAAATAGCAAAAAAATTGCACAATTTTAAACGTGCTCTAATTCTACCATGACTATACATTAATACCATGCAAACAAAAGTGCTCGATATAGCTCGATACAAAACTAAAAGTTTACCTATTTCTACAAACACACTATTTTGCAGAAAAAATTACAATGATGACTTTTAAACGTTTTTATTTATGTTTTAACATTTTTTAACAAAATAAAAATTGCTAAAAATATAGTAAATACGTAAGGTTGACAGCATTATGACAAAAAAGTAAAATTTAAAATGATTTAAAAAACAAAAGTTCACTCAATAAATTGTCATAATTACAACGCAAAAAGCGGTTTTCCAAACTTATTGTTTTCTATTTCGGCATAAAGCAAGAAAGATGTTATTGGTTTTAAACAACACGTAGTTTTATAGGTTTAAGTTGGCTACACATAAAAATAAATGTGTTCACTTTAATTTTTGAATTAATAGCAGCTTTTGGGGTAATTGGTCCTAATGTGCAGCGTGTCACGATGACATATAAACACAAAATAGAGAATAAAATATTGTATTACAAAACTTAAATAATAAAAAATACACTTTTTACTCTGAATGTAAAGAGTATACTTTTTAATTCTTCAAGCAAATTTAAAATATTTTATTGAGATGAGGTAACATTTAAAATTAATAAATGTTAAAAGTGATGCAGTATTTTTAAGAATTATTTTATAACATTACTAATAAAATATAATGTTAATTTAAAAAAAAAAAATATTGTTTATTTTAACATAGTTTAGCAGATATTATCATTATAAATAAGTTCTAAATGATATCAAATATTTGTTTTTCATTTCAATTTTTTTATTTAATTAAAAAAAAAAACAAATGTTAATTTAAAGCTCGCAAATATTAGAACCATAAACAGGTAATTTAAATTATACAAGCTGTATTTTTTTTATACGACTGTCACCCGATAGCATAGTTTTGCTCAGAACTGAATATTTTCCGAATGTAATAATTTTGTTTGTGATGTTTTAAATTTTATTTATTTTTTATTTTAAGGAATTAAACGTATAGTATAATAACCCACTTAGAGCGTTGGGGTTACACACATTTGCAATATTAGCTAAAACCAAGAATGCCACAAGGCGCTCAGAACCGTAATCAAATCTGTATGTGCATCCAACCTGGGACCTCTTGTATAAAATTGAACATTTGCATGTTTACTGCATTTAATACAATGTCATATTTAAATTTAAAAATTTAACTTAATAACAGAAATGTATGTTTAACTACATTATATACAGAGTAGGATATATAACAATATGGAAAATATGCAGATACATATCTTAAAATTATATTACACACAAAATGTTATATTTTTTTATCTATGTTTTTTTTAAATTATTTAATTATAGAAGTATGCTTCTATAATTAAATAATATATATAACTGTTTGTTTGTTTTTGATTGTACGTTTTTTTTTTTTTTAAGAAAATTTCATTTTTAATGCTGTTTATTTTATATCTTAAATATATGATCATTAGAAAGCTATATTCTTTGCAAATATTAAAATTGATGTTATGGTTGTAAGTAAGGGATATTTAAACTAAAACACCAAAGAAAGGTTACAGTATTATCAAATTTGTAAAACAATACTGCATGATACTTTTCTAAAGTTAAACATATATTTTTTCCCTCAAGCCAACAATTGATTGAATAACAATTTTAATAATTAAGTAAATGAGGCGTGTAGATTCAAAAGGTACAATCTCCACCGTAATTCAACAAAACATGTTTGTGAAATAATAAATCATATATTAAAATAAAGTCTTTAATTAATAATGTCTAAAATAAATAGATTTTATAAATTAAATAAAGATAATATAAAACATCTCCACCGTAATCAATTTTTCAGAATCTTCAAAAAACTGTCACAACTAAAATATGCTTAAAACTAATTTATGTGTGTTTTGAGTTATTATATATATAAACGATACAAGAGCACAAAAAATCCTGTTCATTTTGATTATTATAAAACCTTGTCAAATCTTACAAATTAGGCAACTCGTGCAGAAAAAAACGTTTATGCAATTTAAAATAACAAGTTGTAATTGGGACAAAAAACAACTATTGGTCTAAATTAAAAAAAAAGCATTATTTTCAAAAGTAACATATTCATTCTAGAACACCTTAAAAATCTAGATTTAATTAATAATTTTTTAGCCTCTGAAGTAGAACAATTGCAGTGCTCTAACTTACATAATTGATGATATTATACGTGCAACTGACTCGGGAAAAATCACAGCTTTCGATTTTAGTAAAGCTTTCACAGACTGAATCATCAATTCTTAAACGCTATATTTAACACAATTAATGACAAATTTTTTTAGTAATAGAAATCAAAAAGTAGTGGTGGACAGCAAGATTTGTTTGCCGTTGCAGTCTGACTGTGATATGGGACAAGGTACTATACTGAGGCCTTTAATATACGCTATTTATACTGCGTCACTGTCTACTATTATTGACCATTCTTTGAGTTATATGTATGCTGATGATACGCAGATATACATGTTTTTTTTAATATTAATGATATTCAAACAGCTCAAAATAACTTGAACAAGAATTTAGATAACTTAGTAAAATATTCTACTCAGCATTCACTGCAAATCAATGAAGTTAAAACAAAACTTATTCTTTTTGGTCCTATTAAATTAAGAAGCGCTGCTGCAGTGAAATTTACCGTATTAATAAATGGAGTTATTATTCATTTGGACACAAGCGACAACTTAATATTCTGGAACTGTGAATCTTCTGCGATTGAATTTGTCTAACTGCTGTAAAAAATTTAAGATGATCTATATGTACTTTGCGAAATAATGAAGATTTAATTTTTTACATTTTATGGATTTTCTTCTATAAACAATAATATTGCTTATAACACAATAAAAATAATGCCTATAGCAAAAATTTAATGTAAATATCTTCTTTTTTTTTGTAAAACATATATTTGAGGTAAATATTTAGAATATCTCTTACTTTCAATAAAGTAAAGTATTGCGTTTAGTCTTAAAATAAACGTATTTAGATACATAATAATAATCTAAAAATGAAAAATAAATTATTTTAATTAAACCAATTACTACTATAAAATAAAATTTTTGAGTACGGTTAAGAATAAAAAGTTGTAATTAAAAGTTACAATTTTAACAGATGATCGGTGCATAGATTTCAAATAAAATAATTAAAACCGGAAGTAGCTGCATCCTGTGTTAAATTTGTCAAATTAATTAAAACAGACAAAAAATAGACTATTTTTATTACAGAAAGTTTAATTACCGGCCGATTTTACCGAAAAAAATAGTCAACTTACTTATTGTAAGTAGAATTATGACATAAAAATAAAATTACTTAATTAATTTTAAATAACAGTGTAGCAATTATTTCCAATATATTGTAATGTTAAATAACTTTACTCCCACGCTACTAGATTAAAATTAATTTATTGGATACTTTTTTTGAGGTTGGTGTGTTAGGTGTGTAAACTTGTTATGTTTTGTGATGAAAATCGTGTGTCCGCTTAAAATCGGCACGGTAATAAAAAAGTTATAGTAAAATAAATTTGCGGCTTGTTTTGCAAACACACAATTTGTGAAGATAGTTATATTTTCGAAACAAAAGCGACAACTTAATATTCTGGAACTGTAAATCTACTGAGATTGGATTTGCCTATATGCTGTAAGACTTTGAAGATGATCTTATATGATAATGAAGATTTTTTTTTTATTTTATTGATTTTCTACGTTATTACAGGGAAGAAAGATATAGGTATGCAACCTAAATTTACATCTTAGCAAGGGCTTTGAATAAACATGTGTTAAATGTATGACTTTTTTGTATCAACCAGAAGGTAGTAATAAAAAAATTAAGTTTATCTGTACGCGTATTTGAATGAGAACGCGAGTTGGGGATTGATTTTTGTCTATGAATACCACCCTTAGTGCTTTTGTACAGTTGTGTAACATTTTAGTTTTATTAATTTTGGAAATTAGTTTTAAAGTAAAATAAATTGTAGTAAAAATTGAATTATAATACACTTTCTAATTTTTAATCTAATTTTACTAAAAATTATTTTAATTTTTACTTGTAAAATTTCTGTAACACACAGTCTCACACTATAACAAGGACTTGTGTACATAAAGATTTTTTTAGTGAGAAACTATGACTAGGTCCTATCATAAATGACGGAAGCACATTTCACTCTCTATTTGGTTTTTAAATGTAGTTATAGAATAGTAGCTATTTATGCTATTGTTTTACCACCAAAAATTGTATTAAAAATTGTAAAAATAATTTTGTAGATACATATCTAAGTTTTTAATTTATAAATAATAATAATAGTTTATTTTCTTGCTATTTGCCCTTGAAAAGTATTTACATTTTACAATTACATCACTTAAACAAAATCAATATTCGATAAAACTTAATATATCATAATTTATAACTATTTACTTTTACACTACACAACTAACATAATATAATTACAAGTTACACTATACAATCCTTGTCAATTTTATGTCTTTTTTTATGACGTTTCTCAGACATACTATTCCTCTTCCATCTTCGTTCAACACATCCTTTCTTTCCATTTGTTCTTCCCTCATCTTGACACATTTTTTTAACATATGTTCTATTGTTTCATTGGCTTCTCCACACATTCTACACAATTTGCTTTTTTCATTTATTCAAAATTTACATTCTTTTTCTTCATTTTCACATCTAAATCTAGCTAATTTTTTTTTTTCTGTTATTGTGTACTTTGCATCATTAAAATTATTTGGGGTATTATTTTCTATAATAATTGCATACTTTTCATTGTACCTTGATTCACTTGATTCACATTCACTCTAGTTTTTCTTTCTTGCATTTCTATATCTCTAACACGCATTGTTATTTCTTTCCATACAACTCTTCCACTGTTTCTCATTCTTTCTACTTCTTTACAGTCATATCTTTTTCCATTATAATATTTTTTTCTCTCTACTCCTATTTTTTTATATCTTTCATTAATCTTCTCCTTCAGACTATCTTGCAAAATTTTGCATTCATTTTTTTCTCTCAATTTTTCTTTCTATCTTGCTGCTTTTTTTCCTGCTTTCATTTTTATTTTATCTCTTTTTACTTCCTCTAATATATTTAATCTCAGTACCCATCTCCAGTATTTTGCCTGTATCGCTTCTATTTTGTTTTGTTTTTTCCACCTCCAAGTTTTCGACCCAGAGAGCATCATACTTTTAACTAGACTATCAAACATTCCTTTTATTTTCATACATTCAAACATTCTTTCACCTATTCCGCACACTTGTCCTACTACCTTGTTTGCTATTCTTGCTAACTCTTGTATGTGCTCGTTATCGCCGTTATTTGCACTAAATGCATATTCTAAATATTTAAATGATTTAACTTCTTTGATGTTTTTTTCCTCCAATTTCCAATCTTTTTTTTAATGTTTTCCTCCCCCTTTTCTAAACATCAACATTTTTGTTTTATCAACATTCACTCTTAACTCTTTTTTTCTGAAATCTTTTTCCAAATATTTAATCATTTCTTTCATTTCTTTTGCTTCTTTTGCCACAATCACCATATCATCTGCGTATGCAAACAACCTTTCTTTCATTCTACCCACTACAACTCCACCTGCTTGTGCAAGACTTAGCTTTTCTTCTATGTCTGCAATATATGCAGCAAACAAATTTGGACTGAGTGTTCATCCCTGTCTCACACCTTTTGTTGTCCAAAAATTTTCACTCATTCTACCATTTACCCATACTCTGCTCACCGTTTCAGCATACACATCTTCCATTTTTTTTTTCAAATGCTTTGTTGTTTTTTCATTTGCGTAACATCTTTCTTGCCTCTCTTTTCTTCTGCATGCATTCTTTATCCCACCATCTGCATCTAGATATTTTTTCTTTTGTGTGTACATATAACTTTTGCACTGTTGCTCCTTGTATTATTTTTTCTAATTCTTTCATTTTGCTTTCTACGTCGTTTTCTATAAAATACATTTTTCCCAAAGTCTTTTTGTAACTTTTTATGTTTATTACCGACCATATTACTTTTGTTATTGTTTCCTTTTTTTTTGTTTGTTTTCTTTATTGCGTCATTTGTTAAATATACTTCCAATGGCTGATGATCTGATTCCACTCTTTCCCCCATTTTAAAATTCTCTATTTTCTGTCACGCTTGTTCGTTTACTACCACGTAGTTAATTACCGATTGGCCGTTTGCTCCTATATATGTATATTCCCCTTGTTCATCTCCTGCTTTATTTCTATTTAACACGTGCCATCCCCTTTCTTCCATCAGTTCTAACATTATTTTTCCTTTTTTATTTTCTTGACTGTCTTTTGATTTTCTTTTTCTGATATGATCTTCAAAATTTCCTCTTTCTCCTTTTGTTCCAATTCTTGCATTGAAGTCTCCTCCTATTATCTTCTCTTGTCTGCTTCTTGTAGTGTTTCTTTTAATGCTTTTTTAATATTTTTTATTCCTCTACTATACAATGTAATCATCTTAAAAAATTATTTTTCAACGAAAAGTTTTGTTGTAATAACCCGTTTTTATCTACTTCCTCATAATTTTCTTGCGTTATTTTCTTCCGTATTCTCGTAATTATTCTACCCTTTGCATTACTTTTTTTTTGCTGGTTGACAAATCCATCTGCACTCATTTGGCATATTTTCTTTCATTTTTATCTACTTTTCTTTGTCCACCCATGTTTCTACCATTCCAATTACGTCAAACGTTCTAATGTAATCCCAAAAATCCTCTTCTTTATTGCTTAATCCTGCTACGTTCCAAAATAGAATTGTCATTGTTGTTTCCGCTTCCTTACATTTTCTTTTTATTGGTTTTTTGGACCACTTTCAACCTTCTTTAAAATATTATTTTTTTCATTCCAAATCTACCATTCGCTGTCGATACACACTTCTTTCTTCGTAAGCCCATTTGCGTATTTTTGTTTGTATTGCTCTTTCATCTCTTGTTAAGTCATTATCTATGCAACTTTGACGGTTGTCGAGTTTATACACACTGCCCACTACACAATGGAGTACTGTCTATTGTAATGTCTTAAGTTCGTTTCTTGTTTACTATTATTTTAGTTATTTAGAACTAATTTATTATTATGATTGTTTTTCGCAAGTAAATTCAGCATAAATTACTCGATGTTTTTATCTCTCTCTATTCTCCATTCCCAATTTATAACTTAATAGTAATAAGCCAAAAAAAAAATGTTTTAAAAAGTTTACCACAGATTATAATTTTGACATATTAAACAATATTGCAAATGGTCTATAATTTAAAATTAAACATGCTTCTCCTTTTAAATATAGATTAAACATTTTTAATTTACCAACAATTTGAAAATGTTTTTTTTTGTATGATAAAGCACATACTTCAGTCAAAACGGGAGGTAATTTATTTGTTTTAAGAATAATAGGTGGAATTTCATCTATGCCTTTCTGGTATTTAATTTAAGAAAATATTGTTTATTGTTGCTTAAAATGAATTAGACCTATTAGTTTACTACTAGCCGGCACTGTAGGTACAGCAATATGAGGATTTATAATAGTAAAATTATTTGCTTTTTCTTTTAGATTAGTAACTATATTGTTATAATCATTTTAAATTTGTTGTTTTTTAGACATATTTGTTGTTTATGGAAAGCTAAGAAACTTGATAATTTGTTTGGAACAGTTACTAATTAACAAAAAATGGAACAAAGTTATTGATGACAATTTAAATAGTTTTTGTGAAATTTTCTGCTGCAATATGTAGATCATTAAAATATAAGTAATAAATATTGAAATCAAAATTACAAAAAATAAAATTTAAAATTTTTGTTTGTTTATCTTAAAATAATGATAGATTAGGCGCGGTTTAAGTTTGGTAGTAATTAAAAGAGAATTAATAAGTAAATGGTTAGAACAACAGTAGTTGTAACCTTTGAAATAGTTGAATGATACAAGTTTAATCATTTTGGTTTACCAAGAATTTTATTACAAGAAATATATGAAGGTTGCTGAATAGGTTTTGTAAAATTATAAGAAGTTACAAATATTAGTTTATTGTTTGAATAGTTTTGTAGAACATAAGTGACTTAGCCATTTAGTATTATCTACATTATAATCTTTTAACAAAATTTGTTTAGGTTTTCTATGATTATTTTGAAGAAGCTTAACAAAACTTTTAGATTAATTATCAAATAAGTTTGTAATTGCTATATTTAGAGAACATTATATGCCAATTACATATTCATATCAAAAAGATTTAGTTCAATAAATATAATATTATAACCAATACCTTAAATTTTGTACGTCGTCAGTCTAGAATATGCTTGTAGTTTGTAGATGTAGACACAAACACCCTATTGGTGGTATGCATGTTTAAAATCATAATCGGAATCTACTGGATTATAACAATCTGGATCTATATTGTCTTTTTTGGCTTTAGTCAAGAAAAAGATGTGGTTTATGTTTAAGATAATAATAAACAGATTCTATTTTTTTTTTTATATCACGAATATTAGAGAAATTTACTCTAAGTCTGTGTTTAATTGATTAAATTGGTTAGTAGAAATATCTTTCTAGCATAAGATTACTAATTTTACAGAATATATTTATAATTGTGTGCAGGTTTACTTTATTGAGAAAGAACAATAGCAAGTTGTGCAAGAGCAACTTGAAGCGGGGCAAAGAAAGGAACTTTTCCGCAGTAAAGTGATGCGGTCAAATGATTGAAGGCATTGTTTTAGTTGCGTGAGTTATATAAAACAACAAATTTTAATAACTAAGCTTAACACTACATAAGAATAAATTTAAAATTATAATTATTTTATTGAACTATTAAGAAATTTTATAAAACTTAATAGAAAAATTAAAATGTAAAATAATATAATATAAAGATAGTGCAATTTAAAAACCGCAATAAAAAACTGAGGAACAGAAAATAATACAGAAATATTGAAGAAATAAATCATTCTATAATTTGTTGTAGATTTTTAATCTAATATATAAAACCAAAATGAAAGCTTTGTTAATTAATATTCTAAAATTTATTATTTTTAATATTTTAAAATTTATTATTTTTAATATTTTAAAATTTATTATTTTTAATATTTTAAATTTTATTATTTAATTATATAGTACGTAGTTATTATTAAATAATATATTACAGGCAATTTTATGTAAATTCTTTCAAATATGAGCTATTTGAATGATTGCTGATTCAAAACTGGCTAATGACCTAGATACGTTATAACATTATAACAAATGTAGCAGTAATCTAATTATTTATAAATATATTTATAGATATTGTTTAAAATTTTACACATTTAAAACCCTCAAATTAACTGTTTTTTTCTACTTATACAAAACAAAAACTTTTTTACCTGTCTACATAGCAAACAAGCATTTTTTTAATATTCGCAATATAAAATTGCTTTTGTATTTGGTAAAACCAGTCATAATTTTTTGTTAAACACTATCGTATTGCCATCAAATATTTACAATTTATTTTTTTGTGTTCAAGTTGCGTTATTAGGTTTTATAGTATTTTAAAAAAGACAATTTCTTCTACTTATTTCGTATTTAATAAACCAACTGGTGTAGCGCCAAAAAAATCTAATTTTTTATTTACATCGTACTTGTTCAACAATTCTAAGTTGACAAAATTTGCATTGGCAGTAAACAATTGTTGAAAATCTCACACAACGTGTTAATAAAAAAAAATTCTAAAATCGTGTAAATTTTTTATTGGCTATACATGCTCATTGTGACAGTTATAAAAAGCTAGTAAAAGAAGCTTTGTCGGACCACAACATTAAAAAAAAATAAAGTTAGGATCTTGCTCGTGCTGTTTGAGCTAATCTTTGTACTTAATGTTTCGGTTGTAAGTGATGGACACGCTGATAATGTTAAAAATACAAAACTTTTCTTTTTTAAAAATTTTGGTGTAAAATATTATTTATAAAACAGTTTTTAAAAAAAAGGTCCTAACAATTTTTGTCTAAAATTGCAACCCTGAAAAGTTATAAACGATCAAAAAACGTAAAAAAACGCAAAAAAATCTGAATAAATTCACATGATCAGAATTTATGTAAAGAAAGGCATTTTCATCAGCTTAAACAACAAAAATTTCATTCCGTACACTTGACTCAATACATATACCAGATTAAGTTTTTAAAATTATATTTTTTCTCTCGCTTTTTGATTTTGATGTATTTAGTAGTTTTCGGTTTTTCCATATATGTATTAGGTGTGCAGGAAAACTATTTGTAGTTAAGAACTCAATTATAAATCGACCACGATGCAAACATACATTTATTGCCTAGTAGTCCGTCTACAACGGGGCAATTTTCAAAAACCTACACAGCGCGTTGCTTGCTTGACTTTTTAAGTTGAGTATATTTCATTCAATTTCATTGTTAAATGGTCATTAATTATTATTGACTGAGATCGTCCCGCATACCCGATCTCTTGCGCTTAAGAGAGACACTCATGCATGAATTCTGTTAACGCATCTATTTTTTTTCATAAACTTTATTGCTTACCACAAAGCTACATATGAGACGCTACATCACAAATGGATAGATGTAGTCGCCAGAGTTAATAGTGATATATGTTTTAGCAAAGTAAATGCAGCATATACTACCGGCTCTTAAACCGTAACATAATGAAAACCTTTCATCTATCACTACAGAAATAATAATTGTTGATTAATTCTGTGTTAAGATTAATTTCTTGTTTTTCTAAAAGCTTATGCATTGTTTTTTAAATTAAACTCTGGTTAATTCACACGTTTCTACACTGATTGTAACATATCGATTTAGCCAGTTTAAAATAAATGTAATTCAATCTAATTTGCAATATATAATTCAAAACTAATTAAATGTAGGTTGACTATACAAACATACAAAATATTATTTATACAAATAATACTCCTATTATTTATGCTAATAAATGAAATACAATGTTTTATTTAATTGCTTGTTCTAGTTGATAGTACTCAAAATATACCGGGTTTGTCATTGTTTTTAAATGAGCACAATTACATGAAAAGATTAGACATACTAATTACCAATTTAAACATCTTGACAATTTAATCTAAACTCAAGTGTTACACTGTAATTGAAATTCTCTAAGTTAATTGAAACATAGCTGCTGTTAGTAATACAAATATGTTAAATTAGATAAAAAATAATCAATATAGATAGATTAATTTTTATTTATAACTGCATTTAACCAAACATTAAATTTATAAATTATTTTGTTTATTAGTATGTTAAAATACGTAATATACGCTATAATACCCACATTCCATCTGTACAAACGTTGCATTTATCCTCTCACAAAGTGGTGTCATTAATACTAGTAAAAATAGGCATTACAATTGCTCACAATGCTTTTCTTGTAACGTATACAAAAAATGTAATTATTTGTTAAATAAAATGCCTTTTTTTCTGTAATATCAGAATGTTTTAATATAAATGTTTCATATCTGTATACAGTTTTGCAATTTATATTTCAATACATTTTTAGTTTTAGTTTTAGATGTGTAAATTATTAAAAGTATAATGAAATATGAAATATCTATGCAACTTTGCAATGAATCTAATCTTATGAATCAAACTAGTTTGTTAATTTGTTTAATGTTATGAAGATAAAACTTTGATAAATATTATTAACAACTTATTATTGACTTTTAATTTTTATAGTATAGTTTCAGATGTTTTTTTACAGAAATAAAATCTTAGTTTTTTAGATACTTTTAAAACTATGTAAATATGTTGGTTCTAAAAAAGATTATAAAATGTTGTATCCATGGAAGACAAATTGAAGAAGATTTAAATACACATTATTGTATAATTTTATATTTGGTACTGATGGTACCTCTAATTTTGGTTTTAAAACAGTAAGAGTTGAGTTTTTTTATATTATAGCTGATTTTTTTTAAATATTTTCAAAAATATAATTTTATTTGTGAGTTACATTTGTCAGAATATCTGTTGTCAAACGTTTAATCGAAATCCATAATAAGTGTATAAGATATATAGTTAATTTATTCTAAAAATTTGATAATATAAAAATTAAAATATTTTTTTAACTTTTTAATTAGATTGGACAAAAATGCAATTAATTTATAATTAAAAGGACTTGTTTCTTTTTTTTTAAGTGAAGGTTGAACATTTGCAATTTTCTAATAATTCGACCATTTTTTTTAATAATAAAGCAAATATTTTAGTCAAAACGGAAACTAATTTATTTGCAAATGTTTTAAGAATAATAGGTAGAATTTTATCTATACTCATTATTTTAACATCAACTGGCAGTATAAGTAAAATGGTATTTAAAAATATTTGTTGGATTAGTAACTAAAATGTTTTGATCATTTTAAAGAAAACTTTGCACTAAATTTATTGTTTTATGAAAGTTTTTATTGTTTAATTTTTTTTAAACAATAAATTGATAAATTTGATTAATTTTATTTCTGTTAATCTTATCTTTTTTAGGTTGTAATAAATTGTCACAATATTTAGAAGCTTGTCAATTTTTTTCAAAAGGTTATCAAAAAACTTTGGAGTTATCTGTACGATATATGTCTATTACAAAATTAGTCCTACCGAAAAGATTTAGTTTAAGATATATGCTATTATAACGTATACCTTGAATTTTATACTTTGTTTATCTAGAATCTAGAATATACTTGTTGTTTGTAATATAGTTAGAAATGACAGTTTAAGATAATTATGGGAAGCTATTAGGTTAAAACAATTTGCATATTTTTTGTTTATTTTGGTTTCAATCAAAAAGAGAATATAAAGTTGTTGATGTTTAAAATGCTGACAAACTAAAATTAATATTTTTAAGACAACAAATATTAAAAAAAAATAACTTATGTATTATAAACTATGTTTGTTTGGTTTTGTCAGTTTGTCCCGTGGATTAGAGCCACATACTTTACGGTAGACTAAACTTTGGACTTAGACTAGGAATTTAATGAATCTCTTCTATTGTTAAACTTTCTAACTTGGGTATTCAACGTAAATTTAATGTAGTTTTAGAGCAGGGTTTACCATGTTGTCACCGCTTCCAACTTAAACTACGTTTTATACTTGTTTTGGTGTTATTAGAATTTTAGATGAAGTATAAGAGAGGAAGGAGCATGTATAAAAATGTTAGTAGGTCCATACAAGTTAGAATTAGCTTTTTTGCTATTGGAATAAATAAGAAATTTAGAAAATAGGAGTTTAGATATGCAAAAACACTAATCTTCAAAAACTGGATATGTCTACTTAAATCTAAAATCCTGGCTTCGAATGCCAGATCTAGCTTTACTATAATAATATATATTAAATAATATTAAAATACTTAAGGATACAGGGTGTTAATTTACTTCGGAGAGATATTACACAGGGAAATTCTCTGTCTATTTTTAACACAAATAGTTTCCATAAAGTTATGATTTAAAATGCTTCCTTTTTGACATAGAGAGTATTTTTATTTACATTTTAGGTGTCCTCAAAAGAAAAAAATCAAGACTATTTAGGTTAGGGGATCTAGCAGGTCACGGTTAAAGTCCACCTCAACCTATCCAACAATCGTTGAATGTTCTATTCAAAACCCGCCGAACTGCTCTTAAAGAAATTCAAGATACAATTGACTGGAAAAATAGCTTTATCAAAATCTCTATTATTATGCCAGCTTACATATTCACAAAAAATGGTTTTTGGAAATTTTGTTTACTTATTGCGTGTAAATTTTCTTCAGCACACAAATGGTTGTTGTGGAAATTCCGGATAATTTTTTTTTTAAACTTTGCATTGTCAAAAAATAAAACTTGTGGATCAAATAAAAGATACTTAAGTAACTTAAAAAAAAACTAACAAAAGTTTAGACGTTATTAAAAATCACAAGAAAGAAGAGTCTGTACTTTTCGAATATGGTACAGATAATAATATATAGTTATATAAGATTTTCTATATTATAACATAACATGCGTGATTGACAATATTTTTCTTGTATTTGCATTAAAATCATTTTCAACAACATATAAACTGTTTCCTCAATTTTTGAAATCCTAAAATCTTTGGGTGCTTTTGCTAGATGGTTTGCTCGGTTAAAAGTTTTAGTTTTACATAGACGATGGTGGACTTGTAAAAATGTCAGTTGATGTTGAACTGTCAAAACAAAATAAATAGTTTGGTGCACAATTAAAAAAAAAAGCGTCATATTTAAAGTGATTACATAATCCCAGACATTTATAAAGATTTATAATATTAGGTATTACACAATTGGAATAATGCTGTTGATACAACTTTTTGGCTATGTAAGTATTCTTCATTTGTAAAATTAACCAATTTAAACCAAACGTCAGCACAATAAGTCAACATCATTTAAAGATACAAACAAAACAATTTAATCCTGAAAAAATAAAATTGTGAGAAAAACCCTGTATTTTAAAAAGAAAGCATTTTAGACTATATCTTTATAAGAATTTTTTGTGTTATATTACATTGTAATATTTTAATTAACCGATGATGGCTTAATAGCCAAAACCGGTCTAAATAAATAAAACTAAAATAAAATCAAGGAAATAAAGTATTTAAAATTTTATTTTAATAGGTTTATTTAAAATAAAATTTTAAATTATAAACAAATATTAACATATACATATCGGAGAGTGGATCAGTTAGGTGAAGCGCCTAATTCAAATTACGACGCATAATTGTCGCAGGTTTGAGTTCTTGCTCCGGCACAGCATTTTTAAGACATTATAACATTATAACATTTAATAATTTATGACGTTAGTCTAATACACAATTATTGTCTATATAACTATAATTACATTTAATATAAAAGTGTGGGTGGACCAGATACTAGGCCTCGTCAGTATCCACAGCGCCTCCATTCTTTCAATTAACAGGTTTAATAGTATAAACTATGTAATTAATTTACAGGTATATCATCAAAGGCAGCTTGTGAGGTAGTACCACAAGTAAAGATTCTAAAATATTAATTCTTATATATATAGTCATGTCTGAGTCAAGTGAACGGAACAAAAATTTGTTTTTGCTCAAACTATTGAAAACGCCTTTTTCTACAATAATTCTTATTAAAATTTGAAATAATTGAGGTTTTTGAGTTTCTTTACATTTTTTTATTGTTTGTTACTTCTCAAGATTGTATTTTTAGGAAAAAAATATAAAAAAAATTTTTTCTTCAAAATTGTCTAATGAATATGTTTTTACAACCAACAATTTTTTTTTTATTTTGAAAGTATTGCAAAACTTTAAGTGACAGTTTTTTTCTTAAAAAAAAGTATTTTTATTTTTTTTTTAAATATGGATAAAAACGTGCTTGTATATGTAAAACACAATTTTATCCATATTGGAGAAAAAGTGAAAATACTGTTTTTTTAAGAAAAAAATATAGATAAAAACGTGTTTTACATATAAAAGCACGTTTTTATCCATATTTAAAAATAAAGATTTTTTTTTTAAACTGACATTTGAAGTACTACAAAATTTTTAAATTTAAAGATAAAAAAATTTTGTTTGTGAAAACTTATTTTTTTAGACAAATTTGAAGACGGAAGATTGTTATAATTTTTTTCTAAAAATGCAATCCTCAGAAGTTACAAACAATCAAAAAATGTAAATTTAAAGTTTAAGGTTTTTTTTTCAATATTTTTAAGTATTTCTAAGATATCTTGAAACGTAGCACAGAGCTGAAATATTTAGAGTATTTTTTGAACATAAAAAAAAACGTTTTTATCCATTGTTAAAAAAAAACACCCGTTATCTTTAAATAAAAAACTTTTAACATATGCTCTATAGACTTTTTATTGACTCCACATATTTTGCAATTTTATCTATCTCCTCTCTTTTTTTTTAACTTTTACATCTAAATTTTGTGACAATTTTTCTTTCCAGTTTACCGTAACTAGTATTAACTAGGTAATTTTTTTATTTGTTCTCCATAATGAAAGCATAATTCTCATTGTTTCTTGAATTGTTTACGCTTGTTTTATGCATTGTAAAAACTTATTTTTTTATTATTAATTCTTTTTACAATGTTTTTTTTTATTTTTTCGTATTTGTTATATTTTTTTAGTTCTATTTGTTTTTATAATTATTTCTTTATATTTTTTATTTATTTTCCTTTTTACACAAGGTGCGGTAGATTTTTTTTAATTTAATCTTAATTTATTTTTAGTATATTGTTAGTATTTTGCAAAAAAAGTTAGAGTATGTATACAAACATAACAACATTTCATGTGCATTTTAATTTATTTTTATCATTCTTAACTAAACTCTATTTTTTTTTATTTTGTTTCTAAAGCTTTAATTACATTAATTTAATTTAATTTTAGTGGTACTTCTACGATTTGTTTTTGTTTTTTTTTTCAGTAATTTATTCTGATTTATACTTTAATTTTTTCAATTTTTTTTAATAACTTTTATGCTGTCTTTTGTACTATACTATTTTTAAATCTGTCTTTTGCCAACTTTAAATTTTGCTATGTTTTGCCACGCGTCTTTATTTACTAGCGCATAGTCAATAGCTGATGGGTTTTTTCTTTTTTGGTTTTAATTTGTGCATTAAAGTTTTTCTCTAGTATAATTTTTTTTTTATTATTTGATACTTGTAGTGTATTATTTTTATTAGTTTGCAGGTGATTTATATTCTTCTGCTATATACTGTAATTATTTGTTGTTTGGTGTTTGTTTTGATGTCATTTTTAGCAAAAAGTTTTGTTTTAATATTTTGTTAACGTTGTCTCTTCCATACCGCTCTTGTAATATTTTCTTACAGATCAAAGTAATGATTTTAACTTCTGTTCTACTATTTTTTCTTCTATTGACCAACATGTTTTTCTATATTTTTTATGGCATAATTTTTTATTGTATTTTAACTTTTTCTTTTTTTTTAATACTAAAAATTTTTTTTGTTGTTGTTTGATATAGTATGTAATAAGCTTAATATTATTTTTTTCTGGAAAATGTTTTGTTGAACGACGTTAATGTGTTAATAATTGGTGGTGCAAAATAGTTGTAGTTTTATCATGTTGCTTCAACCAAAAAACTGAATATCATCAATAAAACTATAGTATCACAACTGGTAACCAAATTTCAATGTCTAAAGAGGTTGATAATTAAATATAGTTTAATAAAAAACAAAGGTTTAATGGTGAAGGATGAAATTAAATAATTGATTTATGTGCTCTTAAACACAAGTTAATGTGTTAATGTCTTGATTCATATCTATGCTTTAAATAGTTTAACAAATAATAACAAAAACATGTAATAATATGGCAGGTTTTAAAGGAGAGTATCATAAATTTACTCTTAGAAAGAGACTATTAGTAATTCATAAATGAGATTAAAAAACTAAAAGTTTCAAAAAGTTTGGCAAGTCCCTGTTATTAAAATAATAGTAGATGATGCAACTATAGCGCAAACTGCGGAATCTACAAGACACTTTGTGTTTTTATTTCAGCTATTAGAAGTTATTTACACATTTTATTATATATTAGCTGTAACATGCTTAGAGAGCTGTGCATGATTGTTTTTCACACACTGGCAGCTAAAGATTTGGGGTTGAAATCAAATAACACTGATAACACTGTATCTGGCAGTAAGGTTTTATACGTATAAGCCAAACGTTTATTGTACATTGGCAGTTTATGCCTTGGAGTTGCACAATAACTGCAAAATTATCTTAAACTTACACAAGCCAGTTGAGTTTTGAGGTTGTATGCAGGGCACATTACAATAGTAAAAATTAATTAAAACACACTGGTATGAGAGTATACCTTGTGATTGTGTTATCTACGTGACTAGTATTGTAGTGTATTGTGTATTAGTGTTATAATGTGGATTCTGGCATTACGACCTATTGGGTCTTATGTTAAACAAAATTTAATTTGCTAATTTTATTGAATATAGTAGTAATTGTTTGTAGGTTTAATTTATAAAAAAGCGCGCAAAAACAATAGTAAGTTGTAGCGCCGTTGCGAGAAGACAATATAAGCTACGTAAGGGGGCTAAAGGAGGACAAAGAAAGAAAGATCAGTAATTTTGCACAGTAAAGTGATGCGGTCAAATATTTTAACGGCAATGGATTAGTGTTTTTTTGATTAGTTATTTAATATACGGTGTAATATAATATCATAATTTCTAAAGTTCAAAAATTTTAATGTATTTTAAAATTAATCACAAAAATATAATTTTAAATTAGATATTTTATTTTAATAAAAGCAAACTAAAACTCGGACGTAAACTTGCCGCAAAGGTACTGGTGTAGTCATTTATACCGTATTCAATATTCAATATTTTTTGTGATTATTTTGTATTGTTATTATTTATTATCTTTGAATAAAGACTATTATTATTATTATTGTATCCATAACATTTTTTGTTGATTTTCTTACGCTTTACAATTTAAATTATAAATAAATTATATTTACTACGTATTATCATTTCATCAAAAAATTCTTTATAAATAAACTTGTGAAATGATATTTTTTTATTTTTTTTATGAAACAACTTTTGTTGCGTTGCAAAAGTGGATTGCTCTCTAAAGTTTTAGAAATAGAGTTTTTATAATAAACGTTTGTTTAGTAGAGAAGTAAATACCAATTAACTTAAATTGCCGATAAACAGACAAAGTAATTTATTAAGGGCCGTAATATCCAACTCCTAATAAAGCACCTAATAAACTATTAGCTGAATAACCTAACTTTTTTCAAACTTTATATTGATTTATTTTTGTTATATCTCTGTGTAGCTGATAATATATATGCTTAATGCTTATATTTGTTATAAATGTACATGTTAAGCATATATTTAATTGGTTGTTTATAGGTTTTAATAAAATAAATAAAATTAAAAGTTAGGTTATTCAGCTAATAGTTTATTAGGTGCTGTTACCGCCTCCCCGTCCTGCAGGTGAAGGCGGCGTGGCCCTTCTCCATGTGGTTTTGTTGAGTTTGAGGCCATGGGCCCCGAGTTTCCACTTTAACCGGTGGTTGAGCTGTTCCCGAAGGTAATAGTAGTGTCACTACTGGGTCTGCCAAGAGGTTGTACGTGGGGTACATCCTGGTGTTCGCCTGGTAGGAGCAGTTGACGTGTGGTGTGCCTTCGTGGTTTAAGGTCACACGGCGAGCCTGGGTTGTGTTTCCAGGCACCGCGGGGTAAGGTGCGTTCTAGTTAAGGACGTACCCGCAGCCAGATTGCACACCCCATGGCGTCATTTGCGTTTCCCTAGGGTTCGGAAATTGTCCTACGGCGTAAGGTGCAATGCCGTAGGTGCAGGTGTTGACTAGAGGGTGTTGGTTCGCCCCTAGTGCGTGCGTTGGTGTGAGTGGGTAGCCAGCAGGTACCATGGACATAGCGGGGGTCGGCGTCGAGAGTGAGTGTAGGGTGTTCCCAGTAGAGGAGAGAGTAATGTTATTATTAACAAGAACACCCTTTATCGGAGCAGCTGAGACAGCGTTCCAAGAACCGACCACGCGAGTGCTGATTCGGCACTCTGTTGGAATAAAACCAGATGCACGCAGCATCCTAACGCATTCATTTTTATATTGTAGTAATAATTAAATCTAAGGCCTTCAGCACATAATTAAATATAATAAAGCTCATGTATAATTATTAAATAAATGTTTTTAAAAACTAAATCAAATAGTTATAAAACTTAATTGGCGCAGTCAAAGGTAGGATTGCACAATTCGTGAAGAAGATCCATTCAAATAGGACCAAAGCGAATTTAGACCCCAGTCTTTAAGTGCAATTGAGAAAAGGACGTACGAAGCAAAAAACGATCACAACATAATCGTAGCAACCGTAAGTGTGAGAAATCCTAATTATTAATTCCATTCCCTGTGTACATGAGCTTTGACTCAGATTTTAATTTAAACAATTTATTCGATATAATAAATCAAATTCAATCAGAAATGCCTGATCAACCTACTATTGGTTCGGCGGAAAAGATAGCCAATACAATTTCTTATTTTAATGGTAATAGCGAATATTTGGAATGTTTCATTAACGCATGCGACAAATTGTTTAATCGTTACGGAAGAACAACTGATAACAGTTTAAGTGAATATGTTTTCTCGGCAATCTTATCTAAGCTTCGCGACGCGGCATCAGCGTTTATTTTATGCAGACCTGACTTAACTACATGGCCGCAAGTAAAAGAAGTGTTACGTATTAAATTCGGAGATAGAATTGATCGCCAAACACTACTCCAAGAATTTCTTTATTTAACAAAATATCGCAACGAAAACATAATCGATTTTATTCAGCGTATGCAACAAATGAAAATAAGATTAGATTTAAAAATTAATTCAGACAGCGATTTAGACGCTAATTTAAAAACATTATTAATTCAACAAAACAACACTACCGCAATCGACGTATTATTAGGAAACGTCAGTAGCGAACTAAAAACAATATTAATGCTAAATAAACCTGCTAACCTAGATAAAGCTGTTGAAATAGTAATTAATTTTGATCATACAGAACAGAGAACTGCAAGGTTCATGAATCCACAAAATATTAAACAAAAACCAAATATTATTAATAAACCAAATAATAATAACCAATATCCACAAAATTTTAATCACAAAATTGTTGATAATAAGCAATGGAATAATTCTCAATTCCAAAACCAACACCAAAAACAATATGTACCAAATTATAATTACCAAAAACAATTTGTACCAAATTATAACCAACAACAATCACAATTTGTACCTAATTATAATCAACAACAAAACCAAAATTTTCCAAGCCAACCTATACATATACAACCGCGCTCAGTTCAACAAAAAAAATATTTTACTAACGAACAAATTTTTGGAAAACCGAAAAACGCATTTGCTCCACAAAATACACCACGAGTAATGCATAAACCAGAACCAATGTCTACTACTTCTAGACTAACGTTCAAACCCAATTTAAATAGAAACTACAACCATTTCCGGAATAACAACCCGTGCAACTTTACATCAGAGGAACTATATAATGTAGAGGAACAAGTTGAACCAAACTACTACGAAGAAGAAGATATTTTTGAGAAGGATAATGAAACACCCGGCGAATTTGATTCGAATGAACATGAATATTACCAAGAGGAAAATTTTCAGGAATTAGCCTCAAACCAAACGGGAAGTTAGAATTAAATACCCAACAATTAAATTCATTACCTTATATCAAAATTTCAAACCCACCATGCAAACTTTTAATCGATACAGGATGTCACGGATCCCTGATTAGACCTTCAATTGCGGAACGTTATTTCCCAGAGTTCACATACAGGAAAGATTCACCAATTACGACCTGCAATGGCGAAAGTAAAGCTGAACTTAAAGCCCATATCCCTGCATTCGATGAATTCAAATCGGATGAAACTTTTAATTTTATTATATTTAATTTTCACGACTATTTCGATGGAATTATCGGCAAAAGAGATTTAATGAAATTGCAAGCAAACATAAATTTTCATAAAAATCTTTTAGAAAGCCCTAAATTTTCTATTCCAATATTTTATCGGGACGATTTTTCAACTATCACATTAGAAGTACCACCTTTATCGTACATAACAAAAAACATACCTGTACCAATAGAAAATGGAGAAATATTGATAAATCAACAACCAATAAATAATCTGATTATACCAGAGATGGTAACAACAGCAAAAAACTACTATGCAAAGATTGAGATAAGAAACCCAACTACGAAAACACAAGTGGAAATAATACCAACTGATTTATTAAAAGAAAGTCACTTGATCAGTTTGAACTACACAATTTTCAAATATTTGAAAATTTAGAATCACAAAACACTTTTGATATAAAAACTTTGATCAGAACTAATCATCTTAATAAAGAAGAGTCCCAAGAGATAATAAAATTATGTCAAGAATATTCAGACATTTTTCATGATCCAGAATCTAAATTAACGTTCACAAACCAAGTGAAACACGAAATTAAAACAAGTGATGAAGATCCAATCTATACAAAAAGTTATAGATATCCTTACGTTCATCTTGAAGAAGTTCGGAAACAAATTTCAAAAATGTTGGAAGACGGAATAATAAGACCTTCACAATCTCCTTGGAGCTCACCCATCTGGATAGTACCCAAGAAATTGGATGCCAGCGGCAAAAAGAAATGGAGGATCGTAGTCGATTACCGAAAGGTGAACGAAAAAACTATCGATGATCGATATCCTATTCCCAACATAACTGATATTTTGGACAAATTGGGAAGATGCCAATATTTTTCAACTCTCGATTTGGCATCGGGATTTCACCAAATAGAGATGAGCGAAAAGTCTATTCCAAAAACTGCGTTCAACACAATGAATGGACATTATGAATACACCAGAATGCCGTTTGGCCTAAAAAATGCGCCGGCGACGTTCCAGCGTGTCATGGATAATGTGCTAGCAGGACTTCAAAATAAGATATGCATGGTCTACATGGATGATGTAATTATTTTTTCGACGGCACTCCAAGAACACATTACCTCATTAAAAACAATCTTTCAACGGTTAAGAGAAACTAAACTAAAAATACAATTAGAAAAGTCAGAATTCCTAAGAAAAGAAGTTGAATATCTTGGACACGTCATAACGCCGAATGGAATCAAACCAAATCCAACAAAAATTACAGCTATACAAAATTTTCCGATTCCAAGAACAACAAGACAAATAAAAAGTTTTCTCGGGTTACTAGGATACTATCGAAGATTTATACCTGATTTTGCAAAGATCACAAAACCATTCACCAATTGCTTAAAAAAAGGAGAAAAAATAGAACACACCTCAGAGTTTTGCAAAACGTTTGAACTTTGTAAGAAATTACTTATCAATGAACCTATACTAAAATATCCTGAATTTAATGAACCCTTCAATTTAACAACAGATGCTAGCAACGTAGCGTTAGGGGCCATCTTAAGTCAAGGACCCATCGGAAAAGATCTTCCGATAGCGTACGCTTCTCGTACACTAAACCCAGCTGAGCAGAACTACAGCACAATTGAAAAGGAGCTCTTGGCTATTGTATGGGCCACGAAGTACTTTCGTCCGTACCTATATGGAACCAAGTTTAAGATCATAACTGACCACAAGCCACTACAATGGTTGTTTTCGCTAAAAGACCCCAATTCAAAGCTTGTAAGATGGAGACTAAAACTGGAAGAGTTTGAGTACGAGGTCATATACAAAAAGGGAAAACAAAACGTCAACGCAGACGCTTTGTCCCGAATCGAAATTAATCCAATTGGAACAGATAATCAATCAATAATTGCTAATTATGGAGATTTAGACGAATTGCCTGAAATAAGTTCAGAAGAATTGACAGACTTTATAAGGACGGAGTTTCCTGACGAATATCGAGAAAAACCAAGAATAAATATTCTCGAAGATGTGTTGATAAAACCAAACGTCAAAGAATCCGAAGATGAAACCGTACATTCATCAGAAGAAAACCCTATACTAGAGATTCCCACAACCGAAAAGGCAATAAACACCTTCCAACACCAAATAATGTTATCTAGTACAGATTCACAAAATATAAAAATTAACAAACAAAAAATATTTGACAAAACCAGATTATCAATTAAAGTACCACCAGATAAATTTAAAGATAATATTATTCAAATAGTAAAAGAATATTTTAGACCAAAAAACACCTATTGTATGTATTTTGAAAATCAAGAATTAAAGATTCCATTCATAACTACGCTGCAAGAGAAATTTAAAAATAAAAGCTTCAATTTGATAATTGCAGAAAAATTTGTAACAGATATAATTGATAAAGAGGAACAAGATTTAAAAGTGACGCAGCATCACGAAAGAAAAACTTGCCATAGAGGTATTCAAGAAACACTAGCGAGTCTAAAACAAACTTACTACTGGCCTCATATGGAAGTAACTGTTAAAAATATCATAAACAGTTGTGACATTTGTCAAAGGACAAAATATGAACGACATCCAACAAAACTAAAATTTAAACCAACGCCCATAGGTAGTGAAATGTTTGATCATCTTTACATAGATACTTTTAAGATAGGAAACACTACGTTTATTACAATCGTAGACAGTTTTTCGAAATTTGGACAAGCATACCCAATAAAGTCAAAAACAAGTATTGAAATATCAGATAAAATACTTCAGTTCATTAGTCATTACGGAATTCCGCACAAAATCACATGTGACAATGGCACGGAATTTAAAAATGAAGTTGTTCAATCTTTTTGTAAATACCATCATATAGAAATACACTACGTTACTAATTATAATCCAACTAGTAATAGTCCCATAGAAAGGTTCCACTCAACTTTAATCGAAAGCATTCGTGTTCTAAATCTAGAAAAACCCAAAGAAAATATAGAAACTAAAATGGCGTATAGCATTCTAGGATACAATAACTCTATACATTCTTCCACCGGATATACACCATTCCAGATAATTAAAGGAAATTTAGACCATAAAGATCCCTTTGAGTATGATGAACATACAAAAATGACTAACTATCTACAAGATCATAACGACAACTTAAAAATTATTAATGAACTTATTCTCAATAAGCAAAAATCAAAACAAGAAAAACGTTTAGAAACTGCTAATCTAAAACGCAAGGAAACACTGATCATAAACACCGATCAACCCGTTTATCGAAAACCACATTTAAGAAAAGTCACTAAGCAAAAATTAAACAACCCTTTTGAACCCATTGATAACCCTGTAAATGTCGATGACATAAAATTTAAAATGAACAACAAAACTTATCATAAGAATTTATTAAAACCTCAACGTCTCGTTTCAGGACAAGATGCACCAACGAATGTCAATAATCCTATTGATGATTCCACTACTTCACTCGTTAGAAATTAAACCTATTAAGACTCCAATCTTAACCCTACAATTAGGACAAGCAAAAATAGTTACGTCAAAACATTCATTCGCGTATCATATCAATCTAACGCAGATTCAAAACAACATCGAAATAATTTCAAATAACATAAATCATTTTAACCAAAGCCTTTATCAAAATCAACCATGGTCTCACTTTCAAATACATTTAATAACACAAATGCAACACATATTAACAACACACCAAAAAACTAAACAGAAATTTGAAACTATAAACCAGCACAATATACAAAAGCGAGGTTTACTAAATGTAATCGGTAAAGTAAACAAATGGTTATTCGGAACATTAGACAGCGACGACGAAGAAAAATATAATAACTACATCAAAATGTTAAACTCGAATGACAAAAAGTTGCACCATGACCTAACACAACAGTCAAGTGTTTTGAAAGAAATCACCCATTCGTACAGTGAAGCTTTCATCAGATTGGATGAAAACCAAAAACGGCTAAACACTCAAATAACAAATCTTTTTCACGAAATAAAACGAATAAACGATCTTGAACATGCATTTTCAATTCAAGCTAGTCTTAACGCTCAACTTGTAGCAACACAAAATTTAGACGGAGTTTTGACAGATATTCTACTGGCTATATCCTTTGCGCACCTCAATATATTACATAACTCAATAATAAATCTTCATCAAATAAACCAGATGATGATAGAATTACATCAAACTTATAAAGCGGAACAGATTCCAAAAGTATCAAATTTGATAAACTTTTATTTACTATTATCTGCTCAAGTAACTATAAAGCACGGATTGATCATTTTTCATGTACATATCCCAATTGTAACCAACTCTTATAGATATTTCCAATTTTATCCAATACCTATTGACAATTTAATGATAATTCCTGAGCACCCTTACCTCTTGCTCACACCTAACGATTATTGGAACAGCGATATAAAATGCCCAGATGTTGAAGACATCCACTACTGTCAGCAAGGACTACTCTACAAAAACCAGCCATGTCTGAGCCAAATGATAACCCTTGGAACCAACACTTGTAACAGAACCAACATCAAGTATGAAACGGAACACGTAGAACAAATCAGTTCTAATCTACTGCTTGTAATCCCAAACAAGAACATCAGTGTTCTAAGCCGATGTAACACTGATGGAATATATATTGTACACCAACCAAGCCTGATTATCTTGGAAGAAAAGTGCCATGTAATCGTCAATAACAAAAGATATCAAGAAGAAACAACACTTCATGAAGAGTACGAATTTGAGTTACCTGCCGTCCAATTTGAAACATTGAAAGAATCTGGCACACCAACCCAAATACTACACAAAGTTCCATTGGAAGATATACGAAAAGTTACAAATCTAGCCAATAACTTTCGAGAACAACAACTCAATGATAAAGTCACGATACATCATTGGACCAACTTCACAGTAACAATAGTGCTACTGATTGTTGCAATATCCATATTCATATATTGGAAATACCGACAAGTGTGCAAAAAGAAGAATTGCCAAACCCAGGAAGCAATCGAAACCAACGAACAACCTTCACCAACATCGTTGTTTTCTCACTTAAGAAGGGAGGAGTAATGTTATTATTAACAAGAACACCCTTTATCGGAGCAGCTGAGACAGCGTTCCAAGAACCGACCACGCGAGTGCTGATTCGGCACTCTGTTGGAATAAAACCAGATGCACGCAGCATCCTAACGCATTCATTTTTATATTGTAGTAATAATTAAATCTAAGGCCTTCAGCACATAATTAAATATAATAAAGCTCATGTATAATTATTAAATAAATGTTTTTAAAAACTAAATCAAATAGTTATAAAACTTAATTGAGAGGCAGGTCCAATCTCCAGTTGGGAAACGACTCATGGTGGAGTGTGCAAGACCATGAGTCGCGTGCAAGTCGGGAGGCAAGGATTGCATTCCCGAGGCAGGCGTCGGTGTAGAGGTTAGCAGGTTCGGGCTTCCAGAAGAATAGGCCAGGGGCATCGCAGGGTCGTCATAGAAATAGCTTCGGTTGTCGCTTGAGGGTCGCATTGTAGGTCGCAGGAAGACGGTTGGGTTCCAGTCTATGGTTCCGTAGACGTTCGTTGCTCGGTAGTGACTGACTGCTTGGCCGTTGACGCTCAAGCTTTATAGGTAGGGGTTTAGCGGTGGTGTGCTCTGATTGGTTCGTCAGGCTCCGCCCACGAGGCGGCATCAATTCCCCCCAACTCCCTGGGCGGTTATTTCATGTCCTGGCGTTGGTTCCGGGTTTTCCGCAGAAGGCGCTGGGCGTACGTCGTCCAGATGGAGTTTGACCGGTGGCCTGTGGGGATTATCCTCTATCCAGTAGGTGCGTTTGGTGGCACTGCTAGTTGGTCGTGGCCCGCGCTTGTCCAAATCAGTTCCCCATGTTCTCCGATTTTATAGCCCAAGTCCATATCTGGCGGGTTTTCTGGGTTGTCAAGCATCTCCTGACGTCGTCAAATGATGAGTTGTACTTGCTCACATTCGTTCTGAGCTTGCCGGACTAAGTCCGCTAGCGTTTTGCCGGTCAGCAGGTGTACTTTCCCTTGTGTTGGATTATGGTTTCGGTCCAACCGTTGATATAAACAATGAATGGTTGCTGTTTTCTGCTGGTTTGGGTCTTCTGGTGGTAACAACCGTTCGGATTAGGTTGTCACTGGGGTTTCGACTGAGGGCGTCAGGTAGTAGGTTTGTCGCACCCGGAGTGTGTTCTACAGTAAAATCAAACTCCTGGAGAATAAGGGACCATCTGGTGAACTTTGATTTTGCGTCGGTTGAGTTCTCCAGCCAAACCAAAGTTCGGTTGTCCGTCCGTAATGTAAACGGTTCGTCCTCAAGATATGCTCTATATTTATCTATTGCCCACATGATAGCCATACATTCTAATTCATTAGAATGGAATCTTGTTTGACATGGCGTAAGTTTGGCGCTGTCATAGAATATTATGCGACGGTTTGTGCCTTCTTCCTGGTATAGCACGGCCCCGACCCCGATGTTACACGCATCCGTTTGGAGTACGAATGGCAATCCAGGTATCGGTCGAGCTAGCATTAAGGGTTTGTCCAGTGCTTCTTTGATAGCTTGGAATGCGATGTTTTCTGCTTCTCCCCAGACAAATGGTCGTTTATTTCCTTGCAACTCCATTAGTGGTGCTGCCGTTCTAGAATAATCGTGGATATATTCCCGTAGCCATGTACATAGACCTAAGAACTTTCGCAGTTGTTTTTTGTTTCGCGGAATTTCTTGGTTCTTGATCATCTTTAAGTGGTGCGGTAGTGGTTGATTTCCCTCCGCGCTAATTCTGTGTCCTAGGTATTCCACCGAATTTATCCCGAAATCGCATTTTTTGGAGTGACATCTCAACTTATTGTACTCTTGCAAGCGCTCTAGTACTTTCCGTAGATGCACTAGGTGGGTGGCGTGATCTTGGGAGTAAACCAGTATATCGTCTAAGTAGACGAGAACAAAATTTCCCAACAGACCGGCGAGTACTTGCGACATAAGTTTCTGAAACGTCGCCGGTCCATTCTTTAGGCCAAATGGCATCACCCAAAATTGGTATGTGCCTCCGTCCGGGGCAGCAAAAGCGGTGAGATGTTTATCTTCTTCGATCATTGGTATTTGCCAATACCCATTCTTTAAATCTATTTTGCTAAACACTTTGGCCGGCCCAAAATCTTTCAAGGTCTCTTGTATTTTTGGTAACGGCGCGGCTTCCTTTTGAGTAACTTTGTTTAATGCTCGATAATCTATACAAAAGCGAGGCGTGCCGTCTTTCTTTGTTATAATCACCACTGGGGCGCAGTAGCTGCTTGAGCTCCGCTCGATAATTCCGGTCGCCAAGAGTTCTTCTACCTGCTCAAAGATAAGTGCCTTCTTATGAGCATTGTAGGTGTAACGAGCAGTTCGGATTGGCGTTGATCGGTTACCTCAATGTGATGTTTCACTGTTGGTGTGGTTGTGGGTGCCACATCTTCACTAAATACGGTGGGAAAGTCGCGTACTAGTTGTTCAAAGCTTCCCTTAGTTTTGGTGCGACCAGGAGGGTAACCGTATGGTGTTGATCCCCAACGGTCATCTGGACGGTGCTTTCTCCGGTCGTATCAAGAACCGTGGATGGGTCTGCTTGTGCTACGGAGACTGTTGAGGGTTTTAGATTTTCCAACTCAAGCCGGGTAAAGTTGTGGCTTGCTCCCGAATTGATCAAAGCTTTCATGGTCTTGCCCGCTATTGTTACCGTTATTCTCGGTAGGTGTCCAGTTCCCACTGCGCCAATGTTGGCTTGATGTTGTGTAGCGGTTTTACACGGCTTCTCCTTCGTCTTCTTCTTTTTTTCTTCTTTCTTCTTCTTCTCCGGTTGGTTTTGGGTCGGTGCGGCTTTTCTTTTTGGTGTCGGCCGACCCTCTATTCATTTCCCGTCGCCTTAGTGCTATTGTTAGTTGTTTTAGCACCAGACCGGGAATTACGGCGTAGAGCAATATTAGTTTCTACCTTGGTGGCAGTGCGTACTAATTGGTTGAACGATTGGAAGTCAATGATGTCCAGCGATTGCTGGATCCTTAGTTCTACCAGCGTGGCTAGTACGTTTGCCAAAGTCTGCTCTGGGTGGTGTGGGCAAAGTCGCTGATACAACGCGGCTTGTCGCTGTAGAAAACATTCCACCGGCTCTGATGCGTCGTGCCTCTGGGTTGTGAGTATTCCCATCAGCCGGGCCAACACGGCGGGGTCGGCGTAATATCGAATTAACCGATTCTTGGTGTTTTCGTACGAAGGTGCCGGTTCCTTCTCATACCTTTTATCAAAAGCTAGCGCGTCGCCCTTAAGGTTTTGTACCAACAGCCGGTGATAAGCCGTGGTCGGTATCTGCTGTTGTGCGAAGCGAGATGGGTCTGCCAAGAGGTTGTACGTGGGGTACATCCTGGTGTTTGCCTGGTAGGGGCAGTTGACGTGTGGTGTGCCTTCGTGGTTCAAGGTCACACGGCGGGCCTGGGTTGTGTTTCCAAGCACCGCGGGGTAAGGTGCGTTCTGGTTAGGGACGTACCCGCAGCCAGATTGCACACCCCATGGCGTCATTTGCGTTTCCCCAGGGTTCGGGAATTGTCCTACGGCGTGAGGTGCAATGCCGTAGGTGCAGGTGTTGACTAGAGGGTGTTGGTTCGCCACTAGTGCGTGCGTTGGTGTGAGTGGGTAGCCAGCAGGTACCATGGACGTAGCGGGGGTTGGCGTCGAGAGTGAGTGTAGGGTGTTCCCAGTAGAGGAGAGGCAGGTCCAATCTCCAGTTGGGAAACGACTCATGGTGGAGTGTGCAAGACCATGAGTCGCGTGCAAGTCGGTCGGGAAGCAAAGATTGCATTCCCGAGGCAGGCGTCGGTGTAGAGGTTAGCAGGTTTGGACTTCCAGAAGAATAGGCCAGGGGCATTGCAGGGTTGTCATAGAAATAGCTTCGGTTGTCGCTTGAGGGTCGCATTGTAGGTCGCAGGAAGACGGTTGTGTTCCAGTCTATGGTTCCGTAGACGTTCGTTGCTCGGTAGTGATTGACTGCTTGGCCATTGACGCTTAAGCTTTATAGGTAGGGGTTTAGCGGTGGTGTGCTCTGATTGGCTCGTCAGGCTCTGCCCACGAGGCGGCATCAGTGCTTTATTAAGAGTTGGATATTACAGGCCTAAGTAAAATATTTAAAAAAATCAAGATAGTGTTGCGCAACACCTTGATGTTGTTGTTTTGTTGTTGTTTGTTCTATCAATCTTGCAACATATTCAATAAGTACTTGATGTTTTTCTTTTTTGTTACTTACAAGATTTTTTTGAAAAAATGTTTTGAGCAATAAAAGCTTTGAGAATAAAAACCACTAATTGTTTATAAAGTTCCGACAAATGTTCACAAAACATAAAATCAGCCGTTTACAAAACAATACACCTCATTGGATAAATTTATAAAAAACGTTAAACCCGTTTTTTTTTCTTTTTTCCAATCATTACAAAAAATAAACAACTCTAAATACCGCTATAAATCGTGAAACTTGTATTGTCAAAATAAACATGGCCTTATAAGTTGCACAATTTAGCATGATTTCAATATTCTTTTACAAAAATATAAATATTTGGGTCTACAGTTCATAAACTTAGCCTATGGCAAAATTCTTTGTGAACTTTATTGCAACATTGTATCTAGACTCTCAAATTTAATTTGGTTTTACAGGAAATGGAGTTTCTTTACGGTGAAAAAAAGTTTAAATTTTAGGCTTTAAATATAATAATTAAAATGATTTTATGCCAGCTGAGTGCTCTTAATACAACTAACTTTTAAACATTTTTACTTTATATAATATAAAATCTAAAACTAAAAATAAATATAGAATGGTTTTTCATAAGATGTAAACACTTATATTTAATCTCACGCGTAGACCGATGTACGTGAGTCTATTGAATATGCAGAGTTTGCTCACGTGTACTTATTCTATAACATATACAGTGTTAATTAAAATTACCGAATCACCTAAATAATTATCTAACCTTAAAAAATTTTAAAACAAGTTTAAACAATTTTTTTTGTTTTTAACAAATTTTCAAATACACTGTATAGTTTTACATTTTTTGATTAATTAAAGTAATTTTTGTACAAATAGTTTTTTTCAGATGCACAACTTTTAAGTCATATGCAAACTCCTGTACTTCAAATAATCAACATTTTCTCACAGAAAAACACATTTATTTTAACCAAAGGTGTTTATATTATTTAAAAAATTGGAATTTTTTAAATAGAACACCCTGTATATTTTAACATTTTTTAATGATTTTTTTATTGTTTTGCTAATTGTTTTTGATGTTTTTGTTTTTTTTTTTTATTTGTTTGGTTAAACTAAATGTGTATGTTTGTAGAAAAATGTTTAAATGTTTGCTTATAACTCAAAAATGGTGCTAATTATTTGTAAAAAAAATATTCAAATTTAATATTAGAATTAAAAATGTAAAAATATACAAGATGTTCTTTTTGAAAAACAAAAATTTACAAAAGTTTTACAATAAAATAAACACCATGTACACCAACAAGATTTTTAAACATTGGTTTAGAAAACTATTCAAGTGTTTTGGTAATTTTAACTAACCTTGTTAACCCTGTATATACCCATACACATATACAAGGTTAGTCAAAATTATGCTATTATAACCTTAAATTATAACCCTAAAGTCTGTTGTTTGTTAATGCAGGCAAAAATATCCTGCTGGATAGCAAATAAATGTTATTGATAATCGGAATCTTACTGAATTAAATTGATTTAAATCTTTATTAGTTATTTAGGTTTTATTCAAAAAGAAGATTTTTATATGTTTAAGATGCTAATGAACGGAAATCAAGTTATTTTTTAGACCACAAATATAAAAAAAAAAACTTTTAAGTTAAATTACGTCAATGTACAATTGATTAATTTGGTTTGTAGAACAGACTAGGCTTTGTTCGGCCAGTTTAATCATAACAGAAGCTATATTTGACTTTGTAAGCGGTTTTCCCAGTGAAATAGTGGCACTTGTTCCACAATTTACAATAGACTGAAGTTTGTACTCATTAGATTCAGTTTAAGCATCCAAAAAAACTTTTGCGTTAGTAGTAGTTTTTACAAACGGTTGTTTCACTAGTATACGTTTGTAATCAATATTAACAGTAAACAAAAATAGCCATTTATTGTAACTCAAACATAAATGCATAAATGCATCAAACTCGTGTGTAAATAATAGAATTATTTTATTGTTTGCAAATAAAATCCTGCGTTATATACTAGGAAAACAACAATGCATTTTTAGTTAAAATGTAATATCTACTTTATAATTGTTTTAATGAGTCACTAATTTTTATTAGAATATAATAATTAAAACACCAACAATAAATGTAAAACGTTTCAGTACCGGTTTAAAAAATATTTATTTTCATTTTTGAGTGCAGAAACAATATATAAATATTATAAAAAACATTGTTAGTACACATATAAGTTTAAAAACAATTTAATATTATGCATTTTAAAGATTGGTATCACGTCTTTTTATAAATTTTGCACATAACATTCTTTATTTTTTTTATAGTCAAAATGTAAATATGTACGCTAAATATTCCAAATTAACTTCTCATTTTTATAATCGTTCGTTTCTCTACAATAATATTTACATCCATGTTAACGTAGCATTTGGTTTTTTAATGCATTTTTATGCAAACGATGTATAAATTCTTAAATGCAAATATTTTAATTCTGAAAAAAAAGTTGTATAAATTTTATATAAATATAGTTGTATAATTAGTGTTTATATTTAAATTTTGTTTTAATTGTTAGTTTCTTTGTTGCGTTGCTTTATTTAATAAGAATATATTTTAATTTATATTGGTGATTTTAATGTGATTATAAAAGTGTAAATTATAAGAGATGACACACAGGAAGCTACAATTTTGCATACAATTTAAATATCAAACATAAAGTTCCGAATAAATTAAAGAAAATTGCGCTTGAAGAATCACGTTTGTCCGTTTCAATTATATTCCCTTTTTGTAGTTTCAAAGTAATGTTTGATTTTTATTGTTAATGTCTTTGTCACCCTTTTTATACAATGTTTGTATTATCTTTTAGGTACTATGCTGTTCTACAGCCATTACATTCTACTGGTGACAAGAGAGGAAAATTTATGCTGTCTGCTGCTTGGATGGGAGCGACAATTTGCAGCATGCCTCAGGTAATATTATCAATCATAATAGAACTAAATATAATTTATTTGATGTTTTACATAAGATATACAAATTGTGTATGAGACACTATGTAGTAATAAAAATTTAGTGTATTTCAAAAATATGTTTGCTATAATATATAGTTTTATCATTATAATTTCAATATTAAATTACTTTTGTTCATAATTTTTTTAAATAACAGTGTTGAAATAACTGAACTTAACAAAAAAGTTATTCTCATAATTGTATTGTTTACTCTGCAATCTAAGCTGAAAATGTATGCAAAACACTATCACAAATCACTAAGCTGTCAATATGATTTTTATTACACTATTTTTATAATAATCATAAATTTTAACAATACCTATTGCATAGAGAATTAATTAGCAAGTTAAATTTTCTTGATATTAAATGAGAGGAATAAAATCTTAAGCTAGTATGTATGTAGCTCTTTATATAAATCTGTACAATACAAACTAAAAGTAGTGCATTCACAAATGCTTACTATCTTACACAAATAATTTTTTATATATTTTTTTATGCAAGATATACAAAAACATAATAATTCTGTCTATACTGAATGCACAGATTGTATAATTTATTGTATGTGAATAATAATAATATAAACATAGCAAAATAAAACAATATTTTAATTATTTTGATTTATTACTTTCTGCTTATACTCTGAAGATCTATATATTGCAAAAATTAATATTATTTAAAAATAATAAAAAATGTGCTACTCTTTGTTATTGAAAAAAGTCATTGCAATCTTTAACACTTATTATTTAAAATAGAAATATTCTCAAAAATATTTTAAGAAATTGTAGTATTTATTAATTCAGGACATTAGTTCGAATAAATGATTAGTGCTCACGAAACCATAATTACATTTAATATAATAGTGTGGGTAAACTAGATACTAGGCCTTGTCAGAATCTACAGCACCTACATTCTCTTAATTAACAAATTTAGTATTTATATTACGTAATTATTTTACAGCTGTGAGGTAGTAACACAAACATAAGTCCTTGCACATAAAATAAGTATTTTACCATGGTTGACAACGTTAGTGTTTAATAATTATGGTAGATAAAATTTGCTATTTTTTTTTTGTAAAGAGTACTAGTTTTTTTTAGGATTTACCGTAAGAGCTTGGTTTTTGCACTAATTTTTTGTATTTTTTAAAGCTTTTTTCATTAGGTTGCAGAGTACACTTTCAAATTTGGTATCTGAGTAGCCAATTGCTTAAAGACTTTGTTTATTGAGTTGTTAAATTGGGCTGTCTACTACTATATTCTGTTGTTGTAGGGCTGAATGCAGCTTTTGGCAACAGTGACTGTTACGGCTCTTTTTTCTAGCATGTGTTTTATTTATCCACTAAATGTGGGGTCGACACCTTGCGTCGTAAGAGCTATTTCTATTATGTGGAAGAGAGTTTTAATATCTATAAATAGGTAAAAATCTTATTCCGCAGTGATCTGTTGAGTTTGTTCTATTCTTCCCAGTTCAGTTGCCTTATTTGGTAAAAAGTTTTTTATTGCTTAAGCTAAGCAAATTTATTTTACAAGGTGGTGTGCAGCATTGCAGCATCTTTTAGTAGCTTAGTTATTTCCGATAGGTTAACAGTATATGGGCAATTCCACAATTCCATTTCAAACGGACCAGAGCTAAGGGGGGGGGGGGGGGGGGGGGGGGGGGGGGGTTGCATTGAAAAACTTGCTTATGTATTTTTGTTTAGTTTCTATAACTTAATAGTAGTCCTTTGATCGGTATATGAAAGTATAAAACCCATAAAAAAAAATTCTACAATTTTTTTAAGTTTTTTTGACGTTTTTTAACTTAATCGCATTTTTTGTTTAAAAACCGCAATTTTAACTCAAAAAAATAAATTTACTAATGAAATTAATTAGAAATTTTCCGTAGAATCCAAATCAGGCGCCATTTTAAGTCTGTACCCCGTCTATAAGCCGCAAAAGCCATAAAACCATGTTTTTGTTCTCAGTCGGCTGGGCAAAAAGGAGCATTTTTTAATTTTTTTTTAACCGCTAAAGTTGACGTGTTTTGACGTAAATTAATTAAAAAATATAAATTTGTTTTGTGTATATGGGTTTTAAAGGTCTAAAACTAGACAAAACTGCAAAAATAAGCCTATATTTCAACATAAACTTTTACAAATGCACAGTTTTCAGAGAAATTATACACCAAATATTATTAAAAAATTTAGTTTTGCAAACAATTTTACATAGAAAATAGTCAGTGTCGTGCTTATCTGGCAAAGAAAAACCCATCTAGAAAAAAAAAATTGTTCATAATTTACTTAAAAAAATTTTTTTTTTAAAGATTATTTGGATTATATTTTTTTACGTTTATTTTAGAAATTTAACAAATACATTTTTTAATGCTTGAACCAATTTTCGGCCATTTTACTCTTTGATTGATAGTTTTTGCGCCTGCGGCACAAATTTAGACTCTGGATCTATCGGCGCAAAAATTTAAAAATATTATTATTTTTGGCATTCAAACATAAATCTGCCTGTCGCTTGTTAAAATTTGTTAAAAAAAAGTTTTAAACCACACCCTAGTGTGTTTATAATATTTTTTGTAAATATAAAAAAATTAATTTTTAACGTATTTTTTGCCTAATAATTTTGTAAACATTTTTTTCTAGATGGACTTTTCTATAGACGATGAGTACAACACTGACAATTTTCCATGTAAAAATGTCCCCAGAATTCAATTTTTTTATAATATTTGGTGTATTGTTCCTCTGAGCGCGGCTAAACGTGCATTTGTAAGAGTTTATGTTGAATAATAGGCCTACTTAGTAGATTTTTTGAGTTTTACACGCTTAAAACCCAAATACACAGAACAAATTTATATTTTTCAATTAATTTACATCAATATACGTCATTTATGGCGGTTAATTTTTTTTTTAAAATGCTCCTTTTTGCACAGCCCACTAAGAACAAAAACATGGTTTTATGGCTTTTGCGGCTCATAGACAAGGTATAGACTTGAAATGGTGCCAGATTTGGAATCTACGAAACATTTCTGGTTAATTTAATTAGTAAATTTATTTCTTTTGAGATAAAATTGCGGTTTTTAAACAAAAAATGCAATTAAGTTAAAAAACCACAAAAAAACTTAAAAAAATCGTAGATTTTTTTTTATGGGTTTTATACTCTCATACATCAATCAAAGTACTACTAATAAGTTATAGAAATTAAAAAAAAATACATAAGCAAGTTTCTCAACGCACCCTCCCCCCCCCCCCTAGCTCTGGTGCTTTTGAAATGGAATTGCCCATATTTGTTATCGAAGAGTTAAAGGTTTTTTGATAACACCATTTTTAGCCTTGCCGCATTAAAAATGTTTTTAGCATTTTTACAAATAAATCTCTTTTTTTTTGTTGTTAAAAAATAAGTTTTTTGTAATCTTTGACATTCAAGGATAGTAGAAAATGCGCTAGTTCCTAAATTTTTGTATATGGTATACAAGATCCGCAATTTTCAGTTTATAATTTATAATGTAACTATAATTTTGTTTGTTATGTTATAATGTTCTGTTCAACAATCTAAATATTTTTAGTGCCAAGTCAGAGTTTGGTCAAAAAAGTTTGTTTTGTTTACAATTATTAAGCAACGTTTTGTTTGCTGAAAAAGTAAATGTATTGTTATAAACCCAGTTTATAACATGGTTGACAGTTATTCAAAGTTAGCATTTTAATGTTTGCACAATCTTTGCGGCACAATACATAACTACGTAATCAACATGCATACATCCGGTCACTAGATGTTTAATAATCTGATGATAAACTTATGCTGTTAATAGCTACTATAAATATTGTCAACTTTAAAATAAATCATTTTGTTGTGCACTCATGGCTAAAATGCTATAACTTACGATTAGTTTTAATAAACAAAAAGTTAGCAATTTTATGAAATTAATGCCCTACTTTTGCAAATATTCCCAATTAAAGTATTTGTGGAACGTTGTTTCTCCACGTAACGTCTCATGTTTTTACAATGTTAAATAATACAGCGATGCAATGATAAAGTTTTGACTTAAAACAAGATGCTGCTTTAGTTGGTTTTGGCCAAATATGAGCCAAAACCTGGAAATGATTTAGCATAAAATGAACTACCATTTTGAGTTCTTTAATTTAATTTCTCATTTACAAACCTTAGCTTAGATTGAACCGATGTTAATTCTGGATTTAAGCCTGATCAAGAAAATTTACTGCAGTAACATTAAATTTATAATAAATATTTAAACAATCAATAGAAGTTTGAACAATTATAGCAATCAATCTAAAAAAAGAATAACACAAGGCTGATTTCAGTGTCACTACAATTGTATTATGCGCCAATTAACTTAAAAAAATATTTTATAATCCAGTGTTTTTGGCGACATGTATATTAGACTGGTTTTTAAATTTTTTGTTGATTTTTTTTGTGCGCACCTTCAAAAAGTGATCTTTATGCAAATAGAATAACCTATGCCAAATTTCAGCCCTTAAGAATAAAAAAAACACGTGTAGCACTGCTTTTTTGAAGTTTTAAAAGTACATTCTTTACTTTACTTAAAAAAACGTTATTAGAATATTACAAATTTGACAAAATGAAAAAAATACGTACAATACGTCATTTAAAGTATTTTTAAATAAAAAAAAAATTATAAACCTAAGACTCAAATTCTAATAATTTTTGTTTACGAGTCTAATGTTATATTTAAAATTTAAAATATAATAAAAATATTTAATTAAAAAAATAATAAACAAAGTATATTGATGTAAAGTTTCATGTGAGCTTGCAAATAATACCGTATTATTAGCATATCGTAAAATGCTGATTTTGATTTCTTGAGTAATACTGCCACCATTTCAGTTTTTCAAGGCATTTTTTATGATATATTTACTATATTCGAAAGTCACCTAATAAGCCGTTGGTCTCATCTATTGCCTTCAAACAAGTCGTAAGATTTTTGGGACAATGTAAAATAACTGTAAAATGCGCAATAAAGAAGAGAAGATATACATTTAAAAACTTTGGTAACAGATGACACCCCTGCCTAGCATCATATCTAATTGACAAAAAGTTGCTTTTTTTATTAGTATTTGTTTCCAAGTTTCATTGTCTTTTTACAAAACTTGCTTGTTCTGAAAAGATTTGTCACTGTAGCAATAGTTTTAATTTTCAAACATTTAACAATCAGACACTTTACAAGCTTTATTTGCTTTTACTAACATTATTGGCTGCGTTCAAAACAATTTAGGTTAGTTAAGATTTATAGCATATCAGCCTAAAAAGACTATTAATGCTAATTATTTTTTCTAACTATAACAGACTGTAAAACAACATGCTGTGAAAAAGCATATTAAAAAATTAAAAATAAATAAATAAATAAATAACAAAAATAAAATAAACAATTACAAACTATTTTTACTTTTACGTGCCTTGCTTGAATTTTTGCAAATTTAGTTTTTTATTTAACTGGTAAAGTTGAAACTTTGCTCATTTTCGATAATGCAGTAATTAACTTTGGACGTTGAAGAGTCTAAGGAGAATTGCAACAGTAAGACAGTAGATATACATCAGAAAGTTGAAAATGTAGTTCCCAAAGTATACTGCAATTTTATACAGCTACCGGTTTTTGAGACCGTACCCTGATCTTCTATAGTTTGTCAAAACCATTATTGTATACAACAGAAAACGTACCTAACAGTCAAGATTTTACGATGGTTTAGCTGCCTCACAAAAAATACTAGCAATAGAGCTAGTGCGGAATGCGCCAGTTGCTAAACAAATTCCTGTATGGTGAGCAGGATCAACAATACGTAATGTGGATGGAGCTGCGGAAGCATAGATTATAAAACCATAATCTAGTTTTGAACGCACCAAAGCGCGATGCAAAAGTAGCATTGTTTTTCGATCTGCTCCCCATGATTTTGTGCCGGAACACATCATGATCTCAGACGCGCGGTCAAATGTGGCACATTCCTGTACAGTAATAGCTTTTCTCCTAAGATATAATAAAGGTTCACCGTGGGAGGTTTGCCTTCTACAAAAATGAATAAGCAACGTTTTACAAGTAAAAAAAGTGAATCCATTGTTATTAGCCCAGTTCAAAATGTGATTGAGTGTTAACTAAAGTTGACGTTTCAATGTTGGCATGTTTTTCGAGGCTCAATAGATAGCTACGTCATCAATATACATACATCCGCTTACCAGATGCTTGATGAACTGGCTTATGCCGTTAATCGCTATCATAAATAGTGTCACGCTTAAAATAAACCTTTAAAAAATATAATTTTTTTGCTGACGTATGCCCAAGATGCTGTTATCTACACGTTTCTTTAATGAACGGAAAGTTGAAAAACTATATATAAACAATTCCCTGCTTCCACAAATACCTTACAAATAAAGCGTTTGTAGAACATTGTATTTCCACGTCATGTCATATGCTTTTGCAATGTCAAAGAATACAGTAATGAGATGTTGATTTTGTACAAAAGCATTTTTAATTGTTGTAACCAACCAAACATAGTGGTAAGTCGTAGAACAATGACGCTTTGAACCACATTGCATGTCAGCAATTAAACCTTTTAAATCTAATAACCAAGTAAGATGTTTATTGATCATTCTTTTTAGTAACTTACATAAGCAGCTAGTTAGGGAGATAAGTCTTTAGTTAATCGGAAGTTTTTTTATCTTTACTAGATTTAAGCGCTGGTACTATTATAACAAGTTTCTTCGACTCAGGGCATCACTCTGCTGGCCATATCCGGTTATAGAGTGCCAACAGTTGGAGTTTGGCAGAGCGACTTAAATGCTTAAGCACAGCATTGTGTATTGAATTGACACTTGGAGCAGTAGTGTGCGCTTTAGATAATGACAAGTCAAATTTCCTAACATTCAATGTTAGGAAATTTAATTGGTTATTTAATTCATCTTTATCAGTGACAAATGACAAAACGTTTTTCTTTATGTTTAATATTTCAAAAAATTTCATAGTAATCATCATTGCTAGAAGCGTCAAAATAAACATTGGCCAAAATATTTGAGAGTCATGAAAATTAATAATAATTTGATTACTCAACAATAACCCACTAACAGGTATTGATGCGGTTTGGCCAAAAAATTGTTTGATTTTTTCTTGAATTAATAAATTTAACATATTTTGACCATGATTCTGTTTTAGCTTTTCTGCATGTTATTTGAACAACAGCTTTGTACTTCAAATAAAGTAAAAGGTTTTCATCTGTTGGAAAGTAGTTAAACCTACAAAAAGAACGGCGTCTGTTGAGTTTAGCTTGCTCACATTTAAAATTCTATCAAGGAACAGGCTTTCTGCAAAGTTTTTCGGAAGATAACTGAATACTTGCATGTGCTGCCTGTATGATGGAATCGGTATAAGTTTTGTCAATAGTGGTTTAGACACTGTCATTGTAATCAAACATTTGAACAAATATATTTCAATCGGCATCTTTTATTTTCCAATTTCAATGACGGTTTTCATTAATTTTATGACCAAGCATGCAAATGAATATTGGAAAGTTGTCACTATCATAAAGGTATTTTGAGACTTCTTAATCCAGCAATGCTGCAATACTTAGAGAATAAATAGTAAGGTCAATATCCAAAAATAATTTATTGGCCACGGAAAAGTAGGTATTGTTACCTTTATTTAAAATAACTAAACCCGTTTCTGAAAAAAAATTAGCCTAGTTTCAATCCCGCACATCAGTTTGACTTGATCCCCACATAGTGTTATGAGCATTAAAATTGCTTATTAGCAGGAATGGGGACAAAAGTTGGTAGTTGAACGGTTACTGCTTCAAATACAGTGTTGACACAAAGTTCGTTACTGAAAACCGTATCACAAACCTATAAAGCCGTTCCACTCTGAACACAATCTACATTGGCACGGTTTTTTTTATAAATAGTATAACTACAAAGATTAACAAAACTTTCAACCTTAAAATTTGTTTCTTGTAAGAAAACGCAAATAGGTGAATTTTTGACTTATAATATTTTTAAGGATTTGTAGTGTAAATTATATTCGTTGCTGTTTTATTGTTTAATGGTTGAAACCATTTTTATAGTTACGTTGCAAACGTAATTTAAACTTATTGTTTATTACCGTTTACCGACTCATCAGTCGCAAACGCTGAATCAAGAATCGGAGGTAAGCGCTTAGCCCGTCTGAACGGTATATTTTAGACTGTTGCCAAACGTGTAAACTTTTATTAACTACATAAACTAAAACTCATAAGTTTTGAATTTAAATAAATGGTTTAGTTTATGAAGCCGATACATAACGAGATATAATACATTCTCAATATGTAATGCTATTTAATCCTACTTTGTAATGTTTTAGGTTTGATTATTTTTATCATTTTTTATATTTTTTAATTCGTTTACCCAAATGTTGTACGCACATATATTTATTAATTACTTATATTGTCTTTTTTGTCGATTTTTTTAATAATATATAAATTTATATGCGCCTATTAACTGCTGAGTTGATTTGTCAGCAAGCAAGCAAACCTAAATGTATGATGCGTAAAATAAAAGCGCTGCCAGCAAACAATGACTCAGCGGTAGCGTTGATTGAAAGAGTATACTATATATACTCTTTTAATCAACGGCGGTAGTCAGCAACCGAGTTAAGTTTACATGATGAGTCGTTCTAAACGCAGCCATTAATTCGTTTGTAAACAGCAAGATGATTAGGTTGGAAGTTTAAACTTCGCCAACACTGCCGTTTAATTTTTCTACTCAACACAAAGCCAAATACGGCGTGCTATATTACAAACTGATGAAGTCGCTAGGGCTAATCGAAAAAATTAAATAATTTTATAAAAACAAATGAAAGATTTTTGCATACATAGCGTATGCTACCAAATCTCAAACCGTAGTCAAGCATGATCTTTTATTTGATCACAAGATTAATAATAATCCTTTACTCTAAAGTCAAATATATAACAAACCAATTGCAAGTTGCAAGTGTTAGGTTTGAAAATAGATGCTACAGTAAATTTGAAGAAATTACGTGTTATGCAAAGTTATTTCTTTTATTTGTGTGTTTTTATTACAATTTTTGGAGTAGATTAATTTTCTTTATATTTCTACAAGTTTCAAAATATATATACATATATATATATATCACTAGAAATGTGATATCCGTTTTTAAAGATACTTTAATTGCCAATTATTTGAAAATTTATTATTGAATTGTTATTAAAAGAAAAAACAACAGCAATTAAATTTTATATGAAATAAAATGATTAAACAGTTACTGATTAAATACAATTATATAAAATAAATTATTTATCCCAGAGTACTTAATGTTAATTGGCCCATCAACCCTTTTTAAACAAGTTGTAAGAGGCGATGTAAAATTGCTGTAAAATGACAATTAATACAAATCATAACATACAAATTATTTATATAGTAAAGTTTTATGTACATATATCTCAATTATAGTTTTCATTATTAATTCTATAGAAATATTTATATATTATTTAACGGCTTGAACTTATTTTGATTTTTTACTAAAAAATATAGTTTTTTATACGTTTACGCAGTATATAGCATATTTTTAATGTTAAATCAACGCAATTAGTATATTAGACATTAGACTTTTTTTGCAAAAATGTCATTAATTTTGTCAATTTAAAAATATTTATTTAACATCAAGTAGACTGAGTATTCATTCGGCTCACGTTCATATAATAAAAAATAAAACAAACATTTTCTATAAAAAATATCTGTGCTAATCAGATGAAAACGAAAAGCAAATGGAAATGTTTATTGAAGCAAATTGAAAATAAAATAATGTAAATAAAGAGATGACTGTAGAAAATCCAAGACAAATTAAAAATGGAACAAACAAGAGCGTAATAAATTTAGAAGCTTAATAATAAAATATTCAAATTATAGTTTTAATTAGTAATTATTGTAACAACTAGAATTTATCTGATTGTCTTATTTAATTACAATGTCTATAATAAATCAAATAAAAATAGTATAGTATTTTGACAAGAATACGATAAAAAAATAGCGCTTTAAATATCATATAGGCTATATCACTGCAGAGAGGGTGGCAGTATAGCATTTATTCCGGGATAATGTTGTAACATTTTTTTTTAATTAGAATATTAATACTTTTAATCATTCTTATGTTAGTTCACATTATAAATTTCTATTTTATATTTTAATTAATTAATTCACTATTAAATTTTATGTAATTTATTTGAAATATATACGATGTGTGTCCTCTAGTTTGGTGTGATGGAACCATCTGAGCTAATGTAATCAGAAGTGCAAAATTTGTACTTAAAAATAACAATTTTACATTAATTCCATTAAACAACTTTTATTATTATACATAATAATAATATAAATAGTTATATTTATATTTATTTGTATTATGTTTTACATTATACAAATAGTTTTTTTTTTTAATTTTTTTGTACCTTGATTTTATTTATTTGACTAGTTGATAATTGGTTAAACTATGTAAATACGTTTTCATTTAGATTTTACAAGAGGCCTTTCGTTGACATTTACATCATAACATTAATGGTTCATAAATGTGCAAGTTTGCTCATTTATCAAAAAGCATTTATAAGATTAGGAAATTATAGTTTTAAAGGAGTTTTAAAAATGTTGGAAATGAATATAAATAAAAATAATAATATCTTTATTTTTTTACGATTGGAATGTTTAAAATAAGTACAATTCGATTATTTTTCTGAAAAGTTTGATAGTTTTTTTTAATAAAATTTTTGTTCTATAAACTTTATAAGAAATTTTATTTTGTTTACTCTATGAAACTTTTGAATATTTATCATTTATTAATTACTATTGTTTCATATTATGTTTTTATAATTATATAGGGAATTATTCTTTTTTGTTACGTTATTTTGTTTACTTTATATTCAATAAGATTCAATTTATATTTATGATCATGATAATTTTACTAAACTTCAAGTAAAAATAAGAATAATCAATGCGAATATAACTATCAGATCTAAAATAACATTAAGAAAATTATTATTAAAGTCATTTTAAACTTGCATTCTATAGCAAATTTAAAATTAAAATAATATACTAAAGTTAGTGATATCAAAATTAAATAAAAAATATTTCTTTTTAGCGTAGTTATTTAAATAATATTTGCAATTATTTGAAACTGGTTAAACAAATTTAACAATCAAAAATATAAATAAAATTCCAACCATAGTTTTAGAACATATTTTTTTTATCAAATAACTGACACTGAGTCGTAAAACTAAAACATTTCCATAAAATCTAAACTATGTACATTTTACAACTCACTTGAATCACAACAGTATGATATTGTAGCTCTAACTGATACTTGTTTGTCTCCGGAAATTAATAATAGCAAAATATTCTCCAATAACTATTTTGTTCACATAAATAAGTTTGGTGGTGGATTACTAATTGCAATTAAAAATACAATAAAAAGTAAAGCTATCTATCATACTCAGTTTACCAGTATTTAATTTGTAGAATTCTACACAAGCACAAAACTAAGCTTAACAAACAAAACTTGAGAGTTTTAGAGAACCAACTTGAGCAAAACATAAAGTTAGCCTATCAGAAATACATCAGTGACAGTGAATCTATAATAAAACAAATCTAACAAAAGTTTGAAAAAAGTTCTTGTAACGTAGATCAGCTGATGCAGACAGATGTAATGCATACAAATCTTACAAAAACTTGAACAAAAACATCTGCGACATAATATTTTAATAAAAGCAATTTAAACATTTGAATGTCTTGGCAATATTGTTAAAGTGTTGAAATCTTATCTACAAAACAGAACACCGTAAACAACAACAAGTAGATAATTCAAGCAATTTTAGCTTGCAGTGTAATAATAACCAGGTTTATAGTCGGGACTCAGCAGGACTTACGCAGAGAAAAATACCGAAAGGTATTGCCATGCGTTAGTTATTCTCAAGGACCACTTGTTGAGGACAACACTTTACTACGTCCTTAAAAAAAAAATAGTTGGGAATACACATGCTTGCTACTTGCACAATTTTATATTAGCTTTTGCACATGCCAGCTACTAGCATGTGTATTCTGTTAAATGGCAGGCCTCTCGCTGGGATGCAAGTTGATTGCACCAAATCAAAAAGGTTTGATTTTTTGGCATGCAATGTGCAAGTAAGGGAGAGGAAGACAGCAAAAGGCATGTATAAACGCACACAAAAGGTACTGGCATGCCAGTAGACAGTAGGTGAGACGGAGGTGACAGTTTGTATTTTTGTTTCTACATTTTATTTTCAAAATAAGTAGATGGAAAGATTGGGAAAGTTTTTAAGCAATTCTAATCAACAAAAAAATAAATTAGTTTGTGACAATGTTTCAAAAAAAAAAATAGTAGAAATGAATTATTATAATTCGACAAAAAAAATGACATGAGTATCCCCGCTTGCCTGCTACTTGTCTTAGCAAGCGTGCCAAGAACAGCTTGCCTGCAATTTTACTTGCATATGTATCCTCACGGTGCCATTAATTATCACAAGCCATTTTTGAGCATGCAAGATTCCCGGCTATATAGTTAAAACTTGCAACTTTATTTGTTTTATTTTATAGTAAACAATATAACTGGTATGTAAATAAGTATAAAATAACGTGTAATTAAAAATGAATACAATTGTGTTTTAGTACAAACATTATTTTTTTGTTTAATATTTTAAATATAATCAATAATGAGTAACTACCCTATTGTTATATTTGTTTGTAAAGAAGACTTATTCAAAAAATGTACACCGCATGTCATCCTGTATATTTTTGTACTTATTTATTAAGACATTAAAACAGGAATATCCTGTTACACAAATAAGTTAATAAGAATGGCAGCAGGGTTTTTTAATTAAGTTTTTTTAATTTACTATTTTGTTATTTTTTTTGTTCAAAAAATTAAAAAAAAAGTGCTAAACTTTCACAAACACAAAAGTTTAAAAAGTGTTTTTAAAAAAATCAAAAACAACAAAATGCAGTCTTAATAAAATAATGTCAGAAAAAAAAACAAATGTTAAAAAAAAAAAAAAATTAAATATTGCAAAATCCGGCTATAAAATATCAAAATATTGTTAAGAAACACCAAAGTCCATAAAACTGTTAAAAATCTGAAAAACATAAAAATCTAGTAACAAAATATTAAAAAATTGTTTAAAAATTCAAAATCTGGTCAAAATCTGTTAAAATGTTTAAAATTCTATTTATGAAACATTAATAATAAAAATTGCTCAGAAAATTTAAATATTGTCCAAAAGCCATAAAATCAAGTTACAAATTGTTAAAAATGCATAAAACTATTCATAAAAAATAAAAAATAGTAAAATCCAATTATTAATTGTTAAAAGGTGTAAAAAAATACATAAATTATCAAAATAGCAAAATCCGGCCATAAAGTGTAACATTCTATTCATAAAGCGTATTAATAAAACTTTGCAAGAAAATATTGTTGAAAAACATAAATAATCAGGTGTAAACTGCTAAAAATTATAATATTATTATTATAAGTTCTAATTATAAAATGAAAAAAATAACAAAATACGGTCATAAAATATTAAAAATATGACAGAAAATACTAAAAGTCAACAAAAAACATTTGAAAAAATCAAAATTTTATCATTTAAAATAAATAAATTCCAGAAATCATTAAAATCCGCACATAAACTTTTAAATAGTGCAAAATTCTAATCACAAAATTTCAAAAATAACAAAATTTGGTATTAAACTGTTTAAAACGCAAATTTTTAAGTAAAATATTTTTAGATAAATTAAAATCTGGATTAGAAATTGTGTGAAATTTGATTCATAAAATAGCAAAATCTTGTTTTTAATTATCAAAATATTGTTATACAGCACCAAAATTTTGTCATAAACTGTTGAAAAATGTAAAAAAATCTTTATAAAAAAATTCCAAAACTAGCAAAGTCTAGTTACAAAATATAAAAATATTGTTAAAAATAGCAAAATTTGTATGTAAGTATAAAAATATTAAAAAAAAGCATTAAAATATGATCATACATTGTTAAAATATAAATTCTATTAAATAGTAAAATCCGGTTATAAAATATTAAATTTTTTTAAAATTTTGTTTATAAAATGCCAAAACAGCAAAATCTAGCCTTGAAATTTAAATCAATTGTCAAAAATCACCTAAATTTGGCCATAATAAATGTTTGTGGCTTGACTTTGGTGTAGTGTATTTTTTTAATAAGTTTAAGTAGCAAAATTTAAATATGAAAAACATTATTTAAAAAATCCGGCATAAACTGTTGAAAAGTACAAAATACAACTCTAATTTTTTAAACAATTTTTAGAAAGTCTTGAATTTTGAAAGTGGCATCGCAATAAAAAAACTCAAATTCTATTTGCGGAATGTTAATAGTAGCAAAATCTGGCCGCTTCGGTTTTGAAACAGACGTTGAAAAGGTATTTTATGCTTGTAAGGCATTGCAAATTTTTGTTTACAGTATTTTTTAAATTATTTTTTTTTTTTTTTTTTTAAGTAAGCATTGTCATTAAAATATTTTTCATTTTTCGGTTTTATTAAGGGCTTGAGAAAATAACACCAATTCCTCTATTATTTAAATCTGTTGTGAGAATTACGGTTTCTTAAAATAGGAAGTCTTTCATGAACATGATAGATTTATTGGTCTCCAACAGAATAAGATAAACGAACAAATAAAAAGAATATATGCACTACAGTAAATTTTAAATAAAATCCTTAAAAAATTTAATTGACAGAAAAATATATTACACGACAAAAAATACTTTACACGGAAAAAAAGTATACTTTACAACAATTAAATAATTTCCACGTCAGAAAAAGATAATGCACTGTAAGAATATGAAATCCACAACAACATATAAACTATTGAATATAACAAATCAAAAGCAAAAAAAGTTCCGATAACTTTAACAAAATAAAATAAAACAAATTACCAACATAATAGATGTTTGATCGACAGCAAGTTAGTAATTAAAATTACAGCTTGAATTTTATGCATTTGCATATTCTATAATATTTATATGACATATAAATAATTTTAAATCTACACGAATTTGAAGAAAACAACTGACAAAAACTAATATTTTTTGCATATTTTGGATATATTTGAGTTTTTGAGAATATTTTCATAAAAACTTGCATATCATTACACATTTAGTGCTTATTTGGTGCATATTTGCATATTTACTGCATATTTGATGCATGTATTTGAGCATATTTTTAACCTTTTGAATGCATATAATTCCCAGCTTTAATTAGAATAAAAGTCTAAACTAAAGACAGTTTTTTTATATTTTTGCGTCTGTCTTTGATCAATAATATTACATTAATTTGCTAAATGTCGTTAAATCAAATGTTTTCTTAAATTTATAGTAATATGTTTTTTTTTGTTTAATTTTTTTTTGTAAAGGTGAACTAGGTTACTAGACTGGTAGCAAAGCGTTTATGAAGTTAATACATCTATTAGCAAGACTAAAAATGCATCTAAAAGCTGTAAGTTGTAATATACTTGTTGGTATGTTAAATTTTAATCTTTTATTTTAAAATGAATAAAATTTAATTGTTTATGTATTTTGATATCATTTATTTAATATTAGAACGTCAAAACTAACATTTGAATGATGGGAAGAATGCGATCGGATGTGAGACGCATGTTCAGTTTAATCATTTGATCAATTTTGCAAAATTAATTTGTTGTAAAGTTTATAATTTTGTTGTAGAATTTACTATTTTGTCGTGCTGTGTATTTTTCTGAAGTGCAACAAATATTATTTGTTGTGTAATGTACTATACTGTTGTGGATTGTATTATTTTGACGTCATAAAGTTTATTTGATTGAACATTTGCATTGTTGTGTTGTTGCACTTTTGCTTTGTTGTCTTAATATTATATTATTGTCCAAAATCAGACGTGAAAGAATATAAAATTACTGTGTTGATTTGGTGTAGTGCAAACAACTTTTTCTGACATGCCAATAATGTTTTCCCTTTATGAACACATAAAATCTTGTGAAAATAAATCACAATTTTTAATTTTAGTTATTTTATTAGTAATAATATTACATACACACAGATATAAAAAATGTCAAAATATATATAATATAGAAAATAAAAATTCTTTTTTTAACTCTTGTTTTATTGGATGCGCAAGAGTTGAGACAAATTAAGAACATTTGTCAATTTTTTTTCAATACAGGGTTGATTACTGGTAAGTTTGTAAGGAGTCAAAAAATGTAGAGGTTGGATTAAAATAGTTAGAGCAGTATAGGAGTTGTAATAAGGGTAATAAGTATTAATAGTTATGTGCAGTAGATTATACTATCAATAGTTAAGACAATATTAAGATTTACTGTTTTGTGTTTTCCAATAATGGGTTGCATAAAGATAATGTTTTATGTTTGTTTCTGCGAAGCTAGTTTGGATGGAGGAGTGACGCGTCCGTCGCGCAAGCCCAAAGCTTATTTTCATTATTAACATAACAATAACGGTTAGAATAAAACAAAATTACATCTTTCAAAAAATGATAGAATTTGTCCGGTGTCTCTACTACTAACCGTTTATAAGTTTTGTTTTTTTTAGTGCAAAAAATCAAGTCAAATTTATCAAATACGGTTGATAGCATATAGGGGTGATGTTTTTGACTTTCACTAGTTTTATTGCCAAGAACACAAAATTCTATCATTGTTTTTTAGAAGAAAAAAACTGATCAACTAAGGAAGGTCATATCTATATAGAGAAATAGATAGAATTTTTTTCACTCAATCAAGCATATAAAATACACGATATGTAAAAGGTTAATGATGCTAAAAAAAATAAAATAAATAAATAAAATAAATAAAATATAAAGGTGTTTGTTAAAATTAATATTGATAAAAATACAATAATGTAATATATAATACATATTAATACACATATAACTAAAATCAGATATTTACATACAAGAACATATTTAGATTAAAAATAAATTAAATAAAATTTTACATATTGAAGTAATTTATAAATGTAAATACTTAACCGCGTCAATAATTTATTTTCAACAAGTATAGATTTGTATAAAATCTTGAATAAAATTTAAGATTGTAAAATATTCTTATAATTTGTTTTTGCTGTATAAATACTTGTTGCGATTTTGTTGTGTTAGCCCATAACATTACATTAAATTGCAAATGCTTAAAAACGATAGCGTAGTAAATATCAATTAAAGCCTTTGTATTAAGTACTTTCTTTAGTTGTAGTATTGCATAAAATAAACTATTTATTTATTTTACATATACTATCAATTTGTGTAGACCACCCTAGATCCGAATCAATTTGTAACCCTAAAAATCTTGTAAAGTTTGAAAAAATAAAATCCATATCATTTATATTGATCTTATAATTTAAAGAAATAGAACGTTATATATTATTATACAGTCTTAGATTTATTTAAAATTACCATATTATTTTTGCACCAAGTAAACAAATTAATTACTGTTTTGACATTTAACTCTTTAACAGTTTTAGCTTTAACAACAATTGAAACGTAGTCAGCGTACATTATATTTTTACAATCTTCTAAAGTTTCTAAAAAAAGCCCTTTAAAGTAAAAAATGTAATGTCCTTTTCTTCAGATAATTGGTTGTTTACTTTTACTTTATTTTTTTTATCTGTTAAATATGATTTAATAAATTTGAGGACAGTTTATAAACCCAATTTTTCTAATTTTTGAATTATAAATTCAATTTTTAAAATGTTGAAAAGATCCGTCATATCAAAAAAGAAGTCATATATGTGATAGTTGTAATCCAAATTAATGTACAAATATGCAGTAATAGAAATCGCTGTAGTTCCAACTGAATTATTTTTTTAATAGCCGTGTTAAGAGTTATTCAATATATTATATTTTTCTAAAAAAGCCATTCTTTGACATACAATTTTTTCAAATACTTTAAAAATTGTAGATACTACAGATATTTCTCTATAGTTTGATAATACTAAATAATCTTCCTTTTTATGTAAAAGCAGCAATTTTTAGTATTTGTTGGTAAACTCCGTTTTCAATAGAATTATTAAATAAAAAATCTAAAATGTTAATAATATCATCTAACCCGCTTGAATCTAGTTATTATGTCTATATAGAAAGTATTACATGTGTTCAAACGTGACGTAGTGCATGTTTGAAGAGATGTAGTACTAAAATGAATTTTTTATTATCTTTGTTAACCCGTTGTTTATTTAACTCTACACTAATTTGTTTAGTTTTTGTAGATACACCCAAATTTATAAGTTTGTGAACTACTTTCCAATGTGTTTTTTGTATGTTCTCAGATCCATCCACGTTTGATAAATTTTGATTGTAAACTGCTTCACATGATTTATATTTATCATTTAATGATCTATCATTTAGAGTGTATGCCAACCAAAAAAGATTTTGCAGATTTACCCGTTCTTCAACAACATGGCAATTTAGCCAAGTTTTTGGAGTTAAATTTTGATCAATATTTTTTACACAATAGCTTATATTTAGAATATTTTAAAGGGTGGCGGGGTGACTATAAACTGATCAAATTTATAATTAGTGTTGTTAGTGTAACAAATGTTTTTTTTTTCAATTTATTGCTGTTAAATGATTAAAAATAAAATGAATAATCAATTTTACGAATAACAATATTTGACTGTTCTTTTTTCATTAAAAGCTCAGCTTTAATATCTAGTATTACAAAAAAATGACCTACTATTGGATTTTAATAATAGTAAGCATATAATCAATACTACTTTTAAATATTTTATTATAAATGTTTCTAGATATTCTAGTTGGTTCTGAGTTAATTAATTTTATGTTAAAAAAATTTACAATGTCAATCAATAAATCTCTATTGTAACTGGGTTTGAGAAAACATATATTGATATCTCCGGTAAGGATGATATAATTATATTTGTTAGATATATGTGTTAGGACCGTAATTAATCTTCTAAGAAAAACTATCAAATCTCGCTCTGTTGATCTATACACAGACATTATTATTACAGCCAAACCACCATGTGTTACTAATGTTCAACATAATTTAAAATATAACTCTTTGCAATAGTTTTTAGTTGTATTTATATCATCCTTAATTAAAATACATACCCCTCAATAAATATGATTAATTCAACTAAAATCATTAACTATTTTATATCCACGTACTTTAACGTTTTGAATATCGTGATTTAGACTCAAATGTTTACAACCCGCTCTTGATTTTAAAATAAGACGATGTTATTTAATTTACTTCTAATGGATTGTACACTCACTCACTCACTTAGATGTATATTAACTCTTTGTAGATATAGTTTGATTATTTAATAACGAGATAAATTAAGTACAATGACTAGACGTTTACACGATCACGTAACACATGAAGCATGATGACTAGATAAAATGAGCTGTTGACAAAACAAACTTTCGAAGAAATAAAAAATTATCTAAAAAAAATGTTCTACACTACTTTTTGCCAAAAAACGAGTTTTTTGGACATTTTACAAATTGGAATCAAGCATGATAAATTATTTAAAAATCTAAAAACATACTTTTTAATTTACAGCGACTTTATTTATCGACTAAATTCTGAGAGAAAATTACTCACACAACATGATTAGATTATTGAAAAAAAAAATCAAACTGGTAATTATCCATCAAATAATAAATTAAAAAAAAAATAGAAATTGAATTTTTTATCTTGATTTATAAAAAAATAAAAATTATTAGGATAATAATAATAATTATAAAAAAAATAATATTTTATTCATCCAGTCAATCATGTTTGATATAGAATAAGTCACAGTAGTTACAGTTAAGATACATATCACAGATATACACAAATAATATAGTAATACAATAATACAATAATACAGTTAAACAATTTAAAATAATGTAACACTAATATAGCACACACAAATATTACAAATAATAAGTTTTAAAATAAAATACAAATCAAGACTATTACTATTTTACAACAAAATTTGTGTCTGATAAAAATTTATCAACAGAATAGTACGCTTTTTTAAATAAAATATTTTTAATACAGTTTTTAAACGCTTTTTCGTTAAGTTCTTTAATTGAGCTTGGAAGATTGTTGTAAAGTTTTATACCCATATAATGCGGACTTTTTTCAAATATAGATAGTCTATGTTTTGGATATTCCAAGATCGTTGATCCGTGACGTGTGGTGTAATTATTTCTATGATTACTTATAGTTTTAAATTTATATAGATGAGATTTGACATAGATTAAAGTATTTAATATTATATATATGCTGTATAGTGTTAATATTCTATATTTAGAAAAAAGTTGCTTACAGGAATGATGCCACGGCTTGTTAAACATAATACGTATAACACGTTTTTGAAATTTAAAAACTCTTTCAATATTATTTGAGACTCCCCAAGCTACTATACAGTATGATATCACAGGTTCGAAATGTCCATAATAAAATCTTTTGAGCAAATCTTCTCTTACAACTTTAAATAGTCGACGTGCCACATAACATAGGGGAGCAAGTTTCTTACACATTTGATAAATATGATTGTTCCAGTTACATTTTCCATCAATAATAATACCTAAAAATGTTGTGGTATCTTGATTTGGTATTGACTTTGAATGGCATTTTATTAAAAGCGAATCATCCGTTTTTGTATTGTTAGCATTAAACCGCACTACAACAGACTTTGAAAAGTTGAAAAAAAGTTTATTGGAGTTAAACCAATCATTTAATTCAGTAGTTATTATTGAAGATTTATTAATTAAATTTTGCTTTGAGTCGGAAGAAATGAGTACAGAGGTATCGTCTGCGTATAATACACCACTTTGAATTTTAATGTCATTTACGTACATTAAAAATAACAACGGACCAAGCACAGATCCCTGAGGAACCCCTTTTGCAATATTAAGTAGGTTTGATGATTCGCCTTTTATTTTGACAAACTGATACCTGTCTTGAAAATACAATTTAATCAAATTATATGCATTTCCGCGAATGCCGTACATGTTTAATTTATCTAGAAGAATCTTATGGTCAACAAGATCAAAAGCTCTGCTGAGATCAATAAAAAGCCCTAAACATTTTTTGCCATCATCCAAATTTTGCATGAGATTATTTATGTACTGGATTATTGCATGTGATGTAGATACATGCTTCCAAAATCCAAACTGTTGATTATTTAGTATATTGTGTTTATTTAAAAAGGTAAATAAGCGTTTTGCAATTAAACTTTCTATTATTTTTGAAAATGTATTTATGATAGATATGGGACGATAGTTATCTACTAACGTTTTATTGCCTTTTTTAAAGTTTGGTATTATCTTAGAAAATTTAAGCACTTTTGGAAATATACCTTGAGTTAAGATTTCGTTTATTAAAAGCTGTAGAGGCTGTATAAGTGTATGTATGCATTTTTTCAAAAAATTTGAGCTTATGCCATTCTCATCTGAAGAGTTTGTACTTTTTAGGTCATAAACAGTCTCTCGAATTTCGGTTTCAGACACAAGTAAAAAAAAAATGTGCGTGCGTGTGCTAGTATTTACTACTGCAATCTAGGCAGTACAAACACACACGTTGTTGTGCATATTTCCAATTACTAGTATAATATAGCGCGCCAGACCTGTAAAGGCTAGCTTATAAATATTATATAGTTTAGAAATAGAGCTCAACATGTTGAAATATCTACTTTATTTGACATTGTTTTATATTGATGCGTTAGTGATCAAGAGTATGTATCAAGTGTGTTTTATTTCTCATAAATAAAATCAGATTTTATATTAAAAAAAAATCTGTTAAAATCTACTTGGTGGTAAAAAAGTTACGGACATCTACTTTGTTTTTAAATTGCAAACATTTTATTTTAGGAAAATTGTTTTATTTCCAAAACAAATTGTGTAGAAAAGTGAACTTTACAGTAAATATAAAAATTTAATCTTAAATGGTTTGTGAACGATTATTTCTGCAGGTAATTATTTGTAACTTACATAGTTGTTATAGAAAAAAAATAATTTATTGTTACTAATGCTCTCTGTATATCATCATTTTTAAACAAATTTAAATAGTTTAAATTTTCAATTTCTGTTCTTCTAATGGTATTTTAACTATTTATTATCCTGAGGTGGTTATGTTGGTTGTTAGGAATCTTCGGATTCATAAATGATTGAATTTTTGGTATGTGGTGTTGTAATACATTTGTGGTTGTATTTAGACATGCATTTAATTAATAAATCAACACTAATTAGTCCATCATAAAATTGACTAACTTAAAAAGATAAAACTTATATTGTTCGTTATTCAATATTTTAAAAATTGGCATAACCATTACTGTTTTAGAGTAGTTTATATTATGTGTTGTTTGTATATTAATTTTTTTATAAATATGTTCATCAGATTTTCAGTATTTATTTTTTGTAATTGTTTGTTTAATTGGGAAATGTGTATATAGGGTGGGTTTTTTAATTTTAATTTTTTTTTTTTTAATTTAAAAACATTATTGTTCAAACCTCAACTCAGTAAAAATTTGTATTTAATTAGTCATTATTTTCATCTAATTTATGTTTGTGTTTTATATGGGTTTGTAATTTTATATAAAACTGCACGTACTAAGAATGCAACTCAAATCTTTTGTAACGTTACATTCTTCCTTAGGATAAATAGCTTGTAATTGTATTTGTTAAGTAGATCTTAATTAATATTAAACCGCAAATCATTGCTTACGTTAAGACTCTAATTGTTTGCCATAAGTTTGGTATAATTAATGTAATCATAAAATAAAATTTTAAAGTTATTGTTGTGAACATCAATCAATAAAAGAAGAAAAACATAACTATATATATGCTTTGTAATTTTTCATTTATATTCATACTTAATTGTATCACCGTTCGATTATGGCCTTGTAAAGGTTGAAACATGTTACGGTTTTTAAATATATTTGTGGTATAGTACATAGTAAATGTGTTTTATAATGAACTATCACATAGTAACGGGCCCCACCATTCAATTTTTATTATTAAGTTGTTTTCAATTAAATCTTTTATGAACGGCAAATAAAACTCCTCCTTCTTTACTATTATAACTTGATACGGTAGATCTATCAGTTCGAAATACAACGCATTGGTTTAGTTTATGTTGTGCATTATTAATATTATCAGAGAACCAAGTTTCAATATCATGTATCTTGGAAACAAATGCCAATATAGCACACATAATAAGTTATTTATTTTTAACACTGTATAGACAAGACATAAAAAACAAATCATTTTATAGCTTACAACAGACTATTACAATTGTAAAAAAGCATATTGTTAGTTAGATTATATTTGCTGATAATGATATCTGGTAAAACTTAATTAGATTTTAATTTAAATTTTATTAATGCAAAATAAAACTATCAATCACGTCATGTCATAATGCCACAAAATTAATATAATAAATAAACATAATTATCAATGTAATAAGATTCATACAAAAAAAAACGATGCATTTAAGCATATATTTCTATTCGATAAAAAGAATATAATTTGGATAATATTAAATAAGCAATATAAACAACTAAAGACTTTTTTTTTATAGATTTATTGACTCTAGAAAAAATTCTTCAGATATTACATTTCCACATATTATTTAAAACAAATCTTTAGCGGTTGAATTACAATGTTACTAAATTTTTTACCAGGATGTCGTATTGGTTTTGATATCTGATATTTTATTAATTTGGCATTTGATACGTTTTGAATCTTTTTGTTATTTGATATCACAGGAGTAGTGCATAAATAATTCGAGAAACACATTCGAATAAATGTGGTATAAAAATACAAAAAGATAATGTAAACTTTAATATCATTAACATCACCCAATATTTATTTTAAAAATTTAATTATAACTGATAATTTTTTTAAATAGAAACTTTAATTATCAATCTACTTGTGTTCTATGAATATACTTATAAATTGAAATCGATGACATGGTAATTTTTGATTTTTAAACAAACACCTCAATCTATGAACATTATCAAATTGCAATCCTAATAGTTTTGTCAATTAAATTTATTACGTGCATACTAATTATCATACAGTGTTTGTACACGTATGAAAATATTAAAGAAATATTGCTTGACTATTACCATTGTCGTAATACATTTTTTTTTGTTTTATTAATCTAATTATAATAACTAAAATAAATACAAAGTGCATAATGCACAATGATGACTTATTATAAAACTTTATTAAAACAATTTCAATGGTTATAAAAATAATATTGAAACAAATCAATAAACTTAAATAAAATAAAATTTAATTGACAACCGTTAAAAAATATAACAAATCTATATTTTTATATAGTTAATTATTATTGAAAATAATAATACTCAGTATTTAACATATATTTTTTTATAATAAATACTTATTATTACACTGGTTTACTTCCTTCAGTATAAAATAATAAACTGCTGCCAAGCTTTTTTCAAAAATACGTAGTTTGTCATAGATGTTTATCATTGTTTAGATAAGATTAATGTTTATTAAAACAAATAAATAAGATTAATTTAATGATAAATTATGAATTGTAAAATACAGTGGAAACTTAAAATAGTGTAAATTCTGTGTTATGCATACTGTGAATTGGATGATAAATTATATGTATATAATAGTGTTTACACAACATGATAACTTTTTTATAGTGAAAACTCATTATTGCTATAAACAAGGTCAACAAGTAGTATTCTCTTCAGATGTGCTTGAATCAATTTAACCCTTAACTGGTAAGGTGAAATATTTTTACACTAACGGTAAGGTGCCGTCTGTGAGACAGCATTTTTAAGACCTAGAAATGTTTGATAAAAAATTTGAATTTTTTTTGTTAATTCAGTTTGAACATGTATTTGACGTTACATAATAAGTAACAAAACAATATTAAATAAATATTTACATAATAAAAAAATTTGTTAAATAAAAGAAGTAACAAAAATGCGTATTTACGCATAATATTACAAAAACTTATAAACATAAGACATAATTTTTTCAATTCAAATTTGAAAATACAAAATTATTAAATAATTTATGGCAAAAAATCAAAAAAAAATTTATAAACAATTATCACAGCAGCTCTTAAACTTTGTCAATATTTATGCAATTTTTGTACTAATACACAATTACTATTATATGTGAATAACAAATTCATCTTTCAAAATACTATGTACATTACTTACAATATGTTCACTTGCATTAAGCCATTGCATAACAGTGTTCTCAAAAATTATTTTGCTAAAACGTATACGTTTAGCGGTCCCGCCATATGATGACTTACTCAAAAAACTAACGTAAATGGTAAGATCCAGTCTGGCAGACTGATGCAAAGAAACACCGGCTAATTATTTAATTACGCAATATGCTAGAAAGTTGAAAATAGGGTTGCAGAGAGTGGTCATGTAGATAAAAGAATAGGTGAAGTTATAAGTTGCAGATCGGGATTGTTTTGTTAATACCAACAAATTTATAAACGAATCAGTCTCACAGACGGCACCTTACCGGTTAAGGGTTAATAAAGCTTTCTTTGATGCAAACCCCTGCGGGAGGAGGAGGTGAAAAAAAATACTTCCGCTAGCCCTTTGCTTGTTGAAAAAGCGACCAATTGGCAAGGAGATAGTTTTGTTAAAAAAACCCACATTTTGACTGGGACACTTCAAACTTATTTGTGAGTTCACTTTTGACATAATTCACTAAACATCTTATAAAACTCAACTGCGTGTTTGCCTTACATAGTGACCCAAAAGGTAGAAAAGGGGAATTCTGCTAATAAAAGAGCTAATACTCATGCTTAGAAGAGTGTTAGTTTTATTACACCACTATGGCTCTAGTTTCTAGTAAAACCTAACCTAGTTTTAATCAATTGTTTTATTTATCTTTAAGGTGAAGAATTATTTATGTGGTTTCCATTATGCTACGGTATGGGGGCCGACACTATTTTTTGTGTTTGCAGAAGTTTATCTTTTTTATTTTATAAATAAAAATGATAAACCTATATTATTTGATTAGCCCTGGCGACTGCATGAGTGAGGTAGCGTCCTATATATCTTCTAAAGAAGATTTCTTCATTTTTAATTTACAGGATTATTTTCAAAATTATTAATGTTATTAACATTAAATTAATTGCAAAAAGATAGAAGAAGGAACTATGTTTATTGATGTTAAAGATAGAATGCAGAGCAGTAAAATGCAGGAATGCATATCATTTCAACATATTGCGGTGACAGTAAAATCGCATAAATCTTAAAATATTTTTAAAGGAGTTATTTTATTGTATTAGTTGTTATACACAACTGTTGTAATGCAAACAAATACTAGCGTTGCAAAGCGTTATCGATTGCAAAAAGTTAACCCGCAGGAAAAATGATCAGAGATACAGCATCTACGATCTTAATTTTTGATTCTAAACGGCTTCCAAAAAAGTTATAGGGTCAAACAATACTTGCTTGGTTTGTCCGTTTATTTTAATCCCAATGAAGTGGAACGACGTACTGCAGTTAAATGTTTAGGTATTGCAAAATGTGCAACGTGCAGCAAAGAAAAACATGACTTTGATCCGTGCATCAGTTTACATTTATGCGTTGTAATAGTGAGCACATAGTTTATTCCCGGAATTATCAACAAATTAAAAAAAAAATAATAATAATCAAATAACAAATAATTTTTTTAACTTTAATGCTCAAAAGAGGTAGCGCAAACACCAATTATGACATTTTCTTTTTTAATAGGGACTTTAATGTTAAAGGTCAAACATTGGTTGCGGGCTTACAAGCTCAAAACCAAAATAAACTACGGTCCAATCTTGTTGTAACCACAAAGAGTGGAACTAAAACCACTTGAGATGTGGTTAATCTTAAGCCAAAGGTATTAGCTTGTATTGAGCCAAAATCAACTAATGTTGTTTGTAAACAGGTTAAGAGTCAATCTACTACCGCTACCGCTACCCAAGGTGCAGGTTTTTAGCAATTCTGAACTGACGTACTCTAATATTGATATGTTGTTAGAGTCGAAGTGAAGTTACTCTTGCGCTACTTATTTTGACAGATGAAATTATGTAAAATAGTTCTACTTCCCTAAATGATAACAAAAAAACGTTAATTAACAAAAAGTTAAAATTTTTTTTTAACGTAACCCTAAATATAATTTCAACTATTATAAAATAAAATTGCAACGGATATAGTGCACATTACAATTTTTTTCAAATTTGATAAGCTAAAAATTCACTTATCTACGTTTTTTACAAGAAACTAATTTTAAGGTTAAAAATTTATTTAATCTTCGTAGTTATTATTTATCGCAAATATTGTATAAATGTTGATTGTGCTCAGGAGAAGCGGCTTCGTTGGTTTATGATACGGTTTTTGGTAAAAAAATCCGCAACAACAGTGCATTAGAAACATTAGCCGATTAACTAATTTTGTTTTGTACTGGCTCTTTTTTTATTTTAGTGTATATTTTGCTAAATGTTGGAAATTTGTTTGATTAATCAATTACTTGAACAACTTTTGTTCTTCTTACTGTTTATAGGTAACTTAGTCATCAAAAAAATAAATGTAGTAAGGTATATAAGAAACCCCACAAAGTATTTGTTTCTTTTCTGAGAGATTAATATTTAACTACAACAAAAATACAATATATAACGCACCGTTAGTATTTGGAAATTTGACTCGGCTTTATTTGAAGCGCACAATACTGTTTCAGGTGCCGATTTGATACACAATGCTATGTTTAAGCATTTAATGCCAGTTTGCATCATTCTACTTATCTCGGCTTATCTATTAAGTTGCATTTAATTAAACTTAAGGTTAAATTCAAAAGATGGATATTATCTTTGGTTTATATTATGATATAGATCTAGTTGCATTAGAATTAATTGAGTATGGCATTTTTTGTTAAATTAAATTTTTAAACAATTATTGAAGAAACCTGTAATATTTAAAACAAATTTTAAATAAAACTAATAAATATTGAATTTTCTGTAAATTGCCTTTTTATCTAGTAAGAGACACATACACTCGTGTTTCAGGGTATGCACTTATTATAAGTGTGTCTAGCATCTCACTAGTCAAAAAGACAATTTGCATAAAATCACAGAATATAACTAAAATTAAATTGAAGATATGTTTACAAATGTGTTGAAACATAAACTGTTTAATAGTTACTGTGATTTTATGTAAACTGTCTTTTTGACTAGTGAGATGCTAGGCACACTGATGACAAGTGCATACGTTGAAACACGAGTGTATGTGACTCTTATTGGATAAAAAAACAATAAAAACGCTTGCAAAATTGTGCAAATTTACTTTGAAAGTTGTGATTTAATTTGCAAAACTTACCGTACACTACGTCCTTTTTCCTTTTGACATAATCATCCATCCGAGCAAGTTATTTAGAAAACTATAGATTGTTTTTAAACTACGCATAGACTGATTGATAATGTGCATCCGCAGAGACGTTGTACAGTGCTCACCAAAGAAGTTGTTGCAGCTGTAGAGCGTAGTGTTGAGAAGAACTGTGTCTATCTACCTTAAGAAAGATTTTGCTAAAAAATCTTGGCTTACAAGCTTACAAGATACAGTTTATGCAAAAGCTAAAGCCGCTTTACCATTATATGAGTCGTACGTTCAAAGAATAGACAAAAAACAAGATTGTTCTTGATCCTTATTTTCACTAAAAAAATTTGTTTAACGATAAGGCTTATTTTTGCCTTAATGGCTACGTAAACAAAAACATTATGAGCGCTATCGATCTATAATTACTAACATTTTTGTTCCCCAGTTGAATGGCGTTAACGTGGAAGAGCTTTGGTTTCAACAAGACGGCGTAACATGATACACAACACGCGACACTGTCAGTTTACTGCTGGAAATTATCCACTACGGTCGTGTGATATCACACCTATGGACAACTTTCTGTAGGGATATGTAAAGTTGCTAGTATACGCTAATAAACCAACTACATTAGATCAGCCTAAAGCCAACATATGCCGGGTTATTGCCAATATATGGCTCGGGCTGCTCAAAAAAAAATATTCTGTTTTCACTTCATTTGAACCAGACGCGGCGGCGCTTATATACCCCAAATCATATTTAAGCAGTAATGGCATAAAATTATCTTTTCAATAAAGCCAATACTATAGCATTAACATGATTTTGATGAGTTTTATTTTAATTTAAGTTCTATACCTCTAAAAAACACTCTTTATTTTGATACACACTTAAAAATTTACTTATCTCTGCAAACACACTGTTTTTCAGAACAATTTACAATAATAACTTCTTAACGTTTTTACTTAAATTTTATAACTTTTTTACAAAATAAAAACTAAAAATATAATACATATCTGAGGTTGACAGCTGTAGGACAAAAAAATAAATATAGAACGATTTAGAAAACAAAATACAATTTTTAAAATTTATTTGACAAATTGTTTTAATTGCAGCTCTAAGGACAATCTTCAAAACTTATTGTTTTTGATTTTTGCAAGCATCAAAAAAAGCGTTATCGGTGTTGAGACGTACTCATTTTTATAGGCTTAAATATTGACTAGATTAAGCTATAAAAACAAATATGTTAATTGCACTTTAATTTTTGAATTAAAAATAGTTTTTAGGGTAATTGAGCTATGCTGTGGCTCAAAAGAACAATGGTGTGAGTTGTGCTTTTCTTGTTGAGGAGTTCCAGTTTACATTTGTCTTGTCATGTGTTTGCAGTGTATATATATTATAAGTACAGGTACATTTTATAATGTGTCCGTTTGAGATATTTGTAATGTTCTAATTTGTCGTATGTCCTAAGCAATTAGATTGTTGATGTCAATTGTCTGCTCAAAATTGTTTGACGGGACAAACTGGGTATATAGATATAATCTATTATTTATTGTGATTAAAATAAGATTGTTGTATTGTAAAATCCATAAAATTATCTAGCCATTTTTGCTAGTGTTTTTAATAGTGTGTAAAAGTTTATTTTATCTTTGCTATTTATTTTTATATTTTAAGATGCGATTTTACAGTATATTAATTTACACTTTTTATGATTACAAAAAAGGCATTTATTATATTTGTTTAGGCTGATTTGCTAAAACTAACTTGAACTAACTTTTTACAATGCAGAAATTTCTGAAATACGCTTGTGAATTAGGTATAAACTATTGAACGGTTTGAAGAAAGGAACCTATAAAACAAACTAGTTGAGTGGCACTTAATTTTAACTGAAAAGGTTGTTCAAGATATACAGCATTAACAAAAGCAAAATCCACAAAGTAAAATTTAAAAAAACTAAAAATTCTGCATTTCTAATATTATTGTATACAAAATTGTTAGTTAAATTCTATTTGATTATAAACGCATATTGCAACTGGCTTAAGAAAAATTTAAATAATGATAAAATTTTGAATATTAGTAGTTTTGTCTTGCAAAAAATAACCAGTTTGCTACACAATACATTTAAAATCCATGTGCAGTGCCGTTCAGCATTGTTTTACAAAAAACATAGTTCTATTGAAACAAACATTTACATTATTTTTAATAAACATTAACTGGATGCGCGAAGAGAGGTACTGTTGCGGCTGTACAAGACCTTGGTTTTATCCAGGGTTGACTACGACTGCGCAGTATACTCATCCGCCAGAAAATCCTGGTTGAAAGCCTTAGACACAATCCACAACGCAGGCAATAGATACGCCATGGAAGCATTCCGGACGAGTCCTGCACCGAGTCTTTGCTGCGAGTCGGTTGTACCTAACCTAGTCGCTTGTCGTAGTCGCTTTGTACTCACGTACGCCGCGGCAATGCAAGCAAACAACAACCGACTCATATTTACCGCCAACGAAACGCAGTAAAGCAAATACAGACTCAAGTCTATCGTCACTAGGCTGGTGTGCGTCCGAGCGCAGGAGCTAGAAGAGAATCTGAATGTAAATTATCCGATGGTATTCAAGGTCGGCTTTGGCGAGTTTCCACCCTGGCTGATGCCGAGGGTTATAGGTTGTCTTGATCTGACCTCCCAGTGCAAACGAGAAACTTGCCCCGACGTTTTGAAGAGCAAGTTTCTTAAAATTGTTGCCGAATCCTCAGACTCTCCGCGGTTGTATACGGACGATTCGAAAACGGATCGGGGAGTGGGAAGTGCCTTCGTTTTAGATGGTCTTTTCTTAAAAAGGCCTCTGTGTACACCGCAGAATTATCTGCATTATATAAAGCCCTGCTATACTGTGAGACGTCATCTCACAGTTCGTTCCCCTTTTGTTCCAACTTACTAAATGCCATCCAGAGTATACAGTATATGCACTCAGTCAATCCGCTGGTTCAGCTCGTACAAACTTTGATATTTTGCTTGGCCGGGTTTGGACAGAGAGCTATCTTTGTCTGGACACTGGGTCATGTGGGTATTGAGAGCAACGAACCGGCCGATAAAACCGCCCGTCAGGCGGCTGACGCGAATCCTACGGACAACATTCCCGTAAGACCCGATAATCTTAAAAGATACGTCATATTGAAGGTCATCGAGAAATGGCAAAGAGTATGGAACGGCTTCGAGAACAAATTAAAGAAAATCAAGCTTTCCCTGACGGCATAGAAGTCGCCGGTAGATTTCAACTGGAGAGAGGAGATCGTCCTAAGTCGCTTGCGCATAGATCTTACCAAACTTGACTTATTTGTATCTCTTGACCGGCGACAAAAAACTAGCATGCCAAACATGTCACGACCCTCTAACGGTGAAGCACCTTTCCCACCGTAACCGGCTCGAGTTCCCTAACAACGTGGCGTCTAATTTATCAAATAAAGAGGAGTTTATGGGAAGGTGCATTCAGTTTTTAAAAGACTCAGGACTTCTGAAACAGGTGTAACCAAGTTTTTGTGTTGTCTTATATTGATTTTGGTGTTAATTAATTAATTAATTTTTATTAATCAGTTTGTGTTGTTGAGTTGTTTAAAGCATCGCAGTCTTGCATCAAAACATTTTACAGCTTTGGTGTCATTTGTGATATTAGGTTAGGTTAATGGACAGGTACTGGCATCAAAGTCTTTTACAACTTTGTTGTGAGTTGTGATAGTAGATTCTGTGATATTAGTTTTAAATTAAGTTTTTAATTTAAGCAACTGTGATTTATTTATTTATTTATTTAATTATTTTAATGTGTTGTTTTATCTCCTCAGGTCTATAACCTAATAGCTAATGACCTTAGTAGTCGACGCTAAAATACAAGTAAAAAAAAAACCTAAACTTTACTTAAAAAGTGACAATTGTATTTTATTGCATAATAAATGCAGTTAATTTTGCAATGAATATAAGTGACAAAACAAATTTGAGAAAATTGATTAAGAAAAATACGTAGAAATGTAATTTAAAATGAGACAGAAACAAAATAAACTTACAAAAGAAACTAGAAAACCTCAGGCTACTTAGAATAAAAAATGAGAAAAATACAAGATATTTTTCAACGGGAAATTTTTTAATTTATTAAACAAATTAAAAAGCATATTAAATTCAAACCGTATGATAGATTATTATATGAAACAGCAAAATAAGAAAGAAACAAAATAATTATAAAAATAGATTACTAATAATCAATGCAATTTAAAAACAATATGAAACAACAAACAAACTCAAAATTTAAAAAAAAAATACAGAAGAATGTATAAAATAAATAACAACGTATAGCAAATAGTAAATTTATTAAAAAACAGATTTGGCATTCAAAATTAGGATTTTGGCTTTAAGTAAACAGATCGAGTTTATTTTTAATAACAATAATAATAATAATAATAATAATTTTATTATCCAACGGAAGAACCAATAGAAAATAACATAAAATAAACTAAAGTAACATTACGAAAAAATATCAACATAGTTAAATTTATAAAAATTAAATAAAAAAACAAGTTAAACCATTAAAAATACAAAAAAAATTAAAAGTATAAATAAAAATAAAATTTGCAAACCAGTTACTATAACAAAATTAAAAACAGTACTCAATTATATAACACTTATAATAACATCATAAAATAATTTGTTTGCATTTCGACTTATATGCATGACCGGTGACTAAAATAATATATTTGTATTAGAGGTAGATAATAAGAAGGTGTCAGTAAAACAATTCTGAAGAATTAATTAAGTTGTAAAAAAATAAAGCGCTGCAGTTTTATCTACGCTCAGATAGTGATAAGAAATTATGTTTTATTAGCAAGCTATTATAAGTTGTGGGATCTGTCTGGATACGTACCATGTATTTTAATAAAATATTTATGTAATATGGGTAGTGAAACAGATTTTAGTTTACTACAAACAAAAGCAAAATACAACGTTTTTAACAAATTAAAATCGATAAAATATTTTGACGTGCGCATGAGAAATCCTAATAACTTAAAGGCAACAGCTTATAAACTATTAATATGGTTTGTAAAAGAAAACTGAGAATAAAAAAAAAACTCCTAAATCTTTAACTTTCAAGTTACAATTTATTAAAGTTCTATTAATATAATATTTGTGAATCAACAAAAAATGTTTACAAGTGAACTTGACAACATTACATTTATTTACGTTTAAACTTAATTTATTTAATCTTCATCATTGAGCAATTGTATCAACATTTTGTTGCAATATAAAACAATCAACAAGTGTACGAAATGTATGTTATAATTTAATATCATCCGCATAAGTTAAACAAGATGACATGTCTTGTCATGAGATCGATGTTGGTTAAAAAATAATGAACTTAAATTTAAACCTTGAGCTTGATATAAATTTAAGTCAAAAACCATTGTAGTTGACTTGACTGATTCAATTACAAACTTTAACATGTGTATAGTTATAAATTATATTAAAAATTGTTTCTTCAAAAACTTTAGAGCAAAATTTGATTGAGATTGAAAATGGTCAAAAATTTTGCAAATTAGACGAGTTACCATTTTTAAAACGAGCAGATTGCAGCACGCTTCCACACTTCAGGAAATATGGAAGTATGAACTTATAACTTATAAATACTTGTCAACGGTTTTGAGAACACGTATTTGTAATCTTTAAGCTAAAAACTAGAAAAGCAATCGTGACCAAAAACTTTTTGAAACGGTTAATACTACTAATAACATCCAAGTCTGAAATAGTAAGCATGATAAGCATTTCACGGTTATTATATGATTTGTTTATTATTGTAGAATTTTTGAGCAAGTACATTTAAAAAAAAATGTTTGCAAATGCGTTAACTATTTCTTGCAGTAAAGAATAACTAACATTGTTTTAATGTAGCTGACCAGGAATTCTGATTTTTTTTTGGCAAACAAAGTTCTATAGATTCTTAGAACTTAAAGCTAACTTTTATATTATTTATATATTTTTTATAAACTTAAAAAATTTGATGTTTAGGTAAAGATCTCATTCATTAAAATCAATATAAAAACACTGCAAAGACGTCAATTTTCATTTGCGGTAATAATAGTGTTTATGCGCATGCCGATATGTATTAAATAAAAAACGTGCAGTAGTTTTTTTTTTTAGATAGAGTTAATATAACTTACATGAACCGAATGATTGTACCTCATTAAGAAGAAAATTTAATATTTACTTAAAACTCACAAATTAAGCTGAGAACTAAATAAAGTAAACAGGACCGTATCATATTAATTGTTTAATGTACATAGTTAAGTCACTTAAACTTCATCTGACCAACAAACAATAATTTTTACTGCTTTTCACAATTTTACACAACACATTCAGTAACTCACATATTTTTATCTTGATAGACATTTTGGCAGAACAAGATTATTTGATCTTTCAACTATTTCAGAGATTAGAAAACTCCGACCATTTAGTTATTACTTCTGTTATTAAAGTTTCTTTTCTTATTACTACAAAACCTGCATTAATAATTGTTTTTCTTGGTATTATAATAGATAATAAATTAAACTGAAATAATCACAAAAGCTATACAAAAATATTGTCTGCATAATATGCAATTATCAAATCTATTTATAAAAGCACTAGTATACATTTTGTAATATTTATTATTTGAAAGTCGATGTGTTATAAGATATGTTATTATGGATGTATGCATGCAACGAAAATTTAACGACTGTGTTTAAATGGCAAAACAAGATAAAAAAACTTTAAATAATGTTTAAACTATTATTTAGAAAAGACAAAACTTCAATTTTATTTATACTTGAAATAGCTAGCCAGGTTTATAACATTAATTTGATTAATGTAAAGTACATAATTATAAAACAAGAATAACACATAATACTTACTTGACAAAACCTAATAGTAAACTTATTAAATGTTCTTTTGTATATCTATATAGAGCAATATTTAATAACACAAATAAAAAACAACTAAATATTTATCAGTTTAATAAAATTGCGTCTAAAGATCTTGTAATTTCAGAAAAAAATAGGGAAGAAATTTTATATGGCATATCCTGTAATACCTGGTATATATTTTTTAATTAACTTAGTGAACACAAAATTATTACTAACCAAAATTAATATTAGAACATAAACACAGATTTACGTCGCTAGGGAAATAAATCAATAAAGTACATAGAAATAATAACATTTATTTTTATGAATTTAATATTAATCTATATAAATTTACAATTATATATGTTTGTTGTATTATATGCTATTTCTAAATAATAAACATTTATTTGAATTTTGTTATTTTTACAGATGCTGGTCTTTCATGTAGAAACACATCCGAATGTTACCTGGTACGAGCAGTGTATTACATACAATGTACTGCCGTCCTATACGCATGAAGTTCTCTATTCAATGTTTGGAATGCTGATGATGTATACATTCCCTCTGGTTGTGATCATTTACTCGTATGCTTCTATTCTTATAGAAATTTTCAAAAGGACCAGGAATACATGCGGCAGTAAGTAACAATAGATAATATGTCTGATTGAGCAGATTAATTTAATGTACTGTTCATTGTACACTATCAATTTATTTTATTATTTTGAGTATATTGAATTTAATTAAAATTGAGCTTTGTGAACTAACTTAAAAACTAATTAATTTTTGAATTATTACTGCTTGGTATTTTGATTGCCAGAACTATTTGATATTTAAATAGTGGCAATATTTTTTTTTTTCAATTTTCAGATATTTTTCAAACAGAAAACAAATTAAATTAAACAATTGTTTGTAGTTTTGAGATTAAATTGGGTTTGAGTAAATGATTTTACACATTAAACTAAATAAAGTTGCACAAAAATATTTTATTTACAATCATAATTAATAATATCTTAATTTATAACTTTTTTATCTCAAATTTAGTACTTATTTGATTTTTATAATGTAATATTATGTATGTTACAAATATTTTATATGCTTATTAATAGCAAAACAGCTAAAGTATTTATCTATAAAATATTTTATAATAGATATGTATTTTGACAAGTCTTGGATATCTTTTCTTCGAAATGATCAAAACAATTTAGTTACTAATCCAAAAAAAAACAGCAGTTATTTTTGCAAACTATTTTGCAACTAACTCTACTATTCTATATATGTTAATGTTTTTACTGTTGCACCAATAATGCCAGCTAGTGGTAAAATAATAAGTTAAATTTATTTTAAACAACATGTTGTTGAATGATAATTTCTTAAATTCAATACCAAGAAAGCCTTAAGTATAGATAAAATTCTACTTACTATTCTTATTGTGTTTGTGGTAAATAATTAATATTTTCTACACGGACTTGTCAACTTAAACCAAATGGTCAACATTGTTGTCGGTTTACTATTATAGTTAAATTTTGTACAAGCATGGGTTCTTGCGGTACAATAATAAAAAAAAATAAAATAATGAGTAACAATACAAAAATTAGCAACAATTGTAAAACATCACAAAACATAAGCCATTTACGTAGTGCATTTAGATTTCCAATGTAATTACTAACTATAATAAATTTTAACAATGTATATATTGTCTACATTATAAATATAATGATAACGTAGAAGTTTTGTAAAAGTTTTAAAACAATTGGGTTGTAAATAAATCAGGGGCGTGCAAAAGAACAAAATAATACTTAACTTTCAGAATAACATTTTTTGTTCTATTGCACGCTACTGTTTTATTTACAAAACAATTTTCTTAAAATTTTCACAGAATTTTAACGTTGTTACCATATATGTAATGCATATAATGTATAAAATTTGGTAATAATTCTACTGGAGGATTTAATTCAGTATGTTGCGAATATAAAAAATTACAACCATTGCAGATGGCACGCACAAAACTTTTAGAAATAAAAATTTAAAGATTTATTTTTTGTGCTGTTTAACGATTGTTGCCAAGTTTTGTACTATTGCTAATAAAAAAGTTGTGCAATTTTACTAAGATAATAAAACGTCAATGATACGTGTAGTAATGTTGTCCAAAAATTTGGTTTAAGTTGGTATGTTCATTTAAAAAATATCAATTCTCAACTTTAGACTAAATTAACCAATTTTTGTATAATTTATTTAGATAATTTTGTTTTATTGTTAATAACATACATTCTAAATGTTTAAAACTTAGTCAGGTATCCAGTTATATATACCCATAGTTTTATCAAACAAAAAAACAACATTTTTTAATTGTTAGAATTGCTCTACTGGACTGACATCAAAAAAAATAAAAAACAATATAATAGTTTCTTTATTGTAAAGTTTTTAGAATAAAATTTATCCTAGAAACTCAATATGGATATTGATCAAACTTTTAACCACAGATTTTTTGTCATGTATCTTAGTCATAAATTAAATTTTATTTTTAACAAACATGGACAAAATCTTGCAGTAGCTCTAGTTTTCATAGAATTTGATTTGGCATGTCATCTTAGTCTTATTAACAGATCTATTGTATAAATCTTGATCACAAATATGTAAATCTTATCAATAGCTTTCTTGACAATAGAAAAATTATAGTTAAAATAGTCTTACCTTTAAACTTCAAATTATAAATGCTGGTGTACCTTAAGGTTTTGGTCTTTAGTCGACATTATTATTTTGTTTTGTTGTTGAACTTCTTTAAATAACCAATAACCTTATTAATAGTTTTGTTGATGATAAAACCTTGGTTTTTTCAACTTTTGATAGCTTACTACTTGGAAATGACTCACTAAAAATTTGAAAAAATGTACATAATTAGAATTCGTGTAGCGGAAGACATTTTTAGTGTTTTTAGCAAAAACAATTTTTTATTCCGTACACTTGGCTCATACATGGCCATATATAGTTTGAATAAGTTTATGATTAGAAACTTAGAGTTAAACCGGTTTTTGCCATTTGTATTTGTTTAATTAAATATTGCTGTGCCATCAGCGTAACTGATAGATTTCCATTAGATATTACATTACATAACCCATTAAGATAAATAATAAAAAATAGAGACTCAATGATAGTACTCTGTAGCACACAAAACTCTATGGTTTCAGATATTATAGATTTGATAATTAAAATATTATTAATTATTACACAACTTCTTGTCTGCCTATTGAAAAAATTTCAAACATTATTAATAGTGTTCTTCTTATTCCACAATATTTTAATGACTCCAATAGTAAATTATGGTTTATTGCATCAAAATTTTTAGCAAGATCTATAAATACACTTAAAGTCTTGGTAGATACATTTTTTTCAAAAATTATATTGTTTGAAACATATATTATCTTTCATAAAAAACGGAACACATAGAAGTAGTTGATCAATTTTAATAAAAAAATTACAAAATATTTGTTTTGATAAAACAAACAAATGATTAAAATTTAAATAAAATCTATACAACATTTTGTTTGTTTGTTTGTTTTTATGTTATTTCTTGCTGTTGTCATTTAGTATCAATTACTAGCTATTGTCTAATAACTGTCGATTGTTTTAATTAATTTGTCCACTATGACTTTGTGAAAATTATCGACAACTAAATGGTTTTGAACGTGGTCCCATTAATGGTATAAAAAATGCCGGACTTTTAATTAGAGATATTGCTGGCCATGTAAATTGTGATGTTGCAACGGTGTTAAAATGTTAGTCTAGGTGATTCAATAAAGGAGTTCAACAACGCCGCTTTAAATCTGGACGTCCCCGTCCACAAAAAACATTTTTTTAAAAACTTCTTTAACTGCAAAAGATTGGATGAAAAGTGCAAGAAACAGAATGTCAATGTTTTGCATTTGTACTGTTTATTTTTGTGTCTTTCTTTTACTCTATTAATACTAGACTACTGTAGAGTAACAAATTAGCAAATTAGGCTCCAGAATGTCATCAAATTGTGTTAAATGAGGAACCTCAATTTTAGCAAATCACCCTTGGTCTTTATTGATGATAATTTAAACGCATCCAGTTACATTGCCAATCTGCTAGAGCCTATTGCATTTCTATTTCTTTGGGGTTGGAAATTTTTATTTTCCAACAATATAACGCACGCTTTTATATGGCAATGACACAACATGATTTTTGCAAAAAGCTAACATTGTTATCCTTCTATTGCTAGATTTGTACCTACCCATTGAGCAGGTTTGGGATATAATTTTTAGAAGGCTGTCTAGTTTACCACGTTTACCAAACAACTTGCAGCATCTTTGCTGCGGATTCAAAAAATTTGGAATGATATACCACAGAAAAAAACTGTTTATTTGATTGAATGTATGCCCCGCCGTTTCAAATCGTAGCAAAACAACTTATTATTAAAAAAAAGTATATTTTTGTTTTTTTTTGTTTTCAAGTTTTAATTAGTTGTTTCTTTCATCAATAAAAAAGTTGTAAAAATTTATTAATGTAATAACAATATACTTTTTTACTATTGTTAAAATGAAGTGAAATTACATGTGTTTGTAATTTTTCTTCATTTTAGTTGTTTTTGAGTAAAAAAAATAGTTTATTTTTACTACTCTTCAACACTATTAAAAAATGTAAGCAGTTTGAGCCAAAGTTAACTGTTAATTCGTTGTTTATTATTACTATCATAATGACATATGTATTTTTATAGTGTTGAAATGCAGCAAATTAGTAGTACCTTTTTTACTTCATTTTAATAACAGTTAAATAAAGTATTTTTTATCATTAAAAAAAGTACCTTTTTATTATTTTAAGATAATGGTTTGTAGCAAGCACTTAGTTAATGTTTTCGTCAATATATTAGATATTCCAGATTAATTAAAAATGATTGCGTTAATAAATGTTATAAATTACAACTTAATTATCTCCAATCTTTTGTAATATCTTGTATTTATAAATTAGGGACTAATTTATCATAAAATATTTTAATTATATTTGTTTCCAAGCTTTGTGGCCCTTTTAACAAATGGAATGTATTTATATCAGTCATGTTTTCATGAATAAATTAAATTAATAATATAGCAGTTATATCGTAGATTACAAACTTTTTCCTCAAATCAATTATAAAAACATAATTATTTTGTTGGTTATTTGTTATTGATATGTATATTTTTGTAATTTGTGATCAATATTTTATGACTTATTCTGGACTAATTAATTCCGCACAGAAAAAATGTGTCTTACGCCCGCCCGTTTGACACTACATATAATTATATATTAAATTAAATATAAAACTTTAAAAGTCTGTAAAATGCACAAATGGTTATCAATTCAATTGTAAATTGAAAATTTAAAAACATGTTCTAGTTTTTTTTTTCATAATTGACTCACAATAATAATGTATGTAACTTAACCCAACTATTTTGTTAAAACTTCTACTTTTTACGTCGATTATACAAACAAACTTTAAACATGTCTTATTTTTTAAATCTACAAACAATATTTATTATTAATTGAGCATTTTACAATCTTTAAAGTTTTATCGATAATTATATATGTATACAAGCTGATTTTTAATATTCATTTAAATTTAAAACTAGATTTTTTAGTTGAAAATAAACAACAACATTTTATAAACGTATGTAAGAAAATGTTTAGTTACCAACGTACCACATACTTTATACTTTAATGTTTATTTATTCTGGGTATTAATAAACATCAGTGAGCCAAAACAACAAATTATTAGAATGAATAAACTATTTCCCGGTAAAAAAATGGGGCAACCAAGTGGCCTAAACATTGACAGAAAATTTATATTGATGACAATTTTTAACTATTACATGTAGATTCTCTTCTGTCCATATGAGGTTATTGTGGCTTGTCTTGAGAAATTAGCTTCATTGGTGAAAAATATTTTGTCCAGACGACTTGTGGTATTACGCAATTAGAATATCTTTGCTTAATTGGGAAGATTAATAATACGTTTATTTCTTGCCTTTCGGCCTTGAAAATTACATTTACAAATACATTTACAACTTCCCAAAATAATAAAACTTAATCCTTATAAAATTAACACAATTAAGAATATTTTCTTCTCTGTTCGTCTATTTCTTTTCTTCGTTTTTTAACTGCCCTCATCCATTCTACCCCTCTTCCGTCCCCTTTCAATATCTCATTTTTTTCCATCTGTTCTTCTCTCATTTCGTTACACTCTTTCAACATATGTTCTATAGTTTCCTTAGTCTCTCCGCACATTCTGCACATTTTCAAATCCTCTTCCATCCAAAATCTTGTCACTTGCTCTTCATTACCACATCTGAATCTTGCAATCATCTTTTTGTCATCTTTACTATATCTTTCGCTCACTAAGTACATTGGCAATTTATTTTCTATAATATGTTCATAGTTTGCGTTGTACCTAGACTCTTTCACTCGCATTCTCCTTTCTTGCCTTTGTATATCTCTATCTCTTTCCATAATTTCGTACCATGTCTCTCTCCCAGATTCTCTCATTCTTTCAATTTCTTGGCTCGCATACCCATTTCTATTGTAATAATTTTCCCTAATCTCCCCTAGCTTTTCATTTCTTGCTCTCATTTTCTCTTTCATGCATTCTTGTAATATTTTGCATTCGTGTCTCTGTCTCATTCTTTCTTCATACTTCATTGCTCTTTTTCCTGCTTCTACTCTTAACTTATCTTTTTTGACTTCCTCCAGCACAATATATGCTGGAGTTTCTCTATTTAAACCTAGCACCCATCTCCAATATTTTACATGTATTGCTTCTAATTTTTCTTGTTCCTTCCATCCCCATATTTCTGACCCATACAATATCATACTCCTAACTAAACTATCAAACATAAGCCCTTTTATTCTCATACATTCAAATTTTCTTTCACTTATTCCCCAAACTTGTCCCACTACTTTATTTGCTTTTCGAGCCATTTCTTTAATGTGCTCGCTCTCAGTGTTACTCGTACAAAAAACATATCCTAAATATTTAAAAGATTTTACTTCCGTAATACCTTGCCCATTCCATTTCCAGTCCTCCACCTTTTTTCTCCCACCCCCCTTTCTGAACACCATAATTTTTGTTTTTTCTACATTAACTTCTAAACATTTTTTTCTAAAATATTTTTCTAAGCTTTTCATCATCTCTTTCATTTCCTTCGCTTCTTTTGCTAGAATAACCATGTCGTCTGCATATGCTAGCGACCACACTTTTTCTCTACCAACTATTACCCCTCCTGCTTGAGCCAACCTCAATTTTTTTTCTACATCTGCTATGTAGATTGCAAATAAAGTAGGACTCAATGGACAACCCTGTCTTACTCCTTTTGTTGTCCAAAATCTTTCACTCATTTTTCCGTTAACACATACCCTACTTGCTGTCTCCTCATACACGTCTTCCATTCTTCTTACCAGGTGCTCGCTAATTCCTTTCTCTCTCATACACTTCCACAGTTTCTCTCTATCCACACTATCAAATGCCGCCTTTAGATCCAGGAATAACGCATATACTTTCCCCCCTTTCTCTGCTATTTCCTTTTCCACAATATGATGTAAAATATATACGTTATCCATGGTACCTCTTCCCTTCCTAAAGCCGGCTTGCCCATCTGGAATTATCTCATTCATACTTAGTTCCTCATTCAACTTTTCTTCTAATATCATCGCGTAGATCTTGTATGCCGTACCCAGTAGTGTTATTCCCCTGTAGTTATTTACCAGCTTTTTAGATCCACTTTTGTGTATAGGGCATACAAGACCTTCTCTCCATTGACTCGGAAACCCTTCTCCCTTCCATACTCTGTTTATCAACTCACTCAATCTCTCAATCAGTTCTTCCGTACCATACAACCACGCTTCATTCTGTATCCCATCCATACCTGGCGCTTTCTTTTTCCTTAGTTTTTTTATCTTCTCCCATATTGTCTCCTTTGAAATTTCTTCCGCTTGGTGGATTGGCTCTTGTCTCTCTAGTTTATTTTCTTTTTTCTTTTCTCCTCCAAACAAACTTGAAAAATGTTTCTTCCACGCTTCCATTGGTATTTCCTCAATATCTCCCTGTTTTCTTCTTCTTTCTTTGTTTATGTATTTCCATGCTTCTGCTTCTGTCTTTATTTTTTTAATTTCCATTTCATCTTTTTTTATAAATTCACTTTTAGCTTTTTTTAATTGATTTTTGTAAGCCTTTTGTTTTTTCATATATTCTTCTTTTGTGCTTTTGTTGTTTCTCCAGTGTCTTAACATCTTTCTGGCTTCTTGTTTTTTCTTAGTACATTCGCTGTTCCACCATTTGCTCTTTTTCATTTTTTCTTCTTTTCTTCTATATGGTTTTTTTACTACCGCATCTCCAATTGTTTCCTCTAATTCCTTCATTATCTCTTCGACATTTCTTCCGTTTTCTCTAATTTTTCTCAGGTTTTTTTTGTACTTTATCACACTTTCTTCCGTCCATGTTATCTTTTCTTCACTTTTTTCTTCATTTTCCTGTCTTCTTACAGTTTCCCCAGTTAAGTTGAGTTCTAATGGCTGGTGGTCTGATTCAACTCTTATTCCTACTTTAAGATTATCTATCTCTTCCCACGCCTCCTCATTTACAACTACGTAGTCTATTACTGATTGCCCGTTTGTCCCTATATAAGTAAATTCTCCCTCTTCATCTCCTGTGATGTTTCCATTTAAAATGTCCCAACCTCTCTCTTCTATCATTTCTATCATTTCTTTTCCTTCTCTATTTTCTGTGGTATCTTTTGATTCTCTGTTTCTTGTGTCCTCGTGTTTGATTTTTTCTCCCTTCTTTCCAATTCTTGCGTTGAAGTCCCCTCCTATAATCAATTTTCTTTCTTCAGTTTCTGGTATTAGCGTATCTAACTTTTGTCTAGTGTTTTTCATGCCTCTACTATATACTGTTATTGCTTTATATTTTTCTCCGCCCCTCAAAAAGTTTCGTTCTTGTATTCCCTCCATTTCAATAACATCATCCTCTTCTTGACTCATTTCTTTTTTTATGCCGGTAATTATGCCTCCTTTAGCTCTTCCTTTTTTTTTCTCTTTTATAGCTGGTTGGCATTTCCAGAAGTATTCGGCTGGCATGTTGAGCTTCAACTTTTCCCATTTCTTGTCATCTATCCACGTCTCTACCATTCCAATTATGTCAAAAGTTTTTATGTACTCCCAGAACTCGTGATCTTTGTTGTCTATCCCAGCTACGTTCCAAAACAAAATTCGGCTTGTTTGTTTTTTTGCACTGTCTTTATTTTTTACTGTTTTTTGTTTTTTTCTGTTTTCTGTATCTAAGTCGTGTCCTTGGTCCTTGCATGCGTTGTCTACTTTTTTTGTGTTGATGCTACAAATTACTTTTTTGATTTGCGTTCGCTCTCTTTTGAAACTCCTTGATCTTGATCACTCCAATTGTATATCTCTCCATCTATTTCCAATTTTCTGTACCGTACCCATACTCTTTTGCCCTTTGATTTTTCGTCCCTTGCTATATCTCTTAATTCTTTCTGAACTCGTCTTTCTTCCAAGGTCAAGTCATTTTCAATGTATATGTTTGTGCCTCTCAGTTTGTTTTTGTTCTTCATAATATATTGTTTTTGTACCCATGATTTTGTTTCTGCTATTATTGTTTGTTTTTCTTCATTTTTCACAGAATAGGCAGAAATTATTTCCGTCTCTATTTTTAAGTTTTTTTCTATCATTTTTTCTATGGTTTCTTTTTCTTTTCCTGCCTGTACCTCTACTCCTCTTACTACAAACTTGTTTCTTCTCTCTTCTCTTTCTTTTCGTTCCAGCGTGTCTTCAATTGCTTTTATTTTACTCTTTAGTTCTTTTTTCTCTACTTCCCACTTTTCTTCTCTTTTTATCATTTCTTCCTTCATATTTCTCATTTCCATTTTTATTTCTTCTGTGTTTTTTTTCATTTCCACTATCATCTGTTGCATCATTTCTTTTATTTCCTCCATTTCCTTATCTTCTCCGGAACAATGTTTTTCTTGCTCGTTAGTGCTTACTTTTCTTATCACTTCTATTTTTCTTTGCTCCGGTGACCTGAGAACTTTTTTGCTTCTTTGAAATATTTCCGGTTTTTCAGCACTATCTCTATTTCTTTTTCCTTCTCTGTCCATTTAATTTAGTTGAATTAAATTAACTAATTATATTAAATAATTAAACCAGCTAATTAAATTAATTTATAGTTTTTAAATTTAAAAACACACAAAAAACAAAAAAAAAAAAGTTTAATTGTTCTCGGGGCTCGAACCTATGACGCGACTTGCCGGTTGTTGAGTTCACGCGCACTGCCCGCTACACCACGGAGTACTGTCTAATTATTAGCTCTTACGTTCGTCTCTTTTTCACAATTGTTTTAGTTATTATTATTGTCCTCGTGTTTGTTGTGTTAGGTTAATGTTTCTGCCTGCACTTAAATATTAAGTTTGTTGTGGACACAACACTTTCCGCGGCTAAACTGCACTTTCCGCACACACACCACACTGTTCCCACCTTTTTCAACTAAAACTAGTTTATTATTATTGGGAAGATTAATTGGGAAGATTACAAATCAATTAGAAATTATACAACAAATGCTATTAAAAAAGAAAAAATGTGTTATGCACAATTTCAAATGAATAAATCAATTAAAGACACTTGGAAGTTAATTCATAGACTAGGAATAACAAATCAGCAAAAACTTTCTATCCCGCCACAGTTGAGCAATGTTGAAGAAATCAATAGTTTTTTTATTCAGTCGGAAGATCAAATTACTAATATCAATGTTCTTGATAAATATAATAATTCTGTTGGTTTAGAAAGTCAATTTAAATTTGAAAATGTTACTGAAAACGAGATTCTTGCACATATATGCAATATAAAGTCCAACGCAAAAGGTTTAGATAATATAGATATAAATATGTTAAGTTTGTGTATCCCTCAAATTCTGCCACAATTAATGCACCTATTTAATTCGTGTATACAATCTTCAAAATTTCCTAATTTGTGGAAAAGTTCAAAGGTATTCCCAATACCAAAAGTTTCAAACCCATCAACTTATTCCGATTTACGACCTATTAGTATTCTTCCTGTTATGTCAAAACTTTTTGAAAAATTATTATGCGAACAAATGACAAACTATGTTAGTAAAAACAGTATTCTACCTACTACTCAATCTGGATTTGTTCAAGGACGATCCACGACATCTGCACTTGCGTTAATTACTGATGACATTATTAGAGCTAATGACAGAAAAGAAATAACTGCATTAATTTTATTAGATTTTAGTAAAGCTTTTGATAACATCAATCATTCAATACTTTACTCAAAACTACACTATATTGGTTTTGACACAACTTCGGTTAACTTTATTAAAAGTTATTTAACAAATCGCACTCAAAAAGTTGTAATTGGCTCTAGTGTGTCATCTAGTAAAAATATTACAAAAGGTGTACCGCAAGGCTCAGTTTTTGGGACCTTTATTATATAACATATATACATCAGATATTGCATCAGTTGTCAAATACTGTAAGACTCATTTTTATGCCGATGATAGTCAATTATACACATCATTTAAGGTTGACCAAACTCAAACAATAATAAATAGTATAAATTTAGATCTAGAAAACATAACAGAGTTTGCATCAAATCACAATCTAACTATTAATTGTTTAAAATCCAGCGTAATATTTTTTGGAAATAAAAATGATAGAAGTCGAGTTGAAAACTTAAGAATACCTATTTTAATTAATAATAAAACTCTGGACGTTAAAGAAAGCGCAAGAAACTTAGGTCTCATATTTGATGAGAAATTGCAATTTGACACGCACTTGTTGGCACTTAAGAAAGCAAGTTACGGAAAATTGAAAGTTCTGTACAGTCATAGAAATGTGTTGCCCATAAAATTGAAAACTCTTATTACCGACTCTCTGATCTTATCAAAATATAATTATGCAGATGTAGTGTATGGTCCATGTTTAAACAAAACCAGAATATATGAAATTGAAAAGGTGCAAAAATCTTGTATTCGATTTATTTATGGAATAAAAAGACGTGATAGAGTATCTTACAAGTTAGTTGATTTGAAGTGGTTAACAATGGAAAACCGACGCAAAGTACATCTTGCAAATTTCACACATAAACTTTTAACACAAAAACAGCCTTTGTATCTGTTTGAAAAACTTATAACACGCAATGCCATCCACTCCGTAAACACTCGTCACAACCATTTACTACATATACCTAGATTTAAATTAAATCAATTCAAATGCTCATTTACGTATGCTGCTAGTAAACTATATAACACGCTACCAAATAACATTAAAAATTACTCGGTTGCAACATTTAAAAAATATGTAAAGGAGCACATTTATGCTTTACAGTAGGATTATATTATTCATGTGTTTGTTTTTATTATTTTTTACTATTTTTTTTATTATGATTTATTATGTTTATGTTTATTTTTTATAGTTTTATCTTATTAATTTTATTAATTTTATATTTCTTAAGTTGAAGAATGTAATTACATTAAGAATTAACTTCTTAATATTTATGTAAATAGGGTTAAGTGGAAGAAAATTTTTTATAATTAACTTCGCCTAAATAAAGACCATTTATTATTATTATTATTATTATTATTATTATAAATGTGCCTAACTGCTAATGCATTACCATTGACAAAACTAACACAAAATGCAATATGTTGTTAGTTTTTTCAATTTTAAAGCATAAAATTAAATGACACTTTTAAACAATTCTACGCTTACTAACGTAAAACAAATGAGAATTTTGTTTTATTTTGTCTATTCTTGTAAATATTTTGTTATTGGTAATATGATCTTTTTATGATATTGTTAATAACTTTGCGTAAAATCACATTTCATTTGCTTTCATTCCGTATAATAACAGTTTTGTTAAATTTCTACTTTTAAAAGCTGTCGCCTTTTTAATGAATTTTATTTTATTCTTTTCAGTTTTCCTTTTTATTTCCTGTGTCTGGTCCCATTGCTCATTTATGACGGTGTTTAGATAAACATGTTTATTTTATTTTTTCAATATTACTTTGCTCTAGCTTTAGTTGTTATTAATAGTGTTGTGGGTTATTTTTACTTTTTATTATAAAATTGGTGTTATCTATGTTGATATTTAGTTTAGATTTTCTATGTTGTCAGCAATAATTATGATATCATTTGCATATCTGACGTTATTTATGCAATTTCCCGTTAAAAGATTTTCTTTTTGTGCATTTTCTAAGGCTTCTTAAAAGTATGTATTTGGAGTAGATATTGAATAGCAAAAAAAATAATGCACATCCTTGCCTCATTCTATTTTACTGTGTCTGTGCTATTGTGGCAGATTTTTACTCTTGCCATCTGGTTTTAATATAGATTTGTATTTGTTCTAAGAACTTTTTTCAAGATTTTTATTAACTTTTGGTGTTCAGCACAGTACTTGCAAACAGAAGAGGGTTTTTTTATCTTGACTACGTCCTTAAATCCAAATTGAATAAATGAAATCTGTCTGGTCTTAAAGTTTTGCTGTCTTTTATTTGTATTATAGCATTTTTGCTTTGTTTTTTTTTTAATGTTTGGGTTTGTTTTCGGCTCTATTTGATGTAGTTCTAGTTTTTCGTCTTTAAATAATTGTTTGATATGTGTATTTCGGGGGATTTTAATTGCGTTTCTGTCTATTAATATGTTGTACTTGGCAAGTTTTTTTGTTTTTTTTTTTCTAATAGTTTTGTAGCTTTTTTACCTTTCTGGGTACGTTAAAAATGTTATGTTTGTTTTGTAAAGTTTTTCTATTTCTGCACACTTCTGCTTTGTTTTTTCTTCTTTTGCTTTTTTTATCTTTGGTCTGATTATTTTGTGTGTTCTAATATACTAAATGTTATCAGTATTTTATTGTAACTTTTTCTGGCTTCATAAGCTTTTTCTTAATCTTTTCTACTGCTGCGTTTACTATTTTTATTTATCCTTGGCCTACTTGTGCTTTATTTTATATTTTGATCGTGGTTTTGCCTTTGTGTGTTTATATTTTGTTTTAAAAACCTGCGGATTTTATTACTGAAATCGGCAGGTGCTCTGTCGTGTATAATCCAGCTTTTATTTCTTATGTTAAGTGGAATATTATTAAAAAGATGCTCTTAAAGAAATTTAAGATATAATTGTTTGTTGAGTCTTCTTGGCTGAAAAAATGGCTTTATCAAAACATCTCCTATTATGCCAGCTTACACGTTTACGGAAAATTGATCTTAAAAATTTTGTTCACTTATTGGGTGTGGATTTTTTTCAACCCGCAAATGGTTGTTGTGGAAGTTTTGGGTATTTTTTTTTTTAAATTTGCTATGTAAGAAAATAATACTTGTTGATTTGTAAAAAGATTTTTAAGTAATATTTGTGACAAAAGTTCAGACTCAAATTAAAATTACAAAAAGGAAAAGGCTGTACTTTTTAAATATTGTACGGATATAATAAATAATCGTTTAAGATTTTCCATACCAGAACATGCGTGATTGCCATTACTGACATTATTTTTTTGTACTTGTACTAGGATTATTTTCAACAACATTCAAAACTATCTTCTCAATTTCTGGAGTTCTGACATCTTCAGGTGATCTTGATAGTTTGCTCGGTTAAAAGTTCCAGTTTTACATAGACAATGGTGGACTTGTATGTATTTTACTATTAGGTATTACTGTTGATACAACCTTCTAGCTTTGTAAGTCTTGCCATTTGCAAGCCAGTACACAAAATGTATGTTGGCATATTCATTTGTAAAATCAACCATAATAACTCCAACTGAACATCAATTTAAACCAAACGTTAGCACAATACGCCAAATGTCATTCAAAAATACAATACATGCAATCAAAGTGGTTTTGATTTTAATCTTCAAAATTCAAAATTGTGAGAAAACTATAACTTTATAAAAACTTTTTGTGTCAAAATCAGACGACAGCTAGTATTAATTTAAAAACTAAAGTGCAGTGAATACTTTTGTTGTGTAGCCAACACTTATACCCATAAAACTGCACAAGTTTTAGAATTGATAACGTTTTTTTTTTCTTCTTGTCGAAATTAAGAATAATAAGGTTTTCTAAATTTCTATGTAGCAAAAAAAATTTAATTAAACAAAACAAAAAAATAAAATTTGTTTTATGTGTTTTTTTTAATTTTGAAATTATTTTTTAAGTCAAACAACATTTTGAAATTTTAAAAATATTTTTTTTAGATTAATTACGTAAAAAATGTAAATAATGAAAATTTTGCTAAATAACACAAAAATCTCTAATATATATATATCTTGTTTACTTCTAGCAATGTGCATAGAGAATAACCCTAAATTTATTTATTTAACAAACCACAAGGTGTTCTGAAGAATATATAAACGACATACATAGCAAAATATATTTGTTATGTTCAATATTTTTAATAGTTTGATTAAAGTTATCTATCATTTTTTTATTAATTGATTATTGATGATTTAGTTAATTAATTGCATTATTCTGGTTTGTTTTTTTGTGAATTAAGGCTGTTGTTAAACATGCATTATCATTTGAATCCACATTCCTTGTAATCTATTTTATAGTATGGCCCAAAACATTGACTACAACCTTGTTTGGCTCTTTTTGTTTTTAAGACATGTTCTAATATTTCCATAATAAAATTTATATTGTATTGGGTAATTTTAATTTGGTTTTTGGATGCTAAGTCTGATGATGTGTTTTGTAAGTTTGATTACACTGTTTGAAGACAAAAGGCATTTGTAAGTTTCTCATAGAGATATTAATATTATTTGTTATTGATTGGCTTTTCTTCTTATAATTGTGTTTTGTAACTTAAACTGTTAATCTTAATTAGTCGATCTTTTATCTAGAAAACTACAGTTACCACATAAAGGAGAAAGAGAATTTAAATATAGAATAAGTTTGGCAAATGTTTTAAATGATTTATCCGTACATTAACAGATTGCGATATCACTTTAAACTTCAAGCACAATTGTCAAAAATCCATCTTTATATAAACAAGTCGCAATATCACTCTTTGCTTCAAACACTATCGTCGACGATCTACCTCTATATAAACAAGTCGTAATATCACTTTGCACTTCAAACACTATTGTCGACGATCCGTCTGTATATAAACAGATCGCAATACTATTCTGCACTTTATCTGGAGAACTACAGTTAACAAATAAAAGAAAAAAAGAATTTGAATTAAGAGCATACCGACCGCTACCTTGATTTGTAGTATTTTAATAATAATTTGATAATCGATTTATTTTTTTACCATTTAAACTATGATATGTCGAAGTCTTTTAGTCAATTAATAGTTAGGAAATGGCCGAAAAAACCATCAAATATAGAAATAAATGCGTTTTTTTGTGTTTTTGAATGCATTTTGTTGCTATTTGCAAATATAATTTTACAAAAAAGACTTCGAGATATCATAGTTTAATCCTTTCTAAATGTACTGGTAAAAAAATAAATTGATTATCAAATTATTTGTAGAAGCAGCGATGAAGGGGAAGTTGCCGTTTTTGTTAAAATACTACAATTCAAGGTAGCGATCGGTATGGTCTTAAATACAGTAGAAACAAAATTATAACAAAGTTTAGTTTGTTTAAAATAAAATCTAAGTTTGGAAAATGTTTTAAACAATTTATCAGTACATACACAGGTTGCAATATCACTAGTTTTTAATATCTATTTTAAATAATTTGGGAGTTTTGATCTTCTTCTTCTTATAGTGCCATACTCGCTACGAGCGTCGGCACCCGTCACGTATGTTTGTGGTGCGCGATAATAGTTCCACACAAACATACGGGACCTACAGTTTAACGTGGAAACCGAACCACACCACTAGAGGGGTTTACTAGGCAAATACTTTGCTGGTTTGCCATTGCCTTGCAAAGAAGACGACCGCATCGAAATATATTTGACAAATTAGATATTGCCGCTGCCGGGAATCGAACCCGGGCTGCCTGCACAACAGTCTTTGCACTAGACCATTGTGCTGCGGTCGCCTCGGAGTTTTGATAGTAATACTAAAATTTTTTTGGCTTTTTCCGTGTGCAGTTGAAATGACGTAAAGGTTATATTAAAGTTTATTTTTAAAATATTTTTGTGCAATTTGAGGCTAAAAATATAATTTTGTTAAACTTGTATCTATAAGACGATTCAGAGATAAATTGCAAATTTGTAACAAAGTATAAGATAGTTTAGATTTGATAACATTCAGGATTATTGCCAGACGTGTCAGGATTGTATTTGTCGTATTCAGTTACTAGATAACTAAGTTCCTGTTCTGGTTTGTCGACGTTATAAAGTTCTTGCACAGCAAATTTGTTGTGCAGTGTAAAATTACTTTTAAAATATTGACCCTGATTTTTTTGCGATCGTATTTCTTGTGTTTAAATTCATTGCAGCTTGTTTATGATTTAGGATAAAATTTTGGTTGGGTCTAAATACGTTTTGATTAGTTCTAAAATTATGTTGAGGCACAAATTGTTTTGGTCTATATGGTATTTGTTTATTGTAAGTAATGGCTAACGGTTTGTTTTGAACCAAATGTTTTAAATTGGATTTGCTTATCATTTATATTGAAATCATTTGTTATTACATGGAAAGCTGAGTTTTTTTAATTCTATTATTATATCTTTTGAGTCACATTGGATCAATTTTAAAGTCATGTATGTTATCAAAAATATTGTATTGAGCAGTCTAAAACCGTCAATTAATTTCTTTAAGCGGTTTTTGAACAAGATATTCTAATTTAACTGAATATACCAAAATGCACTTACCTATTGCCAGGTATTTATAAGACCAAGGTCACTTCTAAAAATATGCGCGTCAGTAAAAAAATTGTTTAAAAAAAATGTTTAAGTTTATCATTTACAGCCTTAACAGATAATTAAAAATATTAAATATTTGTAATTTATTGTTTATAAGGCATCAATATCATGTAACAAGTACAATGAAAATGCAGCAAATGCTAAATGTACTGAATATGCATCTGTTGTAATTGCATTTACAAAATAAATAACATAATACATTAGTTAAAGTTGTAATTGTTAGTTTTGAAGATATTATGGTTTAAACATAACTGCATTTTTTTATTATTGCATCTTTTGCATAATTCTGGTTTAATTTTAACGTCATACATACTTTTAAATAACATAATAGATCAGTTAAAACTTTAATTAGACTTTTAAACCCTCTTAGATTTTGAGATAATATTGTTTAAAGATAAATGCAAGCGTTATGAATGTTTCTATTAAGGCACTTTAAAAATTAATTTGGATTTAGCTTACAAAGATAAGAAATAATTAAAAACAAAGTTTTTTGTTAAGTTTGCATAAAATACATAAAGGCTGTTAAGAAAATACTACAAATAAAGTAGGAAAGACAGAAAGTGTAGTTTTACAACAACAATACCACGATGCAGCATGTTTTTGCTGTTAAAGCCACTATAATGATCAAACTTTATTTTAAAAGTACTCAACTTTTTACTAATTTAAAGTCAAAATCTGAGATAACTGCGTTGTGTGTAATATTAAGTAATTCTTAAATATCACATTTTGAAATTAAAATAAATAACGCACGCCATATAGAAATAGTAAAGAATCAATAGCTTATTGTTATGTAGAGTTGATATATTTTATATAAACATAAATATATGCTTCAAAGAATGAAATTGGCGTGTTTATATTCAACCTTGGTTGCAGCAGGCAGAAAGTAATTAATGTAATGTAAATTTGTTTGTTGCTAAAACGATGAATGTCGAAGCGGTTAAAGCGTTGGACAAATTTACAAATAGTTTACGGCAGAGTAGGATTCATACACAAACAGAAATAAATCAAATATCTACCTTTGATACAAATTTAGCCATGCATATGTATTGATCAGTTACATTTGTATTCAAAAACATATATTATTAAAAAAAATTGTTTGATCTAGTTTTAAATGTATTTTTTGTCTATCTTGCAAAACAAAACAAAATATTAGTATATCGTACTATGTAAATTATAGCGACATGATTATTAAATTTAATTCTTTTTCTGTCCACATAAAGTTTTTATTTATTTAAAAAAGAAAATAAATTTTAATTAATGTAGTATGATATAAAATAATTAAAGTTAGTTTTAATAATTCATTATTCATTGTATATTATATTACTCGCACTGTTTATTTGTTATATTTAAACCAATGACTTTTATTTTTATTTCAGCTGATATAATTAGAAGGTCAAGTCTGGGTTATTTAGGCAGAGCAAAAATCAGAACACTGAAAATGACCATCATCATCGTATTGGTGTTTTTTGTATGCTGGACTCCATACTATGTGATGATGCTGTGGTAAGTTACACAATAGTATTAATTTAAAAAAATATATAAGTTATATATTGGTGTTTTTTGTAAGTAAATCTTATTATAATATATTGTGAACAAGACGATTTTCTGCTTCTCTTGAAACAAATTACTATTTTGATATGTGGTCTCTCAAAGTATTACTTCAATATGAATCAGATATGTTAACAGATAACGTGGATAAAAATAATGACCGTTCAATTTAAATGTTAATGGTGTTTACAATTTATGGTGAAATCGTCATGATTTCAATGTCATAAACTGTGAGATAGTGTCTGATTGATATGTCTAGCACGTGTCATCAATTCCATTTATATTAAGTGTTATAACCAATGTGCAGATTTTTATATATGCAAACCATATAAATTTAGATAATTAAATGTGTATGCTTGTTTTAAGCAAAGTACAATGTATTTTAATATACATACCTACAATTTAAATTTAATTTTTTATAATTTATGTAATAATACGTATATAAATTTATGTAAAATGCTTTTATAAATAAATAAAACAATGGTAAAAGACTATAACGTAGATCAAAAATTTATTGGTATATTGTATGGTATTTTACTTTATATTAATAAAGTTTTCCAAATATAAATTGAATTACCGGAGTAATTTCTCTTGTATTTATATATGTATATTTTGAAATCCAGCAATGCCACCTTGCCGAATGTAATTTAACAAATCCATGAAAGTAAAGTAATTGCATAACTTACTTTAAAACAAATCCAATTTTATTTTAACATTTTGTTTTTAATTTCAATAAGCTTTCAAATTTATTACTTCTAAATTAGTATCAATATAATAAAATCTTAATGGACTTTTATGTTGTGAACGCTATTATGCATGTTATTCTAGATAAAAGAAATATTTTTTTACAAAAAATGACAATATTTTCTAATAAACCGCACTATTGTTAGGTATTTTTTGTTGCATTTTTTGTATTTGATTAAATTTGATTGATTTTTCTCTTGTGTTCTTCTTTTACCCTATTTTATGTCACTATATAATATATGTTTTTTATTCTATAAAAATATAATAAGAACGCACGTAAATATAACACATGGAAAAAGTATTATTTTAACAGTTACTTTATAATTTACATCTGCGTCAAATATATTAGTAATTTAAATATTGTTGGAGTAAGGTTAAATAAAAAAAAATGTTAGTAAGTTTATCGCACATAACTATAAAAATCAAAACTGATTCTTACAATTTTTAAAAAGTAGTGTGTTACTAAACCAATTAATTCCCAATATTCTTCATTAAATTAAATTAAATTAGACGGTACAGATTGATGATATTCAGAATAAAGCAGAAACGAAAGAAGACAGACAGTCCGTGTCGTTATCACCTCGTTCTGCAATGCACTGATGTAGTCGTTCCTTAGAGTTCTGTATCAGTCTCTTACACAAGTCGATGTCAATTGCTCTAACTTTTGTTCAACTTTTCCGGGTTTTGAGGTAGACCTATGCTTTTATTTATTTCTATAAAAATTAATTACAAGTTGTGAGGTCTGGAGAACGAGAGGGCTACAGAACATTACCAAATTAGGAGATTACGCACAACTTTAATTGAGGCTCTGGCTGTACATGCTGTTGCACCATTTTATTGGAACTAAACATATTACTCGGTGTTTAGAGTTACAGTTGCCCTTATTGCATCTTGCGTTATGAATAAATAAGGTTTGATTATTCTAAAACGATTTACAGCGAACCAAATTGTAAGTTTTTAACTGTAAAGCGGGAGTTAATGCAGTTTACGGGGATTTTCTGCTACCCAATATATAAAGTTCTATTTGTTAACAGATCCACTCAAATAAAAATGTGCTTTATCGCTTATGATAATTACTGGTTAATTTTTATTAGCTGCTAACGTTGTAGAAAAATTTCTTTATTCAGTTGCAAGATAAACATAAGTTTATAGGGGCAAGTAAAAATCTTGGTGTAAGATTTTGCAAAGTGTTTGACTACTTATTTAAAGTGTTGCAGCTTGTTTTTGGATAAAGCGGTCTGGACTCTAAATTACTGCTTGTCTTGGAAGCTGGTCCTTACACTTTGCAAACAACCTTTAAGTTTTAAATTAATTGCCGATGTTGTCGTTCTAAAATGTTGCACTCATTTGTTAATTGTAAAACGTTTTAGAACTGAACCATTGCATATAATATTAAAGCGTTGGCAGAAGCGCGTTGCATGACAATAATAGATTTGTCCAATTATAGATATTCTTTAACTGCAAGCGCACGATTTTTCTTGTTTTGATAACCATTGTGACTAACAAACGGTAAACACTTCTAAATTGAATGACATTAGCCGCGAGCTTTTATCTTTTTTCTGTTTTAAAATTGTCCTTCTATTTTACCCCACTTATCATATACTAAATTTTTAGTGTTAGTTGATAATACTTGATATTGTTATTTTTAAATTAATATTAAAACAAAAATTATTTTTAGATAAATTAAACAAAGGATTGATTAAAGTGTAAAAAACTACAATATATTATTAAAACACAATTTTTTTTTTTTTTCTAAAGTTCAAATTAAATTAATTTGTATTAAAAAGGACTTATGCCCGGTTGCACCAACACAACTTAAAGTGCAGCTCAGATAAGACGTTTTTTTCAATAAGGGTGCCTTAAGTTTTAGATTTTGTTGTACCAATTAAATGTGACAACTTTTTACCTTAGCATTAAAATACGTTTGACAACTGCGCAAAATGCAATTCTACAATCTAACAAAAGATGTAGACACAGACAATTTGTATCATAAAAGTTTTAAAACGCAATGAAAATAATTTTTAATAATATTATTTTATAATTATTTTATTACTTACTCTAATATTGTTCTAACTATCAAAGTTGATTTCACTTATATTATTATTTTAAATTAATTTATTTTTATATACATTATTATTCATATGTTATCAATGATTATACTTTTAATAAACATAACCAATAAAATAAAGCTTAAGATGTAAGACCGTCATGTGTTAATGTGAGATATAATTGTGTGTTAGTGCAACGTTTTAAGGAGACTTTAAGATGTGAGCAAGCCTCAAGCTTTAGCTACAGCTTATGGTGCGTTAGTGCAGCCGGGCATTAGTCATTGTTACGCCCGCTGGCATTTTATTTTAATTTATTATATATATAAATTCGATTTTTTTTTTGTTGTTTTATTATTATCAAATTCCAATTCTATCTTTCTTCTTTGCGTTGAAAGGAAAAGCAAATCAAATAAGAAGAATTGCACAGAGTTTGCTAAAAGACATTGACGCAAGAACAACAACAAAAAATATATTTTGTGCCTGGAGTCTGAAGTGCAACGATAAACACCATTTTGGCCCTCAAGTTGACGATCAGGAATTCGGTAATGTAACACGACATGTGCTTATCTAACCAATTAAATAACACTTGCTTAAAGAAAAAAATTACATACGCAACTCTAAGACCCACAGCCAATTTATAGCATTTTGAGATAGTTGATAAAAACTTTATAGTTTTTAAAGATTTTAACTTTACTTATTTTTTTTCTTTTTAGCCCTTAAGGGGGCAGTTTGATGAGTGTTATAAAACTACGAGCAGAACTCAGACAATTTAACTTCTTTTTAAAATCGGTTTTTTGCAACGTGTTGAGAATGAAATTTCTAATCTAAAGAAAAGTAAAAAAATCCAAAACCTTCAATTGTTTATTAAATTTTGAAATTAATTTGTAATTTTTTTGTCGAAATATTTGCTTAAACTTTAAGAGTTATACTTCATTGAACATTAAACTTAGTAGAGTTTTTATTGTGCTATAAGTTATTTTTGTAAAATAACAGTTGTTACAGTTCTGCTCGTAGTTGTGAACGTATGATAAACGTAAAATTTGAAATTCCCGCGTGTATTAATTTTTCTAACAGTTTGGTACTGCTGCCACATTAATTAAAGTCATAATAAATGTCATATTATAAATTTATAGGTTATAGCAGCTGGTGGTTTGATAATATAATACACCCTGCGCCAGAGAAACTTACTTATTTGAAAGGTCAATAAAAACAAAAGTACTTCAGTTATTGTTTTAATTCTTTTTTTATTTGAAAATACAATATCCCAATTTTTTTTTCATTCAGTTTTGAAAATGACATCTTGTAAATGGCGAACCCCATTGCGCATACACTGATTAAGTCGATTTTTGAAATTCGACATAAACCAGGGATTTCAAATAACCCCATAAAAAGAAATCGCACGGATTCAAATCTGGAGAGCGTGCCGGCCATTGGAGATCGCCTCTGAGAGAGATGAGGCGGTCGGGAAAATGTTGTCGCAACAAATTCATTGAGTATAGTGCTGTGGCTCCATCTTGCTGAAACCACACGTTTATAACGTTCATTTCTTCGAGATTTGGAAGAAAAAATTCCTCGATCATGTTCCTGTAACGAGCTGCATTCACGGAAACTGCGCGTTTGTTTTCTTCAAAATAATAAGGACCAATTATTTTCATTGCCGACATCGCACACCAGACAGTAACTCGTTCACAATGAAGTGGATTCTGGTGAAGTTCACGCGGATTTACACCACTCCAATAACGCATGTTTTGCTTGTTGACGCAGCCGGAAATATGAAAGTGAGCCTCGTCACTGGAAAAAACTACCGCGTCTTCAGGCAGGTTGTCAATCAGCATTTCACATGCATTTTGACGGGCAACAAAATTCAGTTAATTCTGGCACAACAGCCAATTTATAGGGATAAAATTAAAGGTCTTGATGGAGAATTCGTCAAACAGTGGTGTCAGAAATTCCCATAGCAGCTGCGTGTTTGCCAGCCGAACGCCGGGGAGAACGCACAACTGACTGCCTCACTCTTTCGATATTTTCCGGAGTTCTGCTGGTCCGTTGAAGTCCATTTCTGGGTTTAGCAACACTTCCACACTCCCGAAATAAGTTAACCCACGACAGAATCGAATTACGGCCAGGAATGAGTCTGCGAGGAGGAATTTCAAAGCGAGCGCGGAAGGCACGTTGCGTAGCAACAAGTGAGCGACCGTTAGAAAAGAAGCTCTCGACGGCGAAGGCCCGCTGCTCTCTAGACCAGAGCATGATGGCAACTGACTGGTGGGAGAAACAAACTTGGGGACTTCCCCTTCCAGATGCGCCCCCTCTCGACCCCTTTTCAAATAAGTAAGTATCTCTGGCGCACCTTGTATAATTGTGATTACAATAATATCAAGTTACCGTCCGCCATTATCTGTTAATTTATAATATGACTATATTCATTCATTATGATTTTAATTAATGTGGCCGCAGTACCAAACTGTTAAAAAAATTAATACAGGTGGGAATTTCAAATTTCACATTTTATCATACATTCACAACTACGAGCAGAACTGTAACAATTGTTATTTAAGAAAAATAACTTATAGCACAATAAAAAGACTACTAAGTTTAATGTTCAATGAAGTATAACTCTTAAAGTTTAAGCAAATATTTTAACAACAAAATCACAAATTAATTTCAAAATTTAATAAACAATTGAAGGTTTTGGAATTTTATATATTTCATTATATTGGAAATTTTATTCTCTACACGTTGCCAAAAACCAAATTTAAAAAGAAGTTAAAATACATAAGATCTGCTTGTAGTTTTATGACACTCATCAAACTGCCCCCTTAATTACTTCATTGTTGGTTATAGACATTTTCTATTTCTTTCTATGTTTGTCTGTTTTTTGCAGTCTTTATCCACATTTTTTCCGCTGTTGTCTTTCAATTCATCTCTTTTTTTTAATATTTCATAAATCAATTATGCGGTTTAGTGTTTTTCAGTGTATTGGTTTATAATATAAAATTAATCTTAAAAACGAATTAATCGTTGGGCTTGTGCATAGGCGTCTTACAAAAACAAAAACAAGTTACTTAAGAAATAAAAGTAACTTGCACATTATAGTTAGTACTACTAATACAGCAACATTGAAAAAATAAAATTAAAAAATGATATTAAAATTAAAAAAAAAAAAAAACATTAATTAAAGAAAAAGGAGGAATTTAAAAATAAAATATAGATAAAGGAAAAATGAATTGGATATTAATTAACATCTAGACTATGCAACACAAAAACAGGTAAAACATAAATGTACACACAGTGTATAATATAATGTCTAATATATAAAATAACAAAAGTGACCTTTTAATAGAAATTTAAGGACAGATCATGCGTTTCTAAATCTGCTGCCGTTACTGGCCAATATATGTTTCACTAGGCGTTATACAGGGTATTAATGAATACGGGTAACAAATTTTTAGGGTGGGTATGGGGGTTTATTTGAGACACTTTTTATTTATAAACTTATAGGCAACCATGTTTATCTTAGAAACTGGACGTCAAAACTTTGTTTTGTTTTTTTTTATATATTATTTAAAATATCTCTAGAAACAATGCATCGCATGTACTACTGAACAATTTAATCAACCAATCATTGACTTAGTTTCTGCGTTAAAAGTTATTGTTTTTAATATTAGTGGTCAAAAATGACTTTAAATTCTGTTGATGGTGGTAACGTAGTGCTCTCTATTAGGAGAAACGTTGAACTGTTTGTGTATTAAGGAGAGCTGTAATACAGTATAATCCTACAGGGACAGGCAACTGCAAAGCGTTTTATTTGAATCAGTTGACCAAAATATATGTATATAATTTGAAATTTATAAATGATGTATTTTATGTAATTAGCTTTTTCATCCAGTAAAAAACACATAATACACTCGTGTTGCAGGGTATGCACCTATTACCAGTGTGCCTAGCATCTCACTGGTCAAAGAGACAATTTTCATAAAATTAAAGTAACTATTAGACAGTTTAAGTTTAGTAATGTGTAAAAAGTATTTTTATATTAATGTGACATATTAAGTAATTCCTAAATATTACAATTTAAAATTAAAACAATTCCACAAAATTTTAATTTTAGTTTTGTTTATTTTGACAAATACTGTACATTAAATTAAGAATGCTACAGAGCAAGATAAATCACAAACCAATAATTTTTATATTTATTATGTTTTTTCTTTTTTGAATTTATGAAACTTTTGAAAGTTATTTTTTTTTTAATTACTAAAGAAATAAAAAAAAATTAAAATTAAAAAAAAATTAAACTTATATATTCTTTTTACGAGAAACGGTATAAAAATTGACAACAATCATAAAACATCACATAATTAAAGCCATTTACTTAGTGCATTTAGATTTTTATTTGTAAACTTTATGTGCGTACCATCTGGATTGCAAGGTTTTTTTATATATGTAATAAACTAAATTAATTTTTATAATGTAATTACCAACTAAAATAAGTTTTAACAATGTATTAGTTCAGTCAAATATGCTTAAATACTTATCTAACCTTTAAAAAAATCCAAAAAGTTTTGAAACTTTTTACACTGATTTATAGGTACCTAATGAAGACTATACTAAAAGTCCCGACGAGTATGACACAAGCTTTAGCTGTAATGACCAAAAACATTGAGAACTGTAGATTGGAGGTAAAAGTTGTCTATATACATAATGAAAGCTGATTAAATTTGCATTCAAAATGTTTATATACAATTTTTTTTGTATTCCCAGCTAAAGAATATAAAAAAAGTTGTTTGTATTGTTACGAGTTAAGAAGCCGGTTTCTTTTGTTTGGTAAAACGCTCTTTTTACTATACACATTTTTTCCTCCTTCCTTTTCCTCCGTCTATTTTGACAGTTTTCTAATACTCCCCCAACTACCTTCCCTTCCTTTCACACAACGTTTACTATACGAGTGGGATACGCGTCAAATTGTAGTAAGTGTGGTCTGCCTTTTATCTTCTTTGCTCATGAAGAAAGTGTGGCAATCAACCCTTTACCGATGTTTTTAGAGATAGTTAATAACAAGCAGAGTGATAAGGATTTAAATAACTACTTATAGCATTTACTTTTTATCTTTATTTGAAGAAACTGTATGCGCAAAAAAAATTGCCTTATACGTTACTTTTTCTGTACTATAAGAAAAAGCCAATCTTTTCAATTTTGACGAAGATTTATGTCGCCTATGTTCTCAAGCAGTATGCCGGCAAGAGCTGTACCGTTGTGTTTGATGGTTATTTAGCAGCATCATTTAGTATAAAAACTGCTGAACAGAAACAAAGTACAAGCTAAAAAGGTCAGCCATTTTCTTTCTAATAAACACAATAAATCCAGACTTATTTCATTCTTCTTAACTGCTTTTCACGACCATAAATTAAAACAGAACAAGCGCTGATACATTGATCATCCGCACAGGAGTCATAACATTTTTAACTATTTACAAAAAAGCAATAGTTGGCAAAGATGTTGATCTTATTGTCTTTCTCATGGCTTAAACTCCATCTGAAAGATAATATTATTTGTTAAACCAAGCCTTGGCAAAGTAGAAAGAAAAGTATATTCAAGTCAGCAATTGCCAACTATGGGAATAAAAAACTGAATACATTTTGTGCATGCATTCAACGGATATGATACGCCTTTTGCTGCATATTAAAAAAGGAAACTTATCTGTTTTAATTTGTTTAAGAAGCTAACTACACTGCAAAGTATTACTGATGTAATAAAGCTAAAGCTGAAAACAAAAAATGTCAGGCATTGTACAATGCACCCCACTAGCAAACTTTTCTTAACATGCATTGTTACAATTAGATTTTAATGCTAAACCAGACTTCTCTGCGCTGTCGCTCACAGAAGAAGTAGCAATGCAGCATGCTTTTTGTGTATACCACCAAAACAGTAGAGTTAGAAATTTGAGCCGGCTGGTTTGATCTCAGTAATTATAGAAAACGCAGCAGAACTTCATTTCTTGCGAATGTATAACTAGATGTGGCTGTCAAAAAGCAGGAATAATGTGCAGAAACGTTTGCCACAATTGCTGTAAAGAATGCTTGAATGGCATTACTTTCACCCCCAAAAAAACCTTTGATGATCTTGATGATCTGGATTGCTTCATGCCTTTGGAAGAAACACAACAGTCGGTAAAAAAGATAAGGATCAAAATGCTAAGTTTACTGGACTTATAACCAGAAATCAGATGAGATTGCACTTTTTATTTTTTACTGATTACGTGCAGCTTAGCAGTGGTAATTAGTTCATAAATTACATATTGTGCCTTGCTCACTTTTTTTTTGTTTAGCGCCTTATAACTTTGTAACAGCTAGGATTACATGAAAAATGTGTATGATTATTTTATCAGCTTTTATTATGAATATAATTAACTTTTACTTGAGACTTACAGTTCTTGAGGTATTAACAAAAAACCCAAAAAAAGTGTTTTGTTTTTGGTCATTGCCGCTAGAGCTCGCGTTATATTTGTCAGGATTCTTAGTAAATTAATCACTTAGTACATAGATATCAGTTTAAAAAGTTTCAAAACTTTTGAATTTTTTTTAGAGGTAAAATGGCACTTTGACTGGTTTATACATATATTATATGCATTATGTATATGATAAAAATGTTGAAGTTTTGTAAAAGTTTTAAGAAAATTAGTTTGTAAATAAATCAGCGGCGTGCAAAAGAACTAAATAATATTTAATTTTTAGAATAGCAGTTTTTGATTATTTACAAAACAATTTTCTTTAAATTTTAATAAATGCAGTGTTAAAACTTATTTTATTTGGTATTACACTGTTCACAAGATTTAATTCATTATGCTGCGCATATAAAAAATTACTTCCATTGCAAATGGCACGCACAAATAAACATTTAATTGCATCATGTAAATGGCTTATATTTTGTGCTGCTTTACGATTGTTGCCGATTTTTGTACTATTGCGCATAAAAAGTTGTGCAGGTTTAGTTTTTTTAAAGAATTTTTTTAAGTTTTTTTTTTCAAATTACTGTACATTAAAAATCACTGCATATACAAAGTTTGTCTAAGATAATATAACATCAGTAATACGTGTAATAATGTTGTTCACAAATTTGGCTTAAAAGTTGGTATGTTCATTTAAAAGATATCAAATGTTTATTCTTACACATTTTTGGTCTTACCTATGGACCCAATTAACAAATTTTTGTCTAAATTGTTTAAAAGGTTTTTTCACATTGTTAATAACACACAATGTATGTATTACATGTTTAAAACTTTAAAATAATAGAATATAAGATGTTTTTAATATTTGTTTTCTATTACTAAGTCACACTCAAAATGGCCGATATAAAATAATTTGTTTCACACGTATACAGTTCCATTTGGTTCGGTTTGTTTTTGGTTTATTTTGATTTGTTTTCGGTTTGTTTTCGGTTTGTTTTTGGTTCGTTTTTAATTTGTTTTTGATTCATTTTTTTATTTGGTACCTAACAGAAACAGTATGGCACCGAATACTTTCTTGTAAAGTGATGAGATGGTGATCCCAATGAATTCCTCTTACGTTTTTTTTTACTTTTCTATAAAGAAACAACACGGCAACAACTTGACATCTTTTTATTATGATTATTACTAAGCTTGTATACAAAAAAAAACACAAAACCTGATACGAACCGTGTATGTGTAAAAAAGTTTTATTCGTTTTTGGTTGCAACCGTTGTTTCTTTAAAGAAAAATTAAAAAAACAAAGAAGCAATTCATTGAGAGCACCCTCTCATCACTTTACGAGAGAGTATTTAATGCTATACTGATTCTATTTGGTACCGAATAGAAACCAAAAATAATTCGAAAACAAACCAGAAACGAACCGAACCGAATAAAAACCGTATACGTGTGAAACAGGCCTAACGCATCAATATAGGGAGTCAGGTATTTAGTTATATATATCCATGGTATAGTCATTTATTGTGCATATAAATATATAGATAGGTACAAATATCTATATTTTATAAATTTCATTGTAAATACAAAACAAAATAAAAATAAATAATTATAAAACGTTTTAAACAAAAAAAAAATAACTTTCATTAAATAAAGCATGTTTAAACTTCCCGATTCAATCAATCAGTATTTTTATTTGTTCTATTATGGCTGAAGTAATAAATAAATAAAAAATCAAAATTTCGTTTTGTTAAATTGTGGCGCTGTATTTATTATTTATTTTCATTCTATTATATGCGTTGAATAAAAAATTATATTTTTGTTTTAGTTCTATAGGTAGATTTAAATAAAAATAACTGTAGTGATCAAACCATTGTTCTTTTAAAACGGCTTTCCGGAACTTGTAATTTATTTTCTACTAAAATCCTTATAATAAATTACAAAAACAACACTCAATTAAACCAAACATTGTATATGTTTTCCAAAAAAAAAAAACATTTTATCTAACTATATTATTTAAATAATAATTTAACAGTATTATATTAAAACATATGAACAATAATAATAATAAAAAAATTACATCACAAAATTAAAAAAATACAACTTTATATTAAAACAAGATTAGTTTTTATTGTTTGTAGCGTCTTTTTTTAACGAAATTATGCTGTTTGCATAGCGTTCAACTTTTTAGTGAAGGTGGTGAAGGCGCCGGGCAAATTAAGTTTGTCTACTTTATAGTTAACTTCGTGACGTGAATAATTTTATTAGATCTATTTTGTTTGAATTCCCAAGCACTCTAATATACTCATTGCTCGTCAGTCACACTCAACAAAAGTGTTGTTATTCTGTTGCTTAAACTAAATTTGAATTGTTATTACAAGTGATTTAAAAATGGGAAGAGCATATACAAGATCTGCAAGTGCTAGTAAAGAATTTTTTATCACATACCTAAAAAGTGTGGAATTTAAGGATGCTTTTCAAGATGTTATGAACAAAGTCAAATGTTTTAATGAAACAATATCTAAATTACAAGAATAAGTAAAACTGCTAAAAAAAAAAAAAAAAAAATATTATTACTGCATAATAATAATATTATCTTACAGAAAACACTTTTTAACTTATAACAAAAACAAATTATTTTTTGAAGCAAGAGAACTTAAGCGAGAAGGAATTAAATTCGTATGGGTAAAAGAAGGTAAGATCTATGCAAGAAAAACACATGAATCAGAGGCAATAAGAATCAAAACGGCTGTTGATATAGACAATCTTAAAAAATTAAAAAAAATAACTGTATAAACTAATCCAAACAAAATTAACATTATTTAGCATTATAGCTTCAAAATATATCTATAAAATATCAGAAGTATGCAAAACAATAATGACATATGATATAATTGCACTAAACAAAACATGGATATATAAAACCGAAATGGAACATTTTTTATTAAACAATTATAATTATATACTCAACAAAAGAAATCAACAAAAAAGTAGAGTACAAGATATATAAAAAATCATCTTAGTTATAGTATAAAAATAAATTATACAATAATAACATACAAATAATAAAAATATGGATTGAAGAACATAAAACATTTATAACATTAATATATAAACCACCAAATATAAATCTAATACAACTATGCAATATATTGGAAAACAAAATATTCCTAGAAAAAAAACCGCATATAATAATGAGCAATATTAATATAGATCTACTAAAACATGAAAATATACAAACTTTATATAAAATTATAATTCACGAATTTGGTTACACAATTATAAATAAAATGGGCATAGATGATTATACAAGAACAGATAAATATGATACTAATAGAAGTATAATTGATCATATATTATCGAACAACTCAAAGGAAAACAAAATTATACAGACAAAACTGCTCCTATTCTCAATTACAGATCACACAGCTGTAATATCATCATGGGTATCCGAATGCAAAAAAAAACATTTATTATAAAAACCAAAATAAAAAATAATTAAACAAACGTAAAAAGTATGTTTGAAAATGCTAACATAAACAAATTACACTCTTTTGAACAACTTGCCACAACTATAAAAAGAATTATAAAACAAAATACCACTACTAAAACAATTAAAATGAAAGAAGGACATGACTGGATAAACTTAAATATATTGAAAAAAATAAAAAATAGAAGTCACTACTATGAAAGACATCAATTATATCCTACAAATATAGTTATTAAAAATAAAAATTTAAAAATAAAAAAGGAAACAGAATCTCAAATAAATAATTGTAAACTTGAGTATTATAAAAATAAAATAAGCAATAAAAAAGGTAATATGCAAAAAAACTTGGTTTAAAATAAACAATATTCTTAGAAGCATAACAGTAAAAAAGAAGAAAACAATAAATACTATAGTAAATGAACAAAACACAACAATAACTGACAGCGATGGATTAGCTAATACTATAAACATTTATTTTAAAAACATTGTAAAAAAACTAGCTCAGGAAACGCTAGACAAATAACCCGAAGTCAAAAAAAAAAAAAAAAAATAACTATTACCAAACAAAAAGAAAAGGAAATGGAAATGTACAACACCGATAAAGATGAAATAAAAAAAATTATATATAACCTTAAAACATTGCTGCTTTCGGAAAAGACACAATAACACACACCACAATAAAAAAACTTAAACATGAAACAATACCAATATTAGTAAAACTAACCAACAATATAATCAATGAAAGTGTTTTTTCAAACTAAAAAATACTGTAATTGTACCTATTTTTAAAAACGGAGATAAAACATTACCTGAAAATTACAGACCAATAGCGTTATTATCAACGTTTTCAAAACTTAATAAGAAAACACCAATACTCATTCCAACAACACTCGAGCACAACATCAGCTGTACCGGATATTGTACATAAAATAGAAACAATATTAGACAAAGGAATGTATGCAGTAGCAACATTCATTGATTTAAAGAAAGCATTTGATACAATATCCAGAAAAAAATTGCTAAAAAAATTGAACTGTATAGGAATCTGTAAACAAAGCTATGCTTTATGCAAGTCCTACATAATAAACCAAAAACAGCAAACAGAGATTGACGGAATACATAGCAAACAAACCACATTGGAATACAGAATACCGCAAGAAGGAATTTTAGCCCCAACTTTATACAATCTATATATAAACAACATCAAAGAAGTTCAAATAAAAGGCACACTATATATGTATGCGGACGATTCTTGCATTCTTCATGAAGGAGGCAATAAAATAGAAATTGAGGAAAATACTAATCAAGATTTGATGGCATGAATGCATGGTTTGACAACAATCATTTAACAATAAATGCCAAAAAAACCAATTACATTATTTTCTCTCAGAAAAATATTTGATTTCTGTCAATTTGTGTAAGATTTTTTGTATTTTAAAAATACTAATTTTCAACTTTAAGCAAGAATTCTGCATTGATCAATTAGTGCAATATAAACAGTATCACAAAAATTAAAATAACATCAAACATGTTATAAAGTGGCACTAAATAAAAATAGACTTTAGAGCTGAATCAAACTTTTTAATTAGGAAATGTTCTTCTTTGAACTTACTATCTATTTAAATGTCTTAAGTTTTTAAGCAATCCGTAAAACATTTTATTATTAATAGGTATTTTGATTTCTAGATTAAATACATTATTTTTATTTGATTGATCTAAAAACTATAGTTATTGACTTAGATGATTTTCAACATTATTATTTTTTTCTTAAACACCAAATTGTTTTAATTAAACGACAGATTGTGTGTTGTCAGCGTATAGTTAATAACTGCAGTTGCGAATTACTTTGTATAAGGCGTTGCAATATATTGTTTTTATCAATACTTAAAATTGATTTTTTGCTGTACATCTAATTTAACACTAACTGAAAAAATATTGTTGTTTTCTATTTGCACTGTTTGTTTGCAATCACAAACTAATAAAATTAACAACTGATATTAGAGTAGCGTAACAAATTATATTGAATGCCTTACTGTAATGTACTAGCTCCAATATTGTTACTTTACTATCATCAGTTATTTAAAGAATGTTATTGACTGTTTAAAAAAGCTCTGTTGAGCAACTACAACCCAGCCTTAAATCTTGATTGTACATCCGGTATAACGTTATATTGCACAAGACGTTTGCGCAATTGCATTTCTAACGTTTTCCCAAACTTTGACATGCAAAAACGCTGTTTGGCTTTAGACCATTAAATGTTATCAAAATTGTCACTCAAAAAAAATCCGTTGTCGCAGAGCAGCCCATTTCTCGTGTCAAGACTAGGCATTCTGCACAGGATTTTGTATGTAAAGCTGCAGTACCATTACAAATCTATGAAAATACCGGTGTAGTAGGAATGAGCACAATTAGTGCCAAAAAGCTTCAATATGAAGAGACGACTAATGTGTCATACCTTAATACAATAGATGCATTATGGATGCATGGTAAATTCTGCAATATACCAAAACTCCCAAGATGGAACGGATATATAGAAGACTTGAATAAAAAAAAATTTCAGTTCGAAATGTCTCGAGTCCTCTTTATGCCATTTATTAATCATCTAGCTTGTAATAACAGTACAGTTTATACGACTTTGTTGTGTGCTATAGAGAAATCCAAAAATCAGGGACACAGTATATGCATTATAACTTTAGATCAACTTTTGTTTACCAAAACCAGAGAAATTGTTGCTGCAGCACCTCCAAACTTAGAATTATCAAAAGTTATTGTCATACTTTGAGGCTTTCATTTATTAATGTCTTACCTTGGAGCTAATGGCTTTATAAGGCAAGGCAGTGGACTCAAAGAAGTTTTGTCAGTCATTTACGCACCTAATTCTGTAGATAATATGCTGAACGGTCATGCCTACGTCAGAGCAGTCAGAGGTCATATTCTGCTACATCTTGCTTTGGCCAAAATCATGCTAAAAGAAATCAACGTCGATGAGGAGACTGATGATATTCGTCGAACCACGATTGAAAACGTAATTAATGGTACCCTATCATATGATGATATTAATAATGGTGATGAAAAAGCCGAGTTTGTACTCCGCAAGTTGTAAATGGGTGTATTTCATGCATGCCATGAATACAATGTGCGAAGAATTAGAAGACCTTCGTAACATTAAATTGGATACGACTGATGAACATGTTGATGCTAGGGATTCACGAGTAGCTCGAGATTCTACTGATATTGCAAAAGTCCTAGAATGGTTTTTATGCCGCGACCCTTTCATTCAGCTTCCCTACATTATGTCAATATCAAGTGGAACCATCGGTGATGAGAAAATCAATTGCCACCAGGCTCGGGAAATAGGTCTATTTTCTGTGGCAAGCATGGCCAACTTGACATTTGACAATATTAAGTTGAAAAGAGCCAACAAAGTAGCCTCACTTTTAACAGTAAACAGTTCAGTTAAAGTGCATGGAGAAAAGGTTGCCATTGATCCATTATTGCTGTTTCAGCAAATCAGTATAAGCAAACAGTTTGAAAAAAATCTCCAACAATACTTTGAGTACGAGTTAGCTCCATACCCGCTAGCACTTTTTGATGAGAATGGGATGTGCAAAAATAAAAAATCTTCTTTGTATGACTTACTAAAGCCAGACGATGACATTGATTACACAAATGTAAAATATATCGTCAATGAAGGATATCTACTGCATCGTGCTGTATGGAGTCGAGGCAGCACATTCGACACTTTTTTGATAGCTACATTGCTTATAAACAAAAGTATTTTGGCCAAGACGTTTTATATGTATTCGACGGTTATAATGATGATGGGAATAATATCAAAGCTTCAAAGCAGCGTCGTCGTTGTGCCACAGTTTTATCATCCGCAGATATTCTCTTCGAAGCATCAATGACTGTATTAACGAGCCAACAACAATTTCTTGCCAATAAAAACAATAAAAGTCGATTTATTTCGATGTTGTCTGAAAGATTTCAAGCCGCTAACATCATTGTGAAGCAGGCAAAAAATGATGCTGATGTTCTGATCATTAAAACCGCGATAGAACAGTCGGAAAAAAGTACTAGTGTAGTTGTTAGCGAAGATGTAGACTTGATGGCTATTTTGATCGCACGAGCTCCTCACGGCAGAAAATTATATCTTCAGAAGCCTGGTAAATCTAAAACCCCATCAAAAATCTATTCTTCGCAAGGCTTAGCCTTGTATTTTAAATGTCAGAGCCACATTTTATTTCTCCATGCAATTACTGGCTGTTATACGACTTCTGCTCTATTTTGCAAAGGTAAATTAAATATATTCAAACAGTTTGAAAAGAATAAAGATATGATGAGCTGTGCTGATGTTTTTACAAGAGCTGACAGTTCTCCCAATATTATTTTTGAGAATAGCCTACGTTTTATACTGCAAGTTTACAAAGCAACAAAAAAACAGAAATCCATCGATGAATTCCAATATTTGAAATTCGCACAATATACGAAACTGAATGCTGTTGTGCAATTGTCGGCGCTTCTTCCAACTTCTGCTGCTGCTCAGCAGCATTTCTATCAAACATATTACTAAGTTCAGGTATGGCTCAAAAATAAAGGATTCGGTCCTGAGAACTGGGGATGGATCTTACAAAGTAATGTCTTGAAGCCAATTACAACGCTGCTTCAACCCGCTCCTAATGTTTTACTCAATGCGGTATTCTGTAACTGCAAAACGGCTGTAGTTCATCTTGTGGATGCCGAAAAGCAGGTTTGAACTGTTTGGTTGCTTGCAGTTAATGTCATGGCCAAACTTGTTTGAACGCAGTACAAGTAGACATCGATAAAAAAGATATCCATAAAGACATAGATCCATCGGCTTTCCTTATCCAAACATTAGAGACGGAGCAGTCAGAATCCAAAACCAAAGAAAATTGAAATTTGAAAAAGCTTTACTGTGAAAACATATGCTTCTGTAATATAAAAAAACCATCAAAGTACTTATTGAATAAAAAATAATTATTTATTATCAGATCCTAAGATCTGTCCATATTCGCCGGTGTGAAGTAATTATTCTACGTTCTTTGTTTTTTGGAACGCCCTATCTTGTCTTCGGTTGCCCGTACAAAAATACTTTTAGATAACTTTTATAGGTAATTGCCTTAGCTACAAATTAGCTTTCTATATTTTTTCCCATAAATTTCATCGTTCTCCAGATATTTGCAAAAAACTGTTTTTTGCGACCTTTGACCTCGCGAAAGCTCAGGACGCGGCAGCCACATTGATGAGAAACTTTCACATATTATTGAGAGCCGCAATACTAAGGTACGTGCAAAAATTTAGCCTGTAACAAGATATTTCGAGGTTAACGTCTATTTTTCTTGAACTAAAAACTGTAAACCAAATATTATATATATTTTTGGTAATGGTTTGAATATTTTTAAAAACTGATTAAAAATTAGGTTCAAAAACATTTTTACGAAAAGTTAAATTCAATGTTTTATTTTTACTTTTTTTAATATCTGTACTAATTACTTAAACTACACAAGTTATAGTTAAATTTTGTTATTGTCTAAATTTACGAGATGCAATTGATTGAGTGATAGTTAACTATTTTTTAGTAAAGTTTTTTCAGTATGCTATATACAATAAAATAAATAGTAATTTATATATAAACATATGTATTACATTTTTATTCACAAAAAATACATTATAGGAGGTATATAGCATTATTTTTACAAATTAATTACAAAAAAAAAAAATCTTTTTGACCATAATTATTTACTTGATTTGATTTATGAAAATATTTGTTTGGGCGCTTAAACAATCAACACCAAAAAATTACTAAAATATAACAAAAATATTTACTACTACGTTTATTTTTTGCGTTTTGGTCTTGAAAATTACATTTACCAATATATTTGTATCTTCTTTTTTTTTTCATTTTTTAACTACTCTCATTCATTCTATCCCTCTTCCGTCTCTTTTCAATTTCTTATATTTTTCAATCTGTTCTTTTCTCATTTTGTTACATTTTTTTAACTTATGTTCTATATTTTTTTGGTTTTTTGCACATTTTTCACATTTTCAAATCATCTTCTATTTAAATTTTTGTCACTCACTCTTCATTACCACCTCTAAGTTTTGCAATCATCTTTTTATTATCTTTACTATATCTATCGTTCATTAGGTACATTGGCAGTTCACATTTTATATTATGTTCGTTTGGGTTGTATTTAGACTTTTTCAATCGTATTCTTTTTTTTTTCTTTCTATTTTTTTCTATAATTTTGAGCTATGTTTCGTTTCCAGTTTCTCTTATTTTATCAATTTCTTTGCAAGCATATTCATTTTTGTTGTAATAATTTTTCCAAATCTCCTCTAGCTTTTCATTGCTTGCTCTCATTTTTTTCTCATGCTATCTTGTAAGGTTTTACATTTGTGTCTCTGTTTCAATCTTTCTTCATTGTTTATTTTCCTGCTTCTACTTTTAACTTTTTTTTTTTTTGTTTCTTTCAGCACGATATATGTTGGAAATTTTTTATTTAAACCTAGCACCCATCTCCAATATTTTACTTGTATTGCTTTTAATTTTTCTTCTTGCTTCTAACTCCACATTTCTAACCCATACAATATTATATTTCTAACTAAACTATAAAACATAATCTCTTTTATTTTCATACACTTAAATGTTCTTTCATTTATTTCTTATATTTAACTTTTTATCATTTCCTTCATTTCATTTGCTTCTTTAATAGAATAGAACAAAAATGTTTATAGGAAATTTTAATTACTTATACTTTTCAAACAAATTTTGCAAACTATTTGATTGTTATACACATATAAATTTAGATAATTTTTTGTGCAGCAATTGATACTAAAATAAATACTATTGCTAACTATGCGTACTATCAGCTAGTTAAATTAAAAATACTACTTAAAAATAAAATAGTAGTAATTAAAGAATTCTCTTTGTTTTAAGCAAATAATATAGCAAATCTTTTTCAATAACAAAAATATTTAAAAATTGCTTTAAAAAAGCTAGTAAATCAATTTTTTTGAAAAATATAGTAAACTGCAAATAGAGTGATAATAAATACAAAAATTAAAACAATGTAAGTATGTTTTTTTAATATTTGCCTCCTTTATTCAGTACAATATTATTCATTTTTAAATAAAATAATGAAATCTTATAACGTATTAATTACAATAAATGTCAATTATAATAGAAAACTTTTCATAATTTTACTTTTTTATGTATGCTTTTAGATGGTTTTGTTTTCAGAAATCCGCCTACATAAAATAATTTATTAAATGTAAATGTCTTTTTATTTTATCTCCAAAGCTGAGAGGTTCAAGGGCTGTTCTAATTTTACTTCTTTTAATTACTTCGTTAATTGTTCTATTAATTCTGCCTTACTTCGTTTATTTTTATATCTTGATTGGAATAATGGGACTATTCTTTTGTACAGATATTCAATAAAACAATTAGTATATTTCAGTAAAGTAAAATTTGCAAGACAAATTGGTATATTAATTATTCTTATGTGGTTGTAGCATAAAAGTTTATCTTATTTAAATTCATTCCTAACAACTTATGGAAAAAGACAATTCTCGCGCGTGCAACAGCGAATCCAACATGCAATAAGCTTTTTGAATCTTATAAAATTTAGAATACACAACTAACATAAACATTGTAATTATATTATAATTAATTAAAAATTAAATTTATTAAGCTGATATAAATATAAATAACAATATTAAAAAATTTGCAATTTAAAGACAGTAGTAACAAACAAAAAAACAACTAAATACAAAATATTTTAGTGACGTTTTGACAGGGTTCTATTTATATGGCAAAAAATATAAATTAAGATCCAGCAACATTATTCAAACGAAATAGAAGACATATTGCCATTTAAACAAGTATTTACTTGTAGACAAAGCTTGCTGGGCATTTTAACAAATATTCACTGACAATTCAGAGATATAAAATCAAAACTTTTTTAACCGTACACATGGAATAAACTTTCCAAGTCAGTATTTTCCGAGACTTATAAGCCACAAATATTCAAGGTCAATGTTCACTGACTGCTTAAATATTGTTATTAATGTGATAGTTTCACTCCTTAAAATTTACATATATTATTATTTGTTGTAACATATTATTTTTTTTTTAAATATTACGTTTTGAAATTAAAAATAAAGAGTAAAAGAAAAAATACAAATTATACACATTCTTGCCTTTATACATATATATATATATATATATATATAATGGATGTCTTTAGTAGATTATATTAAGCATAGTTAAAATCAGCAAAGTTTTTCAGAGTCATTATTTTTCCAATCGGATCTCTGGTGGGAATGTACTGAAAAAACATGCAACTGCAACATACAAAGTAAAAAAGATACTGAACGCAATACAAGAGATAAAATTTAAAAAAAAAAACATAAAAATCAATGAGATAAATGAGATAAAATAGCTTGGATCAAGTCATTATTGCAATTACATTAACTATATAGAATTTACTAATCCGGAACATCCAATAGACATTAGCACCATGATATAAAATTATTGTAGAAAATTCTATTGTAAGTTTGGTGATTATTTTTGTTTTTTTATCTGAATGAGCGCCCAGGTGGTGTAGTGGTTAACGTACTTGACTGTTAGTTCAAGTCTTCAATTAGCACCAACTTTAGTTTAATGTACTGCCTCGTGCGTGCACTAAAAAACCCAATAATTTAGATTAAAATTCCTAAATTTGCGGCAAAACTTCTAGATGTGGTAGTTTTAACTTCTGGCATCAGTGGTTAACATTGACAGCAGAACTAGACCGATGTTAAATAATTGTTATTTGACTGAGTAATATTACTACAAATATTATGTAGTGCTCATAAATATAATATATATATATATATATATATATATATATATATATGTAAACTATACTCAGGCACGACCGACATTTAAAAAAAAACAATATATTTCTAAACACGGCTAATTACTACAGGTTCTAACATAAAACTAAATCTAATTACAATAACATTTTTTTATATACTAGAATAACAAGCGATAAACAAACTGCAACGCAGCATCTAAATGTATAAATAATAATATGATGTAATTGAAATGAGAACAAAAAGTCCTTTGTTGTGAACGTCAGTTAATTCTATTTTTAGTAACTTTTTTTTTTGGTTCTTTGTTTCTTGATCCATTTTGTCAACGTATACAAACGCTTTGTATGAAGGGATTGGGTTGTTGATTTATGATCGATGGCCGATAGATAACTGGTATCTCTTGAAGATTTAACTTCTTTAGGTCAATGATAACTTTAGTAAAATTAGTTGTTTTCAATTTGATCTGTGGGCTGTCAATTAGTACCGGACTTTCCGAAGTAGATTCTAAGTATTTGATTTGACGGTTTTGAAATAAGATCAAACATTCATTATTTTTGATTAGATAGATTTTGGACAATGTTTTGCATTGGCATTGAGTAATTTTTTTTCTTCTTTAGAAATACGGCAAGATACTAGTTTAATTCAGAAATTAGTTTTAGATGGTTTGTAGTAATCTCTACCTTGTTAATCTGGCATTCTTTGGTGTTTTTGTGTAATACTATTTTTCACATTTAGCCTAGAGATTGGTTATTAGATGATCTGGACATTGGTAATATTTATTACTTTGGGTACACAAGTAAGTTAAGGCTCATATGTATTTATTTTAACAGGTATTTGATATCAGGTAAAATAGTTACAATATCAGATTCATACATGGTCGGAATTGGGTTGTAATTCAAATTCTTTTCTATAATTGATTGGTATTGAAAAAAAGTAATTAATTTTTGTAGGTTCTAATTTACAAGCTACTTAATAATAAATTCAAAATAAAAAATATTTTTGGTTTAATTTCAAAAGAAAAATTTTTATTGTACAAGGGATACTGCCCAAGTTTGCGAAAAATGTAAAGCAAAATACAAATTACGTTATGTAAATTGCTTTATTGTTTCTCAAAATATTCTCTTTTGAAATTTATACATTTTTGCATTTAACAAAACCAATCTTCAAAACAATATTGCCACTCTAAGCAAAGTACCTCTAAAACAAGTAATTTAAATGCTTCAACGGCCTCTTCAGGCAATGAATAACGCTTGTCACGCATTTTATTTGTGAAATGTCGAAATAGGAAAAAGTCATTGGGCGATAAATCAGGCGAATATGGGCAATGAATTATTAATTGGATGTTGTTACTGGTCAAAAACTCTACAGTTTGTCGTGCTGTGTAAGCGCTTGCATTGTCATGATGAACAATGAATCGCCGGTTTATGTTGTTCTTTTTGGATTCAGCGATAACTTCCGAAAAACAAATTGAAGTATACCAGTCAGTATTAACTGTCTTTCGATCTTCTAATGCAACAGTTGCAACATGACCCGTTTGTTCAAAAAAACAAGAAATCATTCTTTTCAAAAAGTTTTGTAAAGGCACCATTTTTGTGGGTTGAGGTTCATTTTGAAACACCCATACAGTCGATTGGTGTTTAGTTTCTGGCTCATATGAATATATCCAAGATTTGTCATTTGTCACGATGTTATTTTCCAAATTTAAACAACCCTCTTTAAATTTCTTTAGCATTTTCTTGCACCACTTGACACGTGCTTTTTTTTTGTTCTTCTTTTAAATTGAGTGAAATCCAACGCCTGCAAAGCTTCCTGACATGTAAATAATCGTGCAAAATCGTATGTTTTTGTTTTGCTGCAATGCCTAAGGATGCCTTTATCTTACTATAGGTCACATGCCAATCTGACAAAATTATTTCAGGCACAGCATCAATATTTTTTGCAACAAAGGTGCATGGACAACCTTTGCAAAGATCGTCATCAAACGTTGGTCTTCCACGCTTGAATTCTGTAAACCATTTGTAAACCATAGTTTTGGATGGTGTTTCATCTTCACATAACAAACTGAAATTTTCTACACATTGCTGCGGTATTAAACCGTATCAAAAATCATAAGAAATCATCACTCGGAAGTCACGATTCGAAATTTCCGTTTTTCACACAATTATTACTCTCGTTAAATTTTGTTGAAACAAAACCGAGCAGTTTGAAATTGAACAGTTAACTGAATTATAGGTGAAAAGCGTCAAATTTTACGAATATGGCAATATGGCGCTTTAGTTTTGTCAATGCCTCGATGATTTGATTTTCCTTTAGGGTATGCTTTTATTATTTTGTCAATTTTGTTTTGCTCTTAATGTCAGAAAGTATATATAGTTAACGAATGTTCAACGCTTGTTCTATTTTCAAAATTTTTTATTTAAAAATAAACTACAATACTACTTTGTTTTGACAATATAAAAACAGTATTTGATGTTAATATTTGCCGTGTAGCTTTGAGAGCAGAACAGGTCAACAAGTTTACTGTTACAATACTACTACATTTACTTTACTCATAATGATGATCTGCTGGCTTGGCATTGCTGGACTGGTACGGTAACACCTCCCTTCTTAGTTGAAAGTTTGCAGCCAAGGGTGAGAACTGACATAAGTCTCGAACATTTCTGTTGATTCTCCTTGATTTGAAGGTACTAAATTTTTGTTTCTGTAAACCTTATACCAATTGGTTAGGATTATAATAAATGTTAATAATATAATAAAACTAAGAGTTAAAACTCCAATTTCGATTCTTAGATGATTAATTTTCAAAGTGTCCAAATGTTTAAGCAACTTTTTCAAAAACAGTTTAGTTGTATTGAATTGTGTCTATTGGATATTACTTAGTTCAAAGTTTTCATTCTTCTAATAGGGTACGTATTCTTTTAGAGTCAACATATTCACTGGATGTATCTGAAATTCTCTGTTGGAAATGTTTGACATGTGCGTCTTCATGATTTCTTTTTTCTAGGTTACATTGCAATTACTGCTTTTCTGGATTAGAGTTGTTTTATTGACTTGTCAAATTTCTTGTTTTTTATTGCAGGTTGAGAGTAGCCATTCGTTGTTAGATGTCTTTTTTTATTCTGGTTGATTTGTACAAGGCATTTTATATGTACACTGATTTTTTTCATATTTATGTTAAATTTACTTGTACTCGCAAAGAGTTTTACCAAAAGAGTCTTTGCTTGTTTCTTTACACAAATACTTTCGTTTTTTAATTGGTTTACATAACTGATTTATTGAAATGCACCTTTTATTTATTTTTGTATAAATACCATTAAATTGTGGAATTGGGCAGAGATGATAAAACTGATAGGTAAGTAATTTATAAAGAGAAATTTCTATTAAATTATAGTTGACATTTTTGACATAGCATAAATGTTTTCTTCTTTAACTGGTAATGATTACTTTACAGTTATAATTTGTTTTTGAAAGTTTTGAAATACTTGTAGCAAGATTTTGTTGGCTAACATGGTAAGGTGATAAGTTTGAAGTTTTGCAAAAACTTTGGCTGTTATGATTTTTTTCAAAAGCATGTTTATTGCTGTTAAGTCATTAGTCAGTTGGATAGTTATCATTCCTAGATTTACTCCGTTATTAATATCAATTGCAAATATACTTTCATTTTTAATAGCTTGTCTTATTGTTGATGTTTTCTTTATATTCTTTAATTCCTTCTAATAAAAGTGAAATTTGTTCCTATACTAAGCACTGTGATGGCTTTATCATAACGTTTAGCGTCTTCTTAATCTAAATTTCTTAAAACAAATCAATAGTAGTAGTAAATTATACTCGGGTACAATCGACGTTTAAAAAAAACAATCTATTTTTAAACATGACTAATTATTACAAGTTCTAACATAAAACTAAATATTATTTTACATTAAAAAAAATGTATAGACTAGAATAAAAAGGAAACTCTTACCATGTACATCACTTGCGATATTCTTGTGAATTAAAGATGCAGAAATAGCTTTATAAAAACTTTCCCAAGCGCAGATATACGTTTAGATTATAACCCACTAGTAATAGAACTAAAAGTTAGAATGAAAACATTACTGAAAAACATAGCAATAGGTAATAGGTCAATAGAACAAAAAATTCCATGGAAGTAAATCAAATTCAAACCGTTTCAGATATAGCACTAAAGTTAGTTTTAAAACCATGCCAATATAGAAATTTCTGTTTTATATTCCTGAAATAAACACAGAAGAAACTTTTTTTATTCCTCATACAATTATCCAGCCTAAAAGAGCTGTATGTCGTTCTACAGCAAATTTAACATATTTTTTGTTATCCTTGGCAACGCCTAACTATTTTACCATCGTGAACATACAAACAAAATTTTGAATCAAATTGTAGCTAAATATAACTTGTTTCCATTGATCAACTCATTGTAGCCTCTTATTGTATCATTCTAGAAAGCATCTTTTATGGTAAGAAGTTAAGAGTAAATACAGGTGTGTGGGGTATGTCTTGATACCAAACTAAATTAAATTATCTTGGCCAAACGGAGATTTATTGGTTAGTTAAGCTTAGGCATCATTAAAAATAGACAAACTACTTTCTCTAAACTCAATTACTCTAACTCATTCAAAATTGCATAATTGTTAAAAAACGACACAATGACAAACTTGGAACTTATTTTGATTAAAATGTAAAACTTATCAACTAATTTGCACAATAAAAATAAAAAAAATGTCACTGCACAGTTAACCAAGAAAAAGAAAAATGGTTTTATTTTTATTTTTGTACTCTAAAGTAAATTGAACATAAACTTACCATGTTTTTTTTTGAAGTTTTTTTGTTTAATTTTTTTGAGCGCCGGATGGAATAATGTTTGAATACCAAAATAAATAACATTTTTAAAATTTGGTGCTGATTGATTAAGTCTAAATGGTGCCGCAAGCGTAAAAACTACTTCACTAGAAGCAAAATTGGTTCAAACAACAAAAAAACTTCTAAAGAAAGCTATTTTTATTATACAATGTGTTTTCTACTAGATTTTATGTTTTTAAATTGAATGTCACCAACTAGAAGGTTATACAATCGTTAAAAAATAGATGTTAAATAGTCTTATAAACTGATTGAAAATGAAAAAACAAATCAAATTCAATATTTTAGAAAAAATCAAATTGAGATAATTTTTTGAACATATATAGTTTACAACAAAAATAAGTACTATTAGTCTTGTTACTTAAAATCTTAAAGATAACGCGTTCATAAAATTTTTGATCACTTGATTTTTTTTTAATTTGATTTATCTTTGGTTCTGGTTTGATCTGGAAAATCTAATAAAAAGCAACATTTTATAACAAAAGAAAGTTCATTTCACAAGTTTTACGTTGGATTTGGCAGTTTTGCCTCTTTTTGGTAGTTTTTAGTAAATAAGACCATAACTATGGTTTCAAAGTTAGAGTCATACTCCCTTAATTAAAACCCTTTAATGAACTTTTATATCAAATTAAAAACAAATAAAGTCTATGTATACATTTTTTTTTTTTTAAATTATGACTTTTATGTTGCTCTTTTTGTTAACTAGACAGTGTTTAATATAAACATAGAATATTATCTTTAGTATTTAGCATATTCATTAAAAACAAATTTTATTAAAGTATTTTTTATTTTAATTTTGAATTCATAATCTAGTCAATATGAGATAATATTTGGTATAGCAATAAAGCGTATTAAAAACATGGAACATTAGGCTACGCGTGTCGTAATAGTTGGTAACAATAAAAAACTAATTGTTTTAGTTAAAACCATTTTTATTGCACTTGTGCGTTAAAATGTGTATTATAAAACTTGCTTTTTAATATGCTATTATCTTATCTAACTACATTTTGTCAGATTAAAAAAAAGAGTACATATAAATTATAACATGACGTTGAATTAATTTACGTTTTATTATTTCTAAAACAATATTGTCGAGGATTGTATTTACCAACTTATAATTGAATATTATTTCAAAGACTAACTAAAAGCCAAACATATTTAAATGAGTGCGTTGCAATAAGGTTCTTTATGCATACTATAATTTACATTCATATTACACTATTGTTTGTGAATATATAAATAAGCAATTAAAGCAATTAATTTTAACCGCAGAGAGGCTGTAATGGAAATTATTTTAGTAATTTTGTTTTGAGTAATGTAGATGAAACACAATTCATAACATAATTGAATTTGTGTGTTTTTTCTAATGCGTCTGGTATTTTCTTAATGAAAACAAATTTGTTTGTGCAGCATACATACAGTTTCTTGAAACATATGTATTTTGTAATTGATAAAAATTAAACATTAGAAAACGTTATACACTTTATATACAAATAATATGAGTTAAGCTACAACTGCAACTATCAAAAACTAGAATACTATAAGTTTTATTTGATTTCAATTTTAATTTGAACACACCAAATAAACTTCCGCATGTTTAAGAGTGCATTAGAAAAAACATATTATAAAAAATTTAAAAGATTTCCTTTTTAAATATGAAAAATAAAATTATAAATATAAAAACTAGCATATATCATGCAGGATTATTGACAAAATTGCATATAAGCTTAATATGTTACATTATGTTATTAAATGTGCTAATACCAGTTTTAATTAAATTAGTTGGGTTTATACGTTTTACAACTCTAAATTTAAATCAAAACCTTCAAAAACTTTTTTACATTGTTTATTTTTTCATATTCCATGGCGTTTTGCATCAAATTGACCACGGCATTATTTTATCAAAATTAGCTAACTTTGGCTTCACCAACTCTTTACAAAAATTTATGTCATCTTATTTATTGGGTCGCTTACAGTACGTATCATACAACGAACATTTATCAGATGTGTACGTTTCATCTTCAGGGGTGCCACAAGGATCAAATCTTGGTCCATTATTATTTCTTATGTTCATTAATGATTTACCATCTACATTAAATTGTGAATCTCTCTTATTTGCAGATGATACTAAAATATATAAAGAAGTTTTTGAAATAGATAATTGTTTGTATTTACAAAACCAAATTGATGCTCTAACAAACTGGTGTGAGTGCAACAGATTAGAATTAAATATTTCTAAATGTAAAATTGTCACTTATACGTTACGGAAAAATCCAATTATTTTTAATTATACCATACATAATAAATCTGTGGAACGTACTTGCTCAATTAAAGATCTCGGTGTTATATTTGGTAGCAAATTGTGCTTTACTGAACATATAAAATACATTGTATCAACATCTCGAAAAATGTGTGGCTTTATAATGAGAAACTGCAAATCTTTTAAAAATGTCAATGCTTTAAAAACACTGTATTTTGCACTAGTGCGTTCTAAGATAGAATACTGCATTGTTATATGGTATCCATTTTATAATAATCATAAGTCAGAACTAGAAGCAGTGCAGCGAAAATTTCTCAAGTATATTAAATTTAAAGAAACCGGCACTTATCCAGTTAGACATTGTGACCATGGCTCATTACTTGAATCACTTGCTATTGACTCAATTGAATGTAGATCAGTAATATGTGAAATAGCATTCTTGCATAAACTATTAAACAATAAGATTAATTCTCCTTACTTGTTGAGTTTGCTAGGTTTTAGAGTTGCGCCGTTTCGTACTCGACAAGCAGATTTTTTTCAAATTTCTCAGTGTCGCACTAATGTCTATACTAACTCACCTATTAATAGAATTTGTCGTCATTTTAATAATATTGTAAACGTAGATTTAGACCTATTTTACCACAGTTTACCTGCGCTTTTAGAAGCTGTTCGTATATATTTTAGAGTAGCGACAATAAGTTAAGAGATTTTTTTTAATGTGTAAAATTATGTATTTAGTTTAGTAGTAATATGTAGTATAGTTATAGGGATATGTTATTAATGTTATTTATGTTATGTTGTCCTGTTATTGGATGTAATTCTGTTGGGCAATAAATATATTATTATTATTATTATTATTATCAGGCATTTTTTTTTATAGGTTGTTTAAATTTACTTAAAAATAGTTTATTATTATTGTTTATTTTTTTAAAGAAACTTTTGGGTACGCGGTCTAATATTTAAACGCTTTTATCAAACTTTTGGTTTATGTTTAAGTTTATTTTTTTAACAATCTTCTGGGTAAACAATTTTATATTTAAATTTGTTTCTTTTCCTTCTCAATAAACTATTTTCATTATGCAAAAACTATTTGTTTTTTATTTAAAACCAGAAAACCATCTTAAATAATGCACTGTAAAAACTTGGCACTACGTAGACTATCCATTCTTTCTATGCTATAACTATTGAACTGTCTATTATAAATCTAACAAATATAAAATTTATAGATATGCAACCTTAGATTGGTAAACAATTGATTGATAACAGTTTTACTTATTGATACTATGGCAAATGGACACGATTTAACTAATCTTTCTTTCACCAACTAAATTGTCTCAACTATAATAATCCAACATTATATATCTTGTACTACCCAACTAACTTCTGAATATGCAACCTTATTTAAAAACATTTTTTCTCAAAAAGCTTTTGGATGTGAATTTTATATTTAAAATCGCCAACAAGTTTTTAAAAATCAAAAAAATTTCTTTTAATTTAAATTTGTCTAAGACATATAAATAGATATAATTGAATTATTTTTAGCGTAGTTTACAAAAAAAAGAAAAGATACGCAGATGACTTAATATTAACGTCAAGTATTATATCTGTACATGACAACAGTTATAAATACAAATTAAAATCGAATGAATTTGACCCAACATTACTTGTATGTATGATAAAAAAGTAGATACCTACAAATGTTTGAAATAAAATTAACAACAAATAAATTTGCCTGATTATTGTTTTTGTGTCGTTGCTGCACTGAACACAAAAAAACATTAAACATATTAGGATGTTGATAAAAAAACTAAAAAAAAAAAAAACTTTTGACCACCAATTTTAAACGATTTATGACTTGCCAATACTTCAAATAATCAAATTGTTAAAGTTGGGAATAAGTGGTCTTTAAAATGTTCTAACATAAAAGAAAATAGAGAACTGCAGTCAAAAACCCTTTGGACAATAAATTTGTTTGTGGGAGTTACGTGACCTTTAAAATGTTTCAATGTAATAAAAGTAAAAGATTGATGCCTAGACCAAATTTTTACAAAAAAATCTTTTTTTACTACTGTTATGACGTACTAACACTGCACAATAAATTTGTTGGTAGGAAATATAAGACTTTTAAAAATTTTAACGTTGACGCAAAGTAGAAGCAGATGTCTCGATTAATTTTTTATAATAAGACTCTTGTAACTACCCATTTTATTGTACCAACACTTTGCATAATAATTTTGTTGGAAAAAATACGTAATTTAATTTTTTCCTCCAAGTTTGTTATGAAAAAGTCGGCTGGAAGGGGGCTAAGCGGTGATTCCATTGGCACTCTAGCGTTTTGCTTGTAAAATACTCTGTTAAATTGAAAATAATTTTGATTAATACACATTTTAAATGCATCTTCTAACTTCATCTGTGTAGTGATATTTATAGCGGATTTGTCCAGTATATCTCTTATAATATTTAGGCATTCTTGTGGAGGTATATTAGAAAACATACTGCTAACGTCAAATAAAATAAGTTTGCTACTATCGGGTATGTTTTTGTTTTTAAGCAGTTGAGTTAGTTCTGCTGATTTTTTTACGCTATGAAGTGCCTGGAACTGAATACAATTTCAAAAAAGTGAGTTCTAACTGCAAATTTTCTAATTGGACAATAAAATATGTACGATACTACCGGTCTAATGGGAAAATCCTCCTTATTTGTTTTGACCAAACCGTCTAACTTTGGGGCGACGGGATTCATTTGAATTAATTTGCGTTTTTTATATTTAGTGTTGAAGAGACTATCTGCTTTCTCTAGAAATTGTTTTAATTGTTTTTGACAAGTACTTGTAGGGTTGTTTTTAAATACTTCTAGTTCTTTGGAGTTGATAAAATTATTGAGTTTTTCTATGTACTTTTCTTTATCAAGGATTACTATTGCATTAGATTTATCTGCTTTTGTTACGGTTATTTTTTCATTTGCAATCTTTGCTTTAATTGATTTTATTGCCTTTTCTTTTTTCCGAGATATTTGTAAACAATATTGGCTTTTTAAAATTTTAAGGATGTGAGCTCTACTTACAGTTTTGTTTCTATCTTTTGGAGAGCTAATAAACTTTAATTTAAAAATGTTAGGAAACCAACGTTTACAGTTGGCACAGTTCCCAACGAAACTCTTAATCACCTTTTGTGACTCTGCTCTTCTCTCTCCTTTACTTTGTAGTTTACATATTTATATAAGTTGTTGTTCTTTATTCTTTAACTCATATAACTTATTTCATCTGTAAAAGGCTGACTTTAGTAAAGCCGAAACTAGAAATGTATTCGCAAGAATAAATTTGTGATAAAACACGTAGTAAATTGTTTTATTATTTTATTAATAGATTTATTATAAGAGTTTGACATGATACTAAAAATGTATAGTGCTACTCGTAACTATATATGTTGAAACATTTGCATAATTAAAACTGTAAACTGCGTTGGGGTAGACATATTTAATAAAATGTCTGATTATAATAAACAACAATTATTCAATATTTTCTTTTTTTGATTAAATTATTTTTATTAGTTTATTTATTATTACACAAATAGTGTTGGTCATACTAATAATCATTTTGCTTTGGAATTAATAACTTGTCATAGAAATAAAAATAATAATTGTATACAAAATTTGTCAAATAAAAAAGTAAGTTAGCATTATATTACTGATATTATTACATTGAGTAATAAATCCTTACACTGCGGCACATCCAAGCCAAACGTGTTGCAATTTATCATTGGTTCTTCGAACCACCGGTTTTCTGACAGTGCGTGAAAATCTGATAAACAATAAATTGTAAAATATTCTTCAAATATTGCAAGAAAGAAAAGAACTCATTAAGCTTTGCATGCAGCAATCAATAATAAAAGAAAGCTTAACTCGTTTTGAAAGCTACTTTAACTCGGACAATGTTAACGTTGTTGAGTTAGAAGAAATGTTAGTATGAGCTAAACAAAATCTAGCAGATTTTGAAACCCTTCAATATAAAATTGAACTTTTATCTGAAATTAATGATAATGAAAGTTGTGCCTTAAAAAATTGCTTTTACAAAATTATCAGCACTAAACTACAATACTGCATAGAACATTTTAATATCAAGGTATGAAAATAAGCGATTATTAGTTCACAATTACTTAAAATCGTTGTGCAAGCAGTCAGATATCCGCAAAAAAAAACAATATATCTGTACGATCAATACTAAACTACACAACAAAACATATACAAGCTTTAAATGCTCTAGGCAAACAAATCTATTATTGGGATCGTATATTGATCTACATTATAACAAAGAAGCTTCCATACAACATGCAACAAGATTGGAAAGCTCAGTTAAAATCAACAACATTACCATCATTCAAACAACTTTGTAAATTCTTAACACACAGATGTTATACGTTAGAAGCTATTGAAGTTTCTAAATCTATACAGCAACAATATAATCAACAAAAAACAACAATTCATATTGTATCTACAAGACCACGGCCAACTTGCAACATGTGTAAAGAGCAACACAACTTATTCGTATGTCCAAAATTTTTTAATATGACTCTAAATGTGAAGTCAAAGTAAAAAAAATGAAGCTGTGTGAAAGCATAGACATGCTGATTACACCTCAAAACAACACAAATCTAGATATAAATAAATAAATTCTTGTGCATCCGACAGATACCAAATATCAGAGAATTATATTTTGGAGTGATGAACACCAACCACTAAAGATTTATAAACTGCTGCAAACAGTAACATATGGGACATTATCCGCGCCATATCTAGCAACAAAATGAATGTTTGCAGCAGCTTGCAGAAGATAATAAAGATACGTATCCTATCGGGTCACACATACTAGGGCAAGACTTTTATGTTGATGACAAATTAACAAGAGCCAACAACATTGAAACGCTCATGAAAATTAAACACGAATGAACAAACTTACTTACATCGGCCGGATTTTAATTTAAAAAATAGACTTTAAACTGTTCAGAAATAATAACTGATTTACAATTATCAGAATCAGACTTAAACAATTTAATATTAAACAAAGATGATAACATCAAATCACTAGGCATTCAGTAGAACCCAAGTATTGATGTTTTTTATATCAATCACCTAACTTCAACATACATAAAATTATTACGCAATTAGTGATAAAAGATGATCATACAAAAAGTTTTCATTGTGGTACACAAGCTACTCAAGCAGCCCTTCCATGTGAATACTAGATTTTAGGCGGTAGAAAGACTGTTCAAAAAGTAATTTAAAAATGTTTGACCTGTTATAAAGTATCTCTTAAAAACAACACTCCAAAAATAAGAAATTTGCCTATTTATCAAACCAAGTTTATTCGTCCGTTTATAAATACTAGCGTTGATCTTTGCAGATCTATTTACATAAAGAAAGGTTTTTGCAAAAGTAAAAGCACAATTAAAGCATACATATGCATATTTATTTGTATGGCCACAAAGGCAGTGCACATTGAAGCTGTGCTTGATTTAACATCTAATGCATTTTTATCAGCAATAAAAAGATTTATATTAAGAAGCAGATCACAAACTAAACAAAATGTTAAACAGCTTTTTACAAGGAAAGACTGACTTTAACAGAAATGCTACAGGTAAACAAAATAAAATGGCATTTTATAGCAAGATCTCCCAATTTTGGAGGTTTATGGAAGACTGCTTTAAAATCTACAAAATATCACCTAAAACGCATACAGGAGATGCGTCACTTACATTTGAAAATGTCACAACATTATTGATCCTAACAATAAATTATTTTTATCTCCATGTCATTTCTTAATAGGAGATACATTAACTGCAATTGCCAATCCAAATATTAAAAACATTTCCATGAATCGATTGTCTAGATGGCAACAAGTAGAGCAATTGCGGCAGCGGTGAAACAAAGCATATTTAGGAACTCTGCAAACCAAGAAGAAGTGGCAGAACTCGATTCCAAATATTGAGATTTGCCAGCTAGTGTTTGTAAAAGAGGATAATAAGTTGTCATAAAAATATAAATAATAATTGTATAAAAAATTTGTCAAATAAAAAAGTAAGTTAGCATTATATTACTGATATTAGTACATTGAGTAATTAATTCCTACACTGCGGCACATCCAAGCCAACGGTGTCGCAATTCATCAACTAGTTTTATTATCTCAGTAACATTTTCAAGAGTAATTATATATTATAAATAAATATGTCACTGAGATAATGAAACTACTTGTGTAATAATAAATAAATTTAAAATAACAATTTATTATAACATATGAAACATTAATAACTAAAAAATGATGAAACAATAATTAGTTTTATTCAAAAATGTAAAATTAAATATATCAAAAAGTTAAGAATAAGTCAAAAATAAGAAAACTTCTGGGTTTACTCGGGAACCATAAATACCAATAGGAATTTAAACAATTAAGACATCAGGCTCTTACTTTGAATTACGTTAAAACATTTAAAAGTTTACGTTAAATGTATTGTGCAAGTTGTTGGTACGTCATAAGTTGTTAAAAAATGGTTTTATTTTAAAAAGTTTTTTAACTTTATGGTCACGTATCTCTTCCACCAACAAATTTATTGTCTAATGTGTAGGTACGTCACAGTTTGTTAAAAATAATTGGTTATCAGCGTATTTTCTTAAAAATTGTTCTACGTATTATAATCATAGTATGATAAATGTTATTTTTAATAATGTTTGGTGTTCGTATTAGTTTTATTCAACAATTGATTAATTAATTTTTAATAATTTTTTTTATTAAATATTAATTAGTTGTAGTAGATACACAATTAGTGGTCAAATTTTTTTTAATAGATTGGTTTTATTAGTTGTAAGGTATATTTTTGCAAACAATCTTAAAGTGATAGTTTGCTAATTATTGCTAAGTAATTTTAAGTCCTAAATAAAACTTAAACATAAAAAAATAATTTAACTTCTAATAATTTTCTGCTTTTTCTACAATAATCACTCTGCATAAGCTAACGGTATTACTTTCTCTCTACTCATTACAGCTTTGCCTGGTTGCGTTAATCAAACTTTTCGTGTACTACTTACATTTTGGCTATGTTTATTATTTAAAGCTAAGTAACATTATACACGTGTGAAGGATAGTTCAATACAACTAAATTAAAAACTTATGCTCTAAAACTTTTTTCTTACAATTTAGATTTAAAAGAGACACTTTTAATTAATTGAATGTATTACTTATACAAATTACAAACTGATTGTGATTTTTATTTTAAGTTTTAGTTTATCAAAGTCTGAGCATACAGTCACTGTTCTCTTTGAATGTTTTTATCATTATATAAAGTGATGACAGACATTAATAATATTTACTATAACTTATGTTACATAAAAATATAATAAAGTATATTATTGTTGAGTAAAAGAATATTAGAAAAAACGCGCAAGGCTAATTAATAGGTTTGTGCCGCTCCTATAGATATAGCAGAGGCATATACTAGACACACAAATGTATTAGCCTTGTATCTCTTTCTAATATTCGTTCACTCAACAATAATATAAAATTATATTAGTAGTTTTTAAATTATTTTAACTATGAAATAAAACATAATTTAATAAGCTAAAGTATGTATATTAAGTAGCGTAAACTTATGATTGATTTATATTCCATAATTTAATACATTAAACTTTAATGGTATTAAAAACAGATAATAAAACTTTATTATTTGAAATGTTGCCACTTTATCGTATAAAAGTTAAAGAATTAATAAAGTTTTATTTGATGTTCGAAAATCTCATAACCTCTTATAGCTACACTTAAAATTGTTCACAATCTTTGTTAAAAATGTCCACCACGATTCTCTATAAAAAAGTTTATTGGATTGATAATTGCTATAAGAATTTTTACATAAAATAAAATTTATATTTATCGATTATAGACTTATAATGAAATTGATTTGTAAATATTTCTAACATATACAATTTTCAGGTATTGGTACGACAGAGACACAGCAATTCATGTGGATCAGAGGATTCAACGTGGATTATTTCTCTTTGCTTGCACAAACTCCTGTATGAACCCCATAGTATATGGGGTTTTCAATATACGAGCGCGAAGGGCTGGAACACAGGTGAGGCCGAGATTGAATACCCTTAACACAAGGCAAAATGGACATTCTCCTACAACTGACACTAAACTACCCACAATAGAGATCTCACTCAAAACACTAGAATAAACTCTATTCCGATCGAAGATCTCAACAATAAACTTAATTAACAATATTTATGTATTTTAAAAGACTTTTACAATGAAACTTGGCTACTATGCAATTTTATTTCAAATAAATATCAATTTAAATTAGTTTTCTTTTTCTGTTTCTTTATCTATACCGTTACACAAGAGCGGTACATCCTCAATTATTGGTAATCGATTTTCAATTTGAGCATTTACTAAAATGGTTGCACTAAATGCATATAAAAATTAAGTTTTAGTACTTATTATTTTCTAGACAATGAAATTTTTTTTTATATAAATAATTGAACATTTTTAATATAAACTACTGAATATTAATAAAAATTAAGTTTTAGTACTTATTATTTTCTAGACAATGAAATTTTTTTTTATATAAATAATTGAACATTTTTAATATGAACTACTGAATATTAATTAAAATTTAAGAAACAATTACATTACTTAAATTAACAATTCATACAACTGATTATTATGTAAATCACAAAACATTAAAATATATTTGCACAAGCGAGAATAAAAATAATTCAAACTTACTTTATGAAGAATATAAAATTGGCTAATTATTATTCATTCTAGTATGGTATATATCAAAAAGTAATATATTTTTTATATAAGTATTTTAAAATATGTTACTATTGATAAATTAACATTTTACATATTATATTCATACAAACTCATAGTGTTTGTGTAAGGAAAATTATACTTATAGTAGTGCTTTAAAACCATTTTAACCTAATTATTGTTTATTATTTTCTACTAAAATTATTCTTGAATATACTTACATTATTTTTGTAAAAAATATGTTTTTTTAATATTATATAAATTGAAAATATTAAACTAAATAATTAAATTATTTAAAAATTGTTATAAATCAGTCAAGTTTGATAGTATTTTTCTCTTGCGTTATGGTTTATTTTCTACGAAAGTTATGTTTACGTGAATAATACTTAAAATTAACTGCTTCAGTTGCTGCGCCAAGTTTAGTTTTTGAATTAAACGCAATATTTTTTGTGTGGTGATATTTTTTTGTTTATTGTAAAACACAAATATTGCAATTGTATATTGAATTAAATATCAAACCAATAGCTATTTTTTAGTAAATATATGATATAAAGTTGGAAAATTGGCAATTAAAGTATTGTTGATATATGGTTCTCAAACAGCTATTTTTTTTAAATATTTTGCCACAAGATAGAATTTGTATAAATTTTTTAATATTATTTTTATATCTAATTGAGAACGCGATTTATATAAAGTTTATAGCTATAAATAAATTTAAATTAAAATTAGTTACATATAACAATAACTAATTTTAATTGTCTGCACTTAACCGTACATATATAATTGCAGAGACGGCTTTACTGAAAAACGAATTTGAAAGTTAAAGCAGCTACGTTAACTGCAATTAATTAATCTATATTTTTAGCAACTTTCATCAATTGCAAACAACTTCAGATTTTGTAAGGAATACTATGTACATAAATAAACACAATATTACATTTGAAATTCAATTTGTAACTAACTTATATTTATAACATAATTTTTAAAAGTTTGGATAATATCTATTTGAATTAGGAACAGTAATTGATCGTATATTAAAGTTTATGTTAGTAATAACTTAATACTTACAATAGGGAGCAAAGCGTCTTTATATAAACCAAATGTTAGATTAAGAAAAAAAAAATAGAAAGAAAGAGCTGATTTTGATGTACATATATGGACAAATGATTAATATTATTTTTTTATAATATGCATTTTTTTTTAATACAATAAAATGTATTTTTATTAAGATTAGATTAGCTAAAAGAAGTTTGTGACAATATGGAAAACACAAGTCAGCTGCGTCAATGTAATTCCTTCTTTCTTAATTTACGTCTATACATAAACGCAGAGAAAATACAATAAGCAGTAATTGCAAAGATAAGTATAACAATAAAAGCTACATGATTAGAGAGTACACTTGTATTATATATTTGTTTTAATCTAGTTTAAATATTAAGAAATATTTTTAATACAAACGTTTGTTTATTTACATATCTACAAGGTCATGTTATTATTATATATTTATGTTTACGGAAATGGTTATTTTAATTTAAGCTCATAAAAAGAATTATTATTTGGTTGTTAGATTTGTATGTAATATATAAAACTGTGTTTTGTTAAGCATTTTGATATAGTTGCAATGTGAAAGTTTTAAATAAAAGCTTAATCGCATGCATATATAGTCCAGGAGCTAGTATTTTTGTTGGTACTTGCGTTTCACTTTTTTTACACTAGAAAAATGGTTTAACTAAGAAAATCTGGATTAAAATTAAGTTAAAAAATAGCTTGACTAGAAAATATGTCTGGCAAGTTAAAAACTAAAAAATAATTTAGTTATAATACAAAACAAAACAAAAATTGGTATTGTAGCTGTTTTATAGTTAAAGCTGGGATTTTATTCATTTGCATATTCTTTAATACTTATATGTCAATTAAATAATTTTTTTGCATATTTTGCATATTTTTGAGTTTCTGTGCATATTTTAATAACAGCTACATATCGGTAGTGCATATTTTGGCAAAATTTCGTGCATATATATGCGCATATTTTTAACTTTTTAAGTGCATATAATTCCCAGCTATATTTCTAATAAATAATTTAGAGCATTAAAAAGCAATTGCATACTGTGCAGAGTTATATTTTATTAGCATGAAAAAAATTAATTGGCGTTGTTCATGATATCTAAATTAAATAAAGATGTACAAAATCAGATAGATTCCAACTGAATGTAAATGTTGTTTATTATATGTAAAAAAGATACATATATTTAATACGAAAAAATGTGTTTAAAGCAGTTAAATCATTGCAAATTGATAAAAATATTATACTCAGAATACCTACTCGATGTAAAATTTTTCGTAGAATTCGAATTTTAGTATTTTGAAAACTATAAATGTTTTGCAGAGTCATAAAAGTAGAAAAAAGCAGTATAAAAAGCAAAAAAGTGAAAAAATCAATTTTTAATAGACTCGCACCACTTGCAAAAATTTAAAAAAACAATGGGTGTAGATTTTTCAATTATTTATAAAGTATTAAAAAATAAAATTCCATGCAATTAAAGGTTTAGATAACCAAAAGTAAGTTTTAACCCTTCTAGAATTTTTTTAAGGGTTATATACAGAGTTTGAAGGGCTGAAAAAAAATGTGTTTAAAGATCACTCAAAACCTTACTTCCATGATTTTTTTTAGAATGTTTCATTCAATAAGTGCTGAGAAAAAAAATGAGAAAATGCTATTTTTTTGCCCCTTATGGAAAAGGGAGTGTATCAAAATTTTAAAATCCTACTAAAATGTTTGTTTGATGCTAAAAATTTTTTTTTTTAGAGAACTTATGTTAACCGGGGGAATCCTTTACAAACAAAAATATATTACAAGTATATAGCATTACAGGTTCATTCTTCATAATATAATATATTATTTAATAATTAAAAACATTACAGACACTTTTTTTAGTTTATTTTTATAAGTTTAATGAATCAACTATATTGGTGTTTTGACATCATTTTTACCTTGCTTGATGAACTTATTCGGCATCATCATTGTTGTAGTTGTTATCGATTTGATTATTATTAACACTTTCACCTGCACACACGCAAAAAAAAAGAAGACGCAAAATATTTGTTAAAATTATACATATGTATTAAGTTATAATGTAGAGAAAATATTTACTTTCTTCATATGGTTGCATTAAGATTTTGTTGACAAACGTAGTCAAGTCAGCTTATCTTCTTCAATCTCCCATAAAAAAATTTCCAGCCATTATTAATAAGTGATAAAATTGATGAATATTTTAAATTGGCGTTTCTCCAAATATTTTAAATGTACAAAAGCTAAAGTCTGCCCCAAGGCTTAAATGCAGAGCCGTTAAAACTGTTGGTATTCTGCTTGGTATCTGTGTTACTGTAAGCGTATGCTTTTGTAAACATTGTAAAGTAGTGTTCAATACTTGATCAAAATAACATTGTAAATCTGTGAATGTAAAAGTTTTATATTTATTGCTTTATCGGCAGCACACTCGGCGATGTAATTTTATTGTAGTTTTGACCCGATTGACTCAACGTTAATCAAACACTTACGAATAGTATCTGCTACTGCTTCTTTGTTTGAGATTATTTAAATTTGTTCCAAAAGGATTGAGGTTTTTATTAATTCAATATAATTGTTGGCTGTGATCTCTACTACGTGATAATTTATGTTTATAAAATAATAAAACAATTTACTATGTTCTTATCACCAATATATTTGTATATAACTTATTTCATCTGTAGAAGGCTTTAGTAAAGACAAAACTAGTAATGTATTTGTAAAAATAAATTTGTAATATAAAACATAGTAAATTCTTTTATTATTTCTTCAATACATTTTTGAAGATGATGAGTTTTTTTTATCCAAATTAACTTCAAAACTGCTGTTTTATCTTAACTTTGGTTTAATCCGACTTTTTTAAAATATGTGAGATTTACACATGTAACCAATTTTCAACATAGCCAAACCTACGTAGAATACAACGTTTGTACTGGTTTATCGGTGGTACTTTTAAACTACATTTGTTTATTATCCACTTATATCTAACTATGTTCATACAAGTTTTTCTATACACATTTTTTAAGTACCTTATTCCAACCGCATCTATTTTATTTTAGTGTTTCTTTTAACATACCCATGTTTCAAATCTATACAGCAGAGTTGGTGTCAAAGCATTTTTATTAACTGCTATTATGGCTTTTTTAGACAATACTTCATTCTTTGCAATTGTAGTTGAAAGTATGTATGTATATAACATACATACTTCCAACTACTTTTTGCAATGCATTTACTCGTCTCTCAGTTTCTCTATCTAAATTACCATTCTTATTAAACATGTTTTTCTAATACACAAAAACATCCACTTACTAAATGTATTTACTGATTAAGTTAATTCTACACTCACTGCCTACTTTGTTTTTATCAAAAATAATAATTTTTAGTTTTTGCTAAATTTATACATAGATCCATTTTGTTTGCTGCAACATTCAGTCGTTCAGTGCATTCTCTAAATCATTTTAATTCCCACGCACTATCATAGCATTATCGGCAAACACTAGCATTATTTTATATTTACATTAGTCATTAGTACATCGTTAATGTTTTTGCAAGTATTTATTCATAAATGTATTAATTAAACAACCTCGGGGGCACCTTGTTTTTTGTTGAACTAACGCATGCTGTGCTATATAGCAATAATGACATTTACTAAACATTCATTTACCCCATACTTTTTTAAAACGTTCTACAACATACGTCTGTTTATTCGATCATATGCTTTCTCTAGAGCAACGATCAACAAACGCACAGTACACTTTCTATTTCACAGCCATACATTTCTCAATCACTTGTTGACGTGCAAAATTTTGATCTATCCTATTCTATATAATTAAATTTAGTTTTTAATTTAAAAATTTGAATGGCAATTGTTTTTGAACAAGTGCGACAATCTGACATATTGTTTCACTTGTGCTCAAATAAATCATGTACTTTAAACAAAAATAAAATAGTTTAGAAGTATACTATATTAAAAATTCTCTAAAAATGTTCATAGTTATCGTTATTTTTTGTTTGATTAGATTATTCCACGTACTCGATTGGTTTTTCAGGAAAGCTATTAACACTTTTTCTAAAATGCTTCTTACATGTTTAACTTTTGACCAATTTTTGAAAATGTCTATAAACTTGTTTATATATATATATATATATATATATATACATATATATATATTAGTTTTAACTTTTTTGACAAAAACGTAAAAACGACTGCACTTGCACAACATCTTCTTCTAAAAGAATGCTCTCGGGTTTATGTCATGTTTAAATTACAAATTGTTTTTGACGTTTACAAACAACTAAAATAGTTATAAAAAGTATTTCTAGTAACATGTTACAATACTACTTAATATTTTTACCTAAATAATTCTATTAAATTTTAACGTTTAATTTTGTTAAAGTTGTAACCAACATAAAATTTAAAAAATCTTGTTATAATACGTTGCATGCACTGGGCATGTTTGTTGTCACTCCTATTTTGTAAATTGTGACAAGTAAACCTAATACAAATAAATATTTAGATGAATATTTGAAGATACAAGTAAATATTTAGATGGATATATGAAGATATGTATATGGATTTTATTTAGACAATGACTAATATCAATGGAAAATGCAAAAATCTGTGATATAACGTGTTGCAAAGTATTTAAGTCAGTTTTAAATTGGAAATAAAATCTAATCTAGTTAAGAGTATCTTAAAAAAAATTAAGTTTTATAAACATTTTTGAAGCTATATTAACAATATACTTATTATGACAAGATTATGCAACATTTTAAACTCAGAAAAACAAATTGAGGAAAAATAAGATATAAATTTGTTGTACAATTTATTATTAATATGATTGATGTGGACTTAAATACTATTAAAAGTTAAGTTTTTTTTTAAATTAAAATTGACTAGTAATAACCAGCTATTTATTCAAACTTAGAAATTTTCATATTTGGTACACATGTTTGAGGTACTAAAATAATATTAAATTAGAGTAATTAAAAAAAATATTTTTAGAACGCAATCTTTATGTCCGTTTTTAATTTTTTTTTCAAAAAAAGCTGAAAAACTAATAAAATCACAAAAAATCTGAAAAAAATTCCTTAAAAGAAACCCATTTTTAGCAATTATGTGTTATATTTTACCCTAAAACAAGCAAGTCTACTTTTTTTTTTATTTTTGCTATCAAAAATACTATGTATCAGGAAAATCATAATCAAATTTTAAGTCTCCAGGTGTAGCGGAATCAAAGTTATCAAATTTTCAATAAAATGGTAATTTTTCCATTTTTTGCAAGAAATTTTGGAAAACTAAAAGCGGGATCGTAGTTTTCGCAAAATTTTCTATAAGATACCTTCATTAAAATATAATTTTTTGCCTATTTTTAGCTTTAGCACAAAAACTAAACAAAGACAAAATATTCCTTAAAATTAAAATGGCCACCATTTACACTTTCCTTCACATAGAAATCTAAAATTTTAGAAACTATGACAGTTCCTAAAATTTTTGGTACCAAAACATGTGCACATTTGAACAAAATCGGAGATACCGATGTGGAGACGATTGTCCAAGCTATTGTGAAATTACTCATATATATTTTTTTAATTTTACCGTACAGATATGTAAACAATAAAATTAAGACTCTTATTATAATTAAGTTTAACACGTTATAAATCAGTAGAACAAAGTGATTGTTTGCGAAAGTCTTGTTGTGTTAATCAAGGAACCAAATACTATCGACAAACTTTAGCATAACAACTGAAAACTAAATTGCATTGCATAAAGAGTCAAGTCAAATATTTTTAATGAAAAACCAAGGCTTAAAATCAATTACACAAACTCAATCCAACACCAAAACGGCCAATCTAATACTAACAATTGATTTTTTTTTTACAAATCCTTAACAGTGTAACTCAGTGGTATCTCAGCATTTAAAATTAGTAACTTGCACGCAATACAACCTTATAGTATTTGTTTGATTAAAACTTTTTTAAATTAAAAAGAGACAATGTGCTAGTTGTTACTTAATAATTATATTAGCAAGGAACGCACTCGAACAAATCAAACAAATGGTAATTATGCAACAATTATATTAAAAAAAAAACTATTTTCTTTGGTTGACAAGAGCAAAAATATTTGTTGCTTAAATGTTTAAATGTTTATAAATATACAATAAATTTCTACTAAGATTATATCAGACAAAATCTCGATATTTGATCAAATTAAACAGGTATTTTTTTTAGCACTCGCTTTTGATGACTTGTTCATGGTTTTAATAAGATTTTTTGCTTTGCTGTGAAAATTATTAGATTCTCAGAAATCAGTGGCAAAATCAAAATTAAGAAATTGTTTGAATAATGATAGATGCGTAATTTTTTTTTATTTTATAAATTTAGGTTTTTATGGTTATCCAAGATAGACACCAAAAAATAGGTAAGTTGCTAAGTAAATTGAGTAAGGTAAAAAACAGCAAAAACCATAATGTTGTAAAAGAAAGGTAAGTTATTTTTTACTTCTCTTGAAGAAACTACTTATTACTTTTTGAAAAGTTATTAAAAATAATATAATAGTGTTATTTTGAGAACATTATATGCTAATAAAAAAAAACTTATTAGAATGATTTTGTTTAAAAATATGCTAATATAACCAAATTTTTGTAAATTGTTGGTCTATAAGTATGCTTGTTGTGTGTAGAACACCTTGTCCGTTAGCAAGAATATTCAGAATAATAATCAAAATCTACTACATTTAAGTAATCTTGTTGTTTATCCTGGTTTTAGTAAAAAATAGGATAAAGATTTTATTCAATGTTAATTAACAGAACTTATTTTTTTTTACATTTTACATATTATTAAAATAAATTTTTAAAGCAAAAATTAAGTAAATGAGTTTTTTGAAACTGACAAAGATTTGTTTTGCCATATTTTAGAACAAATTACTGCATTTTGTATTTATTAAAACCACATATAAGTTAAATTCATTTTGAAAGCAAAAGTTAAGTAATTGAGTTTTTAGAACTAACAAGGCTTTGTTATAAATATAGCAAATTTTTCAATTGCATTTTGTATTCTATAAATTTATTTTAAGTTTCTAATAAAACTCTTCCTGCGTTGTCTGTTTGATGGTCAGCTCAAAATGTTGTCTACTTGCATCGATATATATTATGCCTTATATTATGCCTAACAATAAGACAAATAAAAAGTATACTAAAATTTTAAAAAATGCACCAAATTCTAAACCTTTTATTTATTTAAAAATTTATATTTTTTGATGTAATATTAAATCAAATTATCTAAATAAATTACATTTTAAAAATATCTATAAAATGTCAAAAGTAAGTTTAATTTACAATTTATTACTAATTTGGGCAATTTTCGATTTTGGTTTATCAAACATATAAGTTATTGTATATAAAGTTTGCTTTATTTATTAACCGTAAAAGTATTTCAATACAATGGTTGTTGTAAAAACTTGGTAACACACTCCTGAGTTATGATCACCTTGTGTGTACGGTACTAATATTTAACCAAATATTGCTGAAATATTTTGGTCTCAAAAACTCAAGTTATATTTATATGTCGATGTTGAAATTTGTGACTTGTAAATTAAACATGCTTTTTTATTTTTTGCAAAAATTATTTGATTTACAACAACTAATATACATGTAATTATATCCTCTATAAACATTTTTTTTTCTTTTCATTGTGTTACTATGCACTTCAAAAATACAAAAATGTCATGACATAACAATATTTCTACTTCACCACATAGACAATTTGTCATTTTTTTACAAGTTTATCAAATCTTACGTAAGTATATGTATTTTGTTTTACTACAAATACAACGGTGAACTAATTAGTTATTTTGTCTGCTTAAGGATATGTTTAAAGAAGTCACTAGAGTAAAAAATACTTTCATAACCAACCAGTTTAAAATTGCTGTCAATATTTGCATTTTTACTTGGTTTCCGCAACGACAAAATCATAGTCTTTCTCAAACGTCAAGTTAAAGATTTGCAACAACTGCTCTGTTGTACAAAAAAGAAACTGCTTGATAACATAATAAAGCAAGTTTTATTTTGCTGTAATTTAAAAAGGTTTTGCAGTCACGAGTCGTTAATACGTTTGTAATTTTGGCAGCTTTAGCAACTTAGAGCACGTCAACAAACTACAAAATATTTTTTAAAACTTAATTCTAGTTGTCTTAGCCTTAGTGTAGAATATTTGGGCTGACTGATACTAGTTTGCGTGCTTTAAAGTAAGTGTATTTGGTTTTTTATTATCTTTGTTTTCTCTCCGATTTTTTTAATAAATTTTGTTTTATTAATCATACTATACAATCTTTTACTTAGAAAAAGCACTGACTGACATTACTTTCTTCTTTATTGACTAGGATAAACCGAGAAACCGCCGTACGTAGCCCTGTCAGGAGTTTAAAGTCCCACCAATATGATTTAAAATTCAAATTTATAAATAACAAATTTATCTTTAAATTAATAGTTTATGAAAAAATATAACAAAAAACATAAAAATTTTGGTATTTGTTTAAAGCGTTTTAATTAGTTTACATTTAAAATTTTGGTAGAAACATTTGTTTTGTAAGTTTCAGTAAATGGCAACTTAAATAAATATTTTCTTATTTATTAAACCTATTAAAAACAATTATGCAACTTAAATGATTATAAACGCATTATATAGTTATATTAAATAAACTGACTCTATATAATCCAACAAGTTATGCATTCAATAAGTTGAGTCAACAAACGCGATGCAACTATATACTCATCAACATGTTACGGAAAGTAAATAACTGAATTAATAATTTGTCTATATATAAAGTGCTTCCACGGTAGTTGAGAAATTGGATAAAGTGAAATGTATATTTTAACAATTGTATTGATTAGTACATAATGTACCTTAACAGGATAATATATAAGCTAAATATTTTACTACAATTAAATTAATAAAAAGCTAAAATATGTTTACTCTCATTAGTTTTCTTATATGTACATTGCGGCATTTAATTTAGAGATAGACAATAGTAAGGGTATTGATTGAAAATCTATAACTAGTAAAATAAGAAAATAATAAATATCAAACTTTTTTTTTTAATTCATTTAACACTTTTATTATATTCAGCTAGATTACTTGGTTAATTAAAACTTATCTGCCAACAATGAAAAACTTTCGCTTATAAAAAAAACTAATAAATTGCAATTTAATACAGATAGTAAAGACATGTTTTTAGATCATAATCCAAAAACATACAATAGATAATCTTTTAAGTTTAATACAACATCGAACTATTTTGGACTTTTATGCTATTAAATACTGTAGTTAATAATAATAGTTTAATTTCTTGTCATTAAACCTTGAATAGTATTTACATGTTACAATTTATTACATTACTTAACTAAAATTTGTATTTAATAAACATTTAATTTGTAACAATCTAGATATTACACTATGTGTAATCAACATAATATAAAACAACTTAAACTACACATTCCTATTCATTTTTTTTTCTTTTTTTAATGACGCATCTCATCTACACTATTTATTTTTCATCTTCTTTTAACAAGTCCTTCCTATTCATTTGTTCTTTTCTCATCTCAATATATTTTGTTGACTGTGTTGCATTGTTTCCTTTTTTAATATCACATCTAAATGTTGTTTATATCTTTTTTGTTTGTTTTTGAATTATTAAGATATTTTAGAAATAATATGTTCTATAATAAGGGCATATTTGTTGTTATGCTCAATTCATTCACTCTTATTCTTTTCTCCTGCTTTTCTATATCCTTATCACGCACTAATATTTCTTTTTGTACTACCATTTCAGTACATCCTATTACTTCTCTCTACTCTTTTTATATATACTTTTTATTCATTTCTTCATTCAGACATTCTTGCAGAATTTTGTATTGATTTATTTCTTTCAATCTTTTTTTATATTGTATTACTTTTTTTTCTGTTTTTACTTTTAATTTATTTTTACTTACCTTTTTCTAACAGAATGTATGATGAAGTTTCTTTATTTTATCTCAGTACTCATTTCTGGTATTTTGCAAGTATAGTTTCAAGTTTATTATTATGTTCTATTTACCTTCTAATTTAGCATCATGCTTCTAACAATGCTATCAAACATTGTTTTTTTTAGGCACGTAAATCAGTTATTTGAATTATTTTTTTACCATCAAGCGATGCCGTACTACCAAGATGCACTGATGAAGATTTGTAAAAACCAAAACAATTGTGTGTATTTGGTTGGCCGCTTTGGAATTGAATTGGGTTTGAGTAATTGATTTTAAACTTTTTTTTTGTATTAAACTATATTTTTGCTTACTTTTTTAGACATTGCAATTTGGTTGCCAGTTGTGATACTGAAGTTTTATCGATGAAATTTGGTTTCTTTGGTTAAAGCAATACGATAGAGGTACCACTACTTTGCATTACTAACTATTGTATTGCTTATTTGTTGGAAAGGGCTTTAAAATAAACACAAATTTGTTTAATATTTATATTTATATTTAGAGTTCGCAGCTCGTGTCTGGAATATAACTAACTTATTCTACATCATGCATAGTATTACATTTCTACATCAGGGATTCCCCTGCTTATGGCCGGGAACAATGAGACCCTTTCTATGTGATTCCCCGTGATTCCCCGAATATATATTATACATCTACAATGTGACACGTACATATCAACACTCCCACTCAAAAAAATATAATAAAAAAAATATATATAATAATAAAAAAAAAAAAAAAATTATAATAATAAAAAAAAATATATATATGTATATAGAATAATAAAAAAAAATGTATATAAAAAAAAATTATGTAATAATATTTAAAAATATATATATATATATATATATAGACACAAACTCTGTATTAGGAGCGTTTGCTCTCGAGAGGATTGGGAGCGTTTAATTTACTTTATAAACTAACCGTGCCATAGTGTTTCAGTACTATCTTTATACGTGAAAACAACAACAATTTATTATTAAATTAGAAGATTAATAAATAGTTTGCAAAATAAATTTGAAAAATGATCAAGCAATTCGTTATTTTGCCGAAAGGTTAAATTAGAAACCTATTTTATTTAGATTTTATTTTAATACATTTGGTTCTTGTCTAAGTTATTTACAGTTATGGCTAAACGCCCCCAAAACTACAAATTGATCATGTTTAGGGGCGTCTAACCGCATGCTTATCCTATTGAGTTTAAATGTTTACCGCTAGGGCTATACTACAGTTCACGGCTTTGCCGTTAATGTGTAAACGCCTCTAAAGCGTGTTATGTGCAAACAAACGCTTCTAAAACGTATATTGTGCAAATAAACGCCTCTAAAACGTATATTGTGCATATTAACGTTTTTAGAACGCAAGCTTTCACGATCTCATTTTTCATACACGTTTAGTTTGATAATTCAACATTAACAATAGATATGGTATAATTGACTTACCATTAAATAATCTAACTAAAAATAAACTAATAAAAAATATGGAATATTATTTATTTCAAATTAGAATACATTAACTAGTTAAAATTATGGCCCGTGTTAAGCCTGCGTTTGAATCAATTACATATCATTGCAAAAAAAGTGCAATTTAGTTTTAGGCATTGAATAAGTAGTTCTAAAAATAGACCTATTCTTAGTATTGAATGAGTTTTATGGTTAAAAAAAATAGAAAGTTTGTTGACATTGCCACTGCAATGCAAGGGTAACCAAACATTTTATTTCAACAAATTATGTATAATGGTTACATAAACGTGAAAAAAGATGTTTTAAAATTAGCAATATTATTTTTTTAATAATTTAATTAAATAAATTATTGATTATAAATATTGTAATAATTATAATCGGTATTAATTGAAGATTATTATTATGGAATTTATTTTTCAAGTGGGATGTTAAAAATTAAAATTAAACAACCATAAACGGCAGCCAAGACAATTTTTTTTGTTTAATAGTATTTTTTTTAATTTACAGTTATTTTTTGTTAAAGCTGCCGATTATGATTAAATTAATTAATTTATTCTTAACATCTAGCTTGAAAAGTGCACACCATAATAATAATTTTAAAATCTAATTTGTTTATTTATAAGAATGTTGTTTTTCAATAAATTTTGATAATTTGACTTTCTTATTGTGAGTGGCATTCATAAATAATAAAATGTTGTGAACATCAATGTCATAATTGTGCCGCCTCTAACAGGAATTATGTTATATTAACTTAATTATTGTAATGAACATACTTAAATACTTTTGTCTAATAAACTTTATTAAAAGTATAGAATTTTGTGTATTAATGTTATAATTGTGTCGAATTAAGAAATTGTGCCGCGTTCTAACAGAAATTTTGTTATTTTGACGTTTTGATTGTAATTGTATACTTAAGTACCCCTGTCTACCAAAATTTATTAAGATTATAGAATGTTGTGCATTAATGTTATAATTGTGCAGCCTCTAACACAAATTTTATTATTTTACCGTAATCATTGTAATTGGAATACTTAAATACCGCTGTTTACCAAAATTTCTTAAGATCATAAAATGTTGTGCATTAATGTTATAATTGTGCCGCGTCCAACGGGAATTTTGTTATTATAATTTTATTATTAAAATTGAGATACTTAAGTATTCCTGTCTACTAAAAATCATCATGATCATAAAATGTTATGCATAAATGTTATGATTGTGCCGCTTCTAACAAAATTTTTCGTATTTTAACTTAATCATTGTAATTAGCATACCCCTGTCTACCAAAATTCATTAAAATCATAGAATGTTTTGAATTAATATTATAATTGTGTCGCCTTCAACAAAAATTTTATTATATTAACTTAACTATTGTATATAACAAACTTAAATACCCTTGTCTACCAAAATTCATTAGGATCATAGGTGCATTAATGTTATAATTGTGCCACTCAACAAGAATTTTGTTATTTTGACTTTTTCATTGTAATTGACATACTTAAGTACCCAGTCTATCAAAATTCATCAAGGTCATAGAATGTTGTGCACTAGTATTATAATTGTGCCACCTCCCAACAGGAATTATGTTATTTTTACATTATTGTTGTAATATGCTTACTTAAATGTTCTTATCTACCAAAATTCATTAAAATCATAGAATATTGTGCATAAATGTTATAATTGAGCCGCCTCCAACAAAAATTTGGTTATTTTGACTTTATCATTGTAATAGTCATACTTAAGTACTTCTATCTACCAAAATTAATCAAGATTATTAAATATTGTGCATAAATGTTATAAATGCGCCGCCTCCAACAAGAATTTTGTTGTTTTGACAATATCATTGTAATTGTCATGTTTAAGTAATTCTATCTATCAAATTTTATCAAGATTATAAAATGTTGTGCATAAATGTTATAATTGCGCCGCCTCCAACGAGAATTTTGTTATTTTAACTTTATTATTGTAATTATCATACTTAAGTACTTCAATCTACTAAAATTCATCAAGATCATAAAATGTTGTGCATAAATGATATAATTGCGCCGCCTCCAACGAGAATTTTGTTATTTTAACTTTATCATTGTAATTATCATACTTAAGTACTTCAATCTACTAAAATTCATCAAGATCATAAAATGTTGTGCATAAATGATATAATTGCGCCGCCTCCAACGAGAATTTTGTTGTTTTGACTTTATCACTGTAATTGTCATGTTTAAGTGATTCTATCTATCAAAATTCATCAAGATCATAAAATGTTGTGCATAAATGTTATAATAGCGCCGCCTCCAACGAGAATTTTGTTATTTTAACTTTATTATTGTAATTATCATACTTAAGTACTTCTATCAACTAAAATTCATCAAGATCATAAAATGTTGAACATAAATGTTATAATTGCGCCGCCTCCAACGAGAATTTTGTTGTATTGACTTTATCATTGTAATTGTCATGTTTAAGTAATTCTATCTATCAAAATTCATCAAGATCATAAAATGTTGTGCATAAATGTTATAATTGCGCCGCCTCCAACAAAAATTTTGTTGTTTTGACTTTATCATTGTAATTATCATACTTAAGTACTTCTATCTTCTAAAATTCATCAAGATCATCAAATGTTGTGCATAAATGATATATTTGCGCCGCCTCCAACAAGAATTTTGTTATTTTAACTTTATCGTTGTAATTATCATACTTAAGTTCTTCTATCTACTAAAATTCATCAAGATCATAAAATGTTGTCCATAAATGTTATAATTGCGCCGCCTCCAACGAGAATTTTGTTGTTTTGACTTTATCATTGTAATTGTCATGTTTAAGTAATTCTATTTATCAAAATTTATCAAGATCATAAAATGTTGTGCATAAATGTTATAATTGCGCCGCCTCCAATAAACTTTTGATATTTTAACTTTATCATTGTAATTATCATTCTTAAGTACTTCTATCTTCTAAAATTCATCAAGATCATCAAATGTTGTGCATAAATGTTATAATTGCGCCGCCTCTAACGAGAATTTTGTTATTTTAACTTTATCGTTGTAATTATCATACTTAAGTTCTTCTATCTACTGAAATTCATCATGATCATAAAATGTTGTCCATAAATGTTATAATTGCGCCGCCTCCAACGAGAATTTTGTTGTTTTGACTTTATCATTGTAATTGTCATGATTAAGTAATTCTATTTATCAAAATTCATCAAGATCATAAAATGTTGTGCTTAAATGTTATAATTGCGCCGCCTCCAATAAGAATTTTGTTTTTTAACTTTATCATTGTAATTATCATACTTAAGTACTTTTATCTTCTAAAATTCATCAAGATCATCAAATGTTGTGCATAAATGTTATAATTGCGCCGCCACCAATAAGAATTATGTTATTTTAACTTTATCATTGTAATTATCATACTTAAGTACTTCTATCTTCTAAAATTCATCAAGATCATAAAATGTTGTGCATAAATGTTATAATTGCGCCGCCTCCAAAAAGAATTTTGTTATTTTAACTTTATCATTGTAATTATCAAACTTAAGTACTTCTATCTTCTAAAATTTATCAAGATCATCAAATCTTGTGCATAAATGTTATAATTGCGCCGCCTCCAACGAGAATTTTGTTGTTTTGACTTTATCATTGTAATTGTCATGTTTAAGTAATTCTATCTATCAAAATTTATCAAGATCATAAAATGTTGTGCATAAATGTTATAATTGCGCCGCCTCCAACAAGAATTTTGTTGTTTTGACTTTATCATTTTAGTTGTCATACTTAAGTACTTCTATCTTCTAAAATTCATCAAGGTCATAAAATGTTGTGCATAAATGTTATAATTGCGCCGCCTCCAACAAGAATTTTGTTGTTTTGACTTTATCATTGTAGTTGTCATGTTTAAGTAATTCTATCTATCAAAATTCGTCAAGATCATAAAATGTTGTGCATAAATGTTATAATTGCGCCGCCTCCAATAAGAATTTTGTTGTTTTGACTTTATCATTTTAGTTGTCATACTTAAGTACTTCTATCTTCTAAAATTCATCAAGATCATAAAATGTTGTGCATAAATGTTTATAATTGCGCCGCCTCCAACGAGAATTTTGTTGTTTCGACTTTATCATTGTAATTGTCATGTTTAAGTAATTCTATCTATCAAAATTCATCAAGATCATAAAATGTTGTGCATAAATGTTATAGTTGCGCCGCCTCCAACGAGAACTTTGTTATTTTAATTTTATCATTGTAATTAGCTTACTTTAATGTCACTGCCTACCAAAATCACTAGATTTGTAAAGTACCTCTATTTACAAAAAAATATTAATATGAGAATGTTGTGCATCAATGTTATAATTGTGCAGCCTTCGTTAATATCATATAATGCTGTGTAGATTAATGTTTTAACTTTACCGTCTCTAACAAGAATTTTGTTATACTGACTATATCTTTGTAATTAGCATATTTAAATTCCGATGTATACTAAATTTCATTAAAATCATAAAATTCTATAAATATTAATATTAGTGATGGGCAAACTCGAGTCATTAATCGATTCTGAATCGAATATTAAAACATCTCGAGATTCTCGAGTCATTACATTAAACAACTCGAGTCATTGAGGACTCGAGTCATTGATGACTCGAGTCATTGATGACTCGAGTCATTGATGACTCGAGTCATTAAAGACTCGAGTCATTGACAACTCGAGTCATTTACAACTCGAGTCATTGACAACTCGAGACATTTTTAAAGACGAGTCATCGATTCAGGGACTCGCACTTTATAATCGATTCAGAGATTCGCATTTTATAATCGATTTAAGGACTCGCATTGCTTTCTCAAGAGCCGCATAGCTTGTACTTCTCGATGCTCGGCTTTGGATTCCGATGCAAGTCCCGGAATCAATTATAAAGTAGTAACTACTTTCTCGAAACAATTGTTATTTTCGCACAGTGAGATGTGCGGGAATCGAGTGGTTTAAAAGTAGTTACTACTTTTGGTTAGATTTAATCGATGATGCATCTCTCTGCTCGCATTTCATTCACAGCCGATATTTTTGTTTGCGTGATTGTGATATTAATTAATGCGATGATAATTAATATTTAGAACGTTGCTAAATAATTAAAAAAAACTTGGTAACTGATTGGCTAAAAATTAATTTTAACTAACATCGATGTTAAAATTTTACAGAGTAAACCTAATAAAACGTTATAATTTTAACATTAAAAATTAATTTATAGTAACTTTATTAATCGGGGAGAGGGTAAATAATCGATTATTAATCGATTATTAAATTAATCGAATACTATGTAATCGATTATTGAAATAATCGATTATGCCCATCACTAATTAATATAATACTTTTGCCGCCTCAAATTTTTTTTAGAAACGACACCTTTGTTGACATTATCTTTGTAATTGGCGTACTTATCCTTGTCTACTAACTTTTATTATTTTTTAATTTGTTTAGTATTTACTATTCATTATAGCATGTATAAAGGTTAGCGTTGACCTTAAACTTGGTGTGAGACCTAGAAAAATGATTGACCTTAAACTTCAACTTTTAACAAAATATGAATTCAAGCCTGAAAAATAAGTACAATCTGTTGTGTTATCATGTACTGTTATAAGATTTATATTTTTTTATAGCAAGTAATATTTTAGTTGATTTATAATACAGACAGAATATTTTTAACTAATATTTTAAAAGAAAGTTTATTAAAAACTTGTAAAAAAAAACATTATGTATGTCAATAACCCTATTCGATTTGATTTTATTACGGTAGATATGTCCGCTACCAAAGCACAAATGTGTGGCTACAGTAATGTACTAACAAATTCTGTCAATCTTGATTTTAATGCCATCTATTAACACTCAATTTGAACTAACCGTTGGACGCTCTTAACACGTAGTTTATATGCACGGATTGGGAGCGTACGCTTCCAATCCTTAGACGCTTTTACGACGTAGAAAGTGTGCGCTTAAACGCTCCTAAACCAGCGTTTTTATCTCTATATATATATATATATATATATATATATATATATATATATATACAGGGTGTAGATTAATTGGCGGATAAACGCCAGGTAACTTTATAGATCGTGCCAAAAGAAAACGAAAATCTTAATTCCAAAATGCTGAAAAACTCTTCGTTTGGCCTCACGAGGTCCTCAAAGTTTCAATTTTGTCAATACAAATATTGTTTTAATTGCGTATATTATGTACCAATTTGCTTTCTTTTTTAGTATAATAAAAATTACGAGGTTTATTGAAACTTAATAATAAAAAACATTAAAAAATGTGCAAATTACTTTTGAAGAATAAATCAAATTTAAATTAAAAATACGCTTGGCAACGTAGCAAAATTTTTAATAAAATTCAAATTATAAAGTAGGCAATGCAATAAATGTCAGGGGGTCAATTCTGATCTCCGGTGACTTTTGTCATTTTGTGACTTTCAAATTCAAATAAAATTCAATTTAAATTTTATGATATACTTTATTCTTTTGATAATCATTAATTTAAAATTGTGTGAGGTTGCACATTGACGACACATACCGCATTATTAAGTTATGAATGGTGTTTTGATGCATTTGCGAAATATATTATGTTGCGTTCGTCTAGTATGCGGCGGTCTGCCTTATGTTTGTCTCGGATTAACACTACTACGTTGCCATGTCAATTCCGTGATCACCCTTGACAAAAACCATCGGTGACTTTTGTCGTTTCACCAGCAAATAGGTACTATAATTATTATTGAATTAATTTGTACATTGCAGCTGATACAACTATTATAAATTAATAGAATCTGTCATAAATAAAAATATTAATTATTTCAATGCACAATTGATTGTTTGAAAATATATTTAAAATAATTGATATGAATATAGCAACTCTGACAGATTTAACATTTAACGCCGGCGATGCTTGAGAACGTCATAAATTCGATATCGATACGTGCTGTAAAGTGTTTAGAAGAAAACGGTGGCCAATTTGCACATTTGTAGTTTATATTAAAAAATAAAATTTGATGTGTGTATTAAATCATCTATCGACGTTGCCAAGCGTAACAAAACTTTGAGGACCTCGTGAGGCCAAACGAAGAGTTTTTCAGCATTTTGGAATTAAGATTTTCGTTTTCTTTTGGCACGATCTATAAAGTTACCTGGCGTTTATCCGCCAATTAATCTACACCCTGTATATATAAAAAATAAATAAAATTATAATAGTTGCAGTTTATTTCGTAATTGTTGGAATTTAACTGCCGGTAGTGCTTTGGTAAATATATCAGCCAGTTGCTCACCTGTGGAAATATATTTTAGTATTATAATTTTTTGCTGAATTTTCTCTCTAGAAAAATGATATTTTATATCTATATGTTTAGACCTATTATGGTTGGTGGGATTATTTGCTATACTAATGCAACTGAGGTTATCTTCAAAAATAATAATTGGGGTTTTAATATCTATGTTTATACTTTTTAATAACGATTTTAACCATATTGCTTCTCTTATACCTTCAAAAAGAGCCATATACTCAGCTTCTGTAGAAGAAGTAGCCACTGATCTTTGACGTTTTGACGTCCATGAGATAGTACAATTTTCAAATGTTTTAAATATATACCCTGTTGTACTCTTACGATCATTTAAATTGCTACCCCAATCAGCATCAACATAACTTGTAAGTATATGTTGATCATCTCCTTTAATAAAAGTTAATTTAAAATTTAATGAACCTTTAATGTATCGCAATAATCGTTTTAAAGTTTTCCATAGTTCATTGTAATTTTTACTTTGATATCTACTTAATATATTAACTGCTACGCACAAATCTGGGCGTGTACAAAGCATTACATACATTAAGCATCCAATTAAATTTTTACATGGTGCATCGTAATATTTGTCATCATTCAGACCTACGTAATCTAAAACAGTTGGTAGAGGTGTATTAGTAGGTTTACAATCTTGCATTTTAAATTTGTTTAAAATTTTTTGTAAATAAGAACTTTGATCTAGTGTTATTCTATTTTCACTTCTGTCAATTCTAATTCCAAAAAATAATTTCATCTCTTGTAAATCAGTCATTTTGAATTGAACCATCAGATATTGTTTCAAATTATTCATTGCTATGAAATCACTTGTTATGATCATTAAATCGTCTACATATAAAACAATATAAATATTTCATTTAACATGACCCTTATTTAATAAGTAAAGACAAGGATCAATTTGAGATCTTTAAAAACCACACTCCCTTAACATGTGATCAAAATGTTCATACCAACACCGAGCCGATTGTTTTAAACCATATAACGATTTTAGCAATTTGCATACATGATTATGGTTTCCTTCAATTCCTTCAGGTATTTTCATATAAATTTCCTCTTTTAAATTTCCATGTAAAAATGCAGTTTCAACGTCCATAAAATGAATTAATAGTTCAAACTGGTTTGCAAAAGCCAGCAGAAATCGAAAAGTGGCAATCCTAGCTACTGGTGCAAAAGTTTCCTCATAATCAACTAAATATTCCTGACTAAAACTTCTTGCAACTAATCTAGCTTTATACTTTATAGGATTTCCTTGTGCATCCTGTTTAATAGCAAAAACCCATTTACAATCAACAATGTTTTTATCATTCGGTTTAGGAACAATAATCCATGTTTTATTAATTTGTAAAGAAGAAATTTCCTTTTGTATAGCTTTCTCCCACTGAACACAATCTTCTCGATCTTTAACTTCTTTAAATGATTTGGGTATTTGTACCTCTATATATGCTGAGCATAAAATATCTTTTATTGAATTTTGATCAGTAGTTTTGTCATATGAGATAGTCGGTCGATTTTTAATTCGATCGCTTCGTCTTAATAAGGGATCACTGGAATATTCGCTTTCTGTTTGATTTTTAGTCTGATTCAATTTTAAATTTGGGGATTCATCTAATTGTGAAGCAGTAATTTGATCTAAATTTAAAATAGGGTTATTTGATTTTGTACGAGATTCAGCAAGGTCTTTAACATGTAGAGGCCTAGTTTGCTTATAATCTATTTCATTAATTATGACATCACGAGCAGTAATAAATTTCTCTGTTATAACGTTCCAGAGTTTGTAACCATTTGGTTCATATCCCAATAAAATTGTTTTAAACGACTTTCTATCAAACTTGTTTTTGCGAATTTTATCGTGAACATAAACAGTTGAACCAAATACCCTCAAATATTTTAAATTTGGCTTTTTATTATGCCAAAGTTCATATGGTGTTTTATTTAATTGAATTGCATTTGTAGGTGTTATGTTAATTAAATATGTAGCTGTTAAAACAGCTTCTCCCCAGAATGCTTTAGGTAATTCAGCTGTAATTATCATCGTACGTGCTTTTTCAGTTATCGTACGATTCATTCTTTCAGCTACACCATTTAATTGAGGTGTATAAGGTACTGTCAAATGATAGGTGATTCCCTTTGACACACAAAACTGTTTAAATTCGTTTGATATATATTCACCACCGTTGTCGCAATATAAATTTACTATTTTTGAATTAAATAATGTTTCACTTTTAGAAACAAAATCTTTAAAATAATTCATTGAATCTGATTTATGTGTCATTAAATATGTGACTGTATAATGACAAAAATCATCAATAAATGTAATAAAATAGTTTTTATTATTTATAGTCGAAGGTGTAATTTGGCCACAAACATCTGTATGTATTATAAATAAAGGTCTATTGACATGGTTTTTTATTTTAGTTTTTAAAAATGGAAGTCTCGCCTGTGTACCATAAATACAAGCTTCACATTTGTTATGTGTTGGTGTTATATTTAATATATCAGTCATGTTTTCTATCATTGAGTTGTTTTTAATTTGCATAAACTTTTGCTGGCTTATATGGCCAAGCCGTTCATGCCACAATTGATAGTTAATATTAACATATTTATTAGTACTGATATTTAATTGACTTTCATTATTTACCATGTTTTGAACCGTAAAAATTATACAATACAGATTATTTAAGGGCTTACCTTTTAAAATTATTTCCTTTTTGTTTCGAATAGTGACGCCATCTGCATCAAATATGACCTTAAAACCGCTTTCTTGAATTTTTCGCACAGACAATAAATTGTGAGCAAGTTCCGGTGCATAAAGAACCTCCTGTAGTGTTCCGTTGAACCCAAGGTTTGTGGATACATTGATTGTCCCTCTCTTTGTTGCGTTGATGCTTGTACCAGATTTAGCGACTGCAATTTTCTTGGGAAAATTTAAATTTACAAAATTAGTAAAGACGTCATCTCTGTTAATTATATGATCGGTGGCACCCGAGTCCAGAATAAAAGTTATTTCACTTGGTTTATTTATGTCCATTTCATTGTTGGAAAACATAAATGCAAATCCGTCCGATCCGTTCGCACATTGGGCATTTGTTGGTATGGTGTGCAGGGTCCGGTTCCTATTTGTCTGGCCTTGAATTGTTTGTTTGTAATAAAAACAATCTCTTTTTTCATGATTCCGTCTTCCGCAATGGTCACACTTTAGGTTATTTGTTTTATATTTATTGGGAGAAATTCTATTCCATGATTTATTTTTCTCTTTGTTATATTTGTAATTATTTTGCCATTTTTTATTGTTCTTTTTAAATGCAGGAAAACGTTTTTCTTTATTGTTAGAACCAGATGATTTAAAAACTTCACTACTGAGCACTTTTAAACTTGTTGAATTGTCTTCGGCATTTAATTTAACTTCGTGATCTAATAATCTCGTTTTTACGAAAGATAAATTTAAATGTTCCTCACTTAACGTTTCTAACGCTGTTATTACACCGTCAAATGTAGTTGGAAGCGTTAATAATAAATGTGAAATTTTATCCATTTCATCTAGTCTTCCTCCAGCACATATTAATTCTGCAACTATTGTTTCAAATTGCATAAAATGTTGCAATAATGTATTATCACCTTGCAGTTTTAAATTTAATAAACGCTTACGCATTGCAAATTGAGACGCCAAACTTTTTCTTTCGTAGATTGTATCAAGGTTTATTAAAATTTCTTTGGCAGATACATGTTTGTCGGCAAAACCAAGAAATGAATCGCTCAAATATTCTATTATTGTGTTTTTTGCCAGTATGTTTTTCTTTGTCCATTCTTCTGTAATTTCCTCATTTTCTTCTTCTATGATATGTAATATTCCAAGTTCGGATAATAGAGATTTTATTCTGAACTTCCATACACCATACCGCTCACCATTAAATGGCACAATGTTTCTTTTATTCACTTTAAGTTCCATTACTAACTTTTAAAATTTTAAATGTTTTTGTATAATAATTATTAAATTATAATACTGTTATATTAACACGCGAAGACCTGGGCCCATAACCTGTTGGAAAGGGCTTTAAATTAAACACAAATTTGTTTAATATTTATATTTATATTTAGAGTGTCGCAGCTCGTGTCTGGAATATAACTAACTTATTCTACATCATGCATAGTATTACATTTCTACATCAGGGATTCCCCTGCTTATGGCCGGGAACAATGAGACCCTTTCTATGTGATTCCCCGTGATTCCCCGAATATATATTATACATCTACAATGTGACACGTACATATCAACATTATTTACATGCAACCTTCTTTTTATGTTTTTCCTACACTTGTGTTACCACCTTGTTTGCCTTTCTTGCTAAATATTAGAATATATTTACTTTTTTCTTTCTTTAATTTGTTTTTCCCATTTTTAATCTTTGTTTTTTTATGTTTTTGTTCATTTTTTTCTAATCATCATAGTTAATGTTTTAACAATTTTTTTTTTATTTCTTTAGCTATTTTTGCTACAATCACCAAGTCATCTGCGTATACTAATAACTAGAGAGCGGAATAAAAAGCATTAAAAATACAAAAAAATGCGTTTAAAAAAGCACAAAAATGCTACTAAATAAGCATTAAAATTAGCATCAAACATGTAAAAAAGCATTAAAAATGCATGAAACAATTGAAAAAAAAAAAAGAACTAAAAAAATTCAAATCTATGAAATATTTTAATAAAGGTTTTACAACATTTATAATTACAATAATTTAAGTGATAATATTTTTTACACACATTTTAAGTAATAAAAAAAAAATAACTAAATCAAAACTATCCACAAAAACAGTTAATAATTAAATGTTGCTTTAAGTGTCAACAGTAAAATTCTGTCTTTGATTACTTAAAATCTTTTTGAAGGAGAAAAGACATCTTTTGACATGCACACTTGCATCTTGTTTATTATTTGACTAAAATACTCTAAGGAATGATAGTTTAATCCTTTCTTGATGTACTAGTAAAAATATTATTTGATTATCAAATTATATGTAGAAATAGAAATGACGCCAAAGTAGCCGTTTTCACTACAATACAGGAAATCAACGTAGCGGTCGATATGCTTTTAATGTAGATAAACCTCCATTTTTCAAAAATACATCTACGGATTTTGATTTTACCGTTTGCCCAATACAGCCTAGTACTTTTAAAATTGCATTTTTAAAGTCTTTAATAAATTATATTTCTTAGACGTTCATTTTACGTATTTTCCTGTTTTTCTAACAATTTTATGGCATAATTCACAAAACCGTAATTAGCTTTTAAGAAAGCTAAATTATTTTAAAGTTCTTTATATTTTAGAACTGCTTGGCAGTTTTTTACTGACTTACTTGCAGAATCCGAAAATTGTATTACAAACGTTTTTAAAGTTTTTGAAATTGAGAGAATCTCTGACCTACTGATTATTTAAAAAATTATAAAATACAGTTATTTGACTTGCCTGAAGAGGGTGGAACTAAAATACGCTATGAGCTTAGTAGGGATTTACAGAATTATATTGAGCTTGTCTAAATAATATTATAAAAATATGCAAGATCTTGATACGTAAATATCGCTTTACGTTTTCTGAAGGTAAAAATAATTTACTTTTTTTTAATTTGCATTTCAAAAAAGAACTGAATTATAAAAAATGCACCAAATCTGAAGAGAAAGTTTAAAAATAAGCACAAAATCTTAAAATAATCACCAAATTAAAAAAAAAATAAATTTAAAAATTGAAAAAAAAGCGTAAAAAACTTAGTGCCAAATGATTACATTTTTCACAATTCGTGCATATATTAAGACTTATTTTTGATGCTGTAAGTATTTAGCGTAAGCATAATAGCTCTCTACTAATAACCTCTTTTTTTATGTCTTCAATATATGAAGCAAACAAATTAACTTATACCGATTTCTTTTCTCAGACATGACCACAACGTTTTTCTATTCAACTATCAAAGGCCGTTTTAAAATCTAATAACAACGCATACTGTACTTTATTAATTCAAAAATTATCCTAAAAATACTGTAAAACAAAAGATGGTAGAAGAAGAAGGTAAAAAAGTTACATAAATAACATTTGTTTGTGCAAACAACGTAATTTAGCATTTGTAAGTTTTTATGGACTTTCTAAAAGTCACACGTACCTGTTTTTGCTCATGACGTCTTAATAGTTTTGCAAAATTTATAACACGTATGAGATTAGTGCAGCAAAAGCGTTATTATTATTATAACAAGTACAAATTTACTACAAATAAATTTTCTGTCAATTGAAGTGTAAACTACTAGTACTTCTAAAGTCACAAAATTGAAATTTAGATTTTTACACTACATTACATTATTTTATTGACAGTAACATGTTTGTGGTATTTATTATTTCAGCAACAAAACAAATTCATATACACGTAAGTTTTTATTTATATAATATTTTAATTTTAATTTAATACAATTATATTTATAGTTACTGATGATGCCTTAAACGGCGAAACCGGTTTAAATATTAAAAATAATAAAAGCATATAAAAGTATAAAAATTTTAATTATACAATTTAAAATATAAATACTATATGCAAAAGTAATTAACAACTATTAACAACTACTCATAATTAAAATTATTTTTTTTACACTTTTTTATAAAATATAAAAACTTATGTACACATAGGTAGTGTAGTATTTACTAAAATGTATGCAGAAATATACAAATTAAGAGCACACCGACCGCTACCTTGATTTCCAGTATTATTGTGAAAACAGCTACTTTGGCGTCATTCCTATTTCCACATATAATTTGATAATCAATTTATTTTTTAACCAGTACATTCAAAAAGGATTAAACTATATTTTGTCAGGGTATTTTAGTCAAATAATAATTAGAAATAGCCGAAAAATGTATCCAAATATAGAAATAAATGCATTTTAAGGTACTTTTAAATGCATTTTGATGCTATTTGCAAATATAATTTGACTAAAATACTCAGACAAAATATGTATACTTTAATCTGTTTTGAAGACTTACACACAATATAACTGCAACAATTAATAAATCGACTCACAATACACAAACCAAAAAAACCGAATGACAAGAAATAAAATTGTAGATATTTGGGAAAAAATAGGATAATAGGACATATTTTACTAAACAGTAAAACTGGATTTATTATTAAAAAATACAAATTAACAGGAAATGATAATTATACAAAACAATCTAAAATCAATTAATATCATTAATGATTTTAAGGAATTAAGACCAGAACATAAAAAAACTCCACAACCTATATATTCATGCGTTATTGTCGGTATTGATAATGAATCCAGCGAGAAAGAAATTATCGATATTTTAAGAGCAACTGGACTAGCTACCCGAATGATGCACATAATAACTGGATGCGTAAAATAAATAATTGATTTATTTATTAATTAATATTTTTTATTATTATTTTTGTTACATGTATTACAAGCTTTAACTTCATAACTAACTTAAAATTAATAAGTGGTTAATATTTATACTAGTCTACAAAACTGTTTATGTTGCACTACGTGTTAATAATCACAACTTGCAGATTAACACACTTGACATTACTAAATGTGTAGGAATGAAATCTTCTTACCTGGGTATATTTAGTTACATATATAACTCGTATCATTATATAAAAAACTTATATAGCATGGACTACAAACAAAAACATTTTTCAACTTATGAAAGCCTGGCACCACCACCGCATCCAATTCCATGTAGTAAATGCAACTCATTTACACACACGACTGAGAACTCCACGCCGAAATCAAATGTGCAATATGCTATGGGCCACACTGCACAAACAAATGCATCTCACAACAACCCGAGAAATGTACAGCATGCGGAGAACTGGGACATGGTGCCTGGAGAACTAATGTAAAAGACCTCTTCAGCCTATAAAAGAAATTGCAAATATAAAGAAAAATGTATGCGCTCATCTGTAAATATAATTTTTGCTTTTTAGGTAGGGGGGAATAACTTAATGATTAACAAAAACTGGATGGTGGTGGCTATTACTTTGTGTTAGTTCATAATAAAATAAACAATATACTATATTAATGCGCTAAAAATACGCTCTAATTTTTTATGTGCTTAGTTGTAAATTCAGTGAAACTTTTATATATTTTATTACTTTTACTTTTTTTAATTGTTTCATATTTTTATTATATTTAATTTATTTTATACAGCAATTACATATATTATGGTAAAATAAATAAATATTACTGTATATATATCAAAATAAAATTGTACTTATTGGTTTAGTATTTTTAATTAATATCAGTAATAACAACCAATGATAAGACCCAATTATAATAAAATTTAAATATAAACCCCTATTTGTTTTTTTAGAAAAGAGGTCTTCGGAGGGAGTTTGTTGTAAAGGTAAATATTATTCTCACAAATGCAATTGCGCAAATGTTCAACCTTTCAAAGCATGTATAGCTCGATATATTTGGCTGTGTAGTTTGCTTGTGAGTGCGACCAAGTTTACTATACACTTTTCATATACGGCGTACCAAAATTTAATAACCTAAAAATATTTTATATTAACAATTTTATACTCGTTGAAAAGAGTTTCATAGGTCTATTCATGTTGCTTCCAAAGGATTATTTTTTTTAGTTTTTTTATTTATATTCATATAAATACTAAATGATTCTAATTTGCCCGTCCTTATTTCAGTCTCCCTACATAACACAAAAATAAAACAATCGTTACTTATAATCTGCAAGAACACATTAACATTCAAATGTTTTTTGGTTTGCTGTATAAAAAATCATAAAAAAATATATTTACTCATAAATAATGTGCAAATTTATATATGCATATTGTAAAATTTGATGAATATTATATTAAACTCTTACACATTTTTCATATTTAATGCAATAACTGTCAGTATATGTCATACATTCTGATTGGAATTTTTGATATATCGCTTTTTACATCTCATTCAAATTTTATAGAATCTATGCAAGTAATTTATAATATGAAACTAAAACTATTTTTTAATTTGTAGTATCTTATTATATGTTTATTAATGTATCCATATTTTTAAAATAAAACACACTAACAAACCTGTTTGAAACTATCTAACTATACTTTTTCATTTTACGTTTAGCCAAAATTATAAAAAAAAATAAAAGTACAATGTTGACTCTTAAATTATTTAAGACGCAATTGAAACGATACTTTTGCATTTGCTACTTTAGCGAATTATACGCATATATTCAGAGACGTTACTACTACTAATTGAATAATCATGTAATTCACCAGAAGCACTTTTCTTTTTGCATAACATATTTCTTTAATATAATTTTAAATAATGCTGAATTTACACTAGATTTTTTAAAATTAAAATTATATAAATAAAATTTTGTCTGGAATTATTTTAAGCTGTCGTGGGATTCTTTTCGGTTATCTGCAACACAATGCCTTTATTTATTTTTTTTGTTTAAATTAAATTTTGTCCCCCGTGTTTTGTATATTATATTTGAACGTGTAAAAAATTCTATTTGTACTTGATTTGTACTTGTTTTTGTAATGATTAAATAATACTGTTGTATTATGTATTCTGAAAATTTAAATATTGAAAATTAAGTCCTTTTAAAAAATACGTAATTTAAATTTGTTACTAGACATTCTGTATATTTACTTTATTTTGCATATATATTTTCTGTAAAACCAGTTCTTAGTTACAATTGCATTGCATTTTCAGAACAAGCCGTGTCTTATTACTTCTTATAAATTACTGTTTCTCAAGAAGTCAAGTTTTTTAAAGACATCATCATAATATTAATATAAATATTTAGTTTTTTTTAAGTTTCATTTAAAAGCCTCACATAAATAATTGCCGGTTAAGTCGCTATAAGAAAAGTGTTTGCATATTTTACGCGTTCCGTCAACAATAGTTTTTTTACGTTGCAATGAGATAAATATAAAATACCCGTTACTATTATGAGCAGGATAGTTTTGCAACATTTTTATTATTTTAAATAATTATTTAAAAATGTGCTTCTGAGTTACGAACAGTTTGTTGTGCACCTGACTATAATTACAGTAGATTACCTGTATTAATTTGATGATATACAGAGTGTTATAAAAAAACGCTTATATTAAAATTTTTGAAACTAGTTGGCATTCAATTCAATACACTTTATTATCAAACTGCTTTTATGTAGATATAATTATTCAGGTACATTAAAATGAAATTAAAATAAATACGTAAAAGTAATCAAATACTAATAATTATATAAAATATTATTTATTATTATTGTTTATTAAATGTACTATTATAATATATTGCAATAGTAATACTAAAATTGTATTGACAAAAATTGATAATTATGAAATAAAAATTATCAATTTTTGTTGTTTAATATATGAATAAATATGTAAATATTTTTTATTAATCATAAATTCAAATTTACCGCCGTAGGCAATCTTGCTTTGTGGAAATAAACCGACATTCAGGGTTGTACGGTTTTAACCGGGATTTTGATCGTTTTGCTTTATATAAGAAAGGCACTATTAGATGAAACTTTATCCCGCAAAATTTAAATATTTATTACATGTACATTAAAATATTTATAATGTCTACATTTATTATTAAGTAACTAATAATATAAGAACTTTAACTATAGGAACATTTCCTATTTTTATATTGACATTGCTTACTGAATGATTTTGTTTATTTATTGTGTAAGTTAAATAGTTTTCTTTTTCTGCTATTATCATACTTTTAGTTTTTTAGAGTATAACTTTATTTTTACGTTTATTTTTGTTAGTTCTTTTATTAGTATTTTCATATTGCGCTGTAGGTCTTTTTCCAAATCTGCCACAAAAACCATATTGTTTGCAATTTTTTTAAATGTTTTTTTAAGTACTATTGTAAATAAATTTTTATTTAGTTTATATTTAGGTTTTACGCCTTGTTTTGTAGTAAATCTTGCTTATTTAGTAGATTGGTAAATTGTGTTATTGTTTTTCTTTCCATGTATTTAATTATCTCCGGTGTTATTTTGTCTATTCCTGCGGCTTTTTTTTAAATTTTTTTAAATATTTTTATTATTTTTTTTTATTTCATCATGTCTCAATCTTTTCTGTTATTTTGTCCGTCAGTTTTTTTGAAGTGTTTTATTTTTTACTTAATCCATTTGATGTAACACACTTTATTAAATCTTTGCATCTAAAAATATAATTAAAAAAAAAGAATAATCAGTACTTGACAGTTATAGCAAGCTAGGTACGCTGCTAAAATTAGGGTTGTACTACCCTGTAAAAGATTATTATTCATACAATATGGTGTTAACATCGTATTTAGCATTGAAGTTTTTACGTAACACCCATTGAAAACATGCTTCGTACACTTGGATTTGATACTGTATTACACTAGTACAAAGCAATAATAAACACACTAGTATTAGAATATACCTTAGAAATGTTTTAATTAAATAATTAGTAATATAGTATACAATGTATTGATGTAAATAAAACTACAACCAATTGGTCTTACGCTAGAGAAAAAGTATATATACGTTAATTGCACAAAATATATTATTAATTATGTGCAAGTTTAATTTATATATAATTATTTAGTAAAATTAGTGTTGAATCAGTTAATAAACGCACGTGTAGTTGATGGAAGATTTAGCATTTATTGCGTCAATTATATAAAAAACATTCAAAATTTATATAACTAAGAGTAACAATACATAAATTAATAGTTGCATAATATACTTAATTGCATTGTTTTGGTTTGGCCAAACCCAGTCTATTTAGTAAAAACATTTCTTTGTATCTAGTGCAAACGCTTGCACTTGACAGACACACTTGTAGCTCTTATGCAATCATACTCCAATTGATATAAATATTTAAAGGGGTCACCTACCTTGTTTTGATTTTTAAATGTCAAGCTAAAAGCCGATCAACTTTGAGTATTTAAATATTTAAACAAAAAAAATTTGCGGTAATAGAGATCTATAGAATCTGATCAAATATGCCGATTATTATTAAGTAATACTATGTCATATTTGATGTAGCAGTACTAAAATGGATATTTTCAAATACAAAGATTTATTTAAAATTTTATTTAACTTTAAGCATTGTCACTTGTACATAATTAGCCAATGACACCAAAGTAAATAATTTTTTTATATTAAATGATATGAGTGTATATACTGATTAAACCATGTGTATTACTACTACTTCAGCAAAGACTGGCCAAACAAAGTAAAATTAAAACAGAGCCAGGTGTTTTGTTTGAAGATGCAAAAGTACCATCAAGCATCATTAAATTGATCATCAACTTAATGGGTCGGATTAACTTTTCAAAAATATAAAAGCGCTTGCCGACTAGCCCTCCTCCTTGTGTAAACACCTACCAAATTTTTTTTTTATAGATGACGTTTTTGGATGGTTGTTAGAAGTGCGCACTGGATGTGTATTAATTAATTAATTTTAGTGGCGGTTAATTAAAGAGCCAAAAGTTATTCTAATACAGAAAACATGTAGATTAGTTGCTTGCATTTAAAAACTAGTTTGCTTTGTTTAGCAAAAAAAATTAACTTAGGATCTTAGTAATTAACAATTTTGTCTAAAAAGTTCAACATGTATTTACTGATAAGATTCAACGTCCATATCAACTCTTAATTTGATTTTACAAATGTAGTAAGGTGATTTAACGATTTTTTTTTAGATTTTTTTTTAATGATTTTACCCTATTTAAATAAGATGAAGTAGCCATATCTCTAGCTTGGCATACATATGTTGGTATTAAACAAATGATTGATTTGAACGAATACAATTTGTTGCTAAAACTTTTGTTGCTGTCCTTGCGTAGAATGACCAAGAATGATTGCAACAGTAATACCGTTGGTAGACATTAAAAAGTTAGAAACTTAGTTTTCAAAGTATACTGCAATTTCTAACCTAACCTAACAGTCAAGATTTTACGCAATTTTAAGACAAAGTAATGGTTCAGCTGCTTTGTACAAAATACTAGCAATGCGCCAGTTGCTAAACAAATTCCTTTACATTTCTGAACAGGAATCACAATACGAAATGTAGATAAAGCTGAGGAAGCATTGATTACAGAAGCATAATCTAATTTTGAACGCACCAAAGCGCAATGCTTACCACAATATACAATTCACAAACAAAGTTAAACATGTCATAAATTAGAGTTATGTTTTGTTTTGTTACATTTTGCACATGTTGCAATACTTTGACATTTAACTGCAGTATGTCCAAAAAGTTGGCATTAAAAACACGTTAAACAAACGTGCGGGCAAGTATAATACGCCACTTTAACTTTATCTAAGAGCCGTTTAGAGTAAAATGTTCTTTAGCAAGCGTGTATAACAACTGATGCCATAATATAACTTTTTTGAAAATATTAAAAGATTTATACGGTTCAACTATCACCGCAATATTTTCTAATTACGTACAATTCTGCATTTTTCTGCTTCGCATCCTAACCTTCTCTTTAATAAGTAAGGTTAACTCTTAACTTTTTACAAAAGGTTAATGTTCTATTAATGATTTTGGAAATGATCTTGTGTATGTAATACCTTACAAAATTTCTACTTTCACTACTACAAAGTTTTTTAGCTTTCTTCAATTAACGTTGTCTTTCCTATTATTAATTTGAAACTTGCATGGCACTATACAAAACTAAAAACCAATATTTTTGATGTTAAATTAAGGTGTTTACATATATGTAGATTTATTTGTTTAACTGAGAAATCTGGTTTTAATTGCTACTATATTATTTTTTTATTTTTCAAATTTGATTACTTTAAATACATTTTTTATATAACGTTGTTTTTCTACCCAATTCTTCTCGTAGCACAGCTTTTTATCTATCACCACATAAATAATTCCTTTCACTAAAGTTAAACATAACAAACTAATTGATTAATTGGTTTTACCAGAAATTACAGCTAAAATAGGGTGTTATAACTAACCCTTTTCCATACATGAGTAATAGCTTCTCAACTAAAAGAATCCCCTTTTCCTGGCTTACGGGTCACAGCGCATGGCACATACGCAGATGAATTTTACAAGATGTTATGTGAATAACAAAAAGTTTTGTGAAATTGCTTAATGGTTGCCTTTTACAACAGCAAAAAAGCTCACGCAAAAGTTTTTTTCTGCACCACCCTTTACGGCAGTGGGGCCGGCATTATAGATACAGCAGTAAAAAGATTTTAAATAGTAGAATTAGATGCAAATTATGTTGCAAAATATGTTTTTTTTAAGATTTTTAACTATATTGATTGCTTAAAAGAAAAGGTATTAAAGATTTTAAACTACCTTGCTCTAAATTTATTGTTTATACAAGCTATTGCTGTTTATGGAATGATGAAAAGTTTGATAAACCATGTTTTATCATTTTTAGGATTATATTAGATTAAATGCATTTTGCTTTATTTAAACCCTTTTAAACATTGAACAATTTATTAAATCTTTCCACACATGTAGTTCACTTTAATCTTCTATACAAATTCACCTCTTTTAAATTACACACTTTACAAACAAAATTTTTGCAAAAACGTTTCTTAAGAAAACACGCTCTGAAGTAGGAATAGTCCTTACCAAACTAGGTTTGGCGGCAAGTTCAAATTTGCAACAATTGGGTTAATACACTACAAGTCAATGTTTGGTTTATTAACATGTTAACTGCCACAAAAAAGATGATTAAATTTGATCATCATTAATGGCCCCTATTTTTATGGGTAAAAATTAAGTCAAATAATGATACTGATGCCCGTTTGCACCACTTCCACTTATTTTGGCCTATCTATTGAGTTTCACTTAAGTGACCTCAGAATTGTAAGATGCACATAAACATTTTATTTTATTTTTGATATAGATCTGTCTGCATAAAATTAATTGAACGCCATATTCCTTGTTAAATTGAAATTTTAAACAATGACTTTGGAAATCTGCAATATTCAAAACAAATATTAAAGTTAATAATCTACATCCAAATTAAATTTATTTGAAACATTTTATTTTTTTTACTACTTATTATTATTTTTTATAGCTTTTTGCGTATACTTTTTAATATCCAATTCTGCTTCCATAGTATAATGCCGATAATAATAAAAACTATAAATAAGCGTAAAATTAGGCACATATACTATCTAATCAAAACTAGTTTTTTTTTTCCAAAACCACGTCGTCGCTAATAAAACAAAATTATTTACACGTGCAAACCAATTTAAGATAAGGTAGACCTTAAACTTAAATGTATCTTACAATAAGGTAAGATAAGCAACAGAACAATGCAAACAACATTAGTGAATTAATAAAAATAAAAATTTAAAAAAAAAAATTGGTTTTAGAACACAGAGTATGTGCCACAAAAGCTAATTGTACGTTTTTAAGCGCTCACGCCGTATGGTATAAACGTTGTACGACGACAAGTCTTAACACATAATTTATAGTATAGTTTTATTTGGAAAATACAATGAAGTTTAACAGCTCTGACAAAGAATGAGCAAATCTAAATGCAATATTGTAAGCAGCAAATAGATGTTTTTGATTAAAAATACTTTTCACCATCCAGGTAAATACATCAATTATGATCTTTATCTTGAATAGCAGAAAATGTATTTTATTAAATTAATCTGTAATAAATTAATAATATACAATCTAGTTAAACTAATTTATAATAACATTATTAATATACAATTCAGTTAATAATGATTATTATTTGGCAAACAATCCATTGTAAATAAGCTGCTAAAATAAGGTACACGGGCACCTACTCCGTAAAGATTTGTATACATTTTTTGCCATAAAGAAAAACGTTGACGCAAATAGACTTGCACATAATATTTTTGTTAAAAAATGTAAACTCAACAAATGAATTATTCAGTATTTTTTAAATGAATTTGGACCAGCATGCCCATAGAATACATAATGATTTTTATATTATATTTTTATGTTTATTTAACATAAAATAAATGTATGTTAAATATTTTTATCATAAAATAATTGATTTTTTTAGCGCTATGTAGGCAACCCAAAACACAATTTTACGGAGGTTTTTATGTTATTGGGTTTGTAAAGTTATATGCTTCTGATATCTAAAAATTTACGTTTGATTATTTTTTCTTTACACAATCCCGCAAAGTAAAAATAAACGCATGGTACAGCGTTTGTACTACTGACGGGGTCGTTTTGCCGTGATAATACGCTGTACCACGTGACAGTTAACGTTAAATTGGTTAGTAAAACAGACGTAAACTTGTTTTGCCAATTGTATCATTATGTCAAAAAATAATGCTGAGTTGTTTTTTTTTTACCTCAGCTGCTCCACATTGCTTTGGCCACTCAAGGCTATTGCTCATGTATTTTTTCTCTACTAATAGAGAAGACCAAGGTACTAACCTGATTGTAAAAATACCCATTATTTAGAAAACATTTTACTTAACAAAGTTTAAATTAAAAAAAACATTTGTAACAACAAACAAAACAATATTACTTTATTATGTTTTTAAAATGGCCACCATAAACGTTGATGCAAGCTTGACAACGCACTAAAAGAAAATGTTAAACTGCTTCAAAATCTGTTGTGTTTTGAATGTGCAATGCAGCATTTGCAATTCTCTCTTGCAGTTGCTCCATGTTATTTATTGGCTTTGCATAAACCAGTTGTTTTATGTCATAAAAGTCTAATAAATTTAGATCAGGAGATTTTGCAGGCTAGTTTACTAGACATTTTTCAACAATCCACCTATCATTAAAATTATCGTTGAACCACCGAACTGCATTGCTCTACATGGGGCGGTGTTCCATCGTGCCAGTACCACATCCTGTTACGTAAGACAAGAGGAAGGTTATCAAACAAATTTTTTAACTGATTTTTGAAAAATTTTGTGTATAATACAGCATCTTAATAAGATGATAAAAAAATATTAAATTTTTACTCATATTTTTATTTAAGAATAATTTATAAGTTTATTTATTAATATTACTTTTTTTAACTATTTTTTTAACAATAATTTTATACTTAAATAGCTTAAATTAAGAGCAAGTTTTAAATTGGCAGTAGTTGCCTATTAAAAACCCCACACCAAGTGTTAACTGAACATCTTTGTTAGTAAACTCGTACCCTAACTGCGTACGGATTTTCTAATGCCATTTCTTGTAATCATAGGTTCATTGCTTCACAATATTAAGCTGAAAACGTTAGAATCTTGTTGATGTCGATCAAGAAACCATTAAGAAAATGCAAATTGTTGGGCTGCGTCGCTTGGTTGTACTTTTTGATAATGATATGGGTGAAGAATTTCCCTATTTAAGGTTTCTCAGACAAAGTTTTTAAATAATTCTAAACGGGCGGAAAGTTGCCTAACGCTGACCCCTGGTTCATCAAGAACTGCGTCAACTATTTGTTACTCTTCTGCCACGGTGTGCTGTTGATGTGATCCTTCACGAATGAATTACTATACAAAATTAATAGATGCTATAGAAAATTTAGAAATAACAAGATCAAAATTAAATAAAAATCATGAAACGTTAAACATTTAAACAGATTATTTAATGAAAAAACTTATCTAAGCGATTTTATAATGTATTTTTCATATTTTATAATAATTTTAATTTTAATTTATTTATATTATATATTTATTATATTGTAAATAGATAATATCTAAATAATACAGAACTTCATTTTACTAATATATACAATAATTTTACTTATAAATAACTATTCTACTTTTTATTGTTATTTTTAATTATACATTTTAGTTTAAATTTTAAACATATTTAATATATGAATTTTTTTAACTATTTTATTCATATATTAATCTATATTTTATTTATGTAATTTTGTTTTAAATTTTGTTTTATTTTATCTTATTTATAACTGGATGTCATTATAATTAATTACTTGACAATGACGTATTACTTACGATCGAAACTAGTCGCAAAAATAAAATAATTTTAATTGGAAAAAAGGATTTTAATTTATATATACAATATTTTTACACATTCCCAAGAGCAGCCTCTAGATTATTATAATAATAATTTGTTGCAGTTGAACATTTTATAATATTATTTACATTACATTCAAAACAATTATAAAATATTTACAATTTTTGTGAGGTTATGTTGTATTTCCTAATTTTAATACGCGTTTATTTAAATTTGTATCAGCAAATATATACAAATTGCACATAAAAATATGCCTTAATATAATACTATCTATTGTAATAGATTAGATTCCTAAGAAGTATTTTATAACGACACAATAAAATCTATCAAATATCTCCTCAAATAAATATTATTTGTTATTTTTTAAATTAAAGAATTTGTTTATTCTTTAGTCTTTTTAGAAACGCTCGAATCACAAAGACGGTTGTATTTAATAATTTAGGAAAATATGTTAATAAAACGTTTTTTGAAATTGATGCAATATTTTTCTACATTCAATAATCCATAAATTAACTATAAGTTTGACTATAAATTTGTTTCAACTTTACGGGTAATAAATTATTCTCTATATTCTTTGCCGCTTTTCTAATCTCCATGCAGAGTTAATATTTCATCATAATAAACACTGTATATGATCGAAAATGAAAGCAACACACAGGCAAAATTCAATATTTAAAATAAACGTTAATTTTTGCAAATCTACAAAAAATTTATATGGCTATCTATAATATGTTGATCAAATTAAAAGTAATGAAAATACAAAAACAATCCACAAAAATTTATATGTTCAACACAATCAAATTTACTGACTAGCTGCGTCTGCAAATTTGCCAATTTATTGCGTAATTAAACAAATAATTATTATTGGATTATCTATTAAAATAATTTATTTTTAATTTTAACTTTACAAGCTCTTTTGAGAAAATGCCATTTGTGATTGTAGCAAAATAAACATTTTTAATTATTTATTTTAAAGAATAGTTAATAGTTCTGTCAGAGCTACTAGAAGCTGTTATTTATTTACGCTACCTCTAGTTAATAAGAAACATTTATAGTTTATAAAATTCAGCTATTTTTTTAAAATAAGCAATTAAAAAAATGTAAATGATTAACAAAATTGTTGCATTATTTTTAAACAATAACTTAACAAAAACGCAAAACTTTGTCTTCATACATGATGATTTGAGTAATAAAATGGGAACTGGATTTATAAAACAGTAGGTCTGTTCTAACTGACACTTGGTTCTTGAACCCTAAAAATCCATGCATCAAATAAAATAATGTTCTTATTTAAGCAATATTATATTATCACATACAAAATGATCCGTTTGTTAAAATTGTTATTAACAAACAACCATTTTAGATGACAGCATTAGCTGCAGTCAATTTGCACATTCAAATAAATTAATTTTAAATTAACTTAAAAAATATAAATGATAAAAAAACGTACATTAATAATGTAAATTAAATAAATCTATTTAAAAAAAGTGGTGCTAGTGGTGTCATCTAAATACGTAGTTAGTTAATAACAGTTTTATCAAATTTGGTGAATATAGACCAAATTTGTTTAAGAGCGATGTTGGGGTGCCGAGTAATTTCTAAGAGAAGCAGCGGCAGGGAACGAGGTAGCAAGTGGGTAGACCATTACAGATCACTCAAAAAAATCTATCCCACTACCACAAATAGGCTCTAACACGCATGTTTATTGAAAACAAGAACATTGAGTTCATACATGGACAATTCCATTTCAAACGGACTAGAGCAAGGAGGGATGGGGGGTGGCTTGAGACTTTTGCTTTAGTATTTTTTTCAGTTTTTATAACTTATTAGTAGTTTTTTTTATTGGTTTAAAACCCTTAAAAAAATTCAACAATTTTTTTAAGTTTTTTTGTCATGTTTTAAGTTAATTGCATTTATGTTTAAAATTCGCAAATTTAACTCAGAAAAAAATTTACTAGTGAAATCAATCAGAAATTTTCCGTACAATCAAAATGTGCTGCCATTTCAAGTCCATGTCTATAAGCCGCAAAAGTCATAAAACCATGTTTATGTTCTCAGTAGACTGAGCAAAAAGGAACATTTTTTTTAACCGCCAAAATTGACGTATTTTGATGTAAATTAATTAGAAAATATTAATTTGTTTTGTGTATTTGGGTTTTAAGAGTCTAAAACTCAAAAAATCTGCAAAGTAGGCCAATTTTTCAACATAAACTCTTACAAATACACGTTTAGCCGCGTGCAGAGAAACAATACACCAAATAATATTAAAAAATTGAATTCTGAAAACAATTTTACATAAAAAATAGTCAGTGTTGTACTCATCGGCCGTAGAAAAGTCCATCTAAAAAAAAAACTATTATTTTTTTATATTCACAAAAAATATTATAAACACACTAAGGTGTAGTTTAAAACTTTTTTTATCGAATTTTGGTCAGCGCCGGACGGATTTATGTTTGAATGCCAAAAATAATAATATTCTCAAACTTTAGCGCCGATGGATCGAGTCTAAATTTGTGCCGCAAGCGCAAAAACTATCAAACAAAGAGTAAAATTGCCCAAAATTGGCCAAAGCAACAAAAGATGTCTTTGTTAAACGTTTGATATGAGCTTAAAAAAATATAAGTCAAATAATCTTTAAAATAAATTTAAAAAAAAATATTCTAAGTAAAAAAAAGTGTTGTACAAATTTTTTTTAGATGGGTTTTTTGACGCCAGATAAGCATGACACTGACTATTTTCTATGTAGAATTGTTAGCAAAACTCAATTTTTTATTATTTGGTGTATAGCCCTTCTGAAAACTGCTAAATGTGTATTTGTAAAAGTTTTTGTCAAAAAATGAGCCTATTTTTGCAGTTTTTTTGAGTTTTAGACCCCTAAAACTTAAATACACAAAACAAATTTATATTTTCCAATTATTTTACATCAAATTCTTCAACTTTAACGGTTAATTTTTTTTACTAAACGCTTTTTTTTGCCCAGCCCACTAAAAACGAAAAAATATTTTATGGCTTTTGCGGATTATAGACAAAAAATGCGATTAAGTTAAAAAACGACAAAAAAACTGTAGATTTTCTTTAAGGATTTTATACCTTTATAAACCGAAAAAATTTGTTAAAAAAACTAAAAAAAAAATATTAAAGCAAATTTTTCAACGCACCCCTCCTCCTCCCCCCTTTTCTAGTCCGTTTGAAATGGAATTGCCCACTTATTAATTAAAACAAAATTCTGTCTAAAAATTAACTACAATATATATATATATATATAAAATTAATGATCCGAAATTGAAAACTTGGTAACGCAATGCTCTAATGGTCAATGACAATATAATTTTGTCAATTACATTATCAATGTTATTATTTCAAATACTACAAATAACCGATTGCCAGATAAAATAGATATTTTTATAATAATCAGTTGATTAATAACAAAACTCATCTTTTAAGTAAATGCAATAAAACCAGATATGTTTGAAAAAAGAAAAAAAACATTGCGTTTGAGTAGTAAAAAGCCCAAACAAAAATTAAAATTAAAATTAAAAAAAAATGAACGTGCGTAAATAGTTAACTAAATACTGTGGTATTAATATTTTTTGGATGTTAATGACTTTTATGTTAATTATAAATTTTATTATTATGATAATAATTGTATTCTTCACAACTTGAGTAAATATTTCAATTTTAATTTTACTTTGAATGTTTTAATAATTTAAAACTAATAATGTCATTATTAAATTACATTTTTATAAAAGGTTTTTCAATAAGTGGTTTCATTTTGATATTTAAAAAAAAAACGGGTATTTTTTAAGAAAAATCAATAAATGTTTATTTCATTGTAAAGAGGAAGGTATGCCATTAACATTCAAAAACGATATTAGTCAAATGGCCACTACAGTTACGGTTGCAGTACCACATTCTATTCATAAAATTTTCCATGACCAATTCGCACATTTGAGGCTGTATGTCCTTGATAAATTTTAGAATTCTATTTTTAAAGTCTTGAATTGATTGTGGAGAGAAAAAAAGTCTAAAAGTGTTTAATCACAAGATCTCGGTGGACAATTGTAATCACCTCTTTGAGAAATAACACGGTCAGGAAACTTTTTTTGCTAAAATGCATTTGCTTTGTTGCTTGTGTGGCACGTAGCGCCGCTTTGCTGAAAATAAACGTTGTCCACATCAATATCTTCTAAATCCGGCTATGAAAAAATATTAATTATGACTCGCGCCATCCATTCACAGTGACAGTTGCTTGATTTTCAAAAATGTAGGGTCCAATCACACCACTAGTCCAAAAACCGCACTAAACAGAGACACGTTGAGAATGCAAAAACTTTTTAACATTCATTCTTGAATTTTCTGAACCCCAAATGCGATAATTCTGTTTATTAACGTAGCCTCCGAGGTAAAAATGGGCCTCATCACTGAAGATAATTTTTTGATAAAATTCCGGATCATTTTGATGCATTTGAAGGACCTAATCAGCAAATCTACGACGTATATAGTGATCGACCAGCTTGAGTTTTTGTGTTAACTGAACTTTAAAAGCCTTAAAACTTAAGTTTTTATGCAAAATACGGTGTAATGTCGTTTGTGGAATGTCTAATTCTAAAGATCGACAAAGAATTGACAAACTTGGGTTTTCTTCAACACTACGGGCTACATCAGCAATATTCTCATGTGTTCTTGAGCGATGCACACGGTTTTGATTCTTCTTATCACAAACTTGTCCCAGCAGCTTAAATGTTTCTACTTCTAGTTTACTATTGCCGGCCAAGAAGGTGCTTTACAACAACCAAAAAGTGCTTTAGTTTTGCAAACTGTGACTGAACAATTTTCATTATTTTTGTAGTGAATTTTTATAATTTCAATGCGTTGTTGAAGCGTGTATTGTTTCATTTTTAATAATGACGTAGATTTTACTTGTCAAATGTCAAAAGATAGTAGCTTCAAAATTGACAGCTGCCCAAATAGTCTGCTATTCATATTGTAACTTCTTATTGAAAAACCCTTTATAAAGTAATTCTTAAAGATTACTTTAAAAATTCAAAGTTGCTCAATATGTGCCTTTTGCGTCACACTGCACACATCAAAGCCAGTTCATTATTAACCTAATGTAACATATCCGTATTAAAACTTTCCTTAGCTCTTCTAAAGTGTTGTTTTAACTTATCTAAATAATTAAAAAAACAAAAAGACGTAAACTAGTCCTTTGTAGTTCCAAACTTGCACGTGTTGTTAAAATACATAAATTGCTAATGGTGAGAAAGACATAGAAATATTTTTAGAACAAAATCAATACGCAAAATATAAAGTAAACGTTTAAAAGTGAATGCAGAAACCTTTTGCATTAATATATTAATAATCTAAGAGACCGTGTAAAGAACAAGTCAGCTGGACCTTTTGTATTAAGAAAAAAAATGGTCAAAATTTAATGAGATTTTGAAAAATCTAGATTACTACAAAAAACAAAAAACAGGGCTACTTAAAGCAGACATTAAAAATAAATAAGACATAAAATAAAAAACACAGTACAACAAACAACACAGCAAATTAAATGTTAAAAGTAGTTTTTTATAAGAAAAATAGACTAACAACTACGCGTTTGGATAAAATTGTATCAAATAGTAATTTAATAATTATGTTTGTAAAGAATAAATTCAAATTAAATTTATTATTTTATTATTATATAATAGTTTCATTTTATGTATTAACATTGCGCATTATTGTAATATTTATTCACTCAACGCTGCTACTCATTTCTATGCCATCATATAAATGCATGCGCACCGGGTAAATTGTGCAAGAGGCGCTCACTCAAACTCAAACATGTTGGCACATTTTTATATGCACATGTGTAGGCAAAGTTAAATTAATAATATAATGTATCAAAATAGCTTTAATTAATTAATTAACTAAGAATAAAATTAAGGTTTAGTTTCTCCAGATTGTCTCAGAACCTAACTAGATTTTAAGCTACTCTTTAAAAGCCAAGCTAAACTTATTTCGTTGCAAATATAGAATGCCGTTTTTAAGAGCTAAGCTCTAAAATATAACTTTAATGACTGTCGTTAATATTATCCTTTTAAGTTATAAACAATTGTTTACTACAACTACTACTTCTATTGTAAACTGTAAAGCATATTAAATTTAATTTTAGCATTTAATGAGTACATTTGGCTCTAAAATAATTAAACAATATTTTTCAATTTTTTTTATACTATATGACAAAATCATAACAATACATAGCATAAATGTTTCTCGTCTTTCAGAACTGTGGAGGTCAAAGTTGAGTTATATTACTTATATTTATTCACTTTTTAAACATAAATAGAAAATAAATATTTATACACATGTGCAATATTGCCTGGCGTAGAGCGTGTCCAGAGTCAATGTAGGTAAATAACACGCTTGTTTAGCCAATTTGAGAACAAAAATACATTGCAAAACGTAAATGTAAATTAACATCACAATCTTTTTCAAATTGTGAAGGTAAAATTTCAAGCGTTTTTATCTTAAGATTTATAAGTTTATAGAATTCTTGTTTGCAAGGCTAAATTTAAAGTTTAATGTTGTAATATTTTTTTAATGTTTTTATTGTACTGTTTGTTACAATGTGGTTTTTGTTTTATGTTTTAATTTTATATGTTTCCAAATATTTTGCAATATTCTATCTAAGAAGATATAAAGACTAGTACGCAATAAATTTAAATATATTCTTGTTGATGTTTGTATCAATCAAAAGCTTATTTAAAAATTATCAATTAGATCAGAGCATATTTTGCATAATCATTAATACGACACTCTCAATATATATTCATGCACTCGCATAACTTATTATTATATCTATACTTACAGATAGAATAATTTTAAATAAAAATTTATTAAATTCTTAAAGTATTTATAAACGTAGAATGTGCAATATCTTTGCAAAGTGAGAGTGATTCTTTTTACACAACATGTATAATTTGCGTATAGTTTAATAAAATTCTATCTTGGCAAGCTATAGTAAATAGACATATCTCTTTAAATCGGTCCGTGAGTTAGTAAACCTTTTTTGACCCGACTACACAACAAACATAAAACACAATAACCATACAAAATTACAATGTTTTTATTTAAATTACGCTTCAACATTGTACCGTACTTCCTAAATAATTCAACCGCCTATATGTAATATTCTTTCCTTCTTAAAAGAATTTTTGGTGTACTGATGACAGATTTTGTTCATTTGATATAATTATTTTTCAAGTATACAATATTGATTTATTACGAGCTGCGGTTGGCAGGAAACGTCCACACAATGTTGCGTGTAGGTTTTCCTAACCGCTTAGACTCTTTGATCCTGCAAACATTGCAAATATTTAATAGTTTGCAAACTAAATGTATGCAAAAATAAGAATATTTTATTACCTTGCAAAACAATACACAGTTTGTATGTTTTCTATTAGTTATGTTGATTGATATTTATTGAACTTTTGAATAAATGTTTGTTACAATAATTATTTATTACTAGTTTTTTACTTTTATAGTTCAAAACTAAAATAAAATATAATCCCAAATTGTAAAAAAAAAACATATACTTTTATACAATTAAATTATTCTTTTCACAACGTACGTAATACAAAGAATATTTTCTAAAATTGCAATATTAAATATTAAAAAAGTTTGTCATAAATATACACAATTTTTTTAAGTTTTTAATATTTGCTAATAAATATTATAAGTTTATACAAAAGTGAAATATAATAACATAATGCATATACAAAATATGTCTGAGCTGATTAAATTGCAAATTATTAAAGAGTTGCTTACATGAAAACTGTACACACAAGTATGTTACTGCAGCAATGTTAACGTAAAGTTTTTAAATTTAAATAAACTGTGGCAAATACTAAGCATTATTAAATTATTATTGATTATATTATGAAGACGCTAGACGCTTTTCTAACAAGATGGGTGTTTTTTTTAATTAGATGATATTTATTTTTTTTACAGATTTCAGTAGTAAATTGAAACAACTTTATGCCCGTTTTCATAAATATTTTTATAACAATTTATTATCAAACTGATCATTATAATTTAATGACCATTAAAAATATAATGATATTCATAAATAAATTGTCATTAGTTAAATTACACTTTTTATAGTTAGAGAAAAGAATCGGCATTAATAGTTTTCTTAGGCTAATATGCCAAAAATCTAAACTAACTTAGTAATTAGTTAAATTATTAAGTAACTTTTTAAATACTTTTGTTTTTTATAAGTTATTATTACGTTAACTTATAATATCTAATCTCAAATACTGTGAATTAATACAGATCATTAGACATTTTCAAGTAAAGAGATGTCTCAATGTAATGATTTGTTATGCTTTAATGGACCAAAAATAGTTGTTAAATTTTATAAATATATTAATAAACGTTGTTGCTATTGAGTGTTTATGAATACAAAAATTTGATTAAACGTTTCGTTATATTTTCAACGAATATGTTTATTGACGTTTTATGAATACTGCATAAAATAATAATAGTTTACTCCATTTTTTATTTTTAGTGAGCGTAAATATGTTAGGCAAATGTTAGTATTTTGTCTGGTATTGTGACTGTAAATGGGTCCGCCAACAAATATTGACAAATTTTGGAGCGTTGTGGTAGAGGAACTAAAAAAGATAGGGAAAATTAAGTGGGTAACTTGTTTACAATATATAATGAATGCAGTTTTAGTAACCATGAATTTGTTGCCGGTGCTGCAGCGTATTTATTCTGTAACAGCATTTGTCAGAACCAAATCTATAATTGAACTTCAGAGGCAATTTGTGCGAAAATATAACGTTTCTTTTTTAAGAAATACCATATTTCAATGGCACTAACGTTTTATAGAAACTAGAAATGTCAACAACGTTTATAGCGGACTCCGAAAATAGGTGCGTACTTCAAATAACATCAATAGAGTGCGACAAGCGCTACAGCAAAGTTCACAATGTTTGGCAGTTTGCTAAGTTTGAACACTAGCCTCAGGCAAGTTTTACACGATGACTATACAATTCAAATGATAAACAAGATTAAACCACTAGTTTTTGCAACACGTAACCAGTTTTGCGCATTTTTTTGTTCTCTTTTTTGCAATAATGCAAATGTTTTTGTTTATTGAGTTTTGTTAACAAACAAAACATGCGGTACTGGTCGTCTGAACAACCCTATGCAGCTTAGGTGCAATCCTTACATTCCGCAAAAGTCACAGTGTAATGTGGCGACTGTCTTCGAAATACTTAGAGCTTATTATATTGAACAAGATGCTCGGGCGGTTACTGTAAATTCTCAACGGTATTTAATAATACTTGAAATTTTGTACCTGCAAAACTTCAGAGGTTAGAAAAAGACATACATGAATTGTGGTTTTAGCAAGATAAAGCAACAAGTCACACTGCACTGCACAAGTGTGTATAAGGGCGTTGAAACAGATATTTTCAGCAAATTTAATTTTACAAAACGGCGATTTTTTTTTATAAGGTCATTTAAAATTGAAAGTGTACGTCTACAACCCCAACACATTAGAAGAGTTGAGACAAAACATTAGACGGGAAATAAAAGCCATTAGTCCGGATATGTTGCACCGTGTCATGCAATCATTTTGCAATCGGGTCCAAGAATGAAAGATTGAATGGAACGCATTTGCGAATCGTAGTGTTTAAAACTACAATACTAATAAAAACTGCATTATGTATGTAATTAATATATATCATGCTCACTTCTGTGATTCAATTAATAGGTTTACAATCTTACTCTAAAAGTCGTCAATACATGTTGGTTAACCCTGTATAATTATGTACAAGATTTGTAGAAATGTTTCTCCAAAATATGTAACAAACATTCTAATAGATTGGCGGCAAGGTTGATACATTCAGTTTTTAATTTTTATTTTACAGTTTTTTCTAAATATTCTAAATTTGGTATTACTCTTAATGCACAACGTTAAAGTTCAAAAAGTTTGATTCTTTGTGTTGTTTTTATGCAAAAAAACTATTTTGTAAATTAATTTATTATAATAATTAGAACAGGTCAAACACTGAGCGCAATCTAATCTAATTCAATGCAAATAAGCACGGAGTTTTTGTTTCGATCGCTCTTTGTGTAAAAAAAAATAACATATTTTTAGTTAAAAAATCTACTTTGTTTTATTAATTACAATATTTTCATACTTACTGGATTATAATTAATTTAATTTAAATTTAAAGGTTTTAATAAAAAGACATAGAGTTTATTTGTATTTGAGAATATTAAGAGTGTACGTTGTTCTGCTTCTAAAGATTCCACTTGGCATGATTGGCTCAACTAAAATAGCAATGGCCTATGTTTGTAATACAAAAGAACAAATTACTTGCAAAGAAAAGCAAATCAATATTAAGATTTGCAATAGAAATAAAAATCAAATTTGGAAAAAAACTTGCAAGTAGATACTCCTTGTTAAATCGACTTTACGTGTTATTGGTTGGATTCAACGTTTTGCTACTAATTAAAGCCGTAGCAGCCAAAAAACGAAAAAAATATTAAATAAAAAAGAACTCATTGCTGCTAAACAAACCATTCTTATAGTAATTTAAGAAGAGACCCTTACAATGAAAGAGCAAAAGAAGCTTGCAGCATTACGTCCATATTCAAAAATAGAAAGACTTTTGAAAAACGCGGAACTAAACAAAAATCATAAACACCCAGCACTAGTTTCATAGAAACATTTATTTACATAATTGATAATTTACACAGAGCACCTCAAAAATTTTCATGAAAGAAATAGACTAACCTTAGTATTGATAAATATGCGGACGTTTGGTAGTACAATCAGAGCTGCAAAAATGCATCATCTGTTTCCAAAATAATTCAATAATCTCCTGCCCATTATGATGTGATCTATCTCAAAACAGAGTTACTCTAAAGAGTCCTTCTTCTCAAACAAGAATTGATTATTGCAGTCTAATTCCAATTAAAAAAAAATGCAAAAAAGCAGAAATTAATAAAAAGGGCTTGTATTTGTGTTTTAGTGTGCTTTGTTACTAAGACCGTACATATTGAAGTTGTCAGTGATTTGACTATTGATAACTTTTAAGCAATATTAAATTGTTTTGTTGCAAGACGTGGAATAACATATCTATTTTGATAATAGAACCAACTTTGTTGGAGATAACAACAAATTGAAAAGATTATTTTTAGACAACATCAAACCTATTGACACAAAACTAATAAAAAATAAAATCACTTGGCATTTTATTTTTCTACATGCTTACTTTGGAGGAATCTGGAAAGCAGCTTTCAAATCTATTAAGGCTTTTGACACAAGTAATTGAAGATGCAGTTTTAAATTATAAAAAGTTAACTACAATCTTAACCTAAATAAAAGTTGCAATAAATTTGAGACCAGTAACTCTCTTATCAAACAACGTAAATGACTTAGACTTCCTTACTTCTAACAAGAGAGAGACTAGTAGCAATTTTACAATGTACCTTAATTGAAGTCAAAGTCAATCGATTGTCTAGGTAACAACAGTTAAAAGCAATGAGACAGCATTTTTAAAAGAGATGGCCAAGAAAGTTACTGCATCACCTAGAACTTAAACAAAAATTAAAAGAATCTTCTAACCTAGAAATTAGACAATTAGTATTAGTCAGAAAGATGCACTTGATAACCGATAACCTGAAAGATAGGCAAATTAGTAAACATAACAAGTGACAAAAACAGAATACTACAAACAGCTCAAGTCAAGACAACCAGAGAAATTATATCCATTACCTACATATTAAGTATAATTGAAACCGACGTTTTAATAAAGGCCGGTATGTTTTGTAAATAAATTTATTAGAGTCATTAGAGAGGGTCAAGCATGTACTCTGAGCGCAATTTACTATTATCCGATGCAGGAGTAAAAAGGGTTTTTGTTTGGATTGCACCAGGTGTAAAAACAAAAATTGCAACTAACATACTACAAAGTAAACAGTATGTATATTACTTTTAGGTAGATTGTTTCTAAGTTGTTGTGCTAAAAATATAAATTATGATGTGTGCAAGAACATCTCTATAATTTTGTTATTTTTTAAATTAGCATCTAAACACAAGCCAAAAAGTTTTAATCAAAATGTAAAACTTAATAATATTTAATGTTAGCTTATTATTTGTAGATCATTTATTAACAGTTAATTAACAATAATTATTATTTGCGTTTAATGCTGTTGTAAAATTTGTAGATTTATCAATAAATATGGTTTTACAGTAAATAGAAAAAACTTATTCTCTTTAATTTTGGCTGCAGTTTAACAAACGCACAATAAAAATTTTGTTTGGGTGCAAGTAAACCTTTGAAAAGAAATATGGTGTAGTGAAGCAAAATTTATGTTATATAATGATAAACTATAATAATAAACTGATTAAAATTAAAATTAAAACGTGAAAGATGCTAAACCCAAAAACATAGATTTTGTTTTTAAGTTTAATTTAAAATCAGTATAAAGATGAAGATTTGATAATAGGTGCTGCTAAGAAGTAACAATTTAAAAACTACCACATACTATACGTATAAATAACAGTATGTATACATTGCAAATAGAAGATAACAGCCATAAATTTACGACCTAACCAATAAATCATGCACGTATAAAAAGATATATTTTTTTTGTATGCCAACTCTGATAAACAGTTTTTTTTTACCGTATTTTGGGATGAGACTTTCTAATGTAAAATAAATTAAGACCGTTTAGTACTTATTTTTTTTTTTGCAAATCTGGCATAGTTGAAACCTTGCACATGTACGTTAATAAAGCATTATACTTTACTAACAATATTTAATATTTGGTCGAAAATTTTTCGAAATGTAGTAATCCAGAAATTTTGGCGGTTACCTCGTACATGTAGCACATAAAAACAGCCAATTGCGTAAACCGCTTAGTATATTAAGTAATAAATAAATTTGATAAAAATGTTAACATGCTTAAACGCGTAAAAGCATGAGTGCAACATAATATTTATGTTTGGGTAGTGTACCTACAACAAATATAAATTTAATGTACTAATTAATTATAGAATTGTATTGTAAAATAACCTACATAGTTTGTATAGTATGTATTAATTCCAATAACATATGTGAGCTATTTATCAATTAGATTGCTGCAAAGGCAAAGAATTTTACAACAACAAATTATAAGTGATAATACTTAATAATAAATTATTATTTAAGTACATTAATGGCGTTTTTTTTATTTATTAGTTAATGCTTTTTTTAGTATATGTATAGTGATAGTTTTGTATTATCCATCGTTAGTTTTTAGTATCAATTTTGGCATTTGAACTTCATAATATACTCAAAAAATTTCATCGGTTTTCTCATCAATTTTTTTTAGCATTACTTTTGCCAAAGCAAAATAAAGCAAAGTATGACTCTTGGCTACTTTAGCAAAAGCATGGCTGTTCAGCATAAATTACTGACAAAACTTTCTTGTTCACTTTTCTGCATAATAAAGTTAATTACTTTGAGGTAAAACATTAGCAAGTAAAATCTTCCAAGTATAACAATAACTCGTAATCATTCAGAGGTCTTTAGAAGTGCTACAGCAACAAAGTAACTGGCTTTGGTAAACAAGGGTTAATCAAAAATTATAATGCATAGATTGCCATGACTTTTGGTTTTCTCCAAAGCACATAATTTATGACTTATAAACGGCAAAAAAAGAAGACATTTCAGAGTGGAAGTTATTTTTGTACAAATGTTTTATATATTTGTTCTATCCTGGCAGTTTAGTTATTTTACAGAATTTATAGCAAACCATAAAATAAATGACCTGTGGCAAACTGCCTCATAATATTTAACCAACGGCAATACATGTTTATTTTAATATTTCAAGGTAGCATTGCTTATTTTTATTTTTTAAATTAATATTTTTTTTAATTGAGTTAAAAAATGTAAAATTTCATTATTTATATTATAGAACACTTGACTTGAAGAATGTTGACATTGATAATCAAATACTGTAGACGTTATAACTTTATGAATTATTACAGCTGGTGTATTAACTATTTGTAAGCGTTCTTATTATTATTACTCTTATTTTGTTTTCACTTTCAAGGAGATAAGGGACAAAGAAGAAAATGGAAAAGATACCTACAAACAAAAAAAAGAAGACAATGAAAAATACAAAGAAAAAAGAAATTATACAAAGAGAATAATAAAAGAAGAAAGATAAAATCATGGACAAAATTTGGAAAAGAAATGAATGAGAACAACCAAAACCAAAAACTATTTTACGGAACGTAAAAACATATAAGATAAAAGAAAGTACACAATATGATAAACATAAAAGATAAAAATGGAAAAATAATAACGAAAGAAAACAAGATTATGGAAAGATGGAAGCAATACTTCCAAAATTTAACAGAACAAGAAGTAGAAGAAAACGAAACAAGAGAAGATGAAGGAGTAATACAGGAGAGAAGAACGGAAAAAATAGAAGAAATTAAAAAAAAGTAATAGAAACATTTAAGAAAATAAAGAACGGAAATGCACCAAGAACCGAAGATATAACCCCGAAAATGATAAAATTAATGGGTGAAGAGGGTATTGCACAAATAACGGAACTAATAAATGACATTATCAGAAATGGGAAAACGCCAAAGGAATGTAATAAAGGAATAATCCTACCCATTTATAAAAAAGGAGATAAAAGATCATGTGAAAATTACAGAGAAATAGCACTAACAAACATACCAAGCAAGATATTTCCAAGAATCTAAGAAAAAAGAATGAGAAATAAATTAGAAAATACAATAGAGGACAGCCAGTGTGGATTTAGAAGAGGAAGAAGCACACAAAACCAAATATTTATAATAAGATTGCTAAGTGAGAAGATGATAAAAAAGAATAGAATAATGCACTATGCTTTGTTGATTTCGAAAAAGCATTTGACAGGATAAAAAAAGAAGATATATGGAAAGAACTAAAAACAGAAGAATTGAGAATAAAATAATAAACGTAATTAAATACATGTACACAGAAAACAAAAACGTAGTAAAAATGAACAACAAAAAATTAAAAGAATTTATAACAAAGAAAGGGGTGAAGCAAAGGTGCGTGCTAAGCGCATTGCTATTTTTAATTGTTTTAGATAAATCTATAAAACAAGCAAGGAAAAATATAAAAACAATAAAAATAGAGTATTGGAAGATGGAAATAACAAGAATAGCAAAACTACTATTTGCAGATGATATGGCAGTGATTGCAGAGACAGAAGAAATGCTACAACACAACATGGAAATAATAGAGGAGCAACTAAAAAAATAAACATGAAAATAAACTATGAAAAAACAAAAACTATAATAATTGCAAAAGAAAAACTAAATCACAAAATAAAAATAAAAATAAAAGGAAGAATAATAGAACAGGTTGAACAATACAGATACTTAAAAACAATAATACAAAGCAACGGAAAATTTGACAAAGAGATAGATGACAAAATAGGAAAAACAGCAAAAATAAATATCATGCTAAAAAACACTTTCTTCAACAGAAAGGAAATAACAAAAACTACAAAAATAGAAAAACTTAAAAAAGTAATTAAACCAGCATTAACATATAGTAGCAAAACATGCACCATGACAAGAAAACAAATAGAAAGAATAAATGCAATGGAAATGAGATTTCTTAAGAAAATCGAAAACAAAACAAGAAAAAACAAAATAAGGAACGAGACATACAGGATAAGTATACAAATAAAATCAATTCAAAAACAAAAAATAAGGGAAGGCCAAATGAAATGGTATGGACATATCAGAAAAATGAGTGAAGAAAGAAATACCAAGAAAATATATGAGACAAGAGTAACAAGAAAACAAAAAAAAAGAAAACAAAAAAAAGAATGGAACAAAAAAAGGAAATACTTGGGAAGAAATAAAGGAGATAGCCAAGGATAAGAAGAAATGGCGTGAATATTATATAAATTAATAATACGACATACAGCCTTACACCGAAAGATAAAAAGGCATTTAAATAAATAAATAAATAAATAAATAAATAAATAAATAAATAAATAAATAAATAAATTTTGTTGTCAAATGTTCTACCAGAATTTGCTCAAAATATTGTGCTGTTTGTCATTGAAATAAATAATAACATAATTTCTTCTCTTTTCTGTAGTTATAATAGTTTTCTTTCAAGTCACTTATAATTATTCTAATCTGTTTAAGATTTATTTTATCATGCATGTTTTAACTCATTGGCAGTTGCCTTCCGTAAAAAACAGCATAAACCAAATCAAACTCTTCAACTTACGACAATTAAATCATCCAATACCTCCAAATAGTTTGGTAACAGCTTTGCTAAATTATCACCACTCTTTTCAGCAAAATCCGGAATGCTAGTTTAAAACATAAAAGTTGATACATGACCTATCGGACAACAAACCTGAAGATTTATTTTTTTATTTTTTTCTGTAGCTGATTCTTTGCAAAACATACACAAGGTTTCAAACAAAAGATAGCTATATAACTAATATACTAGACTTTGTTTGAACACAAAGTGTATTAATAGATGAGCTGGATTTCTCAACATGTCTGTTTCTTACATAAGCCAATACTGCTTTTCCGAGTTAAGTCATTGCAGCATTCACAATGAATAGTCATAGATTATTTGTTTTTTAAAGAAGTAATTTTTTCATTGCCTATTTGAACACAAATTTTGTTCATTATTTTACTACTACTTATAAAAATTACTTTGATATATACGTGTTAATAGTCGCTTAAAACTAATACTCGCATTTCCCTGCTTTTTATATCTCCGATAGTTAAAGCAAGTAAATTTTGCGACCCAACAAAAAAGCTGACGGCCGATGTTCCACAAATGTTCTTACTTTTCTGATTTTTCTGTATTTCATGTATTTACTATCATTCTACATATACCTACAATTTTGTAAATGAATAAATTTTTTATTTCGTAAATGGTTGCCCGTTAAAAAAACTGTTTTCTGCTACCTTGCGTAATTCAAGAAGCGGCATTTAAATCGATGGGGAACTATCACACATTATTGGGAGCCTTCATATTAAAGTGCATGCAAAAGTTTAGCCGGTTACATTTCATTCAGTCTTCTTTTCTATTCATTTTTTCAGGACTAATATTTTTGTTAGAATAATGTTTTTGATAGAAAAAAAGATTTTTTATACTATTCTGATGAAATTCAACTCTATTCTTAACATATTACAATATATTAACAAATTTCAAAAAAAGTTTTAACATAAATCTCACCCATTTAATATTTATTTAAGTTTTATTATACAAATTGGGTTAAATTATTCAATAAAAACATTTACTTTTGCAAGAACAGTTGGCCCATCATAAAATTTCAAAGTACACTTGTTAGTTTACGCATTATCTCAGGTGGATTGTTTTAAGTGTATAACATACAGCATGTATTAACATATTAATGAGTTTTATAAGTCTACGTAAGCATTGATTTTCATTGAAAAACTCATATTTGCATTATGAAAAGGAAAGATTAATTTAACCTTTGAAAGTCACACATCATGTTCTAACACATAAAATAAGACACAACGATACAAATCAGCCCATGGCATCATTATTTTCCACTCAAATAGGATTAGTTTACTTTTGTAATAAACGTTACTAATTTTGACGCACTATATAGAGCCTTTTACAGATTATTATGTAACGTCTATAAAAAGCTCTAGTAAGTTGGCACTGGTAACGTATTAAAAAAAAAATTGATAAAAAAATTATACATTGTTGCAAATGCGCTGCACAAAAGCAAACATTTGTCTATAACAAATTGTATGTTTAAATATTATGTTGTTTAGATAATACAAACATCCTTGTGATGTTATACCAATATTACCAATAAAGTATATAAAAATTTAATTAAAAGTCTCAAACTGTAGTAAAATATTTCTAATTTAAAAATTAAAAATTAATTGTAAAAGTCCGATGACAAACATATTCAACGTTGAAAAGTGAATCAATATTTGTTAATATATTTTATAATATGCAAAGTTGCCTAATACTCAGTGCATTATTAATTATGCGACCACAATAAAAAACGAAGCAATATTGCATAATGGCAGGTTTAAAAAATAAAGAAAACATTATCAAGTAAGCAAAAACGTATATAATAGTAGATGTTTTATTTATATTAAAAATACTTTATTTTTGTTATCAATAACATACTCAGTTTTTGTTAATAAAAAGCACCAATTTATACCTAGCAGCGGTCGTCTTTAATCAATGCTTAAACCATGCTTTAAAATGTTAAACGTAAATTAATATTTGTAGAGCAACATTTCACATAAATTGCAACTGTGTTTTCAAAACTTATTTGTCTAAACATGAGAGTTTGACTATTTTGTATTTTAACTCGAATTTGATCGCTAAGCAAAAACTTACAGCGTAACAATGCATATTTTATAATAATGTAAAAAAAACTTTGTATTTAATATTCTGTTATATATAATAAATCATTTTTAAATAATGGTATTTATGTTTGTTTATTATCAATAGGCCTGGTCTATATATTTAGCTGGTTCTGTTACTAGAAGTTTCGCAGAAGTCAAATAACATAAAACTCAACAATAAAACCAATCAATATCTAAGCGTAGAAATATTTATACGAGTTATTTTATTTATGACCATAAATCAAATTTCAATGGTGCTCGGTTGCTTGATGAGGAAAAGATTTGTGTGATTGAAAAACTATTTACAATAAAAACCCACCTTAACATAACTAAATCTAAAGCTGCCAAAGGTTAATAAAAAAATAGAACAAATTAGTTTTTTAAACGATATTAGATTACGTTCTTCTTCTATGTATTCATGGGAAATGTTCATGTATATTTATTTAAACATACAACAGCTCTTTAGGACTTGGGATGTATTAATTAAAACATCCAATTGATATAAAATACATTTAATATAGTGTAGGTTTCGGACATACTAACGATGTCCTTCATCAGCACTGTAACATTTACATTTTTTCAATTTAAACATTTCTAGATGAAATAAAAATAAAAACTATATATTTATAATTAGCATTAAACATGGCTTACCATTAAAAGTTATTTTTTCAATTAAACAGCACAACACTTTAAAATTCAATTTACAATTACATTAAAAAAAAATTTTTTTTTATTTATTTATTTATTTATTTATTTATTTATTTATTTATTTTTAATGTAATTGTAAATTGAATTTTAAAGTGTTGTGCTGTTTAATTGAAAAAATAACTTTTAATGGTAAGCCATGTTTAATGCTAATTATAAATATATAGTTTTTATTTTTATTTCATCTAGAAATGTTTAAATTGAAAAAATGTAAATGTTACAGTGCTGATGAAGGACATCGTTAGTATGTCCGAAACGTACACTATATTAAATGTATTTTATATCAATTGGATGTTTTAATTAATACATCCCAAGTCCTAAAGAGCTGTTGTATGTTTAAATAAATATACATGAACATTTCCCATGAAATTAGTTTTTGTTAACAAATCAGCAAAATATTAATGGAAATTTAAATTATTTTAATAATTGTGAGTAAAATGTTGAGTTTTTATTTGACTATTAAATTGAAATAAAAACAATAAAATATAAAGATAATTTTTCAGTTTATTTTGAAAGAATTTTTTTTTTATTTTCAAGAAATTCTTAAGTTTATGTAATATACTTTGTAGTATATTATCAAATTTTTCATAAATTTACATTTTGCTTATAATCCACGAGAAAATATATACTGCTATAATAAAAATTCTATTTGAATAAAAATGTGGTTGATGCGGTAGATTAATTATTATTGATTTTAATATAAGCGGTGAATACGGATTATAATGATGTATAATGAATCTGAATTCTGATAATTCTGTGCTAAAGTAAGTTTAAAAAGAGAACAAGAGAATACGAGAACACGCAATTTAATTTGATAGTAATAGGTAGATGATTTATATAATGTACATTTAAATTTATAAAAATGAGTTTGTTGTTATTAAAAATAGTTACAATATTTCTGTATTGTGTTAATAGTGGTTTTTGTTAGCTTCATTAATAATAGTTACATCATTATTTTTTGTTTGCACTGTACTCATTCAATTTAATATTATTTTTCAAGTCAATCCCTCTCCCAACTTTCCATCTATTGAATTTATTTGCAACTGCAAATAAATTATCGTATTGTTTACATGATGAAAATAACTCTGGAACCAACCAAATATCCAGGGTAATTTAAGTGTTAAAGTTTTTATAAAACTTCAAAAATAGCAAAATCTAGCTATAAAATATTAAAAAATTGGTAAAAACAACAAAATTCAGCTATGAACTGTTGAAAAGTGTCAAATTCAATTAATAAAATATCAAAAATATTTAAATTTGGCCTTGATACATCATAATATGGTTAGAAAGCAATAAAATCCGGCCACAAAAGGTTTAAAACTCTAATTATAGAATGTCAAAAATAGTAAACGCCAGTCATAAAGTATAAAAATAAAAACATTAATTACTAACAGGTAAAAACTGCGACAATCTATTTATAAATATAGTAATGAAAAATGACCAAATTTGGTCATAAAATAATCAATTATTTAAAAAAACTAAATCTGGCCAAATCGGGTAAAAAGTGCAATATTTTGTTTATAAAAAATAAATAATAGTTTCTTGAAATTAAACAATTGTCAGAAGACACCAAATTCGACAATAAACTGTTAATTTTTTTTTATAGAATGTTAAAAATAGCAAAAAACGGCTAAAAAATATAAGATAATTGGAAAACACTAAAGTTTAGTCATAAACTATTAAAAACTGCAAAATTCTATTGTAAAATGTCAAAAATAGCAAATTCCGGCCTTGAAACGTTAAAATACTGTTGAAAAGCATCAAAGTTTGACCATAAACTGTTAAAAAATGTATAGAAATAGCAAAATTTGTTTATAAAATATTAAAATATAAGCAAAAAAATTTAAAATCAGATCATAAATTGTTGAAAAGTGTAAAATTTTAATTTTAGTTAAAATGTACCAAAAAATGCAACAATCTGTTGATGAAAAGTTAAAAATAGCAAAATTTTGTCATAAAATATTTATAAAAAAACCAAAAATGATTAAAAAATACAACATTTTATTTTATAAAATTTCAAAAACAGCAAAATATAGCTCAATTTAAAAAAAATTTTCAACGTGTCAAAAAACTGGGCTATTATTACTTTTGAAGGAAAAAATTGCGTTTTTGTCTTCTTTGGCTTTACAAAAAATTTTATAAACCTATTGTTTTTAAATAGGTTAGGTTATGTTTTTTTTATGTATATTTTTATATGCTAAAATGTTTTATTGTTTTTATACAGACTAGTTTTGGCTATTAGGCTATTGTCGGTGTAATATAAAATGTTATTATATATTATGAGTTGATGAGAGATGTTATTAACATGGAAAATACATCCAATTTGATCGACATTGTAAACAAAAGTACCTTTATTTTTCAATATACAAAAAAAAAATAAGAAAAAATGTTTAGAATGTAGTTTTATACCACCATACCAAATTTCGGAAACATCAACAACAAATTAACACTCTTAAACTTTTTCAATAAAATAAAAAGATTTTTTATTTTGAAGCAGCAAGTAGGCTATGAAAACAATAATAGGTAGTCAACACGGTGCGCGCACTTTTATAGAAAAAACTAAAACATTAATAACTGTCAAAATCAATATTGAATAAACTCAGAACAAAATAGTACTAACACTGCGTGAACAAAATTATATTGTACAATGTAATGGCATAAACAGAGAATATTCACTAAGAGAAGTAGTAAGCCAGTTTAATGAAAAAATTTTGGACACTGTTCTGTCGAGTACTGCGACTATGAGATCAATTAAAAAGTTTTTGACTACAGGTAAATATCTTAACACAAAAAAAAGAAAAAAGAAAGAAAGATAATGCTGTGGCTATTATAGCGCGTAATACAGTTACAGAAAATTCAAAAATGTCACTACGAAAAAAATCTCTTGGATCGTTTGCTAGAGACAAACTTCTCATACGGAAAGCGGGCCAAATTAATGCTAGCATTGCTTATACAATTTTTTATTTGAGATCATCCCGACCGCTATTTTGATTTTTAGTATACTAACAAAAACAGCAAGTTTTGCGTCATTCTTATTTCTACATTTAATTTGATAATCAATTTATTTTTTTACATACATTCAGAACGGATCAAGCTATGTTTTGCCAAAGAATTTAAGTCAAACTATAGGTGGAAATAGACAAAACATATATTTAAATATAGAAATAATTGCGTTTATAAGTACTTTTGAAAAATGTGTATTAATATTATTTGCAAATATAATTTGAGTAAAAAATTTTATAAAACATAGTTTCATCCTTTCTGATTGTGCAGGTAAAAATAGAAATTATATGTAGAAATAGAAATGACGCTAAAGTTACTGTTTTTGTTATAATACTGCAAAAATACAGCGGTCATTGGTTTTAATAGCTCTGAAATAAATAAGAATAATATTTTGGTAAACAAAACTATACAAAATTTATTTTTATTTGTACAATTAATATTTTTGAAATTAATATAGAATACATACAATATAAATTTATTCTAAAAACATGAAATTATTATTTCTAAAATCATGAAATAACAATACAATCTTCCCGGTTCTACTATACTGGGCAGAGGCCCAAACGCTAACGGAAACATTAATCAAAAAGTTAAACGAGTTTGAAATGTGGATGTATAGACAAGTTTTAAAGATTAGCTACATACAAAAACTTGCGAATAAAGCTGCTTTCAGAAAATTAACAAAACTTTTGTTTGGGATTTCAAACATCATAAAACAACGTAAACTACAGTATTTTAGACACGCAATGAAGCACCTGAAAAATTACAATTTGTTTTATCTAATAATCCAAGGTAAAATAATGATAAATAGAAACGTTGAACGTCGTACAACATACCTAAAAAATCTTTGCCAATGGTGTGAGAAAACATCAGCCCAGCTTTTCCGTGCATCGGTAAACAAGACGATCATAGTCAATATGACAGCCAAACTGAGAGTCAACGATCTAGATTAGTTATGACACATGAAGAAGAAGAAGATATACATTTTTTTAAAAATTCTAACTTTTCGATGCGGTTTTGAAAACAAAAACTATCCGATTTGGTAAACCTTCATTTTAATAAAAAGTTTTATTATTGCATGCATATGAACTTTACATAAAGCATTGCTATTAAATTTAGTTCATGTAGCATGTTCAGACAAAATACTTAAAAGATCTGCTAAATGATATATCAAATTCTTGAAGCATCACCATTGTTATAACACAAACTCTTTAAAAAGTCATTTTAAAAATCTTACGTTGTTTGAACAACCTTAATTTTTGTTTAACAAAAATATTTTATTTTCTAAAACCAATTCAGAGTCTTGTTTTACCAACAATGAAGTACAAATTTTACAACTAATTCTTTTTAAAGTTTTCTTTGCGAGATAACTTGCTACATATATGTTGAAACATGTTTCTAAAGTTGGGTTTTCAACTGTTAAATTTGAACTTGTAGCTTGTTTTTTATTATTAAAGCATTCTTGAACTGCTACTACAGCAATTTGCAGTGTAATTTGTATATTATGCTAAATAGCAATGAGGCACTGTCGGACTGTAGGTGTAGGATTATAACCACCACAATTTTGTATTACCGAAAAGAAATGTTCAAGCTCTTTTAATTCTACCCATAATAATAAAATGCAGCGTATTGTCCATTTAAAACAGTTTATGCAATAAATACTACTTGACTTATCTATGCATGCAATATTGCTCAATTCATCTATGAAGTCTATACTACTTGATTTATTGTCATTAGCAAACACATCAATTGATTTAAAATACTCTAAACCGTGTTTAAGTAAATTTTTAGATAAAGAGTTATAATATTAATACCGGTCGTTTGTGTGGGTTTTAGTCTTTAAACATTCTACTATTTAAAAAGCAGTGGTACTATTTAATTGGCCCGTTGTTGCTGCTGTTTTAATAGCCGCAAAGACAGCGTGAGAAAATATTTAAACAGCAAATTTAAATTTTTTGAAACTTGTTTGGGAAAATGTGTACGTTCCCCATAGACGTTCCCAATCTTTGGCATTGTTCTTGTAGTAGTACTTTTCCTATCAATATCATATGTCTTTGTAATATCAAACTACGCTACTGAGTTCTTATTAATAATAAATTTAAATTTATTCTTTATTAAATTGTTTTTAGACTTTTTATTAAATGAGGTACATCAAAACATCCAAAACTTTTTTGTTGTCAATTTCTATGCAAGGATTTTCTTTTGTACCACCTAATAATTTAATTGCACTTCTATTGTGATTGCAAACAATTAATTTTGGAACAAGAATTAGTTTTTGCAAACCTTGTATTACGCCTGCTATAATTTGTTGTATTGCAATTTCTTCTACAGAGTTATCTGATATATCGTAACACAGCGGCGTTTTCCAATTATATTAAATACCACAAATATAAAAAAACTAATGCTGTGTTAACAAAATTTTCTTGTCTTTCAAGAGTTCTTAAGTCTTGATATTCTTCAACTATATGATCAAATTTGTTGTAATCTAATTGAGGCTTAAGCACAATTTCATCAAATAATACAAAACACATTTTTTCTCTGACATTGATCGAGCTTTTATGGCAAATTTGCTCATCAAAGTAGATTTTAAATTAAAAATTTGCAACCATATTGGTATTGTTCAAACTGATAGTAAACATAACTTAAAAGTTACTTATCATAAACTTATATGAAGCTAAACATTTGTAATACAAAGATAGGGGTAGTTGTTATGCAGCTTGTAACCATTTAGAATCTTGCCTGTAAAATATCTGCATATTTACAAAAGTATTAACAGCTTCACTTTTAATTTTTTTTAAATTATTGAAAATATTCTACTTGAAAATGATAATTTCTTTTTTCCTGAGTCTATATAGCTGGGAGTATTGTAACTTATTACGTTTCCGTAAATTTGAGAGTTTTGCAATTAAACATTCACACTATTTTCTTACATCTGTAATTGTTTGCAGAGATGGCATATTAATAATACGTTTGCTCACTTTACTACTGCGTGAAGAATTACTATCAAAGTTTTTATAGTTAAATATGAGCCGGACGTATGTTAGGTTTTTGGAATATGGTGTTAAATCAGAATTTGATGTACTTATAGTCTTACATAAATAAGTTTTTAATTTTGTAATATTACATTTTTTTTAGTAAGACGTATTAGAACGGCAAATAAATCATCTGAATCGACCAGCACGTTAAAAATGTGTTATTTAATTCTGATAATATACTAAAAACATACTTCATAAATGTCTTAAAAATCTTATTAATATAATTATTTAATTTATTTTGAACAATGACCATGGAAATATTTGTAAAACATGCATAAACCAGCATCTGGGTTATTAGTTTGATTTGGATCGGTAATCAGTCAAATAATTAAATTTTATGTCAAATCCTCTACTCCAATTTTAAAATAACGTTACAATGATTAGCAATATACAGCAAGAAACAAAAAAAAATTGAATAAACTTGAATTATAAATTGTAAAGTTTTTTTTTATGATTTAAGCTTATTATTTCTATAATGTCAATGAATTATTTTCAAATGTTCAAATGGAAAATTTAGTAAAAAATCACGATTATTTTTTAAAGTAAATAAAAATAAAGAACATATTGCAAAATCACTATTAAAATTAAAATGAATTATCTAAATTTAGAAATTTCTGTATTTTAATGTTCCTATTTAGTAAATATTTACAAGTGTCATTTCTCAATAACATTTTCTTTTTTAATGTATGTAAAAAAGCAATTTCTTTTATATATAATCTATAACTTCTTAATATTGTTAGTTGTTGAAGTGTCGAACACACCAAGCCACAGAGAAGACATGTGTATGTTTGGATGTCTATATGACCTATATTGAAAAGAACGCTACGCTCGGCATCACTTGGTGGGGGTCACCCTCCATGTCGTGGCCGAAAAAGCCGATGCTTAATCTTTCTTAATTCTGGTAATCATTGCAAACATATTTTTACATGGTGTGAAATTAATTAATTAGATACAGCGTGCTTTATAATGTCACTAAAAAAATGAAGTTATTCTCAAGATAATATAAATTTTTTATATACTAACATTTTTTTTTTCAAAATTATTTAAGTTTAAAAAATACATATTTCAACTCTTTAATTACTTATTATTATTTATTAAATGCATAAAGAATTTTTTACGCAACTATTTAAAAAAATAATTTGTTTTTGATTTTTAAATCTAATCAAATCAAAAACTAGCAACAAATGATATTAAATAATTTTAAATTAGTTGCACAAATAAATGGTTTTATTCTACCAAACTTAATATTATATATTTGCATTTTTTTTTTAATTTTATTAACAAAAATATTTGAATATTTTATTATTTATCTGAAAGAGCGTACATAATAGAAATATAGTTTTATTATATTAATATGAACAAAAAAAAAAGAAGTTTTAGATCAGCCTTTGTAGAAACTATTTTCTAATAGAATTAAAACTAAAATAATTTTTCAATCGGTAACTTGAATTATATCGAGAATTCAAAATACAGTTTAGGAATGAAAGAAAGTCTAAGTAAATTGTCACTTATAATCAAAATTTGTATCAAGTCTAAATATATATTTTAATATTAATATTTACATTTAATATTACTAGTTTTGTTTTATTGTTAAATTTATTATTAAAATAATATATTAATATTTGTAAGACATTCATAAAATAAATACTAAACAATACAGATAGAACAAAAAAAATACCTTTATTTGTATATTCCAAGGGTACAGCACTTTTTTATAATAATTTTTTTTTAAGATTAATTGAAATATTCTCTGCAGCAAAATGCTTTTCACAAATTTTATAATCGGCTAGAGATTCAACATCTATAATTGTTATATTAATATTGCCACAATTTTGTTTGCCAAAGTTTATTTCCTTCTATATTTTTTATAGGGAATTTAAATAAAGTAATGTTTTTATTCCGTTTGTGGCTATTGCAATAAACGTAAGAACAATTATTTGTTTTAATTGTAGCTATTGTTTACAAGAATCTATATTATGACGAAATGGCAAACAGACATTTTATTAAAATGTGCAATTATTTTGTATAAACAATAAACAGCATGGCATAAACCTGTAAATAGCCAAGAAGCTGAAGAGCGCCGAGGAAAAGCTCGGCTTTGGAAATGCTTCGTGTCGACGTTACTCGACCGCAACTCTGATGCAAATGAGAATCTCGGGAAAAATAGATTTGGAGAATTTTCTAGACACTCACAGTTACATTAAAAACGCGCCTCTTCTTAATACTCTCTTACTCAACGCTAATATTAACATGTCTGAACATCAGAGAGTTTATAAAGCAAAAGAAAATTTGAGCATATAGAGCAAATTTTACACATATTCTTGAAAAAGAAGATGACAAACAAAGGTTGGATTTTTGTTCAACTATTAGAGAAAAAAATGATAGAAGGCAGGTTTTTCAAAAATGTTATAATTTTTTTTGATGAATCCACATTTACGACAAATTGTTTCATCTCAGAACTGTTGGTTTCTTAAAACCCAAACTTTATAATTCATAGTAGAAGAATATTATAAAATAATTAATGTGTGGTGTGCTGTTTTTTATTGCGTGGGAATTATTGGATCTTAATTCATTGAGAAAAGATTAAACCCACACACCGCACACTTATTTACAGTTTTTTCTAAGATTTTGTGAATCAAATTTTATGAAAAATGCCTACACTGTATTTTCAACATAATGGCTGCTCTAGCCACTCTACACAAATAGTAAAGTTAATGAATGGTTAAATTTACATTTTGGAGAAAATTGGATTGCTAGAAATTCCATCATGTGGCCGTCAAGATCCTCGGACTTATCAAAATTGGACATTTTTTATAGGGTTGCGTCATGCAGTTGGTTTATTCTAAACCACTTCCAAACGATGCAGAAATAATAAAACTAGAAATTATTAATTACATCAAATAAATACTTAATTAAAAAAATGTGTTAATTCTTGTTTTTGTTGTAACGTTCTAAATAAAATACAATTTATTTAATTAAATGAAAGACTGACATTTTTAATTACTATTGATTTTAGAAATTGTCGAACCGCATGCAAATCGTCTTTTTCCGATTAATTGTGTACAAACGTACTGATGAGGGTTTTAAAATCAAAAACAGCTGTCTACATTCACTGGTTAAAAAAAACAATTTGCATTTATTATCAATTAATTTAAGTACAATTTTTTATTGTTGTTTTTAATATTCCTCAAATTTGGTAAGGTGGTATAAAACTACATTCTAAACATTTTTTGAAAAATCATTCTTAAATTTTAGTAGTAAATTTTAAAAACTTTTGTTTTTAAATTTCTGTTTCTCTATCAATAATTAAACTTTTTACAGCGGCCAATTAACATCAAAGCTTCAATTTTATTGATAATTTTGACAGTTTGTGTTTCTAAAAGATTTTTCTACATTTTGGGTTATTATAAATAAATTTGCTGTCTTGTTTAAACTATTTTCTCTATTTGCTGCTACTATTCTCATATCTCATAGATATTCTTTGAGATACTTCTTTTTTTTTGTTGATAAAAACTTGATGACGTTTCGATTTCAAGTTGCACATTACTAATTAGTATTAAAATGACAAGTTAAAATCAAACTAAGAGATGACATATAAAATGTCACCAAAACTTGACATTTTGCGATAGCATATTGTTCTCATAGCTAAGCAGATAACATAAAAACATTTTGCTTCTATTATATACAAGTAAAAAAAAGCACAGTTTAGACGTTCAGTCATCAAGTTAAATGAAATACATATTCAATTTACATCTTTTTTATTTAACTTAACGACATAATTATAAATGTAAAATAACAAAGTGTCTTTTTCAAATAGCTTAATAATGTTAATAATATTCTAAAGCATTAACTTTTAATATGTTATGAAGGATTTGGCTTAATTCATAATTAGTTGAGTTTTTATACAGTAATTGATAAAAAAAACTTTTTTATTTTTACAACTATAGCTAAAATTGTGCAATATAATTACTTAATTAAATGTGTAATATTATTGTAAAGCTGATAATAAAAGAATTCAAAATTACGTTTTGTATTAGTTTATCAAGTAGCGCAAGAATTATATACCAACACCAAAAACATAAAAAAACTATCATCAATCAATCATATAATAATGTTTATGACATTAGTTTTTATAATTGAACAAGATATCACTAAAAAGCTAATAATAAAAAAATCAAAGATTAGTTTTTGCAAAGGTTTGCCGGGTATAGATACCTACTGTATAATAACAGAAATTTCAACTAAAAAAATTTGTTTAGTATTTAGTTAAATACTCTCCTTTAAGATTTACACATTTTTGCATTTGAATAAACTAAAACATAATTTTTGAATGCATTAACAGCGACTGTTGTTTAGTATAGAGTTTATAACAATAAATCCATGCGTAGTCACCTATGTAGATGTTTTACACTGCATTTGATTCGTCACGGTTGTGTTTTGTAATTATTTTTTTGCACTAATTCATACAAGTCTTTTTTGATCTATTGTTAAATTGTGAAAAATCTAACACAATCAAATCTTGAACGCTAAATGTTTATACAATTATTTAATGTATATTGTTATACTAATGCCCAAAGTTGCTTCAATCTTAAGATAGATCACATAACAATCTTGCATTAACAGTTTAAACAAAGCATTAATGTTTTCTAGCACAACATTCAATTTTGTACAAACTTCTTTAAATTTGGCCGCAATAGCAATACGCTTACGTTTAAATTTATAAAACCATTCATATATTGTGGCTTGAAATGATATTTTATCACTAAAAGTTGCAATAAGCTGATCAGCACACTTCTGTTAAGATAATCCACGTCAAAAATTGTAAAAAAATCATTGCACAAAATGTTACAGTTCAAATTCATTTTTTGACATATAAAAATTTTAAGTTACTGTTAACAATACAAATAGCGTCTGTATGACAAAACGTTCTGATTCATATACTGTCAAAAATGTCAAACTTTGCAATAGTGCATCGGATAGCAACTAGAAACAACAGTGTTCTAGTTCTCAATACATATTATTTTATTTACTAATATCTCTCTAAACCAAATTAGAAATTGATTTATCATAAGACAATAAAATTTTAATAAATTTTTTATTATATCATTATATATTTGCCTTTTTAAACTAAATAGTATAAGGACCAACACTTAGTTAATTAGTTTTTGTTTTATAATAGTTATATACAACTAGCGTAAAGTTCATAGCATAATCAACAGTTATACAAAGAGTCTCGGGTTTAAGTCCCAGATTTAGACGGTCAGGCTTTCTGATTAAGACAAACGTATTGTGGTGAGTATGCTTTTATGCATAAGAAAAAAAAGTAGATTTTGTGTACTTTTGTGTAAATGTTAATAATTAATCTAATAAAACAGCGTTGGTAATTAGCCTTGTAATAGAAAAAGACCGCTGTTAAATACATAAATAAAAAAGTTGTTGCAGATTAAATAGGTCAGTTTTTATTTAATTTACACTACATTACTGACTATTGCTCTTTTTATGTAAAAAATGTAACAACTCCGTTTTTATACAGCCTGGATTGATCTCCGAAAGCCTCTTGAGAGTAGGTCTTGGTCCCATTCCCACGCTGAATATATATTCCTTAAAACCACAATCCATTGATAAAGTGCGTATTCTTGCCACCTTTAATTTGTATAGATTTATAACCATTTGCTTTTTATAATTTTGTTTGAAATGTAAAATTAAACTCAGTTTCTTTACATTTGAATACAATATTTTATAATTTATGTTAGAACTTAAAAATACGGTGAGCAGGAAAGTAATAATATTATCAATAAAAGCATACCTCTTATTATATTATGTTACAATCTGATTCAATAGCACGTTTGAAAAGAACAAATTTTTAATAAATAACCAAGTTATCGCGTCTGAAGCGAAGCCGGAACTGTATTAAAAGTAGTCGTGGTCGTATTCTATAACGCTGTAATGTAGCGAACGTGTTTCTATTTCATAAAGTTAAGTATTTTATTTTTTTTAATTTACAAGCAAGTATCAGTTTTAATAAAAGAGTGCCAAACATTAATGGGATAAATAAATTTATTTAAGAAAAATTAATTATCAAAATAATTAAAGCAATCATATAAAATAATGTTTTATGTTTCTCTTTTATTTTTCAAATAGCGTCAATTATTTGAGTAGACAACATTGTACATTACAAAAAAATTAACATTAATCAAATGCAATATAAATTAAATGCTGTTTAATTAATTTTTACATTGTCAAGTTTGAACAAAATAATGTATTCTCAAATACTTAATATGGAATTTGATCAAAAAGTTTAACAATAGTTCTTCTAACATATGTTAGTCAAAATAAAATTTTACTTTAGACCAACATAAAAAAAATCTTGCAGTAGCTTAAGACATTTCCAAAGTATTTGATAGAGTATGGCATCTTAATCTTATTAACAAGCTCCATTATACTATAATAGTTTCCGAACTAAAATAGATCAAAACTTTTGCATAGTTATTATGCACAATTTACATCACAACTCTTGTTACGACAACAGTTGTTCAATAAATAAACGTTTAGTAATTGTTGCAAAGCAATTAATCAACACAATATGATTGTTATGGAACCGCATTTCTGTTGGCACTCGTTAAGAAAATTTAATCATATATTTTAGTAAACAACTGTATTTATTTATTTTTAATAAATTTTATGGCAGAAGTTGTTTATTTGATAGCAAGTAAATAGAAAAGTAATAAATTTGCAATATTTTAAATCTACATCATATGGAACTGTATTTGAGAATATCAGCCAAAACAACAAATACTTTAATAAAATACCTGAGGGGAATTATTTTACATCTAAAATTTTAAAAATTATGTTACGCTTAATCATCACTATTTATGCACTACTACTTTCTGCAATTATAACAATAATAATATTGAAAATAATTTATTTCTTAAATTGAAATTAACAATCAAAGATACCGTTTACCAACAATCATCATCAGTAACAGTTATCAAATTGCAATAATATTTTATTATTGTCTTTATGTTTTTTGTTTGTAGTAAACCGGATAAAAATTTCTACTTATCTTATCTAATAATTAAAGTTGGCAAAAAATATATTAAGAGGGTAAATGTCGCCTCAAAAATTTATTCAGTTAATAATAAAAATTATTCTATCAAATTAGATTTTTTTTTTGTTACTTTTACTGCAAAATTCAAAGTTAATACTCATGTATTTTACATAGTCTTGTGTGCCCTTTGTTCTGCAGAAAATTTAAAATTTATTTAGTTAGAAGCCTAGTTCATTTTTTTGTAAACAATACCCAATAAAGCAAAATGTAATTAATTGTATGTTAAAATCACAATCACGTAAATGCTACACTTCTACAAACGGCAATTTGCCGTATTTTTGCTACAGTAAAGTACTATATGAATAACTTAGTTGCGAGATTATGGAAACATTTGAAAGGCCGCTTTATGTATAGCATCTGGTTTTAAAGCTATGTTTAATGTGAATGTAAAATAAATATAATTGTTTTAGGATTATATCATCTAAAACTATTGCGGTTAAATATAAAGTTACGATTTCAGGTAGTATTTAAACTTATAATAATATTAGATAGAAATAATTATTGATTCATTACATTGATAAATATAATATTAAGTCATTTTTATTTTTAATTATGTGAAGGGTAAAAAAAATCTAAAAAAAATATATATAATAATTATAATTAATAAATACTATTTTTTTTTTAAATATTATTATACACAATTATATAATAAATGTTTTTTTTTAAGTTTTTAAGTTTTGAAGTTAATAAAAGTTTTACTTTAAACTAATTCAGTTAATTTTGCTTTTTATTTTTTTTTTAATATGACAATACATAGAGCTGAGACAATTAATAATAGTTTTAAAATTAATAGTTTAATATAATATAAAACATTTTAAGAAATAATCTATTTTTATTATTATTTTCTATATCTAAAACTTGGATACTGATAATTCAGTCCCTTTTTTGACACTATAGTTATTGGACTTGCTAATAACTCATATACATTTGATTGGTATCAAAACCCAAATCTATTATTACAACATGTTAAAAAAATATATTTCAAATTGACATTTTACAACGATCGGCAACAAAATTATGTCAACTATCACATCGTTCAGTAACAATTTTCAAATTGTAACAAGATTGTTATAAATAAAATAGACTTAGTAGTTTGCATCTTATAGCTATTTGCTCTAATATTTGTACTTTAAAAAACAATTTAAATTTTCAATGTATAGGGAAATAACGGCAATAAACGGACAACATTAATTAAAGTCATATAATTTTAACGAATTACAAACGTTTCGGGGACTAATCTGTCCCCTTCCTCAGTGCTAAAAATTAAAAAAAAAAGGTATAAAAAACATCTCAACAACATGTAAGATAGAACAAACATCAATAGTAAAATTAGATAAACAATATGTGTAAAGAGGACAATGAAATCGACTATATTAAATTAACATTAATTACACACTAAACTTATATTGAAAACAAACTAATTGACAGACAAACAACAAGGGGACATTATCACATTGACCAATGTATCAAACCACAGACTCATATGCTTACCAATTTGTAATAATTACAGGTGAAATTATTATAATTTATTCTATTTATCATGTTAAATATTCTAAGGACCAAATTGGGAATCTCATTTTCTTCATCCATACTTTGATCCCTGAAAATCTGAGCAAAATTAAAGTGGTCGACTTTTTCAATATAGTCGAAAAGTAATGGAATTACCCATATATATTTTGTTGTCGCACATGCTCTAAAACCGGTTTGTTTTTGTAAACAGAGCCATAATTGAGTGTTATGTGCACTGAAGTTATGTCACAGACAATATACGTATGTTAGTTACAATAAAAAATATATTAATATTTTTAAGAAAATTATTTATATTCAAAGTTTTTTAAGATATTTTATTTTATTATCATGCCAATACTTAGTTTAATAATATTCTATTTCCTATTAACCTTTCTGCGTTATTATAAATATGATCCATTTTGAAATAACTTTGACATGTGATATTAGATTTGATGTTTGTATTAAGCTACAAATTAAACGTTTGGTAGTTTATTACTTTGCATGGTACATTAAATCGGTTAAATAATGTAGTTGCAGAATATAGTTAACGATTGATAAAATAATTAATTTTGGATATCAATTTTATTATGCTCGATAAAAATTTTGTTTGCACTAAAAGAAAACAAATTTTTATAATCATAAATAATTCATAACTTGTTTCAAATGTTGGATAAATATAGTTAATGCATATTAAAAATAAGAAACGCTCGATAAAATTTATAAACGTTTGATAAAAAGTAACTGTTCCATAAAGAGTAATTTTTTAATAAAAAATTTTTGGTAAAAATAATAGATTTTTGCTACAAAATGATAATCAAAACAAAAACTGTATAAATATGTTGCATAAACGATTAAGAAAATAAAATCGTGTTTTTTTACTAATAAATACATAAAACATAGTACTAATGCTTGATAAAATTTATAAATTTTGGCTTAATACAAAAAATTTCTGATAGGAAAAGTAAACGTTAAATAATTTTTTTATTAGCTTTAATGTGGCACATTTCAAGAAAGCAACGTTTAAAATAATAATTTTTTTTTAATTATATTATTTTTGTATTTTTATAGTTAGGTATGGCACATAACATTAATGCTAACAAAAAACTATGAATTTAAAAAAAGATATATTATGATTAAGCAGTATTTATAGCTACTTATTGTCAAGACAAGAAAATATTACCTTTTAAAATCTGCAATAACTTTTTAATAAATTAAAATTTAGTACTTTTTTAATATATTTATAACTCATCTCATAATAATTTACAATTTATAACTGATATGTCTATTTAATTTAATAATATGTAATACCTTATTTATGAAAAAACTCACTAAATAATAATAATAATAATAATAATAATAATAATAATAATAATAATAATAATAATAATAATAATAATAATAATAATAATAATAATAATAATAATAATAATAATAATAATAATAATAATAATAATAATAATAATAATAATAATAATAATAATAATAATAATAATAATAATAATAATAATAATAATAATAATTAATTTTAATAATAGTAGATTTACCGTATTATAAGTACAAAGCAGAACCAGTACTTGAAAACAACTTGTTCAAATTGTATTATGACCGAGCAATAATAACGGATAAAACCATACATCACAATCGACCGGACTTAACACTAGTTGACAAAAGTCATAAAACTACGTATGTAATAGACATTGCCGTTCCTAATACACATAATATTGAGAAACCTTATACGGAAAAAGTTGAAAAATACACTGATCTGGCAGATGAGATACGCAGGATCTGGGGAATGGATAAAGTAATTATAGTACCATTAATTATATCAAGTACTGGCATTATTCCTCACAGCCTGCATAAATCCATAGAAACCCTAAACTTACCAGCTAACATCTACATTAAAATTCAAAAATCAGTCATTTTAAATACATGTCGAACTGTTAGGAAATTTTTAAATTAAAATATATTAAAACAAACTTATAAAGCCTCTGGTATTTACCCGGCGTTATAAGTAACTGCTACCGGAATTGTCCGAGAAAACAAAATAATAATAATAATAATAATAATAATAATAATAATAATAATAATAATAATAATAAAAATATCATTTATTTTCAGTGGGCGTACAGTAAAATTAAACATACAACAGATCAATATATACAAAAAAATACAGCACTTACATGAAAATACGTCAAGAACAGATATACATTTATAATATACATGTTGTTACCACAGACTAAACTAAGACAACACAGCATATATATGTAACTTAATTATTTATTAACATATTTCAATGTCAACAGATTTTTTTTTAATTTTAATGTAATATCATATCAGTATATACATTAATTTGTTATTGATTTTACTCTGAAGAAGTATTCATGTAGCATACAAATCGTCAGTATTATTAAGTCTAATTTTTATAACAAGTTTTTGATTTGTTAAAAAACTCCAATCTTCCTTTATCAAACAATATAAAGATATTTAAAAAGTCTGTTAATTAGTTAATTATATTTATTAAACTATAAAATCATATTTTTATAACTAATATATACCTAGAATGTAATAATAACAGTAATAATTATAATAAATATAATAAAGAATGTACTATGATAAATTTAACAATATGAATAATCAGCAGACAGCATCGATGAAGAAATTGGTGTTTCTTAGGAAGTGCTTCTATTGCAAATTTATAGAGCAAGTATCCTTATTTGATCTACAATAATCATTAATTTGAAAATAACTAATTTGAAAATAAAATAATTAAAATGCTATAATCAGTTTATAATTGTTTTTTTATTGCTGACGTTTTGATAACCTTCATCCGAGCTAAAAACAGAACAATTTTAATTAACAACAGCAATTACAAATACCATAAATTTCAAAAAAAACATTACAATAGATATACTTTAAAAAAATCTACAACCATGCACAATTATATATACTTAATTTACTTTTAAAAAGTTATTATAATTGTCATAGATATTAAAAATTCTTTTACCATCACGTATACAGACACTTTAAAAATACTTGTGAAACTTTGAATGTAATGTTTACATTTAGGATGTTGTTTCAGTTGCATACATTACTTCCACTATTTGCACATTAAAATTAATTATGCAGCAGCTCCAGCTCGCAATTTAATACTAAATGTCCGTATTAATCGGCATCATTTAGCATTTATGCAATCGGCAGTCATTTCGCGAAGTTTAAACAATTTTGAATCGTTAATGAATTAATTATGAAATGAATTAATAATTTATTCAAACTCAATCCAACGATCACAGCGGTCAAGGAACAAACAAACGCGTTGGTTCTACAATCTTTCTCAGTGTGCCTTGTATGACCACAGCATTGGATAATAGCAAAAGACAAATTTGAATAAATATTTCTGTGCTAATAAACAAACGACTGTGGCTTCAGAAAGTGCAATTAAATACTAAGTTTAATTAAATTATTAAAGATTCCAAATCGTTTAAACTCCGTGATGCAGAGATTTAGTATTAAACTGCATCATCAAAAATTTTGTCAAACTTGAACTTTAAGTTTTGCAACAAACAACAAATTGATAACGCTAGAATACGTTGTTGTGTTTTAAAAAGGTCAAAAATAAAACAAAGCATTACGTGAATACATTGTCTGAAAAGACTATAAAGTTCAGCCAAAACTGCAGTCACTAAATAAATTGTGATATATAAACATAGTAATTGTTTTATTTAATTTTTTATTAATTTAATAAAAAATATATTTATGTTATTAGCAGTACCATATGATGTAATTAAAAGTGAACTATTTCTTCTAGTAAGTTCGGAAAAATAATTCTAAGACATTTTATTAATGTTATCAGGTGCTCTGATTCTATTGCTTATTATTTGCTTATTACTTTCTTGAAGTAATTGTCTATATTTGTTATTAGTTTTTACAAGTATTATTGTATTATTTTAATATATATAGTACATTTAAGGTATTTTTGCAGGTTTGAATTTTAGGTAAGTTGTAAATTAATTTGTTTTTATATTTTTGCTTGCAAGAAATTTTGGTAATATTATTGGAAAACTGACAACAACAAATTTGCAAACCAAAGTTTTTGCTGAGATAAAATTAATTAATTAAAATGTTTTATTTTAATCAAAAAATTAATTAGTTATTGCATGACAATAGAAAGTAGTCGAATTTGATATCAAATAAAAACACGTACAATTGGCATTGAATCTTTGAGAATTTTGTGAAATCTATTTAGCATAAATGCAAAAATTATTTCTATATGTAATTAAATTTTGCGCATAACTGATTGATATAATTTAATTTAATTGTTTATATAATATTAAATTATTTTAAAATTAAAAATAAAAACAGAAGTACAAGCATTTAGTATAATAATATAAATATGTACAATTTTGTTAGCAGAGTCATCTTTGTTTAATTTTTTGTTTTTAATCAAATTTTAAATAATTTAAAAATAAACAATAGAACTCTAATTAAATTTTAGTTTAAAAATTACTTAAAATGAGGCAATAATAACACTTTCAAAACAATTAATTTAAGTCAATGTAGTTTCTATATCAACATTGTTTGCAAAAACTTACTTACAATAATAATAATTCTATTTTAATTACACATTAACAATAAGCTGTTTACTGCTTATAATTTTGCGCAAACGCAGTCAAGACATACTTAACCGCATAAGCGCGCAATTTAACAGGTATGTTTGAAAAAATTACTATATTATTCGTAAACAAATTATTGTCACTACATGTATCAAAGCATAAATAATTGTTATTAAACTGCTATAATAAAAATAATATACCAGCTACCAGAAATTTAAATTTTATAACTAGGCTAGCAGTCCAAATCTAAAATTATGCTAATTGTGTATAAAAAAAACAAAAATCAAGTGGAAGTCTTACAAACACTTACTGGTACAAACGGGCAACCTAATTTATTAATAGAAAAACCCAAAATTTTAGTCTTTTATAAATATATACTTAATTTATAATCAAACAAAACAACTTGTTTTAATTTATTTTAAAAATTAATAACTGTTTATTAAAAATTTAGAAATTTTTTTTTAAAACAAAATTAAAAAACAGCAACATTTTGGTTTGTAGCAAAAAGACGTTTAAACAATAAAAGCAGTTCTTATGCCAGCAACCAAAAAAAGTTCTTCAATGGCGTGTATTGCCTTCAAGTGTATTAACAATTTTTTGGAGCATCTTTTAAATTAAGTGACTAATATATCTTTTTAAGGAATAAGTTCTTATTATTTTAAAAATGCTTGCCGCAACTTATTCAAAATTAAAAGAGCAGAAACACAACTTTCAATTCTTTCATCAAATTGTTCTGACTTATAGCTTATTTTTGCGGTGTGAGCATTAAACAAAATGTTAAAAAATATTATGAACATAATGGACAGCTTTAAGAAAACTTGTTAGAATGATGTAAAATACACTATGTACCGTTAAAAAAATCTAACCCAAATCATAAAACTTTTTAGTAGTTGATTCTAGCTAGAGGTCCGCAATTTTGGCCCAGCTCGGCCTGAAACCCGACCCGGCCCGGCCCGTTCGGGTTTTGTATTTTGGGCCGTGCTTTGGACCGGGCCAGGTTAGGCTTTTGCATTTTGGGCCAAGCCAAAATATTAAATGTATTTTATGTAACTATTTAGTTTATTCGTTTTTAATACTCAATTTTCACATTATAAATTATTATTTAAAAATAAAATAAAATTTATTTTAGTTTAATACTTACAAGCAGCTTTTTAGTATAAAAACAATTACATTCTATTTATTTATTTAAATTATAAATATGTGAACGTTATATATATTTTTTTTTAGTATTTAATTGTTTTTATGTTTTGATATGCATAATTAATACTCTATAGTTTTTACATTGAGATTTCAGGTAAAGTACATAAAAATGTAACTAAAAACAATTTATTTAAAGCCGTGTAAAATAAAAGTTTAGGCAAATAAAAAATATTATTGTGTATTGAATTGTTGCTAACATCAAACAAGATCTCGTTTAAAACGGACCGAGTTGAGTTTTAGGCCGGGCTGGGTTATACCAGGCTGGGCTTTGGGCCGGGCCGGGTCTACTAGTACTGGGCTGGGCTTTGGGCCAAGATTTGGGCGGGGCCAAACCAAGTTTTGAGCTTTAGATTTTGAGCCGGGCCGGGCTTTAACAAAATTTAAAACGCCGACCTCTAATTCTAGTGCTAAATTTACATTAAGTAAACTGCTCATAGGCATCGGGAAATTGCAAAGACTAGACTGTAAAAAGCTTGCTTCCATTTTTTCTCTGTAGTTTAATTTTGAAAAATTTATATTGCAATACAAAATTACGCAAAAAATTTTGCAGTTGTAGCAGGTCTGTATGCTTGCTTAGGTTTACATTTTGAACAAAATAAAGACAATTTCTGGTTTCTACAGCTGTAGAATAGCAATTTGCAAACTTTTAGAAACTTTATTTATAAACTTTTTATATTTATATTTATCATTTTTATTATGTATTGCTTGTTTATTGTTTGTTATGTATAAGTTTTAATAAAATTTGCCTTTCAACAGATATAGGTTCTATCATGTTATGTTGCAGACAAAACTTTAGGAATTAAACATTAATTAATAATTAAAAATATCTTTATTAAAACTCACATTTTTATTCTAACATTTAATTTTGACATCATTTTTTATTGTAAAAAAACAATAATTTGTTGCAAACAATGGAAAACATTGCATGATTATTTATAAATTTTAGAATGTGCTTTAAACAGTACGTTTTGTAACAGTCTAGTGAAAAAACAATAAAACTTAAAAAAAAATACCGCCCCCCATTGAAATGTTAATTTCAATCACATCTAGTACATAGGTAAAACACATAATTTCACTGCAAGTCTCCATACTATTCATTTGCTGTCTTGATTAGAGCAGCCAGTACCGTTCCATTGCCGCCAATTATTGTTTCAATTTAAAAGCGGCATATCTTCTTTGATTAATACTCTATTGCCAGGTTAGGAGTTTCCTTTGCTAATCGTTTCGGGCGTTGTTGTAGGTGATAAAGATACTCTGCAGACCATCTTCTCCAAAAGTGCTGCCTCATAGCTTTCAGCTGTTGCCACATTGATAAACGGTTGACTTAAATTTCTAATATTAAATGTTGTGGCATTGCTAATAATGCATTGCCGATTAGAAAATGCCTTGGAGTAAAGCACTCCAAACCCCTTGCATTGTTTAAAAGTAGAATTAGTAGTCTAGAGTTCATAACTGCTTTAATCAAAATCAAAACTGTGGATAGCAGAGTCGTATTGCCGATAACTCAAAGCAGATGCCTTTTGATCAATTTTACGGTTGTTTCTTAAAGTTTTCTAAAATGTGGGGCACGGAAAAGTATGAAACGCCACAAGATGCTATTATTCAGTATCCCTTCTTTTAATTGCCTGAGTTGTGCCCGTATCTAAAAAGAATTTTGGCAACTCGTTGCTAGCCCCAACAAAGTTGATACCGTTGTACAAGCATATGTGTTCTGTTATACCTTGCTTTGCTGTAAACCGACACAATGTAATTGTACCGACAACTGATCCTCTTGAGGCTAAATCAACCGGATTGTCAACCGTACATGTTTCCAAATGAAGTTTTGATGTTCTTGGATATACTGAACTCTATTGGAAACATATGTTTTTCAATCAGAAGGTTCCCCTTTCAACCAATTGAGCACTATATTTGAATCCGACCAGCAGTAAGTATACTCTATACGTAAATGCAAAACAGTGACTGTACTCTTTATGAGTTTGCATAGCAAGACCGCTGCACATAACTTCAAACGCGGTATTGTGGTAGGCTTTATTGGGGCAACCCGTAACTTGCTGCAAACTAACCTTGAATCTTTTTTATTTGATATTGTTTTTGTAGTAACGGCATACATACAGGTTGCATAAGTCTTCTCGCTAGCATTACAAAAACCGTAGATGTCTACACGGTTGCTACTGCCGATCACCAGTTGTGGCACCTTACGATTTTTTAAGTTTACGATATCACTTATATAGCATGCCCAAACTACGGTTACTTCCGATGGTACAGCCTCGTCCCAGTCCAATTTTAATATCCACACTGATTGCATTAACATTTTTGCTTTCACTACTATCTGGCCTAAAATGCCTAGCGTAACAAAAACAGTTTGGCTATGTTTGAATAGATTGTTTGTTTGTCGAGCGTTCTCTGCCTGCAATGTTATTAACATTAAATTTAAACACATCCTGCTAAATATGCCATTCTATTTTCTTTGTCCAATTGTAATATCTGATTTTCCGTTCCCGATAACGGTAGTAGTAACGTTTTGACGTTGCTTGCCCATTTCCTCAATTTAAATCTTTCGCTGGCTAAGATTTTTGTCACATCATCATAAGTTTGAACGGCAGCTTCTTTGTAGTTTGCAGCTTGTATTTTTGGATGGGTTTGTTCATATCATATCGCCATAATATTCTATGAAAGCTCATCTGGTCTTTCTGTAGAAGAATTTGTTGGTACATTTTTGAAATATCACTGACCAAAACATATTTATGTGTTCAGAATCGAATCAGAATTTTGAATAGAAACTGCTGCAACACTCGCCCAATAAAATTCTTAAAATGTCATTTAGAGATACATTGAAAGTGGTGCGGGCCGAAACGTCAAAGACTATCCGTAACTTAGTTGTTATGCTGTTCCTCAGTATTGCATGGTGTAGTAGATAATACTTACATTGTCTTTGGAGTGGGTTGGCTTAATGTGCCCTAACTCTTCATATTGTTTTGTGAATAAATAATATAATTGATGTAGGTTGCCATCTCTTGCTAATTTTTATTCTGTTGAATGAAGCCGTTTTACTGCTAACGCCATTGAGAATACTAAGCCGCTATATTTTGTTTTTTCTTAATTGGCTGTTAGACAACAAATTGTCCACTATAACTGAGTTAATGCGTATCTTGGAAATGAATTTTGTTCTTCTTCTCTTTTTTAGAAAGATACTTAATATCTTTAACTTTTTCGATCTTCTATAACTTTTTGATCGTGTCTTGTAACTCCATAACTCTTGCGTTGCATTGTTCCACTTTTGTGAGTTGATGCTGCCTCCTGACACTATCCATCTTGGCATCGAGTGAATTCATCACACTACAGTGTTGCAAGTGCCCCTGCTCCGAGTGTACCATCCTACCACTAACATTAAAGTTTGGATCTGCTAAACGGATGATTTTGGGCAAGCCAACCGTTGCACGCTCAAAACTCTGAGATGGTAAGTAAAAACATCAAAGTTAGTGAGAATTTGTTAAAACGTAAATCAAATTCTATACACGTTTGTTTTTTAATGTTATGCTTGACTTGCTCAATGCCAACTACCAAAATGTCAGTATAGCTGCAATTTAACTTTAGATTTTAACAAACTTGTTGCAAAAAACATTACTTTAAGAACCGGATTCTAACACCATCCGTGCTTGCGTGTATCGTCCCTTGTAACCTTTGATTTTAATCACAGCGGTAGCCAACAGCGTCTGGTTGCCCAAAGTCTTTGCGTGGGATGCTATATTAGCAACTATGTGTATAAATGTGATAACTCTTGTTGCACTTAAAACATCCTTGTGACTTGCATTTTTCCACCACATGTTCCTGGAAAAAACAATTAAAACATAATCTTTTCTCTTGTTTTTTGAATAAAGCGCAAGCGTATAAACCATGTTCTTTATTACATAAATACAATTTAGTTCTTGTTGAAGCGTGAGCTATTAACGGTCTTCTTTTCATTGAACCTTGTTCCTTATGCTCTTCTTTGGTGTTTGTGACTAATCGATTGACAGCTTCTAAAACATTGCATTTATGCTCTAAGAACTGCAATAGCAAATCAAAACTTTTAAGTGAATTGTTGGGTAATGATAACTATCAATCTCTAATTCATTGAGCATCTAGCTTTCTTACAACGATGTTTACTAATAATTTATTCCACTTGTTTTGCATCCCAATGCGTTCACGTTGTTTATTAGACCATTGCATTTTCTACGCAGCATTTTACTGGACTTCTTGGTCATTTCCGGCAGGTCCAATAATCTGGTCACATGTTTCATTATGAGTTTTTTGTTCTCGTATCGTTTTTGTAATATGTTCCACAACACTTCATAACTTGCCAAGGTTGTTGCTATATAGCTGGCTAATTGCCCAGCTTCTTCACTCAGTGACGATTTTAGATATTTTAACTTGTTGACGTCTGCTATGCGGGTATTTTTATGTATTAGAAGTTTAAAGAAATCTCTAAATTTAAACAATTTTTTGACGTCACCATCAAACTTTGCTAATTCTAATGATTGTAGTTTGTACAGCAAATTATTCCTACTTGAAAATATATGTGGTTCTTGGGAGTAATTGCTAGTGCTTGTTTTTTGATTGTTTCAACTTGACACGATATTTTGGGGTACCGAATTATTCGATAGATTCTCGTTTCGGAAACTGGCAGTAACTTTGTCCTAAATCTAAATTACAATACGTCCTCGCTAGCCGCACAATTGTTAAAATACATGTCTTCTATTATTTGCTCATATTGCTCTTCTTTTTTGCCGTTGTGGCTTAGTTTAAATATCTTTAACAACCGTTGACAAATCTGTGATCCTGTACTACTACTCTCGACGTCGACGGTTGTTAGAAAATTTGCAAATCAAATATTGCTGCTCTTTTTTTGACTCAGATAACTGCTCGGTGATAGTTGCTTTTTCACACATTTTACACAAACACTTTCTAATCCTACTAAACTCACTTATGCCCGTTTGCACCGCTTCCACTTATCTTGGATTATCACAAAATAATACTTAAGTATTACCCAAGTTAAGCCTCAGAGTTGTAAGGCTTAAGGTGCACATAAACATAACCTATTATGAAATGTCAAATGGCATTGCTCGTCAAATTTATTAAAAGTGCAAACACATTACATACATGATTATAATTAGCATATTATAAATATAATAATGCCGATAATAACGGAAACTATAAATAAGCGTGAAGTTAGGCACATATACTATCTAATCGAAAACAGTAGTTTTTTTTTCCTAAACCACATCGTAGCTAAGAAAACAAAAATATTTACACGTGCAATCCAATTTAAGATAAGGTGAACCTTAAACTTAAGTGTCACCTACGAAAGGGCAGGATAAGCGACAGAACGGCGCAAACGGGCATTAGAAGATCACCAATTATATCCGGTTGGAAGGATAAAAAATGTAGGTTCTATCGTGTTGTGTTGCGGACGGAATTCCGGGAATTAAACATAAAATAATAATAGCTTTTGATTTCAGTTGAATTGCTCTATTCTCTTTATTAAATCTCACATTTAATCTTTTTTTACTATAAATTTAAAAAAATTAAAATTGCATGATTATTTATAAATTTAAGAATGTGCTTTAAATTGTACGTTTTGTAATAGTCTAGTAAGAAAACAATAAAACTTAATAAAACAACAGGTTTATTTAAAAAATAGTAGTTTTGCGATTTGTATTTTGTGAATTAAATATTGTATGCATAACCTAAAGCACTTTAATTTTATAAATTTAAACAAGTATGTCATGAATATGTTGTAATAATGTTATGTGATTGCAAAAATTAAACATTTATTTGTTTGCTATCTAAATCTAGTATTAAAGTGCATATTGTGCATACATTTGGTGGGTTTTCCTACTTAATGCAAACCAATTTAAATCAAAGTATGAGTGCTATGTATCAGTTTGTTTGGAGTTGCTCAACAAGAAAAATTAGATAAAATCTAATATAAAAAAATTGTTGAGACCTTTACTATCCATAATAATAATAAAATTAAACAATAACTATGTTTTTAATAATTAATTTGACACTTAAAAAACGGAACAAAATATATAAATTAAATTAATTTCTTAGACTTAACTATAATTCAATACAGTAACAAAATTGAATTCAATATATTTAGAAAACCAACAATGTCACGTAAGCTAGCAGTTTATCATGATATGGCACATAACGCGAATTCAATTTCATTATCAAATCACAATTTTAATATAGAACTAAATAAAATTATATTTCTAAAAAATATAAATCATTTTCCAGTCAGTCTTATTCAAAATTTAATTAGTAATAAATTGTATCAAAACTAATTTTTTTATTTATGCAATGGTTGCATAACTTAATTATAAAATTAATTCTTTAATGAAATTTGATGTTTATGAAATCTCACGTTATAAATGCAATAGCAAACATTTTAAAACGTTATCACTAAATCACAATACCAGTTTATTTTAATATTATATTATAAATTGTAATCATACCTTTCTAAAAATTAATTAACTTAAAATGTTACACAACTGTACAAAACAGACTTAGCTTAATCCATTAGAAACCGCTAAAATTAAAAAAAAACAACAAAATATTTTTTTTAAATCTGTTGAATAAACAAAAAGACTTACCGCAATATAAATTACCACTTTTAAATCCGTATATATCTTCAGTTATGCAATTTATATTTTCCTTACTTTAAAACTCAATTAGTAGTAGTAGTAGTTGTTGTTAATTTAGCATTTATACTACATGCGAATATCGCCAATGTACATGAGTAATACATACAGTATAAAAAATATAAAACAGTCAAAGTATAAAATTAAAACTTAAAATTTTAAATTTTAAAACTAATAAAATTAAAATTAAAACTAAATCTAAAATTACAATAATGGGACATGAAATATAGTGACAATTAATTTTAATGTAAAATGTTTACTCCGTTCTTGTTGCTAAGTGTTTTAAATATAAGCAGTAAATGCTGCCTAACGGTTGTTGCTGATTTTACAATTTCCGGAATATCATTAAATTTTTTAACTTCATCAGATAAAATAGATATATTAGTTTGTGATTTTTAGTTCTGCGCGTTCTAAAGTTATTGTTTTGTCTGGTAGAGTATGAATGATATTCCTTGTTGGTATAAAGACGGAAATAAGTAAGCATTATGTTATTTTTAATTTTGAATATAAATATTATCGTGTAAAAGTCAATTAACTCTACTATGGAAACAAATCCAAAGTTCTCAACATTGTTTTAATAAGTGTATATCGATTGCCTTTTAAAATAATTTGCATGGCTTTGTTTTGAAGGATTTGTAGTTTCTTTTTCTGTTATTGATTGAACATATACATAATCGTACAGCAGTACTGATAATTGGTTCTTATTATAGTATTATAAATGACTATACGGTTATAAACGCTTATGTTGCAAGAAATTCGTTTCAAAAAACCAATTTTCTTGCTAATTTTATTTATTAGTACGTCAAAATATTTATTAATATTTAACTTGTTATCTAGGGTTACACCTAAACATTTAATGTCTTCAACCCATTCAATTGCTTCACCTTTTATAATTATTGATTCTAAGTCATCTATTTTGCATGCTTTATTCGAAATGATCATTGTCTTAGTTTTGTGTATATTAAGAGCTAGCTGATTGCTTTTTAACCAAGGTTTCAATAACCTAATATTACTATTAATGCAAGATATTTGGTTGTTTACAATTTTACCATGTGTATACACGAGAGTATCGTCCGCAAACAGTTTAATCTCAGATGTTTTAAAAGCATAGTTTATGTCGTTGAAGTAGACGATAAAAAGCAAGGGCTCTAAGACAATGCCCTGTGGTACATCGTGTTGTTTTAATAGCAAGAGTTTTCTGAATTAAACATAGTAAATTGAAATCTATCAGTTGACTAATTTTTTAACCAAAAAAGTGCTGCACCCCTAATTCCGTAGTGAAATAACTTCTTTAATAAAGTTCCCTATTAACTGTCTCAAAAGCATTAGTATACTTTAAATAAAAAATTTCGCACTATCCATTCATTGAAATTAGAAAATAACTAATAGTATCAAAACTTCATAATAAGAATAATATATTTTTATTATTTTTGATCTTCTTTACAGATACATAATATTAAATATAAAATAAAAATAGAAAAAATAAAAATATTGTATCGTTCAAAAACTCGGCAAACAAATAATAACATAATATACTATGTGTACGCCGCAAACAGATTTAAAGTTAAAATTTTAATAAATAGTAATTTTTTATACTTGCGGTACACGGTTAGTATATTAAAAGATAGTTTTGTACATCTACAATATAAATAATATAATATAATAAGTTTTTAGCATCAAGAGTCAGCACACAAAAATTTTTTTACTATGATCTTTATTTTTTATTTTAATATATTATTTGTTTTATTTTTCATTATTTACATTAAACACAAACTTGACTAAACCTGTTAATACCCATAGCAAACGGTAATTAAAATAAAATATTCTTTATATTTGTTTTCTTTTTATTTTTTGTTGTAGAATATATATCTATGGGAACTGAATTTTGAATCAAATTGTATAGAACTACACTCAACATATCATTCCACAGTTATGTAACTAGTATTACCAGAAGAAGATGATCAGTTATATAAAATTGTTTAATAAAAAATGTATCATTTTATTATAATAGCAGATAAATTAATAAATATTTCACAATACAGAGTTGTTAACTGATTTAATAAATTTGGGTAAGTATAAAAAAAATTTTAAGCCATTTTTAAGTACTAACAAATGATGCTTATTTCTTCTAATAATTAGAACGCTTCTATGCTATTTTTATATAAAAAATATTTTTAAACTTTTCGCTTATTGAATAAAATAATATGAACAGCAAAAAATATTTACAAAACAAATAATATTTTATTTATAAAGTTTTTACATGATTACTAAATATGTACATTATGCAATTTATAACATAATATATTAGTAGGGTCTTAAAATTTCAAAGTTAAAATCTGTAGCATCTATGAACAAAGACCTCAAAACAAAATCTAAATAGGATATTTCTAACTTGGTCAATTTTAACTCTAAAAAAACTCATTTTTTACTGTTTCTAAATCAAAACTCAAAGTATAAATGTTATACTAAACAACAAATTTATATCTAAATCTACTTCAATTTCTATAGGTTACAATCTCACATAATCTTTTCTAAAACGACTATGTTGTTGATATAGTTTTAAGTATCTAAAATTTTTAAGTTTTGTAATAGATAGAACAGTTTTTTTACTTACAACTTTTGCATACATACAAAACTTATATATTTTTTTGTTTTGATTATTGTTTTTTTTTCTAAATTCTACTTAAAACAGCTTTAAATTATTGCCGAACTAAAATTGACTAACAAACTTAAATCACAAAAAATGCTCTGGGGTTTGGTGGTTGATAAATAAATGGGCTTATATATTTCAGCAATATTTAATCTTCGGTAAGGTAAAAAAGTACAATCGCAAAACTAAAACAAATATAAAAATTCTAATATAATGTACAAAATTAAGAAAAACACAACCAATTAAATGATTATTGTTCGGATCTTATATGCTCCGAGTAATAAACAGATTAGTGCTAATGACACCCTCGTCCTACTAAAAATTCAATTTATATTTATGATAGGAAATATATTTTATGTAATGAAATTTCTTATAATCCTTTCCAGGTATGTTTAATCTCCTACAATAATAATCCCTACAATATAATTTAATATGGTACTTTCCCAACAATTCTTTCTAGGAATCCCCAAATTACCTAATTAGCAACTAACCAATCACAACACATTTTACACAATTTGAATGAGTATATATATTTGTAAATTATTTGTTTTAAGTTAGTATTAAAGAGAGTCTTTGCGATACCAGAGTATAATTTCTACCTTATCATTAAAGCATAATTTGTGTAAGATATCATTCTTACTGGTCCTTCGACAATTTCATACAATCAGAGAAATAGTGCGTGTTGCAATCTAAGACACCACAAAACATTTGGTCCAATCGAACCGGATTTTAAATCAAGACCTGAGTCATCGAATAGTCAAAGTGCATCAAGCAATCAACTCATCCATAGTTGAACTCAAGATGTCAAAAACCGAAATAGCAGCATTAACCCTGAAACGCAAGACATTTAAAACTCGCACAACACAATTAGAAACATATTTCAACAAGTTTCTCGACAATCCAGAACGGGATTATAGGCAGCTCAGAAGTCGTTTATTAACATTGGTGTATTCAGACTACAATGAAATTCAATCAAAAATAGAGGAGCTGGATGACACAGAAGATCAAGCAAAAAATCGACAAACGTTTGAAGACCAGTATTTCGAATTAACATCTCGAATAGAAGATGTCTTGAGTGGTGAACCAATAATTAGAACTGATACACCAGCATTATCAGTCAATTCAACTTCACAACAAGTGCAACTGCCAAAAATAACATTGCCCACATTCGCAGGGGTTCTAGAAGATTGGTTAACATTCTACAGTACATTCGATTCATTGATAAATGAAAACGGTTCTCTGAACAACGTGCAACGATTCCACTACTTGAGATCTTGCTTAACGGGTGAAGCATCAAATACAATTCAAGCATTATCAATCACCGATGCAAACTATGGCATAGCTTGGACAACACTACGCAGCCGATATGAAAATAAAAAACTAATCATAGAAAATCATATAAATAAAATATTTCAACTGCCTATGGTTAAAGAAGACTCCGCCAGCTCAATTAGATCTCACATCGACACATTCTTAAAGCACGTCAATGCTTTAGACGTATTAGGCGAACCAACAAGAGATACTTTATTGTTACATCTATCAACAATCAAATTAGATGCACTTTCAAAAGACAAATGGGAAGAATATCGTCTAAAATGCACGAATCCATCAGTTCAAGAACTAACCAACTTCTTACAAGAACGCTGCCAAGTCCTTGAGTCCCGAAACGCCAGTAAAAGTCAACGGACACAACTACAACGAGTGCAAACTCCAAAAACGGATCGTCATCAAGGACACTCAGTCGTTTCATACACTAACACTCAAGCAAAATGCAAGTTGTGTTACCAGCATCAACATGAGCTATACCGATGCAATGCATTCCACAATTTAAATATAGCGGACCGAAGGGCAGAGGTCAAAAAACAAAAACTTTGCTTCAATTGCTTAAAAGCAAATCATGGAGCAAATGAGTGCAGATCCAGGCAATGCACAAAATGTGATAAAAAACATAATACATTATTACATGACCAACAAGAATTGATAAATACACATTTATCAACATCAAGCGATTGCTATTCTGCCACCAATGACAGCTACAAAAGCCAAATGACCCTATTATCAACCACATTGGTAATCATAGTCGATAAACATGGAGAACATCGTCAGTGTAGGGCACTATTGGATAGTGCATCACAAACAAACTTCATCAGGGAGGACTTGGCCGCAAGTTTAAACATAAACACACAATCAGTCCGTCTCCCAATCAATGGTATCGGAAACGCAACGGCCACAACAATCACTAAAAGACTAGTGACAACAATCCGATCACGAATCAATGGATTTAAGGCTAAACTTGAGTTCTACGTATTACCCGAGATCACACAAGAACTACCAGCTAATTCATTTTCGAAAAATCAACTGAACATACCTCAAAACATTACGTTAGCCGATCCAGAATTTAACAAACGTGGAAGGATAGATTTATTGCTAGGAGCAGAAATATATCTCAGTTTACTAAGCATCGGACAGATAAAACTAACCACAGCCCAATTCGGTGTTACAGTGCAAAATACGCAATTTGGTTGGATAGCATCAGGAACAATTCCAACAACTAACAACTCAGAAGTGGTTACATGCAATTTGAATACATTGGAGACGCAAATAGAAAGGTTCTGGCAGTCAGAAGAAGTGAACACCCCATTACTTAAAACCACACATTGTAAAACGGAAGAACACTTTAACAAAACAGTATGTAGAACAGACGAAGGAGCATTTGTGGTACGGTTACCATTCAACATTGACCCTAACAACTTAGGCGACTCAAAAAATATGGCAATCCGCAGATTTTACAATTTGGAAAAGAGATTATTCAAAATGCCTGTACTCAAGAAGCAGTACGTGGAATTTATGCATCAATACGAGAAACTGGGACATATGGAACCAATTAATGATACCAATGACGGCTACTTTCTACCACACCATTGCGTTATTAAGGAAGATAGTACGACAACAAGGTTAAGAGTCGTATTCGATGGCTCCGCAAAAACTACAACAGGGTTATCATTAAATGACATTCTTCAAGTTGGCCCTACAGTACAAGAAGATTTATTATCAATCTTGCTCAGATTTCGCATTCATCGTTATGTGATTACCGCCGACATATCCAAAATGTACCGACAAATCTGGATACATAAGGATGATCGACAATATTTGCGAATTATATGGAGAGAAGATCCGTCACTACCATTGCAAATATATAATTTAAAAACGGTGACATATGGCACTGCGTCAGCACCATATCTTGCTACTCGAGTTCTCAAACAATTGGCAATAGAAGAACAAACTCATTATCCACATGCCTCCGCTGTTGTACAAAATGACTTTTATGTGGATGACTGTATAACAGGAACTGATTCACTTGAGGAAGCTAAGGAGCTTCAACGTCAATTAAGCCAGATGTTGTTAAAAGGGGGATTTCATTTGCATAAATGGAGATCAAATAACGACCAAATCTTAAACACTATTACCTCAATTAACCAGGAAACAACAATACCCATGGCAAAAACAACAGTGATAAAGACATTAGGATTACTGTGGAATTCAAGTAGTGATTCACTGCACTTTTCAGTGAAGCACAATATCCAACCTACACGTATCACTAAGCGAAATATCTTATCAGAAATAGCACAACTATTTGATCCAATGGGTTTGGTTGGACCAGTCATAATAAGAGCAAAAATACTAATGCAACGTGTTTGGCAGCTAAAAATTGATTGGGACGCAGCCGTTCCAATGGAGATACATACGTTTTGGCATCAATACAAGGACGATCTCACATCTATTGATACTATACAAATACCACGTCACATACACGAGCACCAAAAATATAGCAACCTAGAACTACACGGATTTTGCGATGCATCTGAGGCAGCATATAGTTGTTGCATATATATTAGATGTAAGACTACACTTGGCGCAATCAACACCAATCTATTATGTGCAAAGTCTAAGGTTGCACCATTGAAAACAATATCACTACCTAGACTGGAATTGAGTGGAGCAGTTATCCTTGCTCGTTTGGCAAAAAAGGTGAAGAGTGCACTCAAGCTGAACTTTGACAACGAATTCTACTGGTCAGATTCAACCATCGCACTTGGATGGATCCGCTCACCTTCCAACAAATGGAAAACATATGTGGCAAATCGTGTAACTAAAGTGCAAGAGCTGACAAATACAAATTGGAGACATGTGCGATCACATAACAACCCAGCGGACATCATATCTAGAGGTGTAAATCCAACTCAACTCAAGGAGTCAAGCTTGTGGTGGCATGGTCCAAAATTTCTACAATTAAACCAAGAAGAATGGCCATCGTTAGAAGATATAGAACAAAGTCTTCCTGACGAAAAACCAGCAGTAGCACTTCCAGTAATTGAAGAAATTAGCAGTATTATTACCAAGTGGTCTTCACTCTCAAAATTAAAGAGGATAGTAGCTTTCTGCCTCAGGTACATTCACAACTCTCAAGGGCAACCTAAACTTACTGGCCCATTGACTGTACAAGAAATAAGCAAGGCTACAACAGCACTTCTTCGAATTGCACAGAAAGAAGAATTCAAAGGTGAAATATACAGATTGAAACAGAATCTGTTGATTGACAAGTCAAGTAGATTGCGGAAGTTAAGCCCCTTTATCGACGAAGACGGGCTACTCCGAGTAGGTGGAAGATTAATGCATGCAAAACTACCATTCAATCAACGTAATCCAATAAGATTACCACGGAACCACCCTTTAACGGAACTCATTATCAACTATGAACACTTAAAACTGATTCATGGAGGTGCTCAAGCCGTGTTGTCAGCAGTACGATCAACATATTGGCCGATGGCGGGCAGAAATACAGTGAAGAAGATCCTACATAGATGTTTACGTTGCTGCAAAGTCAATCCAAAACGACTACAACCAGTAATGGGACAACTCCCGCAACCAAGAGTGCAACCAAGTCGCGCATTTACCAACACAGGTGTGGATTTTTGTGGTTCATTTCAAATGAAGTTACAACATTCTCGGGGAAGTCGTACAACCAAAGGGTATGTCAGTGTCTTTGTATGTTTTGCAACAAAGGCAATACACCTGGAATTAGTGAGCAGCCTGACCACGGAAGCATTCATAAATGCACTAAAGCGTTTTATGTCACGTCGTGGAAAACCATCAAACCTTTATTCAGACAACGGAACAAATTTCACTGGAACTCATCACGAGCTTGCAAGGCTTCGAGAGTTACTGAATTCAAGAGAACACAAGGACAGGATAAACCATGCACTATTAGAAGATAACATCACCTGGCACTTTATCCCACCTAGATCTCCGCATTTTGGAGGTCTATGGGAAAGTGCGGTAAAATCAACCAAGACCCAATTAAAACGAATAGCTGGATTAACTGCCTTGACCTATGAAGAAATGAATACCTTATTGGCTCAAATAGAAGCATGTTTAAACTCTCGACCTTTAGTGCCATTAACCGAAGACCCGGAAGACCTTGCAGCCCTCACCCCTGGCCATTTCCTAATTGGAGAAGCTTTCAGCACGATAGAAGAACCAAACATTATTCACCTAAAGGAAAATACTTTATCTCATTGGCAACGAATACAGAAAATGACACAACAGTTTTGGACACGGTGGTCCTCAGAATATCTTTGCCAATTACAGCAACGATCAAAATGGAATCAACCAGTGGCAGAGAATGCACAAATTGGGAATCTAGTAGCGATAAAAGGTGAAAACATTCCACCACTAAAGTGGCAGCTGGGACGAATCACGGAACTACACCCAGGAAAGGATGGCATCGCCAGAGTAGCCTCAGTTAAAACGGCAGCAGGCATCACTAAAATTGCAATAAGCAAACTAGGACTACTTCCCATCGAAAATTGAAAAGATTTCTTTTCAAGGCCGGCGGAATGTTCGGATCTTATATGCTCCGAGTAATAAACAGATTAGTGCTAATGACACCCTCGTCCTACTAAAAATTCAATTTATATTTATGATAGGAAATATATTTTATGTAATGAAATTTCTTATAATCCTTTCCAGGTATGTTTAATCTCCTACAATAATAATCCCTACAATATAATTTAATATGGTACTTTCCCAACAATTCTTTCTAGGAATCCCCAAATTACCTAATTAGCAACTAACCAATCACAACACATTTTACACAATTTGAATGAGTATATATATTTGTAAATTATTTGTTTTAAGTTAGTATTAAAGAGAGTCTTTGCGATACCAGAGTATAATTTCTACCTTATCATTAAAGCATAATTTGTGTAAGATATCATTCTTACTGGTCCTTCGACAATTTCATACAATCAGAGAAATAGTGCGTGTTGCAATCTAAGACACCACAAAACAATTATGAAAAAGACCTAAAGGCAGGTAATTTATAATAACCATTTAAAAAAAAATCAAAAGTTATTATTGATGCTGTTTGAGTTTAATTTTTTTCTGTCAGAAACTGAACACTTTACAACTTCATGTTTACTAAAAAAATAGTAAAAACATAAACTAATATTTTTTAAAATCTACCCAAAGATTTAGAAATGACAAAGTGTTGGCACGATGGATTTCTTAGCTGCTCAATCCAAAACAAAAATTATATAGACGACAAGTTTGCAGAGAAAATTTGAATTTGTTTTATCCTAAAATAAATAAATTTTTTATAAAATTTTAATTGAAGAAAAGACTTAATTACACTACTAAAATACTTTCACAAAACAAGAATCTATGCAATGTGTTCATAGGGGGTCTCCACCATCCAAAAAGGCAAAAACACAATTTTGTGCGTAAAAAGTTACGTCCAGTTTTCTGAGACGCTGAGCAGATTTCTTAATTAAGTATATACTAAAAGAGACTATAGTAACAAAAAATGTCTATAAAGACAAAACCAAAATCTTGAAAGCGGCTACACACAAAAAAGCTTTACAGCTGAGCTCAATTGCACGACAACTATGAGTTGCTTCTATTTTTTAAATTGTATGAACAAGAAAGATAAAATATGAATAGATAAAACAACAAATACAACAAAAATCTACTAAACATCACAAACATTTATAGTTTAATATAAATTTAATTAGGTTTTTCCACAGTTAGATCCATATATTGAAGCTGTCATATTAAATAGTCTGAATACCCATTTGATAATTATATTTGTTTTAAGCATTTTATTTCCTATCAGGCAAAAATGTAAAAAAAAATAAACTTTTTATTTATAAGGTCTAATAAATATGTTAATAAAGTTAAAAAAAACACTGAGAGTTTTCTTTATTCAGAACTGAACTTAAGTATCCCATTAAAATACTTTTCTAACCATTTTTATACAATATCTGTTGTTATGTTATCTTATTTATAATTTTTTTAACACTTTGGCCTAAAGTGCTGAGAGTGATTTGTTATGCCAATCTGAAAGCTTTGAACCTTTCTATTAAAGACTTATCTCTTTTTAGAAATCTTTTTTTTTTTAACTATATACGTTGTTTTTTATATTACTATTACCAACATAACTATATACAGGGTTTTGTAAACGTACGGCTAAATAACTCCGTTATTTTTTAACCGATTTATATTATTCATTTATTAAAATGGTTTTTTGAGTATTATAAAGTCAAGTACACACATGTATGTATTTATTTTTAGTATAGTTGCTATGACAACCAACTTAATTTTTTAAATGGCCATATACATTTTTTTTGTAAAATAATAATATATTTTTATATGAAAATTTTCTAATTAATTTAAAAAACATAATAATTTTTATGTTATTATGCATGACATAGTAACATATAAATTGACAAATTTTAAATTTAAACAATAAAATTAATACAATTAATAAAAACTTACTAATTTAAGACATTAGTTATTTTCAATTAAGATCATTTAAAACAAAAAAACAAATATTATGTTTTTTGAAATTTATCAGAAAATGTTGTTATAAAACTATATTATTATTTCATATGGTTGTATTAAAAAAATCGTAAAGATTTAAAAAAAATATTTAAAAAAAGTATGTTTCCATTAAAAAAAATTAAGATTAAGACACTAAATTGGTTAAAAAATAACAAAGTTATTCATCCGTACGTTTTTTGTCTAACACCCTGTATATAATTTCTATTATTTATAAACTTTTTATATTTATAGACGCATTAACCATCAATATGAAGCTCACTAAAGTTTTACAAAACCCGCTTTGGGGCTCCTGAAAATTTTCATGTATAATAAACAGATATGAAAAATAAAACTATCCTAAACTTTTTAACAAAATTTATTAGGCTTCCTATGTCGGTATACTATTGCAAGTTATACACTTATAGTTCATTATATGCAACTATAGAGGGCTTACGTTTTAAACTACATATACAGTACATGTTTTACGGATGTTAGGAGCCAAGCATGTTTTGTGGATTATAGGAAGCCTTTAGATTTGGCATCAGTGCTTTTCTATAAACAGTTTATTACAGTGAAATGTTTGAAAAATATAATTGATAGTTGTGACCTTTACTACGTGATAATTCATGTTTATAAAATAATAAAACAAGTTACTATGTTTTTGATTACAAATTTATTCTTACGAATACAATAATAGTTTTGGCTGTACTATATGCTCTACAAATGTAATAAATTATATAACTATAAGTAGAGTTTTCATGTTTGAAGAAGTAAATACACAATATATTATTATTTTTTTTAATTTGTTTTGTATGGTTATGTATTACTTTTAAGCTATTGTTTCTTTAATTTTACTATGTTAAATGCAATGTTTGCATTACTTTTTAAACTTATCAATCCCCTTCAAACAAATTGTAAAATTTTAGCTATTGCAGTTTTTTAAAAAATTTTAAATTTATATGTTATGTGCCATCAAATTCTCAATTAATGACAACATAATGCTGTCCAGAGGTATTGCAATGATTTGATTTAATATGGTAAACAGCTTGTTGCTTATTTGAGCTTTGTTGTGGTCTTGTTTGTAAAGGAATATATATTATTAAACAGAAATTATTTAACAAAAGATCGTCTATAATGCTTATTTTAGAATCCCAAACATTTTTCTTACATTGCTACAGGCTTCTCCTTATATGGCTTTTAAAAGTTGATGCCAATGAGCTAGGATTGCAACCTAAAATTTAGAAAAATGACTATTTAGTTTTTAGAAAATCTTTATGTCTTTATAGTAGTAGCAATGGAACTTTTTAAGCTTTATTGCCGTCGAGTTAATGTTGAGAACGTATGTCTTATTCCGTTATTTTTTCTTTTTTAATTTTAATTTTTTTTTATTTGTAGTTTAAGTTTTTGTATTTTTATTGGTTGGGTGGATTTGAATTTGAATGTTGGAAAGTACCTTCTCCAGTGATGACCTTACTTTGTTGTCTTGGCATTTAACGGATGTATACAACGCTTAAAAGGGTTTTTCTTATACTGGCCATGTCAAGCCAGCAGCTTTCTAATATAGACATTGTATGGGAGAGCCGGGCATGAACATAGCACGTGCCCGATCGTCTCCTCATTTATTTCTCATTCTTTACATGTTGGATTATTTCCAATACCAATCGTGAGCAATTGTTTTTTTAGTTGGCAGTGTTCTGTCAAAATTCCTGTCATAATTTGCAAGTTTTTTTTCTGGACAGTCACAAACAGTAATCGGCTGTTTTAGCATTTGAGACAGTCATTGTTTTCTTTGCCTGTCTGCAGCCAAGAGTGTCATCCCAACGCCTTTCCAGTGCGTTGTGTGTTTTAATTTTTAGTAGGTTAATTAAACTTTTGATTGTTAAAGCGGTTCATTGTTTTGGTCCACACGTCATAAGGGTTGACTAATGTTACTTACTTTGTTAGAATGTTCTTTTACCCAGAGCAGCTTAATGTTATTTCTAAAGGCTGCTAAAGTAAGGACACAATGACATTTAAAATTAGCTTTGATGTGATTTTAAGCTTGTTTATAGCAATTTGGGCTGCTCTACTATCTGTTATAGTTTGTACATTCTTGCCAGATTTTTTGCTGTTTACTTTATTTATAAGCCCATATGTTGTACTATTTCTGTTTTGAGATTCAGATATTGCGAGAAGATTTCCGCTTCAGAACTTTAATTGGTTTTTGAACCTTCCGTGTAGATTCTAAGTGTATCATTGATCTTGTTTTGATCATCTTGTTTACGTGTGCGCACGTTGAAAAGTTTTTGAAACACAAAAAAGGTTGACATGTTATCTGTTTGCGATTCAACCAGAGGTGTTTTCTTAACAGCATCTCCCAGAAGAGTACTGCCCTCTCTGCAGTGTTAACTGCATTCAGAAGCAAAACGTATTGGTTGAGTAGCGGCAAACAGATTATTGGCAGCAGGTGGCAATGGTTGCATCGGCTGCAATAGATAATCGTGACGGCGTCCGTGTAGGTAAAATGTTTATTTGTTGCAAGGTGTTTTTTTGTCTTCTTATTTTAAAATTAAGAAAAACGTAAGTTATATTTAACAAATTGGTATAAACATTATTTATTTATTAAGTTTTATAAATTTTTTCAAAAAAGTACAAAACTCCATTTTTTTCTGTTGCAGGATAGTTTCTGTGGGTTTGAACAAAAGGATTCTTTCTGAGTTTTATACAAAAAAATTGTTTAAATTTAACTTTAGTTAGTTAAAAGAAGCCCATATATCTGAAACTATGTTGATGGTTTGGCAATAGATTTTTAGCTTCCCTGTGATTCCAAGTTTTGTCCAAGGTTATTTTGTAAAAAATGTCTGAAATTTTATTAAAACTTTTTAATGAATATAAAAAATAAAACGTTCTTAGCATTGTATTTGTAATGTTAGTGGGGAACATTGCAGCGTTGAAAAAAAATGCTCTCAAGCTTTGTTTAGGATGCGTTCCGGACCTAGTTCTAATTTTGGTTTAAAATAAGAAAACATATCTTTTACTTTAGACGGCCAAACTAATTTAAAAATTAAAGCAGAATCAGTAAGGTGCAGACAATATCTTACTTTTTTTAAATTCTTTTTAAGTGGTCCAAATCTAAGTCTTTGTCGTAGATTGGCGTACATTAGAGTTGTCAGCAAACAATTTGGCTTTGTTTTTTTAAAATAAATTTAATGCATTTTGTCATAAATAAAGGAAAGCGGTGTACGCATATTTTTACACATTAGATAATTATCTTTTCTTACTTTTTTATTGCCTTCTTTATCTCACTATTAAGTTAGTTTAGATTTTTGGCTTAACAGCCTAAAAAGTAACTTTATCATTGAACTGAATTAGTTTTGTTTTGTTTGTAGTTATATAAGCTTTCTGGTTTTTGATTGAAATCTAATCTATTTTATTTTTGGCAAAACCTGTAAACTTTATCATTACTAGCGAGATGAATCTAGTAAAGTCAAAGATAACGCTGTTAATTTTTTTAACTGTTTGAATATTAGGTAGAGATGTGATGCTCTGTTCTAGAGTGTAAGAAAAAACAACTAGTCGGTCTTATAGACCGACTCTTGACCCGTTGTTCACTCTTCTCATAAAGATTTAAAACTATTAGGTTATAGTCTGAGCTAATAAAATAGTAGTTTAAACTAAGAAGTTTTTGAGTAAAACAATGTTACAAACATCTCTTTATATTTTATTTAACAAATTATAACTATTGATATTAATAACCAATCATAAAACTTTTTTTTTTTTATTTTAATAAATAATATTTAGAAATTACTTATTACTAGTATGTCACAACAACAATTATATAGCATTAAAATAGAAACTCATTATATTATTCATTTTATACTATTACGTGATAAATTACTTATATTCAACAGCCACATTTATTAAATTGTTTTTACTGATTGATTTTCTAATGTTTTATGCGGTTTAATAGCAAAAAATTGGCAACACCGTTGGGCGTCAAATATACTGTGGACAATATAAACATATGCACTTAGACTTTGCAATATCCGTGTTGTCTCGTAGGGCTTGCAAAACCTGACAAAATTATACAAAATAAATTTTTATATAAACTTACCATTTGCATATTAGATATAATTATATTCATTATTAAAGAGTGAATTTGCAAAATGGACAGCAAAACTTTTTATTTAAGACCGAGATTTTGGTGGCCTTTTTATTATGTAGTGCTAGTTTATTATTAGATTCTAGCATTGCATAGAACCAGTTCAGAATTCTATTGCAAATGTTGTATTAAAGTCAGCACATTTGTTTAATTTTAGTTTTGTCAAAGTAGTAGTTCTATGATCTAACATGTTCAATAATCAAGATAAAAATAGTTCTCTCAGTTTTTGTTTTCAGTTAATTGAATATTGTTTGTATAACTAACTTAGTGCACTTGATTTTTATGAAACTGACGTTGTATATTATAAATACGTACTGGTAAAAAAATAAATCAATTATAAACTATATGTAGAAACAGCAATGACGTCAAAATTGATGTTTTCGTTAAATATCACAAATCAAGGTACCGGTCGGTAAGGACTTAATTTTTAAATCAAGTTAAAAACTATGCAACTGCAACGGCGAACGGTAATGAAATGATCCCTAGAGATAATTTAAGCCGATGTCGTAAAAATCCTAAATCTTTCTGAAAACTATACCCAAAAATATATCGGTTTTATTACTTTGACTTATTGGATTAGCTCATTAGTAGTCTCTTTGGGGGTCCATTAAATGATTACTTAACAATCTCTTATCTTTTATACCTGTACTAAAGGGGTAAAACAATTAAAAAAACAAAAACAAAACATAAGCGTTCACAGAAAATGTAAAAATAATTTTAATACAACCCCTGCTTTCATAGCATTCAGATAATATTTTAATAGCCCGTTACGTACAAGTATAACAGATGGGAGATTGTTAAGGACTCATTTAATAGACCCCCAAGGTGACTACTAATGAGCTAATCTGATAAGTCAAAGTAATAAAGCCAATATATCTTTGAGTACACTATATGTAAAAAAAATGTTAAAATAATTGCATCGTTATGTATACTTTTCTAAACTCTGGTTAGCAGTTTATTTAAAATTAAAATCTTAAAACGTCACAACCAACAATTGTTATTAAAATTAAAAATCTAATTTATATTATGACGGCTTACTGTTGTTTTGGTATAAGTCAGGCTTTATTTAGAAAAGGACTTTGTGGTTAGTCGACTACTGTGCTTACCTTCCATAATGGGGGCCCATAGAAAGAAATTATTGCACCTCATTTTATTACTCAATTTTATCGTTACATGCCATAGAGCTAGCCTGTTTAAAAATTAGGTGCTTCGAGTATAATAAAACAATTAATTTTTTACATAAAAATTGAAATCATAAAAATTGTATAACTGATATAGCAAAAACTGAATTAACTTTCATTGAGTATTATTTATTCATGTCGTAATAAAAAAAACGTTAATTTATTCATATTTTGTTTAAAATTCCGCATTGTTGAAATTGTGTTTAATGTGGTGTTAATACGTACGTTTTTTATCACATATATCATTGTTTGCATTTATTTTGTAATTGCTGGCAGTAAAAACATGAAATATTAGGTTTGTAGTCTATAATTTATGACTTTATGATTTTATTATGATCATATATTATTTTATAGACAAAAGTATAGTGTCAAAGTTATATAAATCATATTTTTAACTTAAAACAACATTGTTGTTGTAATAAAAATACAAATTCTTTGTAATTTAATTTATAACAGTTAAATGAAAACTTGATGATGAAATAAATGTTGTATTTATAGGAACAGATATAATAGTGTGTTTAAAATTATTATTAATTAAATTAAAACAAAACTGAATGAATAAACTCAATTACCCCAATCACAAACAACAAGTAGCGACAGTGTGTGTCAAACATCTATGGTTACAGCAACCACTTTGTAAATTTGAAATGTTATTTTACAATAGAAATTATGAGAGATACATTAAACAAACAAAGCAATAAAAAATTCAACTGAAACACGCCAAACTCACGCATTCTAGAAGATCAATAATTAACCGTTGTCACAAACTTATGTTTTAGTCCTTTGTCTTTAGAGTGATAATACAATTATATATAATAAAAACAATGTACTATGTTAAAGACCAAAACTACTTAATACATTCAACTACATAAACTAAACAATAATTTTAAATGTACGTATAATAAAGCTATATTTTTTTTATTTAGTTAGTATTTTTTTAGATTAATTTTTATTTAAATATAAAACTATGCAATAAATTTCTTCATGTCAATGCTGGTAAGAATTTGTTTGATTATTCTTTTAAAACTGATTACATAGAATTAAGTAGTCAAGTTTATTTTTACGTTTTACTTGAATAATGTATGTAATTAAAATGTTTGAAAGAAAAAGTTATTTATCTAATCGCATACATACTTGTATGTGCATATTGTACAAACTAACACTATGATAAATTAAAAGTTTTTATATTAGAACATAACTAGCCGTTGATATTTAGTATTTTTAACGTGTTAGACTTAAATTATAAATAGTAGTATCTAAGAAAGTAAATTTAAGGTAAAGACTAGTTCTCTACTTAAAGTAATCTTAAAGCAATAATTTATCACTTTTTTAAACATGAAAGACCAGACCACCAAAGATTTCTAGAAACTTGGAATACACACTTATTGTATCAAGACATTTAACAATGTGAAAACATGTTTACTCATAATTATGCAATACCGCATGAAGGAGTGGTACAAAAGTATACTTTGCTGATCGTAATAGGCGATTAATAGACGAAAAAATATTCTCGGTGAAAAAACTCTCAGTTTGTCTGAGACACGTCATATTTATTCGCACAATATCTTGTGAAACTCACCTAGGTGTTTGCCGTGCGCGGTGACCCAATAGACATGAAAAGGAGATCCTGGTAGTTCAGGGGTTAGTACTCATATTTAGAAGAGTGTTTGTTCCAACACACTACTTTGTCTCAAGCTCCTGGCAAAACAAGAAGTAAAATCTAATCCAGTTTGAATCAATTGGCTCGATATGTTTAACTTTAAGGTGAGGATTTATTTATGTGGTAATAGATAAAAGGTTTGCATTGTGTTACAGTATGGAAACCAATGATATTCTTTGTGTTTGCAAAAGTCATTAATTTACATTTATAAAACTTATATTACTCGATTAGCCCTGAAAACTGCATCAGTTTGTGATGTACGCTACATTTCATATGTGGCTCCGTAGTGGTTGGAAAGATTGTGCAATAAAGTTGATAGAGTTTATCTATGATAAATTATTCAATATCTCTACCTAAAAAATCTTGCCCGTTTACGGACAAAAGAGCCAATAAAGTTAGTAGAAAAGAAAATATATTGTTTTATCAACTTTTGACACTCTATAACAGAACATGGTCAGCAGAGCATTGCCTTGAGTTGTCAAAACTTGCTATTTAAGTAGGTTTAAGTATTAATACTATTATAACATGAAAATAAAAATACTCCCGACAAACTATAAACCAATTTCCTTAACTAGCTGCTTAAGCAACTTACTAAAGAAACTGATCAATAAGCGCCTTAATTGGTTATTAGTTTTAAAAGGTTTAATTGCTGATAACAATGTAGTTCAAGATGTTATTGTTTAACAACTGATCACTTTTTTCGACTAGACCCAGCGATTAAAAATGCATTTTTTATATTAATAATAATAATAATACTTAATAATACTTTATTGACGGTATATACAAAACCATTTACATCTACATCATTATGTACATAAATAACGATGAATTACAAGCAATATTACACAAAAATATATAAAAGAATATTGAATAATAAAAGCATGGAAAAATGTATACATAAATAAAAACAAAATATAAAATTATTTATTAACACATTCTAATTGACACTTAAAACTACATTTTGAAACACAAAATAAATCAATATTATTAGAGAAACTATTTGCAATTCTACACATTCTACCAATTGAATTATTAAATCCATAATTGGTAGAATGTATAAATTTTTTAAATAATGGAGACTGTCTGGTTCGGCGATTATTGTTGGGGACTTGAAATAGAAGAGTTACTAGTAGCTCTTGGCAATCAATCTCAGACATCATTAGTCCACGTAAAAATAAAAAATCGGTTTTTTTGCGCCAAATTTTCAGCGGCGAAAGATTATATTGCAATGCAATGAGGTTAAAATCGTAATTTTCAGATAAAATTTCTAATTTGTACGATAATAAACAAAAAAAATTGTATAGAATCAACATTTTGTCGCTGTTATCTTTAACATTGCAAAAGCATTTGACTTGATGTGGATATATTATGTTCAACGTACGCTTTATTTATGGAGTATTTGCGGAAGTATGGCATTGTTTATAGAAAGTTTTTTTTAATTTTACGATTATTTATAAAACGTATAAGTGCAAAGTAATGTTATTTCTCAAAGGTTTATTTTAAGAGTAACGCTATTTATTATAGCTATTAACAGCATAAATCAGTTCATCAAGCATTTGATGATGTATATTGATGACGTACCAGCAAAACGTTGTTTGTCCATTTTTGTAAAAAACAACTTATTTAATAAATTTGAAATCAAGATGTGTTTTCGCACTGAACTTGTTCAGGTCGTTAAGTAATTTGTCGTGGAGAACGGATTGGAAACAATGCTATTTTTGAATCGCGCTTTAGTGCGTTCTAAACTGGAATATGGTTTCATAACCTAAGCCGCAGCTTCATTCACATTACATAATGTGAAACTTGTTTACCATACATACCATAATTTGTTTAGCAACTAGCGCATTCTAAAGTAGTTCTTTTGCTAGAGTTTTGTGCAAGCCAGCTGAATCATCACTATGTCTTTGGTGTAAAATCTGGACTGTTAAGTACGCCGCAAAATTGAAAGCAAAACGTTTACATCCTACATTTTCTGTCGTGCAAGATTTATACAATATCATCATAGGTCGCAAAAGCAGGTTGCTGTAAAATAATGCAGTATACTTTAAAAACTGAATTTCCAACTACCTGATGCCTACCAACTGTCTTACTGTCGCAATTTTCCTTGGACTTTTAACGTCTAAAATTAAATACTGAATTAACAGGAATGAGCAAATCATTAACTTAACTTAACTACCAGTTAAATATTGAAGTAAAACACGTAAATGCCACTTGAATTTTTACCAACGGCTTTAAATGTAACAACGGTATGGGTTGTATTTTCTAGTAGATAAACTAGATTTTACATTTGGTTTGCAAAGTGTTAACAGTGTTTATTCGGCATAATTGTATGCAATCTATCAAGCCAAAATTGCAGTTTTTCTTAAAATACTACAAATCAAGGTAGCGGTTGGAATGGTCTTATGAATTGTAAAGCATACATTTGAACAATAAATTAGTTTTATTTTTTGTTCCAATCCCCATAACTTTTTACATAACAACATAATCAAGTTAAGTGCCAAAACACATTTTAATCTTAAAATTAATAAGTAAAAACGCAGTCAAATGTGATACTAAAAGAACAAACACTTTTCTTGACAGAAATAGGTTTTTTCTTAATAATAATAAAAAATCACCGTGTGGAGTTTTTTACAAAAATTAATAAACAATGTTAAATCTATTGCTATCAGTCCTTAAGACGCAATAGATGTTATGTCATAAACATACACACATGCTTACCGGATGCTTAATGAACTCACTTATGTTGAAAATAACAATCATAAATAAGACGTGCTTAAAATGAAACCTTAAGTGGATTATATTTTGTTGCGTACGTATAAAAAAAAACTTTTTATAAACAGAGCTATACCTCCGCAAATACCCCACAAATAAAAAGTTTGTACCTCTACGTCATGTTTTTTTAATTGTCTGGTTCATGTATCGATTGGCAAATCACATTAAAATCTACCGTTTTCTACATTTACCTATTTAATGTATGGCATTACTTCATTGCCAACTACAAGATGTTGTTGACTTAGTATTCGAGACTTTATATCAAAATTTACCATGTTTTATGCTTTTCCAATATTAAACAATACACCGACACGATATTGATTTTGTAAACAAATATTTTTAGTTGCTATGACACCGATGTGTCTGTATCTCTCATAATTTCTATTGTGCGCTATAAAGAATGCATAGCCAAAATTCTAACCACTAACGGAGAGTTAAATTTTATGATATTTAAAAACAACTTACAGATGATGTTTCTTAGTGTTAATAGAAACGGCAAAACAAACATTGGTCAAAATACTTGAAATATTGATAGGCTTAATAAGTTTGTGCAGCCTGTATGATAGAGTTGGTAAATGTTTCAATACCTTTATCAATAGTAGCTTGAACACCGTTATCATAATTAAATACTTCAAAAAACATATTCTTATATTTTTTAACTCCAATAACAGTATTTAGAATATTGTGACTAAGCACTCAAATAAATATTATAATGTGAACAAATTTTAATGTCAATAGCCAAAAATAATCTATTATATACAGAAATGTATACCTACTTTTATTTAAAATAACTTTATTTAGTTCTGAAATGTGTTTGGCTACGTCTTTGCACATTAGTACGGTTTAAGACTCACATAGTGTTATAATAAGAATTAAAATTAACAAGATTAAAGATTGAAGTTGTTCAAGTAGTTAATCAATTAAACAAACGTACAAACTGTCATTTTGCCAAATATGAATTAAACAAACAATTAGCATTAAAAGCAGTCTTAATAAGATTTGCGCACAAACAACTACTGCACAATCTTTTTGATAAATACATAGTATAACCTCAAAGTTTAACATAACTTCTTATAACAAAACAAAAACAAATAAATTTTAAATTGTCTAATTATTAATTTGTAATGAGCATGAAATCCGTTGCAGGTCTATTGCGTAGTGATTAAAACCAAGTTACGCAGAAAACGTAATTTTATTAATTTTGAGACAAATTTTTAAAGAACAACACGTTTATTTTTGCCTGTCTATAGTAAACAATTGACGCAAAATAGTAAACTGGTGTAGACACTAGGGTTATGTTTTCCTTTACTACATTGCACATATTGAAATGTCTAGATATTTAATTACATATGTCCAGAATTGCATTAAGTTTTGCTGTAGAGGTAGCACTTTTTATGTTGGCCACTTATTTCCTCTAATTCCGGGCGACAAACTACATAAACTAAGTGAGTGTAGTCGGATATGGAAAAAACTGGGGGCTACAGACATTTGAAACCGCCAAAGCTTATCAAAAATAAAATGTCAATCTACAAAAACTTTTTATTCCAGATAAATAAGATAAGTTCAGAATCTTGCATTAAAGCTTTAGTTAAACCTACGGATTCTAGGGCGGAGGGGGAAAGGGGCAATAAAGAAATTAACAAAGCTGCAAGAAGAGTTAACCAAAATAAACTGGAACGTCATAAAATAAATCTTAGAGCGTAAAGCCTACTTAATAATGTCCTTAAATAAACGCTACAATATATAATTTAAAAGATCAAAAACGTATACAAAGACACTAAAAGGGCTATCCAAAAAACAAATTGCTATTACAAATTTATAATAGAAGACTTTAACTTCAAAGTTGGCAAGCAAATAAATGTCTTTAAGACAGCAAAGAAGTTGGACGTAAATAAGTCTTGACGGTCGAACAAGAAACAAATTAAACTTCTTAATAAACGTAACCTAATGGACGTAACAGTATTAAACAAACTCGAAATAGCAAGCGGTTATAGAGCAGTAAGAAGCACAATCAACATTAACAAACCAAAAATTAAAAAAAAAAAAAATGGTTTGCCTACATAAAACAATAAAATAAAACTTCCCGGATAACTCTAAAATATTGAAAAATCTAATCTTGTCTACACTATTCCACACATAAAAACAAATGTTAAAACTTTTATTAACAATATTACTGAAACAATCCTAATGCCACTGTAGAAGTCAAAGCAAAATAACGAAAAATTCAATGATGCTACCAAAAAACTTATAAATCAAAAAAAGTAGATTTCTTACCTTATCTTATAATTTAAAAAAATTAGAAACAAACTAAAAAAATACGTTAAAATCTAAAAAATGCTACACAGAAACAATCCAACAAACAATCGATAAAAGTCATAAAAAAAACTGGAAAAACTAAAATATTTAAACTCATAGACAAAACAAGAATGGTAACAACAAACAAAAAAAACTTATTACTATATACAAAAACTCTATAAAAGCCAAATAACAGTTCAGACAAGACAAAAATAAAGATATGCCAAACACCGCAGTAGAAAATCTGAAACATAAGCTCAAAAAAGTGATAAAAGCAAATTCTCCGGTAAAGACTAAAAAGTAATCAAAACAGTAAAAACAAGGAAAGGTACGCTTCTCAATAGATTAACCGTTTAATTAAATCTATGTCTTGATAATAGCACGATTCTAAAGAAATGAAATAACGCGATTGCAATATTCATCCACAAAAAGGCAACATATCACATTTGGAAATCTACGGACCAATAAGCTTACTTTCCCACTTATACAAACTTTACTAAAATAATTACAAACTGTTTGAAAAACAAACTACCTCGTGAGCAATCTGGTTTAAAAAAAAAACGACACATACGACTATCTGCAAACAATAAAGACAATAATAAAAACATTACATCACATACTTTAAGAAAGCGTTTAATACCGTAAAATAACCATTTATATTAATGCACTCAGTCAATGCCCAATATACTAAACTCCTACATACTACATACAAAAATAATGCAAGAAGCGTAAAATTCTACGCACAAACTTAAAAACACAGAACAGGGAAAGGAATAAGAAGGTAATATTATATCATTCAAACTTTTCACAGCGGTGTTAAAATATATATTCAAACAACTAATTAACTAGCAAGATAAAAGTATAAATATAATAGACGGCAAATACTTAATAAAACACCTTTTTTACTATTGATATTGTTATAGAAACTGACAAACTCCAGGACGTACAAGAAATGCTAAACTGTACATTAACTTCCATTAAATACATGACATTTATGACAAACTTGATGACAGACAAAGAAGATCAATTGAAGCAAACATACAAATACATATATTTTAGCAGCTTTATGTAAACTACAAAACAACCTAAAAGTAAAACTCCTCATATGCCTGAAAAAATGACGTGTACGGCAAAAACACTCAGTAAGCAAACTTTAACTTGCCCAAAAAGCGATGGAAACACCAATGTTAGAAGTGACTGGAAGATATAGAGTGCACAACTGTTGACGTTATTGAACGCGTTACAAAATCCAAGTAAAAATGAGCTGAGCACATAACCCGCACAGCAAACAACCAGTGGACCAAACAAATACTAGAATAAAAAACTAGAATAAACAAAACAAACAGAAATAGACCAGTCATCAAATGGAGCGACGATGCAAGGATAGTGAAATAATAGATCAATACCGTCCAAAACTAAAACCATTGAAAAACCTTAAAAGACGCCTATGTTCAGCAGTTAACAAAAATGGCTGACGGCTGATGATGATAATGATGATAATGTAAAAAATGTTAACACACATTAATAAATTTAAAATAAACTGGCAAACCGGGCTAGAATTATACTACTTTGCTGTTAATCACGTTTTAAAACTCTTCTTGTTTACAATTTTTTTTAATAGATTTACAGTTGGATTTATTAAATAACTTTTTTAAAAATATATAAAAATTTATACAGCTCAGCTATGTCTTCATAAAATTTTATACACGTAGATTTTAGCAATTTACTGTTCTGCATTCTTTTTCAAATTTGATTTATTTCTATTTGTAGATTTTTTATCATCTAAATAATCTTGGATATATTACTTAAATTTGTTTTATAGATCGTTGCAACATCTTTTATTTCTAATTGTCTCAGTTTATTAAAACATTTTTCTTAAAACTTTAAACCACTTTGCCGGTGAGAAGAAGAACAATCAATATGTCTTCCAAAGTCCAATCAAACTCTGAAAGACATAGATTGCAAGTTGTGGCATTTATTAGAATAATAAACCAGATTGCAATTGCCTGAAGTTTAGTTCTGAGGATTATCTCTCTCTCCGTAAATGGTAATTTTTTTCTCAGAAAAATAACAACTTTACCTTTAGCTCAAAGGCAAGACAGAACGTTACTTCTAGTGCATGTAAAACCCTAAAGATCAAACACGAGCTTTTGCAATTTTACTATATTATTGTCTCCATAATAAATTAAATAAAATAATTAAGTATCACATAAACGAACAATTATATAAATAAATTAACGCGTAACAATTAAAACACAAAAGTTGTAAAAAGATTTTGGTGTTTAGACGTAGACAAGATAAACCGTAAATTTTTAAAACTAATATCACAAATGACATCGGAATTGTAAAACACTTTAATGCCAGAACTATAAAATAAATAAAACTTAAAACATATATAACAGATGTCATCAGAGTTATAGAAGGTTTCGATGTCAAAACTATAAAATAAATAAAACATAAAACTAGTATTACAGATAACATCGAAGTTGTAAAGTACTCTGAGCCACAACCATAAAATAAAGATAGCTTAAAACAGATAACAAATAAAAACATTATTTAATGCCAAAACATTAAAATAAAAAAACAATATAGGTAAACATATGACTTTGCAGTTGTAAAGAACTGCAGTGCCAATAGAAACATTTAATAATAGACATTTTAAAGTCCAACCAGGTTTCCTTCATTTCTACTTCTGTTGCTGCCATTGTTGGCAACAAAAAGGTCTAATACCAAATTAAAACTGTCGTCATTGTTGCTAAAAAAATAGTCATCCTGCGTATCCAATCTATCTGCTTTTGCGTATTTGCCAAAACAACTTTGTCCTTTGTCATGTTAGTTTTAAGGTCGACGTATTTGCCAAAACAAGTTTTGTCTGGTTGGTTTTCAGATTGGCTTGAGTGTAAGTAAGGAATGTTTTCCCCACGTTTTTGTTTGAGGAATCCAAATCTCTTAATGATCGGTATTGGCGGTCTTTTTGCTGCAGCAGGATGACTGTGCCCGCTTATTGCAGCAACAAGATGTGGTCAAAGTTTATTTATTAGATCATTTACGTCCACGCTATTGGATGCAGTTGCGACTTTAGCGTATGACATTCCGGTTATTATTGTTGAGACTGTTACTAACTAGCGTGCTTCAAAATAATTCTTTTTTATATTTTAGACAGTTACAGGATCTTGCTAAGTGTTCTGATGCACTTAACTGGCTGTCGACATCTGCTACTTTCATGCAGATGTTTAAGGATAGGTAGCCAGAAATAGCTTTGGATACTTTTTGCAAAAATTTAATATGCCATTATTAATATTGGTAATTTACCTCTAAATAATAATAATAATAATAATAATATCATTTATTCACGTGGCCAAAACAATTTACATATACATACATAGAACAAATATATACAAAATTTGGATGTGAGTGTCAAAAAGAAACAATTAAGTAATAAGTATACAACCTTAACAATTATTTAAAAATTCATTTGTGGAGTAGTATGCATTTTTCATTAATAAGTTTTTTAGTTTAAATTTAAATCGGGTATAATTAAGTTGTTTAATGTTGATATCCAAAGAATTATACATATAAGACAATAAATTATACGGCATAAAATAAACCAAAATATGTTTCTCTGTGAACAAAGTTTGAGTTTTATTTATTATTTAACAATTATTTACAATCTTACCTGTGAACAAAGAAACGACAATTAAAGTTTTCTATTACCGCTTCTCTATGCACTACTTAAATTAATTACAATATATCTTTTTATTATAATTACGTCGTGACTTCTGTCAATTAAAAGTCAGAAGCACGGCCAACTTAAATCAAAGAAAGTATACTTTCGTTACATCTCCCCCCCCCCCTCTCATGGTAAAATTTCTTGGACATATTTTCTCTATAAATCATCTATATCATCTTCTTCTGTTGGTATTAGTTTTGATATATGGAATAAACTTGTTTCTGACTTTTTCTTGTTAGTCTTGACTTTGTATAGAGTGTTTGATATTTTTTCTATTATTTCGAATGGTCCTATTCTAAGATGGTCTAGCTTTTTTCTATTTAGTCTGTTGCCATTTTCGATATATACCATGTCTCCTGCACTGTACTCATGATGTTTTCTATTTTTATCATAAAGTTTTTTATTGTAATTATGTGATTTTATTGATCTCTCTAACGCTAATTTTTTATCATTAGACCAATCATCTTTGTTTTTTTTCCTTTTTAATTCTTCTGGTATGACACTTGTGTCCGTGCCATTTAATAAATACTCTGGTGCAAAACCAGTGACTGAGTGTTCTATCTTATTATATCTATCTACACATTCTCTAGCAACCGTTGTCCAAGCTCTTTTGTTTTCTTTTTCATTTATTTTACATCTTATTTTATTGACTAGAGTCTGGTTTAGTCTCTCGTTTAAGCCATTTGAAAATGGTGCATTAACTGCTGTAAATGTCAGTTTAACGTTCTTTTTTTCTAGGAATTCTTTAAATTCTTTTGAGTTTATTCCCGGATATTGATCCGTTAGTATCATTCCAATTTTTTCCGTTTCTAACACGTTTTGAGCTAACTTTATAAAATCTGTGGCGTTTTGTGTCTTTGAGGTTGAAACAAATGCGTATCTCGTGTAGTGGTCGACGAGTAAGTGAAGGTATTTTTTTGTTGATCTTTGTCCTCCAAATCCTCCAATGGTATCTATAGACATTATTTCATATGGTTCAGTGGCTGGTCCTAAGTGAGACATTAATCCAAATTTGCTTTGGCCTCTTGTTTTATTTTTTATGCATATGTCACAATCTTTACATATTTTCTTAATGTTTTCTATTAAATTCTTTGATGTATAGTAGGGACATATTCTGTATATAGTTTGTCTAATGCCTGTATGGCACCATTCCCTATGTATGTCTTTTATTAATTTGATGCTAAATTCTTCTGATAAGATTATTTTCTCCTTATTTCTAACTTTCTTATAAAATATTCCGTTATTTCTTATTAGTTTTGATTTCATCTTTCGAATTATTTCGTTTTTTTCTTGATCCGTTCTTATTTCATCTGTTTGTGTCAGGTTTACTATTGTTAGAACCTCTTCAGTGTTTTCAGACGGATCTAGTACTGGATTTCGGCTTAAGCAGTCCGCTTCAGCGTTATCTTTACCAGGTACATATTTTATTTGGAAGTTATATTGTGACAAATAATAGGTTAACTCACCTAATTCTTCGTCTGTTCTTGCTTTTATGTTCAAATTTTCAAGCGGTTTGTGATCTGAGTATACCTCAAACCATCTTCCAATCAACCAATGTTGCCAATATTTTACTGCTTCTTTGATTGCCAAGCACTCCAGATATATTGCTTTCTTTCTTTTTTGTACCTCATTCAATTTTTTTGAGAAATATGCTACAGGTTTTTCTCGTCCATCTATTTGTAATTGCTTTAGTATTGCCCCAATTCCTTCTAGCGATGCATCTGTGTAAATTTTTATTGGCAAATCCTTATCAAATATTTCTAATACCGGTTGAGAACATAATAATTTCTTCATTTCTGTAAAAGCCTTCTCACATTCTTCTGACCATATAAATTTTGTTTCTTTTCTTAATAATTTATGTAATGGATCCAACGTTATTGAGCTATTTGGTATGTATTCATGGTAAAAATTAATCTTTCCTAAAAATTGTCTAATATTTTTTTGAGTTTTGGGAGTTGGAAAATTTTGAATTGAAATTAGATTGTCTTTTATTGGTCTTACTGTGTTATTTTCTATGATATGGCCCAGGTATTTTACAGAATTTGCTGCAAATGAGCATTTTTTGAATTTTAATCTAAATCCTTCTCTTATAATTGCTGCTAATACCTGTTCTATATGTCTGATATGTTCTTCAAAAGTTTGTGAATAAATTAATATATCGTCAATATAATTTTCTGTAAATTCTCTCAATTTATTTTTTCTTAATATGCTACTCAAAATCCTTTGGAATATTGCTGGTGCCGTTTTTAGACCAAATGGTAAACACGTCCATTGATATTGTCCTTCTTGCGTTACGAAACCAGTCTTTTTTTTGTCCTCGATTCGGAGTGGAATTGACCAAAAGGCAGAGTTTATATCCAGTGTTGTAAAATATTTGCAGTTTCTAGTTTTAATTATTAGGTCATCTATAAGTGGAAATGGTTGAGCTTGTGGTACAATATTCTTGTTTAGATCTCTAAAATCAATACACAGGCGATTTTTCCTTCCTTCGTCTCTTTTATACGCCAGTGTTACAGGTGCAGCAAATGGACTGTAGGATTCTTCAATCAAATTCTTTTCTAATAGCATTGCCACTTGTGTTTCTATTTCTTTTTTATCTTCTATTGTACACCTGTATGGTCTTTTACTACAATATTTGTCTACTATTAATTCGATTCTTGCCTCATAATCTTTTACCGTGCCAATATCGTATTTGTCTTTTGCAAATACACTTTTATATTTTTCAATAATTTTTTCTATTTTATTTTTTTTTGTATTATCTAGATGTTCTAGTCTTATCTGAAAGTCATCTTTCTCTATGTGTTCATTAAAATTAACTGAATATTGTTCAATTTTATTATCCAATTTTTTTTGTAATATTTGTAGATTCTCATTTTGAATTAATCTGAATTTCTTTATCATATCTAATCCTACGAGGAAATCTTCAACATCGTCTCTCTCTGTAATGAATACATCAATGTATTCCTCTATGTCAAAGATTTTTACTTTCATAGTTATTAAACCTTTTGTTTGTGTCACACCATTGACTGTTTTTAAAAATATTTTATTTACATCTTTTGCCTTCCTCTTTATACTAACTAATTTTGGATTTATTAGGGAGACTTGGGAACCTGAATCATATGTTCCGTTTACCTCTAACTTATCTTCTAATAATATTTTTAGTTTAATCAATGGTGTGATTATTCGTTTTTTGATTCTGTATTTAGATTTACTTCTATGACTGAGTTACTCTCTATTACTCCACCTTCTTTTCTTTCTTTATTCTTGAACCAACATGAGTTTTCAGGATGATATCTAACACCTTTATTTAAGTTTTCACAATTTTTACATGGCTGTTTTCCTTCAAATTTTTTCTTGTTATCATATTTATCATCTTTCTTTTTCGTAAAACTATTTTTATTTACTAAATTTTCACATTTTCTGATGTCATGCAATAATTCAGTTGACTTTTTACAATTTTCTTTATCTATCTTATTTCTAACCAACTCAGGTAATCCTGCTGCTATAAGCAACACTAGAGTCTTTGAACTAATATCATTGTCCATATCTAGTAGTAGCTTCTCTTTTCTTATAGCATATTCAATCAATGAACCTTCTTTATACCTATAATATATAGCGTACATTCCTGTACTCCATCCATTGTCTGCAAATGACTCCAGAAATCTCTCTTTCCATTCAGACCATCGAGCTTCCATTGTCAATATTGTGAGAGTTGCTGAGTGCCAATCTGAACATGACTTATCCAAGACTAGCCTTAATATCTCAATCTTTATATTATCTTCATTGATTTCAAACCTTTTACATTCTTTTTCAAATGTTTCTAGCCATTGATTTGCATTTGAATTTTTACATGTAAATTTTTCAATCATAAACTTTTCCGTTATGTGTTTTAAATTAAGTTGACTTTCTTTCTTCTGAGTTGATTCTACTACGTCTGTTTTTATTATTTGTTCTAAATATAAGTTATTAAACATTATATTACCATCTTCATCAAAATATTTCTGTTCCATTTCCTTTGTTAGTGTGATCCACACTGTTCTGTTTTGACCTCTTTGAGTAAGACTTTTTTTAACTCTTTTATAAACGTCTGTGTTCATCAGTTCTTCATGTTCGCTTATAAATCCCATTTCCTGTGGCAACACATATTCCTTCTTTTCCTCTGTTGTAATTGAAGTTATGGCAACAATACTTGTCTTCTTGTCCCTCGGCGATACCACATATTGGAATGCAAACTGCAATTTTCTTGTCATTATAAACAAAAATTGTCGTTTTATAAGACAATAAATTATACGGCATAAAATAAACCAAAATATGTTTCTCTGTGAACAAAGTTTGAGTTTTATTTATTATTTAACAATTATTTACAATCTTACCTGTGAACAAAGAAACGACAATTAAAGTTTTCTATTACCGCTTCTCTATGCACTACTTAAATTAATTACAATATATCTTTTTATTATAATTACGTCGTGACTTCTGTCAATTAAAAGTCAGAAGCACGGCCAACTTAAATCAAAGAAAGTATACTTTCGTTACATACATTTTGATTCCTTGGAAAAAATAAGATTGCTCAAAAAGTGCCGTTCTGTGATATTCAACCAGTAGTTTATTTCCATTCCGTGTGTGATAATTATGGGTATGATTTAGAAGTTGAAACCTGTATTGGTTTAAGTGTATGTAACAAAGAGTTTTGTAAATATATATACTTGGAAAAGTTAGTATTTGTGTGTTTTTAAAGACAGGTTTACATGACTCTCTATACGGTAGTCCATAAATTAGTCGTATGATTTTCTTCTGTAGTATAAAAACCCGTTCATGAGTTACCGCTTTACCCCAGATGAGTACATTGTTTGACATATACGAGTAGGCCAATGCATAATAAACACTCAAAATGCTTTTTTCATTGCAACATGATTTTAATGAAAGTATAGCATAATATGCTTTACTTAATTTATTACATACATAGTCTACCTGTGTACTCCAGTTAAGTTTACTGTCGAGAAATATACCAAGATATTTGCAGTTGTCACTGTATGTGTACTTTTCATTATTTACTATTAATTCCGTTTTTTCTGGCATTTGTTTACGTTTTGAAAAATATATGCATTGCGTCTTTGATTCATTTACAACCAATGAATTTTGGTTACACCAGTTGTTAAATTTTGAAATAACAACTTTTGTTTTATTTATTAAGTTCTCTTGGTTTTGTGCTGAAATTCCAATTGCTGTATCGTCAGCATACAAAATGACAAGATCATTTGGAAATGATTCTGGCAGATCATTAATAAATAATAAAAACAACAATGGACCCAGCACAGATCCTTGAGGAACACCTAGCATTACGTTAAATGTATGAGATCGATGGTTGTTAACATTGACATATAATTTTCTATCACTTAAATAAGATTTGATTAGCATTAAAAAATTTCCTCGAAATCCTAGAGCTTCTAGTTTTGATAAAACAAAATTAATATTGATGGTATCAAATGCACGAGACAAGTCGAAAAATAATACATTAACGTGTTTATTTTGATCTACTTCTCGAATAATAAAATTAATTAACTCACAGGCAGCTGTTTCAATTGACCTATCAGATGTAAAACCATGTTGCGATTTTGTTAGAAGATCAAATTTTTTTAAAAACATGATAATTTTATTTGAAATTATTTTTTCAAATAATTTACTTATTGAGGATAGTTCGGATATAGGTCTGTAATTGCTTATTAAACTTTTATCACCTTTTTTAAAAATAGGTTTAACCGAAGCTATTTTTAGAATTGATGGAAAAACACCTACATCAATCGACCAATTAAACATAAAAACTAGTGGTGACATTAAATCTTCTATTAATATTTTCATTATCTTTATTGGTACATCATCTGGACCTTTAGCATTATTGTTAGTTAAACCCCTTAATGCATCTATTATATCGTGTTCGGTAATCGGAGATATGTAAAAAGTATTATTTGAAATATTAGTAGTAGTTGTACATGTAGTAGAATTATTTATTCCAAAACGAGCATTATTAGTTTCTAAAGCAATATTAGAAAAATAAATTGCAAATTTGTTGGCTACTTGTGCGGGTTCAGAGACAGTTCTATTTTCATAAACTATAACTAGTCGCATATTTTGATTGTTCGATTTACCGAGATAGTTGTTTATTAAATTCCAAGTTGCCTTTATTTTATTTTTTGATTCTAATATTTTGTTAGAGTAGAAATTTTGCTTGGCAATTATAATGTTATTTTTATGTTCTTTTTTCTTTATGTTATATGAAGATATTAGTTCAGCATCATTAAAATTACTAATTAACCAGAACATATCTTTTAAAGAATTACCTTCTTGTATTATAGTGTTGGTAATCCAATTGTCTTTGCATTTATGTTTACTTTTGCATTTTCTTAAATAAAGAAAGGATTTAAGAATCAGATATAAATATATAATAATAAACTTTGGCAATTTTGTTGCCTAACTTTTGCACACATCACTAACATATAAGATACTACATTACAAATTAATAAAGTAATAAAAACTTTTTGCAAACACAGCGTATATTGCCGGTTATTAAACCGTAACATAGTGTAAACCTTTTATTTATTACCACAAACATTTTTTTTCTTAAAGTTGAATATAACAAACCGATTGATTAAAATTGAGGCAAAATAGTGTGCTGGAATTGACATTAATTTAATTATTAAAAAAATCTAATACTTTTAGCTACCAAAATTCTTTTATTTTTTGCTATTTAGGTCACAGCGTACCAGCAAATATGCTGGTGAGTTTTACAAGACGTCATGTAATCTGACAAAAATTAACTCACAAATAAATATAATTTGTTAAAACAAACTTAAAGTTTTTTAAAAAAGGTTATTTTTTACCGGTGAGTTGCTTTTTACGGTCAGTAAAAAGACTAGCAAAAGCATTTTTTTGAAACACTTTATCTAATAAACATCAACTTAATTTGAACTAAAAATAACAAAACTCCGATTTATGCCCAAAATGTAAAACAAACATTATTAATAATCAAATAATGCAAAATTAATGTTTAAATCCAAATTTAAATGCGAACTAATTTTATGTTATCTATCAGCGATTTGTTTTAGAGCCGATTTGAAATATATGAAACGGTTCCAAAGCCAAATTTTTGATCATCCTAAATTACTTAAACGTAAATAAAGCAGTTGATAGAAATAGTAAACAAATTATGATTTATATTTATTAGATTAAATTATTATTAAATGAAGTAGATATTATTTTATTTTTATATTATTATTTGACACATTAATACAACTAAGTTTTGATATTATAATGCCAATGTAATATTTAGTTTTTCCTACCCATATTTCTTTTTTAAGGCAAGAAAATCATGATTGTTTAGTGAAGTGTAAAAATTTAATAATCTAAAAGAGCAAGAGAAATACGGATTATAAAAAAAAAGATGATCCGATTATACACGTGACATAGCTGACGCATAACAGATCAATAAAAACTATATTTAAATATCAAAGTTACTGTTTAATACTTAAACATTCAGTTTAGTACTTATTAAATATAGACCCTCCGCAAATTATAATAAAAATTGCAGATAAATTTATTAGTTAGTATGTTTATAAGCAAATTTTTATATATTTTATTGTTATTTGGCTTTTTTATAATTATTATTAATCTTCAACATATTAAAAAATGATTAGAGGGTTCCAATTTTTTTTCTAATTTAATTTTTAAATTTTCAATATTGCCTGAAAAAAGATATTATTTATTTCTTTTTATTTATAAAGCTCTTATTTACTTTTTCTTAAATGTAAACGTCATTGCCACAGACTAATTTAATAAATAAAATATTGCGTTATTTGTAAATTATATAATACTATTTTATATTTTCTATATTTATTTTATAAAATCCTTTTATATTATTCATATTATCGAAGTAATGATTTTATTTATTTATTTATTTTATTTTATTTCTACATACATGTTTCGATGATTAATCATCATTTTCAATGTATTTATATAATATAATATTTCAAACTGATTGATTAATCAAAATCAAAAATCAAATCATTACTTCGATAATATGAATTATATAATACTAATCAAAATGTCTGTATTTTTGTATAATTAATAACATAATACACATTATATAGTACACATTAATTAATGTAAATTTACTGTTTATATACATTACATTAAATTTGCTATTAATTTTGAATTGCAATGGTTTTACTGACAAATTTTTGTTAAGTTATAAAGTCCTTTCAAATAAAAGTTTGTTTTGTTTAAAAATAAAACTCAAGTTTAAAACTCTGTAGGAAATAGCCACATAAAAAAGTTTAATCATTCCAACTTTTATCCTATCCAAAATTCGATTTAAACAGATGGTCCTACGGTTTGCATTAGTTTTCATGTTCTTATAAATTCAACCTTAATCTCATTATGTTACGTTGTATAATTATTGTAAAATAACAAACATACACGTTAGTAAATATCCGCATTATGTTAGCATTAATTGAATCATTAAAAAAACTTTTATAATTACACAGATAATTATGTTATTTTAATTGCTGTTGGTATTTCACACCACTTAACTGATCGAAAATAAGCAATTTACTAGTTAGTCATATACTGCAAGCGATTACAGTTATTTGAGTAGACTAATGAAAGTGTGTTGGAATATGATCTTGATTCAATCTTGATTATATAATTTTCCAAATTAGTTATTAGTAATAATTAAAAATTTTACTCATATAGATGTCAGTGTGAATTAAACTGTGCTACAAGCTCTACCACAATATAATGACACTCTATGGAAAACTAGTAGAAATTATTTTCACCAATTATACGGATTATTTTACAAGGTACATTTAATAATACATTTATATAATCGTACTTATTCTATTTAAAAAACAAAATAGTGTGTTTGCAAACTAAATTATAATAGATATTACTTATTTTAAAATCATATTAATTTATTTTATTTGCAACTTATCAAGCTAAAAATGTACATTTGCTATATGTGCTATATTGGCGACAAGTTGATATATATATATTCTAGGCACGTATTTGATTATACTCCGTATACCGAACATAAAATTGATAAAATAAAAAAAAAACAAATTTATGCATTATTAAATATGCATAAAATTTATGTTAGTATTATTTTTCGTTTTATTTATGTTATTTAAAATGTATCAGCACAGTCAAATTGAATCTTTATATAATAAAGGATATAAATAACAGCATTCGACAACATCTTATATTATGAATAAATGAAAGTATTTATAAAAATTTATTGTGAGTTTGATATCGGTCAAAATAAAATTTATTAAAAGAAACATTGAAACTTGACATATTCATATTCATATTCATATTTATTGATATATACATTGTATACATACATGTTATACATAAGTCACAACAAAAAAAAAAATTAAACAAAGTAATTTAAAAATACACCTTCAATATACAATTTAAAAAATTAAAATACGGTTAATTATTATTACACATGAATGAAATAGAAAAACAGACTTCCTACTATAGAGTAAAAACGAAAACTTAAAACTTACAAAACTCGTCTAATGTGTAGAAACAGTCATCTGTTAGAAAGGTTTTAAGCCTGTTTTTAAATAATATTAATATTAATTTAATGTTTTCTTAATGTTTAATGTTTTCTTATAAAATATAGACAAGGCACCAGTGGTGGAACTCCCGTGCGTCGTTTCGCTATCGAATCGAATCGCCTGACGTCATCGTGACGTAGTATTCGATTCGATAGCCGTATGAATAGAATTCCGGTACTCCAATGTAAATCGACATGCCCCTTCTCTTTAAATTTGTTAGGAATCGCATCGAAACGAAAACGATACCAGTAAAGCTGTCGCATACGTACCGACTATTCAAAATGAAACTAAAATGAGTAAAATGCGCTTTAACAAAGACTATCAACATGTGTTATTTTATTAGATTTTGGTTTCAACCGAATCCACAGCTTGTTACGATGAAGTTTACAACAATTCAAAGCCGGCAAAATTATAGTGCGATGTGGAACGATTTAACCGATACTTTAAACAGTTTGGGGTATGGAAATAAAACCAAAGAAAAGTGACAAAAGATAATTTTATCGTTTATGTATACATTATATTATACAACTTGTATTTTCTATTTAAATAAGATTTAAATTTTATATTAATTAAACAATTTACTGTTTTTATTATAACTTTTATTACAAATACATTAATTATAATGTATTCTTAAGAATGAAATTGCAAGCATCATGATAAATGATAACATAGTAACTGTTAACTTATTTAATTATATTATGTATATTGATTTAATAAATTAATATATTCTAGACCGTTGTTGGTTGGAAGTCTAAAACATAATTAGAGACAAGTAAACTACAAAAAGAATAATAAAGATTATAACAAAAAATAAAAGAAATAAACAGCATTTATACGGATTATATTTTTATAATCCTTGTAACACGTTGTTGTAGAAAAAATAACTCAGACAGCATTAATTGTCTAAAACAAATTAATAAAAATAATTTATTTTATTGTGAATATTAAATATTGAAATAAGAACAGAAAATATAAATTTGACATTGTATTAATATATACAATAAACGTTAATATTGCCGCTAGAAATTTTATTCGGAATAAGTTTAAATGGTTTAAATGCTCGCCACACTTATCGAGTTGTCCTGTTATTTACCATCCTTGTCTGCGGCATTTCTATAACAATGCATCGCACACGTTCTAAAACGCGATTCCGATTATTCCCGAGCGAAGATTTCTATATACGTTTTTCGCAGATGGGAGTACCAAAACTCAATGCGATCGAGTGACTTCTCTGACGTCATTTCGCTATCGAATGCGATGCTATACCTACATCGGAGTGCCACCACAGAACTGAAACTTCACTAACTTAATACGAATCCGCGCTCTCACTCAAGCATCGCCCAGCTAAATCATCAAAATGCGTACGTAAATAGTATCAACATTGGAATTTAGCGCCGCTTTTATATAATAATAATAATAGCGTCTTTATTTCTAATATAATTTATACAGAAAAAGGCGAAGTTCAGTTTATTTATTTTGGATCAATATAAAACTTAATAATTTAAACAAATTACCCTGTAATTTAACTTAATAGTATTATTTTGTAACAATTAAATAAATAATTAATAAATTTAATACACTTACGTTGATAACAACAACAATATATAAAATAAATAACACCCAAACAAAGTTCAATTTTACTACATAAATAATAATTGGGTAACAAAAGGAAATAAAATTTTAAATTTCCGTATATCCGTCGAGCAAATAGTTTATACACAAAAAATGTAAAATACAGCTAAACGAGTTGATTATGATTTTTGGCTAATGCAGCCTTATTTAAGGTCGGATGAACAAAATTTTAAGTTTTTTATTATTATTTTTTGTTTTACAGCTATTTTACGTCAACTAGTAATTGTTTCTATTTAACAAATAAAATTAAACTTTTAAGTTTCTAGATAGAATTTGATAGAAAAAAGTTTAAAAACGGAATATATAAAATACAGCTAAACTGGTTAATCGTGTTTTTTGGCTAATACTGTCCTACTTAAGATCCGATATCCAATGTTTTAACTAATAATTGTTTTCTATTTAATTAACAAATGAAAATCAAGTTTCAATTTTTTAAAAGGAAAACTTTTTATATTTTGTAAAATACCCACTAATCAAGTAATAAATTATAAATATTTTTATATCAAGTTAAATTTTATTGGTAATGTAAACTGTAGGTAATTATTATGCATTAGTGTATGTATATAGTATCAACCTCCACAGTAAAATGATAAATACTGTATATTTTTGTTTTTAAGTGACGGTCGGAAAATTTGCAATAGCATACAGTATATCAAGAACAAAAAATAAGATTTAGCAGCCCGCCGTTTTTAGCAACATAAAAGAACAAAACAAATGAGGGCTGCTAGAAGCAAATCAATCAAATACCGCAAAGGTCCTTGGGTCTCTAAACTGCCGATTTGGCCCGCATTTTAAAGCCAAAACAGATGGTTTTGGTAGAAGCAAGCAAAAAAACTTTTATTATTAACTACTTTAAAAGTGAGATTTGCATAATTAAATCGATTCATTTTGAAGTACCTGACAAAATAATTAAACAAATTTTAAAGACTAATTAAACCACGATTAAATAAACTATCATTACTATACAAAAAAATCTTTAAAAATGTACAAAAAACTTATTTAAGCTCAAAAAATTGCCCAAAAACATACTTTTTTTTTAATTTTAAAATGTGATATTTACTTACTTACCGCATAAGTAAATTAAAATTATCATTAACTTTGCATAAAACTTAATTAAAAGCAAGAACGCTCAAAAAACTTATTTGCTTTCTATAAACTTTATTAAAATAATCAAAAATTTAAAAGAAAATATTGCAAAAGAAACTTACTTTGTGAATAATATGTTTATCAAAATTATTAAAAATTGTGCTAAACACTATTTTATGGCCAAGAAATTGATTGAAATAGCTTACCATGTGCAGAAAATCTAATTAAGAAAAAAAATGCTCAAAAAACAAATTTTCCTTATAATTAATATTTCAAAATTATCAAAAATTTTACAAAACTCTTATTTCAGATAAAAATTGCAAAATAAACCTCTTTGAAATTATCAAAATTTAACAATACATAGATTTTTTTGAACTTGATCAAATATTCAAAAAGCAAAATGAAACAAATTTGCTAAATAAAAAATTATCGTTAATCTGTGTAGGAAAACTAATTTAAAGCAAAAAAAAGTTTTTTTTTGTAATTTTGATTTTTTTTTTTAACTCAAATTATTGAATTTACTCTCATGAGAAAAATGCCTACCAAGTGTTGAATACCAGGAAGTTTTAGAGTTTTTGGCTAATGTACCTTTTCTTTTGGAGATTAGAAGATGGTTAAGTAAAAGTTGACCATATAGGCCATTTGGTCACTAGATTTACAGGTCATTTAAAAAAAGATTTTTTTTTTGTTCGTCTTAGCGAGTCGGGTTTTAGCCTGGGTTGGGATGATTTGCAAAACTATCAAAATACTTTACGGCCAAAGTTTCAATGTGTTGACACAACAAGAGTATTCCAAGGTTTGTGAAAAACCTTGAGACAATTGAGTTGGCAGTTTGAGGCCGTTTTCCATATTGGGGACGTATAAGTAAACGTAGGTTTGATTAAAGGTTTAAAATCCATGATGGCTTTTGTAGCCTCAAGATGGCTATCAAAAATGACCTTAAAAACTATAGTGCTATGTCGTCAGTATATTGTGCCATTTTAACACCGTGCGTTAATTTGAAAGACATGTCAGCAACGTATAAGTTAAATAGCAGCAAAAAAAATAGAGCCTTAAAAAACTTTTGCCGTAATCTGCCGTGATAGATATGTGATTTTCAAGCTTCACTGCCAAAGTTCTGCAATTTAGATATAAAACCATCAACCTTACAAAACGCAAAAAAAAGATATTTCTGTACAGTTTGTAGAAAAATCCTTCATGCCAAACCGTATAAACGCTTTTTTGATGCTGAAATAAACCTTTCCATAATCTTCTAAATCCTTTAATTGTCACGCGGTTTAGTTGATAAACAGCTAAATATCATCATCTGAACTCATGTTGTTAGCAAAGGAAGAAGATTGTTAGCTTCCGTGTATTCCTGGAGTCAGTCCAAAACCACTTCTTTTATGACTTTACTTAAAATGCATAAAAAACTAATAGGCCAGTAGTTTCAGAAAAAATTCCAGTTTTTTCCTGGGACGTTTATTATCAGTAAACCCTTTTATTTTGTAGGAAAGCGCCCAGTATTTAGAATTGCATTAATGCCATTATTGCTTTATGCAAAAACAATTTGACAGCTCTATATGTTTTATTATCAAGCCAACAGCAGTCCAAATTTTAAATCGTTTTATAATTTCTCAAGTTAAAGAAGGTCGTATGCTTTCCAGCTTAGCGTCGTCATCAACAGCTTGCAAAAAGTTTTTGATTTTACGGTAGATCCTTTCAACGTGCTTTATATCCGTATTCTTGGTGTATAAAAAAGAGTTTAAGGCCCATGTTTCCGCTTTTCCCACACTAGTGTATTGAAGCCTATTTTTGCCATAAATGACTGGAATGGAAATGAGTCTGTTTTGTAAAGACTTGGAGATCTTCCACATTAGATTGTCATCTTTTGTTATTTATTTCAAAGTATTTTGCCAGCACAAATGTGTGTGCAACCTTATGGCTTTTCTTACTTTGTTGTAAAGCAAATTTAAAATCTTTAAATTTTTAGGGTTGCAATTCTTCTGCCATTTATGCTTGGCGGCATTTTAGATGCGGATTAATGTCGTTGTGTTGCGTGATAGTCCAAGAAGATTATAATTATCAGCGCAGGCCTGATGGGTTTAAAAGTCTTTTCCGTGGCTTGGTGAATTTGACGCGTAAAAAGTTTGACACCTTTTTATATCTTCAACCAATCTTACTGGAGCAAGCCTGCAAATGCTATTTTCTAAAGATTGTGAAAAGAAAATCTATTCAGTACGTGTTACCAATTTTCTTCTTTTGCCAGTTGATTTCTTTCCGTAAAGCTCCAGTATTACTGAGTTGTGATTGGAGCTACAAACATTAACTACGTTTACGCAATATAGAAAGTTAACGTTTTTTAATATAATAAACGTTCCCTTTAAAGCCTGCATTACTGTAAAGATGGGTTTGTAAGGTCCCACTACTTATAATCCATTTTGCTCAACATAGTCAAACAACGCTGGATTTTGGAGTTAATTTTCAAGCTGTTTTACGCCAGGTGCTTAGAGTTGAAATTCCCTGCAGTTATTGTGAGAAAGGGATTATTAAGTATTTCAATAAAATCCGCCATTTCATTGCAATTTATATTTCTAATATATGCCAATGCAATTTTGAATGTGCCTAGCCCAGGCACACTTTTGCCACTTACGCATTTAATTCAAGCAAGATCGTGTCAAAGGTACCCACTTTGGAGTGGTTTACAAATCTTTTTGCAAAAATCAGTGTTCCACGCCTCGTGGGTACTACCGACGCGACGTTCTTAATTACGTAAAGGTATTTGGAAGTCTCAGCACTTAGTTGGGTTTGTGAACCAGCTCAGGCTCCAGCATAATAAATTTTCTTGTTTAAGACCACTTGCTGTGTTGAAAAAGCGACAACATTTGCAAACAATTTGTTTGCTGTAGTTGCTGCAGGTTTGCAAGTACCAAAGCTTTTTGTCTTGCAAAGCCAACAGTTTAATATATACCTTGCACTCTTATAAGTTAGCAAGCATAAAGCCCATCTGACCGAAGAATTTTTGGAGCATGCCGATGATGTTAAACGTCAAACATCTTTTGACGGTATGCCTGTGCTTCTAGCATTTATGAAATTGAAAAATGCGTTTTTTACGTTTGGAAAACTTAAAAAAGATTTTCTATTTCTAAAGTTCTTAAACAACAAAAAAATTAAAATTAGTTTTAATCAAATCCAATCAACGATAATAAAAAAAAAAAATAAATGATGTATTTATATAAATTGCTTTTTCACCCAGAAAGAAACACAAACACTAATGTTTTAAAATATGCACCCATCATCAGTGTGCCTAACATCTCAAACATTTTGCACAAACTTTGTTTAAGGTAAAAAATTGTTTAAATTATCAAAAATTACGCAAAAACCTCATTTAAGGCAATTGATCAATAAAAAAATCTATTTGTTGTATAATAAATTTATCAAAAACTGTACAAAATACCTATTAAATAAATTCACACTACCTGCAGTATATAACAACACTTATGTATAGATGCTAATTGATGACAGATAAAACCGGTCTGAATAAATAAATATAAAAATATAACAGCATATTAAAGTTTTTAAAACTTGTTTAATATTAAATATTTCAAATATATTTATAAGTGGTTATTTAAAAAACGTAAGTGTTTTATGTAAGATAAACGTCTTTTTACAAATAAATGGAACACATTTACTATGTACTATATCACAAATATATTTAAACCGTAAAATATTAAAAATTAAAACAGTTAATTAAAAAAAATCAAAAATTTCTGTAAACTTTAATGAGCTATAACTTCAAATTTATTAAATATAAAAACTACTTTATTAGGTCAATATTACTCAATTTGATTGTAATATCTGGCATTCATTTTTTGACTAGTTAATAATAATAATAGTAATACTAATACACTTTATTTCTCATACATATATACATACATATAGAAAAAGTGCAGACTAAGTCTGGTCTCCCACTTAACCTTTTAATTTTCTGTACTTTATGCTGTATGCATAATTTAATCAATAATTACTACTGTAGACTTTCCATTAACTATATAATTTTAAGAGCAATAAATTGTCGACACCCTGTATAAGTCGGTTTGGTTGATGAAAAGATTATTTTTTAATTTAGTAATTTCAAAGGTTTCTAATAAATTTAAGTTTCTGCTTTTAAAACAGTTGTGAATAATTTTAAGTTTATAGATATCTGGGAATATGTGATTATCTTCTAACATATGATTTGCAAAAATACTATCTGAACGCTGTAGTCTAAAGATGCGGTAATGTTCTTTAAATCTATTTTTGATTTTTTTTCCTGTTTGCTCTATATATCGTGCATTACATGTGGGACAATTTGACTCATACACTCCTGATGTTAAAATTGTATCTGTACGGTCTTTAGCGTTGAATAAATAAATGTTTGATAACCTATTTTAACTTTTAAACGCTACTTTATAATTAAATTTTCTGAAAATATTTCTTATTTTCTCAGAGATGTTACCAAACTAAGTTATTGAAATATATTTATATAAATATATTTTATGGGTTCCAAGGCTTTTATTTTAGGATAAATTAACTGCATAGTGAGGCTATTTAAATATAAATCATAGAACATAACAATTTTTCCACATGTTACATTATTGGACAATTAATTTACAAATTACAAAATAAAGTAGTAGTCCTAGGATAGACTCTTGTAGAATGCCTGTTTTTATACCGTGCAAATTTAACGTATAATGTCCAATTTTAACAAAAAAATGTGTTTGCTAGGTTATAAGTTGAAAACTACAAAAAAATATAATAAAATTTTTTTATAAACAAGTTCCTATGTGTTTTGCTCTTTTGCCGATTTTCTTTTGATTTACATTAATAAAATTTTCAATTAACCTAAAAGGTATTGATAGCGGTATTCTGGCGATGTATAGCAAGTGCAATTGACGTCATAGATCGTTCAAAGCCGGAGTTTTTATAGCAGCCTTCACTCTACAGTTTGTTTATATTTCATATAAATGTTTTATATTAAGGTAGATATATTTATTATTATATTATTTTTTATTAATTTATTTTAATTGCTTATATTATATTATGTATATTATAAAAAAAAATTTAAGGTTATTTTATTGAATTTATTATAATATTAAAAGAAGAAATAAAATGTTTGATATTTAAATTTGGCTTGCAACATTATAAATTATTTAAAATTACATATTTTAACAAACATTTAATATAATATCTTGCAACTATAATTTTTAATGGAGCTAATGTATCGTGCAATTACCAAACATTTTGTATGTAGCATTATATTAATTGAATATAATATATTTTTTTTAATTTATTCATACAAAATTAGAGACATTAATTGAAACTGAAATAATTATAAATGTGATGAACACAATACATACTACACCATATAGTCTTATAAAAAAGATAGCAGAAAACGGTGGAAAGTTGTATGCGTTATTCTTGGACCTAAAAGCGGCATTTGATAGTGTGGAGTAGAGAGAAATTGTAAATGTGTTTGAAAAAAAAAAGGATTAAATGAGCACCTAGCAACAAAATAGAAGAAGTATACTTGGAAACAATTAGCAGAGGCTGTATGAATGGCAAAATAAGTGAAAAGTTTTAGACTACAAAAGGTGTGAGACAGGAATGCTCACTCAGCCTTAGTTTGTTTGCGACATACATTGCAGATGTAGAAGAAATGCTATGTCAGGCGCAGGCGGGTGGGGTGGTAGGAAGCAAAGAGAAAGTGTGGTCGCTGGCTTATGCAGACGACATGGTGATTGTAGCAAAACAAGCAAATAAAATGAACGAAATGAACAAAAAGATTAGACGCCTGAATAAGTAATTTAGAACAAAAAAAGAGTTGGAAGTGAATGTAAATAAAACAAAAATGATGACTTTTAGAAAAGTGGGAAGAAGACGTAGAGTAATAAAAATTTAAAAAAAATTAAAAATGGAATGGAAAAGAAATTGAAAAAGAAAAAACATTTAAGTACCTAAGATATGTTTTGTGTACAACCAATAATGAAAATGTACAAAAAAAAGTATGGGGAATTGGTAAAAGAAAGTTTGAATGTATTAGAATAAAAAGAATGTTGTTTGATAGTTTAGTAAAAAGTATGTTATTGTTTAGAGCAAAAACTTGGAGATGAAAAGAGCAGAAAAAATTAGAGGCTATTCCAACAAAATACTCAGAGACCTCAGCATACATTGTAATAGAAGAAATTAAATGAGCTATAAAAAAAGAGTGAGAGAAAGAAATGAATCTAAAATATTACAAAATTGCCTGAAGGAGAAAATGAAAAAAAAAATGCAAATAAATGGAAGCATGCAGAAAAAAATATTTTAGCAGGAACAGATATGCTAGTGAGGAAGTAGATAGATTAAAAATAAATAGAAGTAAATGCAAGATCGTAGAACACGGATAAATGAATCTAGGTACAATTCAAGTTATGTACATATTATAACTGATGCACTACCAAAGTACCTAGAAAGTGTAAAATATGAAAAAATAGAAAGAAGAATGATTGAAAGATTTAAATGTGGAAATGAGGAGAAAGTGTGTAAACTTTGGATGGACAAGGAAAAGAAAATATGTAGGATGTGTGGAGAAGCAAAGGGAAACATAGAACGGCCCAATCATTTTGCTTGCCCAAAATTCGCACGAAACAGTGGTTCGTGATGGATGCGTATGATGTTAAAAGATGACTTTTGGATTTTCAGTTTCCCAAAGCGACAATTCTGTTTGACATAGCCATCAAGTTTGGAATGAGGATTCGATTTTTTACAAAAATTACCATTCAGTTACAGGCTTCAAAAGTTGTGTTAACTGAATCTTGTAAGCATGCAATTTTTTTTACATCGTGTTAGTACGCTCACACCTCAAGTATTGCTCAAATGTATGGTTTTTATACATTGCTATCAGTAAAAACAAATTCAGAAGATCCAACAAAAGTTTATTTCTTGACGCATAAGTACAACATTGCTAGCAGTTATACGGAATTGCTATCTACATTAAATATATAGTCTTAAGAAAAGGCGTTTTAGTTTTGATGTTACAGTAATTTAAAAGTTTTTTGTTTGTGAATTATTGATTGACTCGACTTGTTCAGTTCAATTGGTGTTTGAAATTGCCATTGACATAGACTATTTTATTTTATATACCGTATAAACGTACAAATTATGCACAGCACTCTGCCTCTAAATGTTGTTTGCGGCGTGTCAACAAGGTTAAAATAAATAATTTTTTTAGTATTTAATAATAATTTTAGTATTATTCTTTTGCTTTGTAATATGTTTTTCTAAGTTGTTTAATAAATAATTAAATAAATAAATAAATAAACCCAAGAAGAAAATATTTATATTTAAGTTTGAAGTTCAAATTTGACAACCAGATATGTTTTTAAGATTCTGTTTATCAATACCACATATTCAAACCCAGAATATGAAGAACAAAGAATTTTTTGCCACTAAAGTTAAAAATATCAGAATAAAAAAAAAAAAAAAAATTGATACAAATCAAAAATTTTAATTGAAGGTTGTGCAGAACTTTAAGGAATAACTGCATTTATAGTTTTAACATTAAAAATTGAATAGTTTTGTGTATTTAAAATTCTGAGTGCAATTTTTAGGTTAGATAAGAATGGTCAGAAAGAAAGAAATTTAATAAAGATGTTAGTGGAAACACTTTATGAGTTATATGTTCTAAAATAAATTTTATGAACTAACTTAATTGCTATAAATAAAATGCAATAATATGAGATAAGGTACTGAAAAAATATGGAAGAGCAATAAAATGGATAATGGCGGTAACAAAAAAAATAAAACAAATTGAAACAAAACTAATAAACAATTAATTAAAAACAGGGTTTAGGGTTATTAAGATTATATATTATATTAGTAGTGAATTAATAAATATGGTAAATGTTATGTTATGTTGAAAAGTAAAATTTTCAAAGCCGAAAGGTAAGAAATAAACAATTATTATACTATGAGCATAAATATAATTTTCATTAATTAGCATAACAACTATTAGCTATTAAAGTTTAAACTAATAAAATTGATACCAAATATTTATACAGTACTTTGATAGTTTTTTTTCATTTTTTACGTTTTAAAAGTGAGAAGATCACTTCTACATCTTGCTTAATAACGTTTAAGATTTATTAATCCATTAACTAAAAATATTCATTACATAATTTTTAGAATATAATTTATTACTTTAATTTTATTTATTCTTACATTGACACAAATTTATTTAAAAATATAAATTATTGGATAACCATTTTCTCATATTTTGCGCTCAAAAATAATAACAAACCTATCTTACGTTTAGTTTAATAGATGGCGCATGCATGCTAAATTTTACCCTAAAAAACTCAACATAAAATTCAAAATCATAATCCCAAGTACCAAATATTAAACAAATAACAAATCTATATCTAACTATTTTTTTTATTTGTCACAACCTACATAATCATTTTTAAAACAACGATGTTGTTGATATAGCTTTATAGGTATTTAGAAATCTGTTCTCAAGTATAAGAAATTGTTACAAACTTTTGCCTTTTCTATAAATATGTCTATACACATTGTTCAAACAAAATAAAAGACATATTTCACTCTAAACAAATATTTACTCGTTGTACAATGCTTACTAAAAATTCTAACAAGTATTTACTAACAGTGCAGCATTTGTAAAATCAAAATTAAAAAAAAAATCCTAAGTCTTATATATACGCAATTATTTAAGGTCAATATTCACAGGTTGCTTAAATCTCATTTTAAATGTGATAATTTCAACAAATGTGGATTTATTTGATAAAATTTAAAAATCAATTTTATATTGTTTTAATCACATTTTAAAATTAAAAAAAAAACATTATTCATAAAAAGAACAATATGAGCATTTTTTTAAAGCAATTAATAATATGATTAAAAAATAGCATTGGACCCAGTTTTTTGTGACAAACTTGAGGTTTTAAAGGGTGATCCATTTAGAGGTACTTTTAAATAAAAATTAAAAAAACAAAAAAAATAATTTTTATCCGGTAATCTTTATAATCATGTAAAAGAACTATTTTAAACTTTTTTTTTTTTTTTTTAATTTTTTTTTTAAATGTTGGCTGTAGCTACGGCTAACATGGTTTATTTAGAAGTATCAATTGTTGATGACGCGTTTAAGCATTTTAAGTGGTATTTGACAAATGACGACGGAAGCAATGTTGGTTTCCAATTCCTCAATCGTAGTCGGCTTATCTATGAAGACTTTGGACTATACGTAGTTTCTAAAGTCTAGAGGTGCAATATCTAGGCGGCCAATTTACCGGTTCAAGGCGTAAAATTAAATGTTTACCAAATCGTTGCAATAAAGCTATAGTTTTACGGGCTATGTGGCTATCGCCGTTTTATTAAAACCAAATGTCGTTGAGATCACCGGTTTCAATTTTAAGCAGCAAATAGTTTGTTATTGTTGCGCAATAACAAGCGCCATTCACAATTACGTTCCGCCCAACCTTCTTTTTAAAGAAATTTTGAACCAGCCATAAACCACACCAAACCATTGTTTTGTTTATATGTAATGGCAGCTATTAAATTTTTTCTGGTTGTTCTTCAGCTCAAATACGGCAATTTTGCCTATTAACGTAGTCATTAAGCTAGAAATGAGTCTCATTGCTAAACAAAACTTTTGTCAAAAACATTAGATTTTCTTTTCAAGAGTCCAAAGCCTAAAACAGTGACTATTTGAAAAGTCGGCCAGCTTCAATTCTTGCAAGAGTTAAACTTTGTATGCTTTTAAATCAAGATTCTTATGTAAAATACGCCAAATCAATTAATTACGGTCATTGCGTACACTCTTAGCAACCGCCACTATATTTTCTTTACTACGTGCTGCATGTGGTCTATTTGGTCGCGTATTATTTAATAATAAATAATGAGTTATACATTTTTTAATGGTTCAGCAAATTATTAGGCCGATTATGTAAACCATAATTTGCTCTAAGCGTACAAAACACTTTCCTCATAGAGCACTAATTTTTGTATTGCAGCTGAATAATTTGTAGACGCTGTGCCGGGCTAAATCTTTTTATGATAAAATAAAAACATAACTAAACAAAAATACCATATCAGTTTGACTCAACGCACGCTTTACCTAACATAAAATCCTTACTAAAAAAAGTACCTCTAAATAAATCACCCATTAGATACAAACTCAAAATGCACCTTAATGTAATAAAATTCATTTTTGTCTATTCTAAAGATAAGATAACAGAAATATTGCATGTGCAATAAATTCTTTTTCAAAAACTAAATTAACCATCAAAGAATGAATGTTTTTCTAATTTGAAAAAGTCAATAACTGATTGTTTAAACTATTTAAAAAAAATTTAAACTATAGGTCTTAGACTGATTTTTTTTAAAGTATCCAATTTTAAAATACTATTTTTGAGTAAGTTTAACTAATAACTCTTCAGATAAAAAAAATCGGTGACACTATGATTAAATCATTTTATGTGTTTTTTGCCGTGTAAACATGGCGGTTTTTAATCTAAAATAAAACAATATCTTGATGATAATTTTGATTTTGATACTCATTGCTTATATTAGAAGACTCTACATATATCAGCAGATTTATAAAAACTATTCAAATTGTTTTCAAGCATTTGTTCCATTCTCTGTCATTAAACCAAAACAAAAATACTTGTACTCAATTTAGTCAAAGGCAAGACAAGCAGTTAATAAACTTTTATATTTTTTATTTTTTTTTACTTATTTTCTATACCTGCCTTACCATCTTATTGTTTTTTTTTATTTCAAATTTTTTTCACCATTGTTTGCATTTAACCCATATCTTATTTATTAAAAAAAGAATAAAATAAGTTTCTTTTTTTTCATTTCCAATCTTTTACTGTATGGCACTTTTTGCTTTTTCTAGACTTTTTTAAACATCTTATTATTTCTTTTATTCTAGTTTTCTTGCAACAACTACCGTGTTGTCTGCATACGCTAACAACATCTTGCTAGCGTTAATCTCAACTTATCTTCTAGGTCTGCAATATATACGACAAACCAAAGTGAGTTAAGTGAGCATCCTTGTCTCACGCCTTCAGTAATTTAATTTCTTTGTAATTTTCATCATTCATAATTTCTTTTGCATTTATGTTTAATCTGTATCAGATTAAAATAATAAGATCACATCAGGTTTAAATCAAGGTTTTGTATTGTTTTTTTTTCATATAATTATTCATAATACGATTGGTTCTCCTAATCGATAATCGACAATGGTGAAATTACCAAACTATTCAATGTGCTTAATTTTTAACAGTATTTCAAATCGATGTGATATTTTTAATTAGAACTTTAAAGTTTTTTCTAAGTGTATTTGTGATTTATTTTGTTAGCGTAGACTGTCTTTTTTAACTTTTTTTTTTATTTAATTATAAATATTTAATTTTAATACACTTACTGTAATGTTTAATATGTTGTTCTGTAATAAGATTATTATTATTATATTTTTTGCCTTATAAAATTTTAATCTCAATATAATAAAAAAATCTTGCGGATTAAAACGTTTAGCAATAATTGTTATTAAGTTATTATATTTTATTTCTTCTGGGATCATTGGTATGTATAAATTTTCCACTAAATGGTAAGAATCTGCGTCTGAAATATTTAAAAAAGTTGCTCATTTCTTTTGTTCTCTGTCGACGTCATTAGCGATGAATTATTCAATCTAGATTTAAAAATGGTCTATTCACAAATGTTAAAATAAAATTCTTGCAAAAGTCCCCATGGAACCATCAATTTTTCAGCCAGCCTCACAATTGTATAATTTATTAATGCACTAATGCACTTTATTGATTAAATTTAATTTAACACTGAATGAATTTTTAGTAAGTTTTATTTATTTATTTTTATGACCTTGTCGCGAATGTATTTTTTTTAGAAGATAATTAATATTGACATCTGTGTTTTAAGACAGTCAAACGTATATTAAAACATAAACAAACTATTTTATTACAAAAACGATAATATTATTTCTATTTATCTAACATATGCAACTTATCTTACATGGTAATATATATTTGCATACACATATATAAGTGCAAAAGAAGTTATTTCTAAATATTCCAAAAAATATTAAAAATGTAAAACGTGCCGGCCATATTGGTACCAAAAATCTAGGCCGCAACTTTAAAAATAATTAGAAAAAACTTTTTGTTTTTTTTTTTTATATTTATATCAATAAACTGAACTCTTGTCCGCATAAATTGTGATATAGAGAATTAATTTGGTTCGATCTCACATTATAATATTCAAATACATACTAATTAGAATTATATATTCATCATTAGTATTCCAATAGTTGTAGAACTTAGCTTGTCTATACGTGTGATGTAGGTTTAATTGCATAAATATAACTTCACTAATTTTAATCAATTGGTGAGTCTTTATTGCAAAATGTATTCTATAAATATTAATAATTTGTTATCCATTTTGATCTGATTTTATATTATGTAAAAAGAAAACACAACACCTTTTATCATGTTGTTACAATTGTAAGAACTCTATTGAGTTTTTATTTTTCAATTATTATTTTCCGCCTGTGAGTGGAAATAGAAATGGATTTTATAAAACTTCGGACAAAATAATTTCAACGTTATTATAGAAATCTAAAGTTCTGTCTAGCACAGACTTCACTCCCAATTCATGTTCATTAACAAACTCTTCTATTATAAAATTATATTTAAGTATAGTACTTAAATATAATTTTGTTTTACTCTTAAAAATTGGTTTTGTTTATCTAATGTTTGATTAATATTTAAAACACACTTTGTTTAAGTTTCAAACATTTATTTGATAAAGTGCCACACGTTTCACCGGCACTATCATCTGGGTGGATGATTAATGGAAAAAAATTGAAGCTATAAATTTATGTACTAAAAACTGATTAATAGTGTAAACTATATTCAAATATTTAATTAATAATTTCAATATTTAAACACTGCATAAATTCAATATCAAATAGTTGTTTTTTTAATATCATTTTCCTAGTAATTTGTTATGATTTATATTGATTATTTACAAATTATCATTTGTCACATAGTAAAACGCCATAAAACATCATAATGAAATCACTGGTAGTCAGTAATTACCTAATTAAAGTATTAGGTAGCTACCTAGAAAAAAAGTGGATTATAGTGAAGAAATCCTGCATTAAAATAGGTAGTAAATAAAGTTCCACAGAGATCAGTAAAACGTCCTACAATTTAGAAGATTTACTATAACAAAGTCTTCAAAACAAAACAAACAGAGAGAGTAAAGATTGCAGATTTGCAAATGACACTGTTATAATAGTAGAAACAAAAATAGCAGAAATGCTTATAACAAATGCAAACTAAGCTCTTTACAGGACTGATAAATTTTTCAAAACAGCTACAACTCACCAATTAATATCCTTAGAAGATTTGTTTATACTTTTGGTGTTTATTCTAAGTTTTCTTCTTAAGATTGAGTATAGCTTTTTTTTTATTAACTTATAGATATAAGGTATAACCACAATCATCAAAACTATCACATTGAACACTAAATAGAAGCAGTCTGTAAACATTAAACACCTTGAGTATTTGCGGCTTTTAAGTTTCGGGAAGTACTGAATTTAGAAGTATATTCCATAAATCAATAATACGGTTAAAAAAAACTTTCTTGAATAATTGGTCTTACTTTTCTGAACTGTCAAACTGTCACTGAATATTTGTTAGAATTTCTAGCAAGCCTTGTACTACAAATAAATATTTGTTTAGATAGATCAATGTACATGAAAATATATAAAGAAAAAGAAAAGATCTGCAGCATTACCTTAGTGTTGTATAGTTTCTAAGTCATTGGTTAATTTTGGATTGGCAATAATTCAAATAGATTGTTTTTAAACAAAAATTTAGAAAAAATTGTGTAGTTTTGGATGCTATTTCTTATACTTAAAAACATTATTCAATACAAAGACAAATATAGGTTTTATAATATATGCTAAAACTAAACAAACAAACAAAATTTACTTCTTTTAAAAAATTCTAGTTTTCTAGATACTTTCAAAAGTTTGTCAACAACATGTTCATTCCAGAGAAGAATTAAATATGAATTTGTTTTTTAATTTAATATTTAATACTGATGCTAGCTCGGTTTTGATTTTGAAACAGTAAAAAGTTGTGTTTTTTAGAGTTAAAATTGACCATGTTAGAAATACTCTAATCAAATATTGTTTTAAGGTTTTTAAATATATATGCTACAGATTCTAATCCAGCAATTTTAAAACGCACTGCCAGATTTGTCAATATAGTCTTATAAAGTAAGAAGGGTTCCATCATTTGCAAAACTATAAATAATTTTTTTAGTTATTTGAAGAAATTGATTAATGTAAATTAAAAAAAAAAAACAAAATAGCAGACCCTTGAAAAGCATCAGCATTTGTGATTTTGGGGTAAAAGTTAAAACTATCAACTTTAACTATATTTTTTTACAAAAAAACTATTGATAAGATTTACAGATTTGTGATCAAAACCTATTCAATAGAACTTGTTGATAAAATGAGAATGCGTTACTCTTTCAAATGCTTTGGAATACCTAGAGCTACAGCAAGATTTTTTCCAAGTAGAATTTCATTTGTTTTGTTTTGATCAAAATCCATATTGAGTATTCGAGAATAAAATTATTTTATTCTAAGAACTTAACAATGTAAAAATTATTATAATTTTTAAATTTTTTTGACAACTTGGTCAATAATATAACTGGTCTATAATTTAAATCAAAGTTCTCATTTTGTTTATACAGGTTAAACATTTGCATCTTTCTAACAATTTTTTTGTATAATAAGGCCAATATTTTAGTCAATATAAGATTTAATTTATTTGCAAAAGTTTTAAAAATAATAGATGCAATTTTATCTATACCTAATGCTTTTCTGGTATTGAATTTAAGAAGATATATTTCTACAACCCTTTGCCTAAAATTAATTGGACTCATCGTTTTACCTCTAGCAGTTATTGTAATGTGGCGACCGTCAAGACAAGGAATTTAAAATGACCAAGTTGTTTGATTTTGGTTACTACAGAAATATAATTTTTATTTTGAAAATTTGTGATTATGGTCAGAAAAAATTGATGATAAAAATAAAGATTTAAAAACTACACCCCGACGTAATTATTAACGCAAATTCTAACGCAATCAGTAAGATGGAGAAAAACAAACTGATTGAAGCTTTACAGACTGCGCTTTTTGTTAACCGTGTTGCGTTGTGTCTTAACATTTACCCAGGCCAATCCTGAGCTATGGTTCGGTTTTATTATAAACATGCTGGAACTACAATACACACTAGAGATATAAGATTAATTAAATGCCTCAGCTTATTTCAGGAGCAGAAAACGGCCCTTTAGAGCACAAAGAAATGCAAGCCATCACAGTTCTTAAAGCACCTTCAAGGACTTGCCAAATCAGCTGTTCCAAGCAGTATGCTTTGGACACTTTAATTTGGAAAATAACCGACATCCATGCAAGCTATCCTCGTAGCTCACAAAAATTTATTGATAGAAAAGATCGCAGATTTAACTAATTCAATCATAAATTTAACATCATAACAACTAACAGTTTCAGAAGCAGCAGCTCCAGTCCAAGTAAATGACCTCTTAGCAGTACAGCTCTAGCAACTCACAAGTGCACTGCAACAAAAAATTGCATCAATTATAGAAAGAAACATTGAAGTACAAAATAGCAGAGCTAGTTTTCAAGATAGATTGAGATCTCGCTCACGATCAAAATTACATTTAGTGATACTATATGAAGTTTGGGCGCAACAAAGTGCTCACAATCATTCTCATTTCAAGAAAACTTAACGGGCAATCGTTAATGGCAACAGACGACACCTGTTTGATAATATCACGCCGTATTTACATGACTGATGATGTTACAAAGACACAATTCTTAATAGACCTCGGCGCTGTATTATATATGTTTTCTCGCTTCTATATGCAAAGACCACTAAATAAATAGCTATATAACGGAACGGTGATAGCAACATACGGCACTATGACGTTATTACTCAATTTTAGATTCCTCCAAAACTTTACATAGAGATTTGTGTTAGCAGATGTCACTAAACCTATTATTTAAGTGGATTTTCTCGCGTTTTACAACTTTTTTTGTAGATCTAAGAAACCGTAAACTGGTAGATGCAACAACCTTACTCACTGCACAAAAAAAGCAGAAACAAAAAGAACACTTAGCATAAAAACAGTTACAAGAGTGACACAATTTAACAGGTCCACCAATAGCACACAAACCACGACGACTGGCCCTAGATAACTTAGAAACCGCCCAAAAATAATTTGACGCTATGTAAGGACTATAGAAGATTAAACGCACAAAAAAAACCTGACCGGTACCCAGTTTGGCACTTTCAAGATTTTTCTCGAAATTTTTATAATTAATCTAACTATTCTATCATATTTACTATATATTATTTTACCTATCTACCAATTCAAACTTTTACTTTGATAAAATAACACTATTATCAATTTTATATTAAAGATTAATTTAGCACAAGTTAATTTGATAAACAAACGCACACGCAATGTGGTTGAAAATCAGACAGTTAATTCCCACTTTCACGTCAGTGCATATGTGGTAGAAATTTTTTCCAGTGTCTATCTACGCTTAGTTGCAGCAATTTATTGGCCGAAAATAAAACCACTACTCCAATAAGAAATTCGATTTTTTATCTTGGTCAAAATATCGACTAGTACCCTATAAAGGGTTAACAAATAAAAGTGTAGTGTTTGAATAAATATAAATTTACCATAAAACTTACTTTTTTTTTAATTTACTTGCATAGTTTTACTTTTTAAACGTAATTAATTGTGTTTTTTTAAATTTTTGTTGACTTGTTAAATTTATAAACTGCATTTTCAATTAAATTAACTTTTATTAATTACATATATTTATTTTTTGGTTGTTTTTTCATTTGTAAAATTGAGGTATTATATTTGTCTGCATTATTGCTTTTGATTTGCAATTGGTGTTAATGTTAGTTGTTTAAAATTCAGTTGAGTTTAGCATATTTTATAGCCTAATAGATATTTGTATTTAAACATTTTGTTAGCACAGTTAAATTTGTGTTTTATATTGTGGAAATAAGTAATTATTGTTGAGTTTAAATTTTAAGTTGGCTGTATATTTGTATTAATGTCTAATAATTAATGATGTTGATGTAATTTTATTGATAACATTACTATTTTTTTTTTAATTTTAAAACGTAAAATTTAGAAACTATTTAATATGTCACAACAACATATGCAATATGTGGACTATTAGAACATAAGCATTGAGTATCAAAATTGTAGTTATTAAGAACTTTTTTCATTTGTACTATGTTTATCTAAATAATGATTTGAGGCGCGGTTTAGGTTTGGTAGAAATAGGCAGAAAAGTATTAACAACAAAAGTAATAAGTAAATAATCAAAATTTCTTAAAGTAGCCTAAACATTAGTTGTTGTAATCTTTGGAATAGTTAAAAGATACAAATTTTATAATCTTAATTCACCAAAAAGTCCATTACGAGGAAAATTTGTAGGTTGCTGAATAAGTTGAGTACAATTATGAAAAACAGATAAAAATCATAGCTTGTTGCCTGGATAGTGTTGTAAAAGTGACTTAACAATTCAGTATTATGTACATTATAATCTTTTAACAAAATTATTTTAGTTTTTCTATAATTACCTTGAAAAAAAATTTGTCAATACTTTTAAAAAAGTTATCAAAAAAGTTTAGAATTGCCTTATTTGGAGAATGGTATATGCCAATTACAATAATAGTCTTAACAAGAAGATTATGTTTAAGAAATATGCTATTATAACCAATGCCTTGTTGTTTGCTGATGTTGACACACACACCCTGTTAGTCAGCAAATGAATGTTTAAGATGATAATCAGAATCTACTAAATTAAAACGATCTGGACCTTTATTGTTTACTTTAATTTCTGTCAAAAAGAGGTTTTCTATTTTTAAGGTGTTGATGAACAAAATTTGAATTCATTTTTAAACCGCAAATATTAGAAAAATCAACTTTTAAGCAACAAACTTAGTGGAACAAGCAGTCGAGAAGTCTTCTTCTGCCAATTTAAGCGTATCAATCGTCCATGTCTTTGTCAAGTCGTTATCAGATAGGTCCTAAAATTTTAAACTCAGCTGCAAACTGTTGAATTGGCCATCCAAGGCTATTGCAAATGTATTTTTCGTTACTAATTGAGTAGGCCAGGGTACTAACCTAACTAATTTTTTATTCCATTAAAACCTAGAAAATTTGTGGTGGTAAGATGCATTTCTAACTTACGCGTTTCGAGCAGTTCATTCATTATAAAGTTATAAAATTCTAATACCAGATCGGAAGTGATTATTTCCGGTGTTTCATTATATAAAAAATAAGTAATAGTACACTATTTTCTATTGTAAATAACAAAAAGATTTTTTTTGTAGTTGTTTTTTTTGCAAATTTTACAGTTAGCAATATAATTTTCCCTATGTCCTTGTATAAGCAAAAAATAATTTTTATGTTGTAATTATTTAATATATTCCATGATTACAACCTGGAGGTCTGTTGGTGTCGAGTTTATTATTCATAATTATTTTTGCAATCCTGTAAATGTTTTGGACTTCACAGGTCGCTTGTATTTTGTTTGTTTGTTTTGCTGTCATATTGTGTGTATTCTGCTATTAATTAAAGCGTTTTCATTTTGGTTATTTTTATGTACGGTAAAGTTCAATTATTAATGTTATTTAACAATATTGTGTTTGGTTAGGTAGAAAATCTATTAGGAACAATTTTTTTTTTGTAGTTATTTACAAAACTTTTTGTATTTAAATAATTGTTGACTGTTGACTGAAACTGTTTTACTAATTATTACACGAGGCAATTTTAAGTTTCACATTTTATTATAGATTTGCTACAAAATGAAAAAAACTATAACAATTGTTATTTTAGAAAATAAGTTTTTTCTTAGCACAATAAAAAGTCTACTAAATTTGGGGGTAGACAAAAAATTTATTTAAGGTTTCAGATTTTTATATATTTCATGACACTGGAAATTTTATTCTCTACTCGTTGCAAAAAACCAATTTTAAAAAAGAGTTAAATTGCGGGAGTTGTGCTCAAAGTTTTATGTTACTCAAAACTCCCCCCTTAAATTAGTACATACCAAGCGTTGACTTATAATTTGTACATTTCATTTTTAAACCAGCCTTAGAAATAATAAACTAGTGCTTTGAGGTTTTGAGAAAAGCTAACTAATAAGATTATCGCAACCAATCCAACGTCCTGGAATCGTTTTGTCTACGGGTTGCTTGACTTGACAAGCAAAGTATGCAGGAGATTTACCGTGCTGGTAATACATTTGCATTCTGATGTTTAAAGGAACATCATTAAGTAGTCCGTGTAATGAATTTTGTAAAAAAACTTAAGTAGTTATCTCCTGTAAAACAAATCTCCAAAATGAAAGCGCAAATTAAACTACTCTCTACTATACCACACAACACGTTTACCAAAATTATTCTCTTTTTGCCTTTTAGTATATCCATTTCTACGTTCCTTCCTACTAGTGCTACGTTGTCCGCAAATGCCGTTAGTGTCACGCCTTTCGGCAACAAAGTTCCATAGTTTTGGTCCTATTGCTGAGCCCTGTGGTGCCCTTCTTGTAAGTTTGAATCTTCCGTTTTTGGTCACTAGGTTTCTACCCTGTAAATAGTTATATATGATCTTGAATGTTTTCTTCTTCAGTTCTCTTTTCTTTGCCGCCTCTATAACTGCTTCCCATAACACGCTGTTAAACGCGTTCTGTATGTCCAACGCTATAATTACAGTGTTGTCTTTTCCTCTGCGTTCCGCTGTTTGCTTCTTTTGCTATTGCTTTTACTTTGTCTATAGCTCCTAACAATGACTTTTTCCAATATTTTAGCAAGTGTGTTTATTAAGCATATTAGCCTGTATAAAGTTGCTTTTCCTACTTCTTTCTTTTTCTCAATCAGTACTAGGGTGGCTTCTTTCCAACATTCTGAAAAAAATCTGTTTTCAGGCATCTGTTGATTATTTGAGTTATTACTACCTCATTCCCGTCTAGAGCTGCTTTAACAATTTTTGTTGTTATTTTGTCCGGACCTGGTGTTTTGTTGTTGGACAACTCTTTTATAATTTCCTTTATCTCTTCCACTGTTGTCATGATTGTTTCTTCTTCTTCTTCATTTTCTGGTTCTTCTACCGGTATATGACTTTTTCTCCTTCTTTTTCTTTTAGGTAGACTTCCTTTGCTCTTCCTCCCAGTTTTTTCATCACTATTTTGTACGGTATTCCCCACGCTATAACTTAAAAACAAATAAATATCGTATAACAACATTTAAGTTTTTTTACATTATTTTCACTTGTACAATTCACTTTTAGAGTTTGGTCCGCTCTTCTCGACTTACCTGTATATACAACAATTATCTGCTTGTCGGTTATTTTGCAGAACTAGTAAGTGTGTAAAGTTTGTCTACTTTGAGTGGTTTGTAGAATTTATTTTTATTTATATTTATACAGCGCCGTAGCTAAGGCCCCGCAGACCCCGCAGTGTAGAGGAGCCCGACATGTTTTGGGGCCCCTAAGCCTGAAGAATTAAATAACCAAATTAATTAGATACAAAAGTATAAAACGATAAGGGCCCTAAAAAAATTTTTGCGAGGGGGCCCAGAATTTGAAGCTACGCCACTGTATTTATAAATACATATTTTTTCATATTTAACATATGCCTCTTTCAATTCATATTACCTGCTTCTGTTTTGCGTTATATGTTTATACGTATACTATTTAGGATTAACTATACTCGTATAATTCACAAAAAAGACTTAAATTAAATTTACTAGAAGCACTGGACAATTTCAAACAAAAAAGTAACGCCGCAACCCTTTTAATGACTAAATAGATTTAATATTTTCCCCAATATTTGCCATTAGTTAATCTTTTTCAGATAATCACCATGTTCTTTTAATCTGTTTTGTAATATAATCCTTTTACCACCAGCAACGCATGTAATAAAAAACATAACAAACTGTTTTATTTTTTCTTCATCATTTCCTTTCCTACTGGACTAATTATGATTATTTTTTTCTTAAAGTACCAATAATACATTAATACTCAAGTCTTTTTCTACTAACAAAATCAAAGAAATTTTCTAAAACTACATATAAAAAGCTTGAGTAATGTTATGTTATGTACTCTTGTTTATTTCTGTTTTTATTTATTTGTTATTATGTAATAATACTTTTTTTGTGCTGTTATTGGTTTCTTTAGTTTTTTCTTTAATAATATATAGATTAACTTTTAATTAATTAGTAAATAAATGTATTCATTATATTAATAAACATATTATATGATTTTATTTTTATATTATTAATTAATTTTACATTGACAATAGATTGTAATATCAAAAATCTGTATTAAGGACGCGGTTTAGAGTGTGTCATAAAACTACGAGCAGAACAAACGCAATTTTAAAATTGGTTTATTGCAAAGTGTATAGAATAAAATTTTCAGTCTAATAAAATATATGAAAACCCAAAACTTTCAATTGACTATTAAATTTTGAAACAAAACTGTTATTGGTTTGTCATAATATTTGCTTAAACTTTAACTTAAAGTAATAAATTTGAGATGTAGTTAATTACATATTCTACCACTACGCATATCTGTAATTAAGAAATGGGAATAAGTATTCCGGCACTTTCAATTTGAATCAAGTTGAACAACTATTAGAAATTGTAAGCAAAATAATTAAACAAAAGTAAAAAGTAAATAAATGTAGACTTCAAGATAAAGTACATATGCTTGCCGTTAAACCATAAGCACGCATATTTTTCACTACTTTTGTTGTAGCTGCAGTTTATCCACCGGATAGAGTATAGTTCACATTTTGTTTTAAATGATGATTAAATTTGTTTTATGTTTTAAAAATGACTATTTAACTTACATTAATCTTCTTTACAGACTAACCTGAACTATTCACATAATCGAAGTAGCATTCGGGGCCCTGCAGGATTGGATGTCGTTTGTCTCGTTTCATGGAAAAAACCACAAATACCAGTTCCATCCAGACGAGATGTATGTCGTAGTTGTGGAGAATCTTTTGAATTCCCTCATGCGTCCCAAGGATTAATGAATGGACAATGACGAAATGCCTGTGGGTGTAAAGATTTTTATTCTACTTCAGACACATTCCTGTAAACGTTGTAATTTAATAATAACACTCCTCGCAAAGCTTTAACTTATAATTGACAAAGTACAGAGACTGTGGTATTTTTATATTTTGTATTTAGTTATAGATGTATTATAATATTAGTCACTAATATAATGTTGTCATTTAATTAATTAATTAATTAATTAAGTGGAAAATATTACGCTTATATGAAGAGCTTTATATTTTTATAAGATGTTTGATTATTATTTAACTTTGTTTTGTCAGTTTTACATTATAAATATTTAGAATCTATCATTATAATCAATAAATATATTAATAGTATAAGTACTTTCTAAAAATATATTGTATAGAAACTTCTAAGCAAATACATGAAAAATAATGTGTTACTACTTGTTTGGTTAAAATATTTTATCTAAATAAGTATTAGTTTATGAAGAATTATTCTAGTGTTGTTTAATAAAGTATATTTATAAAATAAACAAATAAAAATAATGTTGTTAATGTTTAATAAAGTAAGATTACTAATAATATAGATTTATTACATATCAAATTAATGTTTCTAATGGTTATAATAATTTATTGATTTTTTGTATACTCAAATATTATATCAAAATTAATGTGTGTGTATAAATATATTCATTGTATATATTAATTAAAAGTACCAATTGTAAACATAATATATGTTTGCGGCGACGCTTGTATATATGTTAATATTATTAATTTAAATTAAGAGGTGCTGAGAACAATTGATGGAAACGGATTATTTATAAAATACAATTTATCTTACTACTTGTTCTTGATGTACTATAATTAGTGTCAATATTTTAATTTCTTATGCTACCCTAACATGCACGTCATAAGTGTCGTAACAGTAAACAAAGGTACAACTCAAAGATAAAATTAATAAATGTAATGTCGTCATTGTTTCAATAACATTAGTATTGGTATTGATTGTTCAGCTAATAATATCACTATACAATTTGTTAATTGATAAAGTTTTAAATATTACTTTATTATTAAAGTATCATGTTAAATTATTATTTAAAAAGATAATACGTTGATTTAAAACCAACCGTTAAAATTAAAAAATAAAAATTTATTATTGTAATAGAAATTGTTCTTGTTGTTTATAATAATAATAAATGATAAATTCACAACAAACATTTTGAATACAAAATAACTCTTATCGAGTTAAAAAAAGAAAAAGTGTAACTAATATTAAGCAAGATTGTAAATATCTATTTATGTATTTTAAATGTGACTATCTGTAGTAAATTAGATATATAAAATAAATAATAGAATTTAGTTATATTGTCATTTGTATTTAACTTTTATTTTCAGAAACGTAATCTACAAATTTAGTAAAAAAATATATATGACGCAACATTTTTTTTTTAAGACAACAAAAATATTGTGAAATTTGTAATTACGCAACTTTACACACAACGGCGATCCTAGCTCCGATTATCGAACAGTGCTCGCTGTTACTCTAAAGATACAAATATATTAGTAAGTACAATAGTATAGTCCAGGAGTTAGTAAATTTATTTGGCACATATTTTCTCAGGCGGCAAACATGAATAAATAGAATTATTTAGCTAGAGATTTTTACAAATTGTAGGGAGGTTAGGGAGGTTTTTCAATGGTTTAATCTGTACGCATGCGCCTACCGACTAAACTCTCCACCCCCCCCCCCCCCCCCCACCCGGTGATATGCCTGGAAGTTCAAAACTTTAAGCTCATAAACCTTCCGTTGATAGTTGTAAGACAAGACAGTGTCAAAAAAGAGGGAACATATGCGCCTTATAGGCTGAGGGAAGAGAAAAGGAGTTTTAGGAAATGTTAATCGATTGATTAACCGGGCGCTTGTGTTGCACTTCCTTATCTGGCTCGGCGAGTCGGGCCAGATCAGGATTGGAATGAACCGCAAGATTGTCAAAGTACTTTGCGGCCAAAGCTTCAATATGTCTGCGTAGTGGTGGACTCCCGAGATCGCTTTGAATACCGCAATTTTGGACAAACCATAGAGCTCCAGTTGCCTTGAAACGATTCTAACTTATCTAGATGCGTATTTGCGGCGGTTCCCCAGACGGGGCACGCGTACGTCATCATAGGTCTGATGGTAGACGTGAATAACCTGACTTTATTCCGGAGAGAGACCACTGTTCCGCCGCAACATCGGAACCAGAAGATTTTTAGCTAATTTAACTTTATCGAGTATTGACTGCACGTGCAACTTGTACGAAAATCCCTAGATACTTGGCAGAGTTGGACCACGATATAGGAACGTCGTCGAGACAGACGTTATCATGAGGTTCGTTCTGTCGCCGAGTGAAGAAAACAACTTTGCATTTTTTCCGGATTGATCTTTACTAGCCAGTCATCTAACCAGCAGATGGTCGGTGGCTTTTTGTAGCCTAGAGGTGATCACCAGAAATGACCTTGACAAATCTGCGTATTGTGCCATTTTAACACCGTGCTTTGATCCCGAAGGCATGTCCGCAACAAAAAGATAAAAAAGGACCGGAGAGAGAATGGGGCCTTGAGGAACCCCTGCCGTGATATTTTGCGTGGTTAAAACGTGTTTTTGAATTCTAACAGCCAAGGTTCTACGGTTTAAATATGAGGCCATTAGCCTTATAAGACGTACAGAAAATTTTTGACTGTGAAGTTTGTAGAAAAAACCCTTATGCCAGACTTTGTCAAAGGTTTTTTCCACGTCGAAAAGGACCATCCCTGTGGCCTTTTTCAACCTAAAACCTTCCACAATAAAATAAGTCACCCAATTTAACTGGTGGACCAAAGAATGCTTCCAACGAAATCCGTGCTGATGCGAAGGAAGTAAATTATTCGAATCAACGTGATCCTGAATAATATCTAAAATAGCCTTTTCTATGACCTTACTCAAGGTGCATAGTAAACTGATAGGCCGGTACTTTTGAGGAAACCGCCGGTCTTTCCCTGGTTTTGGAATGTTTATGACAATTTAGCTTTTTCAAACCGTAGGAAAATGCCCAGTGCAAAAGATCGCATTAGCAATATTGGTGAGAACCATTATTGCTTTGTGCGAAAACCATTTTAGCGCTCTATTAAGTATTCCGTCAGAGCCTGGAGCAGACCGAATTTTTTGTCTTTGTATAATTTCTTGTATTTGAGACGATCTCACGCATTGCAGCGGCGCGTCGTCGTGCTTTGGCTTTTCCCTCAAGCAAGTATTGTACCCCATTTTCGCCATAAATGGCTGGAATGGAAACCGGCCTGTTTCTTAAAGACTTGGAGACCCTCCACATTGGATGATCGTCCTCCGTGAAGGACTCTAAGGTATTTCTCCAACACAATTCTTTGTAACCTTATAGCTTTTCTCACCTCACCATGAAAAGAGTTGAATGTCATTTCGTCTACGGATTAAATCTTTTACGTCCCGAAATAGTTTGAGAGGATTATCCACGCAAACCTGATGGGTTTTAGAAGCTTATTCCAAAGCTTGCTGGATTTGGCGCGTAAAAAGTTCAACGGCCCTATTGATGTCTGCGGCCGTTCTCACCGGAGTTATGCTTCTGATACTCTTTTTCAGGGATCGTGAGAAGAGGAGCCAATCCGTACGGATGACGGATTTTCCTTCCTCCCCAGGTATCCCCCTTTCGAAGAGCTCTAGCAAGACCGGAAGGTGGTTGGAACTTATATCGTTGACTACTCGGATGGTATAAACCAGGTTGACGTTCTTGAATATAGCCATATCAAGAACGTCCCCTTGGTGCTCTGCGCTATGATAGAAGGTGGGTTTTTCTGGACCCACTACTTGTAACCCTCTTTGCTCTACAAAGTTGAGCAACGTCCGACCTTTGACGTTTGTCTGTAAACTATTCCACGCCAGGTGTTTACAGTTAAAATCCCCAGCAATGATTGTGGGGAAAAGGTTAGATAAGACCAATTCAAAATCCGCCGTTTTGATTTGGTTACTCGGGCTGAGATAGCCAGATGCGATTTTTAATGTACCTAAGCCGGGCACATTGACCACTATTGCATTTGATTCTAGAGAGACTAGCTCGGGGGTGTCAACCTCGGAGTGGTCCAATAATCTTTTTGCAAAAATTAAAGTCCCATGCCTTAGTCTAATCCCCGACGACCTCAAATACGTAAAAGTATTTGGTAGTTTCAACGATTGGGTGGGACGGTAGTTTGTCTCGGACACCAGCATGATGTCGAGGTTTTCTTGGATAAAGAACTGTTCCACCTTACCCATTTTTTCTGAAATGCCTCTGGCATTTCAGAAACACAAAGTAATAGTTTTTCGTTAGCCATTATTGATTCTGAAGAAAAGAAGCCATGATTTTCTTTTGAAAATCGTTAAAGTCGTTCAACAGAGCAATTATCCTATCATCTTGACTTGCTACCGGAAGAATTGCCGGTGGAGCGACCGCGTTTGCAAAAGATTTGCCCGTGACAACTTCAGGTTTGCGGGGACCTGCGGGCTTAGAAGATGACTGAACCGGGGCAGGAACGGCCGCGGGAGTCGATAAGGCAGATTTTTTTGCCTTGCCGTGCGAGGCCAACATTCTTTGATAAAATAAACATCTTTTAAAATTGGCGAGATGCGGACAAAAGAGCATACTTTGGAGGTGTGTCTTTGGGGCAGACCATCGATTGATGGGGCCCGGAACAGATGCAACAAACAAGCGCTTTGGAAAAACAACGTTTAGCCGTGTGGCCCAAACGTTGGCATTTGTGGCATTGAAGAATGCCACCACCACATTTTTTAGGCTCAACTGAAACCTTGAGACCAAGGAGTTTTTTCAACCCTAGAATTTCAAATGATTTAGCGGGAGTGTCAGCGGGGAGATTAACTTCATCGTTAGCCATAAGGCCTTCGCCGTCGTGGTTCAGGTCCGCGGCAATAAGGCAGAACTTTACCTCGGCAAAGGGGGTCCCCTTTTGAGCGGGAACGGCGCGCTTGGGAGCAGAAAGCCCTTTTGCCACTTGGCCTAAAGGACCGGCGATAGGAGCCGCTGATGGCTCATTACCAATGGCTGATGGCTGCTGGGGAGTGGCTAAAGAACTTATTAGAAGAAAAGGCTCACCCGTAATCCTGCTCCGTTTGGCGGTCTTCTTTTTCTTGCTAACCTCGGTGAAGCCGTTGTCCCCGTATTCCTTCTTCATCGATTTTTCAAGCTGCTGCTCCGGCACGGGTGCCATAGCAGCAGCCATTGACCTCTAAAAGAAAAATTTGTTCTATTTGCTGTATACAAGTATACAACAGACAGAACAAAGGATTAAAAATTAGATCGCTGTTGGTTGCAATAAATATTGCAAATAATGCTGGAGCGTTGGAAAAAGCTGCTGGCAGTCGACGATTTTTTTTGTTGACAGACAATTATTAGTGTTTTATAATTTATAGCATTAAAAAAGCAAGCGCTTACTGTGCAGAATTATGATTTATTTGTTTAAAAGAAAAACAGTTGACGTTTATGATATATAAATTTAAAGAAAAATGTACAAAATCAAATAGATTCCAACTATTTTTAATTTTTGCTTTCACTTTGCTTATGATAAATATTTTCTCAATTATGATATTTTTTTTAATTTATTATAGTAAATCAAAAAAACTTACAAAGAAAAAAGCAATCTAATTTATCTCTTATAAAGAATAGTAAGAAAAAAACGTTCTTCAGGTAGCCGAATGATATAACTTTAGATTAATGCTGACGTTGCTAAAAAATTAACTAGAATTATCAATATTACGAACTTAATTTCAGCTTGCAAGGTCTGTTGCAAAAGCCACTGTATTTGTTTAACATTATTCTTACATATTTTTTTAACAAAGCCAAAATAAAACAACAGATTTGGAGTCAAATAAATGGAACAAAAAATACTTATTGGCTTCAGAAATTTATTGATCTATTGATAGAATTAATAAAAACTGTAATTCTTTGGAACAGATTTAAATAATAAAATATTATATAATACTTCAAACAAAAAAGCAGTTTTTGATAAACGTTGAATTTCGTCAAATTAAGGAGACACAATATTATCAAAAATAACTACTCTGCTAAACAACTGCCTTAAAACAGGAAAAATACTTACAGAATAGAAAAACGCAAATGTGGTGCTGATATGCAAAAAAGGAGATAACAGCAAACTGAAAAACTATTGCCCAATCAGCCTGATAATACACTTATACAAAATATTGATAAAAATTATAACCAACAGACTAGCAAGAAAACTAGATGATTATCAGCCATGCAAACAAGCTGGATTCAGAAAAAACTATGGCACAAACAACCACCTATTAACAATGAAAAAAATAATAGAAAAAGCAAACAAATACGGATTTCCACTTTACTTGGCTTTTATAGACTACGAAAAAGCGTTTCATAGTATAGAATCAATCATAGATACATTAACTTAATAAAAAAGTGTAACGAGAATGCAACGGCAACCTATAACCTACACAAAAAAACTGAACCCGTCTAACTTAAAAAAAGTGTTTGTCAAGGTGATTTCTTCTTGCCAAAACTCTTCACTGTGACACTTGAAGAAGCCTCCAAGAAAATAAATTGGAAAAAAAAAGGTATTAATATCAACGAAAACCAACTTATCAATTTAAGATATGCTAATGACATTATTATTCTCGCAAACAATAAACCAGATTTTTAAAACTGATTGCTAACTTAGACCTTTTTGTCAATCTAAACAAGGCATTTTACTGTGTAAGTCACGTGTGCTACTCAAAAAGTTAGCAATTATTGGAATTTGCAAAACTGCTTTGCTTTGGATTGAACGCTATCTAACTGAAAAGTATTAGTCGGCGTCTGTCAGTGGAACCACATCAAATAGTTGCCAAGTTCAAGTAAGGTTCCTCAAAGTTCTATTTTAGGTCCCACATTATACATCGTTTATGCCAATGATCTAAACAAATGTATTCTAAGTAATGATCATAAACTAATATCTTATGTAGATGATAACAATATATTAATAAGAGGTAATAGTGTCAACACAATACAACAACATGCTGAATCTATTTATGAAAAATTTTCTACTTGTGTAGATAAAAACAAATTAATTTTAAACAAAAACAAAACAACATGTGTGTTGTTTGGATGCAACAAAAACAATATCGGTTTTCAGTCGTTAGTATTATCTGAAAAAAAAACTTATAGGTTGCCAATAAAATAAATCTACTTGGTGTAGTCATTGATGACACATTAAAATAGAAGTTTCATATTCAATTCTGAAACTGAATAGACAAGTATATGCACTAACAATATTGTTTCAGTACTGTAGTCAAAGTGCTCTAAAAATGGTTTATCTTAGTACATTTTAGGGAATAATGCAATATGGTATTGTCCATTGGGGAAATTGTACTAAAACAAATGTGCAAAGATTATTTATAATACAAAAACGAGCAATTAGAGTTATATCGGGTATTAAATTCAGAAACTCGTGCAAACCGGAATTTAAAAAACATTATATCCTAACTATATATGGTGTTTATATCTATGAATCCATCATGTTTGTTTATAAAAACCAACATTGTTTTAATTTTTTACAAGACAACCATAGTTATAATACTAGAAACCAAAACAAAATAAAAATCCCTAATTCCGCTGAAACTCTTATGTTTATGCCATGTAGGTTCTTTAACAAGCTTCCAAAAATGAATAATAGGCCTTTATTTTACGAAACAAAAAAACCAACATCTAAAATCAAGAGTGTTTGACCAGTGCATACTGCCCGACATAACTTACGGTGCAGAGAACTGGACAACAACAAGTAAAAACATTGAGTTAATAAGAATTGCACTTGGCAATAAAAAGATCGATAATAGAAATAATAAGACAAAACAAATACCAAAATGACCAAAGAGCAATTACCAAAATCTGCGGTGTAGGTGAAAGAATCACATCCTTTGATTGATTTTTAAAATTAGTACGTGCAACAAACATGAAGAAGCTAATACAAAGATTATATTTATGCATGTAAGATCAATTTAAGAAATCACAATTAGATGCTTCTACACAGATATTTTCCTTATAAACAAGTTTTTAAAGTTCTTCTTCTACATGAAATCCGATAATTTTTTTTACCTGATTACAAACTGAAGTAATATTAATTGACTGGAAAAATAAATACTAAAACAATTTACTAGCTCCTGAACCGTGGTATAAATTTAAAGAAATAACAATTGGTAACATCTCAAAATTATTCACAAAGCAAATATAAATTAACTAAATTTATTTGATTACTATCTCCTGAGTGATAGAGTTGTTGATAAATTATCAATGTTATCAAAAATATGCATAATACATTCTTGTATTAGTAATTGTCAACTCAACAAAAAATAAAATGCAACAATATCTTACTTTCTTAAGAATGCTTGTTCAAATATCCACCAGCAAAAAAAAAGAATTTACAGACATTATTTTATTAGTATTAATATAGTATTCATATAAGCATTTGAAGTATATTATTGTTTCTTGATCAATAACAAACAAATAATTCTAAACTACTAAAATTAATAAACGTTTATTGTTTAGATGTAATATAACATACACTTAGCTCAACTACACAACCTACTTTAAATTTTGTTTGCTTAGATGAGATTGGTTTAGTAGTTACAGACTTGTATCAACTATAAATCATTTTTTTTTTCTAATACACAACACTTTTACAAACATGGAGAAGACAAATCTCTAACTCATTGAACAGGGTAATACCAATGAATAAACCAAGTTTATAAAAGAAGCTAGATAAAACCTTATTTACTTTAAAGAAAAGACCTCCTGTTTTTGCAATATGGTTACATGCAATAAAAATTGTCAAAATCACCTGTCCCTAGATAATCGTTTCCAGCCTACAAGTACTGTAGCCAAAACGCAAGTAAGGCGTTAAAGGATAGAGCTTCTTCCACACTGTAGAAAAAGACAAGTCAAAAAGCCAACTTTTTGTTCTGGAAATAAAAAAGAAAAACGTAGAAATATTAAATTAAAAAAATAGCAGAATTAGCTACATGTTCCTCAGACCCACTATTAAACATGCACAAAAAGTAAAACAGCAGGAGAAATTAAAGAAACTAGTAGAGATAAGTGTTTTACCCAGAGAAAACTTTTAAAAAAATATACAAATAACTTCAAAACTCTCAAAATCCATCCAAATAACGCGTGTAACCTGCATCACAATCAAGCAGCAGTAGCAAGTCTATGTTAATGCAAATTAGAAATGCTAGAAGTTCTAATTCAAAAATCTTAAATAATTAAATTCAGTGTATTGCAGATTGAGCAAACTCAACTGGAATGCATTTTTAAAACCACTAACCGGTAAACTAAAAACATGCATTTACACATCTAAGCATATAACAACATTACTTATTGCCACAGTTCTCTATCTGCATTGTCACAGTTTTCAGAATTAAGTTAGCTACAGGTCAAAAAAGAACACAATTGTGGCATTTATGGACCACCAGAACTATAGTCGCTAAAGGATTTGGTGCGGTATAGCACAAGATGCAACATAAACCTACTAGTCGGATGTTGTACAGTAGCATCTCTCACTATATAGCTAGAAGAAGCAAAAACTCAAACAACAAGAGTATATTTTACATGACTATATTATCAACACTAATTTAAAAATACTAAACCAAAAAAGGCATTTATTACGTTACGCAACCTAACTGTAATAGTATTGTATATTAAACAAAATCTAAGATTGGCATGTGGTTACGTCAATCTCAATTTTATATTAAAAATAGATTAAATTTAAATTAGAACAAAAACGCAGTAAAACATGTTTTACTAAAACTTTACCGACAACTTATTGCATAATAATAGTTTAAAGTTTATTATGTTAATACAAAAAAAAGTAGGTATTACAATTATCACAGTTTTGTTTACAAAAACATATCTAAAATACTTTCTTTAATTGACTAAAAGGCATTTACAACTAAATATTTTTTCAAAGCCATTTTGAAACTTGGCATGTTTTGTACATCTTCCAAAAGTAAATTATACAATTTAATTGTAAAGAATCTAAATGCGTTTTGCAATTTGTTGAGTCCATTACAAATTACATGTACGTTGTTCTTAGTACCAGTGTTATAATTGTGTAAATTTTTATTTGCTTAGTAACGACCAATTTACACACTTAAACATATAACAGTTTTTGTTATGCCCCAGTTTTTTTTACCAGCGACGTTACAGCTGTGAAGATTAGCTTAACCACAAGACTAAAACCGGGCATTATTGTGGCGTTCGCATTCCTAGCTTACAATACATTACATCCAATCAAAACTAAAGTTAAATAAATACAATATTGTATAAGTGGCAATATAAACCTAGTTATTTGATGTGATGCAAACTCCCGTTACATTGTAGGCAAAAACAAAAACACAAATAACAAGTAGCTGCACTGTAGTAACTGACTAGGCCATCTCGGATGCTTGTTCGCACTGTGTAACCAGGCTTTAATAGATTTAAAAACTTTATTCAAAAAAATAATTTCAATATATAAAAAATGGTTATAAAAATAAAAACTTGTGTACAAGAATAAAGATAAAAGAAATTTGAATCATAAAAGAATTCACAATATAAAGAGTAGATAAAAATTAAATAAAACATATGCATGTGTATAGAGCATGTCTAAAATTGAACAAATACAAACACATTAAAATCAATAGAAATAAAATAACATACATTTTAAAAATTCATATCACAGGTGTATAATTTTGGCGCTACATAAAGTTATCATGTACAATATTATGATTGTTCATCAGGTACTAAAAGATTAAAGGTAATATCACAGTATATAAAAGAACATTGCACGCGACACTTCACTAACTCATTAAAAGCAAAACAGATTAAATATACTGGCGATGGCCCGTCAAGTGTTCGATATAAATGTCTCGACTCCACCGAATCACATCGCTGCTCATCAGCTTCCGCATCAGGCCAGCATACCGCTTGCCAATCCCCAGGGCCCGGAGTACAGCTTCATTTTCCGGGTCCCACGAGCCTAGAGCTGCTACCTGAAGGGCCATCACAACCACCTCATATCCTTTTTCCCCCAGCTGAGTTGCCACTTCTTGGTATTTGTCTACTTTTCTTATCCGACTCTGTGTGAATGCCTCACGCCCATTTTCGAATGGTATTACAGCGTCCACAATAGTTGCGCTCTTATCGTTTTCGTTCAACAGGACAATGTCAGGTCGTAGGTTGGAGTTGATACCTTCTACTGTTCTGTTGAGACGCGCTTGTCCACGGCTAGACGGGATTGATTTTGCAAGCCTGTCTTGGACGGCATTGTGGCGTTGCTGCCAGGCGTTTGAATGCATCTGGCAATATAATATTTTTATTAAGAGGCTCTTAATAACAACTTAGTACCTAAAACAATCAAACGTACACAACCAACCTATCAAAAGTAACTAAAATACTTCTAAAAACTTACTTTCTAAGTTGTACCACTACGACACAAGAAAATGACTGGAACGCTGCACACTACTTTGTAGAAAATACAATACGTATAATTTAGGCAATCAAAAACTTCTCATCATTCAAAGCACCAAGACTAGACAGAATTTTATAGGTTTCTTTGCAATAGAACATTGATATTATTCTAGCCTACCTGATAAAAATTTATTGGCCATGTATAGCCTTTCGTTACATTTCCATAACATAAAAAAAACGTAAAAGTTGTATTTACACCAAAACTAGGACGTTGTGATTACATCTTGGCAAATTTTTATTGCCCAATAGCATCCACTGGAATTTTTCTAATTTTTTTTATTTTGATTTTCCTTACTTTGATGGGTACATGAAGGCATTTTGATGTATTGTTGTTTAGTTTTAACATTTGAATCTCTTATGACAATAATTCATTGATTTCCATTAATTTTTTATCATTACATAAAAATTCTTCTGGTGTTACTTTAGTGCATATTTGGTTGACTGTATATATTTGTGTTCATTTAAGAAAAGTTATTTTGATCTTGAAAATATGGTATAATAACAAAATTGGTTAACAACAGGCAATGAGTATAAATGGTAGAAATTATAATAATCAGGTTCTACAATAGGAATTTAGATTTATATTTCAATTATCTTTTCAAAGTTTAAAAGATTTTCCATTATAAGGTCAAATAGTTATTTATTTATTTTTAAGTAATTTTTAATAAGTTTTAATTCATTTAGAATTAGATCTATTTTTATTATTGAATTATGCAAAGTTTTACTTTTTGCAAATGATGTAGCTACGTTTATGTTATCAAGTATGTTAAAAATTATTTAGAATTTTATGGAAATTTGATATAAAAGCACATGAATTTGTAAAAGTCCGTTGAGGTCAAGTTTAGAGTTTTTTATAAATTCATCAATTTCTTGAATTTTAATTTTAATGCAGCTTGGTAATAAACAATTTTATTTGTAATATTTTTGAAATTTTGAATTGAATCATGCAGCAAAATAATATTTTAATAATATTATAAATTTATCTTGATTAGTAGAGAGAGTGTTGATAGCTTTATCATATCGTATGGCATCATTATGGTCTAGCCTTACCTAACCATCAATTAGTGCTCGTTTTGTTCTATTATTAATTGAGTTTATCTAGGAAATTTGGATTTAAATTTTATTTTGAAATATTATTATAAAATTATAAGAATAAAAAAGTTCTTCTTTGCGTGGTAATAAAGTTTCAATAATGGACTTCAGCTTTTCAAAATGTTGTTTGAGTGACTCAAATTCATTGATCAAATTTGTAATGTTATATACTTGTACTAATAACTATTAATCAACTATGTTTTTTAAAATGCCAAATTTTAATGGTAACATGCCCAGGTTTCCAGAGTTGTCAAATTTTACGGAGGGTTCTGGAGTTCTGATGTAGATGAAAACTCTGAAACAACAGGTATTTTTAATTCTTTCATGTGAACGATTTCAATTTTGTTGTTAGATTTAAATCTAACTTTTTTTTTAATTATTTTCCAAAACTTCTATTAATTCATACGAATCGATAAATTGGTTTTGTTTTTTCTTTTTTCTATTGATATATTTGTAGACTGTTTGGCCTACTTTAAATTGAAACTGATTGGGTTTTCGAGCATTTCGTTGATTTAAATTATTTTTTTCTTTGATTCTAATTTATCAGAAATTTTTTTATAAATTTTATTTTTGTGGTTAGCAAAGTATTCATTTAAAATAATTGTGTGTTAAATCAAAACGATTTTGTCTTTCAGTATGTCCAAGTGTTAATTCTAATGATAAACAATTAGTAGAAATGTGTATTATATTCAATTAAGGCATATTTTATTAAATTGCTACAATTTTCAGTCATGTTTTAGGTAGAGTATTCTCAGATTTTTAATTAAGATAGAATAAAAACGTTCTACTGGAGAATTTGATTTGTGGTTGTAAAAAGTTGTAAAGTGTATTTTGACTTTATGCAGTTTTAAATGTTCTTGGACATTTTTAAATTCACTCCCGTTATCTAAAGTTTTGTTTTGGTAACACCATAAAATGTTTAAATAAAATTAGTGCGTTACATATTTTGATTGCAGATTTATTTTAAACTGGAATAGCTTATGGTAATTTTGAAAATGCGTCGATTATTATAAGAAATGTTTGGTTATCAAATTTAAAAATATTTATGTGTAGTAATTGAAATGGTCGATCAAGAGTTTGAGTCAACTTTTATGTATGGTGGTTTTTTTAAATATTTTTTGGCAGATATCACAATTATTATTATAGTTTGTTACATCTTTTACATTGTTGGCCAATAGTAATTTCTTTTGAGGTGTTCTAAAGTTTTGGAAATGCCGCGTTGATTGCATTTACCTTCATGTTAATATTTAATACAATTTTCAGTGTTAGTGATTGAATTTACAAATTTTGTACACTTAATTAGTTTTAAGCCTGTTTCATAGAAATGTTACATATAGACATAATTAAAATCTTTATACATTGCATCATCATAGAAATATATACAAAAAGTTTCAGTTTTTGTGGTATATTTCTTTAAAAATTAGAAAATTAATTTTCTGATAATTTTTGAAATTCAGACAATTATAATTTTATAATTTTCAAAGTTATTAAATTGGACTTTTAGTTTATTACATTAATTATTTTATCTAAAATGGGAATACCATTGTTTAAATTTTTATTGTTACTACAGCTGTAGCTGTAGAAATCAAATTTGTATATTTTTCAATATTTTTGCTTGATTAGAATGTGATTGATTTTGATCAACTGCTTCTTGAAATTAAATTTCCGATACATTTTTTATCTATTCTACTATTTCAAGATTGACGTGTCCAGGATTATAAATAATACTTTTATTTTTTAAAGCATAAATTTGAATTTGTGATAAAGCATCAGCGTTTGTATTTTGCTTTCTTTTTTTATATATAATTTTGTAGTCGTACTCTTCAAGTATCAGTGCCATCTTACAAGTTTGCTGTTGGGTTTTTTAAGTTAAAAAGCCAAACAAGTGGTCTGTAATCGGTATAAATTGAAATTTTTTTACCAAAAAGACAAGGTCAAAAGTATTTACAAGACCAAACTCTTTTTCAATTGTGTTATATCTTTGTTCAGTACTGTTTAGCGTTCGCGATGCGTAACCTATAAGTTTTTCTTAAGGAATATTACTTTAAGATAGGACAGCTTCTAGTGCAAAATGAAAAACGTCTGTTGTAAGAATAAATAGTTTTGAGAAACTTGGATATTGAAGAATTGGAGAATTTATGAGAAGATTTTTCAAATATTCAAATTATTGTTTAAAAGAGGGTGAATGAATAACGTTTTCATTCTTTTTTAAACAATTTGTCAAAGGTTTTGAAACTTTAACAATATTTTTTTTAAGACGTTGATAGTATCTTACTAAGCCTAAGAATGATTTGATTTCCTTTGGGGTCTTAGAAATAAGATTTTTATAATTTTGTCAAGATTAGATTTACTCCAACAAGTGTTATAAGATGCCCAAGATAAGTTTCTTAATTGTTCAAATACTTTTTTGAGTCTGACTGAATGTTCTTGTAAAAAAGTCAAATAAATAATAATATCATCAAGATAGACTGAACAAATTTCATCTTGATATCCTCGTAAGATATTATTTATTACTCTCTGGAAGGTAAAAGGACTATTTTTCAAACTAAAAGGCATTCGTTTGAAATGATAATGTCCGGTATAAAAAAAAATGCAGTTTTTAGAATGTCTTCTAATTTCATTTTGATTTGGCAAAAACTATTTGCTAAACCTAACGTGGTAAAGTATTGGTTTCTACCAACTTTGTCAAGAATGTCCAAAATATTTGAGAGAAGGAATTTATTATTAATAGTTTTCTCATTTAGTTTTCTATAGTCAATTACTATTCTCCATTTTTTTGTGTTAAAAGCATCCATTTTTTTTTAAACAACCCAAATCGAGCCAGACCAGGAGGAATTTGTATTTTTTAAATTACTTGTTTTTAATATTTTGGAAACTTGTGAATGAACTTCATCTTTATGACTATGCGGGCAACGGTATGATTTAGTAAAAATTCATCTATTAATTTAATTTTATGTTTAATTTGGTTTGTAAATGTTAAAAGTATTTGTTCAGAATAAAAACATCACGATAGTCATAACAAAGTTTTCTAATTAAATTTTTTTCTTCGAGATTACAATGTGTTAATCTTAGGTTTTTAAATATTTTTTTTAAATGTAATCATGTTCTGGAAATAAATTATTATAACAAGCTTCAGAATTTTCATGATTGATTAATTTGTAAGAATCTAATAGTTCAATATTTAATTTGTGATTAAAATCAACTTTTGTAGATTTTTCTTTGAAATTTATAATTGTAGTGATAGCAAAATAATCATTAATATTTACTAAGGCTTATGGTGTTTCACATTTATTTTCGAAATTTGTGTAATTTAGTATTCCGATCTCATCTATTATGTTAACCGGAACTTTTACTATTTGCTGGACTTGTTATTGAATATTTTTCAAAATGTGGTTCAATTAAGTCTAGTAAAATTTTATGTTTATCTACATAATCTTGATAGCAGATTAGTATTTCTGTATGTTGAGTAGTTATTTTTTTAGTGCAAAAATTTATATTAGCTCCTAATAGTATTTAAAGATCAGCTCCGATTAGTCCGTCAAAATGATTAGAAAAGTTAAATAAGTAAAATTTATGAAATATATCAATGTTAAACATGTCTAGAATAGGAACATATGCTATTTCGTCATGCAATAACATAGCATGTGCTGTATTTATAGTAAAAGTTTCTTTATCAATAAAATTTGAAAAAAGTTTATATGTAATTTCAGGATTAATTAAGCTTTTAGAGCTTCCAGTAAGAATGCAGATATGTGGTAAATCGTTAGATAAGTTATTAATAGGAATTATGTTAGGTTCTGTGGTTGACAAGTTACAGGAAATTTTTTTTGTAAATTAAGTTGTTCGTCATAAGTTTGGATTATATAAGATTGGTTATCATAAAGATTTGTTTCAAAACTTTGATAATTTTTTGTGATAATTGTTATTGTATGGATTTTTATAATATGAATGAATGATAACATCATTCCCTGTTTTGTTAATATAATAAAAAGAAAATTCTCATTTGATTTAGAGTTTAGTATTACAAGTACTGGTTTTCATTAGTTCCGGATTATATCTTCTTTGCGTATTTTTAGTAATATTACTGTTTAGTTTAAGTTTAAAACTTTGTTGAAATAGAAATTGTTTTTAAAAAACTAAAAGACATTCTTGAGCATTGAGAATTAATTAGATAATTTGCTTTAAGATAATTATTAAATTGATTTGTTGAATTATTAAAAAAATTATTATAATTTTGTTTTAAAGCTGGTTGAGGATTATATTTATTTTGACTTTGAAAACTTGGGTAATTTGATGCTGGATAATTAAAATAAGGTTTAAATAGTCGTAAAGGTTAAAGAATAACACTTACAGTAAAATTAAAATTAGTTTTTTTATTGTTTGTTCTTTTTAGCCTAGTTCCAATAATATGCCATTTTCTGGATGATCTTTGGATTCTTAAAATTAGTGGTTTACTAGGAATGTCAGTTGCTGACTAATCAGCGTGGTAAACGCTCATATAATATTCATTACATCATAACATGTTTACATCTTAAATATGTCCTTTAATAGAGCATGTAACTCGGTTCCAGATTATACTTCTTTGGCGCTTCGGATATCCTAAAAAATTGTGTGTGTCCGGTTAAAAAATTTCAAAATATTGTTAAAACATTTTTGCCATATACTGTTGTAAAGTGCAAAGTTTTATTCATAAAGTGCGGCTATAAACTGTTAATAAAAAAACTTAAAAAGTGCAACATTTTTTTATTGAATGTGTGTCATTAACTGTTAAAAAGTACAAAACTTTATCATAAAAAATAGCTAAATTTGGCCAAAAATATTTTCAAATAAAACTAAGAAATCCAAAATTAGCAAAAAAACAAAATATCAAAAATAGCAAATTTCTGCCATAAAACATCAAAATATTTTAAAAGCACCAAACTCCGTTCATAATCTTTTAACAATTTATGTTCAAAACTTCATGTAAATAATTTAAATAAATCTCAAAAATAGCAAAACTCGGCTATAAAATATCAAAATACTAAAAAATTTGATCAGAAACTGTCAAAAAGTACCAAATTCTTTTCATAAAATGTCAAAAATATCAAAATCCAGCCATAAAGTATAAAAATATTGTCAAAAGTACAAAAATGTATTATTAACTGTTAAAAACTATAATATTCTATTTATAAAAAATCAAAACTATTATAATAGCATAAAAATATTAATAAAACAAAATTCGGTCAAAAACAAAAATCATAAAAACCCGGTTATAAATTGTTAAAAAGTATATTAATTTTTAAGACATCTTAAAATCAGTAAAACCTAGCTATAAAATATCAAAAATATTGTCATAAAAACAAATTTTGGCATTGTTAGAACAAAATTATTTTAATAAAATACCAAAAACAAAAAACTTAAAATTTTGACATTTTGAAAAAACCTAAAGCTATTAATAAGTGCAAAATTCTACTAATTCAATACCAAAAATAATAAAATCTGGCCAAAAAGTATAAAAACATTGTCAGAAAGCTTCAAAGTTTATTAATTAACTATTAAAAAGTGCAAAATTTAATCATAAAAAACTTAAAATAACTAAATTAGAAACGTTAAAATTTTTTTAGACAAAATTCAAGTTCATTAAATGTCCAAAATAGCACATTCTTGCTATAAAACATCAAAATACATACTGTTATAAAACATCAAAATTTGGTTTTTAACTGCTACTTTTTTTAATGAAAATATAGTTAGAATGATTCAGATATTTCAAAATTTTATTATAAACAAAATAACAAAATCTAACTACAAATACAAAAATATTGTCCACAAATACCAAATTTTATAATAAACCTAAATTTGGCTGAAACGGTTGAAAAGTGCAAAATTCACATTTACATTTTTATCAAATATTTTTGACAGTCAATCATATTTTATTAGTTATATTTTGACAGCTACTATGTAAAGTTAGAATAAGTTAGGTTAGGTTTATTTTTGACAGATAAGATCTTAGATTAAGTATTTTTGACAGTAACAGTCATCGTTTTATGATATATTAAAAAAAACTTAAATATCTCCAAAACAAAATTAACGACTTAAAATGTTTGAATGCTATAAATTTTAAAATTAATTTTTCTTTCTTTTGTTAAAATTTTTACAAAAATCTATATTATATTAATTTTTTTTTATTAAATCATGGCAGTAAAGATGCGGGTGTAAAACCAAAAAGTATAACTTTTTAAACCCTAGACGCTAATATAAATAATTAGTTTTTGAAAAACTGATTTAGTAGATAAGGGTTAAGAATTTAAGAGCATACCGACCGCTACCTTAATTTGTAGTATTTTAACAAAAACGGCAACTCTGGCTTCATTGCTGCTTCTACAAATAATTTGATAATCGATTTAGTTTTTTACCAGTACATTAAAAAAAGATTGATATGAGTGAAGCGGTACAAAACATATTTTTTTATTTTAGGAATCGTTTTTTAAACATAAACTCTGGTCCTTTAATTTTATTTAAATAAAATAAAAAATATAGCTATAAAAACCATATACCAAATTTAACACTTACTAAAACATACATAAAAATATCTTATACCTATACCAAATCATACTTTCTTCCTCTTATTATTAGACCTAAATATTGTAGTTTTCTTCATTGAACTGTGGGTGCGATCTCGAGCTGTTTGTTTATACGCTCCTCCAGTACGTTCATGTTTGACACTTTGTCCGTCCAAGATATCTAACATGCGTCGATAACACTAGATTTTAAAAGCCGCAAGTTTTTTCATTTTTAGTTGTTTTAGAGTTCATGCCTTCACTTCAGTGTTACTTAGTCTGCCAAACACACAAAAAGCATGCATTTTGAGGAATGTACTTCGGGCTATTTCTGTTTGGGTTTTTATTTGATTATATGTTATTTGCCTTATTATACTTTGTTTGTAAAACATAAATTTGTTTTCTTATGCTGTCTCACTTCGACCCACTACTCCGACTAACCCGGGTAGGTTATCGTTGGTAAAGTAAAAATTACAGTTTAAAAATTCTTTACCTTATAAAAACATCGAACCAGACAATAGCATGCCAGTATAAATCACATCTACTCAGATAAATGATACAATAAAACTAATTATAAAATAATTAAATTAATAAACGTAGAAATCATGCATAAATTATTTATTTTGTTAAAAATATTGCATTATTGCGTAATATCTTTTTCCAATAGTAGAAAGAAGATTAAAATATGCATATTTTGTAATTGAAACATATATATTGTAATAATTCTTATTTTGAATAATTATAGAACAAAGTAAGGTTTATTAAAAAATCTTTAAAACTAAAACAACCACAGTTAGTCGTTAAGATAATTTATAATAATATAAATATTTAGCAAAGTCGTTACTGAATAAATATGGATTAAAAAAAAACATAAGCTAAGATAGTGTAATACAAAAATTAACGTTATTTAAATAATAAAAGTTAAAAATGTCTCACTAATATTATTAACAAACTTAAAACCCGCTTAATTATAATTGTTGAGCATAATTACGCCAATTGCTATTTAATAAAAATTATTCTTATAAAAATAATCAATTAAAAATTTAAACCTAGAATGATAAACATCTTGATGGGCAATATTTTTCAGAAACAAATCTGTGAATCCGGTCTCGCTGAGATCTTGAATATCAGGTGCTTCTGAACTGTCCATCAACATAACCTTTATAAAAAATGCAGATAATACTAATCCAAATTTACATTGTTTATTAAACTCTTCTCTTAAAGTTTTGTATGGAATAATTGTAGGATCGCTTCCTAGTTCTCTCATAAAGTGACATAGACTTCTATGGTAAATATCAAGGTAGTAATCTAACTGTTCCCATATAGTACTGTCAGTACATGTGCACAAGAAATGTGAAATATCGTAAATAATTGAACAAGATCTTGATAGTTGAAAATCGATAAGTTTCATAGATTGAAGATGTTTTGTTCCATTTACAGTCTGAAAGTTTAATACATTATTATTACAATAGATACATGTTTTATATATTATAACTTATTATTATTATTGTTAATATTTTAGTTATTATTTATTATAGTTTTAATATAAAATATTTTTATACGTTAAACATATAAATTAACATATATTTAATTGTATAAAAATATTAAGATGGTTTTGAAATAATCGTAAATAGTTTTGTATTTTTTTAAATTTGTTAATAACATTTAAGGAAATCTTAAAAATAGCAAACTCCGGCTAAAAAATATCAAAACATTGTTAAAAATAGCAAAATTTGATCAAAAACTGCTAAAAAGTAAACAATTCTGTTAAAAAATGTCAAATATACCAAAGTCTGACTATGAAACAGCAAAATATTGATAAAAAATGTAATATGAGGTGTTTTATTTAAAACTTGATAAAGAACACTGTAATATTAATTATATGGTTCAATTATTTTATAATGTTGTTTATGATGCTATTTTTTTTGTTTGTGCCAGTTAAATGTGTTTATCAAAACAGTTGTCCTGTCTGGTTTAATCCAACCCATATTAAAGAAAAAAAAATGGTTCATTGAGTTTATAAATAATTAGGTCAGGATGATGATTATTATAAGTTCACTATTTAAGAACTAAATGTAAATCATTAAATACATCAATATATGATGCATACATTTTAAAAATGGACACGAATATATCTACAAACCCAAAAGCTTTCTGGCAATTTATTAACAAGAAAAAACATGGGTTTTCAACTCAAATGAAATATGGTGATACTACTAGCAACAGTGAACAAGACTACGTCAATTTATTTGCCTACTACTTCTCTACGGTTTATGGTAATAGTGATAATTGTAAAGTACCGGATTTTAATTTGTCTACCTGTGTTTTTTTATAGTTTTAAGATCAATACAACAGCTATGTTTGATGGTATTATAGAACTAGGTAACTCATGTTATGGTTATGGTCTAGATGGTATTCCAAAAGTATTGTTGAAAAAATGTGTCTGCTTGCTAACTACCCCAATTACAATGCTATTTCAATCATCATTACATAGTGAGTCATTTACCAAATTCTAGAAACAATATAATATATGATTAGTATCTACCTAACCATAATTACATTTAATATGAGAGTGTGGGTGGACCAGATACTAGGTCTCGTCAATATATATTTAATTTACAGGTATATATTCAAAGGCAGTTTGTCTCAATCAATCAATCATCAATCCTCACAAATTAAAAAAAAGTAAAAAAAAATCCATTACTTGCAACTTTATAGAAACAACCGCCAATGTAATATACAGGGTGTTAGACAAAAAACGTACGGCTCAATAACTCCGTTATTTTTTAACCCATTTATATGATTTTAAAACCATTTTAAATATTTTTTTGAATACTATAAAGGCTGGTACACAAATATTTGTTTTTATTTTTAGTATAGTTTCTATGGCAATCAACTTTTTATTTTTAAATGGCAACATACATTTTTTATTTTATTTTTTAAATCTTTATGGTATTTTTAATACAGTAATGTAAAAAAATAATATACTTTTATAACAAAAATTTTTGATAAATTTAAAAATCTATTATTTGTTTTTTATTTAAAATGGTCGTAATAAAATAGTTGGCGTTGAAAATAATGAGTGTTAATTTTTTGAGTGTTTTTAATGTTATTATGCACAATACAGTAACTTAAAAAATTACGTTTTCAAAATTTAAAAAATTAATAATTTAATTATTTTTTTTTTTTTTTAATTTTTTTATTTACATCAATTTTTTGATACTATATTGTGCATAACAACGTAAAAACACTCTAAAAAATAAACATTATTTATTTTCATCGCCAACTATTCAATTACAATCATTTTAAATAAAAAACAAATATTATGTTTTTTTAAATTTATCAAAAAATTTTGTTATAAAAGTATATTATTAATTTAAATGGTTTAAAAATCAAACTAAAAAATATTTTAGAAAAAAATGAAGGCTTTGAATTACTACAAAATATCTCCAGCGTATTGGAAGGGAACAACGAAGAAACTTTTCAAATAAACCCTTCAATTGCCTGCAAGTTTGAATATGCTCCTATTACATCTGTTGATGTAGAAAGAAGTTTTTCTGCATACAAACAGATATTGTCGGACCACAGGCAATCATTTTTAATAGATAATTTAGAAAAATATTTAATTGTTGGTGTTTACAGTTAATTAATAAAATATAGACAAATTTAGTTTAATTAATGTTGGGTTTCTACTGTAACTTTTATGATTGTCTTGTTTTTTTTTGCGTAAAGCATTTATTTTTCTTATATATTATTTTATGTTATTAAAATATTTTGGTTCTACAAATATACTTAGTTGTTTATTTTTCCAACCTTTTCTTGTTTGTTTTAAGGGTTTTTTTCAATTAAAAAACATTAAAAAACATGCACATACTGCACTTTTTTACGTATATTATAATAATAATATGTGCATATTTTTTTATTTTGGGAAAATTACGTGCATATATATGCGCATATTTTTAATCTTTTGAGTGCATATAATTCCCAGCTTTACTAATAAAACATCATTGATGTTATTAAACGTATCGGCGTACATGGTAAAAGCTGTTTAGAACATAAGATTTTCTATTAATAATTAAAACACAAGTGTTTTTGAGTTTTATAGCAGGCAGATGATTAATCATCTGCTTTTTTATTTATTAGTTAATAAACAGCAGTTTTGTATTTTTAGATGTTAAAGCCAAAGTTGTAGTGTCTCACATAACTTAAATTTAAATGCTTTATTGTCATTTAGATCATCAAACACGTCAAATTTTTACAAAATGTTGTGTAATAATATTTTCAAAAATCAATTAACAACTAAAATTTGACAAGAATAATTATTAGCAAAAAAAGAAACTTTTGTGTTATTTTGTTACTATGGTTGTAATTGTGATGTAACAAAAAATCAAATTTAGAGTTTGAGAACAATGTCACGCTTTTGTTTTGTTTATTAGAATTAATTAAAATTAATGATCAACATATTTTAATAAAGCAATAACATCTAACTAAATAATAATTGAACTATAAATTAAATTAATTATTATTGTAATAATGCTTCAATATGACCACCGTTTTCATGAATACATAGTTGACAACGTTTTAATATATTATTTTGTACTTTTAATAAAAGATTATGTCTAATTTCTGTTAGAACTCTTTTAATTTTAGTTTTCAGATCATCAATGTTATGTGGCATTTTTTTGTAAACTTTATCCTTGATAGTTCCTCACTAAAAAAAAATCAATAGGTGTAAGGTCCGAAGACTTAGGAGGCCACGCAATTAAACCTTTATTACCTATCCATTTAGGAAATCTTTCTGACAAATAAATTGATATAATGTGTGCATTCTGAGCAGGCGCGCTATCAAGTTAAAAATACTTTTGGATCAAGTTCAATAGAAAATAATCCAGTAATTCTTCTAATTCATTTTGTAAGAATAACAGATAGCAATCGGAATTCAGATGTTCTTCATAAAAATACGGTCCCAATATTTTTGTTCCAAGAATGCCACACCAGACATTAATAGAAAATACACGTTGATCTTGTTTTTTAATTGTTAAGTGTGAGTTATCTTTTGACCAGTAAATATGATTTTTTTGGTTAAATAATCTATTATTTGTAAATTTTGCCTTGTCAGTAAATAGAATTGATTGAGAAAATAGTTTGTGTTTTTGACTTTCTTCAATAAACCATAAAACATATTTTAATCTTCTTTCAAAATTTGTTGGATACAAAGTGTTTCCAATATAATGATGATAAGGCTTAAAATTATTTTGTTTTAACATTTTTCTTGCTTGTTCTATGGATGCGTAACACTCTAGTTCAATCTCTCGTACAGATGCGGTTGGCTTAAAAGTATTGTATGCCAAAACACGTATCTCTGAATCTTTATTAAAATTAATTTTGGCTTTTTTTGGTTTACAAAATAATCCACATTTTTTTAAGTTTTTTTCAAGTTTTGCAAACAAGCTTTTACTTGGCTGCCTTCTTTTATGTATGTTTGTAGATACAATTTAGATGATGTGTTTATATCACGATTATTTGCAGTAACAAAACAACATATCATTTTTTTCTCCCGTCGATTAAGCCATATTATCCGGTATTATGATAACTTTATTATTATTTATAAACACAATAGTTTTAAATTCAAATGTTGTTTAAATAAATGCGTGCTCTTTGAATAACTTTAAACAATTAAATTTGACAACAATATAAATAAATAAAAAAATATAATATTAATATTTGGTTTTTAATTCCAAAGTACTCTTGTATGTATGTATGTATGTAGTAATAGTTGTTTTAATAATTAATTCTTGTTTTTGTAAATTCTAAAAAAAATAATAAAATAAAATATAACAAATTGTACATTTTTGAAATAAAAAAAAATAAGCTTTTCAATGAACTCATAGCCAACTAAGGTTGTCATTTAAAAAAATAAAAGTTTGGTTTATATCTCAAAAATCAAAAATGCCATTTTTGTTAATTTATTTGAATTCTACACAAAAATATCTACTAAATACATTTTATATTTTTGCTCTAGAGTGAATAGACAGAAAGTTATTTAAGTTTAAAAAAACAACCGTTTTTAGTTTTTTTAGAATATTTAAAAAAGTTGAAGATCTATGACAAATTTAAACGGCATTACGTTTTTTCTGTAAATTCTGCTCAATTTTGCTAATTTAACCAACTCTGTAACATTTAAAATAACAAAGAACACACGTAGAATATTGACACCCAATATAGCAAGCACACTCATCCTCTTGGGGTACGTTTATGCTGCACATTGCCGGCGCTGCTTGCCAAGATTGGCCATTGGCCCCGGTATGTTTTAGCGATGATGAAACAAACCTATATAATCTTATGGAAGCATAAATGCTGCACCTCGCACATTTCCGCGCTGCTCACCACAATCCTCGCCACTGCGATGTGAACAAAATAATTTGCTTTTTATGATCGTACCATTGCCGTACATCTTCAAACTAGCACTCTAATTGGGTCTTTCTGTACTAGTGAGACGTTAACATAAATTTTATATTTTGTATTAATGTACAAAAAATAAATATTATATTACATTAATACATTGATAATGATGATTATTCATCGAAACATGTATGTTTAAATAAAATAAATAATTAATTAAAATCATTAACTTTGATAATATGAATAAAACGTTAACATAATGTAACTTATATTATCAAACTTATTTAATTAGTATGTTACATCAAACAGTGTTGCAATTATATGCTATTTAAAAAAATAAAGTTTTATTTGCATGCATTATGTTAATTTATCAAAACTTTGTTGATTTTAATTGAAAGAAATCTGCATTACACAAGAAATTGTTAAAACATTGTTTGTATTTTTACTGAAGTGGCATAATAATTAATTATTTTAATTTAGTATTTTGACATATATTAATAATTTCATTATATTAATATTTTAATAGAAAAATAAAAATCGATTGTCACAATTTTTAATCTAACTTGACTTGCAATTTAAATTAATTACTAGTACTTTAAATTATTATGCTCTTTTATTAAATTTATTTAAAAGAATGTTTTGTTGCATATTGTTGTGTGATAACTCGGTTTGTTTTTTGAGATCATACCGTCGCAGACACTAGAAATCTACAAAACTTTTACAATTCGTTTGTTAAAGATTTTTTTTTGTAAGCTGTCCTATTATATATGCACAAACGTACTACAATTATTTGGTTTGTTTTTTGTCGGCGGACGGTACGAAGGCGCCAAAAATTAAATTTTGTTTGTTAATAAAGTTATTTTTTTTTAATATTTAATTTGAGATACCAATAAAATCAGCTCATATTTAAAAAAATTAAAATACATTATAATTAAAACTATAATTATATAATGCGTAACCAAAATATTATAAATAAATGATTTATAAGTAAACAAATATTTACCCAATCTGATTATAGTAATGATATAGCAAAATTACAAACGATACCGCTTTGTTATTTTAGATAATTATGTTTACTTTTATTACTCAATAAATTTTATCAATAGCAGTACTTCAATTATTTTACTATTTAGTACAATTCATTATAAAGTAATAATCAAATATTTTGTCATTTCAACTAAATTCAACACTAATTTAAACAAATTATCAGTTATTTTTGGATACATACCTCATATTTAAACATCATATTATTGCTCCAACAATCAGCATGCGAAATTGCAGCAAATTTTTCTTTTGTGTGATCATGATTTAACATAAATAATTCCATCTCATCACAAAATTTTGTATAACGTTTTTGCTGATCATTATTGATAATAGACAATTTGAATTTTTCACAAAGTTTTTTGCAGCTATTAAGTAATTTTCCATCTGTAAACCATGTATCTGCGTTATCTCCAATTGCTTCTGCAAGTTCTTTATATTTCTTGGGCTGTTGATCCTTAAGTGCTAATGATAATGCATGTAATTTTCCGTATTCTGTCAGTACCATTTCCACATGAGTAGCATCCATTGGTAATAATCTATCCCATAGGTTGTAATTTTGCACTTTTAAATTTTCAAGCACAATTAATTCTTTTTCAGGTTTCTTAAACGTGTAATAACATGTAGGTATAGATTGGAATGGAAACTCGACGTCTTTTTGAAAATGATTGAAAACTGGAACAACTTTATCGTAAAATTCAATTTCAGCTACAAAGCTTTGACGAATCGGAACACGTTTTCTTGCGACTGGATCAGTAGTAGCAGTTTTAATTATTACACTTAATGTTTTATTAGTGTTTTCTAATGTAACTGCTGTTACTGTACCAATATAACCATCGCCTTTAAATCCAGCGTCTCCAAAATTTATTTTCATGTTTTCAATATTTTCCCTTTTTCCAACTTCATTTAAATGATAGGTAATACGGGAACGAAAATTGTCGCCTTCCATGATTAAAACATAAATGACTAGCATTGTAGATCATTTAGTATTTATATACAATGTGTTATCTTTAAGTACATATACTCTATTTCATAATAAAATAGCAATTTGGAAAGGTTAATTTTGAATCAAATTTATTTATGAATGTTATCTTATCATTTGTAATTGTCTGTAATTATAATTCAAATAATTTGGACAATATTATTAAAAGACATGTATGTTTAATAAAAAGTACAAAAAAAAATCAGCAAAATATACAATATTAAATAAAGTATAAACATATTTAAAAAGCGGGTGACCAAAACAAATTGATAAAAAAAATTTATCTAACTTTTCCATGATTTTACCAAACCAATAACCGCTAACTTGTTAGAAGTAAAGAGATTTCTCAACTATTGTTCTAGTGTTTTTGTAACCTCAGGTGCGGCTGTTTGACAAACTCACTGAAATGAAAATGGGCTTTGTTGTTCAAAATGATTTTTCAAAAACAGTCAGGATTCCTTACGTTGATCATTATGAGAAATAGCTCTACACATTTTTAAAGCATTTGATAAAGTATAAGATCCTAATTTTATTAACGATTTATTGTAATAGTTTTTATTACAAATTTGTGTCTTTACGTTTCAAAAACAAAATTTGATGTATTATCAAGACTAAATATAAAACTTAACAACAAATCCATATTTAAATCATTTTCTGTTTATAGAAGTTACAATCTTATATAATCTTTAATGAAATAACTATGTTGTTGACATAGCTTCAAAAATATTTAGAAAACTAAAAGTTTTTTTTACTTCAGAACAACTTTAGCATGTCTAAGTCAAGTGTACGGAACAAATATTTGATTTTGCTCAAACCACTGAAAATGTCTTTTTCTACATGAGTACTGATCTTGTTTTTTAGATATTTTTAATAAGCCATTTTGAGTAATAAGCAATCAAAATTTAAAAAATAAAATTTTGCATTTTTTTACGTTTTTTATCGTTTGTAAATTCTCAGGATTGATTTTTACAAAAAAACTTTAATAAACTTTTTTCTTCAAAATTGTTCATAAAATCATTTTTATAACTAAAAATTTGATTCCTTAAATTTTAAAAAAATTAAAAACATTTTTTCTTAAAAAAAAATGACTGGTATTTTTTTTAAATATGGTTAAAAACGTGCGTTTATATGAGCATAAGATGATAAAATTTACAATGTATGTAAAAATACTTAAAAATAGCAAAAAAATGCTTAAATTTTAAATTTACATTTTTTAATCGTTTGTAACTTTTCAGGATTGCATTTTTAGGAAAAAATTATAACCAACTTTTTTCTTCAAACTTGTCTAGAATAAGTTTCCACAATTTAAATTTTTTTTTTTTTTATTTTGAACATTTTGCAGAACTTTAAATAACAGTTTTTCTTATTACACTTATATGTTCTGTTAAGTTGCATTTTAGTTCATTAAAAAGCATTTTTAAATTAAGACTAGGTTGTACTACTGTAAGAGCTAACAATATTTTTATTTTTTAATTGTTTTTTTGTTTTGTTTTTTTTTTTTTTAATTTATAAATTTATCAAATAGTTCATTCATTCATGATGATGTAAATTAAATAGTGTACTTCTATTTATAAGTCAGTGAAAATATGTTTTACAATGAGTAGTTACTTCAGCATACGGAAATTTAAAAGTTATTTTTTGTTCGCGTAGTGGTCTGTTAAATTTAACTGACGGAACAAAAAACTCATTTAAGATCCGCTTTTACAATCCCCAGTTAAAGCATAGTTAGGGTTTGAAAAGGAATAAACCGGGGTTAACTTATCCGGTGCTCGGAGCAGTAGTTAAACCTAGTATAACGCACATAACCTCGTAAGCGCCGCATATATCATATTCGTAAAAAAAGTAAAGTTTGTTGCTCCAGTTTTTGCTTTTTTGTTCTTGCTATCTGATTTAAACACATTTACGTTATAGCCGAGACAATCTAAATTTGCTTATAAACAACTTACGGCACAATTTACGGCGACGTGCTCTTGCTAAATTAATTAATTGGAGATTGCCCTCATTTGCTGTTTTCACTTCTAGCGACTGCTGACTAACAAGGTCCTTACAAAAATGTGTCTGACTGTTAGTTTTGTGATTTTTATACTTTAAATTATTGTTTTGGCAATATTTGAGCTTTGAGAAAACATTTGCGCTAGCATCATTTTTTCTACATGTATAGTGTACCGCTGACTCTACGCGTCCCTTTATTTTGCTGTCTGACTGTTAAATTTGTGTTTTAGATTAGATTCACTAACTGTGTACAAACTTTAAGTTTTCTGAAAACAATTTAGAGGTACTAATTAATTTTACATCTTTGAGAGCGTATCAGCGCCAGGTGTCCCGACGGCAGACCTGCTGACTCTAGACTAGCTAAAATGATTGAAATAGAACCCAATATTAAAATATCAAGCTTCCAAAAATTCATGCATTTTTTGACGCAAGCTTTTGGACTATATTATATATATCCGGGTTGTCTCGTAGGGCTCGCATAACCTGACTAATCTATACAAAATAAATTTCTATATAAACTTAACCCTCGCATATCAGATATAATTATATTCATTATTAAAGAGTAAATTTGCAAAATATACAGCAAAACTGTTTTTTTAAGACCGGGCTTCTGATGGCCTGTAGTGTATACTGGGCTATATATATATATATATATATATATATATATATATATATATATATATATATATATATATATATATATATATATATATATATATATATATATATATATACAATGCAACATGCAAGACCATTTTAGATACGCAACGCAACATGCAAGATCACAAAGAACATACGAAGTCGTGGTCTCGTATGTTCTATATACGCAACGCAACATATGAAACCATGGTGAAGGCGCCAAAATATATGTGATCTTCTATAGGCGTGACCATCTCTTTGGTGGGTTGCTTGTTTAGCAATGATAGAAATTTGTGACCGCCTACTATTTTCTTTCGTTATTGCAACGTTTTATATTAATTCAATTTGCATCAATTAGTTTTGATTAAATTTTTATCCTGTGCTGCAATATGCTGATTAATTATACAAAACACGCAGTACTATTTATTTTTATTGGAATATTCCTTAATTTTATTTTAATACCAAGCGACGGCAAGTGGCATAATAGAGATATTGTTAGCATTATATTGTTTGAAACATCTGCTGCTTAAGCAGGCTATTGAACTGGCATGACTTTGAAATAAACACAAATTTACGGCGATGTAATATAGTGTCATTATATTATTTATTGCTGCTTTTACTTATTGTTTTATTGCGCGTTAATATCATACAACACAACATCAATCACAATAGTTTTTAATAATCAATATAAACTTTTTAATTATAATGTAACCTAATTAACAAATTTATTTTGCAGTTTTTAATAATAAATATTATATGAAAAAATAGTTTTTGTAATTTAATATGCAAAATTGTTCTATTTAATTGAAATTTATTTAACAAAAATTTCTAAGTATGCAGATTACAAAATAAACAATAAGTAAACTTTTACTTCCACATTGTTTGACAAGTTAAATTGAATGCATGCAACTAAAACTAACTGAATTGAATAGTAATGATCTGGCGGCTTACTTATTTAGACTTTTAGTTATTTACTTGTTTACATGTGTATTTGTTTAGTTGGTTACTTCTTCACTTGTTTATTTGTTTACCTGTTTACCTGTTTAGTTGTAAACTTGTTTACTTGTTTATTTGTTTATTTGTTTACTTGTTTACTGGTTTACTTGTTTATTTGTTCACTTGTTTACTTGTTTACTTGTTTACTTGTTTACTTGTTTACTTGTTTACTGGTTTACTTGTTAATTTGTTTACTTGTTTACTTGATTACTTGTTTATTTGTTTACTTGTTTATTTGTTTACTTGTTTACTTGTTCACTTGTATACTTGTTTACTTGTTTACTTGTTTACTTGTTTATTTGTTTACTTGTTTACTTGTTTACTTGTTTACTTGTTTACTTGTTTATTTGTTTACTTGTTTACTTGTTTACTTGTTTACTTGTTTACTTGTTTACTTGTTTACTTGTTTATTTGTTTACTTGTTTACTTGTTTCCTTGTTTACTTGTTTACTTGTTAACTTGTTTACTTGTTTACTTTTTTACTAATTTTGTTGTTCACTTGTGTAGTTGTTTACTTGATTACTTGTTTACTTGTTGTTCTGTTTAGTTGTTTATTTGTTTACTTGTTTATTTGTTTAGTTATTTACTTGTTTAGTTGTTTACAAGTTTAGTTGTTTTGTTGTTTACATGTTTAGTTGTTTTGTTGTATACTGGTTTACTTGTTTGTTTGTTAACTTGTTTAGTTAATTTGTTGTTTAGTTGTTAACTTGTTTACTTGTTTCACACAAACGGAACAATTAATTGACAATATTATGTGTTTTTTGAGATAAAATAAAATAAGTAATATCCGCCGTCGGACCATTACTGCTTAATACGGTTAATATGTTTTAAGTTTTAATATTAACTCATTTAATTTAATTCTAAGCAAGTTATCTTGCATTAAATAATAATTTAATTAATATTGGATTGTTGTATTTATTGAAACCATATTATACGCAGCATAAAAATTATAAAATAAAAAATGTAACTGTTACTTAAAAAACAAATTTTTTATTTGTATACTTAGACAATTGCATTTTCAAATTAAATAATGAATTAACATGCGCAAAAACGGTTTACACTTTTTACAAGTGGAAAAAAATAACAATAATAATTTCTTCACGCTTATATACGTAGATTGATACCTAGCATAAAAGTGTTTTTAATTGTACTACATTTATTGTGATATAATAAGAAATAAATCCATCTATCATAATTTAAAATAAAATAATGTAAAATAAAATAATAGTAGCCTATACAAATATCATTACAGCAAAAATAAGTTAAAAGGATGCTGTAATATCCAAAAGAAACGGTCTACTACAAAAAAATACACATAAAATCTATTTATAGTTTTACGTTTCCCCTTTTATTGATGAAGGTTGAGTGAAGAAGTTAATATATTCCTGTCTTTAAATGCTTCGTTTTATACTAACTAATATAATTATATCGCATTTAATGTAAAATATTACATTATATTAAATGCAACTTGATTTGTTAATAGTATAAAGAAGATTTAAATTAAAAAAAATTGCTTGCTTGTCTAATAAATTAATTGAATGATTGGTATATTTAAATTTGTGTGATGGCATTTCATTCAGAATAGGGTAAAATAAATTACAATGAAGATAAAGAATTGTATTATGTAAAAGGTTAGGTATTTACAATCATAACAGTTTGCTTAACAAGCGACGTTGGCCATGGAAATAAAATAATGGGCGTGCGTTATTTGTTCTATCGGCCAGCCTACAAATTAAAACCTGTTGTAACTTTTTTATTTAAGAGTGTAAAAGAAAGGTACAGTTAGCTTTCTGCTACAAATTTGATTTTCTATCTATATGTTCAATAATTAGAAAAGTATAAAAGTGACTTTGCATGTTGCATTGTAAATATATATATATATATATATGTATGTATATATCTTTATGTTTGTATGAAAATGAGGCTTTGAATACTATTTCAGTTTAGTAAAGACAGCTTCATTTAGAAAGTAAGGATATCCTTACTTTATTGTATACAGTAGTACTATAAAGAGCGGATTATACGTATATACTGTCTAAAATAATGCTTTCTTTCTGCAAAAGCTATTACAAGCTTACTTTATGATACTACAGTTTATGAACGTATACAAATTGTCGCCACATCTCCGTGGCCAAAAGTAAGAACTTAGGCGTATATGGTAATTTTTACTTACAATATAAGAGGGCGTAATACTAAATATTGTTAACAGAGTTGCATATATTCAATCTTTCTTATCAATGAGAGGCTTATTATAACGGAACATGCGTAGAGAGTTGCATACATTTTAATAAAATTTTCTCTCAACAAGCTATCGTTTCAAATAAATATATCTCTCTTTAAAGCGGTTGGTAAATTTGTGGACCGTGACCTTTCTTGACCCGGGTACACAATAACTATTAAATACAATAGCACATATGCCGTTCTAAAATAATTTATAAATAGTGAAATTTATAATACAAATTATTATTGGAAAAATAATAATTAATAACTTCTTTTCTTGTAAAAATAATTAAAATGTTTGTCAGAAAAATAAATTAGATTTTTTTCTATTTAATCAGATAGAATCATGTTAATATTGAAACAGATTTGTCTGTTAATTAATCTTTACAATTAAATCATTACTAATAGCTCTCATGATCATCCATGTTGTTTGTATAATTAGGTAGGTACAAAAAATAATTTGATTTTTTTTTTATTTTGTTTTTTTTAGGAAATATGGTTATTATTGTAAGTGTCAATAACAGAATAATAATTACAAAGCAAAGTTTGGAGTATTCATTTCACAATGAAAATAACAAAATTTTAATTTTGAGCAAATATCTAACTTGTGCATTATTTAATAGCATTTTTAAACTTTGAACTTTGTACTCAATTGTCTTTCTATTGTTCAAATAAAATATGAGTATTAAATAAGAAGAGCATAAATCATGCAAAATAAGTATTAAATAAGAAAAAATATGATAAATTGTACAATTTATTTATAGAACCCTATTGTCCCCTAGCTAATTGAGTTAAAGGTACAATTATTGCTTAAATGTAATATGGGTATCAAATAAGAACAAATATGCTAACTTGCACAACTATTTTATAGAACTCTTAAACTTTGTACACTATTGTCTCCCAGCTAAATGAATTAAAGGTAGAATTATTGCTCAGATTTAATATGGATATCAAATAAAAGCAAATATTGTAAGTTGTAAAATTATATTATAGTTTCATTATTGTACCTTATAGTACCTCCAGCTAAATGAATTGGGGTACAATTATTGTATAAATGTAATATAGGTATCAATTAAGAGCAAATATGTTAAGTTCTACCATTAACTTAAAGTATTTCTGAAATTTGTACCCTATTGTCCTCCTAAGTAAATGAATTAAGGGTACAATTATTAAATATTGCTTATTTAATATTGTTATCAAATAAAAGCAAATATAATAAGCTGTAAAATTATATTATATTTTTATTGAACTTTGTACCCTATTGTTTTCTCAGCTAAATAAATTAGACTACAATTATTGCTCAAATGTAATATGATATACCTAATAAAAAGTAAATTCTTATACTATACTTATCAAAATAAAGCAACTATAAACCTTTTTGGATAATTTGTTCGCAAGTTTTACAAGCTTTTTTAATGCAATCTTAAAAAAGTTTAATATTTTATCAATTATATAGTTTGTTAGGAGGTTTTAATATACATAATACTGAATGATTAAGTCACTTTTACAACAGTATCCGCCAAAAAACATGTTTTTTTGCCTAGTTCAACCTTACTCACCAATTTTTCTCATATTATTTCAGAGATTACAACTACTGTTGAGGCTGTTTTAGAAACATTTGCTTATTACTGTTATTATTATTACTGAACTTAAGCCGCGCTTCATCTAAAGTTATTTCAAAATAAACATATTTTTTTACAAATTTCATATTTTACACATTTTTTATAATCCAAAAGTTCACATAAAAAAATAAATTCTATTTTTTATTATTAAACCAAAACAAAAGACTGTTAATATTAAGCGTAAAGCATTTAACAAAAAGTAATTAATTGTTTGCAGATTATGATAATGTTATACAATATGATAAAAGTGAGTTGACAGGAATATATAAAACAATAATTTTATTGCAAAGTTGTTCAAAATTTGTAAGACCTTCTTTTAAACAAAACAAATTAGTTACTAATTAAAAGGAAAAAACAGATATTTCTATCTATCAATAGTTCTAGAAATTTCCAACTTATTTGATAAGGTTTGGCATCCGAATTTTAATAACAAGGTCATATCTTGATCATAAATCTGTAAATTTTGTCAATTGATTTTTTGACAACAAATGTATTATTTCTAGAATTGATTGTTTAATGTCTGTCTTCAAAATAATAAATGCTGGTGTTGTTCAAGATTTTGCTTTTTTGTCGACTTTATTTTTTATTCATATTAATGAGCACAATTTATAGTTCATACTTTTCGAAGACAATATCGACAAACTTGTCAGAGCGTATTAGAGTTATGTACTAGGTTACAATCTGTACCAATATTTAATAATTAATAAAGACTTTGAAAGAATATCTGACTGTAGTACTCTCAACTAAGCCAATTTTAACTTTTTAATGTTTTAAAATTAAATTTCAAGGTATCAGACGTAACGTATTAAATGAAACAACAAATGTATATCAAATCTTCCTTCTAATTTTTTTTTTTTGGATTGGCCATATATTTAAAATACTAGGATTTCTAAATGAACGTAAATAGTTTTTTTATGGTTTTGTACAATTCTGTATTGGAATATTAGGAGAAAGATTTGAGACTTAGACTATCTCTTCTAAATTTTATTAAAAACAAGTTATTTAAATTATTTTTGATTCAAAATTGACAAATGACTTAAATACTTTACAAAATTGACGTAATTTTGCAGATCTTTAAGTTTTCTAAGTTTTAGGGTAAACAATTGTAATTGTTAACGTAGTTGCTTTCATTTGATACCCATATTACTATTGGGCAATATTTGAACCTTTATTTGTTTAGCAGGGAGACAATAAGGTACAATGTTTTGAGGTGTTATAAAATAATTGTTTGTTATCATATTTGATTTCATTTGTTTAGCTAGGGACAATGGGGTACAATGTTTTAGGGTACTTTAAAATAATTATTTAAGTTACCACATTTGCTTTTAAAATACACATTATTTAATAAAGAAATAACTAAAATACACATTATTTAAAAGAGAAATAACAAAATAACACAATATTTAATAGAGAAATAACTCAAAAACACATTATTTAATAGAGAAATAAAAAAAACACATTATTTAATAGAGACATAACTAAATACACATTATTTAATAGAAAAATAACTAAAATACACATTATTTAATAGAGAAATAACAAAAAAACACATTTCTTAATAAAAAATATTACATTTGTTTAATATTGTACTTTTATTTGTTTAGCTGGGGAACAATAGGGTATAATGTTCTAGGGTACTATAAAATAACTATATATGTTACCATATTTTCTTTCATTTGATACCCGCCATATTACATTTATGCAATATGTACCTTTAATTGTTTAACAGGGGGACGATAGGTTACAATGTTCTGGGATAACATAAAATAATTGTATAACTACCATATTTGCTTTCATTTAATACGCATATTACATTTGTGCAACATTGTACCTTTATTTGTTTAGCTGGGGACAATAGAGTACAATGTTTTAGGGTACTATAAAATAATTATTTAAGTTACCATATTTGATTTCATTTGATACTCATATTACATTTGTACGATATTGTACCTTTAATTGTTTAAAGGGGAACCATAGGGTACAATGTTCTGTGGTAACATAAAATAATTGTATAACCTACTATATTTGCTTTCATTTGATACCCATATTACATTTATGCAATATTGTACCTTAAATTGTTTAACAGGGGGACAACAGGGTACAATGTTCTGGGATAACATAAAATAATTGTATAACCTACCATATTTGCTTTCATTTGATACCTATATTACATTTGTGCAATTTTGTACCCTTAATTTATAAAATAAGAGGGACGGAAGGGTACAATGTTTTGGGGCACTATAAAATAATTTTCATAAACATTGTTTAAACTATATTTATATATGTTTTGTATTAACATCATAAACGCCGTCAACTTGAAATTTTAATTATATCTATATTAATAAGGAATGTGAGAACGGAAAGCAATAAAAAGATAAATGCCTACAAAAAAATGTTTACTTTAAGATTGAATACCCAATTGAGAGGCCCTTTTTGTGTGGCAAGGCCAAGCAAGCAAAATATAAATGTGATTTCAAACAAATAACACAAAATATATGCTCTTGAACATTATTATAATATTTATAGTTTCCAAATGATTTGTTTGGATTTATATGACTACTTGGTTTAATATAATTACTCGCAGTTAGCGAAATAATTAATAATAAAATTTTATGATCAGTTTCAGTAACATTTAAACATGGATAACGTGTCTTAAAACCGTCAAATCAAATCATTTTTACATAAACATGAGAAATGCATTTTATATACATTTGTGTATTGTACCTTTAATTTATTGAGTTGAAACGACGATTGGGTACAATGTTTAGGGTGCAGCTGCAGAGACAAATTAGTCTAAGACCACCATAAAACAATTGTTCAAATTACGATATTTGCTCTCATATGATCTTAGATTTGAGTAAAACTTAATTTATTAAGAGAGGGCGACGCAATTCTGTACCCTACAACATTCAAGAGTGTTATAAAATAATTGTACAGTTACTAAATTTGCAACAAACAGAAAAAAAACTATCATGATGCTAACTAATAAATTTACTTGCAATGTATTTTAGGACATTGCAAGTAAATTTACATTAACTTGGAAATTTATAATATTTAGTGATTATATCTATTTTAATGTAAATATGGAACAAAGTTGCCAAACCTTTTCTATTCTTTTATAAAATAGTAATTTATTTTTATATAAAACTTAACAATCAAACACGTATTAAATAAAATTATCAATAATTTAATATAACTGCGATTTAAATGTAAAATTTAAAAAAAAATCGAATATTAAATACAAATATATTTCAAAATAAAAATTTCTGAAATGTCAATATTAAACGAAAATTATTTTCGCTATTCATATAGTGAATCTTCTAACCTTGACCACTCATACTTTTCAACCAGCTTGCTTTTAAAAAATTCTTAAAGGGGATGTACTCTTAGTAACGCTACTACCAGTTGTACTATCAAATATTTATTGTTGAATATAACGCCATCTAATATTAAGTGTACACACTGTACTTAACTAGTTTTACCGCTACGTCAGTGGCAACAAAATTCACACAATTTTAAACTGGACTTCCAACAGTATGCAGCTAACATTACACATAATAATCTTCACTTTAAGTAGAACAGTAGGATTGTAAAATATGAAATATCTCGACAAATACCTTACTTTACAAATCAATTTTTACATTGGCAATTAGCAAAAGGTTTACGAAACTATTTTAGTATATATTAATAAGCAAATATGTTTTGTTACAATAATCCTGAGATTAAGATGTACAAAACGATCTTCACTTTCATACCATCATGTATAAGTATATATATATATATATATATATATATATATTTACATCAACCTAACTATAGAGCGTCCATACATTGTCCTTTTACGCACTTTGAAGCGTCCGAGAAGAATAGAGCGTCCGTATACGGACGCCAAAAGGAAACCTTTATAAATTGATTCTGCGCATCAAGGCGAGTCGAAAGATACATATAAAAAAAATTCAGTCCAAGACGCTCTATATGGCGATTTGTGTAAAAATGTATATTTTCGTGCATATTTTTAGTTCACACCATTTGCCGCAAGGAGGCGGTAAAGAGCTTGGCGTATATTTACAAGTATATTTTTCTGTACAAAAAATGCATTACTAAGCGTCCGCGTAATATGGCAACACCGCATTTAAAATATCGATCGCAAGTTAAAATTAGAATTACTTTTTCTATTTTAGGCACGTCGGCATATATTATCTAACGGACGCCAAATTGTATATTTACATTTTATTTTTACAATTTTTTTATATAAGAATTACTAAAGAATTGAAAACTCCCGCTTACAATAATAATATAAGATTTTGAATATTTAAAGTAGCGTTGTAAAAATTTTATTAATTAAAACACAGGTGGTTTTGGATTTTAAAGATTTATTTGAAAATAAAAATTATTTTTTTGTTGTTTGCCCGGTGCTGTGTTGGGCCGGGTTTTGAGTAATCTCCCGGAAAAAGTTTCCCGGTGAGAAGTTACCCTAGGGCGTCTGTGTGAGAATATCGGCGTCGCGGGCAGTGACGCCGGAAAGGCCTCGGTTTAATATACCGTGGCTTGGATTGTCTGGTTGAGCTCCCCGTTGGTTGGAAACATCCATATGTGGGTGCAACCAGGAGTTCCGAAGTCGAGCGGCGTTGAAACGGCATAATGTCCTTGTAAGTGGCCGTTCATAAACACAGCTGCGGAGGCTGAGTTAGCAATATAATTAGTTTCTTATCTTGATAGATGATTAGTTCTTATGTAAAACCGGCGGGCGGAAGTCTGTGCTGCTCGATCTAGTTACAGACTAACCGATTTTTATGCCTAAAAGCCTAGCGGGTTAAAGACGGTAAATCCCTGCAAGTTGCAAGATAAATTTGACGGGCAAAATTTGCTTGGCTTGGTTGCTAGTTAATGCCGGGCGAGCAAAGTCATGTGTTGTATAACTATGGATTCAAATAAAATTCAGTAAACTAAGTTTGCCAACTGTAATGGTATTATCAAAAATTATTAATGAGGTACCTAACTCAACGGTGTTAAAAAATTACATTTTTTTTTATTTATTTATGCTTTTTACGGCTATTTTACATCGCCACAGTAAGTCTACGACTTGTTTAAAGTGGTTTGATGGGACCAACAGCTTAAAACATAATTGCAAAAGTGCAAAATTTTAACATTTATCACAAATATTTGGGTTTAAATAATAATGTAATAAACAACAGTCTAATTTTGGCATCAAAAAAAGAATCGTGAAAATTGCATCGCTCTGGGACGTTTAAAAAATATTCTGATTTGTTCAGTAAGTTCTAACTTTTTTGTCCAAAATTGTAATGCAATTTTGAGGGCAGAAATAAATTTGCAAGGCATGAATAAGCCAGAATATTCACGACACTAAAAATCAGAAGTGATCCATCCGAGCTGTGACGGTCAAAACGCATTCGTTCAATTCAAATGCGTCGCGCTTAAAACTCCAAAAAGTGACCCGTCTGATATGGATAGACGTAGTTTGGTAACGGTTGCAGCTAGATACTTTGTTTGATGAAAATCTAATAAACTCAGCTATCTTCATTTTTTTTTTAATAAACTGCCTAAATTTTGTCTAAATTTCGTTCCAAACTTGACCCAAAAAAGTCATCATTTGCACTTCGGACCATAAATCTTAAAACAAAAATTAAAAAAAATTCTTAAACAGGATGGTTTTCAAAAAATGAAAAAACTTCCACAAAATTGTTGTTCATGTCATGTTTTCCCGTTTCAATTTGCCCAGCCAAGCCCTGACCCCGTTGCAAGGCTAGAGTTAATTAAAATATATCTGACACTAAAAATCAGAAGTTATCCAACCAAGCAGTAACGGTCAAAGCACCTCTGTGCAATTCAAATGCGTCGCGCTCAAAACGACCCCAAAACGACTTGGATCGACGTAGCTAAGTAACGGTTGCAGCTAGAAAGTTTGTTCTAATCGGAACCGTCGGATTTTTGGCCATGTCTTCTCGCCTCAATGCTCAGTCAAGTCCATTCGGGGTGAAGCTCTAATATTTTTCCGCCTTGTGCAAATAGACATAATTTTCATGTCTTAGGTTGCAGAGCAAACCCGAAAACATTATTGAATTTGGAAGACAAGTTAGCAAAAATATTTCTGATACTAAACATTGAAAGTGTTCCGACCAAGCTGTGTCAAAGCGCTTCAGTGCAATTCAAATGCGTCCCGCTCAAAGTAACCCCAAAAGCGTGATCAACGTAGTTCGGTAATGGTTTGAGCTAAGTTCTTTTTTTTTGTTGAATAGCTAATGAACGCAGCATCTTTATGATTTTTTTTTAAATAAGTCGCCCAAATTTTGTTTAAAATGTTGTTCCAAATTTTACCCAAAAAAGTTTCTTTTTGCACTTTTGACCAAAAATCTGGGCTAAAAATTTAATTTCAAAAAAATTCTTTGACAGAATGGTTTTTAAAGATTTACAATATTAAAAAAAAATGTTTTGATTGGAGCCGTCGGATTTATAGTCTTGGGCACTACCGTATAGACGTAACTTTCTTGTTCAACGTCGCGAAGCAAGTCAGAGTGTCCTAATGGAAAAAAAAAAATTAAAAATAACGCTGGAACTCATCATTACAGGGTAGCTTTGGTAGATTACAAAATGCAAAATAATAAAATTGTATTTGCTCTTTCTTGGAAACAGTACCGCCCAAAAGTTTAGAATTTATAAAATTTATCAAAAAATTGGTCCCAAATCGAAATAATGCAAAAATTAAAATGACGTCACTAAATCTCTTCTCTAATGATTAGAGTAGCATGCAAAGATCAAAAAATACTGAATACGAATATTGTATTTGCTCCTTCTTGAAGCACAATGGTGCCCAAAAGTTTATAAAATTGAAATTTCACAAATTGTCTGACTTGAGTTAGCATAAATAAAAAATTCAACAACAATACGATTATTGTTCTAAGTAGGCTGATACGATACAAATTAAAAAATTAAGTTTGTTTTTATGAGGATTTTGTTGTATTATTTTAGTTTTACTTGATTCCATAAGCAGTCAATTGTACTTTCTGATCTGAAGGATTTGGCTGATGTGAATAGTTTTAAATATTAACAATTGTTTTAATTAAATATTTATGATCAAAAAAATATTTTACTGAGTATATTGTCAAAGTGTTGATTTATTTGTGATAAAGAATTTGTGAAAATGGTTTCTCATACTAATACTACTAATAATAGTCAGTTTTAATTGTATGTATTGTGGAATTTTTTTTTGCGCACAAAATAGGATTTTTTTTCCACGTTAATAAAAACACAGCTGAATTAATAAGACATTCAAATCCTAAATTTAATACTCAAGATTTACATTTTCCAAAAATTATATGTACCACTTGTTGTTTAGCACTAAAAGATAGAAAGAATGATAATCCTAAAAGAAACATTTCTACAATACCGAATTTTGAAAAAAATGTTTTTCTTAAAGGAACTCGAATTAAAATTGATTGTAATTGCTATATAAGTATAACTGCAAAAAAGAACTATAGATCTGCAGTAATAAAAGTATATAAACAAATTAAGTTTGGTACGATAGCATCAGTAAATTATGAAAAATCAGTTCAGAAAATGAAAAAAAATCCTAAACCCAACACTGCAACAATTGTCTGCACAAAATGTTTTTCAACCATAGAAAAGAATCAATCTAATATATGTTCTTCAAAATAAGCAACCAGTGACATAACAAACAATATGGTTGCGGAACTGTCTGATCAATAAAAAATTGCATCATACAGCAGCTCTAAAAAAAGAATGAAGGTTTCCCAAACAAATTCAAAGGATTCAGATCAGTTTGGAGAAATTATTGAATTATAAATCTATCATGAATGTGTCTGCGTTATATATACAAAAAACGAACTTACTTTTTTCGGTCACCAACTGGTCAACGCAAATGTATTCCTGCTCATTTTTCTGAAGATATGAAGAATAGGAAATTAGACTTTGATTCCATTATAAAAATTGATTTCCTAGGTTTGATGTTGGTAATGGAAATTCAACCAAAACAATTAAAAACCCAATAGTGTGGGGTAACGTTTCTGAAATATTTGATATGGTAATTAACAAACGTGGAGAAAATGGTAATGTTGACATTAAAATTATGGCAGATGGCATTTTTTTTTAAATATCTTTTAGCATATTACCTGAGCTAGAAAATAACACAAATGAAAGATTGTTGAGATCTACATATAAAAGCAGTGCGGACTTAAAAAATTTGGTAAAGCTACAAATGTAAAAAAAAAGATTATTTTGTTATGTATTGTTCCCGATGTGAAGGAAAGTTATAGAAATTTAAATTTAATGAAAATTGTTTTGAATGATTTCTCATTCAAATTCATCGGCGATTTAAAAATAAATTTCATTGTAAACGGTCAACAACATGCATCTGCAAAGTATCCTTGCCTATACCGCTATGTATATTTGCAAGAAAAGGTAAGCAACTGCTCTGAACATTATAATGAATTATTAGTTGGTATTAAAAATGACGACGAGGAAGAAAATAATAACATTAATAAGTTTTTATTGCAGTTTAATTAAATTTAATTTTATATTTCTTAAATTAATTGTTTGAATTTGCAAATTTGAAAATAGAAAACAAATGCTTCAGGCTGAAGCCGTTCGGAAATTTAAGAAATTTCTTTAAAATATTTCAATCTAATGGAAGTAATAAGAAATTTGCTATGTTAAGCAAATCAGTAGTGAATCTTCTACTCTTCAATGAATACGATAATATATGTAACTGTTATTCAAAAATTCATAGTTTGAAGCAAATTAATCAAAAATTTAGATCGTAAACAAGCTCATCTTTGGCCAAAACAGTTAAAAATAATATCAAAAAAATTACAATGGCAAAGTTTTTGCGGGGAATGCTTGGCGAACAATGTTGAAAAACTGATATTTTTGTTAGTGACAATATAGTAGGAAATATCAGCTCATTGATAATTATTCCATACGTATTATGTTTCAAATCAATGGATAAAATTGTAAATCTATGTTTCTCTACATCAAAACCGGATAAAAAAATCTTAAATTTAGAAACTTGAAAAAATATTTTGAAGCAACGGACTTTATCGAAACAAAACTTCATATTATTTTATACCAATTACCTCATGCGTTATATTACTTGAGTTTAGGTTTGGGTAGATGGTAGGAACATGCTGGTGAAACTATTCATAATGAATTTAAAACTGTATAGTCTCGTTATAATATCAAAATAATTAATGATTGATTATGCAAAAAGATTAAAAAACGCAATTGTAATACATACCACATTTAATTTTGAAAACTTAATAACATTCTATTGTAAAGGGTTTTCCAATAAGAAGTTTCATTTTGAATAGCAGGCTATTTGGGCAGCTGTCAATTTTGAAGCTATTATCTTTTGACATTTGACAAGTAAAAACTACGCCGTTATTAAAAATGGAACGATACACACTTCAACAACGCATTAAAATTATTAAAATTTACTACAAAAATGGTGAAAAAATTTCAGTCACAGTTCGCAAAACTAAAACACTTTTTGGTCGTCGTAAAGCACCTTCTCGGCCGGCAATAGTCAACTTAGTGGAATAATTTAAGCTGTTGGAACAAGTTTGTGATGTAAAGAATTAAAAGCGTGTGCATCGCTTAAGAACACATGAGAATATTGCTGATGTAGCGCGTAGTGTTAAAAAAAAAACAGGTTTGTTGATTCCTTGTTGATCTTTGCAATTAGACATTTTACAAACGACATTAAATTGTATTTTGCACTTTTGACTTAAGTCTTAAGGCTTTTAAAATTCAGTTACCACAAGAACTCAAATTGGTCGATCACCACGTCGTTTCTTTGCAGATTGGGTCCTTCAAATGCATCAAAATGATTTGGAATTTCATCAAAAAATCATCTTCAGTGATGAGGCCCATTTTTACCTCGGAAGCTACGTTAATAAGCAGAATTGTCGCATTTGTAGCTCAGAAAATCCAAGAATGGTAGTTGAAATGTCTTTGCACCCTCAACGTGTCACTGTTTGGTGCGGTTTTTAAGCTGGCGGTGTGATTGGACCCTACTTTTTTTTAAAATATGAGGCTGGTGCAACTATTACGGTGAATGGATGGCGCTACCAAGCTATGATTAATGATTTTTTATAGCCAGAATTGAAAGATATTGCTGTGGACGACGTTTATTTTCAGCAAAACGGCGCTTCGTGCCACACAAGCAACAAAACAATCGCAATTTTGCAAGAAAAGTTTTCTGGTCGTGTTTTTCTCAAAGAGGTGATCACAATTGACCACCGAGATCTTGTGATTCAACATCTTTAGATTTTTTTCTTTGTGGTCACGTAAAAAACAAGGTTTATGCCAATGCTCTACAATCGATTCAAAACCTTAAAAATGAAATTTGTGAAGTTATCAAGGACATACAGCCTCAAATGTGCGAATTGGTCATGAAAAATTTCATAAAAAGAATGTGGTACTGCAACCGTAACCGTGGCGGCTATTTGACCGATATTGTTTTCAAATGTTAATAGCATACCTTTCTCTTTACAATGAAATAAACATTTATTGCGTTTCTTAAAAAATTTCCCGTTTTTTTTTAATATCAAATAAAATGAAATGAAATGAAACCTCTTATTGGAAAACCCTATATTTCAAATACATGTTAATAAATTAAATACACAAATTATTTTGAGTAATACACTTAGACATAAACTGTAATTATTTAAAAACTTTTCAATTTTTTAAATTTTTAGTGTTTACAAACTTTTGGGCACTACTGTTTTCAAGAAGGAACTAATACAATATTTGTATTCAATATTTTTTTATCTTTGCATGCTACTCTAAACATTAGCAAAAAGATTTAGTGTCGTCATTTTAATTTTTGCATTATTTTGATTCAAGACCAAATTTTTTTATAAATTTTAATATTTCAAAATTGTTAGACGGTATTGTTTCCAAGAAAAAGCAGATACAATTTTAATATTCTGCATTTCAATTCAAGACACCTGTTAGAGGGCATCGATAGATTTGCAAAGCCTGAGTTATCCAAAATGTTTCCGACACTAAAAATGCAGTGAATTTTATATTATTTTCTACTTAAATCTAAAAACCAAAAGAATTATTCAATCAATACTAAGTGGGTATATTATTGTTTATTTTTTGATGGACGCCGTATAGTTAATGTACCACAGATATTCTATAAATAGACTGGTCAAACTGGTTTGGACGCTTTATAGTATGCACGATCCTTGTCAAATATGTATATCTACAATAGAAAACATGTTGCAACACTGCCGGACGCTTTAAGGTAGCAAACAGGACGCTCTATAACACATATTCATGTTTTTTTGTGTATATGTAAGACGCTCAAAAACAGAAAAATGTACGGACGCTAAAAAGTAGTTTTATGTACAATAGAAAAATGTTTTAGTTTGTATTTAATAAGAAAACCGCGTTAATCTTTTTGAGCTCGAGTATATTCACCTGCGAGCACTAGAAGTACGTTTTTTTGTAAGGGACGCCCTATGACAGTTTCTCATAGCGGACGCTTTATAGATACCGAGATGTAAATATATATATATATATATATATACTTATACATGATGGTATGAATGTGAAGATCGTTGTGTACATCTTAATTTTAGGATTATTGTAACAAAACATATTTGCTTATTAATATATACTAAAATAGTTTCGTAAACCTTTTGCTAATTGCCAATGTAAAAATTGATTTGTAAAGTAAGGTATTTGTCGAGATATTTCATATTTTACAATGCTACTGTTCTACTTAAAGTAAAGATTATTATGTGTAATGTTAGTTGCATACTGTTGGAAGTCCAGTTTAAAATTGTGTGAATTTTGTTGCCACTGACGTAGCGGTAAAACTAGTTAAGTACAGTGTGTACTCTTAATATTAGATGGCGTTATATTCAACAATAAATATTTGATAGTACAACTGGTAGTAGCGTTACTAAGAGTACATCCCCTTTAAGATTTTTTTAAAAGCAAGCTGGTTGAAAAGTATGAGTGGTCAAGGTTAGAAGATTTACTATATGAATAGCGGAAATAATATTCATTTAATATTGACATTTCAGAGATTTTTATTTTGAAATATATTTGTATTTAATATTCGATTTTTTTAAATTTTACATTTAAATCGCAGTTATATTAAATTATTGATAATTTTATTTAATACGTGTTTGATTGTTAAGTTTTATATAAAAATAAATTACTATTTTATATAAGAATAGAAAAGGTTTGGCAACTTTGTTTCATATTTACATTAAAATAGATATAATCACTAAATATTATAAATTTCCAAGTTAATGTAAATTTACTTGCAATGTCCTAAAATACATTGCAAGTAAATTTATTAGTTAGCATCATGATAGTTTTTTTTTTCTGATTGTTGCAAATTTAGTAACTGTACAATTATTTTATAACACTCTTGAATGTTGTAGGGTACAAATTGCGTCGCCCTCTCTTAATAAATTAAGGGTACAAGTTTTACTCAAATCTAAGATCAAATGAGAGCAAATATCGTAATTTGTACAATTGTTTTATAGTGGTCTTAGACTAATTTGTCTCTGCAGCTGCACCCTAAACATTGTACCCAATCGTCGTTTCAACTCAATAAATTAAAGGTACAATACACAAATGTATATAAAAAGCATTTCTCATGTTTATGTAAAAATGATTTGATTTGACGGTTTTGAGACACGTTATCCATGTTTAAATGTTACTGAAACTGATCATAAAATTTTATTATTAATTATTTCGCTAACTGCGAGTAATTATATTAAACCAAGTAGTCATATAAATCCAAACAAATCATTTGGAAACTATAAATATTATAATAATGTTCAAGAGCATATATTTTGTGTTATTTGTTTGAAATCACATTTATATTTTGCTTGCTTGGCCTTGCCATACAAAAAGGGCCTCTCAATTGGGTATTCAATCTTAAAGTAAACATTTTTTTGTAGGCATTTATCTTTTTATAGCATTCCTCACATTCCTTATTAAGCAAATATTTTAAATGTTATATTTAAGAAGAAATATGTAGAATGAATAGTAAATATTTAAGTATGCCGATTTCAATAGATATAATTAAAATTGCAAGTTGACGGCGTTTATGATGTTAATGCAAAACATATATAAATATAGTTTGAACAATGTTTATAAAAAATATTTTATAGTGCCCCAAAACATTGTACCCTTCCGTCCCTCTTATTTAATAAATTAAGGGTACAAAATTGCACAAATGTAATATAGGTATCAAATGAAAACAAATATGGTAGGTTATACAATTATTTTATGTTATCCCAGAACATTGTACCCTATTGTCCCCCTGTTAAACAATTAAAGGTACAATATTGCATAAATGTAATATGGGTATCAAATGAAAGCAAATATAGTAGGTTATACAATTATTTTATGTTACCCCAGAACATTGTACCCTATGGTTCCCCTTTAAACAATTAAAGGTACAATATCGCACAAATGTAATATGAGTATCAAATGAAAGCAAATATGGTAACTTAAATAATTATTTTATAGTACCCTAAAACATTGTACTCTATTGTCCCCAGCTAAACAAATAAAGGTACAATGTTGCACAAATATAATATGCGTATTAAATGAAAGCAAATATGGTAGTTATACAATTATTTTATGTTATCCCAGAACATTGTAACCTATCGTCCCCCTGTTAAACAATTAAAGGTACAATATTGCATAAATGTAATATGGCGGGTATCAAATGAAAGAAAATATGGTAACATATATAGTTAATTTATAGTACCCTAGAACATTATACCCTATTGTTCCCCAGCTAAACAAATAAAAGTACAATATTAAACAAATGTAATATGGGTATCAAATGAAAGCAAATGTGGTAACTTAAATAATTATTTTAAAGTACCCTAAAACATTGTACCCTATTGTCCCTAGCTAAATAAATGAAAGCAAATATGATAACAAACAATTATTTTATAACAACTCAAAACATTGTACTTTATTGTCTCTCTGCTAAACAAATAAAGGTTCAAATATTGCCCAATAGTAATATGGGTATCAAATAAAAGCAACTACGTTAACTTACAATTACAATTGTTTACCCTAAAACTTAGAAAACTTAAAGATCTGCAACATTACGTTAATGTTGTAAAGTATTTAAGTCATTTGTCAATTTTGAATCAAAAATAATTTAAATAACTTGTTTTTAATAAAATTTAGAAGAGATTCTAAGAGAGTCTAAGTCTCAAATCTTTCTCCTAATATTTCAATACAGAATTGTACAAAACCATAAAAAACTATTTACGTCCATTTAGAAATCCTAGTATTTTAAATACATATATAGCCAATCCAAAAAAGAAGTAATTAGAAAGAAGATTTGATATACATTTGTTGTTTCATTTAATACGTTACGTCTGATACCTCGAAATTTAATTTTAAAACATTAAAAAGTTAAAATTGGCTTAGTTGAAAATACTACAGTCAGATATTCTTTCAAAGTCTTTATTAATTATTAAATATTGGTACAGATTCTAACTTAGTACATAACTCTAATACGCTCTGACAAGTTTGTCGATATTGTCTTTGAAAAGTATGAACTATAAATTGTGCTCATTAATATGAATAAAAAATAAAGTCGACAAAAAAGCAAAATCTTGAACAACACCAGCATTTATTATTTTGAAGACAGACATTAAACAATCAATTCTAGAAATAATACTTTTGTTGACAAAAAATCAATTGACAAAATTTACAGATTTATGATCAAGAGATGACCTTGTTATTAAAATTCGGATGCCAAACCTTATCAAATAAGTTGGAAATTTCTAGAACTATTGCAAGATAGAAATATTTGCTTTTTCCTTTTAATTAGTAACTAATTTGTTTTGTTTAAAAGAAGGTCTTACAAATTTTGAACAACCTTGCAATAAAAATATTGTTTTATATATTCCTGTCAACTCACTTTTATCATATTGTATAACATTATCATAATCTGCAAACAATTAATTATTTTTTGTTAAATGCTTTACGCTTAATATTAACTGTCTTTTGTTTTGGTTTAATAATAAAAAATAGAATTTATTTTTTTATGTGAACTTTTGGATTATAAGCAATGTGTAAAATGTGAAATTAGTAAAAAAAAAATTTTAATTTTGAAATAACTTTAGATGAAGCGCGGCTTAAGTTCAGTAATAATTACAACAGTAATAAGCAAATGTTTCTAAAACAGCCTCAACAGTAGTTGTAATCTCTGAAATAATATGAGAAAAATTGGTGAGTAAGGTTATGAGAACTAGGCAAACAACCATGTTTTTTGGGCGGATACTGTTGAAAAAGATGAGTGACTTAATCATTCAGTATTATGTATATTAAAACCTCCTAACAAACTATATAATTGATAAAATATTAAACTTTTTTAAGATTGCATTAAAAAAGCTTGTCAAAACTTGCGAACAAATTATCCAAATAGGTTTATAGTTGCTTTATTTTGATAATAGTATAAGAATTTACTTTTTATTAGGTATATCATATCATATTACATTTGAGCAATAATTGTAGTCTAATTTATTTAGCTGAGAAAACAATAGGGTACAAAGTTCAATGAAAATATAATATAATTTTACAACTTATTATATTTGCTTTTATTTGATAACAATATTATATAAGCAATAATTAATAATTGTACCCTTAATGCATTTACTTAAGAGGACAATAGGGTACAAATTTCAGAAATACTTTAAATTAATGGTAGAATTTAACATATTTGCTCTTAATTGATACCTATATTACATTTATACAATAATTGTACCCCAATTCATTTAGCTGGAGGGACTATAAGGTACAATAATGAAACTATAATATAATTTTACAACTTACAATATTTGCTTTTATTTGATACCCATATTAAATCTGAGCAATAATTCTACCTTTAATTCATTTAGCTGGGAGACAATAGTGTACAAAGTTTAAGAGTACTATAAAATAGTTGTGCAAGTTAGCATATTTGTTTTTATTTGATACCCATATTACATTTATGCAACAATTGCACCTTTAACTCAATTAGCTAGACAATAGGGTTCTATAAATAAATTGTACAATTTAACATATTTTCTCTTATTTAATACTTATCTTGCATGATTTATGCTCTTCTTATTTAATACTCATATTTTATTTGAACAATAGAAAGACAATTGAGTACAAAGTTCAAAGTTTAAAAATGCTATTAAATAATGCACAAGTTCAATATTTGCTCAAAATTAAAATTTTGTTATTTTTATTGTAAAATGAATACTCCAAACTTTGCTTTGTAATTATTATTCTGTTATTGACACTTACAATAAAAACCATATTTCCTAAAAAAAAAACAAAATTAAAAAAAAAATCAAATTATTTTTTGTACCTACCTAATTATACAAACAACATGGATGATCATGAGAGCTATTAGTAATGTATTAATTGTAAAGATTAATTAACAGACCAATCTGTTTCAATATTAACATGATTCTATCTGATTAAATAGAAAAAAATCTAATTAATTTTTCTGACAAACATTTTAATTATTTTTACAAGAAAAGAAGTTATTAATTATTATTTTTTCAATAATAATTTGTATTATATATTTCACTATTTTTAAATTATTTTAGAACGGCATATGTGCTATTGTATTTAATAGTTATTGTGTACCCGGGTCAAGAAAGGTCACGGTCCACAAATTTACCGACCGCTTTAAAGAGAGATATATTTATTTGAAACGATAGCTTGTTGAGAGAAAATTTTATTAAAATGTATGCAACTCTCTACGCATGTTCCGTTATAATAAGCCTCTCATTGATAAGACAGATTGAATATATGCAACTCTGTTAACAGTATTTAGTATTACGCCCTCTTATATTGTAAGTAAAAATTACCATATACGCCTAAGTTCTTACTTTTGGCCACGGAGATGTGGCGACAATTTGTATACGTTTATAAACTGTAGTATCATAAAGTAAACTTGTAATAGCTTTTGCAGAAAGAAAGCATTATTTTAGACAGTATATACGTATAATCCGTTCTTTATAGTACTACTGTATACAATAAAGTAAGGATATCCTTACTTTCTAAATAAAGCTGTCTTTACTAAACTGAAATAGTATTCAAAGCCTCATTTTCATACAAACATAAAGATATATATATATATATATATATATATATATATATATATATATATATATATACGTACCTCGCGGATGATGCGAAGCCCAGTATACACTACAAGCCACCAGAAGCCCGGTCTTAAAAAAACAGTTTTGCTGTATATTTTGCAAATTTACTCTTTAATAATGAATATAATTATATCTGATATGCAAGGGGTAAGTTTATATAGAAATTTATTTTGTATAGATTTGTCAGGTTATGCGAGCCCTACGAGACAACACGGATATTGCAAAGCCTAAGTGCATATGTTTATATTGCCTACGGTTGATTTGACGCCCAACGGTGTTGCCAATTTTTTTGCTATTAAACCGCATAAAATATTAGAAAATCAATCGGACAAATATTTTAAGAAATGTGGCTGTTGAATGTAAGTAATTTATCACATAATAACTTTAAATAAATAATACAATGTTAGTATTTTAATGCTATATATTGATCATTGTAAAAAAAAATGTATACAATACCTAATTGTTGTTGTGACAACTAAGTAATTTCTTAATATGACATATTAATATTTAAAAAAAAAATTATATTAATGTATGTAAAGCTTTTTGATTGATTATTAATGTCAATACTTATAATTTGTTTAGTAAAAAATAAGGGTCCTTGGAGATGTTTGTGACATTGCTTTACTCAAAAACCTCTTAGTTTAAACTACTATTTCATTAGCTCAGACCATAGCCCAATAGTCTTTAATCTTTATGGGAGGAATGAACAGAAAATTAAGAGTCGGTCTATAAGACCGATTAGACGTTTTTCTCATACTCTAGAACAGAGCATTACATCCCTTCTTAATATTCAAACAATTAAAAGAGTTGACAGCGTTATCTTTGACTTTACTAGACTCATCTCGCTAGCAATGGAAAAGTCTACAGGTTTTGCCAAAAGTAAAATAGATTGGGTTTCAATAGAAAACCAGACAGCTCATCTAACTTTAAATAACAAAATTTCATGACCTAATTGACCAAAACAAACTAAATCAGTTCAATGATGAGGTAATTTTTTAGGCAGATAAGCCAAAAATCTAAACTAACTCAATGGTAAAATAAAGAAGGCAATAAAAAAGTACAAAAATCAGTGCTGAAAATCCGTTCTAAATTTCTCCAACAAAGATAATGTGTAAAAATAAGCGTAGACCGTTTCTTTTTAATTATGACAAAGAAACTTTAAATATACTTTGGAAAATATAGCCAAATTATTTGCTGACAACTCTAATGCGCGCCGTTTTACAACAAAGATTTGGACCACTTAAAAAGAATTTACAAAAAAATTAAATATTGTAAGAAACGTACTAATTCTGCTTGACTTTTTAATTGGTTTGGACGTCTAAAGTAAGAAATATGTTTCCACATTTCAAACCAAAATTAGAACCAGGTCCTAAACAAAGCTTGAAAGCATTTTCTTACAAGGTCGTAAAGTTCCCCACTTACATTACAAGTACAATGCTAACGTCACGTTTTTGTATTCATAAAAAATTCTAATAAAATTTGAGACATTTTTCACAAAATAACCTTGGACAAAATCAGAAATCACACGGAAGTTAAAAACCTATTGCCAAATCATCAACATGGTTTCAGATATGGGCTCCTTTCAACTAACTAGAGTTAAATGTAAATAATTTTTTGTATAAAATTCCTTTTGTTTAAACCCACAGAAAATATCTTGCAACAAAAAAAATTGAAGTTTTGTATTTTTATGCAAAAATTTAGAAAACTTAATTAATAAATTATTTTTATACTAATTTGTTAAATATACCCAAAAGTTTTCTTAATTTTAAAATGAAAAGACAAAAACAAACACCTTGCAACAAATAAACACTTTACCTACACAGACGCCAACCCGATCATCTATTGCAACCACTGCAACCATTGCCACCTGCTGCCAACAATCTGCTTGCCACCACTCAATCAATACGCTTTGCTTCTAAATACAGTTAAACTTTAACACTGCAGGGAGGGCTAAACTCTCCTGAAAGAGGCTGTTAAAAAAACACCTCTGTTAAATGCACAAACAGATAACATGTCATCCTTCTTTGTGTTTCAAAAACCAACGTGCGCACACATAAACAAGATGAGCAGAACGAGGTCAATGATACGATTAGAATCTACACGGATGGTCCAAAAACCAATAAAAGTTCTGAAGCGAGAATCTTCTCGCAAAATCTGGATCTCAAAATATCTTTACCAATAGTAACGCACACATCTTCTAATCAGAAGTAGTACAACTTATGGGGTTATGAAAAAAGTAACTCGCAAAATATCTGGCAAGAGTGCCTAAACTCTAACAGACAGTAGAGCGGCTTTAATTGTTATAAACAAGCCTAAAATCACATCAATTTTTGAATGTCATCGTGTTCTTTCTTTAGCTGCCTGTGGAAATAACATCAAGCTGCTCTGGTTATAAGGACATTCCAACAAACTATTATGGAATTCTAAAATAAGCATTATAGACGACCTTTTGTTAAAGAATTCCTGCTTAATATTATATTTCTTTACAAACAAGTACACTTGCAACACAACAAAGCTCAAATAGGCAACAAATTGTTTACTATATTAAGTCTAACTGTTATTAATTGACAATTTAATCACTGCCGTAACTAGGGCGGTGCCGTCGGTGCTCCCGCATCGGGCGCAGCTTGGTTGTGGCGCAGAAAACCACATAAACCTTATAATTTTGTAGTTTAGAGGGCGCAAAATGACGCTTTCGCATGCTAGTTACGGCACTAAATTTGATAACACATGCCATACATAAAAAATTTAAAAAATATTAAAAAACTGCTATAGCTAGAGTCTTACAACTTGTTTGAAGGAGATTGATAAGTTCAGAAAGTAATGCAAGCATTAAATTTAACATAGTAAAATTAAAAAAACAATTACTTAAACGTAGTACATAACCATACAAAACAAATTAAAAAATAATAATAATATATTGTGTATTTACTTCTTCAAACATGAAATAATAATACTAAGTTACTAAGTTTTTTATCCCAAATTTATTCTTACGAATACATTACTAGTTTTGACTCTACTTATAGTTATATAACTTATTACATCTGTAGAAGGCTCTAGTAGAGCCAAAGCTATTATTGTATTTGTAAGAATAAATTTGTGGAAAAAAAAATAGTAACTGGTTTTATTATTTCATAAACATGAATTATCACGTAGTAGAGGTCACAACCATCAATTATTTTTCAAACATTTTATTGTAATAGACTGTTTTATAAAGAAGCACTGGTGCCAAACTTAAGGGCTTCATATAATTCATAAAACATGATTAGCTCCTAACATCCGTAAAACATATGTACTGTGTATGCAGTTTAAAACGTAAGCTCTCTATAGTTGCATATAATGAACTATAAGTGTATAATTTGCGATAGTTTACCGACATAGGAAGCCCAATCAATTTTGCTAAAAAAGTACAGGATAGTTTCATTTTTCATATCTGTTCATTATACATAAAAAAATTTAGGAAGCCCAAAACGGGCTTCGTAAAACTTTAGTGGGCTAGGTATCATCCGCACAACATACTGTTTTGGGCTTCATATTGATGGTTAAAGCGTCTATATATATATATATATATATAATATATAATTGGTTAACAGACTTCTTTGAATATTATTATATTTGTTAACGGGATGATGAGTCTATTTTTTAAAATAATTATTTTAATAAATTAAAATTTATTTATAACGTTTCATATGTTATATACATATATCGTCAGATAAATAAATATATAAATAAAATACAAAATAAAATAATATTATGTAAAATTGTCACATTTGAAGTTAAAAATAATAATAATAAAACAATTTTTTATGAAATAAATAAATAGATGAATTAAACTAACATGATAAAATAAAATAAAAATAAAAAGAAGAATATCTATTGACATTAGATATTAAATATTAGTATTATATATATATTTAAGTTTGTAATGAAAAAGATATTACATATAATTCTATTATTAATAAAATAAATTATATTTTATACTTTTTCAAAATTAAATTTGAATTATTGATATATTAAAAATATAAATTCTAAATATTAATTTATAAATTGTTAATTAATACTTTCTTGTCTGGATAATAAATAGCTATAAATATTACTTAATCCCAATATATCTTTTTTGTGCTATATCAATGCTAATAAAAAAGCTATGAATTTTAAAAAAGATATATTGGGATTAAGTAATATTTATAGCTATTTATTATCCAGACAAGAAAGTATTAATTAACAATTTATAAATTAATATTTAGAATTTATATTTTTAATATATCAATAATTCAAATTTAATTTTGAAAAAGTATAAAATATAATTTATTTTATTAATAATAGAATTATATGTAATATCTTTTTCATTACAAACTTAAATATATATATAATACTAATATTTAATATCTAATGTCAATAGATATTCTTCTTTTTATTTTTATTTTATTTTATCATGTTAGTTTAATTCATCTATTTATTTATTTCATAAAAAATTGTTTTATTATTATTATTTTTAACTTCAAATGTGACAATTTTACATAATATTATTTTATTTTGTATTTTATTTATATATTTATTTATCTGACGATATATGTATATAACATATGAAACGTTATAAATAAATTTTAATTTATTAAAATAATTATTTTAAAAAATAGACTCATCATCCCGTTAACAAATATAATATATATATATATATATATATATATATATATATATATATATATATATATATATATATATATATATATATATATACCTCTACATACCCATGCAGCACCGAAATTAGATACAAATGGTCCTATGCGGAACCATTAGGCTCATACGGTACCGGGTGCTGCATAGGTTTGATATAGAAGTATCCACTCGGACCCAACAAGCGCCTTCACCAATTATGCTATTCCATGTGTAAGTTGGGTTGTCTAAATATTGATTTATATAATATTTAGCGGAAAACGCAAATAGATGTAGAATGACACTCCCCATCAGGGCCTCAAATTCCTTTACTATGAAAGGCCAACGCGCTCAACAATTTACTATTATGCTTTCCAAATATGTTAACTGTTTACGTTTTTAGAAATTAGTAAAATATTATATTGCATATATACAATTTTAATATATTTAATCAATTTATGAAACAAAAAATGTAAATATATAAAATACTTTAAGAATAATTAATAAAAAAAAGGATATAATAACAAAACAAAAAAATATAAGATATTTAAATTATTGCACTTTTAGTCCCAAACACAATAACAAAATAACAAATAATAAAAATATCAAGAAAATGATACATGACAAGATTCAGTATTATTTAATAAAAAAATTTAACAAATTACCACAGATCATATAAAATATTTTATTAAAATTTTTAGAGAAAAAATACACAACAACTGTGTAGAAAAGTTACACTCTTTAAATTTTTTTCGTGGAAAAAATCATTATAATGATGTAATAGTACACGTTAACATGTTATCTTGTAATTGTGTTATTATCTTATCATAATATCATTTTATTATGTTATCAAGTTATCAAGTTATCATGTTATAATGTTATTGTGTTACAACTTTATATGTTATTATATTTTGATGTTGATATGTTATCATGTTATTAAATTATCATTTTATCATGTTATCATGTTAATATGCTATCATGTAATCATGTTATAATGTTATAATGTTATAATGTTATAATGTTATAATGTTATAATGTTATAATGTTATAATGTTATAATGTTATAATGTTATAATGTTATAATGTTATAATGTTATAATGTTATAATGTTATAATGTTATAATGTTATAATGTTATAATGTTATAATGTTATAATGTTATAATGTTATAATGTTATAATGTTATAATGTTATAATGTTATAATGTTATAATGTTATAATGTTATAATGTTATAATGTTATAATGTTATAATGTTATAATGTTATAATGTTATAATGTTATAATGTTATAATGTTATAATGTTATAATGTTATAATGTTATAATGTTATAATGTTATAATGTTATAATGTTATAATGTTATAATGTTATAATGTTATAATGTTATAATGTTATAATGTTATAATGTTATAATGTTATAATGTTATAATGTTATAATGTTATAATGTTATAATGTTATAATGTTATAATGTTATAATGTTATAATGTTATAATGTTATAATGTTATAATGTTATAATGTTATAATGTTATAATGTTATAATGTTATAATGTTATAATGTTATAATGTTATAATGTTATAATGTTATAATGTTATAATGTTATAATGTTATAATGTTATAATGTTATAATGTTATAATGTTATAATGTTATAATGTTATAATGTTATAATGTTATAATGTTATAATGTTATAATGTTATAATGTTATAATGTTATAATGTTATAATGTTATAATGTTATAATGTTATAATGTTATAATGTTATAATGTTATAATGTTATAATGTTATAATGTTATAATGTTATAATGTTATAATGTTATAATGTTATAATGTTATAATGTTATAATGTTATAATGTTATAATGTTATAATGTTATAATGTTATAATGTTATAATGTTATAATGTTATAATGTTATAATGTTATAATGTTATAATGTTATAATGTTATAATGTTATAATGTTATAATGTTATAATGTTATAATGTTATAATGTTATAATGTTATAATGTTATAATGTTATAATGTTATAATGTTATAATGTTATAATGTTATAATGTTATAATGTTATAATGTTATAATGTTATAATGTTATAATGTTATAATGTTATAATGTTATAATGTTATAATGTTATAATGTTATAATGTTATAATGTTATAATGTTATAATGTTATAATGTTATAATGTTATAATGTTATAATGTTATAATGTTATAATGTTATAATGTTATAATGTTATAATGTTATAATGTTATAATGTTATAATGTTATAATGTTATAATGTTATATGTTATAATGTTATAATGTTATAATGTTATAATGTAAAACAAGGCGGTAGTGTTTCGGAATGTTTAACTCTTCTTGGTTGAATTTGCTGAGAGGCAAGATGTCCGTCCATAAATGTTATAATGTTATAATGTTATAATGTTATAATGTTATAATGTTATAATGTTATAATGTTATAATGTTATAATGTTATAATGTTATAATGTTATAATGTTATAATGTTATAATGTTATAATGTTATAATGTTATAATGTTATAATGTTATAATGTTATAATGTTATAATGTTATAATGTTATAATGTTATAATGTTATAATGTTATAATGTTATAATGTTATAATGTTATAATGTTATAATGTTATAATGTTATAATGTTATAATGTTATAATGTTATAATGTTATAATGTTATAATGTTATAATGTTATAATGTTATAATGTTATAATGTTATAATGTTATAATGTTATAATGTTATAATGTTATAATGTTATAATGTTATAATGTTATAATGTTATAATGTTATAATGTTATAATGTTATAATGTTATAATGTTATAATGTTATAATGTTATAATGTTATAATGTTATAATGTTATAATGTTATAATGTTATAATGTTATAATGTTATAATGTTATAATGTTATAATGTTATAATGTTATAATGTTATAATGTTATAATGTTATAATGTTATAATGTTATAATGTTATAATGTTATAATGTTATAATATTATAATGTTATAATGTTATAATGTTATAATGTTATAATGTTATAATGTTATAATAGCTACAGCTGGCAAAAGTTTTCTGAGTTTAGTTTTTAAACCCCCGACGTTCTGGTAGTAGATAGAAAAGCCGTTATCATTCCTGAAGATGGGTCTAAGCTGTTGACAGGATTCAAGCTCCGAAAATCCATTGGCGATAAAGCAGGAACATTTTGTGAACGACCATAACTCACAAATTTTTTGACAGCAATGTTAGCTGGCCAAAAGTCTTTGCAAATGATAGCTGGAGCATAGCCAGCTAGAACCAAGACTTTAAAAATACTGTAGCTTCCAGATGTACAGCTAGATCTACAGCGTCGATTGAAATATCAGTGTATTTGAATTTAATGTAGTTAATAACATCGGATTTTTTAGTTCCGCGTTTAAGTTTTGAGACATGTATATATGAGTTTGGCACATATGCCTGCAATTTATCGTGACTTAGACCACAATCAAAAATTGTTGGAGTTTTAAGTTGAACTTTTTGTTTAGGTTTTGTTTGAGCAGTAAGGGTTGCAAAAGAAAAAGAATTATTAATTACAGAATTTTTGCAAGTGGAAGCAATTGAATTTCCTCATTAATAGTTGGTGTAACTACACAAGGCATAGATTCTTGAATACGAGTTTTGTATTCAAGTATTACCTTATCTTTGTCTGCAATCTTCTCTTCAAGATACAATACTTTATCTAATAGCAATTTATTGTTAGACCAAACTTTATCTAACAAAACTTGATACAGTACGATTGTCTCTTTATAAAGCCTGGGAAGTTTGGAATCGTCAAATTCGAATGACGTACCACACTGACATTTTTTATGACAAATGGTGCAACTGATATGAAATATAATTTTATTCCACAACTAGTACATGTTACGCTAGATTGTGCAACACTTCTGCATTTGCACGCTTGACCGGACATAATAATAAATTAAAATTTAAAATATAAAAATTTAACTATAAAAATGATTAAATATTTTGGAATAACAAATAATACAAGAATGATACAAGGATACGCAATTTACACCGGTGCGGTCCTTCACCTGGTGACTAACTACAAAACAAACAAAAGCAGACCACGGTTGGGATAACACAAGAAAACAGAGGAGTGTTTAAAACATGCTTAAAATATAAAATCACAAATTAAAATATAAAATTACAAATTAAAAGAAAACAAGTTACGCCACTGGTAAGAATATTGCATTGCGCTGCGCGGATGAGAATGCGCGGGCGGCGGTTATAAATTAGGGTTAAGTTTCAATAAACAAACTTCACCATAAATTTTACTAAACAATGATTGACAGATAGCACAAACAATCACAAATATAATTACCAGTACGTTAGGTAAAACTTCACAATTAAAAACACTTATAAACACTTGAAATTGAAAGAGTAAAATATCATAACTCAGTGCAGTGCAGTTATTTTTTATTAATTGTACATTTTTTATTGTATTTGTTAGAGTAGCAATTATTTTATTTTTACCTTTAAGTTCAGTTTTAAGCATTCTTATTTTTTCATTTAGTATACAATGTTTTTCATGTAGCGCAGTATTTTAAGCATTCTTATTTTTTCATTTAGTATACAATGTTTTTCATGTAGCGCAGTATTTTTTTGCAAATATTTCTTAGATCTAAAAATAAGTCAACATATTCATTTTTTTTTAGTTGTCTGTTATAATATCTAATATGCTTACGATTGTTTAAGCTGACAAGTTATGGAAGATATATTTTAGTTATAAGCAGATAAATATACAATAAAAGGAAATGAAAAACACTTATTAAAACAGGTACATAACAGAAGACACATTATTCACACTCACCGGTCATTATTGGTAACTTGACAAAAACAAGAGAAGATCACGGAAAGGTTGTTGATTGAATGCAAATTAGTTCTATAAACAATTTTTTTTTTAATATTAGTTTTATTATTAATATAGTTTTAATTTAAGTTTCTTAATAATAAATAAAAACTAATAAAATGTAAAAAAAAATCCAAAAATTATAAAAAAACCCAAAATTAAGATTTGAACTAGAAATCTTTGCATTTGCAGGCAATGCTTTAACATAAAACGTTTTGATGTGGATAATTAAAATTTTTGTTAAAAGATTGCTCTGTTCTGTACGTATTTAGAATAATAACATTAAATAGTGTTATAATATATAAAATTTGTAGATTAATTTAGTTAAATAATTAAATATTTAATAAATACCGTCAGTAATCAAACTTACGAGGGGCACTGCTAAAATTTGCAAAACCAAGTACTGTCTGTATTGCCAGCGTTTTGCAATTGTCATATTCGTAAAATTTTACGTTTTTCACCTATAACTCAGATGACAGGTTGATTTCAAACTGCTCGGTTTTGATTCAACAAAATCTAACGAGAGTAATAATTGTGTAAAAAATAAAAATTTTAAATCGTGAGTTCCGAGTGATGATTTTTTATGATTTTCGATACGGTTTAACACCGCAGCAATGTGTGGAAAAACTTAGTTTGTCATTTGGGGATGACCCACCATTTAAAACAATGGTTTACAAATAGTTTGCAGAATTCAAGCGTGAAAGACCAACGTTTAATGACAAGGTTGTCCATGCACCTCTGTTGTCGCAAAAAACATTGATGCTGTGCGTGAAATAATTTTGTAAGATTAGCATGTGACCTATAGTAAGATAGAGGCATACTTAAGCATTTGTCGTTGGATCCCACACAGTTTGAAAGAAGAACAAAAACAGGCACGTGTCAAGTGGTGCAAAAAATTGCTAAAGAAATTTGAAAAATGTTGTTCAAATTTGGTATATAACATCGTAACAAGTGACAAATCTTGAATATATTTATAAGAGCCTAAAACTAAACAACAATCGATTGTATGGGTGTTTCAAAATAAACCTAAGCTCACAAAAATAGTGCGTTCTCAAAGCGTTTCAAAAAGAATGATTGCTTGTTTCTTTGAAAAAACAAGTCATGTTGCAATTGTTGCATTAGAGGATCGAAAAACAGTTAATTCTTACTAGTATACTTCAATTTGTTTGCCGGATGTTATTGCTGAAATCAATAGGAACAATATAAACCGTCAAATCATTGTTCATGATGACAATGCAAGCGCTCACACAGCACGACAAACTGTAGAGTTTTTGACCAGTCACAACATCTAATTAATAAGTCATTGTCCATATTTGCCTAATTTATTGCCCAATGACTTCTTCCTATTTCAACATATCAAAAATAAAATGCGTGGCAAGCGTTTTTCATCGCCTGAAGAGGCCGTTGAAGCATTTAAATCACTTGTTTTGGAGGTACCTTGCCTTACCTAGTGGCAAAAGTGTTTTGAAGATTGGTTTTATCGGATGCAAAAGTGTAAAGAAAATATTTTGGGAAGCAATAAAGCGATTTACATAACGTAATTTGTGTTTTGCTTTACATTTTTTGCGAACTTTGGCAGTGTCCCTCGTAATGTTGTCGAATATAGCAAAATAACGAATAATTTAATGCAGTGCAATTCACTTTATATATAAACAATTTAACTAAAGGGTTTTTCAGTTGGCGCGAGTAGATTTTGGTGGCCCGTGACGGCTATTTTGATTTTGTGACATTCATCAATATTTTTGTTTGTATGATAATTTACCATGCCAAATTACACTATTAAACAGCGCGTTTAAATGATAAAACTTATTATCAAAATGAGTGTTTGTTAGTGCAAACCTTTTGCGCCTTGCGCCCATTTTACAGTTGACGTGGTGGCCCTTCAAAGTCAAATCTTCAACGTTTGGTGGTCAAATTTGAGGCGACGGGTTTGGTAAATAACCAACCAACACCTGTACGTTCAAAGATTGCAAGATCGGCGGAAAACATTGCCGCTGTCCATAAAAGTGTACAGCAGAACCCGAGGCAGTCGATTTCTCGCCGTGCACAAAAACTCGAGCTTTTGCAGAATACAATTTGGCAACTTTTGCGTAGAGACTTAGGCCTACACCCGAACAAGATCTGGGATTCGAATTGTTTAGAAGAGAACCCCAATTTTGGCAAAAAAATTAAGCAAGGTGCATTTTTGAAAAAATGATCACACGAAGTTTACTAGGTGATGCGTATTTAAAAAACTACCGTTTGGTGTAGATTTTAGGCTGGCGGCGTCGTTGGTCCGTACTTTTTGAAAACAACGTTGGTGAGGCGGTCACCGTCAACGGCAAGCGCTACAGAACAAGGATAACCAATTTTTTATAGCCCAAATTGAACCATATAGACCTAGATAACATGTGATTTTAGCAAGACGGCGCCACGTACCACTCAGCAGACGCCACAATTGACATTTTGCATAAACGTTTTGAGAATAAGGTCAGCTCTCGCAGGGGTGATGTGAATTGGCCACCAAGGTCATGCAATTTGACCCTGTTAAACCTTTTTTTGTTGGGTTTCTTAAAGTTGCAGGTTTATGCAAATAAATTTCAATTGCCCGATGCACTAAAAGTAAACATAACACAAGCTGCTCAAATTCAGCCGCATCTATGCGGAAGAGTCATTAAAAATTGAACCACTCGGATCCATGCCACCATAAGAGATGGGCATTTGAACGATGTTTTATTCCACACTTAATGACATACATGGGCCTTTCAACTATAAAAAGAATTTTGTTAATACTTTACACACAGCTTGCTTTATTCCGATTCAACATCTACCCGCTCTTATTAAAAAACCCTTTAGTAATTTCAATAATTAATTTTACTGCTACATATGTATGTATATTGTTTCTCACTCACTCCAATTAGATAAAAACTTAACTTTCAGATGCACATAACAGCCATTCTGGGTAAAAGACAACAATGCAAAAACAAGCAAAAAGTTGCAACTATTTAAATCAATCATTAGCGCAACACTGATTGTTGAGCAAACAAATATCTAGTTTGTCAAATATATTTCAATGCGGTTGTTTGTTTTACAAGGCAACGGCAAACCAGCAAAATATTTGCTTAGTAAACTCTTGTAATGGTTGGATTCCACGTTATACTGTTGGTCAATTATGTTTGTGTAGAATTATTATCGCACAGGAGAAACATACTAGAGAAGCGCCTAAGCTTGTTGTGAATACGGTATTATAAGAAGAAAAAAACATGTTTTTTCCTATCTAAACAGGATAAAAATCATTCCAAAGTACTTTGAAAAAAATTCTTAAATCACCTTATTTATTATTATTATTATTATTATTATTATTATTTTTATTATTATTATTATTATTATTATTATTATTATTATTTTGTTTTCTCGGACAATTCCGGTAGCAGTTACTTATAACGCCGGGTAAATACTAGAGGCTTTATAAGTTTGTTTTAATATATTTTAATTTAAAACAGTTCGACATGTATTTAAAATGACTGATTTTTGAATTTTAATGTAGATGTTAGCTGGTAAGTTTAGGGTTTCTATGGATTTATGCAGGCTGTGAGGAATAATGCCAGTACTTGATATAATTAATGGTACTATAATTACTTTATCCATTCCCCAGATCCTGCGTATCTCATCTGCCAGATCAGTGTATTTTTCAACTTTTTCCGTATAAGTTTTCTCAATATTATGTGAATTAGGAACGGCAATGTCTATTACATACGTAGTTTTATGACTTTTGTCAACTAGTGTTAAGTCCGGTCGATTGTGATGTATGGTTTTATCCGTTATTATTGCTCTGTCATAATACAATTTAAACAAGTTGTTTTCAAGTACTCGTTCTGCTATGTACTTATAATACGGTAAATCTACTGTTGGCAACTTAGTGTTTTTTACAAGATGTTGATGTATTATATTTGCCACGTGGTTGTGTCTTTGCAGGTAATCGGTCTGTGTCAGTATTTTACAACCAGATGTTACATGCTGTATTGTTTCTGACTGAATATGACATCGTCTGCATTTATCCGTTGTTATAGTAATGTCTTTGATAATATACTTCCTATAATTATATGTATTAATGACTTGATCTTGTATTGAGATCATAAACCCCTCCGTTTCCGGGAATAAATCGCCATAATTTAGCCATGCGTTCGACGCTTCAGTGTCGACGTATAATTGGTTTAAATCATGGTAATGTCTTCCATGTAGTGTTTTTTGGGCCCATTGATTTTTTATTTCTACATCTGTTGTTATAGAGTGTGTGTCATTTGCTATTGTGTCCTGAAGGTTGAAAGGTGTATGTCTGTTATCAGCCAAAACAACAGCCTTGTGGAGATGGGAACTTATTATTATTATTATTATTATTATTATTATTATTATTATTATTATTATTATTATTATTATTATTATTATTATTATTATTATTATTATTATTATTATTATTATTATTATTATTATTATTATTATTATTATTATTATTATTATTATTATTATTATTATTATTATTATTATTATTATTATTATTATTATTATTATTATTATTATTATTATTATTATTATTATTATTATTATTATTATTATTATTATTATTATTATTATTATTATTATTATTATTATTATTATTATTATTATTATTATTATTATTATTATTATTATTATTATTATTATTATTATTATTATTATTATTATTATTATTATTATTATTATTATTATTATTATTATTATTATTATTATTATTATTATTATTATTATTATTATTATTATTATTATTATTATTATTATTATTATTATTATTATTATTATTATTATTATTATTATTATTATTATTATTATTATTATTATTATTATTATTATTATTATTATTATTATTATTATTATTATTATTATTATTATTATTATTATTATTATTATTATTATTATTATTATTATTATTATTATTATTATTATTATTATTATTATTATTATTATTATTATTATTATTATTATTATTATTATTATTATTATTATTATTATTATTATTATTATTATTATTATTATTATTATTATTATTATTATTATTATTATTATTATTATTATTATTATTATTATTATTATTATTATTATTATTATTATTATTATTATTATTATTATTATTATTATTATTATTATTATTATTATTATTATTATTATTATTATTATTATTATTATTATTATTATTATTATTATTATTATTATTATTATTATTATTATTATTATTATTATTATTATTATTATTATTATTATTATTATTATTATTATTATTATTATTATTATTATTATTATTATTATTATTATTATTATTATTATTATTATTATTATTATTATTATTATTATTATTATTATTATTATTATTATTATTATTATTATTATTATTATTATTATTATTATTATTATTATTATTATTATTATTATTATTATTATTATTATTATTATTATTATTATTATTATTATTATTATTATTATTATTATTATTATTATTATTATTATTATTATTATTATTATTATTATTATTATTATTATTATTATTATTATTATTATTATTATTATTATTATTATTATTATTATTATTATTATTATTATTATTATTATTATTATTATTATTATTATTATTATTATTATTATTATTATTATTATTATTATTATTATTATTATTATTATTATTATTATTATTATTATTATTATTATTATTATTATTATTATTATTATTATTATTATTATTATTATTATTATTATTAAAACTTTTCCTTGAAGAAATTGACACATTTCTTAAAACAAACAAAGAAAAAAAGATGGTTATCATTGGAGACATAAATATAGACATATTAACAAATTCAAAAAATACAGAAGATTATGAAGAAATGTTGTATGGGCATGGCTTTATAAGAAAAATAAATAAATATACTAGAGAAGAATATAGAGGAAACAATCTTGTAAAATCATGTCTAGACCACATCTATTACAGAAGTCAAAAAGAAGATATGACCACAGCAGTTTTGACAACAAAAATTTCAGACCATTATCTAATTAGTGGTACTATTAAACTGGAAACAAATCATGTGGTTAATGAATCAATACTTACCACTTATCTAGACAGACCAAAGTTCATTCATCAATTCGCTCAATTAATTAAGAAAAAGCAGACAAATTAAATGACCCAGACCAACTACTAAATCAAATAAATCAGATACATAAAGATTGCAAAGAATCATGCACTAAAAATAAAAAACGACATCAAAGAAAACCACAAAAAATATGGATTAATGGAGAAATTTTGAAAGAAATGCAAGAACGAGATAGAAAGTTTCAAATATGGAAACGTTGTACAGAATCTAACAGTATAAAGAATGAGCTTAGAAAACGTTATAACGAAGCTAGAAATAAAGTTACAAATATGATTAAACGATCTAAAAGAGAACACTATACAAAACTATTTAACTCGGCAAAATCAAATATGAAAGAAACGTGGAAATTAATCAATGAAACACTAGGAAGAAACAGAAAAAATTCTGAAGACCAAAGATTGATAAAATTTTTTAAACAAGACACCAGCAAGATACTTGAGCAGTTTACTGATACATTTAAAAATCAAACAAAATCTCTTGCCAAACCATGTAGCAAAATACTGCATAATAAAACAGAGAAAACAAATCAAATACAAATATTGGAAATACCAGAAACGACACCTGAAAATATTGAAAAAATTATCATGTCTATGAACCCTGCCAAACCAGCAGGTCACGACGGAATTAAAACAAAAGACCTCATAGATACCATAAAGGAAATAAAAAAGCCAATGACCAAACTTATCAATCTAACCATTAAACAAAAGAAGATACCAAATGTTTTAAAAAAGGCAATCCTGCGCCCCATCTATAAGTCAGGAAAAAGAGACAGTCCTAAAAACTACAGACCGATCTCTATACTACCAACTGTATCAAAAGTATTAGAAAGATACATTGAAAGAACATTAACAGTGTATTTGGAAGAAAATAAATTAATAGACATCAATCAATATGGATATCAGAAATCAAAAGGCACAATCCAGCTACTTGAAAAATTCACGAATACAGTTAACCAAGCATTAGATAAGAACATGCACGCTTTGTGCTTATTCGTCGACTTTTCAAAAGCATTTGATACTCTTGACCATAATACTCTAATAAATATTTTAGAAAATAATGGAATTAAAGGAGAAACTAAAGAATTGTTTAAAAACTACTTAGACAATCGAAAGTTTCAGGTTAAATTAAGTGGCAAACTGGGCGAAGAAACAATTATTGACAGGGGTGTGCCCCAAGGCAGTATTTTGGGACCAATACTCTATCTGTTGTATGTAAACGACGTAGGATCATGCTTTAAAAATTCCAAATACTTTTTATACGCTGATGACACATTAATTGTATCGATCCACAAAAATGTACAACAAGCGTTGAAAAATATGCAAAGAGAATTTAAACAGTTTCAAAAATGGGCTCACGACAAAGGACTCACTATCAACAAAGAAAAAACAAAGTTGGTTCATATAGTATCACCACATCAGCGAAAAAAAGAAGATCAAATCAACCTGATTTTTCATAAATCCAAATGTTTACACAATGTCCAAATATCTGACAACTGTGATTGCAACGAGCAAATAGAAGTTGTAGAAAAACAGAAGTATCTTGGGATATGGATAGACCAAGATCTGAGCTGGAAACCACACATAAACGAAATAAGAAAGAAATTAAAACATATTTCAAATAGCTTTTACTACCTTAGACAGTTTATACCGGAACAAACTATGACAACGATATATCGAGCACTTCCAGAATCTATAATTACGTATGGAATAACTGTGTACGGTCAAGCGTCGGATTATATTATTGAAAGACTCCAAAAAACACAAAACCGAGTAATAAAAAATCTACGCAGTTATTCAAATCAAGACCCATACAAAGAGCTATTAACAATTAATCAACTTTTTAAACTCAGAAGTATAATGAACAACATAAAAGAAAAAGATACATGGACTAAAGTAAACCATTGCAAAGAAACAAGGAGAAATGTAGCCGGAAAATTTATAGTAGAAAGTCATAACAATAAATATGGAAAAAGAAGAAAAGAAGTAGCCATACGATCGTTGTTCAATAAAATTCCAAATGAAATCTTAACAACAAATACAATAGAAATGTTTAAACCAAAAATAAAAATCAGGATAAAAGACCATCTCTAAAGTGACCGATTAACACATATACTAATAGTGCACAATAATTGCCACTGACAAGCCAATTTGGCTTAGTGGCACTAAAAAATTAAACATTAAACATGAGAAGAACCTCGAGGGGGTTGGTTTTTAGTGGGTACACTCCCTTCAGAACAAGAGGAGGAGTCCCACACTCCGTCCATAAATGGATTTTCCACCTCCAAGAGAAAAAAAAAAAAAAAAAAAAAAAAAAAAAAAAAAAAAATATTTTTTTTTTTAATTTTTTTTTTTTTTTTTATTTATTCACGGCTTTAACCGGTTGTTGCCGGGTTCAATTGAACCAAGGCTGCAGTCATTGGTTTAGGACTTTTCGGACAATATGACACGTGCCCAGAATTACTGCTTTCTGACACTCTAGCAGGTTCGAATAGGTATTTACTTCAATGTCATTTAGATGTTTAGAAAAGTTTTTCTGTATTAAGCCGTTGACACTTATTATTAGGGGGATAATTACAACTTTGTTAAATTGCCAAATTTTCTTGATTTGGTATGCAAGGTCTTGATATTTGTTAATTTTTTCCTTGTACGTTTTGTCAATGTTTTCATCTCTTGGTACAGCTATGTCAATTAAAGATACGTATTTTTCTTTTTTGTTAAATAAAACAATATCGGGCCGGTTATGTGCAATTGTTTTGTCAGTAACAATTGGCGTATCCCAATAGATTTTAACGGTATCATTTTCAGCGTTCCATTTTGGTGTGTATTTGAACCAGGCCATTGTCTCTTGAATAACATTCCATCTTTTGCTGACTGCTTGATGTATAATTTTTGCTACATTATTATGGCGCTGTAAATATTCCGTTGGTGCAAGTTTTGAGCATCCAGATGTTACGTGTTGGATTGATTCGGTTGTGGTTCCACACATTCTACACAGATCTGATGGTATATCTGCTTTTATTATATGTTTTTGGTATGCTCTTGTTGGGACAACTTGATCTTGGATGGCTGTTATTGCTCCTTCAGTTTCCGGGAATAGATAACCAGACTTAAGGTATATGCAAGACTCGGTTTTATTTACGGCTTGATTTTTTAAGTTTGCATAGAAGCGACCGTGCAATTTCTTTTCCTTCCAGGAATTTTCTAAAACGCCAGCATCCGAATTATTAACTATTTCAAACACGGGATGTGCCCCAATGGACGGCAAACTACGATGGATCGGGTTCTGTGATGTTTCAAAATAATTTTTAAGTTTAAGCAGTTCTTTATTCAAAGCAATTTCTAAATTGACTAAACCTCGTCCACCTTTGCTTCTTGATATATAGAGCCGATTAACAGAGGCCTTGGGGTGGTGCAATCTGTATTTTGTAAGCTGTGTTCGCGTGAATCGGTCAACACTTTGAATAGCGGTTGGTGACCATTTTAATATTCCAAATGTAGGAATTACCCATGTGTTTATAGCTGTGATTTTGTTTTTAGAGTTTAACTGACTTTTTTATTATTTATTATTATTATTATTATTATTTCATCTAAAAAATCTCATTCTTTGAATGGCTGGGATTTAGGCAAGGCGGATTGTTATCAAGCCATACCTAATTGTTATTTAGAAAGCGTCTGACAATATGGCATGTATCCAGTACGATTGTCTTGCTAATTGCTGGAAGCAGGTGTTGTAATTTTAAAGCATCGAGTTCAGTAAGTAAGCTTTTCGGAACGACTCCTGTAGTTGAGATAACCAGTGGGAATATACGTACTCCTTTCAATCGCCACATTTGTTTTATTTCTGCAGACAGTTCTAAATATTTATTTATTTTTGTGGCATAAGTTGATTGTAAGTTGTGGTTTAGTGGTACTGCAATGTCTATGATTGACACTTCCTGCTGTTCTTTGTTATATACCACTATGTCAGGTCTGTTTGCTTTTATTTTAACGTCTGTTCTTATTTTGCGGTCCCAGTATAGTTTATACCTATAATTTTCAAGTACATCTGTTGGTTCATATTTATAGTACGGGGTATCAGATGGGAGAAGCATAAGATCTCTGGCTAGCTGTTGATGGATAATCTTGGCCATGTTGTTGTGTCTCTGCGTGTAGTCCATATTCGCTAACATCGAGCATCCGCCAGTGATGTGTTCAATGGTTTCATTTGGTTTTCCGCATCTTCGGCATTTATCAATTATTGATGTTTCTTTAATAATGTATTTTTGATAGTTTTTGGTTAATATAACCCTATCTTGGATGGCTCGCATGAATCCCGTTGTCTCAGCGTACAAACCTCCTTGTTTTAGCCATATGTTAGAGGCGCTAATATCGTTTGTATCAGATAATAGTTGATGCGGGTGAGTACCGTGGATTTCCTTCTGTTTCCATCTTTGCAGTTTGCTTTCAGTTTCATACGGTTCATGTTCATGCTCATGCTCATGCTGGCTCAGGTGTAGTGGCGAATTGTTAATATCTGCTTTGCATATTGCTTCAAACATGATGTTGTGGGTAGCTTTGCTCATAAAATACTTTCTAAGTGAAGTGATTTGAGATAGGTGTTGCTGCATTATGTCTAGTATACCCATTCCACCCATTTCCGCTGGTAAGGTGATGCGTTCGATTGCTGATTTCGGGTGATTCATACGGTATCTAGTCATACTTACCCGTATTATTCTTGATACTTTTTCCAGGTCGGTGTTTGACCATTTTATGAGTCCAAATGAGTAGGTTAATATAGGAATAGCGTATGTGTTAATTGCTTTGATTTTATTAACTGAACTTAATAGGGTGTTAAGGATCAGTTCTACACGTTTCTCAAATTTTATTATAAGTTCTTGTTTAATTTTGGTATGGTTAATACCTCGTAGCTGCATGATACCTAGATATTTATAGTTATCTTCTTTGCCTAGATTTTCGATCACTTGTTTATCATCTAGTGGAAAACCTTCAGTTTTAGTTAGCGTACCTCGTTCGAGTTGGATAGTTTTAGACTTGTCTATACCGAATTCCATTTTTATGGCATCGCTGAATTCTTTGGTGATATTTAGTAGTTCGTGAAGTTGTGTGGTAGATTTTGCGAATAACTTGAGGTCATCCATATATAGTAGGTGGTTTATGGTATGCCCGCTTCTGTTTGCGTCCGGGTTTTTTATATTATATCCCATTTGCGTATCTTTGAGTGTTCGGCTAAGCGGGTTGAGGCCAATGCAGAACCATAGCGCGCTTAGTGCGTCTCCTTGGAAAATTCCCCGCATGATATTGATAGCTCTGGATTTTATCATTTGCTTTCCATCTGAGATATATAGTTCAGTAGACCATTGCTTCATCGCTTCTTCGAGAAAGTGAATTAAGGTTTGGTCTATCTTGTATATTTTTAGTATGTCAATTAGGTATGAGTGAGGCATCGAATCAAACGCTTTTTTGTAATCAATGTATGCCATACTAAGATTTCTTTGTGTTTTTACAGCCTGGTTGACTACAATTGCATCGATAGTAATTTGGTCCTTACAGCCTTTAGAGTTCTTATAGCACCCCTTCTGCTCTTCAGTCATTATGTTATTAGTTTCTAAGTGGTTTTGTATTTTGTTGGTTAAGACAGATGTTAGGAGTTTGTAAATTGTAGGCAGGCATGTAATAGGTCTGTACTTGGACGGGTCTAGTGTGTTATTGTCCTTGGGAAGAAGATATGTTTTGCCTCTTGTAAGAAAGCTTGGGATTAATTTTGGATGTTTAATGATGTGGTTAAACAGTCTCGCTATTATTTCATGGCTTGCTGGTAGTTTTTTATACCAAAAGTTTTGTATTTGTTCAGGACCAGCTGCTTTCCAGTTGCTGGTTTTTTGAATAGCTTCAGTAACATCTTTTACAGTTATATTTATTGCTTCCATTACCACTATATTTTCTGATCTTTGTTTTTCTTCTTGTAACATGTTACACCTTCCATTATGTTCTTTTGATTCTTCCCATATTCCTGCCCAGAAATCAGTTATATTCTTTAGAGTGGGAATTCCTTCAGTAGGGCTCGTATTGTTGCTGTTGTTACTTAAATTTCTGTAGAAGTTTTTTTGATTATTATGGAATTGTGCGTTTTGGGTTTTTCGGTTTGTACATTCCTTATAGCGCCTAAGTCTTTTTGCATACACTGCTAGTTGTTGTGTGTGTGTATCTATTATTTCCGTTAATTTGTTATGGTCTACTTGATCAATCGGTATAGGTGCTATGATTTTTGTTATATTTTTAACTAGTTTTTTTAATTTGATTGATTTTCTATATTATTATTATTATTATTATTATTATTATTATTATTATTATTATTATTATTATTATTATTATTATTTTTATTATTATTATTATTACATTCGTAATACTTCATTGAGAGCTGATACAAAATTCAACTTCATCAGAGATCACATGCTAATCTTAGCAAAACACTTTTTAATAAAATTGCAAATTATTCAAAGTTATTTTGTTTTGCTGAATAAGAATAAAATACTAGTGATTAATCAACATGCTTGTTGTATAGTAAAAATGTATAAATAATAATAATAATAAAAACTCTTCAACTTTTACCTCACAAAATCAACGTCTTTAAGGTTGGCGCAGAATGCAAATTTTTAATGACCTTAAAATCGTCGCTTATAATATATAACAGAATACGTCTTGTTATTGATTATCACATGTATTGGTAACAGTTGTTTAAATTGAGTAGTGACGTTTAAATTCCTCTATTATGAATCACTATACGAACGCCAAGATGACTGACATGCATTTCATGTATGGACTTGCTTGGCAATTTATTACAAACCAAACAATTGTACATTGAACGGATTCCTAACCGTAATAATCCCAACCAAAAAAAATTTGAAAACATTTATCACCGTCTTTGTGAAACAGTCACATTAAAACAAAATGGAAAAACAAAAAAATCAATAACAGTAAGAACGGTACAACTAGAACAAAATATGCTGAACATGATAGAGATAAATCCAAGTATTTCTACACAAAAAATTGCCAATACTTTGAATGTAAATCATTAAATAGTTCTTAATTCTTAAATTCAATTTATTGTATACATACCACATTTAGCGTGTTATTGTTTTGGTTGCTCGTGATAATTTAACAGCAACATGCGGATATCCCCAGACTAAACCCTCTGGATTATATCTTATAAAGTTATATAAGTCATTAGTTTATGCTACTGCAGTGGATAATTTAGACAAAATCAAATAATTGCTGGGTGTAAGTCAATTAAAAACAACCTTGAAGTATTTGAAAAAGTTTGGCACTTAATGACAAGAAGATTGAATGCTTGTATTCAGGCTGGAGGAAATCATTTCGAACAATTATTGTTGATTTAGCAACTTTACATAAACATTTTGATAATAATATGTTGGAACTATCGCAAATTTTGTTTAAACTGTATTTTCAAAACAAAGTGGTTTTTTAGAAATCATCATAGAACAAAATATTCTTATAATAGACCAAGGAATTACCCCTTAAATTTTTGCCGTAAGTTTTTCTAACTTTTTATATACTTAAAGTTTGCAAAAATATTGTGAAATATGTCTTCCTATAATAAACATCTGCGTATGAATTATATTCTGTATACTGTTTAAATTTCTGCAATTTTAGTTCTAAGATGAAAACAGATTTTCATTAATTATTAAAATAGTTTATTATATTTAATTATATTTTCAATTTTATTACTAATAGTTTTAAGCTACTAATGCAAAATATTTAATTTAACTTTTTTTAATACAAATTAACATTTAAACAGCACGACTTATTTATAAACCAACAAAATTTTCGTTTTAATTAAGTTTTATTCAAAAAAATCATTTTCTCTCTTTTATGGACTAATTAACAATTGCAGTGGTATATCACTCGGAAAATAGCATTTAATTAATATTTCAATTCATGCAAACAATTTTATTTAAATACCGACGATTTAATTAATATTAATAAAAAATATAAACCCTTACATTTTATGGCAACAGTTATTAATAGACTGGTTTAATTGAATCATATTAAAATTATAATTAAATATTTTTTGGCCAAAATAAATAAAAACCCTTAGACAAAAGAGCAATTTTGTAGAAAGACTTAATTAGTGTACTATATATTACTTGTGTGTATAACTTTGTAAACGCTATCACACAAATAACCAGCATATAGGTAGTAATCCGTTAAGCAACTAGAATAGTCTGTTGCGGACTTGCTTAATTTACATTGTGTTTATAATGTTACTTCTAATATAATTTATTTATTTCTTTAATTCATTCCTCTCTCTATCTCTCTGTCTATTTCTGATACGAGGCTAATTGCCGATGCCAGAGGTTGAAACACATCTGGGAATTTTGTCGCAAATATAGGAATTTCTATCTAAATTATTAAGTCCACTATAGTTATAATTTAATAATAAGTGTTATTTATATATGACTAAGTCAGTTACACAAATTTTGTTTTTTAAATAATCTTATCAATAAAGATGCAATAAAATAAAGAAACTAGTTTTAACTGTCTTAAGTATAATAAATATAATACGCAACTAAAAAAATATATTTTGATTAATTTAAGTTTGTACTAAAGCAGGGTGTGGGCAAATTAAGTACAATATAATCCGGAAACTCAATCTTTATTCATTTCAATTGACAATCTAATTAAACAACCTCTGCCAATGTATTCAAAATGAATCAAATTAACATATAACAAATTTCGTCTCGATAAGGCTCAAGAATTAGCTCTTATTGTCTAACCCGGAAGCACGCAATTCTGCTACTGTTAAAAAGGAAAAGAATCGACTACGTTCTGTACCACAAAAAGTAAGATGACAGTTGAGTTGCATATATTAATAACGGAATTCGTTATATCTCGTTTCAAGTTATCATAATAAGTATATTAATATTTTTTAATTATGTATAGATTTAGGTTAATAATGCAGATAAAATTTTCAAAGTAAATTATTTGTTTGTCAGTAATTTGCATACGTTTTGGCATTACCTGTGTAGTTTATATAATCAATAATTGCAAAGATTTTCTAAAATTGTTTATTTAATCTTTACTAGATAAGGTACTTAGATAGATGCGATAATGTATTATGCAACTTTACACTACTCTACTGACTTAACAAAATATACTAACAAATTGAAACATTATTTAGCTAGCCTTAAAAAAAGTTTTTGTTAGTGAAACTATTAAAAAAACTGGAAAAACAAGCCTCATCTTTTGCAAAATTATTTTTTTATTTTAAAATATGGTTTTATGAAGATTGTTCAAAACTGCAGTAATAAAAAAATTCAAAGGTTTTTAACTTGAAATAGTATCAAATGTATTACAAAGTAATTAAAAAAAAAAGAGTTTTAAATGTTGATGTTTTCTTGTATTTTAACAAAACCAGCAACTTTGGCGTCATTCCTATTTTTACATATAATTTGTCAATTTATTTATTGTTTCACCAGTACATTCAGAAAGGATTAAACCATATTTTAGTACTTTAGTCAAATTATAGTTTAAAATAGTTAAAAACTATATCTAAATATATAAATAAATGCGTTTTTAGGTATTTTTAAATGCATTTTAATACTCGTGAGTATTACTTTATCGTAGCAAAGAAGCTGAGTAATTTCCGCTTGAGCCATGCCGGCAAAAGTTTAAACTTCTAGCAAAGCCACCATTGTCGGATGGGTCAATGAGCAAATGCCAAACCAAATGTACTCAAAGCCATTTTTGACTACTTTTTCTTTTTTATTTCATTTCTATATACTACATCTACTTTTTATTTCTAATCTTTTCTAACCTGCCGGTAGGTTAAAAACAAAACCCCAACCTCTTTTATGATCACAAAATCAAACATACTCTACAAGTACGTGCAAACGCCAAAAACAACAACCAAAGCTAAAGAACAACAATTTGGTAGTAGTGATACTAGTTGTTTGAAATTAGTGCAGCTAACTGAGCTGCACCAATAAATATGGCTACCCAATCGCAGTTTAATTCTAAATCAAACTTGATAGAAAAAACAACAAATATACTTCTAATTTCCTTCTCGGCAAATGAAAGAAAACCGAAACAATTTACTTTGCCAAGCACCAGCGGTTTCTGTTACTAGAAAAAAACAATTTTGAAAAAAGTTAGTCTGTTCCTGATCTCTAAAACACTTAGGTGTGGTTTTATTAGCAAAACATATACGTAAGTAAAAGACGGTTTATTTGTAGAATCAGTCTCAGCTGCACAGTCAGCAAGATTGCTTAAAGTAACAAAACTGTCCAATTTTAAAATATGCTTAACCGCTCACAAGTTGCTTAATATTAGCTAAGGTCTTGGGTACTGTTGTGACTTTTTAAACAGTTGTATTAAAGAAATTTTAGAAAATCTAAAGAGTAAAGACGTGATTGAAGTAAGTTGTATTTCTACAATCTGAGACGATGTAAAAACCGTGCCAGAAATTTGTTCACACCGCAACACGTTGTATAAAGATTAAATCTGCACCTGCGGTAAACTACTGCACAAGGAACTGCCAAGAGCTGATCCTATTACTTGCGTAAACTGCAAAAGACAACATTTTGATAGATTACGCAATTGACCAGTTTACAAAAAAAAATTGCTATTAAAGAATCAATATCACAAAATAAATTTATATATTATAAAGCTAAAAATGTTAACTATTCCAACACCCGTCAGCTTGGTGGAGTTTCCTACGACAAAGCAGACTCAACAAACAGCTTTGGTTTTAATGTTGATAAACTTGTTAAAAAATAAATTTCTCATTTGACTATTGCTTTGCAAGCAATTAGCAAAAGAGGAACTTTTATAGGACGACGGTCAGTTTTGCAATGGCTTTTAGCTCTTGCATAACAAGCGGCCAGATCAATTATGCCGTTTTCTAGAATTCTACCTAGATTTAAGAGCGCATCGCAACCTTTCTCACACAACAATCTAGAAAACAAGTCTAAGTCCTCTAGCATTAAAACAAAATCTTAAAAAAATATATTCCCAAACAATAAACAGGTCAATTTTTACCTAAAAATCAATCTAATAGAAAGCATTGATGTGACAGTTTTACAACAAATACCATCTAATGTTAAAATTTTAATGGAGTTTGGGGATAAGCAAAAAGAAAAAAAGACTCAAACTCTTCAAGTAGAAAAGATGCTGCATCAAACCTTATAAGAATTGTAATCTTAAAAGTTTTACGTGTGTAAAAAATGACAAATTGTAGAACTTAAAGAAAAGTTGCCGTCGTTTAAAAAAAAAATCTCCCATTAAGGAAAATTCCTCTTAGAAGTAGGCTGAAGCCGGGCAATACAACTATTCTCACCAATAGCAATAACCATGTGCAACTTGTATATTTGGTGCAACAACTTCTACTTTTGTTTCTTTTGCAAGGGATTTTAACGCCCACAGTTCTTTGTGGGGCTATAAATTGTGTCGTCTATTGAAAGTTTTTAGATCAAAACAATGCAATTCTTCTCAAAACAAGTTATACAAGCTTTAGCGCAAAAAGTTTCATTTTTTCTGCAATTAAGACCAACATTTGACAGGTAAAACAGTCCGTCTACCGACGTTAGTGTTTTGACCGCGCAGATTAATTAGGCTTTCAAGACAGCTTAAAGACACCTTTACTAGAGAGCCAAACATTGTGTCTGCCGTAAACAAGTTTATTTCAAACATTAGCAACAAACTTGCCGGCCCAACAGTTCCTTGCATGTGTGTGGACTGTAGAGTCGTTTGCCTCTTTTTATAGAACAATTGCTATTTAAGTGTAATTCTATATAAGTAATTCCATTACTTTTCGACTAATTTGAAAAAGTCGACCACTTTGATTTTGCTCAAATTTTCAGGGATCAAAATATGGATGAAAAAAATTAATTTTCCAAAATTTTGGACCTTAAAATATTGCCTGTTTAAAATGACACACATTTAAAGGTCAGAAATTTCACAACAAAACGTCTTTTTTAGCTTATTTTGTATCTCAATTTTTAGGCTTCTGGAAAAAGATAAAAAAGTCCACGATGGCTCAAATTATTTCTTATTACATGTACTTTAAAACTCAAATTTTGATGTTTAATATTGTGGCAGTCATTTTGATATAATAAGCTTTAAACATTATGCCAAAAAAAACCGTAAATTTAGCAAAATCGCAAAACTTTGCTTTCTTTAAACCTTGTCAAATCTTGACAAAATTTAATCCACAAGGTCTAGATTTCTTTGTGTTTAATCTCTTTATAAAGTGATCACACAAAACTTATAGAATCAATACGTATACACCACTATATTAATGAAGGAAGTTGCACATATTTTTGCAATCTTCAAAACTTGTAATTTTCAGGTCCCAAAAAAGCGCTGTCATCCTATGTCGATTTTAGTCAAAATTTAAGTAAATACACTTTAGAGCACAAGAAAAAAGGTTATCTATATGAAAAATGGTATACCGGGCATTATCAAAAATTTTTTATTCAAAAATTGGCAAAATTGGCAAACCGCACATTTTTGTATCTCAATTTTTGGGCCTTTAGAAAAAAATAAAAAGGTCCGCGATAGCTCAAAATATCTCTTATTACATGTACTTTATATCCCATATTTGTTTATTTAATGTTTGGCAGTGATTTTGATATATCAAGTTTTAACCATTAATTAAAAAAAAACCCGTAAGTTTAGAAAAACTGCAAAATTATGCGTTGTTTAAACCGTTTTAACTTTGTCAAATTTTAAAGAAATTTGATCCACTAGGTCTAGATTTCTTTGTGTTCAATTTTTCTTTAAAGTGATTTTACAAGACTTATAGAATTTTGCTATCTTCAAAACTTGTAATTTTTAGGTCCCAAAAAAGCGCTGTCACTCTATGTCGATTTTAGTCAAAAGTTTAGTAAATACTCTTTAGACCACAAGAAAAAAGTTATTTACATAAAAAATGGTATATTGGGCATTATCAATAATTTTATAATATATTTAAAAATCGTCAAAATCGGCATTGTTCTTCAGAAAATATAAATCACTTTTTGTCTATCTTGCTTTGTTTTTGAGATAGTCAACAAATACAAAATATTTAAAAAACTTTTTATTTAGCAAAAAAACACAAACAAAACAACATTACTTTAACAAGTGTGCATTGATGCAAGTTTTTGATACTTGTTTAAACAGTTTTCTTTGGTTCGGTTAGTAAAATTTGATAAAAATGCTGTTCAACAAGGAGAGTAAGCAGATATCACTTTTTTTACAGATACTGTAATGGTAATGCCCTAGCAATTGAGATTTTTCGACAGAAAGCAATTTTCTTGACCCGTTTTTTAGTGAAAATGTTCACCCATATTATTATCAAAAGTACAACACCTACAACTAGGCGATGCAGCACAACGAATTGCTTTTGTTCAATGGCATCTTGATAATGCCTGATATACCATTTTTCATATAAATAACCTTTTTTCTTGTGGTCTAAAAAGTATTTACTAAAATTTTGACTAAAATCGACATAAGGTTTTGTAGGGCCATCTCAAGAAGTTATTTGATGATTCAGAGTTCACACGAAGAGTAAGTTTGCTCCGCATGTTAATTCGTTTAGAAGATTGCGATTCGATGACGAAATATGTCAACCAAATGGTGGAGACGGGACAAAAACTAAAAGGTAAAATTGACGACGTATGGATAGAGACGCTTTTCTTTAATTATAACGGTCAAGCATTCAGACATCATCATCAGCACGGACGCCATTAAGTCCAAGTTGTTAGATATGAAGATTGATGGCGTTGGAAAAGAAAAATTGTTTGCTGCTACGCGTTTTAGTAACAAAAAAAATACCAGGTTGGTGACAGTGTTACTCCAAAGACAACATCTAGTGGCAAAAAGAAGAAAAAAAGATGCTACCAATGTAATCAGATCGGCCATTTTAAAAGTCAATGTAGTAAGAAAAATTATCGCAAGCATGAACAAAATGGTTTAAGTGGCAGAGAAGTGAATGCATTTAGTGCTACTTTCTTAACAGGACAATTTAATAAAGACGATTGGTACATCAATTCAGCGGCTAGTTTTCATCTTACCACAAGTAAACAATTTATAAACAACAAGACGTACAATTCAAGTGTTCAACAAATTGCAGTGGCAAATGAAGGGAAACTGACAGTTACATGTGTGAGAGACATTGAATTAACAACAGTGGTAAACAATGACAGACATAGTGTAGTTATAAAAAATGTACATTGTGTTCCTGGTCTAACAACAATTCTTTTATCTGTCAGCCAACTAATTAAAAATAAAAATTCTGTCAAACTCACAGAGAAACCCTGCAACATTTTTAACAGAAATGGTATACCTACAAGTTGTTTTAGCTAAACTTGTATATAATGTATATAGACTAAATTTTGCTAAATCAAATAAGTGCCTGCTTACTACTGCAAGTAAGGTGTCAGGCAACATATAACATAGGAGACTTGGGCACATAAATTTATCAGATTTAAACAAAATGAAAAATAGTGCAGTAATGATAATTCAGTTTAAAGAGAATGCAAATTGTAGCAGCAAAAACTGTGTAGTTGTAAAAGCAAGCAGACGAGGTTGCCGTTCAATAAGCAAGGCTCCAGGTCAGAAGCCATATTAGACGTCATTCACACAGACTTGTGTGGGCCAATGGAAAACAAATCTAATAGAGGATCTAGATATTTTCTTATCTTTCAGGATAATTACAGTAAGATGGTATTTGTTTATTTTCTAAAATCCAAAAAAGAAATACTCAAATATTTCAAGATATTTAAGAATGGAACAACAAGAGAGAAAAATCAAGATTCTGCAATCTAATCATGGAAGTAAATTCTGTAATAATGAATCTGAGAAGTTTTTGGAGGATCATGGTATAATCCACTAAAGAACAGCTCTTTATACCCCAAAAGAAAATGGCTTAGCAAAGAGAATCAACAGAACTCATTTGGAAATGGCAAAGTGTTTGATTTTTTTTTTATAAGAATCTTAAAAAGAAGTTTTGGGCAAAAGCTGTGGATACACGTTTACAATATTTTCTAAATATGAATAATTGTTTAAATTCAGTCCAGCTTGGGTTCAGAAAGACTAAGTCAACAACAACTGCTTTACACAACATCTTAACAAAAACCTATAATAATATTAATGATAAAAAAATTACAGCAAGTATTAACTACGACATGTCAAAAGCTTTTGACTTGGTGAATCACAAAATATTATTTTATAAATTAGAAAAGTTAAGAATACGCGGACATTTTCTTCAGATAATCAAATCATATCTGTCTGACAGAACACAATTTGTAGAAATATTTTTGGACAAAAAAAGTTATATATTTAATACTATAACTACTAACATAGGTGTACCCCAAGATTTTATTTTGGGTCCGTTGCTCTTTTTAATTTATATTAATGATTTAACGGATTATATAGATTATCCTTTAACAATATACGCAGACGACATAAGTGTTTGTATAACTAGTAGTTCTCCAAATGAGCTGCTTAATGAAATTAATAATTGCACAAACAAATTTAATAAATAGTGTGTTTGTAATAAACTAAACTTAAATACTGACAAAACTCAGATAATTCAATTTGGAAATCATTGTGTTATTCCTAATTTTTGTGAACATGGTAAAATTTTGGGTATCTATATTGATTCTAATTTGAACTAGTCAACTCATATTGACTATATTAAGCATAAATTAAATTCCGCTAATTTTATACTTAGACGACTCAAATACTCAGTTGACTTAAAAACTTTAAAAACAGTTTATTTTTCTTGTTTTGAGTCCATAATAAGATATAATATTATTTTTTGGGGAAACAGCACGCACCTTAATGAAATATTGTTGCAACAAAAAAAGGCTATACGTATTATTAATAGATTAAAAAGATTGCAATCTTGTAGAGAAAGTTTTATTGATTTGACTATTTTTACTGTGATCAACTTATTTCTATATGAAAGTGTACTATTTTGTTTAAAAAATAAAAACTCAATTTATAAAAATGGGTCTGTAGTGCATACGTACAATACAAAAAGTCAAGTTTCTCTGAGACCTAATAGTTCTAAAACTTCTTTAAATTCAAAATCTTATCTTTTTAACATTTGTAAATTTTTCAATAAATTGCCTGCTAATATAAAAAGTATTTTCTAAATTCAATATTTTATACAATTGATGAGTATATTGCTGGTTAATTTTATTATTCTAGTTGAAGTGATTTTTATGTTATTTGTTAGTATTATTTTATATATGATATACCCACTTTTTATGTTTTGTAAGTTATTATTTTTATTTATATGCTAATGTCTACACTTTTATAAAGTTTTGAATAAAGCACATACTTACTTACCTATTTACTTACTGCAGCATATCTAAGGAACAGATCAATTTGTTCAGGTATAAAAGATAAAACATCATTTGAGTTATGGAACAACAAGAAACCTGATGCACGTTCCAAAAGTAAAAAGAACTAAATAGAATAAGAAATTTAAAAAAAAAGATTTTCTTAGGCTACAGTGAACACACAAAAGGATACAGACTACAAAGCAGAGAATAAAGTAATCATCAGTAGGGATGTAATTATAATGAAAGAAGAAACTGATGATAGTGTAATTGTAATGAAAGAAGAAACTGATAGCGTGTTAGTCAAAGTTTCAGATTTAGTAGGAGCTAACGCTGCAGACCAACATGGTACTTTAGAAAAACAAATAAAAAAAATTCAAAAACCTTTTAGCTAGAAAGCAAAGATAACACAGAAGCAACAAGAAGATCAACCAGAAAGCCAAGCCAAAATTGTTTGAAAACTATGTAACGTATATGTGTAAAACTAATACAGTTTTAGAGTGTGACCTTTTTACGTTAAATGAAGCGTTATCAAAACTAGACAACAACTCTTGGAAGGCGGCCATGAGAGAAAAAGTAGAATCCTTCCATGAAACACATGCCTGGGACCTAACCAAACCACAAAAAAACGGTTGTGTAGTAGATTGCAAATAGGTTTAAAAAAAAAATTAGTTTCAGGGTGAAGTGCGTTATCGTGCGTGACCAAAGGCTTTACACAAAAACAAGGCATAGATTACAATAAAACTTTTTCCCCAGTAGTGCGTCATTTCACTATAAAACTTTTATTTTCAAATTAAATTTAGATATAAGGCAGATAGTTGCAGCAACAGCCTTTTTGAACGGTAATTTAAAAAAAACTGTCTATATGAGGCAGCCGGAAGGCTTTTGGGTACAAGGTAAAAAAACATGATGTGTAAACTAAACAAAGCGGTATATGGCCTCAAACAATCTTCCAACACCTAGTACAAAAGGGTGGACAATCTTTTAATTTCATTGAATTATAAACGATCAGAACTTAAACATTGTATATATATATATATATATATATATATATATATATAGAGACCAAAAATTATTAACAATCATTGCATTATATGATGACAATTTTTTTGTATTTTCAATTGATTCAGACAAAACAAAATCCTTAACAGATGAGTTAAATTTAAACTTTAAGATAAAGGATCTGGGAGAAGTGGGAAGGTGTTTAGGTTTAAAAATCACGCAAAACAAGAAAAGAGAGTTTATCACTCTTGATCAGGAAGAATATATCAAAGAATTATCGCTGAAATTCAATATGCAAAAAAGTAAAATGGCCAATACACCTCTTGAGAAAAATATAACATTTAGCAATAAAAACAACAATAGATTATTACTCTATCAGCAATTAATAGGAAGTCTAATGTATCTAGCAGTCTCGACTAGACCTGACATTGCACATCGTGTAAGTTTTTTGAGCCAATATAACAAATGCTACAATAATTCACATTGGAAGAGTCCAAAGCAAATATTGAGATACTTAATAGGGACGAAAAACTACTTCCTAAAGTATAAAAATGGCAATAAAAAGTTAATAAGATACGTTGATGCTGATTAGGCCAACGACACAAAAGACAAAAAATCATACACAACGCAAGAAACAAGCTACAGTGGCGCTGCCCAGCACAGAGGCGGAATATATCGCCTTGCAAAAGCTTAAAAAAAGCAGTTTATTTAAGAAACTTGTTATTTGAACTGTTGGGTTACTTATGTTGCATAAGAAGTTTCAATTATAGCCAAAGTGCTCAAAAGTTGCATATCATTTTGTGCGAGAGGCTGTCACAAACAAATATGTTAGTATATCTTATTTACTTACAGCAGAGATAACTGCAGATATATTGACAAAGAATTTGTGCCCGCTAAAGCATAACGAACATGTTTTCAATTAGTTAAAAAAATCAGATTAGATATAGTGGAAGTGTTGAAATAGTAATATCAAATTTGAAAAACCCGCTAAACCCTAAACTTTTATTCAGGATGATTTACAAATCTATAATCCTAAACAGCTACAATTTTGTTGAAACTATGTTTGCCTTCTCTTTCTTCTATAATTTTTAATTTGTTTTTCTTGTTTTCTTTTAACTATATTTAACCCTTAAGTTGTCGCTACATCTTCTAAAACATAAATTGTTGCAAGGAGCACCTTATGCTACTCTGAATATTTTCTTATAAATAAAAAGATAATAAATAAAAATTATTATAAAAGTTTATTTATATATCTGATACATATAAAACTTATTTATTCTTACAGTATAAAAGTTAAAACTATTTGGTTATCAAAAAAAACTAAGCAAAGTTAACACATCCTTCATATCTAATAGTGGTATTATTTCTTTTTGCGGGTAGACTCACAATACATTTTCCACATGTCTTTTGAGCAAAATTTTCTCTGTGTTTTTTTTTATATTTAAAACAAAAATATTTTTATATGTAAGGGTTACTTTTTAAGTAGCAGAAACAGTATAAAAAATTATTAAAATAAAAATGTATGTTATTTGTCGCTACAAGCAGTTTATGCTCTCAGATGAAACACAACATTAAAACATGTGTAAGTTTGTAACGCACTGTTCTTCAAATAAAATATTTACACAAACACTGTATTATATTAATTCCATAAACTTACAAAAATAAGAAAGTTTTTTTGACAGAATGACGTTGCACTATTTGATGCCGGAGCACTGAGTGTGTAGTAGCAATAACTTAAAGGTTAACAAAGTTTTATTCTTTTGAATTTTTTTTTTTTTTGGTCGCAGCAAATCCAATCTTGTGCAAAGATTTCTACCTAGCAAATAGTTTTACAGGTAAACTTTCTGTTGTGCAATGTGGCGTATTTTGATAACCTAATAAAAATCAATCTAACTTACAATTCAATTCATTAATAAACCTGTTTTTCACTACTTTTTGTAATACCTTTTTAAGGATTTTTACAGTGTATTCTGCAGCGTCATTGGATGCAAGATGTGAAATACTCAAAAAAGTTTGAAATTTATGAGAAGTAAATTGTTTACCATTATCCAATACAATGACCTTGGGTAAACCAAATTTTGCAAATACACTACGCATTACATTTATTGCATCAATTTTATTTACAATGAATGCTTCCACCCATTTGGAATATGCATCTACTAATACTAATATATATGTCTCATGCATCTTTTGAATATTTTCAGGGTATTAAGATAGCTTGAGATGGGTTTCTTTCAACTAAATAATTTTTAAATGATTTAATTATTTTCTCTATATCCAAATTCAATGTTGGCCACCAAACATATGGTTTTGCTAAACTTTTTGTTTTAACAATACCCATATGTAATCTGTGCAGTTCTGTAAAAATACTTAGTTTTCAATTTTTTGGAATAATTACTCTATAATCAAATAATAAACAATTATAATCTACTGACTGATATATATATATATATATATATATATATATATATATATATATATATGGGTAATTCCATTACTTTTCGACCAATTTGAAAAAGTCGACCTCTTTGATTTTGCTCAAATTTTCAGGGATCAAAATATAGATGAAAAAAATTAGATTCCTAAAATTTTGGACATTAGAATAATGCCTGTTCAAAATGACACACATTTGAAGGTCAGAAATTTTACTATAAAACGTCTGTTTTAGCTTATTTTGTATCTCAATTTTTGGGCTTCTGAAAAAAGATAAAAAGGTCCACGATATCTCAAATTATTTCTTGTTACATGTACTTCAAAACCCATATTTTTATGATTAATATCGTGGCAGTCATTTTGATATATTAAGCTTCAAACGTTATTCCAAAAAAACCCGTAAATTTAGCAGAATCGTAAAACTTTGCTATCTTTAAACCGTTCTAACTTTGTCAAATCTTTACAAAATTTAATCCACAAGGTCTAGATTTCTTCGTGTTTAATTTCTTTTTAAAGTGATCACACAAGACTTATAGATTCAATACGTAGTTGCACATATTTTCGCGATCTTCAAAATTTGTAATTTTCAGGTCCCAAAAAAGCGCTGTCACCCTATGTCGATTTTAGTCAAAATTTCAGTAAATACTCTTTGGAGCAAAAGAAAAAATGGTATCTATATGAGAAATGGTATATCGGGCATTATCAAGAATTTTTTAATATTCAAAAATTGGCAAAATTGGCAAACCGCACATTTTTGTATCTCAGTTTTTAAGCCTTTAGAAAAAGATAAGAAGGTCCACAATGGCTTAAAATATTCCTTATTACATGTACTTTAAAACTTATATTTGTCTATTTAATGTTAGGGCAGTCATTTTGATACATCAAGCTTCAAACATTATTCCAAAAAAAAACGTAAATTCAGCAAAACTGCAAAATTATGCTTTGTTTAAACCGTTCTAACTTTGTTAAATTTTAAAGAAATTTGATCCACCAGGTCTATATTTCTTTGTGTTCAATCTATCTTAAAAATGATTACATAAGACTTATAAAATCTATACATATTTACCACTAATTTGATGCAGGAAGTTGTTCATGTTTTTGCGATCTTCATAACTTGTAATTTTTAGGTATCGAAAAACCGCTGTCAATTTATGTCGATTTCAGTCAACATTTCAGTATATACTCTTTAAGACCACAAATAAAAGGTTATTTATATGAAAAATGGTATATTGGGCATTATCAAAAGTTTTTTTATATTCAAAAATCGTCAAAATTCAGAAAATCTAAATCACTTTTTGTCTATCTTGCTTTGTTTTTGAGATAGTCAACAAATACAAAATATTTAAAAAACTTTTTATTTAGCAAAAAAACACAAACAAAACAACATTACTTTAACAAGTGTGTATTAATGCAAGCTTTTGATACTTGTTAAAACAGTTTTTTTGGTTCGGTTAGTGAAATTTGATAAAAATGCTGTTCAACATAGAGAATACGCAAATATCATTTTTGTCTACGGACTCTGTAATGGTAATGCCCTAGCAATTGAGATTTCCTGACAGAAAACAACTTTTTTGACGCGTTTTTTAGTGAAAATGTTCACCCATATTATTATCAAAAGTAAAACACCTACAACCAGGCGACGTAGCACAACGACTTGCATTTTCTCAATGGCTTCTTGATAATTCCCAATATACCATTTTTCGTATAAATAACCTTTTTTCTTGTAGTCTGAAGAGTATTTACTGAAATTTTGACTAAAATCGACATAGGATGACAGCGTTTTTTCGGGACCTGAAAATTACAAGTTTTGAAAATAGCAAAAACATGTGCAACTTCCTGCATCAAAATAGTGGTGAATATAAATTGATTCTATAAGTCTAGTGTAATTACTTTAAAGAAAGGTTGAACACAAAGAAATCTAGACCTCGTGGATCAATTTTCTTCAAGATTTGACAATGTTAGAACGGTTTAAACAAAGCATAATTTAGCAATTTTTCAAAATTTACGTTTTTTTTTTAATTAATAGTTAAAGCTTGATATATCAAAATGACTGCCCCAACATTAAATATACGAATATGGGTTTTAAAGTACATGCAATAAGGAATATTTTAAGCCAACGTAGACCTTCTTATCTTTTTCCAGAGGCCCAAAAATTGAGATACAAAAATGTGCGGTTTGCCGATTTTGACAATTTTTGAATATTAAAAATTTCTTGATAATGCCCGATATACTATTTCTCATATGAATAACCTTTTTTCTTGTGTTCTAAAGAGTATTTACTGAAATTTTGACTAAAATCGACATAGGGTGACAGCGCTTTTTCGGGACCTGAAAATTACAAGTTTTGAAGATCGCAAAAACATATGCAACTTCCTGCATCAAAATAATGGTGTATACGTATTGATTCTATAAGTATTGTGTGATCACTTCAAAAAGAAATTAAACACGAGGAAATCTAGACCTTGCAAATCAAATTTTGTTAAGATTTGACAAAGTTAGAACGGTTTAAAGAAAGCAAAGTTTTGCGATTTTGCTAAATTTACAGGTTTTTTTTGGAATAATGTTTAAAGCTTAATATATCAAAATGACTGCCACGATATTAAACATAATAATATGGGTTTTAAAGTACATGTAAAAAGGAATAATTTGAGCTATCGTAGACCTTTTTATCATTTTCCAGAAGACCAAAAATTGAGATACAAATTAAGCTAAAAATAACGTTTTATTGTAAAATTTCTGACCTTCAAATGTGTGTCATTTTGAACTGGCAATATTCTAAGGTCAAAAATTTTGGAAATCTCATTTTTTTCATCTATATTTTGATCCCTGAAAATTTGAGCAAAATCAAAGAGGTCGACTTTTTCAAATTGGTCGAAAAGTAATGGAATTACCCATATATATATATATATATATTATTGAAGTTTAACGACTTTTCTTTAATATTTGTTAAAAAAGTTAACGGGTTGAAGTCTTTTAAACTTTTAAATATAATAAAATACAAAAAATAATTATATAAATAATTAATAATTAATTTTATTATAAATAATTATTTAAATATATAAAATATATAATTATTTTTTGTATTTTATTATATTTAAAACTTTAAAAGACTTCAACCCGTTAACTTTTTTAACATATATATATATATATATATATATATATGTTTGACTGGGCACGAGTTTGGCGAGATTTTACCACGAGTTTGGAGATATTTCAAGTTTGAGCATATCCCCAAACTTGAAATCAGTTTATTGCAATTTAACAACAAATGTATAAGCTAATTATTGCATTTTGAAGATCCAGTCGACATAAATATATCATATTACACTTGGATTCATTACACTTGGATTACAATAAATTGCAAATATATTTGAATTTGTTTAAATTATTTCAATTTATACGTGTTTGAGGATATTTATCGCCAAAATCGTGTAACGGATATATGTACAAAATATATACGATTTCCGTATATTAGTATAAATTCAGTTTTAGTTTAAACCAAAGGTGGAGCTAGGGAATAGATAATATAATAATAAAGTTTCTAAAATATTCTTGATTTTGTTTTCATACGGAATAACACAGTTTGCAAGAATGACGTCATAAGATTTCTTTGTAGAATTTATATTTGATATATCAGTCGGAAATTCATTACAATAACAGTATATATTTTTTATACATGTCGTATTATCTTAATTGCAAGTATAAAGAAACAAAATTATAAATTTAAATGTAATTCAGTAACCACAGGTTTTTTAAAATATCTTGTACACTAGTAATGTAAATAATACTGAATTTCATATTGGAGGCGGTACAATGTCATTCATATATAATGTTCTTTGAATAAAATAAAATTCAGTAAACAGTATGTCGGTTATAATAATAAAAATAATAAAATAAAATTTGGTAAAAAAGCATGTTTAAGTATGCCAATTACAATGAAAAAATCAGAATACTAAAATTATTGTTGGAGGCGGCAATAATAACATAAATAAACATACATACAATGATTTTAGTGAAAGTTAGTATACAAGGATGTTAAATTGTGCCAGTTACAACGATAAAGTCAGTATAAAATTTTTTTTGTTGGAGGCGGCAATATCAAAATAAATAAACACAACATTCAATTATTTTAATAAAATTTGGTATAAGTATGTTTAAGTATGCCAACTACAATGATAAAATCAGTACATAATAATTCTTATCGGAGGCGGCAATAATAACATGAATGTACACAACATTCTATGATTTCAATAAAATTTTATAAACAGAGATGTCATAGTATTTCAATTTCAGTGATGAAGTCAATATACTAAAATTCTTGTTGGAAGCAACAATAATAACATAAATGTACACAACATTCAATAATTTCAATTAAAATTGGTTCACAAGGATGTTAAAGTATGCCAATTAAAACAATAAAGTCAAAGTAACAAAATTATTGTTAAAGACGGCAATAATAAAATAAATATACACAATACTAAATGATTTTATTGAAACTTGGTATACAAAGAGCTTCAGTATAACAATTTCAATGATAAAATCAGTGTGTGTGTCTTGTTGAAGGCGGCAATATCAAAATAAATAAACACAACATTCAATGATTTTAAGAAAATTTGATATATAGGGATGTTTAAGTAAGCCAGTTACAATGATAAAGTCAAAATAACAAAATTCTTGATGGAGGCGGCAATAATAAAATAAAAAAACACAACATTTAACGACTTTAATAAAATTTGGTGTACAAGGATGTTTAAATATGCCATTTACAATGATACAATCAGTATATAAAAATTCTTATTGGAGGCGGCAATAATAACATAAATGTACACAACATTCTATGATTTTAATAAAATTTAGTAAACAGGCATATTTAAGTAAGCCAATTACAATGAAAAAGTCATTATACCAAAATTCTTGTTGAAGGCGGAAATAATAACATGAATGAACACAACATTCAATGATTTCAAAAAAGTTGGTATACAAGGACGTTAAAGTATGCCAGTTACAACGATAAAGTCAGAATAACAAAATTCTTGTTGGAGGCGGCAATAACAAAATAAATAAACATAACATTCAATAATTTTAATAAAATTTGGTATACAGGGATGTTTAACTACAATAATAAAATCAGTACATAAAAATTCTTATTGTAGGTGGCTATAATAATATGAATGTACACAGCAATCTCGGATTTTATTGAAATTTGGTTTACGGGGATATTTAAGTAAGCCAGTTACAATAATAAAGTCAAAATTACAAAATTCTTATTGGAGGCGGCAATAATAAAATAATTATACACAACATTCAATAATTTTAATGAAATTTTATATACCGGCATGTTAAAGTATACCAATTACAATAAAAAAATCATTATAGCAACATTCTTGTTGGATGCGGCAATAATAACTGAAATGTACACAACATTCAATGATTTTAATGAAATTTGGTATACCGGTGTGTTTAAGTATGCCAATTACAATGAACAAATAAGTATACCAAAATTTTTTGTTGGAAGCGGCAATAATAATATAAATGTACACAACATTCTAGGATTTAATTGAAATTTGGTATACAGAGATGTTTAAGTAAGCCAGTTACAGAGATAAAGTCAAAATAACAAAGTTTTTGTTAGAGGTGGCAATAATAAAATGATTATACACAACATCAAAAATGTAAATGAAATTTGATATACCGGCATGTTCAAGTATGCCAATTACAATAAAAAAGTCAGTATACAAAAAAATTTCTTGGAAGCCGCAATAATAGCATAAATGTACACAAAATTTAATGATTTTAATGAAAGTTGGTATACAAGGATGTTTAAGTATGCCAATTATAATGATAAAGTCAAAATATCAAAATTCTTGATGGATGCGGCGCAATTATAACATTAACGTACACATCATTCTTTAAATTTAATGAATGCCAATTACAATAATAAGGCCAGAATAACAAAATTTTTATTGGAGCCGGCAATAATAACATAAATGTACACAACATTCTACAATTTTTATTAAACTTGGTAGACAGAGATGTTTAAGTATGCTAATTACAATGATAAAGTCAGAATAACAAAATTATTTTTGGAGGCTGCAATAATTCACATTTAATGACTTTAATGATGTTCGGTAGACGGGAATATTTAAGTATTCCAATTATAATGGAAAAGTCAGTATACCAAAATTCTTGTTGGAGGTGGCAATAATATCATAAATGTATATAACACTCCATGATTAATGAGAGTTGATAGACAAAAGTATTTATTAAGTAGACCAATTACAATTATAATTTTAAAATACAAAAACCTTGTTAAAGGCGGCACAATTATAACATTAATGTACAAAGTATTTTGATAAAAGTTGTTGTGTTTTAAATAATTTTACTAAACAGCCATTTTAAACTATTCCAATTATGCTTTGTAAAGAATATATACTTTAATGTAAAGTTTTATGTTATTCCTAAAATTTTACTGATACTGTTTTACTAATTTATAAGTTTGTAGGTAATAATGAAACTAGAAGACAAATGTATTCAAATTTTAAATTTAATTGAATTTAAAATGAATGTAATTATATAGTTTGATGACGTATGTATTGAAGTTTATCCATGCTTTACTCCAATATGTCTGTAAATTAAGTTAATTTGTGGTATCGATTATGATTTGTTTTGTAGGAGTATAATAATATTGAAAAAATTCATTCATTTCAAAACAATAATGAATAATGAGTAATATTATTTATCCGATGATATACTTTAAGTTTATAATTGTAACTAAAGCACCAGAAAATATATTTTAAATTTCTTAGTCTTAATGCATATCTATTTATAATGCTATAAGCCTGCAAACTTGACCTTGCTCTACTATTGAAAAAGGTTCAACGATATTCATTCATAGAATACAAAAACATTTTTTTATGGCTTTCCGTTCTCACATTCCTGTTAAGATCACAGATCATACAATAGATAGGTTAAGATAATACATTTTGAATGTTAGGGTGCGTTTATGCTGCACATCGCCGCGCTGCTCGCCAAGATTGGCGCTGCCCGCTGCTCGCACATCGCCATTCAGCAGCATAAATGCACATCGCCGCGCTGCTCGCACCTCGCCGTTATTTAATTAGTGTTGAGTTTTATTTTATTAATCAAATATTAATATATTATAGTTATTAATATAAGTTATATTATTGAATCAAAATATTTAATATAATTTATAAAGTTAAAGAAAATAAATAATTAGTAAACAGATTCCAATATAAACTTGCGTACTTATTAATTGCTTATACAAATTCTTAACTTAAATTGCAAGTCAAGTATTATTTAATCTTGATTTGTGACAATCAATATGTATTTTTTTTAAATAAAATATTTTTATAATGAAATTATTAATATAAGTAAAAATATTAAGTAAAAATAATTAATTACTATGCCACTTTAGTAAAAATACAAACATTGCTATAACAATTTCTTGCTTAATGCGGATTTATTTCAATTAAATTCTTCATAAAATTATTGTAAACGCAACAAAGTTTTGATAAATTAACACACTACATGCAAATAAAACTTCATTCTTTTAAATTGCATATAACCTCAACACGGTTTGAAGTAACATACTAATTAATTAAACTAATTAAATAAGTTTGATAATATAAATTACATTATGTTAACGTCTCACAAAACTGGCAATAAACGGACCAATCAAAGCGCTAGTTTGAAGATGTACGGCGATGGTCCAATTATAAAAAACAAACTATTTTGTTCACATCGCAGTGGCGTGGAATGTGGCGAGCAGCGCGGCGATGTGCGAGGTGCAGCATAAATGCTCCCATAAGATTATATAGGTTTGTTTCATCATCGCCACAACATCCCGGCGCCAATCTTGGCGAGCAGCCCCGGCGATGTGCAGCATAAACGCACCCTTAGGGTGCAGCATAAACGCACCCTTAGGGTGCGTTTATGCTGCACATCGCCGGGGCTGCTCGCCAAGATTGGCGCCGGGATGTTGTGGCGATGATGAAACAAACCTATATAATCTTATGGGAGCATTTATGCTGCACTTCGCACATCGCCGCGCTGCTCGCCACATTCCACGCCACTGCGATGTGAACAAAATAGTTTGTTTTTTATAATCGGACCATCGCCGTACATCTTCAAACTAGCGCTCTGATTGGTCCGTTTATTGCCAGTTTTGTGAGACGTTAACATAATGTAATTTATATTATCAAACTTATTTAATTAGTTTAATTAATTAGTATGTTACTTCAAACCGTGTTGAGGTTATATGCAATTTAATAGAATGAAGTTTTATTTGCATGTAGTGTATTAATTTATCAAAACTTTGTTGCGTTTACAATAATTTTATGAAGAATCTAATTGAAATAAATCCGCATTAAGCAAGAAATTGTTAAAGCAATGTTTGTATTTATACTGAAGTGGCATAGTAATTAATTATTTTAACTTAATATTTTTACTTATATTAATAATTTCATTATAAAAATATTTTATTTAAAAAAAAATACATATCGATTGTCACAAATCAAGATTAAATAATACTTGACTTGCAATTTAAGTTAAGAATTTGTATAAGCAATTAATAAGTACGCAAGTTTATATTGGAATCTGTTTACTAATTATTTATTTTCTTTAACATTATAAATTATATTAAATATTTTGATTCAATAATATAACTTATATTAATAACTATAATATATTAATATTTGATTAATAAAATAAAACTCGATAGTAATTAAATAACGGCGAGGTGCGAGCAGCGCGGCGATGTGCATTTATGCTGCTGAATGGCGATGTGCGAGCAGCTGGCAGCGCCAATCTTGGCGAGCAGCGCGGCGATGTGCAGCATAAACGCACCCTTATAGTTGGTAAGAAATATTCCCAATAATAATCGATGGTAATATAACACCGATTTTAAATATATTTACTACATAAAACTTGATTTAGATAATTATTATTGTTAAATTTTGTTGAGTCATTGTACTAGTACCACTACTGTTTTAATAGAAGTATATGATAAATAATCAATTCAATTACATTTTATAGTCTATATTTATCAAATAAATCACTGATATACTGGCTGACATAGAATTTCAAAAATGATTATAACTTGTAAGATATTTTTATAAATAAATAAATAATAGAATGTTCTATACTACAAGAAGGGCAATAACATTAAGAAAATAACAACAAAAATGTTATTATTTTGAAAAAATATATAAAAGCAAGTTATAAAATATTATAAAATAATGTAATAATATAAAAGCCATTCAGAGATATATTGTTAAAGAAATGCTATTAAAACTATTCAAACATTAGTTTGAAGATATCGCCAAAGATGTGTGATAATATGAACAGTAGTTAGGGAATATCGTGCTACTATAAAAAGCATTAGTTTGGAGATATCGTCAAAGAAATGCGATAATATAAGCGGTAGTTTGGGAATATCGTCAAACAAGTGCTACTATAAAAAGCATTAGTTAGGGGATATCGTCAAACAAGTGTCACTATAAAAACATTAGTTTGGAGATATCGCCAAAGAAATGTATTTATATTAACACAAGTTTGAAGATATCCCCAAAGAAGTATAACTATATTAACACAAGTTTAGGCATAGCGCTGTACTCATGTTGTTGTATATATCTTGTTTATAACAAATAAAAGTACATTAATAATAAAAAATAAAGAATATATATAGAAAAACACGAACATGGCGCTATACCTAAACTAATTTAACCGTTTTTTTTTATAACAAACATAATTAAATTATGATATTTATAAAAATAAAAACATTTTATATTAATAAACAAATTATTTTACTCAATTTGTTTATTAATTTCAATTGTTACATTTTATTTTTTAATTTTTTAACAAATATAACTATACTAGTTATAAATTGTTAAGATCAATTTATAACACGGTAATTACTAATATTTATAACAATTCATTATATTTTTTTGAATAGTATTAGTAATACCATTTACTATGATTTTAAATATTAAATATGTCTGCAACAAAAAGAAATAACCAAATAACTGTTTTATATCATCTTGAGCCATCTATTATAGATTTGTTAAAGTTATATATTCTCAAACTTGTCACAAGTTTGGAGATATTTTTTAATTTTACAAAAACCTAATTTATAATCAAATTAGAAGCAAACAGAAGAAACCAAAGGTAACATATGCTACAATTATTGTTAATTTAAGTAAAGTCACTATTGTATAGGCTATTTTATGGTTATTTGGCTATATACAATGTATCTCCTCAAACCTGTGCAGTCTCGAACTCGTGCTCTTCCGTATATATATATATATCAAACATTTTGTCTGGCTAACCTTTTTTAACATAGCTTAATACTACTGACAAAATACTATTGTTTATTGTTTCTTTGGCAATCCTTTCACAATCTATTGGTAAATTTGTATTATCTAATAGGTAAGGTTGGGTCATAGTATGCTAGAGTATTTTATAAATTCAAAATTGACTTAACTTTTTTAAATTATTTAAATTTAAATTTAAATAATCACATTCATCATTCCATTCAAATTTAACGTAATTTTTTAACAACTTGTATAAAAGTTTTAATAGTGATGAACTATTTTTAACGATTATAATAGTTAATTTATCCTAACAGAACTTTTAATTTTAAAATATTTATTGGATTCGGAACATCTTTAATCGCGTCAATTTTCTCATTTGTAGTGTGTAATTCATCTTTATCTAATAAATGACTTAAATATTTAATTTTTTCATTAGAAAAACTCGAATATTTCTCTTTTAATTGTTAACCCCAATTTATTTAAAATATTAAATACTTGTCTAACTCTTGATAAATGTTCCTATAATGTTGTTCCGTTATTATAATATTAACTAAAAAACATGCAACTTGTTTGAAATCTTCTTATAATGATTCCATGATCTTCTGAATCTTGGAAGGTGCACATGATATTCCATACGGCATTCTGGTATATTTAAACAAGCCTTTATGTGTACTAATTGTAGTTAATTCTTGTGAATTTTTATCTAACTCTAACTGTTGATAAGCTGCTTTAAGATCAAGTTTAGTAAAAATTACACCTCTTTGCAATTTCATAAATAACTCTTCAATACGGGGTAAAGGGTGCTGTAAGCACGTAGTATTTACAGATAAATTGAATAATATTTTATCTTTGCTAACTTAAAATTAAATTAATAAAAGTTTTATTAATAGTAATTAGAAATGTCAAATAAATATTATGAATTATATTATATTTTAGAAGTTGTTTATGTAAAAAAATATGTTTAGTTTAGTTAGCTCTTACCACACACCTTTTTCCTAAAAAAATGTGTAGTAAAAGACTAAATAACGCATATGCGTAGATAAAGTCACATTTGAGTGATCCTTCAAGTTTAATTGTAAACCTTAAACGTGCCTCCAACTAATCAAATTTCTCAAAACATATATTATCAATGAGTAAGACATTAATTTCAAGATTATTTTATCTAGTTATTCAGCGAATTTTGTATTGCGGTTTATTAAATGTCATTATAGAAAATTACTGTTTTGATAACATGTAATTATATAATGCAATAACAATAACTCATGCAGTAAATTTAATTTAATTAAAACAGCCATATTTAAATTTATTTAAAACAAAATAATTAACATTCTATCACATTCTCTTAAACTATTTATATTCTTCATCAATTTAGAGAAGTTTTAAAAATTGGTACAAAACTTATTCTTCTGTTAACCGCCTTACTGCAAAATATTCACCTAATTACTTAGGCAGGATTATAAGTCATGGACCGCCAATAATTAAAAGTAATAAATATTAACAATAAGTTATACTTATTTACATACACTTTAATGTGCTAGCCTGACTATGAAATTAACTATACCATTGATTGAGGCACGCGCGTTGTCTGTATGAATATGGTTCAATTTGTTTAGAGGTCATGTTGGATGGACACGTGCATTTAAATTACGTGTCAGATTTATATTAAGCCTGGATTAAATTCATTTAATTCAAATATAATTTAAATAAATATTAATTATAATTATTGTTATGTAATATTATATGAATTTCAGATATGTCCAACGTCCTTCAATCGGGAACGCTAGCCAAAACTAACCAATAACCATTTCAGAATTACAATGAACTTTATGTATGTTATTTTCATCAATCTACACAAATAAGATTAATTTTTTTAATTGTTACAACCTTCAATGATGATCATTTTATATATAATTTGTTAAAGCCGGGTTTTATAGATAAATGTGTGTGTTTGAATTTAATATTAATATAACGATAAAAGTCGCCAAATAAAGTACAGATAGTTGTTTTGGCTGTATAATCTTTGTCAGTTTATTATTGTCACAAAACTAAATAATAGTGTGCTTAAATATTATCATTTTATATAGATGATATAAATAATGAGACAATTAGTGTTACTTTTAGCGCACTGTGGGCGACCTCGGCACATATTTTCGTGGCGCAAAATTAAAATGATTTTACATTAAAATTTATATTTATGAATTTAATGAATTTAATGAAGTCCTCGGATTTCAAGACAATTGCTTTGAATGGTGATTTTCTGTTTCATCTTTCTACTATTTAACCGAAAAGTTTGTACATTAAGTTATCTTCCACATTATAATGTATTACGAGTTTTGAAAAATAAATAATAATAATAATAATAATTTCTTCTTTATTTCGCGTTTTACAGCTATTTTACATCGCCCCATAAGTCTTACGACTTGTTTGTGTTAAAATCGAAGATTATTTATAAGTATGTTATTATGTTGAATTTCTATTTTAACAAATCAAGTTTGTATATAGTTGTTTTTAATCTCAATATTTAGAAAAAAAAAACAAAACAAGTGGTGGGCAGTCAGATAAAATAAATAGTTCAATATACAGAGGTAGTTTTCTTCTCGCAGAAAAACTCAATAGGTTATGGGTCCAGTTCATGCGAATTGCTACTAGAGTTATTAGCTTAAAAGAGATTAGTTCTTGCGAGAGAAAAAAGTGATTAGTAAATCAAGAATCAAGAAAGTGATTTTTTTTTTGATTTTTCACGTCAAGTTGACATTGAAGTTTTGTGTGGAGTCTCGTCAAGCAGCATGCATATGTTGGATTATCACGAAGGTGCCGTGGATGTTATTGAAGGGAGGTTAAAGAAACCTGAGCCCCTAGCAGCTACCGCTACGGTAGAGCAAATCAAGGAGCACAAAAAGGCTAGTGATTTTTTCCGTAAGGCGAACAGCTATGCAAAATCAATGATTTCGAGCTCAGTAACGGACACAGTTTATCAAAAGATAATGGATAAAGAGACAGCGATTGAAGCTTGGGAGGCATTAAAGTCGAATTTTGAAGCATCGTCCAAAGATCAACTGTTCAAGATATGTACTGAATTTTTCGCATTTTGTTGGATTAACGGAGAGGATGTTTCGACTCATGTTGCAAAATTGAGAAATCTATGGAATGAGCTAAATAATGGATTAAAGTCTAAGAATTTGCATGTATTACCGGATTTGATACTAGTTTGCAAAATTTTACACATTCTACCAAGTGAATTTGAAAATTTCAAATCAAGTTGAATGCTATTGTCAAAAGATGATGATAAAACTGTTGAAGAATTAATCACCCAACTTTGCATGTACGAAAGAAATTTCAAAAAGATTACAGAGGGCACCGCCGGTGAAGCTTTATTCGCAAAGAGTGGAAAATCAAAGCCAATTAAGAAGTCTAAGGAAAATTACAGTTGTAATTACTGCAAGAAAAAGGGACATTGGATAAAAGAGTGCAGAAAGTGGATTTCTGATGGACGACCGAAAAAAATCGTTCCTCACGGCAACGCTGTGGATGCCAATGTAGCCCTGTGTGTCATCAGTGAAGATATTCTTCAAATGGAGACTAGTTCATCGGCAGATACAATATGGTGGATCGACAATGGAGCGACGAAGCACGTGGTCAGTTGTTCAGATCAGTTCGTTGATTTCCAAGAGTTTCAAGGTCCTCGTATCATCAAGGCTGCTGGAAAAGAAGCCCTCAAGGCCATTGGCAAAGGGACAATTGAAATTTTATCTTTCACTGAATATGCCACACTGAGGATGACCTTGACTGACGTTTGGTACGTTCCAGGAATTTCTAAAAACTTATTTTCTGTTCTTGCTGCCCAAGATAAGAATGAAAATAGCAGATTTCATTCAACAGCAACTGAGTGCTGGCTAGAAGTGAATGGTAAGGTAGTGCTGTGCGGAAATCGTGAGAAAGGCGGAACTTTATACAAGGCAGCTATTGAACCAGTTGTTTCTGAAAGAAAAGAGAGGGCCAATGTCGCAGAGGCAGAAAGTTCTATATTGCAGTTATATCACGAAAGATGGGGTCATCAAGACAAGCGACACGTGAGAGAAATACTTAAAAGAGAGTTGGGTATCAATGTGAAACTGGTAAAAGAGATTTGTGAACCCTGCATTTTTGGCAAAGCACATCGTTTACCTTTTGGCACCAGAGTAAAGGCAACGAAACCAGGAGAACTTGTATCAACTGATGTTGTAGGTCCTTTTTGCGAATCCTTTAGCAAAAAACGTTTTTTAGTAGTGTTTAAAGACAGCTTTACAAAATTTCGTTATGGATATGTAATTAAACACAAATCAGATGTTAAGATAGTGTTAAAACAATTTTTAGCACATTCAATGACACTTGGACACAACATTAAAGAGTTACTCAGTGACAATGGAGGGGAATTTGACTGTGAAGAAGTCAAAATAATTCTAGCAGAGAGTGGAATTGTGCAGAGACTGACAGCGCCATACACCCCAGAGCAGAATGGTGGAAGTGAACGCGAAAATCGAACAATTATTGAGATGGCAAGGACACTCAAGTATTCGAGCTGCGAAGTTGAATTTCCAAATACGATGTGGGCAGAGCTAGTGACTACAGCAATTTACATTCTTAATAGGACAGGGAAATCGTCCAAAGAAGGAGTAAGTCCTTACGAGTTGTGGATTGGGAAGAAACCTAGAATTAAACATCTGCGAATCATTGGATCTTTCTGCTACGTCCATGTACCGACTGAGAAGAGGAAGAAAATGGACAAGAAGGCAATGAAAGGAGTCCTAGTCGGATATGATGGTGATGAACGTTATAGAATCTACATTCCAAACAACCATCAAGTTATCGTATCAAGAGATGTTCAATTCGAAGAGAGATTAAAAGAATGTGAAAAAGAATGTGAATGTGAAGTTAAGCTACCGTTAAGAGACACCGAGCGTGAAAGAGAAGATGTGATCGAAGAAGATGACGGTGATCAGGCAGAGATCGAAGAAAATGCCGACGGTGATGAGGCAGAGATCGAAGAAGATGATGAGCCAACAGTCGAAAGTGAAGAAAATATTCAACAAGAAAAGTCCAGAAAGAGAGTACTAAGAGATCGATCAACCCTGAAAAAGCCCCAGCATCTTGAAGATTACGCCTTGTTAGTAGATGAGTTCGTAAATCAGGTGACTGAAGATCCAGTGACGTTTGAAGATGCCCTAAGGAGTGAGGATTCCGTGGAGTGGGAGAAAGCCATGAATCGTGAAATCGCCTCCTTGAAAGAAAATCAAACATGGACTTTGACAGATCTTCCACCAGGTGCAAAGGCAATACCATGTATGTGGGTCTTCCGGCTGAAGAAAAATCTTGATGGCAGCATTGACAAGTTCAAAGCAAGACTTGTCATCAAGGGATTTAGTCAACGTTATGGAATTGATTACAGTGAGACTTTTAGTCCAGTGGCAAAGATGGGAACCATTCGTTCGATTCTCAGCATTGCAGCAAGTAAGAAGATGCATCTGACACAATTTGATGTATCGACAGCCTTCTTATATGGAGACCTTGAAGAAACTGTATACATGAGGCAACCACAAGGATATGAGGACGGTACCAGCAAGGTTTGCCTACTGAAAAAGAGTCTATACGGACTTAAGCAAGCACCTAGATGTTGGAACAAGCGTCTTGGAGTTTTTCTACAACAACATGGATTCAAGGCCAGCGAAGCTGATCCATGCTTGTATATTAGAGAAAAAAATGGAAAGAAGCTCCTACTTGTGATCTACGTGGATGATGGACTTCTGGCAGCAACTGATCAGCAAGATTCGGACAATTTTATTGAGGAGTTGAAGTCAGAGTTCAAAATCGTTTCAAAAAGAGCAGAATACTTTTTGGGACTTGAAATTGTTCAAGATGATAAGTGCATAAAGCTTTGTCAGAAGTCCTATGCAAAGAAAATTTTACAAAGGTTCAATTTTTCGGAATGCAAGTCAGTGTCTACTCCAATGTTCAAAGGAACAGAGACTTCCGTACCAGGGAAAGTTGATGAGCCAACCAAATTTCCCTATAGACAGGCAGTTGGAGCACTGATGTATCTGATGCTTGGAACAAGACCAGACTTGGCTTACAGTGTAGGATTCATTTCGAGAACACTCGAAAATCCAACTCAAGAAGATGTTGTAAGAGTCAAGAGGGTATTTAGGTACATAGCGGGTACTCTAGACTTTGGAATAGTTTATCGAAGCAATGTAGAAGTGGGACTCCTACAAGTTTACAGCGACGCAGACTTTGGCGGTTGCATTAAGACAGGACGTTCAACTTCTGGAGTTGTCGTGAAGTATGCAGGAGGTGCAATTTTCTGGATGAGTCAGAGACAAGCAATTGTTGCAACTTCAACAACCGAAGCAGAGATTATCGCAGCAAACGAGGGAGCCAAAGAAGCAATTTGGTTAAGCAGACTTTTTAGAGGGATTGTCAAACTCAAGGACATTCCCATCATTCAAGTTGACAACTCTGCAGCGGTGAGGTTAGCTCAAAATCCGGAGTTTCATCGCAGAACCAAACACATTTCCATCAAACATTTTTTTATAAGAGAAAAAGTGACAGAAGGAAAACTTTGCGTTCAACAAATCTCCACTGAAGATCAATTGGCGGACATTATGACTAAGCCTTTGCAGAGAACACGCCTGAAGATTCTTTCGGTGAAGATGGGACTTATGTAAAATAAAAGAATATAGAGATTTATTTGTTTTCGGAAATTCAACAAGATAAACAAGGGAAAGTGTTAAAATCGAAGATTATTTATAAGTATGTTATTATGTTGAATTTCTATTTTAACAAATCAAGTTTGTATATAGTTGTTTTTAATCTCAATATTTAGAAAAAACAAAACAAGTGGTGGGCAGTCAGATAAAATAAATAGTTCAATATACAGAGGTAGTTTTCTTCTCGCAGAAAAACTCAATAGTTTGAAGGGGGTTGATGGGACCAACGGCTTATTAAGTGACTTCCGAATCATAATAATAACACATATGCTATACCTATACTTACCTATTATTTCAGAATTATTAAATAGTCTGATACTGATCTAGACTCATTAAATAGAACAACAAGAACAATTCTAACCCAGTATAAAATGCACAATCCTAACGCATGCATTGAACGCATAATAGGTAGAAGAGGAATATATACTTAAAATATTTCAAATTGGACAAATATAACCCGAAACGGAAGAATTTATTCAAGCAATTTAAGATAAAATAATAAATACTTGAAGCTACCAAAGATACATAATTAAAGATCCAACTAATAAAACCGATAAATGCTGAATGTTATACGGACGAAGAGGCAATAGAACATATTACAAACGAATGCAGAATATTTGCACCGACACAGTACATGGAACGGCACAATGCTGCAGCTAAAGTTGTATATCAGGAATTAGCCTATAAATGTAAACTAAATAGTAAAAAAGAATCTTACTATAAATATGTTCCGCAATCCGTTCTTGATAATAATATTTGCAATTTATACTTGGACAAGACAATATTTACAAACAGAACAATAAACCATAACTGACTAGGCATTAATAGACATTGCAATCGCAGCTGATCATAACACTGAAACAAAATACACAGAGAAAATAAAAAAGTACTTACCTCTAATTTTATAATTAGAAAAACTGTGGAAACAAGCGCATTAAAATTATTCCAATACTAATATCTTCAACAAGAATAATACCATCAAAATTAAGCAAATCTATAACGACTGTTTCTAAAACAACACATCTATTTCATATACATATTAGACTTGGTAGTATTTACCCGTCAAGTACAGTAAAATCAGGTAAGCTTGTAAAAAATAATAATACTAAGAACATGTAACGTAGTACGATCGTTTTTAAAACAACATATCTAATACATATACATATTAGACTTGGTAGTATTTACCCGTCTAAACCTGGTTAGCCTGTAAAAAAACAAAACAAAATAAAAAAAATAATAATAATTTTGGAAAGAATCCTGTAACCACTACAAAACGCGTCCCCAAGGTGGTAGAGAGTAGAAGTATAACGCTCTCACGGACCAACAAGACACAAGACGATTAACGGTTTTATGTGGACGAACCACTTGTGAGATGTGTAACTGTTCTCTAGATAAGGCGACGTATTGAAAACGTCTGTATTTCTTAAGATCGGCTTAACTATAAGCTTGATAGTAGCACCGGAAAATACCAAACCCAGTAAAATAGAGAACATTTTCAAAAACACGGTAAATCTGTTGGTACCTGAACTGCGTCAAAGCACATCTTGAACTTACTTTAAAACACTACTATCTACAGCCGACAATAACCTCAATAATCTACATTTAGGAAATTTAATCCAATAATCTATCATTGATGTTTCTACACTTTTAGTGCTGACCATTAAGATGGGTACCTTAAAGTACGCATAAAATGGTCTACTAAAATAAATGCTTTCATTATGCGCCGTTATTATTTGCTTACTAACAACAAATCCAATACAACCAACTACAGGTAAGAGCTTCATAATGCTTATTGTCAACAATATCTCCAAACACAATGCAGAAAACAACTCAAGTATAAACAATGGCACTTCTGCAAATGAAATATGAAAAAAAAAACAATTAAATCAATGATGACCACAGATACTTATAAATACCGTAGCCTTCCAGCTAGGTGTATTCAACATAAAACAATTAAAGAAATGGTTTTAGTTGTATACACAAAACAATTAACTAATATTTTAAAATCAAAATTGAATGGCAAAAAACCTTTGAAATCATAATTACCATACCGGTATAAAATAGACAAAAACCGACTTGAAAACGTTCAAATTAAAATCGAACCACATTAACTAAATTTTGAGCTAATTATTCAAAAGCCGCAACTGAAAAAATAACTTTACCGCAACACAAAAGAGGCTGAGCTCTAACAGATATCAACAATATTTGCAAAAGATGTAATAAAGCTAATAAGACCATTTAACATATATCTTCAGCTTGCAGAATATAAGCGCCCACCAGCTATCTACACAGACATGACCAATACACGAGCAAAATAATACATCATAAGTTAGCCAAACTGGATATATCAACAACAGATACGTCTCTATATTACAACTTTACGCCCACCGACGTACTTAAGAATAATACTCACAAATTATATTAGAAACTCAACCAACAACTGTAACCGCCCAGACATTATACTTATAGATATGACGTCAGACAGGACGTACATAATAGACTTCATGGAACAACAAACTAATTAAATATAGATCATTAGCTGTCAAAGTTAAAAGTATGTGAAAACAAAAGAATATATTTATAATAGCGTTTGTTATATCGACAACTGGCATCGTTTAACAAAAACTACATAAAAGTCTTCTTAAATTACAATTTTATCGTTTTACTTAGATTTAGCTTCAAAAAACAAACAAAAAATGTCAAGTACAATTTTACCACGCTATTCATATTATTGTTTATATCGTATACTTTTGTGCGTTTAATAAGTATATCATGTACTCTGGTACTGATTGAGAAAAAAAAGAAGTAGGAAAAGCAACGTCATACAGACCAATATGCTTAACAACCTTAGGAGCTATAGAAAAAGTGAAAGCAATAGCAAAATAAGCAAACAGTGGAACGCAGAAGAAAAGGCAACACTGTGTAATGATAGCGTTAGACATACAGAACGCGTTTAATAGCGTATCATGGGCAGCAATCATAGAAGCGGCAAAGAAGAAAAAACTGAACAGAAAAACAATCAAGATCATATGGAGCTACTTACAAGACAGAAACCTAGTGACCAAAAAAAAAAGATTCAAACTTACCAGAGTGGTACCGCAGGGTTTAGCACTGGGACCAAAACTGTGGAACCTTGTCTATAACGAGTTACTTCGAATGATGATGCCGAAAAACGTGTCAATAACAGCATTTACGGACAACATAACAGTAGTAGGTAGAGACGTAGAAATAGAAGTACTAAAAGGAAGATTAGAGCTGGCAATTGATATAATACAAATATGGATGAGAAGTAATGGTTTAAAACTAGCAACACAAAAAATTGACTAAAAAGAATAATAGAGGAACAGGTAAGATACAGGTGAAAAACTAAGAGATAACCATAGGAAAAAAAATCAAATACCTCGGAATAACACTCAAAGCAAAGGGATGAAATAAACAGGTCAAAAAACGATCATTGGAACAATGAAAATGGAGAAAAAACTTGGTAAACTTATGCCAAACAACGAAAGTCTAGAAGAAGAAAGCAAAAGGCTAATAGAAACAGCAGCTAGAAACAAATTGCTGTATGCCGCAGAAACATGGGGGAAAGCCATAAAAACAAAAAAAAACAGAAACAAAGTAAGAGGAGCCACGAGAGCAAGCTCGCTAAGGATTTGTAGAACTTACAGAACAGTGTCAGTGTAGAGGTAATTGCGGCAACATCTCCCGCGAGTATGATGGTGGAGGAAAAAATAGAAACAAAAAAAACTGTAAAAAAAGAAACGAGTAAAAAAAGCAAAGATGAGAGCAAGAGAAAAGACTATGGAAAGATGGCAGAAAAAATAGGATACAGGAAAAAAGGAAAAATGGACAAGAGGACTAATCCCAGAGATAAAAGAATGGGTAAAGAAGAAACCCGAGACGTGCTATTATACAACACAAATACTGACCGGGCACGGAGCATTTGGAAAATTCTTGCAAAAATTTAAAAAAATAAAAGAAGAAGGAAGGTGTACATTTTGTCAGGAAGAAACACACAATAACGCAGAACACACTCTAGTAGAATGCGAGGCGTGGAAGGAAGATAAAAGAAAACTAGAATATATTCTAGTAAGCAAAGTGGATAAAACAACAATCATTAACAAATGCTTAAAAAATAAAAATAAATGAAGGGCGCTAAGAAACTTTGCAACATGTGCACTAAAAAAAAATTGAAGAGTTTGACAATAGAAGAATATAGAAAAACGAACAATGAAAACAAACACACTAACTAAAAGCCATAGAAGAGAAAGGAAAGAGATGAGAAAAGCTAAATGGAAACAAAAAACAAAACAAAAATCAAAAACAAAAAATAAGGAAGGACATGACAATTATGCATACCAAGAAACAGAAGAAAAAAGAAGAACATTTACAGAGACTAAGATACCAAACAAAATTGCAGAGATAAGGAGAAGGAGAAAAGAAATATTGAAGAAAAGCAGAATAACAGAAATAACAAGGCAAATACCTAATGGTAGATATGCTATCTCAAAGCTGACTGAGAACGCAATCTTTCAGATAGTCAAAAAATACCTGGCAACGAGAGGACATGAAGAAGTAATTCCTGATGGAGATACAAGGAAATCACTGGCAGTAAAACTTACAAATCTAGGACTGCCAAAAAGAATACAACTAATGGAACTGCATAAATTATTTATAGAGGAGAGAGGATACGATGAAAAAAAAAGTGAACGATGACCTTAGTAAGCTAAGAACACATCTGAGAACAAATTATATAATTAGAGTAAATAACACACGGATGAGAGAAAGAAGAGAATGCAGAGGTAGATACCAGTGCAGATAAAAGGCAAAATGACAAAAAAGACAGACAAAGATAGAGGCTATAGGGAGAGAGAGGCCGGGGACAACATGCGTTCCGCAGATGATGCGTGAAAATCCGCAAGACACAAACCGGCTCACCTCAAACTAGCGCCAAATACAGAGACATTATAACAACAGGATTTGCATAGAGAAGAAAACCGGAAGGTATTACTATGCGTAAGTTATTTTTAAGGGCCACTTGTTAAGAGTAAATACCTCACTTTGTCTTAAAAAAAAAAACAATAAGTATATCATGGGGCATACAATCAAAAGCCTTTGATATGTTGGTATAAATGACTGTTTGAATTTTCTTGTTCATGTTTATGTTAGCAGATAAATAAACTTCACTCTTCTTTTTTTTAGAGATAAAACATTCAAAAAATTTGAAAAATTGCAAAATATGCCTGTAGTTTTCTTGTTTGATCTATCTGCTTTCTTAAAAACCAGAGTTACATCAATATATTTCTATCAGTTTGGAATTTTCTTAGTTTTTAATATTATATTAAAAATGTGTGTGAGAGGTTTAGCAAGAATAACAGAAATACTTTTTACTAAAAATTCAGGTAAGTTATTACACTTTAATTTATATATACCACTTTTATTCTAAATATTTGTGCTTTCTTCTGCGTTTATTAATTTAGATTTTACAGAATTTTGTGTTTATAGACTACCATAATATCAAATTTTGTATTTAAATATTTAGGTAATTTTTCTGAAATTTGGCAGAAAACAGAATTTTTGTTATCTTTTTTATTATCAGAAGGAAAAATTTGTTTAAAACAAGTTTAATTGATTCTTTTTAATAATTTAGCCAAACCAAAAAAAACTTTAATATTAGGTATAAATGAACAAATTCGGAATTTTAAAAACAATTACAACACCACAAATAAACATAAATTAAATTCATAGTATGGCACACTTGAAATTTTATACATTTCGGATAAAAAACTTATATTTTTGAAAGACTTTGAAACATATTAAAAATCAAAATTATAAGATTATAAATGAACAATTAACGCTATATGATTCACCTTTAATGGATATTTTAATAAAATAAAAAAGAAATAAAATTACAAAATTCAAAATTAATTATTAGAATGTTGGTATCTTTTTATAAACAGATATATCCTCAACACTTCTCATTCCTTAATCTTTTCTTGTACGGTTGCACTATAGGTTTTTTTATTGTCAATTATTCAATGATGTTTAATCAACATTATAAACAATAAAATCAACACTATAATATTTCACTATCAAAATAAACATTCCTCACAAGTTAAGTAGTTGTGTTTTTTTTACTATAGCTGAACCGTTACGACCGCACAATAATAATAATTTTATTTAACTAATATTGGCACAAATACATATTATTACATACATAAAATATTAAATTAGTATCTATATTTTTAACAAGTCAAAATGTTATGTAGTATTATTACACACAATTACAATACTTATTTTAATAAATTTAGAAACTTTTTTATTAAATATAGAGCATTTTATATCAATGTTGATCTTAAATTTAGCTAGAGGCATATCTTTTATGTTTTGTGGTAGCTTATTATATAAATTCGTATTTAACCAATTTTTTCTTGAATTTTTAAGTCTAAATCTTTCATTTAGAATATAATTACCCGTTGTTGACTGTTTGAAAGCTTTTATTTTAGTGGATATACAAGAGCGTATTGAGTACAAACATGGCCGGCAGTGATATGCTATTATTAGTGCATTCATATCAACACATTCAGTCGGCCTGCTAAAAACAAATAAAGCTGTAAATAACTTGTGATTTAATAAATCTATGTGAACATTCTAAGCTAGATTGACATCAAATGTTATTTTTAAGATTTCAATATTTAGATTTTGTTTTGCCGCGTAGGCTGTAGAGAATATAATTGTTTTTCTCTATTAAGACTCAAGTGGTTTGCAAATAGTTATTGTTTGGCGTTTTTCTTTGGCATCTTAAATCTTGCATATTTGAATGCAATGGCAGTATGGTGGCATTATCCGAATGTTGAGATACAACTACTCCATTAGTTAGTTTAGATTTTTGGCATATCAGCCTAAACAGACTAATCATACCAATTATTTTTTTTAACTATAAAAAGTGTAAAATAATATACTGTAAAATGGCATATTAAAAAATAAATAACAAAGATAAAATAAACTTTTACTAACTACTATTAAAAACAATAGCAAAAAAAACTAAAAAAATCCAACCGTGTCAAGGGTGAAAAAAGTTCTAAACACTGCTGGGTTTTACGGTACACAAACATATATAAATCACATAGCGTTTATTGCACTCAACGAGTCTGTACATATAACATAAAATATACCTGCACTTAGGCTGGCAACACACCTTAGGGTTTTCCGAATCCGGAATTTCGGCATGGGATTCCATTAAAAACTTAACACTCATTTTTAAATCTAATGTTCTATTTATTCTACTTTTTTTTTTAAATGAGGCTGGTGCAACTGTTACGGTGTATGGATTTTTTATGACCGAAATGAGAAGATATTTATGTGGACAACGTTTATTTTTAGCAAGGCGGCACTACTTGCCACACAAGCAACTAAACAATTGCAATTTTGCTAAAAAAGTTTCCAGATTGTGTTATTTAATTATTAAGAGGTGATCACAATTGGCCACCAAGATCTTGTAACTTAACACTTTTAGACTTTTTTTTTGAGCTACGTGGAAAATAAGGTCTATGCCAATCAATCCAAAACTTTAAAGATAGAATTCGTGAAGTTATCAAGGACATACATTCGCAAATGTGCAAATTGGTTATAGAAAATTTTATAAAAAGAATGTCGTACTGTAACCGAAAAGGTAACGACCATTTGACTAATATTGTTTTCAAATGTTAATGGCATATCTTTTTCTTTACAATGAAATAAACATTTATTGATTTTTCTTAAAATACCTTTTTTTTAATATTAAAATAAAACCTCTTATTGAAAACCATATATAAATCGTCAAAACCATTATTATGCGCTACAATAATCGTCAGCTTACATCTGTTTTGCTTTTAGTTTTGCGGCGTAACTAACAGTCAAGATCTTACGCCAAAGTCAAAATTATGGTTCTGCCTTGTACAAAGCACTTGCAATATAACTAGTGCGGAACATGTCAGTTGCTAAACAAATTTTTGTATGGTAGACAGAGTCAACAATACGTTATATAGATGAAGCTGCAAAAGCATAAATTAAGCCATAATCCAGTTTTTAACGCACCAAAGCGCGATGCAAAAGGGCATTGTTTTCTGATCTGCTCTGACTTTCTATTCAACGACCTAAGCAAGTTAAGTACCAAAACACATCTTGATTGCATATTTAATAAATGATGACGCTATATCAAAACACAGTTAAATGTGATACTAAAAAATTGTAGATTTTCCTGTACAAGAATAAGTTCTCTTTCAAAATATAAAACATAGCTACCTGCACATACCTTACATAAACGAGTATATTTTTGTCAATAGTAGTTTGAACACTGTCATCATAATTAAACACTTGAACAAACATATCCTAATCAGCATTTTTAATTCTCCAATTTCAATTACGGTTGTTATAAATTTTATGACTAAACACGCAAAATGGTCACTATCATAAAGATGTTATGAGACTTTGCAATCCAATAATGCTTCAATACTTGGAAAACAAATTGTAAGGTCAATAGTTTGAAATGATTTACTAACTACAAAAAAATAGGTATTGTTACCTTTATTTATGATATATAAATTTATTTCTTAAAATAAATTGGTTTAATCACGACCTTGCAAACTTTTGAATTATGTCAAAAGTAAACTGAAAAATCCAAATGTTTTATTAATATCATAATAATTCCAAAATTGATCTAATCTAGTGTAATTGGTTTAATTTTTTTTAGTTTTATATTTTTTAAATGAATTTTATAAATATCTTTCAACTGAATAAAAAAATAAAACTGATGCATGGTTTTTATTTATTTTTTTGATTTATTTTTTAACATTTAAAACTAAAACTGTTTCACAAATGAAGTTTTTTGTTTTGAGACATTTTTTATTAAAATTGTCACTTTATAATAATATTAAATAAATATAATGTTAGTACAATTATGTTTTTGGTTATGATCTATACCTAACGCCATGTTTGCCTGAGTCTAATTTTTAACTTTCAGTAACGCAACGCCGTTTGTGTAGGGTGCAAGTGAAAGGTAAGCCATGAATTTTGAATCACATGTTTCTACCTACTCTGTCAATTTTTGCGTCACAATTACATAAGAAAAATGTATTAAGATAACTGCGTAATCAAAAATTGCATCGTTTTATCTTGGAGCAACGTTTTAAAATATTAAAAATTTATTTTAAAAATGGGTCTCATTTGTCTGCAAAAAATGCGTACGTTGTTTAAAAAAAATAAAGCGTTATCGATCAAAAGAAATAAAAATTTGTAAAATAGTGCGTAACACAGAAATGCTGGTAGACAATGCGCGCATCAGTCATGCTTATCCAAAGCGTTCTGCCAAAATTGTTGTTTCTGTAATTCTAAGTGTACGCAAGCACCCAAGAACATTAACTCGGCGCAGAAGTCAGCAATTCAATACTTGACAAACCAGTTTAAGATGGATTTTTCACAAAGACCTTTGTATGTTTGCGTACAAAGTGCAACTTGTTCAAAGAAATTAAAATAACTGACTTTAGTGCTCGTTTTTGTTTTGCTCAGTGAGCTTTAAACAAATTGAATGTTGACTCTAATTTTAACAAAAAATCATCTTTTTGGACAAAGCCTATTTTTATCTTAGAGGTTATGTAAACAAACTGCATTTGAAGAACAAATCAACATGCCATAGTTGAGAAACCAATGCATCCATTGCAAGTTAGCGTTTGGTGCAGATTTTGGAGTAATAGCGTTATTAGGCTATTTTTCTTTAAAAACGATAATAGAGCCAACGTTACTGTTACCGCAGATTGTTACAGAGGCATAATCACTAATTTTTTGTGGCTTGAATTAGAAGAACTTGATCTACAGCAGATCTGGTTTTAACAAGGTGAGTCAACATCTCATACTGCACATACCACGATCAATCTTCTGCGCACCAAATTCAACAACCGCGTTATTAGCTGTTTTGGTGAAGTGAACTGGCCACCCTGCAGCTGCGTTTTGAAACCGCTGGATTTGTTTTGTGGGGCGTATAAAAGCAAAAAGTGTATGCTGACAATCCACAGACAATTGACCACTTAAAGCAGAACATTTGCAAAGATATTGCAAAAAAATAGTAGTAGCGCAAATACTTGATAAATGATTCTCGAAATTAGTCTAATGCTAAGCCTGCCACGGCGGCCATCTAAATCATAATTCATACTTAATCGGAATATACACAATCTGAAATAAAATAAAAATAATCTAAATATAAACCGTTTGTTTTTTAATTTTTTTATTATAATAATTTAATTAACATTCTTTTGTTAAATAAATTTTTTTTTTATTTTTTAATTTTAATAACCATATGACACTATGTATACTTCAATATCAAATTATATGTGGGTAATGCCATTACTTTTGTACAATTTTCAAAAACTCGATGTCTCAGAATTGCGCCTAATTTTAGTACATAAAACTATAATCCAAAAAAAAAATCCTAAAATTTTAGCTTTCTAGAACCTCTTTTGTCCTCTTTAGACCCTTAAAAGGGACCAGAAAATAAGCATTTTTATTTTCCGATTGTAAACACATTTTATAAAATTACAATATAATTAGATTTTTATCCGTCGTCCGTCGTCCGTCGTCCGTCGTCCGTCGTCCGTCGTCCGTCGTCCGTCGTCCGTCGTCCGTCGTCCGTCGTCCGTCGTCCGTCGTCCGTCGTCCGTCGTCCGTCGTCCGTCGTCTGTCGTCCGTTGTCCGTCGTCCGTCGTCCGTCGTCCGTCGTCCGTCGTCCGTCGTCCGTCGTCCGTCGTCCGTCGTCCGTCGTCCGTCGTCCGTCGTCCGTCGTCCGTCGTCCGTCGTCCGTCGTCCGTCGTCCGTCGTCCGTCGTCCGTCGTCCGTCGTCCGTCGTCCGTCGTCCGTCGTCCGTCGTCCGTCGTCCGTCGTCCGTCGTCCGTCGTCCGTCGTCCGTCGTCCGTCGTCCGTCGTCCGTCGTCCGTCGTCCGTCGTCCGTCGTCCGTCGTCCGTCGTCCGTCGTCCGTCGTCCGTCGTCCGTCGTCCGTCGTCCGTCGTCCGTCGTCCGTCGTCCGTCGTCCGTCGTCCGTCGTCCGTCGTCCGTCGTCCGTCGTCCGTCGTCCGTCGTCCGTCGTCCGTCGTCCGTCGTCCGTCGTCCGTCGTCCGTCGTCCGTCGTCCGTCGTCCGTCGTCCGTCGTCCGTCGTCCGTCGTCCGTCGTCCGTCGTCCGTCGTCCGTCGTCCGTCGTCCGTCGTCCGTCGTCCGTCGTCCGTCGTCCGTCGTCCGTCGTCCGTCGTCCGTCGTCCGTCGTCCGTCGTCCGTCGTCCGTCGTCCGTCGTCCGTCGTCCGTCGTCCGTCGTCCGTCGTCCGTCGTCCGTCGTCCGTCGTCCGTCGTCCGTCGTCCGTCGTCCGTCGTCCGTCGTCCGTCGTCCGTCGTCCGTCGTCCGTCGTCCGTCGTCCGTCGTCCGTCGTCCGTCGTCCGTCGTCCGTCGTCCGTCGTCCGTCGTCCGTCGTCCGTCGTCCGTCGTCCGTCGTCCGTCGTCCGTCGTCCGTCGTCCGTCGTCCGTCGTCCGTCGTCCGTCGTCCGTCGTCCGTCGTCCGTCGTCCGTCGTCCGTCGTCCGTCGTCCGTCGTCCGTCGTCCGTCGTCCGTCGTCCGTCGTCCGTCGTCCGTCGTCCGTCGTCCGTCGTCCGTCGTCCGTCGTCCGTCGTCCGTCGTCCGTCGTCCGTCGTCCGTCGTCCGTCGTCCGTCGTCCGTCGTCCGTCGTCCGTCGTCCGTCGTCCGTCGTCCGTCAAAAATTGAAAAAAAAAAATTACAAACATACACATTTATTTTAACCAAACCAATAAAAAAGAACAACATCAAATACAAATAACAATTTCCCCAAGGATCAATGTTTATAGATTCTATCATTTTCAGGCTTTTTTTAAGTTTTTTTGTCGTGTTTTAGTTCTTCCTCCAATTTCTCTGTACTTTCTTCTTTTTTTTCTCTGTCTTTTGATTTTCCTCTTGTTTTGTATTGTTTTTGTTTTGCATTTTTTTTATTTCCACGCACAACCAGTATGGTTCTTCTTGCCCCTCTTCTTTGTACTTGAGAATTGCTTCATCCGCCGTTTTTCTCAGTTTTTCTGAGTATCTTTTGCATCTCTTCTCTATGTTTTTGTTTTCTATCACTTCTTCTGTTTTGATGGCTCTCTTTATCTTCTTTTTGTCCATTCTTCTTACGTTCTATCTACTTTATCTTGTGTACTCTTGTTTTCCTTCTTCTTTTGTATTATAATGTATATGTTTGTGATTCCTTTTTAGGGTCCATTCATTTGCTATATTTCCTATTTCTCATGTTGCTATGGTAATGTTAATTTGTGATTTTGAGTTTCCTCTTACAAACGTTGGTTTGTCTCTTATGTTGCAAATGATAAGGTTTAACCCCGATATCATTTCTAAGATTTTTCCTTATAAATCCTTCTTGAATCTTTTCCATCTCGTTAATTTTGCATTAAAATCTCTTTGTTTTGTTTTTTTTGTTTTCTTAAATTGTTTTTTAACTCTTCTATCCACTTCCGATAGTATTCTAGTTTGAGCTGACATAACAGCTGTATACTATCATCCTTTCTACTTCAGCCTACACTATTTCCTATTTTTCCACATTGTCCTTACACTTTCCCCTAGCTAAAATAGCAGCATTTGTTGTCTTTTATCCACTTAACATTTAGTTTGTTTTTATTTGGTTTACTCACTATTACTAAGTCTATTACCTTTCTCTCTGCTTTTGCTATCAGTATATCGTGCGCCTCTCTTCCCCTCCCTATGTTTGTTTGTATAAACGTTATTAAAGTTGTTGTCCTCCATATTCTTTTCTGTTTTCTCCGTTTCTTTTTTGTAGCCGGACATCTTCTCTCTTCCGTTATGTGTTCTATTGTTTTGCGTTCTATACAGTATCTTCTGTTTTTGCATTTGGAAACCTGACCAATCTTTTTCTTTGCATTACGCCACTCCATGTCCTTTTATCCAGCATTTGTAACATTTTCTCTCGTTTGCTGTTACTTTCTCTACTCTGCCTCTTATAAACTACCCGATTTGTTTCCTATTTTGTCATCATTTATTAATACTACAGTATCATTCTCTTTACTCATTATTGTTTTTTTTTTTACTATTACAAACTTGTTGTCCGTATCTTTCCATTCTTTATTAATAATTTTGTGTATGTCATCTTCATTTACCATTTCTATTATAAATTGCACAAGCTTGCGCCACCAGTCATTCGTTTGATTATTTAAATAATAATAAAGTCCAAAAGTATAAGTGATACCTATTACTAAAACTTAATGTTATTTGTTATGTTATTCTATATAAAATAATAACCTATAAGTAATGTTATTATCTAATAGAAATTATTGATTAACGTTACCTTGTATATTGCTATATTTGATAGATAATCTAAGTAAGTCTATTTTTTAGTATCTTCACAAATAGTTTTAATTTTCAATTTATATAAAATATTTGTTTAGCAATTAAAAAAATTATTTTACATCAATTTTAACTTAATTTAACTAATTGAAAATCTGCACGCATGTTTAAATAAAATTAAATTGTAACATAAAATATTGAAAATAATGATTGTACAACGAAGGTTAATAACTGTAAAAATCCTTTCTCCTTTGCATTAATAACGTCAGTTCTTATGTAGCTCTTCTACAGTTAACATCTAATAGCCGCAATGAGTTCACTCGACCATAGCTTAAATGAAATTACTAAAAGAGAAAACATCATCGATCCGGAATTTGTTTTTTCAAGCGGTTCTGAGAAAGGTGATAATTATTTTGGCGATTTAAAAGTGCTTAACATTATTGGAAAAAATAAAACTATTCATCTCATTATAAAATGTGCACCAACAACCTTGGAATTCAGAAAACAAGCTAATGTTGCTAGATCATTTAAAAATGAAATTGTTTTTTATGACTGTGTTTATCCAATGTTCGAAAGGTTTCAAAATGAACGTAACTTAAAATCGCCGTTTACTGGAATTGCAAAGTGTTATTTTACTAATTCTAATGAATTTGAAGAATTCTTAATTTTAGAAAATTTACGTGAAAGCGGTTATTCAATGTGGAATAGAAAAATACCAATGAATTTAGAACATGTAACATTTGTACTTAAAAATTACGCTAAATTTCATGCATTATCGTTTGCTATGAAAGATCAAATACCTGAAAAATTTAAAAATATTACAGCAAAAGTTAAAGATGTTTTCGATGATTTTTTAGAAGATCAGGATAATATGAAAGGATTTGATATTATCACTAATAAATTAAAAATTAAAATAAAAGCTGCGTTTCCATATGATAATATTAGCAAACGATTTGATAAACTTTGTGATAATTGGGTACCATTTTATACTGAAATTCAAAATATAGACAAAAAATATCGTATTTTATGTCATGGAGATAGCTGGTGTAATAATATGCTTTTTAAATACTCGGTAAGTAAATTGTCTTGAATAATTATTTAAAAAAATAAAATTTATGTAATATACTACATGTTATTATATATAATTATCAATGATTCATTAGAATAATTAATGTAATAAATACAATTACGCCTATTATGTATAACATATTTATGACAAAGTTAATGATTATTTATTTAATTTTTATGTTTATCATTTTCAGGATATAAATCAAACGTCTCCAATTAGCATAAAAATAATTGATTGGCAAATATTAAAACTGGGGCCACCAATAGTTGATCTATCCCTTTTTTTATATGTTTGCTCAACAAAAGATATATACGATGACTTGGATAACCTATTGTACATATACCACAATGCATTGGTTGAAGAAGTAATGAAATTGGGAACTGATCCACAAACAATCATGTCTTTGACGGAATTACAAGATTTGTGGAAACGTTATAGCAAATATGGCCTATTTATGTCTTTTATTATGGTGAAAGTTATGTTAACTGATAGTGATGAAGCGCCTGATTTTTCAGCTACAGAAGGGAAAGGCGATTTCATGAAAGCATTTGATTACGAAACAAAACACGAGGGAGAATATCAAAGTAGATTAAATGATATCGTTTTACATATGCATAGTCATAATTTCTTATAAGTAAATTTAATAGCAATAATGAATATAGAATATGACTATTAATGTGTAATGAGAATCAGTGTGATATTGTTACTGGGGTTCCAGGATTTAATATCACTATACAATAAAATTATTTGTAAATATGATTTTAATTGTAAACAAACATAATGCAATAATATGTTTTAGTTATAAAGAAAGTGAAACTACAACTGACTATAAACACGTGCTTTTAAGATCGCGCAATATTAAATTAACAGTTTTTTTATCTAATTACATTTCTGAAAAATTATGTTGAATACTATTTTTATATTTTTTGTTTTATACAGGGTGACTCACAACAGCGTTACTGCAAATTACTTTTTAACTTTAAGAATAAAAATAAACATTTATGAAAAGTTAAACACTTAAAAAATATATAAAATAAACTATCCTATTACAAAAACTTTCTATAAAATGTATAATTTTTTTTATGATAGTTTATGATTTTGTACTTATAGCTTTAGTGCAAATATTAACAAAACTCTGTTAACATATTATTTTCTTTTATAAAAATGTTTAGATTTTCTACAAATTTGATATTAAATTAAGATAATATTTAAAAAATTGTAATTTTTAACTTTTAATGTTTTTTTACTAATAAAATTATGTTTATCTTCATTATTTGTAAAACAAAGATAGAAACTATTTTTATAATGAAATCTATTGTAATAAAATCCATTGTCTTAACACCCATTTTTTTTCTTATTGCATAGTCAAAAATTTGAATATGCTTTGCTACTATATGTATGATTACCATCGCTATTTTTTTAGAATAATCCCTTTGCGACGTTGATCAATACCTTTATAATTCGATAGTTAAGGTCACAAATGTGTTAAATGTACCTTTTGTTGACAAGTTATTAACTGCATTATTCAATCCTTCTATATAGTTGTCTAGTGCGCATACGTTGAAAGTGTCAACACATTTCTGAGCTAACCAATAAATAAAAAAATTAGAAATACCTAAATTTTAAGAATATTTAAATTATTAGTTTTTCTTCTTATTGCAAAATTAGACTTTGTTGACTATTTTAGATTTATTCTAGTTTAAAAATTAGAAAGTAAACTAAAGTCTACTACTATTGTATTAGTAAGACTGTATGGCGCGCGCGCAGCATGATCTTAGCAGAACGGACTTTCCAACTTTTTCTGCACACGCCATACTAGTGGTTTAGCGCTATCCAGGGTTACCGTGAAGTACCGGGCAAAAAGCACGTGTTCCCGTTCCTAAGTATAATTTGTGAGAGCACGGAAATTGTACAGAAGATTGAACAGAAGAATTTGTAAATGCAATGAAACCATTTGTAAAGGACTTTAGGCCTTTTATTTAATAACTACGTAAAGCGGCACCCTAAGGTCATCCACTTTCCAGAACCTTGCCGTTTCATCCCTGGCTTGCTGAGGCAATCCCATCAGCAGGGTACAACGTTATAACGTGCTCGATCGTTTTGTCATTTAAGTCAGTGTCCTGTCAAAATTTCTGTTATAATTTGCAAGTTCTTTCTGGACAGTCGCAAGTAGTAATCAGCTGTCTTAGTGTTTGAGGCAGTCATTGCCTGTCTGCAACCCAAAGTATATATTAATGTTAATAATGTTACCTACTTTGTTGGAATGTCCCAGAGCAGCTCTATGTTATTTTTACAGACTGTTAAAGAAAGGGTACAATGACATTCAAAAATTAGCTTCGATGTGATTGAAGCCTGTTTTGCGTAAGCAAAGTAAATTTACCTTTACTTTCACTTTGGCCAAAAATTGTTTTTTGATATGTGAGGTACAAAAACTGTAAACAAGTCAAAAAACCTAATGATTGAATTGAGATTATTTAAATATACAAATATGTGTATAGCAGCAAGTCAACGTACCAAAACATAAAAAAAGATGAGGTATACTTAACATCAAACAAGTACACTCTGAACAATTTAACCAACTGCAAACATATTTTAGCTCAGATACTGACAATACGCTACACGCAACTCTAAAACAACTAGACACTTACTATACACCTTTAAAACTTGGTAACGCAGTTGATATACACAAAAATAGTAATGATAAGAACAAGGAATAGAAAAAAGAATGACAAGAAAAACAACTACATAGTAAACATTATTATCAAATTTACAACAAGGATATAAATTTAGAATGAACAAATAAATGGCTTGCGCGAGGCTATTTAATACTTGAAACCAAAGGCTTTATAATAGCCATACCGGACCAGGTTATAAAAATAAAAAAATATTGCAAATATATTGTAAAAGAAAATATAGACAACCAATGCAAAAAATGTAAGAAACAATGCAAGTCTATAACGCATATAATAACTGGATGCAAAACAAGATTTGGCAAACAAAACGCTTAAGATAAATGACAGCAAAGAACCAAACTACCATTATATAAGGCAAATCCAACCAACAACTAAAGAATACACCTTATTATGGAATCTAATAGTCTAAACAGACAAAACCATAATAAACAATAGACCAGATATTATCCTTAAAAATTAAAAATTAAGTTTTACATACCTTATAGACATTGCTATTTCATCATGTGAAAATCTAATTAAAAAAAATTCCGAAAAAATTGAAAAATATCTAGACCATGCATGTGAAATTAAAAAAGTATGAAAGCAGGTCAAGGTAGAAGTAATACCTATAGTAATATTATCAACTAGAGTAGTATCACAATTTACAATAAAAATGATAAAAAAACTTTAAATAGACATATACAATCTAGAAGCAATGCAAAAGGCCGTACTACTTGACACTGCCAACATTATAAGATCCTTTTAGGCATTAGTTAGGAATAAATGTGTCTATTCTTGGGCAACCCACATATGCACATATTAAACAGCAACTAAGCTAAAAACAAAACAAAAATAATAATAATAAAATTGGTAGAATAAATAAAATGCAACTTGTAAATTATGTTTGTATGCACTATAAGTTGTATTATAACTGTCGGTCACATTTTTTAGTAAAAAGTACAAGTATTGTTTATTTGGGTTATCCAATTGTTTTTTCTGTATAAAGTTACAGAATATGCTTTTAAATTTGCTACATACAAATATTTTTATATTGGCTGCGTGGCTAGTTGTAGATAGACTACTGCAACAGTTTTACTGACTAGTAAGTCTTATACAATGAATATTATAGCTTCTTTTTTATCGTTATACATGCATTGATTAAGAGGCAACACTATGTATCAAAACGTGTTTTAAAATTTAGACAAACATGAGAAATTCTAGTTGCACAAAAAAAAACTTAATGTTTTTCAGCTTTAATGTCAATAAATCCACCCAAACAGTAGGTGAACATTTTATCTTGTAAAGATCTTCCAGTTAAGTCTATCTATGGCCAACTTAAAAAAAAATACTAGGTGTATGCGTGATGACTCATGACTCCTATAAATGCGGATTATGCCGTATTGCAAAAGGCCCAAAAAATGGTATCATGTCTTCGAGCTTACTTTCATGCTTTACTTACTATGTAGCTTACAACAACCAAGACGTCCCCTGATGCAAGCAATGTTACAGTATCAAACCAGCATTATAACAAAGTGTTCAACCTCAAAATTGAGTTTCCAAAATTGTTTTTGTGTAGCACATACGTACGTTTTAAACAACAAAGTTGTTGTTAGAAGTTCTTTAATAAAATTTTCTTTTAGGCTTATGACAAGAAAAGTGCTTTTGACATTTTTTGTATAGAGACCTGCATACTCTATATTGTAAAATATATTTTTTATAATAGTTTGATTTTTTTTTTTTTTTTAATTTTGAAAGAATTTTCTTGATATTTTATTTCTTTAGCAACAGATTTGTAAATCCAACAGAAAAACTCTCTTTTCAAAGAATGCGGAATGGGACTTCATGTTCAGATTACTTTTGAATACAATTCTTGTAATTTATTGTGTTGTATTTTCATATTCCTAGTCCAGGTCAAAGTTGCTCAACCGCTACCCGCGAAGCGTCACAATAAAATATGCACAAAACAAACAAACAAAGACAGCTCGTGCCAATTAATTGATCTATTACACTGGACAACAGCATTTCTGATGATTGAGTTATGTTACATGATACTAGCCTAATTTTTAATGACGTTTTCAAATCTGTGATCGAAATTTATGTATCAGCTCTTGTTTAAAAAATATGACACATGAGCCGTTTTACAATAAAACACAACACGTTTAAAGTTAATCCTATTTTATTGATTTCTTAAGTTAAAAAAACTTTCTTTTATAAGACTTCCTTACAGAAGTTGAAGTTGAAGAGCTGTTCTGAATGCTCCAACAATAGTCAGCCATCATGTGTGCGTTCCAGTAGCCTTGATAGCGTTCCTCCATCGTACGAAGGTCCTGGTGGAATCGCTCGCCCTGTTCTTCACTTACATCCCCAAGATTAGCAGGAAAATAGTCTAGGTGGTTGTAAAGAAAGTGAAACTTGATGCTCATGTTACATCCAAGCGCTTGAAAGTGACTCATTAATTGTTCAACATGTTGAGAATAGTCAGCACCTTTCTTATTTCCCAAAAAATTTTGAACAAGCCAAACAAACTCATTCCATGCCTTTTTCTCAATCTCTGTCATAGTGTCCGTAAAATTTGTGTCTTTTATTAATGATCTTATCTGTGGCCCATCAAAAATGCCCGCTTTTATCTTTTCTGCACTCAGTTTTGGGAACTTTTTTGGTAGAAAAAGGAAGCAATTTCCATTTTTGTCAAGACCTTTAATAAATTGTTTTATAAGCCCTAATTTTATATGCAATGGAGGCAAAATTATACGATCCCTTGATACTAAAGGGGGGTTTATCACGTTTTGTTGTCCTGGAACTAACATTTCCCGAGTAGGCCAATCTTTTTTAACCCAGTGTTGACCTTTAGCTCTACTATCCCATAAGCAAATAAAACAGGGATACTTTGTGTAACCACCTTGTTGGCCTAATAGAAAGTTGACCATTTTTAAATCAACACATATGAGCCAGTTGTTTTCCACATATTTAATTTTGTCCAAAACCAGAGCAATAGATGTATATTCTTCTTTTACTTTAGTAGAATGTGCAATAGGTAATGACCCTAATTTATTCCCATTGTGTAAGAGAACACATTTTAGACTCCGTTTTGACGAATCTATGAATAAACGCCACTCTCTTGGAACATAATTTCGTAATCCCATTGCAGTCATTAAACCAGGTACATCTCTACAAAATACGAAATCATCTTTTTCATCAAAATATTTTAAGAGATTCTGTTCTCTTGTGCGGTAATATGAAATTTTAGTTCCTTTTGTTATTAAGTTCCTTTCTTTTAGCCTAGAAGCCAAAATTTCTGAAGCAGACTTCGACAGTCCCAGATCTCTGATTAAGTCGTTTAAATCATCTTGGTTGAATGGTTTTGGCTTTTTCAGGTCACATTCAAAGTCACTATCACTACTGTCAAGTTTCGTCTCCAAATCAAATGGCCTCCTGTGAAGCATAAGCTTCAGGTTCAGGTGTCTTAGGACTCAAGACACATCTATGTGCCAATCGTATGGACGGATATTTCCATTTGGCTCTATTTGTTCGGTTAATGCCAGTTATGTTCACCAAACAAAAATAGCAGTCGTCATGGTGGTTCCGTGGTTCATTCCCGAGCATAGCGGTTTCGTACCGGAAACTATTTCTTTTCTTATTTGTCCATAAGCGTAGAAACTCAACGCACGTTTTGCATACCTTTTGAAGAATCCAAGGCTTATCTTTCATATCCAACGTGTGCCCAAAGTAATTTTTGTAAGCCTCATTTACGAACGTTGTCACATTTAAACGGCATACTTTAGACATATACTCTCCGCAAATGAAACAAAAATGGTTTGGATCATTCACACAATGTCTTCTTGACGATGCCATATTAAAATATAGTTAGATAACTCAATAATTTGTAAATTAATAGCAAATAAACACAGCAAGAAAGCTAATTTTAAGTGAAAGCTGTAACTTGTAAACAAGAGCTGTCAGAAAAGAAATGAGGTTATATTTGGAATCAGCGACGCCAAATTAGTAAACATCAAGTGACATAAGTCATTCATCAGTCATAAAGTTCAATTTTGTTGGCCAGTGTTATCTTTAATAAAAAATTATTTAACGTTTAGTAATAAATGATCTATTATTTTGTAAATATATTTGGCATAGTATTTTTACACATTGCAAGTAGAACAGCATTATACCTGTTATGTTTTATTTGTTTATACCATTTATCATAATTGTTTTTAATACTTTAATTTAGGAAACGTGCTTAACAAAATTACGGTGTTATGCAAAGAAGTTATGTTGTTTAATATTGTTTTATTTAATTAAAAATGACATACAGTTAACAGCATACTATAGTATAATATTTAATTTAACACCATATATTATGTTAAAGTTTTCTTAACTACTTGCTCAGACATCCAAGTGGGTGTTTTGTATTTCATAATCATTTAAAAAATATTAATTAGTAATAATAAATTTAAATAAAGTAACTTCACGATGTGAAAAAGCTTTTGTATTGTTAAAACAATCCAGTTTCATTAAACTTTTATTTATATTCAAAGATCTGGAGATAATAACGTACAGAATCTCATCGTAGAAATTATTTCTAATATTATCTTATCAACACTTGACTTTGACTTATTATTAGTTCCACAAACTAAATCATTAATAAGTTTTACACCGTAACAAATGCATTGCTTATAAGCAACTTTAAATTTAAGCTAATTGTTAAAACATTATTTCACTTGTACCAGACATTAAGCATGTTTTAAGCTATGTTTAAATTTAAACTAAAAAACAATCTTAAGTAAACTTTTATTATATCTTGAATTCCGGTCACGTTTGTAATGTTTAATGAAATGTTAGTGATTATTATTTATCATACACTTTATTTAGTTGCTAGCTAGTGCAAACTACACAGTTATTAAGAAAATATGTTTGTTTAAATCATGTCAAACTAATGAATGACGTATATATATAAATTATGATATAACTATTCAATAACATCTTTTTTTAACAACAATATATTGATGACATAATCTGCCTATTTAGAGGACCATCCTCTAACATAACAGACTTCACAATTTTATTAATAACTTACATCCTAACATCCAATTTACCCTATAAAAAATTAACTTTACAATATATAAAACGTTCAACAAACGGGCTTTAAAATACATAAAAAATCAACAAACTCCAAAATAATCATACCATACTACTCAATCACTATACATTGTTAGCTTCCCACTCAAGCACAGAGCATTAAATCTACCACTTTCTCCTACCAATCTACAACTTAAAATAAACACCAAACAACTAACTATATCAAACAACTTTTCCACTACAACAGTCAGCGTACACAAACAAAAAATATAATTAAGGGGGCTGTTTGATGAGTGTCATAAAACTACGAGCAAGCAATTTAACTCCTTTTTAAAATCGGTGTTTTCCAACGTGTTGAGAATGAAATTTCCAATCTAAAAAAATATATAAAAATCCAAAACCTTCAATTGTTTGAAATTAATTTGTAATTTTTTTGTCATAAACTTTAACTAAGCTATACTTCATTGAACACTAATCTAAGTAGACTTTTTATTGTGTTATAAGTTATTTTTCTAAATAACAATTGTTACAGTTCTGCTCGTAGTCGTGAACGTATGATAAAACGTAAAATTTAAAATTTAAAATTTCCGCGTGTATTAATTTTTCTAACAGTTTGGTACTGTAGCCACATTGATTAAAACCATAATAAATGTCATATTATAAATTTATAAGTTATAGCAGCTGGTGGTTTGATAATATAATATAATTGTGATTACAATAATATCAAGTTACCGTCCGCCATAATCTGTTAAATTATAATATTACTATATTCATTTTTGGGGTGTTTTCACGTTGTTATGCATAATAAAGTAACAAAAAAATAACGTATTTAAAATTAAAAAAAAAAAAATATATTAAAAAAATTAATTTTATTAATTTAAAAAACGTAATTTTTTAAGTTATTATATTATGCATAATAACATAAAAACACTAAAAAAAATTAACATTCATTATTTTCAATGCCAACTATTCAATTACGATCATTTTAAATAAAAAACAAATATAATGTTTTTTAAATTTATCAAAAATTTTTGTTATAAAAGTATATTATTATTTTACATGTTTGTATTGAAAATATCATATAGATTCTAAAAAATTAATAAAAAATGTATGTTGCTATTAAAAAAAATTAAGTTGGTTGCCATAGCAACTATAATAAAAATAAAAACAATAATGTGTGTACCTGACTTTTTAATAATTTAAAAACCATTTAAAATGGTTTTTGAATTATATAAATCGGTTAAAAAATAACGGAGTTATTTAGCCGTACGTTTATTGTCTAACACCCTGTATATTATAAGTAGTTTTAAAACAATAAAAATTAAATTTATGTTGTTTATAGTTTACATCTGGAAATAGAAATGACTAGTAAAATTTACAATAATTATATTTATAAACATACGTATGTTGTGGTTTGATGCCTGTGTAAATTATTAGGATGCTTATTATTTGAAGATCATATAATTCACTATTATAAATTTTGTTGAAATTGTTATTTCTCTTAAATTTCATAATTTTATTCGTAAATCAAAACTCAATGTTTTGCTTAAAGCACTATCGCGTGTTTTGACATAAAAAAGTAAAAACACAATAAACCATCAATGTCAATTATATATAAAATTCTAGCATATAGTACAATTTCTCTATACAACACAACTTTGCAAATGATAAAGTTGTAGTAATATTTGAAGCCACAACTTAAAAATAAACCTTAATTTAAATCAATAATAACACAAAAGTTGTAATGGTTTGATAACAAACAATGTAAGTAAACTTAATCTAACACCAAAGTTGTAATGGACTTTACCAGTCAGTTTGTTGCCTCCGATGCTCATATTTTTAGACAAAAATAGTCTTAAAATTATAGATAGTCCGTGTAATTGGTAACGATATTTAAATGATTGCCTCTGAAAACATTAAGATATGTTATTGGTTTATTCTGAGAGGTTATTCAAAAACATGTTTTTATTCCTGACATCAGGCAAAAAAAAACCTTCAAAAAACTAACCAAACCAATCTCAAATACTGTTACACATATCACATTACGACACTATTGTGCTCGGACACTTACCGGTCTTCTTCTTAATTAATTGTATTCCTATCTTTTAATAAACTTTTTCAGTTATATTTTTTTACATTTTATGATTGTAAATTGTTAATATTTTGCAACATTTGTTATCAATACTAATTTTTTTTTTTTTTCTAAACACTTTCTGAACGTTCCCTAAACATATTTAATAAATTCTTTCATAAATTTAGACTTTGTTTCTACAAATTAACAATTGTGCATTAGAATGCAAACTAAACTCAGTTTATAGTAGTATCAGTTATTTTATTGCAAACTTGAGCATTAAGCATAAGCATTAAAATTGCATAAATATATTATATATGTAAGTTATTTACTTATTACTTTTGTACAGTTCTCAAAAACTTGATGACTCAGAATTGCGCCAAGTTTTAGTACATAAAAGTATAAACCAAAAAAAATGGATTTCCAAAGTTTTATTCTTTTAGAACCTTTTTTGTCTTTTTTAGACTCTTAAAAAGGCCAAATGGCTTAAAAAAAGGTAATTTTTTATTTCCGTTTTCTCAGCCCTGGAAATAGGTACCGATACGTACACGGCGGCAAATGATTTGTTATTTTATGTAGTTTGATATATTTTTTTTGCATATTGAGGTATCTTGTAGACATTGATAAATACCGCACCGATTGTGAACACATTTTATAAAATTTTACCTGACTTCAAAGTAGTGACGCATTGCAAAATCACAATATAATTAGATTTACAAGAGCTCAAAATGTATTCTTTATTTAATACCCTTTTCGAATGTTTAAGGTTTTTTATGATCACTCAAGTACTTCCGGAAATATAGTGATTCAAAGTTAGCAATTTTTGACGAAAAACGTAAAAATTGACATTTTCAAACAAACGTAAAATTTTGTTATTAAAACGAAATGACTTGAAATTCTGGGAAAATATTTTTCAAACATGTATTAATAAATTCTGAAAATTTAGATATAGAACTTGAAGTTTGAAGTAGCTAATATAAGGTCTAAAATTTAAAAAAAAAAATTTTGCGGCACATTGTCGATCAAGAATTATGCATTTTTTTTCAAAACTTATAAAAAATCAAAATTGTAGAACAAATAATTTTTTGTCGATGAACTGATGTGTTTTTTTCAAATTCTGCGTTGTTTTATCGCTAGAGGGCACACAGAGAAAAAACTACGAATTTGACTGAAAGATAACAATAATCTATATTCATAATTAAATTTTTTTTATATTTTCTATTTTTATTTTATAAAATCCTTTTATATTATTCATATTATTGAAGTAATGATTTTATTCATTTTATTTTATTTTTACATACATGTTTCGATGAGTTATCATCATTTTCAATGTATTTATATTATATAATATTTCAAACTGATTGATTAATTAAATTGTTCAATAATTCAAACGAGAAGATGACAGATGACAGATGACAGATGACAGATGACAGATGACAGATGACAGATGACAGATGACAGATGACAGATGACAGATGACAGATGACAGATGACAGATGACAGATGACAGATGACAGATGACAGATGACAGATGACAGATGACAGATGACAGATGACAGATGACAGATGACAGATGACAGATGACAGATGACAGATGACAGATGACAGATGACAGATGACAGATGACAGATGACAGATGACAGATGACAGATGACAGATGACAGATGACAGATGACAGATGACAGATGACAGATGACAGATGACAGATGACAGATGACAGATGACAGATGACAGATGACAGATGACAGATGACAGATGACAGATGACAGATGACAGATGACAGATGACAGATGACAGATGACAGATGACAGATGACAGATGACAGATGACAGATGACAGATGACAGATGACAGATGACAGATGACAGATGACAGATGACAGATGACAGATGACAGATGACAGATGACAGATGACAGATGACAGATGACAGATGACAGATGACAGATGACAGATGACAGATGACAGATGACAGATGACAGATGACAGATGACAGATGACAGATGACAGATGACAGATGACAGATGACAGATGACAGATGACAGATGACAGATGACAGATGACAGATGACAGATGACAGATGACAGATGACAGATGACAGATGACAGATGACAGATGACAGATGACAGATGACAGATGACAGATGACAGATGACAGATGACAGATGACAGATGACAGATGACAGATGACAGATGACAGATGACAGATGACAGATGACAGATGACAGATGACAGATGACAGATGACAGATGACAGATGACAGATGACAGATGACAGATGACAGATGACAGATGACAGATGACAGATGACAGATGACAGATGACAGATGACAGATGACAGATGACAGATGACAGATGACAGATGACAGATGACAGATGACAGATGACAGATGACAGATGACAGATGACAGATGACAGATGACAGATGACAGATGACAGATGACAGATGACAGATGACAGATGACAGATGACAGATGACAGATGACAGATGACAGATGACAGATGACAGATGACAGATGACAGATGACAGATGACAGATGACAGATGACAGATGACAGATGACAGATGACAGATGACAGATGACAGATGACAGATGACAGATGACAGATGACAGATGACAGATGACAGATGACAGATGACAGATGACAGATGACAGATGACAGATGACAGATGACAGATGACAGATGACAGATGACAGATGACAGATGACAGATGACAGATGACAGATGACAGATGACAGATGACAGATGACAGATGACAGATGACAGATGACAGATGACAGATGACAGATGACAGATGACAGATGACAGATGACAGATGACAGATGACAGATGACAGATGACAGATGACAGATGACAGATGACAGATGACAGATGACAGATGACAGATGACAGATGACAGATGACAGATGACAGATGACAGATGACAGATGACAGATGACAGATGACAGATGACAGATGACAGATGACAGATGACAGATGACAGATGACAGATGACAGATGACAGATGACAGATGACAGATGACAGATGACAGATGACAGATGACAGATGACAGATGACAGATGACAGATGACAGATGACAGATGACAGATGACAGATGACAGATGACAGATGACAGATGACAGATGACAGATGACAGATGACAGATGACAGATGACAGATGACAGATGACAGATGACAGATGACAGATGACAGATGACAGATGACAGATGACAGATGACAGATGACAGATGACAGATGACAGATGACAGATGACAGATGACAGATGACAGATGACAGATGACAGATGACAGATGACAGATGACAGATGACAGATGACAGATGACAGATGACAGATGACAGATGACAGATGACAGATGACAGATGACAGATGACAGATGACAGATGACAGATGACAGATGACAGATGACAGATGACAGATGACAGATGACAGATGACAGATGACAGATGACAGATGACAGATGACAGATGACAGATGACAGATGACAGATGACAGATGACAGATGACAGATGACAGATGACAGATGACAGATGACAGATGACAGATGACAGATGACAGATGACAGATGACAGATGACAGATGACAGATGACAGATGACAGATGACAGATGACAGATGACAGATGACAGATGACAGATGACAGATGACAGATGACAGATGACAGATGACAGATGACAGATGACAGATGACAGATGACAGATGACAGATGACAGATGACAGATGACAGATGACAGATGACAGATGACAGATGACAGATGACAGATGACAGATGACAGATGACAGATGACAGATGACAGATGACAGATGACAGATGACAGATGACAGATGACAGATGACAGATGACAGATGACAGATGACAGATGACAGATGACAGATGACAGATGACAGATGACAGATGACAGATGACAGATGACAGATGACAGATGACAGATGACAGATGACAGATGACAGATGACAGATGACAGATGACAAATGACAGATGACAGATGACAGATGACAGATGACAGATGACAGATGACAGATGACAGATGACAGATGACAGATGACAGATGTATACAACCATATTCATCCTTATTTTTTCAATTATTCTCTTTTGAATTATTGAACAAATTAATTATGAGTATAGATTATCGTTATCTTACAGTCAAATTCGTAGTTTTTCTTCTGTGTGCTCTCTAGCGATAAAACTTCGCAGAACTTAAAAAAAACACATCAGTTCATAAGGTTCATATCGACAAAAAACGGTCTAGAGTACTAAAACTTTAGAAATCTTGTTTTTTGGTTCATACTTTCATGTACTAAAATTTGGCGCAATTCTGAAACATTGAGAATTGTACAAAAATAATGGAATTACCCACATTTTCTGATACTTAGGTTAAATTAAGTTTATTAAATAAGTAGTTAGTTTGCTGCTTTGTTCTGTTGGTTTACTAAATTTTATATTAACGTGTTGACCATGACTTTTCTGTATATAATGATAAATATGTTAAAAAAGTAATAAAAAATAACACATTTTTTACCTTTGTGGTAGCAGCTTTATTATACTTTTTTATTCAATCAAAAAGTAGTGTTTTTTACATAAACAAAATAATAAATTATAAAAAACGTAAATAAATAAATAAATTGTTGCATAGTTTAGATTAATACTGGCGGTGTTCTCGAATATTTGGTAATATAGAATAACAAAGATTTGATAAGATTTTATATAGTATATTGATTTATGTTTAAATATGCAATTAAAACTTAATAGATTTTTTACAAAAAAAACTTGCTTATGCAACAACAACAACAATGCGCAGGAGTATTTGTTAATTTGTCATAAGCGTTTGATCTTGTAAACCACAAGCTGCTACTAGACAAACTAATAAAATATGGAATGCGAGGTTTGGCGTTGACTTGGCTACGCAGCTACTTAGAGGGTCGATTGCACTATGTTGAAATTGATAGTGTAGCGTCTGACATGTTACCAATGAGCAGATGTGTGCCTCAAGGCTCAGTGTTAGGTCCACTTCTGTTTATAATATATATTAACAAAATACCAAACAAAAATACATTCTTGTTTGCAGATTCCCTATTAATAAATGCCAAAACCAATCGGATGTGTTAAAAAAAATCTAATATGCAACTACAAACTCTATAAAAATGGTTTCAGGGCAATGGTTCTATTGTAAATAACAAAAAATCAATTATAATAAATTTTAATATTAGATCACATGAATTAAGTAGGAGTAGTTTGCTCATCAGATACAACGGCACAAGTCTTCAACAACAATATGAAACAAAGTTTTTTCGGATACATATTGATAGGCATTGTAAATGGGATATGATATATGTGTCAATTATTTATGCAAGAAAGCTTCATTATTATGTTATGTTATAAGACAACTATCAAAAATTGTATCGACCAACGTGGTTAAAATGTTTTATTTTGCTAGGTTTCACTCTTTACTAAAATATGGCATCTTAGCATGAGAAAAAACTTAAAAGCCTATTTAAATTGCAGAAACGGGCAATTCGTTATATTTGTAATGAAACAACTCATTGTAAAGAACTATTTCGTAAAAGCAAAATAATGACATTACCTTGCGTTTATATATTTGATATATTAATATATGCCAAAAATAATTTATCCAAATTTAAAACATTAAATTAATATCACCAATATAATACAAGCCATGGTAATGTTTTAGAAGTCACAAAACATTCCACAACGCGATATGAGAAATTTCCGAAATACATAGCTATTGTTCTATTTAATAAACTACCTACGTCATTAACCCATTTAAAAACTATATGCTTTAAAAATGCAATAAAAGCATTTTTCTTAAATAAAGCATACTATACAGTTGATAAATTTTTAACAGATGATCTATAATCGCATTTTAAATATCGCTTTTTATATACTTTATATTTTATTTTATAGTGTATTTTAGTTGATATAAGATATATGTGTTTTTATTTTGTTTAATGTATTTTGCAAATTGTATTTTGTATTTTGTGACTTAGTTTTAAGTTTTTTTAATATATTTATTTATGATTCTATTTTATCTCTATTTTGATCCTTCTTATATCTATAAAAGATCTATTGGAATAAAGTGATTATTATTATTATTATTATTATTTTTTTTTTTTTTTTTTTTTTTTTTTCACAGGTTAACCTGGTTTCATTGTATTAGACGGGTACATACTACCAAGTCTAATACATAGATGTATTACATGTGTTGTTTTAAAAACGATCGTACTATGTTACATGTACTTAGTATTACCGCCTTTTGCATGTTTATAATATTGTATTGTTCTATGTCTAATTGTTTTATAGAATTGTTTAATTTTGATGGTATTATTCCTGTTGAAGATATTATTATAGGAATAATTTTAATGTGTTTTTGTTTCCACAGTTTTTCTATTTCTGAAGCTAGAGGTAAGTATTTTTCTATTTTCTCTGCGTATTTTGTTTCAATGTTATGATCAGCTGGGATTGCAATGTCTACTAAAAATGTACTATTTGATGTTTTAATAGTAATAGTGATGTCTGGTCGGTTATGGTTTATTGTTTTGTTTGTAAATATTGTCTTGTCCCAGTATAACTTACAGATATTATTTTCAAGAACAGATTGCGGAACATATTTATAGTAAGGTTCTTTTTTACTTATTAGTTTGTATTTATAGGCTAACTCTTGATGTACAATTTTAGCTGCAGCATTGTGTCGTTCTACGTACTGTGTCGGTGCTAATATTCTGCATCCGTTTGTAATATGTTCTATCGTCTCTGGGTCTGTATTACATTTTCTGCATTTATCGGTTTTATTAGCTGGATCATTTAATATGTACCTTTGGTAGCTTCGAGTATTTATTACTTTGTCTTGAATTGCTTGAATAAATCCTTCCGTTTCGGGGTATAGTTGTCCAATTTGCCAATATTTAAATGTTTTGTCTTTATCCACTTCATCTTTATGAGAATGGTTGTAGTATCTCCCATGCAGTTGTTTTGATGCCCACTTACTAATATTGTCTTGTTTAATAGACATGGGTTCTTTGATAATAAGATTTATGTTTTTTAAACATAAAGGGGTATAATTGTTGTCTGCTTTTATTATGGCTTGATGTAAGTGACTGTCTTTTCTTGAGTAAAAGTAGCTTCTAAGATTTGCAAATGCGTTCTATACATGCATTTGGATGGTGCATTTTATATTGGGTTAGCATTGTTCTTGTTGTTCTATTTAATGAGTCTAGATCAGTATCAGACCATTTAATAATTCCAAAGGAATAGGTAAGTATAGGTATAGCATATGTGTTAATGGCTTTGCTTAGGTTTTTGGAGTTTAAATATGTTTTTAGTATTTGCTTCAGTCGAGATGAATAAGCTTTACTTAGCGCTGTTTTTAGTTGCGTGTGATTTAGTTTAGTTGTTTGCTCAAAACCTAAATACTTGTATGTTTCTTCCTGTTCCATTGATTGTATTGTTTCATTATTTAGAGTTTTTATACCTTCTGTTTTTGTCCATTTACCTTTTTCTATTGCGTTGACTTTGCATTTGTTTAAACCAAATTCCATATTAATATCTTTTGACACTTGTTCAGTTATCCGTATTAGCGATGTTAGTTGTGTCTTACTGCTTGCGTACAGCTTTATATCATCCATATAGAAAATATGATTTATTTTATGCAAGGCTATTTTGTTAGATTTAATTTGAAACCCGTAATTGGTTTCATTTAATAGCTCAGATAGTGGGTTAAGACATAAACAAAACCAAAGAGCACTTAAGGAATCACCCTGAAACATACCTCTTCGTATGGAAACTAAATCACTTTCAAATGAACTGTCTGAAGTTTTTAAGCAAAGTCTTGTTTGCCATGTTTGCATAATCTGCTTAAGAAAATTTGACACAGTTGGGTTTATATGATATATATCAAGGATTTCTAAGAGCCAACTATGTGGGACACTATCAAAAGCCTTTTTATAATCAATAAAGGTTTCAAATAGGTTTCGATGTTGTGTTTGTGTTTGTTTTAGTATTACACTATCTATGGTTAGTTGTTCTTTACATCCTTGGCATTTTTTCCGACATCCTTTTTGTTCTTCGGTCATAATTTTAAATTTAGAGATGTGATTTTGAATATTTTGAGTAATAACAGCTGTTATAATTTTGTATAAAGTTGGAAGACAAGTTATCGGGCGATAGTTAGCTGGATTTTTTGTTTGTTCATTTTTTGGGATTAAGTATGTTACACCTTGAGTTAGAAAAGCAGGCATACTGTTTGGATTATGAAGTAGTTGAGTTATGTGTTGAGCTAATGCGTTGTGAGTAGATGTTAACTCTTTAAACCAAAAGTTATGAATTTTGTCTAAACCCGGAGCTTTCCAGTTATGTAGTTTCTTTATAATCTCTTTTAGTTCTTCTTCATTTATACTTATATTTATATTATTGTCGTTAGTGATATGATTATATTTGGCTTTTATGTTTTTAATCCAATCTGCTTCTCTGTTATAGTCTATGTTGTTTGACCAAATGCTTTTCCAAAAATTAGTAATTTCTTCTTTATCTGGCATATCTGATTTAAGAAGAGTTTTGTTAGTTTGGTTTAAATTACTGTAAAATGCCTTTTCATTGTTTTGGAATAAGAGGTTTTGTTTTTTTCGTTTGTTGCTTTTTATGTAACTTCTTAGTCTTTCTGCATATACACATAACTTTTGTTTTTGTGTGTCAAGTATATCTACTATTTGTGCTTGTGTTATATTGTCACTATTAGAGATTAAATGTTTAAGATGTTTATAAACATTTTTTGTAACATTGTTTTGTGATATTTGTGTTAGCCGACCTATATCTTGTCTAAGTTGATTTATTTTGTGTTCTAGTCGCTGTTGCCATTTTGGAGTGCTTTGTTTATAGTTGTTTTGTTCATTAACCGGTATTTGATTACATAGTTTTAATACTGTATATGCAGCGCAGTATATTATTGAATGCAAAGCTTCAATATTAGTTGCGTTATTAACATGATGTTCGATTGTTTTGTTAACGTTTTTAACAATTGCCAATGATTGTTTATTTATTCTTAGTTTTGGTAAACTTGGCCTCTGCGTTGTGTTAGCATCCGTCCATTTTATAAGAGATGCTTCAAATTCAAGATGTACAGAATCTGCGTTGCCGTAACTAGAATCAGATAGTTGAATGTTAGAGTTTTGTTCATTTTCATCAGCAATGTTTGTGTTTATTTCTTCATTTATTGGTGATTTTTGGTTATGAACTTCTATTTCTGTTATAGGGTTGTTAGTAATATTTAGTTCTTCTGTAAGAGTAATTTTTATATGTTCTATTTCAAATTGCGTTAGTCTATTATTTTTTATTATTACTCGTTTTTGGTCACATAATCTCTGTTCTGTAATATAGTCCCGATATTCAGGGTAGTATTTTAAAAATAGTGTCCGCATAGTTGATCTATAACCTGTGGCAATGGTTTCCATGTTTGTCGCTTTAAAGTAACAACGCATAACTGTTAGGTTCATTTCTTTAGACCATGTCATACGTTGTCTACGAATACCTGCCTTGGTGGTTGCTGGCTGATTAGCTGGCAAAACACTTTCGGAGGGTGCAGTTTGATGCTCTTGGTTTCTGCAATCAGTTTCGGCTTATTATTATTATTATTATTATTATTATTATTATTATTATTATTATTATTATTATTATTATTATTATTATTATTATTATTATTATTATTTTTTTTTTTTTTTTATTATTATCTAGCTTTTATTGCTGTATAATGTGTATATGCGGGTTTCCCAAGGATATACACATTTTAATTGCTTCCTAAGAATGCTCTTGTGATGTTAGCTGTGTCTAGTAGGACAGCCTTCTGCATTATTTCAAGTTTGTTGGTATTTATATTTAGTTTGGTAAGCATTTCTAACGTAAGTTGAGGTATTACGCCTGTAGCAGAAATTACTATGGGAATTATTTCGACTTTCTCCTGTTTCCATATCTTTTTAATTTCATATGCTAAGTCGTTATATTTATCTTTCTTTTCAGATATTTTCTTTTTTAGGTTTTCGCTTGCTGGAACTGCGATGTCTATGAGGTACGTATGTTTTTGTTCCTTGTTCTTAAATATTAAATCCGGCCTATTATTAATGATAGTTTTATCAGTTTGAACAGGTAAGTCCCATAGTAGTGTGTATTTGTCTGATTCTATTATTGTTTTAGGTTTATAGATATAGTATTGTTCATTATTTTCATTTGTAGGTAGTATTTGATTTGCAAGTTGTTGGTGCACAATACCAGCTACTTTATTGTGTCTGTTTGTGTATTTTGTAGGTGCCAGCTTTTCACATCCTGATATTATGTGTGTGATTGTTTCGTTAGGTTTATTGCATTTTCTGCACCGATCTTCAATATTTTCCTCTTTAAGTATATATTTTGAGTAATTTTTGGTTTTAATAACCTGGTCTTGAATGGCTATTACAAATCCTTCAGTTTCAGGCATTAAATATCCGGATGAAAGCCACTTGTTTGACCACTTTAGATTAGTGTCATTTTTGTGTATTTCATAGTGGTGCTTACCATGTAGTTGTTTATCTTGCCACTCTCGTTCACGTTCTTTAATGAGATCGTTATGTGTTTTTTGTGGTTCTAGGTCTTCATTTAGTTTTAGTGCGGTGTAATTGTTGTCAATTTGAATTAATGTTCTATGCAGTATGTTTTCCGGTTGGGATTTGAAGTAAGTTTGTAGTTGGTATATTTGGTTTTCATGAAGTTGTTTAATATTTAGTATACCGCGTCCTCCCTTATGTCTGGGTATGTTTACACGTTGTTTGCATGCTTTTGGGTGGTGCATGTTTTGTTTTGTTAGCATAGTTCTGGTTTCTCTATCAAGTTCATCTAATTCTGTATTAGACCATTTGATTACACCAAAAGAGTACGTAAGGGATGGAATAGCATAGTTGTTGATAGCTTTTACAATACTTTTTCCGTTGAGTTTAGTTTTAAGTATTAGTTTCAATCGTTGTTCATATTTATCAGAAAATTGTTTCTTCATTAGTTTGTTGTCTGTTTTGGTATTTTGTGCCATACCTAGATATTTATAAGTTTTTTCTTCTTCCATTGCCTCAATAGTTAAATTGCCACTCAATTCCATGTTATCCGTATGAGCCCATTTGCCCTTTTCAATATGTATTATTTTACATTTAGAGTTTCCAAATGTCATGTGGATGTCCTCGCTAATTTGATGTAGTAGAGCAGTGGTTTGAAACAATTGATTTTGGTTGGCTGCATAAATTTTTATGTCATCCATGTATAGTAGGTGGTTGATTTTGGTATGTTCGTTTAGTTTATAGCCATATTTGCTTCTATTTAATGTACGGGATACTGGATTGAGCGCTAGGCAGAACCATAAAGCACTTAAAGAATCTCCTTGGAATATGCCTCTTTGTATCTTTATTGCTTCAGTTTCAACTTTATTGGTGGCAGTTTTGATATGAAGTCGGGTTTTCCAGGTTTTCATGGCTGCAGTTAAAAATTTAATTATTTGTGGGTGAATTTTATATATTTCTAACACATGGATAAGCCAGGTGTGTGGTATAGAATCGAATGCTTTTTTGTAGTTTATGTAGCCCATATATAGATTTCTGTGTTTCCGTTGTGCCTGTGTTGTAATGATGCTATCTACAATTAGTTGTTCTTTGCAACCGCGTGTGTTACTTCTACATTTTTGTTCTGGTGACATTAGTTGATGATAATCTATATGTTCGTTAATTTTACGTGTTAAAATGTTTGTTAAGATTTTGTACATTGTAGGCAAGCATGTAATAGGGCGATAGTTTTCCGGATTTTCGGTATTGGCGCTTTTAGGCAGTAAATGTGTGATGCCTTCCGTGAGGAATGGTGGGATTTCTTCTGGATTGTAAATTATTTTATTAAGTTGATGTGCAATGTATTTGTGTGTTATGGGAAATTTTTTATACCAAAAATTTTGAATTTTGTCCGGACCTGCTGCTTTCCAGTTTAATGTATGTCTAATGGTCTCTTTGACATCTTTTTCTGATATTTGGATATTTATCATTTCTTGTGTATGTTTGTGACTGTTTTGTTCTTCTTTTATCCATATTGCATCTTTTACATGTTTGATGGGATTTGACTATAGGTTTTCCCAATATTTTTGAATGTTTTGAGTATCTGGTGTAGGGTAGTTATTATTTGTATCGCCTTCTAGTTGTCTATAGAACATTTTTTTGATTATTTTGAAATAATATGTTTTGCCTTTTCTTTTCCAGCGATGTGTTGTACATACGTAGTCTGTGGCTCATTGCCGATAGTTTTTGTTTCTGAAGTTCAAGTAGCACCAAACACTCATTTCTATGTTGTTCTGTATTAGGTTCAGAATTTGTTTGTAAGTGTATAAATAGATGTTTAATTTTATTTAAGAGTTTAGTAGTTTCTTGTCCTTATTATTATTATTATTATTATTATTATTATTATTATTATTATTATTATTATTATTATTATTATTATTATTATTATTATTATTATTATTATTATTATTATTATTATTATTATTATTATTATTATTATTATTATTATTATTATTATTATTATTATTATTATTATTATTATTATTATTATTATTATTATTATTATTATTATTATTATTATTATTATTATTATTATTATTATTATTTTTTTTTTTTTTTGTGTTTTAGCGTCGACTACTAAGGTCATTAGCTATTTATTTTAATAATAATAACCTCAGGTTATAGACCTGAGTAGACAAAACAACACATTAAAATGGTTAAATAAATAAATAAATAAATAAAAACTAAATCTAATATCACAGTTGCTTAAATTAAAAAACTAATATCACAAAACTTACTATTTAACCTAACCTAATATCACAGATGACATCGAAGCTGTAAAATGCTTCGATGCCAGACCCTAAAAACTAACTAAACCTAATATCACAGATTACACCGAAGTTGTAAAAGACTACGATGCTTTAAACAACTCAACAACACAAACTGATCAATAAAAATAAATAAATAAGTTAACACCAAAATCATTATAAGACAACACAAAAACTTGGTTACACCTGTTTGAGGAGTCCTGCGTCTTTCAAGAACTGGACGCACCTTCCCATGGACTCTTCTCTATTTAATAAAATAGACGCCACGTTGTTAGGGAGCTCGAGCCGATTACGGTGGGGAAGGTAGGCTCGGCATTCCTCCAAAATGTGCTTCACCGTTAGAGGGTCGTGACATGTTTGGCATTCTGGTTGTTCGTCGCCGGTCAGGAGATACGAAGAGGTCAAATTGGTATGACCTATGCGCAAGCGACATAGGGCGACCTCCTCTCTCCTGTTGAGATCTACCGGCGACTTCCATGCCGTCACGGAGAGCTTGATTTCCTTTAATTTGCTCTCGAAGCCGTTCCATACTCTTTGCCAATCCTCGATGACCTTCGATATGACGTAACCTTTAAGATCATCGGGTCTTACGGGAATGTTGTCCGTAGGATCCGCGTCAGCCGCCTGACGGGCGGCTTTATCGGCCAGCTCGTTGCCCTCGATACCCACATGACCCGGTGTCCAGACAAAGATAGCTCTCTGTCCAAACCCGGCCAGGCGGAATATCGAAGTTTGTACGAGCTGGACCAGCGGATCGACCGAGTACATAGAGTGTATACTCAGGATGGCACTCAGCGAGTCGGAACAAAGGAGGAACGAACTGTGAGATGACGTCTCACAGTTTAGCAGGGCTTTATGCAAAGCATGTAATTCTGCGGTGTACACGGAAGCCTCTTTAGGGAGAGACCATGAATGGGCCGTACCGTCTAAAACGAAGGCACTTCCCACTCCCCGATTCGTTTTCGAACCGTCCGTATACAACCGCGGAGAGTCTGGGTATTCGGCAACGATTTCAAGAAACTTGCTCCTCAAGACGTCGGGGAAAGTTTCTAGTTTGCTCTTGGAGGTCAGATCAAGACGAGTTATAACCCTCGGCAACAGGCAGGGTGGAAATTCGCCAGAACCGACCTCGAATACCATCGGATAATTAACGTTGAGACTCTCCTCTAGCTCCTGCGCTCGGACGCACACCGGCCTACTGACGGTAGGCCTGAGTCTGTATTTACGTTGCTGCGTTTCGTTGGCGGTAAATATGAGTCGGTTGTTGTGACCCCTCTTTGCTCGCATCGCCGCGGCGTACGTGAGTACAAAGCGACTGCGACGAGCAGCTAGAGGGAGTACACCCGACTCGCAGCAAAGACTCGGTGCGGGACTCGTCCGGAATGCTCCCGTGGCGTATCTAATGCCTGCGTTGTGGACTGCGTCTAGGGCTTTCAACCGGGATTTTCTGGCGGATGAGTATACCGCGCAGCCGTAGTCGACCCTGGATAAAACCAGAGCTTTGTACAGCCGCAACAGTACCTCTCTCCGCGCACCCCAGTTGATGTTGGCCAAGCACTTGATCACGTTCAAGGCTTTTTTGCACTTTGTGACCAATTCATCAATATGTGCCCGAAAGGATAAGGTCCTATCGAGCACGAGCCCTAAGAAACGGACTGTTTCGACGCACGTGATTCTGGAACCCCGCAAGACAAGTGCGGGGTCCCGGTGAGGTCTTCTGAGGCGGCAAAAATGCACGCACGAGGTTTTCGTCGTAGAAAAGCAAAAACCTGTCGCCTCTGCCTCTCTGTCCACTTCGTCTATAGTGATCTGGAGTTGACGTGTTATGGCAGGGATGGTATCTCCCGCCATGTAGATCACCAAGTCGTCGACGTACAGGCATTTTTGTACAGGTGTAACTACCGAAGCCGCAATATCATTAACCGCAATCGCAAAAAGGGTGACGCTGATTGTTGACCCTTGGGGAACACCGTTCTCTAGACATAATGTCTTCGAGTTAGTGCTTCCCACCCTTACTTTAAATTTGCGATCGCGCATGAAAGATTCAAGAAAAAGAGGCATACGGCCCCTGAATCCCCATGCGTGCAGCTTCTGCAAAATTCCATATCGCCAAGTCATGTCATACGCCTTCTCCAGGTCGAAAAACACCGCTACGAGGTGTTTTCTTGCTAGGAAGGCGTCTTGGATGGAATTTTCTAGACAGATTAAATGATCAACGGTACTGTGATTTCGTCTGAAACCCGCCTGGTATTTAGCTAAAAGATTGTTACTTTCCAGCATCCACACCAGACGGTTGTTGATCATTTTTTCTAAAAGTTTACTGAGACAGCAGGTAAGTGAAATCGGTCTGTAGCTGTTGACGTTGTTTGGATCTTTGCCCGGCTTTAACAACGGCAGGATAATAGCCTCTCTCCAACATTCCGGGTAGACGCCGCTTTCCCATATCAGGTTGTAGATTTCCAGCAACCGCTCCGTCATGCGGGAGGGAAGCTGCCGGAAAACCTGATAAGGCACGTCGTCTGGTCCCGGTGCGGAAGAGGTACCCATACCGTTAATTGCCGTTTCCAACTCATTTAAGAAAAATAAAGAGTTGTAGAGCAAAGAATCCGGGGAAGAGAAATTTAGCTGAGTTTCTAATTGATCTTTTTGACGCAGGAATTGCTCACTATAATTTTGAGAGCTACTGGCAGACGCAAATTGAGTTGCCAATGCGTCTGCAATATTGGCCGCTTCGGTGACTTCGCGTCCGTCGACGATTAGGATGGGAGCCACAGAGGGAAATTTCTTTCCCGACACGGCTCCCACCTTTTTCCACACTTCGCCGACCGAAGTGGTCGGCGTGATCGTGAATACGTAGCTCTCCCATGATCGTTGTTTGCTTTCAAGAATTTTGCGGCGCGCAACGGCTCGCTTCTTCTTGAAAGCAATCATGTTTTCCTGCGTCGGAGATCTTTTGAAATAATTGAAAGCTTTCTTTTTCTCTTCCACAGCTACTCGTATATCGTCGTTCCACCAAGGAACCGACGGACCGGCCAGCTGACCGCTGGACTTTGGGACAAACACATCTGCTGCTCGGACAATACAATTAGTGAAAACCTTCACGGCGGTCTCGACATCCTCACCATTTGACTCTGGTGGGACCAGACTGGCTTGGAAACCTTGCCAGTCTGCGCGGTCGAGACACCATCTACGGGGGACGGACTGTCTGACCCGTTTGACGATGGTTTTAATAACGATGGGAAAGTGATCGCTACCGTGAAGGTCTCCTAATACATTCCACGATAGACGTGTGGCTAAACGTGGGGACGATAGAGACAAATCAAATGCCGAAAAGTTTGTACCCCTACCTCCAAAGTGTGTGGCGGAACCCGTGTTGAGGAGGACAGCGTCGCTTTGATCGAGAAAATCCTCAATCGAACGACCTCGCGTGTCTTTCCTCAGGGAACCCCACAGCGGATTGTGGGCGTTAAAATCGCCCACCAGGAGGTAGGGCTGTGGAAGCTGCGAAGTAAGTTCTTGTATATCTTCCAGAGTCCAGTCGAACTCCGGAAGATACAGGTTGCATATTGTGGCTTTTATCGGGATGGTTAGCCGGATTGCGATTGCCTGGAGTCTAGTTCTGAGGGTTATTTCCGTAAACGGTAAATTTTCCCTCAGAAAAATAGCGACTCCACCTTTGGCTCGGGCACCCGGCAGAACGTCACTTCTTGTGCACGTAAAGCCCCGAAGATTGAAATTTTCTTGGGGCTTGAAGTGCGTTTCCTGTAAGCACACGCAGAAGGGCATGTGCTTTACCAGGATCATTTTCAGCTCACAATAGCTGCGTTTGCAACCGTTGCAGTTCCACTGTGCTATTGTCTCCATAATTTTAGATGACTATTAAATAAATAAAATAAATTTAGAAATAAATAACACGTAATAGACGGACAGCTATTAAAATAAGTTAACACAAAACAAATAAAACACCAAAGTTGTAAAGGGACTTTGAGTTTGGACATAGACAAGGCAAAAGATACATTCTTAAAGCTAATATCACAGATGACATCGAAGTTGTAAAATACTCCAATGTCAGAACCATAAAATACATAAAACTTAAAACTAATATCACAGATGACATCGGAGTTGTAAAAGACTCCGATGCCAGAACCATAAAAGAAATAAAACTTAAAACTAATATCACAGATGACATCAAAGACAAAAAAATCTTTAATGCCAGAACCGTAAAATGGAAAAGACAATACAAGTACACAAATGACACCGCAGTTGTAAAGGACTGCAGTGCCGATACATAACAACACATAATTAAAAAACATAATAGAAGGCCTACAGCTGTTGGGAGCGTGATCTGCCCTTTTTCCAGCCAGGTTTCCTTCTTCTTCTGCCTCTGGTACTGCCAGTGTCGACAACAGAAACTTCTGATGCCGTACTGGATCCGTCGTCACCGTTGCTGGAAGAGGGGTCATCCCGCTTCCGTTTACCCGGATCAAACAGATCCATATCTATTTGTTTTGGCGTTTCTGCCAAAACAAGTTTGGTCAGGTCAGTTTCAAAACCGACCTGAGAATGTGTGGGGGGTACATCCCCCACGTTTTTGGTTAAAGAAACCGAAGTTTTCCTTAACCGTTGTTGCCCCGGAGGTTTTGGTGGGGGCATACTTGGTTTAATGACCGGTATGAGCGGTCTTTTTGCTGCAAGAGGTTGATTGTGCCCGCTTAATGCAGCAATAAGGGGCGGAAAAAGTTTATTTATAAGCTCGTTCACATCCACTGAGTTTTTTAATGCAGTCGCTGCTTTGGCGTATGATATTCCGGCAATTGGTGTAGAGACTAATACCAATTTACGTGCTTTAAAATATGTTAGTTTGTTTTTTGTCATTATTTCTTTGATAACGAATTCCTCTTTGTATTTCGGACAATTACGTGATCTTGCGGAGTGCTCTCCTCCGCAATTGACACACGTAATTGGTTGTTCGCATTCGCTACCATCATGCAGAGGTTTTCCACACGCGCAAATTTGCTCCTTGGAACATCGAGCAGCTGTGTGTCCAAACTTCTGACATTTGAAGCAACGCATTGGTGCCGGAATATATGCCCTGACTGGGAGACTATAAAAAGCCCCTTTAACGGTGGTGGGCAGTTGTGGTCTGTTAAACGTTAATATATGGTTAGGGGTTTCTTCGCGTTTACCGTCTCGCATACTAGAAATGCGACGCACGTCGATTACCCCTTGACCACTCATATTTTCTGCAATTTCTTCTACCGTGCAATTTAAAAAGTCTCTGCAATAAACAATGCCTTTGCATGTATTTAAAGTTTTATGTGCAGAGACTTTGACGTTCATATCTGCCATACGAGTACATTTTAAAAGTTTGGTTGACTGAGCGGCTGAAACCGTTTCCACAAGAAGGCCATCTCTGACCTTCTTGATGGATTTGGTGTCGCCAATCAGTCCATACAGGACTCTACTAATCAAGAAGGGGCTAACTTTGTCGAAGTTGCCCTCTTCTTTAGTGACCAGGATGAACCGAGGGACAGGTCCCGCCTTCTCATCACCGGCACTTTTTGACAAAATAGCTTTGCCAGACTTCTTCCCTTTTGTCGAAGAAGAAGCTGGGGGGTCCGATTTGTCATCGGAAAGGGACCGGGTAGCATTATCCATTGGCACAACCCGATCAGTTGCACCAACTTCCGAACAATTAGCCACTGCGCTACCGGAGCATTGTTCTCCCACTCCGGTAGTTGCCAAACCCGTGCCGATTATGAAGCCCCTGTCAGATTCAACTGACGGCACGGACTGGGGGCGTGAATTAAATTTTGACATAATTACAAAAAGTTTGCGTTTTACCTACCGCCAGGTTGGGAATAAAAGGAAAAGAAGGTTAGGGGTAGAAATAGAATAGACAGGATAATTAGGGAAGGTAGCCAGGAATAGCTTTGGGTACATTTAGTTTGGCTTCTGCTCATTGACCCATCCGGCATGGGTGGCCCTGCCAAGAGTTTAAAACTCCCGCCGGCGTAGCTCGAGCAGAAGTTACTCAGCCCCCTCACCACGACAAGGTAGTACCCACGAGGGGGTATTATTATTATTATTATTATTATTATTATTATTTTTATTTTTCAAAACTCGTAATACATAATACGGAAGATAAATTAATTTACGAACCTTTCGGTTAAAGTAAATAAATATATTATATTTTTTATTATTTTAAAAATTTTCTAACGGTGCTGCAGGTATCTAATATAACTGCACGCTGCAATTGAATGTAGATTCTTTTATCCAGCTTTAATTCTTTCAAGGCGCCATGTAATGTTAATGGAATGATGCCGGTAGCAGATATCACAATAGGAATTATACGTATTTTTTTCATGCTCCAAAGTTGTTCAATTTCTATAGATAAATTTGTATACTTAGTAATTTTTTCCGTGTAAGACTTTTGTAAATTGTTTGAACTCGGTATTGTAATATCAATCAAAAACGCAATTTTATTAATTTTATCGACAAACGTTATATCCGGGCGGTTGTGGCTTATTGATTGATCCGTTAAAATTGTTCTATCCCAATATAATTTGTAATTTTCATTTTCCAAAACTTTATCTGGCGTATATTTATAATAAGGTCTTTTATTAGTTACTATAGAATTTTGAAATGCAAGCTCTTGGTGAATAATTTTAGCTACATTATCATGTCTATTTTTATAGTCGGTATTTGCAATAATAGAGCAACTTGATATTATGTGCTGAATATTTTCGTTATGTGTTTTGCACTTTCTACATTTGTCGTCTTGTGTTCCGTCTTTGATAATGAATTTTTGATAATTTTTTGTTTTAATCACTTGATCTTGAATTGCTATTAAAAATCCTTCAGTTTCAGGGAAGAGTGCTCCATAAGTTAACCAAGCGTTTGATGCTGTGAAATCAACATGAGCTTGGATTAGTTCTTGTAAATGTTTGCCATGTAATGCTTTCTCTTTCCAAGATTCTATTTTTTCATCAATTGTTGTAATTCTAAATTCTATTAAGTTAGCCATATTTAATGGTGTGTAGTTTTCGTCAGCATTGATTATAATTCGATGTAGTTCTGATGTTTCTATTTTGTCATTAAAATATTTTCGAATTTTTATTTTTTGTTTGTGATGCATATTTTGTATATCGATTATACCTCTTCCACCACTTTTTCTTGGTAATGTTAATCTTTCTGTTGCTGATCTAGGATGATGAAAATTTGCCAAAGTTAGTAATTTATTAGTTTTTCTTTCTAAATCTTTAATTTCTGTATTTGTCCAATTTATTATACCAAAAGAATATATAAGTATGGGAATTGAATAACTATTAATTGCTTTCATAATGTTTTTGCCATTCAACTTAGTTTTAGTTATTTTTTTAATTCGTTCAAGATATTTTTCTGTTATGTCTTTTTTTGTTTGTTTTTGATCAATTAATTTTGATTGGTTCATTCCTAAATATTTGTATACTTCATCTTCTAAAAGTCCTTTTATTTCTTGGTCATTTTGTAGTTGGTAGTTTAATAATTCACGTTTACCTTTGTTAATACTTTGTGTTCTGCATTTATCAAGACCCATTTTCATGCGAATGTCAATACTAAAAACCTCAACAGTTTTTAACAAATGTGCTAGATTTTGTTGAGTACTGCTGTATAATTTTATGTCATCCATATATATAAGATGAGTTAAATTGTAGATAGTTCTTCTGTTGTTTTTAATATTGAATCCATAAGTAGTTTTATTAAGCATATTTGAAAGAGGTTGTAATGCTAAGCAGAACCAAAGTGGGCTTAATGAGTCACCTTGATATATTCCTCTGTTTATCTTAATTGGATCAGTAATTATGTAATTATTTTCTTTGTATAATTTTATTATAGTTTGCCAAGAAGACATAGTGGCAGTTAAAAACTTTATAATAATAGGATCAATTTTATAAATTTTAAGAATTTCAACAAGCCATGTATGAGGTACTGAGTCAAAAGCTTTACAGTAGTCAATGTATGCAGTGTAAATATTTCGTTTCTTTTTGTATGCTTGTTTCATTATTACTGAATCAATTATAAGTTGTTCTTTGCAACCTAGCGATAATTTTTTGCATCCTTTCTGTTGTTCTGCAAGTATGTTGTTTCTATCACAATGATTATATATTAGTTGACTGAGACATGCTGTGGTTATTTTATAAATAGTTGGTAGACAGGTTATTGGTCTATAATTACTGGGATCTTTTGCATTTCCTTTTTTATATATTAATGAAGTTACTCCTTGCGTGAAAAAATGCGGTACTTTCTGTGGATATTTTATAAATTGATTTATAAATTTAGTTAATATTGAATGTATTGCATCAAATTTTTTATACCAGTAATTATGTATACCGTCTATTCCTGGAGTTTTCCAATTATGAGTATTTTTTATTACTTCAGTAACTTCATTTTCTGAAAATTGTATAAACTGCATATTATTTATATTTTCTGCATTTAATTTTTCATTTTTTAACCAGCTAGCGTTTTTGTTGTAAATTACGTTTTCTGACCAAATATTAGACCAGTATAATTCTATATCAGTTTTAGTTGGAGTTTCATTTGTTTGTTCTAAATTTGTTGAATTCATATATCTATAAAAAGCACCTTCTTTGTTTCTAAAAAGATTATTTTCATATTTACGTTTAGTACAGATTTTGTATCTTTTAAGTCTTTTAGATAAAACTGTTAATTTTTGTTTTAATGTATCTAAAAATTCTTCAATTTTATTATTTGGTGCATCGTATTTAGTATGTATCTGATAATTGTTGTAAATTTTTTTAATTTCTTTGTTTAGGTGGTTAGATCGTATTCCATTTATATATTGTTGAAGTTTATTGACATTACTTCTTAGGTTATAAATTCTTTTTTCAAGGCGTGATTGCCATTTTGGTATAGTTTTGTTTTTTCTTGTATCTAATTCCTCATTTATTTGATAAATTTTTGTTCCGTTTTGTTCTACACACACAAGAGCAGCACAGTATACAAAAGTATGTAGCTGTTCAAATTCTACTATGTTAGGAACGTATTCATTTAAAATTATGTTCATTTTGTTTACTATGTTTGTAAATTTGTCTGATAATATTTGTTTAGGAATTAATGGTCGATTTGTTGGATTACTACCAATATATTCTTTAATTTTTAAATTTAAAGCATTTTTCAATGTCGTTATTGTTATGTCATTAAAATCGATGTGACTAGTTATATCATTAATGATAAGAGTGTTATTAGGAATTATGTTTATTTCAAGAAGTTCTATATCTTCGTCTGCATAATTTGTTTGTTCCTCTGTGTTTCTATGTTCATCCAAAATATTTCTTTTAATTTCTTCAATTGTAACATCCGGAAGTAATTTATTTTTAATTATTGCTCTTTTCTGATCAGCAATTCGTTGTTCGGTTGCTATTATATTTGGATATTCTGTTTTAAATAGTTCATACATTCTTTTTCTATATAAAATCATATTATTTTCTAAATTTGTAGATAAGTAATAACAACGCATAACACATATATTCATTGCTGTTGTCCATAATGTTCGTTGTCTTACTTTACCTGTTTTGGTGGTAGTACTTTGAGTAGTTACTAAAGCACCTTCAACAGGCCGAGGATTCTCGTCAATAATATCATTTTTGTCCAGCATAATTCAATATTTTAATTTATATTTATATTAATAAAAATTGCAACTAGATGGCAAACCAGTCTTTCGTTTGATTATTTATAATATCAATTGTGTTCATAAGCACAGAAATATTTATTCAAAATTGTCTTCGCTATCATGCGATGCCGTGGTCGTACAAGGCATACTGACGAGGTTTGTAGAACCGAAACAATTGTCTATGCTTGACCCTTGGCCGCTGTGATTCGATTGACTGATTTTGAATAAATTATTAATTCATTTCATAATTTATTGGCGATTCAAAATCGTTATAGCCGCGAAATGACTGCCAATTGCATAAATGCTAAAATGATACCGATTAATGCGGACATTTTAGTATTAAAAATTGCAACTAGATGGCAAACCAGTCTTTCGTTTGATTATTTATAATATCAATTGTGTTCATAAGCACAGAAATATTTATTCAAAATTGTCTTCGCTATCATGCGATGCCGTGGTCGTACAAGGCATACTGACGAGGTTTGTAGAACCGAAACAATTGTCTATGCTTGACCCTTGGCCGCTGTGATTCGATTGACTGATTTTGAATAAATTATTAATTCATTTCATAATTTATTGGCGATTCAAAATCGTTATAGCCGCGAAATGACTGCCAATTGCATAAATGCTAAAATGATACCGATTAATGCGGACATTTTAGTATTAAAAATTGCAACTAGATGGCAAACCAGTCTTTCGTTTGATTATTTATAATATCAATTGTGTTCATAAGCACAGAAATATTTATTCAAAATTGTCTTCGCTATCATGCGATGCCGTGGTCGTACAAGGCATACTGACGAGGTTTGTAGAACCGAAACAATTGTCTATGCTTGACCCTTGGCCGCTGTGATTCGATTGACTGATTTTGAATAAATTATTAATTCATATTATTATTATTATTATTATTATTATTATTATTATTATTATTATTATTATTATTATTATTATTATTATTATTATTATTATTATTATTATTATTATTATTATTATTATTATTATTATTATTATTATTATTATTATTATTATTATTATTATTATTATTTTTTTTTTTTTTTTGTTTTTTTTTTTTTTTTTTTCACAGATTAACCTGGTTTCATTGTATTAGTTGGGTACATACTACCAAGTCTAATACATAGATGTATTACATGTGTTGTTTTAAAAACGATCGTACTATGTTACATATACTTAGTATTACCGCCTTTTGCATGTTTATAATATTGTATTGTCCTATGTCTAATTGTTTTATAGAATTGTTTAATTTTGATGGTATTATTCCTGTTGAAGATATTATTATAGGAATAATTTTAATGTGTTTTTGTTTTTTATTATTATTATTATTATTATTATTATTATTATTATTATTATTATTATTATTATTATTATTATTATTATTATTATTATTATTATTATTATTATTATTATTATTATTATTATTATTATTATTATTATTATTATTATTATTATTATTATTATTATTATTATTATTATTATTATTATTATTATTATTATTATTATTATTATTATTATTATTATTATTATTATTATTATTATTATTATTATTATTATTATTATTATTTTTTTTTTTTTTTTTTTTTTTTGTTGTGTTTTAGCGTCGACTACTAAGGTCATTAGCTATTTATTTTAATAATAATAACCTCAGGTTATAGACCTGAGGAGACAAAACAACACATTAAAATGGTTAAATAAATAAATAAATAAATAAAAACTAAATCTAATATCACAGTTGCTTAAATTAAAAAAAACTAATATCACAAAACTTACTATTTAACCTAACCTAGTATCTCAGATGACACCGAAGCTGTAAAATGCTTCGATGCCAGACCCTAAAAACTAAAGTAACTAAACCTAATATCACAACTTAACCTAATATCACAACCTAACTTAATATCACAGATGACATCGAAGCTGTAAAATGCTTCGATGCCAGACCCTAAAAACTAACTAAACCTAATATCACAGATTGCACCGAAGTTGTAAAAGACTACGATGCTTTAAACAACTCAACAACACAAACTGATCAATAAAAATAAATAAATAAGTTAACACCAAAATCATTATAAGACAACACAAAACCTTGGTTACACCTGTTTGAGGAGTCCTGCGTCTTTCAGGAACTGGACGCACCTTCCCATGGACTCTTCTCTATTTAATAAAATAGACGCCACGTTGTTAGGGAGCTCGAGCCGATTACGGAGGGGAAGGTAGGCTCGGCATTCCTTCAAAATGTGCTTCACCGTTAGAGGGTCGTGACATGTTTGGCATTCTGGTTGTTCGTCGCCGGTCAGGAGATACGAAGAGGTCAAATTGGTATGACCTATGCGCAAGCGACATAGGGCGACCTCCTCTCTCCTGTTGAGATCTACCGGCGACTTCCATGCCGTCACGGAGAGCTTGATTTCCTTTAATTTGCTCTCGAAGCCGTTCCATACTCTTTGCCAATCCTCGATGACCTTCGATACGACGTAACCTTTGAGATCATCGGGTCTTACGGGAACGTTGTCCGTAGGATCCGCGTCAGCCGCCTGACGGGCGGCTTTATCGGCCAGCTCGTTGCCTTCGATACCCACATGACCCGATGTCCAGACAAAGATAGCTCTCTGTCCAAACCCGGCCAGGCGGAATATCGAAGTTTGTACGAGCTGGACCAGCGGATCGACCGAGTACATAGACTGTATACTCAGGATGGCACTCAGCGAGTCGGAACAAAGGAGGAACGAACTGTGAGATGACGTCTCACAGTTTAGCAGGGCTTTATACAAAGCATGTAATTCTGCGGTGTACACGGAAGCTTCTTTAGGGAGAGACCATGAATGGGCCGTACCGTCTAAAACGAAGGCACTTCCCACTCCCCGATCCGTTTTCGAACCGTCCGTATACAACCGCGGAGAGTCTGGGTATTCGGCAACGATTTCAAGAAACTTGCTCCTCAAAACGTCGGGGCAAGTTTCTCGTTTGCTCTTGGAGGTCAGATCAAGACGAGTTATAACCCTCGGCAACAGCCAGGGTGGAAACTCGCCAGAACCGACCTCGAATACCATCGGATAATTAACGTTGAGACTCTCCTCTAGCTCCTGCGCTCGGACGCACACCGGCCTACTGACGGTAGGCCTGAGTCTGTATTTACGTTGCTGCGTTTCGTTGGCGGTAAATATGAGTCGGTTGTTGTGACCCCTCTTTGCTCGCATCGCCGCGGCGTACGTAAGTACAAAGCGACTGCGACGAGCAGCTAGAGGGAGTACACCCGACTCGCAGCAAAGACTCGGTGCGGGACTCGTCCGGAATGCTCCCGTGGCGTATCTAATGCCTGCGTTGTGGACTGCGTCTAGGGCTTTCAACCGGGATTTTCTGGCGGATGAGTATACCGCGCAGCCGTAGTCGACCCTGGATAAAACCAGAGCTTTGTACAGCCGCAACAGTACCTCTCTCCGCGCACCCCAGTTGATGTTGGCCAAGCACTTGATCACGTTCAAGGCTTTTTTGCACTTTGTGACCAGTTCATCAATATGTGCCCGAAAGGATAAGGTCCTATCGAGCACGAGCCCTAAGAAACGGACTGTTTCGACGCACGTGATTCTGGAACCCCGCAAGACAAGTGCGGGGTCCCGGTGAGGTCTTCTGAGGCGGCAAAAATGCACGCACGAGGTTTTCGTCGTAGAAAAGCGAAAACCTCTCGCCTCTGCCTCTCTGTCCACTTCGTCTATGGTGATCTGGAGTTGACGTGTTATGGCAGGGATGGTATCTCCCGCCATGTAGATCACCAAGTCGTCGACGTACAGGCATTTTTGTACAGGTGTAACCACCGAAGCCGCAATATCATTAACCGCAATCGCAAAAAGGGTGACGCTGATTGTCGACCCTTGGGGAACACCGTTCTCTAGACATAATGTCTTCGAGTTAGTGCTTCCCACCCTTACTTTAAATTTGCGATCGCGCATGAAAGATTCAAGAAAAAGAGGCATACGGCCCCTGAATCCCCATGCGTGCAGCTTCTGCAAAATTCCATATTGCCAAGTCATGTCATACGCCTTCTCCAGGTCGAAAAACACCGCTACGAGGTGTTTTCTTGTTAGGAAGGCGTCTTGGATAGAATTTTCTAGACAGATTAAATGGTCAACGGTACTGTGATTTCGTCTGAAACCCGCCTGGTATTTAGCTAAAAGATTGTTACTTTCCAGCATCCACACCAGACGGTTGTTGACCATTTTTTCTAAAAGTTTACTGAGACAGCAGGTAAGTGAAATCGGTCTGTAGCTGTTGACGTTGTTTGGATCTTTGCCCGGCTTTAACAACGGCAGGATAATGGCCTCTCTCCAACATTCCGGGTAGACGCCGCTTTCCCATATCAGGTTGTAGATTTCCAGCAACCGCTCCGTCATGCGGGAGGGAAGCTGCCGGATAACCTGATAAGGCACGTCGTCTGGTCCCGGTGCGGAGGAGGTACCCATACCGTTAATTGCCGTTTCCAACTCTTTTAAGGAAAATAAAGAGTTGTAGGGCAAAGAATCCGGGGAAGAGAAATTTAGCTGAGTTTCTAATTGATCTTTTTGACGCAGGAATTGCTCACTATAATTTTGAGAGCTACTGGCAGACGCAAATTGAGTTGCCAATGCGTCTGCAATGTTGGCCGCTTCGGTGACTTCGCGTCCCTCGACGATTAGGATGGGAGCCACAGAGGGAAATTTCTTTCCCGACACGGCTCCCACCTTTTTCCACACTTCGCCGACCGAAGTGGTCGGCGTGATCGTCGATACGTAGCTCTCCCATGATCGTTGCTTGCTTTCAAGAATTTTACGGCGCGCAACGGCTCGCTTCTTCTTGAAAGTGATCATGTTTTCCTGCGTCGGAGTTCTTTTAAAACAATTAAACGCTTTCTTTTTCTCTTCCACAGCTACTCGGATATTGTCGTTCCACCAAGGAACCGACGGACCGGCCAGCTGACCGCTGGACTTTGGGACAAACACATCTGCTGCTCGGACAATACAATTAGTGAAAACCTTCACGGCGGTCTCGACATCCTCACCATTTGACTCTGGTGGGACCAGACTGGCTTGGAAACCATGCCAGTCTGCGCGGTCGAGACACCATCTACGGGGGACGGACTGTCTGACCCGTTTGACGATGGTTTTAATAACGATGGGAAAGTGATCGCTACCGTGAAGGTCTTCTAATACATTCCACGATAGACGTGTGGCTAAACGTGGGGACGATAGAGACAGATCAATTGCCGAAAAGTTTGTACCCCTACCTCCAAAGTGTGTGGCGGAACCCGTGTTGAGGAGAACAGCGTCGCTTTGATCGAGAAAATCCTCAATCAAACGACCTCGCGTGTCTTTCCTCAGGGAACCCCACAGCGGATTGTGGGCGTTAAAATCGCCCACCAGGAGGTAGGGCTGTGGAAGCTGCGAAGTAAGTTCTTGTATATCTTCCAGAGTCCAGTCAAACTCCGGAAGATACAGGTTGCATATTGTGGCTTTTATCGGGATGGTAAGCCGGATTGCGATTGCCTGGAGTCTAGTTCTGAGGGTTATTTCCGTAAACGGCAAATTTTCCCTCAGAAAAATAGCGACTCCACCTTTGGCTCGGGCACCCGGCAAAATGTCACTTCTTGTGCACGTAAAGTCCCGAAGATTGAAATTTTCTTGGGGCTTGAAGTGCGTTTCCTGTAAGCACACGCAAAAGGGCATGTGCTTTACCAGGATCATTTTCAGCTCACAATAGCTGCGTTTGCAACCGTTGCAGTTCCACTGTATTATCGTCTCCATAATTTTAGATGACTATTAAATAAATAAAATAAATTAAGAAATAAATAACACGTAATAGACGGACAGCTATTAAAATAAGTTAACACAAAACAAATAAAACACCAAAGTTGTAAAAGGACTTTGATGTTTGGACATAGACAAGGCAAAAGATACATTCTTAAAGCTAAAACCACAGGTGACATCGAAGTTGTAAAATACTCCAATGTCAGAACCATAAAATACATAAAACTTAAAACTAATATCACAGATGACATTCGAGTTGTAAGAGACTCCGATGCCAGAACCATAAAACAAATAAAACTTAAAACTAATATCACAGATGACATCAAAGACAAAAAAATCTTTAATGCCAGAACCGTAAAATGGAAAAGACAATACAAGTACACAAATGACACCGCAGTTGTAAAGGACTGCAGTGCCGATACGTAACAACTCATAATTAAAAAACTTAATAGAAGGCCTACAGCTGTTGGGAGCGTGATCTGCCCTTTTTCCAGCCAGGTTTCCTTCTTCTTCTGCCTCTGGTACTGCCAGTGTCGACAACAGAAACTTCTGATGCCGTACTGGATCCGTCGTCACCGTTGCTGGAAGAGGGGTCATCCCGCTTCCGTTTACCCGGATCAAACAGATCCATATCTATTTGTTTTGGCGTTTCTGCCAAAACAAGTTTGGTCAGGTCAGTTTCAAAACCAACCTGAGAATGTGTGGGGGGTACATCCCCCACGTTTTTGGTTAAAGAAACCGAAGTTTTCTTTAACCGTTGTTGCCCCGGAGGTTTAGGTAGGGGCATGTTTGGTTTAATGACCGGTATAAGCGGTCTTTTTGCTGCAAGAGGTTGATTGTGCCCGTTTAATGCAGCAATAAGGGGGGGCAACAGTTTACTTATAAGGTCATTTACGTCTACAGAGCTTTTAGATGTATTCGCCGCTTTGGCGTATGATATTCCGGCAATTGGTGTTTGGACTAATACCAATTTGCGTGCTTCAAAATATGATAATTTGTTCTTAGTCATTATCTCTTTGATAGCAAATTCCTCTATGTATTTAGGACAATTACGTGATCTTGCAGAGTGTTCTCCTCCGCAATTGACACACGTAATTGGCTGTTCACATTCGCTATCGTCATGCAGAGGTTTTCCACACGCGCAAATCTGCTCCTTAGAACATCGGGCAGCTGTGTGTCCAAACCTCTGACATTTGAAGCAACGCATTGGTGCCGGAATATATGCCCTGACTAAGAGACTATAAAAAGCCCCTTTAACGGTGGTGGGCAGTTGTGGTCTGTTAAACGTCAATATATGGTTAGGGGTTTCTTCGCGTTTACCGTCTCGCATACTAGAAATGCGACGCACGTCGATTACCCCTTGACCACTCATATTTTCTGCAATTTCTTCTACCGTGCAATTTAAAAAGTCTCTGCAATAAACAATGCCTTTGCATGTATTTAAAGTTTTATGTGCAGAGACTTTGACGTTCATATCTGCCATACGAGTACATTTTAAAAGATTGGTTGACTGAGCGGCAGAAACCGTTTCCACAAGAAGGCCATCTCTGACCTTCTTGATGGATTTGGTGTCGCCAATCAGTCCATACAGGACTCTACTAATCAAGAAGGGGCTAACTTTGTCGAAGTTGCCTTCTTCTTTAGTGACCAGGATGAACCGAGGGACAGGTCCCGCCTTCTCATCACCGGCACTTTTTGACAAAATAACTTTGCCAGACTTCTTCCCTTTTGTCGAAGAAGAAGCTGGGGGGTCCGATTTGTCATCGGAAAGGGACCGGGTAGCATTATCCATTGGCACAACCCGATCAGTTGCACCAACTTCCGAACAATTGACTACTGCGCCACCGGAGCATTGTTCTCCCACTCCGGTAGTTGCCAAACCCGTGCCGATTATGAAGCCCCTGTCAGATTCAACTGACGGCACGGACTGGGGGCGTGAATTAAGTTTTGACATAATTACAAAAAGTTTGCGTTTTACCTACCGCCAGGTTGGGAATAAAAGGAAAAAAAAGGTTAGAGGTAGAAATGGAATAGACAGGATAATTAGGGAAGGTAGCCAGGAATGGCTTTGGGTACATTTAGTTTGGCTTCTGCTTATTGACCCATCCGGCATGGGTGGCCCTGCCAAGAGTTTAAAACTCCCGCCGGCGTAGCTCAAGCAGAAGTTACTCAGCCCCCTCACCACGACAAGGTAGTACCCACGAGGGGGATTATTATTATTATTATTATTATTATTATTATTATTATTATTATTATTATTATTATTATTATTATTATTATTATTATTATTATTATTATTATTATTATTATTATTATTATTATTATTATTATTATTATTATTATTATTATTATTATTATTATTATTATTATTATTATTATTATTATTATTATTATTATTATTATTATTATTATTATTATTATTATTATTATTATTATTATTATTATTATTATTATTATTATTATTATTATTATTATTATTATTATTATTATTATTATTATTATTATTATTATTATTATTATTATTATTATTATTATTATTATTATTATTATTATTATTATTATTATTATTATTATTATTATTATTATTATTATTATTATTATTATTATTATTATTATTATTATTATTATTATTATTATTATTATTATTATTATTATTATTATTATTATTATTATTATTATTATTATTATTATTATTATTATTATTATTATTATTATTATTATTATTATTATTATTATTATTATTATTATTATTATTATTATTATTATTATTATTATTATTATTATTATTATTATTATTATTATTATTATTATTATTATTATTATTATTATTATTATTATTATTATTATTATTATTATTATTATTATTATTATTATTATTATTATTATTATTATTATTATTATTATTATTATTATTATTATTATTATTATTATTATTATTATTATTATTATTATTATTATTATTATTATTATTATTATTATTATTATTATTATTATTATTATTATTATTATTATTATTATTATTATTATTATTATTATTATTATTATTATTATTATTATTATTATTATTATTATTATTATTATTATTATTATTATTATTATTATTATTATTATTTTTTTTTTTTTTTTTTTTTTTTTTTTTTTTCACAGGTATTATCCTGGGAGTTATTTATTGGACGGGTACGGGACCAGGTCCAGTAAAGATTGTCATTGTTTTAGAAAAGACCTAACGATGTTACATGTTTTTAGTATCACAGCCTTTTGCATAGGTAGTATAACATATTCTTTAAGCTGTAATTCATTTAGGTTTTCCTTTAGATTTAGTGGCACTATACCTGTTGATGACATAATTATGGGGATTATTCTCACTTTGTCTTTCCATATTTTTTCTATTTCGTGCGCTAGAGGTAAGTACTTATCAATTTTTTCGTTATATTTGACCTTGATGTTATGGTCTGCTGGTATTGCTACATCAATAAGATACGTAGTATTTACATTTTTTATAGTAAGAGTAATGTCTGGGCGGTTATGTGCAACTGTTTTATTTGTCAGAATAGCTCTGTCCCAGTATAATTTGCACACGTCGTTTTCTAGGATAATTGATGGATTATATTTATAGTATGGTTCCCATTTACTAATTAATTTGTATTTAAGTGCTAATTCTTGATGAATAATTTTAGCTACCGAGTTGTGCCGTTCTGTATATTGTGTGGGAGCTAGAATTTTACAGCCGTTTGTAATATGCTCAATGGTTTCCTGTTCGTCTTTGCAGCGTCTGCATTTATCGTTTGTGTTTTGTAGGTCTTTAATTATGTGCAGTCTATAGCTTTTTGTGTTTATTACCTTGTTATTATTATTATTATTATTATTATTATTATTATTATTATTATTATTATTATTATTATTATTATTATTATTATTATTATTATTATTATTATTATTATTTTTATTTTTCAAAACTCGTAATACATAATACGGAAGATAAATTAATTTACGAACCTTTCGGTTAAAGTAAATAAATATATTATATTTTTTATTATTTTAAAAATTTTCTAACGGTGCTGCAGGTATCTAATATAACTGCACGCTGCAATTGAATGTAGATTCTTTTATCCAGCTTTAATTCTTTCAAGGCGCCATGTAATGTTATTGGAATGATGCCGGTAGCAGATATCACAATAGGAATTATACGTATTTTTTTCATGCTCCAAAGTTGTTCAATTTCTATAGATAAATTTGTATACTTAGTAATTTTTTCCGTGTAAGACTTTTGTAAATTGTTTGAACTCGGTATTGTAATATCAATCAAAAACGCAATTTTATTAATTTTATCGACAAACGTTATATCCGGGCGGTTGTGGCTTATTGATTGATCCGTTAAAATTGTTCTATCCCAATATAATTTGTAATTTTCATTTTCCAAAACTTTATCTGGCGTATATTTATAATATGGTCTTTTATTAGTTACTATAGAATTTTGAAATGCAAGCTCTTGGTGAATAATTTTAGCTACATTATCATGTCTATTTTTATAGTCGGTATTTGCAATAATAGAGCAACTTGATATTATGTGCTGAATATTTTCGTTATGTGTTTTGCACTTTCTACATTTGTCGTCTTGTGTTCCGTCTTTGATAATGAATTTTTGATAATTTTTTGTTTTAATCACTTGATCTTGAATTGCTATTAAAAATCCTTCAGTTTCAGGGAAGAGTGCTCCATAAGTTAACCAAGCGTTTGATGCTGTGAAATCAACATGAGCTTGGATTAGTTCTTGTAAATGTTTGCCATGTAATGCTTTCTCTTTCCAAGATTCTATTTTTTCATCAATTGTTGTAATTCTAAATTCTATTAAGTTAGCCATATTTAATGGTGTGTAGTTTTCGTCAGCATTGATTATAATTCGATGTAGTTCTGATGTTTCTATTTTGTCATAAAAATATTTTCGAATTTTTATTTTTTGTTTGTGATGCATATTTTGTATATCGATTATACCTCTTCCACCACTTTTTCTTGGTAATGTTAATCTTTCTGTTGCTGATCTAGGATGATGAAAATTTGCCAAAGTTAGTAATTTATTAGTTTTTCTTTCTAAATCTTTAATTTCTGTATTTGTCCAATTTATTATACCAAAAGAATATATAAGTATGGGAATTGAATAACTATTAATTGCTTTCATAATGTTTTTGCCATTTAACTTAGTTTTAGTTATTTTTTTAATTCGTTCAAGATATTTTTCTGTTATGTCTTTTTTTGTTTGTTTTTGATCAATTAATTTTGATTGGTTCATTCCTAAATATTATTATTATTATTATTATTATTATTATTATTATTATTATTATTATTATTATTATTATTATTATTATTATTATTATTATTATTATTATTATTATTATTATTATTATTATTATTATTATTATTATTACTATCCAGTAAACATTGTGCTATGATATTACAAACTTAGTAAAATAATGCTTTACGTTTAAGTATAAATCAATCAAAGTCTTACTCAAAAACAACTTTAATTAACACACACAAAAAAACAATTAACAAAAAAAAGTCAATAATAAATGACATCTGTTTCAATGGAAGAATACTTTTGTGGCATGTTTATTATAAAATGATTAGTGTCCTCTTAGAGTATCTTGTTCTATGTAACATAAAAATAGTGTTGCAGGTCGTCCAAATTGTCTAAAGGTTCAGGAAATATTTTAAGCCGGAGACTTAATATTTCTTAGAAGTGTTTGGTTGGTGATAGTTCTAGTATTTCTTACCTTTTTTTAAGTACCTTCTGGCAATGTTAACAGTATGTGGTTTGGTATCATCTGCATAATAAATACTAGTACTCTTTCCATTAGATTATGAATGTAACAATGTGCGTTCAAAGAGCCTAGGTTAACACCAGGTGTCAATGCTGTGAGGCGTTTTGCAGCAAATTGCAAATTTTGTTTTTTTTATTAACACCGGTAAAACCTTCTACGGTCATCATTTACCCACAAACAAAACTTAAATACATTATTAAAAACAATTTTATTCCATTGGTGACCCCCGCCTTGCCAAACTTAACACCGTGCAAACCTGGATGCCTTGTAAACCAGAGTTAATACAAATTTTTGATTTGGTTGATTTAAATAAAAACCAAAAAAAAAAATTTTTTCTGTAAATTGTGGCCAATCGAAATGTAGAAATTAAGAATTTTGATCTAGTCTAGATTTTGCTGTCTAAACCTAATCTTGTTGGTCATCCGTCGGATTAAGAAGAAAACAACCCTGCTTTTTTAAGCTAAATTGTTTTTTTGTAAAAATTCAAAATAGCGCAAATATTTTGTCAATTTCTTACTCAAAGCATTGTTAAGTGTTACTTTAATTAACAAGCACAAAACAACTGACCTTTATATTAGCGCTACATTCCAAGTAGAATAAGTTTTAGCACTTATTGTTTCCATTTTTCTAGTGGCTTGTTTTTGTTTTCCAGTTTCTGATTTTTCCTTTTCAAATGTCTTCCTCCACTTTATCAATCCAATTTAATCTGGGCTTTCCTCATCGTTTGTTTTTTTTTAAATTCTATTCAAAAATAGTTCTAATTGTTGATTTTTTCTTGAATCTCCATGTTTGTTCTAATTTGGTATTTGTAATAGATTGGTCCGTGTATTGTTCTTATTACTTTTCTTTCCCTTATTAGCAGACTATTAATAAGTAAAAAAAAAAAATCTTTAAATAAACAGCTGACTTCAATTGCTAAAAAAATAACAACATTGACTTTGATCAATTCATACTTAAACATAAAGCATTAATTTATTTAGTTTTCAAAATCATAGCACAATATTCACTAGGTGGTGCATTTCATTTTTGAAACTCGGTGTATATTCTTTAGTAATATATATTTATTTCAATAAAATATTTGTAGTAAAAACTTAGTTATTGTTATATTTTATCATTATTACAGATTATCACATAGTGTTTCAATCATTTTTTATATTCTATAATAGTACATGTAGTTTTTTGCTTGATCATGTTTTTCTAGACATTGTTGTTAAAAACAATAAGTTAATTCTACTAATCAAATATATGTTTTCATGACAACGCAAACCGGATCCAACGCCGTAATTTTTACTTACGTCTGAACAGCTGAAATATTGTATACTTAATGTTTTTAATGTTTATAAATGTATTTTTATTATATTATATTAATTTAATTAGATGTAAGTTTCAATAAAATACATTACGCTAAAAATTGGTTCCAATTGTAAATTATTAGAGATAATATATACAACATAAAAACTTATAACATGCGTTAGTTTTATATCGTTTGTAGTTTACATCTAAAATTATAAATAGTTTGTAATTAAAAAAACATTAATTTTATGTTGTTTGTAGATTATATCTGGAAGTAGAAATGACTAATAAAATTTACAATTATTATTATAATTATCAACATGCGTATGTTGTGGTTTGAAGCTTGGGTAAATTATTAAGATGCTTTGTATTTGGAAGTCATATAATTCATGAGTATCACCTTTACTTAAATTTGTTGAAATAGTATAATTTTATTAACATTTAGTGCAAAATAAAACTTAATGTTTTGCTTAAAATGCTACCGCGAATAAAAATGTAAACGCAATAAACCAATAATGTCTCTGTACTGATTATACATAAAATTTCAGAATAAATTTTTTTTTTTCTATAATATGCTGTAAGATTTTTAAAATAATTTTATATGTACTTTGAGAGATAATAAAGATTTAAGTTTTTACACTATATTAGAGTAAGAAAAATATGGGTCTGAAACCAAAACTTATATATTAACTTCTGAATTAAAACTATATAAAGGTTGAATGCGTGACTTTCTAGTATCAGCTAGAAGATACTTGTTACATTTTAAGCTTTCCTTTAAACGATGCACTAACACACATTTACACATTACATGTGCCAAGTCAGTCTTACATCTTAAGTTGTCAATTTCTATGACTTAAGCTTAGAAATGCTCTTTCTCCTAGTTTTTATTATTCTTTCAATTTTATCGCTAATTTATTTTATCACATGCAAAACAAAGCAATCTTGTTACTAACATTTTAGTTAACAACTAAGCTTAGTAGCTTTTTACTTATGACTAAGCATACGGTCAACAGTAGAAATTTAACGGTTTAAAAAAAAAACAGAAAAAACTAGAAAAAAAAACGGTTTTTTCTGTTTTTTCTCGAGCATTGGAAAAATTAGAAAAATTGAAATAAATACACACAATTTAAAAATATTATTTGAAATACTTATATTTAATAATATAAATCAATTCTAGTAACTAAAACTCTTTTTTTCTAGTTTACGGAAAACAATTAATTTTTCCCAAAATTTCTGTTTTTTTCTAATTTTTCTGGTTAAAACGGTTTTTTTTCGACACTAAATTTTTTCAGAAATTTTAAAACTCTAGTCAACAGTAATATCCAGCTAGTAGCACCTGAGTAGCTACTAAATATGACTATGCATAAGAGTGAAGATGTTTATAAAATAAAAATCCAAAGAACTGAAAAAACAACGTAGAAAATATATAATCAAAAGTAACAAAATTAAAAAGTAAATTTATCCTAATATCACAAGTGACAAAATTGTAAAAGTCTTTAGTGCTGCATCCTAAAAATAAATTTTATTTTATCACCGATTACGTCAAAGTTGTAAAATGCTTTGATGTCAGACATTAGATGTTATATATTTTAGCGCTTTATGCACCCGGCGCGTTATTAATCGAGTGCGATTATTCAAAGTACGTTTTTAAAATCTTTCAAATCACTACTGTTTTTTTTTATTGGTAGTCAAGAGCGTCTCACACGTTTGTGGGACGCTCTCTACCTCAAAAATCACATAAAAAATGTAAGAAGCTTTTGACAAATAGAAAAAAATAATTAAGTCACACTTGTTAAATTAGTGGCACCAAGTAAGAATATTTAATCAAATGAAAAATATCTTATATAAGTAAACTTAACCATCACATATAATGCCAAAGTTGTAAAAGAGTACAATCCTTTAAACTAATCTACAAGATAGATTAATCAATAAAAACAAATAAATAAACCAACGTCAGTAAGAAATAGTAATAGACAACTTAAAAATTGATTACACGTTTTTGAAAAGTTCATTTTCTAGATAAAACTTGATGCACCTTTCCATAGGCTTTTATTTATTTGACAGAATAGACGGTAAGCTAATCATTTTTTTAAAACGTATTTTACCGTCAGAAAGTTGTAACATGTAGTGTCAATGACAAAACAATCCAGCAATCTCTCTCAAGCAATTTATTTTCTTTTATTAAGAATCAAGCTCATTATAGAAGCATGTCATCATGTTGTAAATCTTTGATTATCTTTTAAATGACGTATTCCTTGAGATCTGTAATATTCGCGTTTTAGTTTGATAAACGGTGTTATTAGCCAGTATGTTGCCTCTAATGCCCACATTTAAAAAAAAAATAGTTTTTGTTCAAAAGAATAGCATTCAATAAATCTGATAATTTTAAATTTAGATTCTTTGTGAACTGTGAGATGACTTCTTTCTGTAATGCATAAAATTTAGCTGTGTACACTGAAGTCTTTTTAGGACAAAACTATAAATGGGTCAAACCATCAATGACGCCCTAATTAGTTCTCAAACCGTCCATGTTTAGCCGCAAATAGTGCTTATAAGACGCCTTGGTAAATTTTTCGTTTATTCTGAGAAGTCAAATAAAAATATATTTTGTTCCCGGCATCAGCCACAAAAATAACTTGCCATTACCAACATCAAATACTATTAAACATATCATATTAAGATTTTTTTGCAATTGGTCGCATATCAGTCATCTTTCTTATTAAGATTATTCCGATAGCTACCTTAATTTGCATTTTATCAAAAACGGGAACTTTTACGTTATTGCTGTTTTAACATATAAATTGATAATTAATTAATTTTTTTATCAGAAAATGCAGAAAGAATCAAATATGATATGTCGTATTTAGTCAAATACTAGCTGGAACATTTTTCTTATATGTTATGTATGGCAATTTGATATTTTTTTAAGAAAAGCCAGAATGTGACTAGAGAGCTATGGTAGCAATTTTAAACATTCTTTATAGTGAATTTAAACTAAAATAAAAACAAATAATGGTTTTTCTCAAATTCTTTAATCAATTTTTAATCACAAAATTGTGATCTCACTGTTTTAAATTCTAAATAGATCAAATTTATTTTTAATATTATTTGTTTCTATAGTATTTCTATAGTAAACTAATAATTTAAATTAATAATTATTTATTTGGAATTTAAAAACACAACAACTTGCACTATATTAAGACCATACCGACCGCTACCTTGATTTGTAGTATTTTATCAAAAACGGCAACTTCGCCTTCATCGCTGCTTCTACAAATAATTTGATAATCGATTTATTTTTTTACTAGTACATTTAAAAAGGATTAAACTATGATATCTCAAAGTCTTTTTTGTGAAATCATATTTGCAGATAGCAACAAAATGCATTCAAAAATACAGAAAAACGCATTTATTTCTATATTTAATGGGTTTTTTCAGCTATTTCTTAACTATTATTTGACTAAAAGACTTCGACATATCATAGTTTAATTCTTTCTAAATGTACTGGTAAAAAAATAAATCGATTATCAAATTATTTGTAGAAGCAGCGATGAAGGGGAAGTTGCCGTTTTTGTTAAAATTGTAGTATTTATATCTACTATATCAAGGTAGCGGTCGGTATGCTCTTAAGATTAAATTACTGTCTAATTGTATTGTTTCGAGAAATGTTTCCATAACTAACTGCTATTCATATTAAAAGTTACAGTATTATTATTTCATTTATTAATAATATATTTAAAAATATATACTACATTTCTGCATTGATTATAATAATAATAGTAGCATACGTTTAAATAAAAACATTATAATTTTATTTAAACATACACATTGCATAGTTAATCTAAAGTATCAATACATTAAAAGTTCATTTTAAAATATGAAATAAAAGTAGATAATTTGATCAGCTATTAGTATTATAAACAAGTAATCTATATTTAAAAGAATTCGTGCAACTAATTACTACTGTATGTATGTTATCTATTCTAATATTTATTTATTGAAATTTGATTTGCAAATCTAGAGACTAAATTGTTATGTAAAATAATGACAACTATTCTACGAAGGTTAAATGATCTGTGCAGTGTATTATATATCGCATAATTTTCAGTTCATACGTAAGTCGTCTCGAGTTAACATCATAACTACCATGAGCTCTCTCGGCGAATTTGACGTACACTACGAAACAATTGCTAAACAACAAAATGTAATTGATCCTAAAATAGTTATAATGAAGGGATCCGATAAAGGCGATAATTATTTGGGTGAATTACAAGTGGTTAATATTACTGGTAAAAATAAAAATGTATATCTTATAACGAAACGCGCACCGAAAGGATTAGAACTAAGAAAACAAGCCAATATTGCACAAGCTTATAGCAATGAAATTTTATTTTACAATGAAATATTTCCTATGTTTCAAAAATTTCAAAACGAACACAATGTGACAAAACCCTTCAATGGTATCCCAAAATGCTATCTTACCGGCTCTAAAGATTGTGAAGAATTTTTAATCATGGAAAACCTTCGTGAGTTTGGTTACTCCATGTGGAACCGCAAAATTCCAATGAATAAGGAACATGTTGAAATTGCTTTTAAAAATTATGCAAAATTCCATGCACTATCATTTGCAATTAAAGATCAAATGCCAGAACAATTTGAAAAGAAATGTTCAAAAATGGAAGACGTTTTTGAAGAGTTTGTTAAGGATGAAGTAAAAGTGCAAGGATTTACAATGATTGCTAATAAGTTAAAAGTCAAAATTGATGAAGCATTTATGGATGATAATATAAATCAATTATTTGGATCATTATGTGATAACTTTGTTCCAACCTTCTTGAGCATAAAAGATATTGATCAAAAATACAGTGTTATTTCACATGGGGATTGCTGGTGCAATAACATGCTATTCAAATATGCTGTAAGTACAAACTAATTAAAATAATGATACTTATAAAATGACTTTAACAACCTTGCTCTTATTAAATTTATTGCGTATATATGATACATTTTTCATTCCTTAATACTGCTAATGTTAATAGTGTAGGTTATTTACACTATTTAGAAAAGAACAAATACTAGTTATATTAATAAAAAATATAATCTTTATTATTTTTAATTATATAATTTGATAAATATGTAACAATATTATGATTACTAGACTTAATTATTTCATCATTGCTATAAAATTATATTAAATATATTATGTAGGAAAACCTACAAAGTGTAATTGGTAGTTATGTAAAAGTCGATTAAAAGTACATAAAATAATTAAAAAGAACTATTAATTACAAAGAAAAGTTAAAATTAATTAGTTTCATGGTCATTATATTTTCAGGACAAAATTAAAAATTTCAAGGTTACTAATTATAATAATTATTTCGTTGTATCCTTTTAATTCCGTGCACGGTGCATAAAAATGAGTATTTATTTAGTAACATAATTATATGTAAATCTTTTAATCCATACTCAAAATTAAGCTAAAACAAACATATACTTAAATATAATCTAGCATATCGTCGTAATATATAACTCCTAATAAACAATCTAATTATCTTCAACTAATTTATATTTCTGAGCAATATTCATGTTCTAATAAACTTAGCTTAAAAGCATATATTAGCTGTCATTTAGTACTCTGTACATTTTTAACAGCTATGTCGATTAATATTTTGAACATTTATATGTAATATTTTTAAAACTAACATCGATGTTAACATTTTTACTTAATATGCCTAATTAAAGAATGGTTTTAAATTTATTGTGTTAATAATCATTATGTGTTTTATTTGGAAATATTACGGCTCTTAGAGAACTTCAAATAAGTAGATACTGCACTTAATTTGTTAATTACATGATCACATCTGACTGGTAGCCCGTAATACGTCTTTAATAAATTATTGTAATATTGCAAACAACATAAACATACTACATACTCGTATACATATAGTAAATCAATTGTTTCTAGTTATTATGTTTTTTTTTATATTACAATGTTTTTAATAACATATGTCATATTTATATACATTTATGGTGTTTTTTTTGCTGCTTAATGTATTTGTCGTATACAACGTTGTTACGGCTTACTTTTCATACATCAAACATAAAATAATAAAATTTAATCAATAATGAAATTACATAAATACAAAAACCTTTTATAACAAAAAATAATTAAACATTATTCAGATAAGAGCACTTTTTGTGTTTTATATGTTTGTTTAATAATATCTATAAACAAAGTGCACAACAGTGTATTATAATCCAAAAGTATTAAGATTTTAGATCAAAGTAAGCAATTATGCATATTGTTAATAGATATACAAGGTGTTAGATAAAAAACCTACAACTAAATATCTGTTATGTTTTAAACGAATTGAATGATTAAAAACCATTTAAATATATTTTTGAGTATTATAAAAATTAAAAAAAATAAAAATATATGATACCATTGAAAAACTAAAGTTGCTTGTCATTGCAAATATACTAAAAGTTAAATCTTAAATTTTCTTAGCATATTTTTCTTCTGTTTCTAGAGTTGCTAATATGTTGCCAATTAATTTGTGTATAAGAACCAATTTCTCTTATTATATAACATTTTTTCAAATAAACTTTCTATAGTTAGCACTCTTACTTTTTTGTACAACTGGCTATAATTTTTGTTATGGTGCTAAAGATTTGGCCAATAGTATACCAGTACAATTAGTTCTTCTATCTTTTTTTTGCTGATACTGCTGTTGTCTGCAGAACAGATTAATTACCTTTTGAAGCATCTTAAGCTATAGAATATGGAAACGTGCTTTAATATAAGATCCACAAGAGTAACCCAAGTATTGAACCTTGCGGTATCTTGTAAGATAACATAATTTTCTCCTAGTTTCCTATAAAAATATTTTTGTTTTGTAAGTAGTTAGCTATAATTTTTTTATTGCCTTGTCAATTATCATTATTTTTAGAGCTTTAATTAGTTCGTGCCATAAAAACTGAGTTAAAGTCATTTTAGATGGCAATAGTAACTAATGTGCAGAGTTGTATGTTCTTAGCTGCATAAGTTTTGTCAGCATTGACAGCTTTTATAACTTCTATAGCTTCTATAGTTGGTTCTCTTTTCTTGAAACCAAATTGAGTTTTATCAAGTTGTTAAGTCCCTGTTTCAGTTTTTAATCTACCGACAATAAGTTGTTCATATATCTTACCTAAACTGTTAAGTAAGCAAATTGGTCTGCTTTTTTGTTATTTTTCTATTTTTAGAGGTTTCTTTATTTAGACGAGTTTTGCTTCTTTCTATATTTCTAAAAAAATACTTTTCATGTACTATTTATTTAATATTTGCAATATTTTATCAGGGGCGGGTTTGATGAGTTCATTAAATACAGCCATTGGTATCAGATCCGGTTTAGGTGTCTTGTTATTTTTTTTATTTCTTTGATGCTTCTTCAAGCTCCTCATTTGTAAATAGTGCAAGTTTGTTTTTTATCTGTGTTGTACGAAGGTATTAAATTTAATTTGTTTTGTTACAATTTTAAACCCTAAGCTTCAGGTATCCTGCTCTACTTTTGCATACTTTTTTTATGTGTTTTCTTTAGCTTTAATTATGCTTGTTTTTAGCATATTTCTCTCTTCCTCATACTTGTGATTTAGTTTTTTTCTTATGTTTGAATGTAAAGTTTTTTTGTTTGCTCTCGTTACTACCCTTCTTGCCTTAATGCGCCTTTTTTGAAATAGCGTACTTATTCAAAACTAAAAAAATTAATTTTAATATTAAAATGCAAGAAATTTGCAGTCATTAAATATACACATCAGTCATAACAAAGTTACAGGTATTGTTCGTCAAGAGTGGTTAATAATTTTTCAAATATACACCAAAAAACCGTTTTGATATAGTTTTAAAAAAACAAAACAAATTACTTATACATTTCTCATAAAAATAGCAAAACCATCCAGCAACAATCTAAATCAAATCTATCTGAACAAATATAAAAAATTAATTATTCACAATAAAATTGACAACAGAATCGATTTCAAACTACACAATGCATGTGCTAAAAAAAACTAGGAATCACAAACATTTAAGTAATGCAAAAAGACCATCCTACTGACATTGCACACATAGTCTCAAGATCTTTTTTAAGCCAAAATTAATTTTACATACTCTTTGAAAACACATAGTTAAAACTTAATTTTTTTTAAATAATCATATTTATTTTCCAACAAAAACTATATTTTAATATTAATGTTCCCTTACTAAGCTGATGTAAATAACTGAAAAAATTAAATTAAATTAATAGTTTATACAAAATAAGATTTGAAAATCATAATTTTACGACCAATTTTAACAGAACCAAATCGATGTAGCTATTTTGGTAATATTTTTTTAATTAATTTTAAATTTTAAGATAAAAACAATCAACAATATAATTTTTTTTATTAAAGTTTTAATATGCTTTCTACTAACATTTACAAAATATAAAATGAATAATAAAACCAAAATAGACTCCTAATTAATAATAAATACATACCAACAAGGTCAGCAGCTTTTATTTCCGGGTATAAAATGAAATAAATCACCTAGCTTAATTGCAATAGCAAACGCCAACAAAAAAATCCGTTTATTTATTTTTGCTACAAGAAATTATGCAATGTGATATATGAAAAACCCATAACCGACAGATATATGTCAATTCCATTCTAACGACTTGCAAGTATTGCGTTGAGTCATTTTAGACAACATAAAAACTTTAAAAAAAAACAGTAAATTGTTGTTAGAGGCCACCATCAATTATATTATAACATCTAGTATTGCTTATAATATGCATTTTAATTTAAAGTCTAACATCTATAAAACACTTGCCACATTATCCATATTTATTATGTAATAAAAAAATATGCTAATCCTTTGAGGTTTAAATTCATAAATTTAATTAATATTTTAACCAACATATCAATAATTAATACTTGCTTATAGTTTTTTTTTTTATTTTAGGATGAAAAACATCTTTCTCCAGTTAGCATGAAAATTATTGATTGGCAAATTATAAAAAGGGGACCACCGGTATTGGACCTTTCCCACTTCCTGTATTGTTGCACATCAAAGGAGATATATGATGACTTGGATAATCTTTTACACATCTACCATGACACGCTGATTGAACAAGTAAAACAACTGGGAACAGATCTAAAAAATGTGATGTCTTTTGAAACACTGAAAGAACTCTGGAAACTGCATGGCAAATATGGACTTATGATGGCATTTATAACATTGAAGATAATGTTATCAGATAGTGATGAAGCACCAGATCTATCTAACACTACAGAAGAAGGCGGTACGTTAATGGATGCGTTCGATTTTGAATCCAAGAACGAAGTGGAATACCAAAAAAGATTAAATGATGTTGTTTTGCATATGTATAATAATAACTTCTTATAGAAATGTTTTATATGTATTAGGTTTATTTTATAATAATACATAACTGTGGTCTATTTATAGTTGCTGATACGATCAAACGCCAGATATAACAATTAGCAAATTATAATTAATACTTTAATATATATATATATATATATATATTGCAATTTTATTAATAAATAATCTTTAAATAAAATATATAATTATATATAACATTTATGAATTTGAAATATTATTTTGTGTGCTAGTTTTAATTTAATAAAATAAAATGTAGACTTTGAGTAGTTATTTATATTTATATTATATTTCATAACAAATAGTTTCGCTTATTTACTTTTTTTAAAATTAATCAAAAATTAATAAAACGCAACATTTACATCTTGTGACATTGTCAAGGAGAACAGGTATACTTATTCTTGAAAAATAAAATAACTTCTTCACTTTCTCTATAAATAATTAATTGCAAATAGTATATCAATTTGTAACTAAGTAAATTCTTTGCAGAATTTTGAATTTAATTTTTAATCTATAAGCAAATTGCATCAAATAAAAAGACGTTTTGATGATATTATCAAGGTTTACATACTTTATAATAAACTGAAAAATATTAAAATCTAAAAAGTCCTATTTTAAAATAATATTTTGGAAATATATATGTTATAGTTATAACGTTACCAATACAGTAACTTAAAAACATTTTACTATTTTTCTTTTTAAATTTAAATTATCCTCAAATCTTTTAAGAATTTCTAAACCAAATTAAATTAATTTACACTGTGAAGACAAACTAGTTTATAACTTTAACACTAAACTCAAATATATTTATTTTAATATTAATATAGGTACGTTGATGTACAATTTGTTTTAGATAATTGTAAAACGTTGCCAAAAAGTTTTAATTCAAATCTTAGTATACCTTTAATCACAAAGCTAAATACGGCCATTATTACATTTTTACGTAAGTAAAAATTAAAAAAAATATAAATAAAAATTTAATATTTAGGAATTTTTTATGCCCGTGTGACACAATCAATTTTCTTTGCCAAGTTTTGTAGTATAGCTAAAGTATATATATTCATTAACATTTTCTAGCCATTGATGGTTAATGTCACGTCCCCGCTGCTCATGATAGTATTTGAAAAGTTTATTTTCAGGCCTACATTTCTTGACCCTTTGCTTAGTTGTGAAATCAAAATCTTCAGTTTATTGATATTGCAACAGAAGAACGCATTGTCGTCTGCAAACCGCAGGTTACTTAAAAATTAGCTGTTCATGTTAATAACTTGTGTTTCCATTAGAGCTTCTTAACGGTATTTTTCAATGCTAGCGTAAACAATTTGGGTGATTGATACTTTGTCAGTGATTATGTTTTTATCTATGTTTGCTTGCATTTGTTATTGTTTTTGTATATATATATATATATACAGGGTGTCCGGAAAATACGTGTACAACGTTTGACGACAGACTCCTGACGTCAAAATAGGTCGATCTAAGCCGACTTAGTTATATCCAAAATTGTCTCGTTTAGCCGGTAGAGGGCGTCAAAAATTTGTAAAAATTAAAAAGAAATTACCTGTAACAATAATTTTTTAAGTGACCTTGTTGCTATGACGTTTAATAATTTGACAATTATTGACAAATTGTCACCAGTCTATGAAATTTACTCAAGTATACGATCAACATTCTTGAATTACAAGTTCATTTTACCATTAAAAATGGAAAATTATACAAACTCTCAGAAAGTTGACATGCTCCTGGTATACGGGTTTTTTTTTTTTTGTTATACTTTTGTTTTTTTTGACGCCCTCTACCGGCTTAACGAGACAATTTTGGATATAACTAAGTCATATGGATATAACAGTTTTCTGTATTCATTCACATCATTTTGAAAAAAACACAGAAAGCACACTTTTTAAGACTTTTCACAATATAAATCACCAATTTTTAAATCTCTGTAGATCATCAGTCACTTTAATTTTGTTATTAATGTGATTTTTTGTTAGTTTTCTTACTTGATAATGGCTTTCAAAAGTCGAACTTAAGTAGAAACTTGTGTTTGTATTGTTATATATTCTTTTGTGATATTTATAGTTTTATCAATAAATTATTTATTGTAACTTAATAATTATTTTATTTCTTTATTATTGTGGATTACCACATAGTAAAGGTCTCAACCACCTTTTGTATATAACAAAATAAATATTATGTATATACAGTCACCAACATAAAACTTGATTCATTGTTCATTTCTAGCAAAAATGCTGCCTCCCTAGTCAGCTTGTGTAACGATCATCTCGTTGTTATTACGTAAAACTTCTTTTGTCAAATAGTATTTTTTAGTTATTTGGTTAAGTTAATGTTTTTGTTTTTATTTTACTTTATGTAGTCCATTGGTAATAGTACAGTAATATTATATATAAATGACTATGAGCATAAATTACAAACCTATAAATAAACAATTTACAACCAACAAACTAATCAATCAATTAATATTAGAGTCTGTCATTACAGAAATTCATGAAAACTACTAAAAAAACATTATTCCGTCTCACCAAAAATATATAGAATGCTTAAAGTCTATACACAAAATACTCACTAAAACTAGTTGTATGTTGCATAGACTCACTATCATATAACTTATAAAAGTTCTTACACAACGCATTAAAAGACTATATCACAATATTTCAAACAATATTAAAAACTCATTACTACTGAAAGAATCAATAAAAGATAAACAACTACCAGAAAATTACATTTTAGTATTTTTAGATGTTAGATGTTTTTACAAACATTCCGCAAAAACTAGTAATACAAATTATAGAAAATGATGAATGAACACACTACAAATTTAAACTAATTAAAATAATTAAACGCACCTTTTCAACTTTTAATACATAAACATTTTTTAATCCAATACCACTATTATTGTGTTAGTAGATGAAATCATTGTAGCAATACCGTTTGACAAAAAAATTTATTAACAACTTTCAACAATATACATATTTTGATAGAACAAATGAAACATAATAACTAATTGGTATATAAAACCTACTCGTTTCAAACAAGTAATTAATTTTTCAGTCAGTCATCTCAAAAACAAAATTTCACACGTTAACAAAGAGTGAAAAACCTAAGTCATTAGAAATTTTACAACAAGAATCTGTAAATTTCAAAAATAGTCAAACACATTACCTCCAAGAAACCAGCAGAACTCCTATTCTTTAAATTTTTGAATTTACAACAATATTAGCAACGTGTTATAACATAATAAGCTAAGAGACGACTAGAATTAAATAACACATTAACAATAAATAACATGTTTACAAAATTAAAAACAAAAAGATAACAAAGATACAAAAGCTAATGTCATTTACTAAATACCCCGCAGTAATTGTGAAAAAATATACATTGGCCAAATAAAGCAACAATTAAGCAAAAGCCTTTACAACCACAAACAGGAATAAAAATTATATATGTATATAAATGCATATAAACAAAAAAGAAAAAACAGATCTGGCACAACACTGTTTCAATGAATATTACACTTTCAACTTTAGTGATACAAAAATATTAGACAGAAAAACAGATAAAAAGGATTAGTTTGTAAAATAATACACATTATTGTAACAAAAGACAAAAACATAAATCTTAATCGGATAAAGATAAATGATCTAACACGTACACCAATTTAATCCAGATGAGCAAGTAGTATGTATGCAACCAGTACATCATAAAAATTTAAACAATAAAATAAGTGTAGTCATTGTGAATGTGTATTTTAAAGTGTTGTGAACGTAATAAATATATTTAATTTTAAAACCATGATAAGTATAGCTGAATTTAAATGTAGTCCTATAGATATTTTTATAATTGTAATTTGTTTTTTATAATATTTACTTCTATTTATTTTTGTTTAAATCATTAATGTCATTTTTATTAACTTCTTTTTAGTCTTAACGAAGATTATTGAAACATCAGCAATAAACATATAGCATACGCTAGTTTTTTTTCTTTAATTTCGTATTCTATTTACAACCAATTAAAAAGAATATAACAAAAAGAAATTCAAAAAAGAAGATTATGTTTTATGAAACCTTTTTGTAAAGTAATATGATTTCTTTTTAACAGTTTTTTTTTGTTCATTTTGTTTAGTATTGTTTAAGTCACAAGTACCAAATTATTCCTTGTTAATGAAAGAGCAATGATTGCAGATTAGTACAAATTCTGGACCCACATTTTGCCCTACTTATTGACAATAATGCATGATAATTTTCGTCCATGCATTGCCAGAACCATTAATGACTACTTGAATAAAGCTCAAATCCACATCAAAAGTTGGCCTGCATGAAATCGCCTTCTAAATCTGATCATACATTTGGGATATCGTGAAGACAAGTTGAAGCTCAAATTCTTGTTCTTGCACATATAGGAGAGTTAAGAGCAGCGCTATTACTTGAATGGAAAGAATTTGACCAAAATGCAAAATTTTTATTTCTTTTTGAAAATTGTTGTCAATAATTTTTAACTCAATGTTCCATTCATTATTAAGACTTTGACATTATTTTTGTTATTAAATAAACAAAACAAAACATTTTGCTAAAAATAGTTTCCTACAAACATTATTTGTTTAACGTGTTTATTATTAATACAAATCTATTTTCTAATTATCAGGTTGGCGCATATTAATCAAATCAACTCTCAATATTGTATAATGTCTATTCAATTATGATGTATTATTTTAAAATATATTAATGAAAATACATATGTAATAATTAATTACAATCAACACAGATACATAAAAATTTCATGTTATTATAAGTATATAAAAGTATACTAAATATTTAATCTGCTATATATAACTATGCAACAAACATCAATTGGGCGATCAAGGTTAAATCATACGTGCAGCTTATTACGTTTCAGTCCATACTCAACATCTCTCGTGTTAACACCAACCGTAAGATAATGTGCTCTCTGGGCGAACTAAACGACCGCTATAAAGCAATTGCTAAACAAGAAAATGTAATTGATCCTGAAATTGTTATAAAGAAAGGATCCGACAAAGGCGATAATTATATGGGTGAATTACAAGTGGTTAATATTACCGGAAAAAATAAAAGTTTATATCTTATTACGAAATGCGCACCGAAAGAGATGGAATTAAGAAAACAATCTAAAACTAAACAAGCTTTCAACAATGAAATTTTATTTTATGAAGAGATATACCCAATGTTGAAAAAATTTCAAAACGAACACAATGTGAAACAACCATTTAAAGGTATTCCCAAGTGCTACATTACTAGTTCAAAAGAATGTGAAGAATTTATTGTTATGGAAAATGTACGTGAAAATGGTTATACCATGTGGAATCGTAAAATTCCAATGAATAGGGAACATGTTGTAATTGTTTTTAAAGATTATGCCAAATTTCATGCATTATCATTTGCAATGAAAGATCAAATGCCAGAACTGTTTCAAGAGAAATGTTTAAAAATGCATAACATTAATGAAGCGTTTTTTGAGAATGAAATGGAAATACAAGGTTTTAAAACGATTACTGATAAATTGAAAATCCAAATTAATGAGGCTTTTAATGATGATAATATTAATCAATTATTTGGATCAGTATGTGATAATACTGTTGAAACCTTATCGGGTTTGAAAGATATTGATAAGAAGTATTGTGTTATTATACATGGTGATTGCTGGTGTAATAACATGCTGTTTAAATATGTAGTAAGTACACAGTAATTAATTATTATTGAGAATAAGGTAATAAAATAAATCCAATTTAGCCATTATACAATATTCAATTGAGCACTAAAACTCAGTAACGTAATATTTATATAAACAATTAAAACAAATATGTTTCATGGCCAAATAGTAAAAAATATCTCAAAATAAACGTAAATAAAAATTCCAAGGTTAATTTAGCTTGTCCGTATCAGATTAGTTCAGTGACGCATTTGTTTTTTTTAATTATTTTATATACAAATTTTTATATAGAATTATATTTATAGATTTATTTCTGCAACACTAAATTTTAAACAAATAGTAAGAACATATAAGTCGTTTTCTGGCGAGCTTTCTCAAGTTACCTAAAAGTATGTTTCAGTTACATTCGACGGCATACTCTAACGTCACAAATAGTCTATAAAAAGGTACTCGCTAGAAAACAATAAGTAACCACTTCTTGTTTACAATTACAAATACCAATTTTATAACCAATACTTTTTAACAAATCATTTCATTAAATTTATTTTATGATTTTACAGAAAAAAATCTTTTTTGTGTATATAAATAAATGTCCAATGTTCCATTGTATTAAATTAAATTATTGTAACGCAAATGTAAACATAAGTCGGCGCCCGCACTTTACTTTTTTCACATACGGAGGTCTAGATCTCCGTAAGCTTCTCAAGTAAGGTGTGACGTCATCAGTAAGATCGTCTTACTCGGTGTAACTGCAACTTACCGAAGCTTAATTTTTCTTGCCAGAAAACGACTATATTTTTAGATATTTATGATTGATATAGGTAGTTAAACCTATATTGTTTCTAAATGATTAAATCGGCTTTATTTTCTATTTACTTTATTGAACTTTTTTAATTTTTAAATTTTTCCCTATATACTGTCTAAAGTTTATATCAACAAATATGGCTGAACGTTTATAAACAAAGATCATGACAATATCTGACTGACTGCTCAATTTTAACTCTAAAAAGCATTTATTGTATCAAATATTAAACTAAATTTATATCTAAATCTACTTTAATTTGTCTTCTTAAGGTTAGAATCTCACATAATCTTTTCTGGAACGTTCATGTTGTTATTATAGCTTAGAATGTGTGTAAATATTTTTTTATTTTTTATTAACTTCTGCACATACATATGTGAAGATTATATACACCCTTGTATAAAGTATTGTTTTTAAGTATAGGAAAAAGCATCTATACCTACAATATGTCTTTTAAATTCTATTGAAAAACTATCTTCATGCTAATTCAAAAATGATTAATGACCCAGATATTTTACAACATTGACTATTGAGAATTCCAAATTTATCATGTTTAAGATTTATAAACCTAAACTGCACAAGGTCAATGTTCACAAACTAAAAAAAAATATTTTTTGTTATATGACATACGAGGAGAGTTTATCCACCAAAATTTTGTTTTTTAACGTAAGAGCTATTAACACTAACACACTTATTTCAACGATTTTCTAGTAACGCTATGCCTTCGACAAAAAATTGATTTTCAGTTTTGGAAAGAGATAATAGTTACAGGAGGCAAGGCAAGGACAGTAAGATGGATGTTGTATTTTTTTAAATTCATTCATTGTTTTACGCACACTGCAGTTGCCTTAGTAGAATTTTTTTGTGTTATTGTAATCCCTTTTGGCATATACTCAACTAAGAAAATCCTGTGACTTTTTGTTTAGTGGAAATATTTTAGTAGTGCACTCAGTTCTAATCCCCAGTTACAATTCTAAAATTTTGTTCGGGAACAGCTTGGGAATCTATTGTGCCTACACTTTGCTCATTTTCAAATCTTCATTTAGAATTTTAAAAACATTTGTTTTTTTTATATTTCTATATCTCAAGCAATAACTGACAATTTTACTCGGTGGTCTATTAACACCAAATATTTAACTTAATGTTTTTGTCAATTTGTGCTTGCAGATGTCTTCCAGACTTTTAGTCATCATGAGTAAGTAGCCATAGACAAAACATTTTTTCCCACATTTGCATGCGGCAAAAAAAGTGCCTCATTTACTTGTGGCGAGCATTTTTACAACCTACACCATAAACAACTAGGCCAATCAAACAAGTTATCTGTTGTCTTGATCTGCCACAAGTAAATTGGCTTGTTTGTGAACGTTTTTGTTGATTTATATGACGGATTAGCGTGGCTCTTGGCTCTCTGGAAATTCAAAGAAGTTTCGAGGGGTTTCGAGTAAAGTTCGATTTTTATAAATTATTATTTATCTATATTCTACACTACAAAAAAAGATAATTACAATAATAATTTGGAGATAGGATAATTAATTAAAATAATTAGCTTATAATTGTTTTTTTATTTGCTAACGTTTCGGTAACGTCGTTACCTTTATCAGAGCTTTAAAAATTAATTATAATTGTCATCAGTATTAAAAATTCATTCATTACGTATACATACACTTTAAAAACACTTGTACGACCTTGGATGCAATGTTTACATTAAAAAAAAAATCATTCAGTTTTTCTTTCTATACACAATTTAGAAAGTTAAGAAATTTTATTTATCTTTGCAAGTTTTAACTTGGTGATACAATTAAACATTAAACACAACAACCAGTATTGCCAAACATTTCATATTTAAGAAAGAAGTGTAAACTTAGATATTTAAAAAAAATTATTACACCTAATCCACCGAAAATAAGTAATGATTGAGTTTGAATAAATTATTTACTTTGTGTAAAAATAAATTTATAATTATTAACTAGTGTACATAATACCAACTTGTTGAAAATGTTTTTATTTTAGAGAAAATTATTTTTAAAGTTTCAAAATGACCTCCAAAATCAGAATTTATATTGATATTGATATCAATATAAATTCTGATTTTGGAAATTATTGTCGAATAAAAATATAATTCATAATGAAATGGATTATTAATCAGAATGATATAAACTACCTACAAAATCATGTTGATAAAAAAACATCTAGGATCTTCATAACTTAACAGCCAAGTAATTAGAATTATTTTAATATATAAACCAAAAATAGTTTTAAATGCATATCTGGTAAAGTAATAAGATTATAATTATTTTATGAAACGAAACTTCTTTTTATGATGATATTATTAAAGAATAAAGCGTTCTGTCCTAATATAATGTTCTTTGTTTTAATTAAGTTTTCAAAACTTTAATTTATTTATGTACTACATCTAAATGCTATAAAACAAAGGTTGCATAATTATTATTTTGTCTCAAAATTTATACGTAATTAAAAAAATGTAGACTTTTTTTTAACGTCTCCTTAAAAACTATGGAGCTGCTAATACAATCTAATTATCTGTTTTTAATTTGTTTTACTTTTTTACAAATATTTGCAATAATTTTTAAAATTAAAAAAAGCAAGTTTTTAGAACTAACTAGTTGGCGTAACTTTCGTGTAATGGATTTATTTGCTATGTCGATCATTCATATAAATTCACATTTAAATTTAATTATACGTTAAATTGAAGGTGTTAATAGAATTAAAAAATATAAACATATTTTATCTTACTTTAACAAGTTTATATTGTTTACGTCAATTACAATATAAACATGATAAGCACTTGCATGCGCTTTAATAACACGTGAGTGAGTGTAGTAGTATTTATAAGTGTTATGAATGTGGCGTAGTTGCTCACGGGTTTTCCAAACAATCATATTTTTTCAAATGTGCAAATACAAAATGTTGTTGAGAAAACATTATTCAGTCGGTAATACGAAAAACAAATTCAACACCCAAACCAATTTTACATGTATTAGAGTTTTTTATTTAAATAACCGATCAGTTTTGACTTTTCACTAATTGAAAGATATAAACTTCATCTCTCAAAATAGTATACCAACTATTACTTTTTTCCACAATATTTTAATAAAAAAATAATTACATTTTTATAAATTTCTAAATATTTCTTTATATGCTTCTCATTCTGTTTCCTTTTAGAAGGCAAGTAGCAATACAACTAGGGAAAAAACAGTCAACATTTACATTAGGCAGCGTACCTAAAAAAAAATTAAAAATACACTTAAATAAATTTATCTTTCAAAACTATGGATATATATATATATATATATATATATATATATATATATATATATATACAATGCAACATGCAAGACCATTTTAGATACGCAACGCAACATGCAAGATCACAAAGAACATACGAAGTCGTGGTCTCGTATGTTCTATATACGCAACGCAACATATGAAACCATGGTGAAGGCGCCAAAATATATGTGATCTTCTATAGGCGTGACCAGCTCTTTGGTGGGTTGCTTGTTTAGCAATGATAGAAATTTGTGACCGCCTACTATTTTCTTTCGTTATTGCAACGTTTTATATTAATTCAATTTGCATCAATTAGTTTTGATTAAATTTTTATCCTGTGCTGCAATATGCTGATTAATTATACAAAACACGCAGTACTATTTATTTTTATTGGAATAATCCTTAATTTTATTTTAATACCTAGCGACGGCAAGTGGCATAATAGAGATATTGCTAGCATTATATTGTTTGAAACATCTGCTGCTTAAGCAGGCTATTGAACTGGCATGACTTTGAGATAAACACAAATTCACGGCGATGTATTATAGTATCATTTAATTATTTATTACTGCTTTTACTTATTGTTTTATTGCACGTTAATATCAAACAACATTATATCAATCACATTAGTTTTCAATAATTAATATAAACTTTTTAATTATAATGTAACCTAATTAACAAATTTATTTTGCAGTTTTTAATAATAAATATTATATGAAAAAATAGTTTTTGTAATTTAATATGCAAAATTGTTCTATTTAATTGAAATTTATTTAACAAAAATTTCTAAGTATGCAGATTACAAAATATACAATAAGTAAACTTTTACTTCCACATTGTTTGACAAGTTAAATTGAATGCATGCAACTAAAACTAACTGAATTAAATAGTAATGATCTGGCGGCTTACTTATTTAGACGTTTAGTTATTTACTTGTTTACATGTGTATTTGTTTAGTTGGTTACTTCTTTACTTGTTTATTTGTTTACTTGTTTACCTGTTTACCTGTTTACCTGTTTACCTGTTTACTTGTTTACTTGTTTACTTGTTTACTTGTTTACTTGTTTACTTGTTCACTTGTTTACTTGTTTACTTGTTTACTTGTTTACTTGTTTACTTGTTTACTTGTTTACTTGTTTACTTGTTTACTTGTTTACTTGTTTACTTGTTTACTTGTTTACTTGTTTACTTGTTTACTTGTTTACTTGTTTACTTGTTTACTTGTTCACTTGTTCACTTGTTTACTTGTTTAGTTGTTTACTTGTTTACTTGTTTACTTTTTTACTTATTTAGTTGTTTACTTGTGTAGTTGTTTACTTGATTACTTGTTTACTTGTTGTTCTGTTTAGTTGTTTATTTGTTTAGTAATTTCATTGTTTAGTTGTTTACATGTTTAGTTGTTTTGTTGTTTACATGTTTAGTTGTTTTGTTGTACACTGGTTTACTTGTTTATTTGTTAACTTGTTAACTTGGTAACTTGTTAACTTGTTTATTTGTTTACTTGTTTACTTGTTAACTCGTTTATTTGTTTATTTGTTTACTTGATTACTTGTTTACTTGTTTACTTGTTTACTTGTTTACTTGTTTACTTGGTTACTGGTTAACATATTTAGTTGTTTACTAGTTTACTTGTTTAGTTAGTTTGTTGTTTACTTGTTTACTTGTTTACTTGTTTACTTGTTTACTTGTTTACTTGTTTACTTGTTTACTTGTTTACTTGTTTACTTGTTTACTTGTTTACTTGTTTACTTGTTTACTTGTTTACTTGTTTACTTGTTTACTTGTTTACTTGTTTACTTGTTTACTTGTTTACTTGTTTACTTGTTTACTTGTTTACTTGTTTACTTGTTTACTTGTTTACTTGTTTACTTGTTTACTTGTTTACTTGTTTACTTGTTTACTTGTTTACTTGTTTACTTGTTTACTTGTTTACTTGTTAACTTGTTTTACACAAACAACTGTATAACGAAACAAATAAATAACTATATTATGTGTATGTTGAGATAATATAAAATAAGTAATTCATCCGCCGTCGGACCATTACACCTTAATCCAGTTAACATATTTTAAGTTTTAATCTTAATGCATTCAAGTCAATTTAAAACAAGTTATCTTGTAATAGTGATCAGTCAGATTATTTGAATTTTAAATCTTTGTATCTATTGATAGCTTATTTTATGCGGTGCAATAATATAAAATATGAAATTCAACTGCCGACGGATAAATACTATAAAGTTTAGATAATATTAAATGTTACATTATAGATAAAATGTTTAAATACTTAAAAAATTGCAATTGCAAATTAATTAAACTATTATTATGCGCAAAAAAGGTTTATACTTAATAAGTGAAAAAAAAAAAACAATAAATACAATAAATAACAATAAAAGATTACAGAATAAATTGTTTACTTGTTTACTTGTTTTTTTGTTTACTTGTTTACTGGTTTACTTATTTAGTTGTTTATTTGTTTACGTAATTACTTGTTTACTTCTTTGCTTGTTTAAGTATTACTTGTTTACTTGTTAACTTGTTTACTTGTTTTGTTAATTTGTTGTTTAGTTGTTTAGTTGTTTACTTGTTTACATGTTTACTAGTTTATTTATTTAATTCTTTACTTGTTTAGTTATTTGTTTACTTCTTTACTTGTTAACGTGTTTGCTTGTTAACTTGATAACTTGATAACTTAATAAATTGTTTATTTATTTACTTGTTAACTTGTTTACTAGTTTGCTTGTTAACTTGTTAACTTGATAACTTGTTTATTTGATTATTTGTTTACCTGTTCACTTGTTAACTTGCTTATTTCTTTGCTTGTTTATTTGTTTACTTGTTTACTTGATTACTTGTTTACTTGTTTACTTGTTTATTTGTTTACTTGTTTACTTGTTTACTTGTTTACTTGTTTACTTGTTTACTTGTTTACTTGTTTACTTGTTTACTTGTTTACTTGTTTACTTGTTTACTTGTAGACTTGTTTACTTGGTTACTTGATTACTTGGTTACTTGTTTACTTGTTTACTTGTTTACTTGTTTATTTGTTTACTTGTTTACTTGTTTACTTGTTTACTTGTTTACTTGTTTACTTGTTTACTTGTTTACTTGTTTACTTGTTTACTTGTTTACTTGTTTAATTGTTTTTTTATTTACTTTATTACTTGTTTATTTGTTTCACAGAAACAACAGTACAACAAAGCAAATAAAAAAATCTATATTATGTGTATGTTAAGATAATATTAAATAAATAATTTATTCGACGTTGGGCCATAACAGCTTAAAAAGCTTATTTTATGCGGTGTAATAATATAAAATAAGAAATTCAACTGCCGACGGATAAATACTACAAAGTTTAGATAATAGTATCTGTTACATTAAAGAAAAAATGTTTAGTTATATACTTAGAAAATTGCAATTGCAATTCGATTAAACTAATACTATGCGCAAAAAAAGTTTACAATTAATAGGTGAATAAAAATAAAATAAATAACAAGAAAGAGTTATAGATAAAGCTTGTTCAGTTGTTTACTGGTTTACTTGTTTATTTGTTCACTTGTTTACTTGTTTACTGGTTTACTTGTTTATTTGTTTACTTGTTTACTTGTTTACTTGTTTACTTGTTTACTTGTTTATTTGTTTACTTGTTTACTTGTTTACTTGTTCACTTGTATACTTGTTTATTTGTTTACTTTTTTACTTATTTTGTTGTTTACTTGTGTAGTTGTTTACTTGATTACTTGTTTACTTGTTGTTCTGTTTAGTTGTTTATTTGTTTACTTGTTTATTTGTTTAGTTATTTACTTGTTTAGTTGTTTACATGATTAGTTGTTTTGTTGTATACTGGTTTACTTGTTTATTTGTTAAATTGTTAACTTGTTTAGTTAGTTTGTTGTTTAGTTGTTAACTTGTTTACTTGTTTCACACAAACGGAACAAATAATTAACAATATTATGTGTTTTTTAAGATAAAATAAAATAAGTAATATCCGCCGTCGGACCATTACTGCTTAATTCGGTTAATATGTTAAAAGTTTTAATATTAATTCATTTAATTTAATTCTAAGCAAGTTATCTTGTATTAAATAATAATTTAATAATATTGGATTGTTTTATTTATTGAAACCATATTATACGCAGCGTAAAAATTATAAAATAAAAAATTTAACTGTTACTTAAAAAACAAATTTTTTATTTGTATACTTAGACAATTGCGTTTTCAAATAAAATAATCAATTAACATGCGCAAAAACGGTTTACACTTTTTACAAGTGGAAAAAAATAACAATAATAATTTCTTCACGCTTATATACGTAGATTGATACCTAGCATAAAAGTGTTTTTAATTGTACTACATTTATTGTGATATAATAAGAAATAAATCCATCCATCATAATTTAAAATAAAATAATGTAAAATAAAATAATAGTAGCCTATACAAATATCATTACAGCAAAAATAAGTTAAAAGGATGCTGTAATATCCAAAAGAAACGGTCTACTACAAAAGAATACACATAAAATCTATTTATAGTTTTACGTTTCCCCTTTTATTGATGAAGGTTGAGTGAAGAAGTTAATATATTCCTGTCTTTAAATGCTTCGTTTTATTCTAACTAATATAATTATATCGCATTTAATGTAAAATATTACATTATATTAAATGCAACTTGATTTGATAATAGTATAAAGAAGATTTAAATTTAAAAAAAATTGCTTGCTTGTCTAATAAATTAATTGAATGATTGGTATATTTAAATTTGTGTTATGGCATTTCATTCAGAATAGGGTAAAATAAAATTACAATAAAGATAAAGAATTGTATTATGTAAAAGGTTAGGTATTTACAATCATAACAGTTTGCTTAACAAGCAACGTTGGCCATGGAAATAAAATAATGGGCGTGCGTTATTTGTTCTATCGGCCAGCCTACACAAATTAAAACCTGCTGTAACTTTTTTATTTAAGAGTGTAAAAGAAAGGTACAGTTAGCTTTCTGCTACAAATTTGATTTTCTATCTATATATTCAATAATTAGAAAAGTATAAAAGTGACTTTGCATGTTGCATTGTAAATATATATATATATATATATATATATATATATATATATATATATATATATATATATTAGCTAAACAGAAGTAAAAAACTATTTACATCTATATTTCAACATGGTCATTCTAAAGAAGATTATGTGAGATTGTAACCTCTAGCATACAAACTGAAAAAGATTTAGATATGGATTTGTTGTTAGTTTAACAACCAAAACATTGTGTTTACCAGTAAGGAAGTGATAAAGAAATTGCAGGCAGCAAAGAACACGGCTCCCGATGGACTAAGGTACGGCGACCTGAAGAAAGCAGATTCAAACTGCAAAGTGCTAGCCTGCATTTACAATAAAATCAACAACTTTAATGTGGTCCCATACTCATGGAAAGAATCTACAACTATCTTAATTCATAAAAAGGGGGATCGTGAGGTAGTGGAAAATTGAAGGCCCATCGCCCTCTTTTACCATATACAAGTTGTATGCTTCCTGCCTGGCTCACCGTATATCGGCGTGGTGCAAAACCTACAACATAATATCGCAAGTCCAGAAAGGGTTCGTTCGGAAACGACAAGGGTTGGTTTAAACATAACTTCTTACTACAAAGCGCTCTCGACCACGCCAGGACGAAACAAAAATGAGTTGTGGTGGCCTGGCTGGATCTTGCTAACGCGTTTGGGTCAGTTTCTTATGCCCATACAACAGATTCGCTGAACCGTGTGGGACTACCCGAACAACTGTCTAGCCTGGTAAAAATGCTATATCAGGATACATCAACTAAAATTTAGTGTAAAGATGGTTTGAGCTCCTCCATCCTAACAAAAAGGGAAGTAAAACAAGGATGTCCGGGTCGAGAAAACGCCAATAAAAGCAGTAGCGTACGCCGACGATCTGGTCATACTGCCTGACGCTGCGGTCTTGTATTCAACTCGCAGACATGTGCAGTGTTGGATCTGGACTGCAGAAGAAGGCAGGTGACTGAAAGACTGATTATATACTATCCAAAGTGAAAACATTTTCTTGCTAGACGATGGCAAATCCTACAAACATCTGGGCATACCAACGGGCTTCCATGTTGACACTGCACCCGAGCGTACAATTGCACAGATGTATTACTCTTATGCGACTTGACTAACGTAGCAGCCGTTACACAAGCCTTTAAAATGCTAACTTGCCCTGATAACACTATCCAACAAGTTGCCCGCGACCAGCTGAGCGACATAGCGTCCTTACGAACAAGGGCAAGAAATGCTTCACGTGGCATGGGGGAAAAACTCAACATCACTTGAATCCAAGACTCAATCGACCATTCAGTAATTTCTTTAAAACTGTTGGCTCAGTGACGATCCTTCTTACCGCACAAACCCTGGTAGAGAGTTCAATGAAAGAACAGGTTTGAAGATATTACGAACAGAAACTTGTAGCCAAACCAGATCAAGGCAAGGTCCTTTGTTCGTCGTCACTTTGGTCATCTAGTACCCACTTCTTGAAGACTGGCTACCAAATTTGCGGATTGGAATTTTATACACCGCGCCCAACTCTACTGTGTTCCTTTAAATGTCACCAGGAGTTTTGGCAATGGTGATAAAAGGTGTAGAAGATGCGGAAACGCTAACTAAAGTCTTCCACACATACTAAACCATTTCTAAATGCATTAAAATGCCTGGCAGCAACGCTACAATGCCATCCAAGACAAGCTTGCAAACGCAATCTAGTTAGCGGTGGACAAGCGCGTGTCAACAGGGCAGTAAAATGTATTAACTCAAACCTACGACCTGATATAGTTCTGTTGAACAAAAACAACAAAAGCGCTCTTTGAAAATGGGCGTGAGGCATTCACACAGAATCGGATACAAAAACTGGATAAATACCAAGAAGTGGCAACTCAACTGAGGGGAAAAGGTTATGAGGTGGTAGTGATGGTACTTTAGGTAGGAGCCCTAGGCTTGTGGGACTCGGAAAATGAAGCTGTACTTCGGGCCTTGGGGATTGGCAAGCGATATGCTGGCCTAATGCGGAAGCTGATAAGCGACAATGTGATTCGGTAGAGTTGAGACATATACATCAAACACTTGACGGGCCACCGCCAGTATAGTTAACTTTTAATGTGTTAGTGAAGTGTCCCGTGCAATGTACTTAAATTTTCTGTGAAACTAGATCTAAAACTTTAATACCTGATGATAAACCATCATTTTTTATTGTATGTGATACCTTCATATGTGATGTAAATTTTAAAAATGTGTGTTATGTTATTTTTTATTGATTTTAATCCGTTTGTTTTGTACAATTTTAGGCATGTCCTATTCACATGCATTAAATCATATACCATTGCTTTTTTATACATTTTACTGTGAATTCCATGATTCAAAGTTTTTTTAATTCTTTTACACATGTTTTATTTTATAACCATTTTTTATGTATTGTAGCTATTTTTTAAATAAAGTTTTTATATTTGGTACTGATGATACCTTGGATTTTGATTTTAAAACAGTAAGAAGTTGAGTATTTTACAGTTAAAATTGACCATGTTGGGAGTAATCTATTCATATATTGATTTGAGGTCTTTGTTTATAAATGTATGTTGGAAAGTATGAAGGGTGCTATCATCTGCAAAACTATGAATAGTATTTTTCGTTATTTGAAGAAGTTCATTGATGTAAATCAAACATAAAGTTGGTGAAAGAGCAGAACCTTGAGGAATACTATTAATTCTAACTATAATTTTTTATTGTCAAGAAAGCTATTGATAAGTCTTAAGACAGATTTATGATCAAGACCTATACAATAATGCTTGTTGATAAGATTTGAATGCCGTATTAAATGCTTTGGAAATGTCTAAAGCTACTGCAAAAAAATTTCCAGTTTGTCTAAAATAGAATTCCATTTGTCACTAACATAAGTCAGAAGATCTGTTGTCAAACGTTTTAATCGAAATCCATATTGAGTATTTGAAATGAAATTATTTTGTTCTAAGTACATGAAAAGTGAAAATTAATATATTTTTCACCTGATGCGTTTTTGGTATTTAATTTAAGAAATTAAGATTTATAATAGTAGAATTAGATGCAAATTGGTTAGTAAAAATATCTGTTTTTTCTTTTGGATCAGTACTAGATTGTTTTGATCGTTTTGATCATTGAAGATTTTAAACTTTTTGCAATGAATGTATTGTTTTATAAATTTTGTTGTTGTTTATGGAAAACTAAGAAATTTTATTAACTTTGTTTTTGTTAATCATGTCTTTTTCAGATTGAATTAGATTATTACGATGATCACAAGCTAGAATATTGTTTGGCCGGTAGTTTTAAGAAAACTTTCTTTCTAGATTTTGGAATGTTTATAACTTAAAAGTCTTTTCAAGTTTTTAGGAAGTGCCCGGTGCAAAAAATTGCATGCTTTATGCAAGAAAGATTGAAGTGCTCTGTCAGGGCCAGATGCAGATTTAGTTTTCAGTTTTAAGATTATTTTTTTTATTTGAAAAGGCAAAACTGTATTTAACGGTGTGTCGTCGACAGTGTGATTTTTTAACGTTCTCTAGATTAGTGTATTTTGTCATTTATAAAAAACATTGGAGTTTAAGGGTGTCAGCAAATAACTGTACGGACTAGTGAAAAGTTGTTCTTTTATAGCAGCTTGGATGAGCTTCTCATTAATTGGCTAATTGCGATGTCCAACGTGCAGTCTTATACGCAAGTCTAATATATGATGAAGTAACTGCGTAACGGGCGACACGATCGCATAGAATGAAACCAGTTAGATATGTATAGTCTTGACAATTTTAATATGAACTTATTTTGTACTATTGTAAAATGTAATAATTTTTTTAGTAATATATAGTTTTTTAACACTTTAAAAGATACAACATATTTGAAATTTGCTTAGGGCACCAGGGGTGGCATAGTTGGTAGCGCTTCTCCTGCTTAACAACATTCTTGACTGCTAAAAATTAAATAACACTAAAGAAACGTAAACAATTTTAAATCAAATTTACATAATAATTTAACCAAAAAAACAAATAAATTATATTGTGCATTTCACAGGTATTTTACAACCCCACAAGTTCTACAACTTGCTTGAAATAAAATAACATTTGTTAGTTTTTTTGATTTGTTAACATATATTTACAAAATATGACATAATCTCTCTATCTGATTGATTTTTTTTATAAATACAAGGTCTGTTTCAACTTACGGTTTAGACAGTTTGCAAACCGTCCAAACTGTTCACACAAACAAATATTTTTCATCTTTAGGCAATCATTTATACACAGTCATTTGTTTGTATGTATAGTTTGAACGGTTTACAAACTGTCTAAACTGTAAGTTGGAACAAACCTACTGTGTATGTAGAATGAATGCAAAACAGGAGACATGGTAAACAAAATAAAGGAATTGGTTGTTGCAAAGTCAGTCAGTAGTGTGAAAAACCAAAAATTAAAAACTGCTTTGATAACAATTGAAATGCTTTTTCGTATCTTTTCTGTTCTGTACGTCTCAAAAGAGTTACACTTTTCTTATAATTTTATATCTTGAACAATGACTCCCAAAACTCTATTTTGTTTTGCAATCTAAGGCCGTTGCTAGCTTTTAGAAAAATTTATTAATGTAACGTAGACTCTCTTAGCAAATAGACAAATAATTTAGTTTGTAATAATCATAATCTGTTTTATAAGTATTCATAACTTATAAGATTAAGACTATTTTAAAACGTAAACTATAGTACTTATTATATATACATATTTTATGTTATTTTTTGTTTTTTTTAGGACCAGAAAAATCTATCTCCAGTTAGTATGAAAATTATTGATTGGCAAATTATACAAACTGGACCTCCAGTATTAGACCTTTCCCATTTCTTGTATTGTTGTACATCAAAAGATATATATGATGACCTGGATAATCTATTACGAATCTACCACGACACTTTGATTGAACAAGTAACGCAATTAGGCACTGATCCAAAAAAAATAATGTCGTTTGAAACTTTAAAAGATCTTTGGAAATTACATAGTAAATACGGTCTTATGATGGCATTTGTAACATTAAAGATAATGTTATCAGATAGTGATGAAACCCCAGATGTATCAAACTCTACAAAAAACGGTGGTACTTTCTTAGAAGCCTTTGATTATGTGTCAAAAAACGAAGAAGAATATAAAAAGAGATTAAATGATGTGGTCTTACATATGTACAACAATAAGTTTTTGTAGAAATATTATGTCAAAAGCATTGTATTATATTGTTTATTTTATATTTTATATTTATATGAAGCTTATTTTTAATTTAAAATTATGATTACTTTAATTAATTATTATAACGACTTTGAAAATGTTGTATGCATAACAATTTTTTTTTAATACAACTAGTTTTGTTTAGGTATATATATATTACTTTTATTAAATTAATTAGTATCCACAGATTTCAATGCTGAACATAAATACAAAAGCATGCATGTTAAGCAATAAACAGCGTCAAAGTTTATTGTTTGGCAAATTTTTGATTGCTTATTTACTACAATAGCGTAACATCAATTTTCTTATGCTCATTAAAAAAAATATCATAATAGTTTTGTTTTATTTATTTATTTATTTATTTTAGTTTTAAACTGTAATATTTAAGATTTACATAATATGTCACAACAACATAAAAATTCTTTTGAGTATCAACGAGTAAAACCACACTTGTTGAAACTATTTCATTGAAGACTTTGAACATTTGCAAACTGTAAATTTCCAAAAATATTAAATTTTGACACTTATTCTATCTGTCAATTGGTTAATATTTATTTTTCAATTTTTAAGTTTATATTTTTTTAGCTTGCGCGCAATAAAGCAGCGTTTATGGTGACGCGGCGATATACATATAATCTTATGAAGAATTTGATTAGTTTGTGAACCTGATGTTTTAGGTGAGTAATTAGTAAATTTATCTTTTATAATTTAATTCTCGTAAATGTTTAATTTTTTAGTTTGTGTTATTGGTTTTGGTAAATTAACTGCGTTTTAGTTTTATCACTGACTTTGAATACAACATATTTGGAGGTAGGTATAATTATTTAATAATAAAATAATAACTTACTCTGGTACCATGGGAAAATACAGTACAACTTGACGATCAACATACGGCCGCAAAAATGATGAGACGCACTCTTCCATTACACCAACATTGGACTTGAGGACCCAATCCAGCCAAGAACATCAATAGAAGCATGAACATGATGAAGCAGCAGCAATGATAATGTATCCAAGACAATTGAAGCAAGAACACGTGACAAGCAGCAACTCATAAATCCAATAAGGGTACTACATCCGCTAAGACCAATTATGACAAAATCGCCAATAAACCTTATAACAGTAGCACCTACTGGCACAGCGGAAAGTTATATTTTATAGAATACATCCCAAATTATATTACAATACAACAACCAACGCTTTCAGCTAAAAGAAACGCTAATTATGCAAATGGTAATTATAATAAAATACTTTTGATAAATATTGTAACCAACATATGATGCAGCCACAGTCAGATAGCAATAACTTTAGATTGAAAATAATGCTTTTCAAATTATTGTTAATGCAAAAAAGATTTTTTAATAATTTTGGAAATATACGTGCAGTAGATTTTTAAATAAATTTGAAATTTATATAAAAACTAATAATATAAATTTAGACAATTTACATTTTATTTGTGATAATATTTTTAACAAAAAAGTCAAAGTATGGGCAACCGTTTAATAAGATACATTTATAAATTATTTCCATTTTAAAAGTTTATTCGTACAATTGTTTTGAGTAAATAAAATTCAGATAATTCACTTTTTGAAATATGCTTCAATGGAGAAATATAACCGCGGTATCCCGAACAGGAATTCATTTCAATTATTGCTAGACGGTGGGTGGGGACGCGTTCAAACGATGATGCACTACTCCGACAAGCTGACTATTTCGTAAATTCTAAAAGTTAGTTTTTGCATTAAAATAGTAACAATTATTTTAAACGGAAACCTTCAATTGAAAATAATTATAATTAAAATAATCCTAACATTGGAAATGCCTCACGTTTTTCCCACCGCGTGAACAAAACGTATCCGCAATGGATATTCCTGGTATTGAACCTGTAGATCAGAAAAAGTAACAAAAATATTTCGAATTAAAAATATATTTATAAAAGGTGTTTTTTTTAGAGGTATAGAACTGAAATAAAACTTATAAAAATTATGTTAACGCCATGGTATTGTCTTTATTGGAAAGATAATTTTATGCCATTACTGCTTAAATATGGTTTGGGGCATATGGATGCCGCAGCCGGTTCGAATGAAGTGCAATCTGAAAGTCCAATTTTTGATCACTTATTCGAGCAGCCGGTGCCGTATATCGACAATAACGCGGCCAACGCTTCTAGTTGATCCAACGTCGTTGGTTTATTGGTGTACACTAGCGACTTTACATATCCTCACAGAAAGTAATCCATAAGTGTGATATTACACAACCGAGGCCAATTTGCGGGTCCGTTACGCGAGATTATGAGGTCAGCAAATGTTTCCTGCAATAAATTGATTGTGTTAAGCGCTTTGTGGCATGTTGCGCCGTCTTGTTGAAATTAAAACTCCTCCACATTAACTCCATTCAACTGGGGAACGAAAAAGTCAGTAATCATGGATCGATAGCGCTTTCTATTAACTGTCACGTGTTGGCCGGCATCATCTTTAATGAAATATGGACTAATAATACCATCAACCCATATAGCACACCAAAGAGTGTGTTTTTGTAGATGTAACGTCATCTCAATAATGGTTTTTGGATTTTCCTCGCTTCAAATCCGGCAATTTTGTTTGTTTACGTACCCAAATATAAGCCACATCACTGAATAAAATTTTTGGTAAAAATGAGGATAAAAAAACAATCTTGTTTTTTGCCCATTCTCCAAACGTACAATGCATATAATGGTCACGCGGCTTCAGGTCTTGCACGAGTTTGTAAATCTTCCATAAGGTGGATGGACACAGCTTCAATTGCTGTGCACGATGGCAACAGTTTTTTTATCATTATTTATTACTTGCCTTTGAAAATCATAAGAAATGACACAGCGTTCGAAATTTTATTTTTCAATAGTTTTCTATACTAAACTTGATTTATAGAGCAAGATGGAGAAATTTAAAGTTAAGTTAGGTTAGGTTAGGTATTTGTCCACATTTACCCAGTAAAATAATTATTGCTTTCTAATTTGAACAAAAAATGTACCTTGAACAAACGCCAAATCCGACAAAAAATCATAAAATAGTACAGTACACCAAAAACTGTGTGACCGGTGGTAAAAGGTTTTGCGCAGTGAGAAAGAGAAAAACTTATAGCCAACGTAAAAAATGCATAATGCAAAAAAATTAATAATACACTTGGAAACACACACTTTTATACATAATAAATTCAGGTAGCGCCAGCTTCGCATGTATTTAAATAGAGGATATTGTCCCCGCATTTCATGCTAATGCGTTTTAAGTTTGATTTGCGCTCTCTTTCCACTTTTGTCTCAAAAGTGACCGGTCACAGTGTTTTTGGTTTACTGTAGATACAATAAGCTGACGACTCTAAAATTGGTTCAAAAACTAGTTTTGAAAAGTTGTCTATAAAATAACATTATAAAGCGTAAAAAAATAAAATTGTACAATTCATACATTAAATATAATTACATAGTTTTGTACCAATTTTACTGTGTAGAGAATACAGAAACAGATAATAGTTAAAACTTAAAATATTTGTTAATATAACAAACATTATAAATAATAAATCAATTAAACAGACTTTTACATAATTATAAAAACAGTTTATATAAATATTTATAAACGCCATTATGTCATTAGTATTTTTATTGTAGTATATTCAAAAGTGGTCATTATATATTTCAATTATTGTTTGAATGCATACTTTTAATTTACTAAGTAATCTAAACTTTCAAAACACATTAAAAATCTATTTTAAAATACAAAATAAAACAGATAAATTTATCAGTTTTGTATAGTATCTATTAGTTAAAAAAGGTTCAAAGCAATTTAATTAATTATGTTTGCACGCTATCTAATGTATGTTTATCAATACTCAAAGCTATTATTAATAACTAGGAACTGAACAATTGTGTAACAAATTACAATTACTTAGTGAAGGTTAAATCCGTACAGATTATTAAATAGTATAATTTTTATCAGTCCTTATGTAACTCGTCTCCAGTTAACAAGTATCATAACCATGAGTGCTCTCGGCGAATTTAACGTACATTATAAAGCAATTGCTAAACAACAAAATGTAATTGATCCTAAAATAGCTATAATGAAAGGATCCAACAAGGGCGACAATTATTTGGGTGAATTACAAATGGTTAATATTACCGGAAAAAATAAAAGTTTATATCTTTATATCAAATGTGCACCAAAAACTCCAGGACTAAGGAAACAAGCTAATATTGCGCAAGCTTTTAACAATGAAATTTTATTTTATAAAGAAATCTTTCCGATGTTTGAACAGCTTCAAAATACACACAGTGTAAAAAATCCGTTTAATGGTATTGCCAAGTGCTACATTACCAGTTCTAATGACTGTGAAGAATTTTTAATCATGGAAAACTTACGTGAAATTGGTTATTCCATGTGGAACCGTAAAATTCCAATGAATAAAGAACATGTTGTATTTGCTTTTGAAAATTACGCCAAATTTCATGCACTTTCATTTGCTATGAAAGATCAATTGCCTGATCAATTTGAAGAAAAATGTTCAAAAATGCAAGACGTCTTTGAGGAATTTGCTCGGAATGAAGGAAATATTAAAGGATTTAAAATGATTACAGATAAATTAAAAATAAAAGTGGATGAAGCTTTTAATGATGATAATATAAATCAATTATTTTCTTTAGTTTGTGATAATTGGGATACAATATTCTTGAATGTGAAAAAAATTGATAGGAAATATGGTGTCATATTACATGGCGATTGCTGGTGCAATAATATGTTATTCAAATATGCTGTAAGTAATAATTAAATAAATATATTAGCTATTTTGTTATGTTTTATAAAATAAATTTAAATTGTATTTTACTATGTTATGTTATTGTAATTTGTTAGATAGGTTAGACCATCCTTTTTTACTTTGAAATATTCCAATAGTTTTTTTTAATTATATAAATTTATTAAATATTATGATAAACAGGCAAAACCGATCTACAAATAATAAAATAGCATATTAAATATTATATAAATATAGTACTTATAATTATTTTATAAAACAAAGTTTTAAAATAATTTATTAGAAATATACAAAAATTGGAAAAAAAACTGTAAATATATTAGCAACTACCTCCAATAAAAAAAATATTATAATTGTTAGTATAATTGCAAAATAAATTATTTTTGAGTGTAAAACCGTCATTTCAATGTCAATTATAGAAAAACAAACAGAAAATATTTTTTGCTTTAATTGTAGCCTTAAAGTTAGTGGTTTTTATTTTTATAATTATAATAACAATTATAAGCACACAAACACTTCAATAGGCCTGTTATTCTAAAGTATTTTTTGAGTTTTAAAAATAGATAATAGTTACAAATGGCATTACCTTCCGGTTTTCTTTTCTGCGTAAATCTTGTTATACTATCTTTGTCAATCTAATCAATATTTGGCACTAGTTTGAAGTGAAATGGTTATTGCCTCGCGGATTGTTATGCAATATCTAAGGCACGCATGTTGTCTCCAACCCCCCTGACGTTATAGCCCCTAGTGCGTTTGCTTCTATTTCTTGTGTATTCTACCGTTATCAAACTCCTTCTTAATAATTGTTGCTTTGTATATTTATTTTTGTTTTTTTTTTCATTCACAATTTGCATTCTACTAGACTACTAGAGCATGTTGTAAATTATCGTGTGTTTTCTTCTAACGAAATAGATTTTTTTTTCTTTTTTGATCTATTTTTATTTTTTACAATTTTTTTCTAAAAGCTTTGTATTCAGTCAGTACTCGTATTGTATAATAACACATCTTGAGTTTATTCTTTACCCATTCTTTTATCTTCTGCCTGGATTTGTGATAACATTATTTGTTTTGTCTCTACCCTGCTGTCTCTGCCATCTTTCTTTCGTTTTCTTTGTTGCTCTTATTTTTGCTTTTATTTTATTGATTCCTTTCTTTACTAGTTTTAATTTTTAGTTTTTTTTTCATTACATATTCGTGAGAGATGTTGCCACAATCACCGTTTTCTGTGAGCCCATCTTACTCAAGTTTGCTCTTGTAGCTTCTTTTATTTTATTTCCGTTTTGTTTTTGTTTTTTCTCTGTGTTTCTGTGACGTATAGAAATTTGCTTATTGCTGCTAATGCTATTAGTCTTCTAGCTTCTTTTCCTAGTCCTAAGGTGTTTGGTATTTTACCGAGATATCTTTATATTTCATGTGTTTAATTGACCGCTTCCTTAATATGTTTATTCTGTCACTTTGCTTTGAGTATCACTCCAAAGTATTTAATTTTCTTTCTTATGGTTATTAGTTATCTCTTACCTGTATCTTACCTGTTCCTCTATTAGTTTTAGTCGATTTGCTTCTTTTGCAATTGCTTTCATTTTTTTATAGCTCTTAAGTTTATTCTTCCTTTGGTAAATCCTTGTTGTTTTTTTACTATTTTTCTTTTCCATTTCCTGTTCTATTTACCATAACACTAATTTCTAAATTATCTTAGCTAGCGTGTTGATTAAGCATATTAGCCTGTATGGCGTTGTTTTTCTGCTTTTTTCTTCTTCTTAAGCAGTACTACGGTTGCCTTTATCCACATCCTAAAAAATATCTTCGTTTAGACAATTGTTGGTGATACCTCTACTTTTACAATATTTGTTGTTATTTTGTCTGATTCTGGTACTTTATTGTTAGATTTCCTTTTATGATTTCTTTTACCCTTTCCACTGTCGCCATATTGTTTCTTCTTCTTTTGTGTCTGGTTTTTTTACCGGTTTTTCTTTAAAAAACAATTTCTTAATTACAACTTCTTCACCTTTGTATTTTATAGGTAAACTCCCTTTGCTCTTCTTTCCAATTTGTTTATGTGTTTTGTTTATCATTTTATTCTAGCATTCAGCATCTGCTATCCTTGATTGCATTTTTTATGATGTTCCTATCGTTTTTAGTTCCTCTTCCCTTTCCTGTATGTTTTTTTTTTGTTTTCTTTATCTTTTGAACAGATTATAAGGTCTTCCTATTATATTTTTTTGCTTTTCTGTTTTTTAAACTAGGTTTTAATATTTTTATTCACTCCCGATAGTGTTCCAGCCCGTAATTTGGGCTGACATAACAGTTGTATACTATCATACTTTCTATTTCAGCTCACTATTCCTTCTTTAGGTGTTTCCCATCTTTTCACCTTGTCCTACCCTTTCTCTTAATTAAAATAGCCAAATTTGTTTTCATTTGGTTCACTAACTATTACTAAGTCTATTTCCTTCCTCTCCGCTGTTGCTACCAGTATGTCGTGCGCATCTCTTTCTTTCCATATATTTGCTTGTATAAACTTATACATTGTATGCATCATGTAGTTGTGCAAAAGCAAAGTTTTTTAAGCATAATTGTGGAGTTGTGTTTAGCAGCACTATTTGCACAAAAAATACGTCTTTGCCTTTTTGGGTGGTAGTGAGCCATTGTTGCATAGGTTTTTGTTTTGTGTAAAAATCAAAGTAGTATACCCAGGTCTCATTCCCAGTTACAATTTTATAAAAAGTTTTCATTTTGGGATAGAGCAATTAGATTGTCCCCTCAATTTTGTTTTCTACAAAGTTTATGTTTCCATCGTGCCGACACATTGCTTGTTTCCAAATCTTCATGTAAATCTAAAATTTTTACTCGTCAGTCAATTAACACCAACAATGATTTTGAGTCATCATCAAAAATTTTATGACGCTTCTGTGTTCACGTAGCAAATCACCTACTTTTGCCTGTTTACTCTGATATAAAAATGACAAATGTTAAACAATTTAATCTAAACTTGAAAATGACTATAAAATTAACAAAATATTGACATTAGAAAATTATTGCAATAGCATATCGTTTTGATAGCTAGGTATGTTATTAAATTTTTTATTATTATTGTTGATATTTTGTATGAAATAAAATATACGCTTTTATACTCTATCAACCTTACCGAACCTAATTCAAGGTCCTTCAAAATAAAAAGTGATAAAGAAAGATAGTTATTGTTTGTAAAAATGTAGCTGAAACTATGATTGTTACAAATGTGAACAAATAAAGAAAAAATTTAAAGTAGAGTGAAAACTTGATCTCAATTTTTTTATGTTTAACCAAAATCAATCAAGTACTTTCTTTTGGGGGCTATATTTATTTCTAAGAAAACCAAATAAAATATTATTTGACAAATAAAATTTAAAGTATAAGTAATAATACAATAGAAAAAAAATGCGGAGGATATTAATTATTATAATTAAAATTTTAATTATGTTCATGACACAACAAAAATTTTGTAACAAACATTATATTTTATTACCAGTACAAATAATAACTAGAGGTCAAAATAATTAATAAGTGAAATAAACAACACATGGCATAATCTACAAATAGCAAAACTAAAACCTAATTCCAATAAACGTTTAATATTTGCCGTCCGGCATTGAAAATAATCTCAATTTGGATAATATAATTTAAATCTAATTCGTATTATATTTATTTACTTGAATAATAATCAGTATTCTTTTGGTTGTTTTCGATATACTGATTTTTGACAAAATGTTGTAAACGATAGACGTTGAATGTTACAGAAAGCCAGCATTTTATTTTTATACTTGGATATTATGGATACGATAATTATTTAATAAGCCACAAACATGTTCATGAAAATAATTTTTATTTATTATTTAGTCATGAACGTTTTTTTGTTTGACTATTTTATCAAAATTATTTCATTTTAATAACAAGTTTTTATTTGAATCGGTAAGTGACCAATTCTACCATCTATAATAGAAATAAATACATTTTTGTTTTGTTAATTAAGAATATAAAATTATTTTGTTGGGATAAACATTAGCATAATTAGTATTTAAAATAAGCGTAGATTAATAAAAGCAACAATTTACAAAAAAATCCCGATTTTCAAAAAAAATTATTAATAATAATATAAATTGAATAAACATATTTATTAATAATAAAGTTTATAAAAAGAAAAATAATAATTTATTTTTTACAAGTATTTTATTTTTGAAAAAAAAAATTAACATTAAATTTAGGTTAGAATATAAAAATTCTATTTCATTATTTTTTTACGTACGTGATTGTTTCCAAATTGTTCATCCTGCATCTCAAAACATTCAAAGTTCTTTTTTTTTATAGAATATTTTCGCATTCTTACCTTTTTGTTTTTATATTAATTTATTTTAGTAACGTTTTCCAAATATCCTTTCACTTATTAATCGTGCTATAATTATTTTCTGGTCTCATCATATTTTGTATGTGTTAATTTTTGCTACTAATTGTAGAAAAACTGTAAACTAAAAAAAAATATTTAAAGAATTTAAGTTACTTAATATCTTGCCATTTCTATTTCCAGTTTTCTATTCTTTGGTTTTCTCTTGCTATTCTAACCACTATATATTTTTCCATTTATAACGGTTTTTTTCTTAATATACAGGGTGTTAGGTAAACATGCGGCAAAAATTAGGGTTATTCATTAGCCTATTCTAAGAATATTTTGTCTTATGACAGTTTCTGAAAAACCCTTTCTTTTTCTGTTCTTTGTTCTATTTTGAGCTCGATTTCAATTCCCGTTTTATACATGTGTTTGTTCATGCCACAATGCCATGGTTTGAGTAATAATGTATAATTCGGCTCTGGTGCCATTGTAACCTTTAACTCATTTGTATACTAGATTGTGCCCAGGTATTTTTTATGTCTATTCGTTTTGCAACGGTACTATCACATCAAATATCTTTTATATGTAATACCCTTTCATGAAATCTGATATCATCTTTAATGTTTCTTCTTCATATAATAAATTTGTTTTTCCCGGTCTGTAAAACACAAAAAACGTAGTTGTGTTTTATCTGTAATTGGTATGTTGTTTGTCTTGTCTCTATCACCACAGCTAAGCTCACTGTTGGTAGCGAGAGCAGTGGCTTCTGTAAAATTTGTTTGCTTTGCTTCCTTTATTAGTATACTAATTATTGTATTTTACCTAACCTCCCTATAATCGCCACAGTATATAACCATAAAGTCAAATCGTATGTCTACCATGACCTTTGTAAAAACATTATACAGATTATTATAAAAGATTAGATTAGTATTAACCGTGAGTTTCAAGTACTTTATTTTTGTCATTGGAAGAGTGGCTCTATATATATATATATATTTTTTGTTCTCTTGTAAAAGACACGGCAAAAATTAAGTTTACTAATAGTTCCTCTTCCTTGCATCACATTTTATGGTATTAAGTGCAATCTGCATCATATTAGATACTTTTGTCCCTAACTTTCCTCTTATCAGGATAGTACGATGATTGAAGTAGCCTAAGGTTTTTTGCCTTATATTATTTAGTACCTAGAGTATGCCGTTCATAACACAGCACTACAGTAGATAAATACCGCCTGTGGGCATTCAGCAAACACTTTAACTCGTACAGTCTTATTGTATAATATTATTGTTACAGTTTGATTCTTGACCATGAAATTTACCCAGTAAATTTACCCAGTTTGCAACAATAATGTTGTAATGTTGTCAATAACCCTTTTAATACTTAAAAAGACAACTAGAAGAATTATTTTGCAAAGTATTTCCTTGCATCTGTTAAATAGCTAATGTATAATCAGTCAAAATTTTGTGATGCATCTCGTATTCAGAGTGATTTAAAAAGAAGCGGCCATACTCAATAAATAGGTTCCATAAACACGGGTCCGGTTCTTAACGCTTGTAAAAATTAATTTTATCTCTCTCTCTCAAGGTTTTTTTTTTCTCAATTATTGGTATGTGCGAAAGATACCCTGAAAGTTTCAGGAAGTGCTGTGCATTACGCTCCGAGATATCTTTCAATGTATCCACTAAAGTACATAAAAATAGCAAAAAAAGCTTAAATTTTAAGTATTTCTGTAGTATATTTTTCAGCTAGTATACATTGATTTGCACAACCTTCAACATTTTTACTAACCATTGGTTGTTAGTCCTACAGTAAATTGTTCTATAAAATGTTTTCTTCTTTTAAGCGTCTTTATCCATGAAGACATGTTTAGTACCTTCCGTTTTGAAGTTTACCACTTGCCAAGTGTTTTAGTGCTTATGATGTTTTGTGTTTTCAACTTGTTAACAAAGTGTCTTATTCCAGTCGTGGCGGTACCCGGTGCTCATATTTTTCCCCTTAAGAAAGCTTATTTCAGCAAATGTAAAGCGAGGCCACTCTTTGGTTAGCTCGTTTGCACATAAAATTTTCAAAACCGTTTTTATGAATACATTTTATAAGACAAGAAGATTTTATAGTTTCTACTTTTTTGGCATTGAAGAAGCGTTTCTGCAATACCCGTAATGGTGTTTCTAAAGGTTTTTCTTTTAAATTCTATATGTTGCCTTTTATTTCCTTAGTTTGTTAGGCCACTCCCATAACATTATGCTTTTCAGTTGCTGTCGGGAATCCTGGGATTTGCCCGGTTTATGACCAGGCTGACATTTTGCATTATTAGTGCTACTCACTTAAAGAATTTTGTTGTTAATTTTTGACATTGTTTTTTTTGTTCATTTTATGTCTACTAGCAGGTTTATAGTTTGTAAAAATAGTGTATACATTTTTGGTTTAGATTAGTCTAAAAAGTTTGACCAGGTAAGTCAACATGTCATGTACTTAGAACAAAATAATTTCATCTCAAATGGATTTCGATCAAAACGTTTGACAACAGATCTTCTGACTGATGTTAGTCATAAATAAAATTTTACTTTAGATAAACATTGAAAAAATCTTGCAGTAGCTTTAGACATTTCCAAAGCATTTGATAGGGTATGGCATCTTAATCTTATCAACAAACTCTATTGTATAGGTGTTGATCATAAATCTGTAAATTTTATCAACAGTTTTCTTTACAATAAAAAACTATAGTTAGAATTGATAACTTTGACCCCAAAATCATAAATGCTAGTGTTCCTCAAGATTCAACTCTTTCACTTTTACTCTTTGTTTTTGATTTTCATTAATGAACTTCTTCAAGTAACTAAAAGTCTTTTTATAGTTTTTCAGACAATAGCACCAACTTCATACTTCATACTTTCCAAAGACCATATCGATAAATATGACAGCATGTCTTAAAATGTATAGGTTAGAATCTGTAGAATCTTTTAACAAAATCGTCCCAACATGGTCAATTTTAACTCAACTTCTTAATGTTTCAAAATCCAAATCCAATGTTTTATCAGTACCAAATATTAAACTAAACAACAAATCCATATTTAAATCTTCTTCTATTTGTCTTCTAGAGGTTACAATCTCACATGATCTTTTCTAGAATGACCATATTGTTGACATAGCTTCAAAAGTATCTCTAATTTTAAATTGGCATCACTTTTTTACAGTTGTCGGATGTTTTGAAGTTAGTTTGGTTTGGCAATTTACTATAAATAAACTCACGCCGGAGAATACGTTTGCAAATTGTTCAAATTTATTTTGAAAAACATGATATAGTTCATAATCATCCATCCGAGCGATTAAATTGAGAAATTGTGCATCGTTTTTGCAATACGTTTAATCTAAACGATAATAAGCATCCAGTATAACTTCGTACAGTGCGCACACAAGAAGCAATTGATAGTGTGCAGCGTAGTGTTTATGATGATCCAAATGTGTTAATTTGTTATCGTGCTAACCAATTAAACTTGCGTCCATTTACTTTATAAAAAAAAATGCAAAAAAATCTTAGTTTACAAGCTTATAAGATTCAACTTGTACAGGAATTGAAGCCACACGATCATCAATTGCACCGTACATTTGGACTAAGGAAAACATTAATTCACAATTTTATTTGAAAATTTTGTTCAGTAATGAAGCCCATTGTTGAAACACCGTTACATAAAAAAAATGTTTGGTGCGCTTTATGGGCCGATGGAATTATTGGTCTAAGTCTTCAAAATGGTAATGGTCGAAACAGTTCAAAGATGTATAAGATTTTTTTTAACCGTATTATCGACACATGGAATAAACTTCTGAATTTAGTATTTGCTGAGACTTATAAGCCACAAATATTCAAGGTCAATGTTCACATACTGCTTAAATCTAGTTTTCAATGTGATAATTTTAACAAGTGTTGTTCCACTCGTTAAAACTCAAAGGTATTTTTATGTTGTTGTGAAATGTTAAGTAATTCCTAATTACCACATTTTGAAACTGTTTACAGAAAAAAAGTGGTGGTTGTCTCATTACAAAGCAAAACTATCGTACTACCTGGGGATGTGTCTGGAATAAATTAGCAGATTTGTTGAAAAATTTACAATACCGTTACTAGTTTTTTGCGGATGTTTTTACGGATTATAAACTGACTGGGATAATTAAAACAATTTAAGATTGTATATAATTATGTAAACAATATTTGATTTTATTACCTCCTGTGTTAATTAATAGAATGCAGCACATATTTTACAGTAATTTACTATGGAATTACGTGACAGTCACTATTTATGTAGTTTAAGTATATTCTAATAAAATTGTTTAACAAAAAAAACAATAGCGTTATATTATATACATAACTCATATTTCAATATATGTTACAGCTTCAAAATACTCTACTATGCTTTTGTTTTAAATTGATCTTTAAAGGGTACGGAAAATCATAATATTGTTATTTGGATTAAGCGGTTTATTAGTGATAAAAGTTTTTTTGTTATTCAATAATACATATTTATTGATATTACAATTTATATTATTTATTATAATAATAATAAATTATTTTTTTTTTTATATTATTATCATAATTATTTTTTTTAATTTTAGGATCGGAAGAATTTGGCACCAGTAAGCATGAAAATTATTGATTGGCAAATTATAAAAATTGGACCTCCAGTATTAGACCTTTGCCACTTTCTGTATTGTTGTACATCAAAAGATATATATGATGACTTGGATAACCTTTTGAAAACTTACCACGACACTTTGATTGACCAAGTAAAACAATTGGGAACCGATCCAAAAACAGTGATGTCTTTTGAGACATTAAAGAAGCTTTGGAAATTGTATAGTAAATACGGACTTGTCATGACGTTTGTAACCTTAAAAATCATGTTATCTGATAGTGATGAAACACCAGATCTATCAAACATTACAGAAGAACGTACTTTTCTAGATGCGTTTGATTATGAGTCAAAAAACGAAGCGGAATATCAAAAGAGATTAAATGATGTTGTTTTGCATATGTATAATAATAAGTTTTTATAGAAACGCTATAATATATTTTAGTATTTTATAAAAAACATATATGTAGGTAAAAAATGTGTAATATAGTTCAAAACTTATTCAGTATTTATATATCTGCAGTAGGTTTTAGATTAATAACCCTCTTTATTATTAAGATAGTTTTAATCCAAATATGATAATTTTATGAATAATTAATATAATATTTACATTTGATTTTAAATAAAAAAATAGTAGAAAAAATTACTTATAGTTTAAGTAACAACAATCAAAAACCTTATTTTAATTTAACAAATAATATAAATGTTGCTTTTCTGCTTTTTATTTTATTGCTTTTAAGCGCTAGAATCTTTAATGTTTCTTTATTCAAATTTGGCCAGTTTTCTTAATTTTCTTTACCAAACTGATTTTAATTTTTCTTTTGCTTATATCTATTTTTCAATTTATTTTCAATTTCTTCATATTTGCTTTTTATTTATTTTTTGTTTACTTACATTCCATTCTAATTTTTAAAAGCGCTTTTCTAATAACTAATTTATTACTTATTCAAAAATACTATTTCTTCTCTAATATTTTTTACCCAATCTATGCTTTCTTACAGCTTTGTCTTACTTGACGTTGCCTACTATTGCGTTTCAATTTCTTACTTTAATTAAATTTTTGTTCTTAATTTCATGTCAACTACTTTGTTATCATGTTTTGTTGCTAACCTAAATTTGCACTATTATTGTGTCTGAAGGTGTCAAATCTATATTAATTGTTCTAATTCTATCACTTATATTTTTATTCATTGTAAAACCTACTCCTGCATTTTCCATAATAATAGTTATTAAAATTATTAATATTATTTCACAACAAATTAAGTTTTTTTTTATCCCATTTTAATGTAACTAAAATAACGTTTTCTTAATAAATATTTAAAATATCAATTAATACTCTACAAACAAATCTAAAATTAGTTTAATTTTTTATGATATAAAGATTATTGTCAATGCATTTGTCTACACAAGTATGTTAAAATATATTACTTAAACCTAATTTAATCCTGAACCCTCATACCTCTATTCACTCTACTCCGTAATAGTCAAACGGCAAAATAAATTATTCCTTGCACTTCTTTCAGTACAGGTGTAAGTTAATTTATTTAATTATATCAGAACACAATTGTTATTACTTTTTATTTATTTTATATTTATACCAGACATTGTGAAAAAGAATAAAAAGTAAAATCATAGAAAGTAGGTATAAGCGTACAAGAGCCAAGCAGCTCAAGTCATAATCTACCATCATTGCGGGTAGTTAAAGTTAAAATAACATCAACAAATCTAACATAAATAATCTGACAATTATCACATTAAAGGTAAACGAAATTTACTTGACAATCAAACAAAACATTGATTCCTATTATGATACGCATGAGCACTAAACTGAAGATAAAATACTAGCACTTTTTTAACCTCTTTTATTATATTATTTTTTCTTGATCTCCCCTAATTTTTCTTTACTTGCTCTTATTTTCTCTTTCAGGCAATCTTGTAATATTTTACATTTGTGTCTCTGTCTCATTCTTTCCTCATTCTTTCCTCATACTTCATTGCTCTTTTTCCTGCTTCTACTCTTAACTTATCTTTTTTGACTTCCTCCAGCACGATATATGCTGGTGTTTCTCTATTTAAGCCCAGCATCTATCCCCTATATTTTGCATGTATTGCTTCTAGTTTTTCTTGTTTCTTCATACTTTTGACTCATGCAAAATCATACTCCTAACTAAACTATGAAACATAAGTACTTTTTTTTTTTTTTTTTTTTTTTTTTTTTTAAATATTTTCTCAGTGTCCTTAGTATGTATGATATGGGTAGGTTGAAGATGGCCAATTAGGACAAACAACGAATTGAATTATATGAAAAGTATTTTATTTAATACTAATACACGGGCAAACGTTTCGAGGATATATCTATTCCCCTTCATCAGTGCTAAAAACAGATATTATAAACATTTTTGGTCTTATAAAAAACAACAATAATACAATAAATTACACAATTTAAAATACTAAACTAAATTGAAACAAATTAAAAATTAATAGACTGAAAAACATGTACGGCAAATTTGTAAAAAATATATTATACATAATAACAAAATAATTGAAACGACGAATTACAAACTTACACAAATGCCAGAATAAAACAAAACTATTATTAAAAACGTAAAATAACTTACCAAGTGTAGAAATAGTTGAAGTGAACTTATGAAAATCATATTATTTATTAATATAAATTGAGTTTAAATAACATATTATAAATGTGGTTTGAAAAAGGGAATTGGAATGAAAGTGAACCAACATCGTCCCAATCTAGAGAACAACTGCAAGTGGAATTGTGAGCAAACGAGTTTTTTCTAATAATTTTTTTTAAATAGCAATGAAAACAAAATTTATTGAAAAGCAAATAGTTTTTGTTATACTCTGTGTTCTTATGAATTAAATTTATATTAAAAATCCTTTAGAACGAAAGGAAATATTATTATTATTTGATATTATATATATATACAATTATATTAATAGCAATTTAAATCAATTTAACTATATGTTATTATTCCAAAGATGCATCTATATATAGTCTATAATTCGTCCCCACAACCGATAATCTATTAATGCTAACCAAAATCTTAAAAATACAAATAACATATTAAAAACTTAAGATTAGACTTACACCTAAAGATTACAAAACCACTTTTATATTCAACAAATGAGAATGACAATAGACCCCTCAGGCCAATAGTTTCGTGTATTGACTCTCCCAATTATAAAATCTCTAAATACATTTCGAATATTTTATATAATTTAACAACCGATATGAAATATAATATAAAAAATTCTCTGGAAGTAGTTGTACAGATTAATAAATTAAGTATCCCGTATGACTATACTTTAATTTCTTTAGATGTTGAGTCTTTATTTACGAACATACCTAAGACACTACTAGTGTAGATATTATAAAAAAGCGGTGGAATGTTTTAGAATCCTTTACTGTGATAGATAAAGAACTATTTATGGAGATAGTTGAGTTTTTCTTCGATAGCAGTTATTTACAATTTAATGGTAATTTTTATACACAAAAATTTGGCACTCCTATGGGAGCTCCAATCAGTCCGATTTTAGCGAATATTGTTATGGATGAATTAGTCACAATGTCGTTGATGGAGACTGATTTTAATATTCTAAAATTATTTATATATGTGGACGATACTCTTATAATATTACATAAGGATAGTATTGACGCTGTCTTAGATAAATTTAACGATTTTCATGAATCATTGAATTTTACGTTAGAAAGATCGGTTAATGGTGAGTTACCATTTTTAGATTTACTTTTGATACTTAAAAATAATAAAATTTGCATTGACTTATATAAGAAACCAAGCAGTAGCGATAGGATTCTCAATTTTAATTCAAATCATTTGTTATCACAAAAAATCAATATTATTACTTTGTACAAACAAAAAATTCTAACGTTGTGTGATAAACAATTTATTAAAAAGAATTTTGATAATTTGAAAACTAGACTTATTAACAATAACTTTCCAAAAAAATTAATTAATTCAATCTTGAATAATAATAATAGAGGTAATACATTCACAATGGTTCTTGCACCAGATACAGTTCAAGTGAGTCAACCCTTAGTTAATGAAGACAAAAAAATGTGGTATTCTATCCCATATATTAACGGTCTTTCAGATAAATTAATAAGAGTACTTAAGGATGATAACACGAATATTACTTGCAAAGCAGGGAAGTTGGTAGGTAAACTTTTCTCTAAGTTAAAGGACAAGACATTGTATATAGATCAAAAATACGTGGTATATAGCATTCCTTGTTATAATTGTAACAAAAAATATATTGGTCAAACTAGCCAAAAATTAGTGACTAGGTTGGAATAACATAAACGGGATTGTAGAAACGATTGTAGTAATACAGGGTTAGCTGACCATCATACTAATGATAGACATAATTTTAATTTCACTAACACTAAAATACTGGATGTAGAACATAATTATAAAAAAAGATTAATAAGTGAAATGATCTACATTAAAAAGAATGAATCTTGTAACTTTCAAATAGATAGCACTAACTTAAGTGTTATATATAATTACATTATAAAATCCGTGATGTAGTTCCTTTAATCTATTTAATTAATTAATATGTCATTCTCATTTGTTGAATATAAAAGTGGTTTTGTAATCTTTAGGTGTAAGTCTAATCTTAAGTTTTTAATATGTTATTTGTATTTTTAAGATTTTGGTTAGCATTAATAGATTATATCGGTTGTGGGGACGAATTATAGACTATATATAGATGCATCTTTGGAATAATAACATATAGTTAAATTGATTTAAATTGCTATTAATATAATTGTATATATATATAATATCAAATAATAATAATATTTCCTTTCGTTCTAAAGGATTTTTAATATAAATTTAATTCATAAGAACACAGAGTATAACAAAAACTATTTGCTTTTCAATAAATTTTGTTTTCATTGCTATTTAAAAAAAATTATTAGAAAAAACTCGTTTGCTCACAATTCCACTCGCAGTTGTTCTCTAGATTAGGACGATGTTGGTTCACTTTCATTCCAATTCCCTTTTTCAAACCACATTTATAATATGTTATTTAAACTCAATTTATATTAATAAATAATATGATTTTCATAAGTTCACTTCAACTATTTCTACACTTGGTAAGTTATTTTACGTTTTTAATAATAGTTTTGTTTTATTCTGGCATTTGTGTAAGTTTGTAATTCGTCGTTTCAATTATTTTGTTATTATGTATAATATATTTTTTACAAATTTGCCGTACATGTTTTTCAGTCTATTAATTTTTAATTTGTTTCAATTTAGTTTAGTATTTTAAATTGTGTAATTTATTGTATTATTGTTGTTTTTTATAAGACCAAAAATGTTTATAATATCTGTTTTTAGCACTGATGAAAGGGAATAGATATATCCTCGAAACGTTTGCCCGTGTATTAGTATTAAATAAAATACTTTTCATATAATTCAATTCGTTGTTTGTCCTAATTGGCCATCTTCAACCTACCCATATCATAAGTACTTTTATTTTCATACAATTAATTTTTTTTTACATATTCTCAATATTTGTTCCACTTGCTCTTGCTGTTATTGGTATAAAATATTATATTTTAAATATTCAAGGGATTTTACTTCCGCAATACATTGCCAATTCCATTTCTAACCCTCCATTTTTTTTTCTTTTACTTTTCTTTCTAAACAAAATCATTTTTGTTTTTTTTACATTAACTTCCACCAAACTTATCTTTCAAAAATGTTTGTCTAAACTTTTTATCATTTCTTTCATTTCCTTTGCTTTTTGCAGTTTGTATTGTAATAACAAACTTAATAAATATTAAAAATAAAATTATTTATTTTATATAATGTCTATTACTATATTACCAGCCAACGCTAGCAACCTCACTTTGTCTCTACACACTACTATCCCCCTGCCAGGGGCGGAGCTACCTGTAAGCAAAAGTTTGCAATATATATATCCCATAAATATCTTTTTAATTAGTGTAAAAATGGTAACAGAGTCCACATCGTAGAGAGAGCCTGCCAGCAATTAGCCAGCAAGCGACAACTACGGATAAATGCAATTTTTATTGCAATTCGCACCGCCAACTATAGTTAATTATTTGTGATTTATCACATTTAATTAACAATATTATATTTTCAGATACACAACATCCCGAAATGGATGTAAAAGTGAAGCAGTTCGAGGCCGCTTTTGTCAAGTTTGACAAGAGAATATTGACCTTAGAAGATACGCTTGCCGGGGCTATTGAGGGCATCCACAAAGTGATCGATGGATTTTCCTCGAGAAGCGTGTTAGAAGCCCTCACGGCCTCGACTATGGAAATCGTCACGCCGAGACTGCAGGGATTTGAAGAAACCTTCCGCTCCATGCAGTCTTCGCATGCCGAGAAAATCCGCGGACTGGAAGAGACCATTACGCAGATGCGAGGCACGATGGAGCAGCTTATGAAGATGCTCATTAAGGATACGTCAATTAGTATCAATTGCGAGCCTATTAAGGCGGCAATTGATACTAATAAATCAAATCTTGTTGAAATGTTGCAGATGGAGCAGGAGCCACCGCTGCAGCAAGCAACCAAAAAGCAAGCCCCCCTAACTGACTCCGACATCTCATTAGACGACGACGACGCATTGAAAACGGACCAACCCTCCGGGACCGATGCCCGCGACGTATCTGTTGAGATATCGCAGATGGACGTTCAGCAGCCCGTAGTGCAGGAACAGCCATACCAGCTCGTCGAATCAAAATCGACACAGAAGAAAAAACGAATGGAAAAGAATATTAAGAGTAAGAATTATTCCGAAACCCTTTCCCAATCCTCGCAGAAACCATCTACTTCTGCAGCCCGTCAAACCGCAACTCCTGTTGTTACGGCACGCAAACCATCTGCAAAGCCGGCGGTTATAAATAATGCGTCCTCAACGCCCTCTTCGAGTGTTGTTGAAAAGCCTCCACCTCTTGTTCTTCGCGATAAACGCGAATTTAACAAGTGGAGCAAGACGTTTAAAGACAGCGGCGTGAAAGTTGTCAGCGCTATAAACATCAGCGACGGCATCCGCTTTACTTTGAACGCTATGGAAGATTTCCGTACGGCGACGGCTCTCCTGAAAGCTTCAGGTAAAGCCAATTATTATACGTTTCAAACGCGAGACGAGAAATCCGTCAAAGCGATTGTAAAAAACATCCCCAAAGAGACTCGCTCTGAGGAAGATGTTAAGAAAGAACTTGAATCGCTGGGATTCAACGTCCTTTCTGTAACTCGACTGGGGAATAAACTCCTCGATGTCGAATATCCGATGCTGTACGTTCATCTCGAAAATTCCGGTAAAAGCCTAGACCACGCTGACCATTAAGGTTGTGTCAAAGCGTCGCACGGGCGAAATCAGCCAGTGCCATACATCTCTACCATACATGCCAGTGCTACGGGCATACGGCATCTAGGTGCTACGGTAACCCCGTTTGTGTAAAATGCGCCGGTCCGCACTATTCTGCGGAATGCACGAAATACGTGAACGCGCCGCCCAAATGCGCTTTATGCGCTGGGGAACACACGGCATCATTCGCTGGCTGTGATGTTCGTAAGAAATTACGGGCACAGCAAGCTAAGCAGCGGAATAAAACCCGTTTGCAATCCGCTCCGAAATATATTAATTCCGACATGGCAGAGTTTTTCAAACAGATGATTGCCTCTCAAGCGACTTTATTGTCGGCTGTAAGAACCCTCGCACGATAAAAAGTGAGAGGAAGATGGCAAACGTGAGCCATATCTAAAGTAACGCCTATATGGTTGGCGTCGTAGGACGCATTACGATACATATTTTACGGTGCGTTCATTCATATTTCGATGGGAAGGTTATGCACAAATGTTTTTTACATTACTGTTATGTGCCGCACTTCCGAGTATGTTCATCGGGGCGGAATTTATTCGGTAGGCGCTTCAAATGAGGTGAATCCAACACTTTGTGTTAGTCTTTTGAAGATTTTGCCGCCCCAACCCAAAAAAAAAATAAATAAAATTTAATTAGTGTTTTTCTTGTCTTTATAAATCCCTTTTTATTGCCTTGCAACCCTATTCCTCGAACTATGCACGTGAACAACACGTGTATTTGTTTACTTCGAGTCCAGCGTGGATTTACATAGACTATAGAATAAATTTGACAGATTTAGTACATTTTTGTCAACTTATAATATTAAGTAACTCTTTTTGGCAATTTAGTAATTTAAAGTAACTTTAAAATATGAAATAGTCATTTTTTTGATATATTGAAATACAATTTGACATATCTATCAAATTGTCAACGCCGTAGCTAAGACCCCGCAGGCCCCGCCTCAAGAATTAAATAACCAAATTAATTAGATACATTGATCAGTGATCACTATCGTTATTTAATAAAAGCAATAATACAAAAAAATTATAAAATAAAAAAATAATGTTTAATTTAGTATAAAGGTATTTTTGCCAAACTGATCGTTGCCGTTGTCGTTGTTTATTTGACTAGTTTTAGTGCTTTTGTTTTTACACATAAGTAGCGTTAATTTGTTTGCATGCTCCAACCAATAAATAACTTGTTCTAGGCACATGCGCTCAATTATTTAATGCGCTGTTACCATACATATGAAGCGGCATTAAAACGGCAACAGTGCAAGTGATAATAGCCTAGAATAACTTTAGTTTTGCATTTGTGTTGTTTTTCAAACTTTCGCTCTCTCGCATTTCCGTGTTTTGGATATTTTTTCTTGTCGAGCATAATTTCATCGTTTTGTAGTTTTTACATTATATGGTTAATTGTAACTACTGTGGTGTCGTTTAGTATATTTAAAGTAAACGCTAATTGTGCCAATTGATGATTATCGGAGTATATTTTCAACAATGGACACGATCCTGGTAAAAACCTCCAATAGATATATTCTAACCTCCTCATCAAAATAATTAAGACATCATTAAAGATTTGATTTTTGATTTCCTGTTAACAAAATAAGATATTTCCTCAATTTATCAGTCAAATGCAACAACAACTCCAACTTGATGATGATGACCACATGGTCAAAACCGGTCGTTAATATATTTAATTAATAAATACAAATGTAGATTATAAAGATCTGATTTTGTTTTATTAACTCAATATTTGGATTAAAGATTAAAACTAAGAATTTATCAACACATCAATGCAATCATTGGATCACCTTCATTTTCAGTGTTTATTTTGTTTTTATAAAAAAGTTTGTTATGTATACGTATTTTTTTAATTATAAAGCGTTAAAATTTATTTTGAAGTATAATACAAACACAATGGGGACTCTAAGAAAATTCTTTCGGGAGGCCAGAATTTGAAACTACGCCACTGCAAATTGTATGCATTTTGTTACATGCTATAAATTGTTTGACAGTTTTAGTAACTTTTTGACAATTCTACAACTGACTACAACAGTTTAAAATTTTTGTTGTTTGAAAGATTTGGCAAATTTATGCCAACTAGTTACATTATTGAAAATTGTTTCACAGATTTGGTAACGTAGTAATATTATTGTCCATTTAGATATCCATTTGACAGTTTTTCCTGTTTCCTAATTCTTCTGAGATGTTTTTTGTCTAAATTACCATTCTTCATTTTTCTTTATTTACCTATTTTTTTACTATTTCTCCAGTTATGCTCAGTCTTAATAACTAGTAGTTTATTTTTACTTTTATTTTAATTTTGAATTTGACTACTTTTTCCTACGATGTCTCAATTACAATTACGTAGTTTATTACAGATTGCTCATTAGCTCCTATGTAAGTAAATTTTTCAATTTTCATCTGTAAATTTTGTATTGAAAAAGTCCAAACCTCTTTCTCCTATAATTTCTTTCAATTACTTTCTTTCTTTATTTTCTGTAATATTTTTTAATTTATTTAAGTAATCTTGTCTGATTATTTCCGCCCACTTTCTAATTCTTGCATTAAAGTCTACCTCCTATAATTAATTTCTTGTATTAATGTTTTAAACCTTTGCCTAGTGCTTTTCATGCTGTATATTATTATTGCTTTATATTTTTCTTCTCCCAAAAAGTTCCTTTTTTGTATTCCCTTTTTTTCATAACCCCATCCTCTTCTTGATTTATTTTCTTTTTATACCGGTAATTATGCGTCTTTTGGCATTTTATTTTTTGTTTTTTCTTATATTGTATATTTAAGTCCAAGGACATGTTTTTGAACACATTGTCCGTTCTTTTTTTTTTGTCTGTACTTCTATGTATCTTACAATAAACTTGGTTTTCCTTTGTTCTATTTCTTTTCGTTCCAACTTGTCTTCAAATACTTTTATTTTACTTTTTAATTCTTTTTTCTCTACTTTCCATTTTGTTTTTTTTTTTTTCATATTTCTCATTTTCATTTTTACTTCATCTGTGTTTTCTTTAATTTTCACCATCAAATATTAATTTCTATTACCGTGCTTCACAAAGAACTAATACATACGCCAAAAGATAGTAAATTATAATCTGCGTTCAGTATATAGATAATAATACATCCCCTTCAAATCAGATACATAATTAAGAAAACTAATTAATTGTAATTATCGTGTTGGCGCATTGTACAAAACCTTAAAAAAAGTCAATTATGAACATAATAGATTATTGATCCGTAAAACTTTCAGAAAAAATGATTCTGACCACCAATTTTAAACAAGTTGTGACGTACCAACAAATAATTTTGTTGGTGTAAAATACGTGACCTTAGCAACAAACATCGTAACGTAAGTTTTTTATACCACCCGCATAGTAAAAAATAAATATATATATATGCTTTTATTTTATATTTATTATTATTAATTATGTTAGCACATAAACTGTAAAATATTATTTACACGTTTATGAATTATTGGCAGTACGGCAGAGAAGACATGCATTATACATTAACAGCGCTAACAAAAGTTAAGCAACAGCCGGAGCAATCACGAGTTGAAAAGGGACAACAAAGTGACGTTTATTCCAAATGGATCCGTTACCTCATACAGGCATTCAAACACACACACACACATATTTTCTGTGGCTCGGTGTGCCCAACACTTCAATTACTTATCCCTAAAGAAAACGACGTGACTAGGTAAAGAAGAGGTATAAATTAAAAATTAAATAATTTTATTTTAACGTGTAAAAATATATTATCTTTTTGACACTTAATAATAATAATAATAATAAATTATTTAATCCAGTTTGATCTAATGGATATAAGATAGTTTTACAATTTCATAATAAAAACAAATACATAATTAAATTAATAAATAAAATACAAAACAATTAAAACATAATAAGAAAATACAAACAATATAGACTAAAACAAAATGTTGTCATCAACAAATTTTTGAATTGAATAATATGCCTTTTCTATGAGCAACTCCTTAATTTGACATTTAAAAGCTTTTATATTCAGTTCTTTTAAATTTTGTAGTAGATTATTATAAAACTTTATTGCTTGATATTTTAGCGTTTTCCTCATATTTTTTTGTATTATAGAGAAGTATTGTGTGTAGCTTACCATGTCTAGTTAAATGATTATGACAATTGTTTAAGGTTTTGAAACTTGCAGTATTAGATTTTGCATACTAATTGCCCGTTTTTGTATTATATAAAGTTTATTTATAACATGTGCCATACTCCATACAGTAATGCCATAACATAGAACGTAATAAATTCTAGTAAAATAAAACATTTTTAAGGTGCTGGTTGTTACTACAGGTTTTAATTGTTTGATAATATAGCACAGTGATGATACTTTTTTACACAAATAATCTATATGTGCTCTAAATTTGTATTGTTCCTCATTACAAACACCTAAGAATTTTATTACACTTAATTGCTTCATACTTTTATTACATTTTATCAATAAATTGTGCAAAGCATTATCATAAGTACTTGTCTAAAAGTTAACATAATTCTAGCAGTTGATTGTTTCCGTTTTCAACAACTGAGTCTTCGTTGTCACCACTTACAAAAAGCAGAGTATCATCATTCTGTGTTGATGTCGTTTACATATATTATGAATAGAAGAGGCCCAAGTACAAAACCCTGTGGAATCCCTCTATTCATAACCATCATATCTGATTTTACACTTTCCAACTCTACATAATAATACCTGTTGCTAATGTAGCTACAAAACCAATTTAATGCTTTCTTTAATATATCTTATTTTTGATACATTGAGTTTGTCTGGAAATGTTCCTTCAGCAAATGATTGATTTATAAAATTTGTTATGCACTATTGATTGGCAAGTATTTTTTATTGGTACTGCGCAAAGTTCATCTAGTCCTGATGACCACGTTGACTTGAAAGTATATATTATACTTTGAACTTCGGAGACAGTTACCGTAGTAAAGAAAAATGAAATTGAATTAATTAATATATTTGAATTTTTTGAAATATTGTTAGAGTAGTTTTCATTACCACCAATAGAATTAAAATAAGTGTTAAAATGTAATACTATTATTGACGTTTCATGTACAACTTTGAACTAATATTTGTATGGCATTTTTGTCTCAAGTTTGTGTTAGAATTTATAATATTTCATGCCGATCTAGACATATTTGTACTCACATTTAATTTATTATTGTACATTTTTGTAGCAGCATTAAATAATTTACCATATATGTTTTTGTGTAATTTATAATGATTTTTAGTTTCAGTTCCACCAGTTAATGTCAATTTATTTCTTTATCCCATTAGTGATCCAACCATTCGTTGTTGATTTGGGTGGATTTTTAAAAAGATTAATACGTTTTTTTCAAATAAAGTATCTAGATAAAAATAGAGTATATTGTTAAACATATAAACGTCATAGTATCAATCGTAGAAAAACAATGGAAGAATTCAGAACCAAGCAAGACAACGGAGAAATGGTTGCACTTAAATACGTAGATGGGCTTCCAAGAATTGTTAAAAAAAACCACTAGTGATCCAACACTTCTACTCCATCTATTATCAAAACGTCAACGGCCTTAATACTAAAACATTTACATTCTACAACAATTTACTTGCTTTAGATGACATAGACATTGTTTTAATTACAGAAACTGGTGCAAACGATTCATTAGATAATAATGAATTATTTACACATGATTATAATGTCTATAGATGTGATCGAAACACTGGTAAAAAAGGCGGTGGTGCCCTTGCTGCATTTCGTTCAAGTTTGCTTACAGAACAAATTTATCTAAACGATGATTTCTTAGACCAACTTAATGTTGACATTGTAATTGTTAAACTCTTTATAAGTAGAATTAAGTACTGTAATTTTATTGTCTTATACATACCTCCATCTTCCCCTTTAATTATATATCAGGCTATATTTCAAAAACTTGAACAATATACTCTACTAGACGATTTATTTATAATAGTTGGGGATTTTAATATTCCAATGTTTCCAATGACAAACTGCACCAAGTCTAATGCCCTACTTAACTTCATTAATTACAATGGAGCTAAACAATTTAATTTAATACGAAATGATAATGATAGAACACTAGACTTAGTTATTACATCGTCTAATATTAATACTAATGTAACACATAGTGAATTCTTACTGGTTCCTGAAGACGCTCACCACCCTGCTTTATCCATCAATTGTGAACATGTTGGACCAAACCACAATAAATGCTTTAAGTCGGATAAATTTGTGTTCAATTTCAAAAAAGCTAATCTTAGTTTACTATATGAGCTAATAGTGTCAACTGATTGGAGTAATGTATTGTTAAGTGCGGATCCGGAAATAGCTTGCCAAAGATTTTATGATATATTATATGAACATTTTCAACTTACTGTGCCCAAAAAAACATTTAAAAACCAAAAATATCCTACTTGGTTTAGTCATAATACAATTGACCATATTAAACGCAAAACTAAATTTCGAAGATTGTATAATAAAAACAAAAATCATTTTAATAAGTATAGGTTCACAACCCAGCGTAATGTTGTAAAGCGTTGTATTGACACTGATTTTAAATTATATATACAAAATATAGAAACAGATATAACCAGAGATCCAAAAAAAATGTGGTCATTTATTAATAAACGGAAAAATAAATCTAGAATACCAGGTATACTACGAAAAAATAATAAGACTTTTGACTCCCCACAAAAAATTACCGATGCATTTGCTGAACATTTTTCATCAGTTTTTGCAAAACAAAGCTGCCCTTTTGACAGTTTTACACCTCTAAACAACAAACCGTTGTTGTTTATAAAATGTTTTACAAAAGACGATTATCTAGCTGCTTGCAAATCTTTAAAGTCCAAATTTACTATGGGACCTGATAACGTTCCAGCGTTCTTAGTTAAAGATTGTCACACTGTTCTAGTTACTCCACTGCTGCACATTTTTAACCAAATTATATACTCCGGAATCTTTCCTGAATGCTGGAAATTGGCAAAAATTACACCAATTTTTAAAAATGGAAATGCTGCTGATATAACTAATTATCGGCCAATCTCCTTAATTAACAACTTTGCTAAAATATTTGAAACTATGTTGTACAATGTTATATACAATCATACACAAAACTATTTGTGTCCCCAACAGCATGGTTTTGTTAGTGGAAAATCGACCACTACAAACTTATGCTGTTTTACTGATGCAGTGTCTGAGGCTTTGGATAACCGTCATCAAGTTGATGTAATCTATACTGATTTTTCCAAAGCCTTTGATCAAGTACAGCATAACAATTTAATCAAAAAACTGCATAACTTTGGATTGAATAACAATGTAATTTCCTTAATAGCGTCATATCTTTACAACAGAAAAAACATTGTTGAATATCAGGGATATAAATCGACAATTTTTATCTCAACTAGTGGTGTACCTCAAGGATCCATCCTTGGGCCACTATTATTCTTACTGTTTGTAAATGATATTGTTGACCATATTTCATCACCAACGCTTATATATGCAGACGATTTAAAAATATTTAGAACGGTAGTAAATAACCATGATTTTTTAGCACTACAAAATGACTTAAATTTGTTAACAAATTGGAGTTGTAAAAATGGTTTAATGCTAAACATCACTAAATGTAAAGTTATGTCAATTAGTCGTAAACGTCTTACTCAAAGATTTAATTATTCTCTTAACCAATCTGAATTAACAAGGGTTGAATTGTTCAGAGACCTAGGAGTTATTTTTAAGAACACACTAACTTTTTCTGATCATATAAATACAATATCAAAAGAATGCTATAAAATACTAGGCTATATTCTTCGCAATACTAAACCATTTGTTGGCACTAAAGCTTTAATTAGTTTTTATTACGCTTTTATTAGAAGCAAATTAGAATATGCATCAATTATATGGCATCCAAAACAAAAAACGTTTATGGAATAAGTAGAAAAAAGGCAAAGAAAATTTTTGAAAGCATTATATTATCGTGCACACAATGTATATCCCGAACGTGGTTATCCTCAATCCCAATTGTTAGATGAATTCAACATACAATCACTAAACTCTCGACGCATTATTAACCATGTATTGTTTATATACAAACTAATTCATTTTAAAATAAAAGATACAAACTTGTTGCATAAACTAAACTTTGTTGTTCCAAGAATTAATAGTAGACTCAGGCACACTTTTTATATTAATAAGACCAACACAACGCATCGTCAATCTTCACCATTGTTTTCTATGTGTGAGTACGTCAATAGATATTGTTCCGAAATTGACATTTTTTGCTCTGAATTATGTAAAAAGTTGAATAATATTGTTATGTAAATATTATTAACTTTAAGCTAAAATTGCTATTCCGAAAACTATATTTATGATTTCATATAGAATACATAGAAATATTAAATAATGTAATTGTATATGTTATAACATGTAAGTTTTGTTTCTATTTTGTGTTTGGTTTATGTGAGTTAATTTTCATTGGGTATTTGATTTATAGTAGATGTTTTCATTTTTTTGTATTTTGATTTGTTACAATTTAATTTGTTGTTTTTTCTTTACAATTTAATTACTTATAGTTTATTTTAACATTATCCTGTTAATAGTTTTTAGAACTGTTGGATAATAAATATATTATTATTATCATATTATACGCGTTGTTAATATATGGATACGATTATTTGTAAGTTGCGAGTAGCAAGTTGCGATAATCGACTTTAAGCTAGAGTAAACGTAGCAAGATTGTTGCAACTTGTCGCAAATTACAAGTTATAAGCAGCAAGTAAGAGCAAAACATTATTTTTCAGCTTCTCTCGTACGACTTTTGTTTGCAAAGAGGAGTAGATGTGTGTATTCAGTCTTTTTACTATATCCATTGAATTATTTTGACTCGATATAATGATCATTGATATTGGTTTTAATTTTTTCGTCTTTAAAAATATATATATATATATATATATTGTTTTATATTATTTATGGTCATTTGAGTTCATTGCATACTAACTTATTGAATTGCAGCATGACTGATGCCGTTGATACCAAACAGTTATATTTACAACTGGTCACAGTCCGTAAAAACATGCAACGATTATAAGCAACAATCTTGCTTATTTGTAAGTTTTCTACTGTTTGTACCCTAAGGGTACGAATACGTGTAAGTTTTCTACGTGTTTGTACTCTAAGGATACGAATACGTAGAAAGCTGACAAATAAGCAAGATTGTTGCTTGTAATATAAATTGCTTATTGAAAGCGAGCGCTAGTATAGAGTATACTGCATATTTTGACGGACTGAGACCGGTTGTAAATATAACTGTTTGGTATAAATTGCATCAGTAATAATGCAATTCAATAAATTAGTATACTATGAACTTAAATTCTACACAGTTTAATATTCACAACAATAACAGTGCTACAATATTTGTCAGTTAGCTATTCAACAAATTTCCGCTACCTACCACCGTAACACACTGCGTTAGAGACCCGACTCATGGGTCCGCGGTTTAAATCTTCAGCCTAAAATTAGTAAAATTATTTTTTACATTTAGTTTGTTAATATTTTTTTAAAATCTAGTCATTAATATTATATTTTATTTTATTTTAACTTTAAATCATTTCCAATTTATTTTACTAAATCATACCATCAACATCTGTTATAATATTACGTTTAACTTATTTCACTCATTGTAATTAACCTCTGTTCTCACTCATATTACCTATCCGTTGCCTATATCTTGTCTAGTTTACTGGTCAGTCACTAAAACGGGCACTTTAGTGTGAAGAATTGTGTCCCTGTCAAATCCTTTCAATGTAAAGTTTTATTAAAAACATGACTAAAACAAGGAATTCAAAAAATACAAATAAAAAAGATGAATCAAGCGATAGCGAAGAAGAAACTACTAACAAAGATATCATGAAAACTTTAAAAGAACTAAAAACATCAGTAGAATATATGAGTAGTAAATTTGATGAGATTTTAAAAGAAAATAAAGAAATTAAAAAGCAACTAAAAAAACTGAAAAATTAAATGAAGAATTAATAGAAAGAGTAGAAACATTAGAAATAACACTTGAAAAAACCGAAAAAGACAAAATACAAAACAATATAATAATAGTCGGAGTCGACAAACAGGAAAAAATGAAAAATCAGAAGAAGTTGTGATAAAAATAATGAAGACACTAAACACAAATATAAAAAAAGATCAAATAAAATCAGCATACAGAAAAGACAACTTAAATGAAAGAAGTCCAATAATTGTAGAATTGAAAAATAAAGAAGACAAAGAAAATATTTTGAAAACAAGAAAAAATATTGAATCAATTACTACAGTAGAATGTGATTTGAAAGAAAAATCCAAAGAAAAATACATAAACAAACAACTAACGGCACATACAAACATGCTGTTCTTTAAAGCAAGAGAACAAAAAAAAGAGTCTCAATACAATTATTTATGGACCAGAGATGGGAACATATACATAAGAAAAACCGATACAAGCACAAAAATTAAAATTAAAAACGTTTCTGACATAGAAAAGCTAAAATAGAAAACCTAAATTAAAAGAAAAAAAAAACATATAAAACAATTCAAAATGTATTCAATATATTTACATAATGCCAGAAGTATAAAAAACAAATATGAAGAAATAGAACTCATTCCTACAATATATAATAAACCCACTATAATTGCAATAACAGAAACCTGGCTAAAACCATATAACCAAGACTTTTATAGACTAGATAACTACAATGCAGAATATAATTCAAGAAGCACCAAAGGAGCTGGAATTGCGCTGTATATTAAAAAAGATACGGAATATAAATTAATAACAAATAAACAATAAAAGATATACAAATATTAACAATACAACTAAAAGAAGAAAATACAGCAATTACCTTAATCTACAAACCTCCACGAATAAACTTCAGAGATCTTAAAACGACACTAAAAAACAATATCATCAACAGGAAGAAACCACAAATAATAACAGGCGATTTAAACGTCAATATTGCAGAAAACGATAACGAGACACGAGAATATAAAAACATATTATTAGAACATGGTTACAAAATAGTAAACAAAACATCAATACAATACTACACAAGAAAAAACCCTAACCCAAATGGAAAAAACTCTATACTAGACCATGTTATAACAAATAATAAACAAGAAGTAGAAGATCTAACAATAATTCCATCAAATATATCTGATCACAGCGAATTAATAACCAAAATAAAAACAAAGCAAAAAACTAATAAACAAAAATATGAGTATTTTGAACATATTTTCACAGATCACAACAAAATAACTAAAGAAATTAACAACATGAACACAAAAGAAATAGATAGCTTTGAAAACCTGTCAAAAAAACTAGAACAAATTATAGAAAGTAACCAAACTACAAAGAGGTTTAAAAGAACAGAACAAAGCCCATGGATCAATACAGAAGTCCTAGACAACATTAAAAAAAAGAAACAAACTTCACAAAAAACACCTTAGAAACCCAAACAATGAAACAATAAAAAACGAATACTGCAAACAAAAAAAAAACGTTATACAACATAAAGAATACCACAATACTGTATTATAAAAACAAGTTTCAATCAAACAAAGATAACCCCACAAAACTATGAGAATTAATAAACAAACAGCTTAACAAAAAGATTTCTAAACAAATAAACATTGAACAAATATTAAAAGAAAATGGAACAACAACTAAAATACCAATGGAAATAGCAAATGAAATAAATAAATATTTTACAAATATTGAAAAAAAACTAGCAGAAAAACAACTCTCAAGAACAAATGAAGAATCAAAAACTACAACAATAAAAAGAAAAATAAACAACATACACTTTGATTGCACATCGCAAGAAGAAATAAATAAAATAATCACAAAATTGAAAGACAACAAAACCCCAGGTATTGATAAAATTACAAACAACATAATAAAACAAAACAAAACCATTCTAACACCAATTTTGGTGAACATAATAAATAAAGTTATCGAAACAGGTATCTACCCATGCTACATGAAACAAACAATAATAGTGCCTATACATAAAAAAGAAGATGAAACAAAACCAGAAAATTATCGACCTATATCACTACTATCAACACTAAATAAAATACTAGAAAAACTAATTCATACTAGACTAACTGAACACATAAACAATAACAACATAATATTCAAACAACAGTATGCGTTTCAACAAAATTCTGGAGCACAAACAGCTGCATATGATCTCATAGACCATATAAAGCGTAAAATGGACCAAAAAGAAACTGTAGTAGCAATGTACATCGACATGAAAAGGGCATTTGATACCATATCCAAAACAAAACTTATTAAAAAACTAGAAGCAATTGGAATAAAGGGTAAAGAACTAAATCTAATAGACACATACCTTAAAAACAGACTACAAAAAACAAAAGTAAACTCTACAGAAAGCAAACCACTACAGGCTGATTACGGCATACCACAAGGAGGAATATTGCCACCAACACTATATATACTATACACAAATGATATTTTAGAACTTAGATTACATGGAACACTCTATATGTATGCTGATGACACATGCATTATATATTCGGGAAAAGAAAATATAGAATTAGAAAAGATCATTAAAGAAGACGTTAAAACCTTAGAAACATGGTATTACAACAACTAGCTTACTATCATCGAGACAAAAACAGAATACAAGATTTTTAACAACAAACAGGAAACCCCTATAACAATAACAATAAATGGCAAAACTATAAGACAAATAAAAGAAGTGAATTACCTGGGTCTGACTATTCAAGAAAACCTGAAATGGGTCGCTCACATAAACAAACTTGTGAACAAAAATACGAAATTACCTACCAAAAAACTCAAAAAAATCAGTTTATCATGCTATATTTGCATCACATAACAAGTACCTAAACCATATCTAGAGAAACACAACCAAAAAAAACATAAACAAACTACAAAAACAACAAAATAAATTCATCAAAATTTTATACACACTGGACAGAAAAACACCTTCAACTGAACTATACAAGGAAGAATTAAATATAAATAAGATGATAGAGTTGAACAATATACTATTGCTATATAATATAAATCACAAAATGATAAAAACCAATATAAAAATACAGTCAAACAAAGAAATACACAACCACCAAACAAGAAGAAAATCGCACATAAGGACTACAAAATATACAACTGTTAAATGCAGACAGACACTAACAACAGAAACTACAAAGCAATACAATAATCTGCCAACATTTATAAAAAGTCTTAAATACATACCATTTAAACTAAAAATAAAACACATGCTACTACATAACAAAATATAAATTAAATAAATAAAGAAAACAACTCAAACAAGCCCTCAATACCGATAGCCTGAGACGGGAATGAATACCCACAAACCTCAGGACGATGAGAGAGGGACGAAACCATTTTTTATTTTATTTTATACATTAAAAATACATATTCATTTTATCTTAATTTTAATTTGTTGCTAGAGATAGTTTTATAATTAATTTTTAGTTTAATGTATATATGTAATAATATTAATAATAAAATTCTTACTTAACCAAATGACCATAAACAATATAAAGCAAAATATAAACTTTTTTTAAAAGACAAAAAAATTAAAACCAATATCAATAATTATTATATCGAGTTAAAATAATTAGCGAGCATTTAGTGGATATAGTAAACAGACTGTACACACACATCTACTCCACTTTGCAAACAAAAGTCGTACGAGAGAAGCTGAAAAATAATGTTTTGCTCATACTTGCTGCTTATAAGCGCGACTTGTAAGTTGTGACAAGTCGCAACATCTTGCTACGTGTTCGAGTCCATTTGAATGTATGGTAACATTTACTCTAGCTTAAAGTCGATTATCGCAGCTTGCTAGTCGCAACTTACAACTCGCTTTCTACGTGTTCGTACCCTTAAAAACACTAGCTTTGTATATTAAATTATTGTCCGAAATACAAATATTATCGAGACAGTTTGTATGTCTTGTTGGCTTAAATATAGTAGGTATAATATTATATAATAGTAATATATTAATAAGTTGTTTGGTGTTATTACTTATATCTAAAAAATTTATATTATAACCGGCTCAATGTGAGTCTTGAACATAAAAATCTAACACGTCGTTAAGTTTATTAAAAAATATTTTAATATCTCCTTTTGGACTCCGGTACAAAGAAACATTATTAATTTCAATTTCAATAGCTGTACATTCAAAGTTTTTTTCTTCGCAATATAAATTTAAATTAATATGTTTGCTAGATATATGATTATTTACAAATATTAATACACCACCACGTGTCTATTGTAATCTATAATAAATATTTTCTATATAATATCCACTTAAAATTATAGACTCAATCTGCTTAGTACGAATCCAATGTTTAGACAAGCACAATACTGCACACTCATTATTGTTCAAAAATACTTCAAGTTGACCTAATTTACTTAAAATGCTACAAATATTTTTATGAAAGATGCTAAGTTTAATATTTTTAATGATTTATTTAATTGTATCTTATCATTTAATAATGCTTCGTTGTAATTTGACAATGAACAATTCATACTAAAAAGATTATTGCAATTTTCTATATTTATTTTATCAGCTTCAAGTTGCGATATTATTGTTTCAATGTGTATAAGATTCTTAGATGCAAAAGATGTATAATTTTTTTTTTTTATTAAGTAATCCAGTTTAATTCATATTTTAGTTTTACCAGATTCGCGTGCTATTGAACAGCGAGTCTTCTGTTGATAACATAAATGACTGCTATTTAATAATGAAAAAATAATTAAAAAATATGAAAAATAATCTAACAAGAACAAGTTTAAATTTTTACATAACTACATAAAGAAATACACTGCCATGACACGACACATAAACAATTTGCAGGGTTAGGCAAATGTGTGTTTTTAGCTGTATTTTTAGTTTATTTTAAGAATTACCTTAATAAAAGTTTTTGGATATTTTTAAATCTGTTTTTGAAATAAATTAAAAATGCGGTCAGAAATTGGGTGTTCCCACACATTTACCCAACTCTGTATAATATGTAATCAAGAAAATCAAAAAAAGCAAACAAACACTGCTAGCAACTAATCTAATAAATATAACAATTATTAAAACAAATAAAAACATCAACAATAACAAAAGAATTTAAGATAAAAATAATAATAAAAGTAAGAAATTTTTTTTTTTAACAAAAGTACAAAAAATACAAGAACCTGACAGCATGCAAGATTTGAAATAGAAAAGACAAAAAAAAATGTGAATACCTACTTATATGTATGTAGTAAGTATACAATGTAAAAAAAATGTAAATATTTATAATGACGCTAGTAGGAATAACTTTAATTTTTTTATAAAAGTGGTTAGGTTAGCCTCAGTAGCCCTTAAAGATGACTAACGCATAGCAATACCTTTCGGTTTTTTTCTCTGCGTTAGTCCTGTTGTTAATTTGTCCTTGTCATTGTCAGTAATGTAGTACTAATTTGAGGTGGGCTGGTTTTGGCCTTGCGGAATTTACACGGTCTGCTGCGGCAACACATCCTGTCCCCGGCCCATCTCTCTCTATATCTTATTTTTGATCTTACACTGACATCCATCTTTCCTTTCTCCCATTCTTGTGTTATTTGGCCTAATTATTATATACCGTTTCAAAATTGCCTAATCAATTCCGTCATTCTGTTTTTTAAGCAGTTCTTTCCTATTATATAATATATTATTTCTGCAATTTCGGTTGGTACTAATGTTTGAGTAAATGTTTTTTCTTGTCTATTCACTTTCCATGATTGGTTAGTCATAGTTGTCTTGGCTTTTTTTGTTCATTTCTTCTTTATTTTATTTTTTTAATGTTATTTTGCTTCAATTTAATTTCTCGCTCCTCTTTTCTAAGTCTTCTGTAACTTTTAATCTGTGGGTTTCCTTTCATTTTGATTTATCTAAATCTTAAAACTTCAAACTCCTCCATTTTTTTCCTCAGTATTGTGGTTAAATAGTTTCTCTCAAGCATACATTAATGACTGTAGATTTGTCAATTTTATTTTCTAATACCTTTTCTAACTCTTTCCTATCTTTCTTTCACGCTTTGCACTCTACTAACGTATGTTCTGCGTCGTCTTACGTAGTTGTGTTGTATAGTTAACACGTTGTGGGTTTATTCTCTACACATTTTTTTTAATTTTTGGTATTAGTTCTTTTGTTTATTCTTTCTTTTCTCCTTCTTCCCACTGTTTCTGCCATCTTATTAACGTATTCTCTCTTTTCCGTCTTTTTGATTTTTGTACTAGTTTATTTATTTGTCATTTTATTAATGTCTAATATTTCTTAAACCATCAAGTCTGCGGGGAGTGTTGCCGCAATTACCTCTAGTGCCTTCTGCGACACCATCTTGTAGGCCCTGCAGATCCTTAGCGACCTTGCTCTTGTGGAACCTCTTATCTCTTATCTCTTTTCTATTTTTTTTTTCTTCAAGGCGTCTCCTCATGTTTTTGCAGCGTACAATAGATTATTTTTAGCTTCTGTTGTTATTAACCTTTTTGTCCTTTCTCCTGGTTTTCCCTTGTTTGGCATAAGCCTAGTAAGCATTTTTTCCATTTTTGTATAGTCAACAGCCATGCTGCCTCAGTTATCTGCAAAGCCAAATATAACCCTTTATATCCATCCATCTTTTTATCATCTCTATTCCCAACTCTAATCTTTCCATTAATGTTTTTATGTCTATATTCCTACCTACCATAGCCACGTCATCCGCAAATGCCGTCATTGTCACTTCTTCCGGCAGCCGCATCCTGAGTAGCTCATTAAATATTAGATTCCACAGTTTAAGTCCTAGTGTCGATCTTCCCTTCGTAAACCCATATTGCTGCTGTTCCTATCCGTTTTCTTATTCTATTTCTTTATTATTTTTTTCCATATTTTTTGCATAATGTGTTGATTAGGCATATCGGTCTAGGCGCCGTTGTTTTGCCTGCTTCTTTCTTCTTTTCAATTAACACTAAATTTGTTTCCTTCCAGCTAGCCAAAAATGTTTTAGACATCTGTTTATAACTTGTGTTATCTCTATTTCATTTCTTTTTAGCGTTGCTTTCACTATCTCCGTTGTTATCTCGTCCGGACCTGGTGCCTTGTTATTAAGTATTTCCTTTACAAAGAGTTGTGTTGAGTTAGGTTTAGTTAGCCTACCTACCTACACGTGTAAGCATTTCTAAACAATAAGTAATTCAAAAGTTGAACATTTGAAAATAGTTAAACTGCGCAACAACTATCGGCAAAACCAAAATGAAGAGTTTAGATGCAGGTGCTATCGACAAAGTTATAAAAAAATCTACTTCTTGAACAAGTCCGGTCTCTAAATCAAGGTTAAAAAAACGTAGCCAAACTCCGCATAAAACTTCTTACAAGCTGCAAGATTTTTTGTAAAAAATATACAAAAAAACGCAAAGAATCAGCACTGAACAACTTAGAAATAGCTTAAAATTTCATCTTTTAACTGAATATAAACTGTAGTAAAAACCCTGTTTCCAAAACACCCTATGTGGGTTTGAGAACCCAAAACAAAGACGCCATTGAAAATTGACAAGCTAAGAAAAGCAAATAATAATATACCAACAACAAAGAATCAAATGAACTGCTTATTAAAGTATTAAAAGCCGTGGTGAAGTACTACTCTAATAATCTATTAAAACTTTATAACAACTGTTATTTATGACGCGTAGGCCAAGCCAGCAAGAAATTGTTGACTAATATTGCAAAAGTTATGCTATATTGTGTCCCAACATAAATACGGCCAGATTAAAACAGTCGTTCATCGACTATAAAAGTAGTCCGTGCATATCTCAATCACAATGATAAAGTGGCAAAGATAAGCAATAAGTTGTTTAGACAAAACGTTTAAACCAGACGTAGTAGGTAGCGTTGAGTAAAAGAATATTAGGAAAAAAGGTGCTTGTGTATGCAATATATAAAAGTATCTATCCTGTTCACACAGATATAATCAGAAATGGCAGACAATTACTGTTCTGTGTGTGAGTAGAAAAGATACATTTATACTTGGCATACACAACACACCATCTGTATCTTTCTCACTCAAGTTGGCACTCATAGTTAGCGCAGTTCCTGCCTTAATCAAATTTTCATCGTTAAACGCGCAACCAAAATACTTTCCGCAAAAGACGAGGACCAAACACAACAAGTGTAAAAAGCATAAATAAATATCCCGGTGTTGTTTGTGTCGAGAAGAGAAAAGAAAAACTACTCCGACAACCACCTTTCAAGCGGGCTTTTTTAGTAAATTATAGCTTTCCTCGCACTGCAGATTTAAAGAGGTACAATATTGAAGTCGAGGAACAGTTTTACAATCTGGCTATATGTTTGCATTAGTTAGATCCAGGAACAAGTAAAGTATGTCTGTAGAAGACGTAGGTGGAATCATAAAATGTGTAAAAAATGGAGGAGAGTAAAAATGAATGTAAAAGCTACTTCAAAATAAATATGAAAAAGTGAAATACATAAATAACTCTAAAGTTATGTAATAGTAAATTGAATAAAAACACATGTATTGTTTATTTTGATATTTATCATGGTTTTCTTGAAACTAGCGCAGCTATTGGTATTTATTTTATTATCTCGCCATCTTTCCAAACGTAAACCATAAAGACTTATAATATTACAAGCTTTGATTTTCAAAATTAAATCGCCGACCTTTTAACATACACACAATAAATAACTTGGTAATAAAACATTTGTTACGCTAATTATTAATGAATATACAACATAATTGTATTAGTATACATTCTGCATTTAATAAAATTAATGGTGTAAATATGTATAAAAGATTTGATCCCGCATCTAATCTTTCAGTAATCCTGTGTATGTAAATAGCCATTGTTCGGCTAATGTTAAATTTCTAAATATTATTAAACCATATCGTATTTTTTCAGGTCTTATGCAACACAGCTGGATTTAAAAACGTTCATTACAATGAGTTTCGTCAAAGGGTCCCCCCGGTTAACATAGGTGAAATGCCCCCCTCACGAATATCCAAATTACCTTAAAAATTACTTCTCTAGCATCAAAAAAACATGTTTGGTAGAATTTTTAAATTTTGATACCACCCCCTTTTCCATAGGGGGCAAAAATAGCATTTTCTCGTTTTTATTTTTTTTTTCTGCACCTATTGAATGAAAAATTAAAAAAAAAATCATGGAAGTGGAGTTTTGTTTAGTCTTCCAACACAAATTTTTTCAACCCATCAAATTCTGTATACAACCCTTAAAAAAATTCCAGAAAGGTTGAAATTTACTTTTGCTTATTTAAACCTTCGATTGCATGGAATTTTATTTTTAATTTCATAAGTAATTGAAAAATCTACATCCATGATTTTTTTGAAATTTTTGCGGGTGGCGCACTCTTAAAAATCAATTTTTCGACTTTTTTGCCATTTATACTGTTTTTTTTTTGCTTTTGTGACTCTGCAAAGCATTTATAGCTTTCAAAATAATGAAACTCGGATTCTACGAAAAATTTTTAATAGACCTACTCTAAAAGGTTAAAAAAACCACCCCTATCAAACTTTTTTCACAATTTTAAGACTTTTTGCACTAAAAAATCAAAACTTAAAAACGGTTAGTAATAGAGACTATGGACAAACTCCATTATTTTCAGAAGGATAAAATCTATCAAATTAATTGGTTTATTTATTTTTTTATTTTAACTTTTCTTTTTAGAAAAAAAATCATTTTAAAATGGTTCAACTTTTTCAATTTTTATTTTTTTATTGGTTAGAGTTTATCAAAAATTTTCTAATGATGTATAATAAAGCAGCATTATCTATGCAATCGGAAGTTTAGATAACTCAAAATCAATTTCAACTCTTCTGGTTTACCCAAATATGTAAAAAACGATTTTTCATAGTGGCGCACCACTCGCAAAAATCTCAAAAAATTCATAAATGTAGATTTATCAATTGCCCATTAAATAAAAAAATATAATTTGATGCAACTTGAGGTTTAGAACCTAAAATCAATTTCAACCCTTCTGGACCACCCAAAACCAAATGATACAATTTTTTTCGGGTTAGTATGACCAGCAAAACTGCTTTATTGTACATCGTTGGAAAGCTTTTAATAAACCCTATCAAAAAAAAATTGAAAAAGTTGAACCATTTAAGAACGACAGCCAATAATGTGAATTTCGTGTTTTTTTTTCTAAAAAAAAAAGAGCTGAAATAAAAAAAAAATTAAACCGATTAATTTGATAGATTTCATCCTTCTGAAGATGATGGAGTTTGCCCAGTGTCTCTATTACTAACCGTTTTTAAGTTCTGATTTTTTAGTGCAAAAAGTCTTAAAATTGTGAAAAAGGTTTAATAGGAGTGGTTTTTTTGACCTTTACCGATTTTGATGAAAATTAGTTTACTGACTAATTTTGATGCCAGGAATACGAATCAGACATTTAAAAATTTGAAAAAAATTTACTTCATTTGTTTTTTGTCTCGTAAAAAATACGATAAATCGTGTTTTGAGCTGTCAAATCATTGCAAATTGATGAAAATATTATACCCAGGATACCTACTCGATGTAAAATTTTCCGTAGAATCCGAATTTCATTATTTTGAAAGCTATAAATGCATTGCAGAGTCACAAAAGCAGAAAAAAAAACAGTATAAATGGCAAAAAAGTGAAAAAATCGATTTTAAATAGTGGCGCACCATTCGCAAAAATTCCAAAAAAATCATGGATGTAGATTTTTCAAATACTTATGATGTTAAAAAATAAAATTCCATGCAATCGAAGGTTTAGTTAAGCAAAAGTAATTTTCAACCCTTTTGGAATTTTTTTAAGGGTTGTATACAGATATTGAAGGGTTGAAAAAAATTGTGTTGGAAGACCACCCAAAACTTTAGTTCTATGATTTTTTTTAGAATTTTTCATTCAATAGGTGCGGAGAAAAAAAATAAAAACCTATAAACGCCAGTTTTAGCACCCTATGGAAAAGGGGAGGTATCAAAATTTTAAAATTCTATCAATCATGTTTATTTGATGCTACGAAAGTAATTTTTAAGTTAATTTAGATATTCGTGATGGGAGGCATTTCACCTATGTTAACCGGGGGGACCCTTTGAAGTACATTACAAAGCAATTGATAAAAACAAAATGTAATTAAACCTAAAATAACCATAATAAATAAATTCTATAAAGATGATATCAGATAAGCACTTCAGAGGCAATAATATTTTACAGAATTCAATATTGTATAGTAAATGTACTTGCTTAAAAAAATGTTTCCAATAACTCATTAATGAAATCGTTATTCATATGTAAAAAAATGATAAGATAAGATAAGATAAGAAATTTATTGATTCAGCACATTGTTTTTACAATATTAAACAGGTCAAAATATATGTACACTAAAAGTTAAACATAAACATTATATGATAAAACAAACATAGATATTACAACTTATAATATACAAACAGATTAAAAATAACAAACAAAACAGTCAAAAAAATAAAGTAAAGAAACACTTTTGATGACCTTAAGTTAGGGAACAGTTCATAAAATCATTTGGACTGTAAAATGCGTTTAATGATAAAAATGACTTAAGCTTATGTTTAAATTAATCAATTGTCAGTACTGTTATTGATTGTGGTAGTTTATTATACAACACAATTCCAGAGTAATGTGGAAATTTTTGAAAAAATGTATGTTTGTGTTTAAACGTGACTAATATTTCTTTGTTTCGAGTTTGATACTTATGAATGTCGCAATGCTTTTGAAATATAGATTTATTTGATTGAATGTAGCATAAAATATTTAAAATGTAAATGCATGGAAGTGTTAATAATTTATGTTGAATAAATTTTGGTTTACATGTTTCTGTATATTTCAAATTGAACATTAACCGAATAATTCTTTTTTGTAATATAAACAACCTGTTGACGTCCGTAGAAAGACCCCACAGACAAATATTGTAAGATAAGTATGAATATACTATGGCATAATAAACGTTAATAATAGAATCTTGGTGGAATTGATTCTTGATTCTTGAAATTAAATAATAAGATTTATTAACTTTAGAACAAATGTATTCTATATGTTTATTCCATTGAAGATGTTGATCTATAACTACGCCTAGATATGTTGTATGAGCTACAGTTTTTATGTCAGTATTATTAAAATTAAAAGTTAATTGGTTATGCTTGTTGTAGACGTTAGACATATGCATTATTACTGTTTTATCAACATTTACTATTAATTTGTTTTGTTTACACCATTTATTAAATTGTGATATAATAGTTGTGACCTTATATTTAGCTTCATCTAATGTATTTGCTGAAATTAAGACTGCAGTATCATCTGCATACATAAAGACATCTCCTTCAGTGATATGATGTGGTAGATCGTTGGCATACATTAAAAAAATTAATGGACCTAGGTTGCTACCTTGAGGTGTACCCATATCAAGAGAATATTCTTCAGAAAAAGAATCTTTGTATTTGACCATATATTTTCTATCTCGAAGGTATGATATAATCCAGCTATTTATAAAGCCGCGAAAGCCCATATTGTATAAACGTCAAATTATTAATTTGATACTTAGTATATCAATATTGATAGTATCAAAAGCTTTTTTTAGGTCAAACATAACAATAAAATATTCATTTTTTAATTCCAAATTGGTTAAACTACTTTGTATTAAATTTAGTGTGGCAGTTTCTGTCGATCTACCGGCTCGGAATCCATATTGTTTATCATTTAAAATATTAAATTTGTTTAAAAAAGAAAATAATCGACAACAAATTGTTTTTTCTATTATTTTTGAAAAAATACTCAATATACAAATTGGTCTATGATTTGATATTACAACATCACCTTTTTTAGGAACTGGAATAACATAAGATTTTTTTAAAACGGTCGGGTATTTACCTTGCGTTACAGAAGCATTAATAATATTAGTGATGTATGGAGCAATAATGTCTGCATTTGCTTTTATCAACTGTATTGCGACATCATCAATACCTGTAGATTGAGTATTATGTAAAATTGATATTGTTTCAATAATTTCATTCTCACACACAGGCATAAAAGAAAAAGTATTAGACATACACATATTTGATATATAATTATTATTATTATCATTTGTTAAAAGATTTTTTAGAGTGCTTTCAAATAAATTCGCAAACTCGTTGGCAACTTCCGTATTATTTTTAGTAGTTTCGATATTTTTTCTTTTCTTATTTTTATATTGGACTAAGTTCCATAAAGCTTTATTTTTATTTTTTGCTTTATCTATGCTGATTGCAGCATGTTGCTTTTTTTCAAAAATTATCATGTCATTAAGAGTTTTATTTTTATTTTTATATAATAATAATAAGTCATCTCGACCCGTTAGTTTAACTAAAACATTTAAATCTTTTGTCTCCTTATACCCCCATATAATCCCAAGTAATCCTTTGTTTCGCTAGTTATAACTGTTCCGAACACGGATTTAATAATATATATTTATTTATTAAAAATACAATTCTTAAAATTACAAAATGTAATGTGGTTCAAGCGTACATGTGAACTTCAATATTTGTATTAATTTTCTTATGTACAGAGTGGTGCATAGTTAAACTGCCAAATGTTAAAAAATAACTGATGTTTTTAAGTTTCACAAAACTGCCCAAAATGACTACTACCATTTTCAATGCACTGCACTCTGTTAATGTGATCTCCCGAGTTGCTTAAAGAATACTTTCCCGGATGGCAGCTTCAGACAGATGTAAAGTGACATCTTAATCTGATTTAAACTTCAAAATCAGTAAGTTCCAGTTTCTTCTGTTTTTTGCACTTTTTGCAATTCATTCCGAAACAGTAATTTTTGTTTTTATTCCGTCTTTCACAAATTGTCAAACTGTCAAACATATGTTTCGGCTGTAATAGAATGTCATTTGTATGCTGAAAGCAAGTAAGCATTTTTTGTACGCGGATGACACACTTATAGTGTTGATTTACAAAAATTCCAAACACAAAAACTTATAACAAAATTTTATACAATTTTAAAAATTGGCCATGATAAAGAGCTGATTATAAATAGAGACAAGACAAAATTAATGTACAAACATTACAAAATTGTAAATTAAGTAGAACTGAGTCATTTTCCAACAAAACTGTACTTCTACCTCTAAACCAAAATGTTCGATGTTGAATACCATAATTAATTTAAACCAAGAAATAAATACCTCCAAATTTGAAAAAGTGAAGGCTTTTTTAGAAAAGAAAAACGCAGGCTATCGTTCAAAAAAATCAAAATATTTTACAAAAAAAATAAATTAAAAGATTTAAAAAAGCATCTAATAAAGTATATTTCTCAATAAAGGTAACATATCAATTTAATTTAAGTTTTAAAATGTCTAAACAAAATTTTTAAGTAGTAATGATTGTTAGGATTCCTGGAGGAGTAAAAAAAAACTGTCTAATCTGAACGCCGATTCTCATTTTTGTTCTGCATCTATATGTAACAATGTGATGCAGTTAAAGATATATCGTAAGTTATAAAATAAAGAAAAATAATACTAATGTTAACAAAATTGTATTGAAAATTAAGTTTTCTAAAAGCAATTAAAAAAAATTAACTTGTATGTAGTTAAAATAAACAAATGTTACTTTTTTACTTACCAACCTAGTGCTATAAATACTACAAAACCATAACTATTTAGTTTGAATAAAAATATAAATTTTAGGTATTGTAAAATTTATTTACCGTAAGTGTCATCAATATCGGTAACTACAATATAGAACACGATTGTGCAAAAAATAAAAAAAAAATCAATTAAATCAGTATGTGCATTATTAGACAAATAAAAAAAAATCAGCATTAGATGTAGATTAGAAAAACATTAAAATATTGAAAACCACAATGGAACACATGTTTATATAAAAATTCATAATTTTAGTCAAAGAATATGATGTTTCATTTTTATAACACTCTGTATAATTTATAATATTATTACTTTTTTAATCAAATATTTCAGATTATAAATGATAATTACTTATATGTAACTAATATAAATATCCTTAAATATAAAAAATACATGTAAAAAATTATCTTAAACACTTTTTTTATGCATTCTTATAAAACCTTTGATCGTGTTATGAATGAAATAAAAATTATTAAAAACATTCCATAAAGTTTTGATTTTCTTTGATCATTTTTTTATAATTACTTTTTAAAGATTTGATAATGCTGTTAAAATCTTAAAACTTGAATATCCAGTTCAAAAGTTTTAACTCAATTTCATGTAATAAATTATAATTTATATCTACTTGATTTTCTGTAATTAATCAATTCTCGTGGTGCTACAATATACATCAAACTAAATAAATTTAATAAATATATTTTATACTATTATAAATAATCATTTATCATAAAAAATCTCGATTAGCAATTCATAAGTTGGTCCTATAGGATTAAACCCAAATATTGAATTGTTGTACAAATATATAATAACTTGCATCATTTGTACTAATTAATAATCTATAATTTTGTAGTAATTAATTAGAAGTGGTGGAAACTGTGTTGTTTTACAATACTATTGTAATTTATACTCAATAATATTCAAATAATGTTTATATTTTAAAAAAGCTGTATTTTCCATTGGTTCATGTTCACTTGTACGTGTTTAGTTTACCGCAACTGTATTAATCTTAATTTGCGTGTATATATGTATTTATTATATTTTATGAAGATGCTGAATATTGATTTTTAAGAAAGTATTTAAAGCGCATTTAATTTCGTTTGTCAATTTGAGTAAATTGATATTTAATAATTAAATTATATAATAAACTTAACCTATAAGTGTGTTTACATGTTTTACGTTTAACAATTCTAATTCAAATATCTCAAATAAAATTGTAAATATTCTACTTTTAATATACAACCGGCGTAGCTCAGCTGTAGTGTATGTTTTTTTTTAATGTATATATAGATGTAAAACAACTAATACTCCTCCAAAATATATACACGCTGTTAGTACTGGCCTCCGGAAAAACAGGAGGCAAATATGTTTTGGCGTGTATATCAATTTATTTTAACATAATACTTTACTAGAAGTCATTCTACAAAATTTTGTTCGGTGACCATTTCGACTCATACACATATACAGTTATACATTGTAGTACATTAAAGTCAACACTACGTGGCGCTATGCTTTTATACTGATATACATATTTTGTTGCGGGCCAGTAGAATAGGCCTCCTCATAAGTTAACGTTCTAATACGCCTCTTACAATTGGCAACATAGCAAATACAATTTATAAAAATAACTTTCTTTTTTTTTTTTAATTTAATTTTTCAATTTATTCTTTACATATAAATAATTTATATATACATAAAAAAGAAATAAACTGAGGGCTTTGTCATTTGACATACGGCCGAAATAAATGTCTATATAACCTAAATTGTTGGAAGCTGTTCCATAAACTCCACAATGTGGTTGATGTGTTTCTTTATTATCTTAGTGCATCTATCACGGTTTTTTCTTTGGTTTTTTCTAAAAGATTACTTCTTACTGCTGCGTACTCATTACAGTGTTCTAGTAGGTGTTCTGTCGTTTCAGGTAGGTCGCACTTTATGCAACTTGGAGAGTCGTTTTGTTTAAATAGGTGTTGTTTTTCTGCTGTCATTCCATGACCTGTTCGATATCTAATATTTTTTTGTATAAGTCCTCTTTATATGTTAAGTTTAGTTAAGTTTATCAAACCATAGTTCATTCAAGGGTTGCTGTTGAATTTTTTTATAGAATTGGCTTTTTGTTGATTCTTTATATTGTTGTTGCCATTGTTCTTATATTTTTTCATTTGGTGTTTGTAATCGTTTCGTGGTAATATAATAGTAGTAGTTGTTCTACTTCTTTGGCTGCTTTGTCTGCTTTTTCGTTGCCTGGTATTCCGATATGACTTGGTATCCATTGTAACACTACTTTTATGTCATTTGTGTTCATATTATTGATTTCGTTGTATATTGCATCGCACATATAGTTGGTTTTTGTGGAAATATTGATTTTCTGGAGTGAGGTCAGGGATGTTTGGAAGTTTGTGAATATTGCGTAGCGTGTATTGTCTTTATTGAGGTATTTGTTAAATAGATATAGTGCTAATTTAATAGCAGTTAATTCTGCTGTTACTATTGATGCAGTTTGTTGTATTTTTAAGTCCGCTGTTTTTTTGTTAAACACCACTGCTGCCGCGGTTGCGTGATTTGTTTTGGATCCATCGGTGTATATGTGGTTGTAGTTTTTATATTTTGTATTGATCAGTTGAAGTGTTTCCATTTTTATTGTGGTGCAGTCTCGTGTTTTGGTAGAAATTTTAGGTATTTTTGTATAAAAATAATTGTATACTTTTTTAATATATCTAAACGGTCCACGTTGTTTATTAATTTGTATAGAAAATATGTAAAAATAAAGCAGAAAATATTATTATTTTTTATAATATATTATAAATAATTTTTAAATTATTCTATCGAGACATTGTGCTATGTAGAATAGATTTTAAAAATATTATAAAATCGCAGATATAATACTATTTTATATTTATTTAATAATAAACTTTTAAAATGTGCAAACAAAAAAACAAAAAAAAAATTAATTATTTTTAAATATATTTTTTTAAATAAACTAAATAACAATAATATTGTTTACATTAGTTTTAAAATTTATAAAAAATTCTAATTTAGTTTTGTTTAGAAAACTTGACATCATTGGCATGTTAAATTAAAATTAATTCTTTTCAGTTTAATGCTAGAGAATTGAGTATTGTAATGGAAAAATATCAAATCCTAAAACGCCGTTTTTAAATTAAAATTGGTTCTTATGGAACAAAACGCCAACCTACTCAATATCCAAACGGTAAGATTTTAGTCATCATTTTTTTTATATGTTGAACTACATACAATATTCTATATCTTTATGTTTATGTTTAAAGATTTGAAGTTATAATTAACGAGTAAAAAATTAATAAAAAACTAATTAGAAACGACTTATTGCATCAAATTTCTACAAATTTAAAGACACAGATTGGACTTTCTTCTACAATGTGTGAGCATTTTATTCAATTATATTTATGCGTTTTTTGCTAAGTTTGATTCTGTGGACCCTTATTATAGCGTAACTATTCTCCCCCCTTAATTAAAGTTATTATTTTTTTTAATTAATTTAAATAAATTGTTAAATCATTACTTACGGAGATAAATATAACTATCCCAGATGTACATAATTAAAATTATGGTACAAAAGAGGTTTTTATGTTATCTAACTAGCTATAACAATAATATACTATTGCAAAAAAATGTATAGTGTCATCTTCAAGGCTGTAAAGTACTTTTTTTAATATAAACCTAATAACGTGCGGTTGAAGATCTACATTAAAGTTCTAACTAATTTAATTAGGTAACTCATTGATTGCTAGTAGTGACATGTTGGAGAAGGTTGACAGCGTACGTGTTGGGATGATGTTCAAACCAAGATAAGTATTTGCTACTAGCGTTCTTGGCGTCTTGTAGCACATTAGATGTTCAGATTTTTGTAGAGAGATTCATTGGTGATAAATATTGAAGCGTTTATAATTGATATATCTACAGCTTCAGAATGTTAGAAACTTACTGTCCCATAGTTAAGAACAGTTGGTCCAGACAGGTTTTAAAATTTATTTCAAGGTACTTTGCATTGGTAGATTGTAATAATTGTTTGCCGGAGAGTGATGGTGACATGCTAAAATTTACTTTGATTAGCCTTAATTTTCAAGGTTTTAAGCTATTTTTGGATGTTTTTAAAAAAAGTCTAAAGTTTCTCAGAGTCAAATCTTGGAATTTTACTAACTGTTAGAATGACTGTGCCAATGGCAAACGTAACTCTTGGAGGTAAAAAGTAGATATAGCACCAGTCCAAGAATACCATCCTGTGGTACCGCTGATTTGATGAGGTTTAAGTTAGTTACTTTTTCTTGATGTTTAACCATAAAAAATGTTTTGGTTAGGTATGATTATAGTACATGATATGTGCAATGGGTAATTGCGTTTTAAATTTTTAACTTAAAAATCTCCGGTGTTAGACTTTTGTGAAAGGCTTGGGTATTTCTTTTTTTGAAGTGTTGTTAATTTGCTTTATTACTCTGTAAACCTGCTCTGTATTTGTGTGTTAGTTTAAAAAACCAAATTGGTGATTTGGAATCATCTAATGCTTTTAATTTTAGTCTTTTCAAAAACATATTTTCAAAGATACATTTTAAATAAACTTATAAAGCAATAGAAAAATGTTACAGGTTTATCAGAATGATATGTGCTACTTTTCATTGAGATTGAAAATGTCCAAATCTAAGTAGTATAGCATTGAAGATATGGGTGAGTGCGTTTTGCAGATTTTTTGGAAACTAATTCTAATTGCTGTAACTTTCTTCATAGAAATATGGAGATCATAGCCATCTTTTAATCACGTGTTTGACCTTACATGGTATGATGGCTTTAATAAACAATGTCATTGATAAAGGTATTCCAAGACTGATAGATGCTTTTTTGTCTGCTTGTAGTAGTAGTAGTAGTTTTTTTAGAAAATTTTGGATTTTTTAGTTTTTTTCTCTACGAGGCTTTTAGCGGGTTGTAATATTTAGCTTTGTTTTGTGGATTTCTAGTAGACTTCCATATTTTTCTCAACTTTCTCTTTATTAGTAGCGCTTTTTTAGTTACTTTTGAATAATTTTGTAGCTTGTCTGTAGTGTTTGTAGGTTTCAAAACTGCTTAATGCTTAAATGTTGTTTTAAGCAAGAGTGTATTTTTTTTTTCTAATATGCTTTCAAACTAGTTCCAGTTATTTTATTGGTTAAAAAATCTGGTTTTTGTTTATGGTGTATATGTGAGCTTAAGTAGATTAAGACAAGGAAATAGGCTAAAAAGATATTAAATTTTTTTTTACTTGCACATAATTTAGGGGAATAATTTTGTATACAAAAAAATCAAAGACATTTGTTTTTTATGTCACATGGCCAGTGTGTAGTTGCTTTGGGCTGGCCAAGTTCTAGGTCTCAGCGCTGGAAATTATGTTTGCTGCACTTTCTTGTAGATTCTGATCATGAATGCAGTCATTTTTGGTACGTCCCATTTGAAGGCAGTTAACACATTAAGGCATGACTCTTGTTTTGATAATTGATTCTAATAACTTGTTGTTACTTTGTGGTTATAATGATAGAAAGAACGTTTTTTAACATTACATAAAAACTGCGTTCTTGGTTTAAATAAAAGGTGTGGTATTGCACATCACAATTTTTTGGTTCTTGAATAGCTGCTTGATATTTTAGCACATCTGTTCTCGACAATATTAATATATATTTATTTTAAGTTTAAATTTTTGTTTATTATAATGATTGTTGTTTAACATATCAGTAAATTATTTAATGTTTGCTACTGCTGAGATGTATATCGGTAGAGATTTTATGTAATTAAGTAGTTTTTTTGGTGGTGTACTCTTGTTTTTGTGTTTATTACATGTTTGTAATAATCTATTAATAGCCTTTGTTTAACATTCCATGGTTTGGTTTCTGAAGAGTTTTTACTTTTTTTGGATTTGCAGTTTTTTTTTTATTTTTCTATTCTGGCTCTTAGTTTTAACTCTTTCAGGGGCAAGATTTTGAAGTCAAAAAATGCTTTATTGGGGCAGTATTATAATTAATAATAATAATGTAAATATTTTTCTTAATTAAAGTTTATTTATGTTTGTTAAGTACAAAAAATAACATTTTATTAATTTTTAATTTTTTTAATAACAAATTACAGAGGTGGTACCCAAAACGTACCACTGCCCTTGTACGGTATACTATGATAAATGATACATTTCAAAACAATTTTTGTTTTTTGATAAGCACAAGTCAGTTGTGTTTGATTCAGAACCTGATGGGATTATATCATCATTGACATACAAATTTTGCAATAAATCCTGTTCAGACATTCCGATTAATTTGAAATCCCAATGTTTGGATTCCATAATTGTAAAGCAATATATTGCAATGAGGGGCGGTGGCACAATTTTTGTACATACACACACTCGCAAATTTCTCCGCTTGAGTCTACAAGTTGTGAGAATAGTTGTAGAAAATCATAAGTAAAACATATATTTTACATTTACTCACCAATTTTATATTGTAAGCACACTTTTATAACTGATAAATTAAAGTGTTAAGTTATGTCACTTTTATAACCTCAAAAATTAAACCGTTGCTCACAAAACTATAGTACGCGTTAAGACTGCAGTTGCAGTTGTTATAGCAACTGGGAAACAATGCTCTGATTGGCTTAAAGACCATCCCAATTTACAATAGACTATTTTTAATTCAAATCCATCATATTAAATTTTATTGCAGTTGAATTTATTTTGTACCTATTTGTAAAATATCGTTTTTTACGCTAATGTAAGTACAACTAATTTTATTTTATCTATTATTAAGTTTGCGTATTTGTAAATAAATATATGTATTTAAATTTAAAATACAAATTATTGACTTTGACGTAAAGTATAACCTAAAAACTTGGAAACGTCATCTCAATAGCTTTTCAAATGTGAATTGAAATGTAAATTGAACATGTTTAATATTTTTTGTAATTTCTTAATTGTTAACCATTATTTTAATAATAATACTATGTCTTTATTTCTTGTTTAAATACAAGGAAAATCAGCTTGTAGCTGTTTTTCCACTTAACTTTTTTTAATATTACGTAGCTGGCAATAATACTATTTTTAAAATGGCTGATGTTAAAAACCTATTTGAAAAAGGGCTAAAAGAAGTAACACCAGAAAAATGGACCAATTGTATACGGCATGTTATTGAAGAAGAGCAGCGAATGTATTGTTTGGATAATATTATTGAAAACATACAACTAAATTTTACAGTTAACACCTGCTTTTCTGACGATTCCTTTGAAGAATTTTCATCAGAAGAAAACAAAACCTAAATTATTGTTACTATTTTTTTAATTTTAAAATGTGTTATTTAGGAATTACTTAATATGTCACAACAACATAAAAATAACTTTAAATTTCAACGATAGGAACCACACTTGCTGAAACTATCACACTGAAGACTAGATTCTCTCTTAACAAAAATTGATATTACATTAAAAAAAGGTTAACTTTTATAATTCATTCAAAATGAATAATTAAAAAAATATAAATATGCTTAATTCTTTAAGTATTGATATTATCATAAATAAATTTAAACAAATAATTTTTAAGTGTATAAAAGCAGAATTGGTGTATTTTTTAGCATTATACACGTAATGCCCGTATGACACTGATCTATAATTCTTTATTGAATTATATATATAAAAATATTTAAATCTTAAAAAGTCTGTAAAATGCACAAATAATCATCAATCTTATTGTAGATTGAAATTTTAAGAATATTTTTAGTTTTTCTTTAGAATTAACACAAAAAATGTACGAATTAAGAGTTTTTAAAAAATAGTTAGGTTATATTATAAATGCTATTACTCACATGTTATGTGTTAATTATAAAGAAAACATAAAAATATTCTTAAAATTTCAATCTACAATAAGATTGATGATATTTTGTGCATTTTACAAACTTTTTAAGATTTAAATATTTTTATATATATAATTCAAGATATAATTATTGACAGTGTAATACGGGCATAAGTATAAAATTTTCTTTTTAATTCAGACAGATATTTATTCAGTTTGTTATGCTCAGAATGATTGAGCCATATGCTCGATAGTAAAAAAGAATCAAAATTAATCTAAATTGATTAAATTAATGTACAAATAAAATAAAACAATATAAAATATTAATACCAAATCTATGTTAATTTCGCAAGTCTGGCAACTTTGTTTTTTAACTGCTTTACTTATTGACGCAAAGTGACATTTAATTTAATTTTAGGTTAAAGTAAATAAAGAGCTGTGTGATACTGACTTAATAAACCACTCCCATTACTGCAGTCTTAACGCGAACAGACTATAGGGTTCAACAAACCATCGCGCCATCTATTGATTACTGTAAAGACAAATTCACAACTTCCCGGCGATGGTTCGTAAATAATATCGGCGGTCGCTTCGTATACAATTTTTGAAAACGTGGTACTACTATTATTTTTGAACCACCGCCCACTAATATGTATCTGTTTGGTGGTACACAATTTGAACCACTGCCCCTGAAAGAGTTAAACGTATATTAATTAATAAATAATAACAAATAAAAAAATAAATTAAGTAGATTAAAATAAAATAAATATCAGTTTAAATGGGGCAGAGAATCCATTCATGAACCGGTAACAAACAGTACAGTGTAGTATTTATTATTAGTGGTTAATTTTTTTGCAACATTTTTTTTTTTATAATAAGAGTTAAAATACCACAGCAGTAAATCACCGCTTAAAAACGCTATAATGTAGTAACAATTAATCACCGGTAGCATACTATAGTTATTGTAATGTACACCACATAAAAAATTAAAATCACAACAACTTCAAATAACTCTTCGATAATTTTTGAAAATAACTATTTATTGTAGACTGTGTTACGGTTTCAATGTTTTTATAATCTTAAACACACAAAAAACAACTAAACTAAACCACATCCTGACTAAAACAAATAAATGCCTACTAATAATAGAAATTTACAAAATACGATATATGGATAGTGGCAACATTGGCAGAGGCGTATTCGACATTTTTTTTTTATATAACTGGAGCCTAAAACGATGCTTTGGCATTTGGAGTTCTATTCCTATTATTAATATACCAATTTTTTTTGTATATAATTATTATTATATTTCTTTGCCCCTCTTTGTGCGTCCTAATAAAGAATATTTTAAATAACTAAATAAACAGTTAAAACTATTAGATTTAGGGTGGAGGCTAGGTCGCCTTATGTGTGTATATAATAATATATAACATCTTTATTCATAAAAGAACAATACAGAAAAAAATAAAAATAAAATATACATGTTATGTACATAAATGTGTTTAATATTCTTTTATGAGATGGCCATCGACCTTAGTCTTTCAGCCTAAGTTGAATTAAATTATTATTTTGTTACAAAAAAAAAAACAAATAATATTAAATGAGGGTAAGTGATAAGTGATCGTCAGTCTAAGATGTCGTTAGTCAAGTTAATAATATTTTGAAACAGAGGTACAGCCGGTGTTAATTTTGATACAACTGCTTGGTTTCTGGGTATTATTAAGTTGGCGAGTATTTTGTGGTTGTTAGCATTATTGGCAAATTTTGTTTGGAGCTTTTTGAGACGTTAGTTAAGTGGAACTACTTTGGTTTTATCATATAGCAGTTCATTCGAGGGATTATGTAAAGGATTATTAGAGTGGCGGATTTTGGTGATAGAGCGTAGGCAAGTTCTTTCTGCGACATACAAGTTAGGTAGGTTTAGTAGAATCTTATTCCTGTTTTTAAGTTTTTATCTATCTAATTTATATATAAGTAAAATAGAATGTGAGTACATCTATAGATGTAATGTTTAAACTTATGACTTAATTTTAATTTTAAATGTCTGTTTATTTATTTATTTTAAATTAATGCAGTATTTATGGTAACACGTGATCTTTGTTTAATTTATATGCCAAAATAGTATTTGATTTTAATTGATTGTGGTTTTATTTTATTTTATTTTATATTACTTTATTTTGTTTCATTTTAAATTTTATATATTTTGTAACTAATATAATAATAATAAGCTTGTTTAAATTTAGATAATTAAGTTAGTAATAAGATAGTTATATGCTAAATCGTTTAGCGGAAAAACAAGTGGAATTACTCCAATTCCATAACTTGAACACCGCCATTTCTCTCAATATCTTGTATGTTTTGTATGTATAAATGTAAGGGAGAATAAAGATTATTATTATAAATAAAATATAGTCTAATATATGAATAATACAGTTAAAAATATTATTAAATATATTTAATATTTATTGTATAATGTATGAGCAATTCCATTTCAAACGGACCAGAGCTGGGGGGGGGGGTGCATTGAGAAAATTGCTTATGTATTATTTATATATTATCTATTCACAGTATGATATTATAAATATAAATAAAGCTTTGAATAAATTTTTTATTAAATATTCAGTTTTTATGTTCAACGTCTCATGGTCTCATGATTTATATTTAATTTAGAATTTGTAATTTCTTACTTTTCTATAGAATCAATTAATTTTGTGTTCATAGTAACATGAATTAATTTAATGTCTCTGTCAGGATAAAAGTTATTATTAGTTTTTAGTACATGTTCTGCAAATTTAGATCTGTTAGGTCTATTTAATATAATGTGATCATAATGATCTTCTATTGTCTCTTTTAATTTTCGTTTTGTTTGACCTACTTATTTTGCCTTGCACGAGTTACAAGATAAAGAGTATATGCCGCACATGTCTTTTTTCATACATATATCTTTATTGTTTGCAAATTTATTTAAAAAAATGTTGCTATTAAATGATATTTTAATATTAAAAGGTTAAAAAATGCGTATAAATACGTAACGTTTATCATTAAAAAATGTTAAATAATAATATTTGTAATTTACTTGTTCTGGAATTGAGGAGCAGAAAGAAGTAACAAAGGGACTTGGCCAATTCCCAAACACATAAAATATTTCATAAGAATAGGTTCTAAGTGCCATTGACTATATCCTATCAGACGGTAAAGTACAAGAATTTCAAATTCGGTAATCTATCAGGCAGATGTAATTATTTGAAAATAAAAAGTTTTTTGTTTTGCTATGTAGAGGCTTTTTGTTTCAATTTTTCTGTTTTGGTACTTAGTCCTTTTGTTACTTCTGCTCCTCAATTGGTTATAAGTTTTTAAAAATTAACAAATCTTGTTTTAACTCACGTGATTTTGAAAGCTTGCTGGACAATCGTGGATTTCTGGTATAATCTTTTAAAACCGCAAAAATGTACAAATAAGGTTTTTGGTATAAAAAACAAAAACTTCTTGCCAAACTACAGACAAGACAGCACAATTACTTTCTTGGTATTGCTTTTTTTTTAATTGACGTTTCATTTGTTTTTTTCTTAGAAACTCTATAGAAAATTTGTCATAGCGCAAATGCATAAGGTACGAGGGACACTGTCAAAGTTTGCGGAAAATGTAAAGCAATACACAAATTACGTTATGTAAATCGCTTTATTGCTTCTCAAAATATTCTGTCTTAAAATCTATACACTTTTGCATCCGATGAAACCAATCTTCAAAATAATTTTGCCACTCTGAGCGAGGTATTTCCAAAACAAGTGATTTAAATGCTTCAACAGCCTCTTCAAGCGATGAAAAACACTTTCCAAGCATTTTATTTTTGATATGTCAAAATAGGAAGAAGTCATTAGGCAAATATGGGCAATAAGTCATTTATTGGATGTTGTTACTAGTCAAAAACTCTACAATTTGTCATGCTGTGTTAGCGCTTGCATTGTCATTATGAACAATGGTTTGCCAGCTTATGTTGTTCTTTCTGATTTTAGCAATAACTTTCGGCAAACAAATTGAAGTATACCAGTCAGCATCAACTGTCCTTCGATCCTATAATGCAACAGTTGCAACATGACCCGTTTTTCCGAAGAAACAAGCAATCATTCTTTTTGAAACGCTTTGTGAACGCACCATTTTTGTGGGTTTAGGTTCATTTTGAAACACCCATTACTGTTTAGTTTTAGGCTCATATGAATGTATTGACGATTCGTCACCTGTTTCGATGTTATATACGAAATTTGAACGACCCCCTTCGAATTTCCTTGCACTACTTGACACGTGTATGTTTTTGTTTTTTACAAAGCTTCCTGACATGCAAATGATCGTGCAAAATCGTATGTATTTGTTTCGCTGCATTGCCTAAGAATGTCTCTATCTCACTATAGGTCATATTCCAATTTGACAAAATCTCACGCACAGCATCAATAATTTTCGCGACAACAGAGGAGCATGTGGTGCGTTGGTCTTCCACGCTAGAATTCTGCGAACCATTTGTAAACCATAGTTTTGGATGGTGCTTCATCCCCAAATAACAAACTAAGTTTTTCCACACATTGCTGCGGTGTTAAACCGTATAGAAAATTATAAAAAATTATCACTCGGAAGTCACGATTCGAAATTTTCATTTGTAACACAATTATTACTCTCGTTAAATTTTGTTGAAACAAAACCAAGCAGTTTGAAACCAAACTGTCAACTGAATAATAGGTAAAAAACGTCAAATTTTACGAATATGACAATCGCAGAACGCTGGCAATACAAGCAGTACTTGATTCTCTTCGAGAAATAACACGGTCAGAAAACTTTTCTTGCAAAATTGCGATTGTTTCGTTGCTTGTGTGGCACGAAGCGCCGTCTTGCTGAAAATAAACGTCGTCCACATCAATATCTTCCAATTCCGGCTATAAAAAATCATAGCTCGGTAGCGCCATCCGTTCACCGTAACAGATGCACCAGCCTCATTTTAAAAAAAGTAGGGTCCAATCATAGCTCCAGCCCAAAAACCGCACCAAACAGTGACACGTTGAGAATGCAAAGACGTTTCAACAATCATTCTTGGATTTTCTGAGCCCCAAATGCGACAATTCTGCTTATTAACGTAGCCTCCGAGGTGAAAATGGGCCTCATCACTGAAAATGATTTTTCGATGAAATTCCAGATCATTTGAAAAACCCAATCAGCGAAGATACGACGTTTATGGTGATCGACCGGCTTGAGTTCTTGTGTTAACTGAACTTTAAAAGCCTTAAGTCTTTATGCAAAATACGATGTAATGTCGTTTGTGGAATGTCTAATTCCAAAGATCAACGGGGAATCGACAAACCTGGATTTTCTTCAACACTACGGGCTACATCAGCAATATTCTCATGTGATCTTGAGCGATGCACACGGTTTTGATTCTTCACATCACAAACTTGTCCCAACAGCTTCAATTTTTCTACCAGGTTTACTATTGCCGGCCGAGAAGGTGCTTTATGACGACCAGAAAGTGCTTTAGTTTTGCGAACTGTGACTGAAAAATTTCAATGCGTTGTTGAAGCGTGTATCGTTCCATTTTTAATAATGGCGTAGTTTTTACTTGTCAAATGTCAAAAGATAATAGCTTCAAAATTGACAGCTGCCCAAATAGCCTGCTATTCAAAATGAAACTTCTTATTGGAAAACCCTATATAAACAAGAAGCGCTGTATGTACTGCCGAGGTTTAGTATCCGGTCCACCCTCTCTCTCTTTCTCTCAGCATCACTGATATCTCACTAAAACAAGCGTAGCAAATGACAACTAACACTAGCATTTGCTCGGAAGTAATCTTGACATACTTACAAAATAAAAGTTACGAGCTATATTTTTAGAATTACAGCACATCCAGAGGTGTAAGGGACTCTATTGTACATTTTCCATACATGATGATGTAGAAATGATTAAAGTACACTCATAAGCAACAACCTTGTATTCTATTAATAATTAAAAAGCAAGGTGGTTTCAAAGATTTCTTTGACAAACTGTTACATATCTAATAAATCTTTGAAACCCAAAACCTCATGTTTTAATTATTTATATAATATGAAGATTCAACATGTATCTGCCGCATAAATTCAATAATGTATTCATTTCTAATAAAAGAAAATTTGAAATATTGTAATTTATTTAAAAGGTTGTTGTATATAAACTAAACTCAATGCATTTGAGATTAGATATAATAAAATAAATTTGAACATAACTATAAATATAAATAATCAATACATATAGATTTAAAAAAAATAATTTATCTTATATTTAATGGTAAATACATTTATTTTGCATGTTTAGAACTATAATACTTTACTCCATCAACTTTAGAAGCTCTTGCATGTTTTGCTAATAAGGCATTTACATCTAATTTATCTGTTGTCATTCTCCTAAAACAAGAAAAAAGTTAGTATTCAGTTACTATTTTAGTAATGTAGTCTATTCAATTCCAAAGTAGAGCGCAAGAATTAATCCAACGCTGCACTTTGCCAATGCAAAATCTACAAATTATACTTCATTGTTTACTGTAGTTATTTACGTAAAATTCGCGTGTATTTGTTTTCTCGCAATCTATCTTAAAATTGAATATACTACAGTAGTAGCCAAAGGAATTATTATAAAAAATAATACGAAACTATAGTTCATACTGATTATATCTCAAAGTTATTTGAGAAATTCTCAACAAGAGTTAGTAATGTAAAAGATTTAAAAAAACTTTTTAATCAAATATAAATAATGGTTGTGATTTTACAATGTTTTTATCACAAGTTTATTCTTACGAATAGGTACATTATGTGTTTTTAATACTTTATTTCATTTTCAGTTCAAGTCATAAATCTTAACCACCTTGTATACATACAATTCACGATTAAGTATAACATGAGGAAAAATTATTTATTAATATTTTTGTTCATCCAATACAATACCTTTTCAGGCAAATTTTCTCGAGTTTTGTTTAGTTTATTTATTATGGTTTTCTTAATAAATAAACAAAACAAAACTCGAGAAAATTTACCTGAATTACCTAAAAAAGTATTTATCAAAAACAAGCAAAAACAATCTAAAACTTAAAATTGAAAAACTCGTGTGGACCCTAAGTTTGAAAAAATGTATGCTAGACATTATAACACTGTTGAAAATATTCATCTATATATAAAAAGAACATCGTAAAATAAAATAAACAATACAAGTAAGATCAATAAAGGTTTATCAACCAAAGAAAATGTCCTATCAAAAATATATTAAACTTCATTATATAGAATCTAATAACCTTACCGAAAAAGAGGAAAATTTATTTTGGGCACCTAATGATTTTTCTCTGGCACATTGTGTGAGTTCCAACTTAAAAATGAATGAAGGCTGGCTGGTATTACATTAGACTTCAAAAAAGCTTGGTCCACTTAAAAGAATTTTGTTTTTAAAAACAATATTACCAAATTAGACATAACTCGTTTACTCAATGTGGGCTAATCATCTAAACTATGAAAAAGTTAAAACTATGCCCCTATAAAGCTTCAAATACTACAATACATTTTTATCACAATATACAGGCTGTTTCCTAAAAAACGCCGGAAGCTATAATTTTCTTATTTTAAATTTTAGACCCAACAAACTATATATATTCTTAAATGGCAAGAAATAATCTTTTGACGTTCTCAGTTTGTAAATATATTTTACCTGTTTCGAGTAACGATATCCATCAACGTTATTTTAAATGGAACGATTTTACGATTTGCATGCAAAAAATAGTCGTTTTTGCATGCAAATCGTAAAATTCAATTAACCAAAAATATTTTTTTGATACATAAACAATATACTTTTTATTGATTTTTGAATCTTTAACTTCATGTCTTTTGTCCATTTTACAACTTTCATTGGTTTTTATACATATTTTAATTTAAATTTGCCGCTTAATTTCACAGGTAATCAAATAAATTTGTAGTGCGTTCCGTATATCAACCAAAGTATCCAGTGGTTAGGTTAGATTAGGGCTATGATCAGTTGCTGAAAATCTTGGTTGATTTATGGAACGACAGCGGTTATAAAAAACGTGATCGAAGTGATTGATGTGATCCATGTGACAAGTAATATGACGCGCTGAACGCACAATATTAGTAATATTGGTCACTATATTGTCTTATCACTACCATTTATTGACAGTTTGAAAGTTAAGAGCTGTTTTTCTAAAATCAAAAATAGAACTATTTTTAACAGATAAAAACATATTTTCTACCACTTAAATCAACTGAACACAGAAATGCAAAAAAATTATGGTACTATGATAATTATTTAAAATTTCATATGATAATATAGTCGGATTTTGCACTTTTTAAAAGTTTGGACCAAATTTTGGTTCTTGCTAACAATATTTTTAATATTTTAAAGCTGGATTTTGCTATTTATTTATAAAATTTTATTAAAAAAAAAAAAAAAAATTATGTCGTACACAGTGTTACCAGTTTCGTCAGGTATACAACAAGGGCCAATTTTGTTCCTATTGTTTATAAATGATGTGGCTCAACACATCAAATACTCATCTTACCTATTATATGCCGATTTAAATTTTTTTAAAACAACCTCAAATTATGGTGATAGTATTCTAAGATTCTTTAAACAAATAGTGCATAATTAATAATCTTTTCTTTAATGTAGGTAAATGTTGTAAGATTATTAATTATCGTACAAAACATCCACTTTCTTATTATTTTATCATGTCAACAATCTGTACAAATTCATTTCAACAGACTTTATAATAAACTACGCAGACGACATCTCGATTGTTGTGCGTGCTAAAACAGCGGAAGAACTTCAAATTAAAATTGCAAGTGCTAGAGAAGAAGTAAAACAATGGTGTGACAAAAACAATTTAATATTAAACAGTGATAAAACTGTAACTTTAAATTTTTTTTAAAGTAGAACAATTGCAGTAAACACACATTCTACAGTCTCCAGCACAAAATTTTTAGAGTGCTACATTGATTTGGAATTAAGATGGAATATCCATATTGATCATGTTGTTAAAAAACTAAGTAGCGCCTATTACGCAATATTAAAACTAAAACAAACTGTATCATACCGATATATCATGCAAGCATGCAAAAACGATTAATTCGACTTATACATAACATGCAGTATAACGAAACATGTAGAACAACATTCAAATCACAGAAAATACTTCCGTTTAATTGCATATATATTTACAAGTGTGCAATACAGTAAAGCTCCGCTGAATACGAACCGCTTTAATCCGGATGTCCTTGTAGTTCGCACAAAATTGAAAAACGTAAGTTTTACATTATGTACCTTGTAATCCGGATCGATTTAATCCGGTCGACCGACCACGGTTTTCCGTACCTAGCAACAAAAAAAGAAAGGGAAATCCGAGAATTTTTAGTTTATTTCAACACGGCACCAAAACGGCCACACAAAACATTAACTAGTCAAAAAATAATACAAAAGTTGCGCAATGGAGGTTAAGCAAGGTTGTATTCACCAGACTAAAATATCAGAGTTTTTCTTAATTTTTTCTTGAAAATTTGTTCTATTGTCATTATAATAAAAGCTTTATTATATAATGTGTCTTTTACTTAATTATTTTATTATTGTTCCAGTAATCCGGATTGTTCAATAATTTGGATCAAGCCATGTTTTAATTGATCCGGATTAGCGGAGCTTTACTGTATATGCATATAATAATCTGATGAACATTTGAAAAAAATTCCATCAACCACAACTACCCAACAAAAAGCTGTGATAATCTAAGAGTCCCACTACATCAATCATCAAGATATAAGAAATCACTATACATGTCCTGCATAGAAATATTTAATAAAATTCCACAAGAAATCAAAATATGCAAAACAAGATTAAAATTTAAATGCAAGTTAAAAGAATTTTTGTTAAGCAATTGTTTTTATACACTAGAAGAGTTTTACTCATACTAATTGAGTGCTGTGTAATTTTAATATTCATTTATTATTTATTGTATTTATTTATTTATTGTATTTCTGTATATGTATTGTATTTCTGTATATGTATTGTATTTCTGTATATGTATTGTAATATTTGTAATGACTTGACAAATGTATATTTTTTAACAATCATTCTTGTTGAATAAAGAATTATTATTATTATTAAAGAATGTAGATCTGTAAAAGACCTAGGAATTATATTTGATGTAAAACTAAATTTTGTAATGCATAATGACAATATGTGTATCGTGCTTCAAAAAGGTTAGGTATTATTTATCGACAATCTGCGAATTTGTCAATAAATGCTATCAAAACACTATATTGTGCACTAGTGCTTTTAATTTTAGATTATGCATTTCCAATAAGGTCTCCTTTGTAAGATGTTGATAAAAACTTTATTCAAAAAATTCAGCAACAAATTTTACCGATGAATAAAAAAATATTCCGTCTCAAGACTACAGTTCGTCTGCAATTCTTTAAATCGGTATGTTTGCCAACATTGGAACATCATCGCAATTGCACAGATCGTATATCTCTGCATAGAATTCTTTCATCAATACACAATAGTCTGCTCCAACATAATTAAGGAATTGGATTTCTTTATTCCAATTTCCGATCAAAGAACAAGACAAATTACATTGTTTCGTTTGCCACACCATGCAACAAACTATGGATTACATGCTCCCCTTATTAGGTTTATGCGCTATGCTAATTCTATGATATCCAAGTACAATGGTATAGAATTTTTTGATGTCATATACAAATTTTTCTTCAAAAATTCGGTATTTAGATTTAACAAACTTGTAAATAATTGTATTTTGTAACCTTCATGTTTTAATTATAATCTGTAACTTTTAAATTTTTGTGTATATTATATTATAAAAATTTATTGTCATTTACAATTAATTATATTAGGAACATTTTTTAAATTTTTGTAATGAATGGTTAACCGTTAATAAATAAATAAATAGGAGTAAATGATATTTCATAGCCCGATTTTGCCACTTTTGGGATTTCATGATTTTTTTTTAATTTTCTACAGTTTGTGGACGGATTTTGCTGCTTTCTGATATTATTTTGAGGTTTCAAGGCTGGATTTTAAAATAGAATTTTGCACTATTTTAATACTTTATGACCAGACTTAATTATTTTTTACTTTTTATAAATAAAATTTTGCACTTTTTTGCTGTTTTTGTTTTTTTGCAAAATTTTAATCTATTATAACTAAATTTTGTTGTTATTAGCATTTTATAAATAAAAATATGCACTTTTTGTCAGTTTACAGCTGGATTTTGATGCTTTATAACAATATTTCGATATTTAATCACCAGATTTGTCTGTTTCTGACATTCTATAAATAACATTTCGCACTTTTTTTATTTATTCTGTAAATATTTTAATGTTTTATAACCGCATTTACTTATTTTTGACTTTTTATAAATAAAAATTTCCATTTTTAGCCGGATTTTGGTTTTTTCTGACATAATTTTAATATTTTATGACCAATGTTTGTTAATTATGACATTTTATAAATAAAATTCTACACTTTTCAACACTTTGCAGCCAGATGCAGTCAGATTTTGCTAATTTTGACAGTTTTGAGTAAAGTTCTAAGTTTTTTAACAGTTTATGACTGAACTTGGTGCTTCCTAAGAATATTTTTATATTTTATAGCCGAATTTTGCTATTTTTGAGATTTCATGAACATTTTTACACTTTTTAACAGTTTATGGCTAGATTTAGTGCTTTCTACCAATATTTTAAAGTTTCAAGGCTAGATTTTGTTATTTTTTACATTTTATAAATAGTTTGGTTCTTTCTGAAAATATTTTCATATTTTATGACCAGATTTTGTTATTTATGACTTTTTACAAATTGTTTTACACTTTTCAATAGTTTATGACTAGACAAAAAAAATACAAATTTGTGTTCACTTTTTTCTAAATTATTTTGTAGCAAGACCAAAAAATCCTAGGTACTCACAAAATGTTGGGCAGAACTATCTGGCCTGCAGCCATTCCTAATCCAACTACTTATTTGTGTTTTGCTGTCATGATAAATAAGAACAAGAACAGACTAGATTCTCAGATGGGATGCAGTATACACTTTGTATCAGTCTACTTTGCTCAAAAATACAATACCAGGGTAGTCACTAATTAATGATGCTGATGATAATTAAAATCTTAAATGAAAAATTATTTCCACTCTAAGAGCCGTCTGACACGAGACTTATTTTAATACAAGTGTCAGTACAATAATTTTACGCGCCAATTATTTAAAAATTTAATTTTATAATCCAGTGTTTTTGGTGACATATATATATACATTGACGAATGTATGTGTCAATTATTTAGTAAGATTTCATCCAAAAAATTAGAACCTGTTCTAAATTCTTGCTTAAAAGCTTGCTAAATATTTAAAAAATTGGCACGCAAAATTATTGTACTGACACTTGTATTAAAATCAGTCTCGTGTAAGACGGCTCTAAAACACAAATTGTTTTTATTTTTAATTCACAATATGGATATAAATTTTTTTAACTTAAATTTTATACCCTACTTACCTGTTTTATTTAAAAAAAATAATAACTTGCTCTTTATCAACAGAGGTGATTCAAAAATTCCCTAATAAGCCATTGGTCCCATCAAACCCCTTCAAACAAGTCATAAGACTTTTTGGGCAATGTAAAAAGATCTAAAACGCACAATAAGAACAAAAAAACAGAGGGTATATTTGTACTTTATATAAATACGTTTTGTTATTTTAATTTAATTTAGAATTATATCCAATAAATTGTAGTCGTGTTCTCGCAAATTATAAAATAAATCCTTTTTAAAACTACTCTCAAAATTCAAAAGTTAAAATATATACATATGTATAGCAAATCTATTAAACAATTTAACAATACGAGATTCATTTTAATCAAAGAAAATAAACAAACAAACAAACAAATTTGTTCAGTCCTAATCACATAATTTGAACGGCAAATCGAGCATTAAAGAACAAAATTGTTCATACTTGCTAAAACAACTAGTGCTGTTTTAGCAACTATTTATTCTTTTGCTGTTGGACTGACAGAATTGAATAGAATCAACAAAACAATAAAAAAATGACTTTTAGAAACGTAAAAACTAAATAAGGACTCAAGAAATTTAAAGTCCAGTATGAAGAAGAAAAGAGTTATATGATTGGATACATTTCAAGTCAAACTAATATAGAAATCTCACTTATAAAACTGTTAAAACAGCTGTACTGCAGTATTTATTATTTAACAAGTTTGCATTCTCCTATCAAAATCAATATATTTCTACGTTCTTTTACACTACAATGCCATCCAAACTAATGTATATAAAAATAAATAAGTTTGATAAACCAAATTAGTCATTTAGTAGTTAATAGTAATAGTAGTTATTAAATAGCATTGAGACTTAAAAAATCTTGTTTTTGGTAAATTCCAGAGTTTTATGTGGCCTTTATGAATAAAGATTGTATATCAAAAAACTAAACTGATAGTTGTACAAACAATTCTTTTGTTTACATCACAAGCAAATTTTTTCTAGTTTGTCAAAATTATTTTACAAAATTTGCTCAAATTTTTTAATTGTATATGAGGGCTAATTGACTGAATTAATAATAGATTCTGGTGCTAGCAAATGTGTCAAACTAATTAAATTGATAGTTCATGTGACACAAACACAAATGTTTTACAATAAATTATGAAAGGTATTTTACAAGTTTCATGAACTATTACAGAATTCTCTGTCTTTTTCTTCATTGTTTAACTCATACTTACTGCATATATGGTGTTATTTCGGGCACTGACCATTTCTCCTTTGCTTGAAATAATTCATTAAATCTCTCGGTTATGTTTTCAGACAAATGACTCTCTTGAAATGACCATATAACATTAGGCATCGACTTTCTATTAATTATAGCAATTCCATAAAGCATATCTTCGCTAGTTATCATACCTTCAGGAACAGATTCTTGCCAGGCTTGTAAAAATTCATTTAAATTAAACTTCCCAGCACTGTGTAATAATACTTGAGCAAAAAATTTACAAACTTCATCTTCCTTATATTGATACAACTGTACTGAGTCTATTATTTTTGATTTCTTAGTATACAAATCAAATAAACTATTAATAACTGCATCAGGAACTAAATCTTTTAAAGCACTCATAGTTTCTTCATAACTCACTGCATCTAACGCCCATGAATTTTCTTCAATTAATTTTAACATAAAAGACAGTATTCTAAAATGATATTCAAAATCTAGAATACGTATTTTATTATTAATAGTGACTATTTGCAACTTATTCAGGGCAGTTTTTAATTCCTCCTTAGAACTTTGCGTTTTCTTCCATAGTTCATCAAAAGTGAACAGATCATCCTGATTTATTTCAAATTCATGTTCATTACCTTTATATATGGCCTTTTCTAATATTTTGTTAACCTTCTGTAATTCAGGTTTCTTTTGATTAAGTTCGAAATAATCTTGAAATATTCCCTGAACTTCAACTTTAATGTTAGACCGCTCAGTTTCATCTTTCAAATCATGGCTGAATTTTAAATGTTCGATAAGTAAAAGATTATTTGATGTTTCTGTGCTTACTACATGAAATGTTCGATCATTTGTACAAATTACAGTGTTGTCGTCTGCATCTCCATTGATATACAATGATTCACCAATTTTTAAATGTTCTGTAATGTGTGGATCAAGTTGAAGGAACTTATAGTCTTGGTTTTGAGCATAATCTTCGATAAAATATATCGACTGTGAAGCGGGTACTAAATCTTTAATATTTAGTTTTGCTAATGTCAGTACTTTATCAATATCTTCTATACTACGTTCCATTACAAAGTTCTAGAATATATTTGAAAACAATCACATAATGCATTTAAAAGTTGTTATAAAACTTACAATTATATAGTTTTCAAGATACAGTGGGTTCTTAATAATTATCTTATTCAGTAAAAATTTAATTAAAATACGTTTCTTATATATTAAATCAGCTGTGATTCATTAAATATTACCCATTATAACTTAATTTGACTAGAAAAATTATAAAACAATGTTATTAAATTTTATTTCAAAAAGCGGGAATGTTATTTTTGGTTATGTTCAATGTGTAGTGATTTCTTTAAAAAATAATAGATGACGCTACTCGGTACCAAAAAATCTGTGTTGCCAAGTATACCAAAATTGAAATATTTATAGGATATTAATACAACGAATATGAGCAAATGTATGTTTTATTAAGTTTGATTAAGAAATGTGAGAAAAATTTAAAAATGTATAAAAAAATATAAAGCTATGAAGTTTGTCAAAAATTATAAATATAAAAAATAGTTTATAGAACTGGTTGAGAATGTCAAGCACTACAAAAAAAAAAACAAATCAATTAAAAAACAAGAAGTAAAACAAGCAATACACGCAATATAGAAAAAATGCATTATGTCATTTGACAAAACAAAAATAACATAAAAATAAAAAATTAAATTAAGTCTAATTAAATATTCCATCTATTTTTTTTTTTTTATTCTAAAATGTGATATTAAAAAGTTAACCTCAGTTAGATATTGTTTTAAAATCTTTGTTTGTTTTTTAGTTTTATCTTCGGTTTTTATTGATTTTATAAATGTTTTCTTTCACATTTAATTTATGTGGTTTTTTGGTTTTATAATTGTTTTATTATATTTTTATTTTTGTAGTTATGCTAATGGACCTGATGTTCAGTATTTTTTTATTTGAATAGTATGCTTATTTGCTGCTGAAATCTTTTATTGTGTTTTTATCTGCGTGTCTCTATTCCTAAATATTTAAATTTGTCAAATGCAGTTTTTAATTTTTATGTTTTCTTGTTTGTTTTGTTTGCTTACTTTCATAAACTTGGATTTTTTTGTCATTATGTGTTTTATTACGTTTTTTATAACGCATAATATTATATTCATATGCATTTTTTAATTATTTGTTTTTGTGAGTGTTTTGCGTCTATTGTTTACTTTTTATGAAATCGTTTTGGTACTCGCCTATTACTTTGTTATTTTTGTTATACCTGTTTTGTATTGCTGACAATATTTTGTAGACATTATTAAATAGTGTTATGCCTTTATAGTTTAGCACAATGTTTGGTCTTTTTTTATGGATTGCTATAATTGTACTGTTTTCTCACTCTTTTGACATTTTTTTGTATTCTATGTTTGTTTAACTAATTTATATAGTTCTGTGAGTAGTTTTATTTTTTTGTATTTTATTAGCTTCATGTATAAGTTACTTGTACCTGTAGCTAAAAATAACAAAACGCCAGTTCTGCCATTTTTAGCTTTACTAATTGTTTCAATTGTTTTTAGCAGTATTGGTTGTTCTATTTTTTTTGTGTTCATTTTTTATTTCTTAGTATTTTAGTTCTGTTTCTTTGCTCTAAAATGTTGTTTTTATGCCAACCTTGCTTTTTCTCTACTTTGTATTGTTTTTTATGTTTTGTTCTTCATTGTTTTATTGCTTTTATTTTTTGGTAAAATTTGTTTGAATATGATTTTTGTTATCTTGTTCTGTTTTATATATTTTACTCCGTATTCAATTTTGTTTAGTCTGTTTTATTATATTGTTGCTTTTTTTCTTATTAGATTATATTATATTTTATCTTGCTGTTTTTTGTCCGCAGCGTTGTATTTGGGATTGGATTTTAATCGGCTTTTGTTTTAGAGATATCAAGACATAAAGTTTTTCTAGAGTTATTTAATTTATTTTTATAAAAGTTTGCTTTAGACCGAAAGACTTACTAATTACTTGTTGACAGTTAACACATACTTTGTGTGTTTTGTCAAGAATGCAGTTTAACAATAAAAAATATGCTATTTTCTGGCTTATGCAACAGCAATGCTAATAAATTATACAAAATATTAAAAAAAAAAAAATAAATAGACGTTAAATAACGACCACCTGACGTGTATTTTTTAATGCTTTTCAAAAACAAGTTTATGTTTGAAAACAGAAAAGTGTTGAATCGTTACTATTATAAGCGTGTTCATCACTTGATTAGCAATTTTGCAATAGCTTTTCAAACAGCACAGGCAAGATTCTAACTTTATTCGTTCTATTTTGTGGTCCGACAAAGCTACTTTCACCAGAGAAGGTATCAACTGTCACATAGACAAATATCATCATATGCCAAAACGCTGCCGGGATAAGTAGCAAGCAATTAGTTAGCCAACAGCTTAGGGTAAATGAGCTGATAATTGTTAAAGCACTTTTTTGCCCATGAGCTAAAAAAATTGGATCAAAAGGCGGATGAATTGCTAAAGGAATCAACGGCGTAAGAATGCAGAAAGCAAGCAAGAAACTACTGCATTAAAGATCTATGTGGATATCTCAATCTATCTATAACCATCATCATGACAAAGTTTAAAATAAAACAATCCGGATTAAGACGTATCCCAATCGGATCTCCGGGGAAGACGGTTTTGAACAAAGTCGTGAAAAATGTCAATTAGATCGGAAGCTTTAAGATTGGGTACATAGAATGCAAGAAACCTAAACGCACCAGGAAAACTGGACAACATAATACTAAAAATGAAAATACTAAAGGTGGACATGCTTAGAGTGAGCGATGTGAGATGGACGGGTATAGGTTTGATGAATATGGCAAATGGAATAATATATTACTTAGGAAGCATTGACTCACCATATCAGTACGGAGTAGGGATAATCGTAAACAAATCAGTAATAAATTTTGTTCTTTATTCAGATACGGTAATTTTAATACAATTAAGAACAAATGAATGAACGTGATCCAAATATACGCATCAACCACAGACAAATCAGATAAAAAAGCTGAAAAGTTTTATACACAACTAAATACAGTACTGAAAAGCATAAAACGTTTTAACAACTATTGTAATAAGCGTTTATAACGTAGGCCAGGAAAAAGTAGAAGGCTGCACGGGTGGTTTTGGTCTTGAAAATCAAAACAAACGGGCTGATCGTGTAATAAGTTCTGTCAAGAAGAAAATTTTATAATAACAAACACACTGTTTTGGTTGCCAAGGCAAAGACTGTACACTTAAACATCTCCAGCTTATACAAATAAAAAAATTGTAAGAAATCAGATCGATTATGTGCTTATTAGAAATAGATACAAAGATACGGTAAAGTCAGTTAAAACATACCCATAAACTAATATTCACTCTGACCATAATCCTGTAGTAGCGAATATACAGGTAAAGCTAAAGAGAATAAAAAAAAATAACGCAGATTTCTAACTCTTAAACGACAAAAAGGTACGGGAAGTTGTGACGGCAAAGATAAAAAAAAAGTAACCGCGGCAATTAATCATAATAAACTACATTAGAATGTGCATGATAAATAGAATAAAACGCAGGCTGCTTTGATAAAAGTTACTAAAAAAAACTTGAATATAAAAAGAACTAAAAAAAAAAACATGAATGACTGAGAAAATATTAAACCTGATAGAGAAACGTCAAACTTATAAAAACAGAAACAAAGAACTATATAAAAAATTACATAAAACATTAAGAAAATAAATAAAAATAGCTAAATCAGAATGGATCCCTGAACAATGTAAAGAGATCGAGACGCACAAAAGTAATTACGATAACTTTCATATGCACAAAAAAATTAAAAAACTGACAGGAGTTAAGAAAACTTTAACAAATAACTAGATAATTTAGAGTACAGACGGCCGCATACTGATAGAAGTTAAAAAAAATAGATCGATGGAAATCTTACGTCCAAGAACTTTTTAACGACAAAAAACAATTACAAATTATTTTGAAAGCGGAAGATAAAAAACCTATGAAAAGTATGAAACCAAGAAAATCTACGGACCCAGATCAGATACCATTGAAGGTGCTGCAACTGTTTGATAAAGAACTAACAGATAGACTGCTGGATCTCTTTAACACAATATATGACACAGGCATTATACCACGACAATGGCTCGTATTGACATTTGTACTGATTCCCAAAAAAAACCTAGAGAATGCACAGATTATAAAACTATCGCATTTATGAATCATATACTAAAGCTGTTCCTAAAGATTATACATAGGAAAATATACAGAAAACTAAAAAAAGACATAAGTAACACACAGTTTGGGTTTAGAGAAAGCTTTAGAACGTTTTTTTTTTTCAACACTGTTTAGGTATGAACAAAGATCTATTTGTATGCTTCATTGACTTTCAAAAGGTTTTTGTTAGGATTAAGCATTAAGATATATTACAACAATTGATACTTAAAAAAAACTAGGACAAAAAAATGTCAGAATAACTACCATTCTGGGGTCAATCTGCAAGTGAAAAGGTCGAGACTGAGCTAACAGAAGAGATTAAAATTTGCCGGAGAGTCAGGCAGAGCTGCATACTGTCTCCGCTCTTGTTTAACATATAGCCATATTTGATAAGACTTTGTCTGGGAAACCCATGAGTATAATCATAAATGGAGAAGTATCAGATATGCGGATGATACAGTGTTACTGGTAAGTAGTATAACAGAACTTCAGCTCATGATGGAAAGAATGAACAATAAATGTAATAAGTATGGACTACTACAGATAAACCTAACAAAAACTAAATATATGATAATTTTGAAAACACATATCCAACAGGTTTAACTAAAAATTAGTGACACTGTAATAGAAAGGGTTGATTTGTATAAGTATCTTGAAACTGTGCTTTAAGACAGGTGACCAGGCAAGTAAGATTAGGAAATCATAAAGATGAAAAAAAAATTGTGTTGAAGAGATGCCAGTATAGAACTCAGAACAAAACTGCTGCCCACCCTGCTGTGCGGAGTTGAAGCCTGAACTCTAAAACAACTAGAACTAAAGAGACTGGAGGTTTTTGAGATGTGGTGCTATCGTAGAATGTGGCAAATTGCCTGGACACATAGAATTACCAACATCAAAGTCCTTTGGAAGTTAAAAAATAATAGCAAAGTTGTGCCACCTCTGAAGAAAAGAAAACTTGAATATCTATTTCACGTCATGAGAGGCTCCAGATATGAACTTTTAAGGCTGATTATGCAGGAAAAGATCAAGAAAATGCGCAATATTGGTAGGCAGCGAGTCTCCTGGCTAAAAAAACTTGCGTGGTTAATTTAACTGCAGCAGTATTGATTTGTTCAGAGCTGCAACAAACAAGATCAAAATTGTTATGATGGTGTCCAACCTCCGACAGGAGAGAGACGACAAGAAGAAGAAAAAGAAAACAAATACATTTTTTGGCACATTTGCATGCGGCGAACCAAAATTATGGAAAATTTGTACGTTTATTGCTCATGCAAATGTGGCAACAAACTTTAACTTGCACGCCACTGGCTGTACAAGTTTTACACTATAAACTTACATGCTTACGTCGGGTTAAAAAATGGCAGTTGGCTGGGCTTGTGACTTTTTGGATTTTTCAGAAAACCAAGATCTACGATAATCCGTCGTGTAAATCATCACAAATGTTGACACAGGCCGATTTACTTGTAGCAGACCAAGACGACAAATAAATTGTTTAATTGGCGTAAATGTTTAAGTTAGCTAGCCATAGACGGACACATTTCTTGGCACATTTGCCAATTATATATAATAGTGCGGCAAAAATGAATAGTAAAGAATTTTTAACCGACAATTTAAAATAGTTACGCATACTTTAAATTGTGAATTGCAAATGCAGTTGGAATAGTTTGTGATCTTTTAAAATTTCCAGAGAACCAAGAATCACTCTAATCTGTCAAGTAAATTGTCAAAAACGTCAATAAATTTACTTGTAATAGACCAGGATAACAAATAAATCAGTTGATTGGCGTGGATGTTTATGATGTAGGTCGTAAATATGCTTGCCACAAGTAAATGTGCCAATTTTCTCGCCTCATGCAAATGTGCCAAAAAATGTGTTTGTTTATGGCTAGCTATAGGTTGAAAAATGTGTAGCAATTTTCTGGTCTCGCGCACGCGCTCCGCCTAATCGAGTAAGTAAGGAAACGATGAAAGTAGTGGTATTTCACCGGCGACTTGCGTCTCCCACTTATGCTACACCTCTCATGTCTCTTTACAGTGCCAGACTAGAGTCAAGCTCAACAGGGTCTGTCAAGAAATGCATGACTACCTATTTAAACGCATTTAAAAAAGATTGTTTTTATACAGAGTTTTGATGAACATGTGGTATAAAATTTTTATCGGTCGTTTACTGTCTATACAAACTTTTCCGCGTTGTTTAAATTATGGGTTTTTGGATAATCACTTGCACCAGTTATTAACAAATGTTTAACTTGCATTGCATAAGGTGATGTGTGTGCCACCGCATGCTAGAAAGATTATTGTAGAATAGCTAAATTACTATTTTAATGAAAAGTCAATAGATTGCGCGGTCCAGTTCAGTTTCCGCTAGGATGCCAGATCTAAATTTTCTAAATTTCTACTTTCACTACGTAAAATTGCTAGTTTATACAGAAAAAACTCACAATAAATAGCATTACAAAACAAAGTTTTGAATGCTGCACATTACATTCAAATTAAAAAAAAAAAAGTTAAATTAAGTTATTTTACGTTGCCAGGCATGCATAGCAGTTGGCTGTGACTATTCAAACATAAATTGTAAGTTAAACTAATAGTTTTTTGTTTGTTTAATTGTTACTGTAATTAAATAAAATTTTATTTTATTAGTTTTTTTGAAACTTAAAATTAATGTATCTTTCAAAAGTTACACCTACCTCAAAAACAAAGGCCGATTGGAAAAAAAAGTTATTTTATATTTTTTGCTTAGAATCCAATGCCACAAATATTAATTTTTTGCTTTCTAGTGTAAAACACACTGTATGTGAAAAGCGTAGCGCTGTGTAGATGCAAACGCATTTAAAATTAAGAAATAAAAAAATATAAAAATTAGTTTACAAAATAAACATATTAAAAGTATTACAACAACGCAGATTTAAAATGGTAAATTATATTTTTTGATATGGAGAAATTATGCAATTGGTTATAGAAGCAGGGAAAAAAACATGTACAAAAAGACCAAGATTGGACTATACAAGACAGATAAGAAAAGATGTAGGAATCTAGGTCAATTATACAAAAATAAAGACATTAGAATAAAATGACCTAACCTAACCAGTTTATGTGATTGATTACTTAAAAAAACAAAAAAAAAAATTAAAATAATATTACATAAGTATATATACCATTTATACTTTATTTTTATCAGTTTTATCAAACAATACACTACTTATTTAGCTCTTTTCTGTATGCATACAGCTAGCTAACAATCAAAAAGAAACTTTTGAATTGCGCTTAAACATGTCTATTTTGAGTTCCAAAGTTGTTGAAATTTTGGTAATTACTCTAATTTTTAACCTGCGGTCTGCTCAATTAAATAGTTTATGAGTCAATGTCTGCAATAAAACTCAAACATTACAACTACAGAACTAAAAACAACTTTGAGACAAATAAAAAACAAAAACTGCTTAAAAAAATATAAAATAATATCAGAAATGCTTAAAATAGATGGTAAATCTGTGAAAAAAGCACTTGTCTAAATAAATGCATAATTAAAAAAAAAAAAAAATAGCGAAACAGTGTAATTTGGTCTACTAACTTTTTACTAGAATAATAACCAACCGCTCAACTAACAAATTAGACACATAGCCATCAGTAAAACAGGGCAAAAGAAAATAGTACAACATATCATAGTTTAATAACAGAAAAAAACTACTAAATACAATATTTCTCTTTATCTTGCATTTATCGATTATCACAAAGTATTCGATTCTATAGAAACATGGTGATTTTTAAAAGCAATGGATCTAGGTAGAATTATTTTTAGATACTCAAAAAAATTATTTGTATACGGTAATGCAGTATTTCCCGTAAAAGTAAACAAAGACCTAACGACAAATCAAAAGAATGGCAATTGATAAAAAATTTAATAATTTATATATTATCTGTAATGTTCATGAACATTGAGCTACAGGTTGGTGTACTTTTATTTTTGGCGGCCAGTATAGTATGTCAGAGACCCGGATCTGTCCAAAATCATCGCACATTTAATAGTATCAATAAAAACATTATTTCAGTAACAGATAATAATCATTTTATTCAAATGCATACATGCAAGTAGGTCACCGGGTACACCATTTACGTTTATATTAACTATCTGGCAACACTGTTATATGCTTAAATTGGTAAACAAACTCTACAAAGAACAGAAATCTTAACAATAAATTCAATAGATGGCAATAGTTGTTATAAAAGTGTAATTTCTAAACCAAAAAGTTCAAGGAAGTTGATTGATAAATTGCTAACTAGTGGCTAGTGGTCAGTGGAGTAGTTATAGGAAGTTAACTACTGTAAATTGCTATATAAAAATTGAAAAATGCCGGTATCAGAGGATTACTCAAAAGAAGTATCTGATGGTAAAAACGCTCGAACTATAAAGTGTAAATTTTGTAGTTCTATTATTTTAAAACCATCATTAGGAAATTATATCCAGTTAGAGGTTAGTAAATCCAACCAGTTATTAATATATTAATAATCACTGTGTATGCTTCAGTTTTCATTACCAACAATAGCTCAAAATGTGAAAGACTCATCTCCAAGTACTGAAAAGGTTTCTTCATTTTGGGAAGTACTCGATATGTTTACATTCCACAACATAAGTTTTTCGAACACTGTAGCCAATAATAAGTATTTAGCATGTGCTGATTGCGATGCTGGTCCTATCGGATACCACGATCTTACAACTAAGAAGAGTTATGTGGCGTTAAGTCGTGTTGAACATATTTAATAATTATTTAATATTTTAATTTATATAAATTTAAATGTTATGCTAATGTGATTATAATATAAAAAAAAATTGTACATTACGTATTGTAGTGTACAACTCACCAATTGTATTCTGTGGTGTACAAAGATTTTGTGCAGTATGTCTGAAGTACGCTTAAAGTCAAACGGTTAATTTAGATTTTTTTGCCATCTTTTTATGAAAAAGGATGTTTGCTACCTATGTACACTGGCAGAATATAATTGTAAGATTTTATTTACATACTTATATTCCAAACTTAAATGAAAATATGTGTCATTCACAAATCTATAGCTTACACCACTAAATAAAATGTCTTATATAATTACCTTTTATTACAAAACTATTCCTATTCTATATCAAATTTACTTTAATAAATAACAATAAATTACTTGATCACTATTTTACAGAAAAGCCATTATTGATATACATGGTATGACACTGCTTGAATTTGACTACTCGCAATAAGGCACCGACTGACAAAATATGTAATTAATATTTTTTATTCAAAATTTCTTCAGTTCATATCAGTAGTAGATAGTTCAAATAGCTCTTTATTGATTGTTCACAAACTTTATTTAAATCACAATTTAGCTGTATTCTGTATCTTGTTAATTAATATTTACAACGTTGCTAGGTAATATTTAAAAACCTTTGTAACTGATTGGCTAAAAATTGCTTTTAACAGCAATTTTAACTAACATCGATGTCATTACATAACTTGGACCAATTTAATGTCACATTTTTTAAACAGAAATTGTTTATAAACACTCAAAAAAATTTGTTTAGCAACGATTGGATTAATCATTCAATCAACTAGTATCAAACATTTATTATTGTTATGGAAAATTATACATTACTATTTATAAAAATTAAAAATACAATTGTTTAGATTTGAAATTGTAACATCTCACAAACCAACGTCTATGTTAACAGGTTTTTCATTTCTTTATGGTGTGCTAATCGAAGATATAGGAGAATTTTTATTAATATTTAGCTATTTTGTTATATTGCTATCTAACCAATTGCTTCAAAGTTCTTGTGTCTTAGTTTCAAAATAGTTAACATTTCTGTGGAAACAATAACCTGTGTCTTTATTTGCATATACAGGGTGATTCAAAATTTTACAGCAATCTTCTTGCAACTGAACGAATCAAAATTTTAATAAATGTATATATTACCATGTGTCTCAAAATATATTATTAATTGTTAAACATTTTACAAGTATGTTACAGCATTTGTCAAATCAAGATGTCTGTTGGCATTATTATTATAAAAAACAACTCAAATATGTCTACGTAAAATAAATAAAACTATTTATTACATGCATTTTATCAGCTGAGCATTATTATATTGTCCTAAAATATTGTTATCATAAAAACGACAATCAAATATTTCAATAATATTTTTAAGTTTATAACATTGTATTTTATTTGATTTTCATTCCTTGTATATACATTTTCTCTCTGTTAATTCTACAAATATGAAGTATGGCCAACTTAAAAAGGAAAAATTGCATTCAAGTATTACCGTAAACCAAATCTACCATTGAGTGTGTTAGCTTAAAGAGTAATTTAAAAAAAAAATATTATCTCTTTTGTTACAATAATACAAAAATTACTTTATATTAGGTTATTACAAATACATATGATAGAACTTGCAGTCTACTTCTGGCATATGTATTTCTTATTCTCATCCAATACTGACATTTGGGGCAATTCTCTATGCACTTTGCTAAAAGTAAGCAAGGTATGTATTGCTGCTTAAAGATATTTGTGTTACTTAGCAAAAGGGTCCCCTCATCCAAATTACCTCAAAAATTACTTTTCTAGCATCAAAAAACATGTTTGGTAGGATTTTAAAATTGTGATACTCCTCTTTTTTCTATAGAGGGCAAAAAATAGCATTTTCTTGTTTTTATTTCAAATACAATTTTTTTCAGCTTCTCAACTCTGTATACAACCTTTAAAAAAATTCCAGAAGGGTTGAAATTAACCTTTGATTGCATGGAATTTTATTTTTTAACTTCATAAGTAATTGAAAAATCTACTTCCATGATTTTTTTAAAATTTTTGCGAGTGGTGCGCCACTATTAAAAACTATTTTTTTCACTTTTTTGTCAATTATACTGTTTTTTTATGCTTTTGTGACTCTGCAAAGCATTTATAGGTTTCAAAATACCGAAATTCGGATTCTACGGAAAATTTTGCATCGAGTAGGTATCCTGGGTCAAACACGATTTATTGTATTTTTTATCAAACAAAAAACAAATGAAGATTTTTTTCAAATTTTTAAATCAGATTTGTATTCTTAGCATCAACATTAGTCAGTAAACTATTTTTTGTCAAAATCGGTAAAGGTTATAAAAACCACCTCATCAAACTTTTTTCACAATTTTAAGGACCGGTTGTACCAACCAAGTTCATCTTGAGTTCATTGCTTAAACGAGTTCAACATTTACGTTGTACCATCTTAATAAACTCGTTCATCTCGAGGTTAAGTTGAACGGACGCCGTCGGGCAGTTAACTACAAATTTTGATGTTAAACATAACCCCTATTTATTTGTTGACATTTAAGAAAATTTATTTTATGTTTCATGACGCTTGATTATTATTTTAATTGACTTTTATGGCGGGATATATGAAATTGAATTAACAAATTTCTTTGCATTCAATTTGATCATGGTATTTTTTCACCAATGATAATAAAATTGTTTTTTTAGATGCACTGAAGTTTAGTGATCTTTAACATCCATAATACTATATTAATTTACATAATTTTAAATTAATTAAATTGTATATTATAATAATAGATTTACCATTTTATGTTATTGTATAATAGGATTAAATAAATTCAGTAAATTATTTTATTATTTTACTTTATGACAACTAGTTTTGATATATTTATATTTGATTAATTTAATAAAAAATAAATAAATTTTTGTATTTCCCGCATTTATAATTATTACAGCTCAATTTTTTTAAACATTAGAAAACTAAACATTTGTGCGCGACCCATCAATGTAGGGAATTCACTAGATATCAATAGATTCCATGTCATAAACTTGAGAAAAAAAAAATAATAATCTAGTTTAGTAAACCGAAGTATGGTACAATCCAAGCGCCGTTGATCCAAGGTCAAATTTAACTTCCCAGTTAGTTGGTGCAACCGGCACTAAGACTTTTTGCACTAAAAAATAAAAAAACTGTTAGTAATAGAGACACTGGACAAACTTCATCATCTTCAGAAGGATGAAATCTATCAAATTAATTGATTTATTTTTTTTTTAATTCAACTCTTTTTTTTTTTTAGAAAAATTATGAAATTCACATTATTAATTGTCATTTTTAAATGGTTCAACTTTTCTAATTTTTAAGGGCAGAAATTAAAAAAAAAACGATTAATTTGATAGATTTCATCCTTCTGAAGATGATGGATTAGTGCAAAAAGTCTTAAAATTGTGAAAAATGTTTGATAAGGGTGTTTTTTTTCCTTTCCAAATTTTGATGAAAATTAGACTGACTAATTTTGAAACCATAAATACGAAAAATTAAAAAAAAAAATAACTTTGTTTTTGTCTGGTAAAAAATACGATAAATCGTGTTTTGAGCAGTCAAATTATTGCAAATTGATGAAAATATTATACCCATCATATTTACGATGTAAAATTTTCTGTGGAGTCCGAATTTTAGTATTTTGAAAGCTATAAATGCTGTTGCAGAGTCACAAAAGCAGAAAAAACCGTATAAATGGCAAAAAAGTGAAAAATCGATTTTAAATAGTGGCGCACTACTCGCAAAAATTCCAAAAAAATTATGGATGTAGATTTTTGAATTACTTATGAAGTTAAAAAATAAAATTTTATGCAATCGAATGTTTAGATAACCAATAGTAAATTTTAACCTGGAATTTTTTTAAGGGTTGTATACAGAGTTTGAGGGGCTGAAAAAATTGTGTTTGAAAATCACTCAAAACCCTACTTTCATGATTATTTTTAGAATTGTTCATTCAATAGGTGCGAAAAATAAAAACGAGAAAATGCTACTTTTTGCTCTCTCTATATCAATATTTTAAAATTTTACCAAACATTTTTTGTTATGCTAGGAAAGTAATTTTTGAGGTAATTTGGATTTTTGTGATGAGTTATGTATTTTTTTAGAAATAAGCAAAATGTATCTTGCTTGCTTGCTAACAATATGAATTGTCATTTTAACAAATCTTGTTTGTTAACAATATGAACTGTCGTTTTAATAAATCTAAAAATATTTTTAAGTAAAAGCTGGTTTGTAGCAAGTATAATTTACTTATATTTAGCAATAAAATTTTTAAAATACAAAACTTTACGTTCTTGTTACTTTTCTTGCTAAATATTAACGGTTAGCAATCTTGTTAATGTTAATGAACACTTTTGTTTATTGCAGGTATTGCTATTATTTAACTGTATTGTACTAATTTCTTCAGAAAATGTTAATTTATAAGAAATATATGAATCGTTAGTTGTCAGAAGATTATCACTTTTGTATATATAGTCCAGGAGCTGGTAACAAAAAGTGCAAGAGCTTCGGAAAGTCTGATATGTTCAGATCGGACTGTACATTGGTCATAGAACGCTTCTGTAAAGTCAGCACCCCAGGTGTCGGGACACCTGGCGCTGGCACGCTAAGAAAGGTGTAATTTTAATTAGTACCCAAAAATGGTTTTGGAAAAGCTAAAATTTTTTCGGTAGATAGTCGATGCGTTACAAAACCTTAATCAAGCAGACAGACAGCTCAGATCGGGAGTGACCCAACTACCTACCCAAGAGATTGGATTTATCATAAGTGAGCACCTCAGTTTAAACAACCACTTGCTTAAGTGTTGGCCATCAAAAGATTGGTTATCATCTTTTCTTTCTTGGACAAAAAACTTCTAATGCTTGCAAGAAAAACTTAATTTATTACAACGAACTCTTGGGTACTCTAGTTTAAACTATTCCCTGGTTATCATAATTTGGAGTGACTCACTTACCTGCCCAAGCGTTGGACTTCAAGTTATTGGATACATTACCTCCTTTGACTAAGAAATTTCAAACACTTGCGGAGAGGGAAATAGTTTTAATTTTTTGATAACAAACACTCGTGCGCACAATCGCTCAAGTGGTCATCAAAATGTTGGTTATCATTTTTTTTCTTAGACAAAAAGACTTCTAACGCTTTTAAAGAGGAGAAACATTTTTTAGGGCTGAATAAGGGACTTTCAATTTCTTAATAATAAACACTCTGACGGGAAGCAGAACTCTAAAGCATTATTACAGGCGAGTAGTTTAAATTGAAGTTTCTGGTTACCCACTTAAGTGTCAGTTATTAAGAGATTCTATATAATTTCTTTCTATTGTGACACAGTGACTACTAACTTTTGCAGAGATTAGTAATATCTAATTTCTTAGTTTGAAGGTTAAATTGATTATTTAGAAAATACTAATAGCTGGATTCATGTGTAGAATTGTTTTCTAAATACATTTTATATGAAGAGAAAAAGTGTATTTATGAAGAAATTTTTGTGGAATCTAAGAAATTGACATTTTAGAGACTATATTGTTTATTTAGACAATACCAATAAAATTGATATTCTAAATCGTTACATTGATCATTTAGGTTTTTATGATTCAAAATTATGTTGAAACATTTTATAGTTGAAGAAACATCTGTATTTAGATACGAATTTGGCTGTAATACTCTATACTTATGTTTTTCTTTCTTAATTCTTTTTTTAATCATTTAAGGTTTAAAAATTCTCATGTATTTTTTGCTATATTTTGTTGTTAATTTGTCACTGCTTTTTTTAAATGCATATTACATTTGCTAGCTATATAATGTAATCCATCTTGTCTGCTTCCACATCTCACTATTGATTGTACGTTTTCTAGTCAATTAGTTTTGAACAATCTTGTAAATGATAAATTATAAAATTATCTTCAAGTAGTTAACATTTTTCTTAAAAACTGTGTGCATAATCCAGCAATTTTACTCACGTATTATTAGGTATATTTTCAGTTCCACTACTTAAATAAAAGAGATTAAGGTACATAATACTGAGTGGTTAACTCACTCATCTTCTACTACACTATCAGGTCAACAAGCTATGATTTTTGGTGATTCTCATAACATAGCAATTCATCTACTTTTTTTGTGATGACTTTTTGGTGAACCAACTTAAATAAATGTTATACTTTCTGATTTTTTTGGAGTTTTTATACTCAGTTGTGAAGGCAAATGACACGTTTAAGTAACTTGGTAGGGTAATTTTTTGGAACTGTTGCTTTTGAGACTTGCTAATGCTATATTTTATAATGACCTTTTGTGATTGGTTTCTGGATTTGTTGCCAAATATTTTTTAACGTATTTTTTATATTTTAATTTATTTACCTAAATTATGTAGAATGAGGACACCTTTTATTGATTAGTTATTTTGTTGCTTAAACTTGTTACTTTCTTAAATGTATTAGTATTTATCTATTCTATAACCGACAATGCTTTGAAATTTGATTAATGACAAATTTTATTGTCATAATATTTGAAGACTTTTTGATTGATTAACGATGTGTTCAATTTCATTTTAAACAAATATAGGCATAGTACATCATAAAAAAAAATAGGTTTTGCATACAGAACAGTTCTGCATATCGAATTAGTCTGGCCAAAGCGATATCGTTACAAAACTTGCGTGAGAAGAACGTGTGAAGATGAAAATGATAAAATTTAAATAATAATGTATTTTTTTTAAATTTGAACTAGGTACAACTTTGACTCAAATATTGATTTTTAGTAGATATTTAAAGTGACTAACCAAGAACGACGACGTCATTTCTTTCTATTATATAACATATGATCTTATGTAAGAGACAAACTGATCACTTTGCACAAATTAAAATTTTAATAAGCATTCAAGTTTGGTATTATTCAAATATTTACTTGCCGAATATTATTGTTATTATGCAGAAAATATAACAATTTTTAGTTTTATCACATGTAATTAAAAAAAAAAAGAAAAACTTTAACTTTATTTGTATATTAATAAATACCTACCCTACTTACTTTTTATTTATTACAACTTTTTTTTAATTTTTAACTACATTATTTTGTTATCTACATTTGGTTTTAGCCAAAAATAATAAGAGAAAATGGTATATTAAAACAAGTTGCATTATAAAAAAAATCCTATATATTATTTACATAAATAATAGTACATGTACAAAAATATAATCTATAGGGAAACTAATTAAAATAATTTAATGTTTACAAGAAAGAAGACTAACAGTTTCAGTATTTATGCAGTACTAGACGTTGATTTTTCAACCATAAATAAGCACTAAATAAGGTACTACAACTTAATAGGGAGATCAGAAGGGCGGATGAGAAAATAAATCCTTGCGTTGACATGCAAATTTCTTCTCTTTGTGATAAGTTAATAATGGCTTCTCCACTGCTTAAATCTTCTGGAAGAATAACTCTAAACGTTTTCCCCATTGTAACGGGATCTCCTATTGTGTCATTATATACATCACGTTTCCGCCTTCTGCCTGGTTCGTGTTTTTGATTAGGATCAGGGCATACCTCACAGTCTGTTTTACAAAGTTCTACATTACATTCTATCATTAAGTCCATGACATCTGGGAATTTAAACGCGTTAAAGAATGCGTACGCAATAATGCTAGCACCAGTGTGTTGTGTATTCCTAGTTTTCTGGAACGCACCAAATAGTTTGGGTTTAAGTACACATCCATTATCATCGGTCAAGGCAACCACATTTTCACCAGATGAATCTTTGGCTCTGCAATCTTTAACTTGAATATCGAAGCCAGGATCACCGCTGACCGAAACTACTAGTGTCATTGTATCTCCAATCTTTACTAAACCGTTAGCTGCTGGAGCAAATGGTCCTTTTCCTAATTGAATGTCTAATTTGGCCATAGCTGTATCACCACTAAATGTAACTATTTCTTGTGTAAGCATACCAACACTGAGTGCTACGCTTAAAGCTTTATTCAAATTACCTTCCCATAAACAGCGCACTGCTCTTATAGTATCCCAAACTTCTTGAATGCCTGCTTCATTTTGTAAAACTAATACATTTTCTAAGTATGATTGTCCCTGTGTATCAAATGCATTGACGAATTCAGTACCGCATGAATTTAAGCTTACAGTAAATGAGTACTTTGTTTGACCTGAGTTTTCATGTACGTATCTACATTCCGGATTGTTATAGAATCCTTTAGAATAAATAATTCCGTCGAATTTTCTATTAAATTCAATATTAATTGTCATCATATCCTTTGCGCATTCCACTTCTATGGCATGAATATGTGGTGGATGCTTGAGATCTTCGTTGTCATCTGTGCCTGTTGATTCATTGTCACCTCCTTCAACATCATTGTCTTCAATAGAATGACCACCAGGGGCTGGTTGAGTCACTTCTCCTCCTGGATGTGTTGGCGGTTCAGTTACGTGTACTGGTGGTTCCGTTGGATGAATTGGTTGCTCAGTTTCATGAATTGGAGAATCTGTCTGTACAATTTGGCCGGGGGGATGAATTGGTTCTTCAGTTTCTACAGTTTGTGGTGGGTGTGTTAGTGGTAAATGTGTTGGTGGTTGGGTAAATGGCGGATGTGTTGGAAAACTGGTGAATGGTGGATGTGTTGGTGTTGTGAATGGTGGATGCAATGTTGTGGGGTGTGTTTGTGGTGGATGTGTTGGAGGTATTTCTGTTGGTGGATGTGTTGGTGTTGGATGTGATGGTGGTGGTTGTGTTGGAGACGGATGTGTGGGTGAAAATGTTGATGGCGGATGAGTTGGTGAAGGATACGTTGAGGGATGTTGAGTAGGTGGGTGAGTTGGATAGGTTTGTGGTGGATGTGTTGGAGTTATTGTTGGTGGATGAGTGGGCGGCAGTGTTGGTGGATGCGTAGGGAATGTTTGTGGTGGATGTGTTTCTTCTGTTGGTGGTGCTGGATGCGTAGTAGATTCTGGATAACCTGGGTGAACGGTTGTTGGATGGCCTGTAGGATATCCAGTAAATGGATGTTCAGTAGGAGGACTGGGGTGCTCACTAGATGGGTATCCAGTAGATATGCCAGGATGATCAGTAGATGGTCCTGGATAACCAGTTGAATGTTCTGGATATTCCGTTGAAGGATTTGGGTACCCGGTTGATAGACCAGGGTGTTCTGTAGAGTGAATTGGATATCCAGTTGATCTTGGATGATCAGTCGATGGTCCTGGATATCCAGTTATTGGATGATCTGTAGATGGTGATGGATGTTCGGTAGATGGCGATGGGTATCCAGTAATTGGATGCTCTGTGGAAGGTCCTGGATATCCAGTTGATGAACCGGGATGACCAGTTGTTGCTTCAGTAAAACCATGTGGAGTATGTGTTGGGAATGGTTTTGGAGGGATGTATCCTGGTTGACTAGGTGATGGAAAACCTGGTTGAGGGTTATTTGGGTAGTTATACCCATTATTAAAGTTAGGATGTTCTACTGGTGGAAAAATTTCATTTCCTGGCGAAGGATAACCATCATTATTGTTATTATTATTACTTCCTGATTGAGTATGATCTGTAAAAGGAGGCTGCGGTGTAATTCCGTTTGGTGGATAACCAATAAAATTATTTTCACTTCCTTGACCTTCACCAGGTGGTTGGAATGGTCTTGGCTTTTGAGTATTTGTTGGCGGAAGATATTCTCGGAAACTTCCTTGGCGAACTAGAATAGAAATAAAATTTTAACATGTAAACTAAAACTAATATAATGTAGAGCATGATTAAAGCTGTTAATAACAATATTAGCTTAGCATTTATTGGGACAGTAAATTGTTAGTTGCATTTTGTTAGATGTTAATAATAAAATAAAGCAACCACTAACATGCTGTTACTAAATGGATTTTTTCAATCAAATGTCTAACTACTGGACGTGGTACTAAATTAATGTAAACATACTCCTTCGGCTGTTTTGTGTATAGACTCCTTGTAACCACTGCAGAATGTTTTGGACCATTTGATCAGCACTTGTCTGCCTGGTAACTCTTTTCCCTAAACGCAGGCAGTTAAAATACATATAACATTCATTAATTTTAGCTAGCAATGCATCATTATTATTATTAATTACACGCAATTTATTTACAAAACAGGCAATCAGTAATGGATAAAATAACTTACCGCTTTCGATCGCATCTCTTTTTACAAATAGTGCATGTTGTTGTGAGATTACACTTGGCAGCCACGTTGTCGCCACGATGGCGACTGTTAGTAAAACTACCCTCATTCTGAAACAAATAGAAATAAATATGAGTACATTGTACTTTGATATAATAAATAAATAAGTAGTTTAAAATTTATACTAAATCTATTTAACAGACTGAAATAACAAATAATTTATTTTATTATGGGTTTCAATAATATTTGACCTTATTTTATTCAGTTCATAAATGATAATAATGGTGGATGGAGTGTTATTTCTTGGCGGATGAGTTTTAATACTCGGAAAGGCTTCTAACGACAAATGAATGTTTTCAGAAAATATTTGACATTCTTCTGTAAGGTCGTTATTGTTTATTGCAGTACTCCAGTCGTAAGAACTAAGAAAACTTATAAATTTTGTAGTATTGCTGGCACTGCTAAAATTTCTGTAATAACTTACTGGTGTTTTATAAGATTGAATTCTATTGACTACAATATTTCCTGCGCTTCTACTAACGCAAATGTTATCTAGACAATTTTGAAGCCGCGTTGGTTTGTCTATCTTTGGCTCTATGTCATACCATAACAGTAAATCTCGTTGAAATCACCACATATTATATAAATAGATTTTCTGGAACTAATTAATTTTAGAGATTGTTCTAATTTATTTATAAAAATATTAAAATCGACATCTGGACTTCTATACAGAGTTAATATAAGTATATTAGTTTCCTCAAAACATAGATTAATTGCTGCGCATTTGTAATGTTTTTCAATCGAGAGATTACCGAATTCGACTTTGTTCTTAGATTGTTTCTTACTAATATAGCAACTCCGGTTCTGGTGGCTGATTACTGAGTTTTTGGCGATTATTAAAGGATTTTTAAAAAACGGGTATTGCTACTAGATTGCAGATTTGGTATTTTTGTAGAATTTACAATAATTCTAGAATCGATGCTAACTGCAGGAGGCGTAGTTTGTTTAGATATTATATGTGTGTGTATACTCTATGGAAAATAGTTCTTAATTCTGCTTTATTTAATTCAATAAATTTATTTTTTAAAGTACTGGTGATCACAAAATTTGAGTCGACGTATGTAATGTTTTACGTAGTAAGCTCTTTGATAATGTCATGTATTTCTTGATTTAATTGATATGTAAATTTATTTAGCACTATACGATTAGTAAAATATGGATAACCAATAAACATTACATTTGTATGAATGAATGCTTCTAGAGCTTTTTGTATAGCAGTTTTGTTTATGGATTTGCCTTTTATTAGATTTGACTTTCAGTCATTTTTTCCAAAATGTTTTATATCGCCGCCGTCTAAATTTGAAATAATATCTTCAATATTCGCTTTTGGTTTTAAGATACTTTTAATATAATTTTGTGAGGCTGGTAAATAATCAGAGAGAAACTCCCGGGCATCTCTTCCAGTGTTGTCTGTTAGTATTAATATATTTTTCTTAGTCTTATTTTGCTTTAATATTATTTCATTATTTTCTGTAGTCATTTTATATTGTGAAGAAGAATGTTCAGCAAATGAAGCTGTAAAACTTAAGCTATTAGAGTTGGTATAATATTTTTCCACTTGATTTATTTCTGCCTGTGTACTAACATCTTTAGGGTCAGTATAGTTTGTTTGAGTGGATACATGACTTATTTCTTCTGTTTGTAGTTTTTTTAAAGTATCTTGTAGAAGCACAATTACATCTATTTTTCACTTTAACTCTAATTTTAACTATTTTATATTATTTATTGACTCCTTTATTTCATTTCTATGTGCTTCGTTGGCATATTCACATTTTGCTAATTTGTTTCTAAGATCTAAAATCAGATCTGCATCCCCATTAGATGTAGTGGTCTTTTCACTAGTAATGCTGATGTTACTTATATTTTTACCTACTTTGAGTTTTGGCGAAGAATTGTTAGTTTTTTTATATATTGGAAATTGCGCAGTAGTTGATCGTGTCGAGCGCGTATTTTGTTTTACTAAATTACTCATTTTCACATATAATTAAATTTATAATTTTTAGTATAGTAAATATCGAGAAGAATAAGTCAATGCAATAAACAAGCGTTTAATAATAAAAATAATAATAAGTTACTACACATATTAGACAGGGGCACATATCTTCACACCTCGGGGTCTTTTTGTGGTGACTCACTAGATAGACATACAAAGAAGACCACGGGAATTGGTACTTATGCTTAAGACAATGGAAAATAATATGCTGAATATATTTAAATTAATTAGTTTAAATTTTATGTCTAATAAACTAATTAGTTTATTAGACATAATTAGACTAATTAATAAAATTGGCAAGTAAAGTAATCAATAAACAAATAAATAATAATAAATAAGTACTACCTATACAAACAAATAAAATATCAATAATATAAAATGAAATAAAATAAATTTAGCTGCGAATAATTTTATTTGTAATTTTTTGCCGTTTCGAGATTGACTAGTTTTTCCCCGTTGGACTAAAATATATTCAATAAAATTATTGCAGCAGTGCGTTTTTAATTTAAACTTCACACTACATATTTACAAACACATTAAAATTCACTTGTACACTTTTAATAAATTACACAGTTTGATCCCATTCAAATTTACAATTATTGTAGAGCCGATATATTCAACTGTACGTACCTAACATTAGGATTTGGTGGCTATAAATACATTTTTATCTGATCACACAGCTTGCTGTATCGAGATCGAGTTGAATACAAATAACAAATCGATTATGAAACCAATAATCATGAAATGCAGACCTATTACATTACAAGGAAAAAGTACTTTTTACGGTCTTCTCTCTGGTGTTGATTGGGGATTTATCAAAAGTAATGATCATAACTGTTCGAGTAAGTTTGATATATTTTTTACAAAGTTTATAAAACACATGTACCTGGCATTTCCTGAAAAAAGATTAAGGAAATTAAGAAACAGTTAAAATTGCCAGCCTTGGTTTGATAATAACTTAAAACAGATGTGAATTATGTTAAATCTGATACACAGTTATTATCAGCTTAATAAAAGTAACGAAAATAAAACTTTTTATAATTTATTTAAAAAGCAGTAATATAATACTATTAAAATAGCAAAAATGGAGGCAACAAATAATTTTATTTCAAATTCAAGTAACATACAATATGGTCTGTGATAAATTCGAAACGTAAGATAAACATCTGTGATACTTTCTGTGATAAAACTTAAAAATTAAAAAGTTTCTATCTTCACTTAAGCTAGCTAAGGTATTGCCAATTTAAAAAAAAGACGATACAAATGAAATTTCTAATTATAGGCCGATATCTTTATTGCCTATTTTTTCAAAAGTAGCTGAGAAAATATTAGCTAATCAGTTAATTAACCTCTTAAAAAAAAAACTATTTTGTAAAGGCCGTTCAACAGTTAATGCCATTCTGACATTAATCGAAAATATTACTGACGGTTCTTAGGTAACATATCCAAAGTATTTTTTCTTGATTTAACCAAGGCTTTCGACTGTGTCTCACATAGTGCGCTGCTATGCAAACAACCTTCATCCAGAAAGCTGTAGACTGATCAATGATTATCTATCTTATGGTGAGCAGGTTGTGTCATTTGATGGCTTTTTATCCAACAAAAAAAAACTTAATATTGGGGTTCCTCAAGGTTCGATACTAGGACATCTGTTATTTCTCATATTTATTAATGATCTGTCTAACCATATTACTTCAGGAAATGTCGTGTTATATGCTGATGATACTACCTTAATTAATGTAGAAAAAGATGTTAGCTCCACAACTAATTCCAGTCAACGTTCATATGAACTGGCTACAGAGTGGATTGAAGGGAATAAATTGTGTCTTATTGATGATAAAACTGTAAAAGTAGTATTTTTGTTAAACACAAAGCATGAGAAAGAAAGTACAAAATTTCTTGGAGTTCATGTTGATTCAAAACTGAATTGGAGTATGTATGGTGACTTTGTAGCTGCAAAGGTTAATAAAAGTATTTATGTTATCCGAAACTTGTCAACATCCGTATCAAAGGGTTGCTTAATGACTGCTTACTTTTTATTGTTTCATAGTCAGATAAGCTACGTTTAATTGTTTGGGGACACTGAGCAATTTGGCGTAGATTATTTGGCTTACAGAGAAGAGTAATCAGAATTTTAGCAGGCATTGGATGTAGAGACTGTTGCAGAGACTTGTTGAAGACTTTGCAAATCTTAACCTTACCCAGTATCTATATATTTAAATGTTTAAAGTATATTAGGTTACACCAAAGTAACTTTCATACATATGATTTTTATTCGTACGAGACACAAAATAAATTAAATATATATCCGCAATCTATTTGGTTAAAAACATGTCAGAATGGCATAAACTATTATGCTATTAATTTTTATAATAAGTTGCCAGAGAGCTGTCTGTGGAGAAGTATGAAAAGGCTGTAAAAACCATACTTTGAAAAATGAATTTTATGATTATAATGAGTTCCTGTCTTTTAAATTGATGTGTTTATTAAATGTTTTGTATGTATTTTTGAATAAACTGTATCATGACTTATGTAAACTCATTATGTGATACTACATTAATAAATGATTATTATTATTATTATGATTTATACACAAATTTCAACTAAAATGAATTTTACGGGTAGTTGATCGAAGGCTCATTTTACATTTTTGAAAAAACATAAATTTTGATATTTTTGAGAAAGAAAATAAACGCGACCTTCACTTGTTAAAAATACCAAAGTTGTATTTAGAAATTCTTAAAAAAAAAACTTTGGTTCTTTTTTTTTTAATTGAAAAACCTATACTTGCACATTTTGTGGTGGAAGCAAGGGTAAGAAGTTTTTAAAATATATAAATGAAATAATTCACCATCTAAGGGACAAGTATTTTGAAGAAAATAGTGAAAACCGGAAGTTGCTGCGACCCCTGTGTTTAGAACGATAAATTAATTAAAAATGGCGTATAAAACAGTTTTAAATTTACAGCGACCTTGATTACCGACCGATTTTGGGAGTGAGAGAGATAAAAAAAGCATTTTTCTCATTCGAGACGAAGATGAAGGCTTACTGCTTGCTATCGTACACATGGTTATATTATTCAAAATCTTTACTTACAGATGCTACAGATTTTAATCTAGAAATCTCAAGACTAAAAGTATGAAATATGAAGGGTGCTTATCATCTGCAAAACATGAATAAAACTTTTGGTAATTTAATGAAGTTTATTAATGTAAATCAAAACTATAGACATTGAAAGCAAAGAACTTTAAGGCACATACGTGTTTGTTATTTTATGGTCAGGTAAAAAAAGCTATTTATAATACTTACTTACTTGTGATCAAAATATATACAACAGAGCTTATTAATAAAATTAGAATGCCATATTTTCTATAATTAACAATAATAATAATAAAGATAGCGAAAAATGTGCGGATTTGTTGACGGTTGCCATGCTGACACTTCCAAGCCGCAGAGAAAATGCGTGCTAGTTAGTGCAACTGCAGTTCGGTACTAGGATCAGCGATCACATGTAAACAACCAATCTTCACCGCTGAAACAAACCTGTAATGAAGTTGTTACTAAACAGAACGGCTTAAATGATTTAAAACTGTGATTTACAATAAGGAAAACATTTTAGTTGGAACCGACGTCAGAAAGAGCACATTTAGCAAATAATTTGCAACATTTTTTTATGTAAGAAGCTCAACAGTTTATCCAGCATTCAAGGTTGGTGCTGACCCACGGAACCTAAAATATGGCCGGAAGGTATTATTGTTGAACAGTATTTTTTTAGAAGATTAGGCGATCAATCAGGTTTACTTTTTTTCTTACAAACAATTTTGCATGTACATGAATTTATGTTTGATGTTGTATATTTTTAGGGGAACACTGGCTCAAACCATTTCAAACTTAATTACTCAAAATAAAACATTACCCAATGTTTTATCATTTTTCACGTACTATGTATATACATGGTGATGTATTGCCGTTAAGTAAACTAAATCTTTTATTTACAGCGTTGGTCAATTTTAATAACTTGTCTAAAGAAAAGGACTGACATATTTTCTTGCATTCAACATATTTATAATCACAATTTATTGTTCACCGACAAGTAACTTTGATGAATTTATGCTTCTATTCAACGAGTTACTCGATAAAATAAATTTCCACTATCTCACAGTTATTGTTGGTTATTTTTATATTAATTTTAACCTGAATAATTGCAAATCATCTATGCTTTGCAATTTATTAAACAGATATGGGCTGAGAAGTGTAAGAGTAAGCTTTAACACAAGAATGAATAATCAACAAATTCTTACTTTTTTCTGCGTTAGATAATACTAACCTTTGTTGATGAGTTTAGTTTGGATTTAGAGTATAAAGTTAAGAAGTTTATTGAAATGATCGAAGAGCACACATTTCAATTGTTTCCACTAAAAATCTTTAGTAAACGACTTGTCAGTCTAGTTAGTTTACTCTCACTTGCGGGAAATGGTAAAACTTTTCATCTTCTGAAGGAAAGTAGTAGGAAAATTAAAATCCAATTATAAAAACTACGAAAATAAATAAAATCAAGCTATAATTGACGCCAGAGTTGCGTACAATGCTAAATATTTAAAGAATTCAAGCAATCAAGTTGTTATTAATCAGGCAGGCCATTCGAATCGAGCTATAATAACCAATGCAATATAGAAGTTGATTCTTTTATTTATTACTTTATTGAAGTTGCTGAAAAACTTTTAAATTCTTTACCAGTAACTAATTGTGATCCCATTGATATTTAAAATAAAGTGCATACAGATTCTTCTAGTAGTTATTCCAAATTTGAAACAGTTGCCATGATAGCTATTATCTATTAAAAACTTGCATTTCAGTTTATAAAAAGGGTAATACTAACGATGTAAATAATTATTGTCTTATCTCTTTTTTGCCTATAGTTTCCAAAGTACTAGAACGAATTTTAATGTCTCAAATGGTTAACTACTTTGAAATAAATAATTTATTAAGCATTCGGTAGTATAGTTTCCGCAGAGAAAAGCACGGTTGACACAATATCTGCTTTTTCTCAAGAGGTCTTCAAAACAACCTTCATGAACCTAAGAAAAGTATTTGAATACGTTTCCTATGGCATTCTCCTGAGAGAATTTTACTGTTATAACTTTTATCCAACCAGTTGTTGTATGATAAATTCAATTTTGTTTTAATAAAAATATAGTCATGGAAGTACCAATAATTTACGAGGTACTATAGGGACCAACCTTAAGCTTACTTCTATTCATTATATTCTATCTTATCTTATCCTTTTGTTTCTAAATATGACTGTTAAGTAAACACAGCTTTATTTGCAGACGACACTACGTTACCAAGTTTTTCCGCAACTAATTCTGCAGTAATTTTCGATAAGAACAGATTTACTCACCAAGCAACTAGTTGGTTTACAGCAAATCAATTAATTGTAAATCAAGAAAAAACATCAAATATAATGTTTTTACTAAAAGCTGATGCCAAAGTCAACAGTTCAAAATTTTGGGCATATACTTAGATAATAAACTAACTTGGCAAAAAATTAAGAGACAACTTTTATCAAATTATGCAAAAACATATAATACTTCTTAAACTATTAAAATATCAACTTCCTAAACATGCCCCTAAAACTGCTTACTTTGTTATTTGTCAATCACACCTTACCTATGCATTATTATCTTGGGCCGTTCTAGTTTTTTAAGTGGGGTTTCCTACACGAGAATTGTCGTAACTTATTTATTACACTAAATGTTCAAACCTATACTACTCACTCCGACTATTATCAACTTAGCACCAGATCTGGTAAACTTCTGTACTCTGGTTACTCTTTAAACATATCTATTTTTGATTTTGTTTATTATTCTATTAGATTTATTTAAATTTTTGAAGTTAGTTATCAAATTCCATTGTCACCTATTTAATAAAGCTGTGAAATCTAATTTTGCTTTATTAGTTATTTAATTTATTCATTTCATTCTATTTACAATGCTTAATTAACATGTATTGTGGCTTGTTTACCGAGTAATATTGGTCTCTCTCTAAAAACTTAATCATGTATTATTCAAATGCAACAGGTAAATGTTCACGAGATATAGCTTCTTCTTGTTGTTGAAATAATTACAATAATTACTGTTTTTTTAAACAAATCAAGAATGGGATAATTTAAGTGAACATTAAAACAACATTAAGTTATTAATTTATTTTAATCATCTGATTAAAATTTGAAATTGAATTAAGATTATTAATTTAAAATGATGATGATTATGGTTATGGCAACTTAGAAGTAGGGTTGCAACTGAAAAGTGATTATAAGCATTAGCACAAGTAAATAATATTTTTTATTATTCATAAGAAACTAAATCGTTGCAGTTTTTGCATAAAATATCTTTTAATTGTATATATAATATATAACTTATTCACCACATATAAAATTGGTTTTAGTCAAAAAAGTTTGAAAAATTATTATTATTAACTTGTACTGAATAATCATCAGCATGGTAATCATTTGAAAAACGTGTACACATAAACTGTATTTTAATAAACTGATTATATAAAAGATTTCTTCTTCCAATTGTGCTAAATAAAATATTTCACATAATAATATATTATTTTAGAGAATGTTTCGTTAAAAAATCAACTCTTATAAAAAGTGAATTATGTATAAAAACTATTAATTTATTGCATACCATCAATCCATCTCACATCTATTACAATGATGAAATGAAACATTTTGTTTAAAATTAAATTTCCGTGCACCTTTCTGGCCATTATCTTTCACTTATATGATTATTGCATATCAACTACAGAACTTTTAATAAAATTCTTATTTACAAAATAAACTATATTACTTCAATCATTTTACAGGAAGTAAGGTGCATTAAAAGCGTATTTCCTGCATAATGCGGTTCAACAACATTTTGTTTTTTATCTAAATCTCATGCATCTAATTTATAGGTCAAGTTTGTGTTCAACGAAACTGCTGGGATTTTAATTCATTAAACTGTGATATGTCAGACATTACTTAATAGTGCTAATTGTGCGAGTGTGCGCGATTATAATTTTCGACCAGACAATTGCATTCAACAACAAAACGTGTATAAATAATGATTTCGTTTAATTTTAATTAAAATGTCTGATGCATTCCCACACGGTTTTTATAATTAACTTCCATTTGCAAATAATATAAAAATACAAATGAAAATAAAATCGCTACTCGTTTTATTATTTGTAACGTGTTTCTGCATTAGCAAGTTTCGAAATCTAATTACACACTTTATTTCGCAATATCTGACATCAAATGTTATTTGAAGATTTACATATAATATAGCGCATTAATTTTCGAATGGCAATTAACGATGTATCTTCCTCACGGTTTTAATTTCAGTTTAATAGAATACTTTTATGGTCTATTCTGTTGAATAGAGAATGCAAATATGCTCTTCATTACTAGATGTAACAGTTTCTATTGTAAACGCTTTTAATCGTTTAATAGGCAATAAATTGACACAAATTAAGTTTTACATTAACATAACATTTTCTACATAATTTTAATTGAATCATATTTCAACCTCAGGAATTGTATTTTCGATAGAGCACATTTGCAATTATAACGGAATTATGTAGGTAACTGATGATACTTGTACAGGCGGAAGCAAAGAAGCATAAAAGTACGCAGGAGACTGTTCACCAGTCCTTCTCTTCCTTATGTGAATAAAATTGAGCATATTAGCAAATAATAAATATTTCATTATGTACGTAAATTTTGCATATGGTAATTTAATTGAAATTTAATTAAATTAAATGAAACATGTGTCATTTTAACTGAAGACAGATCTTTCTTCTTGGCTGCATGGGAATTATGCATGTTACTATTATAATGTTGTTTATCATATGATTATTATGTATTATTATTCTATTATAAGTTGCGATGAAATAATAGTTATTAATAATCATCGGCGGTATAATAATACTCGATTGGGGTCAATTAGGTATGGCTGAAATAATCTGTATTTTGCAATATATGTTGTATAAATAATTATATATTTATATACAATAATAATAATATGGCAAATAACATAAAATTTAAAAATATTTTACTTATTTAAAGTATAAGATTTAGATTATAAATTATTAAATTATTATTGTTAATAATAACAAAAATATTTAACGAATGATATAGATTTGTGTGAATATATCATATTCAAAGATCAACTTGACATATCAATTTTATAGTATAATGAGGTCAGTAATTACAAGTAAGTGTATTATTTTTTATTACCTTAAAAGTTCATGGACTTTTATAATATTTTAAATTAATAGTAGTTAGTAACTTTTTTAAACTTTTAGTATAAATAAATATTAAGTTATGAATTAATAATTTATTCAAACTCAATCTAACGATCACAGCGGTCAAAGGTCAAGCATAGAGAATTGTTTCGGTTCTACAAACCTCGTCAGTATGCCTGTATGACTACGGCATTGCATAATAGCGAAAGACAAATTTGAATAAATATTTACCTGCTTGTAAACAAAATTGATGATGTAAATAATTAAGATGTTTTTTTACTAAACTTTTTTTTACTTACTGGCATGTTATTGAGTAGGACATTATTGAGTTATAATAAAATGTCTACTCTGAAATAACTATAATTGTTTAACTAATTCAATAAATCATAATATACAGAATGTCCCATGGCTTAAAAAGTTATTGAAGTCATTTAGAGTTAAAATTGTTAAACAAATATCCAAACCTACGTTGCAAATGTTTTTTGTCGGTTTTGTGGTTGTTTTAATGGACCAGCATTATAAATTTTGGTTATTATTGATACTATGTCTACTGAAATTAGCCTCGTCAGTGCACAAAATGGTGTCAAGAAGATGCTGAAATCCGTTGGCAACAAAGCCTGATTTATATAATTTTAATTTAATTATAGGAAGTCTACCTTAGGATATTATTTTTTATTCTACGAATGGTTAAGGAGCAAAGTATTAGCAAAAAACTTGTTTTGTACTACAATTTCTACTACAATCTTAATATAAAAATGTGAACATTATGCTATTAGTAACATAATGTAATATTACACAAAAAAGTATAGTTGATAAGATTTTTTTTCTGTCAATGGCTCTGATAATTTTTTTTACCAATCACTATTTTACTTTTTTTAACTGTTTTTTCTAATGTCTTAAAGGCATATAAAGCAACTAAATTTTGTGTAGCCACTTTTATTATTAAATCACCAGTCATTATTATTTATGCCCACATAAATGTTGATATTTATTTATTTCTAAAAACTATAGTTATGTTATTTTGGTTAGACAAAATTGGTTGTATTATTGTTAAGAAATAAACCATTTGTTTGGGAGATATTTTGACAGATTGCTGCAGAGCACTAAGTTGATGTACAAAGAAAATTAGTAGTTTGATCAAATGTTATGTTGGTATTAAATTCAATTTTTTTCTTTCTTTTAATTTGAACGATTTTGTGAATAGTTTACTTGTTGAAGATTTAATATTTTGTATTTGTAGCCTATGTATAAAAAGTAGATCAAAATACGAATGTCTGGTATTTTAAACAAGGGACAAAAACTGTCAAATACCAAGAATAATTTTTGTTTGGAAAATTTCTTACTTGTATATCATCATCGCGTTTGACTCTTCTTTGTCATTATAAGATTAGTCCAAGTTATTGTCATAGGTGTTCTGCTTTTTGCATGTCATACGTGCTTCTCCTCCAGTCTTTCCGGTTCTCCGTCCATTTCTTTATTTCACTGTAGCTTTCTACTTTCCTTAAATCATCAGTCTTATTTTATTTTTTTGGTTCTCTTTTTAGATTTGCATCCACCATTTTTTCAATTACGTCCTTTAATAAACAATCTCTTCCCAGTATAGGTCCTATCTTTTCTTTTTTTTTTATGGTGGTACCTGCTTACGCGCTTTCTTTTCCTGCTCTTCTTAACATTTTTTTATTCCGGTTTTATTACTTAATGCCCATTAACCTCCTCCAAAGCCACATTTGAAATGCTTCTATAGTTTTAAATAGTTTTTTCTATTGTTCAAATTTTACATCCGTATAGGAACACACTTCATGCAGAACACATTTGACTTTCTTTTGCAGGTTTATAAAATAATAAATAATAAATAATAAAATCTTGCTCTTTTTTTAAACTTTTTTTTATTCTTATGTGTAACCTTGTTTTTCTTTTGCTTCTTCAATTGACTGTTATTTCTGTGATAAGGTTAAAAAAAATTATACTACTTTGTTTACGTACATGTTTATTTCTTTCGCCTCTCCAATTATCGTAACCTTTGTTTTGTTTTTGTTTATACTCAGTCCATACATTAAGTCTTTTTCTTTAAGTTTTTCAACTTAACTAGCATTTTTGATTATTTTTGACTATCTGCAAATCGAATAGATTCTATTCTTGCTTCTCCTATGTTCGTTCCCTTGCCGGCCATTCTCTTCTTTTATATATGTTATTACACAATGATATTAGCTTTTTAATTATTCTTATCTTTTATATTGTTCATACCACTTTTTTATTATAATGCTTTCATCTATATTGCCTTTATTTACGAGCTCCTTTTTTCCACATTCAACTTTTTCGATTTTTCATTTTCTATAAAGATGTATTTTTCATCTATTTAAAACCTTTTTTTTATGTTTCAATATTTTCCCTTGCTTGTCTTCTATTTCTATGTTATTGTATTTTGTGTCCCAGTTTATTTGATTAATTCTGTTATACACCAGATTGTGCCTACTCATTCTATCCACTTTTCTATTTTTCTACACTCATTATCATATTAATGCAGTCTGGCTTTATCCGTTTCATTTCTAAGTTCCATATTAGAATTTCTATTTTTTTTTTAATTTCTTGTTTTCTATTTTGTGTTTTAAATTTTCTTTTTGTTTTCATTTTAGTTATCATCTCTTGTGTAATTTTTTGTAGCCAATAGTTTCTTATGTTTATTATCTTGTGCTACCTATCTTTTGTTCTTTTTACTTTTTTCAGCCTTATGTCCAACTCTGCTATTACATGTATATGGTCACTTTGTACATATATCCGCCCTTGGTAACTCACATGTTCTTTTTACACCATTCCTAATTTTTTTTTAATTATGATACAATTTATTTGCTTCCTGTATTCGTGTCCAGATGCTTTCCAAGTATACAGTCTTTTCTTGCAGTTTGTAAACCACGTATTTGTAACTGTGTAACGTCTTTTGCTTCTTTTATTTTTCTGTCCAGTTTCATACCTGCTTACTACTTTTATATATAGGGTTTTCCAATTAAAGGTTTTATTTTGATATTTAAAATAAAAACGGGTATTTTTTTAAGAGAAATCAATAAATGTTTATTTTATTGTAAAGAGGAAGGTATGCCATTAATATTTGAAAACGATATCAGTCAAATGGCCGCCACGGTTACGGTTGCAGTACCACATTCTTTTCATGAAATTTTCCATGACCAATTCGCATTTGCTTGCTTGTGTGGCTTGTAGCGCCGTCTTGCTGAAAATAAACGCCGTCCACATCAATATCTTTCAATTCCGGTCATAAAAAATCGGTAGCGCCATCGATTCACCGTAACAGTTGCACCAGCCTCATTTTCGAAAAATTAGAGTTCAATCACACCGCCAGCCCAAAAACCGCACCAAACAGTGACACGTTGAGGATGCAAAAACTTTTCAACAATCATTCTTGGATTTTCTGAGCCCCAAATGCGACAATTCTGCTTATTAACGTAGCCTCCGAGGTGAAAATGGGCCTCATCACTGAAAATGATTTTTTGATGAAATTCCGGATCATTTTGATGTATTTGAAGGACCCAATCGGCAAAGATACGACATTTATGGTGATCGACCGGTTTGAGTTCTTGTGTTAGCTGAACTTAAAAAGCTTTAAGTCTTTATGCAAAGTACGGTGTGATGTTGTTTGTGGAATGTCTAATTCCAAAGATCTTTTTTTTTCAACACTACGGGCTACATCAGCAATATTCTCATGTGTTCTTAAACGATGCATACGGTTTCGATTCCTCACATCACAAACATGTCCCAACAGCTCAAATTTTTTCAACAAGTTTACTATTGCCGGCCGAGAAGGTGCTTTACAACGACCAAAAAGTGCTTTAGTTTTGCGAACTGTGACTGAAAAATTTTCATCATTTTTGAAGTGAATTTTAATAATTTCAATGCGTTGTTGAAAGCGTGTATCGTTCCATTTTTAATAGTGTGGTAGTTTTTGCTTGTCAAATGTCAAAAGATAATAGTTTTAAAATTGACAGCTGCCCAAATAGTCTGCTAATCAAAATGAAACTTCTTATTGGAAAACCCTTCACTACCTTTACCCAGGCATTCCAGTCTCTCATATTGCAGCAACCTCGGATTGTCGCTAAAATGTTTTCTACTCTGCTAGTTGGTTTATAAACTTGTATTATTAGTATACTTTTTTGTGCTGCGTTATTTATTATGTCCAGTTCATTTCTCAGCATTTTACGCCTTGAGTTTGCTAATTTTTTTTTTTCAGTAGAGTTCTGATGTGTTAAGATCCAACTCTCATTGTTGTTACTTTTATTTTCTTTCTAATCCGATTCGGAAACTATTTTAACTCTGGTATTAAATTTAGTTTTAGTAGAATATATGTTTTTTTTTTCTCTCTCTTGGCATTAAGATCAATAAAAAACATTGGATAGATTACCTTAAATCTACAAAATCAACAAACAATACACCAGAAGACAACCGGGAAGACCAAGGAAGAGCACTTGTTTCTTGAAATATCATAAGGTTCTTAATGAAGTGGTTTTTCGTGGTCTTTGCTACCTCTATACCGTTGATCTTGAATGTCATGACAATGTCTTTTGTGTCAGGTTTTTTGAGCTTATTTTTGTTATATAGATATGTGCAATACATGATCTGTAGTTATATGTTGTATATTTAATTAGTTTAGTATAGATGGTAATAAGATTTACTACATCAACGTATTTTTTAAAAATATTTTTGATAGTTTTATTGGAGACTACTCCTTTCGCAGAAATAATTATTGGTATAATTAAAACTGTTTTTTGTTTCATTATTTTAATTTTAATTTTTTGTTTCAGACCGTATATTTCTCTTTATTTTCAGTTATTTTCTTTTTAATGTTTTTTGTTGCTGGTACAGCACTATCAATACGGTAAGTATGGTTGATTTTTATCTTTTAAGATTATATTATGTTGGTTGTGCACAAGTAATCTGTCAATTTGTACTGGTAAGTCCTACATTAAGGTATCTGACTAAGTTTCTATAATTTGTGTAGAATGAATGTTTTTACAGTTTATTATTGAGATCTGCTGAGCTAACTCCTGACGTATGACTCTAGCAACTTTGTTATATCTGTCAGTGTATTTTGTTGGTGCCAACTTATTACATCCCAAGATTATATGTGTTATTGCTTTACACGGTTTGTTGCATTTTCAATACTTGTCGATAACATCTTCTTTTATATTATGTTTTTTGTAATTTATGGTGTGCGATTTTGAATGGCACAAATAAATTTTTCCGTTTCTGTCATTAAATATATATTAAATAGCCGTTTGTTAGTATATTTAAATATATTATATAAATATAAATCTATCTGAATAATCACAGAAATATTTATTCAAATGTGTCTTTTGCTATCATGCAATGTCCTAGTCATACAAGGCACACTGACAAGATTTATAGAACTAAAACAATTGATTGTGAATAACTCTTTGTTCATTGTGATTGTTAGATTGAATTTGAATCAATTATTAATTCATTTCATAATAAATATACCTGTTTTACTTATACACAAGCTAGCTACTATATGCCATTTAAATTTTTTTATCGTTTCGGAACAATTTGCAATTTTGAAATCTCGTGAAAAGATTTAAAAATTGCAAATTGTTGCTAGCGTTGTTGTAGTATGAACACTACAGATTAATTTATACTTTGCATACACGAACACCTTTTGCATCTTTGCAACATTCTTTCACTGAACGGTTACAACCTATTTATTCAGCCTAATTACTAAATTAAGTGACGGAACTAGATAAGTATACAAACATGTTTGTATGTACGTATAACTGCTGACTTTGCTATAAGAGAGCACTGGTGCAAAGAATTTTTAAGCATTTGTCACAATTTTACATGATGACGTTATACCTTAAACCTGACAGTAGTGACAGATTATAATAAATTTTGCAATTTTCTGAAATAAGGTTTTTATTTACGGCTGGCAAAAACATAGTGTAACTCTTGCTAATATGATTTAGCAGACTTTTGCTTTTAACAGCCTTCACTTGCTTCATTCCTTCGTGCTGCTAAAGACTATTTTTGACTCTACACTATATACTATTGTATGTATGATTTTTTTTAATTCAATTATTTAACGTTCGTTTATTTTTGCTGCCAAGGATAATTACCGACGCCAATGGTTAAGACTACCACATCTGGGAATTTTGCCGCAAATTCAAGAATTCCAACCTAAATTATTGGGCTCTTTAACGTGCACGCAACATCAAGACAGTACACGGGTCCTACTAAAGTTTCACTTCTTATCTGAAAGAAGGAGTACTCATTACAACACATTTTTTCTTAACCAGAAAAACTGACTCTTTAGATAGAGGGCTTGAGGCTCCAACCTAAGACCCCTGGTGTAGCAGTCGAGTACGCTAACCACTACACCACCCGGGCGGTTTGTTTGTACGATATGGGCCGTTTTTTACCATAAAGGGGCGCTGGTGCAAAACATGTTAAGGGGTTAATGATAATAATGATATTTTTCTGAATAATATGATTGAAAAACAAATGAACTTTAGAATAGCACAATTAACTCAGTGAACGAGAAAATTTGTTTATGAGGTTAAGACACCCGAACAAATTAAAAGACTACAAGATGACGCTCTAAAATACAAATAAAAGCTAGAAACTCAACTGAGGAGTATAGACAATAGATAAAACTACATAAGCACAATAAATTGCTCTATGACTCTATAAACGGTGTAATGCGCTCTATAAGTGCGCAATATACTTTACAACCAAAGTGGAGTATAATTGTAGTATTTGGGTACGAAAAGAGCTCAATATACTTCTATATTGGAATAAAACTAGACCGTTATAGACTGCAAAAGGACGTCGTAGAAACTTTATGGAGGATAATAACATTTAAGATTAAAATAATTTTATAGATTGAGGATAGGGTATTTTAATAAAAAATTTATATACTTTATTGTGCTGATTTTACTTTTTTATATATATTAAGACCGGTTTCGGCTGTTAAGCCATCATCAGTTTTTTCTTTTCACAGGTGTGAACAACGCTGATGATGGCTTAACAGCCGAACCGGTATACTTCTCATTTACATATACAGTAAAATCTTTCATAAGCTAACAACAGTATCAACGGTTTTGTGTTTTTATCAGTTATCCGTTTAATAGAGTTTGCAACATAATAACTTTTTAATAAAATATATTTTTATTGAAATTGTACTTGCGGAGATTGTCAAAAATTAAAATAATAATCTTATTATTTCAGGTGAAGAATACCAATCTTACAAGACGGTCGATTATTTTAAATGCCATTAGGGTTGTTTTTCTAACTATTTAGCTGGTATATCAAATGTGGAATGGCAAGTTATATTGAGATGAATTGTCAAAATTAAATATGAAAATAATTCCCGGAAATTTCTATTAATTATAATAGAATGAATATTCCATGTAAAGTATATGTTTATATAATTAATGATAGTTAATGACCGTAAGTTTTTTTCAAACAACTAAAAATAATGAAAGATAAAAATATAACTGATAGTATGTACGATTTCTCACAGCAAAACAATCTAATGAATTGTGTATTAAACGAGACGTTGGTTAATGTCTTCCTATTTTTGAGATACAGTGATACTGTTATCAGTTTATTCATTCATTTACATCTAGTTGACATGTATACCATAATATAACTTTATTTGTTAAAAAATGTCATGAATATAAGATATATAAATTTTTTAATGAATAATTTAATTAGCTACTGAAGTACAATTGTTGAATACTAGTTTATAGTTTTATAATATGTATTAATATTTTTTATAATATAAATGCATATCAGTACTGTTGAAACAAAAATACATAAAATAATTTGATTGCACTTAACAGTCAATATGAGCACTATATCAATCAATGTAACTTACTTGTTAAATTGTAAAGATATTGCGGAGTCATGAAATTATTATATTTGAAGCTCACCTGAAACAAAAAAAAGAAAGCATTAGAACGTATTTATTTATAACAAAAAAATATAGTTAATTTTAATAACTATAATAAAAGAATACAAAATATAATAATAATATCAGTTTAATAATATATATTTCAATATTGCGATACTTAAAGTTTAAGGTATTATATGCAATATATGTCTATTATAAAACAATGAACATATTATTAGTTAGTATAATCAAGTAGAAAATTTGAGGAAGAGGTTAAGGAATGTATTTGTGTATTTCTTCTATTAAAATCTGACAATTAAACATAAAAATATTGATGCTTTTAAGGTGCAAGTAAGTACTAATATGACATTTCTTTAGAGTGTTTTATATTGATTTAATTATGAAGTTAAAAAAATCAGTTTGTTTTATAATACCGGTGAAATCCTCAAGTCGAAAGTAAGAGTGGTCCATTCTTTCATATTTTTATATTTATAAATATTGCATAACTATACAAAAGCTCGCAAACAATATAGTAATAAATTATAAGCAAGATATGACAAAATTGATCAAGACTTCATGTTCCGGTTTTCATAAGGTTAGTTATGTTAAAGACAACAAATAGCATCGCGCAAATAGCTAAATTAAAATTTATGCAACTCATATGTAAGTACCTCTATGTTCGCACATGTATTACCAATGACAAAATTTACAAAGAAAGCGATCCACACACAGACATCTGGCATTTGAAAGTGAAAACTGTCTAACTAACTCGTGACTATCTATTCACAAACACTCACTTTTTTTCACTGTCGAAGTTCGTTGTGGAGTCAATGAAAATTTAAATTGACCTCTTGACCATCATGCCTCCTACCTCTAGGCGGATACTTTCAAGAAGGTTGTCATCCATCAGCAGGAGTAATTAATTTTTGTTTTGGAAATTATTTCGTATCCGACGAATGATTAATTTTAGCGTTTCTAAAACTCTCTGACATCTTTATTTATTATCAATGAAATTTGCGGCTTCATTCAAATAGAGATGATTAAGATTCAAGTAGCTTGATTACATTTGTATTGTTCATTGCTTTCTATTCGTAATTACCTAATTTATTTTAAGAAAAATACATCTCACAAATTATATTAATTTATTTTAATTGTTTTTTAAATTCCATAACATGCACCAACATTATTAGTTAAATATTTAGTGCGATTATTATATCATGTCTTTTACTTTTAATGTCAGGTTTATAAAATCTGTAATTGATACATGTATATTGGTATTTAATGTCTCTTATTACTATAATCTCCATCACATACGTAATGTAAATTACTTCTATAAGTTAATTACATTTAAATCCTAATGAATTTACTGATGGAAAAGCTTTTTTGTTTTAAGTATACACGTGCAGTGATGAAAATGCTTTCACGCAATTAATCTGCAGCATGTGCTGTAAAATATGGAAGCTATGCACCAACTTGCTATTCTTCATGCTCTCTAAAATTAAATATAATATCTGTGATAATTAAACATTTGTATATTCTTGATTGGAAAAATTAATTCGTAATTAAATTATAATCAGGCATTTGAAAATAATTAACATCTACATATATTGAAATAAAAAACAGCAATGAATTTATTTATTTAACAATTATTTAAATTGTTAAATAAATAAAGATTATCAATTAAGTTCGTCACGGAAATGTCATTCGAACCTTTCGATAGGGGCTCGCGCCGTACATAATAGTAAAGAATCAATATGTATTTCTGCGTAATATACATGTCTTTTAATAAATTGTATTACTTTAATAAATGCTTAGATTATTTTGTAGGCGGTCAGTAGAATAATAAACTGTTTTTAAATACTTTAAATCATATTTATTTAATTACATGGCACGTTTCGAAAACTACCAGTCTTCTTCAGAGATACAAAGCGATAAAATTTTTATTGTTAAAATTTGTATTTATTAATTTTATGTGATAATTATTAGTTATTAATTTTTATATTAAATTGTTAATAGTTTTATTCTTTTAACTGATGATTTGAAGTTTAAAGTCCTGTCACTATTACTTTATTTTTTGTATAGTTCAAATAAGGTTTTATCTACAGGGTCTTTATAAATGTCTGGGATTTTGTAATTACTTTAAATATGCCGTCTTTTTTAAATTATACACCAAACTGTTTACTTTGTTTTGACAGTTCAACTTCAACTGAATTTACGCACACCGAAATTGAATTTACTATTTCACAAGAGTGGCACAAACGTACATTAGATGGTTACATAATCCCAAACTTTTATAATGACCCTGTATATGCATGTAATGATATTAAAGATGATTTTTTCTCAATGATATGAATATTTGAGATATTATTAAAAAGGGATTCCACCTCGAAGGAAATCAATGATTGGATATCAAAGGGTGTAATTTATAACATTGTATTGAGTTTTTTATATTATGTTCAAAATGGGGATGAAGTTATTTAACAAGGTGAATCTATACAAAAGACTATAGGTTATGAAGCACTGGTAGATTCTATTTCTTTAGTTGGATCTATTAGTTTGTAAGTTGTGTTATTTGATATTATCGCCCATATTAGGTATGCATTTTATTAGATGTCCATTGTGAAACTTATTATTATTATTATTCATAGGTTCTCATAAAATACTTAAGATTTGTTGTATACTTATTTTTCAAAACCTGTTCGATGGATAAAAAGTAATGTATTGAAACAAATTTGGCATTAATATTAACTTTATTATGTACAATTTTAGTTCCTAACAATAACCTTCCTTCGATGCTGTACTATAATCTTTGTTTAAAGTTTTGCTTTATTTTTCTCAGCAACTCTATATTTTGTTCTAAAACACGCATTTTAAGATCTTATATTGTTTGATTGTTTGAGGACGCTTCTTATAGACTCTTTGCTTCAGATATCCCAACAAAAAGAAATCAGGAACCGTAAAATCGGGAGAATTGGACAGCCATGTTCTGTCACTAAATCTCAAAATCAAGTGATCAGGAAACATATTTTGCAACACAATTTGAGTATGTGCAATGGTTTTGTTCAAGTCTCCGTAATTTTGGCCTTAAACATATTTCCAGCATATAAATGTAAGGTTTAGAATTAATGGTAATCATAAAAAATATGGTTTTACAATTTTAAATACTGAAATACCACACCAAACAGTGACTTTACATAAAGTTGTTTTTCATGAAGCTGGTGTGGGTTTTCTTCAGCTCAGTTGCGGAAGTTTTGCTTATTAATACGTTCACTAATATAAAAATAAGCTTTATCTGACATCAATAAAAAGTTTATTTGATTTTTATTATTTTCTAAAACTTCGATTTTAGAAAAATAATAATAAATTATATCACATAAAAACATACTAAATTTGGGGTGTAATGAAAAATTCTTAAAATGTATTTGCTTATACTTTGACAAAAAAAATACAATTTAATGTTTTGGAACCAATTGATTTAAATATTTTGAAAGACTTATAATTTAGAGAAAAAGTGTAAGAAATTAATTCTACTACAAAAAATATTTTGAAGATCTTAAAAGTGCAAAAAAAAAATTTGCTAACGTTTTGATAGCTTCATCAGAGCTAACAAAATTAAATGTAAAATTTTGATTTAAATTGTTTAAATTTTTGTTTTCATTTGGATATTGAATACTTTTGTAATTAATTTTTTGTGTTAATTAAGTAATTTGAAGGCTTATTTCTAAAACATGTGTGTAACGTCAATGGTGAGCATTGAACATTGTTATGTTAGTTTTACCACAAGACAAACAGAAAATATCATAACAAAAGAGATAATTTATTAATTTCAAGACACTCTGCCATATGTAAATAAAAAATAGAGTCGGCAAAAGATTAGACCTTGATTATCAGCTATAAGTATATTTTTTCTGTTGTCAATAAGACTTACAGTTTGTGTCCAAGAACTATACAATAGTGCTTGTTTATAAGATTAGGATGCCATATCATATTGAATGTTTTGAAATTGTTTAGAATTACTTCAAGATGCTTTCTACAATTTTTTTGGGATTGTTAATAAGAGGTTAGGAATAAGTTTTATAAAAGTATTATCAGGAAAGTAAGTTTAAGTACGCTAATTCACCAATTTGCAAAAGGTATATTGAGATTTCTTGCGTTCAGAATGAATAGAAATTAGTACACAAAAATACAAAAAGCTGGATCTGTCTACTGCATTGAGCGCTAGATCTAATTTTTCTATAACATCGAGCGTATAATAATCTACACTATATTAGCAAAAATATTTTAATTTTTTACAAAGCTTTTTTTTTAAACTAAACCGTATATAAAACGCATTCAGAATATGAGAACTCAATTCTTGTGTTTTTAATTGTTCTACCACACTAAAGTTACAGTAGTATTTGTTTCTGATTATTGCACAGTTTAAAATAATTGAGGTTAGGGTATTTTAATAAAAATTTATATACTTTATTGTGCTGATTTTACTTTTTTATATATTAAGACCGGTTTCGGCTATTAGGCCATCATCAGTTCTAAAAATATTACATAAATTATAAATATATATGTGTTACATAGATGATTTTAACAAAACTTACTTTTCTTTTCACAGGTGTTGTTTTGTGTTTTGGGTGGTGTGAATTTGTTGTGGTTACTGTTACATTAATTGGTTATTGTGTATTGTGGTTATTGTTGTCGAGTGATTAACTGTAGTGTGGTTATTGTTTTTTAAAAATGTATAGATATGTTGGTATGGGTTATTGATTTGTTCGTTTAGGCATCTGTAGTTTTTATTGTTTTTTAATTTGTCTATTTCATATGATTCTAGTATTGTTATTTTTAAGCTTTTTTTACATTGGTGTAGGAGTTTTATATTATTTTTGTTTTTGATATTGAAAGTGTGTTTGTGTATTTGTAAGTGTTTGGAAAAAGTGGAGTTGTGATTTTTGTGAGTGTGTTCTAAAGTTACATTTAAACCAGATTAACACTTTATAACAATTTTTATGTATTTATGTCACTCCGAGCATAAATTTTGAAACTATTCAAAGATGATGCAAAGTTGAGACTGTCATAGTATCTATTTACAGTGTTACAAATTCTCATAATCAGACTATATAAAATATACGATGTTTGACTGAACCAGAACGTGCAAAAGTAGAGAAAAAACTTTCAATCGCGCAATCGAATTGATCGGAATTGATAAAAAAAATAAAACTTTAAAAGCAAAACAAGTATCATAATATTCTCGCCATTTAGAACGCATAACATATTGCAACGTTAGAAATATATTTTGACAATGCAGTTTAAAGTTAATATGCTTTAGAAGTTGTACAGACTAAGGCCTATTTACAATACCTTTAAATTGTGGTGACCATATCACACAAGAGTACTCTAAAAATGGAGCGCACTAATGTAATCAACAACATTCTTAGACTCTATATTTCCCCAGGTTTCTGCGGCGTATAGCAAGAAGCAAATTGTTATACGCCGCAGAAACATAAGCCATAAAGAAGAAAAATCAGAAATAAAATAATCAAAAGAAGCAGTAGAGGTGATTGCGGCAACACCTCCTGCGGATTTGATAGTGGAAAAAGGGATAAAAATAAAAAAAACTAATAAAAGAAGGAACCAGTAAAAAGGAAGCTAAGTTAAGAGCAAGAAAAAAAACAATAAAAAGATGGCAGAGACAGTGGAATAGAGGAGAAAAAGGAGAATTAACAAGAGAACTAATCTCGGAGATAAAAGAGTGGGTAGAAAACAAACTCGAGACGAGCTATTATACATATATATTTGGAAAGTTCTTGCAAAAAAAAAATCAAGGAAGACAAAAGAACACATTTATTAGTGTTGAACATTTGTTTGTAGTTGTTAAGTTTAATCTTGTGTCTTATATAATTTGTGCGGTATATTTACCACCTAATTCAACTAGTGACAAATATCTTGACCATTGTTATTCCGTCGAATCTATTGCCGACGAGTTTCCAAGCAGTAAACTAGTTTTATTGGGCGATTACAATCTACCTGCAGCCTCTTGGGTTAACGATGATTTAGGTATAGGAGTAATTTGTAATGATAGTTACCCTGCTCATTTAGTAGCTAATTCATTTGGGTTCTTAAACTGCGTACAATGCATTTCTATTCCTAATAGTAAAGGTGTGTTTTTAGATTTATGTTTTACTAACGATCGTGATATTTCTGTGATAGAAGCTGTAGATGTTTTGTTAAATTTAAGCCAACACCATACTGCGTACTTGTTAACTATAAAATGTGATACTACCTGTGATATTTTAAATTGTAATTATGTTTTTAATGATTTTAAACTTGCCGACTACAACGCAATCAATAATTATTTGTTGAATGTTGATTGGACTGCACTTTTTTATAACTGTGATATTGATATGTGTCTTGATGTATTTTACTCTGTAATCGATTATGTTATTCATTGTTTTGTCCCTAAAAAACTGTGGCGTGAAAGCAATTTTCCTATTTGGTTCAACAAAGAATTGATATCACTTACTAAACTCAAGAAAACTATACACAAACGATATAAATCTTCAAAACTATTGTCGGACTATAATGAATTCCAATCTATTCGTACTACGTGCAAAAATCTCAGTGCTCATCAATACGAGCAATATATTTTACAAACTGAAAGTAAAATTCAAAATAATCCAAAACATTTTTGGAGATTTGTTAATGAGAACAAAAAAACTAATGGTTTTCCAGCCACAATGCATTATAAAGATCAAACTTGTAATAATGCGAACGACTTTGTAACAAATTTTGCAGATTTTTTTTCTTCAGTCTATGATAACGAAACTCATCCAACTCCATTGTTTAATTTTAATAATAACGTAATACATTCAAAATTTTCTATTAGTTTGTGTGATGTTTTTAAGGGAATTGAAAACCTTAAATGTAATTTAAGCGTTGGACCCGACGGCATTCCCTCTTTACTGTTAAAAAAGTGCATTTATTCTATTGCAAAGCCATTGCACTTACTTTTCAATGCTTCATTGAATGAAACTAAATTTCCTCAAATATGGAAACAAAGCTATATTACGCCTTTGTTTAAATCTGGAGCCAAAGAGAACATCACTAACTATAGAGGCATTTGCATTCAATCTGCTATACCTAAATTGTTCGATAAAATTGTAACTAGTCAGTTGCAATGGATGTGCAAAAGCATCTTAATAGAAAAGCAGCATGGATTTCGTGAAGGGCGTTCCACACTTACTAATTTACTCTGTTATGAAAATGATATTTTAAATGCATTTGAATCTAAAGTACAAGTTGACTCAATCTACACCGATTTTTCAAAGGCGTTTGATCGTGTGAGTCATAATATTTTGATTGCTCAGTGCTCTGGGATTTCATCATGATGTGACTTCCTGGTTATTCAGCTTTTTGAAAAATCGCACGCAGTGTGTAAAAATTAATAACTTTTTGTCACAGCCCATTCTTGTTTCATCTGGTGTTCCTCAAGGATCTCATTGTGGACCAATTTTATTTTTGCTTTTCATTAATGATATCCCACAGTATATCAATTCATCGTCATTTCTTTTATTTGCGGATGATTTAAAAATGTATAGAAGAATATCATCTCTCAATGACTTGGATTCTATAAATACTTGGTGTTTTATTAATAAATTATTTTTTAATGCTGATAAATGTTTTTCAATAAGTTTCCATAGAACTTTAAGTAAAATTTCTTTTAACTATTTAATTGACACTAAAGTGTTAAACAAAGTCACACAAATAAAAGATTTAGGCGTTATTTTTGATCATAAACTTACATTTGTTAAACATATAAACATCATGTGCAATCGTGCCATAAAAATGTTAGGATTTGTATATAGAATGTCCGCGGATTTATCAGCCAGTACACTTAAACTTTTATATTGTGCTTTGGTGCGTTCGCATTTAGAGTATGCTCCGTCAGTTTGGAGTCCTGTTTATGAAATTCATAACCGTAGTATTGAACAAATTCAAAAAAAGTTTTGTCGTTTATTGTCTTATAAATCCGGCATTTTATCTGTAAATTATGATTACTGCTACATTGCTTTATTGTACAATCTACCGCCATTAAAGATTCGCCGCAAAAGAGCTGATTTGTCGTTCTTGCGTAATTTAATTATGTCTGAGATTGATTGTTCGGAGCTACTTGGTACTCTTCCATTCCATGTAGCACCTAATAATAGACATAGCAGACATTCTTCTTTATTTCGCGAGTCTATTCATTCTACTAATTATGGTTTCAACAATCCACTCGGTAGAATGTGTAGATTTGCAAATAATTTACCAACTGATATTAATGTATTTTGTGTCTCTAAATCTACGTTCAGAAGTCAGCTAAGTCATGCTGACTAATGTCTAATATGTGCGCTTTTATGAATGGTATATTTGTATTCTTTATTTTTGTATTGTAAAACATCATTGTTTATGTATATTTGATGTAGATGTAAATGGTAAGATTATACCGTGAATAAAGTATTATTATTAACACACTATAGTAGAATGCAAAGCGTGGGAGGAAGAAAAGAACTAGAAAAAAATACTGAAAAGCAAAGTGGATAAAACAAAAATCATTAAGAAATGCCTAAGAGATGAAAATAAATGGAGTGCGCTAAGAAACTTTGCAATAAGAATACTAAGAAAAAAAGAGGAGTGTACAATGGAAGAATATAGAAAGAAAAACAAACAATAGAAACAAACACACAAAATAAAAGCCATAGAAGAGAAAGGAGAGAAACGAGAAAAGCAAAATGGAAACACCAAAACAGAGAAAAAGATCAAAAAGAAAGAAATAAGGAAGGACAGGATAATTAAGCATACCAAGAAATAAAAGATAATAAAAGAACATTTACAGAGACTACGACACCAAACAAAATTGCAGAGATAAGCAGAAGATGAAAAGAAATGTTGATGGAATGCAGAATAACAAATATAACAAGGCAAATACCAAATGGAAGATACGCTATTTTAAGGTTGACGAATAACGCAATTTTTGAAATGGTCAGAATATATCTGGCAACGAGAAGACACGAAGAAGTAATTCCAGATAGAGATACAAGAATATCACTGGAGGTAAAACTAACAAATTTAGGACTACCAAAAGGAATACAACTAATGGAACTGCATAAATTATTTATGAAGGAAAGAGAATACAATAAAGAAGAAGTGAACAAAGACCTAAAAAAACTAAAAACGCATCTGAGGACAAACCAAATAATTAGAATAAATAACACACGAATTGGAGACAGAAGAGAATGTAAAGCTGGATGTCAGTGCAGACAAAAAAAGATACAAAAAAGTAAAAAAGACAGACAAAAGTAGGGATTATTAGAAAAGAGGAACCGGGGATAGCATGCGTGCCACAGATTCTGTGTGAAAATCCGCGAGGCAATAACCAGCCTACCTCGAACTACTGTCAAATTTAGACTAGTTTGACAAGCACATTATAACAACAAGATTTACGCAGAGAAGAAAACCGAAAGGTATAGCCATGCGTAAGTCATTCTTAAGAGCCACTTGTTGAGGCCAACACTTACTACGTCAAATAATTTTTTTTTTTTTCTAAAATTCTAATACGTTTGTAAAACAAACAAGAACAATTTCTATATAGTAAGAAAAAGACACCTTTTTGTCAAAATAAATGCCAATATCTATAATAGTTTGATATTGGCCAAATCATAATTAAATCTATAGCTTTAAAATTGTCTTGTAAACAGCAGTACATGACACTTATCAACATTACATTAATTTCAAAATCATTGAGCAATAAAGTCGTCTAAATAATTTAACGTTATCTGTAAATAATAGTATTGCGGACTTTAATCCGTTATAAATTACATGACACTTATCAACATTAAGAATTATGTCATTATCCATTTTGGAATCACTAAGCAACACAATTTCTCAAAATAAACTAAATTTAACCTTATCTGTAAATAATAGTAATGCAATCCGATAAAAATGTCGCTTATAATAATGTTAAGAGACATCAAATGTAACTTAATATATATATATAAAAAAAACTTTTTGCGTGTAGTTTATTATATAAGATATTTTATACATTTTAAAAGTAGGCTAGGCAAGTTTAGATATTAATACTTTAACATTTAACCTTATCAAAAGCTTTACTGAAATTCATTTATACTGAGTAAACTTGAACGCCAGCATCAAAAAATTTCATAAGAAAAGATTGTTCACTTACAATTTCATACTGTTGGAGTATAAAAACATGATTAAATAAAATATTTATGTAATTTGCATTAAGTAATGCAAACATTTTAGGATTTGCAGATAGAATACAAATTGCTCAATAGTTTTTAACGTCGTTTTTATTTACTGATTTAAAAATAGGATGTACGTTATGGTAATTCATCTTGAATTAATGAAAAGAAAATATTCAATAGAATATATATGGTAGAGTTGCACAAATTAATTACTGGAAGTGGTATTCAGCCAATTCCGTAATAGCAGTGCTGCCTGGACCTTTGTAAGAAATTGATTCAGCATTTAGATTGCAAGAAAAATTTGGGTTGGGTTGGAACATTATCAACAAAAATAAATGTGGGTAGTTTACTTGATCTAGAGTTTCTCAATTTTTTATAAATTTTTGAGTTTTTAGCTGGTGTAATATAAATACTATAAGGCCAATAAATATTAAGTAATTAAACTGGTAATAATCTATATTTTTTGTCAGCATGCTGTTTTAGGAAACTTAGTCTTCAAAGTTCTATACTAAACCAGCCAGGAAACTTGAAATTGATTATTACTTTTGTTGATACAACAAGATCAAAAATAACCACACAATAAACTTTATATTGCATTATTTTGTGTTAAAACTATTTTTAAATTTAACTGAATAGAGCGTCTATAATATCAATTCATGTCGCCGTAAAAAGTATAATGGAATATTCTTTAGAGATTGCAAATTTACAAAAAAAAAATTTTGCGAGCAGCTAATGTTTTAATAGTAAAAATTTTCAGTTAAAGTTGGTTTACGTCCAAGACGAAGAAAAGACACACTGATGGTGGGTGCATATCCTGAAGCACGAGTGTATGTGTTTCTTACTGGATAAAGAAGTAATTTACATAAAATACATCATTTATTAATTTTAAATAAAAAATTTGTTTCAGTCATCTGATTCAAATAAAACGCGCCAAAAATACCGTTGCCTGTTTGTGTAGGATTTAACTGTATTACAGCTTTTCTTCACACACAAACAGTTTAACATTTCTCTTAATAGAAGGCATTGCGTTACCGTCTTCAACACATTTTAATAGTTACTGTGGTTTTATGTAAATTGTCTTTTCGACCAGTGAGATGCTAGGCACACTGATGATGGGTACATACTCTGAAACACAAATGTATGTATCTCTTACTGGATGAAGAGGTAATTTACATAAAATACATCATTTATCAATTTTAAACTTTAACTTTGTAGGAACAAATATCTTTGTTTCTTATAAGTTTAAAACATTTTACATCACTGTTATTTAGAACATTTTGAACCTCCATAACTGATTCAACTGAAGAATCAGAACTACATCTTGTTGAACCACTGACGCCTTTCAGCAGATATAAATTTGTTTGTATTTGCTCTTGCATCAACATCACAATTTCTTATGGTAAAAATAACTTTTTTGTTAATAATTTTGTTGTTTGAGATTGCTGTAGCGGAATTTGATATAATTTTACTATTAACTCTAGAGCTGAAGTTTGATGAGAATTTATTGTTAATATTAACAGGTTTGTTGAGTGTTATTGTTGCTTTCTTTAAATGTTTGTAGTAAGGCCTTCAGTTTCAGACGCATTATCTAAAGAAATAACAGAATCGACCTTCCTGCTATTAAAAATGCAAAGAAAAAGTTCAATAACAAATTACATAGTATTTAGCTGATTGTTGGTAATATTTTCTGATTCAAATTTGCAAATTTAAGATAGATTTTTATTTTCAAGTAATGCTTTACAAATAACTTTTTACAACACAAGTTAGTCTAGTAGCATACCAAAACTTGACAATATGCATAATATGCTTTGCTTTTGCCATATTTGTACTTTATAAAACACTTGTGAGATATGTTAGACAAATTTGAATACAAATTTGATAACCACCAGTTAATGTCTAAAAGGTGCAAATGCCGTTTATATGTTTATCTACGTCTAATAAATAATTTTCATATTACCAAATGCTTGCATTTGTTCATTTGCATTTTATAACTTTTAAACAACTAAAAACCAGTTAGTGTTTTTAGCTTTCTGTTTAAGAAATAATTGGTTGTGACTTAATAATTTAATTTATTGTAATAATATTTTGATTTATAAATAAATCACAGTTTTGTGGGACTGAGTTTTTTAAAGATCTTTTTAGTTACAACATTTTAGAAAAGAAGATGCTCCACTTTGTCAGAACATAAAAATAGCTTATAATTTAAATTCGTATTGGCAAGTTTTTTTCTGGTATTTCCATTTTAATGAATCCTATTTGTTTTATCTTGATTTTTGTATGTTGACCGATGACAAGATTTTTAAAAACAGAACTTCAGTCCTACTTAGTTGTTTTTCATTTATAAAACTGACTAGTAATACAATCAATCAAATTGTAATAAGTTTGTAATAAATTTGCATAAAAATTTTGGTAGTTTTAACCTCTGGCATCGGTAATTAGTATAGTACTAGAAATAAACCAACGCAAGACTTAATTAAATAAATTAATATAAATTAAGCGATCACTGAAGAAGAAGACTATGCTTTAAAATTATTGTTACATATTATTTCATAAGTTGACCACTCGTAGCTTGATTTATATTATGCAAATGAAAATATTAAAAAAATCACATTGCCGTTTTCATCAAATTATTGTTTTGGTAATATGGTCGTAAACAAAACGGGTGTTCTGGTCCAGTGAAGAAACCTATTATTATAACAACTATTTAATTTTTTCAAAGATTGAAATGTCGATAAAAACCCTGCCACACCTCCAACGTTATTAACATTTATGGACCAGCTTGATGAATATGATATGACATTTTTTATGTAAAGTTACATTTTTTCTAATTGACCCAGGAATATAGCAATCAATTTCAACAACAATATATTTATTGTCATAAAAAAGTGTTTTAAATTTGTATAATAAGACAAAACAAAGATTAAGAGGTTTATAATTTAAATATTTTCTCACTTCCGTTACGCTACTTAAAAAACCTTAAATTAATATCAGTCTCTTTAAACGCATTTAACAGGACAATTAAAATCATCTACTTAATCTATCCTTAATAGCATCGTTCTTGAAACGTTGAAGAGTTGTTGTCACAATGGAGGTCAGCACTGCACAATTAATTTAAATTAATATCCGTATTTGAGCAAAATCATTCAGAATTATTAGAATTTAAAACAATACCATATTCTCGCAGGTAATATAGCCATATGAGATAATTCCAGCTGTCCTATCGCATGCTTTTATCAGTATTACTTTCGGTGGCATTAAACACAATGTTAATGTTAATCGTATTCCAACAATTTTATGTGCCAACTTTGCATTTATATGTTCTCGGTGTGAATATTTTTAAACATGAAATACTATTATAATGGAGTTACACTTTCCATTTCATTAATGATTCACATTTTCACACACGAGGCCTTACAATAATAATAACTTAAGGAGTTAATTCATTTATAACAGAGAGAAAATTTTATTGTTTTGTACTTTATTAAATTCATTTGCATCCTTTTTTATAATATTGTATGTTTGCGAAATACACGAAAATATAATTAGTTAATTACGTGGACTAATTTTTATTGTTCCGAATTAATTAGGTGTATAGATTCTCGCTTTTCATTTTTGGTACATTCTAAAATCCGCTTACTTCCGTTCAAATGTAAATAATTTATAACAATAATTCAACTTGGCACAACAAGTATCTGCTGCATATTAACATCCTGTAAAATATTTGTCGGCTTGTATGCAAATTTATATAATGAGTTTCACCGCAAATTGTATGTGATTTGGTATTTTTTGATTAATTATATTGGAGTTGCTTGAAAAATATCCAATTATAATTAATTATTTCCTAATATATTAAATGCAAAAGTAAGAGTTTGAATATTTATACGGAAATATATGATGTTTATAGATTTATTTATGGCTAGTATATTAGGGCATTGTATAGAGTTAAAACAACGAAATGAGTAATTCGCAAAATCATAGTCATGATAGCAGCTGTAAATTAAATTTCGCTTTTCACGATATGCAATTAATTCTTTACATCCGAACGTTTCGCACATTAGAGCAAACAATATACCTTTTTCTACTATAAATGCCACATTTTATAAAGCATACATATTATCTAACGTCATCAAGGTGGAATTATATAATACATTGATGACACTATATAAAACAAAAATCATGACCTATATTCTTCTTTAGGTCACTTTAAAATAGATTAAATGTCTGAGTAATGGATGTAATTATTATAGATCCTAATAAGGTGTTAATGCCATTACGTGCGTGTTTTCTTATTATATAGCACCGCTGAGGAAGTATATTTATTGTTTGTCTCTCGGTGACAAGAGAGAAATTCACGATTCGGTTTTTTGATGTGGGTATTCATTATCTCGCTATCATCTGGGCAATTTCACCTATAAACTATGGGACTCTTCAGTGTAATTATCGTCTATTTTACTATTGAACTGTAGTCTATACAAGGCAAATGTTACTAATTAGGAAGTAAACAACTATCGAAAATTCCTTCGTATATGATAATTATATTGCAATATTATCTATGAAGACCTTTTGATACAATGAAGTCCAATTTAATATTACTTGATGGGTTGTTAGTTGTAGTAAATTGCTTCTAATTTTATTACACAATCTTTTTATAATGTTGGTTGAGTCACAAGATTCACCCTATTAATTATTTAAAATTATAAATCAATTATGCAATCAACGTACAATTATGTCATTTGTTCAAAGGATGTTATTAGTTCTTGAAATATCTTAAACTTCTAAAAGATTACATTTTTGCAATTATCCCAACTGTATAGTGGTTTAGAATTTGCACATTTAATTTTAGGGATGCCCCAAAAAATGCTAGAACTTTGCATATAGAGTAAGTATTTATTTATAATTTGATTTGGATGTCCAAACTAGATCTTTTTGTTAGATTGACTAGTTGTAACCAATTTAAATGTCAGGATTTTGTTGTTTTTGTGAATTTAATTGACATCCAAATAATAAGATGTAGCTATTTATACATACAGTATGTGTACGTTGTGATATTTACAAATTACTAAATATGTCACAAACCACACTCGTTAGAACTATCACATTGAAAACGAGATTTAGACAGTTTGTAAACATTGACCTTGAATACTTGCAGATTATAAGTCTAAGAAATACTGAGAACATTATTTAATACATGAACTTATATATGTACACGGTCCATTATGAAAGTAAACGCTTAAAATTCTTCGAAATACTCTCCTTATGTATCAATACACTTTTGGAGACGTGTCTGCTACGCTTGAGAGGCACTCTGAAACTCCTTGACAGGAATGTCTTTTAATAACTTGTAACATGCTTTTAGATTTTTTCCACGGACTCTCAATGCTTTTCTTTCAGTTCTCTCTTCAGTCGGGGAAACAAAAAAGTCGCACGGAGCCAATTCGGGACTGTAAGAGAATTGAGGAACTACTGAGGTGTTGCTTTAGGCCAAGAAGTTGGTAATAATCCGTTTGACTGGGGGCATTGTTATGGTGAAGCTTGACCGTGTCTTTGATGTCAGTACTCATGTGCGCGATCCGGTGTTTTAATCTTTTGAGCACATTGAGGTAAAAGGTTGAGTTGACAACTTCTCTTTCCGGTACAAACTTAAAATGGACAATTCCTCGGACATCAAAGAAGATAATAAGCAATTTTGGGGAGGGGATGATTTTGTGTGCCACGTGCTGCTCTGTCTTTTTGGTTCTGGGTCGTACGTACACTTCACGCGGAGACACGTCTTTACGCTCAGAACAGTCAGAGCAAGTTGGCGACCAGCTGCGTTGAAAGGGCAGATCTTAAACCAGATTTCCCGACCGGTTTTACCAGGCTGGGATGAATAGTCGCGTCACAATAAAATCATGCTTATTATTTTTGTATTGGACCCTGTATATGCAAAAGTTGTACAGAAGTAAAAAACCTATTAAGTAATACTAGTTTTCTAAATACTTTTAAAGCTATATCAATAACATGTTTGTTTCAGAGAAGATAAAATATAAATTTGTTGTTTAGTTTAATGGTACTGATGATACGTCGGATTTTGATTTTAAAAGTAAGAAGTTGAGTTTATTTAGAATTAAAATTCACCAACTTGGGTACCCCATTTAAATATTGTTTTGAGGTCTTTGTATATAAAAATAAAAACGAATTATACGCATAGAATATTACAAAACATTTTTATGTGTAATAATATTAATGTTTCAAAATTATGTTATGAATACAAAAATGGTTGGATTATCTATACCAAAATAGTTTTATTTTTATTTCATAAATTGTTGTGCCTATAAATAGCTAATTATACATATATACATACTATACAAAATGTATAAATAATCAATTATACACAAAGTAAGTACAGGGAGTTTATAAATGAATGGGATTATGTAATCACTTTAAATATGCCGCCTTTTTAAAATTGTCCACTATACTACATATGTTTTCATATGTTTGCTTGACAGCTGTCAAAGTTGATCTGTCAAAACAAATAGTTTAGTGAACAATTTAAAAAAAGCGGCACATTTAAAGTGATTACATAATCCCATTCATTTATAAACTCCCTGTATAAATGGTCAATTACATATTTACCTTGTTTTTTTAATGATAAACTATATGCATATAATGTGTTTAATCTAAATATTAAAAAAACGTCAGGTATGTATATATTCAGCATATATTTGGTAAGTATAAATAGCCAATTGCGTATATATATACAGTATGTATAAATAACCGCTTTATTAATTTGATAGATATCAAACGGAGACTACATGATAAACTTGGTTAATAAAAACATAAAACATAAGTAAAATTTATTTATCAGCCTTTCCTAACAAATTTACATTGTATTATGTATTAATTTAATATATTTATTACGTTAATTTGTAGACAAGTATTATATATACTTTACTTATTGTAAAATGTTAGGTAACTTTATTATTCCCTCATTTTCATTGCCTTGAATTTATATTTTATTACTGTTTTAACTTTAAAATTCTTATACAGAACCGAAAGCATCATTCGAAGAAAACACAACTAATTAACTGGTGATTGGCATTCACTTTAATGTGTTGAGGATGGTAATAGTATGGGAAACCTGAAGCTGGAATAATGATTCATTTCTTGGTAGTAAAAATAGGAATTATATGTATTATTATATAATTGCAAAAGAGAAATGATAATTTGTGAATTGGTCCTTAAATAGTATGTAAACATTTAATAATATAAATGTTTTAAGTGTATTTACACTTTTTTAATAATATAAAAAACTGATGGCAGTTTATACTCTATTGATCTTACCCACTTGGTTTTAATGAGAATGTCTCTAGTACACATATTATGGCTTTTCGGATCTTAAAACAAGTAGGTAATATTATAAGACGTGTTGCGCATTTGACTTTACACTTTGTTAATAGTATAAAAAACTGATGGTAGTTTATACTCTGTTGATCTTACCCACTTGGTTTTAATAAGAATGTCTCTAGTACACATATTACGGCTTTTCGGATCTTAAAACAAGTAGGTAATATTATAAGACGTGTTGACATTTGTGATTATGTTTGTTTTTAATAAATCTAATGCAGGATTTTCGGACCTGGACAAACATCCGTAAAAGAATGATAGCAATTTTTTTAGCCACAAGATTGCTTTTAGTTCCTGCAATACATTTTAATGACAGGCATTGAGATGTATCTATAAAATTGATATTTTAAAAAATAATATTTTTAGCAGTTATGTGTTATATTTCACCCTAACGCAAGCGAATCCAGTTTTCTTTAATTTTTGCGGTCAAAAGTACTATGTTTCAGGAGTATTATATTCAAATTTCAAGTCTCCAGGTATAGCGGAATCAAAGATAATAAATTTTCAATAAAATGGTAATTTTTTCATTTTCCGCGGAAAATTTCGGAAAACCAATGGTGGCGTCGTGCTCTACAAACAATTTCTTATAAGATACATCTTTTTGAATATGATTTTTATTATTTTTTGCTTATTTACAGCACAAAAACTGAAAGAAGACAAAATATTCCTTCTTTTTCTTGGCTTCATCCGCTCCGGATATTAGCAATCATCATCACGATTTTTTCTTTGTCAACTGCACTGTAAAAAAGCTGCAGCGATGTCTTGTCAAATCACTGCCGTAGATTTTTAAGCCATAAAATTCGGCATCTTCCCGGGTCTTTTCTTCCTATTACCTTTCCTTCCAGAATCAGTTGGAGTATTCTGTATCTATCACTATGCCTCATTACGTGCCCGAGTTATTCCAATTTCCTAACCTTCACAGTTTTCAATATTTCCTGTTCTTTGGCCATTCTCTGCAGAACCTCCTCATTACTAATGTGCTCTTTCCATGAGATATTCAGGATACGACGATATGTCCATAGTTTAAAGGCCTCCAGTTTTTTCTCTGTCAATTGATAGGATCCAAGATTCGACGCCGTACATTAGTGTTGAAAAAATGTAGCAGCGCAATATTTTGATCTTAATTTGCATGCTCAAGTCTGGGCTGTTAAAAACTTTTCTCATCTGGATAAATGTTTGATTTCTACTAAATGATCTCAGAGTTTATTCACACATGTGCTTAGGTATGTGTATTTGTCCACTTGGTCTATGGTTTTGTTGTTGAGAAGTATTGTCCGCTGTGATGGATTATCTTTACTGACAAGCATATATTTGGTCTTTTTGAGATTAAGAAATAATTCCATACTTCTTGCTGACTAATTTGATCTTTTGCATCATCAGCTAAAGTCCTTGAGCTGTACTCGCCAATATAACAGAGTTGTCCGCATACCTTAAGTTGTTAATTATCTCGCCGTTGATCGATATTCCTTTCTTCACTCCATCCAGCGCCTCTTTTAATATTTCTTTCGAGTATATGTTAAACAAGGTTAGCAAAAGCACACAACCCTGCCTCAAACTTCTGCAAATTTGGATATTTTTTTTAGAGGTTTGCTATTATGCGGATATTTTTGTCGTTGGTTCCGGTGGTCTTCAGTATCTTAAGCAATTCTTTGTGTTTTATTTGATCGAACGCTTTGCTGAAATCTATAAAACACAAATGTACTTTTCCTGAAACCAAATTGCGTTTCTTCAATATGGTCTTCTCATTGTCGGTATATAAGGGGGTGTATAATTTTGAGAAATATCTTAAGAGCATGGCACTTGTTGATGTTAGTTTTTTAGGAATAGTAATAAATGTGGATTTGGGGCTTTTGTTCGGGTATCTTTCCGGTATCATATACTGTAATATATAGTTGAGTAAGCATATTTATAACATTTTTGTTGAAAAGCTTGATTATTTCTGTCGGGATTTTATCTGGGCCTACCGCTTTGCCATTTTTTTATGTGTTTATCGCATTTTTAACCTCCTCCTTTATTATTTGAAGTCCAGTGTAAGCGTTTTTCATACCATGATTCTCCGTACGAGCATTTTTAAAAAGCTTGTGGATATAGTCTTTCCACATTGATATTTTCTTTTTGGTGTCCGTAATTTCATTTTCACTTTTGTCAACAAGTCTTGTACTCTTTTTTTATCTTTTGATGCATATTGAAGTGATCATGTTTCATTTGTAGTTTTTCAATTTCTGGACATTCAGCTCTCATCAATTCTTCCTTACATTCCCGATTTTTTTCCGTATTTGATTATTTAGTTTTTTGTATTTTTCTTGGTCTTTTCCTTTAAGCATCCTTTTATAATTCATCATTTATAAAATGTGACATTGTCATCAACCCTTTATGTTTTTTGCTCTTCTTTTTCGGTACATGTTTTTTAATTATAGCACCAAGTACGTTTCTGATGATTTTCCATTCCTGCTCTACGCTTAGATCTTATGTGTTTATTGTTTCAAAATTTTTGGTTATCGAGTTGGTTATAACTGTTCTGAGATTAACGTCTTCTCTTACCTTTCTTAAGTCGTATATTGGGTCTGATGATTGCTGTTTCTTTTTTATCTATTTAAGTCTAGTCTTAAATGATACCACAAGAGGGTTGTGATCAAATTTTGCATCTGCTCCCGGATATGTTTTTACAGATTTTATGCTAATTCAAAACCTCTGGTTGATAGTTATATAGTCAATTTGGCTTCTGACTACTTTTTGAGTTGTATATGCTGGTGATGTCCAAGTATATAGGTGCTTTTTGGGAAGTTTATAAAACGTATTTGTTATAACAAGTTCTTTTTCACTACAGAATTGGACGAGTCTGTTCCCTCTATCATTCCGTGACCCAAGTCTATAAGGTCCGACTATATTGCATTCTTTTCCTTGTTCAACCTTAGCATTGAAATCTCCCATTACTAGTGTAACCTCGTTTTTCTTGGTTGATTTTAGGAGATGTTCTATCTGTTCATACAATGGCTTAATGTTAAATGGATTTCTTCCAGTTGAACTATTATGACTCTATCTGAATGAAATATTACATTTTTGACTGAGCTCTTAACATTAGGGTTACTATAATGGTTACCTCATTTTGATGTTGTTTGTTGTCGTCAACTACAAAGTATATGCAATGATCAAGTACTGTATTACATCCCGAGCCTTTCCAACGCATCTCACTTATGCCCATAATTTCCATCTTGATCCTATCCATTTCTTGCACAATGTTATGAATTTCTCTATCTTCATATGCACTCCGCACATTCCACGTGCCTACACTTATTGGTTTGGTCTTTTTTATTGAGTTTTTGCGCTGTAGTGTACTGTTCTTCTCTATTCTGGACTCGGAGATTCTTTGCACTCCTGTCCCATTTCTCGATGTCTTAGAGACCTTTAATACGGTTGTTTCCCGATTTTTTTATTATTACATTACTACGCTATTGACCAGTTTGTTGGTTCATCCGCTTTTGGGAGTGATTTTTTACTTCCGGGGCAAGGAATTGCCCTACTCCTGCCAGCTACTTTATCTGAAGCTGTTGGCTGGCAAGAGGGTGCTGCTTATACCGGCATCAACTTGGTTAATGCAATAAATAAGTTTAATGCAACAAATTTACAGTTAATAAAATAACCGCCATTTACACTGTATTGAACCTAAAGATCAAAAATTTTAGAAATCGACATATTTTGGTACCCCAAACATGTGTACAAAATTTGAGCAAATTCAGAGATATCGATATAAATTTCCGTGAAATTACCCATATACGTTTTCTTAGTTATTCATTTATTCATTTTAATATTATGAGTTTCTTACAATGCTTAATACATGTTTTTGGTTAATTTTTGGTAAGGCAATTCTGCGGCCTGGTCGGCTACAACTTATCCACGTTTTTTAGTTACGAAGTAACCGCCATAAATTTTTGTAAGGATGATGATTGATTTTTTTAAAGACGCTTTCTTTTATGGCATGTTTAGCAACCTCAGTGATGTGCACAAGTGCGTTGTTCTGCAAAAATATGACTCCTTTTGTCAATTTTTTTCGATGTTTTGTCCGAATATTTTTGCTTAACCAATATAATAAGGTAGCATAATAAACGCTATTCACGTAAGTATTTTTTTCTTTAAAATCAATTAACAAGATGCCCCTACAATCCCAAAAGTGGTCATAATTTTTTTGATTGACGAAGATACCCTGGCTTTGCTTGATGGTGATTCACGCCGCCATTCCATGGATTTTCTTTTAGATAGAGACTCATGATATAAGATTATAGTTTTATTTCCCGTACCAATATATTGCAGAACTTCTTTTTGTCCCCCCTCACGGAACTTCAAAAAAGATCAAGTTTTTGAACAGCTGACAGAAGTTTTGGGACCCATCTTGCACTCACTTTATTCACACCCAAATGGTCATGGAGTATTCGGCAAATCGACGTATCTGACATCCATGACATTGATAATTTCTTCAATTTTAGTAGCCAATCACTTTGGACCAGTTCTTTAATAACGGCGATTGACTTTTCTGTGATTATTTCAACTGGTCGACCAAAACGTCTTCTAATGACTTATAGCTCATCTTAAACTTTTTGGCCTACACGGTGAAATAAATAGAAGAATTTTTACTGCAATCGCCATCGAATCTTTGTTTAATTTGATGCGGGGTAAGACCTTCTAATGTAAAGAATTTGATTACCGTTTGGTACTCATTTTTTTTGCAAATTTGGCATATTTGAAAATTAATGATGTTTGTCTGGATATTACTACAAAAATTATTAAAGTAAATGGTTGAAATTGCACATGTACGTTAATAAAGCATCACACTTCACTGACAATATTTGACATTTGGTTTGAAGTTTTTAGAAATATACTAAGCCTGGAATTTATGGCGGTTACCTCGTATGTACATGCAGTTTATTGAATCGGTAAGTTTTCTGATACACGATTAGTGTTAATTTTAGTTTATTTAAAATAAAATTTAAACAAAAAATTTTTTTTTTTTATTATAGTAAATAATATTATTGAATGTTTTTGAAATTTTGCTTTACATGATTTGAACTGTTGTATGATAATTCTCAAGACCCTAAACATATGTATCATAAAAATTGATAAATCAAATCTTTTCAGTTTTTCTTGACAACAACTATTTACTGAATCTTATTATTAAACCCATCAGTCGTGATAATAATACAATTGAACTTTATGTGCATACGACACGTAGTTGAATTTGATATCATAGGAACCTATCGGGCACAATAATTGAAGTTTTAAAATTTGAATCAATCTGTTTAAAAAACTATTTTAAATGGTTTTTAAATCATACAAATCGGTAACACAGTTATTTAGTCGTACGTTTTTTGTATAACAACCTGTTTAAGATTATTATCATTTTATCTTATTATATTTATTTATACGTCATTTCTTTGTATATTTAAACTTAAAAAGACTATAAACCCTGTGATTCAGAATCTGTAGAAATAATTGCATGCAAGAAATATTGGTTTCATTTCAATTTCATGTCAAAAAAATGACTAATAATATATTAAAAGAGTAACTGGAGAAATAACTTCCTTAAAGGTATGTACCATCAGCATTAATGTAATCTTCACATTTGTTTTTCATAATTCACACCAATGACATAACAAGTATACGTTTAAAATTTTATATAAGCAAAACCGGAATTGATATTTTCAATAAAATATTACTAGTTGTAAAGTGATAGTATATTTTTATATAATAATATAGTATTATTGAGGAAGTCATAATCATTGGGTTTAACATAGAATAAATGTCTTGCAAAAATCAGAATATATGATATGAAAATAGAATAATAATAAATATCAGGCAATAAATAACTTTGAATTAATTCATACTTAACATTATTTTAAAGTAATGTAAATCTAAATTTTATAAAATTTATGCAGTTCATTTATATCTATTTTTACGCAAATCATATTATTATCGATAGAACTTTTGTTTGCACGAATAGAAAGCTCACATAAAGAATAATCTTATATTTACATTTCACACACTCTTGAAATGTGGAATATTTCTTACAAATCAATCCAACAAAGTTAATTTATAAAATCTCGCTGGATGGACATTACACAAAAGCAAAAACAATTTAACCAACTTGCGTAACTTATTGCATATTCATAGAGCTCTACCAATGAAAAGATTAAACAATATCCACTGTTATTTATTTAACCGCTCATTAATTATTTATCTATACCAAGAAATTAAGAATAGCGATTTATGTAATCGCCATAGAGATATCTTTACAATAAAAATGTTAATATTGTCACATATCGGAGCTATTACTTTCATTTGTGTTTATTTAATTTTTTACGCAACTGATGGAAAATTGCATCGCTTATTATTATAATAAAACTCGGTTTACTTAGCATAGAAATTACGTTAATGTATTTGATTTTGTAATGTTTATAATATAATGAAACTTGACCTTATAGGCAAATATTCTATACGGGATTCACTTGATGTGGATAATACATTGACCGTAGCTAATCCATTATTGCGTTACTTTATGAATTAATGAATAAAAAGAGGGAAATGAATAGTGAAATTGTTTATTCTAGAAGAGCAAACTGTTAATTAAATTAACACTTCTGAATGTTTTGTTGGTAAATAATTATATTTTTAATGATTTTAATTAATTTAATGTCCACATAGAAGATTAGCGTAATTGATTATGGCATACGAGGTTCTATAAATGATATTACATAACTATATTAGCTGTAATCATAAATTTAGATACATTTTAATGACTTTATAAAGAAATTTAGCGCTATTATAAACTATTGTAATTGTGCAAATGATCACATTGCTTCATTTAACGTATTTTCTTAAATTCAATGCTAACCAAAATTATGAAATAATCTTCACTTAAATCTCTTACAACATTTGGTCATGTACATGTAGTTTAATTTAACTACAAATTGCAATTATAGGTAAACCAAAAATATTTAAATAGTTCTTAGTAGCTACGATTCATTTACTCAACCAATATATATTCAATCAATAATTATGAAGACATTAAGTAAATAAATGATTTTATTTTTCATATGTATTTAATTCGTTATTACAATAACAGACCAGTTTCGCTGATTTTCGCATTTTCAATGTATTATGTATGTATGTTTCAAATAATAATTCATATTTTAAACAAAACTATGTTATTGTAATAATGAATTAAAAACATATAAAAACTAAAATCTACAATTAATAGATTTTATAATGAAATTATAAAATATATGTGTATATAAATAAATCATTCCACTAATTAATCAAGCATATACTTTAAAAAGTAACCATATACACAACTCAAAATTAATTAAACCTTAAAAAGAACCCACACAATATATAATTAAGATAACTTTGATTTTCACACAGGATGGTTCTTCGAATATGCATGGATATTTTAGATGCCCTCGAAACCTCTCAGATATAGCACATGTTAAACAATGGTTATTTTTTCTTTACAAAAAAGCACACATTTACAAATGTTATAGACAGCATCAGTTAGTGAAATATAAATGTATCATGAGAAAAAAAAAGTGCCCACACAATTACGGCGTGCAAATGAGCAGCGATTGGATTTTGTGAAAGTAATTAGTATTTGTCAAATTTAATTTGAAGTTGATTTCATATACTATAGACGTTGCTCAATGATTCTTACTAATTACAAGGAGCTGGTAATTTAATTTTGTTTATCACTTATGTAATAGTTGCTTAATAATTTCGAATTTTATATAAAAATTGTAGGTGTTGCGGTTTTACTATGTCTGAAAAATAATATGTAATTATAAAATGCATTTCTTATGTACAATATAATTGCTAATTTAGAACTATGTAAAATAAATAAAACCAATAATTAAGTTGTTAAATTTAACCTAATATAGTAATAATATACTTATATAGTTATGATATTTATAGTAATAATGTTAATTAAGTTTTTAACAAAAGACATGTTAAAACCGCAATGTGTTTTTAATTGCACGGCATAACATATTTCATATTTGTCAATATTACTTCAAAACTTATAATGATAAATATATAATATTTAAAAATATTACAAATAATAAAATATTAAAATTGTTAATTAAGATACCTAATGTGATCAAGTAATTTTAAAATATGCATATGGAATGTATAAATAATAGTAAGATGTAAAACTCGTACAAAAAAAAAAAGTTTCTGAATGGAGTGGTACAAATCAGGAAAGAGATGAGTTCTTCTCACAGGTCAAAATAAATATGATAATGGTTTCAATTAAAAAAAATTAAAACAAAATGTTGAACTATATAGACTACGTGAAAAACCAACATAGATTTGCATTAACAAGCACAATTTCTAATTTACTCTTATCAAAAAGATTATATAGCTTGAAATGGCATTATACTAAAAAGAATATCAATATTCATTCATTCATAATCTTCTAGCTTCTACTGGCATAGCGGTTGTAATAAAATAAAAACTTACAATAAAATATGTTTGCAAGTACGATTTGTGATAATTGAAATAGTTTTTAATAGGAAGTCATATATTTTTAATTTTTAAATAAATGAAAAAAAATACTACAATTAGAGAAAATATTTAAAAATTTTAGCAAAAAGAATAGAATTTGTTTAAATCAAAATATTTATATACGGCCATGTATGAGTCAAGTCTACGGAATGAACTTTTTTTTTGCCCAATCTAGTGAAGTTGCCGTTTTTATATGAATATTCTGATTGTGTGATTTTTTTTTAAATTTTTTTAGTTAGTCATTTCCGAGTAAAAAGCAATCAAAATTTAAAAAAAAAACGATTTTCTGCGTTTTTTCACTTTTTTTTATAGTTTGTAACTTTTCAGGGTTGCATTTTTAGAAAAACGTTGTAAGAATCTTTTTTCTTTAAAATTTGTAGAAAATAATATTTCACAGCCAAACAATTTTTTCCTTAAATTTTGAAAATTTTTCTGAACTTTAAAAAACAGTTCTTAAAAAAAAAATGATGACGGGTATTTTTTTTTTCAAATATGTATAAAAACGAGCTTTTATATGTGCAAAATTGCATTGGCTTACGGTTTTTTAACATACGTTCCCTTCGCGCCGGTAAATTTTTAAATTTTGGTTACAAAAATTACAATTTTTTATAAAATTTGTAACTTTGGTAATTTAGATTGCCAGACTCCAAAACAGTGTTTATGACAAACTAGTTTTGGATTTGGACGTTTGCTATCGATCCAATCCAAAATCTTAAAAAAAAAATTACGTAGTTTTGTTACTTTAGACCACCTGCGTAAAAGTGTTCATCTTAATACAATTCTTTTTCTTCAGAAGACGATGACAGACATTTTAACAAACAATTGTGACCAGAAACTAACAATGGTTTAAAAAATAAAACTGTATTCATACCATAATACGACTCCAAAACAGTGATATTTAGCACTTTCATATCGATTTTTAATAAACTTAAATTTTTGGAGAAAACGCTCTTATTCTCCAGGAACTCCACATAGGCTCCAACAAAAAGTTTTTTGTTTACACATTCTCTCTTGTGATTTTTTAGTAGTTCAACATTGAAGATTAAAATTTAGCCAGCATGTGACCAAGAACTCTCAATTTGGACACTTGCGTTTGTTCTAAGTCAATAGATAAAGATAAAGTGCAGACTTTTTACCCGTATGCACACCACTATTGGCTAAAAAAATCGTTTTTTGTGGTTAGTCTGGGTAGATAGATCCAATGCAGGTGTAAGATGCTGGTTGGTGTCTTTTTCTTTAGCTGTATGCACGTCAAATTAATTAGGTTGTACGCAAAAAACGCAATTTTAGGCTGAAAGTTTTACCGACAAAATTATTACTAGACCAAAATTTTATTAAAAATCAGAAGCGCGTAAAACTTGAAATAAAGTTATATTCTTAAACCTATTTTCAATATTGCTTTTTTAGGTATTTTTTTAATTGATATATTTAAACTAAATTTACCGTATACGGTTGAAACCTCCGAAAATGACGTTTTGCATCATTTTTTGAACCCCCAAAACCACCTCTCAGATACGGCCTTGGTCATAATTTAATTAGTGGACAATAAAGAAAAAGTAATCTATGAAGAAGAATGTTAATACTTTTAATCACTAATAGCAAATTTTCCATAAATTAGTTAATAATTTACAAATTTAATGCGGACGATGTAACAATATTATCAGTTAATAAATAAAATGCAAACAGACATAGGATGACCAAGCTCTGCTTAAAATTAATCACAGTTTGTGTTGGCATATTTAAATTTTTACGCAAATAAGATGAGATTTTGCTGTCCAGCAACAGAATAAGCTGAGCTTACGTCTTAAAACCCAGTTTTAAAACCTACTGGAAAAACTGGGCACTAACAAATGATTATAACATAAAAATAAAAACAATATCAAACAATAAGATGCGATAATCAAAAAAAGCAAACTTTAATGTCAATAACAAAGTGATAAGCTCTGTTACTTTAAATATAAAATTACAAAAGACAATAGAAATAAATTTGATCTTAAGTGTAAGATGGCTAACAATAGAATAACATATACAGGAAAAGATATGATCTGTAAGTCTAATATTGACTAGGGAATTAGAAGAAGATTATTAATGATATACGTGGAGCAAAGCCAGATTTTTAAATGTAGTAGTAAAAAAGAATGATATAATTATTAAAAAAAAAGTAAAAAAGTATTAGAACTAGTTAAAAAAAGGAAAACATATGAAAAGTATTGTATGACATAGGGAAACTATGCAACTGGTTATAGAAACGAGGAAGAATGAAAAATATGCAAGCAAAGATAGAGAATGGACTTTACAAAGAGTAGAAATAAAACCATAAAGAAATAAAATCATTAGCTTAGCAGGACAAAATGGCTTGCTATTAATTAATCTATCTGATTTATGACTTAAAAAAATTGAAACAAATCTAAAATCTACAAAAATAGTTAAATAAATTAAAATCTGGACTATGGGATGGCTTTCTTCTAAAGCGTCAAATTCTTTTACAAAGTTGAATTTTTCTATAATCTACATTTGACGTTAAACTTAAATAGACCAATCTTATAACAATACTCATCAAAAATTTTGTAAAAGGTGCATATAATTCCCATTAAGATTGTATAAAACGTTCAATTAAATGACAACCTCTGCTTTTACATTTATTTTACATATCTGTTAAAACTTTTTTAGCATAGACAAGTTTTTAGTGGAAATTGGTACAGCACAGCTTCTTGTAGCCTTCTTGCTCTTATTTTTAATAAATGCACGTCAAATTAATTAGGTCGTACGCAAAAAACGCAATTTTAAGCTGAAAGTTGTTTCACCGGCAAAATTATTACTAGACCAAAATTTTATTAAAAATCAGAAGCGCGTAAAACTTGAAATAAAGTTATATTCTTAAACCTATTTTCAATATTGCTTTTTTTAGGTATTTTTTTAATTGATATATTTAAACTAAATGTACCGTATATGGTTGAAACCTCCGAAAATGACGTTTTGCATCATTTTTTGAACCCCCAAAACCACCTCTCAGATACGGCCTTGGTCATAATTTAATTAGTGGACAATAAAGAAAAAGTAATCTATGAAGAAGAATGTTAATACTTTTAATCACTAATAGCAAATTTTCCATAAATTAGTTAATAATTTACAAATTTAATGCGGACGATGTAACAATATTATCAGTTAATAAATAAAATGCAAACAGACATAGGATGACCAAGCTCTGCTTAAAATTAATTACAGTTTGTGTTGGCATATTTAAATTTTTACGCAAATAAGATGAGATTTTGCTGTCCAGCAACAGAATAAGCTGAGCTTACGTCTTAAAACCCAGTTTTAAAACCTACTGGAAAAACTGGGCACTAACAAATGATTATAACATAAAAATAAAAACAATATCAAACAATAAGATGCGATAATCAAAAAAAGCAAACTTTAATGTCAATAACAAAGTGATAAGCTCTGTTACTTTAAATATAAAATTACAAAAGACAATAGAAATAAATTTGATCTTAAGTGTAAGATGGCTAACAATAGAATAACATATACAGGAAAAGATATGATCTGTAAGTCTAATATTGACTAGGGAATTAGAAGAAGATTATTAATGATATACGTGGAGCAAAGCCAGATTTTTAAATGTAGTAGTAAAAAAGAATGATATAATTATTAAAAAAAAAGTAAAAAAGTATTAGAACTAGTTAAAAAAAGGAAAACATATGAAAAGTATTGTATGACATAGGGAAACTATGCAACTGGTTATAGAAACGAGGAAGAATGAAAAATATCCAAGCAAAGATAGAGAATGGACTTTACAAAGAGTAGAAATAAAACCATAAAGAAATAAAATCATTAGCTTAGCAGGACAAAATGGCGTGCTATTAATTAATCTATCTGATTTATGACTTAAAAAAATTGAAACAAATCTAAAATCTACAAAAATAGTTAAATAGATTAAAATCTGGACTATGGGATGGCTTTCTTCTAAAGCGTCAAATTCTTTTACGAAGTTGAATTTTTCTATAATCTACATTTGACGTTAAACTTAAATAGACCAATCTTATAACAATACTCGTCAACAATTTTGTAAAAGGTGCATATAATTCTCATTAAGATTGTATAAAACGTTCAATTAAATGACAACCTCTGCTTTTACATTTATTTTACATATCTGTTAAAACTTTTTTAGCATAGACAAGTTTTTAGTGGAAATTGGTACAGCACAGCTTCCTGTAGCCTTCTTGCTCTTATTTTTAATAAAATTTATAATATTCTAAACTTTTTATTACTAAATTAGGAAGAATTTGTTTATTTTGTAGAAACGGACATAATTTTTGACAAAAGGTTGTTCTGATCTTAAATAAAATTTTTACTGAGGGTAAAACACAATTATACAATAAATACAAATTAAGAAGACTACTTTATTACAATAAAAAACCTGATAAAAAAAATCTAATTACGACAAGAATACAAGGTTTGAATGTATTTGTTATTACAGTTCTAAAAAATTTATTGCTGTTATATAAACCATATCGTTTATTGAGTTTGAGAGTTAAATTTAATAATTTGTAACAAAATTTACAAATAAAGACAAATATGAAAGTAAAAATTAAAAAAATAAAAATTAGTTGATTCTAATTTAGTCACTTTAGCAAAATAATGCATTATTTGTTTTTACGTTATTTTTACAAATTTGTTGTTAACAAATTGGAATTTGAAATTGTTACTATTTTGCTAAGAAACCTATAGAGCCGCATTTTCAAGTATTGAGTTTTTTTAAATGTAAGATAAATCATTTTTTTGTTTAAATGTTTATGGCAACAAGGAAATTGTAGATACCTTGGTAGTTAAAACTCTATGCCAAAAGTGTAAGTAACTTTGTTGCTTAGAATTATTTGCTCATATTTTAGTTAGCGCTGCAAAATATGCAAAAATGGCAAATTATTTTTGATGATGGAACAATATACGTTCCAACAGTCAAATAAACATACCGGTCAATTTTTCAAGTAATTAGAATAAGACAACAAAAGAAGTTCAATTTCTACTAACCAGTGGAACAGGCGGATTTTTGCAAGAACTATTATTCAATCTACAAATAATTTGAAATGTCATTGAAAAAAGTACTGAATACAATTCCTTGTATCTAGCCTTTGTTGACTACAAAAACAGTTTGATACACTAGAACTGTGGGCCATTACAAAAGCGTTAAATTTGGCTAGGATTAATTCAAGATACTGAAATCTACTAAAAAATATCTACGATAAAAATAAGATTAAAGAGTATATGATCACCAAAACCATACAAATCCTAATAAGGGTACGGCAAGAATTATATTGCCAAAGATATTTATTAATTAATTTATCCTTGCAATGAAAAATATTTTTAAATTTTTATAAATATCTTATAAAAAATGTTATAAAAGTTATTCTTTAATTAAAAATATTATAATTGTTTAACCAAAATCTGGTTAGCTGTATTAAAAATTATTGATCAAATTAAATGTTATTAAATAATTACATTGATCCGTATTTACCGCTTTTATTAAAATTAATATTCTAATTGTTTTCAAGCTTATGCATTAATTTAAATTAATTCTTAATGAATATTTATTCAAACAAATTATTTTTTAAATACGATTTTTTGTCATGAATTGACAATTTGATTATAAATTGTGACAAAAATATACATTAATATTGTAAATCAAATACTTTTAATTTGAACGAAGTTGCACTGAGTGCTATTGGCGCAGTATTCTGAAAACGATATTATATATCGATTTTAATAAAGGAAGGTGAATACGTCTCATAATTTATAGAGTTTCTATTAATATCAACAAACATAAAGCTGATAGCAAATTTCTTACCTTAACATGCAAATATTTCTGATAACTCATAAGTATGGAATAAAAGATGCTTACCTGAAAAGAAAAAAATACATATTAACATTTGTTTAAATTATATCAGAGAAGTGTTAATATTTTGGTATAATTGTAGCAAAGAACTGAAAACTAAGTCAATGGCATTATTAATCATGATCCTAATTATGATCTAAATATTTTTTTAAGCCTAACATATTTATACGAGTAATAACAAATATTTGTACTATAATTGGAGCCTGGATAACTTTTCAATTAAATTTTCTAAAGTTTAGAAAGGTATATATTTTATACCATACTGCAGTAATTGAACAATTAAGAATCTGAATTGGTTAAGCTCCATGTTGGTTTGATATTAATAGCATTTGAAGTCGTGTAATTTGGTGCTGTAATAAATATAATAAAAATATTTGCACACAAAATAAATAAAAAAATGTTTGTTGATTTAGTTTTGATTTTTATTGTCATCATTTTTGATTAATTCATACTTTTTGTTAAAGTTTGGCTAAAATTGTATTTTAAATATTAATAATGAATTTAATTTTTAAATCATTTATTGTGATACTTCTACTCAATTATTATCTTTTTATATTTATTAAGTTGTTTAAGCTGATTAGAATAGAAAATATTTAATAATCTTATTCAATCTACAGAAAATCCGAAAAAGATGTATATTCAAAATGAAATTAAATATCAGCATAAAAGCGTTAATTGCACTTTAAGTATTAAAAAAACTTTAATGTTGAACACTGACACTTGCACTATACAAAAGTATATTAAATGCTTAACCAAAAACCAGGTTACAAAAGTTTTATAAGTAAAACTTTGCTTTAAACAAGTTTTTAGGTGCTAATACTGAAGTGATTGTAACTTTGGCAAGAGTTCATCCTACAAATCAACGCAAAAAACACCGGATTAGGGGCTTCAAAAGGAAAAACTATTTTACAAATCCAAAAGAAAAACATGGATTTGCAGTCAAAATAAGCATAAAGTATTGGATTGGAGTACAGAAACATTTTAGAAATGTTTGAAAAGAGTAGAATGACTCAAATCTTGGAGCGTAATTTGTCGCATGTTCGAATCTTAATTCCTGCAGAGAATTTTAAGATATTTTGGCATTAAGACATCATTTAATATGAGAACCAGATACTAGGCCTCATTAGTATCTACAGCGCCTCCATTCACTCAATTATAAGAGGTGCAAAAAAAAACTACTCTTATGTGCATTTTCTGTCTCTGGTGGCTAGGTAGTTTTGAAACACATCAATATTAACAGAATAGAACTATTACAGTTTCTTTGACGACCACCTTAACTGACCACAGTTCAAACTTACAAATAACTCATACCAACGTTCAAATCAGGGCATCCCGGTTAAATGACATGGAAGATTATTTCATGCAGACGTAAGTGCAAATAATTGTTTCATAATATTAATGTTAATTTATTATGCATTGAATAAAACTGATTTACTATACATTACAATATCAGAAACTGACAGGTAATTGTGTTTTAAAATATAAATATTGTAAAAGATTTTTTTATACTCATTTTATAATTTACAAATTAAAATATTCTTACAATGAAATATCAATGCAAATGTTTATATGTTAATACATCCGGAAATAACAGTAGCACTACTTCTATTACTTCTAATAAAATGTATTAAGTATGCATTATTATATAACTATATTTCCCATTCTTCCGTATTAATAAAATGTATATATATATCTATATTTCCCATGAACAATCAGATTTATAATTAATGTTCCATTAAAAAAATAATTACATATTTAAACATAATTATTAAACGTTGACATATTTACACACGTTTTAAAACTGACCTACACAATTTATATAACATATAATTTATCACAAAATTTAATGGTTGCTTGAGCAATATACGGTTCTTAAACATTCTTTCCTGACAATACAATTTAAATTATAAATTACAGAAATAAAATTAAAATATTATCTACGGATCGATGAAGTGTTGAAAACATGACTATATTGTCAAATTAATCAATTCAATCTAATCATCATATAATTCGATATGAAGTGAATGTGCAATAAAAGAGCACGAGTTTTAGACGCACGCTACATTTTAAATTTTATGGTAATGGTTAGCTAGCTTTTCTATTTTTTCACCAGTCACGACAACATAAATATTTAGTTTAGTGGATAGATAACAGTTATGTGATGCTTGATCGTGAAAATTATGAAAATATTTGTAGTTGTAACTATAATGGTCTGTTAAGTATGATATAACATGTGTATGAATTAAAGTGTAATTATAATTAATGCATTGTGTAAGAATCATATTAGACGATGATTTATAAAAATAAAGTATATATTTACAAAACATCTTAAACTTACATTTAGGTTGAAATATGAATTTGTAAATTTAATTTATACAATAATAACAAAATTAAGCTCTGACGACGTTGATGAATATTTTAGAGGCGCCACTGTTATAAGTTTCATCAGCTTATAAAGTTTTGTTAAATAATGTTTTATTTCTTAAATATAATAGTGCTTTATGTCAATTAATTCATAATTAAATATGTTATTATTTATGTACTTTAACAGTCATTGTAACAGTCATAAAGATTATTTTACTTAATTTAATTTTTTATGTGTTTATAAAAGTAATATGATTATATATTTATGAATAATTTAATTAATTATTTATTTTATTATAATATGTTGTTTTAATAGAACCTTACTCTTTATGGATACAGCAGAGAAAGTACATTTTTAACAGTTGTCTCTAAATTTATATAAATCTGTTACAACATACACTGCGAATAAACCTGGAACAGTTATGCCTTTGGTTATACCTCTCCTTATATGTTGTTTTATTACCCGATCCCCGATTTTTGTCAGATATGACAGTTTATACTCAAAATTCGACACGATTTATAATTTTTATTATATCTATAAAACAGATAAATATAATAAATGCAAAAATGTTTGCAAATCATATAGTACTGATAATTTTAAAAGATAATCAATTTATTTTAAACGCGATAAAATTACTTTCTTTCTATTATTTAATAACGTGTACAAGAATTTACTATACGAGATGTAAACTGTAATGCGATTAATGTATGTATTCTAACGTCTAAATTATATTGATACCATATAAGGATACTTTCCCTTGTCGATTTACATCTTCGCGGAGGAATTCAATGTCACAGTCACGATTAATATTTTTACAATACAATCTATTTTTAGAACTGTTTATTGGCAATGCGGCATGCTTTTACATGACCGAGTTTTTGGTAAATAAAAAGGTTGTTTCTGCATTCAAAATAAAATTTACGGAAGTGATTTGCGTTTTCATATTGATTGTACATGCATTGTGTTAATTGGGTTATGCATAGTACGCGGTTATCATAATTTTGTGAATAACAATGATTTTCAAGTTTTGTAAAATGTTTATGTTATGGTTTTAGATCTTAATTTGAATTAACTTTTATTATTATTAACTACAATTGTAACAACGTGATGCAACTAATGTTTTAATAATTCAATCAACACTAAAAAACTGATAATATATTATCAAATAAAAACCTATTGGAGGACCAATCAAAATATAGGGTTTCGTAATAATAATTATGTGAACATTATAGAAGCAGATTCGATTAAGTAGTACGCTTTTATCTTATCAACTAAAATATCTATAAATCAATTAAGAAATCTTCCGTAATATAGTAACTGAAAGCAATTAGGTATGCTAGTCAAACTCTGCTAATGCATAAGTAAATTTATGTATGTTTAATTATAACTAAAAAAATAATGGTTGCGTCGATTAAAATCCAAGCATCATATTTAGTGATTTTTTTAATTATTGCTAAGAGTAGTACCAGAATTTTTATTTTGTCATTAGTGTCATTACAATTCTTATTAAAAAAATCCCCGTTTTATTATTGAAATTGAATTTAAAAACTTTCCAATAAAAAGTCACATTTTAAATTTTTCGGCATTTTGATCTGCCAATGTTGCTAACAGTGTCGCAGAAAACCACACCAATTAAGGATTTCACAGTCCAGCCTTTACCGCGTACTGTATAAAGATCTTAACAGATCATAAACAACGCCAAACTTTTGTTTCTTGTGTGCTGGAAAAGCAGGTAGAAAATCCTTTAGAAAAATTATATTAGCGTCTTAATGGGATTGTCAATAGACAATGAATGCTAACTTTAAGACTTTCTATATTAGACAATTTAGACATAAACATTTTTTTTCCAGCACGATGACGTAACAATTGCAATGCTGCACGGACATAAATTGGCCCCCCAGATCGTGCGATTTAACTCTGCTAGACTTTTTTGTTTGAAGCTACATGAAGGAAAAAGTCTATGCTAATGCCCTGCAAACAATTCCAACTCTCAAAAACAATATTCGAGCTGTTATTCGAAGGTGGGTATTTACTGAATATCATGTTCCACAAGTAATTGCACGGTTTGTACTTTAAATTTAAATTTAAAAAGCTGTACTGCTTAAGAATAATTTTTTCTTATTGTAAAACCCTATATTATAACAGTTTTGAAGCAGTAAATTTGTTAAAAAATGATACTAAATAAAATTTTAATATTTGATGTTGAGATTTTGAAAGAGTTCAAAGTACCGATATCGATGCTGGTGCACGAGTAGAAAAAGATATTCAATTCAGAACAAGTTAAGGTTTTTCTTTTTAGAAACAAAAAAAAACACACTTAATAAGCATTATGTAAAACTATCTGACTTATAGTTTTTGTTTCAGGTTTTGTTTAATTTCATAACAAAATGTTGTAGGTTGCCGCCGTTTACTGAAATAAGAAAGTTAATACAAAGTTTAATGAGCTTTGATTGTCCTATATATGCAACAGTGCGTTAAGTTACTTTGTCTACTAGACTGTGTTTTGATAATGTGTGTATTATTTTGCAGTGGATCTCCGACATTGGTACGTCACTTGTTGGTATGCTCAAGGCATTAAGCGTATTATCTTTCCTTGTCATGATTATGATTTTTATTGTTTTAGAGTGCAATAATTTTAAGTGTTGTGTACAAATAGTGAATTATTTTGTTATATGACTTAGTGAAGAAAGTAGCTTATTTTAATACATTTGTGGGATTTGTCGCAGTAAGCGTCTAAAATTTAATTTTAATTTTTAAATGTTATTTATTGCTTTAACTTCAATACAATGCATACACTTCCCATCTATTTTGTACTAAATAGAAGTAATGAGATGTTTTAAAATAATAATATAGGTAATATTTTATTTTTTATTTATTTTTATGGATTTTTAAATACTTATGTTTTTTTTTTAATTTAGTTATTTAACGTCGGTCTATTTCTGCTGCCAAGGCTAATCACCGACGCCAGATGTTAAGACTACTATATCTGAGAATTTTGCCGCAAATTTAGGAATTCCAACCTAAATTATTGGGTTCTTTAACGTCCACACAACATCAAGGCAGTACACGGAACCTACTAAAGTTTCTCTTTTTATCCGAAAGAAGGCGTACTCATCACTACACATTTTTTCTTAACCAGCAAAACTGACCCTCTAGATAGGGGGCTTGAGGCTCGAACCCAAGACCCCTAGTATAGCGGTTGTCAAATTTAATAAACGGTTACTTTAACTGGCTTATATGAATTTCAATCAGTTGTCTTTTAATAATAATAATAATAATAATAATAATAATATTGAAGTTAATCTTCACACATAAAAACAAACAAATGAACACCCAGTTGAACCGAGACAAAATATTGTTGTATTGCGTTGTTGAATAAGTACAAGTTACTATTCTTTTTACTACGCTTGAATGAATAAAGACTTTGGCATTCTACAAGAAAGGTCGACAAACACAGTTTCTGAAGAACACCTCTGCTAAAAGTGCAAACAAACTTGTTTTGTAACTTTGTTGACCTATTTGATTTTTCATTTTGCCTTGCAATATTAGTTGTAGTACTGTGTATTTTACTTGATAGCGCAGATTTTTTTATTTCTTGGATATACCAAAAATTTATTCTAACATCTATGATAACATTTGTTACATGATTTTTCTACAATTTTTTTATTTATTTTCTTCCCGAATGGTTCTGGTCTAAATATTCTAATAAATTACCATTTGAAATATAACTAGGTTAAGATGATTTAAAAACTAGAAAAACGTAGGTCTCAAAAAAAAAAATTGTCAACTGCTACAGATTCATGTGGCAACAACAAAAATAAAAATTTAATAAATAAAATTAATACACATCTAACTTGTGCAATAGTTATTTATTAAAGCATCTGTTAAAGTTTTAAATACAATTAAAGTCATGCTAATAATATATTTTAATGATTCTTGTACAGAATGATGGAATATCATAAGTCTGATTCCGGAAGACAAGTAAGACAGTTCAATAAAAACCTATGTTGTTGTAACAACTGAATTGTCGCTTCTGAAAAATAAAATAGTAAATGTTATTTATGAAGTTGTTAATTCTGCACCATTATTTTTCTTGGCTAGCTGGAGAAAGAGCCTGGTTGCATGTGGGAAAACTAAAACTATTCAACCAATCTGATTCTATTTACAATAAAATTATTTATAATATATATTATTAGTTAACATTTTATCATGTCTTGATTAACATTTCAAAAATTTGTATTAAGTCAAGGTAACATTCAAGCTAACTAAAACATGAAACATTTAAAGTATAAGTTGCCAACTTAACTCTTTACAAACACACCTCACGATTCAATACAAACCATCATATGATTATATAAAATCATACCCATGGGGAGATAGACCTTGGTCAATATTTTTAGTTATATTCACCTTCATAGTATAATTAATGTAAATATGAAATAAATATATTAACTACTACTGCAGTCCATTATTACTAACAATAGGAATGAAACTACAATCCTTGACTTTTAAAATATTTAAACCTGTGAGTTGCCCATTTTAATTCATAATAAAACAATAATAATATGCAATTTCTTATTAGTAACAGGGTTATTAATGTAAAGGCGATAGACAGTATGTGTCTCATACTGGGCGAAGAGGCATTTTACATAAAATTTATTAATTTTAAATTAATTATATAAATTTATATTAACAAAAGATGCAATGAAATACAAAATACGTTTTGTCTATTAAGTTGAGCAATAATAGAACGAGTTCTAGTATAGAACAATGGTGTAAGTTATATATTTGAACTATGTGTGAATATTTGATTATGGCAAGCTAGATATTGAGAAAAAGAGGACTAAGTTATAATAAATTCTGCAGAAATATGTTCTAAAAAGTTTAAATTTGATTTTGCATAGATGATAGTTGAAAAACTGAATTTATTTTAAAAGTGTGAAACAAATTAATATAAAATAAATAATTTTATTATAATTAATAACGACTTTCAGTTCAGAAGACAATATTTTTCAGATTTGGTATCATTTTATATCATTATTCTTTTAGTTTGTTGTTCACTTCTACACAAATTATTCACTCAATTTAAATTTGTGATTGTACAATGTTTTGAATTTGAATATGAATTAGCATTTTTCACCGACTGTGAAGCTAGTTTACTAATAATGATGTAAACTTTTATTCTCTTAAATGAGCTCGTAAGGTTATAAGGTGTTACAACTCAAATGAAGGCTGCAATTATTTGTAAACAAACTATCGTAATCATCGTCTAATAAAATTCTTTTGAGCAAATTTCTTTAAACATGCTTTAATTGATATTGCTTAATGTTATTTCCAATATCATTATTAAACATTGTTTTTAATTAAATTTAAATTTAAGTCCATAATTGGGTATTAATAAATATTATTTATAGATTTAATTTAAGCTAGCCAAATTTATACTAAAATAGGTGTTAAATACCTTTTTGGGTATTATTAACACCTATATTAAGTATTAATATTTACTTTTAATTAGTGCAGGTTGTAATAACAATAATAAAACGAACATAAATCAGAATCATTGTTTAAAACAATATGCAATAATTTGAGTTTCCTAATATCACATTCAAAATCTGTGTTAATAATAAAAATAAGATGCAGTGAAACTTTTGTAATTTTTCTGATGGAAACGTGCCCCAGAAATAAATATCCAGCGTATAGCAATGAGAGTTATTACTGTATGTTATCACATCACATCAGTAAGTTTATTGTTGCATGTAGAATTACGCGCTAGGAGATTCTTGAGCTACATTTATTATATTTATTATTAAGTGAAATTAAAGATGCTCCGACTTACAGTAAAATTGCAAATGTTATGTAGGTCTTCGTAATTAATATTTATTTCCCATATTTTTAATTCAGATTAGAAAATTTATGTTTTGTAATACTTATGTGTTAAATATTATCATAGTATCCGGGTTAGATTAAACGCTTAAGGCAAATTATAAATACATATATTTGACTGTGTGCAATATTAATTTGTGATTTTTTTAAATTATATAAATAATATCACAAAACTCTACCAATTTGTTTTTTATAGACTACTCACAATTTTACAAAATTAACATATACATAAAAACATTTATTTTTCAGATTTACAATAATTCTGCAGACTGTATATGCCTTTCAGACTATTGGCCAACTTATTTACGTATATTCTTTAATATTCAATTTGTATGTGTGTTACTTGACAAAAGGTACATTTAATACCGAGACAAATATCTATAAAATGCCATGTGATAGTAAAATGGTCCAGTGCATCATGTGTAATGTACTGTCTAATTTAATTTGAATATCTGGAGCATGTTCTATGATTTTATAATAACAGTAAAATTGTCATAATTATGATTTGCAATACTATAAATTAATGTTTAATTGTTAAAAGTTAATTAAAATTTATTTTTTTTCAAAATACAGGTTTTTTATCAAAAGTCTTCAACTGGTTTGAAGGCGTTGAGGTGTTAATAAACTAACAAGTTTAGGTAATTCCATTACATACCAAACCCATTGACAACAGGGTTACATTACAATTGGCCATGATCCATTTTACTAGAAAACTCAACAGTGTTACAAATGTGAGGCTAATTACTGACGTCACAGTATTGTTTGATGCAAAATCAAAGGTTTCAACTTAAATGATTGGGTTTTTTACTTGCAATCACACAATGCTCTGAGAAGGCTATAGGAAGCAATAACTGTCCTTGCGATTGTGTAGAAAGAATCTCCAAACTATGACAGGGGTCTAGACTGGACACTGTCAACTAAGAAAACACATTGGGCGATTGGTATTGGAAACAGTCCAACGTGTAAAGGATATGAATTGGATGACAAGATCAAGCACTTGATTTGTACATGCTTGGATAGAAATACGATAAAGAGCCAAGGTTGGAGAGTTGCTGACTTGACATACCCAGTATAAAGAAGACCTTTTCAAGAGTTGTTATTGCTTACATCAGCCACATAAGTTGGTTGAATGCCGGGACAATAGAGTGAGGTTATTACTGAAGGAAACACAAAAAGTACCAAAAACTCTCCATCTCCAAATCCAGAATTCTAAACGTAGCACGCAAAGTCATACCTTGAAGCTACTAAAATTTCTGTTTCTATTCTCTTGGGTAGGTACCAAAACAATTTTTTTTTACTAAAAAATGATTTTTTTTAATTTTAAAATCTATATATAACAGAGTATACTTAACCGCAAACTCAAAAATAGCAAAACAATGCTTGATATTCAAAATAATATTATAAAACAATAAATGCACTGAAATAGATTGTCTTATAAAATCTACATACATAACGATCGTTGACATCTACTATTCCCCTAAAGGTAATATGGAATTATTTAATCATAATATAAATATTATATTGGACTTGCTGCAAAAAAAAAATGTATACTATGTTATTGCAGGAGACTAACATAGATTTTTTAATCTTTAGATAGTAATGCATTACAGTTTATTTTATTATTAGACTAGTACAATACATTCATAACCATAAAAGAATACACCAAAGGAAACATGTTCAAAACTTGCATTGATAATCTATTAACAAATATTTCTCAATTTTCATCAGCCGTAATTGACAGACATATATTTGATTATATGGAGCAAAGTGTAGAGTTAATTATAAGTACCCCAAGTACTGTTAACGCTAGAGAATTGCCGGGTTTACTCGCCTCGTCGTGTTGTAGTGCCACTAGTAGTATTGTTTCGAAAAAATATTAAATCCTATCACATCTATGAGAATATTGGTGAACCTTTCTTTCTAGACAAATATTGACACGTACAGCAACGTTTTAAAATTAAAATTGGATTTTATAGGACAAAATGCCAACCAACTCAATATCCAAACAATAATTTTTTAGTCATCACTCTTTTTATATGTTGAATTACATACAATATTCTATGTCTTTATGTTTTTGGTTAAAGATTTAAAGTTATATTTAACGAGTAAAATATTATTAAAGAATTAATTAAAAACGTCAATTTTCAAAAATTAATTGCAAAGAAACGACTTATTGCATCAAATTTCTACAAATTTGAAGACACAGATTGGACTTTCTTCTACAATGTGTGAAAATTTTATTCAATTACATTCAGGCGTTTTTTTGCTGAGTTGGATGCTGTAAACCCTTATAATAGCTCAACTATTCTCCTCCCTTAAACCATCTGAGTTTAGAAATTTTAACGAAAGTAATATCAAAACTTTTAATAATAATATTTCTGAAGAAAATTGAGAAGATGTATTAAAATAATCAGATCCGAATACTTTCTGGCACATGTTTTCAAATATTTATAGTAAAATTTAAAAAAAATGCTTTCCAATTTTAAAAATAAATTGCAACAGAAGTAATATATATTACACGACAGAAGTTAAATAAGCACAAGCCAGAGTAAATCTACAAGAATTTCAGATTTAAAACCCGCATTTCTGAAATTAGTGAAAGCAAATGATTATAAACAAATAATTCAGAACAGTTTAAATAAATCAAAAGCAACTTGGAACATAATTAACAGATATATGAAAAAAAAACAGCAATAAAATCTCAGTTGATAGCGATTGTACAAAGCCTTTGACTGTGTCCATCTTATTATCTTAATATCAAAGTTATAGCACTATGGCACTCTCCGTATTCTCTTAAAACTTTTAAAATCATACCTGGAAAGTCGCTACTAATATGTTTCTGTAAATAATTGTACATCATCGTTTATTAAATTTAAGCAATGTGTACCTCAGGGTTCTGTCCTAAGTCTTGTGCTATTTTCAATTTATATAAATGATTTTTTTTGCTTATCTTAACTCAATAAAGTTGATATTATATGCAAATGATACCACAATACTAACATGAAGTGCTTTGTCAAGAGATGTCAAGAAAGAGCCAAACAATGGTTTCTTGAAAACCACTTGATTCTCAATAGAGAAAAAAACGCAAAGAATAATATTCTTCATGGCCTAGACGGCAAGACAAAATCTAAATGTTAAAGGAATAAGATTTGATGACTATCTAACTTGGAATGCTCATATAGACTAATAAGTCAAAAGTTATCAAGAATAGAATTAGATTGTGGGATGTTACTGGCTACTTGAATAAAATATTTATATTACAAATAAAGCAATCAGGACAATGTTCAAATTTATTGCTCGTGAAAAGTATTTTAAAAAAATAACATTTTTAACACTGCCGGTCATGTTTGAACTCGATACACTTTTATATATCCACAAAAATAAAAACAACTTTTAAACGGTCAACAAAATACAGTAATCATATTCTAAATAAAAAATTTAGACTTAAAAAATCACAAAAAGAATCGTTAAATACGAATTTATATAATAAGCTATCACAAAATATAAAAAATATGCCTCTAGCTAAATTTAAGATCAAAACAAGAAACATTGATAAAATACGCTCCACATTTAATAGAAAATTTTAGATTGTTTAAAATTGATAGTGTGTAATAATACTACATAACATTTTGACCAAAAATATAAATATTATTTTAATAGTGTTTGTATTCAACAATATGTATTTGTGTCTACATTGGTTAAATAAAGTTATTATTATTATTAATGGTAACGATGGAGTTAGAAATAAATTTGCTAGTGAGATCACGCTTTAATTAAGATCAGTTTGAACTATTAAACAATTGAAAGCATTTTGTATAGTTATGATAATAGTGATTGACCAAACTAGCTGCTTGTACAGTATATAAATAATTAACGAAGTAACAGAAACCACCGGTTCTGCAGTTGAAACAACAGTAGGTTGTCTGCGTTGTCTAAAAGAATAAATAAAAAATTAAAACACGTTGTGCGTAATGAGCTTATTACGCACCAGGCGTGCCGGGCGTTATAGAACGAACAAAATACCAACGTATTTTTAGTAATAATAACAGATTACAGAAAAGAGTAGACAAATGTATATAATATGACAATGAATTTTAGTTCATCCGTCATCGATGCAGCATGATAACACGATTAAAATTATCGTGCATTAATGTTATAATTACAGTCGAATAGTTTGAAGTTAACACAACTTGAAATACACACACTTAAAATATTAAAAGTTGATGCAAGTATAGCAGGGTGAATCTAATACAATTACTGTGTACTCAATTGTCAAAAATTATCAACTAAAAACTAACATTTTGATAAAAAAAATGACACATAAAGCCAGATTTTCAATGGTTTTAAACTGCCAAAACAAATTCTATCGCATAAAAAATTCCTGATAAGCTTATCGCAAAAATAATTCTTATAATTACTTATATACATAAAAATTATTAACATTAAAGAATTAAATTTATGAAAAAATTATCCATAGACGCGTTTCGAGCTTTTGCCTCTCATCAGTATGGCTTTATTTATTTAAAGTTAATAATTGATTTGTAACTTACTTTGTCAACATCGTTTACTACCACAATTCAAAGTAAATATTTTAAAGGGTGTATTGACTATTTATACTAACTGACTTAATGACTTTATTTAATGGCTTTGGTTAATATTAAATATTACATATAAAAAATTTTATTGCTAACATTTTAAAGCAATAATCTTTAATTTATGGCAATTATCTTAAAAATGAACTGAAATTTAGCAATACTGCCGTACATCATTTAATGCTTTTTCGTTCAGCATACTGATAACTCTTGCAAAAGTTATTTTATATAGATTGAAATATAAATTTGCATATTCTGTCAATTGAATCTACATTTATTAATTTATTATTAATTATCAAATTGCTGTAGTGTATACATAATATATAGATATTCTAATGATGACTTATTTCACAATTTCCTTTAAAATTTATTTTGAGAAATAATAAATAATAAATATAAACATTTCTGTAATCTATTAATATAATAAAATTTATATAACAATATATCCCATCCCATTTTTATTGAATTATTCATTTATGATATATTATACTCATCAATATTAATAATCTCTAAAACTATTTGATCTGATGTAAAAGAAACTGGCTAATTTCCCACTTTTTTAAAGTTGTATTATAAATTACAAACTAATAACTTTTTTCTAATTACAAATGATTATAATTTAAAGTTTATCCGAAAAGGAGACCCTTAAACAAAAAAGTGAAAGTAGTGTACCGGGTAGATCTTTTCAGGAAGAGTATCAATAAAACAGACACGTGGTATGTGTCTGCTTTACTAACTACAACGCCGAAATTAAATCGAAGGTTTCCAGTGTGAGAGTCATAAACTTAAATTCCTTTTTCAATTTTCTAATAGTGTTTCAATGAAGCATAATCACACACAAAAATAATAAATTATCAGAAGTTTTTATATTGTATACATAACAATAAATGTGTTTAAATTCGATTGAATAAATGTTACATTGACTTTTACTTATCAGCTAGTAATGAAATATAACAAAACAAATAAATTTCAAAATGTACATATAAAAGAAAATGTACTATAAATATTAATAAACTTATTAAAAAAAATACATAATTCATAATAAACTTTTTAAATTCTTAATTTAAATGTAAATATAAATTTTAATTTGAAATCAGTTAATGGATTGTAGTTAATGTATACCATTCTATATTGTTATCAGATAACAATAAAGTAATCGACAGTTGTTTTTCCCCATCTTATTAATTTAATATTGTAATGACAGTGAGTTTTTTTTTTAATTAAGCATTAAAACAAATTATTAAATTCCCCAATGGCTTAAAACTATTGACCAAATTAATTTTTATATTGTAAAAAAATATAATTATTAATCCACAATAATAGTAAAATAAATATTACATACATACGTTAAATAAATATTGTTTATAAATAGGTATTATAACATATAACCGCACACGAACAGGGTTGAATTGAAACTAACTACACATAGATATCACAATAGTAACACACTGGTTATGCACTGATGGACACTTACCTTTGATTCAGTAATCCCAAAAGTTTTGCACAAGTCTACATGAACTAACTAAATGCAACGCTCATCCTATTCCACCTTTTATATATACATGAGAAAAGATGATGTTCTACCTCTCCAAATAAACAATCATCGGTACTCTCTACAAGATAGCCTCACAATTTCAATGGGCTATTACTTTTCGTATACGCAGAGAGAGTATATAATAGAAAAATACATAATAATTGCTTATCAAATAATAATAACATATACCGATGTTGCATTATATTTGGTTTTCTGAAAATGTAAATCTCCATTTTTAATATCCATGTCATATTAAGATTTACTCTCTAATTTGAGAGGTTTTTTGATAACGCTTTCCTTCCTACTTTTTATAATTAAACACATTTAGCACCGGCTACACTATAATTATCTTTGTCGTCTATTTTTATAATTTAGATATTTGTTTATTATACCTAGCAATTAATATATTAGAAATAATTGAAAAGAATTATAATGAATTAAGTAGTCAATTATATTTTACACAATTAATTACAGCATATTATTAAAGAATAGCGATTTTACTAAATACTCAATCAGACCAATAAATTGTTATTAATATTCTTAATTTAATTTAATTATATTCATACCTAATTAACTGCTGTAATATTATTGACAAATATGGTTTTATTAATAAATACTGATTTTTTATATCTATATTATGGTATTTATTACCATATAATTAGCTCATTTATTTCATATAAAATTTTATATACATATAAATGTGAACATTAATTTACAATATAATAGTAAATAGCAATTTAAATAACTATTTTATGCTAATATATTATTAGATTTGTTCTTTTTCTTATTACATTATTTTAGATAACCTTAATTATTATAGAAAATATTTGCAATATGGTCCATTTTACTGTTTGTAATGACTATCATTACAGAGAATAACGAATTTTACTATTTGACGTAGACATATTTGTTAAAGCAATAGTATTTCACATTAATTATACACTATAAAATATTAAATAAGACAAAATTTTTGTTTACCATTTGTAATTTTTATATAGACTTAAAATAACAAACAAAAGTTTTAAACTTGAACATAGAAACGTCATAAAATTTCTATCAAATAGCCCATAATATTTATGAGAAAATGGCGGTAGTGCCTAGAGAACATTTTTCTTTCTATTTTCAAATAAAATTTGCTAATTTAATTGCAATATCTCAGACTCTAGAAAACATCTAAAAACACAAACAGAAAAAATCTTACGAAGTTAAAGATTTGATGTAATGTGAGTACTGCTAGAAAAATGAAAAAAATAAAAATTTAATTTCAAACAAATTTGCAAGAAATTTTTTTCGGTTATCAATCAAATCAATCTTTATTAAAAATTAAATCATGTTAAGAGGTATATATTCAAATATACGAACTTCTTGTTTGACTAAATAAACAGCAAAATGTTTTTGTTTGCTTTTAACTTTAATGGTGTCTTATTAATAACTTGTTGTTTAACGCAAATAAATGTTTTTCGATAAGCTTCAACAGAACTTTAAGTAAAGTATCGTTTGACTATACTATCGATAATAATGTTTTGGAACATGTTACACAAATAAAAGATTTGGGCTTAATTTTTGATTCAAAACTAACTTTTGTTGAGCATATAAACTATATGTGCAACTGTGCTATGAAAATGTTAGGATTTGTTTACAGAATGTCTACTGACCTATCTCCTAGCACACTCAAATTACTTTATTGCGCTTTAGTACGTTCTCATTTAGAGTACGCTCCGTCAGTTTGGTGTCCATTCTACAACGTTCATATATGCAATATAGAACGTATTCAAAACAAATTTTTTCGTTTATTATCGTACAAATTAGGCATTTTATCCGAAAATTACGATTTTAACCTCATTGCATTGCAATATAATCTTCCGCCGCTGAAAATTCGGCGCAAAAGAGCCGATTTATCATTTTTACGTGGACTAATGATGTCTGAGATTGATTGCCAAGAGCTACTAGTAACTCTTCTATTTCAAGTCCCCAACAATATTCGCCGAACCAGACAGTTTCCATTATTTAGAGAATCTGTACATTCTACCAATTATGGATTTAATAATCCAATTGGTAGAATGTGTAGAATTGCAAATAGTTTCTCTAATAATGTTGATTTATTTTGTGTTTCTAAATGTAGTTTTAAGTGTCAGTTAAAATGTGTTGATGAATAATTTTATATTTTGTTTTTATTTATGTATACTTTTTTCCATGCTTTTATTTTTCAATATTGTTTTATATATTTTTGTGTAATTGTAATATTGTTTGTAATTCATCGTTATTTATGTATATAATGATGTAGATGTAAATGGTTTTGTATATACCGTGAATAAAGTATTAAAGTATTAAAGTAAACTATTACAGGCATTTAAGTTTAAATAGTTGGTTGTTTTATAAACAATATTATTTGTAAAGTAATTTTGTTTTAAAAGATTCTATGATGCTCTATGCCAACATTTAAAAAGTATTTGAGTTTGAATTATGTAGTTATTTATTTGAAATTTATAAATTTTAGTTTAAGAGAAAAACAAATTATTTTATTTAAGTCCTAAACAAAATTATATTTAAATACACTTAAAAAAACCTTTAATATTTATTTATTAGTGTAACCTGTGTAACCATTCAAATCAAACTAGTTAGGATTGCAACTAATACATCATTTTAAAAAGAACAAAATCAAAAACAATAAATATTAATTTTTTAGCATTACACAGAGATTTATACCAAGAGGCAAAACATGGTGTTTAAAATTGGATTCTAAACAAAAAATTTGAAATATTTTTTTTCCAATTGGCTTTTGTTTTGGAGATGTTGAAGTTTTGAACGATATAATATTATAAATAAAACAAAACTAATAGTAGATATGAAAACTTTATTCAATCACCATAACTTTAACTTATAACTCATATTTGAAAACCGTTATGCAAGCCAGGCAACGCAAAACTGTAGCAAGGTCCTGCTAACTTTCAATTTGAAGTGCAACGTTCATAATTTTGTCTTGTTGTTGCTCTTCATTGTTTTGTTGCATAAACTAGTTGTTTTACGTGACCCGAAAAGTATAAATCCTGAGAATTTAAGTAAACGATCGTTAACAATCCCACACCACGTATTAATAGAAAATTTGTGTTGAAAATGACGTCTTTTAAATGCGTGCGGACTGACCATACATGCTTATTGTGACAGTTGTTGATTTCTGGTAAAAGTAGCTTTGTCGAACCACAAAATGGAAGGAGTAAAGTTAGAATCTTGCCTATGCTGTTCCAGAAGCTAATACAAAAATGCTAATCTTTATACTTGATCTCCTGGTTGTAAGTACTTTCTTTTAAAGTCCTCCAAACAAAGTTTTGAGAAAAAATAAAAAAATTAAATAGCAAGTTATAGATCATATGTACATTAAAAAATAACATAATTATACATATAAGAAACGTGTTGTCTGGGTTGAAGCTTTTTTCATATGTCAGTCAAAACGTTTAGAGAAAAGATATTTTAACTGATGCAAAACAGCAAACAACCAATTAAGAATATACTGAACTTTATTCAAAATGTATACTTACAAAATAAATAACACAATACATAAAATAAAAGACATGGTTTGTTAAAAATAAATATATAATAAAACATTCTTTTACAAAACATCTCAATAAATAAATATGAAACGGCCAAAACTTATTATTAGACTTATTTGTCGACGACAAATTAAAAACATGAACTTTTTGCAAAGTTGTTGAAAACACCTCTACTGCCGCAAGGCTAACAAAATCTTATAAAAAAAACCAGTAACAACTTGGTTGCTTAAAGCGCTCGGACGGCATATAGACAGCCAACCTATCGAAGCAACCAAAATACTTTTGGAAACTTACTACCCATGATTTATCACCCCGACACAAGGTTGTTCTGACGTTGCAACTTTACCTTCTTTATGGGATGAATGAGACGCTCTACACCACCTTGTAGAAAAGACACGTAAAACCTGGGCAATCAGAAATGTCTCACCACACAAGGTATTAGGACTGTTTTTTTTGCAACGACAAGGACATTATTTTAGCTTATTTAGTAAAAATCTATCTCTAGTTATGTATTGTTTTTTGCTACATTTCCATAGCATGAGTGTCATAAAAAGAAGTAAAAGTTGTATTTATACCAAAACTACGACTTTGTAATTACACACAAAAATCTTACTTTTTTAAAAAATACGTTTGAGAATCTGTGCAAAAAAATAATTGATGAATGGCTTTACACCGAGTAACAGATTGAATTAAAAGATCATTACAGGAACTACCTTAGGAGTATTCATAGACATCAAAGGTGCATTTGACAAAACCACCTTTTATAAAACAAAAAAAGCGCGTTTGTTGCATGGTGTTAATACAACAATTAGTGGATAGATAAAAAAACATGTTAGAGATGTAACAGATACTGCAAGCAGCAAAATAGTCAGAAAAAGTGGTTGACAAAAACTGCCTTTCTGTACTACCACTTGTACTATGGAGTATAGTAATAGCAGAGACGGAGTTAACTGTAAGCAATGGTCTGCAATGCGGAAAGGCCCATTAGCACAGAGAACCCTATCGTTTATTTTAAAACATGGGAGACAAATGTTTATTATTACAGATCAGATAAATGTTAATGTTTGACTTATTTGTTATTATTGAACAGTTCCGCTCAGTTCTGACAGCATGTTTTAATGGTTATATATTTAATAATTATAATAATTCTTTATTGACGGCATATAAAAAAAAAATACATTTACATCTACATATAAAAAATATAAAATTATTCAATAACACATTTTAAACGATTTTTAAATGTATATTTAGGATCGCAAAACAGATCAATGTTATTAGAAAAGCTATTCGCAATTCTACACATTCTGCCAATTGGATTGTTGAAACCATAGTTGGTAGAATGTATAGATTCTCTAAACAATGAAGACTGTCTAGTTTGGCGATTATACCTTAAACGGAAGAGATAAGTCCACGTAAAAATGTTAAGTCGGCTCTTTTGAGCCTAAGTTTCAGCGATGGAAGATTATATTGCAATGCAATGTGATTGAAATTGCAGTTTTCAGAGAAAATGCCCAACTTGTACGACAATAAACAAAAAAAATTGTTTTGAATGCGTTTTATATTGCGTATATGAATGCTGTAGAGTGGGCACCAAACTGACGGAGCATACTCTAAATGGGAGCTTACCAATGCGCAATAAAGTTGTTTGAGTGTGCTTGGAGATAGGTCAGTATTTATTAAAATGTTTGTAATTTTGTTAGTTGCGTCAACATTTGACAGTTCAATTACGTTATTATTTGACACGTGTTATCCTTTAAAAGCTATGTTTGGCTGCTGCTTGTTATAAGTATTATAGTTTTGTTACATTTTGGTAATTTCTTGCTAATATTTGTTATATGTTAGTTTTAGATAGATGTTATTATTTGGCAATTGCAATTTAGACTTGAGTTTGTTATGGTTTGACAATTGCTATTAGGACAATTACCACTGAAAGCCAAATTTCAAAATAACAATTTTTTTCATGTTTTATTAGTGAGTTATATCAGTTCATCTGTCACTGTTAAACAATCATTTGACAAGCGAATTCAAGTTTGACAAATGTTTATATTTGACTTTTTGTCATCATGTGACAGTTGTGTTATCAATAAGTGTTTGAGGAATAACGATTGAAAACCATATTTTAATATTCTGTTTTATTAAAAACAGTTGTGTGAAGTAAAATAAGTCATTATCTATCACTGTTTGACAGCTAAACAATCTATTTGACAGTTAAGTTCAAATTTGGGTTTAGTTTAAATAAAGATTAATATTTGACTATTTTTTGTCTTGTATTTGACAGTTGTTGAGAGTTATAAGCTTTTTTGTGGTGCACTTGAAAGAAAAGTGACTACTTAAAGACTATAGCACCAGAACTGCTCATTTTCTTTATAAACCTTTTTTCTTTGTTTATTTATCTGACTTCAGCTAACTTTATTAATCACAAAATTAAATTTATTAATAAAATATGATCATAAACTTAAATCATTTATTGTTTTATTAAACTTAATCATTTGTAACAGAGATTTTATTCTTTCTTGTTAATAATTTTGATGAGCAAAAAACAAACACTAAATTTCTAGGAATTACAGTTGATTAGTCGTGTAGTTGGAAAAACCATATTGATGAACTATCAAATAAACTTGTATCTGTATGTTATATAATTAAATAGTTGCAACTTGTATTAAGTTTTAATATTCTACGTATGTTATATTTTGCGTATTTTAATTCATTAGCACCATATAATTATAGCATTAAAAGCATCATCTGATATGGAGAAGATTTTTAAACTTCAAAAGAAACTTTTGAGGTTTATGTTACAACTAAATACAAAAACATCTTGTAAAATTGATTTTATTGAAGAACGGATGCTCACGTTGCCAAGTATATACATTAGACTGATTCTTAAAAAGAAACACAATCAGAATGATATAAATTTGACAAAATGAAAACATTACGTACAATGCGTTATTTTTGAGGTTTTTTAAATAAAAAAAAATAGATTTATCTTGTAATGATTTTTGTCAAAAAAATTAATTTTATGTTTAAACTATAAAATGTCTACGTAAAATCTAATTAGCAAGAAGACTCAATTGCTTTCTTGAAGACCCAAAATATGCACCTGACTCAAATCTAGTAGCTATGATACTTAAAAAGTGTATTACCTTTGTAAATCAAATTTAGAGCAACAGGTGTTCTTTTAAATCTTAGGGGCTAAATTTGTTTACTTTATTTACATAAAGATCACAAAAAAAATCCAAAATTTTGTTTAAGAACTAGTTTAATATACGTATATAATGTGCTATGACATGTCAATGACAATTTTGCAAGTTTCATCTACAACAACAATCATATGTATAATAATATATTGTATAACTATTTACAATAATCTTCCATTAGAATAACAAGCATTACACAGAAAAAGGTTTAAAACAAATCTTAAGGCAATTTTCTTAAATAAAACGTATTTTAGCCACTACCACTAGTGTAGTTTACCAGCACAAATTAATTTAATTTAATTTAAATTTAGTTTCTTATGGTGGTATTCGTTTTTTTTTAAAGGTAGTAATCTAAATTAACGTTTTTAACGATGCTAAGTAACTTTGAATCTTGGTGCTTAAAATTTGATTCTAACTGGAATGTTGGCTAACATTGATGATCAAATTTGTTCAAAATAACCTTATTAGTTATATTTCTTAAAAAAAAAACTGTAGAGCATAAAGAATTATTTTTTTTATATTTTGAAAGTGCCCAAAATAAAATCGAGACTTTAATGTTCTTACCCAATCTCAAAATTAAAATTGAATGGACTATTAATTTAATTTCAATTTTATGAATCAATGAGTTTTTTTTAATTAAGCAATAACAAGCACAAAGTTAATGAAACCTTAATTGAACAAATTTGGTCAGAATAAATATTTTATAATATAGTATGCATAGAATTTTTGTAAAATTAGTAATTTAAAAAAATAATATAAAAAATCTAAAGTTTTCTAAAAATAATTCAGCAATCAGCAATATTAATAAAAAAAGATTAAACAAGCTATGTTGTTATTGTCTAGTTACTTTGTAACGAGCAGGAATTAATAACATGTCATTGAACAACTTATGTAAAGAAATTAATTTTTATAACAAAAGTTATATAACAAAAATATTTGGAAAACTATAACAAACTATAAACTTATGGCGCACGTAAATATTCCTTGTTATTTATATCATGGGTAGCTACTGCATATGATATAGTTTAGAATTATGCAAGAAAACAATGTTTAACTTTACTTCACCAATTTATAATATAACAAATAACACGTATTGAAAATGGAATTTACTAGCTTTATGTGTTGAGATACTACTAAATGTTGCTAGTATTTTATTTTAATTGAAGTTAATGTTTTAAACAGTTTGAAGTTTTAATATTTGTTTTATTTCAGTTTAATTATTCTATATAAAGTTAAATGTTTTTTTTATTTTCTAAAAAAGTTTAGTTTGTTAGTTTTAAAAAAATGATGCTACTAATTACTACAATACATATAATATTCAGCTAAATATTTAAATAGATATACTTTGAATGATTTGTATATTTACGTAATATTTGTATATTGTTTCTAACATGTTATTAACATATGATGGCTACTAAGAAATCGGAAGTTATGTAATTCAATGTCAAATGTCAATGAACATGTAATAATTTGTAAAAATGCCAGATCTGTGATATTCTGAAGATTCTCGTAAAATTTCACTTTGTTATTATGAAATTTTATTAAGTCTTTATTATAGGAACCTCGTAAATTTGAGAATTTAAATATTTTAATTAGGCGTGTAAACAAGTCTTGAATGAACATATGAAAATGTCAAATTTATAACGCAATATTACTCAACGTATATTTATTATCAGAGTTTATGCTACTATAGAAATTTTGTTGATATACAAATAAACAATTATATATTTAAATAATGTTACTAATCGATTATATGTATATGTATTCATCATTTTAATAACAGGTAAGTAATTGATCAAATTAAATATATCCGTCAAATCTAAATTAAATAAAACTTGTGGAGTTACATTTAAGCTTATTATGTGGCATTTATATACAGTATATATACGTATTTGGCCGTTTACACATACTGTATATAATAATAATAAGAATAATACAACAAAAAGCATAGAAAAACACATATTAAAAACTAACCTGAACTTAAAAATACTCATAAAGCTATAAACATATATGCTGTACCAATCTCAACATACTCATATGATATTGTTAAATGGTCTCATACGAATTTAGATAATATGCTAAATTGAACAATGAGAACACTTTTAACACACTGCAATATGCACCATTCAAGTTCTGCAAAAAGCGTGTAAACTTACTAAGATTTGAATGTGTCAAAGGTTTAATAGACATCAAATTATACATAATAAACAAATTGCAAATCTAAGAAAATATTTTTTCTTAGATCTTTTTTAAGCAAATTACATAAAGCTATGACAACTGTCAATATCTTTAGAAAAGAAGGAAACCAACATAATAGGCTAATATGCAAGAGTATGCGCTAAAACATTTTTTTTTAAATTTCAAAATACGGTTAAAAAATCTCTCTTAAAAGTTTTGGTTCTACGTCTCTGAACGTCAATAAATATTTGTTAGAATTTTTAGCTAACTTTGGGCTACGAGTAAATATTTGTTTAGCTGGTAATATGTTTTGTATTTTGTTTGAACAATGTCAATAAAACTATATACAGAAAATACAATCTGCAACATTACGCCGGTACTGTAAAGTATCTAGGTTGTTAGTCAATTTTAGGTTGGCAATGATCCGAGTTTTTGAATAAAATTTAGAAAAGATAGTGCAGTTTTGGATTCTTTTCTTTAAACTTGAAAACCATAAAAAATGAACAGAAGTAAAATACTGTTTATCTTATCAACAACATAGTTGTTTCAAAGAAGATTATGTAATATTGTAACTCTAAAAAGACAAATTGAAAAAGATTTGATATAGAATCGTTGTTTAGTTTAATATTTGGTACTGATGATACTTTAGACTTTGATTTTAAAACAGTAAAAAGTTTTGTTTTTTTAGAATTAAAATTGGCCATGTTAGGAGTGCGCCGTTTATATATTGTTTTAAAGTTTTTGTTTATTGTTGCTACAGATTTTAACCTAACAATTTTAAAACAATTGGCCATCGTCAAGATGTTTTTGAAAAGTATGAAGTATAAAGGATGCAATTATTTGCAAAACTATAAATAGGACGGAAGGGAAGTTAGATGGTTTTAAGTTTGGCCCCAAAATTATAAATGATGTATTTCTTAAGGTTTTGCTTTTTTAATAATTTTAATTTTGATTCTCATTTATAAACTTTTTCAAACAACTAAAAGTTCTATTCTTAGTTTTGCAGATGATAGCACTTTTCATACTCAAACGGATAAAAAAGAATTATGTTTTGGTATATTCATGAAAAAAGCTTTTGATTTAGTTAATCATAAACTAGTCCTTAGCAAGCTGGAATCATATGGAATACGAGGAGTTTTAAATTGGTTTCAAAGCTACTTAGAAGGAAGGTATCATTAATATCATTATGTTCAGATAAATCAATCAAAATCTGACACTGTGCTAATGCAAAGAGGTGTACCCCAAGGGTTGGTTTTAGGACCAATTCTTTTTATTATATTTATAAATGATTTTAATATTAATGATACTTTTCTATTTGCTGATGATACCGCTCTTCTAATATCAAACAGAAACCCTGAATTAGCAGTAATTCAAACAAACAAAGCAATTGAGGACATTTTTGTATAGTACAACAACAATAGACTTGTTATTAACAAAAAATCACTGTACATTAATTTTAAGTTTTCAAATATTATAACAAATCATAAAAGCTATTTAATATTTTGTAATAGAAAAATCATTAAAAAAAAAAAGATTGATACAAAGTTTTTAGGTGTGCACATTAATAAAAATTGTAAGTTAGGTGTACATATTGAAAATGAATGTAATAAAATTAGAACTCTTTGCTGTATGATTAGACAATTAAAGATGGTTGTTGATGTTAATATTATCAACATATCTTATTTTACAAAGATCCATGTTGTGTTATCATATGGAATTTTGGAATGGCTCGAAATATTGAAAGATTATTTATACTTCAAAAGAGAACAATGCGCTACATCCTAAATAAATCTATGAGAACGCATTGCAAAAGTTTATGTAAAGAGATAAATATACTGACACTTCCGTGTATACATATTTATATACACGTTGTTAGTACATGCAAAAAAAATATAGATTTCAAAACTTTAAATGAAATTTGTGAGTATGAAACTAGGTATAGTAGCAATCTGGCAATACCTCGTCGTGCCCCAACCTTGTACAAGTCAAATCCAAATTACTTAGCTATAATGTGTTATAACAAACTATCAATCAAATATAAAGACTGTCAACTAACAACATTTGAATACTCCATAAAACGGTTTCTGATAAGCAAAACATACTACAGCATAAATAAGCATCTGAATGACAGGTTTTAAATTTTGTTTTTAGGTTATTAGCTTTTTAAATTTTCTTCAATTTATTATTTTCAACAGCAATTAATTTTGTCGTTGTTTTAGTGTGTTTAATATCTTTTTTTTGTATTTACTTAATTTTTTTTTATTTTATGATTTTATTTATTTTCTGTATTTTATTGTTTATATGTATGTTTTTATTGACTTTTCTTATATCCAACTTATGGATCAACTGGAATAAAAACTATTATTATTTATATCGACAAATATGGCAGAGCCTCTTAAAATTTCTAGATTAGAGTCTGTAACATCTATAAACAATATCTGAATGAGACACTCCTAGCATAGTCAATTTTAACTCAACAAAAAAAACTCAACTTTTTTTTGTTTCAAAATCAAAATTCAAGGTATTATCAGTATCAAATAGTAATGTAAACAAAAAAAAATGCCTATTTTTTTTTAATTTGCTTTTTAGAGGTTACAATTTTACATAGTTTTTTCTGGAACAACCATGTTGATGACATAGCTTCAAAAGTATCTAATAAACTAGGTTTTCTTAATAGATGTGAAAAGTTTTTTACTTCTGTTTAACATTTGGATTTATATAGAATTCATATTTGTTCTTATGTTGAATATTGTTTCTAAGTATGGGGAGAAGCATTAAAAACTTTTTTTAAACACAAGTTTCACGGATCATTGCCAATTTAAAATGACTAATGACTTAGATACTTTACAACACACCGGCGTAATTTTTGATTTTTTTATAGATATTTTTATGGACATTGTTTAAACAAAATACAAAACATATTATTTTTGATTGACAAATATACTAAAATACGCAACAAAAAATAATATTATGTTTAAGACATGTAGATGGCGTATACATGTCAAAATATTAATCAAATTATTAATGAAACTGTATTAACTTTTATTTTGCAATTATATATTATAAATATTTTACTTATACATATCTATATTATTTACTATAATATGAGTGTAAAGGGTGATCCATTTAGAAGTACTTTTTTAAAAATTAAAAAAAAAACAAAAAATCATTTTATTGGGTAATCTTTATGATCATAGAAAAGAACCATTTTGGACAATTACTTTTTAATTATTTTTTTCATTTGTTAGCTATAACTACGGGTAACATGGTCTATTTAGAAGTTGTAATTTTTGATGACGTGTTCAAGCATTTTTGGTAGTATTTGGCAAATGACGGAAGTAATGTTGGTCTACAATTCTTCAATTGTAGTCGGTTAATCCATCTAGACTTTGGACTATACGTAGTCTTAAAAGAAAAAGTCTAGAGATGCGATATTACATGATCTAGGCGGCCAATTCACAGGTCTGCGGAGTGAAATTAACTGTTCACCGAATCGTTTTTGCAACAAAGCTATGATTTCACGGGCTATGTGGCAAATAGCGCTTGGTTTGTTAGAACCAAATGTTGTTGTGATTACCGGTTTTAATTTTAGGCAGCAAATAGTCTGTTATCATTGTGCGATAACGAGCGCCATTCACAATTACGTTCCGGCCGGTTTTATTTTTAAAGAAATGTTGCACCAGCCCATAAACCACACCAAACCGTTGTTTTGTTTGAATGTAATGGCAGCACTTAAATATTTTTTGGTTGCTTTTCAGCTTAAATACTCATCGCTGAACAAAATTTTGATCGAAAACCGTAGATCTTTTTAAAGATTTCAAGAGCCTAATGTCTGTAACGGTGACAATTTGGAAGGTTGACCGGCTTCAATACTTGCATGAGTTAGATTTGGTATACTTTTAAATCAAGATTCTTACGTAAAATACGCCAAGTTGTTCTAAACTACAATCGCATACATATTTACTACGTGCTGGTTGTGGTCTATTTGGTCGCGTACAGCAAATTGTGCGTTTTGTATTCCGATTATGTAAACCATAAGTTGCTCTAAGCGTACAAAACTCTTTCCTCATAGAGCGCTGGTTTTTGTATTGTAGCTGAATAATTTGTAGATGCTGTGCCAGGCTAATTTTTTCCATGATGAAATGTCAAACATCACTGAACAAAAATAACATAACAGTTTGACTTAGCGCACGCTTTATCTAACATAAAACCCTTACTGTTAAATGTACCTTTAAATGAATCACTCATTATTTTTAAAGAGAATTTACGTAATATAAACGTTTATAAATTTTTGTGTCATTGCTATCTATATCTTCTGAACAGTATTTTATCCCAGGTTGCGTATCTTAATAAATTTATCAATCAACGATATTACTATTTAAACAAATATTTACTCGTAGTACAAGGTTTGCAAGTAATTTTAACAAATATTCACTGACAGTTCAGATATATAGAACTATAACTTTTAAGAGAGATGTTTAAACCATATCGACATATGAAATAAAATTTCAAATTCAGTTTTTCCCGAGACTTACTTAAAATATTTAAGGTCAGTATCATAAACTGCTTAAGTTTAGTATTTAATGCAATAAATTGTGATTTTATTTGTTAAAATTTAAAAGTTTTTTAATGTTGTTGTGACATATTAAGTAATTCCTAAATATCATTCGGAAATTTAAAAAAAATGTACCGTTAAAGCGATGCATTTTGTATGTTTGTTTTTGTTCTTTATTTGTGTAAATCTACCAACAACGCGTTCTGGCTAAACATCCAATTCCAAAACTGAGACTGAGTAAATTTGGCAATTGAGTAACATACCGTAAAAACTGTAATAGTAAATTGCATATACTTAAATAGCTCTCTAACCATAAATGTTCTACAAAAAAACTTAAACAAAAGTTTTTTGGTTTTAAACAAACTATCGTTTAAATATTTTTTAATATGAATGGTGTTTATTTTATTATAAAAATTTAGATTTCTTAAATTTTTTAAATAGAACATCCTGTACATTTTTGACAAATTGTTAATGAAATGATTGTTTTGTTGTTGTTTTTTTTTATACGTTTGGTTAAAATAATTGTGTATGTAGAAAAATATTTTGAATTAAATGCTTATAACACAAAAATGATACATTTTATTAAAAAAAATGCATAAACAAATTTCAAAATTAATCTTAGAATTAAAAAATGTAACAATATACAATGTTCTATTTGGAAAAAAATAAATTTACCAAATTTTCATAATAAAATGAACACTTAAACAATTTTTTAAAACCAAAAATCTTTTGTAAGAATTTTTTTACGATTTGATAATTATTTAGTTTCAGTAATTTTGTCTAACCTTTATATGTCCAGTTGCGTATACATACTGTATAAATAATTAGCCACATTCTTGAATATTGTGTGTTTTATTCATTTCATATACATTCAGTAAAATATAGATGAAACATTTTTTCAGTGAGTTGTTGGTATAAAAATATAACATAAATATGAAAAGAAGGAAAAGCAAAAACATCAAATACAGCAATTATTTTAATAACCATATAAATCAATAAAATTACAACAATGATTTTTATTGGTTTAAATAGTGTTAGGAGGATTACATTGTGTAGAAACTCCATTTGGGTTGCACAAAACTGTTTAGTAACTAATCTCAAGGATAAATATGATTACATTCACATTCAAATAATCTATAAATGTATTCAAAAAGCAATTTCACTTTTATTATCAGCATTTGCAGTTTTTTTTAACTAACATACTATGCCTTCTATAATATTTACTGTTTTTTTACTGAAATTATATATTATAGTTTTGTTTTTAAGAATTCTGTATAAACTTACTGTATATTTTACTTTATTTTTGGTTAGTTAAAATTTTGATAAGTTTGCACAAACAATATTATTTCGGGTGTATTATCATTTTTTGTAAACTATACTGTTAATAAATCTAGAATAGACTTACAGCAGAACTAAAGTTATTAGAAAAAGTAACAAGTGGTATGCTGAATAAGTTGAGTAAAATTATGAGAAATTATCATCATTTTGTTAGCTGAATAGTTGAGTTAGTTAGCTATTCAATATTAAATAAATAACAAATTTCTAACAAAATATTTTGAGTAGTTAAATAAAATTCGGACTTCTTCTTGCTAATTGATAGACAGACACAACTTTATAAAAAAAATAATTGTATTGTTATTGTTCTGTTTTTCTTTTTTCAGTTTATTAACCATATAATCTTGCGTAGTATGCAATCGTACTGCTAATAAAGGCTTTGTTTCTTTTATCTAATCAGCAGAAGTAAAAGACGCACGTAGAAGTACTAAGGTTTAGCTTGTAACCACCTTAAATTTAGTTTTGTAGTTTTTCTCTATTTTTAAATTGTTGTCAATTAATTTTATAATAGAATATATTAAATTGTTTGTTGCTGTGGTATTTCGTACTTGAATCTTGATTACAAATTTATAAAGTGATTATCAAGTTTTCTAAGTCATTTCTGTGTACATATAACTTTATCACTGCTTTAAATTTACATCTGTAATGAGTCATCTTGTTTAACAATGATAAATTTAATAACAAGAATAGCTTATTTTTTAAATGACTTATAAAAAAATACAATTTCCTTATTAAAATTGAGTATATAAATTATTTCTATAAATAGGTTAAAGTTTTGATTTAATTTCTTTTATTACTTTATTATCTACTTCAATGAAATAATTTATTCAGCAATTATAATACTACTTGAATAATATTTAATAGTTTTATTTATTACGTAGTTTAAAACTAAAATGATAAATAAATAGCTCTTTGAATAATTAATTACATACTAGTAGTCAATCTATTGTAATTTATTAATGAGTATTATTCAATGATTATCTTTTTGTTTAGGATTTCCTTTTTCCTGCTCTATGGTATTGAGGTTTTCCCTATCACCAGAAACAAATACCTAAATATATTGGCATTATTAATTATACACACGTCATTATAAAATATAGGTTTTTCGCATGATTAACTTCATTAATTAACACATTTATATAAAAACATAATCGTTTATTAGTTTTCAAAGAGACAATTTAAGATGGGAAGAACCGAATTCAATAAGGCCACGTAATTCCCAGACAATTATTTTATTTTGTGAAGATGCAGTGTCGTATATTACGACCCATAAAAGAAATATTTAGAGACATCCTACTAATATTAAGTAAAATCAAAAGTATTATAAACTAATAAGGAATCGAGGAAAATTTATTTGACATATAGAAAGATTTCTATAAAATAAAGGTCAACTGTATCAATGAAGTATTCATTATTTTAATAATAATTTTAAAATAAATAATTTTAAAAGTAGCTTAATCTTATGTAAATATATGATTATCATTGCTGATTGATAAATATATAGTTATGTTCAACAACAATGGGTTAAATAACCATTTTCTTGTCTACTTAAGCTATGTCCATGTTTTATAATAAGAATCTACAACGTATTGAGTACTACTACTTATATGTAGTGTACTTGATTTATTTTATTATTAAACTAAACAATGTAAATATTTATGCAAAAAGAAAGTATTTAAATGTCATCTAGATCTTCTAGTGGGCGAATGATTTCAATTTATAAACGAATACATTTATTTGTTTTTTTTATAGTTGCTTTATATCAGAAATAATATGGAAATTAAATCTAAAATTAAATTATGTTAAATTATTATAGGAATAATAAAAGACTTAAATTAACCAACGTTTTATTATATCCGCTATAACTTAGACAATGCTTAATATTAAATATAAATACGGAATTTTTGTAATGTTATATAATTGGTGACTCAAAACCGACTCTCTATGTTCTTGATTAATTGTTACACAAAATAAATACTTGAGTTCTCATTTGTTTAGCTATTATAAAAATATACTACAATAAATGCGTTAGTTTTAACGCGTCTTTCATAGTTTTTGTTTTTCTCTCATAGAAACTTATTATGTCTACTTTTGTCATTTTTTAACCGCGGGGTTCTTTTGCACAATATGCGGCAACATCCATACGTTCTAGTATTAAAAAATGTGTACACAATTAGTTCAAATTTAACTATTTGTAAGTTTTAAATTAATAAGGGTACAGCATAAACTTTTTTGCTATAACCCATTCATGTATTTTATATTTTTTTCTTGATTATATGCGTCAGTACTACTTATACACTTATATCGATTTTTGTCAATGTTTATTATTTGTACCTAAATGAATTTTATTTGTTTTCTGGAATCATGAAATATGAATTTTAATCATTATTTTTTTGCAATTTTATGTTACTTTATTGTCTTCTACTACTGGCCAAAATCAGGTGCAAGTGCAGATATTTTATGGCTTAACACTTGCTACCTCACAGCTGCAATTGAATATGTACTTGTAATTAATCACAAATATGTATATACTATCAAACCCGCTCTTATTAAAAGTTTAAAGATGCCGTACCAATAAAAGGTTTTAATTTCAATGGTTTATTAAGTTTGATTGCTAGTTTTAACAAGTTGCAGAGTTTTATAGTCTTTGCCTTAGAAAGTTTTCAATGTAATTTGATGTGTTTTCTTAAGACCAGCGTGCCCAGAGTATTTGCTGATACGTCTTTAATACTGATAACGATACCTTTACCTGGGTTTTCCCAACAAAGTTCTTATTAAAAGTGAAAGATATTTTATACAACGTGACAGCGGGACCTTTTAAAATGTTATATTTAGGAATTACTTTATAAGATATGATAATTGAATATTTGCAGCTTATAAGTCTTGGAAAATACTGAATTTGAAAGATTATTTCATGTGTCATTAGTACGGTTAAAAAACTTTTTTTAAAGTTTTGGTCCTACATCCTTGAACTGTCAGTGAATATTTGATAAAAATTTTAGTAAACCTTGTACTACAAGTATATATTTGTTTATATGTTTATTAAGTTTTTTGAACAATGTCTTCAATAGAAATATCTATAGAAAATGCAAAAATCTGCAACAAGTTCATTAACGTTAATCAAAAATAAAATTTGGGAAAAGGCAGAATCTTGAGAAACACCAGCATTTATGATTTTAAAGTCAAAGTTAAAACCATCAAATCTAACTATAGTTTATCTATTGTCAAGTTTGTAAATCTTAAGAATACTGTTTGATAAGATTTACAAACTTGTGATCAAGACTTATACAATAGAGCTAGAACTAAGATGCCGTAGCTTATTAAATTCTTTGAAAATGTCTAGAGCTACAGCAATATTGTTTCTATGTTTGTCTAAAGTAGAATTCCATTTATGATCTAAAGATTTGTTGTAAAATCTATTTACTTAAAAATTCTTTTAGTATATTGAATTTGCATTTTAATAGAATACATGCGTTTTACTTATTAATGTTATTGGCATTATAAAACGTATACATTTAATTCCAGTGTTGATTGTATAATTATTTTGGATTTTGTGTGGAAGGTGAAACAAATTTTACTGCACAGTAGGTAATAGTCGGCTACAGCTACAACCTAGGGTATTGCACCACCGTACTTTCAGTGCGTGGTACGTGTTTGCTTTTAGTAGAATAGTAAGGTTTTTGAGAGGCACACACATTTTGGTAGTTGTCTTTTTGCGCGCTTAAGTATTTTCTACTAAATTAAAATGTTTTCTTACCTAGCACATTTCAATGTTATTTTCACGTGCTTTTAGAGTAAGGACAGACGTTTTAATATAGCATTGATGTAATTTTTGGTTTACTTATAACTAAAATTGTTGTTTTTTTGTTTGTTAAGATTTGCATAATTTTTTCTTTAACGTAAATTTTAAAAGGTGGCAAAAACAGGATTGGTTTTATAGCTGCAGTTAGTGCTGTTTGCATTCAACCTGTTTTACTTTGTAGGCAGATCATTTGTTGCAACTGATTAAGTTGGTTTGCAGATGATTTCTAGTTAGTTCTTGGCCACCACACTAATGATCCGTAGATGACCATAAGACTTATGGCAGCTGTGTATAGCTATAGTACTGTTTTTAAATTTGATATATAGCATTTTGCATTTTATATTTAAATGGAGAATTTATGTGAACATGTTGTTAAAAATCACACCCATTTATTTTACTTTGGTTGACAGCATTAAAAAGACGATTAAAAGTTTTGGTAGGTTTATTTGATCAATTTTTTTTTTTTTTGTAAAAAGAAACAATTTGTTTTTATGAAGAATTTACTTCTCTTTCTGCTATGGAAATCTAGCAAAAAGCAATATATGCTCTATAGTCTATAGATTATTGCCCGGTAAATTAGGATAATATCCTTGTTCCATTGTATAACAATTAATTAACAAACCTTAGTGAACCAAGTTTATTAGATTTGTATCTTTCAACATTGCAGAAATTTCAACAATTTCTGTTTAGGTTGCTTTAGGAAACTTTGATTATGTATTACTTCTGTAGTTAAAACATCTTTTCTTATTACTACTATATCTAAATCGCGTCTTATTTATCATTATTTTAAGATAATCATAGACAAAGTCACCTCTTTTTTTAAATAATTAAAACAATTTAGTTACTAACCCATAGGAAAAAGCAAGTATTTTGCAAACCAATTTGCATTAAACTTTACTATTTTAAATCTTTATACTGGTGTATTTATAATGGCAGCTAGTGGCAAAGTAATAAATATAGATCACTTTAAACAACAGGTTTTTTTTTACATATTTTCTTAAATTAAATACCAGAAAGACATCAGGTATAGACGAAATTCCTTTTATTATTCTTAAAAAATATATAAATCAATTAGCTCTCATTCTGACTAAAATATTTGTTTTATCATACAAAAAAAAAACCTTTTTACCAAAAATTGCATACGTTAAATTATAAACTTATTGCATTAATTTCCAAGTTTTTGACAAATGTATTAAGTTCTACTGCACCTTTTCTTTTCCTAGGTTGTCTAGGTAAAGGTTTAGATGTAGAGAAGCAAAACCTTTTTTTTGTTTACGTTTTGGAAATGTTTTTAGCCAGACGGTTTGTAACCCGTTATTATGAAGGGTAGAATGGGAATTTATTTAAGTAAGAATGCAAAAAAGCTAAAATGTAGTGATGCCAATCTTTAAACTACACCAACTATGCCATGAAAATTAAAAACGCGCCATGGTGCTTATAAAGTGTTTCTTTACAAGTCCAATAGACTTGATATTAGTGATTTAATGAACATTTTTTTAATTTACTATTAAATTAGTAAGCAAGATTTTGATTTTTTTTAGGGTTTAAGCTTTATTGATATTTAAATTAATAAAGAAGGAGATGTTGATTATATAAACTGTATTTTTTTTACTTCATTAAAAACTAGAATATTTAGTTTGTTGTGTGTTACTTTGGTGTTAGTAACAATGTCCCAGTATTTTTTTGTCTGTTTTGGTAGGTAGGTAGATATACACGTATACACTACTTTTTAGAATAGAAAGTCTTTGATGTGTAATTTTAGCTACATTGTGCTCTGCACATCAATTTTAAAGGTTTTTGTAATGGGAAAAAACTGCTAAATTGCAAATATTGATCTTTTAGTTTAAAAAAAATAGCTTGATGTTAAATAACTACAAGATTTAATTTGATTATTTTTTATTTATATATTAGTTTGTTGTTTTTTAATGACAAAGTCTTATATTTGTAAACCAGCCAAGTCATGTTAGCTAATGCAATTTCTATTCGCGGAGTAGTGCCACTTGCTTTATTACCGCTAGAGCCTGACTGCAGTCAGAATCAGCTTTAAGCTTTAAATCTAATAATACTAAATTTATTTGTTTTTCTATTACTAATAGTATTTAAGTATTTTGGGTTCTACGAGAATTAAACCTATATCAACTTACACTACTGTTTGTTAACGGTGACAATAGATTGAGATAAGCTCGATAAACTCGGATACATGGTGGCGTTTGTAGTTTTTATCAAGAGTTATTTTTAAAATCTTGGCAATTTTTTTCTTAAATTGACTATTGTATAGAAAGCACAAGTTTGGTTATTTATCTGACGTTTTGTTAAATGCAATATAATGTCATTTAGTAAACTTAAAACAGTAGTCTGGTACACATCGTGCTTTTGTGTTCTAAAATAAACTGTACAAATTTATTGTTTAAATTGTTTTGCGTCATGGGCAAAAAACACTAATATTGCAAAAAAACACGTAGTCTAAAATGTTTTGTAGTTTCACATGCGTTTTACACACATTTCAATATTATGAGTTTCTTTAGGTTTGTTCACCAAATAACATTGGACCTTCTAGTTTGAAAATCTAATAAGTTTGGTTAGGTTTTGTTAGGTTATAAAATTCTAACACACACACATTTATAACAGATTTGATATATGTCTAGAAGAGTTAAAACTTTATGTTTTATAATAGTATATAGCTAAGATAAGTTTAAAAATTTAACGTCTAGTTAACGTCGGGCGAGATGTTAAAGATTATAAAAATATATTCAAATGAAATTATTTTGTAACAAGACTAAATACAAAATAATTTAGTATTTTGATGAGCTTTGAAGCTTTTTTTAAAATAACTTATTTATTTTTTTGCTAATCTTTCCCACCGTTAGCTATAGTCACAGTGAAGAAAGCTCTCACCATACACAAAAACATCTCAACAACACAATATGATACAATACAACACGATACGATACAATACGATACAATACGATACAATACGATACAATACGATACAATACGTTACAATACGATACAATACGATACAATACGATACAATACGATACAATACGATACAATAGGCAATTTAAACGTCAACATTGCAGAAAATGATAATACAACAAAAGAATACAAGAACATGTTATTAGAAAATGGATATAAAATAATAAATAAAACATCTATAAAATACTACACAAGAAAGAATCCAGATCTAAATGGAAAAAATTCCATATTGGATCATGTTATTACAAACAACAAACAGGAAATAGAAGATTTAAAAATATTACCTTCAAACATATCAGATCATTGTGAATTAATAACCAAAATAAAAAGAAAACAAAAAACCAAACAAATATACCAGTACTTTGAGCACACACTCACAGATTACAAAAAAATAACAAAAGATATCAATAACATGTACACAAAAGATATAAATAATTTTCAAGAACTATCAAAAAAACTGCAAGCAATTATAGAAAACAACCAAACCAAAATAAGAATCAAACGAACAGTAAAAAGCCTATGGATCAACAAAGAAGTGTTGAACAATATTAAAAAAAGAAACAAACTACAAAAAATTTACCTTAAATATCCAAATAATGAAACAACAAAAAATGAATATTACAAACAGAAGAAAAAAACTACAAACATCATAAAGAATACTAAAATGATATACTATAAAAGAACATTTCTAACTAATAAAAATAACCCCACAAAAATATGGGAAATAATAAATAAACAACTTAACAAACAAACTCCAAAACAAAACAACATTGAAGAAATAGTAAAACAAGATGGAACAAGAACTAAAGAACCGATAGAAATAGCAAACGAAATAAATGAATACTTTACAAATATTGGAAAAACTCTAGCAGAAAAACAAATTACAAGAACGAGCAACAAAACACATACAACCACAATAAAAAAGAAAATAACCGACATTTATTTTGAACACACATCACAAGAAGAAATCCACAAAATAATAATAAAACTGAAAGAAAACAAAACACCCGGCTTTGACAAAATTACAAACAACATAATAAAACAAAATAAAACAACACTAACACCAGTTTTAGTACACATAATAAATAAAGTCATTGACACAGGTATATATCCAAATTACATGAAGAAAACAATAATAGTGCCTATACATAAAAAAGAAGATAAAGCAAAACCAGAAAACTATCGACCAATTTCTCACTATCAACATTAAATAAAATATTAGAAAAAGTAATCCATATTAGACTAACAGAACATATAAATCAAAATAGTATAATATACAAACAACAATATGCTTTTCAACAATACTCGGGAACAACAACAGCAGCCTATGATCTTGTAGATCACATAAAAAACAAAGTAGATCAAAAAGAAACCGTAGTAGCAATTTTCATCGACATGAAAAAAGCTTTTGATACTGTATCAAAATCAAAGCTTATAGAAAAACTAGACGCGATAGGAATAAAAGGCAACGAACTGAACCTAATAAACACATACCTCAAAGACAGACCACAAAAAAACAAAATTAAACTCTATAGAAAGCGAATCGATGCAAGCTGAATACGGAATTCCACAAGAAGGAATCCTACCGCCGACATTATACATACTATATACAAATGACATATTAGAACTAAAACTACACGGTACACCTTACATATATGCCGACGACACCTGCATTATATACTCAGGAAAAGAAAACAAAAAAATAGAAAAACTTATCGAAGAAGACATAATAAAATTAGAAACATGGTATTATAATAACCTACTCACTATTAACAAAACAAAAACAGAATTCATGATCTTTAATAACAAACAAGAAGAAATTTCAATCACAATAAAAATAAATAACAAAAAGATTAAACAAATTAAAGAAGTTAACTATCTAGGATTAACAATCCAAGATAACTTAAAATGGGATACACACATAAATAAACTTGTTAAACGAAATTCAGCAACTATAGCAGCAGTATGGAAAATAAAAAATTATTTCCCAAAACAATTAAAAATATCTATATACCATGCATTATTTACATCATATAATACATACTTAAACCATATATGGGGAAACACAAGCAAAAAAAACATTAATAAACTACAAAGACAACAAAACAAACTTATCAAAATTTTATACACAATGGATAGAAGAACACTAACAACCGAACTATACAAAGAAAAGCTAAATATTAACAAAATGATAACTTTAAACAACATATTAATGATATATAAAATAAACAACAAAATGATAAAAAGCAATATAACGTTACAGTCCAACAATGAAATACATAATCACCAAACAAGAAGAAAATCACACATAAGAACAACAAAGTATTCAACAGTCAAGTGCAACCAGATACTAACAACAGAAACAATAAAACAATATAAACAGCCTACCAACATACATAAAAACTTTAAATTATGTACCATTTAAATTAAAAATAAAACATATGTTATTACATGACAAAATATAAAAAATAAACAAAAACAACAACAACCACGAGCCCTCAATACCGATAACTTGAGATGGGAATAAACCCTCAAACCTCAAGTGATGATAGAGGGAAGAATCTATTTTTATTTTTATTATTATTTATTATACATTCAGTATTATTTTGTATTATATAAATTTTATTAATAAATATATATTATTATTAAAAAAAAAAAACGATACAATACGATACAATACGATACAATACGATACAATACGATACATTACGATACAATACGATACAATACGATACAATACGATACAAAACGATACAATACGATACAATACGATACAATACGATACATTACAATACAATACGATACAATACAATACAATACGATACAATACGATACAATACAATACAATACGATACAATACGATACAATACGATACAATACGATACAATACGATACAATACGATACAATACGATACAATACAATACAATACAATACAATACAATACGATACAATACAATACAATACATTACGATACAATACGATACAATACGATACAATACGATACAATACGATACAATAGCATACAATACGATACAATACGATACAATACGATACAATACAATACGATACAATACGATACAATACGATACAATACGATACAATACGATACAATACGATACAATACGATACAATACGATACAATACGATACAATACGATACAATACGATACAATACGATACAATACGATACAATACGATACAATACGATACAATACGATACAATACGATACAATACGATACAATATGATACAATACGATACATTACGATACAATACGAAACAATACGATACAATACGATACAATACAATACGATATAATACGATACAATACGATACAATACGATACAATACGATACAATACGATACAATACGATACAATACGATACAATACGATACAATACGATACAATACGATACAATACGATACTATACGATACGATACACGAATGCAATGCAAAGCAATGCAATGCATCGTATTGTATCATATTGTGTTGTTGAAATATTTTTGTGTTTGGTAAAAGCTTTTTACACTGTGAAAAAGAAATAAATTATTCTAAAAAAAACCTTCAAAGATCTTCAAAATACTAAAATATTTTTATTTAGTATTTAATACAAAATTATTTCATTTGAATATTTTTCTATAATTTTTAACATCTTGCTCTACAATACAATACAACACAATAAAATACAATACAAAACAATACAATACAATACAACACAATACAATACAATACAATACAATACAATACAATACAATACAATACAATACAATACAATACAATACAATACAATACAATACAATACAATACAATACAATACAATACAATACAATACAATACAATACAATACAATACAATACAATACAATACAATACAATACAATACAATACAATACAATACAATACAATACAATACAATACAATACAATACAATACAATACAATACAATACAATACAATACAATACAATACAATACAATACAATACAATACAATACAATACAATACAATACAATACAATACAATACAATACAATACAATACAATACAATACAATACAATACAATACAATACAATACAATACAATACAATACAATACAATACAATACAATACAATACAATACAATACAATACAATACAATACAATACAATACAATACAATACAATACAATACAATACAATACAATACAATACAATACAATACAATACAATACAATACAATACAATACAATACAAAACAACACAACACAACACAACACAACACAACACAACACAACACAACACAACACAACACAACACAACACAACACAACACAACACAACACAACACAACACAACACAACACAACACAACACAACACAACACAACACAACACAACACAACACAACACAACACAACACAACACAACACAACACAACACAACACAACACAACACAACACAACACAACACAACACAACACAACACAACACAACACAACACAACACAACACAACACAACACAACACAACACAACACAACACAACACAACACAACACAACACAACACAACACAACACAACACAACACAACACAACACAACACAACACAACACAACACAACACAACACAACACAACACAAAACAATACAATACAATACAATAAAATACAATACAATACAATACAATACAATACAATACAATACAATACAATACAATACAATACAATACAATACAATACAATACAATACAATACAATACAATACAATACAATACAATACAATACAATACAATACAATACAATACAATACAATACAATACAATACAATACAATACAATACAATACAATACAATACAATACAATACAATACAATACAATACAATACAATACAATACAATACAATACAATACAATACAATACAATACAATACAATACAATACAATACAATACAATACAATACAATACAATACAATACAATACAATACAATACAATACAATACAATACAATACAATACAATACAATACAATACAATACAATACAATACAATACAATACAATACAATACAATACAATACAATACAATACAATACAATACAATACATCACAATACAATACAATACAATACAATACAATACAATACAATACAATACAATACAATACAATACAATACAATACAATACAATACAATACAATACAATACAATACAATACAATACAATACAATACAATACAATACAATACAATACAATACAATACAATACAATACAATACAATACAATACAATACAATACAATACAATACAATACAATACAATACAATACAATACAATACAATACAATACAATACAATACAATACAATACAATACAATACAATACAATACAATACAATACAATACAATACAATACAATACAATACAATACAATACAATACAATACAATACAATACAATACAATACAATACAATACATTACAATACAATACAATACAATACAATACAATACAATACAATACAATACAATACATTACAATACAATACAATACAATACAATACAATACAATACAATACAGTACAGTACAGTACAGTACAGTACAGTACAGTACAGTACACTACAGTACAGTACACTAGAGTACACTACAGTACACTACAATACACTACACTACGCTACACTACACTACACTACAGTAGAATACAGTACAGTACAGTACAGTACAGTACACTACACTACACTACACTACAGTACACTACAGTACACTACAGTACACTACAGTACACTACAGTACACTACAGTACAGTACAGTACAGTACAATACAGTACAGTACAGTACAGTACAGTACAGTACAGTACAGTACAGTACAGTACAGTACAGTACACTACAGTACACTACAGTACAGTACAGTACACTGCAGTACACTACAGTACAGTACACTACAGTACAGTACACTACAGTACAGTACACTACAGAACAGTACACTACAGTACAGTACACACAGTACAGTACACTACAGTACAGTACACTACAGTACAGTACACTACAGTACAGTACACTACAGTACAGTACACTACAGTACAGTACACTACAGTACAGTACACTACAGTACAGTACACTACAGTACAGTACACTACAGTACAGTACACTACAGTACAGTACACTACAGTACAGTACACTACAGTACAGTTCACTACAGTACACTGCAGTACACCACAGTACAGTACAGTACAGTACAATACAATACAATACAATACAATACAATACAATACAATACAATACAATACAATACAGTACAGTACAGTACAGTACAATACAATATAATACAACACAATACAATACAATACAATACAATACAATACAATACAATACAATACAATACAATACAATACAATACAATACAATACAAACCAATATAACAAACAACGCAACGCGACACAACGCAAAAATTGATTGAAATTGATAAATTATCAATAAAAATTATATTTTACAGGTACAAACAAGGTCTATAGAATATAAGTATACTACTATATTTAATTTCTGACTACTAGTACGGACGTAGAAATCCTGGAACAAACGTTTGGAGAGTTTCTGCAGCAAAAGGAGTTAGTAAATACTTTATTTGGCACGTATTACTTAATCAGATTCCTTATTCGTATCCGTACATAACATTGAAAAAAATGTTTTTTTGATGTGTGATAGTAATCCACAATTTCTTGTTTGTATACTTTTCACACACAAAGCAAAATTGACTAATAATAGAATATTTAATTTTCACAACACAGATGTCTGAGCCAACAAAAATTACCATTCTATAATAGCATCTAGACATCAGAACAAGTTCTCCAAAAATGTTTTAATTTAACAGACTTACCTTTATACCCAGATTTTTTTTAATAATAAAAAAAAAATGTTACTTTAAAAATAAAAATGCAGCATTACAGCTTCTCAGTTTTTTAACAAGCAATTCTCTTCAAGTTGGATAGGTTTTGGTGGACCGACGCCATAGTCTGCCTATTTTCATGATGCCAACTTTTTGGATTTCTTTTTGTGAGAATAAAAAAAATGTATGCGTTTTTTGTAAATAATGTTCAAGCCACACAATACAAAACTAAGCAGGTATCTTTGAACGGGTAAGACAATCAATAATGCATAGCAGCTAATCAACAATTTATTTTTTAAAAATTGTGTATGTACATTAACACAGCCTTTATACAAGTTGTTTATGTTATCTGTTAATAATAACAAGTTTCCAGATTATTGTAAAAGAAGTTATATTACCCCTATTTTTAATTCTGGAAACAGAAGTGATGTCAGTAACTACAAAGGAGTTTGCAAACAATCGGCTATTTCTAAATTATTAGAATCGTTAATTGCGGATCAACTTAAACGGTTATATAAAAATGTTATTATTGATAATCAACATGGTTTCATGAAAGGACGGTCAACAGCTACAAACCTCATGATCTTTAAATCTAAAATTATTGAATCTTTTGAAAATAAAACGCAAGTAGATGCTAATTATACCGATTTTGTAAAAGCTTTCGATCGCGTTCGATACGAGCCGCTGATTGCTAAACTTTTAGCAATGGGTTTTAATCCAAAAATGGTGGCTTGGTTACAAAGTTTTTTAACGGTCAATAACAATGTGTTAGGATTAATAACCACATTTCAAGAGTAGTTAATGTAACTTCTGAAGTTCCTCAAAGATCACACTGTGGTCCTATTTTATTTTTGTTATTTATTAACGATTTGAGTAATGTTATTGTTAATTGTAACTTTCTTTTGTATGCAGATGATTTAAATGTTTTTTATAACATCAGTTCAGTAAATGATTGTATTTGTGTTCAGCGTAATTTAGATAGCATCAGTAATTAGTGTGAAACAAACAGTTTATATCTAAACCTTGATAAATGCAACTCTATAACATTTAGCAGAGTAACAAACACAATACGGTACGTTTACAATATTAATAGAAACATATTAATTCAATCTGTTCAAAAGCTAGAAAATTAATGGGATTTGTAAGCAAAACTTCTTACGAGTTAACAAGCGAGACATGTTTAACTTTATACAGAGCAGTTGTAAGATCAACTCTTGAGTATTGTACGGTAATCAGGTCGCCACACCAAAGTGGAAAGTGGAAATATAACGCAGATTGAAAGAATCCAACGTAAGTTTATAAATTTGTTTGCTTATAAATTAGGAATTAGAAAAGAAGACATCAATTATAATTATCAATCTATTGCTAGCACATATAGACTTAAATCGTTAGAAGAACGTAGACTTATAACTGATTTAAATTTTATTCAAAAACTAGTTAGCGGCAATATAGATTGTGCAGCATTAGTAAACAAGTTGAATTTTAATTTTGGACAAAAGCGACAAAATAGGAACACTTACATTTTCCGCTGTGACCTACACTTAACTAACTACGCATATTATAATCCTATATCACGTATAATGCGAGAATAAAATATTATTCAGATGGATTCTAATTTTAATCTACTTCAATTATCGCATCAATGTTTTAAAAGTAATTGTAAAAACATTAACTTAGAACAGTACTTTAATTTTAATTGTTAGTTTATGGTATTATTAAGTTTCTATTTATAAATTGTTTTGTTTTTTCTTATAAATTTATATGTGATATACACTATCTAACATTATATAATTAATTTTGAGATATGTTAGATGTTAGCAGACAAAATGGACAACAACAAATATGTACATATATGTGCTATACCAAAAATTAAATTGACTCAAGTCTCCAGCGTATAATAAAAAATTTAAAACTTTACGTCCTATAATATTATAGGCATCTAATACATATATCACATGTTTTTAATTTGATGCTTTAAATATAATTTATAATAAATACTATTATATAATATTATCATCTAAAAAAAAGATAGTACTTTAAAGAAATTAAAATTTTATTAATGAAATCAACAATTTATATTATAATATACTATGTATAATATGTTCATGATTAATAGTATCATCATAAAACCAACATTATTATTTGAAAAACACATTTAAAGTAAACAATTAAATTAGTATTGTACTTTCTCCTTAAAATTTTATAATCTCGGAGAAATGACGTCAAAGATAAAAGATAATAGATTCTAATCTAGTTTTAAGCACGATTATGCATGAGCAGATGCAGAGATTTGGCTAATTTAATTCTACTAACTCTAAATACCTTCCTTCTTGAGGAAATGTACATAGAACATGCCATTAACATTAGATATACATGGGAAATTATGTTAGAAAAGTTTCTATAGCTTAATTATATTTAATAAATTCTACTTTTAGAATATTAAAAACTACTGAAAAAAAGAAACATTTATAATATAATATTTGCCATTTGCAATAATAAAATTACAATCAAAATATTAATACTTAGAAATCATTTTTAAATTAAGATATCTGTGTTAATTGCTTATTGTCTCCTTATAATTATAATGCTTATTAATATTCATATATTAATAATTTCACATAACAATGAAAACAAACATAAACCGGCATAAAGTTCAAGATCAGTTCAAAATAATTGATTTTCATCATTGCTAGTAAATAAGACGTATAAAATATTATAAATAATTATATATATATAGTAATTGCACTTTCCTGTCAATGAATAAAAGTTACCGGCAGCATGCATAGACATGAAAGCTCATGTAATACAAATGTACATTTCCAAAACATTATAAATCACTCTATTAAAAAATAATTACAATTTTAAATGCGATCATGAGATCCGTTAGTATATATTAATAAATTTATGTGATGTAATCTGTTAAAATCCGTATTTATTCGTAATGCAATTATAATACGACATATAATGCCTGTCATTCTGCATATTAATTTGCCTTCTGGTATAATTGATTCCGCATCAATTTATTCCAAATTTGAATATATTTTTCAAACTAATGGTGTAAAATTAGAATTGTGAAAGTCGCGACATTCACGCGTCGATTTATTGTGAATTTAATTCAAAGTCATATTGTGTATGTTACAAAATGTTTGTATGTGTTTTGTCATTTAAGAAATAATAATTGTTGTGATTATTATGAGACTTTAAAACTTATATAAGATTCATTTATTTACGATATTGTTACATTTCTGAAAGATTTATTATTGTTATAATTTTGGAACATGAACTAAATCTTAATATAAATTTTATTAATGTTTATTTATGTTTATTACTTATTTTCTGTAAATGTATGTCTAAACGCTATAAACTAAACATGGTATTTATAGAGTATTAAAAGTATTGTGTTTATTAAAGCTCATTATATCAGTTCTTGTATAATTGGCCTATTTAAATATACGCATTACATAAGATTAATTAATTTATTCATTCATTTATAGACTATTATTAAGGTGACTATATATTTGATCGTAATCTATCGTTTCATTGTAGTTTTAAGCTGATGAAGCGAAATAAACACAACTGTAATTAAAAATTAAAATAATTAAAATATGTGGCAATCAATTAGTTTTTTATATGTATGCTGAATTATAATCTAATTTTAGCGCTTGTCAATCGATTGTTGTAGATAAATGCCTGAAAAAAAAGTTGCAAGAATAAGAAAGCATGCATAAACAAATTTATAAATTTTTCCAAAAAAACGTTTAACAACCAAAGTAGACTATTGTATTGTGTCACTGCCTACCCCGAAAAGGAATGGCGTGATTAGGTATGAATATTAAAATATTTAGTTTTATAAATACTTTGAAGTTTGCCAGTCTTCAGACTTAAATATGATTGTTGTTTGTAAATGTATGCAGCTCGCTGGAAAATGATAAGAATTTTTATTGCTTATCTTAGTTTTATAAGTTTAAGATGTTGATAAACAAAATTTATAAAAATGATACCAGAACAAGTCACCATATTATAATATTAACGCGTTTTATACTTGCCGACAGGTCAGGATTAGTAATTTTATTGTTACTAAATAGTTAGAAAGCACATCCTTCCATCTGTCCTTAAAAGATAGATTTAGTTTCCTCTTATGTTTAAAATAAATATAAATAAAATACTTTGAACGCAGTGTGCAAAGACAACGCTCCTCAAAAACTAGATCTGTTGATTCAAAGCCATAATCTTGGCCTCGAATGCTCAACCCGCTTCCATGTGACAAATTTTGGTATATCATTCTACCATTTTATTGCTATTTAACATTCAACCGCAACTATAACAAATAGTAGCAAATTAGGTTGACAAATAGACAAAAAGCAGAAAACGCTCATCCGTAGCATAAATTTTAATATGAAAAAAGAGCCAAAATACGTCTATTAAGTCATTTTATGTTAAAATGTTATTATTTATGTGTATTACAAGTTGTGCAAAAATTAGAGTAAAACTAATATAATCTACACTTACTCATAATTGAAAAGATGTCATTTGCAATTATGATGGTACATTATTTTTTTTCCGTTTGTCAAATTATACTGCTTCCTGCGTCTAGAAGCATGGCATGTGTTCAGTTGTGCAATTCCGGATGCCATGTGCTTGCATTAATAATGTAATAAGTAAAATGTAATGTAATTCATAGATATAAAAATACACTGCAATGGTAGTTTAATAATTCCAGTACTTTCGTTTCCCACTAATTTTATTTAAATTTTAATTTACTATACGCATTATTAAATTAGCAGACTATACAAGATGTCCTCTAAAATTCACAACGTAATTATTTATATAAATAAGTTAATTAGTTTGAATCTTAATTAAATCTATAATTAAGATTCAAACTAATTAACTGCGTCAATAAAGAGAAACGCTAAAACAAATAATTCTAAGTTTAGACTTAAAAAAACATTAAAATCTAGAAGTTTATTTATAAAAAAAATTACATTTTGACTTAATTTTTGATTGATTTAATTAAAACAATGTAATAACTTATTATTGAATAGTGAACTCGTTAATCTTTAACGTACTTTAATTAACCATAAGCATAATTTTTGTAGCTATACTAATTTTAATCTACTTATAAAGTTCAGTAGACAGTATTTTCTAATTTGCTATATGTGTTTCGCGTTGTTGTAATAAAGCGAAAAGCATTAAGCAGATACAAGATAATATGTTGTAGGATTATTTAAAAAAAATATTTTAATGTAGGTTTTTTAACAAAAATAACAAAAAAAAAAATTTTGATCCAGATATGCTGTTAAAAAAAGATGGACAATTTAATTGCTTTTTTTTATTTAAACCTTTAACAGAGATATTTTAAATATTGTATAAGAAAAAAAACAAAAAAGTTTTGACGTGCAGCTTCTAGGGTGAACATAGTTGCCTATCAGTTTATAAATAAAAAGTGTTTTATTGTAAGTATTTTATCTTTTTACCTATAATATTTTATTTTAATTTTATTATTTTAGTTTTTATTTTCTTACTACTACTGATTTTTTTATTATATTCAAAATATATATGGTTTAATTTTTATTTAATGTTTTAATTTATACAAGATTGATTGCTTGAGTAGGATAGATACATTTTAACAAAGGGCACACAAATACGCAAAAATGTATTATAATATTTTTTATTATTTTACTCACATCAAATCTTTAGTTTTTCATATTATTTGTACTTAGTTTTTTAAATATATTATAAATTACAAAATTTTTTCAAGTTTTACTCAAACATGGTTCAATTAATCCTGCACTACATTGGCTTAAATTTTGATTAAATTTAAATTTGAGATTATAATTAAATAAAATTTTTTTTGCAATTTATGTTTTTTTAATAAACAAAAAAATGTTCAACATATTTAAAAAATAATCAGTGTAAGTTTGTAACAGTTTACCATGTATTGTTACATTTTGCTACTCTTACTCCAGTTAATTATTGACAGTGTTGTCATCACCTTTATATTACTCATTTTTAGTAACATGAGTTTTTTTTTTATTTTTGAGTACTTTCTGTTACTTGCCTTGTGCTAATTTAGACAAAAACTTCTTACTTACAAATTTTGTTCATTCAACGTTGTATTTATCAATTTCAAAAAATTGTAAATTGTAAATCATGTATGTGGGCATATGCTGTTATTGTAATCACTTTGGCATGTACTTAATTAAGAGAAAAAATTATCTTTATTACTTATTGCGTATAAAAATACGTTTTTTCTTCTTGCGGGTTGGAAGATCACAGTAATGTATCAAGTTACAATTCTTCAATAACAATTATTAAAAGAAATCTTCATCTTAAAATAAAACAATCAAAGTTTTTAGCAAATGATTTGTCTACACAGTTTTTCTTTGGAATTAAGCGGTGTGGGAACCTATAGTGCCAACATTTTGCTCATCCCTAAGTTTTTATGTAGAATTTTATAAACACTTGTTTTTTATGTTCTTATTTCTCTAACAATTCCACACTTTGGGTAAAAATGAATGGATTTTCTGTTTGAACAGATTGCACTAATATTTGATCAGTTTATTATAGATATTCTTTGGCTTACTGCCTTTTTTGTTAAAATAATTATGACGCTTTTGTCTTTAAAATGCAAACTACTCATTTTTTGCTTCTTTAAGCTAACATAAAATGACAAAGTAATTGGAACCAAAAATGTTACAGAAACTTGATTTAATAAGGCATAGAGCTTGTAGAAAATTCTTGCAAAAATAAAGAAACTAAGCAAAAAAAAGATGTCTATTCTGTCAGGAAGCAACACACAATAATGCAAAACACACTATAAAATAAATAAACTGGAAAGCAAAATGAATAAAACAACAACAAAAAATCCTGAAATATGAAAATAAATGTAGAGCGTTAAAAAAATTTGCAAGAAAAAAAATTGAGTTTAACAACAGAAGAATATAGAAAAACAAATAATAGAAGCTAGCACAAAATAAAGCGACAGAAAAGAAAAAGATACAAAATAAGCACAAGAAAGCTCATTTTAAATTAGTAACAAATCTAGATTAAATTGACAAGGACAGTACAACAACAAGATTTGCGCAAAGAAAAAAACCGAAAAATAGTTCCATGCGTAAGTTATTCTTTTACAAACGCTACTTGCTGAATAAAGCCTTACTACGTTTACATAGATAAAAGTTTAGTTTTTTTAGAATAATGCTGTTTTAAAATAACAGAAATAATATCCATGTTTTCAGTTATGTTAGTACGAGAGACACTGTCAAAGTTTGCGGAAAATGTAAAGCAAAACACAAATTACGTTATGTAAATCGCTTTATTGCTTCTCAAAATATTCTCCTTTAAAATCTATACACTTTTGCATCCTATGAAACCAATCTTTAAAACAATTTTGCCACTCTGAGCGAGGTTTTTCCAAAACAAGTGATTTAAATGCTTCAACGACTTCTTCAAGCGATAAAAAACGCTTGCCACGCATTTTATTTTTGATATGTTAAAATAGGAAGAAGTCATTGGGCAATAAATCAGGCGAATATGGACAATAAGTCATTAATTGGATGTTGTTACTGGTAAAAAACTCTACAGTTTGTTGTGCTGCGTGAGCGCTTGCATTGTCATGATGAACAATGATTTGCCGGTTTATGTTCCTTCTGATTTCAGCGATATCTTTTGGCAAACAAATTAAAGTATATAAAATATATAAAGAAGAGACGCAATGTCCTCAAATGAGACAGTTGTAAAAGCAATAATTTCGAATAAAGCCTAGTTAAATAGGTAAATTTATACGAATGCCACAACGACATATGTAGCGCTCGTTACTATTTGTTCAATCGGACAACCCAATAATAACATTAAAAAGCTAAAGTATACTAGTCAGCATTAACTGTTCTTTGATCCTCCACAACAGTTGCAACATGACTCGTTTTTCCGAAGAAACAAGCAATTTTTTTTTTAATCGCTTCGTGAATGCACCACTTTTGTGGGTTTAGGTAAATTTTGAAACACCTATACAATCGATTGCTGTTTAGTTTCAAGCTTATAAGAATATATCCAAAATTCTTCACCTGTTACGATGTTATATACCGAATTTCTTTAGCCATTTCTTGCACCACTTGACACGTGCTTTTTTTAAATTGTGTGGGATCTAACGACTGCAAAGCTTCCTGACATGCAAATGATCGTGCAAAATCGCATGTATTTGTTTCGCTGCAATGTCTAAGGATGCCTCTATCTTACTATAGGTCACATGCCGATCTGACAAAATTATTTCACGCACAGCATCAATATTTTTCGCGAAAACAAAGGTGCATGGATGACCTTTGCGAAGATTGTCATCAAACGTTGGTCTTCCACGCTTCAATTTTGGAAACAATTTGTAAACCATAGTTTTGGATGGTGTTTCATCCCCAAATACTAAGTCCACACATTGCTGCGGTATTAAACCGTATCGAAAATTATAAAAAATCATCACTCGGAAGTTACGATTCGAAATTTCTTTTTTTACATAATTATTACTTTTGTTGAAACAAAACCGAACAGTTTGAAATCGAACTGTTAACTGAATTATTGTTGAAAACGTGAAATTTTACAAATATGACAATTGCAGAACGTTGCCAGTACTTGATTCCGCAAACTTTAACAGTGCTCTTTGTACAACCAAAACGGACCTGCAACAGAGTTATTTGTTACTTTTTTAATAAGTTTAAATAAATATGTACAGTGGTGTTTCAGTTTTTTTTTGTAAATAAAGTTGATCTAGACCAGTGTTTTCCAACCTTTTTTGTGCCATGCCCCACCTAAGCCTTTCAAAAATTCTTATGCCCCCCTATGTAACATATACATAATTTTTAATATTAAAAAATTAAATTGTTCACTTAAGAAACTTAAATGATAGGTTTTAGGAAAAAATCACTAGGAAATTGTTAACACTGCGTTGTTTAGCGATATTTTAAATCTTCCGGGGGCCCCCGCGGAGCCTGTAGTCTGCCGCAGGGAGGTTAACTTAACGACGCCAAAAATCCAGTTGATATTTTGGACTCGTCAAACAAATTTATAATATTTATTGGCCGCAAATATTTAAGAATTTGTTTTTTTCTTTCAGTTTTGGAACCGAAATCTAGCATTGCATTTAAAAGAACTAAAGCAAAAGGGTTAAACTCGTGTCAAGTCCATTTTCGAATTGCCCCCCTTAAGACTCAAATTGCCCCCCTGTGGGGCGTGGGCCCCACGTTGGGAAACACCGATCTAGACCCAATATTAATTTTGGTACAGTTAAATTTATTATTGTTAGTAAAATTATTTTAGATTAAGTAAGGTTTTTTTTTAAATTTCAAAATGTGATATTTAGAAATTACTTAATATGTCACAACACAATAAAACTGCTTTTGAATTTTAACGAGTAAAACCACACTTACTGAAATTATCACATTAAAGATAAAAGTTTTAGTAGTCTGTGAACATTGATTTTGAATATTTGCGGCATATATCTTAGGAAATACTAAATTTAAAAGTTTATTTCATGTGTCGATAGCAAACCTTGTACTACAAGAAAATACTTGTTAAGATGACATGTTTATGAAAATAACTGTAGAAAATAGTTGCACATTACGCCAATGTTGTAAAATATCTAAGTCATTAGTCAATTTTGGATCAGCAATAATTCAAATAGCTTGTTTTTAAATCAAATTTAGAAGAGAAGAAGTTTTATAATTTTTTTATATATGTTGTTTAGTTTAATATTTGGTAGTATTTTTACATTCTAAGTTTAGATATTTAGTGACAATCTTATTAAATTTGTTGCAATAGACATCTATTGCTTGTTTCAAATTTAATTTATAAAATTCAATGTACTTAATAAATGAGTATATTATTATTAGAAATTTAACAGCTTCTAAGCTAATAATGTCAAAATGAATTATTTTTAAAGGATTTATGGATCTGAGTTTTGTTAAATTTTAAATTCAAAGATATTATATATATCGTATTTGCTAACAAAATTATTTATACATTGATTCAGTTTTGTCTATTTTAAAAATTGTACAGTTATAAGTTTTTTGTTATTAAACAATGATTTAGAAAAAAAACCGTCTTTTTCACTAAATTTTGTAAGAAAACGCAAAGTATTAGGCTGACACAAGCAATATATAGATAGAGTCCTGACCCGCAAAGTGAAAGACCCAAGTATTGGGCTAAAACAAGCAATACGTACACAATCAAAAGATAAATATGAGAAGATTAATTAGATTAAACAGAACAATAAAAAAATAAAGAATATTAGAGGTAGGTAAAACACAAAACAAAAGAGAGACAGAAGACATAACCTCTAACAGGCAGACCCGGGTTAATTTTTTTGCACGCGGAGACATACCAATAATTGTAAATTAAAATGATAACAGTAGAGCAGAAAAAACTGAAACTAAAACAACAAAAATAAAAATTAAAGAAAAAAGAAAAAAGAAGCTTTAGATGAGCTACTTGGCAAAAGCAAAATAACAAAGAATTCAATTATAAAAAAAAGAAAAAAGAAAAAAAGAAAACACTGAAGAGATAATGATGAAGATAATAAAAAGAATAACATACGAATAGTATTAATAAAGATAGAAACATAAAATAAAAAGACACTAGAAGAAAAAAAAAGAAAAGTAAAAATAATGACAAAAAAGCTAAGAAAACAGATGAGAAAACACGTGTTATCAAAACAGACAAAATGAAAACATTAAGTAGTAAAAACAAATTAAGAAATCACAAAAAGCTAGTTTATATCAAATTAGAACTAACAAGAAAATAAGTAGAAGTGCAATCCAAAATAAGGAAAATAGCAAAAGAATAATAATAATAATAATAATTTATTCTTGTTAATTACAAAATGTATTACAATTCCAACACACAAAAAAACATAAAGATGTATATTAGAATAGAATAAGTTTCAAAAGATTAAATAAATACTCTGTTATTATTTTCAGTTGAATGTACGACGGTTTAATTTTTATAGAAGTTATATAGCATTTAAAAATTTAAGTGCATAGTAATTATATGCATGTCTAAACTTTTGTAATCGTATAAACTTAATTCTTAAATTAGACTGGGAGAATTTTTAATCGTGGACAAATAAAATAAAATTAAAAATTTAAGAAAAAAACAAAAAAAATGAAAACAGTTCATAAACACAAAAAAAGTAGAACAAATAATACAGAATTAAACAAAAGAAAATATATAAGGAAATCCGGAAAGCTAAAGAAGAATAATGAATTCAATTCAGTAAATAGATGACGAGAAACTATAGATATAACCAAAAACTATTTTATGGAACACTAATACAGATAAAAAAAAGAGTATAATATAATTAACATGAAAACAAAAATGAAAATATAATCACAGAAGAGAATAAAATAATAAAAAGATAAAAACAATATTTTGAAGAGCTAACAGAAGCAAAAAATCTAAGCCTGGAGGAACAAGAAAAAGAAGATATAAATATTAATAATACATAATAAACGCTATAAAAAAGCTGAAAATAAAAAAAGCGTTTGGCATAACACCAGAAATAATAAAATATATAGATTAGGAAAAAAAAACTTACAAAACTACTAAAAGTCAAATAAGCAAAAATCTTTTAAATAAGAATTGGAATATTCATATCTGCTTTATTGCCCTAGAGATGGCATTTAAGCGGGTAAGAAAAAAATACATATGAAAAATACTACAATCGTAAAGAATTAAAAAAAACTATAGAATTTTTATAAGTCATGTAAAAAGAAAACAAAAGCATTGTTAGAACAAACAAAGAAAAATTGAAAGAATTTGAAAAAATATTGAGCTGAAACAAGAATGCGTTTGAGTTCAATACTGTTTACAAAAATGATAGACAAAGTGTTAAAAAAAACAAAATAATATATTTATATAAAAATTCTAAAAATAAAAGTGCAAGCAACGCAGGTAGCAAAAATGCTATTTATATGGCAATGGTGGCAGAAACAGAAAAAAAACTTACAATACAATATTAACATAATAAACAAAAAAATAATAAAAATGCACATGAAGAATAATATAGACAACTCTAAAACAATGATATTATTAAAAAAACAAAACCCATAAAATACTTAAGAACAATAATTGAAAATAAAAAAAAGATAAACAATAAATTTGAAAAGACCGGGAAAATATTTAACATGATAAAGAATGCATTTTTTAGAAGAAAAGAAATAGCAAAAAATGAAAAAAACAGATACAGTAAAAAAATAAGACTAACAAAAATCTACTCCAGCAAAACATGAACATTATCAGAAAAACATATAAAACAGAAAGATTAAAAATAAAGCAAGAAGAAATCTACAGACAGAACCTATAACTGAAAAAAATGATAAAAAGACAAATGAGATGGTTCAGACATGTGTGAAATAAAGAATAATAAACCGAGAAGAAAAAAAACACCGAGAAAAATAATTGTAGATTTTGATAAAACATAATTTACTTTGGTATATTTAGTGTGATTGTTTTCATTATTAAGAGTCATTTTTACAATTGTCAGATATGTGTTGAATAACTATACCCGAAATAAATGTATCTACTGTACGTTATACTCTATTAATAGTAATGTTGATTTAAAATTTGACGTATAAATTGTTTATATGTAAAAATACCTACCCTAACTATGCTTTAACTGGGAATTGTAAAAGCGTAATTTTGTATGTATTACGTAGTAGCGTTATTCCTGGTTTAACCAACAATTGTAAAAGCGGCTCTAGGTTTTTTTGAAATGTTATAGTTTTATTTTGATGTAGTAAACGTAAATTATGACAAAAAGTTTTCTGCGCGGTTTTATGCTGTAAAAACCAATTTACTACGTGACTTTGAAGCAAATTTTATGTTAAAAATAAGTTTTTTTATGTCAATTTTGATACATTTTATGTAGTAAACGTAGTTTTAAAGCAAATTTCATGTTAAAAATAGTATATATATATATAAAGGGTCCGCCAATAAGTGCGCTCGATCTTTGACAGCTCATGGCGGCCATGTTGTTTGTGGTAGAGTTGTCAAACGTAGTTGTTATTATTCAGTGTATCTTCACAAATTACCAAGAACCAATTCAGCCGCGAGCAACATGTGCAAATCATTAAAATTTATTACGAAAATCATTCATCGGTTTGGCAACGTTCCGCGCGCTCCGCCAATTTTACGGTGCAATTGGTCGTCCTGCTGAATCGACTATCCGTCGTTTGATAAACAAATTCAAGGCAACCGGTTCGGTGAACAATCAGCCAACAGCGACGCGTCGTCGAAACGTCCGATCTGCCGAGAATGTCGCCGCTGTGCGCGATAGTGTGCGTGAAAATCCGAGACAGTCAATTTCACGTCGCGCACAGGAACTTAGCCTTTCGGAAACATCACTTCGCCGAATCTTGCATCTAGATTTGGGCATGCATCCGTACAAGATCCAGCTGACACATGAGCTCAAAATAAACGACCATAGACAGCGCCGTATTTTCGCTGATTGGGCTTTAGAGCAGTTGGAAGTCGACCCCGAGTTTGGTCGCAAAATCATCTTCAGCGATGAGGCACATTTTTGGATAAATGGGAATGTCAACAAGCAGAATTGCCGTTATTGGGCCGAGAACAATCCACAGGAGGTCCACCAGGTCGCAATGCACCCAGCAAAAGTAACTGTTTGGTGTGGATTTTGGGCCGGAGGCATCATCGGACGATGGTGTGGCCATCACGGTAAACGGCGAACGATACAGATCCATGATAACGAACTTTTTCTGGCATGAAATCGGCAATATGGATGTTGAGGATATGTGGTTTCAGCAGGACGGCGCTACGAGCCACACAGCGCGCGCCACAATGGATCTTCTGCACGAGCGCTTCGGAGGAATGGTTATCTCGCGCGGAGGCGACATCAACTGGCCACCGAGATCGTGCGATTTAACCCCACTAGACTATTTCTTGTGGTTTTTTTAAATCGCAGGTCTACGCAAACCAACCACAAAACACTGATGACCTCAAAGTCAACATACGCCACGCCATCGATGAAATACAGCCCGATTTGTGCGCCAGAGTCATTCAAAATTGGACTTCTCGTATGCGCGCCACCAAGCGAAGCCGAGGTGGCCATTTGAACGATATTATTTTCCATACATAATGCCTTCGAATACTCTTTCAAACAAAAAATAAATTTCATTTATACCTCTCACACAACTTGCTTTATTTTATTTTAAAGATCGAGCGCGCTTATTGGCGGACCCTTTATAATAGCAGTAAGCGTTTTTCTTGCTGCAAATGGGTTATTTAGGTGAATTTTATTAAATTTTTATTTTAAAGCAAATTTTATGCAATTTTTTTGGCGCAAATTTTCTGCATCAATTTAGATACATTTCATAGGGTAAACGTAATTTTAGAACAAATGTTATGCTTAATACACATTATTAGTGTAAATTTTAATATTTTTTACATATCATTTTGTAATCGTAATTTTAGAACAATTTTAAGCATAAAACAAATTTTTAGTGTCTTTTTATATAACCTTTACGTAGTAAGCTTGTTTAAAATAAGTTTATTGTACTAATTTTGATATATTTTAAGTAGATAACGTACATGGTGTAAATAAGTTTTCTGCTTCAATTTTGATAAAAGTCATATAGTAACTTGATTTTAGTAGTTTTTTGAGTATTCTTGTAATACTGAATAAATGCACAAACAATAAATAGATAAACCACACAAACAGAGAGAACGCATGTAAGTCTTTTGACATACAAGTTTTTTTTTATAGTATTATACTAGTATATACTAGTTACAAATATTACTTAAAATATACAATTTTGTCGATCAAATCGGTTGGTGACCGTTTTAATCATCCAGACGCATTCTGGCCGTTTCACAACTACACACAGCGGGTTGTTGGCTTAGTAAGCACCAAATTTTTTTTTCATTTTGGTGTTTAGTTGTTTAACACCATCCACAACGCGTTATAAATTTTTTTTTGCTCACTGACCATTTTTTTGTTTGGGCGTAACATATAATATATAGTTAGATTTTTATATTTGGAGTTTTACAAATTTTACCATAACTAAGCGAAATACCATAACTCGGAAAATGTATGCATTCCTAATAAGAAATAAATCTTAATATTAGCATTGTTAAATTTAAATAATCTACTTAAAGGTACTATCGTACTGTTTTTTTCTATGTGTGGTACCATATGCACTGAAAAAAATTATATTTTCTTTTTGCAAATAGCTGTTTTGTGGTTTGTTAATGATTGGAAACTACCTGAGACAATTACGATTTTTAATTTCTGCTGTATATAAATAATGTAGTTTGTATAATATTTATTAGGTCAATTGATCAATTGATTATTCTTTAAAAAATGTTGTTTGCTAGGCTCATTTCAAGACAGATTAAATTGGCTTTAATTATTTCATCTACTAATTAATAAACTTGAAAGATAATTTTTGGAACAAAATAACAGTTACTTTATTTATAATCGGGGCTATTCTCTATGCACATTGCAAGAAATTAGCAAGATATGTATTGCTAGCTAAAAATATAAACTGTTATTTTAACAAATCTTGCTTGTTACCAGTGGACAATTCCACGTCAAGTGAGCAGTCGATTTCACGCGACCCTCTCCGATTTAGCTCAAATTTTGTACACTTATTTGAGTACCCAAAATATGACTTCATGCCAAATTTCAGACCTGTAGGTCACATAGTTCGCTTCGTAGAGCCAACTAAGTTTTACGGCAATTTTTAAGTTCAACTTTTAACTTTATGTATTTTAATTGCATTTCAACCTGGAAAATTTTTGAAATAGTCATAACCGATGGGAAATTTTTTCAAGGAATCGAATGCAGCGGTCAGAATTTTGTTATCTTGTCCCGCACTCACAGGAAACTCAAAAAAACTGTTTTTTTTTTCAAAAATTCATTTCTCAAAAGTTGCCACCGATTATGACTCCAAATTTTGCGCAAAAACAGCCAAAAGTATGTACTTTAAGATGCTTAAATAAAAATTTCCCTCACTAGTGGTGGTTTTTGCTCTAGAGTCTCTTAAACGCACAAAACCATTTTTTAATCAAAATTTTAGCACATATTAATTAATATACAGGGTGTTAATGAATAGGTGTAACAAACTTTTAGAGTGGGAAGGGGGGTTTATTTGAGACATTTTTTAATTATAAACTTATAGGCAAACAAGTTCACCCTAGAAGCTGCACGTCAAAATTTTTTTGTTTTTTTTTTATACAATATTCGAAATATCTCTTTTAAAAGTCTAAATTAAAAAAAAACAATAAAATATAAAAATTATAGGCAATTAAATTGTCTATCTTTTTTGAACAGCATATCTGGATTTATCTCTAACCGTACTTATGTCATAAAATAAGTAAAGATTTTTAATTTTTTTTTTTGTTGTTTTTGTTAAAAATGATGTTTAAAAGTCAAAAATTTAATAAAAAAATCATATTTGAAATTGAAAGCCATTTAATTGCGCATTTTTTACCTAATAACATGTTTTAATGTAGCTCCTACCGATTATGTGCTATTAAAGAAAAACTTTAATCATTTTTTAACCTTTACTTAAAAAAACATTAATAGAATGTTACAATTTTGACAAAATTAAAAAATATGTACAATACGTCATTTTAAAAGATTTTTAAATTAAAAAAAAAATTATAGGCCTAAACCTTATTAAATTCTAATCATTTTAGTTTACGAGTCTAATTTTATGTTCAAAATTTAAAATATAATAAAAATATTATAATTTATAAAATATTTATACAGAGTATATTGATGTAAAGTTTTATGTGGAACCTAATTAGCAAGTACTCATTTGCTTTTTTGGGGACCCAAAATATGCATCTGACTCAAATCTGGAAGCTAATGATACTTATTAAGTATTTTATATTTTCTATTTTTATTTTATAAAATCCTTTTATATTATTCATATTAATAAGGTAATGATTTTATTTTATTTATTTATTTTATTTTATTTTTACATACATGTTTCGATGAGTGAGATCATCATTTTCAATGTATTTATTGTATATAATATTTCAAACTGATTTATTATTATTGTAAACATGTATGTAAAAATAAAATAAAATAAATAAATAAAATAAAATCATTACCTTATTAATATGAATACTTATTAAGTATATTAATTTTATAAATTCAATGGTAGTGCGACACGTGTTCTTTTGAATCTTAAAGTCTGAAATTTCTCATGGCATATTTTTTTTGTATAAAAATTACTTTCTGAGGGTGCACACAAATAAATTCCACAAAAAAAATGTAAAAACCAGTCTAATATCAAAAATTTTGATTAAAAAATGGATTTGTGCGTTCAAGAGGCTCTAGAGCGAAAACTACCACTAGTGTGAGAAAATTTTATTTAAGCATCTTAAAGTACATACTTTTAGCAGCTTTTTTCTAAAATTTGGAGTCTTAATCGGTGGCAACTTTTGAGAAATGAATTTTTGAAAAAAAAAACTGTTTTTTGCGTTTTCTGCACGTGCGGGACAAGATAACAAAAATCTGACCGCTGCATTCGATTCCTTGAGAAATTTCCCATCGATTATGACTGTTCTAAAATTTTTCCAGGCTGAAATGCAATTAAGATAAATAAAGTTAAAAGTTGAACTTAAAAATTGCTGTAAAATTCAATTGGCTCTACGAGGCGAACTATGTGACCTAGAGATCTGAAATTTGGCATGAAGTCATATTTTGGGTACTCAAATTAGTGTACAAAATTTGAGCTAAATCGGAGAGGGTTGCGTGAAATGGACTGCTCACTTGACGTGGAATTGCCCCAGTATGAATTGTCATTTTAACACATCTTGTGACAATCATCACATCATGATGCATGTCAAATCTCTAGATAAAATAAGTTCTTACATAAACTCTATAAACATTGAACAATCCCTACTTCACAATCTAACGGAATATGATAACATACAATCAGATCACTTAAGTTTTTGTTATAGATTGACTATTTAAAATCTAAATTATTACATATGAGCAAAACGTGTATGTCAAAACTATTTAAAATAAAAAGACGAGTTACAGAAATATCATACAGAAATGATTGTCAACAGTTATTGAAGTTTGATGATATTAATGCTTCTCTGTGTGTTCATTTGAGAATATCTATAACAGCCATAAAATTAAGCATGATTATGATTTTATGAAGTAAAATGTTTTACCAAACTATAACTAAAAATAATTATGTTTAGGCGAAAAGGCATTTTATTTTAATGAAGAGTTTTTATTAAATAATTTTGACAGCATATCCAAGTTATTATCATTTCACTTTTTAATATGTTTTAGCTAGGCATTTTTATGTTTAGTTCATAATTATGTAGTTTCAAATTTTAAAAATGTTAGTTAAAATTTTCATCTCTACTATCTTGTATTTGGGCATAAGAAACTTTTTTTTATAACATTAATAAATTTTTTATTAATATTATTATTATTATGTATTAGACTATTATTGAACATAAATAGGTTATGCTATAAGATGCAAAATAAACTTAATATTATTTTTTTAATTGTATCAATTAACTATATTATTACTGCTCTTTTACTTCAGTAGTTGCTTCGACGAGAGTTTATTTTTCGTTCTTAGTCATTATTGTTAATGGTTGCTTATTTTGTAAATAGCAATATTTCAAAGATTGTAGAAATTAGAAAGACAGGTTATTCGAGAGCATGTAAATATGTTATTAAAATGTATAGCCGTCTGTATTTATTAGCCAACTCAATGTAAATCATATTTAAGTTAAATAAATGCAATTCTTTCATTTTCTAATTGTTCTATACAGAAGACATTACCATAAATCAGCTTCAAATCACGGTCTCTTAAATGATATATATTAGAGACGTACACGATTCTTCGTGAGAATAGTAACCATTCTACACAATACCAAATAAATAATGAATTTCTATTTGATCCTTACCATAGTATCGTAACAGTCGTTACTCGCATATTTAAATACACAAAAAGCAAAATTTAATACCATTTGTAAATTTATTTATATATTTCTATATAAGGGGCAATTAAAATTCTTAGACTTTAATATTACAAAATTCAATCTTTTATTAAATTTTTATTTAATAATACATATATATTTTTTTAATGAAATACTAATTACGAAATCTATTATAGCTGCAGACGTTCTCATGACATGAATATGCATTCAATATGCATGGAGTTATATTTCAGTCAATGCAGAATGAAGCAATTTTTAAAACCCAATTGAACAATACATTGAAGAGTCAAAAGGTGACATGTTTGTCTAATATTTTTGTTTCCAATTTCTAATTATACTTTCCAATCAATTATTATTATTATGTCTATGTGAAATTCTTTATTAATGATCAATGATACTTTTGGATTACCTGTTAAGGTAAAAGAAATTAAAACCAGTATCAACGCAAATATTATTAATCGCTATACAAATTAAATACTTAAAAAATACCTACATAGTTATTATTAATAATGAATACATAATTAAGTGTAAGAATTATTTTATGACATTGGCGTGATATTAAATCTATTTATTAAGTTGTTACCATCATAATTAAACGTGCTGCATGTTTAGGGATTTATGCCATGAAGAGTATTCTTTACGTTTATTATGTTTATTCTATTAAAACATTATTTTAGTATTTCTTCAAAATTCTGTATTCTAAAATAAATAATCAATTAACCGCCTAGGTCATATAGCGTTTATTAATTTTCCATATATTAAAAGCAAATTTATTATTGAAATAAATTAAACTTAAATATAATATAACTGATGGAAAGTATTTAAAATCATCCTTTCACATCAATATTGATTTACAATTATATGTCCGCTAGTACTGTATATTTAAATTACATTCGTGCTTCTGGCACTACACATAACTTGACCAATCGATTGTTTGTAAAATTTAATTAATTCAAGTTTTGAATGATGATGTGGTTAATTCATATAACTTTCACGGATATTAGAGTTTCATTATAATATTATTATTTGTAATAATTTATTTGCATTATTATATTAACAACCAATTCAGTATGATTTGTGTGGTTGTATACATTTAATAAAATTGTGCTTTTACTTTTTTGTTAAAATATGTTTATATTGTTTTTTTTTCCTGCAATCATTTTTTAATTAATATTTTTCTAATTTAAATGACAATTCTTATATAATACAGTTAGAATAAATATTGCCAAATCAGTCAATGAGAATTATACAATATTTGCTAATATCAAATGCAAACAATATGTTTTTACTACACTTCTAACTTGATAAGTGCATTACTGCTTCATTAAGCTGTTGTTTAACATACATTATTCTTACTATCTACTAGTACTTGCATAACATTATAAATAAACAAGTCTACAGCTTCCTAAATAAGATGTAATACAAAAATTAAAATTGAATGAGTAAACTACTTCAAAATTAAAAAATTAATAAAATACAAAGAAACAGCTTATTTCTATTTAATATCTTTCGAAAATATTTTAATGACGCATTTGCCTTTTTTCATACTCATCACAATTTACTTAATAATTAATAAATATTTTAAATCAGGGTATAGTCTACTAACGAGAAAAATAAAATACATTTAAATAATTACGTATTTAGGCTATATAATTACTATGAAAAGCAAACAAACTTTTTTTGACAAATCAAACACTTTGTGTGCTACGCCAGCAACTGCTAATTCAAAATAAAATTTGTCAAAATTAAACTAAAGACTACCTTAAAAGAAGCAAGCTCCAGAACTTTTGAGCAGAGAGATTTGTTCTTCAACATTTAAACTTTTACCTAAATAACCCAAAAAGAGGATAAAAGACACAAAAGGAACCTAGTTACAAGGAGGTTGCCTCATCGCACATTCAATAGGCAGTTACCAGCCTAATTCACCCTTTGGGTAAAATTATCAACGAGCAGATCAATCTGATAAAAGATACTCAATATTACTGTGGTGGCTACAACAAAATGTTTGGTCTACAATCTCTGTGGCCGGAATTACATAGGCGTAAGCTGACAAAGACTAGTCTGTAGCTCCCAAGAAAACCAAAATGCCACAAAATTGATTATGAGTCACCAGGGCAACCAAAAGCAGTTGCTCAATGTCATAGACTAGTGCAGTTTTACACCATTGAGTCAAAGGACCCTGAGCGCCAATTGTTTGTTCTGGAATAGATAAAAAAGATGTACTAAGACTAAATTGTAAGGGAAATCAAACTCATTATCAAAATAATCTAAGAACTGTAGATTGCAAAAACCAGGGTTAGCAAACTAGACATCTAACTGGGAATGTAAAATAACTTATCGCGGATTTTAAATACCTGTGTAATTTAAGTAAGCCAATTAGTGTAAAAAAAATATAGAAAACTATGTAAGTACGCTAAAAAATGTAATGCCAAATCCAACAACAGCAAACCTTGCTAGTGCAAACAATTTTGGCGTGTTGTAGAGGCTGCAAAAAGCAAAAAAAACTTAAAAATTCAATTATAGAGAATGTTATTAAAAAATGCTCAAAAAGATTATAAAAAACGCATTTGTCAACGTCAACAAAAAAAATCTTTTTGTAAGCCAAATTTCAGCACTTAAGATTTAAAAGAACACATGTTGCACTTTCTTTGAATTTAAAAAAATAATTCTACAACATTTTTTTAAGAACCACGTAAATACCTACAGCATAAAAAGAACTAAAAGTCGTATTTATACCATAACCAAGGCGAATCAGCCCAAATCAGCCCTACATCTTGTAACGGCAAAATCAAAAGATTACTAATATATAAAATAGATATTAAAAACGCTTACAATAAAACCACTCTTGTGAAAACAAAAACTGCTTTTACAAAACATTACTAACATACTAATTAGTGGATAAATAAAATACATGCTGGGAAAAAAAGCCATTATAGTTACCGTACTACTTGACGGTCAAGAAAGTGGTTGCTAAAGATTGTCTCCAGAGAAATGGGGATAATATCCCCACTACTATAAACCTACCAAAACTCATAAATACTCTACTAAAGCTATCAACAAAGGTAAAAATCTTTAAATAATTTTTAACAACAAAAACCACATTTATTATGAAATGCTAAAAATTGTATGTCTTTTTGGCAATGCAGACAAGCTGTGAAAAAAACATAAAAACTGTCTGCAAAAATAGTTCTATGTTTGTACATAGCCGTCATAAAACCTATGCATATACACGAGGCACTAATATGGTGGCCAAAACCTAGACAAAAAACGAAAAAAAACTTAAATTAGTTGCAATAAATGGCATGCCTACGTATAACAGGTGGCATGCAGACAGCAATAACTGCGGCTATAAAGACAATGTTATATCTGCTGCCCCTCTACATTTACGTTAAAGAGATGGCAACAATGGCAGCTTTGCGTCTGAATGCACATAAACTTTAAAACACTGCAGGAAGGGCTCGCAAGTTCTGTACCTTTCTAAAGAAGGTTGTTTAAAAAACATTTTTAGTAAAAGCCCAAACAGATAACAAATCACCCTTTTTTATGTTTCCTTACAACGTGCGCACATATAAACAAAAGGAGCAGAAGTAGTCGGCAATTTGATTAAAATCTACACAATTGGCTAAAACACCAGTAAAGCTGCTAAAACGAGAGTCTTTTTGCAAAACTAGGACTTTAAAATATCATCAAAATTTAGAACTTTTAAACAGAAGTAGTTGGGATAACTTATAGTGTTATGGAAATTGTAGAGTGTCGCAGGAAGCACTAGAAGTAATTGATGCGACACTACTCGCAAATTTAATGGTGGAAGAAAAATTTGATTAAAAAAAAATAGTAAATAAAAAAACTAGTAAGCTAGAAGCAAAGAGACGACCGAGAGAGAATATGATGGAAAGATGGCAAAAATAGAGGAAAAAAGGAGAAAAGGAAAAATGAAGAAGGGAACTAATTCCAGAAATAAAAGAATGAATTGAGAAAAAACCGGAGACGTGTAACTATACAACATAACTACTCACCGGACATGTTGGAAAGTATTTAGAAAATAAAGAAAAAAAAAATATATTTTGTCAAGAAGACACGCATAACGACTCCAAACTTACGCTAGTAGAAGGCCAAGCATGAGAGAAAGAGAGGAAAACGCTAGAAAATGTATTGGAAAACAAAGTAGAAAAATCTACAGTTAAAATAAGCCTGAGTGATAAAAACAAATTAAAAACACTAAGATACTATGCAACGACAGTTTTGAAGACAAAAATAGAGGAGTTTGAAGCTTTAAGATTTAGGTAAACAAAAATAGAAAAAAACACACAAATTAAAAGCCACAGAAAACAAAGAAAGAAAAAGCGAGAAGCTAAATAGCAGCAAACAAATAAGAAAAAAAGTAATAAAGATGAAAGAAACAAAGAAGGTCTAAACAACGATGCCTGCCAAGAAATGAAAGGTGAACAGGGTGACAAAAAAAACCACATATTAAAACAGTAGTACCAACAGAAATTGCAAAAACAAGGAGGAGTAGGAAAAAACTGCTCAAGGAAAATAAGTTGACGGAACTGACTAAACAATTTCCAAACGGAAAATACGCCATCTTGAGGTTGACGGAATATGCAACTTTCGAAATAGTCAAAGTATATCTGGCAACCAGGGGACACAAAGAACTAATTCAAAATGAAAATTTAAGAATTTCACTAGTAGTTAAACTGGCAAATGAAGAGAAAGAAACTTTGCAACAGCAATACTAAGAAAACAAAAATGAGGAGTTTGACAATAAAAGTATATAAAAAGAACAAACAATGGAAACAAACACACAAAATAAAAGTTATAGAAGAAAAAAGAGAGAAACAAAAGAAGCAAAATGGAAACAACAAAATAAGAAATAAGGAAGGTCAGGACAATTATGCATACTAAGAAATTGAAGAAATTAGAAGAACATTTACAGAGATTACAATACTAAACAAAATTACAGAGATAAGGAAAAAAAAGAAAAAATGTTGAAGGAATGCAGAACAACAGAAATAACGAGGCAAACACCAAATGGTAGATAAGCTATCTCGAGGTTGACGGATAACGCAACTTTTGAGATGGTCAGAATATACCTGGCAACGAAAGGACACGAAGAAGTAATCCCAGATGGAGATACAAGGATATCACTGGAAGTAAAACTAACAAATTTAGGACTGCTAAAAGAAATACAGCTAATGGAACTGCACAAACTATTCATGAAGAAAAAAGGATACAATGAAGAAGAAGTGAACAAAGACCTAAGAAAACTAAGATCGCATCTGAGGACAAACCAAATAATTAAAATAAATAACACACGGATTGGAGAAAGAAGAGAATGTAAAATTGGATGTTAGTGCAGATAAGGGCTATAGAGAGAGAGGGGCCGGGGACAGCATGCGTACCTCAAACTACTGCCAAAGCTAGACTAGTTTAAAGAAAACCAAAAGGTAATGCTATGCATAAGTCTTTCTTAAGGGCAACATGATGAGGCCAACACCTCACTACGTCAAAAAAAATAACTGGCAAACGTAGGACTACTAAAAAGGATGCACTTAATAAAGATGCACAAAATATTTATAAAAGAAAGAGGATACGACGAGGAAAAAGTTAATGAAGATATAGAAAACCTAAGAAGATACCTAAAAACAATGCAAAGATCTAAGCTGAACAACACAAAAATGGGAAAAAAGAGAGTGAAATGCCAGTGTAAGAAATAGGGCAAAAATAGGATATAAAAAGAAATAGGCCGGGGACAGCAAGTGTTGCTCACCTCAAACTGATACCACATTAGAGACAATGACTATGACAAATTAACAGCAGGACAAAAGGTATTGCCTTGCGTTAGTTATTCTCAAAGGCCATTTGTTGAAAACAACATCTTACTATGACCTTTAAAAATAATATTAAAAAAAGTTAATAGCAACTGATTTTTTTTTTGACAAATCACAACGTTGTTTATTTGTTATTGTAGAAAACAAACACTAAACATTGATTTTTTAGTATATCTTGGAAGCATCTTATTTTTGAACAGAAAAGCAATCATTTATTTGGTGTCACATTTAACCAGGACTTGGCGTTTTCATTTAATAAGCTTGTCCGGTAGTAAACTTGTTTATGTCATTGGGGAAAGTAGAACAGAAAACAATATTATATTTACATTGTGTCAATTTTTTCAACAATTACAATGATATAAGGTTCTATAGGTCTGCAACTTGTGGTTAAAATATTCTCTATAATATTATATATCAGAAAATTGTTTTGTGTATAAAGTTGATTGCACATGGTATAAAACTACTGGTGTTTTAATTGCTGTTGATGATGCTACTGCGCAATGCATTTCAGTTACTAATACACATTGTCCCAATTGTTGAATTAAACTTTTCTGCAGCAATCATTCAATTTCATAAATACATGTTTACTCTCTTAATAATTGTATGTTAAATACTACTCTCTTCACTAACATAAAGCATTTTATAAATTTATTAAAGAAAACCCTGATTAGATCAGCACCAATACGATTACTGTAGGCAACTTCATTGTTTATAATATTTAATAATCATTGTCTGGGTATAATTCTAATCAGTTAAACATTTTTTTTTTTAATTTTTTAAACTATTACAATTTTTTGCAACATTATATTATTCAAAATATACAAAAAACTAGAATACTTAACATTAAAAAATTAAATTTATGAAAAAATATTCTAAACTAAAAAACATCCATAGACGCGTTTCGAGGTTTACCTCTCATCAGTATGGCTTTATTTATTTAAACTAATTGAATTTTTAACTTACTTCGTCAACATTGTTCACCACCACAATTCAAAGTGAATATTTTAAAGGGTGTATTGACTATTTATACTAACTGACGTAATGACTTTATTTAATGGCTATGGTTAATAGCATTCTGAGAATGAACAAATAAACTAATTATTTCGGGATGTTAAGCTGATGGTAATGACATGAAAGAATTAAAACGGAAATTTGAAAATTAAAAATAGAATACATTTTTTGCATAAATTATAATTACTATTATACAATTTCGTGTATATCAGAACATATATAAAATATATAAAGAAGAGACGCAATGTCCTCAAATGAGACAGTTGTTACAACTGTCTCATTTGAGGACATTGCGTCTCTTCTTTATATATTTTATAGAATACTTAACTTTGTCCTAACGTTTTCTGATATTAAATGTTTACTTTCACGTGTTATTCTTTATTTCTAACCAATGATATACATCATCTAGCTTTTGGCATTACAGTTCTTACAACAGACATACATGTTGACGTATTCTGTAATAAAAATTATTTTAACAAAACGCCGCATTGGACAGAAAAAACTGTATTACTACAGCAAAGGTAAAATTCAAGAGATCCAAATCAATTCTGGCTATACATTAATTGGTTAAAAAACAGTTTAAAAATTTTATCAACTTTGGTTTATTATAGAATAATTATGACGTCAAATTTATAAGAAAATAAAAACTTTTTAAACAATAAATTTACCAAAAAAATCTAATTTTGTTAATAATACTACTTTATTTGGAATTAAATCTATATCACCCGATGAAGTTGTACAAGCTTTTAAACGACTAAAAGCAAATTATAAACTTTAAGTCCTAATAGAGTTTTTTCTTTCTTTGTCAAAAACTGCGCTATTATTGTTTTAGCAGACTAAATTATTTGTTTAACTAAATAATCAAAACTTTCAAAAATATTAAAAAGTATCAGTCTAATTAAAAAAAAGGAATTAGAAAAGACATTAAACTATTATCCAGTTGCTTTAATTAACCATTTTGTTAAAGTTTTTTAATAGCAAAACGGTTTTATTTTGGTTCAAAAAATCTTATATCAGATAACTAACACGGTTTTATTAAGAAAAAGTCTACAGCGCTTGATGTACAACATAAGTGGATATAATCTACAACAATTTTAATAAGGTTTTTGATGATTATTGTAATTTATTACAGTTATATCTTAATGATCAAATGCTATTTGTTAAAGTTTTAAACTTTAATCTTACTCAGTATCCAGCACAAGATTGCAAAACCTTTGCTGTTGATTTAAAAATATGTTTTACATTTTTAACAATGGCTGATTACACTTCACTTAAATCTGACATTCAAATGTTATTTACGTGGTGTAAAATAAACTATTTGCAACAAAATAATCAAAATGCTGCACGATGACGTACTTTTGCAAAAGAATAAATATAGTTTTGGATTACACCATTAACAACCAAACTTTATCAAAGATTACGACTTGCAAAAATATTGGTGTGCTGTTTGTCAATACTGCATTAAAATTGCTGAGATTTATTAGTAGGTCAGCAAAACTATTTTCTAATAAAGAATCTTTGTACATATTCTATTTTACTTTTGTCAAAAGTAAACTAAAATATTGTAGTACGGTGTGGTCGTCATAATACGCAACTTATTCCAACGTTCTAAAGAAAGTTCTAAATACGCTATTTAAAAAGTATGTTATTACCGAAAAGATGGCCACTTTTTGTCTCGTAGTTTTACAGATTATGATGTCCTATTAAACCAAATTAATATTAATTTTAATTTTTTTAAGATTGTCCTAGAAACGCTGATATATTTCTGGTCACTAATCTTGATCCTATTAGGGTAATTCTACGATAGTTTGGACAAACGTTCTCTGATTTTGCTCAAATTTTGTACACATGTTTGGGGTACCAAAATATGACAATTTCTAAAATTTTAGATCTTTAAGTGCAATACAATATTGTCTCCTTTCAGTTTATGTGCTGTAAATAAGCAAAAAATAGTCAAAAATCTTATTCAAAAGAGTGTATCTATATGTATCTTCTTATTAGTTTTCCAAATTTTTTGCGAAAAATGAAAAAAATAAATTATAATAAAAAATAATTCAAAAAAAATGAATTTGTGTAATTGCAAAAAAATTTCTTGTAGAAAGCGATCCTTATGTTTGTTTTTTGAAATTCTTCTAAAAAAAAAGCCACAAAAATAGTAAAATTACAAAGAATCCGAGGAAAATCTCTTAAAAGTAACCCATTTTTAGCAATTATGTGTTATATTTCACCTTAAGACAAACAAGTTCAGTTTTTTTAATTTTTGCAATCAAAATTACTATGTTTTAGGAGTATCATATTTAAATATCAAGTCTCTAGGTGTAGCGGAATCAAAGATATCAAATTTTTAATAAAATAGTAATTTGCCATTTTCCGCGGAAAAACCAATAGCAAGATCATGTTATACGGAAAACTTTCTATAAGATACACTCGTTTGAATATGATTTTTGACTATTTTTTGCTTATTTATATGACAAGAGACATAATATTCCTAAAAAAATAAAATGGCCGCCATTTACACTGTATTGTCCTAGAGATCTAAAATTTTAGGAATTGTCATATTTTGGTACGCCAAACATGTGTACAAAATTTGAGCAAAATTAGAGATGTCGATGTGGGGACGTTTGTCCGAACTATCGTAGAATTACCTATTAGGCAGTTTGAACTTTCATGTACCAAGACTAGCCTCCAGAAATCTACCAACATTTATTTGTTTTAGGTAGCACAATAATTTAAGACTAAACGCACCAATAAACAAAGTAATGAATGTTGTAAACTTTGTAGCACATGATCAATCATTTCATTAATTATATTGTATAATTTTTGTTTATTTTTTACATTCTTAATTTTTGTTTATTCTTAACTTATAACTACACTATGTAATTCTAATTATTTACTTTTTATACATATATCTATCGATCATATCTGTATATTATTTCCATGTTGGACATATTAATTCTGTTTAGATAATAATTTAATAAATATAAATTAAAAAATTTATAATAACTTTTATTGATATCATTTTTAAAACAAAACAAAAGTGTAAACACTGTATATTAATAGGTTTATAAGTTTTTTGTACAATAAAATAATTATTCTGAGAGATTCAAACATATATATGAGATTATTGTCAGTAAAATATAAAATTGTTATTTGTGCAAAAAATGTGTATATGTGAGACTATACGTATTTGTCAATTCCGAAAGTGCAAGTGATATGGTTACATTAAATTGTGTTTATTTTATAAAATATTAAGCATAAAAAACAATCGCCATGAAAGTTGCTCTTTAAAAATATCATATTATGTTATAAATGACTTTTATTACATATTATTAGAAGCCGCAAACCGAAGTTAAAGTAATACTTATTTAACATCAGCAAACGTTTAAAAAGATAATAATTTCTATGTAAATATATAGTATTTAAGTTAAAATAACTTTGTAAGGCAGCATATGAAGCGGCCAAGACTTCAGCTGCCGAGTCAAGACTAGTAATACTTATTCTTGGGAAGATTGTCATAGTTATGTAATTATACGGGGTTATTAAATTTAACTAAAAAATATTGAAACGTTATAAAAATAAGAAATATCAAATATCAATATTTTTGTTGATCTTTACTTCTATTTGTATACTAATATTTTTATTTATTTTGTGTTATTTAGTTTGTCAATCAAATATTTTTAAATCAAAATAAAATACTTTATTGTATTGTGAATGTTTGCTAAAAAACGGTTATTTTTATCGCATTAATTGTAATTATTCTTTAGTAAAACCTATTAAAATGTACATGATGGGCCTTCAACCAAATACAAAAAAATGTTTTTTTTATTATTGTTGGTAAACTGGCAACGTTTTAAAATTTTTATATTTTATTTTCAAGAATGGATAAAAAAAAATAGTATAAATGTAATAAATATCTGTTACTGTAGAGATTTTTAGATGTATTAAACTGGCAGGCTTGTTTCCAAAACATATTTTTTAATATTGCACTACATAGTAAAACTAAAAAAAACTTATTAACACAAAACTCGTCTTTGGACAAAGTAACGTCAATTTTTAAAATGTGATCTTTTTTATTGGTGTTACTTACTTCACTATCCTCGTAGTATTTATTAGATTCAGTCTAATCATCTAATAAAACTTGATACAAGTTAGTTTTTTTGATAATCAGTTTTAAGTTGCCGCCATATTTGAGTGTGCAAATAACATTTAAATAAGAAGCTTTTTAAAGTATTTAGTACGTGATTAAGGAATAAGTTTAATAAAAGATCAGGTATTACTGCTACTCAAAATCAGTAGTCTTTAAAAGATATTGCACATGTTATAAATGTCTCAACAATCAGAATACAGTTGCAAAAGCTGGTTAAATACTACATAAACAAAAATAAGCAAAGCCATAAAACTTACTAATTAAATATAAGTTTAAATTTGAAAAAATAGTTTAAAAAAAAACGGCGGAGTGGGTTGTGGTAGATGAATTACAGTTTACATTTGGCTTGACAAATGTTAGGACATGTTCTAATCTGATGTCCGCTAGATCTTTTATAGTTTGCCAAAGTTTCCCCTCATATAGTAGATATATAATATTTCTATATTTTTCAGTGCTCCGACCGAAACGCCACACGCCACATAAACAAGCAAGCCTACCTTAAAATAATAGGTGGTTAAAGTTAGCTTTGGCTTCGGCTTTGGTTCAGCTTTTTTTTATAAAAGTATGTACGCACGCACGCCAGTTAGTTACCCAACAAAGTCGACACTATGTTTTAAGAAACGTTTTTTTTTTTTAAATACGTTGGCAAAAAAAATCCATATCCTTTTCATAATAACTATAAATACATATAAAAATATCGTGTTTTTTTTTAATTTTTAATTATAAAATATTTTTTAGTGTATTATTAAACTCAAGATTTACTCAAAGTTAAAAAAAAAGTTACGCGTTGTTAATTAGACTTTTAATTTAACTTACCTGCATACCAAAAATTAAAACATCTCATTTAGAAAAAGCATTTATTGTCTAATAAAAAAGTTTTCTGGTCAACTTTTGATAATTTTTTTAAAATAAATGGGTTGGTGTGCAAATTTTATGCAATGAATGAGTTTTTTGTCTTTTGAACATTTTTTTTTGAACAGCTAATGTTTCCTTGCTTATTTTGATCAATTATTTGCTTTTTTTATTTAACGCAATAAACATGAAAAAATTAAATATTTTTGTTTCTTACCAATTCTTAACAAATTTTATGCAACAATTAAAATTTATGATGTTCTTAAATTTTCTGAGCAAATTTAATGCTTATTAGATATGAAGAGTGTAGTTTCAAAAGATACAATCTGCACTGTAATCAATTTTTCAGAAACTTAAAAAAACTGTCATAACTACAGTAATTTTTAAAACTGATTTCTGTGCGTTTTAAGTTATTTACAAAACATTTGTTAACATTGTTATAAATTTAAATTATGTAATTTGATCAATAAATTATTAAAATAAATCAAATTACAGGTTGCATAAGATTTTTTTAAAATTAATTTCTTAAGTAAAAACTAAATTAAATTTATTGTATTGTATGAAATAATTTTTTAGTATTACAAGTGCTACAAAATGGCATCACTCGATAATTTTAAAAAGTGGATTGTACCTTTTGAAATTACACCCTTTATTTATGCACTGTTTTTTAAAGATAAAAAAAATGTTTAAACAGTTTTAAAAACATCAATTTAGTCCTAACTTATTTTTATACTGCAGGTTTTTTGAGCGGTTTTTGTTCAATTGTATGCAACAGTTTGATTTTTTAAGCTATTTTTGTCTAATAAATAAGTTTTTTGACTAATATTTAATAAAATTTATATGGTAAATACACTGACAAGCAAAAAATAGAAGTCAGTTTAAAATTATTATTTATTTTTGGAATTTTTTGTTTAAACTTTATGTTTGCTGTTTTAACTTTATGTTTGCAAATTGTAAACCAAAGTAGGCGTTTAATAATTTATTTCCTGACAAATGTTATCTATCTGTCAGCTATTATCACCGTGTTACAGACTTTTATAAAACAACATCCATTTAATTCTTATTAAAAACCTATATTTTGTTGTGGTTTCTTTACTTAGTGTTGATTTTTCTCTGCAAAACTTGTCATTCACAGAGCGTACTGTACTTAACAGGTCATTATGCCTTTAAGCTCTATAATTATAGCATCAATTGAAGATGGGCAAGAAAAACGTGAAACTGTTTAGTTGTTGGTAAAAGCATTTGTGCTGTACAAAAATTGTATTAGCGTTACTTACTGGGCAAAAAAAGTCACCGCGAACAAAGATGTGAACAGAACTGCTTCTAAAGTTTATCTACGAAAACAACTCTATAAAGTTAGAGATGTAAATGTTAGTGAATGGACAGTTAAGAGAAGGCTTTGGGCTGTTTGATTGTCTTGTAAAAAGATGGCTACAGATCCACCTTTACAACGCCGACATCGTGTTGCAAGATTGGCTTTTGCCCGAAATTACCGGGCATGGAATATGAAGACTGGAGCAGAGTACTGTTTTCAAATAAATTGCGCTTTTGCCTCAATTGACCAGACGGACGTCGGAAAGTGTAAAAAAAACGCGGAAAAAAATACGTTTCAGTTTGTTTTGATGAGCGACTTGTATTTGGCGGTGGGTCGGTTATGGTTTAGGCAGAAATTTTTACCAAAACACGCACAGAGTTGGTTTTTATAGAGAATGGCTTTCTGACAGCTCGCAGATACATTATAGAAATTCTCAAAGATAAATAAACGCAGCATTTTTATGAAAGATAATGCTAGATCTCACGTAGCCAGATTTGTCAGAGATAATTTGAATGAAGTAAAAATTTTGCGGTTTGATTAGCCAGTTTTCAGTCCGGACATGAATCCCATAGAACATGTCTTGGATGAGTTGGGACGACGTATCCAAAGCATACACCTGCTCCAAGAACTGCTCAGGAGCTAAGACAGTTGCTATTGCAGGAATAGAATAATGTTGACTAAAATATGATCATTAATTAAATTCAAAGTGTTTCTCGTCAATTTCAAGTAGTCATTAATACAAGAGGGAGTAATACTTGTTATTAGTGATAAGTTTTTTTTTATATTTTTTGTTCCATATTAGTCCTATAAACAAAAATTCAAACTTTGTCTGAACTGTAAATTTGTGATATTTCTAAAATACACAATAAAAACAATAAATATGCTTTACAATTTAACATTGAATTTTTAATTAAGTGTGCAAAATACAGTACAATTGTTTACAATTTGCTAACATAAGGTTAAAAAAAATATTCTAAAACTAAGTCATAACTTTAAAGTGACCTCTATTTTTTGCTTGCAAGTGTAAATTGCTGTATAAATTTTAGGTAATGAATGAGTTTTGGCGCATTTCTTAGTTTTTTTTTTGCAATTTCAATTAATTAATACAATCAACAATTTTCTGCAACAGTTTCTTGTGATTTTTATCCTGTAAGTAGATTTTATTTGTAAATTTCGTGCAATAATAAAATTTATGTTTATTTTTTTATATATTTCACGCATGCAGCAAATTGGTTTTCTGAGCGATTTTATTTAGTTTCTTAGCTTAAATAAATTTTAACACAAAAAATTATATGTAAAATGTACATAATTTTTTTCTACTCAATTTTTAAAGAAACTTGTTGCAACGATATAATTTGCTAAGCAATTTTTGTTTAATAAATTCGTTTCATGTAATAAATAATATTTTTGCACAATGTTTGATATATGTTTTTGTGATAAATTGAATTTTTTAACAATTTCTAACAATAAATTAATTTTTTTATGCAATTTTTTTTTTAATTTTTGATTAAATGCAAATATTTTCCAATTGTGTTTGAAACAACAATCAACCAATAACAAATATAATATCTTTATTGTGAATGATCATGTTAAATTTATTTACGTTTAAATTGACACCAAAATAATCAAACTATGTTCAAAACCTTAAGCAATTATTTAATTTTGTTTATGTTTGAAATGGTACAACAATGTTTAAATCATGTTTAAAACAACTGTGGACCAATGAAGAAAATAAAATGTTAATAGTAAATAAGCCACAGAAGTAATTTTGTTTCAAAAACTTTATATCAATTTCATTTTGTTTATATTCAAAATAATACAACAATAATTAATTATGTTTAAAACATCTTTGGACCAACAAAAATAAGAAATGTTTATGCAAATAAGCACCAAAAACAACAAATTTTTGATCATTTTTGATTTGATGCTGTTCACACTGATGCCAAAATTATTTGAAATAAGTACCAAGATAGGTGTTTTTTACAAATTTTTTGATAAACTTTAATACAAATTACAAAAACTAAATTTTAATTAAAAATAAACACCAAAACTGTATTTTATATAAAAAAGACTAATTTTGATTTGATTATGTTCGAATTAGTCCAAAATATTTTAATTGTATTTGAAGTAAATGGTAACCAATGAAGCCAAATTTTGAAAATATGCAGCAGAAATAATTTTTGTATTGAAGACAACAAAAATTCAATTTAATTGTGTTTTAATTGTGTAAATTGCAACCCCACACAAATAGCAGATTTTTTAATAACTATTGTAATGCAATTGCAAATGAATACAAAGATGACAATGTCACTAATACACTTAAAATGTGTACAAAAAAACTCATACACTTTTTTCTTAAATCCTGTATTTAAAAGCAAAGTTATTTTAGCTGTAGTCAAAATTTTATGGGTTATGCCAATATCAATGCAAACCTAACAAAACAATGTATCTCAGATATTTTAGATAATGGGTTTAATAATAAAGTCATCCTTTTCAAGTGGTTGCTTTTCATTTGACTTAAAGATAACAAAAATTATACCAAAACAATCTTTAAGCTTAATTATTTTAGATTAAACAATAGAATCTATAGTAGCTACAAGAATTGTAAACTTTTTTAATGCTCACAAATCATTTAATGACAATGAATACGGGTTGTTCATCAACTTCCAATGCTATAACTGTGTTTTAATAAATTATACAAATATTTTAACAAAGGTAAAACCTATGTGGGAATACTTTTAGACTTGAGCAAGGTTTTAATTTGGTTTGTCATGATACCTTGCTGAAAATGCTGCATATGTACGGTAAACGTGGTCTCGCACTTTTGTTTGGTTTGAAGTGAATGAGAGATATCATTACGTAGAAGTAGCAAACAAGAAATCAAATATGTTGTTTATGTCAAAAGGGGTTCCACAAGGGTTGGTGCTTAGTCTCCTACTATTTATTATCTTTGTAAATGACTTAGAACTAAAAATTATTTTTATGTTTTCTGACAATACCTTCTTTTTGCTTAACTCTACAGATAACCAAATTTTCTTAAAAACGATTTGATGCGAGCGGTTTACATTTAAATAAAGAGAAAAATAAAAAATGACAGAAGTTTACTTATTTGATGTAATAAGACAAAAACAAACACAAAATTTGTAGATGCTCATATAGACTAAATTGCAAAAAAAAACAACTACAACAAATTTAATATATAAATGTACTTTTAAAATATTATTGCGCACATTTTTATTCAGTGTTGTCATACGGAAATATTACAGAAAATGTTCTAACGAAACTGTCAGAGTATTGATATTGCAGTAACAAGCAAGCAAGCTTCATGTTGGCTGTAAACAGCCGCACTTTATGTAGACCATTGTTTAAATAGCTAAACATACTAACTGCGCCGTGCATTTTCATTTTTGGCGCATTTCTTAATATTTTTTTTGCAATTTCAATTAATCAATACAATCAACAATTTTCTGCAACAGTTTCTTGTGAATTTTATCCTGTAAGTAGATTTTATTTGTAAATTTTATGCAATAATTAATATATGCAAAACAAAAAAACGGCAAGTTTAAATCTTTAATTTTTTTTTACACATACAATACCAGGTATGGTTCAGCATTTTTGAAGTACCACAACATAAATTAAGTATTAACAAAAAAGTCGACAATATTTGGCTATAAAAGCATACAACAAAATACCAAAACCTTTGAAAACGCTGAATTTAAATTTCTTTAAAATCAAACTTAAAGAGTTGCTAACCTGAGTTTTTGAACGGTACAGCACTATATAGTTATAATTGTTACAATGTTTTTTATTTGTAACTAATTAAAAAAAAAAAAAATTATTTAAAAATAAGCACTAAAACTATATTTTCTATAATGATTAACACCAGTTTTTGTATAAAAACTAACAAAATTTCAATTCAATTATGTTTAAATTTACTGCCAAAATATTTTAAATAAACACTAAAACTAATTTTTGTATCAAAAACAACAAAAATTTTATAAATCCTAATTTGCTTATGTTCAAAATGTTTGAATCGAGTTTGAAACAACTGACCATTAATTTAAAAAAACTGACAATTGTAAATGAGCAACAGAACAATTTTGTTTTCAAACGCAACAAAACTTTTATAATTTTTTATTTGATTGTGTTCAAGTATTCAAAATGTTTTAATCGTGCTGGAAGCAACTGCCACCAATAAAGAAATCAATATTTCTATTGTAAATGAACTCCAAAACTAATTTTTGTAACAAAAACAACAAAATTTTTATTAATTTTGATTTGATTGTGTTTGTTTTAACACGTTTGAATTGAGCTTGAAGTAACTAGCAACCAATAATTTTTTTTTCTTTTTTTTTAATTTAATACATTTATTTATACATACAAAATACATTTCTTTAAAAAAAAATATACATATATATTTTGTAATATTCCAGCAGTATCCATCTATTCGTAAAGATTCCCGTAGCCTGGTATTGAAAATTTAGTTAATTATCTTGTGATGTTGTGATGTGTATTGGTTTTATATTTTAATTTTTATATTTGTTTTTCTATTAAATATTGTTTTAATTTTATTTTAAATTTGTTTATAGTGCATATACTTTTGATTTCTTTCGGTATGTTGTTAAATTCTTTAATGCCTTTGACAGTTAAGCTTTAATTTTTTTGTAGATATTTGGTTTATTTTTATGTTAAAGTATTTTTTTTTGTGTGTTATGTGTATGAAATTAATTTCTAGTTGTCAGTTTTAGTTCTGTTTTAGTTAGCCCAAGTTGTATTTTTTTATTAAAATAATACTTTGTTGTAAGATTTTGTTTTTTTATTTTTGGTTGTTTTGTTTTTTTATAAACTTCAATTGTAGGTGTTAATTTGTCTATTTGATATAGTGTTTATTTTGTTGTCGTTGTAACTTTCTATATTTTGTATATTGATTTGTGATCATACGGTCATTATGTAGTTGGTTTGCAAGCTAAAAATTGCATTATAAATAATTTTTATTGTTTTTTGTGTAGTTAAGTTGGTAAGTTTGTATAGAGCTCCTATACCTATTGTGTTTTTTTTTTCATAAGGTTTTGTACGTGTTCATCCCATTTTAGATCAAGATAGTTAATATGTGAAACTTTACTTGATTGTTTTTTATTTATATATAGCGTAATACTGTTAATTTTTTTTTTTGATATTAACATAATGTTTGTTTTGTGTTTATTAATTGTTAGAAGATTGTTATTGTACCAATCATCAATTTTATTTAAGTTTTTTTGTACTTCGTGTTGCAATTTTGTTTTATTTATTTCTGAACGTATCAGAGTTGTATCATTTGCGCATATGTACAGCTTTCCATTTAGTTTTAATTCAAATATATCATTAATATATAAGATATATAGAAGTAGTGCAAGTACACCACCTTGTGGGATACCGTAGTTGCTATATTTTATTGCACTTAAGTGTGTTTTTAATTTTTGTTTGTCTGTATTTTAGAAAACTTTTAATTAGATCTAGTTTTTTTCTACAAATTTTTATTTTTCCAGTTTATGTAATGACTTTTGTTTATATACAGTATCAAATGCTTTCTGCATGTCTATAAATACTGTAAAACATTTTTTTTTTTTTTTTTAGTTGAGAAGTGAAGAACTTGTACTAGTTCGTTTTTGAAATGCATATTAGTAGATAAGCTAGGCGAGTTCTGGCTCAAAATCCCATAAGAATTTACAGAGGGGTCTCGAGGCACTATTTATCACCACTCCTCCTTCACTTTGGTCGCGTGGCCCGGTCCGCTATGCTCATCTCGACATGTGATAAGAGAATATTGTCGGGCGATACCAAATATAACGAGATGGCCAAAGCGGCATTTGGGAATAACCAATTGGGGGGGTTGATCAAATGGGGGGTTAGTCCAAAATTTCTAAAAATATATGAGATTTAGGGTAGGACCACCCCTAACCGAGATACCGCGCAAGGATGTCGCTGTCCAATAGATGAGCAGCCACCTAGCGGCAGCAAGCAAACGACCATATATACAAGGTAGTCAAAAGACTTTGTATATACAAGGTGTTAAAAATAAATCCAAGATGGCGACCGGAAGTGGTAATCTTTATCCCAGAATCAAAAATGGCGACACCCTGTATATACAAAGTCTTTCGACCACCCTGTACATATGCTCGTTCGCTTGCTGCCGCTAGGTGGCTGCTCATCTATTGGACAGCAACATCCTTGCGCGGTATCTCGGTTAGGGGTAGTCCTACCCCAAATCTAATATAATTTTTGAAATTTTGGACCCTCTATTTGACCAACCCCTCATTTGACCAACCCCCACAATTGGTTATTCCCAAATGCTGTTTTGGCCATCTCGTTATATTTGGTATCGCCCGACAGTATTCTCTTATCACAATATGTCAAGTTAAGCATAGCGGGCCGGGCCACGCGACCAAAGTGAAGGGGATAAAAAGTGCCTCAAAACCCCTGTGTAAATTCTTATGCGATTTTGAGCCAGAACTCTCCTAGCTTATCTACTCATATTATATTATTGAGTATTTATAATATTATGTGATTCCACATGTTTGAGTATCCGTTCATAAATAATTTTATCATCTATCTTAGCTATAATAGACAGTAATGCTATTGGTCTATTGTTTCCCGGCAGATGTTTTTTTTTTTTTTTTTTTTAAATATTGGTATGATAATTGTTGGTTTCAGACATTCTTGGTATATATTTTGTTATATTGTGGTGTTGATCAGTTTTGTGAGTATTGGTATCAGGTAATCTTTTACGGTTTTAATGACTTCGGTTGTTATCCTATCCTTTCCGGGCGCTTTTCTATCTTTAAGTTTATTAACAATGTTTTCAATTTTTGTTTTGATGGTTTGATCAAATGTTACGTTTGATTCAATATTTTTTTGTAATGTAATTATGGTTGATGTCAGTTTATTTGCAAGGTTTTTTTCCAATATTTGCAAAATATGTGTTTATTGTGTTTGAAATGTCTTCCGGATGTGTAAGTATTGTTCCATTTTTTTGGGTGAATGTTGTTATATTTTTATTTCTTTTTATAATTTTTATAATTTAATTTATTTCATTCCATGTCTTTTTAAGATTATCTTGAACACGCTTTATTCTATTCTGATAGTATATTTTTTTCTTTTGATTTACTTTTTTATCAACGTTGTTTTTCATTTTAACGTAGTTTTGTTTGATTATAGCGTTTGTTTGGTTTTGTTTGTGGCTTTTATGCAAATCATTTCTTTTTTTAAGTCGTTAAGTATTTCGATATTAATTCAGATAATATATATTTAAGTTGTATTTTTCTAGTATTACTTTTGATTAGATTTGTCATTATTTTACACTTTTAGCAAAAGAAAATTTAACATTGTCGGAATATGGTTATATTATAAATGAACACCAGAAATAATTTTTGTATCCAAAACAAGAAAACTTCTATCAATTTTGAATCGTGCTTGAAGCAACTAGCAATCTATAATGAAATTAAAATTTCAATTCTAAATGATCACCAAAAATAATTTTGTGTCCAAACTTCTATCAATTTTAATTTGATTATGTTTGAATTTATGTCAAAATGTTTAAACCGTAAATGTTTTAATTGTCAACTCAACTTACTAACAACATACTAAAACATAAAGCAAAAACTTTTATTGTAAACTAGCAACTTTTTTTAAAATTTTGAAATAAATTTGTATTTTGTTAATAGAACACACTAAAAAATAAAAGAGAAGCTTTTTTTATAAGTGAGATATATCAACTTTTTGGTCAACGCGTAACTTTTATTTTAACTTTGAATGTATCTTGTAATTTTGAAATATCAATTTGTTATTAAATTAGTGATTTATTTAGATTAAAAAAAAAATTTTGTTCTATGGTGTAATGACAATTTTTTTTGTATTTATAGTTATTATAAAAAAAAAATACAGATTTTTTTTCCAACAGAAAAAACAAAGCTGAACCAAAGCCAAAACCGAAGCTAACTTCATCCAGATTAAAATAATGCGTGGATATTATATAATTTATTATAATATTCTGGGTTCGATCTATTTACATCTCTTATTACATGCTGATACTCTGTTACGTCTGTATTTATTTTATTTATTTATTCAATTGCCTTTTTACCTTTCGGTGTCAGGCGTATACATTATTAGTTTGTGTAATATTTTCTCCATTTCTTCCTATCCTTGGCAATCTCTTTTATTTCTTCCCACGTGTTTCCTTTTCTTGTAGCTTCTTCCTTTATTGCGCTGTTACGTCTGTAAAAAACTTTAAAATCACTCATTTAGAGTGATTTTAAAGTTTTTCATCATGACAAGATTATATATATGACGATTATTTAAAATTAACATTAAAAAAATATAGATATAATTAAATAGGTCAACTTTAAATACCAACATTACCTTTCGATATATTGCAAATTTACGTAAATTTATTAACAACGTATATTAGTAGCATAGTTAGCAGTCTCACACCAGGCTTACACAAATAAACATTAAAAAGTGCACACTCTAATAACTTGTTAAACAATTTTATTGTCTATTATTCAATATAATTTATATAAAGCGTTTAAACTTTAATGTGGCATTTCAATTAATATTACTTTCATAACATAATATAGATAGACACTTTTCGTTTGGAGTGATTAGGAATAAGGTATTTTGAACACGGGATACGCAAGTTTATTACCAACGTATATTAATAGCACAGTTTGATCTCGCACCATGCGTACAAATAAACATTGAAAAGCGTGTACTCTAATAACATGTTAAACAATTTTATTGTCTATTATTCAATACAACTTATATAAAACGATTAAACTTTAATATGGTATTTCAATTAACATTACTTTCGTAACATAATAGAGATATTTCACTGAAAATAATGGTTAAAGAGCACGTAAATGACATTTGCAAATACAATTTTATGGAATATTAGTAATGTAAATATTACTTAAAAAAAACACAGAAAATTTCATTATGATACGTGTAAGAACAAACGTCGCCGTCTCTAGTATGCTCATAGATATATTTAATTCGTAATAATAAATTACTGTCAGAAGTGCAATAAGAAAGTTCTAGGCTTCATCCATTTACCAACTAGTTACCTCTGACACTCGACACACAAAATGCTAGGTTGATTGTTCTTGTCACGTTGAACTATGAAATTTAAATGTTTTACTTGGATCTTTTGTTGATAATAAATGTTAATATATGTTTTAAAGATTTGCTAAGATAAATAATAAATAATTATTTTAAATGTCTACGCTGCATTGTGAATTTTAATTGTGCATTTTCTTTTTACTGCCAATAAAATTCTTGTAAATGTAGTAACGTTACATCTACGTCTATGAATTATATGCAGTGCAATCGTATTGTTAGAACTTATATAATAGTAATAGTACACTCAAACTATTATTTTATGCGAATTTAAATATAGCATTAAAGATTTATTATTAAATACAAATTTAAATATTTACACCATTAAATCATAAAGATTTGTTTTATAATTGAGGTTCTCTTCATGGTTAATTATTTATAAGCAAATCATATGAGAAAAATATTACCTACTTATTTAAGGTCATATTAAGTTACATACAACTAAATTTGTTGATTTATGCAATGTTCTATGGTCAATGGCAGTAATATTTTTATAACAGTTCATATTACTTATAGATTTAATGCGAAAACTTTCCATTTTTAAATGTATGCAGTAATAATCTTATTTGATAGTATTAAGTGTGAGAATAAAATGTTAACATTTCTATTGTTTGCCTGCACTGAATATTAATAGATCATATGAAGAAAATATAACATAACAATATAATTTGATTGAATAAATATTGAAGCATGTTATATATTTTTATAGTATAAAAGTACAATTATTTTTAAATTAAATTTTGGCATGAGAGTTTTTGATGACACGATCATTTTTTTACTCGGTGACATAGAAAGTATAATAAATTATTAAATTATGCAAATATTAAAGTATAAATCTTCTTACTTCTGGTTGAATTAAATCCTATACATATTGATATTTTTCAATAACAAAGAACATAAAATATAAATTATCATAACAATAAATGATTATATTGGTACTTAAAAGGCAGTTAAAATATTAACGTTGCTTTTATGTACACAGTTATATATACATATTTTGTCATTGCAAAAATTTAATGAATAATTACATACAATAACATTCTTCTTTTAAAAAACATAGATGCTACTGCATTGGTAAAATTCAAAATATGTATGTACTTATTTAAAAAGGATTAAGGCCCGGTATTTTAAACAAAAATATAATCTTCAATTAACTAATTGACAAATAAATTTAATCATCAGTTAAATTGGGTTCAGTATTATAAAACCAAATCGTATGTTAATTAACTAACTTAAGATTTACAAATGTATTAAAAATGGAAAACAAAAAGAGAGAAAGAGGCCGTAATTACATAGAATTTGAAAAATATAATCTACTTGAACTAGTAGAGCCATATCTACTTATATTAGAAAATTAAAAAAAAAAAACAGATGATGTGAATGCGAAGGTAAAAAAATATACCTGGTTAATAATTGGTAACACCTGAAATTGTTATATAAAAATACATTTGAAAATCCACATATGTTAAAAAATCACAGAATAAATTCCGTTGTGGAAGCGTCTCGGCATTTTTATATACTTAATAATGCAATGTAGTGAGTAACACGGTAAATAAAATCATTTGACACAATCCCCAATAACAATTTGAAAGAATCCTGTGGCATAAAATCGCAGTGTAATTAATAACTGGTTCATTGCAGATATTGACTGATTGCGTTGAGTTTGTGGTGCAATGTTACCTTCAATTTGTTCTAATACATTTAGGGCACATTGTTTTGATAATCGAAATCGTATTTAAAAACTGATTTCACCGTATATATCAAAGGGATGAGTTCTATCACGAAATACTCTCGGTAACCTTTGCTGATGATTTTCTACTTTATCATCTGTTGAATCACTTAAAACATATCAATAGATGGAATTGATATAGTATGCCCATAGATATAGTGTATTTACGACATGGTCTTAAATTATCTCGGCTGGTTATTCCATTACCAACCAATTATGTTTGTTTTATATATCTGGAATCTAAAAGGTGAAAATATTGTATATTTATATAATATTTTCACCCTTCAACAAAAAGGTGTAATCTATTTAGGTTGAATAATACTAACATAATTGCCTCTCTAAGACGATTTGTAATAAAGTAATCCGCTGAGATAAATTAAGCCGATGGTCGTAAAGACACTATATCTATAGGTATACTATACAGTTGAAACACTTGAAACGGACAGTGGCGTAGCTAGGGTTTGTAGTTGTTTGGAAAACTTTAAATATTAAAATTTTTCACCCATATTATTATCAAAAAGTGCAACACTTTCATTTTCTCAATGACTGCTTAAACTACATCTACAAGAACCTAACTTTAGTTTAACATTGTAGAGCAATGAATATATGTTCACAAAAGATTGCATTAACAATATACAGCATATCTGGTCATTAGGGAATCCATAACACATGGTCTGTTTTTTTGCAGGATAGCAATATTCCTCTTGGATGTGTTACTAGCACGATAAAGCACCGTGCCATGTTGGGCGATATGTTTGGTGGCTTAACAATAATTTTAATGATAGGTGAATTGGTAGAAGAGATTCAGTGAACTAACTTGCAAGATCTCCTGATCTAAATCTATTAGACTTTTATGTGTAAAAACAAATAAAACATTGGTTTATGCAAAGCCAATAAACATCGTGGAACAGCTACAAAATAAAATTGCAAATGCTGCATTGCACATTCAAAACACAAATTTTGAAGCAGTTTATCATTCTCTTTTTATGCGTTGCCAAGCTTGCATCAACGCTCATAGTGGCCATTTTGAGAATTTATACTACTTAAAGTAATATTGTCTTGTTTGTTGTTACTATTGTTACAAATGTTTTTTTTTTACTTAAATTTTGCTAAATAAAAAGATTTCTAAATAATGTATTTTTTTTTTATTATCTTGAAAACGAAACAAGATAGACAAAAAAGTTACTTAGATTTTCTGTTTGAAATTAAAAAATGTACTTAATTCTATAATGCCCCAATTTGTAATCTTTATCGACATTGAATCATTTGTTTACACCTGCCAGGTATGAGTAATTTTTTTTGCAAAGGAGAGTTTTGTGTGCATTCCAATATTGTTTACAGTTTTTCCAAAAATTTGTGTATTAAGTATAAAACTTATTTGAATTTTACGTTATATGTTATTTAGTGTACCCCGTCTTGAGACGGCCAAGGGCATTAGAGGGTTAAGTTTTATTTTTTGCCTTCAGTTAGAAAACACCTTGTATATTATAATAATATAAAACACATCCAAATATAATTCATAATAATTTATATTACAAAACTAACTTTAGAACTTCTTTTTAATTAAAATGAGCTGAATGGGCAATTCAAAAAAATCTGCGCTCTTTATTTTTTATTATGGAAAATAATTAATCAGGTCTTTAGTTCATGCAGTCAGTTAAATCTGACAGAAGCTTGTGTAGCTGTAAAATAAAAAAAAAACCTTTAATTGTGTTAAAAGAGCTCCGGTGCATTAAAACATGATTGCTCTACAAAATTGTTGACAGCAAGAAACAATCATGGGAGAGCTACGTGCCGACGATCACGCCAACCATTTTGGTTGGCAAAATGTGAAAAAAGGTAAAAATTGTGTTGGAAAAGAAGTTACCGCTGTGGCTCCCTAATCGTCGGCGGACGCCAAAGCGGTCAAAATTACAAACGCATTGCCAACTCAGTTTGCGTCTGCCATTAACTTTTGAAATTATAGTAAAAAAATCTTTTAGCTAAAAACCAAGCAAGTTTTAAACAAAACCGATCTAATCTACTAAGAAACTACACGCATAGAGTCGTATGCATCTTTTTCTTTAATCTTTCATGCGCAATTGCAAATTTAAAGTAAAGTTAAGAACCACTAATACTAAGACATTATGTCTAAAAAACAGTGTTCTCTAAAAGTCGACGATTATCGTCACTCTTTTTATGCGGCTTTCATTACGTATATGCATGTACGTTAACAATTTACATGACGAGAGATACTGTACTGTAGTGGGCTTCGATAATTAAATAAAGGCATCAATCTCTGGGTAACTTTTATTAACATACAATTTGTTTCTTAAAACATTACATAATCTGCAAAAGATAAATTAACAATATTTCAAACACAAAAAACTACATAACATAGTAACTAATTTCAATTCAAACATACCTGGGCATTCTAAAAAGCAGAACTACAACTAATTAACTAAAGGGCATAGTGGTGCAACAATGACCGTGGTTTATATTCCTTCTTAACCTTTGCTAAATCCACGCGCAACGCAAACGCAAACACACACCGAAGACACGCGCGAGATACGTGACCAAATAGAAATAAGCGCGCGCATACGTGAATTAACTTAAGGCGGGAGTTGACCCAAGCATTTCTGTTCAATACTACACCTGCCATAACTCCAGATCATCATAGACAAAATGAACAGAGAAGCAGTGGCAAAAGGTTTTTGTTTTTCTACAACAAAAATCTTGTGCTTGCTTTTTAGCCGCCTAAAAAAACTTCACCGGCGCGGGGGCGCTTGTAATTTTTTATTTTTATTTTTTAACAGAAAGACTTGTCTTGCGGGATTTCAAAATAAGAGTTTGTGCTTAATAGGAACCTTTCTTTTTGAGCTCATATTAATAAATTGAAAAATCTGTGTAAATAGAATCAACTTGAACTCTTGATTCAAAGGCATTTAAAAAATCATTTTTGTAACAAAGAAGGTTTGTAAAAGTACAACAACCGTCACAAAATCTATGTTTCTGTTTCACTATAATGCTTTTGCACATTCATTGTATTTGGTTAGTAACATTTTGATTAAACAACTTAAGAATGGCAGACTGGATGCATATACCTCTGTAATTAGTAATATCATCTTTAGCTCTAGATTTAGGCGTAATGTAGCTTTGTTTTCAAACTTGAAAAAATTTAGCTTCATTAAGAGAAGCTACAAACAGTAAATGCAATGGCGTAGAAATAGAATAAATACATTTGTTTTAACAGCATAGATGGAACGCCGTCTGGTCTAGTGCTAAAGTTACATTTAAGGTAAGACTATTTGAAAATGGTGTAAGTAATACGTTTTTCTTAAACAACTCAAACAATAAAGTTGGATATTTTGTTTATCATAAACAGAAGAAAAGAATTCAGCAAATTTATTAACATAGTCATCTCCATTACTGCAAGTTTGATGCTTATAATACATTGTAGATGGGAAATCATTAGTTTTTCTAGTGTCACTAACAAATTTCCAAATGTGTTTTGGGTTAGTTTGAATGTTCATTTCTGTTCGAGTAATATATTGCCTGTAAAAACATGCACTAAAATTTTTACATAAACTTTAAATTGATTGGAACTCGTTATAATCGGACAAAAGTCTTGAAAATTTGTAACGTTTATCAACAGTTTTTTTGTGTCTAGTAAGTGAAATCAATTCTTTATTGAACCAAACTGGAAAATTGTTTTCACGCTACAGTTTTTTGGGGACAAAACAATCAATAGCAAAATTTAACACACGAGTAAATTAAATTGACGCAATTATCACAATTATAAAAAAGGCAAACCAATCAATATTCAGCAAAAAATTATTAAAAACATAATTGCACATTAGAATATCACGACTAGTATCACATTTTACATCTATTACATAAGCATTATGATGTTGGCTTAGTTTTAATAAAACATCCACAGCATTAATCACAGAAATATCATATTGGTAAAACATAAATCTAAGAACACACCATTATCATTTGGTAGGAAAATACATTGTGTGCAGCTTAGAAATCAGAAACAGTTGGCAACAACGAGAGGAGGACAACTATCATTACAAATAACACTTATACCTAACTCATCGTTTACCCATGCCGCTGCAAGTAAATTATAATCGCCCACTAAAACTAATTTGCTGTTTGGATATTTTTCGGCGATAGATTCAACGGAATAACAATGATCTAAATATTTATCACAGACTAAACTTAATAGTTGTGTTGATCTTATGCATACATATATTTTATTATGAACACTCATAATATATTATAACATTACAATACATATATGTAAACCTAATTACACCCAAGATGACCTAGCAGCTGAAACCGGTCTGTGTCATGAAATTTTCCGTAGAATCAAAATCTGGCGCCATTTCAAGTCCATACCCTGTCTATAAGCTGCAAAAGCCATAAAACTATGTTTTTGTTCCGCCAAAGTTGACGTGTTTTGATGTAAATTAATGAAAAAAGATAAATTTGTTCTGTGTATTTGGATTTCAAAAGTCTAAAACTCAAAAAAACTGCAAAAGTAAGCCTATTTTTCAACATAAACTTTTACAAATGCACATTTAGCAGTTTTCAGAGAAACTATACACCAAATATTATTAAAAAATGAGTTTTGCAAACAATTCTACATAAAAATAGTCAATCTCGTGCTTAACTGGCAAAGAAAAATCCATCTAGAAAAAAAAATTTCAACATTTACTTAATTTTTTTTTTTCATTTTTCTTAAAGATTATTTAGATTATATTTTTTTAAGCTTATTTCAGAAGTTTAACAAAGACATCTTTTGTCGCTTTAACTAATTTTGGGTCATTTTACTCTTTGTTTGATAGTTTTTGCGCTTGCGGCACAAATTTAGACTCAATCTATCGGCGCGAAAATTTGAAAATAATATTATTTTGGCATTCAAACATAAATCCGCCTGGCGCTTATCAAAATTTGTTAAAAAAAAGTTTTAAACCACACCCTAGTGTGTTTATAATATTTTTTGTAAATATAAAAAAAAAAAAATTTTAACGTTTTTTTTGCCTGAAAATTTTGAAAACATTTCTTTCTGGATAGACTTTTCTATAGACGATGAGTACAACATTGACTTTTTTCTATGTAATTGTACCCAGAATTCAAATTTTTAATAATATTTGGTGTATTGTTCCTCTGAGCGCGGCTAAACGTGCATTTGTAAGAGTTTACGATGAAGATTAGGCCTACTTTGCAGATTTTTTTGAGTTTTAGACCTTTAAAACTCAAATACACAGAACAAATTTATATTTTCCAATTAATTTACAACAAAATACGTCAACTTTGGCGGCTAAAAAAAATTTAAAAAATGCTTCTTTTTGCTCAGCCTACTGAGAACAAAAACGTGGTTTTATGGCTTTTGCGGCTTATAGACAGGGTATAGACTTGAAATGGCTACAGATTTGGATTCTATAAAAAAAATCTGATTTCATTAGTAAATTTATTTCTTTTGAGTTAAAATTGCGGCTTTTAAACAAAAAATGCGATTAAGTTAAAAAATGACAAAAAAACAAAAAAAAAATCGTAGAATTTTTTTTAATAAATTCATACCCTCATATATTGATATATTGATCAAAGGACTACTAATAAGTTATAGAAACTAAAAAAAAATACATAAGCAAGTTTCTCAATGCACCACCCCCCACTATTTGAAATGGAATTGCCCAGCATATAAATGTGTATTTTATAAAACACAATTTAACCTATTTAACTTAATAATTACAAATAAATGTTCAACACTTAGAAAAGTAGACTGTAATAAAGTACTATTAAAACAAGTTTTAGTCAATTAGGACACTACCTCCGTCTAACTTAGGACTCGTTAACTCGATCACATCTAAATAAACTGTAACCATTTAATTGTAACTCAGCATCGCTAATGTCATGATTAAGACAGGTTTTGGTCAGTACAGTAATATTAAGTTAGATACAGCTACAGCCAGCATAAGTTCTTTGAGCTTAGTTTTTATACCCCGACGTTTTGGTAATAGATGGAGATTTTGCTGGTGTTCTTGGTGACGGGTTTAGACTGTTGATTAAATCCAGATTCCAAAAATCCACCAAAGATCAAACAGGAACGTTATGAATTCGACCATAATTAATAAACTTCTCAACTGCTATGTTTTCCAAATTTTTTTACAAAGAATGGATCAAGCGTGATTAGCTGGAATAGAAACTTTAAAACTGTTGTAGCTTCCAAATTTTACAGGCAAATCAACGACATCAATCAATATAGTGGAAAATTGAAATTTAATATAATTGACTATATCAGCTTTTTTAGTTCTACGTCTAAGTTTAGAAACGTGTACATAAGAAGTAAGCACATAAGCTTGCAGTTTATCATTAGTTAAGCCACAACCAAAAATAGTTTGAGTTTTTGGTTGAGTTTTTTTATTAGTTTTTGAAGAATAATCTTATCCTTTTCAGTAATCTTCTCTTCCAGATAAGTAATTTTGTCTGAGAGTAATTTATTGCTCGACCGCAATTCATTATATAAAACTTGGTAAAGAGTAATATTCTCTTTATAAAGTTTTGGTAGTTTAGAATCATAAAATGAAATAAAGTGCCGCAATGGCATTTCTTGTAGCGAATAGCGCAACTGTTGTGGAAGATAATGCCGCAATTGCTACAAGTTATACCGAATTGTGCAACTGTTTTGCATTTACAGTTTAGGGTTATAGTAATAGATGCAGTTACAAAAATGACTAGAGCAGTTAATAAATAAATAAAAACAAGATAAGGTTGATACAAGGACACAATTCACACCGGTGCGGTCGATCACTGGTGATTGACTAAAAACAAATACAGGTAGGCTACGCTAAGGTTACACAAGAGACAGCTGGATTATAAATATTAATAATAAAATCACACGTTAAAAAAATAGAAGTTACACCACTAGTACGAATAGTTAAAAACACAGCCACGGGAAGCAGGAGACTATAATTCTAGGTTAAAATACATTTACAATAATAAAAATAATTAAATCAGTGAAATTTTGAGTATTGTAAAGATAGCTGGGTGCTAATATAATTACCAGCCGGAATGACAACAACTATAGGCACTAAATTCTACACTAAACTGCACAAGTTAAAATTAATAACATTACACATACACAGTGGCGTAGAAGGAGTTAGTTTTGTCTAGGGTTGACTACGGCTATGCGGTATACTCATTCGCCAAAAAAATGTTGTTAAAAACCCTAAACACAATCTACAACGCAGGCATCAGATATGCTACGGGAGCATTTTGGACCAAATATTTGCTGCAAATCTAATATAATCCCGCTAGAATTCTATTTCCTGGTACATTGACAATATTTGTGTAGCTGAGAAAGAAAAAAAGAAAGCATTTGATTGTTTTTTTTAAATTTTTTAGTAGTCCAGACATTCATGGTATTAGCAAAAGAAGGATAAAAACCAGCATTATTATTATTTAATGTCCCAGTTGAGATTAACATGCTTTGTGTGAGTATCACATGAGAAGATGATGAACAAACTCAATTAATACAGCACTTTCGAGTAAAGAAGCTAAAGCTATATTATTTAGGTTTAGTTTTAGGTTTGGCTTTTTTAAATTTAAATTATTAGATGTTAAAACTATTTTGTTAATTAATGATGAGTACTGTTTTAGTGTACTTAATATATTTTCAAAGACATTGTTATTAACAATAATTAAATTTATGCGTTTTTTGCACTTCTATGAAATTGATTTATTATCTAAAATTGCTTTAACAATGGTTTGTGTTAAACCTACACATTTGTTGCCATATAAAAATGCCAACAAACATAAAGATGGTCGCTTTCTACCAGCTGTTGGCATTTAGCACAGTTTGTAACAAACATAATAATAGTTAAATTAAAATATACGAATAAATCAAAAAATAAAACAAATAAATAATAAAGTAAACCATTAATTATTGTAGTATTATACATATACTCGTAAATATTTAAAATGTAAAAACGTAAATAAATTATTAAAATAAAATTTGTCATAATAAAACGAGATTTTTTATAAATACGTTAGGTATCAAAGACTATTTGTTTATATTGCAAGTAAGGTTAAGTTACTATTAAATAATTTTCTTAAATACCTTAAGAGTAATTCCACGATAGTTCGGGCAATCGTCCCTATATCGACATTTCGATGTTGCTCAAATTTTGTACACATGTTTGGGGTACTAAAATATGACGATTTCTGAAGTGCAATACAGTGTAAATGCGGCTATTTTAATTTTTTAGAAATATTTTGTCTCTTTTCAGTTTTTTTGCTGTAAATAGCAAAAAATAGTCAAAAATCATATTCAAAAATGAGTGTATCTTATAGAAAATTTTCCGTAAAATACTATTCTGCCCTTGGTTTTTCAAATTTTTTCTTGAAAAATGGGAAAATTACCATTTCATTAAAAATTTGATATCTTTGATTCCGCTACACTTGGAGACTGAATTTGCTTGCCCTAGGATAAAATATAACACATAATTGCTAAAAATAGGTTACTTTTTTTTCTCGGATTTTCCGTCATTTTATTTTTTAACAACAGACAAAAAAATTTCTTTCAATTACACTAATTCATAATTTTTTTAAAACAAATTTATTAAAGACAAAAATTTAATATATAACAACACCTATTATATGTAAGTTTATTGTAACTTTTTGTATTTTCTATATATTTATGTAAATTTTTTATTATAGTACACCGACAATGGCCTAATAGCCAAAACCGGTCTGTAAACAATAAAACATTCAGCTTATAAAAGTATACAATTTAAATTTAAAACATAACCTAACCTATATAATAATATATGCATAAGATCAACACAATTATTTATGTAAAACGTTATTGTATCACTAGTTTTATTACGCATAGAAGGCCTCGTGCATAATGGGCTTATTGCGTCTGACGTTTATTACAAAATGAATATTATTGGACGTTGACCGTAGATCTGTTTCAACTGGAACCGTGCAAAATAATGTTTCTATGTAAGCAACCTGTAATATACCGTAATCTTATGGTATGTATAACGCGGTTTTACATAGAAAACTTAGACAATTCATAAACTGATAGTGCAACATATGAATTTTACACTATCTGCCCAGATTTATGAAATTATTTAATGTATTTTTTTAATTTTAAATGGTCCAACAGAATTATTATAAACTAGGTTAAGTTAGGTGACGCAAAGTTAAACTAAAATAAGTTATATTATGTACATATATATTAACAAACTAGGTAACCTATAGAATTTTACAGTATCTGCCAGCATTTAATGAACTGCCTAGGCTTTGTATGTATTGCACTATAAGACTACGACATATACACATTATTTGTTTTGTGAGATTGAATTGCACAATTTAAAAAAAGCAGTTGAATTTAATTTAAAAAAAAAATGACATAACTTATTGACATAATATGTCAATTAATAAATTTATAACTTTTTATTGAATTGATATAGTTTTTTTTGTATTATAAAAAATGAAAGGTATTACACCAAAAACAAACTAAATAAATCAGCAAATGTAAATATATATATATATATATATATTAAAGTATATCTAAATGCAAAGCTTCCGCCAAGTCGCATCGTTAAATAAACGTGGGATTAAAACGATAATGGCTGTACTTAAAAGGCTCTTACCAGATGAAGGTGCGCGCAACTCGCTCGCAAATTAAAGTAACATTTATTAGTATGCCGAGGGGTGAATTGTATTTACTAACGTTGGTTATGCTTGTCCCATTCTTGCCAGTAGTGTGAAAAGATTTTTATTAACAATAATAATTATTCCTTCAAATATATTAAACAATTTAAAATTAATATATCTATGGCTTGAAATTAACTAAATTAATAATAATTTTATTTTTTACAATTATGTACGTTACAGCCATAATCACATGTACATATTATATAAATTGAATTTAAATAGTTGTTACTTATACTAATAAAAAAAAACTAGTACGCAAACAATATTTTAAGTAATTAAAAAGCTAATAACATTATATAAATGGTTTTTCATGTTTGCAGATACTTATCCTCGTTTTATATTTTTATTACTTTACACAAAAAAATTATTCAAGTTTAAAATGTATTAATGTTTTTAAATGTCAAATTAAAAAATACTTATAAATAATTAATTAATATTTAATTAATTAATTAAATTAATAACTATAATCTCTCCGCGTTTGTAGCCCAGACAACAGTGTTTTGAGTTCTTAAAACTAAAGTTGACGTATTTTGATGTAAATTAATTGGAAAAAATAAATTTGTTCTGTGTATTTAGGTTTCTTCAACATAAATTCTTACAAAGGCACGTTTAGCCGCGCTCAGAAGAACAATACTCCAAATATTATTAAAAATTTGAATTTTGGGGTCAATTTTTCATAGAAAATAGTCAGTGTTGTACTAATCGTCTATAGAAAAATCCATCTAGAAAGAAATGTTTACAAAAATTTCAGAAAAAAAATACGTTAAAAATTTATTATTTTTTTATATTTACAAAAATTATTATAAACACACTAGGGTGTGGTTTAAAACTTATTTTTAACAAATTTTGACAAGCGCCAGGCAGATTTATGTTTAAATGCCAAAAATAATAATATTTTCAAATTTTGGCGCCGATAGATTGAGTCTAAATTTGTGCCGCAAGCGCAAACACTCTCAAACAAAAAGTAAAATGGTTCAAAATTGGTTAAAGCGATGTCAAAAATGTCTTTGTTAAACTTCTGAAATAAACTTAAAAAAATATAATGCAAATAATCTTTAAGAAAAATTTAAAAAAAATATTTTTGAAGTAAATGTTGAACAAATTTTTCTGACTGACTATTTTCTATGTAGAATTGTTTGCAAAACTTATTTTTTTAATAATATTTGGTGTATAGTTTTTCTAAAAACTGCTAAATGTGCATTTGTAAAAGTTTATGTTGAAAAATAGGCCTATTTTTGCAGTTTTTTCGAGTTTTAGACCTTTAAAACCCGAATACACAAAACAAATTTATTTTCCAATTAATTTACATAAAAACACGTCAACTTTGGCTGTAAAAAAAATTTAAAAAATGCTCCTTTTTGCCCAGCCCACTGAAAACAAAAACATGGTTTTATAGCTTTTGCGGCTTAGAGACAGGTTATAGACTTGAAATGGCGCCAGATTTGGATACTACAAAAATATTTTTAAACAAAAATTGCAATTAAGTTAAAAAACAACAAAGAAACTAAAAAAAATCGTAGAATTTTTTTATAAGTTATAGAAACTAAAAAAAATACATAAGCAAGTTTCTCAATGCACCCCTTCCCCCAGCTATGGTCCGTTAGAAATGGAATTGCCCATATATAAGATACAAAAAGTAAGTATGCGCTGCCTTAATTTTTTACCGCATGTGTATCCTAGCTTGTTTTGAGCTCTTAATACTCATGCCAACACAGCAAGTTAAAAGATAAATTTACATACAAAATGTATAAAATGTATACATAAAATATAAAAAGTAAATAGTAATAAGAAACGCAACGGCATACATATATAATGGTTTGTGTATGTAGTACCCGTGCACAATCTATTTCCAAAACTATCCTTCTCTTAACTCGGAAAAAATGTAGTAATTCTAATAAATGACGAATGAGTCTTTGGATACCCTGTCAACTGCTTAATGAAAAACGGACGCGTCTAAATCAAACACACTACTCAAAACATCCGCAATGCAGGCTTTACAGAGTCGTTTCAAGAAACAACTCTGTGGCCAAAGTCAAAAAACAAGGTTTTAAGCTCCCGGACAAAACAACTTTTTTGGATTGGATTTTGTTTATCCACTTCTAAACCCTCAACTAGAAAAAGTCAAATAAAGCCTAAAAACTACTCCTATAAAAAAAATATAAGAGTTACCTACAAAAAAACTCTACTTAAACACCCAAATAGCTGTCACCAACCTGTCCCATTCTTTAAGCAAAACAAATAAGAAAGCTGGATAAACTTTATCAACTCTCAAAAAAAACACTTACTATTTTTGGAGAGTGATTACGCACAGGAGGGATCTTTAAAATTACCTATAAAAATGACATTTTTAAAGTGGCAAGAAAAAAACAATCTCTAGCATAAAACTATTGTGGCAGGTGTCAGATTGCCATGCAAACAAATTATCTCCCAAAGCAGACAAAAGCTTCCGGCTTTCGGGAGGTCCCGATGCTATTGAATCGGTTTTGAGTCGCCTGGAAAAGCAACACCAGAAACTCTAAGTAAAAACCTAAAGTGTATTCTATATCACAAAAAAAAAGAATAAAAAAAGTCAGCACCAACAAAAATATGAAAGAGAATGAAAGTATAGAGGTAAAAGAAAAAGTCAATCTACCCGTATTTTAAGTAAAATTTACAACCGGTATGTATCTACATTGACCTCAATGTCAAATTACAGATAGATAAAACTTAGCTTACACCATACACGCAAAATAAAACTTCTTACCAAAACTCAAAGCTAGAGAAAACTCTTTGATTTGTAGTATTTTAACAAAAACTGCAATTTTGGCGTCATTCTGTTTCTACATATAATTTGATAATCAATTATTATTTAACCAATACATTTAAAAAGAATCAAACTATAAAAAAATCATGAATTATAAAAAATGCGTTTGTCAACGACAAAATAAAACAGACTTTTTGCAAGCACTTTGAAAACACTTCCGCTGCCGCAAGGCTAAAAAAGATCTTATCAAAAGACTCTCAACAACAACTCGGTTGCTTAAAACGCTCGGACGGCACATACACTGCTATTTTGACAGAAAAGTGGTCTGAAGCTGCAACTCCACCCCTATCAAGGGATGACTGAGACGTACTCGTATAACCTGAGCAATCAAAAAAGCACCAGGATTAAACAAAAAAAAAAATTGAGACTTTAGCAATGTGGCAAGAATATCATTCTAGCCCACCTGATGAATATCTATGAGGCATGTATTGCAGGGCAGTAAAATATAAATGTTGGTTTGTTGTCAGTAAAATAAAAAACATTTACATGGCTAATAAGTGATGACTTAGTTGAATATCTCAATTTAAAAACAAAGAATTTATTTATAAACAAATCCCAAACGAAATCCTTTAAACTTGGAACGTCTTTTGACTCTTTTGGCATTTAAAGAAATGAAAATAACAAAGACAAACACATTTAATGTCCATCACTTAAATATTTGCTCTTTTCAAATAAAATTGAAGAATTTAAAATGTTTTTAAATGTTATTAAAAATAATTTTAGTGTTTTGTGTTTTAGCAAACACTTTTTATATAATGATAAAATTGTAAATCTAAAACTTGATAATTATAACGTTACATTGAGTTTTGCAAAAAAAAATAACAAAAACAGCATTCATTCTACTAAAAGTAAGTTTACAATGTACAGAAAGAATTGATCTGGTTATAATGCCAGTTGAATTACATTGCAAAATAGCAGCTCTCCAAATGGAAATTTTGAAATTTTTATAATTTTTGTAATTAATAAACTACTTGATTATTTTCACAAAAAAACCTGCAAAGGAAATTTTTTATAGAACGCAATGTTTTTAATTCTCCTAAAAAAAACAAAAAATTAGTAAAATCACAGAAAATCCGAGGAAAATTCTTTAAAAGTAACCCATTTTTAGCACTTATGTGTTATATTTTACCTTAGGGCAAGCAAATCTACTTTTTTAATTTTTGCCATCAAAAGAACTATATTTCAGAAGTATCATATTGAAATTTCAAGTCTCCAGGTGTAGCGGAATCAAAAATATCAAGTTTTTAATAAAATGATGATTTTTTTACTTTCCTCCAAAAAATTCGGAAAACCAAAGGCGGGATCGTGTTCTACGGATAATTTCTTATAAGGTTCTTATAATTGTCATATTTTGGTACATGTGTACAAAACTTGAGCAAAATCGGAGATGTCAATGTGGGATAAATTAATAAATGACTCTAATAACATCTAATTAATTTTCAAATTTATTTAAGTGCGCTAAGGTAGTACCTATAAGTTTGATTCTAATATAATTAATGATTGTGACTTCTACTAATGAAAATTCATGTTTATAAAATAATAAAACAATTTACTAATGTTTTTTTATCAAAAATGTATTCTTACGAATACATTACTAGTTTTGGCTCTACTAGAGCCTTCTACAGATGATATAACTTATTCCATTCAAATTGTGTTGCATAATCAGATAAGCACATATCTAGAACAATGTAATAAATAAAAACCAATTTGAGTTCAGAAAAACAAATCTACCGATATGGCTGTAAATTGCAAAACAAAGTGTAAAGTCCGAAATATTAAAAATCATGTAGAATCAATTGTATGTAATTTCTTTAAGGCCTGTGTGTGTCATGATATACTACTGCAAAATTATATAATTTTTTGCAACAACTTCATCAGTTTGAGAAAATCTTATCTTCAAAAAAAAATTCAAACAACGTTTTACATGAATAATCAATCAACATAAAGCAGTATTCAGTATGGTGTGCCACAAAGTTTTGTTCTGGGACTAGCATTGTTTTAATATATATAAACAATCTTAATAATGCAGTCTCAAACTCAATTTTATACGCGGATAACACTACGGTGTATTGGCGTAACAAAAATTAATCCGAGTTAATTGTTGACATAGACTAAGAATTACAGTCTGCTATATTATGGTTTTAGACAAATTTTTTCTGTTTTTAATGAAGCAAAAACTAAGAAATCAATAATTTTGTTTAGAGCACATGAGTTGCATGACAGTCACAAAGAACGTCAAGTAAATCTTGTCTTTTGTAAACTTACAGCTTACTTATAACGTAGTTTTTATTAAATATAATAAAAATGAATTAGTTTATGATAAAAAAAATAAAAATTGTGATAAATGTTTCAAACGACAAAAGGAATGAGCCAAGTCAACCAACATGCATAATCCACAATAAACTGGTAGGAACTGTAGATATATTATGCCTTATGACATATACTAAAAACAAGCACATTAAAAAATATTACTTTAAAGACAAAACTACACAATAGGTTTGCAAACAATATAAAACTTTTAAAATTATGACTTAATGTTAACAATCATCTGTTTAGAATACACCAAAATATTTGCAAGTTATTTTCCCAATAAAACTTTTATTTTTTACTAAATGTTCATTGTAATAATTTAAGATTTTATTATTTAATTGCAATATACTAATAAAATTATGTAATAGTTTTCAAAATATAATTAATTTGTACGGTTATAAACAAAGTCCTTGCTTTATTCGGATTATATTGTACTAGTTAGAAATTAGCAGCAGCAAAGAAAACTATTTGTAAATTGAAAGTCAGCCGAAAACATTTATGTTTATATGTATCTTTAACCATGACACAATATTTTACAACTACTAAATTTTAAAATGGTTTAATTTATTTATCATAATCAAATTAAAAATAATTCAATACATTGTATGACATTATAAATTTTTTGCTATAATTAAAAGTCATGGAAGCTATTAATACTATGTTTGATATGTATTAGAAATGCTATACAAAATTTATTGACACATATTTTGTAAGCCACTAGTTATTAACATTAAACTAATATTTACAGCGTAATTAGCTATTGCGTTGACGTTTATTATAAGATTTTTTTCAAAATCTCTTAATTATTAATAGCAGCAATTAAAGTCCCTAACATTGTTCCTTATTCACTCATCAACAATTTATATTGTAAGTTACGAAACAATAATCTATTATCAGATCCAATCCAATAATTACACAACAATATTTTTATAATTTCCTTGGCTCTTTTATCGCCTATACATTTTTCTAGTAGATGTAAATTTAAACAATACGATGTGGAGAAAGTAAGAAAAGTAGGGGCATCTCTTTTGACCTTAGTACGTTATGCGGTATTCCTACAATATTACAACGACAATCACATTTATTACTATATGCAACGATGTAACAAACCATCAATGACGTTCTTCACATACATGTGCCTAATCAATTATAGTCAGCATTTTCTTTCAAAGTCCGGTTTGAAATGTATTTTCCAATTATTTATAATTTAAAATAATAAATTAAATTAAGTAATAGAAACTAACAGTTACTGACCACAATAATAAAATATTATAAAAGGTTACAGTGTGTTTAGAGCTGTACATTGTCTTTTTGTACGTATTTAACATATATATTAAATTTCTAAACATACCAATTTTGTCTTGGCAACATAGTGGCATTTAATTAACAAAAACATGTACTTTCAAATCAAGCATATAACAAATATGCAATTATATATAGATAAGCAAAAAAATTTTTTTTTCACTAATCTTATTTGAATGTTTTCTTGATACATAAATTATAATAAATATAACATAATTATAAAAATAAAAAATATGTAATTGTGAACTTAAAATAAATTTATTTGCGTATATTGCGTTTACTTAATAGCTAACGGCAACAGACCGTAACGATCTCTATTCATAAAAAGAAAATCAATACAGAATACTATAAAATAAATGTATACATTATTGTGCGTATAAACAAATATAAAATTCTTTTACAAAATGGCCAGCGACCGCAGTCATTCAGCCTGAGTTAAGTCTATATTTAATAATGACAAAAAAAAAAACAAAAAAATGTAGTGTTAGATGTCAGTTTTCAGGAAAGAATATTTTGGAACAAAGGTTTTGTTAGTTTTAAATTTTAATGTGACTAGTGGATTTTGCAGTATAATTTAATTATTAAAAATTTTGGTGTTTTTGGCGTTATTGGCAAACTTTATTTGGAGCTTACTTAACCGTTCGCTTAGTGGGATTGTCTTTGTTTTTGTATATAATAACTCATTAGAGGAATTATGTATAAGGTTGTTAAGATAGCGGATTTTAGTGATAGAGCGTAGACTGACTTTTTCAGCAATATACAAATGATTAAGAGTTGGTTTGGTGGAATTTAAAAACTGTATATATGCATAATCCAGTAGAGGGCGACAAATAGTTTTATAGGTATGTGTTGCACATTTAGTATTAATGACAGCATTTTTGTATGTTAACAAATGTTTTGCTGTATTAATTATGCTAGATTTAATTGAACGAGTGTATGCATTAAATTTTAGCTTAGTGTCAAACAATATCCCTAAGTATTTGTATATCTGTGATAGAGAAATTGGTTGGTTTATACTGATACAGGGGGAGTTAATAGTTACTTTATGGTAAAAAATGAAAAATTGTGTTTTTGATGGATTTTCAAGGAGCCGCCATTTATTAAACCACTTACACTGTCTAATAGAGATTGTACTTATTTGAAGGAAAACTTTAATGACTTGTCATGCAATATAAATGTTGTATTATCTGCATATTGCAGAATATAATAGTTAGGATTGCAGTGGTTAGGGTTAGCAGAGTAAATATCGTGACAGAAAAGATTGTATGCGAAACACCTTGGTGTGTAGTAAATGAATGGGAATAAGACAAATGTATACGGACTTGAAAAATTCGGTTATTTAGGAACTGATTAATTAATTTTAGTAAGTAGGAAAGGAGTTATAGGTTAGATAGTTTAAAAAGAAAACCTGTATGCCAAACAAAATCTAACGCATTGTTTATATCCATAAACAAAACGCTCGATTGCTTTTCTTTCAGGTAAGATGTTTGTAGGTTAGATGTAAGGATTGTTAGAGGATGGGATGTTAAATGATGTTTACGGAAACCAAATTGAGACATAAGAATACTTTTTTCTTCTTTATTGTAAATTATTGATTCAAAAAGCTTTCCAAGAACAGGCAGCAGTGTAATGAAACGAATGCTAGATGGGTAAAACAAATTACAATTGGATTTATACAAACAAACAATTGTTTCTAATTTTCATTTGTGAGGGAATTGTGAATATTTTTATTTAACTGTCTTAAAATATTTCTCAGTCAGTAAGTCTTGTTCAGGCGCTGAGTTTTTACCATTGTTTAAAATGTCATAGTAAATGTTTTTATCTATTGTTTCGTCTTGGTGTCACGTAGGTCTGTCTAGAAAATATTGAATACCATTTATTTACGTTAATTAAATTGTTTTTGTCATATTCTCTAAGTAAGAAAAAGCAAAAGCATCGTTCAAAAATTACGAAATATGTTATCAATATCTATGTCTGTAGAGCAGCTTTTATTTGTCGTCGGATTAATATATGAATGGATTACATTAGACCTTTTGTATTTAGTTAATTTTTTATTTTGCTAAAGTAAGTCTTTCCGTTTTTGTCATTGATTTTATTGCATGCTGCAATGTATTTGTCATTGCTATACTAAATTTTAAGGTCATGGATGATTTTGTTAAGGTCATATAACTGTATTTTTATTGTCCTGTCATTTGTCGATTAAAATTCTCTGTACAGTTGTCTTTATGTTTTATCAATCTTAGAATAAATGGTGAAAAAAGATAGTTGTAATAAGATTTTACTACCTTAGAGGTATTGTTTTAATTGGAAAATGAATCAACTGATAAAAATAATTTTATGGTGTTAGGAAATATGATTTGGTTAGAACTCATAAAAAAGTTAACGTCTTGATTTACACGCTTTTTGTTGCAATTATTAATAAAGTAAATAAATTCTTTCTTAGAAGAAGGCAAATATTGAATATTAAGTTGGAAAGATATTGCAAGGTGATCTGAACAAAGATCAGAAGTGACACTTACTGAATAGATAAGAGGTTTTAAACTAGATGTACATAAAAGAAGATCAAGTGTAGTACATTAATTGTCAGCCATTATAAATGTTGGAAAAAGTTGGATGGGAATTGTTAGAGATGTATAGTTTTTCTAAAGTTTACATTGCAAAGTAAAGCAGATTTTATTCGATTAGTTTATTTATAGTTAGTTGGTTTATATCTTACCATTATTTAAATTATATAATTAAACTTGATTAATCAATCAATAATGTTATCATCTCAATGTTAAATTTTGCTAAACTCTAAACCAGGGGTGGCCAACTCAAATGATCTTGCGGGCCACTTTGAAAATGCATCATAACTCCGCGGGCCGCGTATAAACTTATATATCCATATATGATAGATTTCGACTCACTATAGACATTTTTTTGAAGTGAAAAATTGAAACATAGAATATAATTTAATTATTCTGCAAACTCTAAGCCAGGGACGCTCAAACAGTTGATAGTGATCGACTAGTCGATCGCGAGAGGTTTTTAAGTCGATTACTTTTTATCAAGTATTTTTGAAATTTCTGACTTGTTTTGTATAAAAGTACACTAAATATTTATTTTATAACAATTATTTTTACCTAGTGACTAGGTTTTATTAGTGACATAGTCGATCGCTAGCCGCCTAATACTTTTATGGTAGATCGCCGATGCTCTAAGTCTGAGCGCCCCTGCTCTAGGCCCTATACTCTTTACAACATTAATAGACGAGGCAATAAGAAAAGTAAAAAAAAGCCAAAGACACAAGAATAGGATACAAAAAAATGGAACAAATTAGTATTCAAATCCTAATGTTTGCGGATGACATGATATTAATAGCAGACCAAAGAAACTACAAGAAAACATAAAAATATACAAAGAAGAACTAAAGAAGATAGTCATAGAAATAAACACAAGTAAAACAAAGACAATGGCAGTAGCGACAAAACCTAAGAGGCACAAGATAGAATTGAATTGACAAATAATTGAACAAGTATTACAACTTCTTTGGTACAATAATAGAAGAAACAGGGAATATTGACATAAAAATAGATGCAAGAGTTTAAAAAAGAGAAAATATATTCAATGCACTTAAAAAACAATTCTTGGTTAAGAAAGAAATAACGAAGACAATAAAAACAAAAATACAAAAGGTAGTAAAACCAGCCCTAATATACTCGAGCAAATCTTGGACAACACCAGAAAGAAATAAAAGCAAAATTAATGCAATGGAGATGAGAATTCTAATAAAAATTAAGGAATAACAAGAAAAGATAAAGTAAAGAGCTCAAAAGTATGAAGTGAATTAAAAATTAAACCTATGGAAACAGTAATAGAAGAGAGGCAGCTAGGAAGGCTAGGACTCATACACAGACTGAATAGAACCAGAATAACCAAGAAAATACATGAATTGAGAATACAAGGAAAAAACAAACAAACAGCTGGTCCAAACAGGCCCACAAAGCAGCAAAACAAAAAAGAATAGAGTAGAGCAAGATAGCAAAAATGGCTTAAGATAGACAAGTTTAGAAAATAAGAATAAAGAAGTTATAAAAGTTATACACTCAAAAAGAGTATTAAGGACTAAGAATAAATAATAATAATATTCTGCATATTTATAACTGTAAACTCATAAATAAAACAGGCAATATCTGTCATATATATGAGCAAGAATATTATTTCTCATAATTTCTAATCATAATTTTTGTATAATATGGATGCACAAATAATGTATTTTTTTAATTAAATTGGTTTTCACTACTTTGCCCATTATACAACAAATATATTTTCTAAAAGTGTTATAAATCTCGCGGGCCGCAAAAATGTTCTAGGCGGGCCGCGGGTTGGCCACCCCTGCTTTAAACGTTTATACTTGATCTAATATATGGTGGAGGCGCCGGATTCATCTTGCAAACTTTATAATTTCTTATTAAACTTTGCATACAAAAAATTTAAATTTGGGTAGGTTGCGGAAAACACTCAAATAACTTAAAAAAGATAAGGTTTTATTTTCCAAATTTTTAATATTATTGATGATGTAATTTTAATTGATAGGTATGTTATTTCACTAGTATTGTCTTATTACTGCTATTTATTGATAGTTTGCAACTTTAAAGCTGTTTCTTTAAAACAAAAATAAAAATATTTTTGAGATATAAAAAACACAAATAGCTGTCTGCTTCAACAACAAGTGTTAAAAACATTGCAAAGCATCAATTGGCAGCATTTTCAATATAAAACTAGTTTTTGAAAATCTTAATGACAACAATATTTTTTTAGAAACCATTTCCATATTTTAAAGTATTTGAAAAACCTTTGAAAGTAAAATAGAAATATATATTCTACAAAATGTCCATATTAAAAAACATTGGGTTAAAAACTCATTTGAAGTAGATGTAATTGGAGTTGAAAATAATTTAGATAAATTACAAAAACAAATACTCGAATTTGCCAGAGGTCTACTCGACAATTCCTTAAAATGCTAAAATGTTTGATGTTTTTAACATCTTATAAGTAGAATTTTGTATGTTTGCTGTTTCTAACAATACTTAAAATATTTCATAGCCAAATGTTGCTATTTTTGAAATTTCATATTTTTTTACATTTTTTAGCAGTTCGTAGTCGGATTCTGGTGCTTTTTGATATTATTTTGATATTTTAATTTTTTCTGACATAATATTAATATTTTGTTTGGATTTTAGTTGTTTCTGACAATATTGTAATATTTTATAACCGGATATTGCTATTTTGAATTTTTATAAATAGAATTTTGAAGTTTTTATCAGTTTATGAATAAATTTTTAACAACGTTACAATATTTTACCAAATTTTGCATTTCTTGAGATTTTATAAATAAAGCTTTGCATTTTAAACCGTTTTTAGACGGGTTTTGATTCTATCTAATTTTTTTTTAATGCTTAAGTCTGAGTTTAGTTATTTTAACTTTTTTCAAGTAGAAATTTGCATTTTTAACAGCTTGAAACCAAATGTTGATGCTTTTGACACTACTTTAATGTTTTAATACCAATTATTGCAACTGTTTTTGGCCAGATTTTGGTTGATGACATAGTTTTAGTATTTTATGACATGATTTACACTTTTTAACAGTTTATAATCGGCTTTGGGTGCTATAAAAATTTAAAAACATTTTTACAATTCTTGACCAGATTTTGCTACTTCTGACATTTTATCATTTTTTTGCACTTATCAACAGTTTAATTCAATTTTTGACTTTCTTGAAGTTTTATAAATAAAATTTTAAACTTTTTAACAGTTTATGTTTCAAGGCTGGATTTTGTTTTTTTACATTTTGTAAACAGAATTATGCACTTATTGGCCGTTTTTAGCCGGATTTTAGTTTATCTGAAAATGTTTTAGGATTGAATTTTGTTATTTTTGAACTTGTATAAGTAAAATTTTTGGATAAATAATTCTATCCAAAAATATTTATTTGTTTTATTACCGGATTTTGTTGTTTTTAACTTGTTACGAATAGAGTTTTGCAATTTTTAATAGTTTATGACTGGACTAAAAAATATAACAAAATTGTCTGTCTACTTTTTTTTCAAAACTGTGTAGCCCAATCTTAAGTACGCCACTGACATTCTCAACTACTTAGTTGTGTAAAGCAGGATTTTTCTGTTTTTTAGACTCTCAGCATGTACACTGTTTATAAACCTAACACTTCGTATATGTTTGCTCAAAAATACAAAACTATTAATAATTAATGATGATGTGATGCCGATGCTAATAAAAATATTAAATTAAAAAAAAAAAAAAATTTAAACAATTTAATTTTATTTTTTTATTATAGAAATAAATATTATACTTTGCCTACCTATTTAATTTTATACCGATGCTAATAAAAATATTAAATTAAAAAAAAAAAAAAATTTAAACAATTTAATTTTATTTTTTTATTATAGAAATAAATATTATACTTTGCCTACCTATTTAATTTTATACTATAACATAAAACAGGTAGGATTGCGGATTTTAATATTTGTACTTAAGGTCACCATTCAAAAAAACTAAGAACCGCTGATCTATACCATGCCTATTATTAGGTAAAATCCACACAAAGAACGTTTCATAAAAATGCTAAATTGAAATAATCAAATTTATTATATAGATAAAATTATTGAAGAATGACAAAACAAGTAGAATTTTTTTAGAGCAAGGTAAAAATTTCTGTGGCGGCATAGAAGAACCGGAAAATGTGAGCATAAAAATAAACTTTCTGACAGGCACCCCACTGCCTGAATACAAAACATACTACAAACACATACTAAACATAGGAAATCTAACTAGTGACTTTGCAAACTTTAATTGCTTAATATTTAAATATTTTGTCTTTTATAACACTTACTTCTTACCTACTTAATAATAGGTATAACACGCGTTAATGTTATATGATGGCTTGTTTTGTTTTTATTTGTTCCGCTCTTAAAGATCTTTTCATTTGGATATGTAACCAATTTATAACAAGTTTTTTTTTTACAAGTTTTACACATAAAATATACAATATACAATACATGTAAATAAAGTAAAACGCGTCACATAATTAATATAATAGGTAAAGTTATTGAATAGTGTTTTGGCAGATATTAAAGAACTCTTCCATGCTGTATGGTTCACTGTTTATCACAAATTGGTGTAGTTTGCGCTTGAAAGGTTTAAAGCTAGTGATGTTTTTGATAGTATCAGGTAATTGATTATATAATTTAATTGAGGTATATATAGTATTTTTTTCAGTAACATCAAGTCTGTGTTTGGGATAGAAATAAATATTTGACCTAGTTTGGTGGCTATGCTTTTTTGAGTTGTCATTGAATTGAATTTTATTTTTTTGGTGAAACAAAAGTGTCTGATATAGGTACAGCCATACACTGTAAGCATATTGATGGATTTAAACACTGTCCTGCAACAATTTTGAGGCTGCATACTAAACATAACTCGAACTGCCCTTTTCTGTTGTACAAACAGTTTGTTTGTGTACATACTATTTCCCCAAACAATAATACAAAAAGACATAATAGATTGAAAACAAGAATAAAATCTTGTTGATTAATTTGTTTTTTTAGAATTGTAGTTTTGAAATAGTGTAGTTAATGTATTTGCCCCAGTTTAGAATTTTGTCTAATATTATACCAAGACCTTTATTTTTGATTTAGCAGTTTTTATTGTATTGTTATTGAGTAAAATATGATCTAGTGTTATAATTTTTGATCGATGTGTTTTAAAAATAGTGCAGTTTGTTTTTTCAGAATTTAGGATTAATTTGTTTGTTTTTAACCATTGCTTAATTTTTGCCAAATAAATGTTTCCTTCGGATATTATCTTGTGCATATCGCACATATTAATTAGTAAAGTAGTATCGTCGGCATAATTCATACATACATGATCACTATGGCTTAGCGTATCTGGTAGATCGTTAATGTAAATAACAAATAATTGTGGCCTAAAAATACTGCCTTGTGGCACCCCCATTTCTACTTTTTTAAAGCTTGATGTGAACTTTTCTGAAGCAGTATTCACTTGAACACATTGGTTTTGATTTGTCAGGTATGATATTATCCAGTTTAGTGTGGAATTGCAAACTCCATATCTATCTAATTTTTTAATAAGTTTGTTATGGCATACGCAATCGATAGCCTTGGAGAGATCTAGAAATATACCGCATAGAATATCTCCCCTCTCCAAGGCATCCGACAAGTATTGACATAGCTCTTGCATAGCAGTTTCTACATTTCTGTTTTTTAAGAAACTGTGCTGGTTGCTTTTAAATAAATTTAAGTTTGATAAAAAATAAGATATTTTACTATGGATAATTTTTTCAAAGACTTTGGAAAAAGAATTTAAGATGCTAATTGGTCTATAGTTGGCTAAGGTGTTTGTGTCGCCTTTTTTGTAAATTGGTATAATTTTAGCATCTTTGAGTTGTTGAGGAAAAATACCATACTTAAAAGACTTGTTGACAATACGTGCTAATGGTGTCTTTGTGTATTGTATGCACAGTTTTATTATATGAAGTGGTAATTCATCTAAACCAGAACTCATGTTATTTTAAAAATTATTCACTATTTCTAAAACTTCCAGTTCATTTATATTATAAATATATATATATATATATATATATATATATATATATATATATATATATATATATATATATTGTTCTACATAAAAAATATTTGATTCATGTTCTTGAGATTTTAAGTTCGACGTTAGTTTGGAAGCAATAGATGTAAAATAATTGTTAAAATCTTCAACTAGTTTTTGTATGTTATTATCATTATTGTAAAAGTTTGTGTTTGCATTTTTATTATTTACGTTACTATTGTTTTTTTTATAATGCTTCACATTGTTTTTGTTTTGTTTTGTGATGCATTAATTAAGCCGCCAATTTTTTTCTTTTTTAGCATTTATTACGGCATCGTTGTAATCTTGTTTTGCTTTTTTGTACTGCTGCCTGTAGGTAGCATCACATGACATAGGTGTAAATAGAACATCTAGTTGTTGTTTCTTATTTTTAACTTCCGCGGTATTTAATTTTAAGTCATTTTTTGGTTTATTGTTGTTAAAGTTTTGTACTGGAAAATTGATATTAAAATTTTTTATAAAAATTGATATAAATAAATTTTATTGTTTGTTGACCTTATGATCTTCAATATTGTAAATTGATAACCAATTTTCTTACTGACTGTAAAAATTTTGATTTATTTACAAAACAAAGATACCAGTTTTAAGTTTCGTAGCGAATAAGCTTTAAGTTCTTCGTTGCACTGCCAATGTTCACATAAAGTTAGTGTGTCACAATTTGTTAGTTCAATAAGGTGATCAATCAGTGTCGCACTGGTACTCAACGATTGAACATTTTGGTGGATTATTATTGTTTTACAAGATTTTTTGTTCGGCTGAATAAAAAAACGATTTATAGATACACCCAAAGAGTCTTGAAATTGATTTAACTGCTCTAACGGTACGGCAACTTTAAATAAAGCATATTGTTTCGGGTGTTTCAGTTTTTCACATATATAATATGAAATTTTTTTATTTTTAAGGTGCTTTTCAATATCCCCTTCAGTCATTGTTGGTGAGAGTCCAAAGATATGCATATGTGCAAGTCTAGGTGCACTTTCAATGTCCATTTTTTCACTAGAACTTTCTTGAACTGTTGGTAGAGGATCCCATTTTTTGTTCTTAGATTTTTTTGATATTACTTCAATATAACCATCAGTGCCGCGTTTTTCGATTTTATTTTTGTTGATATTTTCCGTTTGGTTTAAGTTTTCAGTAATGTTATTATTAATAGTTTTAACAGCATTTGAGTAATTGGGTACGTTAACTATTTATAAAGCTTGGGAAAGAGGGTAAAGTACCTGGTGCGGATGAAGTTCATATGGAAATCATTAAATTATTAGGCGATAGTGCCATGGACACATTAACAACCGTGTTCAATAAAATATACGATACTGGAAAAATCCCAGATGAGTGGCTCAGATCAACATTCATCCCTATCCCTAAAAAACACACAGCCAAAACTTGCGGTGATTATAGAACAATATGCATTATGAGTCACCTATTAAAAACCTTCTTGAAAATTATACATAGTCGTATATATCATCGATGTGAGGAACAAATGTCCAACACTCAGTTTGGGTTCAGAAACGCTTTGGGGACCCGGGAAGCCCTATTTAGCATGCAAGTACTATTTCAGAGATGTCGCGATATGAACTGTGACATATATGCATGTTTCATAGATTACGAGAAAGCCTTCGATACAGTTGTACATGCAAAGTTAATAGACATTCTAACAGAGACTGGCATCGATGAGAAGGATATACGAATCATAAAAAATCTCTACTGGAACCAAAGAGCAAACATGAAGATTGAAGGAACTAACTCAGAAAGCGTAGCTATACAAAGAGGAGTTAGGCAGGGATGCGTGATGTCACCCACGCTGTTTAATCTGTACTCAGAAATGATTTTCAAAGAAGCTTTGAACGAGGTTGAGCGAGGGATAGCTGTTAATGGAGAACTACTGAATAACTTAAGATATGCTGACAATATGGTAATTTTTGCTAGCTCCATGGAAGGATTACAAGAACTAATTAATAGCATAACATCTGCAAGCAAACGGTATGGACTAAAAATAAATGTCAAAAATACTAAGTGTATGGTCATCAGTAAAAACGTAATCAATCCGGGGAGACTACTGCTACATAATGAAGAAATAAAAAGAGTTGAAAAATTTACGTATCTGAGAACTTTGGTAAACAAAGAATAGGATCATTCAATTGAAATAAGAAGTCGTATAGAAAAAGCCAGAGCAGCATTCAGGAAACTAAGTAACGTTTTAAAGAATCACAGTCTAAGTATCAAACTTAAACTTAGATTAGTTAAGTGCTATGTCTTTCCTGTACTCTTGTATGGAATGGAATCATGGAGCTTGACGGAGGCGTCAACAAAGAAAATAGAGGCGTTCAAAATGTGGACTTATAGAAGGATCCTTAGAATCCCCTGGACAGCTCATGTTACCAACGAGGAAGTGCTAAGAAGGTTACAAGTAGAGACAGATGTAGTAAAGACGGTGAAACGAAGAAAATTAGAATATTTAGGACATATAATGAGACACCCGGAAAAATACGAGCTACTACAACTGATTCTACAAGGAAAGGTAGAAGGCAGAAGAGGACCAGGAAGAAGGAGGATTTCGTGGCTGAAAAATTTAAGGACCTGGTTTGGCAAGACAACCACTGAATTGTTCCGTGGGGCCGTAAACAAGATTCAAATAGCGTTGTGGATAGCCAACATCCGGTAACGGATAGGCACGATAAGAAGAAGAAGAACTATTTCAGATGTATTTATTAAGTTTTCATTGCTTACATTGTTAGTAATAGTATTCTTATTAGTTACAGGTTGACGCTGTTGCTTGGGTGGTGCAACGTTATGAATAGTACGCAGTTTTTTATTTTCTTTTCCAGATAACATATTTTTTTTGTAGAAGCATATTATTAGATCTTAATTCTTTTACTAAATCTTTTAGGTTGATGTATGCTTCTAATTCAAAGTTTAGTGTTTCTTCTGCTTGTTCTGTAGCCACGAGGCTAGATAGGTTATGTCCGCAGCACATTTTTGCTTTTCGCGCACAACTTGCATGGTAGAGTAAACCACAAAACACACATGAGGTGCCCGACTTTGCTACTGTGCCACATGTACGTTGTTTTTTATTTAATTCTAGTATTTTACCACTTTTACTGTTAGCATTAGCTAAATCACGACTTTCATCGTCAGTCGCCATCTTAGATTATTATTGAGACCAACACGAATAAAGTTTCATTAAATGTAAAACTAAATTTAATAAATAAGAACTTCACTAATCGTAGATAATGAAGCAAGTAGAACTAACCTACAGGTTAACAACCGCCCACACAGTTTAGTCCGTTTTACATACCAATTTATTCTACTTGACATTAATTTAACTTATAGTTTTAAACCTACTTTTATCAGTAATGTTGGTTCAAAAACAAATTTAATTATGTTTATCAGCATTTTTAACATAAAAAAATCTTTTTTTTTTACATGAAACCAAGGTAAGCAACAAAGATTTAGATAAGGTATTTGTTAATATAACATATTTCTTAAGCTAAATCTTTCTGATAAAACCAGTTTGTAAACTTTTAAAAAGTATTTATAAGTTTCTTCTAGATAACTTTAGAAAATTTAATGTTTTGTTACAAAACTTTACATACATAATAGCTCACCTTTTACAATACTGTTCGGCCAACAGCCTGGTAGGTCAGTTTTTTTGGTTAAAAAAAAATTTGTTGTAATAAGTATGCATTTTTCGGATAAGAAAAGAAACTTTAGTGTGTCTCGTATAACGCCTTAATGTTGCGTGCACATTAAAGAACCTAATATCCTCAATTTGAATTTGAATGTGGTAGTTTTAACCGCCGGCGTCGGTGATTAGCCTTGGCAGCAGAAATAGACTGACATTAAATAAATGAATTAAAAGAAATAAAAAATTAAAAATTGGCCAACAAACCTTTTGTTTTTTCTCATAATCTTTCTCAACTTATTGATTAATTCACGTGTGATAAACTTCTTAGAGACAAAGGTTATTAGATTTTTATCTTTCAACTAATGCAAATGAACATTTTGTTTAAGTATTATTAGAAATCATAACAAAATAATATATATACGTTGTTATTTACGTTCAAGTAATGTCTGAAAATGTGTTGAGGTTATTCACACGTAGTCCAAGTGGGTCTTTTCGATGTGACAAAAGTACATTAACAATGAAGTCATTGAAGTACTTTACAACTGTCTGAGGATAATCCACACTCTAAACAATCACACATAGTAGTGGTGGTCTTAGATGAAAGTAAAATTATATTGAAATTGTAGTCATTGAAGTACTTGACAGTTGTAGCATGTACGCTGCTAGAGCTGAGGTTGTACTGGGTAAAAAATCTTATTCATACACTGGCGTTTGAAGCTTTGGGGTTGTGTGTTAACATCGTATTTGGCGTTGAGGTTGTAACGTAAGCCGTTGAGAGCATGCCAAACATCAATGTAAAACACTGTATTTTGTTATTTATTTTTATACTTGTAATGGTGTCTTTATTACATCTGTAAATTATATGTACCTCTTGCGCAATTGCAACATAACATTGTTTATTCTGTGTTAAAATTAAAATCCATGAAACATTAATAATAAAGGTTTTATTGCCTGTTCGATATGTTACTATAATCGGTAGCAAAATCTAACATTTATGTATTCTTGATCCAAGAAAATGAAGAGGAGACATTTCATCATAGGTAGCATTTGAGATTTTAAAAACATCTTTTATAGCTGGGTGAAAGTCAACAATACGTGACTGCCGAATTTTTTACATACGAAAACGCATTTACTTTGCAAACTATAAAATAGCATTTAGTTTTGTTATTGTAAATATATGAAACATAACAGAAAATGTGTGAAATATAAAAATAATTTATTTATAAAATATTTTTTTCAGGAACTAATTTGTTTGGGAAATTTAGTATTGAAACTAATTTTTAATACAGATGTTATTTAATATACCCTTTAAACTTTATAACATCACATAAACACCTATTTAATTAATATAAAATTACGACAAAACTCTCAACAAATATCGTTGACATTATCAATTCTAAAATCATATTTAAAAAGCATTTTAGAAAGCTTATATAATATTTTTATTAAAAGATTTTTTTATAAACTATGTCGACAATTTTAATTTACTTGCATGAGTTGATAGATTTAATACTACTAATATATTAACATCATATGTCAAGCAAATTTTTTAATTGAAAAATTCAATAGTTGGTGCATTGCAAATGTTAAAGGTATTTCTGAAGATAACTATACATTCATAATAATATTACTGTTTCATGATATAATCATTATTATTTTAGGAAATAAAAATGTATTTCTAGATTATAAATCTTTAAAAATTTAACAATCTAACATTATTAATTGGTGTATCTTTGCATTTCATTCTTGCTGTATTATATTATAAATTGCCGCAATAAATCTTGAATGAACGTTTAAAATAATCAACGAAAGTGAATTGAATGTAAAGATTAATTATTGCAGCCTATATTTAGCAGGTGTAAAGTGATTAATAAATTTAATTACATACTACAATATAAAATTAAGCGTATAAGTAGTCACCTATACTAACAAAATTAAGAAATACATAATTATTATGTGAGAAAACATTGTTTGCGCATAATAATTATGGCCAAAAATTTGTACTTTCATGCTCATACATTTTCATTCCAATATTAAACAATACTGTGAAATGTATTACCTCTAAATTAATACTTAAACATACCTATTCAATCATTTTACGATGTGCAATAATCTGTTTATATCTAACCTTCCAAGTGTATAATTAAGTAGAAGCTGATAAATAAATGATTTAATTAGACACAGAGTAAGTGCAAAAATAGTTAACTTTGCTATGAAGAAATTAAATATTTAAATGAGGTTTGTAGGAAGAAAAAATAACAGCTATTATCTGATATTTAGATTTATAGTAGCAAATTTATTCATGTTACATTCTACTCGCGTTTCCGAAATCACTGAGTTTATTACTTCTTTTTAAGGTTAAGCTAATTAATAAAACACTGAAATTATCTATATCCGATAAAACATTTCTTTTAAAATTATGTTATAGCTAATTGAAATTATTTATAATGATGTTATTGTAGAATTTTTTTAATAATTATACGCAAAAGAAAATTTTTCTATTAGCATAATAATATTCGGTTCCCGTATTTACAATATTTGAAAATAATCTTGTACCTTGTTTTTTTTGTAAGCACAACGTAATTTTGTTTATTAATTATAAAGTTACGTTGTGCTAATTACATGCTACTATCTGTTAGATTTGTTAGTTAGTTAGTTAGTTTTGGAAATAAATAACTACGCAACACTTATAATTTATAAATAATACATAGAAAAAAAAGTACAAAAACTAATGAAAATGTTTAGTTTTAGAATGTTACTTTCTTAAAAGTTTTACAAACTTGTCAAAAATTTAATTGTTATGGTGTTTAATTAAATAGAATATTTCTTGATTTTATCTTTATGGAGAACTAACATGTATGTATTTATTTGTAATATAATAGTACATAGAAAATTTGTTTTATTTATTTTATAATAAACTCACATAGTAACGGCCACCACCATTCAACTGGAATTTGTTTACAAAATTTAAGTAAAGAAGCCTCTGAAAAGAATAACATTTCACTTTTACAAATTTAACAATGCCTTGCGTTTAACGTTGTGCACCATCTAAGTAAATTTGGTAAGGTTCATATTACTGTGTACAAGAAGCCGTTTTTTTTTTGTTTGCGCTATTTTTCAAAAAGTTGGTTTCGGTAATTTAGTAACTGTACGCTGTTGATCCAAAGCTAAAAACACTCACGTAGATCTGAATCAAAACGTTCGAAAAACACCACAAAGGTGTACTACTTGTTTCTTTTTTTGACTTGTATTTTAATATTGTGTGTGTTTTTTTCTTTTGCTATTGTCATGCTATTAGTTTTTTTGAGGTTTATTTTTATCAGTTTCTTTATTAATATTTTCAAACCTTTATAAACAGTAGCTATAAAAATTAAAGCTATATTAAAAGCACATTAAATAAATAAAAAAAATGAGCTGTAGGTCTTCTTCTAATACTGCTCCAATTGCCATATGGTCCGCAAATAGTAGCTATACAATCTTTAGTGTTTTTATCTTTATTAATTGCATTGTCAAGTACTAATGAATATTTGAATATAATAATAATATGCTAAACACACATCCTTGTTTTACACCTTGTTTTGTTCTAAATTCGATTGATTCCTCATTATTAATTTTTCCTATGTTTGTATTCTCTTTATACATGTTTTTTATTAATTTAATTGTCTTCTCAATTTCTGTTTTTTAGTTTTTTTGATTTTTTTTTGCGTATTCTATTAAAAGCTTATCCAAAATGTACAAAGCAAATGTGTATGTTTTTTTATTTCTTGTAAGTTTTTTGTTTATTTGTCTTAAAATAAAAATCAAGTTATGTGGTCGCTTCTTTGTTTTCTGAATCCACGGAGGCTACTTTTAATTGTTTTTTTAAGTTGATTTTGCTACTGAACTTTTTATTGCATTTCTTGTATATTAAAAATATGACTCCAATGTTTCATTTTTGGATTTAATTGTATTTTTTTTTTCATGTGTGCTAATATTTTGTCAATTTCTGCAGTTTTTCTGTTTTTCAGTTTTTTTACTGCCTCTATTATTTTTTTTTTCTATTATTTCTTTTATTTTTTTTTGTATATCATCTTGATAATTTTCTTTATTTTTCCAGGTTTGGATCTCTTTTGTAGTTCTGTCTGTCAATTTTTCAAATTGTTGTCTTCATCTTTGCATGATTTTCTTTATGTTTGTAATTATATTTTTTTGTTTGTCTTTTATACTTAATATAGTGTTTTTTGTTTGTTTATATTATTATTTTAATGTTTTGTAAAATTACTTTAGAATGTTTTTGCAGTTTTTGTTTATAGTTCTATCAAATTTTATCTATATATTTATTATTTTATTGGGTTTTTTGTTTCTTGTTTTGCTGGTAATGGGGTAATTACCCCCTAAAAATGTTTTCTTATAATTTTTATTGATAAAAATTACCAATATTACGTTTTCTATACAAATAACATAACCAGTAAATTTTTCCAAAGCTTAAAACGTTAGAAAATAATTTTTTTGTTTGTTTGTTGTACTTACAAAATAAATTATATATTTATCTTTTTTTTAATTACCCCCTAAACTGTTTTTTTTTAAACGCCCTTGATTCTTTATGTGTTTTTTCAATTCCTGTTCTGTTACTCCTACTATTTTGCACATTTCTTCTATGTATTTATTAACTTTTATTTTTGTATGTTTTTACGTTTCATGTTGTAAGTCTTAAGTTGGCTCTTATTTCCTTCTTTCTCTTTTTTCCTATTGTTTTTCTATCTCTATTTGTTTTTTTTATCCTTTTTATGTTTTTTACTGTTAATTTTCTTTTTCGTTTTATAATCCAGTTCCATTGCTATTGTTGTATTTTTTTCTATCATTTCTTTTCTTTCATTCCATTCCCATGTTTTCTCATCTATTATTATTTTATATTTATAGTATTTTATTATTACTATGTGTCTCTTTCTTCGTTTCTTTCTAGCAATTTTTTTTAGTTTACCTTGTATGCTTAGTTTGCTTCTATTGAGATTGTTGTCTTCTTGACTTTATTTATGTTTTTGTTTATCATTCTTTTTATTACTATGTTATGTCTTTTTTATCTTTTTCCGTAGTTTCCATTCTATCTACTAATTTAATTAATTCATTTTCTTCTTTCATTTCTTACATTTATTTATTGTATTGTTTTTGGAAAATTTTAATTGACTTTGATTTATATCATCATACCTTGCATTATCGTCTATATTGGGCTTAAGTACTCTTTTTATTATAGTTTATGGGGCTGCCAGAAGAAATGACATTAACAGCATTTGCGGACGAGTAGGTAAAGACGTAAAAATAAAAGTATTAAAATAAATATGATATCCATATCTAGATGAAAAGTAAAGGTTTAAAATTATCAACACAAAAATTAGACAAAACAGGTAAGATACAAGTAACTATAATCATAGGGAAGAAAACCAAATACCTTAGAGTGACACTTACTGTAAAAGGATGAAATGAACAGTTAAGAAAGCAGTAATGAGAACAAAAAAAAAATTGAAAGAAAGCTCAGTAAACTTATGTCAAAGATCGGATGTCCAAGAAAAAAAAAACAAAAAGCTAATAGCAGTGGCAGCAAAAAAGCAAATTGTTATACGCAGCAGAAAACATAGAAAGAAACCATAAAAACAAAACAAAAACAAGAATAAAGTAAGAGGAGCTACGAGAGCAAGCATGTTAAAGATTGCGGAGCTTACAGAACGGTGTTAAAGAAAACAGTAGAGGTAATTACGGCAACACCTTCTGCGGATATAATAGTGAAAAAAACTAAAAATTAAAAAAAAACTAGTGAATGAAAAAATCAGTAATAAGAAAGAAAAAGATAAGAACAAAAAAAGACAATAAAAGAAGGCAGATACAATGAAATAACTGAAAAAAATAGAACTAATCTCAGAGATAAAAGAGTGGGTAGAGAATAAACCCAAGACGTGTTATTATACATCACAGATACTGACCAGACACAAAGCCTTTGAAAAGTTCTTGCAAAAAATAAAAGATATAAACGAAGAGGAAAAATGTCTATTCTGTCAGGTATTTTGAATAGTAGAATCCAAAATGTGCAAAGAATATAGAAAAGAATTAAAAAATATATTGAAAAGCAAAATAGATAAAACTACAATTATTAAAAAATGCTTGAAAAATGAAACCAAATAAAGGGCGCTAAGAAATTTTGTAACAAGAGTACTAAGAAAAAAAATTGAAGAACTTGACAACGGAAGAGTATAGAAAAACAAAAAATTAAAACAAACACATATAATGAAAGCCATAGAAGCCAAAAAGCAAAATGGAAACAAAAACAAGAAAAAACTAAAAAAAAAACAGAACAATTATGCATACCACAAAATAGTAAAAAAATAAGCAGGTATATAAAAAACAAGACAAATTTTAAAGAAAAGCAATATAACAAAAATCACAAAACAAATCAAATAATAGATGCGCCATCTTAAGGTTGACGTAAACGCAACCTTTATAATGGTCAGAATGTACCTGGCAACAAGAAGACACAAAAAAGTAATTTTAGATGGAAATACTAAGATATTGCTAAAACTAAAACTTATAAATTTAGGACTAACTAAACAGACACCTAAGAAAACTAAAAACGAGTCTGAAAACAAACCAAATAAATAAAATAAATAACACACGGATTAAAAAAAAAAAAGAATGTAGAGGTAAATGTTTGCAGATAAAAAATATTTATAAAATAAAAAAAAAAGACACCCAAAGGTAGGGGCTATTTAGAAAGAGGAGAGGCAGATGCTGCAAGTCAATAACCAATACATCTCAAACTAGTGCTCAATTTCTAGTAGTTTGACATAGTATAATAATAAGGTTTAGGCAAAGAAGAATCCAAAAGGTATTGTCATGCAAAAGTCATTTTTAAGGGCCACTTGCTGAGGTTAACACCTTACTACGTAAAAAAAATTCTATTATGGTTTTCTTGATTTTATACTTAGTTTGGCACGTTTTCTTTTATGATTTGCTATTTCTGTGTTTTTGAATTCCGTCTGCTCTTTCATTATTTCTTTTTTTCTAATAGTTACATTTATTCTATACATACCTTTAAGTATACAGCTTTTTAAATTGCATATTGTTCAAAACTAATTACTGCTCAGTTACAATTTTGAAAAAAAAATTACATCGCACAAAACTTTTAAAACGTTCATAATATGGTTTAAGTTAAAGAAGCTATAAGCAATATTAAAAAAGCATAACTCTATCAATTTGTTGCTCAAAAAAAAAATTTAAGATATTAAAGATTCTACGACAATTTAAAAAAAGTATCCACGACGGAATATAATTTGCCACTAAATACAATACTTTTTTAATAATGTAAAGCTATAAAGCAACATTTACAGAAAGAAACTTTGTACAAATATTTACATATACATACATTCTTTTTTTTAAATAGCCATTGACTGTAGTCTTTCAGCCCCTTATAATTATGTTATGTACATATAAAATATTAGAAAAATAAAAACACCAAAAACAGTAATTATTCTTGAAGAGTTTAGTGCGTTAAATTAACTAAAGATAGGAAAAAAGACCAAATAAAATATGTATAGGAAAAACAGTACATAAAATAAGTAACAAAAATGAAAACAGATTGTGTAATTTAGCAGCAGCAAGCCTAATAATTGCCAGCACAAAATTTAAACACCCCCAAAAATACAAAATAACATGGATACCGCCGTCGCAAGAAAAAAGAAGCAAAATTGACCATAACAAAAGCTTGCCAATTCTTAATTAAAGGCTTAAGAATATGCAGGGGGTATACGCGGTCTCGGACCAATTCCTGAATATGGCAATAATTAAACAAAAAGTAAGAAAAAAATACAGAAATGGAAAGTTTAAAATTTAAAATGTAAAAAAAGAAATGTACAAACAAAACATGTACCATAGAAGAGTAAATAAAAGAGTGAATAATAAAGGTAGTAAAAAAAAGTGGGAGTAACAGAAAAAAAATTTAGAAACGAGTAAAATAATAAATGTCAAGAAACAATAAAGAAAAAAACAAACGCCAAATTAAAATATATAAAAACAAATGTACATAGAGATAAACAATATTGTAAAACAAAAAAAAAAGCAATAAAATACTAAAAAATACAAACTTTAGAAAGCTATCAATTAAAAAACAGACAACAAAAAAGTAATACCAAAAAAAAAGAAAATAGTACAAAAAATATAAAAAACACACTTTAGAAGAGATAATAAACAAATGCAAAAATGAAAAATTGTCAGAAATAGACGGTTTAAATATGGAACTAATAACATATGCCGGCAAGCATCTACAAAAAGCGTTATAAAAGTTAATACTTAATATTTGAAAAGACAAAAAAAATCCGAAATAATAAGAAAATTGTTACTATACACAAAAAAGGGGATCAAAAAGTATAACACTTTTAAACAAAAATACTTACAACAATTTAAATTTATTATATTCATTATAAATTATAATCTAACTAATTAAGTGAAGTAATATTTGATTATCAAATGTTAATTTTTTTATTTTAAAAAATTTAAAAAAAAACTAAGAACGGCGTTTTATACAAAAATAGAAACAATTTTGCTTGCTATGTTGATTAATCAGCATTCAATAATTAAAAATTCAATAACTGATAGTAAGGACCGTACAAAAAAAGTTTAAGAAATGAGAATTGTTGACATTGTAAAAAAAAATATTGCATACATTCAACTATAAAACGTTTTAAGTAACTATATGCAAATGTGAAATAAATTAATATAGAATATTATCAAAGTATAGTATACAAAAATTAAATAATTTTAATCCTAATTTTTTATTAAATTATAAATTTTTACAACAAATAAACATTTCAATATTAATAATACTGTCTCTGAGTTCAATTGCATTATTTTTTTATTTATATTGGTATTAAATAAAAGATTCCGTTTAGTAAAAATTAAATTTTTAGGTTATAAATGTCAAATTGATCAACAATTCAAGATAGATTTTAAGTAAGAGCCAGATTATTTGAGAGAGGATTATTTGCAATCTTAATTTGTAAATCTATGATTATATCGACTATTGGATGCGTTTTTGGCTAACTGAAAATTGATTTTGAATCTCGGATCTACAGTCGGGGATTAATACAGGCATAAAAGAATTAAAAACTTCTAGAAAATTGAAAGGTTTAATTCAGATAACATTAAACAGAACAGTAGCAAGTGTATAAATAACAGAATATGGAGAAACGGATGAATTTTTAGTAACTAATGTGTGCGACAAAAAGGTTCTCTATTGGCTATGCTGTTTAATTTAGCATTGGATTACATACTAAGAAAAATAGATAAGGAAGGAATATTGAAATCTAATAAAGCACAAATAATAGCATAAGCAAGACAACATAGCTATAGCAACTAAGCAAAAGCATAAATTGGCAACAATCTTAGAAGAAATAAAAACAGAAGAAAACATGGATATAAAAATTAACGTAAATAAAACCAAACAAAAAGAACAGCAAATAAAACTAGGAAAACACAATTTTGAAGTGGTTAATAAGTTTAAATATTAAGGTTTGTTTCACACTTATACGGTTCTATTTGGTTTGGTTCGTTTTTGGTTGCAACCAAAAACGAATGAAACTTTTTCACACATAGACGGTTTGTATCAGGTTTTGTGTATTTTTTGTACACAGGCTCAGTAGTAATCATAATAGAAAAAAATCAAGTTGTTGCCATGTTGTGATAGAAAAATTAAAAAAAAAAACGTAGGAAGGAAGTAGGAATTCATTGGGAGCACTCTCTCATTACTTTACGAGGGAGTATTTGGTGCTATACTGTTTCTATTAGGTACCAAATAGAAACCAAAAACGAGCCGAAAACAAACCGAAAACAAACCTAAAACGAACCAAAAATGAACCAAAAACAAATCGAAAACGAACCGAAAACAAACCGAAAACGAACCAAACCGAATAAAACCGTATACGTGTGAAACAAGCAATAAAAAATACGAGATTTAAAAGTACAGAGATTAAAAAAATACAAATAACAAATTGAGCATTATACTCCAATAATAAACAAGCAACAAAGCAAATTAAAATAAACATATACAAAGCTATGACAAAGCCAATTTTGACTAACGCTGCAGAAATTATGACACTAAAAGAGCAAAACATGCTGCTAATAATGGAATAGAAAGTAATAAGAACAATACAAGGACCTATATAAAAATCAACAAAAACAATGAAATTAAATACTATTAATGAGTGATCTACCTCGCAAAATGAAAGCTTCAGAAAAGAAGCAGCCAGATTCCACTTGGAATGTATCGCTTATATATTATTTAAATAATGTAAAAATAATAAGTTAAGCTTCAGTTATAATAAAAAATAAGATGAAATGAAACATAATTCACTGCAAATAGGTACACCATTAAAAATATCAAATGTAACATTAATATATAATTACAGAAATGGTATATGTAATTATAGATGATAATAATGATAATGTTTCTAAATAAGGTATTATAAAATGATAAAATTCTATGGTCTGATTATATTTTGTGAATTTATGATAATCATTTCAATTTGTATTCAAAGCTTATTGTTTATTGTTTATTTCACAGGCAATTATCAGTTAGTTATTAACATTATTATCAATTAACCAATAAGATAATAAATTACGAAACGATTAACATCAACAATTTTATACCTTGCACATTTCAGTAATTAAAAGCAAGCGTGAAGTTTACTACATCTATTTTTTATAATCTCATTATGTGTACTTGATTTTGACACGATATCTTCAAGGAATCATTTTGTCGGCGCATCGTAAGACATAATATAAATTACATGCAGTTTAATTAACATATTTCTTGAATAATGAAACCATTAGCATATTAAACGAAATTACATTCTAGAATAGGATTTATTCCTTATTATGCACCAATAAAGATTCATTATTATGATTTAATTTGTACCAATTTTGGGCGCTCATTGTTACTTATGTGATAAACCTTTGACGTACATATGTGGAAGTGGAATATCTAAATGAGCTAAATCAGGTGAAGGTTGTACATAAATGATGACCTTTACTGTCTAATTATTGAAATTCACTTGTTATTTAATTATTATTATGGAATGAAAGTTAAAATCATAAATTTAATGGATTTAAATCGCTTTATTTCGGTAGCTATTATAAAGTGTTGCAAAATGCAATGTAATCTCGATTATAAAGATTTAACGCGGGAAGATTCTATTTTCAATAAGTTGCGAACTTCTTACATAATTGGATACTTACACGCTGCACTAATAATAGGCGATTCTCTTTTGCTTATTTTATACATATTCAATTAATGCAGTGAATAATAAATTTTGTGTAATTTGGCATTTTGCTTACAACATGTTTATTAAACTACAATAGTGACGAGTCCGTTTTAGTGACTTTTAATATAAACATATTGTGTGGTTGTTTGTTCTGCATGCTTTGCACTTTGTTTCTCGTGTTACGACGATAATAGTATATGATTGTATTTTGACATCACTTTCAACACGAGGAATTCATAATTTAATTTCAATTAGCTTTGTGACTTGCCATATTTAACATTAATTTGTATAAATTAATCTAATAGTTATTTAATATCGAACATAAAATTTAATCTTTATATTATTATTATTTAAATTATATTATTACTAATACATATATTTATTAAAATAATCATTATATAATTCTAATGGCAAAAGGTCAAAGGATATAAATACTTCCTGTGAATAATATTTTGGAAATAAATCAAGTGAAAGTATTTAAGACTATTATGCGTATAAACCAAGCATTTATAATTAATGCATAGTAACATTAAATGTTACGACTCTTCTAGAACTATAAAATTTATCCATATTATTTAAACAAAAGGATTCATTAGTCATATTTTATTAAATTAATTATATATAAAAATTATATTATATTGCCATACAGCTATTGCATAAATAATATCTAATAAACAAGTGATTATCACCTATTCATTTAAGATAGCTTCTTTCATAATCGTTTGAGTTTTATAAATCGTTATTACAATAAATAATAATAATATAGAATAATTTAAAAAAATAATTAAATTATTTCTACGATTACAGGTTCTTATTGAATTAATTACATTAAAAAACATTATCTTGATTATAAAAAGTGCTTTCCTTTTATATGTGATGTGAGATATCACTTCACTTAATTTTTTTTCTCATCTTACTAACGTAAATGAATAACATTCCTATAACAAGTAAGCTTATAATTACCAAAATTTAAATATTAATGATGATTATATAAAACTGTTAACAAAATCAGTAACTCAGGATAACTGTAGCTAAAATAAATAACTTAAAACTAAAAATAATAATATTGGCTATTTACAGACCACAAGATAGCAGCATACAAACTTTCATTTCAACACTTGAAAAAATTATTAACAAAAAAAATACTTAATTATTATAGAAGACACAAATATAAATCTTTTAAAAAATCATGGAAACACTTTGCAGTATACGCACAGTTTAACTTACTTCAACTTTAATAAATATAGAAAATAGTACTAGAGTAGGACATAATATTGTTGTCTAATTGAGCATATTACAACTAACACTGGAAGACTTCCCAGACTTAGATTACAAACTACTGAAATGTGTTACTCTTATAATTAAAATAAAACAAAAAAATACATCTGAAAAGCTAACAGTTATTGATGAAAACAGGTTCAAAAACATTGTAAATGCAAAGATTCTACAAACTAATAAATATCATAAACTAAGATAAAATTATCGAACTATTAAAAAAATGCAATTATGTTGCTATGAAAAAGAATTGACAAAATAATAAATTGAAAATAAAATATAAAAAATTTGACAAATTTGACAAATTTGTAAAGACGCAAATAATTAAACAAAATGAAAGTTTTCAAATCTTCAACTCAATCAGTAGCAGCAGATAAAGCTAAGAAAACCGCGGAAGAATATCAATTATTAAGAGAAATTAAAACTTTGTACTAAAAAAGGACTGCAAATCAAATAAATAAATATTAAAGTACATGCAAAATTAACGTATCAGCTTCACCCACTTGAGTTTGACGTTTTTGATAATAGGGTAAAAAATACAATAAGTAAAATTGTTTAAAAAAAATTATGTTCAGACAAAGAAGTTAGAAAAATTAAAATTGCGTTCCACACCGTCAATGAAAAATCCAATACCACAATTATAGTTTAAGCCACCAATGGTAAACTTGTCTAAAACAGAATTTACAAAAAAAGAACTATCAAAAGGTCTAAACTGCGCTCTGCCAATCAATACTCATAACTCTAAAGAAACTATGATAGTCAAATCAGAATCACCTTTTTAAAAAATAGAAGACAAAACTATAAGTAGGTTTTCCATCCTCAAAACTTTAAAAAACACTAAAGTAAGGGCAATTAAATCAATAAAAGCAAATACTGCAAATAAAAATCTAACCGTAACAAAAGCAGACAAATTAAATGCAATAGTATAATAATCTTTAAAAAAAAGTACATGAAAAAAATCAATCATTTTAACTCCGAAGAATTAAAAAGGTCTTTTCAACAAGACTAAATATGAAAAACTTAAATTAATTCAAATAAATCTAGTTTGGGGTGAAGTTATACGATTTGGTCAAAACACATAAAGAAGGATTTACTCATTTATTATTGTATATTAATTGTTCAATAACAGCAATCGGATCTATTTTAAATAATGTTTACAACAACATTAATCAATTAAGGGGGTGGTAGTACAAACCACAACAAACAAACAAATCTTAATAAATATGGGTTGTCATAGTAACGGTTTTGGAGATATAAAACATTAATTATTTTTTGAAGTGCCCTTTTTTTATTTCCAAACAGGCACATCTTTGTCTGAAGGACATTTGTACTCTTTTTTAAACCCCCTCATTGGCACGGATTTCTTTGCACTTTTCATTAATTTTTAACTGCAGTTCCTCGAGGTTATTTACAAAAGTAGCGTACAATAATGATTTGAAATATCCCCAAAAAAAAAAAATCAAGAGGTTTTAACTCAGGCAATCTAGCTGGCCATAAAACTGGTGCGTCTTTTCCTACCCACCTATGTAGAAAAGTTTTGTCTAAACCAGCGACAAAAAACCAAATGTGCCTAATGATCAGTTAAATTTAAGACCTGTACTTGTTGTACATAGTATGGATAGAGCAGCAGCTCGTGTAGGATTTTTGGATTTTTCAAACAAGAGTAGCACCAATTCCTACCTCGGCTGATATTCTCCGCACACTCGTACCTGGATTGTGCTCTATCCGTGCTACAATTTCTTGTTCTGCTCTAAGAGTAGATACCAACCTTGGTCTGCCGGAAAGATAACACTGTTTTTGAAGTAAACCGGTATTTCTCAATCTCTAGTGAATTCTTTCAAACATAAGATGTAAAGGAATCTGAAGATTTTGATAAACTTCTACATGAAGACGTCGCAGTTTGGTGGATATCCCATTTGCACAACCATACATAAAATGCACGTCGGCATTAGAGTAGTCAACCATTTTTTTAATAAAAAAAAAACATGTTTTTAAAGACTTCTTTGTTTGTTGTGGTTTGTACTACTTCACTTTAAATATTTTACATTTTTTTAAACACCCTGTAAACTGCAAGCAATAGAAAATTAGAACTTTATGGCATCGGAAGCTCTATTTTAAAATTACTGTTTGAATGTTTAAACAATAGACCACAATTTGTTAAAATAAGTATTGTAGGCAATAAGAATTCATTAAACAATTAAGATAATTATTAAACTTGACTTCGTTAAAAACTGTATATTTTGAAGCAGTATTGACATATGCACTGATTTATTAGTGTAATAGGAGTATACTTACCAACTTTTTCTTACCGCATAAAAAAGTATTGCGTGTTATGGTAAATTCAAAACAGAGAAATCATGCAGAAATAATTTTAAGTACTTGACATTATGTCAATAGTAAACATATACATACTTTAATCTAGTATTTTTGTATATAATGTTTGAATAACCTTACTAGTGTGTTAATGCTTTTTTTGTTAAACAGTTTTAAAATCTTAATGTACAGTTTGTTTGCATGCTTTTATGATGATCTCTGACTTAAGTATTTTAGTGAATGTTTCTTCTTTATGTTGTTTGTAGAGTTTTTGTGTTTCATTGTGGCTGAAGAGTGTTTTTGTGTATTTCTTCCATTATATGAGTAATGTTGCATAAATAAGAAAATGAAAATCTGAAAAGCACAACAAACAACATTTTTACTAAAACAGCAATATGTGTTGAGTTAGGCGGTGGGATTTTTGAAATATTTTTCAAAAAATAAAATTTTTATATGTCAAGTTAAATTTATCAGAATTTATTAAATTATCAAATAAATTCGTGTTTAGTTCAACTAGATATATATTAGTTTTTATTGAGAATTAGACATATAAAATTATTTTTATGAGGTTTGATGTACCGATGTAAACGTATGCACTGTTTGACACTATTAGTAGTTAGTACAAAAGCTTTTAGACAAGCCAAAATTGTTTTCACGTCACTACAAAGCAAAGCTGAAATTTGCTGGTAACCATGTCAATTAGACTTTAAATCAACAGAGCACCATACTCTCCACCAATAAATAAGTTTTACTTACATTTATTAGACAAAAGAAAACGAGTTTAGCAACAACACGGAGAACAACAGACTGACTTTAAGTCTTGTGTTATTTATAAACAAAGTTAATTGGGGTATGAGAAGGTACTAGATATATCTTCTCATACCACAACTGAACTTTTTTTTAGGAAACTTGGAAAAAATTGGTAGTTATTGATGAAGTTTTTTTGACATCACGACAATATGTTGCAAAAGTTTTAAAAGGTTTTGTAATGCTATTTGCTCCATTTATTAAAGATGGCTTTGTCTTAATACAAGATAATGCAAAACCGCATTTGGCAAGATACGTTACTACTACTTAAATGCAGTTGAAACCATGCGGTGAACACCTCTAACCACTACCAGACGCGTTCCCAGATAGCAGATTAGGAAGTCTCTTCCAGAAACGGAAGGTAGCAATGTAAAATAAAGTTGGTCAAAACCTTTGACATCAAAAGTATTACTTTAACCTACTATTTCTTTTTTCCATAGGAATAAAATGAAGGTATCAAATCATAAAAATGTCTTGCAAAAAGAGATAACACAGAACGTGCATAATTCTGCTTTGGTGCTAAACTGGACTGCCCCACAGATTCTTGGAGTAGAGCAACAAAACAATAAAGTATAAGAAAGTTTTTGACAACTGAGAGAACAAACAGCTTAATTCTAGTAAAAAAAAAACAAGATATGAAAAACAGTTCTAAAAGTAAAAAAATTACTGAGAATAATCTTTCAACTGAATACAAGATTGAACTTTTCAAGAAATATTACAAACTTGGGTACGTAGATGAGAAAGTAAAAACAAAAGAAATAAAATAAATTCGATTGATAGGATGAAGGATAAAAAAAAAACAAATAAAAACAAGAAGTAAAATATTTAGATAAACTAAATGAAATAATAGCAAGTTTAAAAAAGAAAATGCGCCTCTAAATAGTTTGATCAAAAATTACGTCAATCAGAAATAAAAGAAACAATAAACAGGTTAAACTTTCACTTTTCTGATAAAGACAAATAAAATAGATGCATCCTGGTCAGAAAGAACCAAACCAGAAATAAAAAAAACAATAAATACAGATGATGACCAAAACACTAAAAGAAAGTATTGATTAAGTTGGTTAAAAAAAAATCATGAGAACAACAACAAACTTAGAAGAAATATCTAATCCTACTCTTAGACCAAAATAAAAAAATAAACAACGAAGTAATAATTTTGAGAAATATTATAAAAAATGTTTGGATCAAAAACGAAAGATTATCAGTATTTAGTAGTAATGCTACATTATAAGTCGATAGAATTAAGTTAACTAAAATACACCAAACAAAAAAATGTTTATTGTAGAAATAAACAAGGTTGATCAAAGCATCGGTACCAAGAAAATGTATAACAATATTGTAAAAAAAAAAAATCTACTTATGAGAAGTGTAAAAAAAGCAAAAATGTACCACAAAATCAAACGCTGGAGGCAAATTATTTAAAATTGCACTACACTACGTAACAGAAAGCAAAATAAAAATAAAAAATAATAGACAAAATGAAACTATAAAGCAACCGACCAAGAACAAAAATGGCAAAAACAAAAAAGTAAAGTAAATACGATTATAAATAAGGTTACTAAAGCGTACTTGGAAAAAATAATAGTGTAAATTTCTATAAGCATATCGGTAAAGTAAAGGAGAAAGAGGCATGTGTACAGATTAACACTGAAAAAAAATCATGTATCTTAATAGATTCACATGAAATAACAGAAAAAAGCAAAATAAGAAAAGCACTATGTGCAAAAGTTGTAAAAAGGAAAAGCAAGAATTGAGGTGCTATAAAAGTAGAAAAATAGGTCATACTGTAAAAAATTGTGCAAATGGCGCTAAGTATTATAGTTGTAAGACTTATAGACAAAAATCTTATAAAAAAAGTGGCACGGCATTTAAAAAATTGTTGGCAAACTTAGGAAAACAAATAAAGTATTAAAAAAAAAATCTCTACCATTAAGAAACGTTATATAAAAGATTCAAGGGTAAAAGGTTAAAGATCAAGAGATAAAAGTATTGGAGCAAACAATTTGAAACTACAGCTATACCAACCTCTAAACATTAAGACAGCTATGCAAAAGTTTTTCCAGAAAAAAAAAAGTTTTGAAATTAAAACAAAAGTTTATTGTTTAAACCAAGATATACCATAGTAAAGAATACATACAGTTATGCAATTACAACTGCAAAAAAAAATCATAGAGAAATCTATGCAACAATGTCTTTAGAATTTAATATCCAAAACATGACTAAATAATAACATGCTCTCTGTAGTGATTCGGAAATCACCTAAAATAGCTGTAAAACGCACAATAAAGAAAAAGCTGATAGAAAAGCTGTTCCCGAGTCACCCAAAAGGTAGTTAGAAATACACAGGTAAAAGTGAAGTAAAAGCAATCACAATAACAGAGCAAAGCAGTGTTAGAAACAGTAAAAACAATACCAAACATCATACTAAACTTGACAAATAAGGAGTTAAAGAGTGAAAACTTCTAAATCTAAAACTGTTAAGCATAAGACAAAAACTGTAACTCTCTATAGAAGCAGAAGAATAAAGAAGCTGGGTCTATAAGTTGGAAATACTAAAATAATAGCCAAAAAACGTTAAAGTATTTAGAAGTATCATTCAATAAGAATCGTAAAACAAAAAAATAATAAATAAAATTTTAGAAAAAAACACACAAAATTGTAAACGCATTAGACATATTTATGCCTGTCAGTCCAACGAGCAAATAAAAATTTGCTCTTCTAGGCGGAGCCTCTGTAATAATAATGTATGTCAAATATAAAATATAAACATAATAGTTTCTTAGCAACGCAAGATAGCGCTAAAAATATCCTAGTCTATAAAACTATTTTAACGAAGGCAGGTTTGGTTATCTTGTCAATAATGCCGATTGACTATATACTCAAACAAAAGAAGTTCTCTATAAATAGAAACTGCAAAAAAATCATTTATAAGAAGATGCTAAACAAGTGAAACAAATAATGAGCAACAAGACTCGGGTAAAACCAAGTGGACAAAAGACCTGATTAAATACATTACGTAATATGTATGCAAGAAACGTAAAAAAGTAAATTACTACTTAACTATAATTTTAAGTGGACATTGCTGCTTTAAAACTTATCTTGCAAAAAACTATAGAAAGATAGTACTTGCTAATATTGTGGAGAAGAAGACACCGCTGATACAAGTTCAGCGGTGTCTTCTTTAAATGTATAAGATGGCACAAAAACATTATTAAGTTAAAAGTAAAAATTAACATAGAAAACAGTATAAACAAAAGCTGGAGAGCAAAAGAAACTGGAGTATTATTCATAGATATGTAAAAATGTTAATCAGCAGTATTGAGTTAGAAAAACGTATTAAAAATAAAAATCCTAAAAGATAAAAATAAATAGAAGTAAGATCTAGAGTGTGCAGAAAGCATGTCCGGGCGTACTGTTCTTGACGTAAGGCTTGAGCTGACTTTAGAATTTCACTAAACGCCAAGTAGAAATAAGATTCTAGAAGGTAGGAACCACACACACAGACTAGTAGAGCTTTCCAGAAACTACATAAATAAGATGTAGTAAATCGATATAATAAACTGGCCAGCCTGCTCTCCAAACGCTAACCCAATAGAACATGTTTGTGACATGTTGAGCAGACGTGTTAGAAATTGCTTTATTATACTAAACACAATAAATGATCTTTGTACGGGGAGAATATTTTGCAAAATAATATGTTTGAGTTGATTAGTGGTATAAATTGAAATTAATGTTATAAAAAAAACCAATTAAAGCTAAGGATGGTAATACGAGATCTTGAAAAGCAACTTATAAATACTATTTGTGTAATTTTAATTTCAAGAATTTTATACGTTTATTTATCTTCTAATATAATATAATAATATTATGTAATTAGTTCTTCTTTTTTACTTATTGGTAACAATATGTATTATAATAAATGCATATTGTTTTGTTAAAACTGTTTCAAATTGTTGTCGAAAATTTAGGAAGTCCGTTTGTTTTTATAAAAATAATAACATATAATATAAAATCTTAATTTAAAAATCAATTGCATATTTTTTTTTACTTTGCTACTAGATAATTGCAATATAACTTATATAGAAAACATTTAACAAAAGGTAATAATATTTATTATATAGACCCTAATTACTTAAATATTATGTTACATTTTTTTATATAATAATTAATAGTATAAATATGTGCATGTATTAGAAACAAGAGAGTATATCATCTTCTGGAATGAGTCGTTGTGGTTAAGAGTATTGTGTGTTTCATGACTACATTTTGTAAGAAGTAATTATCAATTTTTATTAGGTATGTCAAAGCCAAAACCTTGTCTAGGTGAAAGTAACACCTCAGTGTGGATACTATTTTTATACTTTATTCTCATGAGCACTTGCTCAAGTGCAAGGAAGAGAATACAGTTATTAATATTGTATACTAATAAAAATATGATATCCATAATTTAAAAACAAATTTAAACTAGAAATTATATTTACTTGTTAAACTTTTGTATTAAATTTATATTTATTTACAGAATGAAATAGTTTACATTTTGAATTAAAATACTTTTTTGTATATAGTTTACATATAATTTAAATTAAAATGTATCACGAGGATGCACTAGCCTTGTCAAAGAAATTACAGAATAACCAAATAAAATAGACTTTGACATATTTACCCATTTGAGTAGTTAGAGCGAGTCATCTGAGCATCGGATTGTGTTAATGGTGTGCGTGGTTAATTAAGATATTTGTAAAGCGAACTGTTTGCTGCAATACTTTATAATGGGATAGGTGTATTTCAGTGATACATTAATTATGAAAAGGAATTTCATAACATATTAACAATGGCACATAATGTTTAACGAATTAACCTTAAAGTCAGCTGCTAATACTATAATAAGCATGAAATTTGTTATAATTACTTTTTATATTTTCTCTTAATATTAACAATTTAAAGGAAACAAGAAGGTGTGAAAGGTTAACATCTCTATTATATATGTTCAAATACAAAAATAATGAAATTCACTTTAATTTAAAACAGTATTCAAAAGAGATGTGAAATACTAACTGTTTGCTTTGCAATTAGATTTTCCTAGTTAAAGGATTTGTTCAATTACTTGAAATTTGTAATTATTAAATATAATACAATATTTGTAATAGATATCATCAATCAATAAACAATAATAATTTACGGAATATTTCATTCAAATTACATTTTTATCGTTGACAAAGTTAATTTCACCATTAAAACACAATAAATTATTCATAAACGTCGGAAAACCACAATCATCTGTGGTAACTTATATAATTAAATAGATTTTATAAAAAATGCATATGTGTCAACTAAATGACATTTATGACTTATTATACGTGCACTGCAACCAAAATGTTGTAATTTCTACAAACACTTTCGATAGTTTCTATCAACTCTATTACGGTCTTCAAAAGCAACATTTGCAAGAGTTTTTATTGTGGTATAGATAGGTAAAGCGGATTTATAAGTTCTTTTCAAATAAAAAAAGAGAAAGTAGATAAAAAAAATTAATTTAAAAATAAATCAGAAAAAGTGTTCATCCAAAAATTGGAAACTCAGAATTTAACATTATATAAGAAATGGATATCGATATACAAGTAGTAAACGGTATTGTAAAAGTCATTGTAACCAGATACTAATAAATTAATTGCGCATTAATCCTTTCATTCTTTTTTATTGTTGTGTGTTATTTCATTTGCATAATTGCGTTTTGTTTCAAATGTCTATTCTTGACGTAAACAAATGAGAAGAGGAATTTTTCAAATAGAAAATAATATTTGCATATGTTAATACCCACCTGTATTTATTTTATTTTAAGCTCCCATTCTTTAAATTAGAAACATATATAAACTTAATTAATTAATTATGAATCAAATCAGTTTACATTTATATTAGAATAATACACTAAACGAGAATTTGTTTTCGCAGTTTTCTAACGCAGACAATAGATTGAAATTAAATGATAGCTTATCTAAGCCGACTTAAGTAACCTTTTTCAGACTGTGGGGATGAAATGAAGAGAAGATATGATTGAATTAACATTTCATTAAAACAATAAATGCTGTTATAGCAATGAATAAGTCTACAAATAATTTAAAGTACATAATTTAAACTGAAACAAAATATTTTATTTTCTATAGGCCGTAATACACTTAACTCTTAATACCTAATAAGCTATTAGCAGATTGAGCTATTTTTTAGCGCAGTGTGTTTTATTCAAATCTTTAGACATCTAATTAAGTATATGGTTAATAATAATAAATAAAAACATTGAGTATAATTTATTAAACATTAGAACAAATGTCCATTAATACATGACACAAGTGATTAAATATTAATCTTGAAAAACGAAATAATCGTTGGGCTTGTGCATACGCGTCTTACAAAGACGAAAACAAGTTACTTAGAAAATAAAAGTAACTTGCACATTACAGTTAGTACTACTAATACTGCAACATTGAAAAAATAAAATTGAAAAATGTGGTTAAAATTTAAAAAAATAAAAATAATAATAATAATAAAATTAAAATTAAACAAAAAAGAAGTATTTTGAAAATAAATTATAGATAAAGAGAAAAATGAATTTATTTTCTAAGTAACTTGTTTTCGTCTTTGTAAGACGCGTATGCACAAGCCCAACGATTATTTCGTTTTTCAAGATTAATATATAATTTATTAGCTGCTCAGAGGTGTTAATGAAATAAAATAAATTAAATTAAATTAAAAAATAAGTTATTCTGCTAATAGTTTAAACTAAAATTAAAATAAATATTTACTTTACAGAAAATGTAATTATATAATAGTGAATAATTAAATACTTTTAATTTTGAAAACGGTTTACTTCAGAGCATAACTTTATTAGACTTTAACTACATTTGATCTAAAGATTACGTATACAAAGTTGTAATCTCACATCTTAGGATCTTTGTATATTACAAGTACAATATACTTTAATTTCGTCCACAGTTTTATAATACTGCACAACTATATAAAAATGTCCAAATTATTTGATATAAAAACGTATAAATATTCATAAATTGACCAAAAATGCAGGACTTTTATAACATTTCCAAAATTCAAAACTGCCAACAAGTAAACAAAAAAATATTAATCATTTACCAACTAACCGACTAACCAAATTGTAATGCAACCTGTAAGCTAAATCTTAGTTAAAATTAGCTCAACTTATCGTAGAGTTAAGCACGTATGATGTAGTCTTGGTCTTCTGAATAGTGTTTCTTACATTTAGTGTTTCAAAATAATAGTCTGGTAACCAAAAACTGTGCCAAAGCCGATTTCATTCAATAGTTTAGAACAGCCGTTAAAGCAACAAAATAACAGTTTGAATTGACATTAAATTAATTGCAGTGAATTTGTGAACGGTTTAAATATTTTATCTTAAAAAATAGTAAATTATTTGTATTAAATCTATGTTAGCTTCCAAATAAGTATTTATTTATTATATGTGACATTTAAAAAAAAAAAAACACCTTGTTGCTAATGTTAAAATATTTGTTATACTTCTAAATAAAAATAATATAATAAATTACATTTCTGTAATGTTAATGTATAATTAATATGTTTTGATTTTTGCAAGCATAGTTTTATGTTTTTCAGCAAATTAATAAATTGACATTAATTTATTTTTGAGCATATATTTATAAGATTTAGTTATTATATCTAAAATCAACCAATGAGCACTTTATCTAAATTTATAAACAATGCTGCGTCTCTCGTAAGAACGTTAGAGAAACTAGAAGCCAAAAACGTCATAAAAAATAAATAATAAGTATAAAAAAAGTTTTATAACATATTATCAGGCATTGCGTTTACCAAGATTCAAATATGGGTTCATACTGCTTCAATTTACTAACCGTTAGAATCACTGCTATTAAAAGTTTTTTTCACTCCTTTCAATTAAAGATGAATTATTATAAACATAATTACTTCCGTCATATAAAATCAAAATCTTTTTTATGATATCATTGTCGTAAATAGGACTTAAACCTAAGTTACCACTATACGATCACAACTATAGAAAGTTAGTAGTTTAACGCCATTCACTTAAAAATGCAATAAAATAATAATTTTTAAATAAGTAAATCTTCCAAGATTTCTAACTATCATACATTGCCGTGACCAGGATGAAACCTGGGTTACTACGGCGCGCACAATGTAGAATACAACGTAGGGTACTAACCACTATACGATCACGGCTATTGGAAGTTAGTTGCTTAACGCCTTTCACTTAAAAATGTAATAAAAATAACAAGTTATTAATTTAGAAAAAAAAATCTTTCATAATTTATTATTACCAAACGCAATAAAAATAATATGTCAGTAATTTAAAGAAATAATAATCTTCCATGATTTATATTATCATACAGTACCGTGACCAGGATTTGAACCTGGGTTACTACGGTACAACGTAGGGTACTAACCACTATACGATCACGGCTATCGGAAGTTAGTTGCTTAACGCCTTTCATTTAAAAACGCAATAAAATAATATGTCAGTAATTTAAAGAATAAAATAATCTTCCATGATTTATTATTATCATACATTGCCGTGACCAGGATTCGAACCTGGGTTACTACGGCCACAACGTAGGGTACTAACCACTATACGATCACGGCTATCGGAAGTTAGTTGCTTAACGCTTTTCACTTAAAAACGCAATAAAATAATTTGTCAGTAATTTAAAGAAATAATAATCTTCCATGATTTATATTATCATACAGTACCGTGACCAGGATTCGAACCTGGGTTACTACGGCCACAACGTAGGGTACTAACCACTATACGATCACGGCTATCGGAAGTTAGTTGTTTAACGCCTTTCACTTAAAAACGCAATAAAAATAATAAGTTATTAGTTTAGAAAAAATAATATTCCATGATTTATTATTATCATACATTGTCGTGACTAGGATTCGTACCTGGGTTACTACGGCCACAAAGTAGGGTACTTACCACTATACAATCACGGCTATCGGAAGTTAGTTGTTTAACGCCTTTTACTTAAAAATGCAATAAAAATAATAAGTAATTAATTTAGAAAAAAAATCTTCCATAATTTATTATTATCATACATCGAAGTGAAAAGGATTCGAACCTGGGTTACTACGGCCACAACGTAGGTTACTAACCACTATACGATCACAGCTTTTGGAAATTAGTTGTTTAACGCCTTTCACCTAAAAACGCAATAAAATAATATGTCAGTAATTTAAAGAAAAGAAAATCTTCCATGATTTATATTATCATACAGTGCCGTAACCAGGATTCGAACCTGGGTTACTACAGCCACAACGTAGGGTACTAACCACTATACGATTTTTATACGATAAAATAATATGTCAGTAATTTAAAGAAAAAAAAATCTTCCATGATTTATATTTACATCCAGTGCCGTGACCAAGAATTGAACCTGGGTTACTACGGCCACAACGTAGGGTACTAACCACAATACAATCACGGCTATCGGAAATTAGTTGTTTAACGCCTTTCACTTAAAAACGCAATAAAAATAATAAGTTATTAATTTAGAAAAAAAAATCTTCCATAATTTAGTAGTATCATACATTGCCGACCAGGATTCAAACCTGGGTTACTACGGCCACAACGTAGGGTACTAACCACTATACGATCACGGCTATAGAAAGATAGTTGCTTAACGCCTTTCACTTAAAAACGCAATAAAATAATATGTCAGTAATTTAAAGAAAAAAAAACTCGTCCATGATTTATATTATCATACAGTGCCGTGACCAGGATTCAAACCTGGGTTACTACGGCCACAACAAAAGGTACTAACCACTATACGAACACGGCTATAAGAAGTTAGTTGCTTAACGCCTTTCACTTAAAAACGCAATAAAATAATATGTCAGTAAATTAAAGAAAAAAAATCTTCTATGATTTATATTATCATACAGTGCCGTGACCAGGATTCGAACCTGGGTTATTACGGCTACAACGTAGAGTACTAACTACTATACGATCACGTTTATCGAAAGTTAGTTGTTTAACGCCTATCACTTAAAAACGCAATAAAAATAATAAGTTATTAATTTAGAAAAAAAAATCTTCCATGATTTATATACAGTGCCGTGACCAGGATTCGAGCCTGGGTTACTACGACCACAACGTAGGGTACTAACCACTATACAATCACGGCTATCAGAAGTTAGTTGCTTAACGCCTTTCACTTAAAAACGCAATAAAATAATATGTCAGTAATTTAAAGAAAAAAAATCTTCCATGATTTATATTATCATACATTGCCGTGACCAGGATTCGAACCTGGATTACTACGGCCACAACGTAGGGTACTAACCACTATACGATCACGGCTATCGAAAGTTAGTTGCTTAACTCCTTTCACTTAAAAACGGAATAAAATAATATGTCAGTAATTTAAAGAAAAAAAATCTTTTATGATTTATATTATCATACAGTGCCGTGACCAGGATTCGAACCTGAGTTACTACGGCTACAACGTAGAGTACTAACCACTATACGATCACGGTTATCAAAAATTAGATGTTTAACGCCTTTCACTTAAAAACACAATAAAAATAATAAGTTATTAATCTAGAAAAAAGAATCTTCCATTATTTATTATTATCATACAGTGCCGTGACCAGGATTTGAACCTGGGTTACTACGGCCACAACATAGGGTACTAACCACTATACGATCACGGCTATTGGAAGTTAGTTGCTTAACGCCTTTCACTTAAAAACGCAATAAAATAATATGTCAGTAATTTAAAGAAAAAAAATCTTCCATGATTTATATTATCACACAGTGCCGTGACCAGGATTCGAACCTGGGTTACTACGGCCACAACGTAGGGTACTAACCACTATACGATCACGGCTATCGGAAGTTAGTTGCTTAACGCCTTTCACTTAAAAACGCAATAAAATAATATGTCAGTAATTTAAAGAAAAAAAAATCTTCCATGATTTATGTTATCACACAGTGCCGTGACCAGGATTCGAACCTGGGTTACTACGGCCACAACGTAGGGTACTAACCACTATACGATCACGGCTATCGGAAGTCGTTTTTCACGTATTTCACTTAAATACGCCTTTAAGTAATAAGTAATTAGTTAAACAAAACACATTATTTACGATTATACACCCCTGATACCATTTACCATTATTTAAACTTAGGTTACTATGACCACAATGTAGGGTACTACTATTGTGCCATAAATTAATACATAAATAATTTTAAAAAAATATTTATTTAACTATCATACATTGGTCATATTACAAAACAAACAAAATATTTTTTTTGAGGAATATTTTACATTTGCAGTAAAATCCATAATTTTAAGCTCATTTATATTAAATGGATTTTCACATTATTTATTTTAAACATTTTTATTATGATATTTAATATAGTCTTTACCTTTTTTTATTTAAAAATCTTTATAGTAATGCTTATTTTGCTATAACCTGTAGATACAAAAAGAAATGTAACTACTTATAATATTCATATCCGTTATATTCAAGATGTTCTGTTAATTTATTCTCAGTCCATTAAAGTTGTATCAAACAATTCACGCTAGTTTAAAAATCACAATTTAATGTAAAATTTATTACTATGTCCGGCGTCGTTAAACGTTAATTATACTTTCATAGCCTAATTATTTGGAAATTTATGAAAAATTATATAACATATGCATATTTAATATGACCGCTCTTTATTCCGCATAATTGAAATTTAGTGTAGTTTCCTGCTATAGTTATAAATATTCCAATATTTTATATTCGCAATAATGTTTATGAAAGCTGTGCATACAGCCGCACTTTTGTGGTTTTTATTATATTTTAGTGCAATTTCTCTGGTTTGTGAATCAAATTGAATTGAAGTGGGTTTTGTAAATCCTATATTATTTATTGTGTCAGTTAACAATATTCATTATCATGGCCAGAAGAGTGAAATTACTAAACTTTACTTTCGATGAGTAAGGTCATTGGTAACCATTTTTTATCGTAGCATATGCGGATGTCGCTAAATATTTTCTGCAATATTCATACACACTTTCATTTAATTTATAGTGGGCGTCTAAAAATGCAAAATAGACAATTAACTGAATTTGCATTTTTATTTATTCATATCATTACTCATTTTATAATATTAACCAAATATTTGAAAATTGTCATAAAAATTAGCGATAACACGTTACTAAGAAGCGCTAATTTTAAATGCACCAATGTAATTTTGTATACTATACCAAGAAATATATTAATTTGCAGGGTCAATAATCTACGTGTTTTCTATGGGTAACTTTGTTATTTTAAATGTTACAGAGTTGGTTAAATTAGCAAAGTTGAGCAGAATTTCCAGAAAAAAGTAATGCCATTTTTAAGTTTGTCATAGGTCTTCAACTTTTTTAAATATTTCAAAAAAACTAAAAACGGTTGTTTTTTCAAACTTAAATAACTTTTTGTATATTTACTCTAGAGCAAAAATAAAAAATGTATTCTGTAGATATGTTTGTGTAGAATTCAAATAAGTTAACAAAACTTGCATTTTTTTAAATGGCAACTTTAGTTGGCTATGAGTTCATTAAAAAGCTTATATTTTTCTGATTTCAAAAATGTATAGTTTGTTATATCTCATTTAATTAGTTTTTTTGGAATTTACAAAAAACAAGAATAAATTGATAGAACAATTATTACGACCTATTATTATAAAAGTGCCTTGGAATTAAAAACAAAATAAAATATCAATTTTCATTTATTCATATTAATTGTTATATAAATATGGGTTTATTTGTCGGAAGAAGAAAATTATATGTTATTTAATTTCTATGGTTGTAATTGTGATGTAGCAAAAAACCAAATTTAGAGTTTGAGAACAATATCAAGTTTTTGTTTTGTTTATTGGAATTAATTAAAATTAATAATCAACATATTAATAAAACAATAACATAAACAATAGCTTTATTAACAATGTATTATTTAGATAATAAAAAATACTATAAATTAAATTTATTATTATTGTAATAATGCTTTAAAATGACCACAGTTTTCTTGAATACATAGTTGACAACGTTTTAATATATTATTTTGTACTTTTAACAAAGTATTATGTCTAATTTCTGTTAGAGCTCTTCTTTCAAAATTTGTTAGATACAAAGTGTTTTCAATATGATGATGATAAGGCTTAAAATTATTTTGTTTTAATATTTTTCTTGCTTGTTCTTTGGATACGTTACACTCTAGTTCAACCTCTCGTACAGATGCGGTTGGTTTAAAAGTATTGTATGCCAAAACACGTATCTCTAAATCTACATTAAAATTAATTTTGGCTTCTTTTGGTTTACAAAATTATCCATATTCTTTTAAACAAAATTCAAGTTCTGCAAACAAGCTTTTACGGCAGCCTTCTTTCCATGTATGTTTGTATATACAATTTAGATGCTGCGTTTGTATCACGATTTCAATTGTAGTAACAAAACAACATATCATTTTTTTTTCTCCCGTCAAATAAACCATATTATCCAGAATAATAATAACTTTATTATTATTTATAAACAAAATAGTTTTAAATTCAAATGTTGTTTAAATAAATGCGTTCTCTTTGAATAACTGTAAACAATTAAAAAATTAAATTTGACAACTATATAAATAAATGAAAAATTATATTATTATTATTTTGTTTTTAATTCCAATGCACTCTTATAGTATGTAGTAATAATTGTGTTATTAATTTATTCTTGTTTTTGCAAATTCTGAAAAAAACTAATTAAATGAGATATAACAAGTTATACATTTTTGAAATCAGAAAAAAATCAAGCTTTTCAATGAACTCGTAGCCAACTAAGGTTGCCATTTAAAACAAGGCAAGTTTGTTTATATCTCAAAAATCAAAAATGCCATGACTTTTTTGTTAATTTATTTGATTTCTACACAAAAATATCTACAGAATACATTTTTTATTTTTGCTCTAGAGTAAATAGACAAAAAGTTATTTTAGTTTGAAAAAAACAACCGTTTTTAGTTTTTTTGAAATATTTAAAAAAAGTTGAAGACCTATAACAAATTTAAAAATAGCATTGCGTATTTCTGAAAAGTCTGCCCAACTTTGCTAATTTAACAAACTCTGTAACATTTAAAATAACGAATCTACTAGAATATACGTAGATTATTGACACCCTGTATAATAATTATTATATTAATAATTAAACTGACATTTATTTTAACGTAAAACTATTTTTGATATTATTATGAAATTGTAAAACATTACTAAAGTCATTTGGTCACTAAAGACATACTCAAAACCTGTTATATTTTAATCCCATCTTATTTTTAATTATAAATTTCTTATAAATGATTGAATCAAAAACAATAATAATAAGAACAAATATTGACTGAAAACAGCGGAAAAGAAATGTATGACAATATTATTTACTTTATTTGAAATGCGCAAAATGTAGTTGATAATTTTTTTTTATTAATTTGGCAATGAAAAATTAATCAATTTTATAAAAAAAACAAGTAGATAATGATTTTTGTTTTTAATTAAATCGGCCGGTAATAACAGTAAGCTCATCTTAAAAAAATTACAAGTTACATTTTTAATGTAATGATCATAATTATGATCAGAATGATAATGTCGGATGTACTTAGTCGGTCTCACTCTGGTAACTCATTGATTATTATAAAAAAGGGTTAGAAATTGCTGGTATAATGGAAAGTTAAGAATTAAATTTTGCAAAACCATTGATTTAGCAAATTTAGTATGTAGATTATGCAAGTACGACAAACTTTTTTACTGCAAAACTGCATTGAGAGAAGTATGTATGGGGTTTAGATGTTGAGTTTTAGCAATGGAACGTAGAGAGAATCTTTCAGCCTTAATGGAGTTTAGGAATACTATGGATGCGTCGCATCAAAAATCGAATCCGGCAGATAATTTTACACATGTGGGTTGCATATTTAGTGTTTATTAAACAAGTGTGTCTGCTTTAACCTTGTAATATTTTTGCTCAAAATTAACAGCCACATTTGAATTATCCAATTTTAAATAGGTATGAGAATTTTCTATAATAAATGTATGGACTAACATTTCCTCATGTTGTTGAAGTGTTAGAAACAAGTCCTCAGCTCTCACCTTTAAAAACGGAGATTTTTCTGAGAAAAGTTTCAATCATGTCAATAATAAATTGAAACCTGCCTAGTAAACGCTCCCTCTTATAAAATAAACCCACGAACTTCCTTTTGTCAACATATTTCAACACCTACTAAAGACTGTCAGATAAATTAAAAAAAATATGTTAAATACGCGACAAATAATTTGCCAAAGCGTTGCAATTAAAATTGCGCACCAACAACCGCCGGCTGTTACAATTTAAAATTTTATATTAATAAATAATTAATCAATTCTTTGTCAAACAATATTAAATAAATTTAAAAATAATATCATCATTTTTTGTTTGGAATGAAGTATTAGTTGTAAGATGGTTAATTCTTTATTTATAAATTTTAAACTTTATATTTTGTTTGGATTTATTTAAGTCCAAGATAATTGTCTTCCATTATTATTACTATTTGCAGAGTTTTTCTGAGAGGTAATCATCGACTGTTGGCTTGGTCTATCGACAATTACTGGCTGCTGATACTTGTCTGGCAAGAATCATCTTTCAATTCTTTTTCAAACTGTAACCCAATAATCTACAAAGAATTCCTGATATTATCCTGAATATTATAATATCCAAATCATCGCCATATTTTATTTAAATAACTAAAAGTCCGATTTATAGTTTTGCTGAGAATAGCAATATATGAACGGGGTTCTCTCGTTTTTTGTTTCAAAATCAAAATCCGAGGTATCATCAGTACCAAATATTAAACTAAACAACAAATCCATATTTAAATCTTTTTCAATTTCTCTTCTAGTGGTTACAATCTCACATGATCTTCTTTGGATTGACCATGTTGTTGACTTGGCTTCAAAAGTATCTGGAAAACTAGAATTTCTTAATAGATGTAAACAGTTTTTTACTTCTCTTCAGCCTTTGCATATATGTATATAAAACATATATTCGTCCTTGTATTGAATATTGTTTTCAAGTATGGGGAGGAGTATCCAAAACTACACTATCTCTATTCAAAAATTCGGATCATTGCTGACCAAAAATTGACTAATAACTTAGAGTCTGGTTACAAAATAAGAGTTGCTGACCTGACCGTAGACAGCTACTGCACCTGTGTACTCGCATGACAGTAAGTCAACTCGACTTTGTGTCAATGTCTTGTGCAATGTTGTTTCAGGTATTCAAGCATTCCAAAACGTTGGAATATAGAATGTATGTACATAGAATGTAATGGGGACTAATTGGGAATTACATACTTGTTTTTGATATTGCTTCAATAAATTTTGTTTGACAACATTTATTATTTATCAAGTTCACACCAAAAACTAGTATAACTCATTATATATAGTGACTCCGATGATTGAATAGCATTGAATTAAATATTTTTTAACCTGAAGATGACCATATAGTCGAAACCGGTAGCATTCATGTTTCAATTAAATTGATTTAATTGATCTATTAAAATTTTGGATTAAGGATTATGCTCATTCGTAGTATAATTCAATTTAGAAAATAAAAGATCACATTGATATCATGATAGATAATTTTAATTTTTTATTTAAAACATAAAGATAAAATAGAGCCTATAATTAACAATATACATATTTTTTGTCTGTATAAAATATATTTTTTGGGTAATACTTAAAATTAATCATCTGCAAGCAGTTGTTGCAAATCTACATTATGGAATTTTTCTGAATCGTTGTTACTGGCATGTGCCAGAAACAACTCCTTAAGGAAACTTAATTCCTTTGTTAATGTGTTCACCTTCTCTTCAAGGGCTGTATTCTCATTTTTAAGTTCAGTAACCCTGTTCAAGGTTTCTTGAGTCTTCTGCTTTGATTTCTTCCTGCTCTTCTTCACCGCCTAAACAAATAAATTAATATAATGTATAAATAAGTTGATTCCAATGAAATATCTTGCTTATAAATTGAGTATATGTAGTAAAAGAGATTAATCGCATTTTAAATCTTTAATAATGTAGGAAACATGTGTCACTCAGCTATTACAATATTATTATAATTTGAACAAGAATCTGTTAAATTTTCATTTATCCCAATGTCCAATATCTTCGTCTAAAATCAACATAAAAATAAATACACAATAATCTTGCAAAAACTAAAGATTATTAATCTCATCTAAGCCGACTTACAAATTTCACAATCTGATCATAATTAGTATTCACTGCAACCATGAAAAATTATTAATTGTCAATGATTTAAATCCAAAGAATTTTTCGTATTCTTGTGTACAATGGATTGATTTTACTAACACAACATAAATCTATCTAATATAGTTGATGGAGTTGACCGTTACTACGTGATAATTCATAATACAAGATTAAATAAAACAATTACTATGTTTTTATATCACCATTTATTTCGTCACTCTGTGACTGCAGTTTCGGCTAAACCTCAGCCATCTTCAGACAATACATGAATCGTGTATTGTCTGAAACTATCTGCCGGAAAATATTTTTGGAATACTATTTTTTCCTGCAAGAACTCCAAAAGTGTTATTACTAAAATAGTCCAGGCAGATAAAATTATCCAATGTTTTTAATTTTAAAATGTATGAAACCAAATCAAATTCTTAAGTTATTAGTTATTAAAGAAAAAAAGATCTCCAACCATTCTAAAATTACGTCTCATTTATTTTTAATTTGTCTAGACAAAAAAATCTAAAACTTGATAATTACTGAAACTTTCAATCAAATAGTTTTCAGCAATGTATTAAGTTGGCAAAAATGTTCCAACTGTTCAACAAGATTTTAAACTGTTCAAAATGTTATTACAACTGTCAAAATGTTACTGAAAACTACTACTAAAAAGTTACTAAAACTGTCAATTTACAGTAATGTAATAAAATACATACAATCTGCCAGATATGTCAAAATATCAAAAGTTACTAAAATTGCCAAACCCTTAAAAAACATACAATCAGCCAGATGTGTCAAATAAAAAAAAAATAACAAAAACATTACTACGCCTGTCAAAAACTTACTAAAACTAATTTGACAGAAATATATCTTATTTGTCAAATAATATTTTAAACTGTCAAACTGTTTGTAGCAACATAATAAGTTTGCAGATCTGTACAAGATTAAAATAACAAAAACCGTAAAAGAGTTACAGTAATGTATAAAAATATCATAAATTGGCAAAAAATTTACTAAATCTGTTAAATTTATTCTAAACTCTCTTACAAAAAAGTAACTTATCTATCAATAAGTCTTAGCAACTTAGTAACAGTAAAATAGATCACAGTAAAAAAGTACTAAAACTGTCAAATAATGTGTAAAAGTATTAGTTAGTGCCAAATTACCAAACTTGTTAAATTGCAATATAAATTGTCAACAAAATTACTAAATTTAGCAAAAAGTTACGTAAAACTATCAAATAGTAATGTAGTTGATTGTATTTTATATCAAAAGTGACTAAACACATTAAAAATAGCTAGTTCTCAAAAAAACCAGGAGTGTACATTCTTGAATTGTTTCAAAATGTTTTGTGTAGCTGGTAATCATGTTCCAGAACTGTCAAAATATATTCTAAAACTGTCACAATTTTAAATCAAATATTAAAACTATCAAATTATATTTGAAACTGTAAAAATCTATAAAAAAAATTCTCTAAAGTAATTACAAGATTTAAATGTCAAAAACTTTGCTTTCTAACCAAATTGTTATATTTTGTTACTATAATTGTTAAAAGTTGGCAAAATTGTCAGATTGTTACTAAAAAGCAAAATAACAAAAAGATGTTAAAATTTTTACTGTCCAATAGTTTACAGTAATGAATCTTTTTGTACTTTATAATTACTGAAACCAGTTACTAGAAAAACTGTTAGAAATGAACAGACAGGGTCAAGTTATGTTACTCTTCAAACATTAAAAGTGTTTAGAAACATGTGCAATATTGACAGGCGTAAAGCATGTTAATGCAGTTATTATAACTTCACATATTTCTTATATAAATATAAGCAGACACATTACTCTAAAAAGAGATCAACCTCCACTCTATTGGCGTTTCTCCACTCTATTTTATGATATAAACAAACAAAAAATACTCACAATTTTCATTTCATAATATTAGATACAAATGTGTTAAATTTGTATAAGTGTAAATATAATTATTATTTTATAAACACATACAAAAACTAAATAAATCGTACAAAACTTAAAATTACTGACAATGATTAATAAAACTAAAATGAAATAAAATCAATCATAATTATATTTTAATGTATTGCGACATATTTCATTATTTTTAAGAATTACAGGTTCGCCAATAAAAAATAGTAGGTAAGTTTTTTATTATTAGTTAAAAAGTTTAAAACTATGGTTGGATCATTTTAATACACTTATGATTATCACTTTCCATAGTTTTTCATAATTTCAAGAAAATGACTAATATAAAAAATCTTTATTTTGTCAACAATAATAAATATTGTATGCAACCACACACACATTTATATAATAATTATTAATGGTACTATTGTGTTTATGGAAATTCATTATTGCGCAATATTTTGAAACTTTAATTTAGCCATTGGAATCTTTCCACACATATAAAAAAAGATACAAATTTCTTAATATCAATAATAGTTAACATTAACATTAAATTAGTACATAATTATGACCTACTAAATTCAACACAATCTAGATTTTTGGCCCATTTTTTTCTTCAAAACATAATTAAACGTATATTGTGACTTACTAAATTATTCCTCTCTCTCTTCTTTCGATACTCATCAGAATCATCACCAGACTCCTGGGCTTCAATTTTTGTTTTACCTTTCCGTGGCGCCATCATCTAAAAATGATTTTTAATTAATTAGAAAATAATATGAAATATTTGTTTTAATAGGAAAGTATTAACATATAGCCTCAATATTAATTACATGCTTTGAAAGAGCTTTCTTATAAAACTAAGTGAATATACATATTTCAAAACATTAGTAATATAAAATATATCATGCTATTAAAGTTAAATACAGAAGAAATAAATGTTTTAAATAATAATAATAAGTTACTTCAATCATTATAACCTCCAAATGTCAACTATTATTTAGAATTGAACGTGCACTACATCAACAATACGTCTTACACAAAATGGTGCGTTACCTAATTATTTTTATTCCTTATTGTGGAATTATTTCAAAATAGTTCCAATATTGTGCAAGACTACAAATGTCATTGTCAAATGTGTATGACGAAACCTAAAATTATTTTATACAGTTTCCTATTATCTTCATATTTGTAATGATTGGAGCGCCATCTAGAACGACTTCTAGTTCTGCGTCAAATATAAAATTATAAAATACTACGTCTCCCCCTATGAGTTTAGAAAAGTGCAGCTTATTAATTATTATTTTTTTTTTTTCATTTTAAGAAAAAATCATTTATTAAATTTAAAATTAATTATGTAACAAAAATTAAGAAAAAAAAACTATAATCGTAGCATTAAAATTAACATTAATTTACATAATTTGTTTTTATAAATTCTATCAACAAATGTGCGTAAGCGTAAGTTAATGTTTTTAAGTTAACAGTTATTCAACAATTTACAGTTATCTTAAATTATTGCATAAGATTTAATTTAACTAATAACTAACTAAAAAGCGATCGCTGAATGTGTTTAAGGTCATCACATTTAACCATGCACCAGTCTTTGAATGGCAATTAATAATTTGAACTTGGCACTATAACACAATTCCAGTTGAACTTTCATAAGCGTACGTGCATTATGATTATTAAACAATAACTAGCCAAATACAATATAAAATTTTGTAATAGCTATATAATAACAAGTGAAATAATTAATAGATTTTTACATGACATTTGGGAATATCAATAGAATACGTTTTGAATCAACGGACCATATTTTGAAAGCTTATTAAAAATCACAAAATTTTATTGTTTAAAACAAAAACATAATCATAATCAAAAAAGGACATTCTTTGAAATAAAAAACATTATTTTTAATTTAAGATTAAAAAAAATTGATTTTTGCATAAAGCTGGCAACACCATCATTTTAATAAGTTCACATTGAATATTTATTTCTTAGATCTATGGCTGGAGAAAAATTATTAATTCGGATAATGGATTCCACAAATAATGAAGTCAACATTTGTTTGTCTGGAAATTTCGAGTCAAATGATAATATCTGTTATTAAGAACTCTTCACTGTAATTAGGATGGTATTTTTTAACCCACAAATGTGTTTCAATACTTATGTATCATGGATATTAAAAAATAGATCACTTAACAAAAATTAGATTGAATATTCAATATTTTAAAATTTATTAAAAAAAGTACAGGTAGTTAGTGTGTAAACTGCTAATGACATGGTGACTGTTCTTATAAAAATTGTAAAAAAATATTTGTTATGTGTAAAATAGATGGAAAAATATAGTGTAGCCTAGCTAATTAAGATTTATATATTAAAACTATTAAAGAGCGTTTCCTATGAAGCGCCTGATGTATAAGTATAACGACGCATAAATCAATGACTAGTAAAATTAAATAACTAGTAAGTTTTTTCCTGTCTCACTTACACATGATGACGTAACTGGGTGACCGCACCGATACAATCACATGGAATAATGCCTGTAAAACTTGATAAATTTTCACGGCTCACTCAGTGACGTCATACACATTTGAAACCAAAACGCGTCCGCCAAGCGATCATATCTTTATATTTATAGCGTTAATAATAATAATAATAATAATAATGTTTATTAGTGCTCTCAAAAAAATGTTACACAAGTTACAAAATTATACGTTAAAATACGATTGACAAAATATTTAAAACATATTAAAAATAAACATTGCAGTACAATTTAAAATGAACTGAAAAGAAACATATTACAGTTAAAAACAAGTACAAACACATTATTCTTAAAACTTAAGCAAATTTTGCATTAACATAATAAATCAAATACTGTTTGACAACGTTGATAAATGTTTTAAACGGAAGATCTTTCACAGCCGTTGGAAGAGTATTAAAAATTTATATTCCCAAATAACTCGGTTCATTTTGTGACCTTTTGAGCCTAGAGTAATTGTTATCAAGATATTTTTTATTTCTTGTGTTATAGTTGTGTATGTCTTCGTGACCAGTACAACTCATTAAATGAAGTTTCACATGTTTTAGACATTCAAGTACAAACAAACAGAGCACGGTTAAAATATTCAACTCTTTAAAGTAATTGAATGTATCATCCCTATATCCAATATTAGCTATGATAATAATAATAATAATAATAATAATAATAATAATAATAATAATAATAATAATAATAATAATAATAATAATAATAATAATAATAATAATAATAATAATAATAATAATAATAATAATAATAATAATAATAATAATAATAATAATAATAATAATAATAATAATAATAATAATAATAATAATAATAATAATAATAATAATAATAATAATAATAATAATAATAATAATAATAATAATAATAATAATAATAATAATAATAATAATAATAATAATAATAATAATAATAATAATAATAATAATAATAATAATAATAATAATAATAATAATAATAATAATAATAATAATAATAATAATAATAATAATAATAATAATAATAATAATAATAATAATAATAATAATAATAATAATAATAATAATAATAATAATAATAATAATAATAATAATAATAATAATAATAATAATAATAATAATAATAATAATAATAATAATAATAATAATAATAATAATAATAATAATAATAATAATAATAATAATAATAATAATAATAATAATAATAATAATAATAATAATAATAATAATAATAATAATAATAATAATAATAATAATAATAATAATAATAATAATAATAATAATAATAATAATAATAATAATAATAATAATAATAATAATAATAATAATAATAATAATAATAATAATAATAATAATAATAATAATAATAATAATAATAATAATAATAAGTGGACAACTACAGATCTTAATGCACTAAATAGAAATACAAGAACTCTTCTAACTAAACACAAAATGCACCACACAAATGCCTGCATAGAAAGAATAAATTTACCAAGATCGGACGGCGGCAGAGGTCTAACAAATATACACAGTATACACAACAGTCAGATTACAAATCTTCGAAATTATTTTTATCTCCGAAATGATAGTGAATTACATAAAGCAATTGTAAATATTGATACAAATTATACCCCACTTAACCTGGCTGACAAAGAACAGATACATAAAGATTCCAATACAATACAACAAGAAAATATTCAAAAATGGGCAGCAAAACAACTACATGGCAGATACTACCACCAAAGTCACAAAGAGAACATAGACAGAATAGCTACATTTACATATCTTGAGAAAGGATATCTGTTTCCAGAAACCGAAGGATTTCTACAGGCCATTCAAGACAAGGTAATAAACACAAAAAGCTATAGACTGCACATAATTAAAGACCTACAAAACACAAACGATAAATGCAGACGCTGCAAAGACGAACAGGAAACCATTGAGCATATTACAAACGGCTGTAAAATTCTAGCTCCCACACAATATACAGAACGGCACAACTCGGTAGCTAAAATTATTCATCAAGAATTAGCACTTAAATACAAATTAATTAGCAAATGGGAACCATACTATAAATATAATCCATCAATTATCCTAGAAAACGACGTGTGCAAATTATACTGGGACAGAGCTATTCTGACAAATAAAACAGTTGCACATAACCGCCCAGACATTACTCTTACTATAAAAAATGTAAATACTACGTATCTTATTGATGTAGCAATACCAGCAGACCATAACATCAAGGTCAAATATAACGAAAAAATTGATAAGTACTTACCTCTAGCGCACGAAATAGAAAAAATATGGAAAGACAAAGTGAGAATAATCCCCATAATTATGTCATCAACAGGTATAGTGCCACTAAATCTAAAGGAAAACCTAAATGAATTACAGCTTAAAGAATATGTTATAATACCTATGCAAAAGGCTGTGATACTAAAAACATGTAACATCGTTAGGTCTTTTCTAAAACAATGACAATCTTTACTGGACCTGGTCCCGTACCCGTCCAATAAATAACTCCCAGGATAATACCTGTGAAAAAAAAAAAAAAAAAAAAAAAAAAAAATAATAATAATAATAATAATAATAATAATAATAATAATAATAATAATAATAATAATAATAATAATAATAATAATAATAATAATAATAATAATAATAATAATAATAATAAACCCCCTCGTGGGTACTACCTTGTCGTGGTGAGGGGGCTGAGTAACTTCTGCTCGAGCTATGCCGGCGGGAGTTTAAACTCCTGGCAGGGCCACTCATGCCGGATAGGTCAATGAGCAGAAGCCAAACTAAATGTACCCAAAGCCATTCCTGGCTACTTTCCCTAATTATCCTGTCTATTCCATTTCTACCTCTAACCTTCTTTTCCTTTTATTCCCAACCTGGCGGTAGGTAAAACGCAAACTTTTTGTAATTATGTCAAAACTTAATTCACGCCCCCAGTCCGTGCCGTCAGTTGAATCTGACAGGGGCTTCATAATCGGCACGGGTTTGGCAACTACCGGAGTGGGAGAACAATGCTTCGGTAGCGCAGTAGTCAATTGTTCGGAAGTTGGTGCAACTGATCGGGTTGTGCCAATGGATAATGCTACCCGGTCCCTTTCCAATGACAAATCGGACCCCCCAGCTTCTTCTTCGACAAAAGGGAAGAAGTCTGGCAAAGCTATTTTGTCAAAAAGTGCCGGTGATGAGAAGGCGGGACCTGTCCCTCGGTTCATCCTGGTCACTAAAGAAGAAGGCAACTTCGACAAAGTTAGCCCCTTCTTGATTAGTAGAGTCCTGTATGGACTGATCGGCGACACCAAATCCATCAAGAAGGTCAGAGATGGCCTTCTTGTGGAAACGGTTTCTGCCGCTCAGTCAACCAAACTTTTAAAATGTACTCGTATGGCAGATATGAACGTCAAAGTCTCTGCACATAAAACTTTAAATACATGCAAAGGCATTGTTTATTGCAGAGACTTTTTAAATTGCACGGTAGAAGAAATTGCAGAAAATATGAGTGGTCAAGGGGTAATCGACGTGCGTCGCATTTCTAGTATGCGAGACGGTAAACGCGAAGAAACCCCTAACCATATATTGACGTTTAACAGACCACAACTGCCCACCACCGTTAAAGGGGCTTTTTATAGTCTCCCAGTCAGGGCATATATTCCGGCACCAATGCGTTGCTTCAAATGTCAGAAGTTTGGACACACAGCTGCTCGATGTTCCAAGGAGCAAATTTGCGCGTGTGGAAAACCTCTGCATGATGGTAGCGAATGCGAACAGCCAATTACGTGTGTCAATTGCGGAGGAGAGCACTCCGCAAGATCACGTAATTGTCCGAAATACAAAGAGGAATTCGCTATCAAAGAAATAATGACGAAAAACAAACTAACATATTTTGAAGCACGTAAATTGGTATTAGTCTCTACACCAATTGCCGGAATATCATACGCCAAAGCAGCGACTGCATCAAAAAACTCAGTGGATGTGAACGAGCTTATAAATAAACTTTTGCCGCCCCTTATTGCTGCATTAAGCGGGCACAATCAACATCTTGCAGCAAAAAGACCGCTTATACCGGTCATTAAACCTAATATGCCCCCACCAAAACCTCCGGGGCAACAACGGTTAAGGAAAACTTCGGTTTCTTTAACCAAAAACGTGGGGGATGTACCCCCCACACATTCTCAGGTTGGTTTTGAAACTGACCTGACCAAACTTGTTTTGGCAGAAACGCCAAAACAAATAGATATGGATCTGTTTGATCCGGGTAAACGGAAGCGGAATGACCCCTCTTCCAGCAACGGTGACGACGGATCCAGTACGGCATCAGAAGTTTCTGTTGTCGACACTGGCAGTACCAGAGGCAGAAGAAGAAGGAAACCTGGCTGGAAAAAGGGCAGATCACGCTCCCAACAGCTGTAGGCCTTCTATTATGTTTTTTAATTATGTGTTGTTATGTATCGGCACTGCAGTCCTTTACAACTGCGGTGTCATTTGTGTACTTGTATTGTCTTTTCCATTTTACGGTTCTGGCATTAAAGATTTTTTTTGTCTTTGATGTCATCTGTGATATTAGTTTTAAGTTTTATTTCTTTTATGGTTCTGGCATCGGAGTCTTTTACAACTCCGATGTCATCTGTGATATTAGTTTTAAGTTTTATGTATTTTATGGTTCTGACATTGGAGTATTTTACAACTTCGATGTCATCTGTGATATTAGTTTTAAGAATGTATCTTTTGCCTTGTCTATGTCCAAACATCAAAGTCCCTTTACAACTTTGGTGTTTTATTTGTTTTGTGTTAACTTATTTTAATAGCTGTCCATCCATTACGTGTTATTTATTTCTTAATTTATTTTATTTATTTAATAGTCATCTAAAATTATGGAGACGATAGTACAGTGGAACTGCAACGGTTGCAAACGCAGCTATTGTGAGCTGAAAATGATCCTGGTAAAGCACATGCCCTTTTGCGTGTGCTTACAGGAAACGCACTTCAAGCCCCAAGAAAATTTCAATCTTCGGGGCTTTACGTGCACAAGAAGTGACGTTCTGCCGGGTGCCCGAGCCAAAGGTGGAGTCGCTATTTTTCTGAGGGAAAATTTGCCGTTTACGGAAATAACCCTCAGAACTAGACTCCAGGCAATCGCAATCCGGCTTACCATCCCGATAAAAGCCACAATATGCAACCTGTATCTTCCGGAGTTCGACTGGACTCTGGAAGATATACAAGAACTTATTTCGCAGCTTCCACAACCCTACCTCCTGGTGGGCGATTTTAACGCCCACAATCCGCTGTGGGGTTCCCTGAGGAAAGACACGCGAGGTCGTTTGATTGAGGATTTTCTCGATCAAAGCGACGCTGTTCTCCTCAACACGGGTTCCGCCACACACTTTGGAGGTAGGGGTACAAACTTTTCGGCAATTGATTTGTCCCTATCGTCCCCACGTTTAGCCACACGTCTATCGTGGAATGTATTAGAAGACCTTCACGGTAGCGATCACTTTCCCATCGTTATTAAAACCATCGTCAAACGGGTCAGACAGTCCGTCCCCCGTAGATGGTGTCTCGACCGCGCAGACTGGCAAGGTTTCCAAGCCAGTCTGGTCCCACCAGAGTCAAATGGTGAGGATGTCGAGACCGCCGTGAAGGTTTTCACTAATTGTATTGTCCGAGCAGCAGATGTGTTTGTCCCAAAGTCCAGCGGTCAGCTGGCCGGTCCGTCGGTTCCTTGGTGGAACGACGATATACGAGTAGCTGTGGAAGAGAAAAAGAAAGTTTTCAATTGTTTCAAAAGATCTCCGACGCAGGAAAACATGATCGCTTTCAAGAAGAAGCGAGCCGTTGCGCGCCGTAAAATTCTTGAAAGCAAGCAACGATCATGGGAGAGCTACGTATCGACGATCACGCCGACCACTTCGGTCGGCGAAGTGTGGAAAAAGGTGGGAGCCGTGTCGGGAAAGAAATTTCCCTCTGTGGCTCCCATCCTAATCGTCGAGGGACGCGAAGTCACCGAAGCGGCCAACATTGCAGACGCATTGGCAACTCAATTTGCGTCTGCCAGTAGCTCTCAAAATTATAGTGAGCAATTCCTGCGTCAAAAAGATCAATTAGAAACTCAGCTAAATTTCTCTTCCCCGGATTCTTTGCCCTACAACTCTTTATTTTCCTTAAAAGAGTTGGAAACGGCAATTAACGGTATAGGTACCTCCTCCGCACCGGGACCAGACGACGTGCCTTATCAGGTTATCCGGCAGCTTCCCTCCCGCATGACGGAGCGGTTGCTGGAAATCTACAACCTGATATGGGAAAGCGGCGTCTACCCGGAATGTTGGAGAGAGGCCATTATCCTGCCGTTGTTAAAGCCCGGCAAAGATCCAAACAACGTCAACAGCTACAGACCGATTTCACTTACCTGCTGTCTCAGTAAACTTTTAGAAAAAATGGTCAACAACCGTCTGGTGTGGATGCTGGAAAGTAACAATCTTTTAGCTAAATACCAGGCGGGTTTCAGACGAAATCACAGTACCGTTGACCATTTAATCTGTCTAGAAAATTCTATCCAAGACGCCTTCCTAGCAAGAAAACACCTCGTAGCGGTGTTTTTCGACCTGGAGAAGGCGTATGACATGACTTGGCGATATGGAATTTTGCAGAAGCTGCACGCATGGGGATTCAGGGGCCGTATGCCTCTTTTTCTTGAATCTTTCATGCGCGATCGCAAATTTAAAGTAAGGGTGGGAAGCACTAACTCGAAGACATTATGTCTAGAGAACGGTGTTCCCCAAGGGTCGACAATCAGCGTCACCCTTTTTGCGATTGCGGTTAATGATATTGCGGCTTCGGTGGTTACACCTGTACAAAAATGCCTGTACGTCGACGACTTGGTGATCTACATGGCGGGAGATACCATCCCTGCCATAACACGTCAACTCCAGATCACTATAGACAAAGTGGACAGAGAGGCAGAGGCGAGAGGTTTTCGCTTTTCTACGACGAAAACCTCGTGCGTGCATTTTTGCCGCCTCAGAAGACCTCACCGGGACCCCGCACTTGTCTTGCGGGGTTTCAGAATCACGTGCGTCGAAACAGTCCGTTTCTTAGGGCTCGTGCTCGATAGGACCTTATCCTTTCGGGCACATATTGATGAATTGGTCACAAAGTGCAAAAAAGCCTTGAACGTGATCAAGTGCTTGGCCAACATCAACTGGGGTGCGCGGAGAGAGGTACTGTTGCGGCTGTACAAAGCTCTGGTTTTATCCAGGGTCGACTACGGCTGCGCGGTATACTCATCCGCCAGAAAATCCCGGTTGAAAGCCCTAGACGCAGTCCACAACGCAGGCATTAGATACGCCACGGGAGCATTCCGGACGAGTCCCGCACCGAGTCTTTGCTGCGAGTCGGGTGTACTCCCTCTAGCTGCTCGTCGCAGTCGCTTTGTACTCACGTACGCCGCGGCGATGCGAGCAAAGAGGGGTCACAACAACCGACTCATATTTACCGCCAACGAAACGCAGCAACGTAAATACACACTCAGGCCTACCGTCAGTAGGCCGGTGTGCGTCCGAGCGCAGGAGCTAGAGGAGAGTTTCAACGTTAATTATCCGATGGTATTCGAGGTCGGTTCTGGCGAGTTTCCACCCTGGCTGTTGCCGAGGGTTATAACTCGTCTTGATCTGACCTCCAAGAGCAAACGAGAAACTTGCCCCGACGTCTTGAGGAGCAAGTTTCTTGAAATCGTTGCCGAATACCCAGACTCTCCGCGGTTGTATACGGACGGTTCGAAAACGGATCGGGGAGTGGGAAGTGCCTTCGTTTTAGACGGTACGGCCCATTCATGGTCTCTCCCTAAAGAGGCTTCCGTGTACACCGCAGAATTACATGCTTTGCATAAAGCCCTGCTAAACTGTGAGACGTCATCTCACAGTTCGTTCCTCCTTTGTTCCGACTCGCTGAGTGCCATCCTGAGTATACAGTCTATGTACTCGGTCGATCCGCTGGTCCAGCTCGTACAAACTTCGATATTCCGCCTGGCCGGGTTTGGACAGAGAGCTATCTTTGTCTGGACACCGGGTCATGTGGGTATCGAAGGCAACGAGCTGGCCGATAAAGCCGCCCGTCAGGCGGCTGACGCGGATCCTACGGACAACGTTCCCGTAAGACCCGATGATCTCAAAGGTTACGTCGTATCGAAGGTCATCGAGGATTGGCAAAGAGTATGGAACGGCTTCGAGAGCAAATTAAAGGAAATCAAGCTCTCCGTGACGGCATGGAAGTCGCCGGTAGATCTCAACAGGAGAGAGGAGGTCGCCCTATGTCGCTTGCGCATAGGTCATACCAACTTGACCTCTTCGTATCTCCTGACCGGCGACGAACAACCAGAATGCCAAACATGTCACGACCCTCTAACGGTGAAGCACATTTTGGAGGAATGCCGAGCCTACCTTCCCCACCGTAATCGGCTCGAGCTCCCTAACAACGTGGCGTCTATTTTATCAAATAGAGAAGAGTCCATGGGAAGGTGCGTCCAGTTCTTGAAAGACGCAGGACTCCTCAAACAGGTGTAACCAAGTTTTTGTGTTGTCTTATAATGATTTTGGTGTTAACTTATTTATTTATTTTTATTGATCAGTTTGTTTTGTTGAGTTGTTTAAAGCATCGTGGTCTTTTACAACTTCGGTGCAATCTGTGATATTATGTTTAGTTAGTTTTTAGGGTCTGGCATCGAAGCATTTTACAGCTTCGATGTCATCTGTGATATTAAGTTAGGTTGT